>OX453316.1:9377505-12242032 GCA_949710035.1 Crambus lathoniellus
TGGTACGGCGTAACGCGGCTAAAGTCAAATTCCGTAATTGTCCTTCAGATGAAACCCGTCGCCGATATAAGGAGCTACGCAATCGTTGCAGTAGGTTGTGCAGGGATGCGCAGCGTCGTCACATTCATGCATCAGTTACCAATGGTAATCCTGCTAAAGTTTGGTCTTTCCTTAACTCCCTTGGCATCGGTAAGTCTAGCTCGAGTACTCCTCACAATTTGGCCCCTGATACTCTAAACCGCCATTTCACATCCCCTTCTTCTTTTCCCTCCCATACTAAACAATCCACTCTCCAATCTCTCTCCTCTACTTCTCTACTACACCAGTCTACCTTCTCCTTTAAGCCGGTGTCTGAGCGTGAGGTTGAAAAACACATCTTGGCTATCAAGTCTAATGCAGAAGGAGTGGACGGAATTAGCCGGCGTATGATCCAACTAAGCATGGCTGGTATCATTCCCGTTCTTTGCCACATTTTCAACTTTTCGCTTAGCACCGGATTTTTCCCTAGCTGCTGGCGTCAGGCTGTAGTTATCCCTATTCCTAAAACTTCAAATCCTTCTGCCCCCTCTCATTTCCGCCCCATTTCCATTCTCCCTTTTCTTTCCAAAGTGCTCGAGCGCCTTGTCCTCCACCAGATCAGTGAGTTTGTTAACGCAAACAATCTGCTCAGTCCTTTTCAGTCTGGTTTTCGCCCAGGGCATAGCACGGTAACTGCCTTGACGAAAGTGGCCGATGATATCCGTGAGGGTATGGCAAATCAGCAGCTCACTACTCTGGTTCTTTTGGATTTCAGCAACGCATTTAACACAGTTGATTTTGACATACTCTTGGCGTTGTTGAGGACTGTTTTTGGTTCAGACCTTGCTGTTGAATGGTTCCGTAGCTACCTCTTTGGCCGAAGGCAGAGTGTCCGAGTTGATGACAAATTGTCTGATTCTTGCGACATTACTGCTGGCGTACCACAGGGCGGTGTCCTTTCCCCTCTCCTTTTCTCCATCTTTATCAACTTCCTCACTCCTCTCCTTTCCTGCCAATATCACCTGTATGCTGACGACCTGCAAATCTATTCTCGCGCACCCTTTGAAGATATAGACGCCCTGATTTCTTCGCTAAATGTTGACCTTGCGATTATACACGAATGGAGTCGAACTCATGGCCTAACGGTCAATGCTAACAAGTCGCAAGCGATCATCATTGGCGGGTCAAAACAGATTGTCAAACTCAAGTCTATCCATGTGCCTTCTCTCCTATTTGACTCTGTTCCACTTCCTTACAGTGATTCTGCCAAAAACCTTGGTGTCATCTTTGACTCCACGCTTTCTTGGTCTTCTCATATTGCGGAGGTCAGTAGGAAGGTTTATGCTGCAGCTGGTGCTTTGCGAAGGTGGAAAAACCTGCTCCCTGTTAGTACCAAGATTGAACTTGCACAGTCGCTTCTCCTGCCCATTATGGACTATGCTGACGTTTGTACCATTGACCTCAATGAGGATCTCTTGGACAAGCTTCAGCGACTGCAGAACCTCTGCATTCGTTTTATATATGGCTTGCGCAAGTTCGATCATGTGTCAGAGTTCAGGGCTGAACTTGGGTGGCTGCCTGTAAGACAACGACGCGAGGGGCATGTCCTCACACTTCTGTCAAATGTACTGTATGACCCTCGTACCCCTCCCTACCTTAAAGAACGTTTCCATTATCTTGGTTTGGACCATAGTCGTTCTCTTAGATCCCAGACTGATAACCTCCTGAAATCTCCCTTTACACGTTCTGGTTATTTCAAGGAGTCTTTCACGGTGAAGTCAACCAGCCTTTGGAACAACCTTCCGCATGAGATCCGTCATTCGAAGTCACTTGCCATTTTTAAGACGAAACTGCATTCGTATCTCCTAACTAAATCCTAGTTTGCAACTATTTTTATTTGTATGAAGTATTTTATTATATTTGTAGTACTTAACTTACCTATATATGTAATGTATATGTAGTATATTTTCATAATCATTTATTTATTTTTTATGTTATTTTGCAAGTAGTTTATGTAGACTTATTTATTTGTTATTATTATTTTATTTATTTATTTTTAATTTCAAATTAGTTAATTCTTGTATGTTGCTGGTGCACTACCACTCGCTCTTTGTTAATTTTCCTATGCCTCAAAGGTTGTCTGGAAGAGATCGCTCTTAGCGATAAGACCGCCTTTGCCCACATAATTGTATATTACTTGTTTCTGTTGTTTATGTACCTGTATCTTTGTGTGAGCAATAAAGTGTTTATCTATCTATCTATCTAAAATAAAAATAAAAAATTTTTGTTAGCGGCCTTTAGACTGTAATCGCGACAATCGCGACTGATAAGCCACTTCCGCTATGGTCGGTCACGACATCGGTGACCAGCCCCCTCATTCACAACTCGTCGGAAACGGAATCGGATTCGAATTCTGTGTTTTGTCTTTGTCTATTCTACAGTGAGTGACAGACACAGCGGGCCAATCGCCGTATTTCTATGCAGCGCGTCTTCATCGCGTTTGGGTCTTGACGTTTGACTTCGTATTGCCGTAATGACATAACGACGCACACGTCACGCAAACCTATAGTCCTACAATCCTGTCCTAGACTGTCGTACGAAAACTGTTTTAGTTCCAAAGATTATCACCGGAACAGAAAACGTTGTCGCACTGTCAAAGTCGCGCATTATCAAAAACGGTTTTGCACGTCAACTGCACTTCAACTGCACGTACACTTGACTAATGCGTCAGAATTACCGCGATCGGGGCCCAGGACATACATTTCGCTGTCAGGATCGTTACCGACGGTTCGTGAATCAGGGGGCAGAAACTTAGTAATAGAAAGCACTAGCTCCTCCGTGCTTCGGAATATGTGTTGGTCCCGGTTGCATTAGCAGTCGTTAATACTCATCAATCCCCACTGGGACCGCGTGGTAGGTCCCAGTAGGTCCCGTTCATCCATCCATGAGGTGCCCTTTTCCTTTATATTATACTAAGTTACTCTATGGGTGCCCTAAGGGTGGGGACATTAAATAACTAACGATGATGAAAACATCTTTTGTCGTTGACATACAATAACATACAACAACCAAGGCATATTTCCTTATATTGAAGTTGGCTCTCACTTCACATATTTTATGTTTTTAACAAACATTTTATGTTTTTATGTAATAAAATATGAGATGATTTTTTATGTTATCAGGTTATTTGTATGCATTTGACAACTGTGCTAGAAAGTGCTTTTTTAATTTCCATTTAAACTATTTTTATTTACTCGTGTGCTATCAGTCCGCCACTCCGCCTGCAGGCAACGGCCTGTCAGTTGGCCGCAATAAGCCACACACTCACAGTTTTACATGCAAAAACCGAATGTCAGGGGGCCTGTTTGATCGAGGAATACAAGTGGCCTAACGGCGGACTCATACGCCCGAATTCTCGAACGCAAATCATCTTTGGGAGCGTCTCAAACATCATGCCATCTCTTTCATACGTTTGACATTTAAAGTGACAGGGCGATGTTTGAGACGCTCCCAAAGATAAGTAGCGTACGAGTATTCGGGAAATAGTCTTTGGGCCCCTTAAGTGGTAAAAAAACAACACATTAGTGATTGAATGCAATATTTTAAGGCGCTACTCGGAAAAATATGGACTTTTTGATTTAAAACCATAGGACAGTTACAGTTGTTACAAATCTGGTAATAAGATATATATTTCTTCATACCTTTATCTAGATTCGTATAGTTTCAAAAACACGATTTTATGATTTTGCCTCGACACTTTTTCTTTTCGAAAAGACCTCTAAAAAATACGAAAAGTCAAGATTATTCTTAAATGGGGTTACTTACACTATTGGAAATTGGTTTAATTAGTGGACACCAATAATATTGAGGATCGTATAGAAGCATTTTTTTAAAATCGCTGTAGTTTTTTAATACGAAGTGATTTGGTGCTATTTCTGCCTAATCTGCAAAATCGGTCTCGCTCCCGCGCGCGTCGTTTTCTCATTGCTATCTCGCTTCAGCACATTTTTTCCGAGTATCGCCTTAATCATTTAACTATGTTTATCACGTTGACTAGGTTTTCTTACGTTTCCCCGTAGCTTGCGCGGAAGAGATTTTATAAAATGTTCACGTCTAAGAATCGAGGCCATATAAACGCATAGTTTTTTTTATTAGCTGTTCATGGTAAAACCGTATTCTGATAAGTATTAAACAATATTTATTTTGAGTTTATTTAAACTTTAATATTTTTTAGATTATTTAATGGCATTTTTTTTTATCCTCAACGGGGTAGCACTTAGCCTTCACACCTGATGTTAAGTGGTGAAGGTGGAAGCGCACTACTCCCGGAATCCCCAATCACTGAGGAACTGGCTATCTTATCTCTAACTGCCGGAACACAACAATGCTGAAAACATCATTGTTATGGCGTCAGACTTAGATAAGATGGTGGTAGCTAGCCAGGCGGACTAAGAACAAGTCCTACCACCAACCAAACCGAATACATACATATGTACCCCCACTGGGAATCGAACCCGGGACCTCTGGGTCTGTAATCGGTGGTGTGAACCACTAGACCAACAGAGGCGGTTAAAAATAATAACTTGGCATTTACTAATAATAACTTCACAACGAAATAAATTTCAATATGTGACAGTCAAATACATAATGATGATGAATGAACCTCCTTTGACATTTGTACGCAACGCAAGTCAAGGATCATATCACAGTATGACCCAGACATAATTATGTGACGCAGACAGATACTTAGATTTCTGCGTCACAAACATGCGTTTTATAAGAGACTAGCGGATCCTGGCGGTTTCACCCGCGTGGTACCCGTTCCCGTGGTAATATCGGGATAAAATATAGCCTATGTCACTCGGGATGAATGTAGCTTTCTAATGGTCAAAGAATTTTCTAAATCGGTCCAGTAGTTTCGGAGCCTATTCGGTGCAAACTCCGTCTCCGACCCGACATCCCCCATACTCACCGGAACTTGTACCAATAGACTGCCACCTTTTTCAGAATGGAAAAATATTCAATTCCGATAAGGGCAGTCCAAACCGCCTTCAAAGATTTTGTTGATTCTCGCTCCCACAGTTTTTTTCGCAATGGAATCAGTGAATTACCCATAAAATGGCGAAAGGTCATAGATAACATACTTCGACTGATTTGTATATAATTTAATACGTCGAACCAGAGCGATCGCATTCACCACGATTGTAAGTGTGTATGTGTGTGTATGTGGTTTAGTTCCGAAAATAAATCTAAATTAAAGGGGATGAAGGGTTTGGTAAACTATCCAGGTGGATGAAGTCTCCACTGATCACCATTTTTTTTATCCACAAAACGGGGTAGCATCTAGTAGCACTTAGTTTTCATCTCACCTGATGTTAAGATAAGGCTGAAGGTGGAAATGCAATACTCCCGAAATCCTTAACCAGTGAGAAACTGAAAAATGGAAAATAAAGTATTTAGAAAAAATCGTTCCGTCTCACAACTAGCTCCGATGGGACTCGAACCCACGACCTTTCGCTATCCGGGCGACTGCTCTAACCACTGAGCTACGGAGTCGTTACGAGAAGCGTCGAATTCATCCAATACTTTTTACGCGCTGTATAGCCAGCGTTAATTTCATCAATGTGAAGATATTACTACCTTCACACGCGAAAGAAATACCTTTCCAGGTATTTGGCAATCGCTAAAGATGAAATTTCTATTTTTTTTTGTAAATACTTTATTTTCCATTTTCCAATGATAAAAATTGCATTGTGAATGCAAAAAAGTAAAAATTTAAATAACACTGAGAAACTGGTAATCTTATCTCTATAGCTGCCGGAAAACCCCGCTGGGAATCGCACCCGGTACCTTATGGGTCTACGATAACTTCCGGCGGTGTGTACGTCCAGACTACAGAGGCGGTTAAACTAATTAAAAAATCCGAAACAAAAAACTTTCGTCATGGGAAATCAAACCCAAGCATAAGCGGCGGAATAAAAATGCAATTTAAATCTCAATTTTCATTCACCACTCCATTAGGCACCTATAAAGGCCTACAGGTCCCAGCCACAATAACGACGTAATTTGCGAACACTGGATCAAAAGGTATTATTCGCTTTGTCATTTATTTACAATGGTGGACCACCGTGTGAATTTGCATTCAACATTGTATGATACAAGGATCATTTTAACGTAACCTCTAATTTTAGGAGTATATAACCCAGTAAATAACGCGAGAACTTTCGAAAAAGTAGCTATCGTAAAGCTAACAAAATTTAAGAGACTAGTGGCTCTCCGCGGACTCACAAGCGTAGTACCTGTTCCCGTGGGAATATCGGGATCAAATATAGCCAAATACTATGTTATTCAGGAAGAATGTAGTTTTCTAATAGGTTCTATTGGTGAAGACCAGACATTAGTCTGGTACATGGCTTTCTGTTGTTATGTGTCCAACCTATCACCCTTATGTACCGGGCGCAAAGGCGCGATTCCACTATGTAACTTACTTGCATACAAGTTGCAAATTGCATGGAAGGACTTGATTACAATTACTTGATGATAATGCGATATCCCAATGGACTCGTACTCCAACTAGTCCCTAAAACTACGAGATTCTTAAATAATAGTTATGCTATGTGTAGGACCATCTATAATAGAATACCAAGACGTTTTAACGTTTAAAATCTTATTTATGTTGCGTTAGTACAGTCAATTATAATTTATTGCATAACTGTTTGGGGAGGAGCACTGAAAACTAAGTTTTTAGATGTGGAACGAGCACAAAGAGCTCTATTAAAAATTATGTTTTTCAAAAAACGCAGGTTTCCTACTCATTTACTATACAGCATAGCGGATCTACTTTCTATTAGGAAACTGTACATCCTACACGTTATATTAAGGAAACACAGGACTCTGATATATAGACCAAACATTACCCAAAAGAGAAGGAAGCATAAGGTAATCGAAACACAATGTACACGCACTAGTTTTGCTCGAAATCAGTATCAACATTTATCAGCACATTTATATAATAAAATTAACAAAACTTTAGTTATATATCCAATGACTCATCGGGAATGTAAATCTAATCTTACCAAATGGTTAAAGACATTAGATTATGACGAAACCGAGAATATGCTTAAACATAATCTAACATCTCCTTACTAAGAACACACACACACACACACACACACACACACTCACACATACACACACACAAAACAAGCTCAACTTTGTACTTATATTTTAAATATTTTTTATTTTTATTTTTAAATTAAGTCGTAAGTCTTAATAATTATGTCCTTTTATTGTCTATTCAATTACTTATAACTGTACTGGTTTAAAATTATGTATAATGTATGCTTTGTTGAGGAAGAGTGACTCTTTCTGGCACAGGTGCCTTGGCACTCAAAAGAGGGAGCCCACCTTTAAATCTCTGTTATACTACTTTTGTTACAGAAATAAACATTTTTTCATTTTCATTTTCATTATGTACCGGGCGCAAAGGCGCGATTCCACTATGTAACTTACTTGCATACAAGTTGCAAATTGCATGGAAGGACTTGATTACAATTACTTGATGATAATGCGATATCCCAATAGACTCGTACTCCAACTAGTCCCTAAAACTACGAGATTCTTAAATAATAGTTATGCTATGTGTAGGACCATCTATAATAGAATACCAAGACGTTTTAACGAGCTTCCTCTAAATAGGTTCAAGAATTTGTTGCGGAATTGGTTAATAGAGAAAGCGTTTTATTCAATAGATGATTTTCTAAAACATAAAGACGTAAGTAGTATAAAATGTTTGAGATGCATCAATTTGTAATCTTGACATTAATTTTTTATGACTTGCACTAGATTTTGAATAAAATATTATTTTGTCATTGAATACTCTGTTAATCTTGACATTTTAATTTTCATGACATGCAATTTAAGATATAATTTAATGTTATTAATTTGTATGACATTATAATAATTGAATATTAATTTTGACATTTGATTTTTCTTTTTATTAGGCACATACACTATAAGTTAGGCATGCATTATTATTATTATTATAATTAAAATCTTATTAGTTGCAATATTGTAATTTGTCGGAATTGTTAATAATGTAATATAATTGAACTGTATCCTTAAGGTTAAAATGTTATTAGACATGGCTAAATAGGTCTTAAGCACTAACTTACTATTTTTTTACATCACTGTAATGTACCCTGTTTAACGCAAATAAATATTTGATTGATTGATTGATTGATTGAACCCGCATGCAAGCTACAAGTTTTAGATACCTACATAAATGTAGCCCACGTAAATATCGCGATTTTTTTATTTTGTATGAAAACCAGAGCAGCGCCTCTTTCGGTCGTATAAGGAACTGAAATTCGATACATAGTTATAGCAGCACGTTGAAGGACGTTATACTTTACTATTCGGTTACCTTAACTGTACTATTATACAGGGTGTTAGTGTGGTCAGTTGCAAGCCCGAAACCACAGTTTGTACTCATAAAATTGAACAACTTTACCCAAGAAACACGGGTTGAAACGTAAAAAAAATATTTTGGTCTCCCATACAAACTTCACAGTCAGCTGATCGATTTTGGTTAAGGGACCAACATGTTTGTCTCCCAAACAAACTGCACAGTTAGCTGATCGATTTTGTATGAAGGAACCAACATGTTTTTTTCAGATTTCGACCCATGTTTCTTAGGCAAAGTTGGAGTACAAGTACATGTGGTTTCGAGCTTGCAACTGCCCAAACTTACACCCTGTATATTCTGTGCCATAATTATTATTTTTCATTATAGGGGTTCTGTATATTTTTTCTAGTGACGTGCAAATTGAACGCGTAAGCGATAGTAGCCGTCTCCCGCCCAAGATGTAAACTGTCAACATACTAAATTGGGAACATCGCCACTTGTATGCAAGTAAAATCTGCATATAATTTGCACCTCTCGAAAACATGTTTCCAATGCAAGCAACTTATGAAAGAGTCCACGTTCCGACGTGGCGGAGTTTTTCGGTGGCCCGTGTGCAGCCAGGGCAAACATTTTTATTACTAGCCTTTTCCCGCGTCTCCACTCGCGTTAAATTCGAATCGAAGTAACATCGTTGTGGTGGTTCACTTCTATATACAAACTTTGGACCCCCCGTTTTATCCCTTTAGACCTTCGATCATAATCTTTAGACAGTTAATTTCGGATAATTCTTCGCGGATGCCTACGTTAAAATCTGCTTGACAAATTTCAGTGAAATCCGTTCAGTATTTTGAGCTGTGTGCTGAACGATCAGCCAGTAAAAAAGGTACCTAGATAATAGGGCAAGCAATATTTCTACAAGATCTCATGTAGAGAAAATAATGCAATATTAAAAAACATGCATTTGATTGCATATACATAGCCATGAACTTTACGTGCAGTGTGTGCAGTGCAATACAACTTGATTTTTATCGATAACTTTAGGAGCAACTTTTACTTTTCTCAAGGTACCAACTTAGCTCCGATGGTAATACCTATTGAATTGATATACTAAGTCAAATGTCATAATCATCATCAGCCATACGACGCCTCCCCCAAGGATCTCCACAACAATCGGTCCTGCGCTGCCCGCATCCAGCGGCTTCCCGCGACCTTGACCAGATCGTAGGTCCAACTTGTAGGGCGCCTACTCACGGATCGTCGTCCGGTACGCGGTCGCCATTCGAGAACTTTTTCGCCCCAACGGCCATCAGTTCTCCGCGCTATGTGTCTCACCCACTTCTTCTTCAGCTGAGCAATCCTTCGAGCGATGTCGGTTGTTTTAGTAAAGTTCTCCTGGGGATCTCATCATTTCTGATTCGATCACGCACGGGAATGCCAAGTATAGCTCTCTCCATTACTCGCCGAGTGACCTTGAGTCTTCTTATGAGTTCCATAGTAAAATACCACGTCTCACTTCCATAATATGTCATAATTGGCAACACACACTGGTCAAAGACCTTGTCTTATAACTATTAGACAGTAAGATCGTCATGGCTAGTTGCAAACCAACCTATAAATTATACCTGACGCACCCTCATCTATTAATAGGATAGAGTATGTCTATTGGCATTATGCTGATTTATGCAATGAAGATTAAATATAATTTAAAAAGCTCGTGTCACGAGTTTGTTATCGAACTCCTCCGAAACAGCTTGACCGATTTTTATGAAACTTTTTGTGTATTTTTGGTAGGTACCTAATCAAAGAATAGACACTTACGCGAAGTCTGAGAAAAGGTCGTAGGGTATTTTTCATCCCGAAATTCCACGAGGATGGGAACGAACACCCCGGATGCAGCTAGTAAATGAATAAAATGCTATTAAAATTTTTACTTTTTTGCATTCACAATGCAATTTTTATTATTGAAAATGATTTCCATTTTTCAAGAATAAAATGCTTTCGAAATTAACCAACAACTTAGGCATACCTACCCCTTATTATAGGTTTATTTTCTCGTCATTGTTTAAACCTCGAGTGCGTGTATCTACTTCCATGTATTACAGTGTGTGACAGCCCGTGGCGCAATGGTAAGCGCGCTCCGCCTGCAATCGTTGAGGTTAAGCAACTTTCGCAATGGTCGGTCACGGGATGGGTGACCAAAAACTTTTCATAGCGAGCTCCGCCGTGCATCGGAAGGCACGTTAAGCGGTTGATCCCGGTTGCAGTTGCAGTCGTTGATACCCGGCATACCTTAAATTTAAATGTTATCATTATCAAAAACATCTCCGTGGCCGAGTGGTGTACGCACCGGTTTTCAAGGTGCCCCTATCTCTAGAGGTTCCGGATTTGATCCCCGGTCGGGTATTCCTCGGGTTATCATATTTAGAGTTAAGGCGCTACTCGGAAAAATATGGACTTTTTGATTTAAAACTATAGGACGGTTACAGTTGTTACAAATCTGATAATAAGATATATATTTCTTCATACCTTTATCTAGAATCGTATAGTTTCAAAAACACGATTTTATGATTTTGCCTCGATACTTTTTCTTTTCGAAAAGACCTCTAAAAAATACGAAAAGTGAAGATTATTCTTAAATGGGGTTACTTACACTATTGGAAATTGGTTTAATTAGTGGACACCAATAATATTGAGAATCGTATAGAAGCATTTTTTTTAAATCGCTGTAGTTTTTTAATACGAAGTGATTTTGTGTTTTTTTTTGCCTAATCTGCAAAATCGGTCTCGCTCCCGCCCGCGTCGTTTTCTCATTGCTATCTCGCTTCAGCACATTTTTTCCGAGTATCGCCTTAAATTCCGACTTTTAGCTGAATTGGACGTAGCAAGACAGTCACATTTTAGTATCGGGACGTGTGTAGAACATTAGAAAATAAAAAAAAACTGGTGTGATTTATCAAAATTAATAAAAAAAAAAGTTACACTGGGACGTATACGATAACAAAAAGTGAATTGTATAGGGACAGGGAACCTGCTAGTGCTTAAGCTACTATACTTTGGTATTGGAACAATGTATGTGATGCAGTGTCCAATATTTTTTTTATTTATTTAAGGCGCTACTCGGATAAAGTGTGGACTTTTTGATATAAAACTATAGGATGGTTAGAGTTGTTACAAATCTGGTAATAAGATTTGTATTTCTTTATACCTTTATCTAGAATCGTATAGTTTCAGAAACACGATTTTATGATTTTGGTTCGACACTTTTTATTTTCGAAAAGACCTCTAAAAAATACGAAATTTCAAGATTATTCTTAAATGGGGTTACATATACTATTGGAAATTGGTTTAATTAGTGGACACCAATAATATCTAGGATCGTATAGAAGCATTTTTGGAAAATCTCTATAGTTTTTTAACACGAAGTGATTTTGTGTTTTTTTTTTGCCTAATCTGCAAAATCGGTCTCGTTTCCGCGCGCGTCGTTTTCTCATTGCTATCTCGCTTCAGCACAATTTTTCCGAGTATCGCCTTAATACTGAACCTGTATGACACGTGTAGTCCTACACTACAACCGACCCCGTCAGTTTGTCTCGCAACCCGTCGCCATCTTTACCGTAACATGTCGTTGTTGCACAATCGCCGCTGTGGTAACTACGAATCCTTGAACGCCTTAATGATCACACCAAATTAAACATAGACAGGTGTTAAGCCACTAGTGAGCGAAACGCTGTATGTGGCGAACGTTTCGACTGTGAGATTGTCATATTATATGTGTGCGAAGATATAAGTCAAAATGGATAGGATACTAAGACTTTGTGTGATCAGTTTGGTTTTCCGTTGCAGCTTCCAATTGATACCTTTACGTAAGTATAGGTAAAGTGAGCGGTTACAAAGTTTCAGAATTCATGTTATTCCTTTAAAACTGATATGAGATGTAATATTTATTTAAATTAATTCATTTTAATATCATTCGTATTTATTGAGAGGAACTGCATCTATTATATAATTATTCATCCTAACTAACTTATTTAATGATCCATTTTCATGTTAATTAAATTATGTTAATTTTCAAAGCTTGCTTAACATACCTACTTAAAATTCAAACACGCGACATAATTAATAATTATTGTTTTTTTTTTTAATTTAACAACATATCACTGATTATTTCTTACACGAATAAGTATAAAATTTATATTATCAAAAGCATAACTTACTGATTATTTGTAGGTACTTAGGTAACGAAAATATTTTTTAATATTATTAATTCCCGGTGACAAAAATAAATTACCATATCCATACTAATATTAAAAATGTGCAAGTGTGTTTGTTTGTTTTTTGTCTGTCCGTCTTTCATGTCGAAATGGAGCTACAGATCGATGTGATTTTTGGTAGGTTTTTTTTCTCGCGGGACAACGTCGTAAAGTTCACGCGGGCGAAGCCGCGGGAGGAAAGCTAGTTTGGCCATATTTTTCGGAGGCTGTATTTTCGTCTTACGCTTCGTTCACACGGGACGGGATCCGTCGTTGACGATTCGAGATCACACAGAATCGTGATATTTTTTGACGGCGCTAATGCTTTTTATTATTGCGCGTGTTCACACGATGATTAATCGTGGAAAATGACGGATACGTCTTTCCAGTACCTTTTTTTTCACAATGGGGTAGCACCTTGCCCTCATCACACCTGATGTTAAGTGATGATAAGGCTGAAGGTGGAAGCGCGCTCCCGGAACTCCAATTACTGAGTAACTAGCTATCTTATCTATCTCTTACTGCCGAAACACAACAATGCTGATGAACTGAACAATGATGCTGAAAACATCGTTGTTTTAGTGTCAAACTTAGATAAGATGGTGGTAACTAGCCAGGCGGACTTTGATCAAGCCCTACCATATATACCGCACCAACTAAACCAAACCGAATGGGAAACCCCACTGGGAATCGAACCCGGGACCTCTGGGTCTGATACCGGTTGTGTGTACCACTAGATCACCCAGAGGCGGATAAAATACTTTTGACAATCGTGTTTTTACGAAGAATCGTGAATGACGGATCCGTGTAAACGAGCCGTTACGCGTAAAAGAGACTATTGAAATGTCGTTTTTGATCCTTTCAAATAGTAATAAGTTTCTACTTTATTTAATACTAGCTTTCCGCCCGCGGCTTCGCCCGCGTGGACTTCACGACGTTATCCCGCGGGAATGTGATATTTGTTCGGGATAAAAAGTAGCCTATGTTCCTCTCCAGGCTACAAAGTATCTGTGTCCCAAATTTCAGCCAAATCCGTTCAGCCGTTTTGGCGTGATTTAGTAACAAACATCCAAACATCCAAATATCTAAACATCCAAACATCTAAACTTTCACATTTATAATATTAGTTTAGATTTTTCCCAATGTTATTTTTAACCGCCTCTGTGGTCTAATGGTTCACACCACCGATTTCAGACCAAGAGGTCCCGGGTTCGATTCCCAGTGGGGGTACATATTGTATTCGGTTTGGTTGGTGGTATGACTTGTTCTTAGTCCGCCTGGCTAGCCACCATCTTATCTAGTCTGACGCCATAAGAATGATGTTTCCAGCATTATTGTGTTCCGGCAGCTAGAAATAACATAGCCAGTTCCTCAGTGATTGAGGATTCCGGGAGTAGGTAGTGCGCTTCCACCTTCAGCCTTATCACCACTTAATATCAGTAAGCCTAGCATGACCACCCAAAACGTGATATGTATCGCATGTTATTTAAATTTTTACTTTTTTGCATTCAAATTGCAATTTCTATTATTGAAAAATGGAAAATGAAGTATTAAATTTAGAAAAAATCGACCCGTCTCACAACCAGCTCCGATGGGAACCTCGAACCCGTAACCTAAGAAACGACGTAAGAAACGACTCCGTAGCTCGGTGGTTAGAGCAGTCGCCCGGAAAGTGGTTGTGAGACGGGTCGATTTTTCTAAATACATCATTTTCCATTTTTCAATGTATCGCATGATAAAGCGATTTATCGACATTCAAACGTCAAAACCCATAGTCTTTTGACAGTTAAACGGGATAACTTATCATATATCATATCGCGTTTTGCTGGTCATGCTAGGGGGGCAGGTGTGATGAAGGCTAAGTGCTACCCCGTGTGGAAAAAAAACATTTTTTTTCCAAGATTGTTAATCTCGTTCGGCAATAACGAACGGCTCGGGTTGCAGTAGGCCCAGTTAGTGGGTCACTCGGCAACCGCGGTTGGGAAACGTTAAGTAACTACAACGGACGACCAAACATACGCACTCTGGCTGTTTCGCAAATATTTCACTAACTAATCGTTGACATGCACTTTTATTTATGTGATGGCATGGCATCTCGATATTTGATGTTTGCAACTAAATATGTTGAGGCAACTTAAATCAAATCTTTATGGAATGACTGTTTGTTACTCAATTACACCAAAACGTTGCACAGCGATAGAGTATAGTCTGGAACAGTACATAGGCTACCTTTGAACTCGTTCTTTCCACGGGAACGGGAATCACGCGGGTGAAACCGCTGGTTTCATCTAGTTTATCATTAAAGCTTTTAATGAAGCCGTCAAGTTCATTTGTTTGAACTTTTAAATACCATAATGTAGATCAGAGAAGCCCATGGCGTGTGAGGCGGGTCGTTACGTTCCCTAAAATATGGTTAAGCGAAGCGATGGCTGGTTCATGCGTCATGCTCGTGAACGGGTGCTGCCAGTGGGAATGGGTCTGCTCTTATCTGCTTGCCTTAAAATGTGTTTTCTTTTGTTTTTATTCATTTTATTAAGAATTACATTTGAAACATGTATGGCGCAACTTGCAGTATATAGTAGAATAGTCTTTTGTTTTTAACTAATATTAAAGCTTTAAGTAGAGTTCCTAAGTAATTGAAAATTGTTCACCGCTATGATCATTAGTTCGCCTATACTTAACTGTATTTATCATAACCCATTGTTTAATTGTGATGGAAACTGACCTTAGTCATACCATGTTAAGGTCATTTTTCAATTTGACGACTCTGTATGAAATAAAACAGGGAGAAAAGAACAACCCTTGGAGTTTCTTGCCGGTTCTTCTCCAAGGCCTTCCGCTGTAGGGTTTGCGAACCGATGGCGTAGCTTCTATGACGTTCACAAGTATTGTAAATAACGATCTAAATTCAATAAACAAATTTGAATCTTGAATCTTGAATCTCATTGCGCAATGAAATATTTAATAGAATAAAAAATAGTTAAAGCGCTGCCTACGATCGTTGAAGTTAAGCAACTTTCGCAATATTCGGTCACGGGAAGGGTGACCAAGAACTTATCATCTCTAGCTCCTCCGTGCTTCGGAAGGCACGTTAAGCCGTTGCAACGGCGTTGGTTCCGGCTGCATTTTCTGTCGTTAATACCCACCAATCCGCATTATCCGCACCAACTATTGGTAACCAATCACTCATTAACAATATGGAAATAAATTGTATAATTTTTATTTCATTTTTAGCTGTGATAAAAATCCTGTACCTATACAGGGTAATTTTTTTATCAGTGCACACATTTTTAGGATCGACTCAGAATCGATAAGTGAACAACTTTCTCCTAGAAACATGGGTCGAAATACGACAAAAATTTTTGGACTTCCCATACTAATTCGATCACGTGATCAGTCCGATTTGTATGAAAGGTCAAAATTTTTTTGTCATATTTCGACCTATGTTTCTAGGAGAAAGTTGTTCACTTACCGATTCTGAGTCGATCCTAAAAATTTGTGCTCAGATAAAAAAAATATCCTGTATATTTGTGTCTACCCAACGTAGCCAAACATTCACAAATCCACTTACTGTTAATCACGGCTTTTGATTATAAATCGTACGTCTTCTGGTAACCTTGTATCCGAAGCCCTAAGAACCGAGACGAGTACCTACATATATTTTGTTTCCTTCGGTCATTCGTTAAATAAAACAATTTAAAACTCGTTATTAAAATTGTTACTTTTTTACATTCACGATGCAATTTTTATTATTGAAAAATTGAAAATGAAGTATTCAGAAACAAAATCGCTATCCGGGCGATTGCTCTAACCACTGAGCTACGGAGTCGTCAGTCGCCCGGATAGCGAAAGGTCGTGGGTTCGAGTGCCATCGGAGCTGGTTGTGAGACAGAAAATGCATAAAAAATTTAAATGAATTTACTATAAATAAATGTTTTTCTTTCTTTCTTCCATAATTAATTAATCAGGATTGAAGGCACAGAGATAGATTATGGTTTAGAATAGCATATGGCTACTTTCAACCTCCGGAAAAGGTCTCATTCCCACGGGAAGTCATCGTGTAGTTCACGCGGGCAAAGACGCGGGCAGTTTAATGATGTTTGGATGTTTGTTACTCAATCGCGCCAAAACGGCTGAACGAGTTTGGCTGAAATTTGGGACACAGACACACATTCTCCCCGAAAAATATCACATTCCCGCGGGATATCGTCGTGTAGTGTAGTCCACGCGGGTGAAGCCGCGGGCGTAAAGCTAGTAATAATATATACCAAAAATTCTAGTTCAAAACCATTAACAGCTTAATATTAAATCAGCTTAATTATCTAGAGTCGGTTATATAAAAACTCTATGTGTTTGATGTGATGATGTTTATTTCACTTTAAACAATAAGTATTCAAAAGGGGTGTTTTTTTATTAGAATAATTTAATCCTTTTGATTAAACATAAGTTGGTTCCGGTTTAGAGTTTTTGCGACATTAATATAATGTCGCAAATAGTTTTTACAAGAGCCTGACAAAAAATCTAAATAGGTCTCACTCAACATCATTATTATATTGCAATCAACACGACAAGAATCTCCTTATTAGTAGTTATACATCCTTATTGTCTCTTTGTCATGATTTATTGCTGCTTTTTACATCCATCTCGTAAATGAATGACCTATAAACTAGTCCATTAACTATTCTTGTCACATCATCAGTAATGGTACCTATTTCATCTTTATTATATTACTGTCATTATGGTTTCATAGCTATTTATAGCTTATTAATAACGTTAGTTAGTATTAAACTACTTATTGTTATCCCAAATAAAGAAAATAAAATAAAACTACTAACCCTTTTAATGGTGCCGAAACATCGAAAAGCAAATTAATAAAAATAACTACCTAAATTAAAAACATAAATTTTGTAACCGCCATTTTATACACCACAAAATTTTAGATTTTAGGGGATGTCAATCAATACGAAAAAAAATGACTATCGGGCCAGCCACGAAATGAGAAAAATAACAGCTGTTAAAATGTATGGAACAGCTGATTTTGTTTTCCTGGTTTCCTGGACACTTTCATTCTCTAAAATCTTTGTACTAATTAAAATGTAGTGGTGTATAATAAAATAAACGCATTGTAATCCGCTCAAGGAAATATGTATTTTTCTGTACGTCATGTAAAGTCATTTTTTTTTACATCAGGCACAATTACAGACAACAGACAGAACAAAAAATTCAAAAAAAAATAAACACTTTAAATATCAGCGAGCGTGTCTGCGCCCAATAACAATTTCAATTACCTTCATTGATTTTTGCTGCCGTTGAGCGTCTTTTTTTTATTTACAACGTGACAGCACTTAGCCGTCATCACAATAAGGCTGAAGGTGGAAGCGCACTGCTCCCAGAATCATCAATCACTGAGAAACTGGTTATCTTATGTATAACTGCCGAACCACAATAATGTTGAAAACAAGGTTGTTATGGCGTCAGACTAAGATAAGATGGTGGTAGCTAGCCAGGCGGACTAAGAACAAGTCCTTCCACTAAACAAACAAACTAGCTAGTTATTGTTATACCGAGGGTCGCTCGTCTCGTCGTGAAATAAAAAAGTTTAGGGACTAATTGTTTTTTTTTAATATTGGTTTGAAGTTTCTCCAAATTACTTGCCATGATACGTGACAAACATCATTTCAGATCATTGTAATATAACTCTCATTATAAGAAACTTACTTTCTCTTTCAGCGGACTTCATCCACCCTTGCTACGAGCTGACCGACGAATGCTTCACGAAGGCGACCCTAGACGCCCTCCCCGGGGTGGTGAAGGGCATCCCCGATGCCAACATCCCCGCCCTGGACCCGCTATATATCGACAAGAACATCAGCATTGAGCTGCCCGGCAACCTGAAGATGCAGTTCCACAACGCCAAGCTGGTGGGTCTCAGCACCTGCGTGCCGAATAAAGTGTCGTGAGTATTGCAACATATTTTACACTTTAGCCAACTTCATCATCGAGCTGCCCGGCAACCTGAAGATGCAGTTCTACAACGCCAAGCTTGTGGGCCTCAGCACCTGCGTGCCGAATAAAGTGTCGTGAGTATCACATACCTTACAATTTAGCCAACTTCATTCACCCTTGCTACGAGCTGACCGACGATTGCTACTGGACCCGCTGTACATCGACAAGAACATCAGCATCGAGCTTCCCGGCAACCTGAAGATGCAGGTCCACAACGCCAAGCTTGTGGTCCTTAGTACTTGCGTGCCGAACAAAGTGTCGTGATCGTGAGTATTGCAACATTATTTTACAATTTAGTCAACTTCCTCGGATCGGAGAATTCTTCAACAAAACACTTAGTTATGCCATCACACGTCAGTCAGCAGTCATCGTGTCAGCCGAACGACGCCCACTGCTGGGCATAGGCCTCCCCCAAGGATCTCCACAACGATCGGTCCTGCGCTGCCCGCATCCAGCAGCTTCCCGCGACCTTGACCAGATCGTCGGTCCATCTTGTAGGGGGCCTGCCCACGGAACGTCATCTGGTACACGGTCGCCATTCGAGAACCTTTCCGCCCCAACGGCCATCGGTCAGACTTGGGGTACCCAGATTCGATTTCAAGTGAGGGTATATACATACTATATTCGGTCTGGTTGGTGGTAGAACTTTTGCTGAGTTTATCTGGCTAGCCACCACAAGCATGTTAAAAAGAATTATTTAGATTACCTAAACATATTTTGTTAAATAATAATTTTAGATAATCGAGCTTAAAACTTTTACCTATGAAGCTAAACGATTTACTAACTACGAAATTGTTCTCACAGCGTATGCGTAAAGGTTCAAGCTCAGCTCATCAAGTTCAACATGGCTTGATGAGCTGTCGTCTGTACATAACATCAATAAGAATAATTGATATCAGAAAACGAATAACCAAAAAAAACTAATATTTTCATAAAGATTTCCATGACTACACGCGATCTAACAAGTCAAAAACCTCATGTTTGTAAATATGAAAACTATGCATAAATTTCAAACGCTGTAAGCCACTTAACTCACGCAAATATCGCAAACATTAACAACAAAGATAAAAAAATAACTTAAAACAATACACTATCATTAGAACTGTCACCTCCAAAAAAGCATCAATGACACGAGTGACAACAATACAAAGTACCTACTTTAATTCAAAGAGGTATCATTACCGGCGGCAGGTCAAGGCCTCAGAATTGCACACCGACCTCGCGAAGAGTACATCTGCTTACTACGGTTACACACGCAACGCAACGAACCACCAAAACTGCGTTTGCGCATCTGCATAAATTGCGAGTTACAAAATTGGTGGTAATGACCGCTCTGCGGTTGGTAGAGATAAAAACCGCTCTGCTGTTGGTAGTGATAAACCTACATTTGACCAAAGTTTAATTTTAATTACAAACAGGTAGTGTGCGTAGGTACAATGATACTATTATAGATACTATTTTTATGGATCATTGAACTGTTTATCGATATTATTCTTTATACAAGATTATATTGAATGGCAAAGATAAAAACATCGGACATTTTCAATATATTTTCTGAAAACCATAACTGAAAGTAGTACCTACTTAGTAGAATTGTAGGAAATATATATGGTCTTAGTGGCAAGTGCTATTTCATCCTAGATCTGATCATTGGCATAAGGCGAGATAGTTATCAAGCAATAACCTATCTCTATTGAAAAAAACAACAGGTTGCACTCCGGGAGTGCCGGCAGAAGTGAAAAGGGCTCCCTAGACTTTTTCACAAAAAAAAAATGCCAAAAAAAGAAAAAAAATCGGACTGGATTTGAACCGAGATCTTCTGGCTTCAATGCCGCCCGTTTTCTAATCTGAGCTATTACAACTTTGGAAACGGTGGCGAAATTTGCCTTCGTATTCTAATGTAATGACATTGTAACAGTTCTTCGATCAGTGGCCCGATTCTGCTAACGTTAAGTCATAATCGTGTCTCAATCGTGTTTCAATTGTTGTGCTTTTTTTACACACTACTTACAAGAAATGTGAACTTTTTTCACAATACACACCACACACTACATCCACATCACATCATACTGTCATAATTCTTGTAACTAGTGTGTAAAAAAGCACAACAATTGAAACACGATTACGACTTAACGTTAGCAGAATCGGGCCTCAGGTCACGTGTCCGACTTACGAATTTTCCATGTAACGGTCACGTGATATCCTGAGGCGAGTTTAACATTTTTTACCCATCACAAAAAGTGCACAACGCAGCTTAAAAAGTTTTCACCTCAAAAAAATATCATCTACTTCTACCCCTTGCTCCTTCCCAGGTCACGCCGCGAGAAGCGCACGTTCATCTTCGACATGCACTGCAACTTCACCATCCGGGGGCTGTACAGCCTGCGAGGACGTCTGCTGCTCTTCAACCTGGATACCGAGGGGGCTGCCAAGATCAAGATCTGTACGTATTCGAGCTAGAAATATGTAGAAACAGAAGTAGTTTATTGTGGGGTGTGGATTAGAATCCTGACAAGAAAGTTGAACGTTCGAAGTGCACGTAAATAAATTAATCGGTCATTAATTATTAGAAAACCCACTATGATGGATGTAGCACTAAGATATCCAGGGATGTCAAAGCTCGTGCAACTGACTACTTTTACCTTCGAACAACGCGGGTCTTCCGTTCCGAGACGGAAGACCCGCGTTGCTCGAAGACTTTTACAGTGCTTGCTTCTGTTAACAATTTATTACCTCCTTTCATGTGTTTAACAAAGTGTGGAATGCAGCTTTACATAGAGCCAACACTTAAGACAATCAACTAAGCCAGTCTAATATAGCTTAACATTGTCCACTTCTTGTCATCAAGCCAGTGATAGTGCCCTGGGTTATTGGTTTGTATCAAGTATTGGCTCCGTGTAAATGCCGCAAAAAGTAATAGTGTAACTTTCCCTTCTTAAAAATGTGTCTTATTTTAATTGTTGAAAATCGTAAATATTATTTTTTGATTACCAAAACTTTTCAATCTTCTATCTCAATTCTTCCACCTCCAGGGAATCAGCACGTACGCCTGGAGGTGGTGGAGAAGGTAGTCCGCAACAAGCAGGGCGAGGGTCACTACAAGATCAACTCGTACAAGTACAAGGCTGACTACGGGACCGACCTGAAGATGAACCTCACCAACCTCATACGGGGCAACCCGGAGATCAGTAAGTACTGTTATGACTGAGTTTTGACTCAATATTGAGTAGGGTGACAATAAGCAGGCGAGGGCCTCTACAAGATCAACTCGTACAAGTACAAGGCTGACTACGGGACAGACCTCAAGATGAACCTCACCAACCTCATACGGGGCAACCCGAAGATCAGTAAGTATTGTTATGACTGAGTATTGACTCAATATTGAGTATGGTGACAATAATCAGGGCGAGGGCCACTACATGATCAACTCGTACAAGTATAAGGCTGACTACGGGACCGACCTCAAGATGAACCTCGCCAACCTCATACGAGGCAACCCGGAGATCAGTAAAATTTCATTATTTTAATAATCTATGTGCAAAGTATGTTATAAAGGATTAATTCTATTGTTAAGAGCAAACCCCGGTAATCGGTTTCTTATTGCAGCGGGGTGTTTTTAAAAACTCCACAATAGAAATAGGAACATAACACAAAACAAAACTAATTCAGAATAACTTCTGAAAATCTGCGAATTTAAATAAGTCATGAGTGCGAAAAGAACTAAGACGAGAGATAAAAAAATTTGCTTGCCAAGATTGTTTCTTCTATGCCTTATTCTTACATGATGAATTGGAAACTTACCTTCAGCTAAAGTAGTTGGTAATCGTACCAATAAAATTAAGTTCTTGATTTACTCTCAAAACTTAAAGAAAATCACACTAGGTAGGCTATACCTAGTGTGATACCCAGTTTAACAACCCTCTCCGAAAAAATAGGTACCTAACCAAAACGGTCATCATTTGTTCCGCTTCGTGGCATTTTATATAAAATTTTAAAATAAAATAAAAATGCATTTAAAATAATAAATAATTATATATTAATGAAGAATTACATTTTAATTACTTTATTACAATTTCTGACATTTGACTAAGGTTTTTGATATTTCTTTATTTTATTACAATTTCTAACATTTACAGTTTTATTTTTATGATTGTTTAATTCTAATTATAGTCGTTTTTTTTTAGTCAACCAGTCAGGTAAACCGTCAGGACATTAAATTAACTTTTGTGGTAAATAAACCATCTATCATGACATTGTTCTCAATTCAAGGTTAATTACATAATACATATTTAAACAGAGTTTCTATGAATTACTGACCAAATATGTGTTTTAAACAATACTAACATGGCCCATGTTTTCTTAAAAACAAACCTAATGATGATGATGTCATTAAGGCGGACAGTAAATATTAAAGGGCACTCTTAAAAAAAACTATCAAAACAAAAAATTTAAATAAAAGCTTTAATTAAAGTAATGTTTTAAAACTAGGTATATGACGACTTAAATCAAATTTCACCTTTTAAAAAGGACATAGGATCGGATGTTACTAATTAGACAGAACTGTAACACTGTATATTTTTTAATGTTATTCAAATAAGTCAATCAATATCACGTCTAAATCTATTGAAATCTCGGAAATTTACCAATACGAATGTTCTTAATATGTCTGGTAACATTTCCGTTAACAAACTATTGCGAAAAGCGGAGTCATACGAAATAACTCGTAACGTTTACTTAACTCGTTGATTTTTTTATTGGGCCTGCGTCAAGCATATAGTCCCCATCCTAATTATATTATGTCCTATAAGTAGGTACAATTGCAAAATCAAGATATCTTACAAATGGCAGATGATTTCGACTGTTTAAAAAAATAAAACATTAGTAATTTATTAGAACGCGTTGATGTCTTTTTCTAGCATTTCCCCAGTTAACTAAAAGTAGTACCTACTTGTCGTATTGCACGATCATAAAATAGCTTATCGCGTTTTTGTTTAGAGTAGGAAAGCATCATAGTGCCTAAGAACCTAGCAAAACTGTCTACAAATACCTACACCCTGCCTACACAGGTTTAATAAGTTTTTAGTAGAAAAATCATTTTTATGACAAGCTTTTATGCTGTCTGTACTTTAATATTATATTGTCATCTGGACCAAACCTGTATACAAAATTTCAGCTCCATCGGAAACTAGGAAGTGGGTTAAATTAAGCTTGCGAGATTTGTCCCCCACTACTAACATACTAACTAACTAACTAACATGGCAAGTTAATAAAAAGCTAGTAAAAAGATATGGTCTTTGGTATGCCTATATTTAACCGCATTCAGCGGCTTCCCGCGATCTTGACTAGATCGTCTCGGTTCACCTTATAGGGGGCTTGCCCACGGAACGTCGTCGTCCAGTACGCAGTCGCCATTCGAGAACCTTTCCGCCCCAACGGCCATCGGTTCTCCACGCTTTGTATCCCGCCCACTGCCACTTCAACGATGCAATCATTCGAGCAATGTCGGTTATTTTAGTTCTCCTGCGGATCTCATAATTTCTGATTCGATCCGTTCGCGCAGGGAAATACCAAGCATCGCTCTCTCCATTGCTCGCTGGGTGACTGAATTTTTTTTTTCTACTATGCTTTGAGCCTTCTTATGAGACCCATAGTAAAAGACCACGTCTCACTATCACACACTGGTCAAAGACTTTCGTCTTGAGACATTGCGGTATTTCGGACGCTAATATATGCCGGAGCTTCCCGAACGCTGCCCAACTTTGAAAGGCTTTTAAATTAAGATTTTACTACTTGGTGATAATAAAAGAAAAAACACATGTTTCATAAATTTCTTCGAAGATTATAATTTGAAAAAGGTAGTCTTCCAGATTTATAAATCTGGAAAGGTATTTCTTTCGCGTGTGGGGGTAGTAATATCTTCACATTGATGAAGTTAACGCTGGCTATACAGCGCGTAAGAAGTATTTGATAAATTCGACGCTTCTCGTAACGACTCCGTAGCTCAGTGGTTAGAGCAGTCGCCGGGATAGCGAAAGGTAGTGGGTTCGAGTCCCATCGGAGCTGGTTGTGAGACGGGTCGATTTTTTCAAAATACTTCATTTTCCATTTTTCAATCATAAAAATTGCATTGTGAATGCAAAAAAGTAAAAATTATAATAATTTAGATGGTGTTAAAAATAAATAACCATGTATATTGAAGATCCACACCATAGTCTCAAATCCTTCTTCCTATTCCAGGTGCCAACCTCCTCCAGGTGTTGAACCGGGACTCGCAGCTGTTCGCCAACGAGTTCGGCGGCCCGATCCTGGACTACGCGATAGACTACGCCATGAACGTCACGCAGCGGTTCTTCGACGCCTACACTTACGACCAGCTCAGTCCCGTACCGCTTACAGAAGAATTTTTCGTCAAAGAATAAGGGTTAAAGGCTGAAATACGTAAAGGCTATACACACTAAAGCCCCGCGCACAACCTGCCGGGTTAACTTTACGAGCGCGACGCGGCTCAATCTTTTGATGTTGTCAGCCTTCTAAAGGTAGAAACATACCTCTGTGTTGTGGTGTGTTGTGATGTGACGCGCCAGAAACGTTTGGGTTACATACATTTAGTTGTTGTATTGCAGCGCGATCTAGTGTGTATATGTCACCGGAAAATAACAAAGACCGCAATAAAGTTCCTAAAAAAAAAATAACCACGAAATTAAATTGTTATTTTCCAGTGACATATATAATTTCACCGGAAAATAACAAGAACCGCAAATTTATAAATTTCCTAGGAAATTTGTAAATTTACGGAAGTCCTGTAGAACACGTGATAGGTTAGAAATTTAAGGCGATCGCGAAGCGCAGAGAAGCGATTGCCTTAAATTTCGTGGTCTTTTTTTTAAGAAATCTGCGGTTTTTATTGTTTTCCGGTGACATAATACATACTAAATATAAACAGATACGCCTGTGGCTCGTTATAATCGTAACACACACACCACAACACACACAGGAGGAGGCTTTTCATTCCGTAGACGCTAGGCGAACCCACCGCGCTAACTTAACGGGTTGTGAAGCCGAGCTTATTAAGGCGATACTCGGAAAAATTATGCTAAAGCGAGATAGCAATGAGAAAAAGACGCGCGCGGGAGCGAGACCGATTTTGCAGATTACGCAAAAAAAACACAAAATCACTTCGTATTAAAAAACTATAGCGTTTTTTAAAAAATGCTTCTATACGATCCTAAATATTGTTGGTGTGCACTAATTAAACTAATTTTCAATAGTGTAAGTAACCCTATTTAAGAATAATCTTGATATTTCGTATTTTTTTGAGGTATTTTCGAAAATAAAAAGTGTCGAGGCAAAATCATAAAAACGTGTTTTTGAAACCATACGATTCTAGATAAAGGTATGAAGAAATACATATCTTTTTACCAGATTTATAACAACTCTAACCGTCCTATAGTTTTATATCAAAAAGTCCATACTTTTTCCGAGTAGCGCCTTAAGTGTGTATACGCTTTTAAAGTAGCGTGGTCGTATATTTTAGCAACGCCAAGAAAAGTATTAAAACAGTAAAAATAATAAGTCATGCGTAATTTTTACTATTCTTCTTTTTCGACATCTACACAAAAGTTACTGATTACTGAATGCACCATTTGGCGCGCTTATAATTGGGTATTTGACTGAAATTTTTTTATTGACTTAAAATGTTTATTGAACTAGTAGAAACACAACATAGGTATATTTATTTTTAAATATCTTGCATATTTTCAGCTATATAGAGCTTTCTAATTAGACAAGGAGAGCGCTATAGAAATGTGACGTCACATTTTTATAACGCCATACTCTCGCCATAGAAAATTTCGTATTAGAAAGAGATAAGCTAGAGTCACAATTAAGTAAAGTCCGTTCGGTTAGATAATGTCGGTACACCCGCACGGCATTGTGGCTCTTGCTATAAAATGAAGATATTAAATAATACACTCAAGTTGGGTACCAAAGTCAATTTCAATGAAAATTTGGCTATCACTACATAGTATAAAACAAAGTCGCTTTCTCTGTCCCTATGTCCCTTTGTATGCTTAAATCTTTGACACTACGCAACGGATTTTGATGCGTTTTTTTTAATAGATAGAGTGATTCAAGAGGAAGGTTCATATGTACTTTTTATCCCGATATTCCCACGGGAACGGGAACCACGCGGGTGAAACCGCGGGCGGCCGCTAGTCTTTATATAAAAGGAAGTTAAATAAGTGATTTACAAAAAATAATTATAATAATTATTTTTTTATATGAATATTATGATAACTCATCATCGCTCGAATTGTCACAAGTCACAACCGTCGTTAACGCCTGTATTTATATTAAACATAGATTATTTAAGAAAATATAATTTAAAAAATGCCGAATCCCAAAATCTAATTCCATTTGCGGGTGTACGCTGCACGCGGCTTCTTTTGTTTATGCGGCGGCATCCTTTGACAAGACGCGGCACGTGCCAAGGCGGCGCGATAAAAGGGCGACACTATCTAAGCAAATGGACTTTAGCTCATAATTCGCTTGTATACTTACAGAATACAATAGGTACAGATTGAATTTATTTTATCACATTTCTTATTCAATCATGTTATATTTCTGAATGGCATAATTAAATATCTATTCTGGAACGGCGCAGGAGGCGCATCATCGCAACGCATTTTATGTGCGCCTAACTTAATGGTGGATCCATACAGGCAGGCGCGGCGGGCGGGCGGCAATTTCCGGTGGCCGTACCGCTGGCCGCCGGCTTTTGTATGGGGCCGGGGCGCGGCGGCTTCTCTCTTCTCTGGTGGCTAGGCTTATGGTCAAGCCGCCGGTAAGACCACCGGCCTGTGTAGATGCACCATTAGACTTACGTAATTTAGAAGATACTTTCTTCAAGATATTAATTTAAGTTTAGGTTAAGATTCGTTGTTAGATAAGTAAGAAAAATATAGATTGTGGTTTTTATGAAAGGTTTTTTATTTTCCATCATTTAAAAATAATGTTTAGCCATATAATAAAATCTTAATTTTATCCAATTTGATTAAAATACTCTTAAATTAAATTACTCAAGACCTTAGAAATCGTCATCAATCCATTTATATCAGGTGTTTAAAATTAATTCTATTGTCGTCTATCGTTTTTAGGGTTCCGAACCAAAATGGTAAAAAAACTCAAAAAGTCAGAAAATTAATTTTCCCTCTTTGTCGGGGGACCCTCAACGTATAATGGGATACCCTTTTAGTACTTCTCATTTACCTTCATTGAGGTTTTTTCTTGGGCCGGGGGTTTTCAAAATTTTTAAATTTTATTTTTAATTCATCCTTTTTAAATTACACATAAAATAAAAAAAACGCATTGAAATTGCTAATTTCAGCCAAATCGGAGCAACCTAATTTTTTGCGTCCATTTTTTTCTGCCATTTTGATTTTTTTTATTGCACCTAAATTTGCCCAGGGTGTAGTGTATTATTTTAGTAAAAGCACCACGTCTGTATCTTTTTCCATTTTGGCAGGCAGTTGACCATCTCCATAAATGGCTGGATGGATATTCATCAAACGTGGCTAAGAACCATCTCGATTATTATAGCTTATAAAAAAAAAACCGCAATAAAATAGCCTGATCCGTTAAGGCACTAGGAATATACGTACAGACAGACAGACAGACATAGGCCTCAAACTTATAACACCCCTCTTTGTGCTGCGTCGGGGGTTAAAAAAAAGGAACCCTTAGGTATAGTGATTCAGTCCGTCTGTCTGTCACAGCTGGCTATCTCGAGATCTACTAATGCTATCAACTAACAACAATCAATTTGGAATAGTTTTAGATGACGTTTGCTCTTATAAGGCTATAAGAGAAAAAAAATAGTAGAAAAATCATCAATTAGTGCCTATCCCAAGTAGGTAAAGTGGGGGACAAACTCGGTGAACCACTTCTTACTTTTTTTCGTGTGGCTGGTACCTCGCCATTCACGCGCAGACATTTGGTTTTGTATTAAACTAGGGATGTACAATTCATAAGCAATAGGGTCTGCAAGTGAACGGTGAGACGCCAGCTACATGAAAAGAAGTAAGAGGTGGTTCACCGAATTTGTCCCTGATTGTACCCCAGAATTAAAAACCTCAACCTTCGAATTTCCGGCCCACTGCCCCAATTGAGCTATGGGAAAATGTGGAGACACATCGCCCATTTTCAGAAATATTCACTTTTTCAACCGTACCATTGTAGCTTTTATTGATTCTTAGACTCAGAACTTGTCTGAATGAATTTGTTTAACTAACTCAGTATACGACCTCTTAACATCCAAATAAGACATTTCAAGATTCTCATTCGTCATCATCAGCCATTCAATGTCCCCACTGGGGCACTGGAAGGAGAATGGGCCATGCATGACCCACCGAACGGGCCCAGTGCGGTTTGGTTGGTATTATCGACAGCAAACGCAGCCAGGACCAACGGCTTAACGTGCCTTCCAAAGCATGGAGAAGCTCGATAGGAAAAGTTTTTGTTCTCCCATCCCATGACCAACCATTGCAAAAGTTGCTTAACCTCAACGATCGCAGGCCAAGCGCGCTAACCACTGCGCCACGGGCTCCACAGATTCTCATTACACGATATTATTTACAAATTTCCTACGATAAATCTTGCAACTCATTTAGCGCATCCGTACTAAGCAATAAGTGACTGCACTGCAATACTCGATACGCAATCCCAAGCAACCAGCATATAAATGAAATAAACTTTAATGCTTTGCAATAAAAGCTATAATCCTTCTGCATGGCCCAATATCAAGCATTGCGTAAATACCCTAGGCTACTAGCCACTTGCCTAAGAATCTATGCAGAAACCGCTCGACATAATTTCACTGATCTAAACAAAAACAATACTATAATGTAAACCCAGAATAAAAGTACCCTATGCTTACTTCAGATATTAAATAAAATAAGTAAATATTTCAGCTTAATTAAGCTATAATAATTATAACTGGGCTGACTTTATGATAAGCTTTTCATTAAAAGTTTAAACCACCAACCACTAACCAACGAAGTAATTGTCTAATATAAATAGATTTCTATTTTACAAGTCTTCCTGATTTAAGTACAACTAATATTTAACAAAAAAGGGTTTAGTCGACTTATGACCAATTCGCGTATGACTAATGGTACCTACATGAATGAAATGGTACATTTCGAGAATCGGTCAATTGTTGACTATGTACCTTAGTCATTTCGCAAATTGGTCATTTGTCGACTAAACGAAAAATTGGGTTTTATATTATTTCAAACTATTAAAAGGCAATTACAAGAAAAATTGTGATTGAAATGAACCACCTGCCCTGAAAGTTCCTTTCAGGCAGGATTCACACCCACCCCCCTGGGAGTGCGGCCCAATACCCTGGCCAACTAAACTACCAAAAGGTCAGCGCTGCTTCATCAATGTGAGAAAACCATCGCATCCGAAAGAAACATTATCAAATAAATTTAAATAAAAATGATGTTGGATGTGTGATCAACTTGTTAGCTGAACCATCCTTAGAGGCCGCTAAAGTTATCTTTTATTTTGTAATTTATAGCTTAAAAGTTCTTCAAGATTAGAGTAAGATAGAGCTGGCATGATCGGATGTTCCATCAAAGAAATAGATAAAGATTAAAAAAATCAACAAATTAAAATGAAACAGCATTAAATTAAGATTTTATATTATTTTTATGCATTCACAATGCAAATAAATTGCTGTGATAGAAAAAATACCACCAGCCCTGTAACTGTAAGTAGCTTTCAGGCAAGGCTTTTTATAAAAAATATTTTTATAAAAAAATAAAACCGCCTTCAAAAAAACCACATCAAAAAAGTAAGAAATAATTCCTCACCAAATAAATAACGTAAGTACTTTGAAGTCGGGCGTGAAACATGTAAATTTTTTTGTTGTTTTTGTTAAAACCCGCCCGACTTCAAAGTACTTACGTTATTTATTTGGTGAGGAATTATTTCTTACTTTTTTGATGTGGTTTTTTTGAAGGCGGTTTTATTTTTTTACAAAAATAATTTTTATTTCACTCTTTTTAGTGTATCGTGCAGGCAATTTACGTGTTTTCTGGTAAATAGGTATGTGATCAAACTGAAAACCTCCTTTTTCGAAGTCGGTTAAAATACCTTGAGGTATCCCCTTTTTAACAAAACAAGAATCATCTAAATCGGTTCATAAACAAAGGAGTTATGCCTTAAGATACGTATTAAATTCACATAAAGTGGTAACGAAAACGACAGTATTTTCAAGATTTCCTGAAAACTACTGAACCGATTTCAAAATTTCAAAAATGGGACCATCTTGGAAACCAACCTGATGTAATAACGTTTGAACCATTTCAATCGGTTCAGCCGTCTTCGAGTAATCGGTGGACATACACAAAAAAAAAAAAAAACATACATACAGACGAATAGAGAACCTCCTCCTTTTTGATTTAGAAGTCGGTTAAAAAGGCAAGATAAAGACTATTAAAAAAGAAGTTAAATTTTACGAATATTAGATTTTCATTTAATACAATTCTCTTAGGATTCTATTGATCTCGACATAACGTTCATTTCGTCAATGACGAATAGCCACTAATAGTTAGCAGGCAAATCACTCGTCCTGTAATTTTGTCATTATATTCATGATGTGTATAATTTCGTCTTCATTGCAAATCAGCTAAAATCACATAAACATGTAAGTGAATGACTGAATATGGGACAGAATAACGAGTAATGTATGATAAGAAGTCGTATTGCATACAGAGAAGATATTGCAAATCCGTTTCTTATTTTAGGTTATAGGTACATAGTCTCTGTCCAAATCGCGGTTTCCTTAAACATTACCAAATCAACAGCACTAAAAGACCACAGATGTAGAATTTGCGCACCGATGGCGTAGCGTCTTTGACGTTCATAAGTGTTGTTACCTCAACCTAAATTGAATAAAAAAATATTGATTTTGATATTGAATGATGGTTAAGCATATAAAACAGTAAGTAATATTTTTGAAAAATTGAAAACTAAGTATTCAGAAAACATCGACCCGTCTCACAACCAGCTCCGATGGGACTCGAACCCACGACATTTCGCTATCCGGGCGACTGCTCTAACCATTGAGCTACGGAGTCGTTAGTCGTCCGGGCGACTGCTCTAACCACTGAGCTACGGGAGTCGTTAGTCGTCAGTGGTTCGAGCAGCCGCGAGGATAGTGAAAGGTCGTGGGTTCGAGTCCCCTCGGAGCTGGTTGTGAGACGGGTCGATTTTTTCTAAATACTTCATCATTTCAGCCGTACGACACCCACTGCTGGGCATAGGCCTCCCCCACGGATCTCCACAACGATCGGTCCTGCGCGTAAATAAATATCGACGTATCGGTCTAAATACTTACTTCATTTTAAATTTCTCAATAATAAAAATTGCATTGTGTATGCAAAAAATAAAAAATTAAATAACTACTAATATTTTGTCCAAGACAGTGGCTCCTCGCGGTTAAGCCCGCGTGGTATCCGTTCCCTTGGGAATATCGGGTTAAAGTAGTTTATGTCACTCAGGGAAAATGTAACTTAGTTTTCTAATGGTAGAAGAATTGTCAAAATTGGTCCCGTAGTTTTGAGCTTATCCATTACAAACAACAAACAAACAAAAATCAAAAGTATCATCTTTATAATATTAGACAACGTGACATTTAACGTAACTGAAACACATGGGGAAACCTTTTTACCACAACACGCATCTCTTGATACCCCGATATGCTTCTCTGACTCTAAACTGGCAAGCTGATAACGACAGACGCAATATTAGATTTCAGCGCAAACTGTTAATTGAAAGAAAAACAAAAAAATCATTTTTATGGCTAGCTTTTTTGCTGACTGTACTTTAATATTGTATTGTCATCTAAACCAAACTTGCATACAAAATTTCAGCTCAATCGGACACTGGGAAGTGGGTCAAATTAAGCTTACAAGATTTGACCCGAACGGATATACATGCATACATACACTGCAAGTTAAATAAAAGCTTGTAATAACAGTGGGTAGTTTCCGTGACCACGGCCCATAATGGAAATGTGCCGAAACGTCGGAAAAATAAATTAATTAAAAAAAAACAGTGTGCAATATACGCGTGATTTAATCAGTAAAATGTTTTATTTCAAAGAGACAGAGAACAGTTCTTTCTTCACATTAATCCAGCATAACCGTACTTTTACAGTATTCGTAGATGCACCTCCTTTGCAATGTGGGACTCTGGTTAAAAACTCATATAACCTCGCCCGGTATCCACATTGCATATCATTGCAATGACAATGACAAACCACTAACACAACATTTTGTAAAAAAGCCATTTTCCCGAGGATCTTTACGAAACTAAGGTAATCAAGCAACACACTCGTCATTGTTGTTATGAAATCTTCTATTTCCCTTTCGATCAGACCTATGATGTTTGCCAATGTAGACATCCTTGTTACCTCAATTAATGCATAAATATCTTTATCTGTATTTTGAACCATAATGATAGGCAGTTAAGGTTGATTGCGACTAATGAATGGGTAAGTTGAGGGCTCCTTTAGGATCCATGTCCTCCCACACTTGCTTTCACTACGCATCTGGTGTATTCCCAACATACTAAGTAGTGTCCTTTAGTTTGGGAATATAGTTTTGATTATATACAAAACAATTTAGAATTTGCTCAATATTGAAAAGATTTGTTTTAAATTAAAAAAAATTAAAAATAAAAATTAAAAAAAAAATAAAAAAAAAAATATATAAGTAAGTACTATTTTTAGTTTAAAATTTTTAGAGATCCTTGGGGGAGGCCTATGCCCAGCAGTGGGCGTCGTTCGGCTGACATGATGAAAAGATTTTTTCCTAAATATGCTTTGAATTTCTACACACCAGATTTATCAAAAATCTACAACGGTGTAATACTAAGCCTCCATTACATCTCATGTTAAGTGACGATAACAGATAACAGAAGGCTAAAGGTGGAAGCGCACTACCTACTCCCGGAATCCTCACAACCACTGAGGAACTGGCTAACTATTAACTAACGTAGGTGTGTACCACTACTACCACAGACTACCACTAGACCACAGAGGCGGTTATTACTTTACTTTTCCACCGAAGATCAGCTGTTTTACATATCCGTAGTGCACTCATAAAACTCGAAACATGTCGAAACACTCGAAATTTCTCTATCATCGAGCACACGGGCTGGCGGGTAACTAGTATTAATTTGTTCTAAATAAAAAAACGTTTATTGTATTTAAATGAATCAGGCGTCACTTGGCGGAAGTCCCTAACCATTGTGAAAAACGAAATAATACATGTAGCTTACTTCCGCAAAAAACACAATATAAAGTAAAACCGTGTGTAGGGTATAAGCTACTGTTAGCGGGAAAGTGATACGCGTAGATGGCGCGCAGGTGCTCGCAGAGGGCGCTCGAGTGCACGCAGATGGCGCGCGGATAGCGCGATGGCGCGCGCACTATAAGACCGGCCGCAGAGCTCTTGCGGGGCTTTTTCTCTCTTCTGCATCGGGTCGCCGAGGTGTCGACAATCTACCATCAGCTTCTGTCCATTTGTTCCTTGTAAAAGTGCCTACTCTTTGTTAGTTTCGGAATTCGGTTAAAATCTGATTGTACGTTTTAGTTGAAGTTAGTTTCTAACAAAATTGTTGGTTTTTGTGAATAAATTTGTATGTTACCGTTCATTTTTCTTATCAATCCCTACTGATTCCTAAAATCAGAAGTGGGATAGGACTCGCGTGTTTTGTGCCTTGATGTGCTTTGGTTCCTTTCCTGGCGCAAGTAAATTGAGTGGGCAGTTTTACATTTTTATTTTTTTGCATACATTCGTATGTGGTTCTAACGATTTTCTTTTGAACTGTGTCGTGTGTATTCTTGTGTTCGGATACTAACGTAAGTACGTAGTTGATAAGATAATGTTGGTGAACATTCTGGTAAGTTTTTACAAAACTACCCCCATTTTCTTTTTTTTGCGCAAGAGGAATAGTTTCTTTGTTTCAACGTTATGAAGTGCTTTATCTAACAGCATTTAGCTATTGATTGTGATTTTTTGCTTGATTTTTAATACTGTCATAGCATAAAAATAGTTGCGGTCCATATATTCTTATTTAAATTTTTTGTTTTCTTTCTCGTGTCTTTGCTTAAAGTAACGTACGTAAATCCGGCTACTTTCTAAGGCTGTTAATCATGCGAAGTCATAGTCGGCAAATTTAAAGGCGGTCAAGACATAGAGGATCTAGATCGCGATCCAAACATACAACATACGCGAAGGCGTCATGGTTCACCACGAAATTAACTACAACAACAAAATACTTATGCAACTCATTCTAGATCGTCTCTCATCATTGGAGTATCAGCGCAGGCAGCCTTCACCCCAGGCGAACGGCTTCATGGTGCCCCTGCACCATGAAGGTGTAGACGGTGCGCAGCGGAAACGACACCGCAGATCCCAGTTTGCTACCTGGGATGGCGCGCATATGGCGCTCAGACAGCGCGATTACAGCGAGCGCGCAGGTGGCGCGCAGACGGCGCGTTTATTGCGCGCGTCTGTTGTGCAGGCGGCGCGCTGGTGCATGCTATCGGCGTGCTGGTGCACGCTATCCGCGCGAACGGCGCACTAGTGCAACCTATCAGCGCGCTGAGGCACGCTGTCGACGCAAGCGGCGCGCGGCAGATAGCGCGCTGGTGCACGCTGGTGCACGCTGTTGGCGCGAGTGGCGCGCAGCAGACAGCGCGCGGGTGTGCGCAGAGAGCGCGCTAATGGCGCACAGATGCGAGTGGGTGCGCACGGATGGCGCGCTGATGCCGCACGAGTGCGCGCAGAGGGCGCGCAGCAGACGGTGCGCAAGTGTGCGCAGATGGCGCTGGTGCGCTTAGACAGCGCGCTGATGGCGCCCGGGTTTGGCACGCAGGTGTGCGAAAACAGCGCGCTAATGGAGCAATGGCGCTCAGACGGCGCGCTAACAGCGCGCAGACGGCGCGCTAGCGGCGCGGACGAACGCGCATAAGGCGCGCTGATGCGCGCTGACGACTCGCTGCTGGTGCGTGCAGACAGCGCGCAGCCACGCAGACGGCGCGCTAGCGGCGTGCGGACGGCACGCTATCGGCGCGCGGACGGCGCGCAGACGTCGCGCAGCGGTCGGCGCGAGCGGCGCGCAGCACATGGCGCGCTGGTGCGCGCTGACGACGCGCTGACGACGCGCGGGTGCGTGCTAACGGCGTGCAGACGGCACGCTGCTGGTGCGCGCAGACGGCGTGCAGCCACACAGACGGCGCATGGGCGCGCGCAGGTGACGCGTTGTGCGCGCAGACGGCGCGTGGGCGCGCGCAGGTGACGCGCTGATGCGCGCTGACGACGCGCTGCTGGTGCGTGCAGACAGCGCGCAGCCACACAGACGGCGCGTGGGGGCGCGCTGGTGCGCGCTGACGACGCGCGGGTGCGCGCTAACAGCGCGCAGACGGCGCGCTAGCGGCGTGCGGACGGCACGCTATCGGCGCGCTGGTGCAGCTATCGGCGCGAACTGCGAGCGCTGGTGCGCTCGGGTGGCGCGCGGACGGCGCGCATACGTCGCGCAGCGGTCGGCGCGAGCGGCGCGCAGCAGATGGTGCGCTGGTGCACACTGACGACGCGCGGGTGCGCGCTAACGGCGTGCAGACGGCACGCAGCAGACGGTGCGCAGCAGACGGCGCGCTGATGCCGCGCGGGTGCGCGCGGACAAACGGCGCGCTAACGGCGCGCAGACGGCGCGCTGACGGCGCGCACGCAGATGGCGCGCAGACGGCGTGCGCACAGACAGCGCGCTAACGGCGCACGGGTCTGGCGCACAGACGGCTCGTAGACAGCGCGCTTATGGCGCGCGCACTATGGGAATGGACTCCTGATACGTGCGCTATGTACTTCGATAGTGAGTTTGGTAGTGCGGGCCGCAAGAATAGCTAACGTCGTGCTTCCTTCTTGTCGGTGCTGCTGCCTGTGAAGACCTCAAGAATAGCTAACGTCGTGCTTCCTTCTTGTTGGTATGTGTGTGGGCCTCAAGGATAGCTAACGTCGTGCTTCCTCCTTGCTGGTACCTGTGGGACAGGAAATATGCTAACGTCGTGCCTATGTTTCCTGTCGACCGAGATAGCTAACGTCGTGCTTCCTCTCTGGTCTTTGTAGTTGCAGCCATGCTAACGTATTGCCTAGGGCTCAACATTTATTGTGAACTCTTTAGCACATTGCTAAAATTGTGAACTCTTTAGCACATTGCTAAAGAGGTGGTTACAGGTGTTTTAAGAACTCTTTAGAACATTGCTAAAATTGTGAACTCTTTAGCACATTGCTAAAGAGGTGGTTACAGGTGTTTTAAGTTAGTGCTTTCTGTTAATAGGCGCTGACGAAAATGAGGAGTCTACGCCTGAGCAAACTGCCGAGAGATGCGACGTGTCTACCGAGAACCCGATGCCTGAGCCTCTGCAGTGGTTCAGCTTCAAGTAGAAGAGAACGAGGACGTCCTCAAGTCAGGAGAGGCCGTGTTAGCGGGAAAGTGATACGCGTAGATGGCGCGCAGGTGCTCGCAGAGGGCGCTCGAGTGCACGCAGATGGCGCGCGGATAGCGCGATGGCGCGCGCACTATAAGACCGGCCGCAGAGCTCTTGCGGGGCTTTTTCTCTCTTCTGCATCGGGTCGCCGAGGTGTCGACAATCTACCATCAGCTTCTGTCCATTTGTTCCTTGTAAAAGTGCCTACTCTTTGTTAGTTTCGGAATTCGGTTAAAATCTGATTGTACGTTTTAGTTGAAGTTAGTTTCTAACAAAATTGTTGGTTTTTGTGAATAAATTTGTATGTTACCGTTCATTTTTCTTATCAATCCCTACTGATTCCTAAAACTACATATATTTCATTTTTCAAAATGTTTATTGATTTTCTGCATCAATTAATGAAAATAGTTGAACCAAGCCAAGCGTAATGTGTCAGTTGGAAATTTATCCCAATCGATTGTTATGAAAGTGACGCCCGCGCATAAGCGAATTTGGACCGAATTACTTGTTGAAATACCTCACTAGTAATTGCATAGGTTAGTATAAGGAACCTTGCAACATTGCACATCAGTTGGTGCAAGGTACAAAACACAGAATAGCATCAGATACGATGTTTAGCTGCTAAAGAGAACAAAAAAAATATTAAACGTTGCTTTTATTATGGCATGTACCTATTAACTATATGAAATACTGCATTTAACTGATCCTAAATAATTGTGGGCAAGAAAAAACAGTTTTAAAGCAATATGGCTTAAAGATCCAATAACAATTACAATTTATAAGCACTTTTTAAAAGATATTGAATCAAAACCAAATTCAGTACCTATACAACCACAATACCATAGAGACATTATACCTACCTTTAATGGTAAGTATAGATATTGGTATAGCTAAACCGATGGAACTTTAATAATCTCATTTACTTTATAGTTTTCGACTCGAAACGGAATGAGACATGCACAAGCGTTCCCTATAGAAAGCTAATTTGTTTGTGCTTTCGAAAACTCGTATTTTTCTTGGAATATTCGAAAACCAATTGGTCGATGTCACCGTTACAGTCACGCGAAGTTAGGCCGGGATATGTCTGAAAAGTTAGATTGCCGTTTCATATTCAGAAAACGAGCAAAACAAATAAAGTGGTCGACGACCTCGCGATAATCGGGAATTGTCGCAAGAGAATTGGGTGCGTAGGAAATACTAAGCTCATTTGAAGAACACTGAAGTGTGATCGTTGGAGAAACTTTTGATTAAGTTGGAGTCATTATTTTGAGAACTAGTTAGGTTAAGGTTCTAAGTTTTAAGACTTTCGTGGTTGATTTGCAAGAATAATGAGTTATGCAATCGATTCTCACTTACGTATAGCTCTTTTGGTTTAAGATGGATTTTACGTTAGTGTGCGTTCACACAGATAGTGTAGACTGAACAATAGGGCTGAGGCGCGGCGCATCCCTTCATACAGATTATTCGGCCTGATGCGCGGATCGTCCCGCGCGCGATGCAACCCTGCCGCGCTACGCGACGGATACCGTTAGCAGCAGCAGGAAACATATTTTTTTATTATTTAACTACGAATATTTTATTTTTTTGTTATCTTAGTTTAAATAATCTTAAAGTACGTATTGTTTTTAAAATTGCTTTATTTAAATTTTGAGTGATTCACCAAATCTAACTAATCTAACTAACTAAAGTGGCTTGCTTGTCAGTATTTTACAGGCTGTACTTCGGAGAGTGTGCTTCTAAGCTGCATGAGCTCATTCCGCCATATTACCACCGAGAATCTAGACGCACAGCAGGCTATCATCCTTACTTGGTTAACATCCCGCGGATGCGTACCAAGCCATAAATTATATAAAAAATCAGTCTGCAACTCGTCTGCCTTCATTATCTTAATAAGAAATGTTACAATCTGCAGCAAAATTAGTGTGGAAATATTAAAAAGTCTGATTAGTTTGATTAAATGTGGTAGTCCAAATCAAAAGGGACCATACGTCTTTATTGTCATTGTTTTGTATTCGAACAACAACAATAAAGGCACAAGTGCCGAGCGCCACATGGTCCCTTTTGATTTGGACGACCAGAAATAAACATATGATCATCATAATACAGAACATCAGAAAAAATATATCACAAAGATAAATAGAACATACATAGATGTAGGTTTAATATTAAAGTTAAAATTATAAATAATAAGCAAAGCATAAAGATAATAATCAACAGTTATGAGGGTGCATCGGGGTTGACTTTTTATTTCTTGCACCTCGCTTGTTCTTGATTTTTGCAATGTCTATTTTAAATTTAGTAAATCTGTTCGTGTTTAATCATTATTACAATTTGTCTGTATTTGTTAGTGTTTTTGTGTGATTTGTCTCGTTGTTTTGTCATATTTTTTTGCACAATATATGTACAAGACCCGTGATTTGATTGTTTTGTTGCACTTTTGTTCTACAAATTAACAAATTATATAGGTAGACTCTTGTTAACAATTTACAGATTACTTATGCACAGCACGCTTAATGAAGTTTCTCCTTTTTTGTTGTGTTTTAAGGCGATGGAATGTCGGACAGAATAAAATAAAATGCATATTGCTCTATTCATGTATGCCCATGGTATTAATTTTGTCAGTTCACAAAAATAAAAAATAAAAATACTTACTTGTCTTACTAACATTACTAAACGTTTTAGTAACATTACTAAATGGGCCGTAGACATGTGGGACGAGTTGACGATTTGCTCAAATTTTTTGCCTGTCTATACTTTCCGCGGTCACTCACACTTCTGTAAAGACCAAGATACGCCAAAAGACCTATACTTACCTACCTACATTCTTCTACTTTCTTCTACACACCTATGTTTTTATATGTATTTGGATTACGAAATATTGTGTCGATTGTGATAAGCTTGAAGTAGATTCTCGACTTCTTAACTTTTTTCATTTATTATTTATTTTTGTACTTAAATGATAGTAAATGACATCAAATCATCATCATCATCATCATCAGCCATTTAATGTCCCCACTGCTGGGGCACTTCCTTGAGTTCCTTGTGAACGGATAAGGAGAACATCAAGTAAAAAGTTAGAATAGTTGCTAAGCTTTATTACTTGTGTGAGGTATGCTAACCGTTTATGAAACTAGCATCACATTAAACAAAGAAATTACTAATACTTCAACTACACTTCTACAATAAAATCCACAGTAGGAAGATTATGTAAAAGATCACAAATCGCTTAGATTCACCGTTCTTTTTCATTTGTTTTTTTTTTTTATAAATTTGTCATAAAGATTCGTGTTCGAATGCATAGTAAAGGTGAAGTGGCGGCGGAATACCATTACAGAGTCGCACCGCAGAACAGTCGAGTTTTAAAACTCACACAAAAGCGCTTTACCAAATTTATAATCAATAGCTAATAAATTTATTATCCTAATTGGTCTCACGAGCAATTAGCTACCAAAATTGATGCATATTTCAATACCGTAACGGCGGTAATAATCCCGCCATTATTAATGAAAGTCCAGGCGCCGCCGGCCGCTGACAATATCGGGAAATATTGTTCTGCCTGCGCCTGAAAGTACAGGCATACGGGAATTTTTTAACGAAAAATTGAAAAAACCTATTCACACATGAAATTCTTCTAACCCATCCATAAGGAAGACCAGTGCCCCGGGGGACATTAAATGGTTGATTTTGATGACACGTGAAATCAATAAGAGTGATTTGTGTGATGTGGACACTTCGCATACTTTGATGTTTTTGAAACTTAATAAAATAATTTCATTTAAAAATCCATTTAAGAGCACTCAAACAAAGTTAATTAAGCTACTTAATTAATTTATCCTAATAGGTCTCATACGAGCAATTAGCTACTAAAATGAGATACGTAACGGTGCCCCGGCGGCGGCGGTGGTAATAATCTCGAGTCCAGCCGCCGCCGCTGACAATATCGGGAAATATTGACCTGCCCGCGCCTGAAATTACAGGCATGCGGGAAATTTTGAATGAAAAGTTAAAAGCTATATATTTTTTTTAATACTTAACGGGGTAACACTTTGCCTTCATTACACCTGATGTTAAGTGGTAATAAGGCTGAAGGTGGAGTACCGGAATCCTCAATCACTTAGGAACTGGCTATCTTAAATATAACTGCCGGCACACCATAATGCTGAAAACATCATTGTTGTAGCGTCATACTTAGATAAGATGGTGTTAGCTAGCCAGGCGGACTAAGAACAAGTCCTACCACCAACCAAACCGAATACAATATGTACGCCCACTGGGAATGAAACCTGAATGGAACCTCTAAAAAAATAAGGAAAGCCCAGGGGACATTTAATAGCTGATGATGGTGACACGAGAGATAAATAAGAGAGATGTATTTGTAAGATGAGACATTTCTGCACAGGTACTTTGGTGTTTTTAAAAATCACTGTTTAAACCCTCAAACAAAGTTAAGCTTTGGGAAGTTTAAAGCCATAATAGTTTCAAACTTATTTGGTTCCTATCACTTTTTCAGCTGACTGTCCGAAGCCTACCAAGCCATTACGGGACACAGACATCCTCTATTGATCAGCTAAATTTAGTGCAGCCGAATAATTTGCAGTTTGCACTCGGTACCGGCTGCAGTCGCCACGCTAATTACTGCACTGGAAGTTATAGATAGAGTGGGAAGTGAAAATAAATTTCAATTATTTGACTTTCATATTGGCTACTTATATATTTACGCCTTTTGTGTCCTTTTTATTTAGTTGCCTTCTATTTTACTACTTCGACTATAAGGTACCACAGATAATATAATACTATACTAGTCTATTACCAACTTACACCATGGCAGTTACAACTGTAAACTTTTAGTATAGTAAGCTTGCTTACAAGTACGTACGTTTCAACTGCCTCTGTGGTCTAGTGGTTCACACCATCGATTTCAGACCCAGAGGTCCCGGGTTCGATTCCCAGTGGGGGTAGGTACACTCGGGGACAAATTCGGTGAACCACCTCTTACTCCTTTCCGCGTGGCTGGTGCCGCGCCATTCTCGTGCAGACCCTTTTACTATTCGGTTATGTATTACGGTGGGGTTGCACAATGACGGATAGGGACTGCAAGTGAACGAAGAGATGCCAGCCACACGAAAAGAAGTAAGAGGTGGTTCACCGAATTTGTCCCCGACTGCACATGTTGTATTCGGTTGGTGGTAGTAGGACTTGTTCTTAGTCCGCCTGGCTAGCTACTCATCTTATCTAAGTCTGACGCCTTAACAATGATGTTTTCAGCATTATTGTGTTCCACAGCAGTTGGAGATAAGACCAGTTCTTCAGTGATGAGGATTACGGGGGGAGTGCGCTTCCACCTTCAGCCTTATCACCACATAACATCAGGTGTGATGAAGGCTAAGTGTTACCCCGTAGTGTATAAACAATTTTAATTTTATTTCATAAACTTAAAGTCTCATTCCCGCCTAAAAATAACATTATCCCAGTAAATCAAAGCACATGATTTTCCACCTCTGCCCCTGGCCATCCATCACAGCCATCGACAGTTACAAAGTGTCGTCGCGTTTTTATTGCCATACATCATCACAAACCACCCCGGTGATCGCTGGTTTTTGCGCCTGGCAACAGAGAGCGCATTCCTCGGAAATGTTCTATAGGTGATTAACGGTCTATTTTAGGTTAGAACTGAATGATAAGGGATAAATCTTGGTTTAACTACTGTACACTTTTGTGAATTCTTAGCTAATAAGGGATTTAATTTTTTCTCAGAAAAAAGTAGTGAAGAAATCTTTTTTAATGTCATGTTTATGATTTTTTTCTTCGTATTCAATGATTCTGTAAATGGGTAAGTAAAATATCTAACTGTGCCTGCTCTCAATTTCATAATGATCCACACTTTTGTAATAAGTATATGCAGTTTTCTAGTAGGCTTACATAAATTTGGCCACGGTTTACAAGGATAACATATTTCGTGTGCGAGGAAGTGTTTTGTTTATGTAGAACTTTTTACTTTGTGTATTCAAAACATGTAGAAGAATCAACAAACGTAAAGCATAATCAGAATTGACAATAACCTTCTTTAACATCCTCTAAGCATTTACATCACACTAAAATAAATTTCGGAAATGGCACATTACGCGCGTTAAATCTCATCCAGTGTTACCAGAACTTTTCGTTTCATTCACGGCTTTAGGATTTATGTTTTTTGCCAGTTCTTTCTTATGTGGCGGGGTTAAAAGTGGCCGACTTAAACACAGGGGAGGATAAATCGTCGCGGAGTGTGGAATGACGGATGTCTTTACAAGCTAGCGGGGACACCGGTGGGGCTTAACGGGGATAAGATTCTCAAAGTTTCAGTTCTTTTTCTATTGCAGATACTTAGATATCAGCAGAAAGTGATTTTTATAAAAGCGTTGCCTAGATGACTCATTTAAAATAGGTCACATTACATGAAATTAATGAAACCTTTTGTAGTGGAAAGTAAATTATGTAGGTAGGTATAAGTCGAGTCAGATCACGTATCATCTTTCGTAGTTTGGGTAAAGAGAGACTGAATCTGAAATAATAATCACGAATATAATAGTAACCCTTTTACTTAAGTACTCTAATTTTCTTGTCAAATCACTCTATTTGCTGTAATTTTTCATAATCTTAGAATGATGTCAAATCAAATTGTCATGTCAGCTGACCTTTGTTTAGAAATTATTTTTATTAAAATTATATAAATTATAAAGTAATTAAGCTCGAAACGCGCACACATTTGTCCAATTTTATCAAATTACAAGAGCATACTAGTTAAACAGTAGGTACCTAAATTAAATGTTTGAGAACCACCCAGATGAAAGTGATAACATATAGTTCGCGCGAAAGATATGTGTATCCACGCCCTCCGTCGCACTTTTTTCACAGTTTTTTCACGTGGAAGTAAAACGTTACCGCTACGAGCCGTGGCAAAAAAAGCGTATCCTATGACACCCCACGTGCCATGTTAAAAAAAACCACACGAAAATAACGCACGAAAAACGTGTATTTCATTACGTGAAGATTTTGTTATGACTAAAATTATTTATGGATTGCTGTTTTTTGTTTTGAAAATAGATAGATATCCTACATATCTGTGATATTTGAGAGGTCTTACAAATTTAAAACTTGAGTTTTGCTATGAAAATCAAGATTTGCGGTAGGTACAAAAGTTTAAAAATTGGAGCTGACTTACATAACTGATTACAACACAATTCCGTTATTCTTATTAGTTATTACCAAAGTCAATATGCCAAGGTAACAAGAAAAGTTCGTATGCATGTATGATGCACAATGTTACAAATGTGACCTAAATACCAAGAAATAATTTTGTAAAATTGAACCGTGTTTTAGTATGTTTAATACATACTCGTAATCACAATATACCTACCAATTTAATTGGATCCATTGGTAGTAAATAGTAATTGTAACTACCTAAGTTGCTGTATAGTTTTCATAATGTTTATGCCTTAGGTTTGTATACTAATGTTTGGTAGGTTTGAGAATATGTAGGTTCTATTTAAGCTATTTTATACCCCGAAATTCTACGGGAGCGAAACCCCGGGGACGCAGCTAATATTTGTACATATTTAGATTATTTTAAACCTACTAGATGTCGCGGTATTAGATCTACATCGCGGTATGGCTTTACCAAATGAAATAATAGATGTACCTACCTATCTGGAACAATTTCAAATACTTACTTAAATCACTACCACCTGAAAGAACCCCGCTTTTATTCATGGTCCTTCGAGTCAGATACATAACCTGTTGTTAAGCACATTACATTTAAATTAAAGAAATAATCGGCTGGACCAAAAAGAAAGTAACACTAAATGCTTTAATTAAACTACCCATTTTACAACAGAGCCACTTTTCTTAACCATGTCGTCCAAGATACCTTATCTATCGGGTGCATAGACTTTTGATATTTTATTTTCAATGTATGTAACTGACTAATAAATTAAGCCAATATTGTATTTTCCTTACTGTACATATTATATTTAATGGATATTCTGTGAAAATATTTGTTTTTTTCACACAATATCTATGGTGCAATCGGTACGCTGCTCATATTATGGCTTCACCTATTTACTTAATCAGGCATGTTCATGGATCTCGTCTCGACCCACTTATCTGTGCAACAAACGTGATTGGAAAATTGACCTACTTACTTATAAATTTGAAGAAAGAGTGTAAAAATGCAGCTTTTAATGTTCTGCTAGGCCCCGGCCCAATGTGTATCTAGTATTATAGGGTAAAGAAAGGTATATTGATGATGTAAGTAATTTGGTAATATTTTTTAAACGGATTACCACAAAGCTCCCTATGCGAGCTCATTCATGAGACAGCGCTAGCGAGGTCCTACGAGTGTGACGAAGATAGACATTAACAATCTTGATATAAAATATCACCAAATTATTTATATCATCAATATACCTTTCTTTACCCTACATCATCTTCGTCATGGTGATCTAGTATACAATAATATTCATCTATTTGGAATTGCATTTTTCAGTTATTTTTGCAATATATAAAAGTATTACCAGAAAAGTAAACTTATTACCTAACGAAAAACTCGACAAACAAACCCCTAATCATAATAAACTTAGAAAAAATATTTAAGAATAAAATGCAAACTAAATATTCAGAAGCCCTGTTGATCATACTTTTGATTTTTTTTAAGTTTAACTAACATGTTACTTCCGCTGTACAGTCGGGGACAAATTCGGTGAACCACATCTTACTACTTCTATTCGTGTGGCTGGCGTCTCACCGTTCAGTTGCAGTCACTATCCGTAATTTCTTGAAAAGAAGTAAGAGGTGGTTCACCGAATTTGTCCTCGAGTGTACATCCGGTAATCGGTGATAGACATGTCCTTGTTGTTTTTTTTGTGACTTTATTTATTTTGGAAAGTTTTTCTGAATTTTGCCTAACGATCGCACTCGACGACAAAAGCCGATGAAAAATTGAAACTCACTTCGCACGCAATTAGGACTCCGCCGTCATTTGTTTTTAGTTATTTTTATACATAGGTAGGTAGGTACTGCATACCTACTGCATGCAGTTTTTTAGCGTACAGAGCGTAAAGATATACAGAAAAATATGTCAAAATACTGAAATCTAGAAGATTTCTAGAACATTGAAAATATATTTTCACTTCTCATGCTCGTAAAGTTCGTGTTTATGTTGGGTATAGGCTGCATAAAATCGCTTTTTATGCTCTAGTGCATAAAGTAAAATCTTCGTCTAAGTCTCAGACTCTAAGACAAAGGTCGTCAGGTAAACAGTCACACACGCAATTAAACTTCGCTATAATAAACTTGTTATTTCATTCTGTTTCTAAATTTTTTTACACAATCCATGTTAAATTACTAAATTAATAAAACTAGGGAAAATTAATGAGTTTTGTAAGAAATAAGTACTTATATCAAGAGCATTATGGACTACGATCTATGCTAAAGTCACTGTGCTGCCACTGCCACGTATTAAAAAAAAGAAAAGAAAGTCTTCCCGCCATTATGGCGAAGTCTTTATTTTTTCTTTTTTGCAATATTGTTATTTATTTTCCTCACACTCGAAGTGAAAAGCAGAGTGTATAACTCGTACATAAAACCCATTTTACCCTCGAATTGACTATCCACACTCGCCTACGGCTCGGGTGGATATATACGTCTCGGGTAAAATGGTATGTTTTATGCACTTGTTGTACAATCTACTATTCATGAATAATAATAAAGAGTTTCTTTGGTTTTTTGAACACCCTTATCTCATTGTCATGACATGAACTAGAGTACTAGCCCAATATGAAAAATTCGATTCTTTAATTTGATAGGAACGCTGTTTCATGCCCAAAGTACCTACCTCCTCGCGAATAAAGTTATTAGCTATATGCTACTTATATAATTAAACTAGCTTCCGCCCGCGACTTCGTCCGCGTGGACATTCGAGAAAATACTTAGGAGACCAATAACTAAATAGACCAAAGGATAAAAAGTATTCTATGTTTTAATTTCATAAAAATCCGATCAGCCGTTTTACGTGATTAGGCGGGTCTTCCCTCACCAAGCGAGCAGCCTCGCGCGAGGCAGAACGTTTGACACGTGCGAGGCTGCTCGCTTGTATGGAAGCAGCTGATCGGATTTTTATGAAATTAAAACATAGAATACTTTTTATCCTTTGGTCTATTTAGTTATTGGTCTCCTAAGTATTTTCTCGAATGTCCATGCGGACGAAATCGCGGGCGGAAGCTAGTAAATAATAAGTGTCTGTTTCATAATCAAAAAGTAAATTCTGAGTAGCTTAGGTACTAAGAACTTGTTAGGGAAGTACCAAGAACTTTTTAGGGTACATAAGATGATTTAGGTTTATATACCCTATTTACCCCCTGGGTTTGATTATCGGAAAACTACGAAATGGGTTTCCTATTTGTTTTAAGAAGTAAGTCAACAAAGTTTCCAGTTAAAATGTCTATTTTACCCCTGATTTCACATTTAAAATTTTACCCCTATTTCAACCTTTTAGGGGTTGAATCATGTTCAGCGTGTTAAACATCAAAATAAATGCCATTTTTCAATCGACATCCCATAAAACCTCAATAACGACATCCATATAGATTTCTTGGTTTATTTATCCTATTTAACCTGTAAGGGGTTGTTTTTTCGAAAAAGTACGAAACATGTTTTTGCTTTTTTGTTTTAGATTCCGACCATAAGCCTAAATAATAAATTTAATGAAGAACTTTCTAGATACAACATTTCATCCCCCTTTTCTCCCCCTTCGGGGCTGGAATTGTCAAAAACGCTGACACAGGAAAATAATAATTTTCAATTGCCAACCTAAATACAAAATTTGAAGATCCTAACTTCAAAACTGACGCACTTTCAAATACAATAAATATTTATCCCCTATTTTACCCCCTGGGTATGATTTTGAAAAAATTACGAAATGGGTTGCCTATTTGTTATAAGAAGTAAGCCTACAAAGTTTCAAGTTGAAATGTCTATTTTATCCCTGATTTTTCATTAAAAATTTCACCCCTATTTCAACCTTTTAGGGGTCGAATCATGTTCGGCGTGTTAAACATCAAAATAAATGCCATTTTTACAATCGTCATCCCATAAAACCTCAATTGCGACATCCATATCGATTTTTAGGTTTATTTATCCCATCTAAGGGGTTGTTTTTTTGAAAAAATACGAAACATGTTTTTGCTTATTTGTTTTACTTTCCGTCCATAAGCCTAAATAATAAATTAAATGAAGGACTTTCCAGATACAACATTTCATCCCCCTTTTCACCCCTTCGGGGGTAGAATCATCAAAAACGCTGACACGGGTAAATATTAATTTTCAATTGCCAGCCTAAATACAATGTTTGAAGATCCTAACTTCAAAACTGACGGACTTTCATACAAACATTCATCCTCTATTTCACCCCCTTAGGGGTGGAATTTCCAAAAATCCTTTCTTAGTGGATGCCTACACTGTATAACGTATCTATGTGCAAAATTTGAAGTCAATAGGTTCAGCGGTTTGGGCTGTGCTGTGTGTGTTGATATCTCAGTCAGTCAGTCAGTCAGTCAGTCAGGACTTTGAATTTTATATATATAGATCAGGTAGCGGGCAATAGTTCTACTTTTATTGAGTGTAAGTAGGAACGATTTACTTTATAAAGGCTGACAAAATCATCTCAAATGCGATTTTTCTTTATGGTCTACCTAAACGATGAAGTATGGTGCCACAAACACCATGATACCCAATGACGCGATGGCGGAGGAGCCACTCGCAAAACCGAATTCACCTGTCAGAATGGACAACCAGCACGGGTAGCATGACGAACTCGAGAAAGGTTTTGTCTACATCGAAACGTCAAAAATGACATTTCATCGTAGACCAACCTATTATTCGACTGTCAATTTATAGACTTTTGAGGTAGACAAAACTCTTCTCGGGTTTGTCATGCTACGCGTGCTGCAATTTTTTTTTTAAACTAGCGGATTCGATATTGCATAGGTATTGCATTTTATTCATACAATCTTTCGTTGCTGAAACCTACAGCTGAGAGCGGTGCCGGCCAGCCGGCTAACAAAGGGGTCATCTCATCGGCCTGTGTGAACTGACCCCGCTTTCAGTTCGCTGAAAATTACTTGCCGGGCGCGACCGGTCAACCGTATTTATAAGGGACTAGCGGATCCTCGCGGTTTTACCCGCGTGGTACCCGTTCCCGTGGGAATATCGGGATAAAATATAGCCTATGTCACTCGGGAAGACTGTAGCTTTCTAACGGTGAAAGAATTTTCGAAATCGGTCCAGTACTTTTTGAGTTTATTCGTTACATACAAAAATACAAATCTTTCCTCTTTATAATATTAGTATAGATAGTATAGATGTCCTGTCGGACACATTAAAAATAAGCTAATTTTAATGAAATGTATGCGTTTTACCGAATACTGTACTTTTCACTTTACCGACCATTTTTAACTCTCACGGGGGATTGGATTTGCAGCCCAATAGTTTGACACTGGTCTGTAGAGATCACCGTGTCTCACTGTTACGGATTAATTAATTAATAGCGATTTGTGTACAATTTATTTCAGTTGTAGCATAGTTTTACTATGGTTGTAGTGTGTAAAGTTTCAGTAGAAGTACTTAAATCTAACAACGACTGTGTGACCCGACTGATTGACTGTTTGCGTAAAATTATTATAAACATACTTAAAATCATTAGCAACATATCATACTTATCGTTTCTACTATAAAACATTTTTTTACCTATGGGCTATCCCCTGAAAAAGTGCCGGAAAGTCATCGGGAAGTGCAAATAGGTACCTACTTATACATGAAATATATAATATATACCTAGGTATTCTAAGAAACTAGAGTTAAAAAATGCGCGTATAAATCTGAAAGAAGTTATGTTTCTAGGAAACTATAGTAAAAAATATAAGAAGGTTGTCTGGGGCAGTGATATTAATTTTATTAGTAATAAAAGTATATTTTCAAGCATTGCCTTTATCAAAAATGGCTAAAAGTTGTTTAGAAAACTTTTAGAGCAAAAAGTGGCCAAAACCGGTACAGTGGCCAAAACCGGTACGCCTGCCCTACCTATAATAGTACACAATAGGTACGCGAGCGAATGTAAGATGTATGGATTGGATTCTACAACATGAATAAGTACATTAATTAGCATAGGTAGGTGATTATTTTCGCACCAACAAGCCTTCCATTGTTATTCAAGCATCAATTTTCTAAAACAATTAGACGAGGAAACGTCGTTATCGGGCGACGCGGCGCCCCCGTGCATGCGCCGCATATTAAACGGCGAGCTATCGTGAACTATGCGCCTGCGCATAAACGCGGCACAAGTCTTGAAAGATATTTTTTATAGACACAAAACACAATATATAAAGAAAACGTTTATTTGACAAGTTTCATAAGTTAATAACAATATCGTGGCTAAAACCTGTAGGTACAGTGGCCAAAACCGGGGTTTCTGCTCTACTCCATAAGTTAGACGTTTTTTTTAGACTAGTATCAATACTAGTAACGACAAAATTGTTTTTGCAAATTATTCAGTTTTGTCATTTGTGAGTAGGTACACCAGCTAGTGATTATTTCGCCGCTTATTTACCAAAGATTTAACTGATTATGAAATAATTACTCTGAAAAGCTCTGTAATGTTTATGTGACCTTCTAGAACTGACCTTGGAGAAATTTCTTTTACTGTTAGCCATTTATACTTACCAACTTATTTCATTTGAAGGTTCCATCTCGCTACCGCTTGTGACTAGCGCGTACCTATAAGCAGACGGCTGGCAAATTGTTCCACGTCCTAAGTTTGTGGATAGATACAGTTCTCATGGTGATTCACGTGGCGTCATGAGAAAGCGCAGTGCACTCCATGCGAACGTTCCACTACCTGCGCCTACGATCATATAGTTAGTAAGGTACTTACCTACCTTCTAATTTCTTCGACGAAGTGATTTCAAATGGGATGGCAATGCAAACCGCAGATTATAATTGGAGTAAGTATCTATTTTGCCTGAAGGCTAGGTACTGTTACACGGGTAGAGTAAACGGTAGAGTAGAGCGGTAGAGTAGCTTGCCCGCGGTGCTAGCTACTCTACTCTACCAATGACACTGTCTAGCTACATTAGTAGTTTGTAGGATAGTTAAGTACTCTACCACTCTACTCTACCGTTTACTCTACCCATGTAGGTACAGCAGCCTTAACTGTGGGAATCTATATCTACCTATACTTCAAAGATATCGGTCTTTCACTATAGCAAAGATTGATATTATTTATTAGTTAGGAAGAGTAATTTTAGTAACTAACAGAAGCACGATATCTAAGTTGGTTCTGTAGTGATATGTTAATTGACAATTCAAGAGAGCAAGGGCTGATTTTTCAATGCCTGGATAAAAACTATTCACCTGATATCGTCTACATTGAAAAGCAATTATTGTGATACTTACATATCTGTCTTGTTTTGAGATTGACATTTACTTTGGTTTGTTATTAATTAAACTAACTGATAACTTATAATCAGATAATAGTAGGTAAACCTCAGGGCTTATCTGAGGATTGAAAATCAGCCCTATTAATACGGTAGTACCTACTATTAGTTATTCTGTGCCCTAAGTTAACAAAAAACATTGTCTTGAGCTCCTCCGTGTTTTGGACAGCATGTTAAGGCGCTACTCGGAAAAAGTATGGACTTTTTGATTTAAAACTATAGGACGGTTACAGTTGTTACAAATCTGGTATTAAGATATATATTTCTTCATACCTTTATCTAGAATCGTATAGTTTCAAAAACACGATTTTATGATTTTGCCTCGACACTTTTTCTTTTCGAAAAACCTCTAAAAAATACGAAACTTCAAGATTATTCGCAAATGGGGTTACTTACACTATTGGAAATTGGTTTAATTAGTGGATACTAATGATATTTAGGATCGTATAGAAGCATTTTTTTTTTAAATCGCTTAGTTTTTTAGTACGCAGTGATTTTGTGTTTTTTTAGCCGAATCTGCAAGATCGGTCTCGCTCCCGCGCGCGTCGTTTTCTCATTGCTATCTCACTTCAGCATAATTTTTCCGAGTATCGCCTTAAAACCCTGCTGAGAGCTGAGCGAAACGTAAACCCTAGCGTAAGAAAAGACATGTAAATGTAGAAAAATGGAAAATGAAGTATTTAGAAAAAATCAACCCGTCTCACAATCAGCTCCGATGGGACGATCGATTTTTTCTAAATACTTCATTTTCCATTTTTCTATCATAAAAATTGCATCGTGCAATGCAAAAAAGTAAAAATTTAAATAACATGTACCTAAATGTAACTATTGTGTTTAGCGCGGTAGTAACACAGGGCCATCCGTATGGGGAACGCATATAATATTAATATATGCGTCGTTTGCACATATTATGTGCAAACGACATCTCTAGCTCTTATCTCTTTACTTATTACCATCTATGTTTCAAAATTTTACAAACGCGTACTAACGTTCTCACCACTGGTTTGCGCATTTGCAAACAAACAATAAACCCTTTTTAGCCAGACCCTCCTAATATTGGCGACATATTCTCTAATAATGTAATTTGAAAGAAGCCTTCCTACTAATATTATAAATGTGAAAGTTCAATCACGCCAAAAAGGCTGAACGGATTTGGCTGAAATTTGGGACACAGATACTTTCTAGCCTGGAGAGGAACATAGACTACTTTTTATCCCGGAAAATCATCACATTCCCGCGGGATAACGTCGTGTAGTCCACGCGGGCGAAGCCGCGGGCGGAAAGCTAGTTGATTATATTTTCTTTAATTACTTACCCACAAATAGCCTGGCGCGGCGTTACAGAAGAACAGAAATTCTCAGAAGAGATCAGTGGAACCTAAGTACTTATTTTACAAAAACATTCTCGGCGCCACCTTACATGATGTTTAACATAAGTTGACATACAACAAAAATGTAAGATTGACAGGCGACAACGGTATACTAATTAGAATGTTTAGCGGCGGGACCTCCCGACGAGTCAATTGTAAAACACCTCTATTGTGCAACTGCGCTTACGCACGCATCGTTACAATACAACCACCGTTTATGGAATGCGTGTTCAAAAATGTGACCTGGAATTGGGGTCAGATGCTGTTTAGAGCAGTGATGAGCAAGTATGACCCGCGGGCCAGCTCCGGCCCGCGAAAGCATTTTAATCCGGCCCGCCGACGACGCGACGCGTCCGTTAAGCCAGATTTACATCGATCCAGTAGCTCGATCCAGTGTTACTGGATTTCGGCACAGGAACAGGATTGGCACTGGATCAAAGTAAACATGTTTCAATCCAGTACTGCGTCCAGTAAAACATGTTTACATTGATACAGTGCCAATCCAGCGCCGCAATCCAGTGACACTGGATCGAGCTACTGGATCAATGTACTGGCTTTAGAAAGAAATAGAAGCTGGTATGGCCCGCGATAGTCATATTTTGACTGTTCATAAGTTTAAAGGAGAATAATAGATGCATAGGTAAAAGAAGCCAGCTACAGCTATGTAGTTTGTATTGCGGTTCAAGTTTCAAAACAAAATGCATGGGCTTCTGAAATTTCTGATATTTTTGGCCCCCCATAACATAGTTTGCCCACCACTAGTTTGTAGCGTTTTTTAAAAGAAAGTACCGTAGTTCATTAGTTACTGCTACGGTAGGGTTGCTTGCACTCCCTCTGGATTTTTCCTGGTTTTTGTAGTTTGGATGTTTCGTCGCATTTCGTCTGCTTCGTCCATATCGTCCAAAACGTCATATGATATGATTAAGGTTTGCGTGTCATTAACAAGGTAGACCGGGAACGCCTCCCAGATCCTTCTTCCTTTAGGGCTTACTACCTTTTGCAAACCCTTCTATTACATAATTGTTTACTTACCTACCTCTATAACTTTGAACAGCTGTGTCTCAGGAACTATCAGGTGTAGATTGACATAATTAATCTCATTTTGTTGGAAATTTAATGGACTTTAATAACTAATAAAAAACTTTTGCCGAGTGTGAAATGCTATCCCAAAATACGAATGATAAAATCACTGAAGGCCAAATTAACGAAATTCCAAATCACATTTTACCAATAACATTTTAAGCCGAATCACGTTAATCCAAATGCACGAAATCCCAAATCACGTTTTACCAAAAACATCTTTAATCAAATCACGTTAACCCAAATGAACGAAATCCCAAATCACATTTTACCAAAAACGTTTTAGTTGAAATCACGGTACATAATCCAAAAACAAAACGATCGAAACCACAAATAACCAAAAAATGATCCATGCAAAAGTTTATAAGGAAGTTTGGATGGATGGATGTTTGTTACTCTTTCATGCAATAACTACGATACGGATTTGGTTGAAATTTGGCACACAGATACCAAGTAGATAGCCTGGATTAAAATATAGGATACTTTTCATTCCTACGGGAACGGGAACCACGCGGGTGTAATCCTATTTTTAACAGGTAAGTATATCGCAGGTTCAAGTCTGCTTCAAAACACCCGCGTGGTTCCCGTTCCCGTAGGAATGAAAAGTATCCTATATTTTAATCCAGGCTATCTACTTGGTAGGTATCTGTGTGCCAAATTTCAACCAAATCCGTATTTTGGGATAGCATTTCACACTCAAAAGTGAGTGTGAAATGCTATCCCAAAATACGAATGATAAAATCACTGAAGGCCAAATGAACGAAATCCCAAATCACATTTTACCAAAAACATTTTAAGCCGAATCACGTTAATCCAAATGCACGAAATCCCAAATCACGTTTTACCAAAAACATCTTTAATCAAATCACGTTAACCCAAATGAACGAAATCCCAAATCACATTTTACCAAAAACGTTTTAGTTGAAATCACGGTACATAATCCAAAAAAAAAACGATCGAAACCACAAATATTAGGTACCTCATTTAATGCAAGGCAACACCACTTATTTGGTACGATTTCCATGTAGGTACTATAGGGTGTAAAAGTATTTTTAAAAATAGAACTGATTTTGGTTACATTCAACCAGAGAGATGACCAATCATCATCATCGGCAATGAAAAAGTTTTCTACTGATTTAGTATGGGGCCGGGACTTTTTCAATAATGAATTTAATAAAAATGAGAATATCTCAAAAACGGTGCGTCGTAGCTAAAATCTAACAAAATTTTCAACCCCCTATGGTATCCCGGAGATACTTAGGAGGCATCCGATGGACATACTTATAACATTTTTTTTTATTTTTTTTTTGTTTAATCAAATCTTATTTTTATTTAAATATAATAGATAAAACAGAGACGGCGAAGCCCCCCGCCACCATTCTTTTATTTTTCTAGGTAGTTTTAGTTGATTTTATTGCTTTTTTTATATAGGGGGATGAAAAGTAGAGTGTATTACCTACTCGGCCGCAAAATTATTTTTACCTCGGGCGACGTATATTGAATCCCTCACTGCGCTCGGGATTCTACTCTAGAATCCTTCACTGCGCTCTGGATTCAAAATAGCGCCCTCGCCGTAAATATGCAATTTTGCTCCCTTGTAATACAATCTACTATTGTTGTCCGTGTCCCTACCGCCTGGCACTACCAGTAGTGACAAGGGAGATTTTACTTTCCCGTGCCGTGACAATTATGTAATAGAAGGGTTTGCAAAAGGTAGTAAGCCCTAAAGGAAGAAGGATCTGGGAGGCGTTCTCGTTCTACCCTGTTAATGACACGCAAACCTTAATCACCTGAAAGCATACCAAAGATGTAAGGTTGTACCAGCAGATGTGGTTGCAGGAAAGCAGAACTCAAATGTTCGGCTGTTTGCAGCTACTGCAATGGCCAATCATGTGAGTACATACCAGACCTGATGTGTGATGACATTGATGAACCATTGATTGATAACCCACCATCAAGGGACGATTTTGACCTTCCTAAACAGTTCGATGAAGAAATTATACCTCAGCAAGCTGCCCCCAAAGAGAGATTCAGAGGACGTGCCTGGTCTATCAAAAATATACATACAATGTACATAATTGATCCCACCACCTCCCAGATCCTCCTTCCTTTAGGGCGTCCTTCATTTTGCAAACCCTTCTATTACCTAATTTTTTTTTTTTATATTAATAAGGGGCAAACGAGCAGACGAGCCACGTGATGGGAAGTAGTCATCGTCGCCCATGGACATCTACAACACCAGAAGGGTTGTATATGCGTTGCCAGCCTTTGTGTTTAAGGGTCCTATTTACACGCTTTTTGAAGAACTCCATGTCATAGCACAAAGGGAACACCTCTGGAGGAAGCTCATTCCACATCTTACAAGTTCGAGGTAGGAACGAACGTGATGCCCGAACAGTTGTTGATTTCCAGGTGTCAAGAATGTAGGGGTGTTAAGGATGAGTTCTACTCACTTGGCGTGCGGTGCGGTGGCGGAAGTGTGACGGTGGCACCAGTTCAAAAAGCTCCTCAGAACATTCCCCATTGTATAGACGGTAGAACACACACAGAGAGCTTATATCTCTGCGGTATCTAATTGTTTACTTACCTCAATAACTTTGAACAGCTGTCTCAGGAACTATCAAGTGTAAGTTGATATAACTAATTGGTCTCATTTTGTTGGAAATTTACTGGACTTTAATAACTTAAAATTTAACTTTTGCCATAAACCCTATGGGTCAAAATGACGAAAACTAAAAAAACTGTAATACTTCCTTTTTTGAATTTTGCAAACTTTTAAATAGTCCCTAACTATTTGACTTACAAAAACCAAATTATTCTCTTTTTATTGAAAATTTAGTTTTCTTTAAAGCGTGCATAGAAACTTTTGCCGTAACACAGGTCCTTGGTGGTAAAAATTGGCAAAAACTGAAAAAAATCAGAAAATTTATTGGATTTTTAAATATTTAACAATGATCCGAAGGGCTTTCGAGGTGGAAAAGTTGGATTTGTCATTACTATCTCGTCACTACTAACATATAAAAAAATCAGAACTACCTCAATTAACGCAAGGCAAAATTTACGATTTCCATGGACTACTAGGGTGGAACGCAGTTTTTAACCCGCTGCTTAGTTTAAATATACATCACTTTCCGAATATGAGAGATATGAAAAAGGGGTTTGACGTTTTGTTTTAAAAGCCTTCGTTCGTCATAAACAACCGCCGTTTTAACCGCCTCTGTAGTCTAGTGGTTCACACCACCGATTTCAGACTCGGGGTCTGGGTCGGTCCCGGGTTCGATTCCCACTGGGGGTACATATTGTATTCGGTTTGGTTGGTGGTAGGAATTGTTCTTACGCCAGCGTGTTCCAGGCGGAAGTATTCGCGATACTGGAGTGTGCGAACACGATTAAAAGTGAGATAGGCAATTATGAGGTAGGAAAAATAATAATATATAGCGACAGTCAAGCTGCCATCAAGGCCCTTGACAAAACGGAGACTACCTCAGCATTGGTGAAAGAATGCAAACAAAGCATTCAGGAACTTGCTAACTTGGTTGAGGTAGAAGTTGCCTGGGTGCCCGGACATGAGGGTAACGAAGGTAATGAGGAAGCCGATGAATTAGCCAGGGGAGGAGCTGATGAACCCTTCATTGGCCCTGAACGAGACTACCAATCGCATATAGAATTACTAAGAACATTATCGAGATTAGAACAATCAAAGAAACCAACCAAAGATGGATGAGAAGAAAGGACTGCAGACAGTCTAAGATCTTCATCAAATCGGTTGACAAAAAGAAAACTAGAGAACTTCTGAAACAGAGTAGGAGAAATATAAGAACGATTGTAGGTGTACTTACTGGGCACTGCCCACTAAACAGACACCTATCAGTGATTAAACGGACAGAAGACCCTATCTGTCTGCAATGCAAAGAAAGAGAAGAAACAAGCTACCACTTCATGGCAGAGTGCCCGATGTACGCATCACTGCGCTGGGAGCTCTTTGGAACGGACAAGCTTAAGGAAGAGGATCTAAAGAAGTTAACGATAAGTCAACTCAGCAGGTACTGTAAGCGCACAGGTAGGTTCGAGGGTCCGACGCCGGTGGGGTAAATGATAACCCGCCTCCCCCCTGATTTTTTCAGCTTTTAGGGGACTTGGGGAACTGGGTGAAATGGTCCCGACCTAGGTGACTGATCACCCGTCCGGCTTTGCTGGCGTCCCCCCTATAAATAATAAGGACTTGTTCTTAGTCTTCCTGGTTAGCTACCACCATCTTATCTAAGACAAGACGCCTTAGCAATTATGTTTTCAGCATTATTGTGTTCCGGCAGTTAGAGATAAGTTAGCCAGTTTCTCAGTGATTGAGGGTTCCGGGAGTAGTGCGATTCCACCCTCAGCCTTATCATCACTTAACATCAAGTGTGATGAAGGCTAAGTGCTACCCCGTAGTGTATAAAATATACAGTCAGTAGGTAATTTCAACTAATAAAAATGTAAGAGAACTGATTGATCATGATCAAGAATTAAAAGAGGAAAGTGTATTTTATAATCATTTATTTATAATCTTTTCCATGTCATAGTTATATTAGTTCCACAATCATCGATGACTCAAAACCACATTCTTACCAATAATTAAAACATAGGTAACTTTTGACACAATCTGTGCATTACGAAATAGTTTTAAATATCAATTTAATACTATTTGTACAATTTGAAAGAATGTTATTACTATTTTACAATAAAAATAATACTTTGAAGGATTTGTTCAACAAGTATAAAAGTTAAAAATAATAAATATGTTGAAAAATTATTAGGATATAAATAAATTATAACAATGTTAACATTGAACACAACTAAGAGCTGGTTTTAATCTTTCAAATTCATTTTATATCAATCGAGGAACAAAATAAACCTTTATAGATTATCTTTAGAGATTTCTCAATCTTTATTAGCTATGTAAAACAAAGTTTCTCAAACTTTGAGACGATAATAAAATAAACGTGTTTATAATTTGTACAACCGATGTCAACTGTTGAGGGTAAATTAGTAAAATTACAAATTGCACTAGAGGTGGGTTCTTTTTCGATTACGTCGAATTATCCCTTTGCGTTGTTTGGCACCTGGAAAGAAAATTTATTTAGAGTTTTAGCCAGTAATAATTTTACAACTCAAAAAAAAAGATGATACTGATGTGACTACACTACAAAAACTACAAAAACTACAAAAAAACTAATAAAAACATGATAAGCATTTCATTAAAAATGAATAAATCCTACTAATATTATAAATGTGAAAGTTTAGATGTTTGGATGTTTAGATGTTTGGATGTTTGTTACTCAATCACGCCAAAACGGCTGAACGGATTTGGCTGAAATTTTGGATACAGATACTTTGTAGCCTGGAGAGGAACATAGGCTACTTTTTATCCCGAAAAAACGTCACATTCCCGCGGGATAACGTCGTGTAGTCGTCCACGCGGGCGAAGCCGCGGGCGGAAAGCTAGTAAAACATAAAATCAATATTTTTAATAATGAGAGATTTTTTTGGGACAGAAAAAAAAAATAGTTCTAAAAATGAAACGAGATGGCGCTGACAAATAGCGAAGTCGGTGTGACCAGAAATAAACTAAAATGACGAGTTGATAACATTTTCATTTGTTTTCAAATTCGTAGGTAGTAAGTAGGCAGCACTGTCTAATATTAAAACAGTAAAATAACAACGAAGTAACAAAAATATCTGTAAGAACGTAACGTAAATCTACTAGTTGAAGCATAAGCAATCAAAAAGTGTGTAAAATCCCCGCGCTCGACTGACATGACATGACAAGCATAGCCTGGCAACGTCGTGCGTGCGTGTTTTTGACCTAACTTCTAGTCTTTTAGATTACATAAGATCATTTCGTTATTTGCGAGCGCCATCTGTCGCCACTTTAAATCAACTTTTTTTTTGTTTATAGCTGTCAGAAAAATCCCCCATTGCTATAAAAACTAATAAACAAAACCCAAACATATTGACATAAAAGGGTTTTCAAAAAATACTATAAAAAAAAGAAATAAGGCGTAGTAACAGTGATTTCTACAAATGGTTTTTATCTTTTGTAAATGTGTTTGAGATTAATGCGTGTCGTCGCCGTCCGGGACCGGGGCCGACCGGTTGTATGGCGTGTGTGTAGTGTGGTGTGTTGCATGTAGCCACGTACGGTGTCTGCTAGGGCGGCGGCGCGAGCGGCACGAGCAGCGGCTCGCGCGGGCGGCGCGGGCGGCGCGAGGGCGGGCGGGCGGGCGCCGTCCGGGACCGGGGCCGGCCGGGCCCGCGCCGCGCGCCCCGCTCCGGGGCCCGCCCGCCCTCCATGGACTCCAATGGGGCATCTGACTCCAGGAGCGCTGCACCTAGTTTTTGGTATACATTCAAACTCTAAATACTGATTTCTAATACTACTACCTACTAATATTATAAAAAGGAATGATTTGATTGTTGCTTTGTTTGTTTGCAGCGAATAGGCTCCGAAACTACTGGACCGATTTAGAAAATTCTTTGACTATAACAAAGCTACATTCTTCCCGAGTGACATAGGGTACCACGCGGATGAAACCGCGAGGATCCGCTAGTAGATATATAATTTAATAGATAACGCAAATACATGTGCTTTGTATGTCCGAACCCCGACCAAGAGTCAAGGTTGGTCGCCACTAACTTACAGTCCGCGCTCGTCTGATGTTGCAGCCGGACAGCCGCAAAAGCTAAAAAAATGGCTTGTTGCATGACAGATAATTTACTGCAATAGCCCAAAATGGTTTCGGTTTGGATTTCCCGTCACTAAATTTCGACTGTGACGTCAAATTAGGTGTTAAAAAATCGGCACGCTTGGTTTCAATTCAAACCATGACACTTGTGATATCTATGTAAATCTATATCTGTGACTACTACATAATAAAATACACATTTAAACTTACTTAGCTCACGCATAATTTTTCGTCAGCGAGGACTAAGGGTTAATCAAGTTAAATTACCTGCAACTTTTTCAAGAATTCGAATAAAAATGGTACTTTGTAAAGCCAAAGAAGTCAGAAGTTACGCCAACTCTAAACCACCTATATTTATATAATATACAGTTAATAAATTCATTCATATTGATTGCTTTTCGGGTATATATTAGACAACTACTATGCCACTACTAACTACTAATACAAGTCATACATCAACACATCCAGCTGCTTTAGTGAGACCACCTTAATAAAAAAAAAATATCTGTGGTGTTTGGGATAAACCTGTTAACTCCAATTTGGTCATTTTTAGTTGGGTAATACAATGTTATTGAAATTTTGTCTATTTTTTTTTACCTATTACTGATTAGATTAGTCTACCTTATATAGAAATGATAGAACTGAGCTGGTAAACACATGGTAATTCAGGATTCAAATTTCTTTATTCAAAGAATCTTTTATTCGAAGAAAGGTTTCTCCCAAACACTACAGATATCTTTATGCAACTTGACTTAGTAAATAAGCTATTTTGAATCCTCAATATTTTTCAAAAGACTTTTTAAACTGATTATTACAAAAGCAAGTTTATACAGCTGGATGTGTGTGTACTTTATACTAAACTAAACATACCAGCAGCGAGGGCAACAGCATTATCAGCGGGCGCCGGTTCGGGTCTCCTGGTGAGGGAATGTCTGGATCCCCTGGGCCGGCCTCTCCGGGAACCCCGGGAGGATCGGGTTACCCCCCATGAGCTGGACCGGACCGGAGGCGAATAAGCTGGAACAAAGTCTGACTTTTAGCAGTGATAGGTGTGGAGAGCGGGACCCACACAACAGAAACGACCGGTGGCTAGTAATACACTGTTTAATCCAAACAAAATAGGTCAATGCTGCAGGAGCGATGCGGAGAGCAGATGGGACGCAGCCAAGCCACGCAGCATGCTTTTTACCGGTTTTAACCGCCTTTGTGGTCTAGTGGTTCACTCCACCGATGTCACTCGGTTTGGTTGGTGGTAGGACTTGTTCGTCGTCCGCCTGGTTAGCTACCACCATCTTATCTAACTCTGACGCCATAACAGTGATGTTTTCAGCATTGTGTTCGGGCAGTTAGAGACAAGATAGCCAGTTCCTCAGTGACTGAGGATTCCGGGAGTAGTGCGCTTCCACCTTCAGCCTTATCACCACTTAACATGAGGTGTTGAAGGCTAAGTTAAGTGCTACCACGTTGTGAATAAAAAATAATGCATAACTTTAACCGTTAAGTTATGCTAATAGTGACTGCTTGTGTGATATGGTGAATTACACTATCAGCACGTACTTAATAGTACGTGATAATTATGGTCTCCTCTAATCATCAAGGTGTCCTTTCTCTAATCACGTATCTCTGATACTATTAGTATATAAGATGAAACATTAAAAGATAATGAGAGTCATTCATCACAATGGACGAGTGTCTTATTTAACGTCCCTAGCCACCTCCTTACATGGCGACCGTGACTACAGAATTTTGCGTGGTCATAAAACCCCACACGGCGACCATGATCGCCTAGCCACCATTCTGCGAAGAAAAAAAATCTCGCGAAGCCATAGTGACCATGATGGGTCATGGCAAAGTTGTGGTAGTGCGTGAACGCGATTCGAGAGCGGGATTAAGAAGCCGTTCAGTTCAAGGAACCAGCTGCACCAAGATGTTGTTCCGATCAAGAAAGAGAGGCTCACCAAAGGCAAGCAACGTCTGATGTCCGACTTCGGCTATGATTCCGAAAAATGAAGAAAATAATGCAGCCGATTATGGAAAAGTTTGATTTTAAATAAGTTGGCAAAACCGTAAGTTCTAAACTTTGTTTCAATACATAGATTTTTTTTTCAATTATTTGTAAGTAGTTTGTTTTTATAAGCAATTAAGGATATTATTTTATGTAAACTTTAACTGTTGTAAAAAAAAAACTTCATTTTCAGAAAGGTAAAATAATAATTATAATTTTGTGTATTGAATTTTTACAATGGTTCAACGATAATTTGTGATACTTATTTTTTTTATTTATCCGTTATCAAGTTTTCCATGATACAGTTTCTTAATGAAATTAAAATGGGCTTAGATAATTGGTGTGAATGTAAGAAGTTATTTATTTATTTATTTATTTATTTATAGTTATTTTTTTACTTACTTTATACTTAAATGACTGTATTTTTGAGCTACGTAATTTAAGATTTGATAATTAACTGTGCTAATTGTTGTTTATCGCTAGAAAAGTTTAAAATTTAATTTTAAAATGGAGACATTTGACCTAGAAATTGCTTTAGCCTTGATACCTGTGATGACGGGTCAAGAGCATGTTACTCATTCTTTAATTAGTAACGTAGAGTATTATAGTAGCATTCTTGATGTAAATTCACAACAATCATTAAATAATTTTGTGCTTAAAACACGACTTTTGGAGTACAAATATCATTTTAAATTTTATTACGGAAATGTTGAAAGTTTAATTATTGATATGAAAAAGTATCTTTTACCAATAAAGAGTCACTTAGCAATTTTAAATAAACTACATAACTGCCGTCAAGGAAATAGGTCTTTAGAAGAATTTAGTTTAGAAGTTAATAAATTGTTATTAGATTTAACGTGTGCTCAATCAGGTTATGATTTGAATCAGGAAAATATTTTGAAGCCGATCAATGAAAAAATTGCTATTCAATGTTTTGCCAATGGGATAAATAATAGACGGATTAGTTTAATAGTACAATGCCGAGAAAATAAATCACTAAATGATGCCATCCAAGCAGCTTTAGATGAGCATGGCATAATGTCTTTGTGTAGATATAGTTTCTCTGAAAAACGGCATAACGAAGTTATACCTAAACGTAAGTCGCATATTATGAATTATAACAATAATAATGTAAGTTTTTTAAATAATTACAGTCAGAAAATAGCGACGATAGGTAGATGTGACGTGAGAAATTCACGCATTCCGCGATGTCCGCGAAGTGACCGTGTTTTGCTGGGTCAGCAGAAACAGACAAAGGTCAATGTTAATATCAATAATAATAGTCGCGCATTGGAAAAATGTAGTTATAATTTTATTGATGACAGCGACGACATAAACTTGAATGAATTGTTCCACGTAAATGAGTCAATTGAAAATTGTAAAAAGAGTAGTAGTGGAAATCGACTTAGAACTGTGAAACGAGAAGAAAATGTTAATAATGACTATTTATTATGTTATTTTGATACCAAGGTGGTGTCCAAAAAGGAGCCAGCAACTCCTAAGAAAATAAATTGCTTTGTTGAGTTAGTCCTTAAGGAGAATATTGAAAAGGACATAGACAATTATTGTGAAAATATTGTATCGAAAAATAGGTTATGCTTGTATGATCCTTTAAAAAGCACTATGTATATGAAAAAGTCCTCAATCTCCCAAGGAAAGTTAATTGCGAATGATGTCGCACTATTTTGCGAAACCTTAGGGATAAAATACTTAATTGTTGATGAGGCACTTTATGATTTTTTTTGTAAGTTTACAAACAAGTATGATGTTGTGTTCCCAAATTTAATTTTAAAAAGTAACATGCCACAAATAGTAAATAAATTTTGTACTCGTATTGGTACGAAATGTTATGATGGCAATTTAAATATTAAGGAGCCAATAATGTATAATAGTTGCTTGGTTGATAAGCCTAAGCTTTCAACAAATATTTTTGAAAATATTTTAATTAGAGATAAGTTTTATAATAGACGTGATGTAGGCATCACTTAAGTTTAAGTTTTATATTCTTAATATTTAATGTATTGTTTTTTTTATTAATGTCTTTAATTTTATAAGACGGTATGTAAATTTAAGTAAACCTACCCTGTTTTGATATGATATTTTTTTTTTTAAGTAATTGTTTTATAAAATTGTAACTTGAACTTGTTAGTATTTAAAAAAAATGTAAGACCTTTCTTTTCAAGGGAGGGATGCCTGGTCTTTTCAGGGGAGGTGTGATATGGTGAATTACACTATCAGCACGTACTTAATAGTACGTGATAATTATGGTCTCCTCTAATCATCAAGGTGTCCTTCCTCTAATCACGTATCTCTGATACTATTAGTATATAAGATGAAACATTAAAAGATAATGAGAGTCATTCATCACAATGGACGAGTGTCTTATTTAACGTCCCTAGCCACCTCCTTACACTTGTTAGACACATAGATACTAGCGGCCGCCCACTGTTTCAAACGCGTGGTGCCCTTTCCCGTGGGAATATCGGGATAAAAAGTGTCTTCTGTGTTATTCCAGCCTAATAATCTATTTCTGCTGCAAAGGACGATGAGACAAAACGTCCCCCAAAACCCATTTCCGACCAACAGATTTGAAATGTATCTCAGGTGAAAGATATTAATATAGTGACAACTTTTTGCTATGTATGGCGACGTCCCTCAAATCTATCGGAATTTTGTAATAAATATCAATATTAAAATATTATTTTAATATTGATATTTATTACAAAAGTAACACAAAAGTTAATAAAAAAATGATTTTGACATTGAATATAGCTATTAATCGACGCTTCTCATAACGACTTCGTAGCTCAGTGGTTAGAGCAGTCACCCGGACAGTGAAAGGTCGTGGGTTCGAGTCCCATCGGAGCTACTTGTGAGACGGGCCGTTTTTTTCTTATAATTCATTGAAAATTGCATTGTGAAAGCAAAAAAGTTAAAGTAATAAGAGTTTCTTTACTCACACATCGGAACAACAGGTAAGGGCGGAGCGTCGACCACCAGATTATCGCCGTCGTCGTCCACTTGTAACGGACTACCGGGTTCCGAAAGCGAGTCCCGGGGACGTTTTACTTCTACAGGAGGAGGTTGCTACAAGAAAATAAACAAAGTAATAAAATAATATTATTAACTATCATTGAAAATTGCCTCATAGGTCGCGGCAGATAATGGTTGATTGTCTTACCGGTGGTAGAATGCCCATTTTCCTTTTTCGTTCTCTGGCTTCAAACAACTTCTTTTCTTCTGATTTTTGACGGTCTGTTGAATAGATCGAAAAACTTATTACTCGAGGAAAATATAATATATATATTATACAAATTAAAATGATGTAGATTTAGTTGGTTTTTAAAATGACACCCTTTCAATGAAAACTGGTATTAATTTAAATAATCATACTGTTGTTATATCGGCTAGCTAGCTATGATCACTTACACTTGAGTTCAATTTCTTCGTCATCCAACAGCAATGACACAACTTCTTTAGGCTTTAAGGTGTCTGGCTTGAAGTTACCACCGCTTATCACCATTCTTTGTATCTAAAACAGGAAAATGTGATCACTCAAACACTTTAAATTCAATCAAATTTTACCCATAACAGTTAAAAGATGTTTATCTTTGCGTGACTCTGTTTATAGACAAGACTTGTAACAGAAGCGCGAGAAAAATGTGGCTACTTCTGTTACTTAAGAGTACAAAGACTTGTTTGATCTTATTTTTTTTTTCTCTTTCGATGCTAAATGGATGCACACGCACAGTATGAAATTTAGTATGTAATATTGAGCAGCATTCCGACCCCTAAAATATTGTTTCAAATTTCTGTACACTTTACATAAATCATCAAATCAATCATTCAAGGTGTAGTAACACTTATTTATAAGAATAATTTTTAATTTGTTTTTGAATGCTATTATATCTTCTTCTATATTTATCGTCTCTGGATTTTATTATATATTTTGACGCACATTGAAAAAGGCCCGGAGTGTACTAGTGTAAGTTTAGATGGCGGTAGTTCCGTACATATCCTACTAATATTATAAATGCGAGAGTTTGTTAGTATGGATGTTTGTAACTCTTTCATGAAAAAACTACTGAACGGATCTGGATGAAATTTGCAACAGAGATAGATTTTAGGCTGGAATAACACATAGCATACTTTTTATCCCGATATTGGGAACCACGCGGATGAAACCGCGGCCGGCCGCTACTATGCCATAAACAAATTCTATACTCTGGGTCACATGTCACCAAGTTCATATTAGCATACCTCACTCTTCTCCCTCGCTCGTTGCATGATGCGTTCCTCAATGGTGCCCTTGCATATCAGCCGGTATACTGTGACCTGTTTGGTCTGACCCAGTCTGTGGGCGCGGTCCATGGCCTGTTGGTCCACTGTCGGATTCCAATCCGAGTCGTAGAATATCACCTGTTTGATAAAGATTATTATAATGCTGAATTTCGAATAAATATTACATTCTAAGATTTACACAATTTTGGTTTTGAAGGTTGTGAGTTACTCCAAAGCCTAGCTAGGCTGTTATAAGCACTGTGAATGACAAAGAGAGCTAAGTAATCAGGTCGCTAAATCGTACGGCAGACGGGAGATCTCGTTACAAGAACCATCAAGAATGTCCATGATTTTTCGCACAGTAGGGTATTTCATTGTTGTTGAAATGAAGATATTTAATGATGAAGTTTAAAAATATAACATTTATGAATACTAAATGTTAAAAATTATTTGTATCTGTTAAATAACAAGGGAATTATAAGTTGTATAATATTAACTATAGCTGTCTCCATTTCTAAAACGAAATCTTCTGTGGCGAGACTATGACGCTACTGACTTAGTGACGTCACAAAGATAGTCGTTCTCACCTTGTCTAATTTAGAAAGTTTGATGTCCTATAACTTTGAAAATACTCAAGATAAGTAAATTAAAACAAAAATTTGTTTTGTGTAGCTAATATTTCGACAAACAATTTTAAATAAATAAAAAAATATCAGTAAAAATAACTTTATAGATTTTGTAATATTGTTGGGTACCTGTGCCTATGTTTTAAAGCTGATTTAAAAATGAAACACTAATTTCACAACAAACTTACAGTATCAGCAGCGGTCAAATTAATGCCGAGGCCTCCAGCGCGAGTCGACAGCAGGAACACGAAGATATCAGCACGAGCCTGTGTGCAAAAACAAACTTCAAACAGGTGCTACAGTTGTAAATCGCATGAAATCCATATCAATATTATAAAAGTTGCTTTTAGCGTTAAGCCCGCGTTTTGTACTCTACTTGATGTAACTGTACAATAAAGTTTTATAAATAAAATAAAAGTGAAAGTTTGTTTGTTTATTTGTTATTTGTTCTTTACCGCCTTTCACGTCAAAATATAGCAACGGATCGACGTGGTTTTTGTTGTGGATATAGTTTGGGAGCTGGAGAGTGACATAGACTACTTTTTATTCCAGAAAATATCACATTACCGCGGGATAACGTCGTGAAGTCTCGGCGGGCGAAGCCACGGGCGTAAGCCTAGTGGATTTATAAATAGACTTACCTGGAAATCTGCAACCATATCCCGACGCGCCGATATCTTACTTGAACCATCCAATCGCATGTATTTGTGTTTGCGATGCCACATGTATTCCTAATAAACAAAATTGATGAGTTCAGTTGAGAGATCAGTTCTAGCGTTAACAGTTAATGAATAAGCGCAAAACCTCTTAGGTGGTGAATGTGCGCATGAATTATGAACAAGTTTTACTATGGGGCCAACTATGCATCTCAACAAAAAAAACAGCTGTTTTTTTTGTTGAGTTGCAGAAAAATACTCAAAGAAAAAGTTATATTTGAAACAAGTCACAAACTGATTTCTAAAGAAGTAAAGAGGAAGTATAAATCTAACAAAGGCCTTACCTCTAATAGGTCTATCATCTTAGTCATTTGGCTGTATATGAGCACCCTGTGCCCTCTCTCTTTCAGTCTTTTCAATAACGAATCCAGAACTGTCAGCTTTCCAGCGTCACTGACCAACTGGTTTTTGTCTGCAAATAAATTATACTGATATTATTTTGAACTCTCACTTTTACATTTCGACAAAGGCGGTCTACCACGAGATGTCCATGCCATGCCACGGTTGTATGAAACCGAATGTATAAACACAAGCAGTTGAGTGATGCGAATTGTAGTAGCAGCCGGGTTGTTAGCCTTGTTTGCGAAGCCTGCTTTTCGCCGCGCTAGCGAACGTCGTCATGCCGTCGGCAATAATGATTGGAATACCATGGGAGTTCGATAATGTGCCAGCGTTAGTGACAATTTACGCGTTTTAGGATAGTATGGCATCTCCACGATAAAGCCACAACTAAGCCGACTGATCACAGGCTACAAACAATGTTTGTCAAGTCAACAAATTCTCTCGGCGCTGAAATTAGCACTTCTACATAAGTTGTAAAACATAAACGAAATCGGTGATTAATCGTACGGACAAGACACCAGCCAACAGTCAACTAAGGTAATTGAAAGTTGGATTTAATAAATAAAAAAATAAAAACACTTTCATATTAATGGTTTGTATGAACACCAGAGTAGCGCCTCTTTCGGTCTTCAGCATTTTGACATCATAGGCATGGAATAAATAAATCGCCTGTGATTAATCATAGGCAATTTATGATATGGTTTAATTAAAACGTGTATAACGGTGTGGGTTTCGCAATGAACCAAACAAAATTGTATGAAAATGTAAACTTAAGTAATACTATAATACTAAAATGTATACTTAAGTAATATATTGTCTAAACTGTTTGTTGTCCCCAATAAAATAAAATAAAATAAAATAGGCAGCCTATTACACAGTCAATCCAGTCGCTGCCGGCGCGGCACTCGGCGTGTTGGTGCCGCGTCACGTACGCGAGCGACATATTGCCACATCAACAGTCCCCTCACCCACCCTGCACACAATATGACTGACCCGGCACTTGCAGCGTGGCCCAGCCGGCGGGCCCGCGCGCCGCGTCCACCAGCCGCGCCAGCGCGTCGCTGCCGGCGCGGCACTCGGCGTGTTGGTGCCGCGTCACGTACGCGAGCGACATATTGCCACATCAACAACAGTCCCCTCACCCACCCTGCACACAATATGACTGACCCGGCACTTGCAGCGTGGCCCAGCCGGCGGGCCCGCGCGCCGCGTCCACCAGCCGCGCCAGCGCGTCGCTGCCGGCGCGGCACTCGGCGTGTTGGTGCCGCGTCACGTACGCGAGCGACATATTGCCACATCAACAACAGTCCCCTCACCCACCCTGCACACAATATGACTGACCCGGCACTTGCAGCGTGGCCCAGCCGGCGGGCCCGCGCGCCGCGTCCACCAGCCGCGCCAGCGCGTCGCTGCCGGCGCGGCACTCGGCGTGTTGGTGCCGCGTCACGTACGCGAGCGACATATTGCCACATCAACAACAGTCCCCTCACCCACCCTGCACACAATATGACTGACCCGGCACTTGCAGCGTGGCCCAGCCGGCGGGCCCGCGCGCCGCGTCCACCAGCCGCGCCAGCGCGTCGCTGCCGGCGCGGCACTCGGCGTGTTGGTGCCGCGTCACGTACGCGAGCGACATATTGCCACATCAACAGTCCCCTCACCCACCCTGCACACAATATGACTGACCCGGCACTTGCAGCGTGGCCCAGCCGGCGGGCCCGCGCGCCGCGTCCACCAGCCGCGCCAGCGCGTCGCTGCCGGCGCGGCACTCGGCGTGTTGGTGCCGCGTCACGTACGCGAGCGACATATTGCCACATCAACAACAGTCCCCTCACCCACCCTGCACACAATATGACTGACCCGGCACTTGCAGCGTGGCCCAGCCGGCGGGCCCGCGCGCCGCGTCCACCAGCCGCGCCAGCGCGTCGCTGCCGGCGCGGCACTCGGCGTGTTGGTGCCGCGTCACGTACGCGAGCGACATATTGCCACATCAACAGTCCCCTCACCCACCCTGCACACAATATGACTGACCCGGCACTTGCAGCGTGGCCCAGCCGGCGGGCCCGCGCGCCGCGTCCACCAGCCGCGCCAGCGCGTCGCTGCCGGCGCGGCACTCGGCGTGTTGGTGCCGCGTCACGTACGCGAGCGACATATTGCCACATCAACAACAGTCCCCTCACCCACCCTGCACACAATATGACTGACCCGGCACTTGCAGCGTGGCCCAGCCGGCGGGCCCGCGCGCCGCGTCCACCAGCCGCGCCAGCGCGTCGCTGCCGGCGCGGCACTCGGCGTGTTGGTGCCGCGTCACGTACGCGAGCGACATATTGCCACATCAACAACAGTCCCCTCACCCACCCTGCACACAATATGACTGACCCGGCACTTGCAGCGTGGCCCAGCCGGCGGGCCCGCGCGCCGCGTCCACCAGCCGCGCCAGCGCGTCGCTGCCGGCGCGGCACTCGGCGTGTTGGTGCCGCGTCACGTACGCGAGCGACATATTGCCACATCAACAACAGTCCCCTCACCCACCCTGCACACAATATGACTGACCCGGCACTTGCAGCGTGGCCCAGCCGGCGGGCCCGCGCGCCGCGTCCACCAGCCGCGCCAGCGCGTCGCTGCCGGCGCGGCACTCGGCGTGTTGGTGCCGCGTCACGGCGTACGCGAACGACCGCGACGAAGCGAACGGGGCGCGCGTGTGGACGGACACCTGTTGGTCATACAGATAGATAAGCACATCTTCGTTCTTCTTAATTTACATAGTAATAGCGCCCTTTGTGTAAGATATGCTTGATGCAGATTAATTGCTGCTGCGTGTGATTAACTGAGCAAGCCATTTAGGCCGAAGCCGCACAGCTTAGTACGACTGCGACGCGAGGGCGAATCGGCGAAATGTCGCAATACAGAAGCGACAAGCGAAATTTATTTATTCTGTTCAGTACACCCCTGCCTATACCGCGGAATCAGCTAGCGCAGTGGAAGCTGGTATTACTAATATAGACTCCGGACAAAAAACTAGGTTTCAGCGGGGATGTAAACTGAACAATTGGACTGCGATACACAGCGGAGAGAATGTTAAGTAAGGTGAGGTTACATACGGGTCTGTGTGTCGAACGTCTCCAAGGCAGAAGTGGTGTAAGGGAGCGCGCGCGCCCCTGGGGTCCTTTCTTCTGCAGACCTTACCAATTAGTCACCTTACTCACAACACAAATAACAGCGTTCCCAAGGCACTGGGCGCTTCAGCAATAGATACACAATGACACACACGGGGGAGCCTCTTTTATTACGATTTACAGTCCCGACAAAAAGCGCGTGGTGGACAATTATCTTTCTTTCAAAACTCCGCGACCAGCCCGATGGAAGGCGTCAAAACCTTGGTCGTACAAAACGGGATCACATAGATAATTTAAGATTTTATTCAAACTCGATATGCCAGGCACATTCAACGCGAGCGATTTTTAACAAATTCAGCAAAATTAATCCGACATTTTTCTACAAGAATTTCAATCCAGTGTCACTGTCAACTTCAAGTGACAGCCAAATGTCAATTTGACGTGACATTAGAGACGCGTTCAGAAACGTCGATCTTTTCCGAACATCCCCCCGCCCCGGACCGTTAAGAACGGTACGTCAATCTACGGGTAATCGGGAGAGCCCACTAACTGCTCTCTTCAAAACCGAATCTCGAACCAAAACCTCAGCAAAACGAGGAACTCCGTCAGTTCCGGGGTAGAGTTTAACAATGCGCCCCCTTCGCCAACATAGGGGCGGCAGGTTAGCATCCTTAATCAACACGAGGTCGCCAGTCTGGGGTGGGGTGGTTTTATCTGTCCACTTCACGCGCTGTTGTAGGATATGCAAATACTCCATCGACCAACGTGCCCAGAAGTTTTGGGACATCTGTTTCAAAAGTTGGTATCGCGACAAACGATGGGATCCTACATCCTGAATAGGATATTCAGGCAAAGCCAAAAGGGGCTGTCCGATCAAGAAATGACCTGGGGTCAACGCTTCCAGGTCATTCGGGTCCGAAGACAACGGGCACAAGGGTCGCGAGTTGAGGACGGCCTCAATTTTACAAAATACCGTATCAAGTTCCTCAAACGTGAGAATAGTTTCTCCAATCACGCGACGCAAGTGTGTCTTGGCAGCCTTTACACAAGCTTCAAAAATTCCTCCCCAGGTCGGACAAGCTGGAGGGCTAAACTTCCAGATTATCCCACGCCGGGAGAGGGTGGTTCCAATGTCTATTTTATTATCAACAAAAAACTTAACTACTTCCTTAAGATAATTACACGTTCCCTTATAATTAGTACCACAATCGGAACGTATCAATGTCGGCAGTCCTCTACGGGAATTAGTACCACAATCGGAACGTATCAATGTCGGCAGTCCTCTACGGGAAACAAATCTGCTCAAGGCGGCGACAAAGGCTTCGGTAGACAATTCCGAGACAATTTCCAAATGGACAGCCTTGGTGGACAAACACACAAACACGCACAAGTACGCCTTATAGGTTTTAGCATTACGCAGTCTCGAAGCCTTTACAGTAAAGGGACCGGCGAAGTCGGTGGCGACTCCGGCAAAAGCTCTACATTCCGTGACGCGATCAGCAGGCAAATCACCCATCTGGGGCTGCATGGTCGCGGCCTTCAATCGATAACAAGGCAGGCAACGGAAAACCACAGTGCGAATGGCTCGACGAGCAGACAAAATCCAAAATTCACGCTGCAAAATGGCCAACAAAGCATTACAGCCAGCATGTTGTGCATTCACATGGCGATCTGTTATTATCAGTTGAGTCAAATGTCCGGCTTTAGGTAACAAAAGGGGGTGACGAGCTCCATACGGCAGGTTCGCATTTCGAAGTCTTCCGCCGACTCGCAAAAGCCCACTCTCGTCCAGGAAGGGATTTAATCGCGATACCGCGCCCTTCAACTTGCGACGGCCTAAACGCAAAATTTCAATCTCGGACTCAAAACTATCAGCTTGTACTCTCCGGACCCAAAACAAGAGCGCGTCCCTACGCTCGTCCGGAGTGAGAACCGACGAATCACGCCTCGCACGTGGGTTTCTGCAATTGTACACAAAACGTCTGATCCAAGCGGTAACACCAAGCAGCTTCTGTAAGGAGCTGTACCGATCCAACAACAAATCCTTTTCCCCGGCGGGGTTAGTCTCCAGGACGCATGCCCGCATATCAGGAACGGCTACGTTCGACAACGTTGGAGAGGGCGGCCACTCCGACTCAGGCCGCATCAACCACTGTGGGCCCCACCAGAGGGGGTGGTTAATTAGGGTTGGGGCTACACAACCCCGGGACGCACAATCCGCGGGATTCATGGTTCCCGGCACGTGTCTCCAAATCAACTCGATGTCGGAATTACAAATCTGCGACACTCGATTGGCCACAAACACGTCCAAGGTGTGCGCCGGAGCCTTCAACCAACAAAGGACGATCTGACTGTCCGTCCAAGCATAAACCTCTTGTATCGCAATAGATCGACCTAATGTGAGCCATACGTGGTTCAACAAACGCATTAGGAGGGCAGCTCCACACAATTCCAACCTCGGGATCGTATGACGAGTCCGAAGGGGAGCGACTTTGCTTTTCGCTATCACCAGATGCACAGCAACAACTCCGTCAACAGTAACGGTGCGGAGGTACACGGCCGCAGCAAATCCACGTTCGGAGGCATCGGAAAAGCCGTGAAGAGTAACTTTACAATTTTCAGAAGGGAGGAATAGCCTCGGCAAATGCACTTCATTAATCTCGGGGAGGGATGAAACGAAGCTCGACCAATCTCGGAGTAACTCGTCCGAGAGGGGTTCATCCCACGACACACCCGAAGCCCATAACCGTTGCAAGAAACACTTGGCCATAAACAGCACGGGGCAAATCCACCCATTGGGGTCAAAGGTACGTGCGACAGTAGACAATACTAAACGCTTGGTCCAGACTTTCGGTGGTCGTAAATCCACACAATACGTGAAAGTGTCAGAGACCGGTTTGTACTGTACGCCAAGGACGGTCACCACATGGGGATTATCAACATTTTCGAATAGGTGGAGGTCCTGCTGGTGCTCTTCGGGCAAACCTACCAGTACATCAGGCGAGTTGGATATCCATTTCCTCAACTCGTAACCTCCCGACTTCAAAAGGGCGGTGAGTTCGTCTCTCAGGACAATCGCCTCTGAGACAGATGAGGCGCCCGTGCAAATGTCATCCACATAGACGTCACTGGCCAAAATGGCGGAGGCGCGAGGGTATCTCAAGCGCTCCTTCTCGGCCAACTCCAACAAAGAACGAATCGCAACAAACGGGCTCGAAGCCAAACCGTACGTATTCGTATTCAATTCATAAATCAACAAGGGGTCCCTAGGACTCTCTCTCCACAAAATCAATTGGTACCTCCTATCCTCTGGATGGATGACCGTTTGTCTGAACATCATCCGGATGTCAGTCATAAATACAATTTGGTGCCGCCGGAAGTTGGTCAAAATGTCTGAGATCTCCGTGTGCAGCTTGGGACCTACATGCAGACACTGGTTCAAGGACGCTCCAGTAGAGGTGGGAGCCGAACCGTCAAAGACCACCCGAATCTTTCCGGATTTCAAAACGGCGTGGTGCGGCAAAAAGAAGTGCTCAACGGAGCGCCAATCCAAATCGCTCACGGACATGTGCCCTAACTCCTCATACTCCCGCATGAATTCAACATACTTCTGGCGGAAGACCGGATCCTTGCTCATGCGACGCTCCATCGCCACTAGCCTACGTTCCGCTAGCGGTCGGGATTCGCCCAGAGGAGGTCGGCCGGCACGAAAGGGGAGACGGGTGATCAAACGACCAGAGCGGAGGCGACCAGTGTTATTCTGGTAATACAACTCGCATTCATCCGCTACTGGGTCTACCCGCGGGGCTGGTGGAGGTTCCTCAACCTCCCAAAACTTCTGCACCACTTCGGAGAGAGACACATTAAAAACAAGACCGCGATCCTCATCAAGGGAATCCAAAACGCGGCGAGCAGGGCCCATCACAACTGTACCGAGTGTCGTCTGCAGAGCTACCAAGCCATCTGGCTGCAAAACTCGCTTCCCCGTCAACAAAACTCGCCCCAGGACATCGGCTCCAAGGAGAGCATCAATCGGGCCTGGGCGGAAGAAATTTGGATCGGCGAGTGGGGAATCAGACACCAAAGACAACATACTCGGTCCCAAGTCAACTGAAGGTTGACGGCCAACAACTGTGTCCAACACAATCGCCGAGGTCTTAATGCCTGGCGTGGACCCATTACGTGATGTAAATGTGAAGTCAACATGCCCTAACAACCCGGGGACTTTCACATCGCCAACACCTCTCACGCCTTCCGTGTGGGGGTGCACCTTGAGGCCCAACCGCCTAACTAACCAAGATGACACAACACACCCCTGAGCACCGGAATCCAACAAGGCGCGAACTTCCACAAGGTCGCCATTCAATCCCCTGACAAGCACAGAGGCCGTGGGCAACAAAACGGTCTCTGGAGGGGTGGCTACAATCGACCGTAAACACGTTGATTGCTAGTATGTGGGGTCCCCAGACGTCCCCCCATGGTAAGGGGGTCGCTCATAGCGATCCAGTGGGTCCCAGTCTCCCACATACTGCCTACGTCCAAATCGCCCGGTATCAGGCGGGTTATATCTCCCGGCCCCTTGAAGACGGGGCGGGCGCCGCTCCAAACGCGGGTTTGCTGCGAGCGGCGGCGAGAATCGGTGCCTAGCATCCACCGTGTACGTCGCCCCATAGTCGCGGGGGCACGGTGACCGATTTTCAGAAGGGGGGTCCCGGGGACCCCCGGCTGTGCGAGGCTCAACACGTTGCGGGGGGCTTCTACGACCTCCCGCATCGCTCGCAAAATCGAACCCCCTAGTTGGGGACCGATTTCCCATGGGGGGGTCCGTGGGACCCCCGCCCGTGCGAGGCTCAAAACGTCGCGGGGGGCCTCTACGACCTCCGGCAACGCCCGCATAACTCATCCCCATCCTTGGGGATCGGTTTCCCATGGGGGGGTCCCTGGGACCCCCGCCCGTTTGAGGGTCCAAACGTGGCGGAGAGCGTCTGGGGCCACTCTGGTGGCCACTAGAACTGCTGCGGGATGCAAACACCGCGGGGGGTCCGAGACCCCCACCCATACGCGGTGATCCTGCAGCGACGCGCTGCGGCGCTCCGCCGCCCTCTGGGCTGTTCATGCAGAGGAGGGGATGGTGGTTGCCCTTACAAAAGCGGCATGGGTGCGCTTGGGTACATTCGCGCTGCATGTGCAGGCCCAAGCACGAGTAGCACCATGTCCGTTGTCGCGCGATCGCTCGACGGCCTTGGACGCGCTGGTCGAGGAACTTATCACAACGGGTCGTGCTGTGACCCGGTTCCCGACAGTACAAGCAGCGGGCGGTCTCCTGGACGGCGGCATAGCGGCCGGGCGCGCGAGGGGCCATACGCCCCCTACGGGGGGGTCCGGTGGGGGATCTACTCTGTGGCACAGGTCGTTCGGGTCCCATAGGACCGGCCAGAGAGGAATTATCTGCCAGTCTACTTTCTCCTTCCAGGAACGTCAAGAGGTCCGAGAAGGGTGGCAGATAAGTCGCACTATCCCCACCATACTGCTGCTCAAAACGGACCTTAACAGAGTCCGGCAACTTTCCCAGGACAATGTGCAGTAACAAAAACGACCACTGCTCCACTGGGAGTTTTAAGTTTTTCAATGCGTTGTAGGCAACCAACAGCGGATTCAACAAAGCCACTCTCAAGTGCATCACGCTGGCAACGCGGGGTAAATTCAAAATGGCGGCAACATGGTTGTCCGCCAGACGTCGTACGTTCTGGTACCGACGGGCAATCAAATCCCTAGCAATAGGGTAGTTTTCATCCGAGGGGGCCAAATGTTGAACCGATTCAAGGGCCTCCCCTTCCAACACGGATAACAGGTAGGCCAACTTCTGGCCCTGGGTCAAATCGTCCCGGGCATGTACAAGACTATCAAAAATATTAATAAAGCCCTCCCAGTCCTCTAGACGACCAGCAAAACGCCTTAAGTCTAAGGGGGCCAATCTAGCAAATAGAGGGGGCATACTCTTAGATGTGACCGGGGACGGGCTCGGTTCATTCTCTCTTGCCACTTGCAAAGGTCGAGCCACCTGGGTAATTCTGTCCGCAAAATCATAACACTGGTCCACATCCAAATCGACTTCTTGTCGCATTTCCACATCGGCCTCAACAGTCCTTTCCAAAAATAAGGCATACTGTTCATCAACAACAGCCAAACGTACGGGCAGATCTACGTATCTGTTCAACAAGGCCTCCGTCCTATCCGGTCGATCCAATAATGCAACCTCAGAAGCTAACCACCGTAACTCAGAACGTATTTTGGCTTTAGCAGAGGAGGCCGTCATTGTAACGTCACAAATTTATCAACAACAACAACAAATTCAAAATATTCACTATAACACAAAATCTCCAATATTTGGAGGTTATTACTAACCACAAAATTCCAATATTACAACAACAAAGTATTTATAATGACACAAACTCTTAAATATTTGGAGGTTATCAGAAAACAACAAAACTCACTGACTATTGAAATTCACTCAAAATCACTGACTATTGAAATTCACTTGGATATCAACACAACAATAAGTTAATTTCAATTATTTCAAAGCACAAGTTTCAATGAGTTTCAATGTGTAAACAATGTCCCAAATCATTTAAGTTTCACTAAGTATTGAGTGCAAACTTATTAGCTAACCTTTTATTAGCTATTATTTTAGCAACAAACTTGTCAATATTCACAACTCAAATTTGCTAACAAACTAAATAATAATTATTATGAGCAAAGAAAGGCATCTGTTTACACTTTGGAACTTCAATACATGACAATTAATTACAAGACATGGAACCAATAACAAAGGAATGCCCTTTACTTTTCAAATGCAAGTTAATTACCATTTACAAGTACAAATTAATCTAGTCCGGACCAGACTGGGTCATCAAAACGGCACTGATTAATACAAAGTTTTGGCGTGGGCCTCTCAGGCCTTCAAGCTACGCTCTTGGCTACCAGGAAATGTTCAGTACACCCCTGCCTATACCGCGGAATCAGCTAGCGCAGTGGAAGCTGGTATTACTAATATAGACTCCGGACAAAAAACTAGGTTTCAGCGGGGATGTAAACTCACCAATTGGACTGCGATACACAGCGGAGAGAATGTTAAGTAAGGTGAGGTTACATACGGGTCTGTGTGTCGAACGTCTCCAAGGCAGAAGTGGTGTAAGGGAGCGCGCGCGCCCCTGGGGTCCTTTCTTCTGCAGACCTTACCAATTAGTCACCTTACTCACAACACAAATAACAGCGTTCCCAAGGCACTGGGCGCTTCAGCAATAGATACACAATGACACACACGGGGGAGCCTCTTTTATTACGATTTACAGTCCCGACAAAAAGCGCGTGGTGGACAATTATCTTTCTTTCAAAACTCCGCGACCAGCCCGATGGAAGGCGTCAAAACCTTGGTCGTACAAAACGGGATCACATAGATAATTCAAGATTTTATTCAAACTCGATATGCCAGGCACATTCAACGCGAGCGATTTTTAACAAATTCAGCAAAATTAATCCGACATTTTTCTACAAGAATTTCAATCCAGTGTCACTGTCAACTTCAAGTGACAGCCAAATGTCAATTTGACGTGACATTAGAGACGCGTTCAGAAACGTCGATCTTTTCCGAACATATTCCTATTGTCGCCGCCGCGTTGCTGTCGCCGTACCAATGCTGGCCTCAGCCTCGAGAAGCGATGCGGCTTGATGGCACTGTTTTTAACTCGGGGGGTTAATGTCTCGCAAAAAAGAGAAAGGTGTTATAAGTTCACGCCGCCTTCTTCGGTCTTTATATCGATCAGCATCTCCGACTGTCGATGTTATAGTGGCTGTAATAAGTTCTACCTTCTGTTGCGCGGTGTATAGCCACGCGGGCAGCGGCGTGGGCACGCCGGCGCGCAGTACCGGCGCGCGCTCCACGTGAGGAAACTCGGCGTCGGCCGCCGGTACGGGGATCACGCCGCCTTCTTCGGTCTTTATCTCGGTCAGATTCTCCGGCTGACAATGTAATGGTCTACCTTCTGTTGTGCGGTGTATAGCCACGCGGGTAGCGGAGTGGGCACGCCGGCGCGCAGTACCGGCGCGCGTTCCACGTGAGGAAACTCGGCGTCGGCCGCCGGTACGGGGATCACGCCGCCTTCTTCGGTCTTTATCTCGGTCAGCATCTCCGGCTGTCAATGTAATGGTTGGCTGTAGTACTTTGTTACAAACAATAACATACATAAGGCACTTTGAATAGGTAGATTTTTGGCACGCCTCGGAGAGGTAGTGCTCTACTCTCAAAATGTCAGTGACAAGCCGTTTTCTGGACTTAAATTGTTTCTATTATATTCATAATGCACTAATACAATAATATAAGTACAGAAATATGGAGAATAATAAATAATTATAAACACATTTAATACTTTTATAATATATTTGTTGAGCTTAACATATTAAAAAGAGCGACTTTTTTTTAATTATTTTATTATTGTTTCGGCAATCAGTCACAAGACTATAAGCTGGTGTGTTGTGCGACTACTGTCTTGAAGGTAAGGAAGCCAGTGCCTCTTATAGTCCTTTCACAATACATTCTTCCTTTTCAGTCTATTGAGGAGTTGGGTAGCTAAGGAATTTGGCTGTGAGATCAGACGTTTTACGTATTCCTTTCTATGCCCCTCTATTTCAGCTTGTATGGTGGGTACATTTAGATATTCATGAATCTCGTCGAATAGGTAGAATAACAAAGGTTTAACAACTGTCTGAACTTGGTGTAATTATGTAAGGCGAAACAAGTTTTTAAATCCAGATTGACTACAAAGATTTAAGAAGATTATACCGTGTTCCAGAAAATGCAATAAGAGCTAAATTCATCAGATGATTTGGTTTAAAGTTAACTTCTAGACTGGAGACAAGTTTTAAAGGAACAAATCAGTGTAACATCAAAACAATCAAACTAACCTGTCCTTCTGCTTCCCGCAGGTTGCGTGTGCGCAACGCGCGATGTTCTATCGTCTCTGGCATATAATGAATCGTGTGGTCCAAATGGGCGTAGAACGGACCACCTACAAATATTTAATGAAATGACTGTCTAATAAATCTTTAATGCTTTAAGAGAAACGCTCCAACTGCCTCTATTGTCTGGTGGTTCTGTGGTTCATACCACCAGTTTCCCGGGTTCGATTCCCAGTACGGGTACGTATTGTATCCTACTAATATTATAAATGTGAAAGTTTAGATGTTTGGATGTTTGGATGTTTGGATGTTTGTTACTCAATCACGCCAAAACGGCTGAACGGATTTGGCTGAAATTTGGGATACAGATACTTTGTAGCCTGGAGAGGAACATAGGCTACTTTTTATCCCGAAAAAACGTCACATTCCCGCGGGATAACGTCGTGTAGTCCACGCGGGCGAAGCCGCGGGCGGAAAGCTAGTTATTATATATTACTGTTTGTAAATGTCGTTACCCAAGAAACGCTGGCAAGTTTATTGCGCCTGTTCTTCTTGTCAGTTAAATAAGTCTTGAACGGGCGCGGGCGGTAGGAAAATATTGACGATTTTTTTAATCGTACATGTGTATCATGTTTAATTGAATAAATATTTTTTTTATCTTTATCTATCTTAATTAGGTTTAGTTGGTGGTAGGACTTGCTCTTAGTTCGCCTGGCTAGCTACCACCACTATCTTATCTAAGTCTGACGCCATAACAATGATGTTTTCAGCATTATTGTGTTCTAGCAGTATAGATAAGACAGTCATCAGTTCTTCAGTGATTGAGGATTCTGGGATTAGTGCGATTATCACCACTTAACATGGCTTACGGCCAGAATTAATAATCTATCCACAGATAGGGAGAGGCATGATCCAGATTAGTTGCTAGGCAACACCTAGCAACACCCCAGCAACTGTCGTTCATTCTAATGTTAATATCAAACGTTGCATAACAACTAATCTGGATCACGCCTATCCCTATCTGTGGATTGATTATTAATTCTGGCCGTAAGTGTTGCCTCGTTGTGGATAAAAAAAAGAGTTAAACATTTGACTTTAACAACTGCTATCAAACGACTTTAGCTTGCGAACCTAAAGAGAAAAGACAAGAAAATTGCAAAAATAATTTAAAATGTTATAGAAAAAAGATAAGATAGTTTTTTACAAAATAATAAAAAAGGTAGTCTTGGCTGTGAATTCTTACTTTTTTATGTCAGTATTCAAAATACAGGTTTCCTTACCAGGTATCCACAGTGGATCAGTAAACAACAGCTCTTTCCACAACAAACTATCCTCCTTCCTGGTGCCCAGCACATCTCCGTCCGGGCAAATCAGCAACAAGTCTTTTCTTCTCACTCTGTCATAGTACTCTGGTCTGTCGTCTGTCTCTGTCTGTTCCTGCTTCAAGTCGGACGGTTTATGTCTGTCCCACCAACATTGTCTGTGACGGAGCTTCTCGTATTTTTCTAAGCAATGCTCTATGTGTTGCATTCTGAAAGATGCCACATTATGAGATTACAAGAACTAGCGCCCAATTAGACTTTATAGCTCAGCACAGCATCACCCTATACATCTCCATAGACGACAAATCCATGAACCTAGTAAAAGCGAAACATCTATCGCTGCCATAGACACCTTGCCTGTCTTCCACCCCTTCACTATCGTTTGCGTTCCGACGCAAGTGTTCAGGTATCAACACGGACAATATGTTGTAGAAAAAGTGGAGCTTGGATGGAATGAAACTCTACAGCTAGACGAGGAGCCAGGTGGGTGGCCACCGATTGCCGATTGCACCCTCCCCCTGACTTACATATTTACTTACATTTTTTAATCACTTTCTGGAAAGTAAGTGAAATTATCTAGAATTCCCACATCCCCTGAAGCAATGATTTCTCCAAAATTCTGGATCCGAGCCTATCTACAGCTAAAGGAAAATAATGAAATATACTCACGCATACAACCACCCGCAAAGCATCACCCTATACACTTCCATGGGCGACAAATCCATGAACCTCGTAAAAGCGAAGCATCTATCACTGCCATAGACACCTTGCCTATCTTCCACCCCTTCACTATCATTTGCGTTCCGATGCACGTGTTCAGGTATCAACACAGACAATATATTGTACAACAAGTGGCGCTTGGATGGAATGGAACGTATGAGCACGCAGTCTTCAGCGAGCAACTTTGGTATGTGGTAGTCGTCCACTTGCATTGCGAAAGGGGATTTTACGTCTCGCCTTTCGAATAATTCTGGGTGATTGCATACCTACAAAAAATATTAGCTTAGTTTTCAATTTCATAACTTTGATTAATCATAAAGTAGGTATGTCTTGAACAGTATTTTTAACTCGGATTGGTGCCTTACTGAGATAAAAAAACACTCTTTAACCCTTAATTGGTAACGTGGGGTGATTCACATCCCAAAGAAAGTTTCCAGGTTCATAACTTTTTAAACCTTGTATTAAACGCGCTGTTCTTCTAGGTAGCTTCGGAACAATTTAGTGTCAAGCAAGACTAGATCGGGAGCATTTGTGCTTGGAGAGTGTGTTTGAAGTTCTCAACACCTCAAAAACGTATGCAATGATCATACATATAGCAATTATTGTAACCAAGAAAAATAGTAAAGATAAAAGTCATTGGCTAGTGTTGAAAAGTGTATTGATTTGTTTAAAAGATGATTCATGTGTAAAACGAAATGTTTCTCTTGTTAAAAATCTAATTATTCATGTAATTAATATTTCATTTTAATTTTCTCATTTGGTGTGTTAGGCCTCATTTCCACCTGCAAGTAAGTCTTCTGCGATAAATGTCCGACAGTCTGTCCGATAGCAACTTGCAAATGTAAACACGTAGTTTACTTACTTTACTTTACTTTACAGAAGACTTACTTGCAGGTGGAAATGAGGCCTTACACGCCCCACGCGACTGATTATGTAACTTTTTTATGCGCGCTCGATTAAGGGTTAAAAACAGCGCAAATAAATCAACGTTTTGAAAGAAAGAAAATATGACATACCTTACGGAACTGCATAACTAAATTCATAAGATTTGATGTAAAGTTTTTATCTACATTGTGACCAGATTCGGCGCCAACCGAATAGTGTAATAATTCTTCTATTTTTATTTTCTTTTTTAAAGCTGAAACAAACATAAAATTGGCCTTATTTTTAACTCATAGTACTTAATAAAATATATTTAAAAAATATCTTGAATCTAATGTATTTTTTTTTTACATTGAAAAGGTTTTCTTGTAAGTATATAAAATTGTATAAGTAATTAAAATAAAATCAAAATCATAATTTGTACTTACCTATATATAAAAGTTTTTGCCTTATTGTAAGGGGGCAGTGAACCATGATTTCAATTTTATCTGAAAGCTCATTTTCTACATCCTTTTTTATCCGCCGTAACATAAATGGCTTCAATATCATGTGCAGACGCGATAGATGTTCTGTTGAAAAACATTATGTATAACATTATGTGTAGGTGACATTAAATTTATAATAATATGCACTTATGCTCCGCACTTATGCTCCGCACTTATGCTCCGTTTTGACGCGAAAGACGGACACACAAACACACTTTTAAAATATGAGCATTTGAAATTAACATCAACCTTAGTCTATTATTTAGTTAAGGGAGGAAGGAAGGGAGGGCTAGGAAGGGTAGTTACTTAACCTAGGGAATAAGGTATGTTTCAAAATAATTAAAATCTGTTAAATACTTTTTTAATAAGAAAACGCGCTAGTGCTTCAAAATCCATTTTAACAACATTTAGAATTCGATTCTAAAGATTATACTTACTTTCATCAATCGTACTCTTGTTTTCTGCGTGACTTTCGATATCTTTGGAGAACCATTCATTGAATTCCTCATGAGAATCGAAGAGTGTGGGCATTATGAAATGAAGTAACGCCCACAGCTCAGCCATACTGTTTTGTATGGGTGTACCTGAAAATTACTTGTACTTTAGTACACTCACGCAAAGTTATCTCTATGTGGCCAAAGACCTCGATTCCCCACAAGGTTTCTAAAATTATTGGTACAAACTCTAAAAATGTTTTATGCATGCAAAAGGTCGTGAGTTCCACTCAATACAATAAGTAACACAACACAACCAATGGATAAGATAATATCTCGGAGTCAGATCAATGTAAGTACTTATGTGATATTTGAAATTCATATTTATTTATTTATGCGTTCTGGAGTTTGGACATAGCATGACCATCATTATATCACGCGATATGATATAGCACGTCATGCTGTCTTGCTTACCCCACTAAGGTGTAAGCAAGATATAGGCTCTTATCATGCGTCAATAGTCTTTTAAAGCCGCTCATGCTAGGCCGGTTGGTTTTCTTACCTGATAGCAACAGTCTATTCCTGCAGCTGAACCCCAGCAGCAACTTCCACCTCATACTGGCGGAGCTCTTAATCGCCTGAGCCTCATCCAGTATCATGTACTGCCACGACACTCGGTTCAGGTACTTGAGGTCGGAGACCACGATCTGGTATGACGTCACCACCACGTGGAACGCGGCCTGCTGTGTGTGCAAGTCTTTACGCTCCCAGAATTGGCGGAGGATTTTTCGCTCGCTCGGACTACCCCAGTATGGCACCTGCATAGAAATGAAGTTAAAAAAAATATGTTGAGATTTGTTTTTAAAATTTCATTATCTGTGACAGTTAATTTCTATGCGTTATGTATACAGGGTATGAAAAGAAGCTTAACGAATCCGAAAGTCACGTATTCTCTCCATTATTACGAAGTTTTTTCTGTACTGGGCCATACCTGGGACTCTTTTGATTACGGAGTTATCAAGTGTCAAAGTCAAAATATTGTAACTTTGGTTTTGATAAAAATAAATGTAAAACGTGAATACAAAACTTTCGTCTAAAGAAACATTACCGAAATTATTAAAATTAGTCAAATAGGCTTATGAAATTTGAAGACGCAATGAATATCAAGCGCAGCCTGCGCAGCCACTGCCGCACACGCACACAAATACACGTGTACGGTTGCTGTCGAGTCATGTCGAGTCATGCGAAGGCACAGTATGCGAAGGTGCACGGCACGACTCGCGGGGCAATCACACAGATGCACTTTTTTTGCACGCGTTTCATTGCGTGCGTGTCTTAGAAAACACCCGTTTTTAATACCTAGAAATTAAAGTAGTTTTCCAGCAATTATTTTTACTGGATGTTTCTTAGTTTGATGGACACTATGTGTATATTACGGCTTCGTTATGCTTCTTTTCATACCCTGTATAAAACTCTTTCGTTACTGACTGACTGAAAAACAACGCGAAGCCGAAAGTACTGGGCGCAAGAAGCTGACATTTGGCATCTAAGTATGTTCCTTGGGGAGTGTAGGGGAGCAATAAGAGAGCATTTTTGGAAATTCCCCCCGTAAGGGGTTAAAAAAGCGTTATTTCGAATTATAAGAATTCAAAATGTAATCATCATCAAAGTTTAACATCATTGATGATGAAGGCTTATGAGCCTTTATAGCTGGTGTCACAGTGGTGTCACGTGATGTCATTATTAAGCTGTCATTCGGCTGCATTCGCAGTTAAGAAAATAAGGCTCTTAACCGATATTGAAACGGCTAGAATAGTCTATTTTAGTTATTTTCATAGTGTTATGTCCTACGGCCTTTTGTTGTGGGGCTCAGCCGCTAACATCCAAAGTATATTCGTGCTCCAAAAAAGGGCTATTCGCGCCATTTACAACCTCCGATCGAGAGATTCTTTAAGAGATCTATTTAAAGAAATAAACATTTTAACTGTTGCAGGACATTACATCTATGAAAATATAATTTATGTGAAAAAGTATTATAATACATTTGTAAAGCAGAGCGATATTCATCGCTTTAACACAAGAAATAAAGATAAACTTGTCGTTCCCAAGTTTAGGCTAGCAAAATCCAGAGCCTCATTTCTGGGGAAAAGCATAGCCTTTTTTAATAAAGTTCCACAGCATATAATTGAACTACCATTGCATAAATTTAAATGTTACATTAAAGAGTCGCTGATGAGCAAAGGATACTATAAAGTAGACGATTATTTGAATGACCGCAATGCATGGTCATGATGTAACACATAACATAATCACTGTTTAATATGATGTATTTTTATACTAAGCAATTGTTGTATTAGTAACGATATGTTTTTTTTTTTGTAAATGTCGTTACCTAACTAAGAAACGCTGGCAAGTTTCTTGCGCCCATTCTTCTTGTCAGTTAAAAAAGTCTTGAATGGGTGGTAGGAAAATATTGACGATTCATAAGTACATATTTATTATGTCTAAGTGAATAAAGAATATTTTTATCTTATCTTTATCTTATCTTAAGGTATGGCCTTATTCTATGGGGTAATTCTGTAGACATGCCTAGAGCTTTTAAGGTTCAAAAGAAATGCGTTCGATCCATCTGTGGTGCAGATATACTAGATAGCTGTAAACCTTTGTTCGAGGCACTCCACTTGTTACCATTACCCAGTCAGTACATATTTGAAATTGCACTTTTTGTAAAAAAACATAGTTACTTATTTAAAAGTAAGAGTAGCAAATCCTACAGAGGAAGAAAAGGTGAAAATCTTTGTATACCAAATCAAAGATTAATGAGGTACTCCAAAAATGTCCATTGTATGTGTATTCGCATTTACAATAAACTACCTGAGGACCTAAAATGTTTGACATATTATAAGTTTAAATCGAGATTAAACAATTTTCTGATGGATAAAATGTATTATAAAACAGCTGACTTTCTTAATGATAATTTGTGACATTGTTATTATTTTATATTATCCTAATTTTTTGTATTGACTTTTATTGACATTTTAATTATTATTGACATCTGATTTTTAGTTTGCAGTAATATTAATTTTATTTACATTAAAATCAATTATATTTCTGAATAAAATATTTGCACATCGAATTTACGATAGGATATGTTGGAAAGTGTTTATTTAAGATCGAAATGTAACCATATTCAAGCAAATAAATAATTACTTACTTACTTACTTACTTACAGCTATCCGGGAGACAAGGGAGATACCACCAGGAACGGGCCCCAGACGCCCAGCCGCTAGCCACGTGATACATCGCTAGTGTATACATATACATGTGGCCATAATCACCACTCTGAAGGAAGGCACGAAGCGCTCCATCTCCTGCTGCCAGTTGTGCAGCGTGGACGCGGGCGACACCACCAGGAACGGGCCCCAGACGCCCAGCCGCTAGCCACGTGATACATCGCTAGTGTATACATATACATGTGGCCATAATCACCACTCTGAAGGAAGGCACGAAGCGCTCCATCTCCTGCTGCCAGTTGTGCAGCGTGGACGCGGGCGACACCACCAGGAACGGGCCCCAGACGCCCAGCCGCTAGCCACGTGATACATCGCTAGTGTATACATATACATGTGGCCATAATCACCACTCTGAAGGAAGGCACGAAGCGCTCCATCTCCTGCTGCCAGTTGTGCAGCGTGGACGCGGGCGACACCACCAGGAACGGGCCCCAGACGCCCAGCCGCTAGCCACGTGATACATCGCTAGTGTATACATATACATGTGGCCATAATCACCACTCTGAAGGAAGGCACGAAGCGCTCCATCTCCTGCTGCCAGTTGTGCAGCGTGGACGCGGGCGACACCACCAGGAACGGGCCCCAGACGCCCAGCCGCTAGCCACGTGATACATCGCTAGTGTATACATATACATGTGGCCATAATCACCACTCTGAAGGAAGGCACGAAGCGCTCCATCTCCTGCTGCCAGTTGTGCAGCGTGGACGCGGGCGACACCACCAGGAACGGGCCCCAGACGCCCAGCCGCTAGCCACGTGATACATCGCTAGTGTATACATATACATGTGGCCATAATCACCACTCTGAAGGAAGGCACGAAGCGCTCCATCTCCTGCTGCCAGTTGTGCAGCGTGGACGCGGGCGACACCACCAGGAACGGGCCCCAGACGCCCAGCCGCTAGCCACGTGATACATCGCTAGTGTATACATATACATGTGGCCATAATCACCACTCTGAAGGAAGGCACGAAGCGCTCCATCTCCTGCTGCCAGTTGTGCAGCGTGGACGCGGGCGACACCACCAGGAACGGGCCCCAGACGCCCAGCCGCTAGCCACGTGATACATCGCTAGTGTATACATATACATGTGGCCATAATCACCACTCTGAAGGAAGGCACGAAGCGCTCCATCTCCTGCTGCCAGTTGTGCAGCGTGGACGCGGGCGACACCACCAGGAACGGGCCCCAGACGCCCAGCCGCTAGCCACGTGATACATCGCTAGTGTATACATATACATGTGGCCATAATCACCACTCTGAAGGAAGGCACGAAGCGCTCCATCTCCTGCTGCCAGTTGTGCAGCGTGGACGCGGGCGACACCACCAGGAACGGGCCCCAGACGCCCAGCCGCTAGCCACGTGATACATCGCTAGTGTATACATATACATGTGGCCATAATCACCACTCTGAAGGAAGGCACGAAGCGCTCCATCTCCTGCTGCCAGTTGTGCAGCGTGGACGCGGGCGACACCACCAGGAACGGGCCCCAGACGCCCAGCCGCTAGCCACGTGATACATCGCTAGTGTATACATATACATGTGGCCATAATCACCACTCTGAAGGAAGGCACGAAGCGCTCCATCTCCTGCTGCCAGTTGTGCAGCGTGGACGCGGGCGACACCACCAGGAACGGGCCCCAGACGCCCAGCCGCTCCGCCACGTGGCACAGGAACGCGATACATTGGACGGTTTTGCCCAGACCCATCTCGTCGGCTAGGATGCCGCTGATGCCCTGATTGACAATAATGACATAATTAAATGGAGGGTACTATTTCGGAGATGCAAAGATTATTAAATTACTATTAGACAGCTAAGTGACCGCAAGTAATTGGTTTACTTAATTAAACGATCACGATGTTAATGTCCTGGAAATTTAAAGGCTGCCACACACCAAAACAGTAATGTCATAATTTGTAATATTTGAACTTATACGCGTATAGGGTTACCATTTAGTAATTTGAAAAGTCCTGACAAAAAGCCGGACAGTTCAAAAAAAGTCCGGACATTTTAGTCACAAAATGCAAACATTAGGTTACCACTTAGTAACAGTGATAAAGTACAGTGATATACTCGCTCGGGGCAATTTTAAGATGAGCGTTTTGCTACATGAGCGAGGATTTAATAAAGATGAAAGACTGATTTGTTTCGATATGATTTTAATCATATTCCATCTAAAGCAAAAAAATCCGGACAAAGTCCGGACAAACGTCTATAAATCCGGACATGTCCGGACTAATCCGGACGTATGGTAACCCTATACGCGTAGGTTCACACCATGAAGTTCGACTTAATACTGAGGTAACTGGAGAGTGCAGTACGAACAATTTTTTGAATACCACAAATAACATAGTGGCTGTCTTCCGTCTCACCTACACTTTAAAAAAATACGTATGGTCACAGATAATATAATACTATGGTATGGTCATATGAGACAGCTGACAGCCACTACATACATAAATGTCAAATTTGCTGGCGACACTTTTTTATTCAGGGTGAGAGCTCCAGTTACCTCAGAGTATTAAGTCAAACTTCATGGTTCACACCAACGAACGGTGTCGCAGACGCATTGCGATGCAACACTGTCGGTATGAACCTACGCGTACAAATTCAAATATTAAAAAATCAAGACGCACAAAGAGGCAATGCAGCACGTCTGCGTGCGTTTTTGGTGTATTTCAGCCTTAATTCAATTCAATTTTATTGGCTGTCGTGACGTAAAATTAACCATAGTATCTACGCCGGCACCGGCGGCCGCATCGAACTGTTGAGTACCAGCGCGCTCAGAGATCCAGCCACCTAAAGTACTGTCGTCATTACACTCACCTGGTCATACAAATTGGCGAGCCACTTCATCCCCTTGAGCTGGTATGTCTTCATCATGCCTTGGAAGATGGAAGGTTGATCATACTCTCCGTGGCAAGAATCTACATCTCCGGCGCCGGCGGCAGCGTCGACCTTTTTAGTGCGGGCTCGCTCATAGATCCAGCCACCTGAAGTACTGTCGTCATCACACTCACCTGGTCATATAAATTGGCGAGCCAGCTCATCCCTTTGAGCTGGTAGCCCTTCAGCGTGCCCTGGAAGATGGCGGGCTGATCAACAGTCACCTACTACTGTCGTCATATCACTCACCTGATCATACAAATTGGCGAGCCAGTTCATCCCCTTGAGCTGGTATCCCTTCAGCGTGCCCTGGAAGATGGCGGGCTGATCAAAGTCCCCGCGACGATGCTCTCCATCGCCGGCGCCTGCAGACGTGTCGAACTGTTGAGTACGAGCGCTCTCATATATCCAGTCACCTACGACTGTCACTATCACACTCACCTGATCATACAAATTGGCGAGCCAGTTCATCCCCTTGAGCTGGTATCCCTTCAGCATGCCCTGGAAGATGGAGGGCTGATCATAGTTCCAGCCATCTGTAGTACTGCATGCATTACACTTACCTGGTCGCTAAGTACTGTCAGCATCAGACTTACAGTGCGATTAAATCATAATGTCGGTAGTGAAGTACCCCGCAACCTCTAAATCATGTATTTCACATCATCTCGCGCAATGTTCCGCGACACGCCAAGAAGTTTGAATAGGACTGTACCTAGTCGTTAAGTATTCAGCATCACACTCACCTGATCATACAAATTGGCGAGCCAGTTCATCCCCTTGAGCTGGTATCCCTTCAGCATGCCCTGGAAGATGGAGGGCTGATCATAGTTCCAGCCATCTGTAGTACTGCATGCATTACACTTACCTGGTCGCTAAGTACTGTCAGCATCAGACTTACAGTGCGATTAAATCATAATGTCGGTAGTGAAGTACCCCGCAACCTCTAAATCATGTATTTCACATCATCTCGCGCAATGTTCCGCGACACGCCAAGAAGTTTGAATAGGACTGTACCTAGTCGTTAAGTATTCAGCATCACACTCACCTGATCATACAAATTGGCGAGCCAGTTCATCCCCTTGAGCTGGTATCCCTTCAGCGTGCCCTGGAAGATGGCGGGCTGATCAAAATCCCCGCGGCGATGCTCTCCATCGCCAGCGCCTGCAGACGCGTCGAACAGTTGCGTGCGGGCTCGCTCAGCGTGGAATGCTTCGCGAGCGTTGCGGGAAGCGCGAGCCTTCATCGCTTCGCTAAAGGGAAGAAGACAAAGTGTTAAGTTATCTCTGCAAAACAAACACTTATTATACAAGGTGACTTTGGATAAGTGATCGGCAATCACTTTTTACAGAGACAGAAACGATTTTTTTTTTATTCAAACTCATTATTTTGTAGGTAAAAGACAAAATACAACAATTTGAGGAACAAACATTTATTTTAACTATCGTAGCTACCCAGAGCAGCCAATCGCGAGTCGCATCATTTAACTGCCGCGGTCGCCATCTACCGACTCCAAGTTGAGTTTGCGCTGCATGAAGTGCGCGTACAACTCCGTTTGGGTGATCAGGAAGTTCAACTTGCGACGTTGCCGCTTCGCCTCCATTAGTTCGACGTTTCTATAGGACTATGTACAATATTTCTCACCTATCGTAGTGATCCAGAGCAGCCAATCTCGGGTCGCGTTCCTCATCGAGCTGCCTCAGGATCCTGTCGGCGCCGCAGTCGCCATCTACCGACTCCAAGTTGAGTTTGCGCTGCATGAAGTGCGCATACAACTCTGTTCGGGTGATCAGGAAGTTCAACTTGCGCTGTTGCCGCTTCGAACCCATTAGTTCGACGTTTCTATAGGACAACGTACAACAATTCTCACCTATCGTAGTGATCCAGAGCAGCCAATCGCGGGCCACGTTCCTCATCGAGCTGCCGCAGTCGCCATCTACCGACTCCAAGTTAAGTTTGCGCTGCATGAAGTGCGCATACAACTCTGTTCGGGTGATCAGGAAGTTCAACTTGCGACGTTGCCGCTTCGCCTCCATTAGTTCGTCGTTTCTATAGGACAATGTACAACAATTCTCACCTATCGTAGTGATCCAGAGCAACCAATCGCGGGTCACGTTCCTCATCGAGCTGCCGCAGAATCCTGTCGGCGCCGCAGTCGCCATCTACCGACTCCAAGTTGAGTTTGCGCTGCATGAAGTGCGCATACAACTCCGTTTGGGTGATTAGGAAGTTCAACTTGCGACGTTGCCGCTTCGCCTCCATTAGTTCTACGTCCATCTATGCAAATACTTGATGCCATTAGTTTACTTTGCAGGCAGTCAGGAGTGAATTTTGCCTTTCATTAAGAGATTATTTAGACTTTACTGTAAATGTTATAAGGCACTTTATGGCTTCTAGTATACGTTACGAGACGAATCGTCCAGCCAGTATCATTATATGCACAATAGAGCTAGAATCTAAGGGCTCGTGCACACCACACAGGCTCAGTCTGTATCTCTACAAATGCGGATGTATCTCTGTACCTCTACAATCGACGCGGCGACGGCGTGTTTAAAAACACAGTGTACATAGGCACTACCATAATATTATTATAATAATAGTTTATTTTTTACCTTTCTCTGTTCCTCTGCCTCCTTTTCCATTCGGCGACGCGTCTCTCTCTCGGCGCGGTCGTAACGGCGCCAGTAGGCTTGCATCTCGCGACTTAGACGTTTGCAACGCCATACTGTTTCTTTCATATTCTTTTGAGACTGTAAACAATATTTTAAGTTTAATTTCTCTTGAGTTTGAGCAAACTGTCACACATTTCTATTCTTTTTATATCAATAAGTTACGTTACTCAAAGTATTATTCTGAATACGCAAACTATTGAGAACTGACAAAAGTAAGGTCCAATTGCAGGCAATGCGGCTGAATATGCAATCACAGCCATTCATCAAAGCCATTGTTTCTATTCTTATATCCGTAAAAAAAAATCTTAAACTACTTATCGGGAAACCAGTTCACAGTAGCTTTCTAATGGTGAAAAAATTTTTAAATTCATTTCAGTAGTTTTGAGTTTATCCATTACAAACAAACAAAAATCAAATCTTTCCTCTATATAATATTACTAGAAGGATAGACAGCATTTATCTTCTTAACTGCAGAGCGACCATTTATGTCTGCTCCGCGCTGTTAACGCCATATTTTTCTGCCAAATGACGGGACATAGCATAAGATTCTGGAGTAAAAATGTACCTGCATAGCGACATGCCTCCAATGCTTGCAGCAGAGCGTTGCCAGCCGTTTCCTCTGCAGCATCAGCTCCCGGTGAGCCGCAGTTCTGGCTCGCTGCACTTTACCCAGTTCCTTCTTGACTAGAAGCAGCCAGTGGCGGCGGCGCCGGGCAGTTAGGGCTTCGGGACTCTTCAACGTTGATAGCTTCTTACGACCCCTTACAATGACAAATATACAAATAATTATACTGGTATGTAAAGCTTGACCAGAAAAATTAAAAAACCTGGCTTGAGGCGCCACTTTCGCCTCTTCATTGTAACAAATGTAAAATTCTATAGAAAAATTTAGTTCGTCACATTTCCGCAACTTGGCGACGCGAGGTTTTTTTTTCTGGTCAGGCTTTATAACAAAAATTGGCGCCAATTTAAGTAAAATACAAAAGAAGAAGGAAGTCCAGCCCCCTGATTCACGAACCGTCGGAAACGGAATCAGATTCGAATTTTGTGCTTTGTCTTTGTCTATGCTATAGTGAATGACAGAGACAGGGCATACATTCCGCTGTCGGGAGCGTTTCCGACGGTTCGTGAATCAGGGGGCAGGAGCTCAAGAAGATGTCTTAATTTATGAGTACTTTTTGTCTGTAAAAGTGAATTAGTTAACTACGCCACACTATCAGGGGGCCGATTCTGACGCAATCGAGAAAAGTTCACATTTATAAGCTCGAAATTCAAATATAACACAGTTTTTGTATTGTCAGAATTTCACAATCGAAAAAGTTCGATCGAAAACCAGTTGAACGCTACGAGTGGTAAAAACCAGTCAAAATGAATTTTCACTTCTCATGCTCGTAAAGTTTGTGTTTATGTTGGGTATAGGCTGCATAAAATCGCTTTTTATGCTCTAGTGCATAAAGTAAAATCTTCGTCTAGGACTCAGACTCTAAGACAAAGGTCGTCAGGTAAACAGTCACACACGCAATTAAACTTCGTTAAATAAACTTGTTATTTAATTCTGTTTCTTCAATGTTGTACGTAATCCATGTTAAATTACTAAATTAATAAAACTAGGCAAAATTTATAAGTTTTCTAAGAAATAAGTATTTCAAGAGCATTATGGACTACGATCTATGCTAAAGTCACTGTGCTGCCATTGCCACGTATAAAAAAAATAAAAAGTAAGTCTTCCCGCCAATATGGCGAAGTCTTTATTTTTTCTTTTTTTGCAATATTTTTATTTATTTTCCTCACACTCGAAGTGAAAAGCAGAGTGTATAACTCGTACATAAAAGCCATTTTACCCTCGAATTGACTATCCACCCTTGCCTACGGCTCGGGTGGATATATACGTCTCGGGTAAAATGGTATGTTTTATGCACTTGTTGTACAATCTACTATTGTTGACATGTGGGACAGCTTAGTTTGTTTGAATCGAAACTTTTCAATAGAAACCACAAACAAAATGTTCGACATATGAATTACCACACTGTAAAAGTTCGAATGCCTGAGAATCGGGCCCCTGGGCCTAAACTGAGTTAAGCGGGCGCCCGCGACGGGCACACGTCGCGTGTCTCCGTCCGTGGACACGCGCGCGGGCTCCGTGGAACCGCATCACATAGCGCTATTGACTGAACAAGCCCGTGCGTTCTACCGCTGGCCCGCTGGCGGGCCCCGTCGCGGGGAAACGGGCCACAAGGCGCGGGCGCGGGGCCCGCCTCCCCGCAACGGTTGCCCGCGCGGGTGCCCGCGTCGGAACACATTTGTATGGAACCGTGCGGACGTCCGCTTAAGGCAGTTTAGGCCCTCAGTCCGCCGGCTGTTTGCCTGCAATCTTCGATCGAACAGGCCGCCTGACATTCGGTATTTGTACGTAAAACTGTGAGTGTGTGGCTATTGCCGTGAACTGACAGGCTGTTGCCTGCAGGCAGAATGACAATGAGTAGAGCCCTTTTTACATGCAAACTCCATTTTACTTCTTTAGTAATAAAAATAAAATTAAGTAAGTAATAAGAAAACAAGGACAGTCATTCAAACAATTCTTTATGTCTTACCTAACTCCGGGTTTATCTACAACTGTACTGTAATCCTCTGTATCATTTTCTTGTTTAAGATTGCGAAGTTGTTCTTCCCAATCTACACCATCAACCTAAAATAAAACAATATTATACAACTATTATACAGCTTTGCTAGGTCACAGCTAAATAGGTAAGGGTTTAGGTAAAGGATTAGGTAAAGAATTTCCTTCCTCCTGAGTATAAGTCATAATCAACAAACTTGATCAAAGATGAGTCTTCTAACATCTTCATAGCTACTGAGCTATGATGAATGCTCTGTTCACTGGGTCAGAGCATTTACCCATTGTTAGGTCGCGAGTTTGAATCCAGCCTCAGCTATAGATATTATTATAGAGTATTTCAATATAATTGCAATGATTGAATACTTCCAAAGCAAAGAAATCCTTACCAAATCACCCCCTCCTTCGTTGCCTGTCCTATTTTCCCTAGCTCTGCCTCTCCTCGACTTCTGCACTCCTCTTGTGCCTCCTCTGTCTGAGGGTCTGCCTCTACGGCCTCTAGTCGACGGGGGCGGCTGCGCGGTTCGGCTGACACGCCTCTCGGGGTAGCGGTCAATGGTAGAAAGAAGACCAGCCCCATAGTACATGTATCGGGAATTCTGAAATGAAAATACAGAACCTTGTTACATAAAGGATCTTGGTGACTTTAATTCTGTATTTTTTGATAAAGTAAAGAGAAAAGAACTTATCATTATCATCAGTGTTTAGAAATTATAAGTATACTACACCTTTCGTTTTTAATTAGTACAAATATTTCAGCAGATGAAAGTGTCTATCAATATGAACAACTTTTACTACAGTCTATTCAGTGGAACAAAAGATTTTACCCAAACAATCTTGACATAGGTATCTGCCTACTAATATTATAAATGCGAAAGTTTGCGAGTATGGATGTGTGGGTGGATGTATGGAAGTTTGTTACTTTAGTCTACTCTACTCATGCAAAAACTAATGGACGGATCTGGATGAAATTTGCAAGAAAGATAGATTATAGGCTGTAATAACACATATAATACTTTTTATCTCGATATTCCCACGGGAACGGGAACCTCGCGGGTAAAACCGCGGGTGGCCGCTAGTTTAATATAAAATGCAATAAGTAATAAAAATATGAAACACGTATTTATTCAAAGTAACTCCATGTTTTCATATAACAAAATGGATTATGTATTATGTTATGTATTTAATACATTTATATTTCTTAGATAAAGAGACATAAATCAAGATTACTATAAATCTTTTGCTTTGCTGAATGGAGTGTAAGACACCAAAATCAGCTGTTCCATACAAATCAGCTGTTCCATACATTTTGGTGAAGTTGGTATTATACATCTCTATGGAACAGCTGTTTCTTTAGTATACATGCATTTTTTTTTAAACTTACTCCTGAATCTTTGTAATATTTTCTTGCATATTTGTTATGATAACGCCGTTCTTTGAGTATACGTTGAAGTCTTTGCTCTTTCCCAGCTGGAGTGTCATCATCACTGCTAGTCTCGGAGCCAGAAGACAAAATAACATCTCGAAGCCATTCCCTTTCCTCACCAACTGATGCCAAATTGTATAAACGAAGCCTATCACTTTGGCGTTCTAAAAATAAGAAGATAACAGACAGTAGAGTAGAATGGAGGAGAGGAAAGAATCTGTGTCAATCATAAAAGCAATAAAGATGATGATGGTTTTGAACATGAGTAATGTACAGTACAGGGAGGATGGAGGAGGAGGAGGATGAGGAGTCAGGGATGTAACAATAAAATAAGGTAAACACTATCAAGATTTTTTCTTGAATATGGTTCTGTATGTTTGATGAATATCGGATCATTGAATAGAACATGTACAAGCAGGACTGTTGCAATGTAGGACTGTTACCTTGTTTAGTAGTGACTACTCCGTGAACTATTTTATCTCCTTTGGATATTTCATTGCCTGTAGATTTTGCATCAGAATCATCTTCACTTTCAGTTTCATCTTCTGAATTCAAGATTCTTTCCACTTGACTCACAAAAGGTCTGATATCTAAGGCAGCTTCTAATCTTTGAATATGAACTGGTCTTGCCACTTCGTGACGTTTGAGGGTCGGCCTCCCAGCAACTGTCTTTTCGGTCATGATACCAGAATCTGCAAGAACAAATGACAAAGATACAATATGATGATCAAGTTTATGCATAAATGTAAACAGCAATTCTCATGTTTTCAAATATATTAGGAAACAAAACAGTAACGATATAAGTACCTATCGTTAACTGCGACCGTACCTTGTCTATCACACACAAATCCCGACAACTCCGAATATCATTTCGAGTCGACCGTGGAGGAACTTACCCCTGCGTTGGACTTTACCGATTTCTGTTAGTTTCGTAATGATTACTTAACACGAAATTCTAAGCGATCACAAAATGGCGCATGAGATTATTCGACAAATCGCTGTCAATGTCGCCGCCCGAAAGGTGCACATTACTACTCATTTCGTATTTGAGCTTGAAAAAACATGAACCCGCCATAATTGAAAAGTCTCACACACTCAAATTATTCAACATCAACTCTCTTATTGGTGACCCAAGAGAATGACATGTTCTTGACCAATAATATTTCAGTTAATCTAGAAACAACCAATGATATTTCTGGAACGTTTATATTTTTCTTGAAAATGAAAACAGACTTATATTGGTTTGAAATTTTATGATGCGTTCAAAAGGGTTTATTTACTCAATACTCAATAATTTATTGCATATCACAGTGTTTAAAGGATCTTACATGAAGGGTAATCCAGGAATGGGGTAATCACAAAGTACCTTTGTATAGGGTAATATTAGAATCACTATGGACCCTGTCGGGCACAACAATAATAATGGATTGGAGAAGAGGAACACTTATTTTATAAGTAGTAAATAAAGTAATTAGGTGGCTATGTTTTAAATGAGATCAAATGAATTTTCAATTTATTAATAATTACTTTTTATAATTTAGTTTTTAGTAGTTTTTATTATTACTTATATCTTATCATTGTAATATTCTTGTAAATTATAATAACATTTAGTGATTAAGAATTCTTTCAATTTTTTACAAATATTTTATCATTATTTTCGTCTCTAAATCTATTTGGGAGTTTATTATAAATTTTGGCAGACATTGTGTATGTGCTTGACGAACATAGATTTAGGCGGTCAGGTGGAATAGCTATTTTGTTTTTATGTCTCAGATATTTTACATGTAAATCCCCACGTTTTGAGTAAAACTCGTTATATTTGCGGACAAATTTGCATATCTCTAGAATGTAAATACAAGTCAAGGAGAGGATTTTATGTTTTTTAAAATGTGGTTTACAACCAATGATATTTTATATGTAGATACGTTATCTGAACTAAAAAGTGGCGACGAAAAAGTAAGGTAATTGCCCGAAGTTTACTCAGTCACACACAGACCCTTGTCGTGGCAACGCGCTGTAACAATTTTTCGATTACGCCTCAAATAATAAACTTAATGCCTTCCTGTGTTTAGAGAAGTTGCAAAATCTATGCCGGATCTTTAAAAGACAAGAAAATTGATTCATTTCATACGTAATTATTGAAATTATAAATTTAAATTAAAAATTAAATAATTAGTGATGACTTTTGCGCTGTTGCCAGTTCGACATGCATGAGCGAGTATATGCTTGCAATAATTGTTTATCTCTTTTTGACAGTGGGGGTTGTGTATATATGTCTCTGACCAACATTATTTTTGGTGAAAAAGAGATAGATATGCGGAAATGCCTATTGTTAGGAAGAGATAAATATATTTTGACTACTTGTGCTTGTTTTTTGTTTCTTGTACGTCATGAAAAACAAATTCGCCATTTTAAAATGCAATTTATTCGAGTGTAACGTGTCTATTAATAAAACGTCATTGTTTACAACTGACCGTCTGACCCATGAAGTTTAACTTAATACTCTGAGGTAACTGGAGCTCTCACCCTGAATAAAAAAGTGTCGCCAGCAAATTTGACATTTATGTATGTAGTGGCAGGTAAAGTGTGCCAATCTTTTCTGTTCCGGTGATTCTCTTTGGAACTAAAACAGTTTTCATACGACAGTCCATTTTGACAGGTAATTTCGTATTGCAAGTGGCTCCTCTGTCACGACTGTCACCGGAACAGAAAAGCTTGTGGCACTATAGTGGCTGTCAGTTGTCTCATATGACCATACGTATTTTTTTAAAGTGTAGGTGAGACGGAAGACAGCCACTGTGTTATTTGTGGTATTCAAAAAATTGTTCGTACTGCACTCTCCAGTTACCTCAGTATTAAGTCGAGCTTCATGGTCTGACCGTTCGCGTTGGTTCAATGTTGACTATGATGCGCACTAGTTTTTTTTTAAGAGTAAATAGAGATTGAGCTTCTGTGCCTTCGAGCAACGCGGGTCTTCCGTCCCGGAAGGGAGTAGCCTTAAGCGCGTCACATACGGTGAAGATGCTATAATATTTTATCTTAAGATATCGTAAGATAAAATATTATAGCATCTTAAACTATCACACACGGTTAAGATACGATATATTTTGGAATCTTTTCACTCTCTTGATATCCGTCCTAGGTAGCGGACGAATATTCTGTAAACCATCTTATACAGGGTGATCAAAAATGAGCAATTCGGATTTGCTATTAGACTTATTGGACAGTTCATCAGAAGATGATTCTGACTGGAATTTGATATAAAAATTGCTATAGCTAATTCGAACTCTAGATAAGTTTGGATAGAAAATCTTAGTATCATCATTACGTAGGTACCTACTCCTTACGTTTGACGTTTCAAAGCGTCATTATTTCTAGGCAAACTTTTTGGTTAAACTAGGTGTAAACTTACTCTTCGTTTATTATGAATGTGTTACGGGACCCCCTCGTCGCGTCGGCCAGCGGTACACTAGCCGGAACGTCGGAAGTCACCGCATAGTATTCAATTAGAAGATGTTGTAGAGAATAAAAGATTGTTTCAGCACTTGGAGAGTTGTTTTATCAAATATTGTAAATTAGAAATATGAAAGAAAATGAAGAATAGGAACTGTTACTATAATTAATTAATTGGCTATTTAATAGTTATTACATTTAACTTATAAATTTTTGGTACGCTAGCTCGCACGCGAGCTCTGTTCAGCTTGATTGTTCTGGTAGGACTGAATCAAAATGCTGAATAGGGCACGTGGAGCGAAGAATTTGAATTTGAATTACGAAAGAACAGTGGTACAGCATAAAATTGATGGCCAGTACGTAAAACTATTAAACTTTCCAGCCATTATGGAGTTTCTAACCATCCATAATGACTGGAACGAAACGGCATCGTTACAAATGTTTTGGCTTTTTCGTATTTATCCCAAAATGTTAAAAAAAATAAATGTCCACCCGAGCGAAGCCGGGGCGGGCCGCTAGTTCTCTCTATGCCCTGCACCGAAAACGGGACAACCTGTATACACATCTTTCCGTATCCAAAATATATATTTCGTATGTTAAGATAGTATCTTAACATGCAAAATATATATTTCCGTATCTTAACATACGAAATATATATTTTGCCGTATCGCCTAGCATCTTAAGATACTTAATATGAAAATATATGTTATCTTCGGCGTGTGTGATGGTCCATTGAATTGTATGGCGAGCGATATTCTATGTTAAGATAAAATATTATAGTATCTTCACCGTCTGTGACGACCTTTAGCGAGTTTACTCTATTCAAATAGTTCTGTCGTTTTTTGGGGGGGGGGAAATGTGCACACAAGTGCAATTCCGTATACTTACATACAAAAACAATACTGTAAAGACGACAATAACACATAGAAAATGAAACAATACAGCGACAATTCGTGTACGGATGAGTCGCAACTCACTCACACATTGCCTCGATTTCAACGTAAATAGGGCTGGACTCAACTGTCGATGCAGCAATATCGATAAATTTCAATTTCGGAAGAAGGACTAATAAAGGTAACAAACTGAAACATATTACTAATATTATTTTTATTTATCGGTTAAACAATTATTGCTTAACTAGTGGATCCTCGCGGTTTTACCCGTGTGGTACCCGTTCCCGTGGGAATGTCGGGATAAAATATAGTCTATAGCCTTCTTCTCTAAATGGACTATCCAACAATAAAAGAATTTTTCAATTCGGTTCAGTAGTTTCTGAGATTAGCGCGTTTAAACAAACAAACTCTTCAGCTTTATAATATTAGTTAAGATTTCTTATAATTATTATTAGGTATTTATGTAGGATCTTACTAACAGTTTTTGATATTCTATTATATAAAAATCTCGTGTCACGGTGTTTGTGGTTGCGCTTCTCCAAAACGGTTCAAACGATTTTGTAGTAATGTTTTTTTTTCTTGGTAGGTACGAGAATAGTAATAAGACTTAATATTATACCGCTATTTCTAAGAGCTGATGATTTTATACCGCAATCGCTACTGATGATCTGTTTTGTAAGAGTGCGACCACATACGCGCTGTGACACGAGATATTAAAATTCAAAATTGCTATTTAGGTTGAGATTACAACACTTGTGAACGTCAAAGCAGCTACGCCATCAGTTTGCAAATCCTACGGCGGGAGACCTTGCAAGAAGAACTGGCAAGAAAACCTTTAAGGGCAATCTTTTTCTCCCTGTTATATTTTATACAGAGTCGTCAAATTGAAATTGAATTCCATCACATAGAATACTTAATTTAACGTCAGACAGATGTTATCATGAAGCTCGACTTAATACTGAGGTAACCAGGGGGGCTACCGCGTAACTTTATGGGTATGAACTTCATACGTTTTTGGGAACTTTAAGTAAATTTTATAAAGAAAATAGCCGCTATCAGTTCCTTGTTTTGTGACGTCGGGTATAACGATAACTAGCTAGCAACGTTGAATAGAACAAAGCTGCAAAAATCTATCAAGATAATGAATTCAAATGACAGTTGAAGCCCATACCCATATGGGTTGGTAAGTGGCTGGGTCTATGGGTCGGCTAAGTATGGGTTGAACGTTGCTAGCTAGTTATGGTTATACCCGACGTCACAAAACAAGGTACTGATAGCGGCTATTTTCTTTATGAAATTGACTTAAAGATCCCAAAAACGTATAAAGTTCATACCCATAAAGTTACGCGGTAGCCCCCCTGGGGGGCTACCGGCTAAGAAATCTGGATATGGGTATGGGCTTCAACTGTCATTTGAATTCCTTATTCTGATAGATTTTTGCTGCTTAGTTCTGTTGAACGTTGCTAGCTAGTTATCGTTATACCCGACGTCACAAAACAAGGAACTGATAGCGGCTATTTTATTTATAAAATTGACTTAAAGTTCCCAAAAACGTATGAAGTTCATATCCATAAAGTTACGCGGTAGCCCCCCTGAGTATTAATGTTCCCAAAAACTTATGAAGTTCATATCCATAAAGTTAAGGTCGTCACAGACGGTGTAGATACTATAACATTTTATATTAACATAGAATATCGCTCATGGACCATCACACACGCCGAAGATAATATATATTTTCATACTAGCTGTGCCCGCGACTTCGTTCGCGTGGAATAGTGACTTTCGGCAGCATTTTTAATTTTTTTAGCTAATAAGGTTTTTCGTTTTTTTGTGTATTTATTTTATATATATTAGTTTAGCGCTATGATACATATTAACACATTAAAAAAATATTTCACATAGCCTTCCGCCCGCGGTTTCGCCCGCCTGTACTACACGACGTTATCTCGAGGGAAAGTTATATTTTCCCGGGATATCAATTAGTCTTTGTCACTCTCTAGCTCCTAAAATATCCACATACTAAAAAAACACGTTGATCCGTTGCTCTGTTTTGACGTGAAAGACGGATATACAAACAATACAAACAGTATGTCAAAAGAAAGAACTTATCACGCTGAACAACTTCTCATAAGATGCTATCTCATATAGTTTAACCTGGCTGCTAGGGTTCCACATCAGCTGGCCTAGCATGAACGGCTTTTATTTTATCATGCGATATGATATAGCACGTCATGCTGTCTTGCTTACCTACCCCACTAAGGTGGAAGCAAGACAGCAAGACGTGCTATATCATATCGCGTGATATAATGATGGTAATGCTAGCCAGGCAGGTGTACCAAGACCTTCAAACTTTGTACGTCAATAGAAAATGCTCATCACATTTAACAATTTTCCATAAGACGGTATTTTTATATCTCTCATAGTTTGGCTGGACTGCTATGGTTCCACATCGGCCATTTCGATCTTCTAAATAAATTATAGCCTACCTATAAGTTGGCGACAACTAATAGCTATATAACAAAAAAAGTTTCATTAAAATCCGTTCAGTAGTTTTTGCCTGAAACATGCACAACAGACAGACAGACAAAAAATTCAAAAACTATATTTTTGGTATCTGTTCCGTTTAAGAAGACCCTTGGTGGTATTTTTTCTATTTCTTTTCAATGTATACAGCCCCTGTACCGGCAAAAAAATATGGATATGGACATGGGCTTCATTTGACATTTAATGCCCATATTTTGTGCTTTTAAGGGCATAATATGGGCTTCAAATGTCAAATGAAACCCATGTCCATACCCATAATTTTTAGCCGGTAGCCCCCTGAATAGAATCGCATACTATTACAGTTTTATAATAATGAATTATTTTATTTATTTACTTAATATACACGGTAATTTTTTTATCACCCCGGATAAAATTAAAAGTTGTTTGTTTTCATGAGTAAAATAATCCCTAAAAATATCCGGGGTGATAAAAATATACCGTGTATATTACATAAACAGTACCTACGTATTAACACATAAAAAATTTATATCACATAGCCTTCCGCCCGCGGTTTTGCCGCGTGTACTACACGACGTTTTCCCGACGGAATGTGATATTTTCCGGGATAAAATTAGCCTATGGGACTCTCTAGCTCCTAAACTATCCACATAAGTACTATAAAAAACAGGTCGATCCGTTGCTCCGTTTTGACGTGAAAGACGGACATACAAACAAACACACTTTCACATTTATAATATTAGTATATATTGTATGTCAAAAGAAAATACTTATCACGCTGAACAACTTCTCTTAAGATGCTGTATTTGTATCTCTTTTAGTTAAGCTGGGCTGCAAGGGTTCCAAATCAGGAGTACCAGACCTTCGATATTTTTCCGTCAATAGAAAATGTACATGACGTTAAACAACTTTTCTTAAGACGCTATGTTTGTATCTCATATAGTTTAATCTGGCTGCTAGGGTTCCACATCAGGTGTACCAGACCTTCAAACTTTGTACGTCAATAGAAAGTGCTCATCACGTTTAACAATTTTCCTTAAAACGGTATTTTTATATCTCTCATAGTTTGGCTGGACTGCTATGGTTCCTCATCAGAAATTACGATCTTCAAAATAAATTACAGCTTTATTATGTTGGCACGGACCAATAGCTGTATAACAAAAAAACTTTCATCAAAATCCGTTCCGTAAACTTTTTTGCCGACGTCATCACACGAAAAAATTCATCCCCTGTTTTCACCCTCTTTAGGGTAGTTTTTTTTTACAAACTTTGAATGTCGTATTTATTTAGCTAATCAAAAGCCTATAAAATAATTTTGAAGCTTCTAGCTTTAAAAATGACGTAATTTCCATACAAACTTTCATCCCCTATTTCAACCCCTTACAGCCCTTTGTTCACATAAAAAAGTAGCCTATGTCCTTTCTCAGGCTCTAAACTATCTCTGTACCAATTTTTATTCAAATCGGTTCCGTAGTTTAGGCGTGATTGTGTAACACACAGACAGACAGATTCGCATTTTCGCATTTATAATATATAATAATAAATATAATAATATAATAATATATAAGTAAGGATAAGTAAGGATTAAGTATCTTAAGATGCTAGGCGATACGGCAAAATATATATTTCGTATGTTAAGTTACGGAAATATATATTTTGGATACGAAAAGATGTGTATACAGGTTGTCCCGTTTTCGGTGCTGGGCATAGAGAGAACTAGCGGCCCGCCCCGGCTTCGCACGGGTGGACATTTATTTTTTAAACATTTTGTTTCGTATTTATCTACGAAAAAGCCAAAACATTTGTAACGATGCCGTTTCGTTCCAGTCATTATGGATGGTTAGAAACTCCATAATGGCTGGAAAGTTTAATAGTTTTACGTACTGGTCATCAATTTTATGCTGTACCACTGTTCTTTCGTAATTCAAATTCAAATTCTTCGCTCCACGTGCCCTATTCAGAATTTTGATTCAGTCCTACCAGAACAATCAAGCTGAACAGAGCTCGCGTGCGAGCTAGCGTACCAAAAATTTATAAGTGAAATGTACCTAATAACTATTAAATAGCCAATTAATTAATTATAGTAACAGTTCCTATTCTTCATATTCTTTCATATTTCTAATTTACAATATTTAATAAAACAACTCTCCAAGTGCTGAAACAATCTTTTATTCTCTACAACATCTTCTAATTGAATACTTTGCGGTGACTTCCGACGTTCCGGCTAGTGTATCGCTGGCCGACGAGGGGGTCCCGTAACACATTCATAATAAACGAAGAGTAAGTTTACACCTAGTTTGCTTAGAAATAATGACGCTTTGAAACATCAAACGTAAGGAGTAGGTACCTACCTAATGATGATAGTAAGATTTTCTATCCAAACTGATCTAGAGTTCGAATTAGCTATAGCAATTTTTATATCAAATTCCAGGTCAGAATCATCTTCTGATGAACTGTCCAATAAGTCTAATAGCAAATCCGAATTGCTCATTTTTGATCACCCTGTATAAGATGGTTTACAGAATATTCGTCCGCTACCTAGGATGGATATCAAGAGAGTGAAAAGATTCCAAAATATATCGTATCTTAACCGTGTGTGATAGTTTGAGATGCTATAATTCTTACGATATCTTAAGATAAAATATTATAGCATCTTCACCGTATGTGACGCGCTTTACGCGGTATCCCCCGGCTAGTAGATCGTGTCCGTACATTTATCTGTGTCTAGCACTTTCTTCCAGCGTTCGGAATGGATTTTATCCGGACTGAAGCTTGTAACATTTGTTCGCGTGACAAAAGACGTCCACATTATCCATCTGACACGCGTGTCTGACACTGTACGGGGTAATGTTCGGTAAAATGTTACAAGTCTGGACGCAGCTTAATATTAGTCTAGCTCCATGGCCACCTCCATCGTCGTGTTCACAAAAAAAACGCATCAGTCGGCGTCACTTTGTTTCAGTAAAAGTACTTATAATTATACTTTCACAGTAAGTGTAGCAAAAATATAATTAAAACAATAGTTCTGCTTTTAATTTTTTATCATCCATTTTTGTATTTTCTGTATTCTGTATTAATGTAGTTAAAAGGAAAATAAATTTATTAATTCATAGATATGATTGAATCGACTTCCGCAACAATTTGGCAGGGCAAGTATCCAAAATGGTGGTCGTTTGTTGTGCTTTCGAGTGAATTGTGAAATTATTATATTCAGTAAGTGAAATTAGCATATTTTTCAGAGTTCTACTAGTTAATTAATTTCTCGCAAAGTTAAATAACCGCTTACCGATTATTGTAAAAGCATATATTGATAGCAGTGTTTCGATAATCTTGATCAGCTTACAAAGGAACTTCCCTGAAAGTAGCTCTATTACTAAATTCTTATTTTGACCATATATCACAACCCTTCCGTGTGTTTCGCTGTAGTTAATAGTTCCTAAGCAGTATTTAATTATAAGTCACGAAGTATTTTTCCTTTCGACGCATTTTGAATCAAAATGGAAATAGCGCGGGACCTTCGCTTTAGCGTCATTTCTTATTTAGCTCAATTTGTGTCAAAATCTCGGTGGACTAGCTCATTCCATCTAAACGTTCGAATTTTATCAAAACATTGATTTTATCTAGTGGAAATACCTAGGTAAAATAAATTGGGTCCCTTTTTACTGTAATCATAACCTAGAAATTAAAGCGCCGGGTGTAAGCAGGCGTTTATCAGTCTTGTGAAGCGTCTTTGAATTTTATTTATATTTCAGATGTATAGCATATTCTGATCGAATGAAGACTCCCAATTAGATTGGAAATCAGGCACAATGGACGAAAAGGATTCTGCCTCTGAGAATCCCAGTGAAGGAAGTGGTGATGCTCCAAATGACGCCTCCAGTAGTAAGATCCCTGAGACTCTTGAAAGTGTGGCAGCTGAAGTTAGTGAAAATGTGTCTAGTGATGTAAAAAGTGATAGTGAATCTAAAGTAGATGTAAATGTATCGGTTACAAATGAAAGTGAACTACAGAATCATGTTGATCATGATATGAGTGTTACTGAGACTGAAGAAGGAAATAATAAATCTGATTCTAATGAGCCAGAAACTATGGAAGTTGACAGTCAAGAAAATGCCAATGGTATGTAAACATAAACAACTTAGTGAATGATATTATGTGAAACCTACAATAAATCAATATTTATTAAACTAGACAACTTGAAACATGTAATAAAAATTAAAGTAAAGTTGAATAGTTAAATGCATTATGTTGGGGTCCTAAACAAAATGCATAAACTTTAGACATTGGCTTTCTTGTCTACTTTAGTTCATTCCAAACTAATTATCATAGCGGGTACAAAAATTAGTAGAAGATTAATTATGTAGATTTTCCCCCTCTACCTTTGCTACTTGCTATGCCCATCAAGGTCCATATTTATCTGTACATATTATGTTAACACCTTTGTAACTAAACTAATATGGTTGAAGCAGTAAAGTATTGAGTATTTAATTTATTTTCAATGGATTTCACTCTTGAACTAAAATGCTTACATTTTCAGGAACCTATTCCTGAATAATATAAATGAAAGCTCCTGCTCACAGACAAAACCTTGACTTTGTATTATAGTTTCGTATATTATGTATTTTTCTGCTTTTATATTTTACTAGCGCTCTGCTCACAACTTTGTCTGTGTGGACCCCCTTTTTATCTCGTTAGAGGGGGAATTTCCAAAAATCCTCTCTTAGTGCTCCCCTACACTCCCCACAGTGTGTTGGAAAGCCGGATTTTGTTGCATGCCCTTTTTATTACAGAAATCAATAGTATTTATCATTTTAAGCACTACAGTCAAAGTCCGCCATCAATACGACTTGTAGAGGTTTTTTAAAAAAATCTGGAAGTTGCTGTATAACCGGGTCATGAAAATATTAAAAAAAATATAAAAAACCCAGCCTAAAGTCTGTTCGAATCCAATTTGGAAAAAATGTAAACAAACCTGTTCCATTAAAAATTCTCACACTTTCGGCCACTAAATGGATTTAAAAACACATTCATTAGTAATCAGAAGGTTTCAACTTATATCTCACTAATTTGTTCCAAAGATCGTAGTATGTTTATTATTTTTAAAATTTATTTGAAAATTTTAAGAAGAAAAGTGAGGTTATTTATCCAAGCAAAAATCTTGTATTATCTGTGATCCCCATGGTGATCGCATAGTGCTTGACGTTATGTCTATCAGATAATTCAATTATTAGTTCAACTATATCGATTATTAATCGATGTTATGTAATCGAAGATAAAATATCTCTGTCTTGATAAAAATTATTACAAAAATCACAAATATTAAAAAAAGTATATTCTCGGGTCCGTTAGGGCTGGGACTACAGTCAGGGTTGCCAACTCAATACCACAAATTGGTGCTAAACGTCATCTAAAATAGTGCTAGATAAGTATGGATTTCCAAAAATAGTGCTAGATTATTTTTAAAAATCATAAAATATATAAAAAAAAATTTTTTATTGTGAATGACGCTTATTTCGATTATTTTTGCATTCATTTCTGTTTTGCAAAATATACACATTGCTTTCAAGCTATTACCGAGTGGTCTATCCATGAAGCTCGACTTAATACTGAGGTAACTGGAGTTCTCACCCTGAATAATAAAGTGTACCCAGCAAATTTGACATTTATGTATGTAGTGGCTGTCAGTTGTCTCATATGACCATACGTATTTTTTAAAGTGTAGGTGAGACGGAAGATAACCACTGTGTAATTTTTGTTTTTTTTTTTTTTTTTTTTTATGTATAATGGGCTTGCTCTTGGCTTCACACTGAACCTTACGGTTGAGAAGAAACCTAAGATGGAGCGAGCTTACCCAGAATTTGGTGACAAAAAAGTGTTAGTACTGCACTCTCCAGTTACCTCAGTATTAAGTCGAGCTTCAAGACCGAAGAGTATAACTTGCCACTATGCTTGGCGTTCGTGGACTATGAGAAAGCCTTTGATTCGATCGAGACCTGGGCAGTGCTGCAGTCTCTCCAGAGGTGCCAAATAGACTACAGGTACATCGAGGTGCTGAGGACCGACGATCTGGTCAAGGTCGCGGGAAGCCGGCAGGATGCGGGCAGCGCAGGACCGATCGTTGTAGAGATCCTTGGGGGAGGCCTATGCCCAGCAGTGGGCGTCGCACGGCTAAAATGATGATGATGATGATGATTATGTACCGGGTTCTTTATTTTGTTTTAATATTTATGATGAATTTGTGATGGAAAGTGACCTTACATAATATATATTATGTTAAAGTCACTTTCTAATTTGTTATGTGATGATGATGATGTGTTTGTGTGAAATTATAAAAATCCCGCCTGAAAGCTACTTATAGGGCTCGTGGTTTTTTACTAAGTATTACATTTTTGCTATACTTACAAAATTGCATTGTGAATGCATAAAAATATTTTAAAATCTTAATTTTTACTCGGTTCAATATAAGCCTTTCATTTCTCTATAATCGCGATGAACACCGTCATCTCTCGAGGCTTGAGAAGTAGTAAACTAAAAACTCTTTACTAACGCGAAGCTCCAACATAATAGCATTCAATTAATCGAATCGAAGCAATCAAATTATATATCGATTTATAAATGGTATAATTTTTACCACATCACTAAATAGTCTATGGTCAGAATAATGGCGTCTTTGTTTACATTTTTTCCAAATTGGATTCGAACAGACTAAACATATTTATATTTCCATTATAATTACTAATCAAACTTATAATACCTAACTATCTGACAAGTTTTCGTGTCCGTATTGTAAATAGCTTGCGCAGTATTAATATTTTTATGTTTTTTACTTTTTATTTTATGTCTTGGCAATAATACAGTATTAGACGGAGATATTTGACCAGTAGTATATACGGACAAATGATTCTAACTTGGTTCTGACTGAGTTTACAGCTATACTGTCTTGGCAAATATTGTTTGTTATACTATCAAGAATTGATGTTCAAACATTTGCCGCGAGACAAAAAAAAAGATGCCAATTTTAGGCATTGCCTTTTCAGCTTCATGCGCCCAGTAGTTTCAGCGTTGTCCGTCAGTCAGTACCGCAAGAGTATATATATATTTATTTATGTAAACCAAAGTTTTTTTTTTGCAGAAAATGAATTGGAAGAGTCACAAAACCTGGACTCGGAACAAACAGATAAAAAAGAATCAGAACCAGAAGCTTCTGAAGAATTCAGTGAAAATATTGTCAAAAATGAGACCAATGATAGTCAGGATGGCTCTGAAAAAGCGATTCCTACAGAGGAAGATCAAACTCAAAGTAAAGACCTAGATGATATCAAAGATAATGAAGACAAAAATGATGACAAAGAAGAGAAGAAGGATGATGAGGTTGGGAAACCTGAATTTGAGACTGCACCAAATATATCAATGGATGAAACACAAGAAGATCATTCAGAGGTATGATATTGTAACAGTTTATATTTATACAGAAGAAATTTGAAATCATCGTTATAATAAGAACTAGCGTTCCGCCCGCGGCTTCGCCCGCGTGTACTACACGACGTAATCCCGCGGGAATTTGATTTTTTCCGGGATAAAAAGTAGCCTATGTTCCTCTCCAGGCTACGAAGTATCTGTATTCCAAAGGAGACCGGCGAAAATCGCCCTAATATTTTACGAAGTCGTACACTTTCAGAAACATGAAAATTAAATTAATTTAAACTCCTACAATTAACTTTTACAAACGCCTGATTTATTAAAGAATGGAATAAAAAGATAAATAATATTCAAATCGCAAAAAATTTACTGAAAAGGTCAAATTAACATTAAAACACTTTATAAATCCGTTTCATTTGACGCAGTAGTCATGTAAAACAAGGTCATTTATTATTTACATATTATTAGATACCTACATCAAAGAAGGTACATAACATAAATTAAAAACTAATGAAGATCCGCACGCGAAGCTTAGCGCAGATGGCGCCAGCGGCAGCGGTGCAATACTTACCTATGTCTTTATTAAAATAATGATTCCTTTCGTTATTTGTCATTGTTATTACCTACCCATTCATCTATTTTATCATTCATTATTTATTAGTAAATCATTATTTGAGTTGTTTTTAAATGAAATGTATAAATGATTTTTACCCTAACCTCTATATTTTTAGGTTACTGACCATATCTCTGTTGTCCCAACTTTAAAAGCATATAAACAATTAACTTTTTTGTTAGTCTAGCATGGTTCTTTAAGTAGCATTCGATTTTTTCCATGAACGAGACCTATAAATCGAGGTCTGAAAATACATAGAAGTTCGCCAGTCTCCTTTCAGCCAAATCTGTTCAGCCGTTTTGGCGTGAATGAGTAACAAACATACAAACATCTAAACTTTCACATTTATCACTACATAGTATAAAACAAAGTCGCTTTCTCTGTCCCTATGTCCCTTTGTATGCTTAAATCTTTGAAACGCAACGGATTTTGATGCGTTTTTTTTAATAGATAGAGTGATTCAAGAGGAAGGTTTAAATGTACTTTTTATCCCGATATTCCCACGGGAACGGGAACCACGCGGGTGAAACCGCGGGCGGCCGCTAGTAATATTATATAGTAGGATAACAATAGGATAAGAATCATACAAGAAGAACCCACTCATGAAATATACCTAGTCCTTTCCCCAAATATGAGGCAAATACTTAGATTTGAATCCCTAAAGAATTATGTGAAATATTTACTGTTTTTTTTTTCTTCAAATAACTATCAATACATTTATGAGTACTTAGTTCATATAAGTATTTTGAAACTCCTAGAAAAAAATCCTAAGACACCAATAATTCAAACTAAATAGCACCAAAACGGATACAAAATACATCAACATTTGTTACACCATACAAGGAGATGCAAGACAAACATGTATTTTTGGGCTCAGTCCAAACAGGCCTACAACCACAGCCACCAGTGGTCAGCGACAAACTGTTTTCACTTTTTAATCTCTGCCAGTCTCTTAAGTGCTAACTATTGGTTTGTTTTAGGCTCTAGATCCTTTTGATGCCTTACTGAAAGATAGCACTGATAATAATGCAGTGGACACTGAAACCCCAACAACATCTCAAGCAGAGACCATCAATGCTGCTGATGATGATGACGACGATCACAATGTTGATCGTGTTGATGGCGACATTGATGAAGAGGAACCTCACACAGGTAAGGCTTTAGAGAGGGGGAAGGGCCTTGTAAGACAAAGTATATGAGAACTACGAATTTTAGGAAATTTGAGTCTCTTATGTGGAAACCCCACCCAGCCTCCACCCCTTTGGTGACTACTTTGGCTCGCCGGCTTTAATAGGCTTTCACAGGCCGCAGATGTCGTGGCTGACGTGTCCCCTCCATCATGGAGTTTTCCAGCTTGCAATGTTCTTATATGTATTTATATTTCTTACGTTCACGAATTTAAATGCATATAACATAATAAAGTAGTGTTTATACAAAAAAAAATGTGTTCATAGAAGAAGACAGCAATGTAACAGAATCTGCAGAACAACCCGGTGCCGATGAAGAAGTATGCTTGCTCCCTGACACCGAAAGGGAAATATCAGAAGCAGATAAGGCAGCTGCTGCTAAAGTACTAGCTGAACAAAGAAAACAGTCTGAAGGTATCATAATGAGTTATAAAACATCATTCTTGCATTAGATAAGTTGATCTTGGAATAATAAGATGAATTAAGTAACTATTACAATGATTTCAAATTAAGTTTGCTTCTGAATTTCATTCAAGTAATTTGATATACCTAGTATATTTGTAAAACACTTTTTTTTGCTTTAGCTGCTCTGGTTGTGGAAAAAACTGTGCCTAAAGAAGAAACAACAGAGACAGAAACCGTTAACAGGGAAGATGGAGTGAATAGTGATTTTACAGAGCATATGGACACATCAACAACTACAGAGGACCCGTCACAAGAAAATGGTAGAGGTAATTATTTCACCAATATCTTTTCATTTTTAGTGTCTTATTCATGTTAACTCTCTCTCTCTCTTTCTCTCTTCTATTGCTATTCCCCATGCTTATTCATGTTAACAAATATCTGAATATACACTAACTCTGGTTTTCGTTTTTAATTACACTATAAATTGAATGAAACTATCTAAGTATATTTTCCTTAACTCCTGTTTTTAAATAAAAAAATAACTGTTCTTAAGACATAAAAATTTAATATACATTATCTAACCTATTGCAGATAAGGAAAATGAAAACGAAATAGAAAATGATCAAGATCATGATGCAGAAGATTTTGAAGTACTTGAAGATCCTGTAATATCAAACACAATACAAGAAATCAGTTCCTATACGGCCAAATGTGTACAGTGTAATGAGGAAGCCGGTTGCACATTTAGGTATACCACAAAAGACACCGACAGTAACTATTTATGCAGTGAAGAATGTGTTACTAATTTCCGAGCTGACCATCCTGGATATACAGTTGCTAGCAAGAAATATATCATAGAAGAAATCATGCCACGATTTATGCTCTGCTCAGAATGCGAAGAGAAGAAAACCTGCTACTTTTATTATAATTATGATGGAGAGGATACAAATTACTGTTCAATAAATTGCTTACAAAGTATGATGGGAGATGAAAAGGATAAATATATTTTCAAGCGTAGAAGGATTGTTATTGTTGAAGAGGCATGTCCCAAAGTAGCAACTTGCTTAGTGTGCGATGAAACAAAAACTTGCGAGTTCTCAATGGTTAGGTATGGAGAACATAAAACACTGTGCAGTCACATGTGTATAAAAACTCTAAACGTCAGCGAAAACGGTAGATACGTTATAAAGAGGAAAAGGACGCAGCGTAAAATTGTATCTGTACCGACTGTAGCCCCATCAATAGCCCCATCGAAGCCACCAATGCTCAAATTGAAAGTTATTAGTAATGCCACAGATAAGTATTTGGATGAGGCTCATAAAATACAAGCTAAAACTCCAGAAATGGTTCAAGCGGCTCGGGAAGAAAGAGAACGCACATTTTTACGGCAATGCAACCACTGCACACTGATACTGCAGATAGATGAGAAAATCTTGACTTGGGAGACAATGGACTTTTGTGATGAAGTGTGTTTGGGAAAGTATCAGAACAGAATAGGGTCTCGCTGTGCTAACTGCCAGAAGGCCGTTCAGCACACAAGCTTAGGGAAATATTGTGTGCGATTTGGTTACGACATTCGACAGTTCTGTAACTCTGCTTGTTTAGAAGAATTCAAAAAGGGATTGAAGATCTGCTGTTATTGTCAAAGGGATATATCAGTTGGTCACCAAGGATTTTTGGCGCCTGTTGGCGATAAAGGCCAGTTTAAGGACTTTTGTTCTCAAGTGTGTAAGGAGAAATTCGACCAAATGAGTAAGAATCCCACTCCGCAACCTATTTGGGCCAAATGCGCCGTGTGCTCTCTAGAGAAGGCCACAACCATTGAGGTGGAAGTCAGTGAAAACGTAATGCAACGATTATGTTCGGATCCATGCTTTGCGGCGTTCAAATTCGTCAACAACATTTTCCCAGGTGAGTTTCTTGTATCTATTTCGTTTATTTAGTTATTATTACATGCCTCTTTTGCGGGACGGTTTTTCGCCGGACACTTTGCTGGTGACTTGACTACATCTTTATGATCATGGTTTTGACAGACAAAGAGCGACTTACCCTTGCGTTCAATGGTTGCATTTACCAGAACTAATCGCTGACTAATCGATTGCAAATAATCTGAACGCACACAAAAATGCTATGACTGACAGCGATTTACAGCAATCGGACGCCATTTTTTCCATCGCATTTGATTTTCGATGAGAAGCAGCGATTAGTTGCAAGTAGCTGTCAAACGTAGTGATTTTGTGTTTGTTGCTGTCATTCGTCATGTCAAAACCAGAAAAACGCTAAAGCGCATTCAGCAGAATCTATCGAAAATAGTAATCAGACAAGTAATTGATGACTTAGCGATTAGTCAGCGATTAGTTCTGGTAAATGCAACCAATGAAAAACAGTCCCATCAACAAGCACCCTTAGAAATGTTCCGCATTATTTATGAATCATTCATTTGAAATAATTCTTAACGAACCTAATATCCACAGATCAATGCCGATGGTGCAAAAAGTATTTCGAGCGCAAGCAATCAAAGTGTTTCACAATATATGATGACAGTAGCCCACATTGCTTCTGTTCGAAGTCTTGTATGAATGTGTACATAAGCAACTCGCGCCACATAATGCCGTGCAACTGGTGCAAGGTGAAGAAGTACAACTTCGATATGATCAGGAGAGTGCTGGCCAATGGGCAGACGCTCATGATGTGCTCGCTTAACTGTCTGAATCTGTACCAAGTGTCCGTGAATGCTGTCTCTTCTAGAAGGTGAGTTGTCAACTTTTCTAGGGTCTACATACATAAGTGACCTGCATTTATTTCCATTCAATAGGTCCACATTTAACTTGCACATGCTTGAATAGCGATACCTGCAACTACGCAATAATAAAAGCTATGTTTAGTTTATTTCAAATATTTTCATTTAAATCTTTTGGTCCTTCAAGCCGGATATAAAAGACTTGGTTAAAATATAAAGGAAAATTATCTTTAAAATAATGTAATACTACATGATTGTCTATTATCTTGTAAGAGTAAGACTAAAGTCGATTAAAGTATGAAGTAAAAATCGACGATTTTCCTTACTATTTTCGAAATAAAGTAGTTTCATCGCAAATTGTGTTCATTCTGAGATTTTTTTATTTTTCAGAACAAAGTGTGATATGTGCAAGAGGACGTCGTTAGCACAATACCATTTAACAATGTCAGACGCGACAGTGAGGAACTTCTGCACATATCAATGTGTTATGTCATTCCAGGTATTATGATTTGTAGGTAATCTATTAACAACGACTTTGGGAATAATTTATTTATTTATTATCCCCTTTATTACATTTTAAATACTTACAAAATTATATTTCTAAACATTAAATTTTTACAATGTATAACACTAAAAAATATAACATTTAAAAATACAAAAATGCAGTTCCCCAACGGCAGCAAGATCAAGGTCCCGGCTACCGATGGTTAAGGATCCAGAGACAGGAACCTTCTCACTATACGGGCCGTGTCCAGAAGTACTATGCGATTATTATAAGAATAGGACGGGTTGTTGACAAACTTCACTCTGGAAAGGTACAGTTCGCAAGAAAGTGCAAAATATTATGAAAATAGTTTTTTTGGCAGAAGGTGGTTTGGGTATTGCCACTTTCAAAACGAAGTTTTTTATTTTTTATATCCACCTACTTCCCTTTTTCTTTGTACACAACTTTACTGCTCATGCCCTTCGTTATGCCGCCGGCGCCAGACATAGCACAAAAATTTGAACAAATGTTTGGACACATGTGGTAGGTATTTGTTCAAAGCTTTGATAAAATACTAGAATATATTTCTACAGTACTTTGCAATGTCAGAAGGAAAAGTCTTCAATGTCCTTGTAGCAGTAGCAGCTGCAGTAGCAGCTCAGACCAGCGGGACGATGATTCTCAAATGAGTGGAATAGAAGAGGTGGAATAGCATTAGCAAGCATAATGTGTTGTGTTATGATTTACAATTGGCGGATTCACGAAAGGCACCTCCCCGAGTGGCTAGATTGAATCGTTCCCCGTGATACCGATACCCGGCGCACCCTGGTAACAGCTAGATTCTGATGAATCTAACAACGTGCAGACTCTAGCTGGCCAATCCTTTTACCATGATAGACCAATACAATTTTTTACGAGACCCCCTTTTTACCAATTTTATTGTAAAGTTGATTATTAAATTATTTTCATAACTTGAAATCCTGAATTATTTTAATTCTTAAACCAGTAAATAGAATCAAAATTCAATTTATTCTGTGTTATTGAAGCATCAGAACAATGTATGAAAAAATGGTTTTAGTTAAATATCACAAAATTTTAATTTGATTGAGATTCAAATTACCTTATCATTTTCATACAAGCATACTTTCATGAGTCCTATACTTTCCGAAAAAATCAAGTTAATGATTTGTATAATTATTATCTGCAAATTATTAATATGTTTTGGTTTGCACGAACATCATTATTTATCGTAAGCTATGACATGATCAGCCACGATAAATTTATTTTTTTGCACACCATACTGAAGTGAAGTGAAGTTAGTTTGACAGCACTTTGACAGCTTGACGTCACAACATGGCGGCATCCCTATCCTATTCTTATAATAATCGCATAGTACTGCCTTCTGCATCTGACTCCCGATCCATCCACCTAACGCAAGCCTCTTAAGGTGTTTATCGAGGCTCTTGGCTATCAGACCATGGGCAGATATGACTATCGGAACAATAATTGCTGAATCAATGTCCCACATGTCAACAATCTCGTGAGCTAAATCAAGATATTTGTTTTCTTTATCTTTTTCAGCTTTCACAAGGTTGTCGTCATGGGGAACAGTGACATCAACAATTATCGCGCGGCGTTCGTGTCGATCTATCAATACAATATCAGGCTTATTAGCTACAATAGTCCTGTCTGTAATGATAGATCGATCCCAATACAATGTGGCATGGCTATTTTCAAGGACCTGTTCTGGTGCATACCTGTAGTACGGCACCTCAGATGCTACAAGACTATGTTTCAGAGCAAGTTGTTGGTGTATTATCCTGGCCACTTGGTTATGTCTATGCAAATACTCGCCGTTTGCGAGACGAGAACAACCGGAGATTATATGCCTAAGGGATTCACCCGGACGATGACACGCTCGGCAAATATCCACTGTGCCATCCCTTAGGATATACTTTCGGTAGTTATTCGTCATCACAACCTCATCCATAATTGCACAGACAAAACCTTCGGTTTCACCAAAAAGATCACCGAAACGGAGCCAGGATACTGAGGCTAGTAAATCTACGTCGGGCCCATGGAGAGCCCGGTAGAATCTGCCATGTAACTCCTTGCTTTGCCACACAGTGCTGCGGTCGGACGTACTAAGTACTACAGGTTTGCGCCAGTTTTCTTTTGCTAAAAATAGAGGAGTCAGTCCATTGTCAACAGCAACTACATCTCTATGAGACCCCATATCGACTTGGAGAAAATACTCCCTAAGATTGCATATCTCGCGGTTATGCAATGTCTTAGCATTTAAGAAGCGACCACCGCACTTCCGCGGGATATACAATCTCATGGTCGATGAACGTGGGTGATGTATGCGGTGTGCTGTTAGCAATGTACGAACTTTTCTATCCAGGGCATCCAGTTCAGTTTGAGTCCATTTAAGTATGCCGAAGGAATACATCAGTACCGGCATGACCCATCCATTGTATGCGCGAACCTTGTTTCCGCCAGACAAAAGACTTTTAAGGACTTTTGATAGGCGCCCCAAGAAACGCTCACGCAACGACTGTTTCATGTCAGCATCGTTGATGCCTAATGCCTGTGACATACCTAAATATTTATAGGTTTCGTTTACGGAGAGAGATCTAAGATGAATAGAATCCGAGAGTTGTATACCCGTAGATTCCATTATCTGACCACGCTTTACATGCATGACTGCACATTTGTCCACACCAAATTCCATTTTAATGGCATTACTGAAAGCTTCAGTAACCTTCAGTAACGCTGTCAAATGAGAACTGCTATGGGCAAATAGTTTCAGGTCATCCATGTACAGCAGGTGTGATATTACTTGACCATTTCTCCGTAAACGATAGCCTAACCCTGAACTCTCGAGAAGTGTACTCAGAGGGTTCAAGGCCAGACAGAACCATAATGGACTCAAACCGTTATTAGAATCTGGTTAGTTTCAATAAACAAGACTTCTGATTTCACTTTTAGTTTTATTTCACAAAAATAAACTTACATACATGTAAAGCACACAACGCCGCCATTCAGAGAGAGAGCAATACCACAGACAACTTATTGTATCATTAGAAAACGCAAAGGATTTATTTTATACAGCCATATAGTGTAATATAAAATTACTTTTAACACTCCCACTAATTTTATATAACACGAACATAAAATTACTTACTCAACTTCAGTAAGATTTATTTATTAACGCTCCCACTTACATTTTATAATAATTACTCTCTATAGCTTTAATTCAACTATCTACTTTAAATACTTTAACAAGAAAACTTAACAAAAATAACTTTGTAACTTTTAATTATTATTTTAAATATATCATAATATATATCCTTAGTTTATATTAAATACTAGATCCCTATTACGAGTAAATTTACCAGAAGGCAAAGCCTTTGTTAGAAAATCGGCAAGTTGGTTTAAGCTTTCTACATACTTTATATTAATAATATTTTGTTCAACTTTTTCTCGTATGAAATTATACCTTATATCTATGTGTTTCGACCTTCTATGATAGATAGGATTTTGAATGAGTTTAATAGCACTCTGATTATCGATACATAGATTCACTATCAATTGAGGTTCCTCAATATCAATTAACAATTGTCTGAGCCATAAGATTTCTTTGGCAGCTTCACTTGCAGCCATATATTCAGATTCTGTCGTTGATAATGCCACAGTACTTTGCTTTCTACTAGCCCAAGTAACAGGTCCACCATTCATCATGAAGACATATCCAGTATTGGATTTTCTGGAATCAATGTCTGAGGCAAAATCAGCATCAGAATAGCCTATTAATTCACTATTACAATTATAAGTAATACATAGGTCTTTTGTCTTTAACAAATATCGAATAATTCTTTTAACAGCATTTACATGATCCCCACTGGGATTATTTAAATGTCTACTAACTACATTTAATGCATAAGAAATGTCAGGCCTAGATACGGTTGACAAAAACATCAGGGCTCCCACTGCTTCCCTATATGGAAAATCAATAGTACTTTCACCAACATTTTTCTTTAAGACAACATTATTATCAGCAGGGGTACTACAAGGATTGGCTTCTGACATGTTAAATCTATTTATTAATTGCTCTATATACTGTCTTTGACTTAAAACAATTGCTCCATTCATTTTAGTAATCTCAATGCCAACAAACATATTTAAATTCATTTCTTTTATTTTAAAATTTTGTTTTAAATGATTAATGATTTGCAACAATGTATCATTACTTTTAGATATTAATAAGGCATCGTCCACATACAAAATTAAAATAACTTTATAATTATTAAAATGACCGACAAAAATACAATTGTCTGAGGGACAGATTTCAAAGCCATATGTAGTTAAGAATAAAGAAAATTTTCTATTCCAGCAGCGTGACGACTGCTTCAAACCATATACAGATTTTAATAACTTACATATCTTTCCTGGCTCGGCTTGAACCCCCTCAGGTACCTCCATGTAGACATCCTCTAACAACTCACCATATAAAAATGCTGTTTTGACATCAAATTGTTTGATTTCATAATTGTCTTGAGCTGAAAGAGAAAGTATGACTCGTATAGAGTCATATCTTGTTGTCGGTGAGAAGGTTTCCTTATAATCAACACCCTTTTCTTGTGTGAAGCCACGTGCACAGAGACGGGCTTTGTATCTTTCTATATTTCCTTCAGAGTTCCTCTTTATACAAAATACCCATTTTGAGGTCACTGTCTTCTCATTTTTCTTATCTATTAACTTCCATGTTTTATTTTCTTCTAGTGACTGTAATTCTTCTCTTATAGCTTCCTTCCATTGGTTACTATTCTCACAGTTCATAGCTTGTTCATATGTAGTAGGTATATCCAATTCCATTAGGTTTGCCTCGTAAAAATTGCTTCTTTGAGGTCTTGGTCTTAAAGTAATGTTTGACTGATCTATGTTGCCGAGATCAATTTCACGTGAAGGTTCATAAGAGTCATCATTTTCATCAATAGCAGTATGTGCGCTATCATCACTTTCACAATTCTGGTCACTCATATATGTCTGAGTGCTATGTAAGATGTCACCATCACTGTTTTGTAATCTTTCACAGTTCTGATCTATGTTATCCACAGACTCTTGTGCATTCTCTTCAATATCATCACATATAAAAATTTGAGCTTCATTCCGTTTAAGTTCTGGACTTTTCTGTTCATTAAAAATAACATTTCTTGATATTGTAATTCTTCTTGTTGTTGAATCATACATTTTATAGTTAGTATTATCGTAACCAACTAACATCATCTTATGACTTTTAGAATCAAGCTTCTTTCTCAATTGGTCAGGCACATGAACATAGCCTTCACATCCAAACACTCTGACATGATCCAAACTAGGTTTAACACCATTCCACAACTCAATAGGTGTAACATTTGGTGTCTGACTTGAAGATGTGCGATTTAATAAATAAACAGCACAATTGACTGCTTCTGCCCATAGATTAAGTGGTACACTACGAGCATAAAGCATGGATCTAGCACTTTCAACTATTGTTCTAATTTCTCTTTCTGCCCGGCCATTTTGTTCAGGCGTGTAGGGGGCAGTGAGCTCATGAGAAATCCCCTCACTGTCAAGGTATTCTTTAAAGTCTTTGCTGGTATATTCTCCACCATTATCAGTGTGTAAAATTCTTACACTATGTGCAAACTTATTTTTAACCACCAGATTAAACTTTTTGAAACAGCTCAAGACATCACATTTGTTTTTTAAAAAATATACATATCTGAAACTTGTTGCAGCGTCTTTGAAAATAACAAAATATCTCATACCTTGTACGGAAGGCACACTGAATGGTCCACAGACATCGCTGTACACAACATCACCTGGTTGTTGTGGTTCTCTGCTTGATTTCTTGAATGGTTTACGAGCATGCTTGCCATAAGCACAACCCTCGCAAACAAACTTGTCGCAATCTGATAAGTCCACACCAGTTATTACATTGTTCTTGCACATATTTTGTATTTCTTTCACATTCAAGTGGCCCAAGCGTTCATGCCATGTTTTAAGGTCTAATTTCTGGACTACATTACATACTGGATTTTGTATTGTTCTCATGTTCAATTCATATAAATTGTTACTTTGCAAGGAAGCACACAATACTACTTTGTTGTCTTTGTAAATCAAAGCTTCAGTATGTTTCTTAACAATATTATAACCTTGTCTTGTCACTACTCCTTCAGAAAATAGGTTTCTTCTAAGTTTTGGAACATACAGCACATTTTTCAAAATACTTGTCTCCCACTGTCCATTGACACACTTGTCTATCATAATGTTTCCTTGACCAATCACTTCAACAGCTTCTTGGTTTCCTAGTTTTAGTGGAGCTCCAGTATACTCATACAATTCAACAAAGTTTTCCCGTTTAAAAGACATGTGAGCCGAGGCCCCGCTGTCTAATATCCAACGTAAGCCTTCATCATTGCTTTTCCAATCTGTATTTGATATATTGAAAGCTAACATATTTCTTTCACTTTGTTGTTTATGTTTTTGTTTAGGAGCACGACAATCCCTTGCGAAGTGACCACGTTTACCACAATTATAACAAGTAAAGCGATGAGACTTTTCATTAAATTCTTTGTTTGTCTTTACTAAAGGAATAGTTTTCTTCTTTGTACTTTGTTTTGCCACTAATAAAGCAGTTTCATTCTCTTCTTCTACACTCAAGCTTGCTTCTTCATCCAACAAGCGAGCTGTTAAGTTTACTATGGTTTGGTTCTTGGGATCAAGCGACATCCAAGCCTGGCGTAGGGATCTGTACTTGGGAGGTAAAGTACTCAATATTTTAGTAATAATTGACATATCACTAACGATCTCTCCACTCTCTTTAAGTTGTTTTGCCAAGCTTTCTACTTTAGCCACGTGCTGAGCAATGCTATCGGACGTCGACATTTTGTATTGATAGAACCTCTCATGGATAAGCATTTTTGTCATCTCAGACTTTTGTTCGTATATGGATTCGAGTTTGCTCATTACTTCAAGCGCCGTTTCACAATTTTCTATGAGTGATATTTGCTTTAAATCCATGGCCGACGTCAAGATGCACATGGCCATGCCATCATCTTTGATCCATTGTGCCGCATTATTCTCCGGCTTTGGCACACTTAAATCCAATCCTCTAGCACGGAGGGCACATTTTATTTGGAATTTCCATTGTTTGAAATTCGATCCATCGAATTTTTCCAGGAGAGTTTTTCCATACTCCATTTTGTTTGTTTCAAGGCACGTTTCGTGCACCCAACACACTTTGTACTTTAATGCTTTCACTGTTGCTCTTTGTTTATCATACGTGGAACTGGACCCATAACCTATTAGAATCTGGTTAGTTTCAATAAACAAGACTTCTGATTTCACTTTTAGTTTTATTTCACAAAAATAAACTTACATACATGTAAAGCACACAACGCCGCCATTCAGAGAGAGAGCAATACCACAGACAACTTATTGTATCATTAGAAAACGCAAAGGATTTATTTTATACAGCCATATAGTGTAATATAAAATTACTTTTAACAACCGTCACCCTGGAAGATACCTCGCTCTATTTTTATAGGATCGCCCTGACCTAGAATCCGTCGAGATCCTGGATAGAAAAGGACCGTTCTCCATTTTCGCATGCACGATATCAAGAAAGTGCGTAGAGTTGTATTTATTTTATACAACTCCAGCACCCTCATGAGCCACGAATGCGGCACGGAATCATAGGCCTTCTTATAATCTATCCAGGAAGTCGACAGGTTCTTTCGGTTTCGACGAACCTGTTGGTTAATAGCCATGTCAATGAGGAGTAGCTCCTTAGTACCACGGGCCCCATTCCTACATCCATTCTGAGAGGCGACCATAATAGAATTTTGATTAATGTGTTCATTAATCTTCGACCTCAAAATGGACGTAAGAATTTTATAAATTGTTGGCAGACAGGTGTCCGCAGTACTACCAGATTTATGGAGCAGATGGGTTATGCCTGTTGTCATGAATTCTGGAAGCGATCGAGATAATAAAGCACATTGAAATTGAGATGCTAAGCAAACATGCGAGCTAGGTAACCATTTATACCAGAAATTGTGCAGTCCATCCGGGCCTGGAGATTTCCAGTTGGGTAAGGAACGAACTGCACAAACTACGTCTTGGTAGTCAATGGTTACTTCATTCATATCAGGTATAAGCTCACACGAACGCTCAACATCATCCATCCACGCGCCTTCAGAGTGAGTGACAGGCACGGACCAGATGTTGTGCCAAAAAGAAATCATGGCTTCATCATCCGGCCGATGCATATCAGTATCACTCTGATACGATCGCTCCCAGGATGCATAAACACGTCGTTGATCTCTCTCGAACATGCGGTTCTGAGTAAAGCGATCGACTCGCACCCTATACCTTCGAATACGATTAGCCCATGCACAAATTTTCTGCTTCAGGAAGTCGATGCGCTCTGTGACACATGAAATATAATTTTGAGGACTAATACCAGTCCCCAAGAATGCACGTTTCACAAAGCGCATGACCCTAGGGCGCATGTTGCCCTCCCTAAAGCAGCTGAGCTTACCGATGAGTACCCTAGCCTCACTGATACGACGCTCAATCCTACACTGCCAGGCTGGTACAGCCAGGCGAGGGCGTGTTGCTGTGTCAGTATTTGGAAATTTGACATGAGCAACACGACAAGCTGTAATAGCCGCACAGTACAGGATCGAATGAGTATCAGTCAGGTCTTCACTACTATCAAAGTAATTTGGTAGTAGCAAATCTAAAGCACACATCAGCGCCCTATTTTTTTTGTGCATGGGAAAACGTGGAAGCCGAGGTCTAAGGTGAACCAAAGTCGATCGAAATTCCCGAACTACATCTTCAAGAGTACTCCTCAATATATCATTGTATTGGGGGCTTACAGTAGTAACCATATCATCTCCACGATCACTATCAGCAACGCCAGCTTGCAATGTGGCCGCGGCAGAAGCTTGAGTTGCCGCCTGCGATGCAGTAGTAATGATACGGTTACGTTGCACCTCTGTACGGAGCCGATCAAGTACCGAGTCATCCAACAAGTGACCCCGTTGAATGGCTCGCACCTGATCCGACAGTCGTTGAGCCGAAACGTTGATTGATGGTTCGAGAGCCTGAAACAGAGAAAGCATCCGAACACGATACGCAGTAAGATTAGTTCCTGCCTCTGTTGCCTCAAAATATGCGCGCATGACATTTTCATTGATGGAAATTGTCCATCGCATGCGCTGCACTCCACCGGGAGCGGGGGATTTATTATTATTTTTATTATTATTATTTATGTTACTTGGATACACTATTTAGCACTCAATATAAGTACAATCCTCTAGTCACCGAAGACTTTTTTCAATAGAAATTAAAAAAAAAATTGTCTTTCTGATCGATAAATGGTTGTTACTGCTCTGATTGGTTTAGATTATTAGATAGTTTAGATAAATAATAACAAAAAAAACAGTTTTATAATAATAACAACAATCATAATAATAAGTCAAATTTTTGGAATATTATGTACACATCTGAGGACGTGTGGACTCTAGAGAGGTTAGAATTAGAGACCAAAAGCGCTGTACCGCTCATTAGGAAGGAGTGGCCAGCGGTACAAGTTGTACTTGCGGTCAAACTATAACCAAATTCGTGGCCATCGCGCCAGACAAATTATAAAAGAAACAATAGCTATTTATGATACAAGTGCGGAAAGTAGGTGATTTCCGATGAGTATCATTTTTATTCACGAGCGAGCGAAGTGAGCTAGTGTAATAATCGACAAAAGTCTGAAAGTCAAGACAAAAGTCCCGTCCTGTAAACAGCAATTTCCTGCTGTCAATGTCAGACAGGCAAGCCTTCATTCTACTCTGTAAATATGTAAATAAATATAATATAAAATTATAAATTGTACATACCTGTATATAACTCAGTTCATGCGTGTGGAATCCACACGAAGCAAAATACAAATTAATGATCGAAAAGGTACAAAAGGCATTTTTGAGATACCTATACAAGAGAGTATATGGCTATTACCCTTATCTGTATCCCACTAAATTTTTGTTGGGAATGCTCGGTATGTGTTCGTTGGAGGTGAGGCGTCACAAAGATTTAATTTTAACAGCGGTGAAGGTCTTACGTGGCAGGGTTCAATGCCCTGAGCTCCTGGAGCAACTTCTGCGCCTGCATGTGCCAAACAACAGTGTTCGTCGTCGTACCTGTCGTCAGCGCCGTCTGTTCGCGCCCTACTCGGGCTGCACTGTCGCGTATGACCACTCACCTGTCTGTCAGATGCACGCCGGTCTCAATGCACTCCTGTGTCAGCAGCCTGACTGCGACGTATTCGCAGACAACTGGGGAGCTATTCAGGCTAAATGTTTGAATTTTTCTCAAAGGGGAAGTCCGTTTAATTGATTTCTTATTATGTCTTTTCAATTGTTTTTCTTGTGTTATTTTTTTTTTTTTTGTTCTTTGATATTTGATATTTGTTTGTATTTGTATTTAGAAATAGTTTATAATTTAATTTAAGTTAGTTATGTAATTGGGCTCACTCAGCTCGTTTAACTAATTATAATAATAAATAATAACTGAAATGTAATTTATATACATATTATAATTATATTTCTGGGTTGCATTGTGTTGTCTTACCGTACCGTACCGCTTTGTGTTTGTCTCGGTCAAGGGTGTCAAGACTGAAAACTTTACGATTCTCACCGGGCATATTCTAAAAAACCGTGATTCTTTCATTACGGGACGTTGGCGGAATTTCTGTTAAAAACGGAAGAAGCCATTATTAAAAAAAAAAAACTTTAAAGGGGATTTTATTATGAATTAAAATTAAAGGTTATATTAGTACAATCATACGCGCTCAACTGTGTACTTACCTACTGCGCATGTGCAAATAGCAGCCACGTCATATCGCAAAAGGCACTAAGAAAATATCTATACACTCAGCAAAACATACATAATGATTATTTAAATAAATGAATATAGGTAGGTAGTTATTCATCGAAATCAAAATCTTAAATGTTTAATAACACATTTCGTAAAGTATCCGGTTTCATGTACCTATTAGAATAAAGAAAATCATTAAATTGCCTAAAACTTTGACTTTCGAAAACTTTTTTCGAAGAATAAAAACTCTTTGGTCGGGCTGACGAAAGACGTTAAAAATTAAAAAGAAACTGAAAAGTAAAAAGCACTAGTGCGGAAAAGTGGCACTTTGCGCCCGATTTTGCTGCTTGGAAATCGCTCTTTTCGAGCAAGTGCATTGTAAAGTATATTTTTTGTTTTCTTTGTAATTTTGTTCTTTGGAAACAACACATTAATAATAATGCTGTTTTTTACTGTGGAGATCCGGCTTACTCCGCCTTAAGCAGTGGGCGTCGCACGGCTGATGATGATGAATGTTTTTCCAGGGGCAATATGCTAAGCACGCCCCACTGATGCCCGACGAGACGGTAGATCAACAAAAGGCTGTGCCCGCCGGCGCACCGCGGCGGACGTATTCCGGCGGGAAGAATAATGGTACGTAAATATAGAGAAATAAGGTCGAAATTGTAATAAAACTCCATACTAAGATGGCTTTTTTTCAAAATCACTACATAGTATAAAACAAAGTCGCTTTCTCTGTCCCTATGTCCCTTTGTTTGCTTAAATCTTTGAAACTACGCAACGGATTTCGATGCGTTTTTTTTAATAGATAGAGTGATTCAAGAGGAAGGTTTATATGTACTTTTTATCCCGATATTCCCACGGGAACGGGAACCACGCGGGTGAAACCGCGGGCGGCCGCTAGTTTTAAATATTTTGCAGTTCTGTTTAAAAAAGACTTGTCTCCATCTTCTTTCAAACAGTTGCATTTATGTAGCTGCGACCTATACCTTGTCCCACATGAGAGCACTTGGAGAAACATTTCTAAAATTAGTATTATTTTGTTGTTTTGTTGGACCTACCTTTAATTGTATTGTCCTGATCATTTATGTTTTATGTGTGTTCAATGTACAGTAAAGAATATTCTATTCTATTTTTCTTTTACAGCAATGGCTAAAGGCCAACAACGATCCTCTCTCCCCGTAATCTCAAACGTGCAATCTCTCGCCGCGCCTCCCCCCTTAGCCCCTTCCGTGGGTCGCGGCAAGTCCAAACGCGCGCAACACACACAACACATTCAACACATCCAACATCCCCCGCCCCCTGAACCCGAGCCCCCCGCGGCACCCAAAACACCCCCACCACCTCCCAAACCCCCAACTCCCCCTCCCCCACCACCCCCCAAAATCTACAACCACGTCATTGTCAAAACACTACCCCCTAAAGAAGTAGCCAACAAGGCAACCATGTCTAAACCGCAAATGGTTTCGAAAGGCGTCTCTTGCCGTCCACACCCTTGCACCAAAGAGTGCCAGACAGACCCCAGCCTAGAACGAAGAGTTCTAATACCGGTACCGGTCCCAATTTACGTTCCGGTACCTTGCGCTATGTGGTCTTTACCGTTCCCCGTACCGGTACCGATACCCTTACCTATCCCGATACCGATATTCATTCCGACGACCCGGAACTCGGCTAAAGGCATCATGAAGGAGATCAACAAGATCCACGACAAGATGCCGACGGATCCGTTCGAAGCAGAACTCCTGATGATGGCAGAAATGGTGGCAGGAGACAAGAAGAAGGATCAAAGCGATTCGGATACTGACGATGACAATGGTCGTAAGTGATATACTTTACTTGTTTTTTTTTTTATGTACTCATCGATCTCTTGTTATAATACTTCCATTAGTTTTTGATTTGAGATGCAATTCCTCTCTAGAATATAAACAGTTTGAATACTCAGCCAGTAAAATATATATTTTTTTGCTAAATCACAATTCGGTACAAAACCCGGTTTAAAACTAATGCTGTCACTTTTACTTGCTAAAATAAAAACGGACAACACAAATTTTTAAACAAGGACTTACCTTTAACTTAAGTCCGCAATTTGTAAAACTGGAACATCTATCAAGCTCTAACATCCTTTTTCAGCGGAAGAAACCTTCAGCCCTGTAGCCGGCATAGATGGCAACAACGCGTTTGGAGAAGACATGCTGCAAATGGCTCTGAAGATGGCCACGGAGTATGAGGACCAACCGGTGGACCTCGAGTCGGCGATGACGGCCAACACTATCACGCCCAGTTCGCATCCCGGCATGCCTGGTGAGTGAAATATGTTGCAATTTACATACAGCCTTCTCGGAGTAAATGTGTAGCTTCAATCTTTAGCTTTTGGAGAAGTCATGCTGCAAATGGCTCTGTAGATCGCCACGGAGTATGAGGACCAACCGGTGGACCTCGAGTCGGCAATGACGGCCAACACTATCACGCCCAGTTCGCATCCCGGCATGCCTGGTGAGTGAAATATGTTGTAATTTTCATACAGCCTTCTCGGAGTAAATGTGTATCTTCAGTCCTGTAGCATTTTGAGAAGTCATGCTGCAAATGGCTCTGTAGATCGCCACGGAGTATGAGGACCAACCGGTGGACCTCGAGTCGGCGATGACGGCCAACACTATCACGCCCAGTTCGCATCCCGGCATGCCTGGTGAGTGAAATATGTTGCAATTTGCAGCCTTCTCGCAATAAATGTGTAGCTTCAATCTTTAGCGTTTGGAGAAGTCATGCTGCAAATGGCTCTGAAGATGGCCATGGAGTATGAGGGCCAACTGTTGGACCTTGAGTTGGCGATGACGGCCAACACTAACAAGCCTACACACTACCTACTTTCATATATTTATGGTAAAAGTAGGTAGGAATAGGAAAGAATAGGAACTGTAACAAAATGAAAAATAAGTTCAAATAAGTAAAAAATAAGTTAAGTGGTAAATAGTTCTAAAATTCTTATAAAAGATCTAAAATTCTAAAAGTATTAGGTAAATAAATAAGTAGATAGGTATGATAGCTTACCCCGATTCACGGGTTCCTGTTACATTAGACTGTTAACAATTTAGATAATTGCTTTAATAGTAGATTACGCCTGTTTTAAAAAAAATGATGTAAGTACCTATTGAAATAACAAAAAAAAATTTTTGAAGAAAAAAAAAATTATATTTCCTTCGGATTCCATAAAAGTATCTCCGGGGCTACCGTAGGGGGGGTTGAAAATTTTGTTAGATTTTAGCTACGACACCACAAAGGAAAAAAAATACTACTACGTAACAGAGAAACGACTTCATAGAGCGGTGTGAAATGATTACACTACTACAAGCATGCTGGGCATGTGTGCGTGTCCACTGGCTGCTTGTCACTGGCGTGTCACGTACACAGCGTGACAGCTCAGCCAGTGGACAAGCTCAGGGTCAACGCGAAGCACGTATAAGCAGTTTTCAGGCTACGCCTTTTCATTAACTCTCGAAAGTTAAACTAGTTAAAATTTGAGAAATATATTTTTATTTTAACCAATCTTTATTAAAAATGCAAGATGGCGGCCAACTTTTTTGGTTGTGGGCCGATTTTGATGAAACTCGGTTTTTGTTACTATTTTGACAAGAAAATAGCAACGCAATGTCAAAAATGTAAAAAAATCCAAGATTGCGCCCAAATTTTTGCTTGTTGGCCGATTTCGATGAAACTCGATTTCTAGTATTATTTTGACAAGAGAATAGCAACGCAATGTCAAAAATGTAAAAAATCCAAGATGGCGCCCAAAAGTTTCGTTTGTGGGCCGATTTTGATGAAACTCGATTTCTAGTACTATTTTGACAAGAAAACAGCAACGCAAAGTTAAAAATATGAAAAATTCAAGATGGCGGCCAACTTTTTTGTCTGTGGGCTGATTTTGATGAATAAAAAATTTGGCCGCCATCTTAGATTTTTTTACATTTTTGACATTGCGTTGCTATTTTCTATTAATAATAATATAGTACCAAAAAATATTATAAAAATAAAATTTATAAAAAGAAACTTACTAGAGTAAGTAATTTGTAAATAAATATTTCATAATACCAAATAGAAAGCTAACAATTTTAACTTCTTGTAACAACCCTACCAAAATTTTGAACGCTCTATGAAGTCGTTTCTCTGATAGTATAGTCCTCTGTGACGACGCACCGTTTACGAGATATTCTCAATTTTATAAAATTCCTTTTTAGAAAATTTAACACATTCCGGCCTCATACAAGATCAGCTGAAATTTTTTTAAAGTCTTGCACACCTTTGCTACGCTCCAACCAATGCTTCTTTATTAATTATGTTCTAAATTCAAATCTCATCGTTACCCTCTTGTCATAACAGGTAAACAATTAATCATTTTGGGCCCTGTTATTAGATAAACAATCATTGCTTTTCGAATCGTTGGGATGAAAATAAAATATATCTCTGGTCGTAGGTCTAGAAGTTGAGAGCATGCACCACCACCAAATGATGGTGCTGGAGCAGCAGCGCGCGGAGGCGGCGCTGCGGGCGGGGGCGGGGGCGGGTGCGTCGTACGGCTGAAATAATGATGTTGATCATGATGAAAATCTTAATTTGTTTCTTAAATGGCTTTGGTATATTTATTCACATGATGGGGATAAAGCAAAATAATGTTGTGGTACTCCTGCCCCCTGATTCACGAACCGTCGGAAACGGAATAGGATTCGAATTCTGTGCTTCGTCTTTTTCTATTCTATAGTGTGTGTCAGAGACAGGGCATACATTCCGCTGTCGGGAGCGTTTCCGACGATTCGTGAATCGGGGGGCTGCAGTGGAGGAGTGGCGTGAGAATAGAAATAGTCTCGTAATCTGGCTTCCCTTGGTCGTAGGTCTAGAAGGCGAGAGCATGCTCCAATTTCACATGATAGGGATAAAGCAAAATAATGTTGTGGTACTCCTGCAGTGCAGGAGTGGCGTGAGAATAGAAATAGTCTCGTAATCTAGCTATCTCTGGTCGTAGGTCTGGAAGGCGAGAGCATGCACCACCACCACATGATGGTGCTGGAGTAGCAGCGCGCGGTGGGGCAGGGGCGTCGTACGGCTGAAATGAAGATGATGAAAATCTTAATTTGTTTCTTAAATGGCTTTGGTAGATTTATTCAAATGATAGGGATAAAGCAAAATATTGTTGTGATACTCCTGCAGTGGAGAAGTCAGCGTCGCCTCGCGTGCATATTATTCATACAATTTTGTATTTTAGGCTATGGTGAAATGCTTCATTTTTCAATGACCTCAAAAATTTCCGCGAGAATTTCTCCGTTCTGTCTGCGCCGAGCCTAATAATAGAAATAGTCTCGTAATTTGGCTACCTCTGGTCCGTAGGTCTCGAAGGAGAGAGCATGCACCACCACCACATGATGGTTCTGGAGCAGCAGCGCGCGGTGGCGGCGCTGCGGGCGGGCGCGGGGGCGGGCGCGGGCGCGGCGGCGGCGGCGACGGGGCGCAAGCGGGCGCCCGCGCCGCCGCCGCGCCCCGTGCGCTCCAGCAAGCGCCGCCGCGCAGAGCCCGCGCCGCCGCCGCAGCCCGAGCCGCCCCGCGAGCCTGCCGAGAAGCCCGACGCCAACATGTGTCTCAAGGTATCGTCTCGGCTGTCTTACAAACACCGAATATCGTGGCCGATTGCGGCCAACTGACAGACCGTTTTGCCTGCTGGCGGACTGATAAGTCTGTGGGGCCTTAAGAGCGTTTGCGTACTTTGACCTATTCCGTTATCCAAGAAATGTCGGTCCCAATAGTTCAAGTTCTATCCCGATTTTTTTTTATTAAAATTAAATTTAAAAAATAGCAGCAATACAACACAGGTACCTATTTATTTCCAAATATTTTACAGATTTTCAGAGATATAGAGCATCAAACTTTCTTATTAGACAAGGAAAGGGCTCCTTACTTATGATATAATGACGTCACAAGTGGGTAGTTAGAGCCATACGCCCGCCATGAATAAATCGTTTTATAAAGACATAGCTAGAGTCACAGTTGCTCACAATTTAGCAGCTCATTACTTGCTTCTCATTAAACTGAGTGCTTTTTTACCTTTGTTACTGTTAAATATTTACGTATCAATAACAGTCCGGTCCCCTTACGTCATTTGATTACTTTAGGATCTAGTATGTAACCTCTTATTTCTCGGATTTGTTTCGGACGCAGTACGCAAACGCAAACGCTTTTACATTGGGCTAGAAACCACTAAAAACAGTTTTCGTTATGTTAGTATAGTGTAACATATACCTAATCTATATCCTGATTTTCTAGGCTGAAGGCCAATTATAATAAAAAAAAATAAAAAAAAAATCTTAACATTCTGTTAAGTATATTTTATTCGTCCTTTTTTCCAGTACACATTTGGTGTCAATGCGTGGAAACAATGGGTGATGACGAAAAATGCCGAAATCGAAAAGAGTTCGATTCGACGGAAACCTTTCAAGTCGGAAATACTCCAACTGACAGCCGACGAACTCAACTACTCGCTGTGCTTGTTCGTCAAAGAAGTGCGCAAGCCCAACGGCAGCGAGTACGCGCCAGACACTATTTATTATTTAGTATTAGGTGAGTATTTTTGGTGACATGATTTATTTATGCTAGAAAGAAACTTGTCTCTGATTTAATTCCTACTTTGAGTCCCACTCACAAGCTATCATGACTTGCAGTGGTCAATTTTTTTGTTTTAGCAGTCGAAAATGACTAGCAGCCAATACTGTTATCCGATAACATTACTGCTAGTTCCGAGATCGGAAAAATCATGTTGCATTGTAACATGGATCAAAAGGTTTTGTTTTAGCAGTCGAAAATTACTAGCAGCCAATACTGTTATCCGGTAACATAACTGGTAGTTCCGAGATCGGAAAAGTCATGTTGCATTGTAACATGGATCAAAAGTCATATCCATATTATGATTTCTATCGAAAAATATGAGAGAGTTCTGTTGTAGCAGTCGAAAATGACTAGCAACCAATACTGTTATCCGGTAACATTACTGGTATTTCCGAGATCGGAAAAGTTATGTTGCATTGTAAAGTGGATCAAACAAAAGTCATATCCATATTATGATTTCTATCGAAAAATATGAGAGTTTTGATAATTTCTCTAATATATGCTTTGTTTCAGGAATACAACAATATCTCTTCGAAAACGGTAGAATAGACAACATATTTACGGATCCATATTACGAAAAATTCACGGATTGCTTGGACGAAGTCGCTAGGAAGTTCTCAGTGTTATATAATGATTCACGTAAGTAACTTACTTTATGGCATCTACAAACAAAATTTGATATAACTGGAGAGAATAGGAGAGTAACATTTTCTGTATTTTTTCATTCAGAATACATAGTGACGCGGGTAGAAGAAGAACATTTATGGGAAAGTAAACAATTAGGGGCCCATTCGCCCCACGTGTTGCTATCTACGCTTATGTTTTTCAATACTAAACATTTCAATCTTGTGGTGAGTACTAATTTCGAAATTATTTCAATTTTATAGAGATCGTTGAAGTGGTAAAATTCTGAATTACTTATAAATTAAATATTATTTAGAGTTTTTCAACTCCAATACCAAGCCATTTTGGTTCATTTACTTATTGCTGCAACATCTTTTTTGTATTCAAAGATTGTTATTTCTTTTTAGACAGTAGACGAACATATGCAGCTGTCATTTTCGCACATAATGAAGCATTGGAAACGTAATCCTAACCAGCCTGGTCAGACGAAGGTACCTGGTTCGAGAAACGTCCTACTACGGTTTTACCCCCCTCAATCCGCGCTTGGTGAGTGAAAGATAACATGTAATTAGCACTACATTAATTTACAGATATTGTCGAAGTTTGCATTGTATTTTTTGAATACGTTCTCAGGGTGTGAAATGATTGATTCAAATATTTTTATGGTTTTTGCAGAAGCAAATTCCAGGAAAAAGAAGGTCTATGAACAACAAGAAAATGAAGAGAATCCACTACGATGTCCTGTCAAACTGTATGAATTCTACATTTCTAAATGGTGAGTGAGTGAGCTTGTTCGGCAGTAGTTTTGTTATGATTAATAATTACATTCGCTATAATTAAATTACACAATGTATTTCGTGTGGTTTTATTGGCAAAAGGTAATGGGACCAACACTGAGATCGCGAAAAAATCATCTGTTCCATACATTTTGATTAAATATTTTTGCACTTTTGTATTGAACAACTGAGTTTTTTTTCGCGATATCAGTGTTTGTTTATAGTAAAAGTTGTTTGTTTCCATGAGTAGAATAATCCCTAAAATTATCTAGGGTGATAAAAAAATACCGTGTATTTATCTGTTATCTATTCCTATTACAAAAAACGTAATAAAACTTGACTTGGTTTGATTGAATAAATTTTAATGTTTATCTTTTGTTCAGCCCTGAGTCAGTGCGTACGCGCAACGACGTATTCTACCTCCAACCGGAGCGGTCGTGCGTTCCCGACTCGCCCGTGTGGTACTCCACTCAGCCGCTGAGCCGCGCCGCGCTCGCCAAGATGCTGCACCGCGTCAAGATGGTCAAGGAGATCAACATCGCGCTGCTCACCAGCTAAGGTGACCACTAGTGTAGTGTAGCCCCGAGTCGGTGCGTCACGACGTATTCTACCTCCAACCGGAGCGGTCGTGCGTTCCCGACTCGCCCGTGTGGTACTCCACTCAGCCGCTGAGCCGCGCCGCGCTCGCCAAGATGCTGCACCGCGTCAAGATGGTCAAGGAGATCAACATCGCGCTGCTCACCAGCTAAGGTGACCACTAGTGTAGTGTAGCCCCGAGTCGGTGCGTCACAACGACGTATTCTACCTCCAACCGGAGCGGTCGTGCGTTCCCGACTCGCCCGTGTGGTACTCCACTCAGCCGCTGAGCCGCGCCGCGCTCGCCAAGATGCTGCACCGCGTCAAGATGGTCAAGGAGATCAACATCGCGCTGCTCACCAGCTAAGGTGACCACTAGTGTAGTGTAGCCCCGAGTCGGTGCGTCACGACGACGTATTCTACCTCCAACCGGAGCGGTCGTGCGTTCCCGACTCGCCCGTGTGGTACTCCACTCAGCCGCTGAGCCGCGCCGCGCTCGCCAAGATGCTGCACCGCGTCAAGATGGTCAAGGAGATCAACATCGCGCTGCTCACCAGCTAAGGTGACCACTAGTGTAGTGTAGCCCCGAGTCGGTGCGTCACAACGACGTATTCTACCTCCAACCGGAGCGGTCGTGCGTTCCCGACTCGCCCGTGTGGTACTCCACTCAGCCGCTGAGCCGCGCCGCGCTCGCCAAGATGCTGCACCGCGTCAAGATGGTCAAGGAGATCAACATCGCGCTGCTCACCAGCTAAGGTGACCTATTCACAAACCATTAGAATGGTTCCTGATAGCGGGATGTATGCTTTGTCTTGTAACATACGCACTTCGGAATAATAATAAATATTTTTTTTACAATCATACCAATTATCTAAGCCCGTAGTTAATTTCTTAAGAAACTGTGTCTACGTGAACTTGATAATGGATAAATATATACATAAATACTTTTTGTATAGATTTTATATTATTTTTATGCTTTCACAATGCAATTTTGCAATGCAATCCCGCCTGAAAGCTACTTATAGGGCTCGTGGTTTCTTACTAACACATTTTTCATATACTTTTTGTTTGTAAATACATACTATACATAGAAAACACAAAAAATCCCGTCTTTTATAATAGTTATAGTGATAATGACTATGTAAGTTTAAAATCTTACAATGAAAAAGAACGAGATTCCCTTACCGAATGGTTAAGGTATGAATCGGGGAGCAGGGACCTTACTCTGAAACGCTAAATACGAAACTTCGGTTAGCCCCGCCCCTTTCACTCGATTCTGTCCCGACTAGAGAGAGAGGGACGGGTATACCGAAGTTTCGGGTTTTGCGTTTCAGAGTAGACCCTCAGGTCTGTAGTGTAGCCTCGAGTGATGACATGTCCTACTCGCCCGTGTTGTGTTCAGTCATGTTTTCAGCGAACCTTTCGAGTACAGTGTATTTTGGAGTACCACAAGGATCCGTTCTTAGACTTCTTATTTACATCGAATATAATCACACGAAGAGAAACTTTTAGAGCCCGCGCAAACTGCAGACTTTATATCGACCGATAGTTTAGTCAGGCTTTTAATCAGAATGAAGATGTATGCAAGTGCGCACACTAGAACGATTCGGTATTCCCTTCAATCTAACCAGTCGGCCAACTATCGGCCGACAGGCCAAGAAAGAAAAGCCGATAGTTCTTCTGTCATGCTCATTGATAGAAAAATACAGAGATTTCGCACAAAACTAACTTTACCTACCAGCTATTCAATGCCAAATGTAGCTGGTTTACTAAGTAGCATTGTACTTTTTAAGTCACTTTTAAAAGTAACATTTGTTTACAGACTATTCATCACCTTCGTGTGTATCCAATGACGCAACAATTGGGCCCGATTCGAAACAACCCGAACTTAAGCTGCTGGTTACAAGTGATCGGTTGTAATTTAACTACACAAACTCCTGAGTCACCTTATTGTTGTTAAGATGGTAACAGTGTATATTTTTTCTACTTTGTATATCAGTCAGCATATGGACGGCGAACATTAATTTTAAAGCATAGTTTATAATAGATGTCTTTTTTTATAACGTTGCAATGTTTTAGTATAAGGATTCTGTGCGGGATTTGTATGTACAGTTTGTAAGGGTATTGTTTTGTCACTGAAAACATTTTATCTGAATTAAATTTATCGGTGAGTTTATTGGCTTTGTAAAATGATGAAATCGTTTTAGTTATTTCGAAATCGCTAAATAATGTGTTTCTTCAGAGATGTATATACGCCAAGCGACTTGCACTAATAGATTTTTATATTATTTCCAGTAAAGTACAGTATCAGTTGTGAGAAGCTGGTAACTTAAATTTCCTCAGTGCCAGGTCAAATGGATTTTATTACAACTGAGTAATAAATACATAATGAATATTATTATTAGTAAATTAGAATGTAAGCGACAAGATTCCAAGATTTTAGTGGAAGACGCACTTGTGTTATAGTAGCATTATTCATTTTATAAATCGGGAAACAGTTATAACTCAACAAATAGAAATTTTTATTAAAGAATAATAACATAGCTTAGAAAAAAGAGTCAGATTCGTATTATATTTTAAGGATAATGGCGTCTATAAGTCTAGGTTACTGATGTGTAAAAAAGAATACTGATTCTCTATTGATGTGTTTCATTTCCATAGTTTGTCCCTTTCTTCTGTAGTAATAATATTAGGTTTGAATAGTAACTGCCGCACTCAGAGACGTCAATTAAATTTTATTGGCATTTAATTATCATTCCTACTTTATTACAAGCTTTTTATTAACTTGCCATGTTAGTTAGTTAGTGGAGGACATATCTTGCAAGCTTAATTTGACCCACTTTCCCACTTCCCAGTGTCCGATGGAGCTGAAATTTTGTAAGTATACAGGTTTGGTTTAGATGACAATACAATATTAAAGTACAGTCAGCAAAAAAAGCTTGCCATTAGTGATGGGTTTTTATCCGGATAAATAGGTACTCAAAATGGATAAATACTCATAAATATCCATTTTTACTCAGAGTATTTATCCAAAAAGGCGGATAAATACTCTTTGAACATTTTTATTTCTATTCAACGTAAATTTTGAAATGGGCGATTTTCTGAAAGCTCAGCCACTAGATGGCGCTGTCCCACCTATGCAGTTAGAAGGAACGGAACGTTATAAATTTTACTTTGACGCGACTTTTTTACGTAAAACGGAACGTCAGACAGATGTTATTTATTTACCTATATCTTTAAAATTTACCTATTTCGTTTCCGTTCCTCACAGTAGTACTTATTTAATATATTATTAGTTTCCTTTGGGTTTTTAAAAAGTAATTATTTTAAATATGTTTCATACCAAAATATACCATAGACATGTACATACTTATTCAACGCCATCTAGTGAAGCAATTGGAAGCTTTTTTTTTAAATGGCCTCTCAGAAAATCGCTCATTGCAGGAAGCTCCATTAAAGTTAATGCTTCATTAAATCTATTGCTGTCACTTTTTATTTCTTGACAACGAAAAGTGACAGCAATAGACTTAATGAAGCATTAACTTTAATGGAGCTTCCTGCAAGTGGACGTCAGCCGCCAGCAGCGCTATGGTTGGGCATCAACTTGACAGCAAGTGTCATTAAAAAAAAACATGTTAGTTTCACATTTTGGCCACAACTTTTTTCCTTCTACACACTACACTATATAATTTGTGTTCTACACCGTTCCACACCTTGTTCTACTCTACGCCAAATCACTAGCAGCAAATGCCTCGTTACATGTTGGCCTTGGCTCAGCGAGCCTCCACGAGCCACGAGCCGAGAACAAAGGCTGAGCCAAGGCGAGCCATCACAACAAACAGCCGTTTGGGTGATAAGTTGTAAGTTTGTAGCACAATATTTTGGCTGTAAGATAATCATCATCATCACGTCAGCCGAACGACGCCCACTGCTGGGCATAGGCCTCCCCCAAGGATCTCCACAACGATCGGTAAGATAATATTTTAAATCAATTCAAGGTCAAAATACTTTTTGAAAGAAAATTAATTATTACGTAAAAATTATATCAAATCAAATTATAGAATACTAGCTTTTGCCCGCGTGCGATTCAGGGAACGTTTATCTTCGTTTCATCCCCTTCAGTGGCGTACGTAGTAGGCGTGGGCGAAGCGGACCCACGCCCACGGCCTCGCACTTAAAGGGACCTCGCGCGCGAGGCCCCTTGAAAGCTCATTTTCTCAAAGTTTCACTTCCAAAGTGGTAAAATGTCTGTCACCCCAATAGATGCGAAGCCGGTTATTAACGAAAATAACCAAGCGTTATTAACGGTATTTGTCGTTATTAACGGCTATTTACTGCATTTTTGGACTTTTAAGCTAATACCACCGCTAGATGTCGCTAGCGGCTTGATTTGCTAGATGTGAGTTCCGTGACGATGCCTGCTTGTTGAGCGATGGAGAGAAGAGGGGTTGTAGATCTCCTCCCGCCTCGCCTGTCCGTTCTATTTTGAGTAGGTACGTCATTATTATCGATAATGATATTAATGATTTTTTTTCTATTTATTTAATAAGGGGTTTGTTCAACACTGAACATGTCACCCCTGTAAAAGAAACAAGTATATATTAATGATCGGTCGATAATATTCAGAATAAAATATTTTTATAAAAATGTCGTAGCTAAAATCTAACGTAATATTCAATTCCTGGAGGTAGATAAGGGGCATCTGATGGACTTAAATGTTTTTTTTAAAGGACTTGGAACTTGGACTTGGACTTCACTATGGGACTAACCCTACGGTGAAAAAAAATCAGCTGTTCCAATCTAATATCTGTCTCATAATGAAAGTTGTTCAGTTTGATGGTCTGATTAACCCCACGAGATGTTTTAAATGAATAACAAATAACCCTGTATATGTACACACGGCGGGACATCATGCAGAGCCATACGTGTGTCTGCTTCCTCAAAAAGTGTCGAGGGAGGAAATTGGTGTTGTTTGGTTAGATGAAACATTCCTTCATTCTTTAAAGCCTTCGGCGATTACTAGTTCAACCCCATCAAAGGTAGCTTGTGCAAGGTGCTGCGACACAAATTCAATTACTTAGGTTGGTTTTGTTTTCTTCCAGACAAAGGAAATTCTTCCAAACCTGAGGTTAGTGTACATTTTCTATCACTCGACGCACTGGTGTTGTGTTCTTCGAACGTTTCATGCGGGTGGTGGATTTGACCGACTTGGGGTCAAATCCACCTAAAATATAAAAAATAGAATATGTTAAATATTCCTGTTGAACACAACGTGGATTTTTGAATATCGCGTAGTGTAGTCTCGGATGTGTACTTCCACTCTCGCATTGTCTCCGAATGTTATGCATTTCGGTGGCCTTTGAAAAGCATTGATCATTGCCATGCCGTCAGTGATCAAATGACAATCCTCTGGTCTCAAACATACGTCTGTGGGGCAATTAACGTTGGCTTTAAGAATCGATGCTAGTGCAGATTTATCTCCACTTCGTAAATTTCCATCTTCATCAGTCAGAGAAGGAGGTGTTGGCAAAAGTTCATGCTTCAAAATTTGAGGAAGGTTGATTGATGGGTCGCTTTACAAACCATAACTAATGTTACCACTTTCAGACACAATATTAAAGAAACATTATAGAACAGTTATTGCACTAAACACAAACAACTTATGATTTTTTAAACTGCGACAAGATTCCCACAACACAACGCAAACAAAACAAACAGTTTGTTTTTTATAGTTTCTTGGTCCGGATACAAGCTCTTAGATAAAAAAATCGGCCTCAGGAGTGGCAATATCACATATCACACGAATAATATTATAAATGCGAAAGTATGTCAGTTTGTTTGTTGATTTGTTTGTTTGTTTGTTTGTTCCTCTTTCACGTCATCACACTTATAATATTATAAATGCAAATGTGTGTAAATTTGTTTGTTTGGTCTTCTTTCACGCCAAAACGGCTGAACGGATTTTGATAAAATTTGACACACAGATAGACTATACCCTGGATAAACACATATGCTACTTTTTACCAAGGGAAAATACCTCATTCCCACCGGAAAACCCATTTAGTCGCGGGGCGGAAAGCTAGTTAATACTATATTAAGAAAACCTCCGCCATCTTGAATTCTGAGCTTCCGTCAAAATTCGAGAGTGCCAACATCGAAATTCGTGTTCAGCAGGTCCAAATTAGTAAAAAAAACACATTTGGCCAAATGTTACCCAAAATGCCGCTAGAATGATTAAAATGGCCATTATTGAGAAAAGTGAACCAGTCTATTAGTCAGTCGGCTGGTCTAGCTCTGGCCCGTTATCCGGCGGCGTAGTTAATTGTTATGGGAGACTTTAATGGCCATCATAAAGAATGGTTATTCCCATACAAAGAGACCGACCACCCTGGAAGAGAGGCGCGAAGACTGGCTTTTTCGCATGACCTCACCCAGCCTGTAAATTGCGCCACGCGAGTGCCAGATGTAGACACACATACTCCGAACTGCCTGAACCTTCTGCTGATAACTGAACCACACAGGCACTCGATATCGGTATCAGCTCCCTTGGGGTCATCCGATCACTGTGTGGTGAAATCTGTATCCACTTACTTCCCACCCGATCAGGGCCCTAGTGGTATGAGACGGGTATGGCGATACAAGTCAGCAGACTGGGATGAGATGCGTCATTTCTATGCATCTTTTCCTTAGCGCCAATGCTGCTTTTCTTCAGCGGATCCTACGAAGTGCGCTGATGCTGTGACCGAAGTTATACTCCGAGGTATGGAATATTACGTTCCCTACTCCGAAGTTCCGTTGGGCAGCAAAGCTCGCCCTTGGTTTAATGCTGACTGTCGAAGAGCTGAAGTTCAGAAAAAGTCAGCATTCTTAGCATGGGCTGATGCTCGAGCGCACAAATCAAGTAACACCCAAACCCTGAAGAAGTCTTTCAACCAATGCGCCAAGTCCGCGAAGAAAACGTTACGCAGGGCGCAATTTGACCACGTTAAGCGCATTGGAGATAAACTTGCCTCACACCCAACCGGGAGTAGAGCATTTTGGTCCCTCGGTAAAGCTGCCGAGTCAAATTTCTGTCGCCCTTCTTTACCACCATTGCAGAAACCTGACGGCTCACTGGCCCACACTGCAGCCTGCAGCTGAGAAGGCAAACCTGCTTGCTTCTCTCTTTGCGGAGAATTCACGACTAGATGTTGCATGCCATATTCCACCAAAGATACCTCGCGTTAGCTCGTCTATGGCAAACATTCACATCCGCCACAAAGAGGTTCTCAAAGCTCTCCGCACTCTAGACGTGAATAAAGCTAGTGGTCCTAACGGAATCCCTGCAATAGTCCTGCGTAACTGTGCACCCGAGTTGTCTCCTGTCTTGACACGCCTGTTCCGCCTCTCACTTGAGACAGGATTTGTTACTCAGGCATGGAAGCTTGCCAATGTACAGCCCATACCTAAAAAAGGTAGCCGTGCCGACCCCTCTAACTACAGGCCGATCTCAGTCACCTCCATACTCTGCAAGACTATGGAGCGTGTACTGAACAAACATCTGTTGGCATACCTTGAAACAAACGAGCTCCTCAGTGATCGTCAGTATGGTTTTCGCCGTGGGCGGTCTACTGGAGACCTTCTCGCATATGCCACCCACCTTTGGAATCAAGCGATTGAAAAACATGGCGAAGCCCTTGCCGTCTCGCTTGATATTTCCAAAGCCTTTGATAGGGTCTGCCATGACAGCCTCATTGGCAAGCTTCCATCTTACGGAATCTGTGACAGCCTTTGCATCTGGATTACCGACTTCCTTAGGAACCGTTCAACTCGTGTCGTTTTGGATGGTCAATCATCTGACCTAAAGAAAATCGATGCTGGAGTTCCCCAAGGTTCAGTGTTATCTGCAACGTTATTTCTTCTCCATCTTAACGATCTGTTGGTGCCCGGTGTCGCGAAGGGTTCGCGAGTATCAAAATTAACCCAACAATAATTGTATATAGCAACACTCAATACAAACCATAGAGCTAATTTCCGATCGGTAAGTGTCAACATTTTTCGCTCCAACGTCCACTCACTTTCAAGTTTTCAAAGTGTGAAATAGTGGAGTGTGTGATCTTCGCCTGCCGCTCGCCGCCAGCCTCAAATACCACCGAAGTTAAGTACTCAGCATTATACAAACCTTATTTAGAATTGAATGCATAATGTTCCTGTTAAGGATCGCGTTGATAAAGGACGATGGAATGGTACGCCCACGAAACTCGCTGAGCTGATGGGATGTGGTACAGTTTCATCGTACAGAGGTAATGTCCTTACAAATGACTGTTGTTTTATGTCATAGGCGTGTGCAATTCCGCCCCTTGTCAGGGAACTAAGATTGGATGAGTATCCATAAAAGAATGAGTCCTTGAAGAGCTCGCCCGCACGGCCGCCTGCCATAGGATGGCGGCCTGCATGTTAAGTTTGCTCAATCTTATCACGAGGTATAAGAGTTGGTCTGAAGAGACCGTGGTCGAGACTAGGGCGTGTGCCGACCGTAGGGTTTGCACTAGTACACCTAATGGGCGATTTTCTGAAAGCTCAGTCACTAGATGGCGCTGTCCCACCTATGCAGTTAGAAGGAACGGAACGTTATAAATTTTACTTTGACGCGACTTTTTTACGTAAAACGGAACGTCAGACAGATGTTATTTATTTACCTAAATCTTTAAATTTACCTATTTCCTTTCTGTTCCTCACAGTAGTACTTATTTAATATATTATTAGTTTCCTTTGGGTTGTTAAAAAGTAATTAATTTAAATATGTTTCATACCAAAATATACCATAGACATGTACATAGGTACATACTTATTCAACGCCATCTAGTGAAGCAATTGGAAGTTTTTTTTTTTAAATGGCCTCTTAGAAAATCGCTCATTGAGATACGATAAGACCTGCCGATGCTTTCGGAAGGTAAACAAGCTATAACGAGGACTGAGGTCCTTCACAAAGTATGTGAGATTGCACTCCTAATGACATAACAAACTCAAGTTGATATGCTAAAGGAGACTGGGCTCTCTGGACCAAAGGTTAAAAAAATAAAAGTGTGCGGCCACTTAAGAATCTAATTCTAAATGAAAGTTATGAACATGTGCTTCATTTTTTGTTATGGGCATAACTCTCAGATGTGGATAGTTATGAAGATAATGTTCATTTTTTTTATTAAAAATATTTTTATTTTGTTCATGATATAAAATCCTGCGGGAGATTGAGAGTTTCTATGGACAGTTGTGCTCCACGCAAACACCTGTTGAAAGTAAGGCTACAGAACCTAGAGCCAAGCTTACCCGACACTATACCGAAGATAACCCGGACGTCAGCCTGTACGAGATTAGAATGGCTCTCAAGCAGCTCGAAACAACAAGGCGGCGGGTGATGACGGAATCACAACAGAACTTCTGAGAGCGGGCGGTAAGCCGATACTTAAGGTCCTCCAGAAGCTCTTCAACTCTGTCATCCTCGAGGGCAAAACGCCAAAGGCATGGGGCAGAAGCGATGTGATGCTGTTCTTCAAGAAGGGTGATAAGACTCTCTTGAAGAACTACCGACCCATCTCGCTTCTGAGCCATATCCACAAGCTGTTTTCGAGAGTCATTACGAATCGTCTCGCTCGCAGGTTTGACGACTTCCAACCTCCCGAACAAGCCGGGTTCCGAAAAGGCTATAGTACCATAGACCACATTCATACGCTGCTACAAGTTATACAGAAGACCGAAGAATATGAGTTGCCACTTTGTTTGGCATTCGTGGACTATGAGAAAGCCTTTGATTCGAACGAGACCTGGGCCATGCTGCAGTCTCTCCAGAGGTGCCAAATAGACTACAGGTACATCGAGGTGCTGAGGTACTTATACCAAAACCCCACCATGTCGGTCCGATTACAGAACCAGAGCTCTAATCCTATCCAACTACAGCGAGGTGTGAAACAGGGTCATTTCTCCGAAACTTTTCACGGCTGCGTTGGAGGATATTTTTATACTGGACTGGAAAGGATTCGGCATCAACATCAATGGCGAGTACCTAACACACCTGCGGTTTTCCAATGATTTAGTTCTAATGGCTGAGACCTTGGAAGACCTGAACACAATGCTCGAAGATCTCAGCAATGCTTCCCAAAGAGTGGGTCTGAAGATGAACATGGATAAGACGAAAATCATGTCCAATGCCCATGTTGCATCCGCTACAGTTAATTTTGAGAACATCACACTCGAAGTTGTTGACCACTATGTCGACCTGGGAGAGACAACCCAATTAGGTAAGTCCAACTTTGAGAAAGAGATCTCTCGTCGAATCCAGCTCGGATGGGCAGCGTTTGGGAAGCTCCGGCATATATTCGCGTCCAAAATACCTCAATGTCTCAAGTCTAAGGTCTTTGACCAGTGTGTGTTGCCAGTTATGACTTTGGAAGTGAGACGTGGTCTTTTACTATGGGTCTCATAAGAAGACTCAAGGTCACCCAGCGAGCAATGGAGAGAGCGATGCTTGGTATTTCTCTGCTCGATCGAATCAGGAATGATGAGATCCGCAGGAGAACTAAAACGACCGACATCGCTCGAAGGATTGCTCAGTTGAAGTGGCAGTGGGCGGGACACATAGCGCGGAGAATCGATGGCCGTTGGGGTGGAAAGGTTCTCGAATGGCGACCGCGAACTGGACGACGTTCCGTGGGCAGGCCCCCTACAAGGTGGACCGACGATCTTGTCAAGGTCGCGGGAAGCCGCTGGATGCGGGTACGCAGGGCCGATCGTTGTGGAAATCCTTGGGGATCGTTGTGGAAATCCTCCATCCACTGCTGGGCATCGAACGGCTAAAATGATAATGATGATGATAAAATAATTGATAAGGTGAATGTGTACAAACGCTTAAAAACAGGAAAACCGTGATCTGATACAAAGAACAAAAAAATGGCAGAAGCCTGTATTATATGAACTTGGATGAGTGAACTTATAAGAAATCTTAAGGATATTGCATAGGTAAAAAAAATATCGTCGATGGCCGTTGCTTACACAAGCGAGGGGGTGCTGGGATCGGTAAGACTCCGGCCGCGGCACTCTCGTAGACTGAGAAATACGTGTAGACGCGGCATGCAGCGCGCATTCTATTTACATCTAAAATATCACCTATGTGCGTTTTTACTAAGAACATTATAATATGTAGAATACAAGAAGAATTATTATGAATATTTATTGTAAACGTCGGTTTGTAGGAAGAATAGATCTTAGATATTATTCGTATGTAGTAAAAAAAGATTTTTTTAAAAAAAATATAGTCACTTCAAACGATTCTTCAAAATGCAGAACACAGCAGCAGCTATTTATATTTATCTTCTATCTCTAGATCATGTCGATAATATATCCATTATCGAAATGATCGTCGCAGGCAAAACTACAACATTTGCTACAAATTACACTGAAAAAAATAAATAATGTATACTGCTCTAACCAGTAGGTACATTTTCAGATTTGTTCCAATCAAATTAATAAAACTTATAATTTAATATGAAAAAATATAAATAACTCATACTAGCCAATCATCTAATACTTTTTTACAAAATAAATCTACTTAGTTAATCAATATTTAAATAAGTAAGTAGTACAATATATAAAAAAAACACTTAAATAAAAATATTGTTTAAGTAAGTACATACATATTATTCCAATACCAAAAATGATAATATCAAATAATACAATAACTTGTGTCATTGAAAATTAGAAGCAACGATCACATACACCCAGATACAAGAAAATATCTAAAAGTTAGTTTTCGACATTTACCCGTCCGAGAATCGAACCCGGGACCTCAGAGATAGTGGCACCTAGAAAACCGGTGCGTACACCAATCGGCCACGGAGATCGTCGAATTTGTTTAAACAAAATGTAGCATACATACATATTATTCCAATACCAAAAATGATAATATCAAATAATACAATAACTTGTGTCATTGAAAATTAGAAGCAACGATCACATACACCCAGATACAAGAAAATATCTAAAAGTTAGTTTTCGACATTTACCCGTCCGAGAATCGAACCCGGGACCTCAGAGATAGTGGCACCTAGAAAACCGGTGCGTACACCAATCGGCCACGGAGATCGTCGAATTTGTTTAAACAAAATGTAGCGCAACTGAAATAATTGATACTTTGTTTACTAATGTAAACTTGCCACGTAAGGTTTAAATCAGCCACTTTAAAACATCTTTTTTCATTACTGATTTTAAAATATTTTATTTTTCACTTTATTTTTCACTGTCACTATTTTTCGCCATGTACGCATCATATCCCTTGTGCTCTAAAAATGGGTAAAAAACGTAAAAACTTGCCTAACGTCAGGTTCTTTTTTCTGTTTAAATATTATGCGATAATAATATGCTGAAATATTTGTACTAACTAAAAATTAATACCGAAGCGACAGCAACACAACTATATGTTAAAATTTTGTCATATTCATTAACATGAATCTCAAGACAATTTTGTGGTATGTGTGACATGACAACCAAAGGCGACAGCAAAAAAGACAATAATGGGTGCATCCATGATCCATTGCATTGTAAAGTGATTGACTGATATTCGGAAAATTCTAAACAGTTAAACAATGATTATTAAATTAGTCGCGTGAATTGCGTAAACTCACAAAGGTAGTTTTATAATGTGGTTGGTTATAGTACTTGAATAAAATTTTGTGTGAATAGATTCACCTAGAAGATGCCTATTCACTTGCGACTTTAAGAGGTTTGGGTTGTAGGTACTCGGGCAAACAGAAGCCGGCAGAGTATTCCAGGCATGATGAAGGAGTACTTAATTCTCTGAGCGTGAGTTTAAAGGAGAGGGCGGAATGAGGTTATGCAACTCAGATGCACACTCGTTAAAGCATATCTGACAAGTGACTCAGGGGATGAAACTCATAATTGAAGTCCCCCATCGACAGTATGGGAGTGCTTATTCGCCAGGCCAGATAAAGAGGTACGCACTGTGTATCAGACTAACACCAGTAACATAGAGATCCTTACTACTGAACTTAGTAACTGTACGGTCACTTCAGTCTACAAACCTCCCAATGCACCGTATTACTTCAGCTGTCCGCCGAACTTTAACGCCCATCCGGTTAGATTCGTCCTTGGTAGTTTTAATAGCCATAGCGAGAACTGGGGATACAGAACCAGTGATGACAACGGAATGAAGGTTGAAGAATGAGTTGATGGACACATACCTACTATCTTTGATCCATGATCCAAAACTTCCGTCATCATTCAACAGCGGTCGCTGGAAAAGAGGTTAAAACCCTGATCTAATCTTTGCCAGTGATCACATAGATCATCAGTGCGTGAAGACAGTAAGTGGTGCAATACGGAGGACCCAATTATGTGCCAGGCCTTACGACCTGAAGGATAAAATAATAAAATAAAATAAAAAATATCTTTATTCAACTTGACTTAATAAATAAGCTCTTTTGAATCGTCAATATTTTCGTACCACCCGTTCAAGACTTTTTTAACTGATAAGAAGAACAGGCGCAATAAACTTATCAGCTTTAATAATTGGAGTAACGATATTTCCAAAGATTTATATCGTTAACTTTTACAACTTTTTCATTATAATATTACATTAGTTCAGCTAAGGTTATGTGTTACATCAAATCCATGCATTACGGTCTTTCAAATAGTCGTCTACTTTATAATATCCTTTGCCCATGAGCGATTTTTTGCCATGACTTTTGAATTTGTGCAAAGGCAGCTCTACTAAATTCTGTGGAACTTTATTAAAACTAGCTACGCTTTTCCCCAAAAACGAACTTCTTGTTTTTTTAAGTCGAATCAATCTTATTTTTATTTCTTGTTTTGAATTGATGTATATTGCTACGTTTTACAAATGTATTGAGATACTTCTTCACATATACCATATTCTCATATATGTATTGTCCTGCAACAGTTAATATGTTGATTTCTTTTAAAGAATCTCGTGGCCGAAGTTTGTATATGGCGCGAATAGCTCTTTTCTGAAGCACAAAAATACTTTCGATGTTAGCTGCTGAACCCCAAAGTAATAGGCCGTAGGACAATACACTCTGAAAATAGCTAAAATAGATTAACCTTGCCGTTTCAATATTGGTTATGAGCCTTATTTCTTTAACAGCAAATGCCGCAGAACTGAGTCTACCGGCCAAATATTCAATATGAGGGTCCCATTGAAGTCGATAATCTAATGTTATATCAAAAAATTTAGTACTGTTAATTAATTCTACTACATTGTCATCCAATTTTATGTGAATATCAACCTGTCTTACATTTGGCAGTGAATTTTTTTTCAAATTTTGTTTTTTTTTCGAGTGTAATGATAGATTAATTGATGGTACCACGGCAAAAAGAAATTGCCACAGTACCATCAATGGTACTGTCTAATGGTACAATGGTAAAGGAATGGATTATTGCTATGAAACCAATGCGCAACTTTCGATAAAGTACTTCGAAATACTTCGTCAGAACAATGATTACCTCTGTCAACTTTAAAGACTAGAGGAAGTGTCATCAGCAAATAGCACTGTCTCGCATAAATTCTTTGCTTAAAAAGGAAGGTCATTTATATAAATTAAAAATAGCAAAAGAGACCAGTATTGACCCCTGGGGTACGCCCATGTTGATAGGGGCTCCAGTAGACTCAGTTTTGTTGATAACTACTTTCTGTGTTCTTTCACATAGATATGATTGCATAAGGCTAACCGATTTATCATATACACCATAATGTTTTAATTTCCTTAAAAGCGTTTGGTGATTAACACAATCGAAAGCTTTGGAGAGGTCACAATAAATACCAACTACATCTCGCTTGCTCTCCCAAGCATCAAATATATGTTTTTAAATATAATATGATAGGATGACATACCAAGACCAGTATGAATTAGATCCCTTCTCACAGGACACCATCGATTTGGGAAGGAATTGCTAGAAGCCATATCCGAAACAACGAGAGAAAAGTGGAACAAGCTAATCGAAGGCGTAAATATGACGCATAAAAGCAAGAAGGCATGGTGTTTTATAAGGAAACTAAATAATGACCCTAAAATCGCTGATCGTCATTCCAATGTGACCACAAACCAGATCGCTCACCACTTACTCCAAAATGGGAAAGCTTCCACGAAAAGTCTCCAGAAGAAATTTACACGAGACCCTGGTAAAGTGGTTAACCACTTGGACGAGGCTTTTACAGAAACAGAGCTCAAGTTTGCCCTTGATAAGCTCAAAGAAGGTAAAGCCGCTGGCTCTGACAACATCAGGGTCGAGCAGCTGAAACGGTTTGGTTTCGTACTACTTATACAAAACTGTCATTTCTTCCATGGCCTCTTACAAAGGGTATGTAATCTAATAACTGACGTTTTAGCCTCCTACTTTTAATAAATGACATTTGTGGCAGAGAGTGTATATAAAACTTCCTCGAGATTATTTATTTTTATGAGTTTATTATCTTTGATATAATATGTTAGTCAGTTTAAAGTTAGCCCGCCATTTGTTTATACTTTGTGCAATGAAATTTAAATAATGAAATAAATATTCCTCCTTCGGAAGTACTTGTACCTATGCAATATTTCATTAGAGTATCAAAAATTTTACTCCGACTATGCAAGTCTCCTTACAGAACTCCGCAAACTTATCTGACGCGGTGGTTAAATTTGAGAGTTTAAACTGTCAATACAGCTGACAGACCTTTCATTCTTTTTTATTGCTACTGGCGCCTCAACCATCGGTTTTAGATATTGTTGTTGGGATTTCGAATTTCGAATTTCAAACCCGCGAGAGCATTTCTTGCAAGAAATTGTATGCATGCTCTATTATGTACTAATAATGGATAAGAGAATTAGTAATAAAAATGTTTTGAACCTGAAATTTACACAAAATGTTGCGGTTTATGTTCCTCACTCAAAGGAAAGAAGCTGGACTTCTCACAGTCTCATAAAATTGGTGTAATGGTAATATTAGATCAACTAGGTATATAAAAAAAAACTTATTTCGGTTTTATTTCAAGAATTGCTTTTTATTGCATTATGGTTTTGTAAAAAACCTTTTCACCAAGCGAATTTCTTATTTCTAGACGCAATTTTTTACTACTACCTATCCAATTTTGTGAGGAACCTAAACCTAACATAAAAACCTAACATAAATTTAATACAGGATATTTTTTTTATCAGTGCACATATTTTTAGGATCGACTCAGAATCGATAACTGACCAACTTTCTCTTAGAAACATGGGTCGAAATACGACAAAAATTTTTGGACTTCCCATACTAATTCGATCACGTGATCAGTCCGATTTGTATGAAAGGTAAATTTTTTTTTGTCATATTTCGCCCTATGTTTCTAGGAGAAAGTTGTTCACTTACCGATTCTGAGTCGATCCTAAAAATTTGTGCACTGATAAAAAAAATCTCCTGTATACAAAGTAGAAGTTAGAAACTTAGACTAATTATGTACCTACCTACAACACAACAAAATATAGGTACTCAAATAGTACAACTTTTATGGGCTCTTAAGTATCTTTAGGCAATATTATCCGTCACTTTTATTTCACCTATTGATGTTTGCTTTAGGTAATGAGTAAAATTATTACTTGTCCTAGGTTACATAGGTCTATTGTTATGCAATAAATGGCAAAGCACTCATTTATACCCAATCCTGAAGCGCTAGTTCAATATTTCCTAGCAAAATAAGCATCATTGAAAAAAATTAGGATCCTAGTGATAGTTTTTTTTTCAATTTTGGCGCAATCGGAGCGATACAGTCTCCACGTCCAAACGCCGCCAATGCCAGGCGGAGACTGAAGAATTATGCTGCGAAACGGTGCACGATGCATTTTGGGATACTAGTTATTGACTATAAATATTACAAAAAAAATTTTTAGTAACTTCCCTAGATATGACTAAGAACTACGTACACAAAAAAAATTAGCTTGATTACTCAAATAGTTATTGAGATAATTGAGTTTAAGACGGAAAAAAGGGGCCCTGAAAATCATTTTTTTTAGTACATTGTATTTATTTGATTCAAATAAAATTTAGTAACTTCCCTTCATAAAGAAAAGATCTATCACATATAATATTTTGGAAGACCTAGCAATGATACTTTGTCAGGAAATTTAATTTAAAAACATTGAAAATTCTGAGTTTGATCGCAGGAATGCCCTTAAGGGTGCGGTAACATCTGTCTAATGCCACGTGATAACACGCCGTATCTATATGGACGTGTTATAAGATAAGTGTGCTTCTGGTGCATACATTTACTATGAAAACCGAACACGTGACGTCAGACGAATGTGATCGCACCTTAAGAGTTACATAATTCCACATAAAAACACAAAAAAATTTGTTAAAACAATGTATTTCTATCATTTTTAACGTATTTTTAGTGAAACTTAAAATATTTAAAAAAAGTCGTAACTCTGAAACTATCCATGGCAGCGAAGTAAGGTTTTTAAAAAATGTAAGCACATATCACTACCATTAAATAGAGGCTACTTCTAGAAGTGGCCGCCAGTTTTTTTTCTTGGTCCAAGCTCCATAGTTTTTTGCCCACTCTCCTTTCATGTTGATTACATGTGTTACTTTAATGAGAATATATGTGCTGAGTGCTTAATGATTGTACATGACCGTATGGTCATAAGAATTGTTTAATCGCAGGTGTGTCAACCTGACCAAGATGGCGAGGGGGCTAGAGTCTGGCTGAGGGATAATTCATCATCATCCAGGTGAGACAACTGACAGATCTACTTTGCATCATTACCTACCTTAACTGCATGAATACTCTTAGCCTCCTGTATCAGATTTCTATATAATAATATATCAACATAAAGCGAAGCAGATAATTTATAACTAATAAAATCCATTAACTTTTAATAAGTACATAGGTACTTTATGAAAGAACTCTGGCAACAACCTGTATGATAGTTTGATTTGTGTAGGCTGTCATACAGATTACAGATGTAATTAAGTAATGAATGTAACATCACATATGATACCTACTATGTATACACACCCGGTACCTTCGATTATGCTGATGACACCACTGTCACCTGTAGATACCTATCAGATTCAAAGGCTGGCACGGATGAAGTCCAGTCCTGTCGAGATACCCTGGTTAGGCAAATGAATCTGGCACTTCAGGCTGTCTCGGATTGGGGCAATGCCAACCTTGTCGATTTCAATGCAACCAAAACGCAGGCGTGTCTTTTCTCGGCCAAACGGAGTCCCTTCCAACTGACTCCGACTTTCCAGAGTGTATCCTTACCACTAGCCGAACACCTACAGGTTCTCGGCCTCAATCTATCATCTGAGCTTAATTTCGGCGAATACATCGACTCGATTGCAAAACTGCTGCAAAAAAGCTGGGCGTCCTCTCAAAGGCTAGACGTTACTACTCCTCAGAGCAATTGCTTCTGCTATACAAAGCACAAATTCGTCCGTGCATGGAGTACTGCTGTCACCTTTGGGATGGGTCCGCGAAGTATCAGCTAGCAGTTTTAGACTCGATTGAAAACCGTGCAAATAAGCTCATTGGAGACACAACTTTAGATAAAGATAAACTACAAAGTTTCAATCACCGCCGTAGAGTTGCTAGCTTATCTGTGTTCTATAGGATACACTTTGGAGAGTGCGCACAGGAACTCCATGATCTTGTTCCTCCTGCCCCTTTCCACCATCGGAGTACAAGACGCAGGTTAGCTTACCATCCCTACATAGTAGACATTCCACCCGTCCGTACGAAGTCCGTACTAATTCTTTCTTAATGCGAGCTGCTAAAGATTGGAATACGCTGCCTGCGCATGTATTCCCCGATCATTACAACCTTAGACTCTTCAAGGCAAGAGTGAATGGGCACCTACTGGGTAAGCATGCTACACCCTAAACTGCATCCTGTCTGTTTAGCAAGATGGCGGTCAAATGCTTAACAAAAGTTAGTTCTGAGTAGCATAGGTACCAAGAACTTGTTAAGTACCAAGAACTTTTACTATGATTTAGGTTTATATATACCCTATATACCCTCTAGGTTTGATTTTCGGAAAATTATGAAATGGGTTGCCTATTTGTTTTTAGAAGTAAGCCTACAAAGTTTCAAGTTGAAATGTCTATTTTACCCCCTGATTTTCATTCAAAATTTCACCCCTATTTTAACCTTTTGGGGCTTGAATCATGTTCAGCGTGTTAAATATCAAAATAAATGCCATTTTTGCAATCGTCATCCCATAAAACCTCAATAACGACATCTATATCGATTTTTAGGTTTATTTATCTCATTTAACCTCTAAGGGGTTGATTTTCGAAAAAATACGAAATATGTGTTTGCTTATTTGTTATACTTTCAACCATAAGCCTAAATCGTAAATTTAATGAAGGACTTTCCAGATACAACATTTCATCCCCCTTTTCACTCCTTCGGGGGTGGAATTGTCAAAAACGCTGACACACACAGGTAAATATTAATTTTCAATGGGCGATTTTCTGAAAGTTCAGTCACTAGATGGCGCTGTCCCACCTATGCAGTTACAAGGAACGGAACGTTATAAATTTTACTTTGACGCGACTTTTTTACGTAAAACGGAACGTCAGCCAGATATTATTTATTTACCTAAATCTTTTAATTTACCTATTTCGTTTCTGTTCCTCACAGTAGTACTTATTTAATATATTATTAGTTTCCTTTGGGTTTTTAAAAAGTAATTAATTTAAATATGTTTCATACCAAAATATACCATAGACATGTACATACTTATTCAACGCCATCTAGTGAAGCAATTGGAAGCTTTTTTTTTAAATGGCCTCTCAGAAAATCGCTCATTGTCAGCCTAAATACAAAATTTGAAGATCCTAACTTCAAAACTAACGGACTTTCATACAAACATTCATCCCCTATTTAACCGCCTTAGGGGTGGAATTTTCAAAAATCCTTTCTTAGAGGATGCCTACACTGTGTAAGGTATCTATGTGCAAAATTTCAAGTCTCTTAGGTTCAGTGGTTTGGGCTGTGCATTGATATCTCAGCAGTCAGTCAGTCAGGTCACAGGTGGCCTACCACAAGCTCATAAAGCAGTTATTTTTAAGTTGAGAGAGTGAGACGCCGCTCTACACGCCGTATAGCGGCGTCTCACTCTCTCAACTTAAAAATAACTGCTATAAGAGCTTGTAGTAGGCCACCAGGACTTTGAATTTTATATATAGATAATAATTTATTATATAAAATAATAAACGTTATGTATATCCATTGAAATTAGTTCATTTGTAAATAATTATATTAAGCACAGCCATCTCTATCGTCTTCTACAAGCCATGCGCATAAAGTTGGCAACGTAGTTTTAAGTGAACCGATTTGACATCGTTTGCACCGTTTGACAGGTAAACAGCGAGTAAACCTCGAGTACTGAATCCTATGGAGGTGGCATATCTTCTATACATCTATACAAATAAATAAAATTGGAGTGTCTGTTTGTAACATTAAGAACCGCTTTTTACTACGTGCATATGATTAAATATACGGTACATATACCAAAATGACATGTTTTACAATTTTTGTCTGTCTGTCTGTTTGTTCCGGCTAATCTCTGAAACGGCTGGACCGATTAATACGACAATTAGAAGAAGTTTAAAATTGAATTCCAAGATTTTCTTACATTGTGACTTTTACAACTTACACCTCACTTTTTCGTAGGTATGCCACCTCCATAGGATTTAGTACTCAGAGGAGTAAACCGGTTCACAGCAATGTTGCCGTTCCGTATCATAGCATGGCTTGTAGAAGACGATAGAGACGGCTGTGTATTAAGTAAATCACAGCCATCTCTATCGTCTTCTACAAGCCATGCCACAGCCATCTCTATCGTCTTCTACAAGCCATGCGCATAAAGTTGGCAACGTAGTTTTAAGTGAACCGATTTGACACCGTTTGCACCGTTTGACAGGTAAACAGCGAGTAAACCTCGAGTACTGAATCCTATGGAGATGGCATATCTTCTATACATCTATACACATAAATAAAATTGGAGTGTCTGTTTGTAACATTAAATAACCGCTTTTTACTACGTGCATATGATTAAATATACGGTACCAAAATGACATATTTTACAATTTTTGTCTGTCTGTCTGTTTGTTCCGGTTAATCTCTGAAACGACTGGACCGATTTTGACGGACCGATTAATACGACAATTAGAAGTAGTTTAAAATTGAATTCCAAGATTTTCTTACATTGTGACTTTTATAACTTACACCTCACTTTTTCGTAGGTATGCCACCTCCATAGGATTTAGTACTCAGAGGAGTAAACCGGTTCACAGCAATGTTGCCGTTCTGTATCATAGCATGGCTTGTAGAAGACGATAGAGACGGCTGTGGCCATGCGCATAAAGTTGGCAACGTAGTTTTAAGTGAACCCATTTGACATCGTTTGCACCGTTTGACAGGTAAACAGCGAGTAAACCTCGAGTACTGAATCCTATGGAGATGGCATATCTTCTATACATCTATACAAATAAATAAAATTGGAGTGTCTGTTTGTAACATTAAATAACCGCTTTTTACTACGTGCATATGATTAAATATACGGTACATATACCAAAATGACATATTTTACAATTTTTGTCTGTCTGTCTGTTTGTTCCGGCTAATCTCTGAAACGGCTGGACCGATTAATACGACAATAAGAAGAAGTGTTAAATTGAATTCCAAGATTTTCCTACATTGTGACTTAGTTAGACCTCACTTTTTCGTAGGTATGCCACCTCCATAGGATTTAGTACTCAGAGGAGTAAACCGGTTCACAGCAATGTTGCCGTTCCGTATCATAGCATGGCTTATAGAAGACGATAGAGACGGCTGTGACTGTGAGTAAATGAAACACACCCCAGCCGTTTACATGGTTGTGATTGTGATGGCTCGTCTAGGCTCGCCCAACATGCAAAAGCAAGCAAGCACCAAAAGGAATCTCAGAACAATAACTAAGTTATTGTTCTGAGGTTGGAATCACCCATAGAAAAGGTCAAAACTTAGTGGCCGGTAGCCCCGATACCCATTCATTGGCTATAATTAAGACCGCCATTTTGTTGGGGTCTCCAACACAGAACAGAGTGGTCTCCAAAGAAAGTCTATTTAATAATAATACCTTTAGCTTAAAAAGGTAGCCGTATTCATTTTGTCAACAATGTTCCGTCTCGCTTTTGCTTGTATATTATACTATAGTAATAGTAGAGTAAGAATGAATATCTACAAAATGTTATTCAATTCAATTTTGCTGAATTATAAAATTATGTAGTACTATTATGAGTGAGTGAGTGTGTGAGTGAGTGAATAGAGAAAAAATTGTTCGATTTCGAATATTTCGGTTTGTTCCGGAGTCTATATACTAGTCTATATAATTTGTGAGTCTATATAATTTGTGTTCGGTCGGAACTACATTTTTGTTTTGGATCAAAAATTAAAGCCTTTTTTTTCCCTAATTACCTACCTTATTGATTTTTGTAAATAGAGTGACCTTAAAGCTACCTCAAACTCAATGTTCCTTTTTCTTTCTAATATTATTATCAAATCAAACAATATTTCACACACGTTGTTTGTGGATCAGTTTCCTACGCCATTGCGACAATACTCGAGTATTTATTCATGTGACTCGGAGTGTGATGTGTGGTTAAAATTGTAAAGTAAGACTGTCTGGAAGAGTATTTTTTATGGGATTACAGGTTCATGGTATAATTATTTATAAAAAGAACGTAATTTTCTTTCAATTTTGGCGGGACAAGGGAGGCTGGCAGGTTGTGCGGTCCTCGGAAGCGATCTGTCATCTGTCGCCGTAGCCAGCCTCGTCTACGCCGTTTATAGTTCATGTTTCAGTGCTTTTTATCTGTAAAATTAACAGTGCAATAGTGAAATTGGTGGTGTGCGATCGATGTGGACGTTGGAAGATGCGTCACGAGTAGGCAGGTCGGATATGGATAGCAGGCGAGTGTGCCCAAGTTACGAAGCCGGGTTTGACGCGTGTGATCCCTTGGGGTCGGTGTTGGAGTGGTCAGGCCGAGCGCCAGCTCGCGTCTTGCGGCGGCGGTGCCGCAGCGAAGGTGTGGATCGGTCGCCGTACGAGGATGTTAGTCGTGAGGCGAACCGATCTGCGGACGGTTATCCTCGCTATCGAGCATTGCCAAACAAAAGTCACTTTACACTGAACAGTGCTGACAACCACTTCGAAAGGTTCTCACACGAGTGCATGCTGCCCGTTTCACAAAACGGCGATTACATCATGGCACAGGAACAGAACAGGCACCATGGGTGAGTAACATCACAATAACATAACCTCAAATATCCATATGGCATTGACCATGTTTCAGATTGTTTACATTTTGATAAAACTCTAAATTAATTGAGAGATCTGTCTTTTTACTACATCAAAATTGACTATGTAATTGCCGTTTAATTGATCACAATAAGTATATTTGTTCCACCTTTATAAATAGTCGAAAGAAATATTTGTATATTTATGTGATAACTACAAAATATAGTATGTGTTTTGTTAACAGATATCAGCCAGGTAGATCAAAATTTCACAGAACAAGCCCCACCAGACCGTTAATAGTTACAACATTATCAAATACAAAACTCGACGACAGATTACCAAAAGTTGAAGAATTATTAGAAAAAGTTGATCAGGAAATGATGGAAGTGCAAATGGCAAAACAGCCTCTAAAATCAATACTCAACAACCCTTTACCAAAATCATCACCACAAAGTATTCTGAAAAAACCTAAGAGTAGGTTGTATCAGGATTGCAAGGCAAACGAGGGTCGTAGAAGGCAAAGAGCGTCTAGTGAATCTGATAATTTATTTTGTAATTTTCATGTTGCTTCTCCTATACCTGGATATGACAAGTAAGTTAATAACAATTTAATATTAAGTCCAACCAAAGTAGATGAGATGTATTTCCCTAGAGCTTAAATTGAATTAACTTTGTTCAATATTCAACATCACAATTAACATCAGAAGTGAATTTTAACATCATTTCGTAGACTACTTTCTTGTTTAAGCCTTATTTACATATTTACTCTCCTGTAAAATAATTTTTATTGCATTATTTTAAGTGAGGGTTGTTTCAAATCCAGTTGGTTGATTTTTGACAAGAGACCTGAAAAATGGGTTGAATGGTAGTCGAAAAAATAGGAAAATTAAAAAATTCAAATGAGTATAGGAAATAACCAACTTTTTCGCATTGTATGGAACAAATTATATTGTGATGGTTAATATTGTTTTTGTCAAGTCTGAGCGGATGAATGTAATTTAAATCAATTTGATTTTATTGACAAGTAACATTCATCTCAGGCCTGGAAATTTAGTCAATTTATCTTTTACTGTTGAACTTCTCAAATTCTATTTTAATAAGTAAATTATTGCACCATATTGTTTCAACATGTGTTGACTCCAGTATGTTTTTCTTATCCTTATGAAATAATAATTAATGTTTCAGCCGTTTGTCATATCTCTCAAGTAGCATGAAGCGTGCAAAAGATAATTCGGGCACAGGCTATTCTTATGGCACTGCAATAGCCATTGGCAATACGTCAAACAAGACTATTTCAAGCTATTCCAAGAGTCAGCGATGTTCTTGCAAGGATCAGGTCCTCTTGACGAACAAAGATGAATCCCACAATATGCACATTCTCAGAACTACAGCCATCAATAGTGATACAGTTGGCGAGGCACCTGTTATGGAAATGGTGAGTCTTGTAGTACATAAGCTAAGAATATTACTTTTTTATTCGTACCTGTATTCTATTGAGGGCTAAATATATTTCAATAATTAGTACATAATCACGAAATTTAATAATAATTGAATAAGAATATTGATGTGGGGGGCTATGACAATTTTTAAGTAGGTAATCTGGATTGAAATGGTCTCATTCTATTGAGGGCTAAATCTATTTCAGTGATACAAGTATAAGGCGCTCATTAGACGGTAGGTTTTGCTGTCAGTTTGCTATCAGTCACGATTCTTTTAGCCAATCAAAATGAACCATTTTGCCAACACCACCACGCTGCCCGAAGTTCCTCTATACCGATTGGTTAACTAGTCTTGAGTGATGGAATTGACTGATGGTTGTGTGACCGTCTAATGGCTGCCTAACACTGCACTGTAAACAAAATAAATGTTGGACTTCTAATTAATTGATAGATATCAGTAGATTTTTTTTTTAATGGATTTATTTATGTTTCTTTCATATAACAAAAAAAAATATTTTTTCTTAAAAGTAATCCAAAATAATTAGTACATAATCACGAAATTTCATAATAATTTGAGTAAGAATATTGATGTGGGGGCTATGACAATTTTTAAGTAGGTACTCTGGATTGAAATGGTCTCATTCTATTGAGGGCTAAGTCTATTTCAGTGAGACAAGTATAAGGCGCTCATTAGACGGTAGGTTTTGCTGTCAGTTTGCTATCAGTCACGATTCTTTTAGCCAATCAAAATGAACCATTTTGCCAACACCACCACGCTGCCCGAAGTTCCTCTATACCGATTGGTTAACTAGTCTCTTGAGTGATGGAATTGACTGATGGTTGTGTGACCGTCTAATGGCTGCCTTACACTACACTGTAAACAAAATAAATGTTGGACTTCTAATTAATTGATAGATATCAGTTAAAAATATTTTTTAAATGGATTTATTTAAGTATGTTTCTTTCATATAACGAAAAAAAATCTTTTTTCATAAAAGTAATCCAAAATAATTAGTACATAATAACGAAATTTCATAATAATTTCAATAAGAATATTGATGTGGGGGCTATGACAATTTTTAAGTAGGTATTCTGGATTGAAATGGTCTCATTATGGATATCAGGAAGCGGTGGCGCAATGGTTAGCGCGCTCAGCCTGCCATCGTTGAGGTTAAGAAACTTTCGCAATGGTCGGTCACGGGATGGGTGACCAAACTTTGATTAACTCGAACTCCTCCGTCTTTCAGAAGGCATGTTATGTTAAGCCGTTGATCCGCCGACGTAGAACATTGACGCGTCCTACAATATATCGTAGGGAGGGCTAAACACCTATCCAGTGAGGTAGAGCAGTGTTTATTAATAGGACCAAAATGTTTGTCATGCTAATTTTATTTATGGGTTATCGTTTTATGACTAAATACACCATAAGATCTCCCTAATCCAATCTGTGGTTAATTTAGTTACAAGGATCACCTTGAGTTCGAACGACAGATGGGAAATGTTTTTATTATATTTGTATTATACAAAATGAATGGAAGCGCGTTCGCCGTGCTTATAATCAGTCAGTAGCCTAGCAGACTAGATTGTTAACGTGCGTCTGATATACCTACATATTAAAGAAATTGTAAACAAAGTATCTATCTACCTGTGATTTAAAATCGTGTCTAATAATCGCGTCTTATCAATTCAAAACAGATAATCACACGGACTTAATCCTCAATTGCAGTGTGCTAGTAGTTACCATTTCAATTTTATTTTTATGTAAACGCGAAATTACGGATTATTTCGCGCTGGCATTGAAACGTTCGGCAAAAATGTCGCTACATTTAAATCCGTTTAACCGCTTACATCTGGCTTCTTCTGCTTCGTATGTTTGAACAAAGCCGACGTATAAGAATAACGTAACCTATGGACGTAATAGTGAATAATTGCGTAAAAATAGTAGCGGAATATTCGGTGTGGTATTTTTAATCGGCGCGGTGCTGATGACGAATTGTTGCCGTGTGACGATGTGCTTGGTCCGGGATGACGCGGGCCTGGTCGAGTCGTGCAAGATGTGGCCATGAATGCTGAATACAAATCGTGCTAGTTTGTGGGTGTGTTAAAATGTTCATACTGAACATGCGCAAGCTGAAAAAAGTTTTGCGGAAGATTTTCCGTTGTGTAAGTAAACAGTTTGCACGTTTATGAATATTTTTCCTTTACATTTAAAGTAATTTGCTTGTGATATTTTTGTCGAAAATTTCATTAGTGTTTTCGCACGCGGCACGTGTTGAAAATACATGCAATGTTTCAAAATTTGATAGTTAATGTTTCATTTACCTTCACTGCTTCTGTGGTGTGCTTAAATAGGTTACACTTCCTCCGCTGTTCTTTATCAGAAAAGACGTTGATAGATCGAAAACTCGAATTATAATTGTGATACAATCTCTAGTGAGTTTCTTGTCAATTTATGTGTGTAATAAGTAAGATAACTTCCGATAAGTTTCACAAACTCTTGAGGACTTGTTGATTGTCTTGTAGATTTAAAATCATAGACTTATCCAAAATTTTGAGAATTCCCATGAGTCTTTCACATAATATTATTCTGTGACATAACCACATAACACTGAACGTTCGAATACGATAGCTTTCAAAGAGCCTGTGAAGACATTATCCAGTCGGCACCATTATCAATTATAACTGGTCTCATCTCGCTGAACCCTGTATCATTGTCTGTTTAATTCGGTGCTCTTTAGATTTTATTGTGTCTTCAATTCACGAGACCTGGCGCGAAGCCAACTTGTACAAAATGTCAATACGATGCATTATCACTTTTTCTGCCGCGCGGCATCGATCTAACATCGATTATTGTGCGTGAACGTCCATAAAATTTAAATATTAAAAGTAAAACAAAAAATATATACATGACATTGGTGTAAAAGTGATTAGTTGTCTGAAGAAAAAACAACATATTTTGTTCCAGTTAAAAATTTGACCCTTACTGTGAGCCTTGACATCTTTAGTGCAGTTATATTTGAAATCAGTAGTGCCCACGTGTGTCCAAGGTGCAAATGAAAATACAATAAGAATGTGCTTTAAGAATATGAGACGACGGTTGCCAAGACGAACGATGGAGTATTAACCGTGCGCCGCCGGTAAAATGCATGATTTCGGTATTTGCGAATACCTATTCTCGATACACGGAATCTGCATTTAGATTTTTGACACTTTTAAATTTTGTGGCATTGGGTAAGCGCTATAGTGTTTGAAAAATAATTTAAGATAAGTAGATAGAACTGGAACATCAAACAAAGTTGACAGTGGATCTTTGATCGCCAAGCAAGCAAGAAACTACCACGGTCTAGTAGCACACTTCTCGTGGATAATCTGGTGGGAACGTAACGATGCCTCCTGGTTCGCCTCTCACCATCCGTCTAGTGCCTAACTGTATTGAGGTAGGGAACACTCATATTTTTTCATTCATCAATTATGTCAGATTTTCTCCCCAAGACATCTTTATGTTCCACATTAGTGCAAAATATATATTGTCTGAACCCCACGCGAAGTGTTGTATCACTATAAACACCTTACTTTCTCAGTTGTTGTGCTGGTTTACCTACTCTCGAACGAAAGGGCCCCACAGACTATCAGTCCGCCTGTACGCAACGACCTGTCAGTGGTTTGCAATCTACCACACACCCAGTTTTATATACAAAAACCGAATGTCAGACGGCCTGTTCGACCAAGGGCTGCAGGTGGCCTGACCGACACTCTAAAATTGTCCAATGCAGAATGAGTGGCGGCGGGCTCAGTAAACCATTGCAGTATTCTTTCTAACACCATAATAATTAGGTATTGTGTTCTTCTCTGCTTTTGTACATCGTTCGTCTCATTTTGTGATTCCGACCAACACAGCATTCGAATAGTTAGTGTTAGCTTGCTACATACAGGTAGCTAATGCCAAAAGTAAAGGAGATTTTTCAGTTTTGTATGGAGCCTCGGCTAGGACTTTGTATACTATACCATAGGCAAGCAAAAGATAAATATAATAACTGAAAACTAATTATATCGCAATAAGCTAACGCGTTTGATGGTCTCTGTGTTCCCTGATTCTTACAACCCAAGTCTCTATAAGTCGAGAGTGAATAGGCTTCTCCTGGGCAGGCATGTAACATCCTAGACTGCATAATGTTAGCCAAACAAGATGGCGGTCAAATGCTTGCCAGGTTTCTAATAAAAAAAAACACGTGTCATGAACGAAATGTTAACTTGGCGCTGGGACACGTATATATCAAGATATTCAGGGCCTGCGCTGCCAAGCAGCTTACCGCGAATTTTACCAGAACGCCGCCGGCCGGTCCAATGGTCGATGTGGTCTTGCGCTTGTTCTCCCAAAATTCAAGTATACTTACTGTAGTTATTCTTTTGTTTTAGTTTTCAATCACATTTTATAACTATTGCCTGTCATCGCCTGCCATATCAACAGTGATTGGTAGTCGTCACATAATAAAAACCACATTGATAGGAAGTCAGCATGGTACATTATGTAGACAGGTGTAGTGTGGGTGTTGAAATTATGACTAGATAAACGTTAAATTAAATCTGAGGGAACAACGGAGTTTAAAATTTTAAATTACGATTGAAACTTCGGTTCTGCGACGAATTTAGAAAACACGCGAACTTTATTGCACGATCTACCATTCTGCAGTATGTAAGCTGCGTTATGAAAGTCCATTTAAAGTTTGACGAAGGATCGCTATTCTACGGACTTCGTATATTACAAGCTTTCCATTAACTTGCCATGTTAGTTAGTTTGTTAGTTAGTGGGGGACAAATCTTGCAAGCTTAATTTGACCCACTTTCCAGTGTCCGATGGAGCTGAAATTTTGTATACAGGTTTAGTTTAGATGACAATACAAAATTTAAGTACAGTCAGCAAAAAAGGTTGTCATAAAAAATAATTTTTACAAAAAACTTTTTATCACAATTACTACGGGGGCTACCGGCTAAAATTGAAGACCATATTAAGGACTTCAAATGTTAAATGAAGCCCATGCACATATTCATATTTTTTTGCCGGTAGCCCCCCAGATAAATATTGCTAGAAAATTTGACTTGAGTTATTATGCGCGACAATTGGCAATGGAAATAAGAAGAATTTTGCCCATGAACAGAAACAGTAGTTATATAGTTTCATAACATACGGCGTATTATCACTAGTAAATTCACAAAATAATTGCATTTTTAATATTTAACAGCTTTACATATTAAGACTGTATAGATAGTTGTGTACTTACTGTTTATCATCACAATTTCGTGCTCGTTTTTGCGATTACGATGTGCTGATATCACATTCGTCTTGTTTTTTATTACAGGGAAACCGACTTTTAAGCGGTCGCTCGTATAACAAAGTTTTTGGCTCTCCTCCCAGTATTACATACCATTAATTTTTTTTCTAGTTTAACCGTTTTAACCGCCTCTGTGGTCTAGTGGATCACACCACCGGTATAAGACCCAGAGGTCCCGGATTCGATTCCCAGTGGGGTGACATATTGTATTCGGTTTGGTAGTTAGGACTTAAAACAAGTCCACCTGGCTTAGTTACCACCATCTTATCTAAGTCTGACGCCATAACAATGATGTTTTCAGCCTTATTGTGTTTTGGCAGTTAGAAAAAAGATAGCCAGTTTATCAGTGATTGAGGATTCCAGAAGTAGTGCGCTTCCACCTTCAGCTTTATCACCACTTAACATCCAGGTGTGATGAAGGCTAAGTGCTAACCCGTTTTGGATAAAAAAAAAGTGCACAATAATACCTACTATTTTTAATAGTGTCGAAGCGCTATAACTGCTGTTAATTAGTTTTGTAGGGAATTTTAAAACTGCCATGACATTTACCAGCTCGTAGCGTGTCCTAATATTGAAAAGACAGCCCACGGCTTGCTTCGTTCCTTTGCGCCAATTTCAGTACACAGCATTACTGAATACTGAGGCGCGTCGCTGTCATTAGCGTATTTTCTTCGGAAATGACAAGAATAATATTAGTGATCTTTCAGTTATTCGAATCGTTTTCGAATTCGAAAGTGTTTTCGCTATTCGGTGCATAACTGTTTCGTAAACAGTCAGTTTTAATACTGCCCATATTTCTCCCCCTTAAAGACAATGTCTATAAACAAGCGAATTAGGAAACTTTACCGTCGCCCGTTGACAGCGAAGAAGTGTTCAAGTCGGCCAATACACAGACAGAGCATTATTCGAAGATGTAGCCCGATAAAAATTTCGGTAAACACTCACTTTATTTCTGGCCATTACAGACAATGACTTTTAAATGAGCAAACGAGTTAGCAAACTTCACCGTCGCCAAGGCGCAAGCTTTTCACTCCATTTCGTTGCTGTTTTCATCGTAAACGCGCGTTTGTATCGCTCTGTAAAAACACAATAATGGTGGTGCGCATCACAATTTGTTATAAAGCCTCTCCTCATGTGTGGATATTTGACCAGCCGCGTCAAGAAACCCCCACGCCCACATGTCCGGCGGTGAGTCCCGCGCTGCCATTCAGCTCGGTCACCGTGCTACCTAGTTTAGTTGCTGACAGCGAAGAAGGGTTCAAGTCGGCCAATATACAGACAGAGCATTATTCGATGATGTAGCCCGATAAAAAATTTCTATCGAAAAAAAACGGAAGAGAATGTTGAACATTCTAATATTTTTGTCGCTACTCGGTAAACACTCACTTTATTTCTGGCCATTACAGACAATGACTTTTAACGAGCAAACGAGTTAGCAAACTTTACCGTCGCCAAGGCGTAAGCTTTTCACTCCATTTCGTTTATGTCTTCATCGCAAGCGCGCGTTTGTATCGCTGTAACAACACAATAATGGTGGTGCGCGTCACAATTTGTTATAAAACCCCTCCTCATGTGTTGATATTTGACCAGCCGCGTCAAGAAACCCCTACGCCCACATGTCCGGCGCTGAGACCCGCGCTGCCAGTCAGCTCCGTCACCGTGCTACCTGGTCGTTGACAGCGAAGAAGGGTTCAAGTCGGCCAATACACAGACAGAGCATTATTCGATGATGTAGCCCGATATCATTTTTCTATCGAAAAAACGGAATAGAATTTTGACCGTTCTAGTATTTTTGTCGCTACTCGGTAAACACTCACTTTATTTCTGGCCATTACAGACAATGACTTTTAACGAGCAAACGAGTTAGCAAACTTTACCGTCGCCAAGGCGCAAGCTTTTCACTTCATTTCGTTTCTGTTTTCATCGTAAGCGCGCGTTTGTATCGCTCTGTAAAAACACAATAATGGTGGTGCGCGTCACAATTTGTTATAAAACCTCTCCTCATGTGTTGATATTTGACCAGCCGCGTCAAGAAACCCCCACGCCCACATGTCCGGCGGTGAGTCCCGCGCTGCCAGTCAGCTCGGTCACCGCACTGACGGCCAAGAAGGGCGTCAAGTCGGCCAAGAAGAAGGTCAAGCAGAAGGTCAAGCCTAAGATGAAGACAAGCACCAGTAAGGTAGACAGCACCGTCGTCGACGCAGAGGCTGATGAGTGAGTATACAAGTGCTGTTAAAATCTTTTGTATATCTCGCTAAAGTTAACTTGTTAAATTCACATGCCTTCATTCATAACATAGAACTTTTGTCTTTAAGGCGATACTCGGAAAAAATATGCTGAAGCGAGATAGCAATGAGAAAACGACGCGCGCGGGAGTGAGACCGATTTTGCAGATTAGGCAAAAAGAACACAAAATCACTTCGTATTAAAAAACTATAGCGATTTAAAAAAAATGCTTCCACACGATCCTAAATATTATTGGTGTCCATTAATTAAACTAATTCCCAATAGTTTATGTAACCCCATTTAAGAATAATCTTGAATTTTCGTATTTTTTAGAGGTCTTTTCGAAAATAAAAAGAGTCGAGGCAAAATCATAAAATCGTGTTTCTGAAACTATACGATTCTAGATAAAGGTATGAAGAAATATATATCTTAAAACCAGATTTGTAACAACTCTAACCGTCCTATAGTTTTATATCAAAAAGTCCATACTTTTTCCGAGTAGCGCCTTAATACTCTATTTTCAATAAAGTGTGTAATTCAGTGCTCAATATTGATGCCTTGACTGCATTGAGCTTTTTTTTAAATTACTGTTTTCTCTCAATTTGAATGACACATACTGAACAAAGATGCATAGGTCCACAAAGTTGCATGTCCACTTATAATATCTTAAATATTAATTTATAGTATACTAGTGGCAACCCGCGGTTTCATCCGCATGGTACCCGTTCCCTTGGGAATATCGGGTTCAAATATAGCCTATGTTACTCAGAAAGAAGAATGTAGCTTCATAATTGAGAAAGAATTTTTAAAATCGGGCCAGTAATTTTTGAGTTTATTCGTTACAACGAAAATACAAATCTTTTCTCTTTATAATATTAATATGGAAGTATAGATTGTAACTGTATTTCCGTTTCTATTTTTAGATACTGGTGCAATTATTAACACTTTGTGAATAATAAATATTTCTATCGTGTCTTTCTATTTCTAATTTCATTGAAGTGCTAATCATTGTCTTATGATAAATCAAAATGCGAGTCATTTAATTACAAGTTTTACAGTAACATTTTATCAATTTTCTTTGCAGTGCTCATAGTAGATCGCCTTCCCCGGACCCGATCGTCGACTCCCCCTGGCCGATGGAAACGGAGCCGGCGCCGGAATCGGAATGGAACGGAACGGCCGGGAAGCCGGACGCCTCCGATCCCGTGTCCATCAACAAGCTGTCCACCAAACTCAACGGGACTGTGGTGTCGGCGAAGAAGGTGCCTTCGAAAGGTGAGCTTAAAGTTTATTTTCCATTGCACACTTTTTACATTCAACAATCAACTGTGAATATAGTCTGATTCAAACTTGATGACACGTGAACATCGCGCGACACGCTGCACAGTAGACAAATTACAGGCATGCAGCACGTGTAGCATGACAAATCCGAGAAGAGTTTTGTCTACCACGAAAGTCTATAATGGACAGCCAAACAATAGATTTGTCTACGATGAAATGTCATTTTTGACGTTTCGATATAGACAAAACCTTTCTCGAGTTCATCATGATACCTGTGCAGGTGGGAAAGGGGACGTTGCGGTGTACTCTACTACGTATAGTAGCTAACTTCACGGCGGCCAAGAAGATTGAATCGCATTGTACATGGTGGGTTACCCTTGAACGAAATCGTAATAGACACTCCTTGCGCTAACGTCAAACAAAATAAAATCAAAAGTAAGGACGTAATTGCAAGGCGATAAGGTTCACAGATTTAATGGTTTTAAATCTATTATATCGATGACTATTGCAATTTCGTTCAAGAGTAACCCACCTGATATTTGTTAGCTAGGTATTACTAATCAAAACAATATTGATTGTTTACTTCTTTCAGTAATATTCCTAAGTAAAGAAGTGTTGTTTCCACTTGATTTAATATTATCATTGTGTTATGGTATGCAGTACCTTATCTAAGAAAACAATGGATGTGACAATCTATAGTGGCTGTATAGATTGTCATTCATTTCCTATTGTTATTTACCACTGATTTCAGTCATAGATTTGCTATTTATATGGTTATAAAAATATATTGTTTTTCAGTTAGAGCCAAACACAAAAACGTAGTTTTACATTTTGTTGGAAACTATGAAACGAAATGAATATAGATGTGTTTTTAAGATTTTTTTCTTAACAAGAATTGATTTACCATTATGCCGGTAGTACACCACACCGCCAAACGCCGCGAAACTTAGCAGCGGCGCCGCTGAGCATCCCACCTACCCAAGTAATCTATTGTAGGGCGCGCATTAGGGTTGCCAGGACTTCCAAACAGAAATGCCTGACTGGCCAGCTAGTTTATCCGGACTTTTGGGTATCAAAGCCGGACACCCTAAAAACCAAGGATTTCATGCCTTTATTCTAAAACTAGCGGATTACCTGCGTGGTACCCGTTCCCGTAGGAATATCGGGATAAAATATAGCCTATGTCACTCGGGAAGATTGTAGCTTTCTAGTCAAAGAATTTTCTAAATCGGTTTATTACTTTCGGAGCCTATTCGATGCAAACAATCAAATCTTTCCTCTTTATAATATTAGTATAGATAAAAGCCATATTTTTGCAGTTTCTAATAATTAAGTTCCTTCATTAAATAATCAATAAGTACTATTAAAGTCTCAACGGCGGACCGGCGAGTTCGCGAGTTGGCCAAAAATGTAAAAACCGGACAGGCCAGACACCGTCTTATTTGGCTGGACAAGTATAAAAAAGCCTGACCCTGTCCGCCTTTATACGGACGCCTGGCAACCCTATTGGCGTAGCTGAGGGCCTACTCTGAAACGCAAAACCCGAAACTTCGATACACCCGTCTTTCTCACTCTCAGTCATGACAGAATCGAGTGAAAGGGGCGGGGCTAACCGAAGAGTACTACAGAGTACGGTCCCCTGTAGCGCACTTGCCTCTGTGACACCTCCGCCGTTGAACTAACAAAACTAAAAAAAAGTGTATTACCGGCATTATTTAAGTACGAAGTATAGCGAGACGAAGCATGCAGTTTTGATACGCATATTAGTTCCCATATCTATCTTACTACATATTTCTTGCCTCTGTTAGTCTAATTTCTTATACAAAAGCACTAGAAATACTTTAACGTTGTTTACAGAGAAGCAAACCAAGGAGCAACTATTTCTAACCGCGTTACACACGACGAATCCATTCAAAAGTCTGCCGACACGCAAAGGTTATTTACCGCAGTTTACAAGTCGCAGCTACTAAGTCATTGTCCCCACAAACGCAGTCGGAACTAACTTGAACATTAATTTGTTAACTAATGAGTATTGGGGTCGGGCCAATCGATTTTTAATCGAGTCAAGTTTTTTGATTTTATCGGTGTATCTTGATACTTAAATACGCAAGCTAGAATATGGGTTCAACCCTGTTTCTATTTTGAACCCTTCTGTTTTGAATAAAATAAATGTAGAATAGAAAATGTAAAAGATATAAGTCAACATTCTTTCTTTTAAATTGGCTTTAAAACGATTCAATGTTGTGTTATTTATTATCTGACTTAATCTTATGACGAAACGTGATTTTGTTTACCGTGTTAAGGAGAATGGGTTGACAGAAAGTTAAATTTGACGCTAATATTGACGTCATTTTTAAAGTATGCCGCCGCCGTTGTTGTCGTTTCAGTATTCTATTTTAAGAGACTTTTCCCAAGATTTTTACGCTATGCAGATTTCCTGTTTATTATAGCAAAATTCGTAAAATAATGTTATTTTACAACTGCGTTTGTGATTTACTACATACATTTTTCGGCTTTACATAATAGCTTTAGCTTTAGGGTAATTTATTACCATTGCCCTATATTTGACATTAAAGTATTTGAAGAGGTATTTTAGAGGTGGCTTGGATATACATACATACTATCATATACACTTTTTAGATAGATGTATAGACCGTTTTTAAATTATAAGCAGATTGGGGCGTACTAAAAACTAGTGACTCTACTTGACAGTATAAATTCATGTAAGCATTAGAATGGTGTGTCGTATTTTGGTCAAAGCCGGTAGAAGTTCCATATTTTTTTTTGTAATTTCCAGAATCATTTTTAGATTTTTTTATTTCATCGTGAACTAGAAGTATCTGAAATAAATTAACGTTGTTTTAGTTTTAAATAGGCTTAGCTACTAGCTTAATACGTAATAATGATTTCAACCTGGTAGTTCACGTACTACTAAGTCCAGAAAAAAAGGCCTTGAATGATGATCAGACAAATATCTAAGTGATGCTGTAAGGGTCCCGTTATTGGGCATATATGGCATAAATTGTATCATACAATCACCACAAACCAAAAATCTTAAAATAATGATACATTGATTTCTTCACAGCAAAATCATATATGTCTGCGTTGACTGATTGTTTTTAAAGGAGCCCACAGATGATCAGTCGGCCTGTCGGCAACAGCCATAGTACTCCTAGTGTGAGTTTGGCAAACTGTATTAGTAATCGAAAACTTTCGCTCTATCTCTTTCATGTCCTTTGGCTACTTTACCGACATGAGCAGTTCATCCGAGTATTCGTAAACGTTGACAGTATAAATCAACTGATATGAGGGGTACTGACAGGCCGCTGCCGACAGGCGAACTGATCCATCTATGGGGCGCTTAACTTTAATCAACATTTGTCTTTCAGAATCTCCCCTTAGCCTACCGGACACGATAAACAGTTGTCTCCGGCCTTCCCTCTTCCCCCGGGTGCCTCCGTACCTCAAGTTCGTGGGCCACGAAGACACCACCCCCCTGAAGATCCCCCTGCCGATACAGAAGCACCTCAAGTGGAAACTCACCACCATCACGCCGATAGTAGTTAAGAAAACACTCACCAACTCCGGGTTTAGATTAGTCAAAAGCGAATGTGATACGGCGGAATGTCCGCAGGAAGGTAAGTGCACATAATTTTTTTTTCTTTGTTCCATCTAAGGCTGCGTTCCCAGTAAGCAAACAGTTTGCCGCCGACTGAGTTAGCGGCGTATCGGCTTAGTACGCCCTTCCATATATTTGAAACGGAGTGTTCACAGTTTGCTAGTTTTGCGCTCACTCTACGCGTAACGCTGCAAACTGCATAGAGTGAGCGCAAAACTAGCAAACTGTGAACACTCCATTTCAAATTTATGGAAGGGCGTACTAAACCGATACGCCGCTAACTCAGTCGGCGGCAAACTTTTAGCCTACTGGGAACGCGGCCTTAAGTTTCCAGTCGTTATTAATTGTCGCGCTAAACGTTATTTAAACTTTGTTGTTAATGAAAGTTGTAGATTGATGAATTGATGAAAACATAGAATTGGAATCCTATTCCTTTATCGAAAGTTTGTGAATCCGGGGGCTGACGATGAGAAGACTAATGGTGGCCATACACCATCCTGCCTATCGTCCAATCGGCATGACGCTGCAGGCTTGATCCAATCTGCAGTTCGTCCATCCATATACACCATAATTGATAACTGCCATGCCAATCCACGCCCACCCACGGTCAGTTCAACTTAATCCAATCGGCAGCGTCATGGCCGATTGGACGATAGGCAGGATGGCCACCATTAGTCTTCTCATCGTCAGCCCCGGATTCACAAACTTTCGATAAAGGAATAGGATTCCAATTCTATGTTTTCTCTTTGTCTCTGTGAACTGAGTAACAGTGACAATACATACATTCTGCTCTCGAGAACGTTTCCAAATGTTTGTGAATAAGAGGTGGATCCATCGAACATAGTAACTTAGTGTAGTGATAATAGAACAGACACAAATCTTTCTTTTTATAGTACGTTAAGTACATAATATTATAACCATATGAGTCGTATTCTTTCAGAAACGGTCGAATGGATAGGTATATGGGGTAAGCACATGAAGTCGCTAATGTTCAGAGCGATAAAAGACGGCCAGAAAATGAACCACTTCCCAGGAACCTTCCAGATAGGTCGCAAAGACCGCTTGTGGAGGAACCTGCAGAAACTAGCTGCGAGATATGGTGTGTCCGAGTTCGGGATCATGCCGAAGACTTACGTGCTACCTCATGACATGAAGCTCTTGAAACACGACTGGGAGAAGTATTCAGCTAATAATGAAAAATGGATCATAAAACCGGTGAGTTAGAGTACATTTTAGAAGAGTATGTACAGTAGTAGACGTAAAGTAAAATAGTAAAGTGGTAAATATTTAGCGGAATCAACTTCTTTGCAGTCAAATTTTTTTAAGCCCTTTATAAAATGTGTGTAATTTTGTTGTTAGTATGTACCTACCTACTATTTTTATTGAACAAAAATGTAGTAAGTCAATGCGATGATAAAGTTAAATTATGTCCTGGAATGCCTTGAAGAGTAGCAGATATTTACAGTGTGTTGTTGTAACCAAGTGGATATCAAGTAGAAGAATTTAAGTAAATCTTAATATCTGTATCTGATCTGAACCATTTACAAGCAAACAATTTTTTACAAGCTTTTTCTTAACTTGCCATGTTAGTTAGTTAGTGGGGGACAAATCTTGCAAGCTTAATTCTTCTCAGTGTCCGATGGAGCTGAAATTTTGTATACAGCTTTGGTTTATATGACAATACAAAATTTAAGTACAGTCAGCAAAAAAGCTTGTCATTAAAATGAAATTTTATCAATAATGGTAATAATTAACTCTTGTCTTTCCACCATCAGCCTGCCTCCGCCCGAGGGACGGGCATCAAAGTAGTCTCCCGTTGGACGCAGATCCCTAAAAAACGGCCTGTCGTGGTCCAGCGCTACATCTCCAAGCCTTACCTGATCAACGGCAGCAAGTTTGACATGCGCCTTTACGTGCTAGTCACGTCTGTGCACCCCCTTAGGATATACCTGTACAAAGACGGCTTGGCGAGGTTCGCTTCAGGTGAGTTTTGCATTTTGTTTGGAATACGTCTCGAAGGACCAACATTTAAGAATTTAAACTGGCATAAAAAAATCAATTGTGGAGAAGATTCTATAGGCTATTAATTTTAAGTTTTAAGGTCATAGCCCACTTATACCGCACTTATTGGCTCCCACCCAACCAAATATACAATAGCAGGCAGCGCGCGGTAAGCGAGCCTGCCGCAAGCTAAATTAAAAAAGACATTAAGTCCATATTTGACTGCTCATACATTGTTTGGGTAGGAGCGGTGCGGTATAAATGGGCTAAGTCCTTTATTTTGCGATTTGGGGCGATCAGGGTCGCCACACATTGGGCTAAACATATATGAATTGAATTGTGAATCATTATTTGATTGAATCAGGCGTCATTTGGCGGAAGTCTCTAACCATTGTGAAAAACGAAATATATGTAGCTTACTTTCGCAAAATTTACTTTTGCCGAAGTAAGCTACATATATTTCGTTTTTCACAATAAATTGTGAATCATCGACACGAAGAAGATTAATTTTAACTTAAGATGTATAAAGAATTCATCGTTTAAAACTGACAAAAACAGATACGACTAAGTTTTCTCTCAATAACTAAACTACTGAAGCAACATGGTTCCATGATTACGAGTCTTGTCTGCGTCGTTGACAAATGCGAATAAAGTAGCTATCTTGAAGATTAGATCATTAAACTGTCGTGATTGCTGTTACAATTTAATAATTTTAGATTATCATTTAATCGTTATTGATAGCTGATGATAAATCTTTGACATTTTGATAAATTTATTTGTCTTCCTAAATACCTTACTTCACTTGCCACTTAAGTTCTGTTTTAAAGAATGCAGTAAAATAACGACAGATGACATGTAGTTAGATGTACTGTGGATGCTAAATGAACGGTAGAATAGTTTATGCATAGTCCTTTCCCAATTCATTCTGTCACTCTATCATTCATCAGTCATCAGTTTATCACACACAAACATTTAATCTATCATTTTTTGCCTGAAACCTATAGGAAAGCTGTTTTATGTGAGATATTAAGGCTTAAATCTCAGTTAACTATATTTCTTTACAGTTAAATATAATGATGAACTGGCGTCACTAAATGACCGGTACATGCATTTGACAAACTACTCAATCAATAGACTGTCCAAAAACTATACGCCCAATGAGGACTTCGCGGCCTGCGAAGGACACAAATGGTGAGTTATTCCTGCGATGCGACTGGTAATAAAATAATAATAAAATAATAATAAAATTAAAATAATAATAAAATTATGCTTTATTTTCTCCACAATAATAAAGTTACAGTTACGGTTTTGTTGTATACATATTTTAAGTTAATATTAGTATTGTGGAGACTGGTGCCCGTACTAAGGTTACGACCCGTTTTACAGGTCACCAGGCCTCCATACCCCGGAATTACTTTGGTGTAAATAATATTATATACAATGCTTACCCTAGAGTACATCATTAGCACATGAGAAAACAGTAAGCGTTAAACAGCGAAAAACATTAAGCATTAACTTACCTAACAAAAATTTTAACCTTTCACACTGATTAGTGCAATTAGTTTAATTTGATATACTTACTTAAATATTGTATTATACTGTATAGGTAATCTCTTAAACCAATAATAATAATAATCATTATTATCATGAAAAAATGTATATTGCATACATTGGTGTGGGCCCCTTACCTATAATAACTTGTGAAAGCTCGATTTTACCCCGGAGGCCTGTGTTGCCGTTGCTAGGACTAGAAAATCAGACATGTTATGGTAGTTAGCTTCCAAATGATCTGAGCGTCCAAACCTACCAAAAATATCTGAACACTTGACAAAAATCACTCTTATTACAATACTTTAAGATGTACTTTCATTTGTAGTCATTTGTTCTCAAACAAAAAAATAAAATGCACCTTTACGTCTTGAGATAAGGTTGATTATTGTCAAATATTCAGATATATTTGATGAGTTTGAACGCTCAGATCATTATGACCATTTAAAAAGGCCGTAGGCGTGCCAAAAACTTCATTTTCCTAATTCCATGCAAACGAAGTCCCGGTGGCCTTTAGTTTGTATTTATTGTGCGTAAGTTTGATCTTTTGCTTTTGATTCCAGGACGTTACAAACCCTATTTCACTACTTAAAGACTGAGAAGCATGTAGACACAGACGCGCTATGGGACGCGATGAAAGATCTCGTGATCAAGACCATTATATCGGGGGAAGCCAGCATCAGTGCTCTGACGAAAGCTAATGTCACATCCCGGTATAACTGCTATGAACTGTTCGGGATTGATGTTTTGCTGGACGAGGACCTCAAGCCGTGGCTATTGGAGGTATGGTACCTAGATCTTTTTATGGACTTCTTGATCAAAATGTTAACTTTTCCTTATGAATTGGGTAAAAGAAAAGGTTTATTTCATTGTTGAAAATATTGAAAGTATCTACTTTTTTCTAATACTAATTCAGTTTCAATAATTAAAAATTGCATTGCAAAGCAATTGCATGATTTAAAACAAGGTTTATTTAATTTTAAAACAATGCTTTTTTCCTTTTAAATTGCTCTTTGGGTAATATAATTGGGTATCGGAAAGAGGCTGTAAAATTAATTTATTATGTTATTGAATTGGAGTGTTTAATTCTTCTTATTATACTATTTGATGGCTATTTTCTAATTTTGTGATGAATGATATGAGTACTGAGTATGAACTTTTACGACACACTTCATTGGTCAGCACTGAAACAACGCTGACAAGCATTGTTATTTTTATCAGTGATAAATAATAGATGTTTGGCGAAGGTCGGATGCCCTAAATGCGGTATCTATTGGTGGTAATCTGTGTCATAGATAGACTGAATATACATAAGATTTTGATTTTGAGTTTGTTCAGGCTAGAAACTCAGTATGCGATCATCACTTTAGATTAATGCTTAGTTATTCCGAAGTTAATGTGCTAAATAGATGTGGCTAAAATGTTTATGTGCCAATGTTGCAGGGTTGAGACCTGGTACTCAAGATACAGGGTTTACCTAGTTTGAGCACCAGTCTCCCTTTCGATAGTGTATTTTTTATTTTATTTTAACATAAGATAATGTTCTTGTCTGTGTCAAAAGGGAGAAAATAAACAAATTTTTATTATTTTTATAATTTTTATTTATTATTTATTATCACTATATGCGATGTTTGCAGGTGAACATATCTCCGAGCCTGCACAGCGCGTCGCCGCTGGACATCCACGTGAAGGGCCCGCTAGTATCCACCGTGCTGAACATCGCGCAGTTCCAGGTGCCCACCAGGACCAACCTGGAGATGCTGGCCAAGGAGAAGCCGCACAAACTGGTCAGTGCTCACTTGTTATGTTCCTCTAATTCTATCTATCTACCGAAAATCGAAACTTCGTTAGCCTTGCCGCTTTCACTCGATTCTGTCATGCCCGGGGAGTGAGAGGGACGGGTATCACGAAGTTTCGTTTTTTGTTGAATTAGGCTGCGTTCTCAGTAGGCAAACTGTTCGCCGCCGACTGAGTTAGCGGCGTATGGGTTTAGTTTTGCGCTCACTCTACGCAGTTTGCAGCGTTACGCGCGCCGACTGTTTCAGTGGGCGGCCGACTCACAGGAAAACCGGTTCCAGTCGGCGGCGAAATGGTTTTAGTTTGCCGGCGAAATGGTTTTAGTTTGCCGGCGTAGTGGATACAAATTATTGCCGCTAACTGTTCATAACATAAGTAAACTGAAGATTCAGTCGGCAGCGGCAGCTCAGAACAAATTGCTTGCGATGACGCCGGCAAATTGATATGAGTTTGCCGCTTACTTCTGTGGAAACACATCTATTTACTCGGTCGGAAATACACATTACATTAAATGTGTATTTTCGGGCTGTTTACTAAACTCCAATTAGAATTAAATTAAAAAACTACTTTATTGGTTTGTGTAAAACACCTTTTGTGTTTACTTTATAACCTGTGCTCTTCTAGAGGACAGTACGTCTCGGCATTTATTACTTGTGAATGAAATGAATAATATACTTACAAAGATTATAATGATTTAACTTGTTTTTTCTAGACTGGATTACCCTACGATAACAGATTATATACTGTGTACCTGTCAAAAGAAGAAAGAGATAAACATATAATTTATACAAATATGGAAGATCGGGATATGGTAAGATGTTTTTATTTATAAAAGTTAGTCAAAACAGTCTTATTTTGTAGTTCAGATCATTTACCGACTATGCATTGGATTCTTATTAAATAAAATAACAGAGTTTTCAATTAAGTTATTTTCATGAAACACGATATTGGAAACAAATCGATCGGAAGCTCACATAAACTCTTGAAACATATTATTCTGATAGGCGATTGCGTAAAGTCAATCGTATTAATTTGACAGTTCATATTGTAAAGGAAAAATGTGATAGTAAAAAACCACGAGCCCTATAAGTAGCTTTCAGGCGGGATCCGAACTACTATTACTAGAAAGCTACTTATAGGGCTCGTGGTTTTTTACTATCACATTTTTACTATACTTACAAAATTGCATTGTGTGAAGGCATAAAAATAATTTAAAATCTCAGTTCATATTGTATCGTAATAAAAGTCAATCCCTACAAATTGCAGCCGATTGAATACGATATGAACAGACAAATTAATACGATTACCTTAGACATCGGTTACACGCTAATTCTGGCGTCAGTTCAGTCCATCATTCTGGTCAGAATGACGAGAGAATTATGGTGTAACCATTCAGACTGACAGACTGATGGTCTGGACTGATGAAAATTAAATATTTTAAACAATATTTGTCAGTCCGTTTCGAATGACAGACAGGAGACTGAACTGACGCCAGAATGAGCGTGTAACCGATGTCCTACGCAATGGCACCCCTGGTTCCTACTCTGAACATTCGTCTTAATAATTATATTTTTTTCGTATAGTACCTTCGCGACATCTTATCAACCCTCACCCCAGACGACGTGCGCCACCTGATCCAAGCTGAGGACGAGTTGACCCAATCCGGTGATATGGAGCGAGTGTTCCCCACACACGAAACCCATAAATACCTGGGTTACCTCACCGGGCCGCGCTACTACAACCGGCTGTTCGACGCCTGGGAGGCGCGCTACCACCGCCACCGGCAGCCTGGTGAGATGTTAGACTAGTTCCACAGTTATCCAGGAGGCCTAGCATGCGCACCACGAGATAATTATGTCGTCTCCAGCGCGTATTGCTGTCTTGCTTATATTAATGATAAGTGAACAGGACAAAATTGTCAACAAATTTTCTTGTGGCGCGCATGCTAGGCCTACTGGACAGCCGTATGATCCAAGCTGAAGACGAGTTGACACAGTCCGGGGATATGGAAAGGGTATTCTTCACACCATAATATGATACCCATAAATACCTGGGTTACCTCACCGGGCCGCGCTACTAAAACCGGCTGTTCGACACCTGGAAGGCGCGCTACCACCGCCAACGGCAGCCTGGTGAGATTCTTTCAGAGAACAAGAACACAGACACTCACCGCGCATTTATTATATACGCTTACACTTGCGCGCGCGCATACGAGTACGAACACGCCCTTGCGTATACGCATACAATAAAATGAAGACCCATAAATATTTTGATCTTTATTTCAATTATAAGCGTAGATAACACTACAAATAAATTATTTCAAGACCCAATTTCAAAAAGAACACTTTTCTTCGCCATGATACCGTTTTGTTTGACTTAGTCTAAAATTAGTTTTAAATAAGGGCCTGTTTCACAATGTCTAAGTAAGTTCTGATTAGCTGTTACTTGACAGATAGTCCATACAAAACTGTCAATTAAACTGGAAAGTATCTCCTAATTGGACATTGTGGAACAGGCACTTTATGTTATTTTTAAATTATTGAATGGTTTGCCATTTGACTGCTTTTCGGGCGAGTAAAGTAAATATAAAATTTTACAGTTAAAAAATTTGCTTAAAAACGTGATATGTTAGTGGATTTATTAATATTTCTGGTACGGATAAGACAATACTGAGAGTTATATGATTTACCATATATCAGCAACTCGAGTAAAGTTTTGTCTATATTGAAACGACAAAAGTGACATTTTATCGTAGACAAACCTATTGTTTGGCTGACTTTCGAGGTAGACAAAACTTTTCTCGGCTTTGTCATGCTACGTGTGCTGGGCATAATCTTCAAGATCATCATTAGCAAATGAATGATATAACTTTCCAGGTCTCGAGTTGCTGCGTAACCTGTGCGACATCGGCTACCACTTGGAAGTGCCGCCCGTGCCCTTGAAGGTAACTGTGCGACCGCCTCCCGCTAATCGTAAACTAGACGAGAGAACCCCCGCGATTTTCGACCCTAGCGCCTACGATATAGAGTTCAATGTCCCCTTGCTTAACGTCGCGTGGCGCTGGCTGTACCTGCTCCTAGCTCTTATGATGCTTATTCTGACGCTGCTTTGCGATTATAGCCCTTAAACCTGTGCGAGCAAAGTCTATCGCTTTCTTATTAGCAAATTAATTAAATTAAATTTAAATTGATGATTGCAGAGATGAGGCATTCTGCATTTTTTTTTTGTAAATTATATGTGATACCACTATTGCATTTGTGTGACATTATAGTTTTAAAAGTGGTTTTAAAATGTCATGAAAAATACTTAAGTGCGTAAGAAAAATAACAGGGTTTCGATAACTTCGAGAATTACAAAAAGGTGCTTTTCAATTAACTATCTTATGAATTAGAAAATAACTTTGATATTCATTAGTCGTTTATCAAAGAGAAGTTAAAACAAAGTAGGTTTAAATATGCTTTGGTTGTGGGTAGATATAAGTGTCATTTGTATTTATATCTCATTTATAAATATATATTACTACATTCGTTATTAAGTGTGTGTATTTGTGTCATATATACCCATCATTCATTGTGTACTTAGACTTAGGGTTGTCGAATTATAATTATTGTTAGGATATTTGTAGGTGTTTAGAATCAAACTATGTTGTGAATTGCAGGGAAAGGCTGGAGTTAGTGTGGTGAGAACCCTATCCGATAATCCAGCATGTTTTTTATATTATATTTTCTTTCTAATTTATTATTTTTTATATTATATACAACGACGTTTTCGTCGCTTACGATTTTAAGACATTTCTTTTAACTGCTCAAAGTTATTTTAACTATATAGTTAGTGTTAAGGAAAAGTTTTTTGAAATGTATTTTATTTTTTAATATCGATTTTGGCTGTCTTAGAATATGCATACTTACAACAACTTTAGAGCAATACTTATTAAGTCAGTCTTGCTTAACAACTTAAGAACTTTTTAAAAATGCTTTTTAATTTTTTCTGGTGTGATATTTTTTAATTTTCTTTTTTGAAATATTTTTTTTATATTAAACTATCGGATTGGCTGGTTGTCAGGGCAAAGTGACAAGCGCGCTCAGGCGTGCGTACTTGGGTTGTAAGCAGGTCGCCCACAGTAAGTGCGTAGAACAGATGGACACGCAGACAGTATATATGTGGCTACCAGAACGTTTAAATACCTTTGTATTGTCTATGAACCTATAGAGAAAAAATAGACGTTTCCAATTTCGAAATTAGCGTAACGAACAAAATTTTTGATGCTAGAAGTTAAGCTATGTGTTAGAGCTAGATAATCTGTTATTAGATAATTACGGGAATTACAGGTTTAGTTGTTTAAATAGAGAATTTATATTGAATGTGTTCAGGTAAAGGTGACTGTAAGTTATTGTAATTGTAATGACCTAATTAAACTCCTACCTATATAGAAATTAAAAGTGCTAATGTTAATTTTCAAAGTCCAATGTAAATTATAAAAAGCATGTTTTCAAAATTTAGAACATAATTAAAGTTTGATGTTCATTTGGGTTCTATAAGATACCAAACCAAGATTGTTCAATTAATATTTTTTTTATAAATTATTACTAGATTAGGATTTTTATAACATTTTTATATGTGTAGTGTTTTGGGTAAGCATTGAATATTGCGATTTTAGCTCGCTACGTATATGTCTAGAAACTAATATTATAATGATCTTATTATTTAGGTTGGAAACAACATTGTGACAGGTAACCGCCATGATAAAGGTGCTAAAGGTATATTTCATATTTTTATAGAAATTGTAACACTTTAGTATTTGTTGCGTAGTTGAAAATTAGCTGTACATTTACATTGTAAAACTAAATATTTTCAGATAGTTCATTTGTTACTTTGCATATTGAGGCAAATATTTATAGAGAAATTGACGCAGGTATTTAGATTATGTACAATTAGTGATCGTATTTACAATAAGTCGTTAATTATGTAAAAGTTTTGTATCTATATTTATTTATTATATACTATTTCTGTTACTACCAGCTTGGAATAATAGTGCTTTCCACCACCCTGCTTCAGCCATTCGCTAGCATTTCATGCGTCTAGGACGTTCAATTTGTTTAGACATAGACTTTTACCTAAAAAGTTTCGTGATACAAAAAGTTTTTAACCCAATTTTAGAACTACATTCTAAGCTAAGCTATGATTAATTTTAACAGAGCTAGAATATTCTTTCCTAGTGCGATTTTCGACGAAGTTGTACACACCGTGTTTAAGCTTTTGTTTTCTGCATGCATTTACATTTTTAACACTGGTCACCCCTTACAAGCATGCCACTTGTCTCTGGCCGGCCTCAACCTACGCACCAATGAACTCGCCGCGATGTGCTGATCTAGCTAGCTGTCCACTACCGAACCACAAACTAAAATTTATCAGTTTAATTTATGGCTAGAAGGAAAAACATATAAAAAAATGCTTTTTGAAAACAAAAAACTTTGAAAAGCATTAAAAAGTTAAATATAACCAAAACAGAAAGACACAAATGTTTTAATAAAAACGAAAAATCATTTTTACGTTGAGTAAATGGGCCCCTTTACGTTTAGTACGTACTAGTCACTAAACTAGTACGTACCGCTAAGTAATCCTGGTCGGTCGGTGCGCAGAGGCGCAGACTTGTTTTATCTCCTTAGTCAATTAAATGAGCTATAGCAAAGAAATGAAAGCATTTAATTTATTTTTAGTAAGAACCTTTTATCAGAATTGAGTCCATTTCAGAGGAAATTTTAGTTCGTGGTTTTTTAAATTTTCATTCACAGTGCATAATATAAAATACTTACCTTCATTAAGGAGAAAATTTTATTTCTCAAGTCATAATTTTCATCATTATAGTAAAGTTATAATTCACCATCGATATTTTAGATTTTATTTGCTGTCATTTAAAACTTGAGGAAGCTTTTTCTAATTTAGCAGTCAGTGCTTCAGCAACTAAATCTCTAACCGAGTATTTTAAGATTACTTATAGATAAATTACTTTTTTATGTTATCACAATTTGATTTCAAATATACCTCATCGTCTAGTCAGAACTTTGTTTTCATAGATACTCGACCACCAGCATTCCATTATCATCAGCACACGATAAACAGCCGATCACGTCGTCTTACAAACTTTTGTTACTTGTCTCTACGTGTCTCTACATATAACTTATTTACTACATATAGTATATTCGCCGTTAAATTTAATGACAAAAGATTAAAATTGGTGAAGATATACAGTCATTAGCTTAGTGATTTAATATTTATAGTTACCTCAATCAATAACGAACCTATTGTTTAAGGTGTTCAGATTCAAAATCAATTGGTTATAAACAGTGCAGTCTTTTATAGTTTGTTTGCAGCCGATTGTACTTAAAGTTTTTATTTGAACGATACTAGGGACAGCTATAAATAGTCGACTGTACTTGAAGTTTTCCCATTGGTACGGTAATAGAGACAGCTAGCGTTGGTTTGTAACGGGACGCAGCGGCTCACGAGTGAGTAACGGTGCCCCCTCCCCTCCCGTCCCTCCCGTGTTGTAGCGGGCGGCGCCCCAGCTGAGCGCGTTGGATCGTTGCAGAATGATGTGGACGCGCCGTCGCCGGCCCCGTCGCAGCCTGCCTCTGTGGCCAGCGCCGCGTCGCTGGGCGAGTGCCCCAACCGCTGCGGGGACGCGCCGCCACCGCCCGCGCCCGCGCCCGCCCTCGCCGCGCGCGCGTAGCCCCGCGCCCCGCGCGCCCCACGCGCCCCCTGCGCCCCACGCGCCCCGCGCCCCCTGCGCCCCGCCCTCCTGCTCGTCGTCATCGAGTCCAAGGGACGTGTAGCCCGCATACCTTACAGCAGCTTCCAGTGAATCCAGTGTTCTAGTGCGCCGGACGAGTAGGGGCGACCTCGGCGATGACGTAGGAGTGCAATTGTAATTAATAAAATATAGGCTGTCGTCTCCGGCCCTTTGTCGTCGCCGAGTCGCATGAAAGGATTTCCAGTGACAGTGGGATTCGCAGTGACTGTGTTGTGCAGATGTTGGACGCGTAGTGGCGGTTGACGGTAGCTCGACGAGGACGCATGAATGAAAATTGTTTGAATAAATAAAATACTTGTACCGTCTCTTTTTTATTTTTATTTTGTAATCAGTTGCAACTCCCATTAAATCAAAAGGTAATGTTACTATCCTTCAGACAACGTGTTCCTCGTTTATTTAGTTTGTGAGCACCTTCAGTTGCCTTACATTAGAATAACGAAGAACCAACAATATGCTACTTATACTATCTTAGCTGATAATAACTCGTACAAAAAACGATTTCCAGTGCTACTTAAAGTTAGATATCTTTGCCAATCAAATGCGTCGTCGTCGAGTGAGCCAACAATAGCAACTGAACTATATGTAAAACGTGAATTGGACAGTAGGTTAAATTCAAAAGTAAAATGTATTCTAAATGTACGCCTAAAGAGGCGAAAATGCAGTGAACGAGTAGCGTGCTAGCTACAGCATAGATTATGAACTCGAATCGAGCACGAACATTCAAGAGTGCGAGCATTCGCAGCCAAGCATATACTTATAAAGTCATTACTGTTTACAATTTATGGACGGAACTATTGTTTTCCAAATGTTCTTTTATTGATTTTAGCATTTTTTTTGTTTGTTTTAAAACGTCTCGAGTGTTTGATTCACGAAATATGTGGCAATGTTTAACTGAAATCCACAGTACGTATTTAGCTAGGAAATATTGTAAAAAGATCAAGAAATATAGTCTTTGCCGAATGTCGTTGTACGTATTAGAGTTAGTGCTCATCAATGTCTCAAGATTTTTGTCTTTGACATTCCTTTGGGGTCACTTGATTTACTTTGTTTTGATACATGTAGATATTTACCATTTTATCTATTCAATACAATATAAAAACAATACATTTTCAATTAAATGTTCTAATTGTCTAGTCTAGACCCCCCTTGCTCAATAAACGAAGATGACAACAATATCTGAAAAGGTGTATCTACTAAAAAAATTGAAAAATATTTATAAAATATTATTAGGATACTATAAAAAGTGTATGAAAATCGATAAAAGTGTCTGGTTTCGGTGTTCAATGTGATTGTAACAGATGAAATTTAATAGATCTATAGAAATGTTGTATTTTAATATTAGACAGTTAGTGTTAAATCAGTGCTTAAAGATTTCTCATTTTTTTGTGTGTAAATCCGTTTGAACTTTATGACTTAGAACATAAAATGTAAGCAGATATATAATAATGTATTCTAAAAGCTGATTCTTTTATTCCAGTTATAAAATAAAAATCAATCTAATGAAATCAAAAAGAAATACCACTTTGCCTATCTTTAAATCGACTTATGTAATAAACAACAGTTCTTTACGTACATACTCTGCTTTATTTTATCTATGATAGTATGTAGTCTTAATACTTTCCCTTTTTTGGAACTGGCTTTTTTATCTTGTCCCCTAATAATAATGGTTGTGTATCGTGAATTCAGTCCACAGCTTCTTAGCATTATAAAATGATGTCATCTGTCTTCAGCGATTCCGAACCCAAGATCTCAGACGTTAAAGTTCAAAGTTAATTGTAAGAATTGCACAGCTCTGTTAAATTGGACCCGCTCGCCCCCTAATTCACAACCGCTCGGAAAGGTAAGTAATCGTATTCGAATTCTGTTTTTTGTCTCTGTTTATTCGAATTGAGTGACAGTGACAATGTATATGTCGCAGGCGGATGGTTAAGTATGGCAGTATGTACCCCTCGGAAGTCCTGTAGAACACGCGATAGGTTCTTAAATTTCGTGGTTTTTTTTGTGACTCCGTCAACCTAATGGGAAGATAAAATAGCTTACCGAAAAAATTATCGGCCTAGGCGTTTAATTGAATGGCGGATTTAGCCAGTTGGCTGCGACATATACATTATACAGTTAAATGTCGTCGGTAAGTTTTTCGACGGTTTGTGAGTAAGGGGTACCGTACAGTTAAACAATGGACACAAAATGGATTGACATTTAAAATAAATAAATAAAACCTTTATAGTTTGCTACACAACGATTATTAATAATGAGTTTTATGTTTAGGCTATTTTCATCAAAAAATTGAATACTAAAATTTTCATTACTTACATAAATACATAGTACCTAAGTAATACACTGAAATAAATACAAATATACTATCGTATTGTAAAATGGACAAACATGATCTCTAATACGAACTAATTTTTAATAATTTAAAGGTTTTCGTGTTAGTAAATTGAACGTGATCTTCTAATCATAGCTGTGTATGTATACCTATATATAATATATTTTCAATATTTTTGTCTGAATCCTACGAGTAGGTAATTACTAAATATTGTACCTTCAGTTTCCCTAGAATTATGATGATTGATCGTGAGATTCTAAAAACGTTAATAATGTTAGGTATTTTGGAATTTACAATGTGTTCATTGTATATCTAGTGTTGCTAGAGTAGTGATGCGCCAACTGTGGTTATTTATCATATTTCATTCTAATAGTGTTCATGAGTTTGCCGGCGAGTCGATTATTTTATTTTATGTTTAATTGCAAAACGGTTCGAAATTAAACTTGTATAATCGTCATTTCAATCAGGAATTTTTTTTGAGTCGCAAATAGGCTTTATTTAATTTATTGTAATTTCGTCAAAGCCTTATATTTTGACCGATGACAAGTTTTAGTTCATACGATTTGATTTTAATACGTCACTAGGCTGTATATATTAATTTGTATTATTTTTTAAACTATGTTATTTTCGTAACAACCGTTTAAATTTCGATCATTGTTAATTTTTTCATAATTGTGGGTGACATAGTGTTCGTATGTTATTATTATTACCCGAAAATTAAGCATTTGGAATGATACCTTACCAAAGATATGTCACTAATACTCCTTCATTCTGACGTACTGCAATGAAACCAGGTTATTGTACGCATTTATTATTGTAATTGTTACTGTATCACCCTGAACGCATCGGCTGGATAGTTCTGACCCGATCCATTGAGACTATTAAAAAAAGGTAAAATTAAACATTTTGTTTTCATTACCACCTATTAAATAAACAACACAGTCGAACATCATTAAAAAAAGTAACATAAATAAATTAGTTTATAAAGATTATTATAATAATAGCCTTCGCCCGCGTGGACTAGGTAGGTACACTTCGTTATCCCGCGGGATTATTATGTTTTTTCGGGATCTAAATTATATGGCCAATGTTTTTTCCCAAGGTCAACTCATCTCTGTACCAAATTTCAATACATATTAAATTAGGTACAAAAGAAATATTACGACAAACTCCTTGAGAGTCAGTATGAGTTACTAATTTCTTGCGATGATTTGTAAAATATTAATAGGAGCAAAAGTTGGAGATGCCGGGGATCGAACCCGGGGCCTTTCACATGCAAAGCGAACGCTCTACCACTGAGCTACATCCCCTACATGAAAGCCTGCGAAAGTTGATGTCACACGGCATTCGTTTTATTTACCACGTATTTACTTGCGGCGCGGTGGCGTCTTTGAGTATTCGAAGGCGGCGTACACGAGTTATTATTATCAACCGTTTTTATTATAAATTTAATAATCTTAAATAAAATTAAAATTAATATTTTTTTTTTACAAAATACTTAATAATTTTAATATAGGTAAGTACTTAAAGGTACTTAATGATAAAATTAAAAAAATGGCGGTCGGTGCCGTATTTGCGTTTTGTTTTAGTTCGTGAGCCGTTAACTAGCGGTATTTGTTGATCGAATTTCACTAGTACCTATAGGAATAATTTTAACAGAATGAAACAGGACGAAAATTTACTTGCGAAGCTGGTGGTTATTTTCTATTATTTTTCCCTAAGCCTTCTACAAATAGTGTTTTAAGTTTATTTAGCCGCGGCTGCATAATTATAAAGCTTACATGACAATTTAATCCTGTGAATTAAAGCCGCTAAACAATATTGCTAGCGAATGAGTAATGTCGTGTTTGGTAGTGTTTTTATCCCGCCAAGTTATATTTACAGAAAAAATGATGTTGCAGTACTAGTAATATAGCTAGTCGTAAGTACTTACAGCAAAAAATGATGTCGCACTACTAGTAATATAATCGCTCAAAGTATTGTTTAAGATATGAGTGCCGAAATTTCATTGCAAACCAACCGCAACTAGTAGCAGTCGCACTGGTTGCTTGTTTTGGTAATAAGTCTGCCGGTTTGATTAATTTACGCAAGAGATCCTCATACCAAATGAAGAGATATAGGTAGGACCTAATCGAAATCTTTCGTTTACTTTAGTTGACCCAATATCACTGAAAAATTTCTCAAGAATAAAACAACACATGAAAATAAATGATTTAATTAATATTCGTTAAACAACTGTCATAGTGACTAGAAACTTATCATAAATCTATATTAAATAATTTAACTAAGATTTAACTCCGTAAATTGAGTAGGTATATTTATTTGGTGTGGGTACAACAATCTAAAACTATTTTGTATAAGTACTTACAATAAATACAATTTCTGATTAAATACCTAATACAAATAAAATTCAACGTAATAAAGTACCTGCATCTAAAACGAAATTGGAACCAGTAATGGCTTTAGACTTATCACTAGCCAAGTAGCCAATCAGAGCTGCCACTTCATCCCCTTCCACTGATTTCTTGAGAGGAATATTGCTGACTACATTTTTGACAAACATTTCTAGCTGATCTTCGTTTAAGCCTATATTTTTAAGTAAATTGGTCTTCACGAATCCTGGATTAACGGAGTTTACTCGTACGCCGTCTGGCGCTAATTCTAAAGCGACGCATTTAGTGAAATGGTCTAAAGCCGCCTTTGACATGTTGTACGCCAATGCCATTGTGCTAGGTTTCATGCTTGATGTACAGGATGTGTTTACGATGCAGCCCTTAGATTTTATCAAATGTGGGACAGCCAGCTGAGTTAAATGGTAAACAGCTCTCAAGTTCGTCGCCATGACCTTGTCGTAAGTTTCAAGAGTGGAGTTCTTGATTCCTCCCATGCCGACAACACCAGCATTGTTAATTAATACGTCTAATTTGCCGTGACTGTCGATTGTTTCTTTGATGATTCTCTCGACGTCAGCTTCGATCGTGACGTCGGCGACTATGCTTTGTGCTGGAACTCCTTTTGACTTTTCACAGTATAAAGCGATCCTTTTGAGATTCTTTTCAGTGCGAGCGACTAGCACCAACTTTGCTGATAGTTTTGAGAAGTAGATAGCTGTAGCTGCTCCTATTCCTGAACTGGCGCCGGTTATTAGCACCACCTTGTCTTGGAAGTCCATTATGATTTGTTAAACGTAAAGAACACTAAAGTAGTTAATGTCTGTGTTAAATAAACAGCTGTTCCGAGACGCGACGCGACGCGACGCGCCTACTAATCTACGCTAAAAATTAGGTTATGTCACACAGATGTCAGAAGAATGTTACTAGCGTCACAATTTAATTTGTTACTATATTGACACAAAATGATAAAAACTAAATGCTTGTAAAAGAAAACAATAGCAATATAATCGATTGCAACTATAGGTATAGGTGTAGGTATTTAGAAAAAATCCACCAGTCTCACAACCAACTCTGATGGGACTCGAACCCATGACCTTTCGCTATCCGGGCGACTGCTCTAACCAAGAAGTAGGTATTGGATAAATTCGACGCTTCACGTAACGATTCCGTAGCTCAGTGGTTAGAGCAGTCGCCCGGATAGCGAAAGGTCGTGGGTTCGAGTCCCATCGGAGCTGGTTGTGAGAAGGGTCGATTTTTTCTAAATAATTCATTTTCAATTTTTCAGCTTAAATTTAAACATAAGGCCATTTACAGGTCTTCACAAATAAGAAAATTTCTTTTGATACAAATAGTGGCCAAACTATCCTAAAAACCTACCCCATAGTTAAAATCATATTGCCTCTAGCAACACCAATGCGCAAACGTCATGCCGCGCCGCCCGCGAAACCTTGAGCGATAGCATGTGACGGCTGACGAGGGATTCGGATTGTAAACAAGAGCATGGAATGTGGAAACTAATTGGTGAGTGCCTGTGTATCAAATATGAGCAATGCGGTGACTTGGTGACGCTTTGTGTATCTGTCCATTCACGTTTCGTAAGAGAATTCAGGTTTTCGTAAGAGTTAATTGTTTTTTTTTATGAAAATATGGTTTTCTTCGTTTTAAGCTGACTAAGCAATTGAGTTACAGCAATTACAAAATAATCTTTTTCTACGGTACGGATTACAAATTAAATAAATTTTCATCACGTCATGTTTATCCCGGGTAGGAATCGAACCCACTACCGATACCGACACGCATCAGACATACTTACCAAATGTGCCATCGAGACAACAGTTATAACACCTACCCAACTCAACACTCACATTAGATTGCAGAGAGTGTAGGTAAATTAAACGTTACGTAACCGTTCGGTAAGTAGATACTAAAAGCACAGTATAAATATAATGTATGTAGTGATGGGCAGTGGATAAATACTCAAAGAGTAAATACTCGGATATTTATCGAAAATGTATAAATACTCGTTTTTATCCGTTTTTATCTGATATTTACTCAAAATCACGGATAAATATCTTTTTAGCTGTATCCGCGCACAACTTTTATTTTGCTGAACTAGATTTGACGAATGTGAGCCGCTTTTTATGGAACTCGGTTTTTGGAACTATTTTGACAAGAAAACAGCAACACAATGTTAAAAATATTAAATAATCCAAGAGCGCGGCCAACTTTTTTATTAGTGGGCTGATTTTGATGAAACTCGGTTTTAGGTACTATTTTGACAAGAAAACAGCAACGCAATGTCAAAAATGACAAAAAGTCGAGTTTCATCAAAATCAGCCCACAAACAAAGAATTTGGCTGCCATCTTGGATTTTTAATATTTTTGACATTGCGTTACTGTTTTTTTGTCAAAATAGTACCAAAATCCAAAACCAAAGTAGGTACCAAAATCTTGTCGTAATAGAGTCGGGTACTTATACCACTATTTTTTTTAACCAGCGAAAAATAACTTTGTTTTTCATATTGTCCTTTATTTTTTGATTTTTCAATAATAAAAATTGCATTGTGAATGCAAGAAGAAAAAAATATAAGTAAATAGCTTGAAATATTAGATAGTTCTTTTGCTATTATTCATTATTTGTAATTTAAAAACGCAGAAACACATATTTTATCTTAAAAATACTAATTACCTTCATTCTAATTTCAAAATTTACGTTAAATAGAAATAAAAATGTTCAAAGAGTATTTATCCGCCTTTTTGGATAAATACTCGAGTAAAAATGGATATTTATGAGTATTTATCCATTTTGAGTATTTATCCGGATAAAATCCCATCACTAAATGTATGTTATATAGGTATATTTATACTGTGCTAATAGCGTTAAGTAAATTTTTTACCGATAGATCGTAACTAATTTAAAACTAAGTTATGATAAAACTTAGTTATGAGATCTTGTATAAAATTCTTCACATAAACGCGATAGTACCTAACGTTTTCACATTGATAAACTCACACACACTTACACATTTAATAATAGGGATAGGTACGATCCTACACAAAATCATAGATTTAGAATGTACAAGATACACAATGACGGCTCGAAGATGTGACTAAAAAAATTATGTACATGTGTTCATGAATGTCTATGTGTGAGTTAAAAATAGTGTTGTCCAGGATATACTTTTACATTATCGATTATTTCAGTAGGTAGGCCTTGTTATACATCGTTCGTCAGGAAATTTTAAGTTGGTACCTACGTCACACGTTACTAGCGCCCCCAATAGAAATAAATCATTTAGGTACTCTACTTACACAGACCATTAAGAATAAGTAGGTACTTAATCTCAAGGACTTGGATCGAAATTATTGAGTGTTTGGCGCAAATATCTAAATATATAGTCTAATCTGCTTTTTAAATATTTTAGCCGAAAGTATAGACAATAAATTATGTTTGTGTAAATGGTCAGAAGTCGTTTAGTGGTAAAGAATTAGTAAATTAACACTTAACAAATACGTTTTAAAGCCGGTTTTGTTGTTCTTTTTAATATATATTTTTTCATGTTTATTATTAATTTTAATTAGTTTTATTACATAAGAGATGGCATCCGCGGAAGATCAGCAGCGTCTTGTTTATTACCAGGATATAATTTATCCTGGTAAATGCTGAGCGGAGACCATTTTGATGCATGCAAATAAACTTTTGCGGAAAATACTCAATTAAGTATTTTCCGCAAAAGTTAAAATAATTATTTTGATTTAAGTCCTTGAGACTGAGTAACTGATTTATTTCTACTAGCGGCGCTTGTGTGAGTGACGATCCACTGGAATGCTTAAAAATCGAAGAGGAAGCGAAAAATAGAATTCACCAATTTGACTGCGACATTTAATGCTCTCTCAATGTAGTGAGACGTTTAATAATACAAGTACACGAAATTAAAACACTTTGTGAGGGGGTTTCTTCTTAGAAGTCTTCGGAAGTGCAGGATAACGTAGTTGAAGCAGTAAAAGATGGTATGATACGGGTAGCAAGAAGTTTATTACAAAGCAAGCCGATAATTACAGTGCAGTAAGCGGGGAAGGAAATGTTCCAACAACCTTTTCCAATTTAGGACGAAGGCGTCAGATGCGTGCCTAATATAATGTAATGCAAGCAAAGCAACTGTTTCGGTATAGCTCTTTCCAGGAGGACGAGAGTATAGGTGGATGCAGTAGCGTAAGCGTCGCGTAAGAAAGCTTTGTAGTTCCAGTACAGGTACAGCTCTTTCCAGGAGAACGAGAGTATAAGTGGATGCAGTAGCGTAAGCGTCGCGTAAGAAAGCTTTGTAGTTCCAGTACAGGTACAGCTCTTTCCAGGAAGACGAGAGTATATATGGATGCAGTAATAGCGTAAGAGAGCTTAATGAGCTTGAACAAAATTTGTGAGCTTCTGGGTTAGCTCGCTCCATCGTGGATCCTGTCTTAGCCCACCATGGGTTTGATTGGGATCAAAATCAAACCCAATAAAAGTAAAAAAATAATATAATGATTCAATTTTACCTCTATTTCAAGAAAAGATAAATAATAATAATGTATGACGTCGGCAATCTTTCTTTCCTACTACTTATCTACGATTTCAACATAATCTTGGCTAAATTACTTTGTATTCATGTCACGATGTCAATAAAAAACAATTTTATTGTTTTTATCGATACTCGTGACGTCACCGCTTTGTCAAGCACTAGCGTAACCATCAATTTACTATTTATACATAATTTCTTCGCAAATATTGTTTTGAATCACGATTTACACTCAAACAGAACATAACAATTTAATATTCTACTGTAAACATCTTTTTCTGAGCCGATTTCTGTCAGAAATTTGATAAATTAAGGTTCGAAAACTTCCAATGATAAAATCGTTTTTACCTGTGAAAAGTGTATTTATCCGGATTATTGCGTCTTGTAACTCCACATTCACGTACATTCACGTACCGAACATGTCACCATAATTGCACTTTTCACTTGTAATCGAAGGATTACTACAAATATGCTCAAATTGTAACGAGACGTTGAACAGCTGGGACGCTATGGCCTCTTACTCGTGAAAATAATGACATAGCGGTACTTATTTGCTGTCTTTTTCTCTCTTGGACATTTATAACTTGATTAGGATTTCTAGCTCCCACGCTTCGTAGATCTTTTTGCGTAGCGAAAAAATTCTAAATCTATGCACAAAATAATACTTAACTGTCAGTCGCCGAAATCGACCCGCGTTCGCAGAGGTGGAGGCACAGAATAATATGGTGGAGGTAGGTAGTACCTATCTTACCACAGCGCTTGACTTCTGCCAAACAAGAAAATCGTACAAATAAATCACTCGGAAATCTTGGAATATGGTATTTCGATTCTGTAACCTACTTAGTTCAGGCGGTTGGTCACGTTTGCTCGGGTCATTTGCGCGGTGATCGGTGATATATCAAAATTCTGTCTTTGAGGTCTATTCGTGTGTTTACAAACGAATAGGTAGAATTGTCTGTTATGTTTCCTTATGTCGCAAATACTTAAATAAATAAATAATAAATAAATTTCATACAATCATACCAATTATCTAGCTCATAGTAGTTTAAGAAAAATATGAATTATAATGATATACTTACTTAAGTATATACTTTTTTTTTAATACATACTTAATACACAGAAAACACCCAGGCCAAGACAAATAGACATGTTCATGCACACAAATATTTGTCTTATTCGGGAATCGAATCCGAGACCTCTGGCACAGAAGGCAGGTATCCTACCCCTGCGCCAAATCGGTCGTCAAATCAAATAATGTAAAGCTAACAAAAATTTAATTAATATTAAGAGGCTGACTAGAGCCAACTGCCGCCGCCAATCGCTTTTATATTATCTCTTGTAAATAAGACAATTTCTATAAAAATACAATCGGAGTTTTAAAATTATTGTAAAGTTACTGAATAAATATTAGACTTGACTCACCAGAGCTCATAGCCGATTTCCCTTGTTTAGAAATTGGTCTTATTTAGAAGAAATAAAATAAAATCGATCGGCGATGCTAGTTGGCTGTCTAGTCAGCCCCTTTTAAATTATCTTACATACTAACATACATACAAATAAATAAAATTGGAGTGTCTAGCTGTTTGTAACATTAAAATAACTACATGCATATGATTATTATATATACGGTACACATACCAAAATGATTATTTTTTTAATTTTTGTCTGTCTGTCTGTCTGTCTGTCTATCTGTCTGTCTGTTTGTTCCGGTTAATTTTGAAACGGCTGGACCGATTTTGTCGGGATTTCACTGGCAGGTAGCTAATGTAATAAGGAGTAACTTAGGCTACTTTTTATCCCGGAAAAATATCACATTCCCTCGGGATAACGTCATGTAGTCCACGCGGGCGAAGCCGCGGGCAGAAAGCTAGTTGTAAAATAAGAACGTAACGTAAATCGTATCTAATGGAGATCCTTGAGGGAGGTCTGTGCCTAGTAGTGGACATCATTCGGTTGCTGATCAATGATGAGACTGTAAAATACTCAAAACACTACTAAAACTGCGTGGAAGTTTTTATAAAAAAGTACCTAAAACTAAGTAAAACATAGATCTTAATATTCGACTTCGTAAGCCCGACTAGAAATCAGCGAGTGTGTATGAGTATGTGATGAGAGTAAGGGCAGCGAAGCAAGGGTACAAAACAAACCGAATCAAAATCGGTCCATTCTTTCAGGAGCTATGATGCCACAGACTGACAAGACAGATCCACAGACACGTGAAACATAACACAGGTCTGTGATCTTTTCAGTGGGCTTCTTCTTCGGAAGAAGGGCATGACGTAAACTACGTATCTATTGAAGGTTATGAAAGCATGAAAAACTATAGTTTATAATTTTTATCTCAAATAGTTATGTAGGTACTTACTGAAAATAAATTATCTAGGTATGTCACAAGCTAGACAAGAATTTTCAAATAAATGCCATCTAATAGAATTCCATGGGTCTAGCTAAATCATCTGATATCAGTTTCTGGGGCAGCCATTCGTCTTAGGGCCACATTTACATATAAAACATTCCAATATATCAGTTGGCCACGAATGCAATTTGTGAGTGGTGCCCATAAATAACTATATGTTTGACGTGCGGCGGCCCTAACGATAGGACCGGTGTACACTTGGACGAAGGGGGGAAACGGTTATAACCCCGTTTTAAAGTTTTAAGTGAGTTTAACACGGTTTTAAAGTTATTATGAGTGCCAACTTTCATAGAAATATTACGAACATACCTACCTAATGTATTTTTATGAATATGACACTGTTTATTTTCGTAAGTCAAACATAAAGAAGGATTAATATACGAGTAGGTATATATTTTATAACTAGACACTCAAAACTACCAGGCATCAGAATAACTTTATACAATGCGATTATTATAAGAATAGGACTGTCAAACGGCATTCTTGATCTTTGTTCCTTTTCTTGCACATCCTACACCCTGAAGTGGAAGCGAAACGCAAACAAATATGGCCGTTTTGACAGTCCTATTCTTATAATAATCGCATAGTAACTAAAAATTTGGTGATAAATGCCTTCAAGTCCAGAAGTCCAAAACTTAAAATGACTAGTTTCCCGCCTGCGCCCTTTCCCGCGTTAACTACGCTATGTTTTCCCTTGGTAAAAAGTAGGGTGCAGTGTGCAACAATGAAACACCAAAAATTCTGAGTCGCGTATTTCTTTCATTTTTGTAGATGTGGATTCCGTTTTTTACAGGAACGGAGTCTACTTAATTAAGTATAATATGCAATTTATAGTTTCATAAATAAACAGACACATAATCTTTAAGAAGGTTTTTTTCTTAAAATGGGAATTGTTTCATTGTGTCCACCTGGGTGGACACAATGAAACACCCTGTGTCCTACAATAAAACACTGTTATTTTTAGCAATGAAAACATAACAAATCACAACTTTTAGCAATCAAATCTATGTTTAATAAAAAGTAAAATTATACCTAATGATTCAACCACATTGATAAGTAGGCAGGCGTACCGGTTTTGGCCACTTTAAGGATTTTTTCACTTTTAACCGCTTAGTGCTTAATGATCTTAAGTATTTTAGAGAAAATTTATAATGTAGAGTTATAGATAATTTATCGACCTTTAAGGGTACAATCTACAAAGTAAAAAAAAACAATAGTTTTTTTTATTTAGAACAAATTCTGCGGAGGGGGCCAAATACACCGTTTGCATTAGTTTTGGCCACTTTCATAAAATTACTATATTTATAAGTTGAGTTTATGCTTAATTGATGTTTTATTAGAGTTCTGGACTAAAACACTACATGAAATAGTATTTCAATCACAGCTAGCTCCTTACTACAATTTTATAAGTATACTTTTATCACTTGATTAAAAGAAAATTAGCGGATTGAGTCTAGTGTAGGCTACACTAGACTACAGAGCCTCAATCCGCTAATTTTCTAGTACGTTAGCTAACAAAAGTGAGTTGTGAGTCTTTTAAAATAAATGAACCTTATGATAGGTTGGAAACTTTCTACTAATGCCAAAGTGGCCAAAGGTGGCACAATGCTAAAATTTCTAGCCCCACTTTTGGCCACTTATTGTTTCCCAACTTTTTGTAAGAACAGTTAAAAAACAACACTTAATCCATCTAGAAGAAACATATTCCAATATGATATAAAATATTAAATAACCATAAAATAATTTTATTGTAGAAAAAAAAAAAGATTTTACAAAACCTTTACCCTTAACATTTTGCTTAAGAATTTTACGAAATGTTAACTTTGAAACATAACACGTGTTTATTTCTAAAATATAATTATTAACTAAAAGTCCAATCTTTTATTCGCCATTAATAAACATAAGCAATAATTATTTAATTCCTATTTATATAACTTTAAAGTGAAAAGTGACCAAAACCGGTACAGTGGCCAAAACCGGTACGCCTGCCCTATAACATGACATGGTATTCTATAGAAAGTGGTACACTATTGAACACACAGTGGTACACTATGAAACAGTGTTTCACTGTGTCCACCCTTAAACTGTGTCACTGTTGGACACCTTGGGTATTTTACAATAACCTCAAAAATAACCTACCAAAGTCAAACAATTGAATAGGTTATCTAGTCCGTGTGAGGCAATGATACATGTACGAAGTGACTTAATACTGAGAAAAACGAAATTTATTGTAGTATTAAATAGAAAAATCAAATAAATCTGAAAAAAATATTTACTTTTTTGCCAAAAAATCCAATATTGCTCCACAGACACGTTGTTTCACTACCGCCGTGAACGCAAAGTGGGAAGAAGCGGGGGGTGTATGAGGCTGTCTCGCCTAGCCATACTGCATTATCTGGTAACGTCGCATTTCAAAAATATGACGCCGTTTCATTGTGTACGACTGTTTCAACGTTGAACACTCGACCCTACTTAGTCTATATTATGCTATTGCTACCAGACCAAAATCTATCACTGCCAAATTCCCGTCCTTCCTCCTCCAAATCCGTTTCGCCGTGATTGAGTAGGTAACAAACATCGAAACATCCAAACTTTCACATTTATAATATCAGTAAGAATGATATTGTGACTACAGAGTAGGTAGGTGTGGTGTATTCACAACCAGCTTCCCTTAACTAATGTGCCCCTCCTTTATTTGTTCATTTCAGTGGAAATGTGCGTTGAGCTTTGTGCTTTAGCGGGTTTCACGTAGGTACGCTGGTCTGTTTTCCCGCCATTATTTGACAGATGCGTTCCGTTTCCGAAGGTATTTTCCAAATGGTCCGTTCAAATCAAGTGTGAAATTCAATTGTGGGCTCATAAATCCTTTTGCTTTGAGCAATAAACCAACGTTCTATTTGATTTCTTAACCTATTACATGACAAATTACAGATATTTTGTCAGACTACAGAAAATGAAAATTCCCAAGGTGAATAAACGTGGATGGATGCACTCTTTGGTCTAAAATCGAGGCAACTAAGATTTTTAATTGAGGACTAAATTAAATCGATAACTATTGGAAATTATTGGAAAAAAAATAAGGGCCATTTGACACAACAAAACCTTGTACTTATCTGAGAATGTACCTTTTGAATTAGCTAGGTAACTTACAACGTCACAATCCATCTTTCCAATAGCTGTATATATCTGTTGGAAGCACGCCGTAGATCGTAGCCATAAAAGATTCAGTTTTATATGTGCGAGCGAGGTGAATGGCGCAGCCTGATGTATCGCCAATCTGCCAATTGCTTGAGTGTTGACCGCATTAATATTAACTGTAACGCCTCTCGTGTCGGCTGATGAAAAATCTGTATTATGGACATTAGGCCTACTTTACCTTTGCCTTCAATTTGATTTCCATAAAGCTGGGATACAGTCCCAGGTGAATCCCCTATAGGTGAATTACCCAAAATTTTATTTCCCCAATATTTTTCTTCCCGTACTTTATCGTTGAGCATAATGTACTTCTTTTCGAGACGAATGAAACGCAATTTTGAATCACAAGGCGGTGGTGGTGGCGTGTGAGGCGGGTCGTTACGTTCCCTAAAATATGGTTGAGCGAAGCGATGGCTGGTTCATGCGTCATGCTCGTGAACGGGTGCTGCCAGTGGGAATGGGTCTGCTCTTATCTGCTTGCTTTAAAATGTGTTTTCTTTTGTTTTTATTCATTTTATTAAGAATTACATTTGAAACATGTATGGCGCAACTTGCAGTATATAGTAGAATTGTCTTTTGTTTTTAACTAATATTAAAGCTTTAAGTAGAGTTCCTAAGTACTTAATTGAAAATTGTTCACCGCTATGATCATTAGTTCGCCTATACTTAACTGTATTTATCATAACCCATTGTGTAATTGTGATGGAAACTGACCTTAGTCATACCATGTTAAGGTCATTTTTCAATTTGACGACTCTGTATGAAATAAAACAGGGAGAAAAAAACAACCCTTGGAGTTTCTTGCCGGTTCTTCTCCAAGGCCTCCCGCTGTAGGGTTTGCGAACCGATGGCGTAGCTTCTATGACGTTCACAAGTATTGTAAATAACAATCTAAATTGAATAAACATATTTGAATCTTGAATCTTGAATCAAGACGTAAGAATAAAATGTTAATTCTATAAAAAAAAAACTCTAAAAAGTAGGTAAGTACCTAATCAATAAAAAATATCTCCCTCCGATGCTTTCTATTTTTTTTATTTTATATCGTTTTTTAAAATTACATATTGAAAATGAAGTAGGTAGGTACTTACTTATGTATTACTACTACACAGAACACGGTTTTTTTTATTGTAGCTAAGAAGAATCATCTCGACACGTTAGATTTCAAAAGAAACAAACATCATCAAAATCGGTCCATTATTCGGCTACAATGCCACAGACACGTCAAACTTAAGGCTGCGATTCCCCAAAATAGGGTATTTTAAATTATGGATTACTCGCAAATCACAAGTACTTGAAATTTGGGAAAAATATATGTTATTTTACAGTTATTTATCTAGTGCTTCCGGCCGTTTTTTTTCGATTGGTGATATTTTACTGTGTCAAATAAAATCCCAAACATCCGTCTAATCATAATCCAAATATCCTATTACTTGCAGTATACTTGGTTTTAGTTAATGAAAAATATACGAAAATAATTGTCTTTGAATAGCCGAGGGATTCCGGCCGTCATAAGTTTAAATTTTTTATTATTTAATTTTTAATCGAATTTTGTGTGATTTTCGATTCGCGGGGCGCTCGCGAGTTTGCAGCTCACTGCCGGCTGCCGCTGCGTCCACGTGCCACGTGAATAGTGTAGTCAATGAAGCCAGTTGACCCCCACAGTAATTCCTCAGTCAGAAAAAAACTTATCAGCATGATAGAGGATCAATAAATTAAAAGTAAGGTATAAATTTCCAAAAAATAATAATAATAGAAGGTAAGGTATTTTTTAATGAAATATTTCATTGATATATTTTTTAGGAAAAATGCTCCGTCTAAACTTTCTTCATCGGACATATTCATGTAACGTTTATAAACAATAATATGAAATACTTATCCAAAAAAATGTCCCAGCAGAAACACCAAATTTTAACAAAATAATTGGAGTGACTTGGACTGAAAAATGTCTCTGTCGAACTTTTGAACGGAATTATACCATTTTGCCAAGCGTACTCATGTTTGAAAAAAGTTTTGGATTTTTATCAAGTATCACATACTAGTATAAATAACTCATTTGGTAAAATAAATTTCGACTGAGAAATTACTCGGTTCAATATATAAACAGATTTGTATTTGTAGGCATAAATACCTAACTTCCGTGTGAGTTTTTTTTTTGATAATCATTTAAAGGTTTATGGCTCATGCTTTTTTATAACCCAGCAAAGTTTCATCGACTGAGGAATTAATGTATGGGTCTCCATACAAAGAATCTGTTCATTGCCTACACTATGACGTGTATCGCGCGCGGCCGAGCAAGGGTTAGCGTGCCTATTTTGGTCGGGAATCATCGCCTTAACTTATATAACACCCTTTTTGCAGTCGAGGGTTAAATAATCAATAATGATACCTATAGGAAAAAAGGTGATAGACGGCGGGTTAGTACTTGGTTTTCTTCTATAATAATTACAAAATTGCACTGTGAATGCATCAAAATTTAAAAGTTTCGTTCAACAACAACTGAAAGAACCATTTCCCCCCTATAAAGGTAAGCTTTCATGGAATACGTTCTCTCATTTTTTCTCCAGATGGCGTTACTTGTATTTACAAAGCAAAATAATTGTGCTTGTAACTTTTTATAGGAGCATTATAACCTGTAAGACGTTAAGTACTATTATATATTCTGGGCTGTAAGTATAAATTATGTTTAGTTTATCAACTAGCTAACGAAAACATTTGAATTAATTATACCTAACATTTTTGCTAAATACCTATCTACTGTTTGCAGTAATAAAAATATGAAAATAATATTAATTATATTTCTAATAATCACCTTTAACAGTGTAAAAGCAAAGAATACTATAATAAGTACTCTTTGCTTTTTGACTTCGTACGGAGCTACAGTGCCACAAGCTTTTCTGTTCCGGTGACAGCCGTGACAGAGGAGCCACTTGCAATACGAAATTAGCTGTCAAAATAGACTGTAGTATGAAAACTGTTTAGTTCCTAAGATAATCACCGGAACAGAAAAGCTTGTCGCACTATAGTTGTGATTGTGAGATGGGTTGAGTTTTAGTTCCGTACTCCAAAGGGTAAAAACGGGACCGTATATTACTGAGACTAATATGATATTGCTGTGATTTTTTGAAAATAAAACAAGATATTTTACTATTAAATCACGTTTGTAAATCTTTAATTTAAGGGAACGAAAAATCTGAATAAAATTAACAATGAAATGGAAAAATTAATAATCGTGGTTTTGAAAATAGCTTCTTAAGAAGCACAGCACAGCGTCTTCCAAGTTTCATCTGCTAAGCGACACCTAATTAATATCGATAGCTAAATAGCCTGCAGCTGAGAAAGCCCGTTCGGCCTCCACGCTTGTAGGGACTACGGAGTAGGTACTATTATATATTCTGTGACTACGGTAAGTAAGCTGTTGTATAGTCCGTTCGGTTAGATAGTGTCGGTACCCGCATGACATTGTGGCTCTTCCTATAAAATCCTTACTAATGCAGATATAACTAATACGCTAATACACACAAGTTGGGTACCAAAGTCAATTAATTATGAAAATTTGGATATTTTTATATAAAAGGAATTTAAGTAAGTGATTTACAAATAAAAGGGCGACACTATCTAAGCGAATGGACTTATAAGCTTTACCGAACTGCCCTCTTTCGCCACCATACTTGTGAAGATTCAAATCCGCTCCCGCGCGCGTCGCTGGATGACACTGGCCACCAGTCGCTGCTGCCACGCACGAATGAACACGCATGATTTGCGCACTCTCCTGTCCCAAAATCTCTATAATCTCCATCAATATTATCAAGATCTCGATCGATATCACAGATATCGAGATTACAGATCGTCGAGATTGAATATCGACAAAAAAGGTCGAGATGTCATCGAGATTGCATTCCCTACTTACAATATTTTAGGCAGAATACCGTAGATCTAAACACACGTTGTCTTCCATCTCAGTGTATGAACACACACTATGTACTGGGCAAATAAAACATTTCATTTTCATTTTCAAAAAAAAAGAAAGATATTTAAGGGGGGCTTCCATACAACAAACGTGATTTTTCTTTGCCGTTTTTTGTTCGATATTAATAGCGGCAACAGATATACTGACGCTTGAATATTCACAGAATATTTAGTTGTAAGTATATTCACTTTAAAAATAAATAAGTTATTAAATTTAAATAAAATAAATATTTTTTTCCAATACAACACCATTTGCCGTTCTTTTTCTCGATCAAGTGTCTAATGTTGAATAGATTAATATTGTACGTTATAAATAGCTTTTGCCCGCGACTTTGTTCGCGTGATTAAGATAGTTGTGCGTTTATTTTGAAAGTCACGGATTACCGATATAAGTATCAAGGTATTATTTATCAGTAGACTTATTTTTTTGTTTATGCTCACTTATCTTCTGACATAGTGGGTAAGAGTCTTTGTTCGCCTGGTTTTTACTATCAATTAACATGCACTATGAATGAAAGCTATCTACCCTCCCAAAATGGTGTCTGTAATGGTGAATTTTCCAAAACCCTTTCTTATTCCTCACCTACACCAAAAAATGTATCTATTCTCCAGAAATGGTGTATCTACCTTCAGCCCTATACAAATTCTCATCAAACTGAAACACCCTGTAGCTTCTTAGTGCTCACCAATACCATGGAAGGTATCTACACTCCAAAAATGGTGTCTCTGCCTTCAGCCCTACTCAAATCCCCATACAAACTGGAACACCCTGTAGCACCCTGTATAACGGGAATTTTCCAAAACTCTTTCTTTGTGCTCACCTACACTATGAAAGGTATCTACCCTCCAAAAATGGTGTCTCTACCTTCAGCCCTATACAAATCCCCATACAAACTTGAAACCCTGTAGCAACCTGTATAACGGGAATTTTCTAAAATCCTTTCTTAGTGCTCATCTACATCATGAAAGGTATCTACCCTCTAAAAATGGTGTCTCTACCTTCAGCCGTTAGCTCTGTACGCCTGTCCCAACAATGAGTGAATCAATTTAATTTAGAGTTTTATATGTATAGATGGTACGGAACCCTTCGTGCGCGAGTCCGACTCGCACTTGGCCGGTTTTTCCTAATAGGTAGGTACTTCATTTCCACTTTATTAAAGCATCAAAAATTTTATAAATCTCGCTCAGATGTTTTAATTCGTTCGTTTGTTCGTTTCCAAATATTTCCTCAAATTAAGTTTAAGATAAGTCACCCGCAGTACCTAATTAAGAAGTGGTAGGTAGCAGTATCAGAGCTGACGAATTTAAATATTAATTGTGTGTAAATAACACACGCCTCTAAGCGGGCCGACGCAGATTCCGCGCGATCCAATAAAGAAATGCAAATTAGGTGCGGCTAAGAAATATGGCGGTGATAGGGATGCGCTCGCACGATATATCGATAAAAATGTTTTACTTATGATAAACAATGTAGGTAAGTATTTTTTTTTGGAAAATACAACTTTATAACGTACCATAGGGAACAGCGTCGCTTAAGGCGAGGAATCCCGACCGAAATAGGCACGCTAACGCTTGCTCGGCCGCGCTCTATACACTTCGCGCGGACCCAGCGGCAGCCCGCAGTGAACTGTGAACTCGCGAGCGCCCCGCGAATCGAAAACCACTTGAAATTCAATTAAAAATTAAATTATAATAAAAAAAAAAATTATGACGGCCGGAATCCCTCGGCTATTCAAAGACAATTATTTTCATATGTTTTTCATTAACTAAAACCAAGTATACTGCAAGTAATAGGATATTTGAATTATTATTACACGGATGTTTGGGATTTTATTTGACACAGTAAAATATCACCAATCGAAAAAAACGGCCGGAAGCACTAGATAAATAACTGTAAAATAACATATATTTTTTCCAAATTTTAAGTTCTTGTGATTTGCGAGTAATCCATAATTTAAAATACCCTATTTTGGGGAATCGGCGCCTTAACCAGCTAGCAACAAAATTCGCGTGCACTCGTACCGCCCCTGCATGAACTAAACGTATGTTGTGGTGGCGGCGCGGCGTGCAAGCAATTTTAACCTTAGAAGTGGTTAAGCGACGCTGTTGCCTATGGTGACTATAATGAATGAATGAGAAAGAAGTGAATAAGGAGATGACGGGTGACAGTGACAGCGTAGAGCGGAGAAGAAGGAACTTACGTACACCCCGTCCCGACGCATTTTAAGAAATGTAGGTACAGTCGCCAGCACGTCAGGTTACTACAAACTGTCAAATTTCTTTGAATAAAATTCAACCTTATGTCCAACAAATGGAGTTCAGTTTCAATTTATACATTTTTACATTTTGTAGTAACTGGTACGGACGGAACGGTAAGGCAAGATTAAAAGAAGTGTATCACAATCACTTGAATTTTAAGTATTTTAACTGACATAAAGTTTCATAGTCAGTAAGTGGTTTCATTATTAAATTTTATTAAAAAAGAAATCAATGCCTCATTGACTTTAAAATGGAAATATTTTATCAGACATGCTCTTTAGAATTAGCTCGCAATACGGTTAATATACAGACCTAGTTGCAGCACTACTTATTGCCCCCAGAGTCGATTGTAAAAAAGTTTTTACTGCTAATTCGCCGGCCAACACTGGTGTACAGGCGTAAAGAACAGTGCAGTTAGAGTTCGTTACTCCATAAGAGGGCGTCCATTAATTACGTGAGGTGATTTTGGCGGTTTTTCGACCCCCCCTCCCCTCCCCCTTGAGATTTCGTGAGATATGGCTTGCCTCCCACCCTCCCCCTAATCACACGTGAGATTTTTCAAAAATCGTTTTATAGGCAAGCGCTTGCTCACTTGCTCGCTTGGTATGCGATCTACGATAAATTGCGCTTGCCTTTATAAGAGTCTCTATCACTGAAATTAAAAAATAGTTTTCTTTTATCCATGAGTATCCATGATAATAGATCAAAATTTCGAACATTGCTTGGAGACGACTGAAGCGCCACTATCAAAAATATTTTTTGGTGAAACGGAGTCTACAATTATTACTTAGCTCTCCTTAATACGCTGTGCCGAGATACGGTCGTAAAAAGTGGAATGCTTACATTCTAAAGTCTTGTACTAAAAGTTTACTACTTACGATATGAAATTGTAATCCCTCATCCTATATGAAAGCAAGCTACTTTTTCAAGCAAAAAGTTTATCTTGAAATAAGAGCAAAATAATTATTATTAAGTTGGTATAGGTTGTAATGTCCCCACTTATTAAATAATCTAACTTTTTAATTTGGAACAAATAAGTCCTTTTTATTATTTATTCATTTTATTACTAATTCGAAGTAATCTTCTGTCAGTGACTGTACCTTAGTTTACTACCACCATTGTCAATCTGTTTGTAAATGAACTCAGCAGTTTGTTTCACCATTCTATGGGGTGTCGGTGTTTAACATGGGGTCTGTGGTCGCACACAGTATCTGACGATGGTGATTTTAAGGCTCTTTTATTAGGTAGGGCAGGCGTACCGGTTTTGGCCACTTTTTGCTCTAAAAGTTTTCTAAACAACTTTTAGCCATGTTTGATAAAGACAATTAAAATAAAGTATTTTAAGGTAATAATAACAACCGTTAGAATTCCTTATGTCAAAAGATTTTTTTCACTAAATTAAATTCCATTTTCTGTTTTAAAAAATGATTTGTATGAAAATTTTAAGAAATTTGTTTTGGATGAAATACTTTATAAACCTTTGTTTTTTACAATTAAATTGTTGTTTTGCAATTGACTGGTTTCTAGCGCATTAGAATTTTACCCGGGTTTGGTTTTGATTTTTCGCAATAGGTACTTACAAAAGTTTAACTATCAGTAAGTGGCCAAAACCGGTACATTTGGCACCTCTCACACATTGTGTGTAATATAAAAAAAACTATTTTAATTTTATAAATTTGAAAAATGTACCTTTAAAGGAAGATAAATTATCTATAATTTAAGATATCGTTTGTGTCTTAAATACCTAAGACCATTTAGTACTTAGTGCTTAAAAGTAAAAAAATCCTTAGTGGCCACAAAGGGTTACCTCTGCCCTACCTACTATACTACGGTATTGAAAACAGAAGTTTTGTTGGCTAACCTAAAAGTAACGACTGAGCTGAATATGTAATTATTTTTATTTTCAGTACTTACTTAATTATTTATTTAAGTAATACTTAGTTCAAATGGACATTGAAATAGTAAAGGTATGGACATACATTTATTATTTAATTTTCTTCTACTCTAGTTTATATACTTACCTTTTATTTTTCCGTAGATCTTAACTTCAAATACTTAGCAATTGACACCTTTTCAAATTTTTATAGCAAATAGCAAAAAATAATTTGAAGTTCTAACAATGAGAGATGAAGCTTAACCGCGAGGTCCCGGGTTCGATTCCCAGTGGGGGTACAAATTGTATTCGGTTTGGTTGGTGGTAGGACTTGTTCTTAGTCCGCCTGGCTAGCTAACACCATCTTATCTAAGTCTGACGCCATAACAATGATGTTTTCAGCATTATTGTGTTCCGGCAGTTAGAGATAAGATAGCCAGTTCCTCGGTGATTGAGGATTCCGGGAGTAGTGCGCTTCCACCTTCAGCCTTATCACCACTTAACATCAGGTGTGATGAAGGCTAAGTGCTACCCCGTTGTGTTGTGAATAAAAAAAAAGCTTCGTGAAATTAGCAAAAACCTCAGAGATGCCGGGGATAGAACCCGTTTCACATACTAAACGCTTTACCACTGAGCTATATTCCCCGTACAATTAAGTAACTAAAGTATAAATAACGTAACTTTCGTTTACTTTTACACGAACAACAGAAGCAATTATTATTTTTATAGTCTGTTTACTGAAACAAAGATTATCATAAAAACTTAAATCCATAGAAATCATTTGAGAACTGTTTGGTCTTTGACAGGCTGTTAACAGACTGTTAACAGTCTATCACATTTTTCTTTCAGAAACCCAAACTACAATAAATTGGAGACTAATTGAAGTTTACGTAATTTTAATTTGCGTTTCAGACACAGGCCGTAAATATAGTGTAGGTCCAAGGACGTACCCAGGGTAGGGGGTCCAGGGGGTCTGGACCCCCCCCGAAAGTGTCCATTAATCCACGGGATGGGCGGGTGGCGGGGCGGGTGGCGGGGCGACCTGACGGCTATCGCACGCACAGATTACTGTCTATTTTTTTTAAATATCTACTTATTAAATAATTGAATCGGTTGTTTCACAGAAATCACACATATCACAGTTAACGTTAACCAAATTTTATAGACGAGACAAAAAACCGATTTGTGACAAAAATTTTAATGCATTATCCCGTGGGAATGCGATATTTTCCAGGATAGAAAGTAGCTTATGTTCCACTCCAGGCTACAAAGTATCTGTGTCCCAAATTTCAGCCAAATCCGTTCAGCCGTTTTGGCATGATTGAGCAACAAACATCCAAACTAACCCCCCCCCAGCGGACCCCATCCGACAAAAAATCCTGGGTACGTGCTTGACAAGGACAATCGCTACATTGAGATTTTAAATTATTTTTATGCATTCGCAATGCAAATCTGTAAGTGTAGTAGCTTCCCGCCTGAAAGTTACTTATAGGGCTAGTGGTTTTTTACAATCACATTTTTCCTATAATCGCTACATTGATAAATATAATAGACTAGTGGCTCTCTGCAGTTTCACCTGCCTGGTACCTACCCGTTCCCGTTGGAATATAGGGATCAAATATAGCTTTATGTTAATCAGAAAGAATATAGCTTTCTAATAGTGAAAGAATTTGAAAAAATCGGTCCATTTGTTTTTGAGTTTATTTGTTACAAACAAAAATACAAATGTTTTCTCTTTATATATATTATTGGTATAGATTTGCTGACCCGGATAGTGGCAACAGTAGCGCCACATACCGTCTAATTTTTAAACCATCCAGGAACCCATTAAAATTACATACAGACAATGTCAATCCCATACATTTGTCTTTCTATTCTACTGGCAATATCGATAATAGAGGCTCTCTCTGTCTCTCTATAAAATTAATTATAAAAATAAAATAAATATTTTTATTCCCATCACAACAATATAAACTAAGTGAATGCCATAGCAATACCACGTCTATATATTTAGTTCTTACGCTCTGTGGCAATACTATGTAACCTGCGAACTTCGATCATATAAATCGAAGCCTGCGAAAGTCAAAACTGTCTTATAGTATCTACACACGTTCCGATCCGACAGCCGATTTGGTCTGCTCCCAGACCAAATCTGCGCAACACAGGTCGGATAGGAACGTGTGTAGACACTATTAATTCCACCGAGTGCTCCTTGACTTAGATTTTTGGATAAGAAAATAAATCATAATCTGCCATTTTGAACTGAATTATTACAAATTTATATCTAGTCAAACAATCGACACTCGAACAATTATTATCAAGCTACCTAGCAAGCTATAAACGAACAAAGAAAAAATATGTCATCTTTAACTTTAGCTATGAATAGGGTAAATATTTAATCAAACATAATCAACGACATTAAATCATCATTATGTCAGGGGGCTGTGCATGGAGCACCCTGGTGACATTCCTGTAGGCCATAAAAATAGCTTCGCGCGCGAAACGACGATTTAAACTATGATGGCGGACTTAATAAAATGGCGGGAGTCTGTGGGTTCCTAGAGACATGTCCCACAATAAAGGCTATTAATTTATGTACTTACTAGCTTTCCGCCCGCGGCTTCGCCCGCGTGTACTACACGACATTATCCTGATGGAATGTAATATTTTCCGGGATAAACTATGTCATTCTCCAGCTCCCAATCTACTCCCGTACCAAAAATTACATTGATCCGTTATTCCGTTTTGGACGTGAAAGACGGACAAACAAATAATACCTACTTATTGATTTTCCCGTGGGAATATGATACTATCCTCCTGTGGTATAAAAAGTATAAGTAGCTTATTATAATCCTTGCCAGGGACTCAAATTATTTACTTAAATACCAATTTGTGCCCCCAAATTAGCTTGCGCTTAAAGTGATTTTTCCATACAATGAGATTTCCCGCGGTAAAAAGTAAAATATATCCTTTCCAGGGCCTTAAACTGTCTCTATTCTAAATATCATCCTTCCCATGAACTCAAACTATCGCCTTAAATACCAATTCCATTCTACAGCTTCGCCCGAGCTATACCTTATTTTACCATGGGAATGAGCCTTATTCCCGCGGTTACAATTTGCCTATGTCCTTCCTAGCATCAGGACATGGGTGTCCCAGTGCTCCTATCAGTAGGAGTAATTAGTAGGAGCACCCGGAAGCACTGTCTCAAACGATCTCCATTCCAAATTTCATCAAAATTGGTTCAGCCTTTTGACGTGAGCATATACAATTTCACATTTATAATAATAGTGGGGATAGTAGAAATAGGAATATGAATGGCCGGCCGCGACTACGTCCGCGGGTACTACCTACATCGCAAAATTTTTGTGTCAAAAAGTAGGTAGATAGGCATTATCTAAAGTTTCATCAGTACCATCATCAATCTTTTATAATGTCCCCGCTGCTGGGGCACAGGCCTTCATATAGATGGATAAGGAGAATGGGCCATGACCTTCCAAACGGGCCCATTGAAGTTATGGTGTACTAACCAATCCAAATGCAGCCAGAAGCATCGGCTTATCGTGTCTTCCGAAGCACGATATATTTTTTAACAGCAATCCCATGATAGACCATTGCAAAAGTCACATAACCTCATCGATCGTAGGCCGAACACGCTACCCGTGGTTTAGGCATAAGAAGGTAACGATACCTAGACAAACAGGAGCTACTATCGTATGAATAATATTCGGACATTATCCTACTCTTGAACTACCAAAACGCAAAAAATCCCACGGGAACTGTAATTTTCCCGAGTTAAAAAAACCGTATGAAATTTTCCCGGCCAGAGTTCAATTATCCCGATTGATTTAGCCGTTTAGTTGTGATTGAGCCATAGATTCAAGATTCAAGATTCAAATTTGTTTATTCAATTTACATTGTTATTTTACAATACTTGTGAACGTCATAGAAGCTACGCCATCGGTTCGCAAACCCTACAGCGGGAGGCCTTGGAGAAGAACCGGCAAGAACCAACCATAAACATCCAAACTCCGTATCTTTAATACCTCCCCACCCACCCTATATAAACATTGGGGGTTTTTTTATTTTGCCTACGCAGATCATTTTTAATCGTGACCAGAATCCAACATACCAACTATCATACTTCTAAGTTTAGAAATGAGGAAGTTCCATATAAGCTTAATCCGCCCGTTTTACCCCATTATCGGGGAGTTTTTTTTAACTTCGATTACGCAGATAATTTTCAATCGTGATCAGTATTCAACATACCAATTTTCATACTTCTAAGTTCAGAAATGAAGAAGTTCCATATAAATTTTATCTTTCAATTTTACCCTATTAAGGGGGAGTTTTTTTTACTTTACTTACTCAGATCATTTTCGGTCGTAACCAATATCCAACGTACTAATTTTCATGCTTCTAAATCCATGAATGAGGAAGTTCCATATTACCTTAACCCCCCCATTTTACCCTTTTAGGGGGGGAGTTTCCTAAAATCCGTTCTTAGCGGACGTCTCCTAGGCATAATCTACCTTCCTGCCAAATTACATCTTCGTTGGTCAAGTAGTTTTCGAGATTTCGTGATGAGTGAGTTATGTCCCCTCGATTTTATATATATAGATACTAAATTTATAGAGTTGTTAAGTATAGACTTAACAACTCTAAACTTATAGAAGTTTGATTGTAAAGTGCGTTTCACATTAGAAATCCCCGGCACCGGCATATCCTGGAACTAAAATGTCCGTATCGCCTTAAAAAAAAAACGCTCGATTTCTTCTAAATATATAAACTTAATCTAAGTACTTACAGTTTTAGATTAAATTACTATCATAATAATCTTAGATTTAAATTAGTTTAATTTTAGTTCAATATGCTTTCCAACGGCAACGGTATGAAAAGCGTTTTCCGGTTTGAATTTTAAAGGTAGTCATTAAGGGGCAATCACACGGGCCGTTTTTTATACAAACGTACCTAATGCCCAGTTTCTTCTCTGGATAATGCCAGTAGAGCAATATATTTTTTCCAAAACATCTATGGTCACTATTTGCATGTCCTCCCTATGTATTCCTTTTTTATAAATTAATTTATTAAATGATAGCTAACTGAAAAATGGAAAATGAAGTATATAGAAAAAATCGACATGTCTCTCAACTAGCTCCGATGGGTGTGAGACGGGTCGATTTTTTATAAATACTTCATTTTCCATTTTTCAGTAATAATAATTGCATTGTGAATGCAAAAAACTAAAAATTAAAATATGATAGCTAACTATCAAAATCATAAAAAAAATTGCTAAATTATTCCGGCGTGTAAAAACATCCAGAATACAAATTTGACTAGATTATGTATAAAAAGGAACCCTAGGAACACGGTCAAATCCTTTTTGTAATTTTTAAATGAAAAAAGAAATTAAATCGGTAAAGTTTTGGAATAGAAATCAGGGTAATACGAAACGTTAATAGGTATTTGCGGTTCGAGCTGCACTTGTCTCTATCGCGCTCTGTGGAGGGAGCAATAGATAGAGTGAGAGATCAATAGACTTTACAAATACCTCGTTTTTAATTCTTTGGGTCGTGAGGTTACCCTTAAACAGCCGTAGCCGTGTCGCCGGCAGCCGTCCGGTTCTTGCACGCGCCGGTATCGATCCGCGGACGTGATTACCCTCAAACGATGGAGCATGACTTAAGCTTCAAACTTTGTTATAATACAAACTAGCTATCTACAACGTTTTCTGTTCCGGTGGCCAAAACTGGAACCAACGTGTTTTGTTTTTAATCTTATTTTACCGGTTACCACGGATGCCTCTTTAGCCAAAGTTAAACTGTGGGAAAACTCTGCTACCCTTCCACACCCATATGTGCCCATCCAGGAAAAGCTCCCTCCTCGCCTTGAACTTCCCAGATCACTATGGAGATCTTTAAATAGACTCGTCCGTACTCAAGCTGGTCGAAGTAAAGATAATCTCATCAAAAACATAAAATATGTGAAGTGAGAGCCAACTTCAATATTAGGAAATATGCCTTGGTTGTTGACTTCAACGACAAAAGATGTGAGATCTAAATGGGTGCCAAGTTTAACGGTCAGTCCTGAAAATTTAGTACATAAAATGTTTTATAACAACTTAAAATATAGATTTTATATTATTTTTATGCATTCACAATGCAATTTTGTAAGTATAGGGAAAATGTGATAGTAAAAAACCACGAGCCCCATAAGTAGCTTTCAGGCGGGATTCGAACCCGCGCCTCAGGGAATCCGGCCCGATGCTCTGACCAAACATAGCTTTCGGTAGCTTAGTTGGTCAGAGCATCGGGCCGGATTCCCGGAGGCGCGGGTTCGAATCCCGCCTGAAAGCTACTTATGGGGCTCGTGGTTTTTTACTATCACATTTTCCCTATACTTACAAAATTGCATTGTGAATGCATAAAAATAATATAAAATCTCAATATGGCTGTTTCATCTTAATCGATTGTTAAACATTTGTAAAAATGTTTCTTTCGGATGCGAGGGTTTCCTCACATTGATGAAGCAACGCTGGCCCACAGCGTAACAAGTGATAGCAAAATTCGACGAGTCGTGTAAGCCTTTCGGTAGCTTAGTTGGTCAGAGCATCGGGCCGGATTCCCGGAGGCGCGGGTTCGAATCCCGCCTGAAAGCTACTTATGGGGCTCGTGGTTTTTTACTATCACATTTTCCCTATACTTACAAAATTGCATTGTGAATGCATAAAAATAATATAAAATCTCAATATGGCTGTTTCATCTTAATCGATTGTTAAACATTTGTAAAAATTTTTCTTTCGGATGCGAGGGTTTCCTCACATTGATGAAGCAACGCTGGCCCACAGCGTAACAAGTGATAGCAAAATTCGACGAGTCGTGTAAGCCTTTCGGTAGCTTAGTTGGTCAGAGCATCGGGCCGGATTCCCGGAGGCGCGGGTTCGAATCCCGCCTGAAAGCTACTTATGGGGCTCGTGGTTTTTTTTACTATCACATTTTCCCTAAACTTAAAATATAATTTCTTCTTATAACTTAGGATAATATATTGAAGCCTAAGGTCTGACTTGGCTAGTTTTCATATACGAATTATATATATATTATAGCCTTCGCAAGCAAAAAAGTTAAAATTTCAATAACTTTATAATTTATATTAATATTAATAATTAATAAATAATATGGATATCGTGCTAGATAGCGCAAAATTGTAATTAATTTAATGCGAGGACAAAAAAGTGTTTGGGTAATCTCGGGTTCGAACTTGGTTCTCTCGAGTCCTCAATATTAAATGGCTACTACGCCGTCGGCGCTAGCCGAACTTCGAGAAGTATGACGAATTATTGGTATATAACAGAATAAAAACTATTACAAACTTATATTTGTACTTCATCTAATACAAGATCTTATACAGGATAAGTGCATAGGGAACGCAAATATAAGTTTGTCAACGTTTTATTTAAAAAAATACTAGTTTCGGATTTTTTCCTTTGTATTCACCAGATTACCTGTCTGCATGCCAAATTTCAGCTTTTTAGGTCATCTGGAAGTGGGTTAGAGTTTTGATTATAGGTGAGTCAGTGATAAAAATAACGATTTTTGGACGTAAATATCTAAATAACCGTTTGAGCTGTGTATATAAAATTTGGAGCACATTTTTATCTCGCTAGTCTCAATACATAAGCCAAATTTGACATATTTCTGTGTAATAGTTTTTGAGTTATGAGGGGGTCAAAAGTGGCTCCAAATGGTTCGTGTTAAGATACACACGGTGCTGCTCGCCAGTTCTGTTTGCTTTTGAACTTGGCTGATACGCTGCCGCGTATCCAGATCTCACCAAAATCATCCTATAAAAAACTGACCAACTCTCGCTGGAGCTGCTTATTTCTTTACAAAAAGCGTTGAAATCTCTCAGTAAAGTCAAGCCAACTCTAATGTTCCTTTCAGCGATTTCTTTATTGATATAGTTACGTTTGAATTTTATGTTACTTTGGACGTTGAACATTCTACATGTTGGTTAGTTTGGTGGGCACAAGTCAACGACCAAATCACATAAAATTAAAACGTAACTATATCAATAAAGAAATCCCAGAAAGGAACATTAGAGTTGGCTTGACTTTACTGAGAGATTTCAACGCTTTTTGTAAAGAAATAAGCAGCTCCAGCGAGAGTTGGTCAGTTTTTTATAGGATGATTTTGGTGAGATTTCATATCTTTTTGCTAGGTATTACACATAAGTAATAAATACAGGTATACTGATTTATTTACTGCAAATGTAACTTTGTAATCCTATATATTTATATAGGAATAAATTATAATGAACTAAATGTGTGATATACTTCATCTAGTCCAATTGAACTATATCATTCTTTTCACTACAGTGAAGTATTTTGCGCATGTCAAGTGGGTACGGAACCCTTCATGAGCGAGTCCGACTCGCACTTGGCCGATTTTTTATAGATAATTACATCATTTACAATTTTGTCTTTGCTAATTTTACGATAAAACTTACCGTTTTTCTGAAAAAACGCTAAAATCCCATTTTTAACCGACTTCAAAAAAAGGAGGAGGTTATCAATTCGACTGTATATTTTTTTATTTTTTATGTGTGTTACCTTAGAACTTTTAAGTTAATGAACCGATTTGGATAATTCTTTTTTTACTTGAAAGGTGACACTTCTTGTATGGTCCCTTCAATGATGAATGAAGTTCATCAAGAACTGACGAGAAGTTCTCGAGTTATCCTGAATAATGCGTATTTAGACTTTAGTTTGATTATTTAGACGACTTCTTATTTTCTTCAAATTGGGAATCATTTTCAAAATTTTTTTTTCGATAGTTTATACTTCTGACGTGATCTTATTTTTACCAAGTCAGGATCAGGAGATGAAATCCCAGGAAAATTGAGAGAAATTCTCTAATATAGGCAAGCCTTATGCGTTCCATTTATTTTTGAAGTGAGTCAAGTATTTGCATCTGGTAGTCATCATCTCATAGTGATGAGCTGGTGATGGAGGCTACAACTCCTTAACGGTTAGGAGCTGGAGAATAATTCCTTAAGTATTCATCGTACGTATGGACTAATAGTTATATTCTTTCACGTTATTAGGTTGAGCTGATGATGAGAGGTGAAACTCCTCAACAGTTAGGAGTTATATAATGTTTTATAAATACCATAATAATATGCACGAACCTTCAGTTGTATTCCTTCAAGTTATCTAAGTAGCTAAAGATGGAAAGCTAAATTCCGTAACGGTTAGGATATTTACAACAATTTATCATAATCACCATGTAAGTAGTTTCTTTCTTTTTTGAAGGCGGTAGCTTTTTTTTTAAAACGTTTTTTAGTGTTTGTTAATTTTGTTTGAAGATTCTCTTTGAAGGCGGTTACATATTTTTTTAAAACGTTTTATTTATATACATTTGACATCGAATATTTTTTTCCAAGTACCGGATCGATAAGAAGTTTTTAAATTTTATTTATAACTAGCTGACCCGGCAAACGTGCCATATTAATTATAGTAGACCCGGTAAACTTCGTATCACCAACATCTATTATACCTAGATAGACAGATGAAAATAAATAATCGCGAAGAAGTTTTATACACTGTTTTTTATACGGTAGGTAATCCAAAGCGGCTAAAACGATACGTCAGTGATTACAATACTCTTTGAGATACCTCTTTGGAAGCGGCTATGGAAGAATGACAGTTTTGTATAGTACGACAGTTTATCGATTTTCTATACAAAATAATCATTTTTATTTTATAACTAGCTGTTGCCCGCGACTTCGTACGCACGGAAAAGTGACTTTTGTATTTGTTTATTTTATGTGTAATCTACACTTCCTTCCAGTGACCGCAAGGTTAAATGTGTGTGTATATGGGTGTAGGTCTCGGAAGCGCGGGATTCAGTGTGCGCTTGCGATTGCTTGTTAACCGAGCTTCACGGTCCTCATCGGTTTCAAAAGCACGAAGTAACCTCATCCTCTTAGCTGACCTAGAGCTTTGCGATAAATTACTATTTTTTTTCTAGGTATTTCAATTAACAATAATCGTAATCAAATCACAATAATCAATGTCCGTTTTCCAACAGTTCAAATTGATCTACAAATCAATAAATCGAAATCTAATTCAAGTAATTATAGTTTACGTATTTTTAATTCATTAAAATCACAATAACTGAGTTTTCTCAGGGTGTTAGCCGTCAAGAGTATGTATATTCCTAAGTCCTATGTATATTAAGTATGTATTTACAAACAAAAAGTATTTAAGTATATATTTATCCGTTATCAAGTTTTCCATGATACAGTTTCTTAATGAAATTAACATGGGCTTAGATAATTGGTGTGATTGTAATGTAAGAAGTTATTTATTATTTAATTATAAGAGTAAGCAATTTAATATAGTCCCACACTTCTGGCTGTTCCGGTTACAGCCGTGGCAGAGAAGCCACTTGCAATACGAAATGAGCTGTCAAAATGGACTGTCCTGTCGTATGAAAACTGTTTTAGTTCCAAAGATTATCACTGCAACAGAAAAGCACTTAAGAAGCCATCATGTTAGTAGCTTTGTAGTGATAACAAACTGTAAAGCATTTTTTTATTTTTTTTATTGATTGATAAGCTAGCGCTTGTCCGCTATCACGCCCCTAAGCGTTCGTTGATGCGATCTACGATGAATCGCGCTTGCCTAATGCCATAGTCTGTGCTAATGCTGCGTACACACCGGACCAACAAAGGCCAACGAACGCCATCAAAGAGGTTCTGTTTTCCCCTCTGTCTCAATCAGATGATCAGAATCTCCGAATGTGAACTGGAATCGCTCCCAGTAATCCTTTACCTAGCTTTAGATTGATCTTCGAAGGCCAGAAACGTGAAGCGAGCAATGCCTGATGTCGTTCGTTGTCGTTCGTGGGGCCGCCGCCGCCCGCCGGCATAAAAGGTACCGGTATAAAATATACTAAGAAGAAACCGGTCAAGAGCCAGTCGGACTCGCGCCCCGAGGGTTCCGTACCATCTTTTCTTTTAGAAAATAGAAAAAACTACAACTGTGCTTCACCCAAAGCGACCTGCGAGTATGTAGGAAGGAGGACATTTTAAACGTAAAAATGTTTTCATCGGCGTGGCATATTCGTCCGAGAATTCGCGATGTAGAATATTGCAGTTTTTGGTCAGCTCCATCTCTTGACCGATAGTGGAAGTAATATAATTTTTCACACTTATGCTCTGAAATGTTAATATTATATTTGAGAAAAGAATGCAGTACGTGGCACTTTTCCGAGGTAAACATTCTAAATTTGAAAATCACTGCAGTAATGAATTTCAGTACTTACTTACTGCACTAAAATCAGTGCAGTAAGTAAGTACTGAAATTCATTACTGCAGTGATTTTCAAATTTAGAATGTTTACCTCGGAAAAGGTACTACCCAAAGATATTATTACCAAATTTTTTTCTTTATTTTTTCTTTCGTTATTCCTGTGTATAAAAACAGAAAAAGCAAAGGGACATTTGCACCATACAGCCACATTATTATTATTATTATATAGGTAATTATTATATCATAATTATGTTAACTTTTTTTAAAATACGGTGCGCACAGAGTATATTACTTCGTATTGTACCACAAGCGCTATGTACCCTTAGCACGAACATCAATCGAAAAAACAAATTGAGATTTATCATAGACAAATATCCTTTACGAGTAATTTTGTATAGGAATTATGTACAGCGCCATCTACTACCCAGAAGCGGGTATTAAAGTTGCGCATTTTAGTAGCAAGTAGTAAGTATCAATAGGCTGTATGACCGTTCCACTTGGCCTCACAAACCAATATTAAAAAAACGGCGGGAATGATTTTCAGCGGTTGATTTGATATCAATACAGTTTATTTATATTGTGAAATAAATTATCAAAATGAGTTCTGCCAATGAAACATATACAGACATTGTATGTACCTACTCCACCAAATTTGAGAGCAGTAGCAAAATGAATAACAGAAAACTTACTGCCAGCAAAATCAAAAGAAAGATATATGAAAACCTACGATCTGATTTGGAAAAGTGAAAAAAGGCGCATACGTTTTCGGAATCTGTGTTGTTGGCGTATTTTAATGATACCTACATCATTAAAATAATATTATTATGGGCGATTTATACATAAGTGTGCCCGGGAAAACAATAACATTTACATTTAATAATTGCCCGAACATGTGTGATATAAATTTTAATAAATATTATTTAGTTAAACAGTTTTTTTTTATGTCCTCGCATTTCTTGAGAAAAGCACTATACAAGCCTTGTACGGTAAGCAAATTACCTTGCCTCGAATGATTAAAGCCCTCGCCTGCGGCTCGTGCTTCAAACCATCCTCGACAATGTAATTTCTTACTTACCTGTCCTCGAATGTAATGTACTATTTGTTGATGATTTCTGGAAAAGTTTACTATTTAGAGACATTGTTTTATTTTTCCTGTAATCTTTACATAAACTTCTACTTATCACCTAAAATAATAGTAGTTCTCTAGATATCTAGCTGTGACAGACAGACAGACTTAGTCGTACCATAAGGGTTCCTTTTTACCAGTTTGGTTCGGAACCCATTATTTTTTTTAAATTATCATTATCATTAATTCATTATTTGTCATAAGCATGGTATTAGGTACATAATTGAGTTATACAAATAATGGAAAATATCCTAAAATTGGTTATATGTCTAAGTAATATCACAGAAAAAAACTTTTACAAACTTTTGACCTAGAATCATAAAATTTTGCAAACTTCAGATCTTACAGTACAAATAAAGGTAAAAAAATAATGGTAATTTATAGTTTAATCACTAAAAAAACCGCACTGCAGTTTTTCCTAGGCCAAACTAGTTCATCGCGTTGACATTTTAGAGAGCGACTTTGCCTCGGAAGACCTGTAGATGTAGAACATGACACAAAAAAAGTTTGGCCTAGGAAAAACTAGTTTGTCCTGAAATCGGGTTTGGCCAGTAAAATATAATATACAGTACAAGCTGACCCGGCAAACGTTGTTTTGCCATATAATAGTGGACCCGGTCACCAACATCTTGTGTGTGTGTTTATACACCAAAAGTTGCCTACACCAGACAACAGATAGCGCTAGTTACATACTACCTAGTATAGTATTATATTATCAGTGATACTACCAATAAAGGGGCCCAAGCTTGGTCTCTATTTCCTACATATAAAAAATTACTCTGTGAAGTAGAGTGAGTGTCAGATAGGTCTGGCGACTGGGGCATTTTTGGCGCTAGTTACAGTAAATTTTTTTATTCTAAGCTTATAGAAAAGATTAGTATTCGATTTTGACCGCGAAGACGTCAGTGATTACATACTCTTTGGAAACGGCAATGGAAGAAATGACAGTTTTGTATCGAAGGTACGACAGTTAAACGATTTTTCATAGAAAATTACAATTTTACTCAATTTTCCGGAATAATAAGTAGCCTATGTTACTCTTCAGCTCCCAAACTATCCCCATACCAAATATCACGTCGATCCGTTGCTCCGTTTTGGCGTGAAAGAAGGACAAACAAACAAACAAACAAACAAATAAACAAACAAACAAACACACTTTCACAATTATAATATTAGTATTTTTACTCAATTTTCCGGAATAATAAGTAGCCTATGTTACTCTTCAGCTCCCAAACTATCCCCATACCAAATATCACGTCGATCCGTTGCTCCGTTTTGGCGTGAAAGAAGGACAAACAAACAAACAAACAAACAAATAAACAAACAAACAAACACACTTTCACAATTATAATATTAGTATGGATTATTCAAAACTTTTTGCCCAAACAAAGTTCCAAAGTCAAAAATTGTGTTCCAAACATTTCCCTCTATATCTCTTCGTTGACTAGGCTAAACTTGATATAATATAATAAAAAAAAATAACTTTCGCCGTAATTCAATTCACATCTTAGATTTCTGCGCGAACTGTTCATTTAAATAATACACTTTCTCGGATTTTACACGCATTTATTTAACAACTTGGTTAAATTTGCTTGTTACAAAATAAAAAGAAAAATCTATTATTTTTGCACATTTTGGATAATTTTTTTATCTGGATGTGGCAAGTCGGAATACTCTTTGGTAATGTCAAGAAACGTTGCTGTTTAATTTTCTTGAATGCTTTGTGGGTGTTTTAATACAATATTTATTGTATAATTAGTGCATATAAATACGTGATCATTGTTGGAAATTACTTATGAAACCTTGGATCTCGAAAGATTTGGATTCCCGAAGGAGGAACACTGCGTCAGCGATGGATTCGTGCGATACCTCGAGCCGACTGGGAGCTTACAACATCAGTAGGAGTGTTTAATAAACATTTTCGTGACTGTGATATAGTTAAAATAAAACAACCCTTAGTTATGTACGCGTATTATTTGATTTAAAGGCGCTATAATCAGGAATTCATCTCATCTCATGCATACAAGAAATTAGGAACTATAGACCGATTACCTTAATACCAGTGCTTTCAAAAATATTTGAAAAAGTATTTGCAGACAGGTTGTATAACTTCTTTGATTCCTGCAGTTTACTAAAAGATCAACAGTTTGGCTTCAGAAAACATAGATCTACTACATTGGCCTGTTTCCAACTTATTAAAAACGTAACGGAAAGCATTAATGTAGGGATGCATACTCTATCCATATTCTTAGATATGAGCAAAGCTTTTGACTTTGTCTCTCACGAAATTTTATTCAAAAAATTAGAAAAGTATGGAATAAGAGGAACGGCACTATCATGGGTAAAAAGCTACTTAAAAGACAGACAGCAAGGTGTACAGATTTCAAATATTAAAAATAATATGAAAAAAAACTACTTGTCGACGTATAGTATCAATAACGTAGGAGTACCACAAGGAAGTGTTTTAGGACCGTTACTCTTCATAATATACATTAATGACCTTCCTGATATAACAGAGCAACAATGTGTCCTTTTTGCCGATGACGTAACACTTATTATAAAAAATCATGACAAGTCTAAATTGGATGAAATAGCAAACACTACCATTGCTAAAATTATAAAATGGCTGAATGACAACAACCTAAAAGTAAATATAGATAAAACTAAACATATGACATTTAAAACACGTAGTATTAATAGATATAAATTGGACATTAATTATAACAAAGAAAAAATTGATGTAGTGACTATGACAAAGTTTTTAGGTGTAATTATCGATGATCAACTTAATTGGAAGGCTCATATAGATTCAATAATAAGTAAACTTGACAGATTCGTCTTTGCGTTAAGGAGAATAAAAGAAACAGCATCCAAGGCTGCAGCATTAACAGCATACCATGGCTATGTAGCATCGATGCTCCGTTATGGTATTATTCTATGGGGGTGCTCTGTTGATGTTGAAAGGGCATTCAAATTACAAAAGAAATGTATTAGATCGATATGTGGAGCCGGTTACTTGGACTCTTGCAAACCATTATTCCGAGACCTTAATATTCTTCCTCTACCATGCCAATACATTTATGAAGTGGCTACTTTCGTTAAAAAATATAAAGTTCTATTCAACACAAAAAATGACAATGTTAATTATAGAGGACGAGATGGGAAAAAGTTGTGTATACCACCTCAAAGGTTGGCAATGTATTCAAAAAATGTTTATTGTATGGCAATACGTATTTATAATAAGTTGCCAGAAACACTTACAAACTTGACATTAACAAAATTTCAGAAACAGTTGCATAAATTTCTAATGAACAAAATGTATTACAAGATTAATGATTTCTTAAATGACAATTTTTCTAATTTCTATTGACATTACCTATTTAATTTTTATTGACATTACTTAATTTAGATTGAAATTTAATTTGACAAATTTTATTACATACTTACTTTTTTTTTACATTTTATAATTTGAATTGTCTAAGTATAACTCGTTTTAAATTTAATAAGTGACATGTTAAACTAACAATTATTAATGAATATCACGTAGGTTTCACTTTTATAATTGTCAAAAATTTGTACACTGAAATATCAGTAGAATATGAAGAAACTTTAATGTAAGAAACATCTATTTGTACCATATTCTGACAAATAAAGAATTTATGATTATGATTATGATTATAGGAGCAGTGGTGCGACATTGACATTTATGACGTTGCCAATCCGAGCAGCATGGCCTGTAGGAGCGCAAGCAGCCGAGAAATAATAGCGGGCCATGGCCATGCGCATAAAATTGGCAACGTAGTTTTAAGTGAACCGATTTGACACCGTTTGCACCGTTTGACAGGTAAACAGCGAGTAAACCTCGAGTACTGAATTCTATGGAGATGGCATATCTTATATACATCTATACAAATAAATAAAATTGGAGTGTCTGTTTGTCTGTAACATTAAATAACCGCTTTTTACTACGTGCATATGATTAAATATATGGTACATATACCATAATGACATGTTTTACAATTTTTGTCTGTCTGTCTGTTTGTTCCGGTTAATCTCTGAAACGGCTGCAGACCGATTTTGACGGACCGATTAATACGACAATTAGAAGTAGTTTAAAATTGAATTCCAAGATTTTCTTACATTGTGACTTAGTTACACCTAACTTTTTCGTAGGTATGCCACCTCCATAGGATTTAGTACTCAGAGGAGTAAACCGGTTCACAGCAATGTTGCCGTTCCGTATCATAGCATGGCTTGTAGAACACGATAGAGACGGCTGTGACTACGGGCACTGATGTTAACACCATGTACACACTGGGCGCTCGGCGAGCGTTAGCGTTACATTTTTGTATGAGAATCTGTAGTTCTGCTACTGCCTACTAGAGGCGCTGTACAGATTTGCATACAAAATGCAACGCCAACGCCAACGCTAGCGCCCAGTGTGTATACGCTCTTAGTAGTGATAAGGCTACAGGTGGAAGCGCACTACTCCCGGAATCCTCAATCACTGAGGAACTGACTACCTATCTTATTTCTAACTGCCGGAACACAATAATGCTGAAAACATCATTCTTATGGCGTCAGACTTGGATAAGATGGTAGTAGCTAGTTAGGCGGACTTAGAACAAGCCCTACTACTAACCACTGGGAATCGAATCCGGGACCTCTGGGTCTGGTACCAGTGGTGTGTACCAACACACCACCGGTATACCGGTCTATTGGTATAGACCACAAAGGCGGTTAAAAGTTCCATTACACTATAGTGTTCACGGTACTACAGTTTAGTATTGGAACAATGTTTGTATATTGTTAAAATTAAAAAATTAAAATTAAAAATTGTTATGGTAAGATTTTAAATTCTGTAAGTATAGGAAAAATGTGATAGTAAAAAACCACGAGCCCTATAAGTAGCTTTCAGGCGGGATTCGAACCCGCGCCTCCGGGAATCCGGCCCGATGCTCTGACCAACTAAGCTACCGAAAGGCTTACACGACTCGTCGAATTTTGCTATCACTTGTTACGCTGTAGGCCAGCGTTGCTTCATCAATGCGAGGAAACCCTCGCATCCGAAAGAAACATTTTTACAAATATTTAACAATCGATTAAGATGAAACAGCCATTATAGGATTTTAAATTATTTTTAATGTAATGTAATGATTTTAAATAATTTTTTTTTTACTATCACATTTTTCCTATTGTTATCATTTCAGCCGTACGACGCCCACTGCTGGGCATAGGCCCTTGAATTATTGTTATGGTAGCCAATATTTATTAATTAATTATTGTAATGCCTATAGTTTGATATGAATTGTCGTGTTTAAGGAGACTACAGACCAAGCACTTAGTTTTGTTTTTCGGGTGCTTGTAAATATTTTACGTTCGTAATGTTTTTTGTGTTAGCTTTACGACAAAATAATATGTATGTGTATAATTCGGTCGCTAAATACTGTGTTCGTCTATTGTCGTTCTTCGAATGATGTTGTAACGTTTTTACAAGCTTTTATTTAACTTGCCTTGCAGTGTAATTACTAATTACCTATGTCCGTTCGGGTCAAATATTAGGGGTTAAAGTATTAAATTGCCGTTTTGTATGGAGATTTTTGTAATTATTATTTTTTCCATACTAACGTTTTTGTAATTTATTCAACTACTAATATGATGTAACTTTACAAAATTTTACACACGTATTAAGGTGCATGTAGTCGTGAAACGATCATTTTTGAGGCCCTAAAACTCATAAATTAGCCTACTGATGAATCCAGAATTAATATATATTAAATATTGATATACCTATAAACTTCAATCTGAGCATTTAAAAAAACATAAGTCTTTAAGATACTATTAAAAAAACATTGAAATGAAGCTGTTTTCAACTTGAAATACGCTACTGCTTCTAAACTACAAGTGATATTTTCACGTTTCTTTCATGAAAAGATTGCTAACTTGTTTAACTTAAAACTGAGCATTTTTCGTTTTAAAATAATACATAGTTTTAACGAAACGTGTGTTTAAGCTGTTTTGGTGCGGGTAACGGCCGGAAAAATTAGGCCACTTTTCTATGCCCAAGGTTGTTGGCGATACCACGGGCCTTAATGGGCATTTTAACTACTAAATGACATATTCGTCAAGAGAAAAAAATATTTTCACTAAGTTACAACAAATAAAGTACGAAATTCTGGAAACAAAAATAGTCGTAACTTTCGGGATAAGTTTTTTCTATGTAAATCTTCAAATATCGTGGTTATTAAATTATCAAAAGTTGCTGGATACGGTATTAATGTAACGCAATATTAAAGAAATTATATATTTTTAATATCATAAAAGTTGTTAAGTTATATGTACAAAAGAAAAAAACGGCAACTTCATATTTTAACTCCTATTATTACAAGCTAAATTTGACCCACTTCCCAGTGTCCGATTGAGCTGAAATATCGCATACGAGTTTGGTTTGGTGACAATACAATATTATAGTAAGTACAGTCAGCAAAAAATCTTGTTATAAAAATGAATATTTAACAACAAAACTTAACTTAACCTCTCAACACTCAGGGGTATCAAATTACAGGCTAATTTTTTACGTAAACAATGCACTAAAGCGCGCGTTTCTGCTCTCCCAAATATCTGTTTGTGCGCGTGATAGATTTAGGGCGGATAATATAGAAATAGAACTATTCTGATAAAATCATTAAACTGTTCAATTAACTATAAACAAACCTATTAAGCTTCTATTTCAATAAGGTCAGGATTAATAAAAATCTCAAATCTAAATATAACTATTCTGATAAAAGCATTAAACTATTCAAATAACTATAAAGCTTCTATTTCAATAAGGTCAGGATTAAAAAAATCTCAAATCTCTAATAAACTATTTTATTCTTTTGAATCGTCCTTTTATTTTTTTACCTACGTTAAGGACATCTTTTAGCTGACAAGAAAAACGGGCGAAAAAAACTCACCAGCTTTAACAGAAACAACGACATTTACAAATTATCATGTCGTTGTTGAACATACAACACATTTAACAACATTTACAACAACATTACTTTTCATGATAAAAGATTAAACAACATTTACGAATATCATCAAGCATTTTCTATAATCTGTTACTTTATATTATTTCAGTACTCACATAATTTATTCGAAACCGATAAGGACAACTTTAATTTAATATTATCAACAAATAAGCATTTACATTTAACAAGTTACCGAATATCCTTCGAACAAGGGCAAATCTTCAGCAATATTTACTAGACAATACATCAGCATTAAACAGCAAGAAATAACAAGGAATGAGAAATATGAAACAACGGAATAGTTACTTAACTTGTACACCGCTCAGGGCTCGAACCAGACTAACTAAATAAAATGGCTGCTTCACCTTATAAATTTTAGCGTCTACCGCCAATTTAACAGATAATTATTGTTTTAGAAAGTTACAGAAAACACCATAATACAAATATAACAATTATGAAAAAGTATTCTAAAATCAAATAATGATTTTACATAACATTATTTATAAATACAATAATGACAATAATTATCTATTTCTTTTCTTTTCAACCGGAAGTAACGTGTACTTACTAACGTAAAAGTACACGCTACTTAGATACTTTATTTACATTACATTTCAGTAATAAATTAATTGATATGAATATTAAAAGTAATAACATGATTTTATACACATTATTCAGTACTTATAGGTAAATTAAAGTACAATTGCTTGATCATGCTTTGTTGACGGTTGGCCCCGCCACGAATCAAAATACTTTTTATTAGAAACAGGATACATGTAGTAAAATGCTATCTCCATAATTAATATAATGAATTTAGATGTAAGAATAACTATATGAGATTAATAGCAAAATTCCATATCATATCGCTTTGTTGTCGGATGGCACCGACACAAATCAAACTACTATTTAATGAAAACACGATAAATAAGGTACGATGTTATCCCCAAAATTAATTTAATGGATTTAGGTGTAATAAATACTAAATTAAATCAATAACAAAATTTGATATTCTATCACGGCCATACTGACAAGTACTTCGTTCTCGAAGTACTAGATCAGCATAAGTACTTAATTAATCTCACGTGTCACATCTAACGTAGATTTTTCGATCTTACTGTGAGCCTCGCCATGTCAGCTACTTTAACCTCTATCGGCTCAGACCAAGAAGACACCAAACTCACAGCAGTAGTAGATATAGTCAGTCAGTCAGTATGAATAGTATGCCTCGACATGTACGGCTCCATCACCGCTGCCCGTTAAGACCAAACCGACACCAAACACACTATCGACCAGCTTGTTTACCTACTGTGAACCTCGACATGTCAACGGCATCACCCCCTGTCGGTGAAGACCAAGAAGACACCAAGCCCACAGCAGCAGGGGGGTTTGTCAGTCAGTAGTTAGTCACAGTAATGCTGCGCCGATCCCAGACAAAATGGGATAAGGACACGATATTCAGTCATTTTTAGTTGTAAATAATATTCTATCACGGTTATCCGTGTCACAATCGACATTGAACTATAAATTTCATTAACAGATCTGCATAAATTGTACAATTCTTTTCATGATTTATACTAAATCATTAGAACAATATCCAATATTTCTTTTCGCTACTATTACATTCTCAAGATAAACACTACATCTTAGAATGAAACGGTCATTTAATTAGAATTTTTCTTTTATTACACCTATACAAACGTTTACTGCAAACTAATCTGCACCGGCATGGATTACGTTCCCGTCGGAACATAGACAAAAACCATCAATCAAAATGAAATTAATATTTCATCCAAATCTGTTTATACAAAATTAACTTTCACTTTTATCATATTGCCTGGACTATTATTTATATGACGTAATAATAATAATAGGCTACAGTATAATTTGGCTGTTATAAAACAGATTCAAATTATAATTTTCACATTTGGTATTCTTAAAGTTATATTTCCTTAACTCCATCATTAAACATCTACATTTCAAAAACAGTGAAAACACCCCCCTAACTTGTTGACCGATATTGACACCGAGTATTATAGTTTGGCCGCTATAAACTAATTGTTAAGTGGATCATGATAATAACTGGTTCAACCTTACAATTACCAAATCTCACGAGAACCAAAATGAGCGCCCCAGTAAGTAACACTTATACTTTTATAAATTGCCCAAAAAAAATTTAAATCTCGAAATTTACATCGGCCCTAGCCACTTACAATGATCGTCAAAAGGACAGGACTTAATTTAACAGATCTTATGAAACTTATGAAAACGTATGGAAACTTCTATGGAAACGTATGGAAATTTCTATGAAAAGCTATCGAGGAATATCGAGAACTACTGAAAACCATCGAAAATCATCGAAAACCATCAAAAACCATCGAAAACCATCGAAAACCATCGAAAACCATCGAAAACCATCGAAAACTAACGAAAACCATCGAAAACCATCGAAAACCATCGAAAACCATCGAAAACCATCGAAAACCATCGAAAACCATCGAAAACCATCGAAAACCATCGAAAACCATCGAAAACCATCGAAAACCATCGAAAACCATCGAAAACCATCGAAAACCATCGAAAACCATCGAAAACCATCAAAAACCATCGAAAACCATCGAAAACCATCGAAAACCATCAAAAACCATCGAAAACCATCGAAAACCATCGAAAACCATCGAAAACCATCGAAAACCATCGAAAACCATCGAAAACCATAGAAAACCATCGAAAACCATCGAAAACCATCGAAAACCGTCGAAAACCATCGAAAACCATCGAAAACCATCGACAACCATCGAAAACCATAGAAAACCATCGAAAACCATCGGCAACCATCGAAAACCATCGACAGCCATCGAAAGCCATCGAAAACCATCGAAAACCATCGAAAACTATCGCAAACTATGGAAAACTTTGAATACCCATGGAAATCCTATGGAAAACCCATATAAACGTTTGGAAAAACCCATGAAAAACGTTCGGAAAACCAATGAAAAACGTATGGGAAAACCCCATGGAAAACGCATGGAAAACCCATGGATAACCTATGGAAAGCTATTTGAAAACGTATAAGAAAACCCATTGAAAACGTATGAAAAGCCCATGGAAAACGTATGGAACAACCCATGTAAAACCTATGATAAACGTTTGGAAAACGTATGGAAAACCCAAAGAAAACCCATGGAGAACGTATGGAAAACTTATGGAAAACCTATGGAAAATCCATGAAAAACGTATGAAAAATGTACTTATGGACAGATATCAGTTCCTAGTCTACTAGGTAGTACATTTTTTGATTAAAACCAACAAACCAAAACCTTGTTTTTTTTTTCATCAGGAAAAACAAAATCAACATTGATAACAAACTGTAATAACATACCATTAGACAAAAGACAGAAGTTGGTTTTCAAATTTGTGTACCGTTCTTACGTGGCCGTTTTATCATAAGAAAGCTATTAAACATCAATAATATTATAGTGGAGCAAATCGTTCCAAATTATTAAAGTTAAATAAAGAAAAAAAGGATAAAAATAAATCTAATCTCACTGTACTCCGTCTATCAAGGAACAAGTCTAAAGATGGTTGTGGTGGCAACTAGGTAATACGAAAGAACCATAGCAATCTATTTAAACTTAAATGAGTAAGCTTTTTAACAAGAGGTATACTTTGTCGTACAGTGTTAAAACCTATTAACACTGTTATAACTTATATTTAACTATCACTTTCTACAAGCCACTTCAAAATCAAAGTTTTGTAAGATAGTAAACCAATGGGGAATTCGTAGTAGGTATAAAAAAACTTTATAACTTTAGTACCTACTTAGATTTGATAAAATTTCTTGCAATAGGCTATTAATTGAAAATCTAAGTAATGCTATGCTGAAAAAGAAATTAGAGCCTTATAAAATAAATATGGCAACAATACTTTTCAATTGCCCATATTTGTTGTATAACAAAGCAAAGATTTGAATACTAAAATGTAAAATGTCTTTATTATTAGCAAAATCTAGTTAATCTTACATTATTTTGATTCAATAATGATTAAATTACTACGCGGTTCAAAATACCAAGTTGCACCACCAGAAACCCTTTATTTTACAAACCACTAAAGGAGGTATAATCACGGTTTGAATTTGCAAAATAGGACGACAAGAAAATGATAATTTTATGTACCTACCCGACTACATTCCACTATATTTTACGACTTAATTGTTAGAATAACACTGACTTTCACGAACTTAAACCTTTCTAAACCTAGGGTTAAGTAAAATTATATCACTAATTTTTCACTTTGCTCCAAAGACCGCCTCTTATTTATTTTTAGTTGCAAATGACTAATGTTAATCAAGAAACACTGGAAAGCCACCGCACTATTACCTATTTTATAATTATACTACCCGGCAAGATTTTCAGAAATGAACCCTAGTGTTGCATAATAGGTTTATCTGTTTCTAGCATTATAAAATAAATATCTGTAGCGAGTCATATTATCACAACAATGATTACTGTAAGTTTACACAAAAAGAAATCTTTGGTATGATCATCCAGTAGGTAATTTTCAATGCTATTGAATAAACAACATTAAGCTTATTAGCTAAGTAATCTATTCGAAGGTACGAAAAAATAAAACTAAAATAAAATACAGAAGCCCCGAAAGGCTATACCAGATTTAGCGACCGTGGAGATGCGGTTTCATCTCCATTGGCGAGGTATCTGTACATCACCAGGAATCAGCTCCATTGCCAGGAATCAGCTCCATTGCCTGGTTGGATAGAAGAACGGCAGCGCCACCTTGCCACGATGGATGACCATAGTTTGAAACGGCAGCGTCGCTGAATGTAGCAGATAAGCCGAAACCGCAGCAACATGAAAAATAAAACATATATGTATTAATAATGGGAGCAAGACCATCCCACTTCTGATGATAGATTTAGGGCGGATAATATAGAAATAGAACTATTCTGATAAAATCATTAAACTGTTCAATTAACTATAAACAAACCTATTAAGCTTCTATTTCAATAAGGTCAGGATTAATAAAAATCTCAAATCTAAATATAACTATTCTGATAAAAGCATTAAACTATTCAAATAACTATAAAGCTTCTATTTCAATAAGGTCAGGATTAATAAAAATCTCAAATCTCTAATAAACTATTTTATTCTTTTGAATCGTCCTTTTATTTTTTTACCTACCACCCGATAAGGACATCTTTTAGCTGACAAGAAAAACGGGCGAAAAAAACTCACCAGCTTTAACAGAAACAACGACATTTACAAATTATCATGTCGTTGTTGAACATACAACACATTTAACAACATTTACAACAACATTACTTTTCATGATAAAAGATTAAACAACATTTACGAATATCATCAAGCATTTTCTATAATCTGTTACTTTATATTATTTCAGTACTCACATAATTTATTCGAAACCGATAAGGACAACTTTAATTTAATATTATCAACAAATAAGCATTTACATTTAACAAGTTACCGAATATCCTTCGAACAAGGGCAAATCTTCAGCAATATTTACTAGACAATACATCAGCATTAAACAGCAAGAAATAACAAGGAATGAGAAATATGAAACAACGGAATAGTTACTTAACTTGTACACCGCTCAGGGCTCGAACCAGACTAACTAAATAAAATGGCTGCTTCACCTTATAAATTTTAGCGTCTACCGCCAATTTAACAGATAATTATTGTTTTAGAAAGTTACAGAAAACACCATAATACAAATATAACAATTATGAAAAAGTATTCTAAAATCAAATAATGATTTTACATAACATTATTTATAAATACAATAATGACAATAATTATCTATTTCTTTTCTTTTCAACCGGAAGTAACGTGTACTTACTAACGTAAAAGTACACGCTACTTAGATACTTTATTTACATTACATTTCAGTAATAAATTAATTGATATGAATATTAAAAGTAATAACATGATTTTATACACATTATTCAGTACTTATAGGTAAATTAAAGTACAATTGCTTGATCATGCTTTGTTGACGGTTGGCCCCGCCACGAATCAAAATACTTTTTATTAGAAACAGGATACATGTAGTAAAATGCTATCTCCATAATTAATATAATGAATTTAGATGTAAGAATAACTATATGAGATTAATAGCAAAATTCCATATCATATCGCTTTGTTGTCGGATGGCACCGACACAAATCAAACTACTATTTAATGAAAACACGATAAATAACGATAAACGTATCTGTGTGCCAAATTTCAGCCAAATCCGTTCAGCCGTTTTGGCGTGATTAAGTAACAAACATCCAAACATCCAAACATCCAAACATCTAAACTTTCACATTTATAATATTAGTAGGATAGAGTTTATTTCTCTTATAAACACTGAAAACCGCGTTTAAAACACATCAAAATTGAAATAGTTACAAAATAAAATAATGAGGGTAGTCTTGCGGGATCTCCAGAGATCCCGCCGATGCTCTACAGGTTAAGTTAGATTCAGGGACCTTACATCGAGCTAGCACTCACTATCAAACAATGTTATAGTAATGTTGATTACAGGACGAAGCTATATACCTATTGCGTATAGCCAAAGAATATATACACTAAAAGAATATATATTATACACTAACGCGAAAAGAAACGACACTTAAGTGTGTGCACGTAAAATCGCTTGCGGCTATGTGTGGGTGTCTGGATGTGAGCGGGGGCCGTGAGAGGCGCGCGGGGCGGGGAACAGGCAGTCGGTGAATGCCTTAGCCGAGGGCTGGCGCAATCTTCATACATTCAAATAGGAACTACTAGGTAGCCAAAAAATGCGAAAGTTGTTAAAATTCAGTCGATAATAAATAATTATTAAGAGGACTTATTTTTATTTGGTCGATTATTGATTCACTCACTCAGTATTTTTGTCGCTAACTTAGTATTTTCTTTGGACGATTTAGTATTTTATTCGGACACTTGGATTAACTGTGTAAAGGTCTCAACAAACCAACGCGTTCAATTTGCGGCCGCGGTGGCGTCCGCGCCGGCGATCACTGCGCGTGCAAGGCCAGTACCTACACACCAAACACGCGATCTACCAGTCTTCGTCCTCATACTAACATATAAGTACTCGTATTGAATTTAGTGATAATGGAAGATAGCGAAAATGAAATCGACGCTGAAATTATTCTACTAGCAGCAGTTATTGAAGACGAAGTAAAAAAAAAGAGGTTCCTACCTACCAGCTCATTTGAAATAAATAAAGGGTTGGTATTAGTATCCCGAGGCTGGCTTTTTGTAGATTCTTTGTATGGATAATGTAGATTTTGATCTCCCCTTTCCAATGACACAACTCTCAGAGCGCGGATAACTTGTTTGTGAGATATGAGATTCCAAAATGTCGTATTTCGCATCCGCAAACAATCAGAATGATCTGATCGTGTTCGTTCCGTCCGTCGCCTTCGCTTGCGATTTAACTCACGCGCGTCCCGCCCACCAACCGCGGCTACCCCGCTGCCTCTCATGTTTTTTTTTCTAAGGATTTAAATATAAACATTCCCGTTTTCTATTTCTTTATTTATTTTCTATTCATTCGTACCCCTTATAGGGTAAAGGCCTCCTCAATTTCACGTTTTTCTGTTTATTGCTTTTGTATTCCAATCTGTTCCGACTAGGTACTTTTACTATCTCATCAAGCCATCTTTCTTTTGGTCTACATCTTTTCCTTTTATTAGTTGGTCCTAACCAAGTAGTTACTCTTTGTGTCCATTTTTCTTTGTCCATCTGTGCTATGTGGCCGGCCCACCTCCATTTAAGTTTTTTGCAATGTTTTAAGGGGTCGATTACATTTGTAGATTTTCTTATGTATATATTTATTTTTCTGTATTTTCTTTTTATGTTCAGTATACTACGTTCCATAGACCTCTGGCATACCTGTCTTTTATTGTTTGTGTTGTTATTATATATCTAGGTTTGGCAGCCGTATGTGAGACAGGGTACGAGACACGAATCTAGAATTTTCTTTTTGAGTCTCATCGGAAGTTTTGATTTTAAATGTCTTTGTTGCTCCAAAACTTGTTCCATGTGATCTTAGTTCGTCTTTTTAGTTCATCTTGATGTCTAGATGAAGAAAATGATACTTGTTTACCGAGATATACGTATTCCTGAACATATTCTTATAAAGTATTTTCGACTCGAATGGGTATATCAGTCAATCGTAAATTATCGCTAGTTTAGTAAATTTTTCGCTAACAAAATATAACGCTGCTCGGTTTCTTATTTAAGGCGATACTCGGAAAAATTATGCTAAAGCGAGATAGCAATGAGAAAACGACGCGCGCGGGAGCGAGACCGATTTTGCAGATTACGCAAAAAAAACACAAAATCATTTCGTATTAGAAAACTATAGCGATTTTAAAAAAATGCTTCTATACGATCCTAAATATTATTTCTGTCCACTAATTAAACCAATTTTCAATAGTATATGTAACCCCATTTAAGAATAATCTTCATATTTCGTATTTTTTAGAGGTACCTATTTTCGAAAAGAAAAAGTGTCGAGGCAAAATCATAAAATCGTGTTTTTGAAACTATACGATTCTAGATAAAGGTATGAAGAAATATATATCTTATTACCAGATTTATAACAACTGTAACCGTCCTATAGTTTTATATCAAAAAGTCCATACTTTTTCCGAGTAGCGCCTTAAGTCCGGTTCTTCTCGCTGCAAGGTCTCCTGCCGTAGGATTTGCGAACCGATGGCGTAGCTTCATCGACGTTCATAACTGTTGTTAAACAAACCTAAATTGAATAAACGATATTGAACTTTGTTTTTTTTTTTAGTATTTAATTATCTGTCGTTCATATTTTATTTTGTCGGAAATTTTATTATTTCCCATTTGTAAAGATATTTAATAAATAAAAGTTGATCCAAGTTGAAATTTGAAGTGTCTTTCATTACCTAAATGTTCTTACACAAGTTTACATTATATAACATCCTATGTGTAATCTTCTTTGGCATTAGTCTATATTCCATTTCGGTATCAACCCTATCGCCGGCTAAATGTCATCGGCGATCGAACTCTCACGTACAGTGTCACCGCTGTGGTATAGCGCCAATTCGCTTACAATATTACTATAGATAACATTGTTTGACACCTCGCTTTAGGAGGGCCTTACACACTTAGGCCTTTAACCTTTAGCCTTAAACACCAAAATATAAAAAAACAAAATGGCTGGCTTTTTAGTACTAAATTTTACCACCGGGTCATGTTTTTGGCACTGTAAGTTTTCACGTCGCTGGTAGATATCAAACGTCATCAGTAACATAACAAGTATAGCTATATAACAAGTATGGCAACACGTCGCCGCCTACAATACGTGTGAACAAATAGTATATTATTAAGTTTTATATAAATGTATGTATGTTAGTTTGTAAGGTATTTATTATATGGGCCTTAAATTGTAATATTTTTATGATGCCTGAAATAAATGATTATTATTATTATTATTATTATATGAGCAGTTGGCTAAAGAAATCCGGCACCAATCGTTGATCACCAACTCAATTTCCCCAAAGCCTTAGTACCTACCTAACAACGCCTTGACACTTAAACTTTTAAGCGTCAAAAGAGGTTGAAAACTCCCAAGTTTACATCGCTGAAACATTAAGCACTATCGCCCTCTCAGAGGGTGGTAATGAAATAAAAAATAAGCCCACCCCCACCCCCTTTTACCTGGGCACGTGACCGGCGTAGAAATGCCTGCGTTGCGGGCTACAGCCTAGAGCTTTCAGGAGGAAATTGTTGCAAGACTCTTTAGCAGGTAAGGGTGATTTTGAGAAATTGTTGCGTCTTATATTTAATGTGGAAGTCTGTTTAAAGAGCAAAACTCTGTAAGTATTCTGTTTAAAAACTAGTTTCGAAAGATATTTGAATGAAAAGAAAAAAATATAAATACTGTTTATTAAAATTTCGAGCGAAAGTAATACCTAAGAAAGTGAGCGTAGCGAGGGATTCTTTAGTAGAATCCTGAACGTAGCGAAGGATTCAAAGTAAGTACCTACCTACGTCGCCCGAGCCAAAAATATATTTTTCACTTCTCATGCTCGTAAAGTTCGTGTTTATGTTGTGTATAGACGGCATAAAATCGCTTTTTATGCTCTAGTGCATAAAGTAAAATCTTCGTCTAAGTCTCAGACTTTAAGACAAAGGTCGTCAGGTAAACAGTCACACACGCAATTAAACTTCGTTAAATAAACTTTATTAATACCTAACGTATTTCATTCTGTTTCTTAAATTTTGTACATAATCCATGTTAAATTAATAAAACTAGGCAAAATTAATTAGTTTTCTAAGGAATAAGTATTTCAAGAGTATTATGGACTACGATCTATTCTATGCTAAAGTCACTGTGCTGCCCATGAAGCTCGACTTACTACTGAGGTAACTCAGCTTCATGGTGCTGCCAATGCCCGTATAAAAAAAAAAGAATGTCTTCCCGCCAATATGGCGAAGTCTTTATTTTTTCTTTTTTGCAATATTGTTATTTATTTTCCTCACACTCGAAGTGAAAAGCAGAGTGTATAACTCGTACATAAAACCCATTTTACCCTCGAATTGACTATCCACCCTCGCCTACGGCTCGGATGGATATATACGTCTCGGGTAAAATGGTACCTTTTATGCACTTGTTGTACAATCTACTATTGCGCCCGAGTCACTCTACGATACACTCTACTTTTCATCACTCTCTATGACAAAATAAAAGGCGCCTCATATTTTATTGTAATAGGTGTATTGTAATATTATTATTTCATAAAAGATAGAGTAACAACTAATTAAAATTAAATAGTATCTAATAAAAAATTAATCGAGAAATCGCCATCTTGAATTTTTTGTATTTCTAGCATTGCGTCGCTATTATCCTTTCAAAATAGTACCAAAGACCGAGTTTTCTCAAAATCGACCCACAAACAAAAAAGTTGGCCGCCATCTTAGACTTTTAATATTTTTAGCATTGCGTTGCTGTTTTCTTGTCAAAATAGTACCAAAAACCAAATTTCATCAAAATCGGCCTACAAACAAAAAAAAAACAAGAAAAAATTAAAAACTCATTACTGCCTGCTAAAAGTTTCTTAATGAAAACACCACCTTTGGGTGCACTTAAAGGTGAACCAAGTCGTCCTTTTCGAATAGATGGGACGAAAAGTTATTTCAAATGCATATGGATAAGAAACAATTACCTATCCAAAACATGTAACAAAGAAATCATTGTTTATTAGAAAGATATTGACAGTTTTATTTATATTACCGTGAGTTGAGCATGTTTGTATGAAAATATAGCTAGTGCCCGTTTTTATTAGGTAATGCAATACATGGGGACCTAATACAATGATTATTTATGAACATAAGACGAATGAAATTGCAACAAATGACAAATCACTTTGTGACAGAAAACAGATTACATAGCTACTTCATCTCAAAAGGCATTATGGCGCCAAATGAATGGCACAGAGCAATTGTTTTTTAGTATTTAGGGGACAGTGGGCAGTTGCGGCGCGATATTAAAAAGGTGCCCGTGAAAGTGAGATTTCATTGTTGATGCGTGACATGTGCCCGAATGTGTGGGGAGGCCACGAAATACGATTTTGTTCTGATTCGGCTTTAAGTAAAAGTCGATACTATGCATTTTACATAGTCTAACTAAGGTTAAACATAACTTCAATGTTAAGTTTAAAAATATAATAAGTTTCCTATGTTAGTTTGATTGATGAAGCATATTGATGAAGCAACGCTGGCCTACAGCGTAACAAGTGATAGCAAAATTCGACAAGTCGTGTAAGCCTTTCGGTAGCTTAGTTGGTCAGAGCATCGGGCCGGATTCCCGGAGGCGCGGGTTCGAATTCCGCCTGAAAGCTACTTATAGGGCTCGTGGTTTTTTACTATCACATTTTTCCTATACTTACAAAATTGCGTTGTGAATGCATAAAATAGTAGATTTTACAACAAGTGCATAAAACGTAACATTTTACCCGAGACATATATATCCACCCGAGCCGTAGGCGAGGTTGGATAGTCAATTCGAGGGTAAAATGGGTTTTATGTACGAGTTATACACTCTGCTTTTCACTTCGAGTGTGAGGAAAATAAATAACAATATTGCAAAAAAGAAAAAAATAAAGACTTCGCCATATTGGCGGGAAGACTTTCTTTTTTTTATACGTGGCAGTGGCAGCACAGTGACTTTAGCTTAGATCGTAGTCCATAATGCTCTTGAAATACTTATTTCTTACAAAACTCATTAATTTTGCCTAGTTTTATTTATTTAGTAATTTAACATGGATTGTGTACAAAATTAAAGAAACAGAATGAAATACTTAACAAGTTTATTTAACGAAGTTTAATTTCGTGTGTGACTGTTTACCTGACGACCTTTGTCTTAGAGATTGAGACTTAGACGAAGATTTTACTTTATGCACTAGAGCATAAAAAGCGATTTTATGGAGCCTATACCCAACATAAACACGAACTTTACAAGCATGAGAAGTGAAAATAATATAATATCTCAGTATAATAATATTTGATTTAGTGGTTTCATTTTGAAAACATATGAACAATAAACGGTTCTTCACAGTTTTACTACTACATTTCATACTTGGGCTAATACGCATCGCCATTAACAGAGAATCACTTTAATTTACAATTTCAATTACCTAAATCAAGTCTGATTATTAGATTTTAAAAGCTAGTTTTAATGTTTAATTCTATTTTAGTATGTTAAGAAAGTTATAGGAATCTGCACTGCAAGTTCTTATCTACCTAGTCTGTCTGATATAAAATAGTACGCCCACCAAAAATATCAGATCCAAACCCTAAATATAGCTTTTCAATAAAACTTCTTTTAGAACTAGAACTAGAAGAACTACAACAAACGAACCCATACCTACAGTTTGTGTTACTTACAAATTAATTAATATTTCACATTATAAGATACCAATGCCTTTAAGCATTTAGCAAGCTGTAGATCAAAGTAACTATAGTTTGAGTTATAAGAATAAGTATTATATAAGTATGTATGTGTATGCAAGAATTAGGCTAGGCTAGTTTTTCATGTTTACTGTGTCTTATTTGCGAAGACCGCTTTATGTTTATATTTAAGCTTTTTAATGTAGTAGGTTAAGCAGTTGGTTTGTCTCTGTCTGGTCTCCAGTGAAAAAAATAAATAAATAAAATAACCACTGTTTAATTAAACGCTGCAGAACCAAATAGAACGCTTTTCTCCTGGCCCTAGGAAAATACACCCGCAGCGGGGAGGTAATGCACCACCATGTCCAGTCGGACACTGGGCATCGTAAATCATAGCTAATCTGTGACGTTACTCGCCGGACCGACCACTAGTACCCCTAGTGTAAGTTTTTATGTCAAGCAAACGCAAACTATCGCGAGTACATATTTATGTCAATTTGTATGAAAACTGTATCAGCGCCTCTAGCGGCGAGTAGCGCGCTTATGCAGTTTTCATACAAATTGACATAAATACGTACTCGCGATAGTTTGCGTTTGCTTGACATGAAAACTTACACTAGAAGTATAGAATGACATTGGGATACTAGTTTTAGTATGAAAACTGTATTTGATAGTACGAGTAAGTATAGTAATTCATACTAATATTGAAAATGAAGTATTAGAAAAAAATCGACCCGTCTCACAACTAGCTGCGATGAGACCCCATTTCTAGTACCTATTCATTTTCAATAATAAAAATTTCATTGTGATTGCAACAAAAATCTAATAAAAGATTTGTACGTATTTTTGTTTTTTGTTTCTAACGAATAAAATCAAAAACTTTCACTATTCCAAAGCTAAATTCAACCTGAGTAATATTAGGCTACACTTGATTCCGATCCGATATCCCCACGGAAACGGGTACCACGCGGGTGAAAAGTTATAATCATAGTTAAAACTGCGACATTAATCGCTTTATTTTTTATTTTATTTATTTATCAACTTATTAAATTACAATTAGTTATTTAAAATTACTTCACGCTTATAAACCAACAAGGTTTGTCCAAGCGCTGCACCTTCAACTCGGACGCTTCTACATTATGGCAATTATGGCTACATTATAATAGTTAGGTAGGTATGTATAAACTACGAATACAGATAAGCACGGTAGCGGCAGCGGTACGGTATGTAGCTTATACGGATTAACAATTTTTTTTTTATAAACTACGGTGTAGCACTTAGCCTCAGGTGTGATGAAGGCTAAGTGCTACACCGTAGTTTATAAAAAAAAAAAAAAAAAAAAAAAAAAACAATACGTGACAATACAAACAAATTTGTGGCGCGCCGCGGATGTTCAGAGAAAACTGGTGTTAGGTTACAAGTAATATAGGTAATATATAATTGACCACTGAGGAACTAGATTAACGTGGAGAACTACTAGTAAATGTACACAGCGGGGTAGCACTTAGCCTTCATCATATTTGATGTTAAGTGTAAATATAAAGGTCTGAAAAAAGTCTGAAGTTGGAAGCGCACTACCTACTCCCGGAATCCTCACCCACTGAGGAACTGGCTATCTTAATCCTAGCTGCCGGAACGCAATAACGTTGAAACATCGTTGTTGTGGCGTCAGACTTGGAAAAGATTGTGGTAGCCAGGCAGACTTACAACATGTCATATCACCAACCAAATCGAACACAATATGTACCCCCACAGCACTGGGAATCGAACCCGGGACCTTTGAGTCTAATACCGGTACTGGTGGTTTGTACTACAATATCACAAAGGCGGTTTGATTAAAGAGACGACCGATTTGGCGCAGGGGTCAACTACCTGCCTTCTGCGCCAGAGGTCTTGGGTTCGATTGCCGAACAAGACAAATATTTGTGTGCATGAACATGTCTATTTGTCTTGGTCTGGGTGTTTTCTATATATATTAAGTATGTATTTACAAACAAAAAGTATTTAAGTATATTATTATATTTATCCGTTATCACGTTCACGTAGACACAGTTTCTTAAGAAATTAACTACGGGCTTAGATAATTGGTGTGATTGTAAGAAAATATTTATTATTTATTTATTATTAAAGTAAAAAGTGTATGATTTCTGTTACGAATTTGGTGATGGCATGCACCTAACTTAAACCAAATATGGTTTTTAACTATGAATATTATTCTAAAAAAACGATACTTTCACCATTTCCTCTCGCTAATTAATAAATTTCAATCAGTTAAAAGTCCCAGCTTAGTTTAACACCAAGGGCTATAAATACATCATCATTTCAACCGTACGACGCCCACTGCTGGGCATAGGCCTCCCCCAAGGATCTCCACAACGATCGGTCCTGCGCTGCCCGCATCCAGCGGCTTCCCGCGACCTTGACCAGATCGTCGGTCCACGTTGTAGGGGGCCTGCCCACGGAACGTCGTCCGGTTCGCGGTCGCCATTCGAGATCTTTTCCGCCCCAACGGCCATCGGTTCTCCGCGCTATGTGTCCCGCCCACTGCCACTTCAACTGAGCAATCCTTCGAGCGATGTCGGTCGTTTTTGTTCTCCTGCGGATCTCATCATTTCTGATTCGATCGAGCAGGGAAATACCATAGTAGGTATGTAATTAGTTATGAAATATCGAAATCATATTTCATGCGATAAACGTTAAAAAAATGTAAGTAAGCAAATAATAAGTTCCACGGTCCGCAAGTTATAATAATACGTTATTTCGTGCCTCCAAATGGTGGGAGAACAAAAAACGCCATCAAATTCCGTAAACCGACCAAATCCCAGATCGAGACGGTACACTGAAATAAAATGGGAACAATAAGAATACGATTGACAATTCGCATCTTCGTCAGAGAACGCTTAATAAGTTTCTCCTTACTGTCCTTTCATCATCACACAGTTTTTCTTCCCATATCGTGTCAAAAGGCCCCACTCTACCACACGAAACTTTGTCGTAAACCCCTTAATACAAAGTCCATTTTCCTTTTCCTTTAAAGTTCTAAGCTTCCTACCCACCCACTTAAAGAATACAGACTCTTTACCTGAATAATTAAGGTTGATAATCGCGTGTTAAACGAGCAGATCAAAGGCTATTCAGACAACTGGAGGAACTGCTTCTTACGTGTAGTTCGGACTCACTTATTTTGTCCATACTAAGACAATGTATGCCATGAATTCGCAGATCGATGTAAAAACCACACGCTGTATACAGGGTTACCAGTTTTTAGATTTACACGTTAAAAAAAGTAAAATACATAATTGATTCAATGACGAGAAAATTAAGTCAACAACTGGGAATAAAAAGTAGCCTGTTAATTATCAGGATATTGAGTAAGACCGTGTTTTTGTTAAACTTTTTATTATGCAAGGATGAATAAGGGAAAGGGGTAATTATGCAAGAAAAAAAGGCTGATGTAACTCAATTAAATACATGAGTTGATTGCGTAAGTGATAATCAAATACGGAATCAGCTGTTTAACTTTGAACCGGGGCGGGGTGGTTTAGTTCTTGAACTGTCAAAAAAGAATCGGAAATGGGATGCGAAAACGGAACGGACGCGGACGTAGGAAGTGTTCGAAAAAAAGCCAATATACAGCAAAACATATTCATATGAACATGAAATTGACCTCAACAAAATTACTGATAGATATTTCACGAGGTTTATTAATAAATATTTGGTTTTATATTGCGCCAACCCTAAGCAGTGAAGCCTACTGGCGATCGATTTAATTTAAGTTTGTCAATTCTATATCTATCGTGTTAGAGAAAATAAAAAAAATCTTTTAAAACTTGTATAGTAATTCACTAGGCCATTAATGCATTTTTTTAAACGGTGTTGCAAGTATGAATAAAAGTAGTAGGTACAATACAATAGAAACATCTTTCAAGATTTGACAGGCTCGTACGCGCAGTAGTACTACCATTCATACCTTCTGAGCCAGGTTCATGGGTTCGACCCCCACCGGGACAAACATTTATGTGATGAGCATTTGCCTTTGTTCCATGTCTGGGTGTAAGTTTATAATATATATACTAGACTAGAGGCAAATTGATAAAAAAATTAAGGTTTTACACGTATACTTACAGCTCATTTTCTAAAATGGAACTTTTACACTTGCCAAGAAACAACATCACAGTTTTTGCACTACACACACTATTCATTCACATCAAGTGAATAGTTTTTTGCGAATATTGACATTTTAATCGACACCAAGCAAAAATGTACCACAAAAACTTTTCTTGCCTTATTCTTTAAAGAGAGTGCAATTTTTTCTCCGTTTCATTGTAAGTTCACTACGCCTTTAAAGTGAATATAGCGTGTAAATAAGGGTTTGAAAAAAGCGATTCCGCTCAATTAAAATATTTATCATTTCCTCACACCTCCACATTGAGTTATTTACGATCTTCGAGGGTGAGCTGGACATCCAGAGAAATGGCTCGCTTCCAATCTTGCAATTTACAACGATTTATAGAAGCTTTTGGTATTGAAAAAGGCGATTTCTTATATCGAGAATTATTATTTGATCTCGATTTTGTTTGTTTTATTTAGTCTATTTTATCGCAATTTTTAATAAATCCGTGTGAATTCCGCATGTTTATATGTGGATTTGTATGTAAGGGGTGTCATAATTTCATCTCCACTCTGCAATCTTGAAGTCAAAATCATAACACACAAGCCAAACAAGTGAAAGTCAAGCAAAAAATAACGTTGAATTCGAAGTTTAGAGAACGACCTAACTTGCATTCTTGACAAAGTCGTATAAGTACCTACGTTTCTATTCGTCTTTCGCACTTTGAGGTGTAGGCAAGAGACAAGACAAAAGCTGAACGGATTTGGATGAAATTCTAATGAGAGATTTTCTACCAGCAAATTAAAAAAAAAAGTTTATTTATTAGCTCGATAGATGTCGCTGACCAGACATGAATCCACTCACCTCTATTGTTTATTACCACACAGAGATGGGCCTACTTCTCGAAAGATACAAGTTTACAAGTTCACAAGCTTCGAAATGTAAAATGGACTTGTAAATTCTGTTTCACGAAGTAAATAACAAGTGTTTTTTACGGTAACAAAAAAGAGTGTCATTGGAATACCTAATGACATATAAATGCGTTGGCTGATAAATATTTTTCATTTCTCATATTCGAAAAGTGATGTATATTTAAGGCCTAATCAGACGAAGGACTGTTGTCCCCGTGGGACAAAAAGTCCCTGTACGTCCAAAATATTTCCTCCGGGTACTTGTCGCGGACTCAACGCATATAGTGTGCGGTCATTTGTTGCCCGAAGACGTACTTCACTATCGGGCGCTATTTTTTTCGGGGACTACCGCGAACTTTTGTCCAGTCCAGTCTCTCGCCGTACTTTCGGGGACTTTTTGTCCGCGGTACTTTTAGTTCCTTGTGTGCGTTATTCGATACAATTTATAAGAGATCTATATCGATGGACAAAAAAGTACTCGGCGGACAGTCCCTCGTCTGATCAGGCCTTTAAACTGAGCAGCGGTTTCAAAACTCTGCATTGCACCCTAGGGTGTAAAAGTATTTTTAAAAATAGAACTGAATTTGGTTACAGTCTACCATAGAGTTATCTCATCGGCAATGAAAAAGTTTTCTACTGATGTTGTATGGGGTGGGGGGGCCGGAACTGTTTCAAAAATGAATTTTATAAAAATGAGAATATTTCAAAAACGGTGCGTCGAAGCTAAAAACCCCGGAGATATATAGGAGGCATCCGATGGACATATAATTTTTTTATTTTTTGTATAATTGAACTTCAAATTTTTTAAATATAATAAAAAAAATAGAGAAGGCTATGCCCCCCGCCACCATTCTTTTAATTTTCTAGGTAGTTTTAGTTGTTTTTGTTGCTTTTCTTATTATGAAAAGCAAAGTGTATTTACTTTCCATAAATTCGAAATAAAAGTAGAGTGTATTACTCGGCCGCAAAATTATTTTCACCTCGGGCGACGTATATTGAATCCCTCGCTGCGTTCAGGATTCTACTTTAGAATCCCTCACTATGCACGGGATTCTACTATAGAATCCTTCACTCCGCTCTGGATTAAAAATAGCGCCCTCGCCGTAAATATGCTATTTTGCTCCCTTGTAATACAATCTACTATTATCTTAATGTCAATGTCACTGACATTACACTCGTAATATTAGTGAATGATTTCTTTTAAAATGGCCGCCAACTTGTGATTCTGATGTTCTACTAGAGTAACTAGAACACTAGCTTTCTTACATAATTGTAGACTTGTAAAAATGGTTAAACAGGGCCCTTGCCAGCAAATTAAAAAAAAACAAACCCATGTCTGATGAACGCCATCTGTTGAGTTTTTTGGAACTAACTTTTTTCTTTTTTAATCATCTGTCAGAAAATCCCTCATTACAGACCTACGGTACTTATCTGTATGTTTAATTTCATCCAAATAAATACGAGATATAGCATTCTAATATAATGCATTTTGGCCTGATTTCCGTACGGGAACGGGACAAAACTCAACGGCAAAGAGGGATTTCACCCATCCCGTGACCGACCATTGCGAAAGTTGCTATACTGTTGCCAACTGGCTATTAGGCTTAAGATCTTTTTATATTTACTTTATGGTTTTCTTGTATTTTTATATGTCTTTTGACGTTTGTTTTGTTATTAAATTAGTTGTCATTGTCTACTTGTGCTAAATGGTGTTTTCTTCCCTAATTATCCTGAAAAGTCCTAGTTTTCCCTCAATCCTACAGCTCTCCGTAACATTTTGGTCCTTCTACCGTTATTTTGAACATTCGCCTGTGAAAATTTTGTCCATTTTCTAAATTCATTTCAAAATTTGATGGTGAAGACTAGGGCTCAAGCAAAACTTCGGGAGACCGAGGGAAAGCCAAGTAAAAGTGACAACATGAGCGATCCTGTGGCGGCTACATCCGCCGCGGTCGCTCCAATTTCGAGCTTAAGCTCTAATGCTTCTAGTTCTAGGTCTCGTTCAACTGGTACAATGCGCGCTCAAAAACTCACACTGCAGGCTGAACATGCACGAAAAATTGCTCAGTCTGAAGCAGCTGCAGCAGCAGCAGTAGCAGCAGCAGCAGCCTCAGAACGAAAAGCCGCCGACTTGGAACTGGAAGCGCAGCTCGCATCTTTGGAGTCTGAAAGTGGTAGGAGCCGAAGAAGCTCCCGAACTTCAGTCCAAAACTGGTTAGAGTCTATCGCTAATAATAACCAAGATGATGTTGTGTTAGAACCTTTTACGCCTAATGCTAAAATAGTTGAACAACCTTTTGTTAAGAATGTTGAATGTCGCCAAATCAAAAATACAAGTGGCAGGAGAAGCTCAATAGAGCCAGTCCATCTATCTGCTGCCACAGCGAACGTTCCTAATATACTAATACAAAATTCTAACAAAGGTAGTGAAATAATACAACAGCGTTCTGACATCACTTTATTAGCGCAGGCTATATCATCACTCGCCAATAAAGGTGCAAGATGTGGAGATCACCGGCTACCGGTGTTCGACGGTAAGCCTTTCGATTGGCTGGCCTTCAAGAGGATTTTCGACGACACCAAGACCGCACATTCGCCGAGCGAAAACTTGGCGCGGATTGGCATGGCCCTCAAAGGTGCAGCCAGAGAAGCCGTCGCAGTGCTCCTCGTCTCAGCCAGCTGTTGAGGACAGGCTCGTAGACTGACTTCTTTTATAGTATCTATGGTATATTCAGGGGCGTGCATTAGTTTTCCAGCGCAGTAGGCACTGTAGATCTAACTAGTGGTAGTTGCACTTATCATTTTAAAATTCGTAATATTTAGGCCGAGCGACGGCGACGTGCGTGACGCGGACAATGTCGCGAGCGGAAGGCTATGTTGGATATAAATTCGCTTACCATATATTTTCCCGCTTTCTTGAACTTGCTCTGCTCTTATCCTTTGGCACCTGGCGGTCGTGTGCGGTGGAGCGAATTTTTAACCACCACAGATATCTCAAAAATGCATGAATATAGGAAACATGACTCGTAAAGAATCACACATGTCATTTGAGCGATAGCCGTAGTGGCTTTAAGAAAAGCCGTTGTATTTGTTTTATGTCACTTCACATCACTCACGATCACGAATACCGGGTTTAATTAATTAATAAACGAGTAATAACACACACATATTAAGAGGTATTTAAATTTAACTAGATTAAATAAAATTTAGAAATAAACACAGTCTTCGCTGTAGAAAACAAAAGACACGGAAAGCAAAATAATAAATTCGTATGGCGGCAACCAGCTAACCAAGTATAACTGTCGTAATATTTGGCATTAAAATGTCTGAAATTTTTACCTTTCTGTTGAGTTAAACTAATATTTGGCATAGGTCTATTGAATGAAACAATTTTTGTTTTATCTATGAACGAAAACTGTGCGAAAGGATACGTACGTAATTTCTGTAAGCAAATCGAATCGGCACACTCTAATTTCTCCATTATATTTTAATTATTGATTACCTAGGTATATTTAGCACAAACACACACAGCAATTTCTTTTTATCACAGTACGAACACTCACTAACAGTAATTATCTAATTACTATGCGATTATTATAAGAATAGGACTGTCAAACGGCTTTTTTGATCTTTGTTCCTTTTCTTGCACATCCTACACCCTGAAGTGGAAGCGAAACGCAAACAAATATGGCCGTTTTGACAGTCCTATTCTTATAATAATCGCATAGTAGGTCTCGCGCGCGTGTGATGCCAAGAAGACAAAAACGAACTAAAAACAAAATGGCAGGAACTTTCGTTGTTGCAAATTACATCCGTAATCTATATATATAAAAATGAATCCCTATTTCCCTTGGTCACGACATCACGCGTGAACGGCTGGACCGATTTGGCTAATTTTGGTCTTAAAATGTTCGTGGAAGTCCAAGGATGGTTTTAGCGGCGAGAAAATAGGGGAAGGAGGGGTAAGTAGGGGTAGAGTAGAAGTAGGGTGGGGGTAGGGTAGGGTAGGGTAGGGGTAGGGGTAGGGGTAGGGGTAGGGTAGGGGTAGGGTAGGGTAGGGGCGGGGTAGGGGTAGGGTAGTGGTAGGGTAGGGGTAGGGTAGTGGTAGGGTAGAGGTAGGGTAGGGGTAGGGTATGGGGTAGAGTACGGGTGGGTAGGGTGGAGTAGGGTGTAGGGCCACGGGAACGAAGTCGCGCTGGGTCAGCTAGTTATTAATAATTCTATAACTCAATCACGGGTGCGGGCGGTTAACAATCACTCTTAAAATCAGCGCAATAAGGTTGAAACTCGTTGAACGTACACGCACTGCAGCGCGTGAAACTAGAAAGAGACGGGTCGGAAATCATCGGTTCATTTCGCGACAGTTCGTCTAAGTAAGCTCAACTACCTAACCCAGTTAAATTGAGAACATATGCATGTCTAAGGACAACGCACATTTTCGGTAAACATTATACGCGGTCGTATTACCTTGACCAGTACTTTTTCTAATATAAGTTGTATGAAAGGCTGCTTGCATCGAATAGGCGATTCGGAGTCTGCCTACCTTAGAGTTAGGTACCTAAGTATTTAGTATTTAGCGAGGAAAAACTTATTGGGTGAGGTGTTGAATAGACGTTTTATTATAGAATATCTGGACCATATTAAACTAAATTAACTTTAAGTATATAATTAAAGTAGTGGAAAATTAGTAGCATGTTATTTAGGTTTTTAATGAGGTAGGCAGAGCTTAATTGCCTATATGGTATGCACGCCCCTGGGTATATTCGAGATTTAAGCTTTGACAATCAGCTGCACATCATGACATCAACTTGGTTGGATGTCAGTAAGAATAAAAAACACTGCTTGTGAAGTCGTTGAACGGTCTAGTTGATAATAATATGTACTGTGATGTAATTTGTGATCTGCAATAATAAACTACTGATATCAAGACTCCTGGTTCTCTCATTTACGGTGTAGAGTCACCTCTCTACAGGTTATGGGCCAGAATACCGTAATAAAGAGACCAGGAGTGAAGATGTAGGAAAAGTTGTTTCTAGAGTCCAGAAAATTATTTTAAGAAAGGTCAGAACCACATACCAAATTGACCAAATTAGCCTAACAACAGGAGTTGTTTATATGTAACCACGAAAAGGTATGTCAGTCTTTTGTTTTTCAAGTGTCAAGTGAAGAAAAATACCTACAAAAAAGTGAAATGTTTTGAAATAATTTGGTTAATTGTTACAATCTTTTGATAATGGAAAACATAAATAAATTGAAAGATCAAGAAAATTATAAAAATTGGAGGAAGATTACGCAATTATGTTTGGAATCAAAAGGTCTGTTTGAAGGAGCAAAAGATTACAATGATGTAAAAGCACAATACATAGTGTTGAATTCAATTGAGGAAAAATTTTTACATTATGTAATTAATTGCTCATCAACAAAAGAGATTTTTGGAAAACTTGATCTAATATTTCAACATGAATGTAAAGAAGACAACCATGAAAAAATAATAAAATTTTACAGCTATGTGTCAACCGGAAATATAATAAATGATATAACTAATTTACAAAACCTATTTGCGGAAATAAATATTTTGGAACCGAATAGTATTACAGAAGAAATGCTAATTAATAAATCACTTAATATCTTACCAAAAGAGTTGAATTATTTCAAAACTATCTGGGAAATAACTCCAAAGTTAGATAAGACAATATTCAAGCTCATTCGAAAAGTACAAAAATTGATAAATGACCCAAACATGCCGAGTACATCAGAGTTTCAAAGTAACCAAGCATTAAAATCAGATGAAAGAAAATGCTATAACTGTGGGAGAATAGGACACATCGCGAGGGCATGCAGACAAGGTTGTGGCATTTGTCACAGGACAGGTCACACTAGTCAAAATTGTTTCTTAGAAAAAATTTGCACAAAATGCCACAGAAAAGGCCACATTGAGAAATTCTGTCGCAATAACTATTTTAATAGCATGGTAAGTGAACAATTTCAGATTCAAGTCAGAGCAGTCATTGACTCAGGTGCCTCATCACATTTTTTCAGCAATAGTAACATTATTCAAATTACAGAAAAGATAGAAGTTCCAATTAGGTGTGCCAATGCAGCGAATTTGATAGCAAAAGGAGCTGGAATAATTGAAACTGACTTCGGACAACTCAACAATGTACTATTTGTTCCGGATATTTCAAGAAATTTAATATCGGTAAGCGCTATCACGGACAATGGCGGCACAGTACACTTTTCTGGAGACAAGGTATTTATGAAAATTTTTAAGAATACTATTATTGGTCATAAAACTAAAACCGGACTGTATGAAACAGAATTTTTAGCTAATTATACTCGCGAAGCGCTACTCACTGAGAGTGTCAATATCTGGCATCGGAGACTAGGTCACGTATCCGACGTGCCTCGTCTAGCGAAAATGGTAAATGGCATCAAAATTGGGGGGGAACATTCGAACAAATTTTGCGAAATCTGTGCAAAAGCAAAAATGACTAGAAAATCGTTTGGAAATAATAGAATTAAAGCTAAATTCCCTTTGGAAATTATTCACACGGATATTTGCGGCCCGATTGAAGTTCCCACTTGGGACAATAAAAGATATTTTATAACGTTTTTAGACGAGTTTACGCATTTTTGTGTCGTGTACTTGATCGCCTTTAAAAGTGAGTGCCTTGAAAAAATTAAACAATTTGTGTTTAGCTGAGAATCATTTCAATAAAAAAGTTAAGAAAATAAGATGTGATAATGGGGGTGAATATTCGAGCAATAGCCTACATGCGTGGTGCCAGGCCAAAGGGATAATACTTGATGTAACCATACCATACACGCCTCAACTAAATGGGAAAGCCGAAAGACTTAATAGAACCCTGATGGAGAGAACGAGGGCTTTAATGTTCGACGGCAAAGTTCCGAACTATTTATGGGGTGAAGCAGTTTTAACAGCCAGTTTCCTGCTCAATAGAAGTCCAACAGAAGGCAGAAACATGACACCAGCGGAAATGTGGTTTAAGATAAAACCTGACCTAGCGAACATCAGAAGATTTGGATCTACAGCTTACTACAAAACAAATTTTGGCTTACAAAAACTTGACGAAAGATGCAGCAAAGGAATACTCATCGGCTATGTTAGAAACGGTTACAAAATTTGGGTGGATGACAAGAAACAGATAATAAGAGCGAGGGATGTAAGAATAAACGAAGAAGAACAAGGAATACATTTAGATGATGAAGAAAATATGGTTAAAATAAATGGACTCTGGGAAATAGAAGATGAAATAAGGCAAAACACAACAGACGAATATGAAGGGTATCGAGAAGGTGAAAATAGGAGTAGAACCATCAACATAGATAGTGATCGAGAAGGAGAAAACTGTAGAAGATTCAGGGAAATAGTTGAAATTAGAACAAATGACGGCGAAACAAGTGGTGAAATAAATGACGGCGAAACAAGTGGTGAAGCAAATGACAATATAACAAATGGCGGAATAAATGAAAATCAAACAAATGAAGAAGCTGGGAATGATAATAATGTAGATAGTGGGAAAAATTTTGAAAGTAGTTTTAATTTTGATAACATTTTACAACCTGAGGAAAATTAAGAATTTTTTGATAGTGAACAAATTGAGGAAAGTCAGAATCGAGTGGTAGAGATTGAAGCAGAAAATGGAATTAGTAATGAAGAAATTGAGGGAAGTCGAGCAGTGGAAAATATTAGTAGAAGAAATCAACCTGCGAGAGAACGGAGATTACCAGAAAGGTATAAAGATTATGTCATGGAATATGATACGGAAGTTTCTATGTTAACATATGAAGAAGCAATAAAATCAAGAGAAAAAGACAAATGGAAGGAAGCCATAGAGGAAGAAATCAAATCGTTAGAAGAAAACAACACTTGGACCTTTGTAGATAAGAAAGAGGCGGAAGGAAGAAAACTAGTAACAAGCAAATGGATCTTCACGGTAAAGTCAGATGGAAGATACAAAGCAAGACTAGTTGCAAGAGGGTTCCAACAAAAGTACAAGATAGATTATGATGAAACTTATAGTCCAGTTGTAAATACAAATTCTTTGAGAGTATTATTGTCTATTGTAGCAAATAAAAAATTAAAGATGAAACAGTTTGATATAAAGACGGCCTTTTTACATGGAGATTTAAAGGAGTGTATTTACCTAAAAGTTCCAAAAGGTTATACAAACAAAGAAGATAAAGTATGCAAATTAAATAAGAGTCTTTATGGGTTAAAACAAGCTCCATTAATGTGGAACATCAAATTTACAGATTTTTTAGTTAAAATGGGTTTTAAACAATTGAAGTTAGATCAATGTATATTTGTAATGGAAGGTGAAAGAAAGATAATTCTTGCTATTTACGTCGACGATGGACTATTAGTTGGAGAGAGAGAAGAACACCTGGTGCATGTAGTGGAAACATTAAGAAAAGGATTTGATCTAAGAGTTTGCGAAGAAGTATCAAACTATATTGGGTTGGATGTAATTCAAGGAAAGAAAGGAATAAAAATTTGCCAGGAAAATTATATTGAAAAAAATTTGAAGAAGTTTAATATGAGCGAAGCAAGAGAATGCAAAACCCCAACGATTTTGATAGAACAACACCCGAAATTGAAAATAGATACAGAGAGTCATGAACTATATAGGGAGATGATAGGATCATTGTTATATCTGGCTAACAAATCGAGGCCAGACATAAGCTTCCATGTAGGGTATTGCTCGCGTCAGCAAAGTGCTCCAAATTTAAATGATTTAAATAATGCAAAATGTATCTTTAAATTTTTAAAAGGTTCGAAAAACAAAGGCATTCATTTTAGTGAAGGTGATAAAGTGCTTCGAGGCTATTGTGACTCAGATTTCGCGGGGGATCCAGACACTAGACGAAGTACATCGGGTTACGTGATTTGGCTGAACGGTGGACCAGTGGCATGGAGCTCAAGAAAACAGTCAATTGTAGCATTGTCAAGTGCGGAAGCAGAATATATAGCCGCAGCAGAATGTTGCAAAGAACTTCTGTTCATCAGAGACCTGATATATGAAATGACCAATGAAAAATTAGAAATTGAAATGAGAGTGGACAACCAGTCAGCTATTTGGCTTATGAAAAATGGAATTATGAATAAAAGAAGCAAACACATAGATGTGAGATACTATTATCTAAAAGATCAGATTGATGCAAACAAAATAACAGTTAAATATTGTCCAACGGGTTCACAGATAGCAGACATACTCACAAAGTGCTTGTCACCTGTGAAGTTTGAAAGATGTCAAAGAAGACTCGTATCAGAGTGAGTGTTAGTGGTAGGTAGTAATAAGTGCGGACAAAAGTGAACTAAGTGCGTTTTTCGGTCAGTGGGGTATTAGTATGTAAGTTTTATAGGGGTGTGTAATGTTTTTTATAAGTCATGTAAAGTCATGATTGTAATGTAAACTTAAGGAGTTCAGTTTATAAGTTTGAGTAAAGGTAAAGTAAAGTCACTTTATCAGTTAAAGTATTAAGGGGGTGCATATATAATGATTCATTTAAGGGGGTGTGGAAATTATTACAACTAAGTATTTTGGTAAATGAATCATAAAGAAAAATATAAAGAGACAAGATGTGCAAGCATGTGGTTCAAGCAACATTTTTTTAATTCATTTCCTCTACACAGATTTTAAAAGAAACCTTGAGTTTATAGTACATTTATTTCTAATTATAACCTTGTTTTTTGTATCTTAAATTTTATATTTGTAGGTAATTAGTTTGTAATAATGTTGGAATTTTGTTAGTAGATTGGTCGAGTAGGAGTTATATGTATTAGGGAGGTGGAGTTTTGTAAAAAGATAGGTCGAGTAGGAGATGAAATTAAATTTTGTTGATAATGAAGTTGAAGTTTTGTAATAAGATAGGTCGAGTAGGAGTTGAAATTGAATTTTGTTGATAATATAGTTCGAGAGGCAGATAGAAGTTTTATTATTGGAGTTAGGTCGAGAGGCATATAAGAGTTCTGTTATGTCAAATGTAAAAGGGGTAGACAGGGGAAATGAGAGATAGGTAATTTTTTATTTAATACTTATCTAATGATAGACAGGGTAATGGATATGTAAGGTAGAAGTTAAGGTTTTTGAGAGTCAATTCGAAATTTATTGTGAAATTTGTTTAGTGTTAGTAGATAAATTGTTTTGATGCTCTGATGCTCAACATGTGCAGCCGATTGAGGGGGTGTGTTGAGGACAGGCTCGTAGACTGACTTCTTTTATAGTATCTATGGTATATTCGAGATTTAAGCTTTGACAATCAGCTGCACATCATGACATCAACTTGGTTGGATGTCAGTAAGAATAAAAAACACTGCTTGTGAAGTCGTTGAACGGTCTAGTTGATAATAATATGTACTGTGATGTAATTTGTGATCTGCAATAATAAACTACTGATATCAAGACTCCTGGTTCTCTCATTTACGGTGTAGAGTCACCTCTCTACACCCACGACCCTACCGAGGTGATGGAGGTGCTAGAGTTGCGATTTGGCAGGTCTGAAATAATAGTTCTCAATGAAATTTCTGCGGTCCGTGCTATGGCTAAACTTAACTCGGACAGTTGCGACCTTAACAAGTTCACTTGCAAAGTTCGCAACTGTGTTGAAACAATAAAACTGCTTCAGCAAAGATGTTATCTAGAGTCACCGGAACTCTTTCAATCTGTTTTAGGTAAACTAACACCTTTGCTTCGAAGCAAGTGGATCGATTACTGCGCTACACATTTCTTACCTCAGGGTAAGACCAAACATGAGTTATTAGCACAATTTTTAAGTCGAGAAGTCGATATGCAGCTCAAGTTTGGTTTAATTCCAGAGCCCTCATCAATTCAAAAAAGGTTTGAAAAAGTTCACACATTTACATCCACCAATAGTTTTCAAAATTCTTTCATCAATGCTAAGTCATCACTTAAGCACGAAATTCCGACGAAAACATTAATTCAACCTGAAAGTCAACAAAAGGCCTGTTTCATTTGTAAACAAAGTCATAATTTGTCAAAATGTGACAAGTTTGTAACGATGTCAATCGGCGACAGGTGGCAGTTAGTCAAAGATCACAAACTCTGCCATAAATGTCTCAAAAGAGGTTCACATAGTTACAAAACTTGCAGATACTCTAAAGAGGTTTGCAATATTGCCGACTGCCGATCACGTCATCACAAACTTTTACACAACGCAGATTTCTTACAAGCGCATACTATACAGTTTTTTTTAAACGTCATTCTGCTGTCAAGTTGATGTCCAACCATAGCGCTGCTGGCGGCTGAAGTTCTTAGAAGTCAGGGCCGGTTAAATTACTACAAAAAAAAAGAAAAACGTACGTAGCGCCGCTGTCACCGGCACAGAAAAGGTTGTGGCACTGTAGTTGAGTATGAATCCGATTCTGATAAGCATACGCCCTCTTCAGACGAAGAGCCAGTAATCGATCCTCAACCAAGCGAACAGATTGCCCACACAACGTCACCATCTGAACCAAGTAGCGGTAAAGAATATTTTAGACCTCTGCTCAAAATTATTGGTGTTACTATTTCAGGTCCATCTTCTAGTATTGACACCTATGCACTACTTGATGATGGTTCCACGGCAACTTTCATTGATTCTCAGTTATGTGAACAAATCGGTGTAACTGGACCCGAGTCCCTTGTTCAGCTTGATTGCGTCAGTGGATTAAACAAAAAGGTTAAAGTTCAATACGTGGACTTTAACATAAAGGGTCGTTATTGCACCGACACATTTAAAATAAGAAATGCTAGATCAATTAGTGACTTAGGGTTGTCTAAGCAAACAGTAAATGTTAAAAACATCAAGGAGTATCCTCATTTACAAGATTTAGTCCCTATTCTTTGTTACGAGGATATTAAACCAAGAATAATTATAGGAGTTGACAACTGGCACCTTTTGATTTCTAAAGCAATCAGGAAAGGCACAAAGTCGCAGCCGGTTGCAATAAAAACTAATTTGGGCTGGGTATTATTTGGTTTTCACTCAAGCAAGACCAAACCCGTCGATTTAGTCAACCACATCGGATTTTCTCACGAAGCAGATTCTGATCTCGGTCAAATAAACTCCCTAATACAAAATTACTATAAGTTATTCTTTAGGCATAAACAAGAAGGATCGTCTTAGTAACAACGATGCTAAAGCCGTGACTATTCTTGAGGAGACAACTCGTCGTTTGTCTGACAGCAGATTTGAGGTAGGCCTTCCATGGAAGGACAATATCTCTCAAATTCCAGATAGTTTTGGACTTGCGTTGTCGAGATTTAAGAGCTTAGAAAGGAAGATGGCCCGGGAGCCAGCTTACGCTGAACAATATAAATTAAACATCCAAGCTACCCTGTACAAAAAATATGCCGAGGGCCCCGTCAGTGTAAATTGCGGAAACTCGAAATGTTGGTATCTACCACATTTCGGTGTCACCAATCCTAATAAACCTGGGAAACTTCGTATCGTACACGACGCGGCGGCAAAGTCCAACGGGGTTAGTTTAAATTCTATGTTGCTTACTGGTCCGGACCTTCTAAATTCTATATTGGATATTCTTTTTCGTTTTCGTGAGGGCAGAGTTGGACTCTCTGCAGACATTAGAGAGATGTTCCCTCAAATTAAAATACGTGAAGAGGATAGGGATGCTCAACGTTTCATATGGAGGAACTCACCTAACGAACCGGTTCAAGTTTTCAGAATGTCATCTATGATTTTCGGAGCAGCTTCTAGTCCTTTTTCAGCCCAATTCATAAAGAATAAAAACGCGTTAGAATTTCAAAGCCAATTTCCTGAGGCTGTGGACGCTATCCTCAACGACCATTACATGGACGATTGCATAGTGTCTACACCTTCAGTGGAGAAAGCGGCGCGTCTCGCCGCCAATATTGTAGCCATTCACAAAAAAGCACATTATGAGATGAGATCTTGGCTATCCAATGATCCAAAAGCCCTTTCTCTCATCCCAAAAGAGCTTTTACTAGATCCATCTTTAGCTAATGTTAATGTAGATTTGGGTAAAGTTACAAATTCAGTAAGAACATTGGGTCTAGTTTGGCAGCCCGCCGAGGATTTGTTCATTTTTAATGTTAAAAGCTTTACTGAGAAAATAGTTTCGGACAAATGTACAAAGCGTGAGGTTCTCTCTCTAATGATGAGTGTGTTTGATCCGTTAGGACTGTTAGCGCCACTGACCATTAGAGCTAGAATAATGTTTCAAAATGTTTGGCGTAAATCACTCGATTGGGATCATCAACTCGCACAGCAAGATACCGCTGCGTGGAAGGAATGGCACAGTGTTTGCGTAAATTCTCTAAGCAGTCTGAAAATTCCGAGACGGTACAACCTCAGCGATTTTGATGATACTCGCCATGAAAGAGAACTTCACTTATTTTGTGATGCCAGTGAGTGTGCGTATGCTGCTGTAGCATATTGGCGATTAATTTTCCCTGATGGAACTATCAGTGTCGCGTTTATAGGTAGCAAAGTTCGTGTCACCCCATTAAAACCAGCATCCATCCCACGGCTTGAGTTGCAAGGCGCCTTAGTAGCTGCTAGGTTAGCAGAGACCATTTGCAACGCTCACAAGTTGAAGCCAAGCAAAAGGTTTTTCTGGTGTGACTCAATGAATGTGCTAGGATGGCTTCGCAATGACGCTCGCAATTATAAACCTTTCGTGGCCAATCGTCTAGGCGAGATTTCAGAATTGTCCAATGTTAGTGAATGGCACTGGGTTCCAACCAAATTAAACATAGCCGACGATGCGACGCGTTTGAGCAAAGATCCATTCAGTTCAGAGTCACGTTGGTTCGTAGGCTCAGACTTTCTACATTCTGGTCAATGGCCAACTGAGCCTGTCATTTGCATACCAGCAAATAGTAAGTCCGAGTTGAAACCAAAACATAGAGTTCTTTGTCATGCAACTGTTGAAGAAACATTTTCTCCGTTAGCTCCTGTAGCAGCCAATCCTCATCGCATCAGTAGATGGCTTTGTTTAGTTCGAGCCACCGCATTAGCTCATTTATTTATTAGAAAGCTTCGTGCAGCACGTAGAGGAGTAGGTAATACGAGTCTCACACCAAATGATCTGACAGCGCTAGATTTACATGAAGCAGAGAGGCACATCTTATGGCAAAGCCAAATAGACAGCTTTAAGGCAGAGATCGCTTGCATAGTCAGGAAAACACCACTTTACCGAGGAAGCCGATTGTGTAGACTGTCTCCCACCATTAATGAAGATCACCTGCTTCGTTTGTCCGGACGCACCACAGCTGCTGCTAACGTTCCATCGCCAGCCAAATTCCCAATCATCCTTGATGGCAAACATCCAGCCGTACGATTGCTCGTCCATAGATTTCACCAGAGAGCCGCACACGCCAACACCGAGACAGTAGTGAATGAGCTCCGTCAATCTTACTGGATTATAAGCCTTAGAAGCACAGTACGTTCAGTGGCTCACCATTGCTTGTTTTGCAAACAAAGAAAAGCGAAACCGTTTAACCCCCCAATGGGACAGCTCCCTCACGCGAGACTCGCACTTCATGAGCGGCCATTCTCGTATACCGGACTGGATTACTTTGGCCCCATTCAAGTCACAATAGGACGAAGACATGAGAAGCGATATGTTGCTCTGTATACGTGCCTGGTCATAAGAGCAGTTCATCGGAGATTGTTGACAGCTTATCAACAGATGCTATGATGAGTTTAAGAAGGTTTATTGCTCGTCGGGGAACACCCGTTGAAATTTACTCCGACAACGGAACAGCTTTCGTCGGCCTGAACAGGGAGCTAAAGAAACTTTACGGCGAACAAGTATCAACCTTTGCTGCAAACCAGCTTATTCATTGGAGATTTATTCCTCCTGCAGCCCCATTTATGGGAGGGGCCTGGGAACGACTTGTCCGGAGCATAAAAAGCGCTCTCAAGGTCACCCTTAAAACAAGATCACCAACTGTAGAAGTCTTGCAAACTCTTCTTTTGGAGGCGGAGGCGATAGTAAACAGCAGACCACTCACGCACGTTTCTCCTGACCCCGACTATCCAGAAGCCCTCACTCCATTTCACCTTTTAATTGGGACTTCTTCAGGAAGCAACTTGGTCGTTCAGACCGAGGAGGGCGACTTGTGTGGAAGAATGAAATGGAGAAAAGCCGCCAGAATGGCCGATAATTTTTGGCAGAGATGGGTAAATGAATATTTACCTCTTGTGAATGTTCCAAGGTTACAAGGTCAGAAGCCAAATATTAAGGTGGGGGACATAGTCTTGATTGCAGATAGCAACTTGCCTCGAGGAATATGGCCAAAAGGGCGAATAACTTCTGAAGAGGTATGACGCTTTACCGAGGCTAAGGTAATAAAAGAGATGTGACTTGTTCGGTGTCAAGATGTATATTGAGATAATAATATTGAGTACAATTAAAGATACATTATCTTAGTAAGCGATCTTATTCTAGATTGCTGAGAATGCTACGCGTGTGTTCCAATTTTCTGTAAATGCGCGATAATGCAAACATCTTGTTTGTGTAATATGTTGCAATCATACTTCATCTCCCCTGAAAAAGTGGAAGGATCATCCCCTCCCTGCAAAAAGGAACAGACTCGTAACATTGACTTTAACGAACTTAACCAAAATTTAATTACTTAAGTAAAATAAGTAAACAAAATTTAAACATTATCAACATAGCAAAGTTAAAACTATTTCATTTATTAAATCGTACTAATACAAAAACGTTTTACAATATAAACAATATACCTAATTAAAATTGTATCTAATTAAAATGGTATCGAATTGAAATGGTATTGAATTAAAACGGAAGCTTCACATTTTACACTTAATCATAACAATAACAAAGTGTTAAGTAACATGGTATGTAATTAAGTACCTATACTTATAATTACGTATCAAATAAAATAGTTATTTATTGAATGGTTTGGTATTATTCTTATGCACAATTATAGCTTTATTTTCTTTTAAAATTTCTACATTAGACGTCATATCTCTTAAAACTTTATAAGGGCCATTGTAAATACTATCTAATTTATTTCCTACTTGGTTCTTTAATAATAACAAATCGCCTAACTGATAGGTAACATTATTGCTAGTTTTATCATACAATAATTTTCTTTTCTCTTTAGATTGTATCAAGTTACGTCGTGCGTCGGATTGCGCTTGTTGTAAACGATACTTAAGTTCTCGGGGATAACTGTCATAGTTATATAAGGGGTCGATTTCTGATTGTAAATTATTTGGAAGGTTACAAATTTTTCCAAAAACTAATTCGAAAGGCGTATATTTAGTTTCACTATGCACTGTGGTATTAAAAGAAAAACACCAATATGGAATCCAGGTGCTCCAGTTATGTTTATAATTATTACACTGGATTCTCAGAAAAGCTCCTAGGGTTTTATGAGTATTTTCTAAAGCGCCTACAGTTTCGTGATGGTACGCCGTAGAATTTAATTTTTTAATATGTAATAGAGAACATGTTTCGGACATCACTGATGACATGAATTCGGTTCCCTGGTCAGTCAATATTTCTCTAGGAATACCATAACGTAAAATGAAATTATTGGTAAAAGATTGAGCAACTGTGACCGAGTCTTTACTAGGTAATGGATACGCTTCAACGAATTTGGTTAAATCGCATTGTAATGTCAATACATATTTATTATTATAGTCATCAACATCGAGTGGACCCATTATATCCAAACTAATTCTTTCGAATGATGAGTGGGCTGTTGATGTTATGGTTAAGGGCTGCTTAATATGTTTATTACTATGCTTATGATATTGACATTGATGGCAATTTTTAACAAAAAGTTTTACATCATTACTCAAACCTGGCCAAAAATAATATTGCTTAATGTTGTTCATCATTCTATTAACTCCTGCGTGTCCGCTGGTAGGTAATAGATGGAAATCATTTAGTATTACTCTTTTTTGTTCACTATCATATATTCTTAATATATTTTTTGTTATGAGAAAGCGCGGGGTAACAGAGTTAATTCTTTTTGTTGCTTGTACAAGACTTTTGATTTTACTCTCGTTACATTTTTCTTTAATAATAAGTACCTCATGTATGCCTATTTTTTGACATAATGACTCTAAGTCCCTCGCTAACACCTCTGGGGTAGATGACGATCGGGTACTCAGATATATCGCTGATTGCGAAGGTACGTAAACGTAACAACTTGCATTAGAAATAATGCTATCTTTAGACTTTGAATAATTGTCAAACTTTAATTGATTAAAACTTAATTCAGTTACGTCATCGGGTTTCTTGAGAAGTTCTACCGCAATAGGTTGATCAGGCCTAGTGCTGGTGGAGCTCTCTGAAGAAGAATCAGTGGGGGTTTTTAATTTTTTACTTTGTGCTCTAGTTAAAACTGATACTGTGTTTTGATGTAATGATTTTAAAGTAGAAGATGTAATAGGTATGCGACTCAATGCGTCTGCAGCTGCATTGTTTCGTCCTGGAACATACTCTATTTCAAAATCATACTCCTCTAGGAATAATCGGAATTTAGTAAGTCTGCTTGTTGGGTCTTTCAAGTTAAATAAATAAATTAACGGTTTGTGGTCTGTTATAATTTTAAATTTACGTCCATATAAATAAGGGCGAAAATGTCTCACAGACCAAACAATTGCTAAAAGTTCTAATTCTATGATGGGATATCTCGTCTCGGCGGGTTTCAGGTTTCTACTCGCATACGCGACTACTTGACCGTTCATGTTAGATAAAACAGATCCTAAACCTGTCTTACAAGCATCTGTTTGTAGCCGAAAGATGTTACTTTCTGAAAAATCTGGATAAGATAAAATAGGGGGTTGAATTAATGCTGATTTTAATTTTTCAAATGCCGTTTGACACTCTGATGACCATAGAAACTGTACATTCTTTTTTCTTAATTGATTTAAAGGATAAACAATGTTTGCAAAGTTCGGTATGAATCGTCTGTAGTAATTTGCAAACGCGACAAAACGATTGACATCGTCGCAGTTCATCGGCACTGGATAGTTTTGCATGGTTGCAATTTTACTTTCATCTGGTAAAATTCCATCAGGAGTTATTTTGTGTCCTAGATATATTATTTCGTTTCGCAAAAATTCACACTTCATAGGATTTAATTTTAAGTTAACTTTTCTAAATCTCTCTAGTATACTAATTAAGTTTTTATTGTGGTTTTCTATAGATTTCCCGAAAATTACGCAATCATCTAAATAAATAAAAGCCTTTTTATAATTTAAGCCTGACATTGCAATAGTCATAAGACGTGAAAATACACTCGCAGATGTCCGGAGACCCATGGGACAGCGTTTCATCTGAAAAATTTTATCACCAGCAGTGAAAGCTGTGTACTTTCGTGAATCTTCGCTTAAAGATAACTGATAATAGCTTTGCGAAAGGTCTAATTTTGAAAAATAAATGTTATTTGCAAGCGAATCTAAGATATCAGTTATATTAGGCAAAGGGAATTTGTCGTCCTCAATACGATTATTTAACTGCCTGTAATCTATAACTAATCGCCATTGTTTCTCGTTTGACCTATCTGTTTTTTTCGGTACAAGCAAGACGGGACTAGACCACTCTGACGTAGCCTCTTCTATAATATCATTTTCGAGCATAATATCTATCTGTTTCTGAACTTCCTTCCTTAGTGCGAACGGTAATCTATGTGGCTTGACATAAACTGGCGAGACATTAGGTTTTAAAGTTATATTATGGGTCATTAGGTTTGTACAAGAGAGTTTGTCGCCTGGCAGATGAAAAACATCTGCGTACTTAGCGCAAATACTCTCAATACTTCGTTTTTCTTCTAAATTCAGTTCAGGTAAATTTAATAATCCTAATAATGTTTTTACACGATCGACAGAAACCTCCTCTTTTTCAAAATTACAGACTTCAAAATCATTCAATGAAAAAGTCTCTAAATCGGTAAGATCTAGATCAACTTCTTTCTCAGTGGTGTTTAATATCCTTACTGGCATGCGACCATTACAAGGTTTCGCTATTATACTTCCTATAAAAACTCCTTCCTGTATCTCTTTAGATAAACAAACACAATCGTCGCCTAACGATGTAGGTATATATTTTATTACCTCACATCGTGGCGGTATCAAATGTCTATAGTGACTCAATATAGGTATAGACACATAATTACTATCTTTAGTTAAAAGCAAAGTATTTTCTTTATAGTTAATTATAGCTTGATAGCGTTTCAAAAAATTATCACCTAAAATACCATTTGCAGAACAAGACATATTTTTAAACACATACATTTTTTCTCTAAAAACTAACCCATTATAAGACAAATCTAAGTAAATATATCCTTCAGATACTAGTTTACCGCTAACACCTTTTATAACTAACTTCTCAAATGTAATTAAATTCAATAACTTCGGATAATCGCATAACCATTCGTATTTTAAAACACAAAGGCTTGCTCCGCTATCGACTAAAAGATCGATATTGCTATTACTTACGTTAAAAGTTACAGTACTACTATTATTGTAGTTTAAAACATAATTTTCAGTAGGAACGAAAAAAATCTAAATTATTATCGTTCTGGGGCTCAGAACGCGCTTGTGACTCACTATTGGTCGATTGCTCGTGGCTAGCGTACTGCACACGTTGAAAAGGCACAGCTGAGCGCGGCGGGCGTGGGCTCGGCCGACCGCGGTCACGTGAACGTGATTGTGTTCCTTGCGCGGCGCGGGAGTCTCGCGACATGTACTTACCTTGTTGTGGTCTCGTGTTTCCGGCAGCGTACCTATTGTTTGCGCTAAATCTATTATAGTAACTATATTTATTAGAATAACTACTTGGCTGACGCGGATAATTAGTAGGTGTGCGTGAGAAATTACGAGTATGAAACTTTTTAATGTTCATAACTTCCTCGTGTCTGGTAGACATTGACTGCTCGTCTAGGGCAGTTCTTATAGCCTCTGGTAAAGAATCAAAGTGACGTGATGCTATGATAGTACTAAGCTTTTGATTCACTAATCCATCTGAAAAGCGCTTGATTGCAACCTTTTCATTAATGGGACGCAATACTTCAAACTTAGTAGCGTCGTCATCCGCTTGTGCTATGGTTAAATTCACAAAAAGTTGTTCTAGTTCCGAGCCGAATGACTCGATCGACCTATGACCTTGACGACAGTTTTGTAATTTGTGTTGGATAGCAACAGCAGATTTTTTCTGAATCAAATGCGTATTCATATCTCTAATTAAATCTTTAATAGTTGGATAACTACTTTTTAAACGTAATTTTGCGCTAGGAGAGAGCCTAGTTTTAATCACAAAATCAATAAGTAACCCATGAGTAGCATCGCTGATCATTGAACTATATAATTGTATACCATCAATTAGAGATTTAGTGACGTGTTCTTGACCTGTCATCGTTGGTAAAAGTGCAATGGCTGTCTTCAAGTCAAATTTATCTTTTTCTGCCATTTTTGAAATACTACTAACACTTAAAGTCTCTAAAGAAATAATTTTGTCATAAATGATCTGAATGTCATTTGCTATTTTATTAATTAAAGTTATATCTTTAGTTGATACCTCCGATTTTTCAACTAAATTATGTACTTGAGCTAAAATATACTCTAATTTCGCGTATTCAAGTTTCGCTTCATTAAATTTCGTAAAACCTAACTCTTTTTGACGTCTATCTGGTCCTAGTTTTACTAAATTATCTTTAATATACAATAGTTTCTTATGCAATTCATTTAAATCGGAAATAATAAATGACATTATCTAATAAGAAAAAAAATGTAATCCTACATATTATTTAAAACGTTTAGGTATAAAATAACTTACGACTTACGGTGGCATTATAGCGCGCGAATAAAATAATTACGTCTCTGCACGATGAGTAGGTATGTGGTGACCGGCGTGGCGTGTGGGGGCTGGGGCTGCGGGCTGGGGGTTTTCTCATGCTCCTTGAGTGTGTAGGATCTTCAGACTTCTAAGATGGGTTCCTGGACCGCTTGAAACAGCTAACTGAAGATCGGGCTGGGATTTCCCTTGCCCCTCGTACAATGGGCCGGGTTTCTACCCTGGACACCTCCTGGTCTACGTTGATGGTTGAGTCGACGTCGTTGCCAGTTCCACGGAAGATATTGTGTTTCTTAGAACTGCGCTGTTGAATTCTCTACGGAGTCGGTTGACAATTCGGTCCCAAATTTTCCGGATGCAGGCGTAAATGATGAGTATAACGATGAGAAGCAGTATGACGGATAGTAAAATTTCTGTTGTAGTGAGCTGGCTTGAAGTTTTCTGCGTTGCTTGGGCGTCGCCGCTGGCGGTTTGTGCGATGATAACTTCTTCTTTACTTTGTGGTGCTCCCATATTATTGTTTTGTCTTCCCAAGTAATGCGATGAACAGAAGTGTAGAGCCAAATAGCACCGCAACGAAGACTGCTGCTAGTATGGTGTTGAAAATTTTGCTTTGCTGCTCCATGTAGTAATGATTTTCCCGCAAAAATTTATAAGTTCGGTTGGCAAAGGGTCGCCATGAAGAGGTATGACGCTTTACCGAGGCTAAGGTAATAAAAGAGATGTGACTTGTTCGGTGTCAAGATGTATATTGAGATAATAATATTGAGTACAATTAAAGATACATTATCTTAGTAAGCGATCTTATTCTAGATTGCTGAGAATGCTACGCGTGTGTTCCAATTTTCTGTAAATGCGCGATAATGCAAACATCTTGTTTGTGTAATATGTTGCAATCATACTTCACTTCTTTACACTGTGGCAAAGATGGTGTGGCCAGGGTCGCCGAGATATGCACCTCTGCAGGAGTTTTTAAAAGACCTCTCAAAAAAGTCGTGCCCTTACTTTAAAAAAGGGAGGATGTTGCCAACTGGCTATTAGGCTTAAGATCTTTTTATATTTACTTTATGGTTTTCTTGTATTTTTATATGTCTTTTGACGTTTGTTTTGTTATTAAATTAGTTGTCATTGTCTACTTGTGCTAAATGGTGTTTTCTTCCCTAATTATCCTGAAAAGTCCTAGTTTTCCCTCAATCCTACAGCTCTCCGTAACATATACTAAACGATCGCAGGCCAAGCGCAGTAACTACTACGCCCCACGGGCTCCTTAGGTAGCCCAGGTAGAGACACCAAGAAGCACGCGCTATCAAAGAGTACACAGTGCGTTTAGTCATATGTCTTGGTCAAAAGATCCTTGTCACACAGTAAAACTACTAACTGCGTACTCTTTAATAGCGCGAACTCTTTGATGTCTCTACTATATCACTTCTTAAAAGAATGTTGAATTTCTAATAATCACTCCTTAGGGGAATCTTAGGGAGTGCTTATTAGAAAATCCATTCTTAGCCGATGCATGTACGTTATAATACCTTAATTAGGTATCTGCTTGCCGTTAGCAATACGTTGTTCAGTGGTTCGAGCAATGTGTTGAATAGATCAGTCAGTCACGGTTGCCTTTTACATATTCGGATTTCTGGGTTTCCTCCCACTTTGGTGCCGGATATCTATAAGTACAATATTATAAAGAGGAAAGATTTGATTGTTTGTTTGTTTGTTTGCATCGAATAGGCTCTGAATCTAATGGACCGATTTCGAAAATTCTTTGACCATTACAAAGCTACATATTCCCACGGGAACGGTTACCACGCGGGTAAAACGGCGATGATCTGCTAGTATTGATATAAAATAAAATTGATGCTGTAGATCTATGCAAATGGTTGCCTGGTCAGATAAACGGATAAAGAAAACCGAACCCCCTTTTTAATTTAATATTTATAAAAAAATCGTGGCACAGTGTTTGTTGTCGAACTCTTCTGAAACGGCTTGATCGATTTTTATGATTTTTTTATTTGGTAAGGTCGTAATTTATATTTTATCCCGAAATTCCAATTCAGCTAGGTAGTTTATATAAAGCTATTGGATGCTTGCGACTTTCTCAGCATGTGATTCGGTTACATTACGCACGCTCCTCAGGGTTTACTTAAGGGATAAAAAGTACCCTATGCCCTTTTTATGGTCCAATATATCTCTTTGTCAAATTCCATAAAAATTGGTTTAGTAGCTTAGCTTAGGCGTAAATAAGGTAGAAGGCAAAGTATTTTTACATTTCAAATATTATAACCTAAGTATAGATGGACGTAGCTCTTGTTCTTCTTACTAATCTGTCCGCTAATACACATAAATCACATTATAAATAACCTGGTGCAATTAAAAAAAGCTCTACGACAAATGAAATGTAAAATTTAATCGTAGGTACCGATAGCAGAACGAAATGTTTGCCATATACGTCGAGAAATGCGCGCGGAGGCCGCGAGCAAAAACGGACCAAGTCCGATTTATTGAAATCGCCGCTGAATGTGTCGATAACGATTGTCGACGACCAACTGGAGTAATTAAGCTCGAATACTTGAATATATTAAGGTTATACGCTTTGTTTAGTGTCGATTTGTCTTTTTTATGACGCTCTACAAGTTGTATTGCGGTTACAACTTGTAAATTTCTCTGCAGAGGGTTGTCAATCGCGATTCAGTTTAAAGGGGTGCTTTGAGCAAACGTAACTACTTACAACTTTTTTGTAATATAATTAAGCCATGTTTAGAATGGAGGGATGAAGATTATTGCTATTACAGAGTTTGTGTTTCATAATAATATTTAAGTTCTTATTCTTTATAGATTTTTACTCATTCAGAGCATAACATAAAGGAAAGGTTGTGAAGAGATATAAAATACTAGCCTTCCGCTCAAGGCTTCGCCCGTGTGGACTACACGAGACGTTATCCCGCGGTAACGTGATACATTCAAGGAAAAATGCTCATAAATTATGCTATTGTGACTTATTTAGATAATTACTTTTTTGAGTACCTAATTGGTATTCGCGACGTATGGAGCTTCAAGAACACTTGTATGAAATAATCCAAGTTCCACAACAAACAAAAAATAAAATAATTAAAACGTGAAAAACCAAATGCATTTCTGAAAAGGATGCACATAATCTTTACAAATTGGAAGAAGTTTTGCCGAGTTTGATTTATGTGGGCCCAATAAGGACATTTTAAATGACGTCTGTTGCGAGGCCAGGTGATGTGTGAACCGGTCCACTGCTAAAAGTTGTGGTTTTAAATCAAAATAACTAATATTTTTATGGCGCGTCAATACTCCCTTACTGAACGTTGTTTTTTGGATTATTCATCATGCGCCGGCCTAGCATGAGCAGCTTTTATCACGCGATATGATATGGTACGGCAAGCCGTCTTGCTTATACTTTAGTGGGGTAAGCAAGACAACTTGCCGTATCATATCATATCGCGCGATAAAAGCCGCTCATGCTAGGCCGGCTGGGTCCAAAATACTTCAGTCGTCTAATCAAAAAGTTTCGTTAAATGGAAAATGAAGTATTTAGAAAAAATCGACCCGTCTCACAACGTTGTTGTTGTTGTGAGACGGGTCGATTTTTTCTAAATACTTCATTTTCCATTTTTCAGTAATAAAAATTGCATTGTGAATGCAAAAAAACTAAAAATTTTAATAAGTTTCGTTAAAGTAAAACATTGTGTATTTACTGACCTTTTATGTATTCTTCACATTATTGTAATCTTGGTCTTCAGTCTATTTAGAATTCCTACATATTTTGGGGAAAAATATTTTACTTTTATTTTATTTATACTTTACCTATATTGAGTTGTATTCTATTAAAATACAATACAGTCTAAAAAGCCAAGCTCTACAATAGGTCGGAAGAAAAACAATATTTGTGTTGGAGAAGGACAAAATAACGACATTAAGGCCAGGATTCCCAACCGAAATAGGCACGCAAATGCTTGCTCGGCCGAGCTTGATATACTTCGCGCGGACTCAGCGGCAGCCGGCAGTGAACTGGAGAACACGCAAGCACCCCGCGAATCGAAGATCACTTAAAATTCAATTAAAAATGAAAAAATAAAAACATTAAATGTATGACGGCCGGAATCGCTCGGCTATTCAAAGACAATTATTTTTATATGTTTTTCATTAACTAAAACCAAGTACCTATACTGCAAGTAATAGGATATTTGGATTATAATAAGACGGGTGTTTGGGATTTTATTTGATACAGTAAAATATCACTAATCGAAAAAATATGGCCGGAAGCACTAGATAAATAACTGTTAAATAACATATATTTTTTTCCAAATTTTGAGTACTTGTGGTTTGCGAGTAATCCATAATTTGAAACACCCTATTTTCGGGAATCAGCGCCTTAAATTCGACTTGTCTCTCTCTCTCTCGTGTGTGTCGGTAGCTCAATTTAACCGCCTTTGTGGTCTAGCGGTTCACAGGGTTCACACTACACCGGTTACAGACCCAGAGGTCCCGGGTTCTATTCCCAGTGGCTATCATATCGTGTTAACATAAATAATTATTGTATTCGGTTTGGTTGGTGGTAGGACTTCTTCTTAGTTCACTTAGCTAGCTGTCACCATCTTGTCTAAGTCTGACGCCATTACAATGACATTATCAGTTTTATTGTGTTCCGGCAGTTAGTATAAGATAAGTTGTCAATCCTCAGTGATTGTAAGATTCCGGGAGTAGTGCGCTTCCATTTGCCTCATCACCACTTAACATAGGACTAAGTGCTACCCCGTTGTGAATAAAAAAAATGTGATAGCAGTGGACCGGTAGGTAATCCACAACTGGTTTGAAAATTAAACTGCGAAGGAAGATTGAAAAACATTCGAATTCGTCTCTATTGTTATTAGCAATGAACAGGGTGCATACCATCAACTCTTATTGCGGTTTTGTTTAGGACCTAAACTGATCTGCTTTGCTTATTCGTACCACGACAGCTTAATATCAATGACCGCGATTCAGTGATCATTCAATGACATTTCACAGCCGCTAAGCTGTCAAAAACTCTCATTTGACTTATAACTCGGCCAAGCTAACAAGACACCTGCAGGTTATACCAGTCCCTCTCACTCTCCGGGCATGACAGAATCGAGTGAAAGAGACGGGTAGAAGAAATAAGGACACAAATCGTTCGGTCATTCACATTTAGCAATTCATTTGCGATCCAGTTTTTAGAAGGTCATAGTACGAAAGAAAGCAATTCATTTTAGGAACCTATTCTGCATCGCGCTAGTTTTGAATCGCTGTCTTAAAGTTGATGATATATAGGCACCCTGATCTGCTTCGCTTATTCGTACCACGACAGCTTAATATCAATGACCGCGATTCAGTGATCATTCAATGACATTTCACAGCCGCTGAGCTGTCAAAAACTCTCATTTGACTTATAACTCGGCCAAGCTAACAAGACACCTGCAGGTTATACCCGTCCCTCTCACTCTCCAGGCATGACAGAATCGAGTGAAAGAGACGGGTAGAAGAAATAAGGACACAAATCGTTCGGTCATTCACATTTATCAATTCATTTGCGATCCAGTTTTTAGAAGGCCATACGTACGAAAGAAAGCAATTCATTTTAGGAACCTATTCTGCATCGCGCTAGTTTTGAATCGCTGTCTTAAAGTTGATGGTAGGCACCCAGTTCAGCTGTGTCCGCTAAACCATAGCCTAACCGCGTTCACACCTCGGCCATAACGGCCCTGGATTCCCGCATATTCGCCGCACGTCATTGTGCCGCTTTTTGCCGCCAACGCCGGCGCGCCCGCCATCCCAGAGATCCCCCATCGATCGAGCATCGATCCCCAGGAATGAAACAACACAATGTCATATACAAAGTAATTGTATATAATTGGTATTTCTCAAGAACAATGACACGAAATTACAGTTTGACTCGAATAATTATGGCCCTTTTTTGCACTTTCGCGTTTCGCGTCCCCTTTGACGGTCATTTTGCAATTTTTCATTGTTCCATTTTATTATGCTTTCAGTTTGTGTATGTACTTATCGATATTTTGTCCCCGAGAAAAGTATGAGGAAATTAATAATTCTTTGTGGATACCTTGTGGATACGCAATTAAAAGTAAAGGTCGGTCTGTCGGTGCTTCTGATGGAAGCTGAAAAACTGTCTCGCCTTTTCGATGAAGTTGACTAATTGGTGTATATATTAATTGATTAGTCCCACCCAACTGTATAAATGTAGGTATTTTGAACTAAAAGCGAAATTACTTGTGTTTTAATATGCGTACCGAGTGCGTTGAAAGAGCGCAATCGGCAATAGCATTATACAATATGTCTCAGCTGTAATATTTTGAACAAATGCAACGACATTACGTCGAACGAATTCTTTTACACAATATAATAACTCTTTTTATACTTACTTACTAAAAATCAACATTTTGTTCTCTCGAGTTGTTGTTGGACTGTTAAATAGTAAAATAACAATGAAAAGGAAGTGTTGATAATTACTATTTGACGAACTCGTCAAACTCGTCAACGAATTAGGTTTTAAATATTGCTTATACCGAACTAGGTAGGTAATAGGTTTACAACCTAATTCGTAACAGGCAGGGTCGCCATCGATGTATGTCTGTGGTCGCCATATTTTTTATTGTGATAAAAAAATGCACCTACATAATTACTAGGAACATGAACATTTAAAAGAAGTCCTTAAACTTATATATTTTCATGTCTCATATTCTGAAAGTAACTCATAACTTGTGTAAAAAGCGGGTTGAAAGTGGTATGTTGCGGCCCTAGGGCCGAAATGAAAGGAATTATAGGGGTCATATCAAAATCTGTAAGTATCTCTTTGGACATTTATTTACCAAAGGTATGCAGGTAAAGGCACAGAAGCCTATACAGTCTGTTTTGCTATTATATAAAATAATTAATATCGTAGAATTATTAATTTAATACCTAAAACATTGTTTTTTTTTAAGAATGCGTTTTTAGAAACAGATTATACCACATAAAATATTTGTAACAAAAATCAGGCTATTAATTTCATGGAATTGCATAGAGTGCGGGTCAAACACCAAACAAGGCTGTATGGACTTAGTTTCCCTTGCCTTCCCTTAAATAGAGAAAATGAAAAAAAAAGTTATAGTCTTTCGAAAATTCCGCGGCCATAGGAAAAATATTTATAGATTATTTCTGTTTATTTTTACTTTCCTCATATTCAAAATGAAAAGTAGAGTGTTTCGGGTTTATGGACCCATAACAGTCTCGAACTATCGGCGCCCTCACTTCGTTCGTGCGCCAAAACACTCGACTGTTATGGGTGTCATACAGCCCTTGCTAAACAATCTACTATTTCAGGTCTCCTATTCTGAAAGTACCTCATAACTTGCCTAAAATGCGGGTTGAAAGTGGTATGTGGCGGCCCTAGGGCCGTAATAAAATTAAAAAAGGAACAGCAGGGGTCATGTCAAAATCTGTAAATTAAAGAGTACTTATGTACAAAAATGATCTGTATGTGGGCAAAGGCACAGAAGCCTATACAGCCAGTTTTGCTACTATACTTAGTCTGGCCATAAATACTGTTACAATAAAAAAAACAATAATATTACTTTTGAATTTGGAACCTGTCATTCTTATATGAATAATCAATGAATAATCACTGTGTTTTCTCATATTCGCGCCAATCGGTGGTACATATTTATTTAATATAATATATAATATAAACATTTATTATATTATTATTATATTATTATATATTTTTGTGATAATGAAGTGGGGCGATAAAGAGAACCGAACTGCTGTCATAGCATTACACAAAGTTGGTATGGAACCAAATGCAATTTTTAAAACTCTCTATCCGCTTGGTATTAGTCAAATGTTTGTATACCGGGCTATTGTGGTGGCGTGTGAGGCGGGTCGTTACGTTCTCTAAAATATGGTTGAGCGAAGCGATGGCTGGTTCATGCGTCATGCTCGTGAACGGGTGCTGCCAGTGGGAATGGGTCTGCTCTTATCTGCTTGCCTTAAAATGCGTTTTCTTTTGTTTTTATTTTTTTTATTTAGAATTACATTTGAAACATGTATGGCGCAACTTGCAGTATACAGTAGAATTGTCTTTTGTTTTTAACTAATATTAAAGCTTTAAGTAGAGTTCCTAAGTAATTGAAAATTGTTCACCGCTATGATCATTAGTTCGCCTATACTTAACTGTATTTATCATAACCAATTGTGTAATTGTGATGGAAACTGACATAGTTAGTTAGTTAGTCATACCATGTTAAGGTCATTTTTCAATTTGACGACTCTGTATGAAATAAAACAGGGAGAAAAAAACAACCCTTGGAGTTTCTTGTCGGTTCTTCTCCAAGGCCTCCCGCTGTAGGGTTTGCGAACCGATGGCGTAGCTTCTATGACGTTCGCAAGTATTGTAAATAACAATCTAAATTGAATAAACAAATTTGAATCTTGAATCTTGAATCTATTAATAGGTAAGTACAATGAAACGTCCTCTGTTTGTGACAGAAAAAGATCTGGCCGTCCACGTAGTATTCGTACTAAAAAGGCGATCAAAGCAGTAAAGAAAAGAATTCGAAGAAATCCTGTCCGAAAGCAAAAGATTTTATCTCGTGAAATGAATATAGCACCTAGAACCATGTCGCGTATTAATTTAAAAGATGACTTAGGACTTACAGCATATAAGAGACTCACTGGTCATTATTTAACCGATAGTTTAAAAATGAATAGGGTGGTTAAATCAAAGCAACTTCATAACAAAGGGCGGTCACAGAAACATTTTGTTTACTGACGAGATTTTTTTTTACTATCGAGCAACATTTTAACAAGCAGAATGGCCGAGTTTATGGTCAAAGCTCTAGAGAAGCTTCTCAATTAGTCAGCAGAGTACAACGTGGGCATTATCCGACTTCAGTGATGGTTTGGTGGGGTGTTAGCTATCAAGGAGTAACTGAGCCATATTTTTGTGAAAAAGGTGTCAAAACATCGCCACAGGTGTATCAAGATAGGGTTCTTGAGAAGGTGGTTAAGCCTCTTAACAACACCATGTTCCATAACCAAGAATGGTCCTTTCAGCAAAACTCAGCACCGGGTCATAAAGCTCGATCCACACAAGCGTGGTTTATTGTTTATTGTTTATTGTTTATTGTTTATTGCGTATCACATTACAATTTCTAAAGATGGAAAATTATATAAGGTATACATGTGACGCCCTGCAAGGGCATAGCAAAGTTAATTAGGTACCTACTACTACTTAAATAATAAAGGATTACATAAGTACATAACACACAAACTTACAAATTAACATTAAATAATTTCATAATCATACAACAATACATGCATTTTAATTAGAAAAAATTAAACATTTTAATCAAAATTATTAAAATACATTATATATTAATTCATAATTCCTATAATTATATTCTAATAAATTATACATATTCGTCTAAAACACAATATTCAGTATTTATTTAAATTTAAATTATTTTATCATTGAAATATTCGTTTAAATTGTAATAGCATTTGGCAATAAGATATTTTTTTAATTTATTTATCAAGTGGGTTGGATTTTCTAAGTTTTTTATATTATTAGGTATGTGGTTAAAAATTTTAACATAGAATGGGGGCTAGATGACACCATTTCCATCTTGGAGAAAGGAACTTTTAGTTTATTCAAGTTTCGATTGTTTCTTTTATTGTTGGTGAGAGGTGTAAAACTCGGGATGCCTAATTACAAACTTGCATGCCTCCAGTATGTATATATACATGTTAATGTTAATATATTATGTTTTACAAAGTGAGATCGGCAAGACTCCATTTGGTCTACATTAGTAAGTATTCTCACACACTTCTTTTGCAATACAAATATTCTATTTACGTCGCAAGAATTTCCCCACAATACTATTCCATATGAAAGTATTGAATATGCGTATGCATAGTATGCCGTGATTGCGGTACAGAAATCAGTTACACGTTTTAACTGGTAAAACTGGTGGTTAACAAAAGTTTCTGACTTCATCGGAGCTGAAGACTGGCCGTCCTCTAGTCCCGATCTTAATCCGCTGGATTATGACTTTTGGTCCGTTTTATAGAGTGGCATGCTCTAAACGCCATGCTAATTTGGAGTTCCTAAAACAATCCATAAGATTGGCAGTGAAGAATTTTCCCATGGAGAAAGTGCGTGTTTCAATCGATAACCTACCATCAACTTTAAGACAGCGATTCAAAAATATCGCGATGCAGAATAGGTTCCTAAAATGAATTGCTTTCTTTCGTACTCTGACCTTCTAAAAACTGTTTCGCAAATGAATTGCTAAATGTTAATGACCGAACGATTTGTGTCCTTTTTCTTCTACCCCTCTCTTTCACTCGATTCTGTCATGCCCGGAGAGTGAGAGGGACGGGTATAACCTGCAGGTGACATGTTAAATCGACCGGGTTATAAGTCAAATAAGAGTTCCTGACAGCTTAGCGGCTGTGAAATGTCATTGATCGATCACTGAATCGCTGTCATTGATATTAAGCTGTCGTGGTACGAATAAGCGAAGCAGTTCAGTTTAGGTCCTAAACAAAACCGCAATAAGAGTTGATGGTAAGCACCCTGGCCTCCCTCAACGTTTAAAGGATTGCATTAAGGCCAATGGAGATCATTTTGAATAAACTTAATATTTTTTAAATGCTATTATAATACTTTATAAACTGACGCACACTAAAGTAATAACTGTTTTATGCAGTAGAAAAAAAATAATCTTTTCCTTGTAACAATATCTATGGCTAGACTAAGTATATGTATAAATAAAATAATTAAAATCGTAGACACCATACAAAAAGAGAAATTATTATTATATTATCCAAAACATTGTTTTTTTAAACAATATGCGTTTTTAGAAACAGATTAAACCAAATAAGTTATTTGTAACATAAAAAATCGGGCTATTAATTCCATGGAATTGCATAGAGTACGGGTCAAACACTAAACATGCACGGAGCGAAAATCTGACAAAAAAACATTAATTTTTACTAAAATAGTCATAAACCCGAGGACAACAAATGTCTTGTAATAATTGTAAATCGATTTTTGTAAATGCAGTTAGTAAATATTACATGTAACGTTTTTGTAATTTCAAGAGTGGTTTAGTACCTATATACGAATTGATGACGTCATAGACAAATACTAAACAGTTTTGTAATTTTAAGAGTTCAATAGTAATATCGGGAATGATGACGACATTGACAAATACTAAACTGTTTTGTAATTTTAAGAGTTCAGTATTAATATCGGGGATTATGACGTCATTAATATTACTAACCGTTTTGTAATTTTAAGAGTTCAATAGTAATATCCTTAATGATGACGTCATAGATAAATACTGATTTTTAGTTTATTTAGTTTTAGTAATTTATGTAGTTTAGCAATTAAAAGTAAAGACCCATACAAGCTGTTGTTTGTAACAGAGGCATCAAAAGAGATTTATAAACCTATTTCGATGAATCTGTTACAACAGTATGTATGGGTCTTTACTTATAATTGCTAAACTACATAAATTACTAGAACTAAATAAACTAAAAATCACTATTTACCTATTTATAGATAATTTATAAATATGTCATAAATCTCTTAATGTTAACTTATAATTGCTTTATATTAACCTACTGTGTTCGTGCAATGAAATACTCTTTTAATTTTCCTATTTTATTTATTAAAAAATAACCATGCAAATTAAAAGGGACGACGCTACCGTTTTTTGCATCAGTAACAGATGATCATCTGGGTGAAATTTTTCTTCTTTCTAAATCTTGTTTGGGATGAAGTTGATGAAGATGGATGGAGTCATTCAATTTGCCTTTTTTAGGCCTTCGTTTAGTATTGAATTGCCGTCATGTGTGCATTTCAGTGTTTGAAGAACCTTAAACATAAAAATGTTTTATAAGTACAATAAGCCACACAACACAAAGAACAACTAGAGCTAGTAAAAATAAATACTAATACCCACATAATATGACTGATACGGGCTGGCTTGAATCGGAATTGGAGTTGTGCGATGCTGGATGAAGTTTGTGGCCTCTGATTTGACTGTGGAACTGTAACTGTTTGCTATAGTGGGTTCTTTGGTTCTTGTATTAGAAGCGATGCCAATAATGGGTGTTCCTCAAACAGATTACTGTACTGACTGATAGGGTAGGCGCCTGGAAGTAAAAAATGAGTTTCATGAACAAATTTTTACATCTCTCATACAGTTTACTCTCTACAAACTCTTACATACAGTAACCAGGGTTATTAAGTTCCAAAGTAAATGACTTGTCAATAAGCTTACCACAGAATGCACCAACGTATTCAATGAGACGCCAATTTCCTAAAGGTCCCTGATGAGATTGTCCATTTTTAGGGTTTTTTCACTGATTATTGATGATGTTGATTTTTAAAACACTAAAACTTGGACCACCATTTCACTTGACACAAGCGACACAAGTTGTCGCAACTTGATTGTTTTGGCACATCCATAAATAGCGAAGAATTTTCTTTGATTTTATTATGACCGCAACGTGTCACTTTCGAATCGCGTGCGCGTGCAAACTAGAAAAGAAACGAAATGGCGAACAGCCGGACAAGTAAGTACAGACAATTACTAAAATGGAACTTGGAATTACAAAACGTGTTTGTTTTATTGTTTTAAGAAATACGGTAGTAATTTCAAGAAAATCGTTTGTAAATTTAAAAATGTTGTTAATAAATATCACAAAAGTTTGTAATATTGCCATGTACTAAACACATTTCTTGAAACTACAAATGACCTTTTTTAAATACACTAAATCAGTTTGCAAAAATTACAAAACTTTAGCTATATTTACCACAATTTGCAATAACAATGAAAATATGTAATATCTTACATTTACTAAAACTGACTTTTAGGAATTACAATTACAAATACTAAGGTTTTGCTTAAAAGTAATAATGGTTGTTAAAATAGCAAAACTTTTGTAAGTAATATAAAAACTTAGTTTTTTCGTCAAATACAAAACAGTTTCTTAATTTTTGGTGGTCTTTTTTTTCTCCGTGTGGTTGTTTGGACTTAGTTTCCCTTGCCTTCCTTAAAATCAAGAAAATGAACGAAAAAGTTATGAGAATTTTATGAGTCTATTGAAATTTCCGCGGCCATAGGAAAATTTTTTTTTAGAATATTTCTGTTTATTTTTGCTTTTCTGATATTCGAAATGAAAAGTAGAGCGTTTACTTCGGGTGGATGGACCCATAACAGTTTCGAACTATCGGCGCCCTCACCTTGTTCGTGCGCCAAAACACTCGACTGTTATGGGCACCCATACAGCCCTTGCTAAACAATCTACTATTACAGTGCTAGGGCTCAAAGTAGTGAGCCTTAGGGGCCATCTTCGTCCTTTTCAATAAATGTTGTTTAAAAGCTTAAACAATTTAACTCGTATAAGTATTCAACGCTATCTGTAATTTTATTCAAGTGTAATTATTATGTCTACCTGTATGTTTTCCTGTAGAAAAATACAGATTTAGATAAGTAGCTTTGTTTTGTTTACCGTTTATTACCGACGGACGACGGACTACTGTAAAACTGTATGTTTGTTGAATTCTATTTATTGAGTATGATAGATACTTATTACATTAATAACTATGGGGCCAACAACGGAATCCATACAAAAGTACAACATCGACTCGACTGAAATGTATGGAACAGCTGATTTCTTTTGCGCGATTTCGTGGTTGGCCCTGTAGTAAAAAGTGATCGTATTGATGGACACTATGATCCTCAAAAATCTTTGTACTAATTAAAATTTAGTGGTTGTTCAGTTTCGGAACGTCAGCGCATTAGATAGCCAAAGCTGTTAATATAAGAGAGTATAATGTCGATACGAAAAATGGGGCTCTCTGGTCTCTGTCATTAAAAAATAGTGAAAAGCAAGAATGGTGTATTTCGGTCATTCTCAGCATTAGGTGTTCTTCGCATAATTACCGTACCCTTTTTTATTTTTCGCAAATTTCTCTTGAACACATTAAAATATATAACACATTTAAGATACGAATTCAGTATTTAAAAAGGCATTAAATTATTAAAAGCGGTTTTCAAGTTATTGAGATTTAAAAAAAATATGAGTACGGTAATTAGATAAGTCTAATACTTAATGTAACGGTAATTAGAAAATATCAATAAATCTATGTAAAAATAAGAAATTAAAGAATGCATAAAAATAATTTAAAATCTCGACACAGTACTTGTTTTTACAAATTATATTGATAATTATTGTTCAAGTATTACTAGCATAAGAAATGAGCAATTCTCATAAAAAAATTAAACATTTTTGTTTGTAATTTTTATTGTTTTTGTGTCAAATCGGTTATATAATCGATTTTAAACAAAAAATTTAACTAAAAAAACAGTCCCAAAAAGTAAGTAACAAAATAAATTGTTTTGTACTACATTGCCTTACTTTGGTTTTGGGTTTCTACCAAGTTTTTCAGACAAATTCGTTCTATTTTAAATTTATTTACAGACTACTGATTTGTCAGCCTATCTTTGGATAGGCTTTTTTTTTCATGGTGGTTTTTACAAAAGAATTTTGTGAAAATACTATTTTAGTGTTTTTTTTTAGCGCAGCGAGCATTCCGATTCACTAAAACGACTTGGTGGTGGTGGTGACAAAGTTTCACGATCTTGTAAGGCCTCTACACACCAAACGCGCCGGCCCGCCGGCTTTACCCGACGGTTGTTTTGTGACAATTGTATATGTAAACAAGCTCGGTGGCGTAACCCGCCGGGTAAAGCCGCCGGCCCGGACATCAAGTGAATCTAGATCTATGACCACTAGTCCCTAAATTTTCCTTTTCCTTTTGTCTTTTATAGTAATCTCTGAAATTTTCTCTATTCCTTTTTTGAGTCTTCTTCCTCCTGCCTAGGAGTTTCTTATCTCTTTTTCTTTTATTATAACTTTCTTTCTCTTTTTCCTCTGATTGTTAGTACAAAACAGGGTAATTTTTATTCTTTCTCGACGTTTTCGTGCTGCGAGCCTTCTAATCTCTTTGATTTCTCCTTGGTTTTCTTTGGTTATCCCATCCTACAAATTAAAATCAATAATCAGTAGAAAACATCGATCTCTAGCAAGGTTTGAATTAAAGGAACAAATTAATTTTATTTAAACAAATACCTGCCTAAATAAGCATAAACCAAATAATTATATAATATTTCACGATATTTTTATATAACTATTCGGAAATAGTTACTAATATTGTATCGAACGTTTGTTTTTCTATTTGTTTGACGTTACGGCTAAACCACTGAACCGATTTTAATGAAATTTGGTATATTTGTCGCAGCCAACTGGTTGAATCCGCCATTCAATTAAACGCCTAGGCCCAGATTTTTTTTCCGTGAGCTATTTTATCTACCCATAAGTTGGCGGAGTCACTAAAAAAAGCACGAAATTTAAGATAATCGCTTCGCTGCGCTTCGCGATCGCCTTAAATTTCTAACCTATCACGTGTTCTAAACAGGACTTCCGAGGGGTACATGCTGCCATACTTAACCATCCGCCGGATTCAACCATCCGCCTGCGACATATAGATAACTTGAACTCTAGAGAAGGACAATGTTACTTTCTATTCTTGGAAAACCTCAGGATATTTTTTCATGCGGACTTAATCGCGGGCATAACTGTGGGCAATAATTTCATACAACGGTAATTAGAAATATATGGTAATTAGTATACGGTAAATAGAAAAACACTGATTTTCTTAAATATTTCTAAAACCTACAGAGTATGCAAATACTAGTTAACTACAATGTATGGATGTCAAAGTACTGTCTCTATTTAAAAAGCAACTGGGAACTAAGCTTAACCAATCTAGTATAAAAATAAGTAAACGGCAATTAGAAAAGTTTTAAACCAAGGATACGGTAATTATACACTTACGTGCTTCATTGGGGATAAACCTATATAAAGGACGTGCACCTGCTGATGGGCCGCTACACGAACTGAGGGGCTCGCGGCACGTACAGTAGTGATGTGCCAAATATTGTTATTCAGGGATGTGTGTCCAGGAATAGAAAACGTCACGGTAATTATAACTTTAGATCGGACATGCGGTTATTAATTGATAATTATTTACAGAATGATTCTATTGAATGGATATTTTGTTATGTGATACACATTACCCTATACTGTTTAAAATGTTGAATGAAGCAAATGAATTCCGTCCGTTATGAAAATTTATGGCATGTTTTTACATTAAGTTGGTGTGCGGACGCGTCACGGTGATTAGAGAACAGAGGTTTATGAAATTAATTTAGCAAGACAACTATTTAACAGAGGCCTATGTTTTTGTTTACAGCTAAATACGGACGCTTACTAATATATAAAAAATTTAAAGCTCTTAAATTTTTACAATATTACGGATATACTAGCCCGGACACGTAAAAACTGGCTATTCGGAGAATGGCCGATTTATTTTAGCAATAATTGCTGGTATCTACCGTCAGGAGATCTAGAAATATAGATCTGAACCACTGCGTTCGGAGCAGGGGACACGAAGTTTTAACAGTGGTGTTAATATGTTGTAAGTACAAAATAACAATACACCGAAATGGTTCCAGGAACCACATACTACGGAACCCGTACAAAATAAATCGATTCAAATTATTCGTTTTAATGTTTCACATTAGCGCTTTCGCCGCTGTCCCCTTTTACTCGTTTAAGCGCAGTAGCATTATTGTCTCGCAATAAAAATGCAAATACCGATCATCATGTGAAAGAATGCGTATAGAATTCATGTTCTGACTATTGTAAGAGCACGCTCTTACAATAGTTATATGTTATATAGTTGTATTTTTGGCAATAAAAATATAATTAGTGATATAAAAATGTCTATTCATGAGATGTGAGACTACACCTGTCTTGTATTTGGTACACAACATGTGGAAAAAATGCAATGTCAGTTACTACTAGACTTTTACTAGGTACATCTCTCTGATACACGAATAAAAAAAACTACTTGTGTCAGATAATAACTTTTTCACTCCAGAGTTAGTGTGGATTTTGCTCCATAAAAGTAAAACCTCAAATGACAGTAAATTCGTAAATCAGGCTATGAATATGAATAGATATTTGTATGATCTGGGGCCCTACTTATGAGCTGTTAAAAGCAATGTCAAAGTAAGATTGTTAAAGGGATGACACTATACGCAGTGTAGGTAGGTACCTTTAGCTTCGTCTCTTAATCAACATCCAACATCAACATATTCTTCCTTATGGAAGAGAGGTCGACCGCAAAGAAGGGAAAGGGGAACGACGACAAACGAGAAGTCGCAGCACGGGTAGCACGATGAGCTCGAGAAAGAATTTTTCTATATCGAAAAGTCAAAAATGACATTTAATGACAGTAGACAAACCCATTTTTCGGCTGACAATTATAGACTTTCGAGGTAGACAAAATTCTTCTTGGGTTTGTCATGCAGGGAATAGAGTGGCTGAGGATAGACAAGAATGGAAAACGTTGGAGGAGGCCTTAGCCCACTGGCAAACAGACCTAGAAAAAATCGGCCAAGTGCGAGTTGGACTCGCCCATGAAGGGTTCCGTACCCACTTAACGTACCTATTGCTTACACCTAGCCAAAATTCCACTATAATTTTTCGTCAGCAAAATATAACTTTGTTTTTCATAGAGTTTGTATGAATGACAAAGTTATATTTGCGGGTTTTGAAAATGTGTTATATCTCAAAAAGTATATACTATACCTCGTTCAAACCAGTTTTTATTAAAAGTTTTTATTAAGATATACAGCATATATTTTTTCTAGATTTTTCTTAGATTCTAGAGGGGGGGGGGGGGACACACATTTTACCACTTAGGAAGGCTCTATCTTTCAAAATATTGACTTTGAGAAAAAATTGTTGGAGAAACCTTTACGGTATTTTTAAAGACCTATCTATAGACACCCCACACGGTATGTTTTATAAAAAAAAAATATTTTTAAGTTTCAGTTCTATGTATGGAGAGCCCCCCTTAGTTTTTTTTTAATTTTAGTATTAAAATCTTAAAGCGGTTCATAGAATACATCTATCTATCAAGTTTCAACTGTGTAGTATTAATAGTTTTGGAATAAAGTGGCTGTGACATACGGACGGACTGACGGACGGACAGACAGACAGACAGACAGACATTGCCATTCGGCTACGGAACCCTAAAAATGAGCAAGGCAATATTGAACCAATGAAAAATATAAACAAAGACACGGTCTGAAGTAAAAGGCTAGGTATCCATACTAATATTATAAATGTGAAAGTGTGTTTGTTTGTTTGTTTATTTGTTTGTTTGTTTGTTTGTTTGTTTGTCCGTCTTTCACGTCAAAACGGAGCAACGGATCGACGAGATTTTCGGTACCTAAGGAGATAATTTGAGAGCTGGAGAGTAACATAGGCCACTTTTTATCCAGGAAAATTATAAAATAAAAATGGTAATTTTGTATAGAAAACCGTTAAGCTGTCATACTTCACACAACTATCATTTCTTAGCCGCTTCCAAAGAGAAGGTATGTCAAAGAGTATGTAATTGACATTTTTGCCGCTTAGAATTTCTTTTTTTTTAATAAGTGTCATTGTGTCAGGCAGTTGATACGAAGTTCGAGTCTAATAAAATTTATATGGCAAAACAACGTTTGCCGGGTCAGCTAGTACCTAATATAACTTTAATATAACGATAATAGGTGATGGTTTAGGGCCTGAAGTTGTGATACTTACTACTACTTATCTACTAAATTAATACCATTTAAGAATCCTATCCCCCTTATTACAAAACGTGGACTAAAGTAAACCTGGTTTAAAATTAAATGATGTTTTCAGCATTATTGTGTTCCGGCAGTTAGAGATAAGATAGCCAGTTCCTCAGTGATTGAGGATTCCGGGAGTAGTGCGCTTCCATCTTCAGCCTTATCACCACTTAACATCATGTGTGATGAAGGCTAAGTGCTACCCCGTTGTGGATAAAAAAAAAATGATGCTTATTCAGTCTTTCATATGGAAAATGAAAGTGACAACACCAGTTTAGTACCAGTTTTAAACCAGGACTATTTTAGTCCACGTTTTGTAATAAGGTGGTATAAGTACTAAAAAAGTTGATGAACTTATTTTAGGCGTCAATGTGTGCAGAAGGAATGTATTCTCCTCTTGAAACAAAAAAGTTTCAAGTATTGAAAATCCTCGTTAAGAATCTTCACAAAAAAAACACTGAAATCCTTCAAAATAGATCGGTGTCATCAATCCCGTCTCTCGTATACATTAGCCAACCAGACAGACAGACAAACAGTTTTTACACGATCGATCGTAATTAAGATATGTTTGCACATGCACCTTGTAAGTGCACGGCCAAACTAGCCGGGCGCAAGCGCAATCTGCGGCCAATCTCAAGACAATTCTCTTTTTGCCAGCTTATGTTAAAACAGTGGGGGCTAGTTTTTGCCCCACGAGCTTTATGTCAACCCCCCACTCGGTGGAGCTTTTTCCGTTTTATTTAAAGTTTTAATGAATAAGAATAGTGTTTGAAAAAGTGCAGACGTTTGATTTAATACTGGATGCGTTGGCTGTTGAATGCGCACGACTGATGGCTATGATTGTGCATTCATTTATAATTTATCGGCCTTTCTTGAGAATTGACGGGAATATATACTATTTATAAATTCATCTTACCTTATTGGTAACGAACATCGGTAAAGTTATATTTGTACTGAAATTTGTACTCCTTTCAAGTCAACAGTCCGCCTATCTTAATCCTTGGGTCGTAAAACAATAAATTATACTTGCGAAGTGTTGAGAATGTAAAAACTTATACATATTTATCAGCTGCTATTTTAGATAGACAATCCCGTGATGCATTGTTAACTGTGCTCAGCCTGTCATCGTTGTGGTTAAGCAAATTTTGCAACTGTCGGTTATGGGACGGGTGACCAAAAATATATCATCTCCAGCTCCGACCGTTAGGCCAGTTTTGTAGTCGTTTATACCCACCAATGGGCATTGGGCCCGCGTGTTGCCTTATCCATCCATAGGGAAGGCCAGTGCCTCAGCAGTGGGGGTATAAAAAGGCTGATGATGATGAAACCATAGTTTAGTGGCTCGGTCGTAATGTGCTAGCCATAAAAACAATGACAACTCGTAATATTAACATTCACTTACAGAATTTCTCAATCGGCTTGTTAAAATGCTAATTTTATAGCGCGCGTATTAAAGGAGGATTATTTGAAATATCATACTACAACTTTGTAGTAGCAAAAGGAGTAAGTAGGTAATGAAATAAACAAGTTTTTTTACTAGTCTAAAAGTTGTCGTAAGTAGGTCATATAATAAAAATTTATGTCCTATTTTACGATGTATTAAATAGTAAACAGCATATTTTTTATGGTGTTGAACTGTAAAATGTTCTTTGATAGCATAGCAATAATACGGGTAGAACACTGTGAATCCAATTAATACGGTTTCAATCACGTTTCAACTTAATCAATAGGACTTGAATTGTTAAATTGAACTTGTATGTTACAAGATATGTTCTTCAGTTTCTAATATAGGTAAGTACCATAAACTTATTTATACTAAATAAGTTTATAGTAAGTACCTACCTTTTTTACTTTACTTTTAAATTGTGTACTTATTAAGAAATTTTTTATTATATATAAGCTACAATTCTATTATTGTACTAACACTAATCGACACTTATTTTTAAAAAGTCTAAAGAAATGACTAGATATATAAAAACGAAAGGTGGCTGACTGATCTATCAATGCACAGCTCAAACGACTGGACCGATCCAGCTGAAAATTTGCAAGCAGATAGGTATTATGACGTAGGTGTCAAAGGAATTTGTAAAATTCAACCATTATGAGAATGAAACGAAGGTATCCGATGCCCCAATAGCACTCGGGCGAAGCCTCGGGCAAAAGCTAGTCCTTTAATATAAGGGTTTACGTTTCAGCAGGTAAATATAAATCGGTGTAAGGAATCGGTGCTATTACACCGTACCTACTATCTTTAGTCAAGTCACGGGGTAAAAAAAAATACTACTACTGGTCAAGTTTTAAAAAAGCCGACCGTAAGGTGCTGCCATACAGCCTGAATTGTCGATTCAAGTCAGTCTCTCATCTGTCATAACATAATTGATAAAGAGCAATCGTATAAGTAAGGTTGACATGTTACTCGCTACATATCGGTGCCATGTCGCAATAAAGCCTATTTATCGATGGTTTGTGGCACCAGGAAATGTGATCGTGAGTCCACAAATGATAAGTTATTTGTCCTAAAGAAATATTCTGCTTCATAAAAAAGTGCAATACCAGCACAAAATAGATATAATACCGGCTCGACCAAAAGGTATTAGAACAGCTGATATGTTTTCACGATTTCGTGGTTGGCCTATTTTAAAAGTTGATTGATGAACAATTTCATCTTCTAAAATATTTGCACTAATAAAAAACTTAGTACCTACTTATTAACTTAACTACTACTTAGGTACTTAACTTGTATTTAATCCAAAATCTAAACGATTCAATGTTTTTTCGTTCAATATTAGCCCAATTGGTTGCAATTTAATTAATTTATAGATTGCCCTTTGTTGAAAAATTGTGCACTTTTTAAAATAACATGATTTTACATGTCTGAAGTAATTCGATATCTCATTATTGTTATAGGTATCAAGTAAGCGCACAGTGTTATACCCTCGGGGTCAAGCGTCATAATTATACTTATATGTCGTGGCCATATCGTAGATTTCTTCACTTCATGAAATGATCGAGAATTTCATGAAATGGTCGCAATTCATGAAATGACTAACGTTGAATAAATAACGTTTAATGATATATTCAACAACGTTGACCATTTCATGAAATACGACTATTTTATGAAATGACCAACCATACCATTTATGTAAGGTTTCCACGACATCAAAGTTTTTATTTCTGAATTTGTACTCTGGCCTATTCTATTAATTCGAACGCCATATTATCGAAAGAGAGTTTGCCTTGAAAGTCCTGTCCTGTAGAACACGTGATAGGATCGCACATATAAACTAAGCGTTTGCAGCGTCTCGTAGAGACTAGGATAGGAGAGATAGGTAATAAATATACTATTTTACGATGTGTTCAAATAATCTTGGCCATTTCATGAAGTAGCGGCGCGTTCAGTTGCCCATATCGAGAAACGATTTCTTATGATTGATCTGTCCAACACACATCATGATGTGGCCAAAAGACAGTGAAACAATTTTCATGAAATGCGACCACTTCATGAGATTCTCGAGCGTTCATGAGCAAATCTAGGATATGGCCACGACATATATACTTAATACTTTTTTCATAAAATGTTTTAGCATAAATACCTAGTCGATTTGGATACCTAGTTGAATTTGAAATTCACTTTTGAAAAATGCTTTCAGGTCCCAGCTCCAGAAGGATATACCTACCCAGGGAAAGAGTTAAAGGAAATTGCATCGAAGCTATTCACACGCTCACACCAAATTATCGCTCCAAATAATTTGAAAAAAAATACAATGCAACTATTTATGAACACTTACGCAATTATTTTTCAGTATCCGTTCACCGACCGAGACTTTAATTACAATAATTGGTGCATCAATAAGCCCGTGATGCGACTTATCTGATGGTTTTAATTAGACTGTACATTAATTACATTATAATTACAGTGGAACAATGACGCCACCTGTCGGCAGAATGCCGCAATAACGACCGATCGATCGATCGCCGATGCGGCTGCGACGAGCGCTATGCTATCCATTCGGTCGATCGCAAAAACACTGAATTTTATTCGGAAGTTTTCTTTTGTGAAAGTGGATAAATGCTGGCGGCGGAATTTTCCGACCTTTTTGTGCTACAAAGGACAAAAGCACATTGAAGTTGGCAAATTATATTTTCTTAGAATAAGTAGTACTAAGGTACGTCTTCATGTTTCTAACTATGTCTGTCGGAGTCATACTGATATTTTGAATTAACAAGAAATGGGCATGCTTGACATTTTTCGAAATATTAATTAAGTGCTTCGAATATAAAACGTGCAATTATTTATAAGTCACGTACTTTTACAAATTTACGCTCATTACAGCATTACTTTCGTGCTTAAATAATGTAAATGTTGTGTCGAAGAAACTGTATTCTCAAAATACTTGTTGAAAGAGAGGCCAGTCCGATGTGCAATGGGATGCCACACATTAAGGTATGATTAATAAATTTATATTATTCTCCACACAAACTCATAAGTTGGTGTGCAGAATACTATTTTTACAGTTACCTAACTTAATATGAGAACAAGTATAAGATTGCGAGCATTATATAAAGGCACAAAAGATTTGAATAAATTGTTGATTCTTTATTTTTTACGTAGGTTAAATTATACGTACGCCTCGATCGCCATTCACAATTAGTCATAAGAACACAAATGTCTAAAGTATAGGAAAGACGTATCGGCAATGGAGTGAATGAAGCGTCATCGTATGAAGAATTCAAGATTCGTGATCACGAATCGTCGTCAATGACGTCAATGACGGATCATGTGTGAATGAAGCCTTATCCGCCATCCACGATTCGTCATAAAAACACAAATGTCAAAAGTATAGGTAAGACGTATCGACATTAGTCAATAACAGATGCCGTGTGATCGAAGTCGTGATCACGAATCGTCAAAGACGGATGCCGTGTGAACGAAGTTGTGATCACGAATCGTCAATGACGGATGCCGTGTGAAGGAAGAGTCAGAAGTTTTATAGCCTTGAGTCTTAAATCCACAGTAATTAGAATAGAGCTTTATTATGTAGCCTTGAACTATTGTTATTGCTGGAGTTTTTGTATTTCGCGGACCTTGTCTCATGTTTGTTAGTTCAGTTAAGTCTGATCGTGTTCAGATGATGTTAGTAATTATACTCATCTCAACTTTAATGTGGGTACAGGGTTGAAATGATTAGCTAGGCTCTTTTCATCCTATGGGTTAAAAAGAGCTTGCTAGTCATTTCAACATAATCATCACGCCATGGCGGCGTGAATGTCGTTCTAACAGCTATTCAGAAAACGGTCAGAAGTAGGTTGTAATAGATCCCCAATGATCTAGCTAGTAGGTTCCCACTGAACATACGTAATTCGACCTCACCTACCCATTCGACCTATCATAAAATTCACAAACGGATGCCTCAATCAAAAAACTGCCTTTACGAACCAACAACGTTTTTTAAATTGCTATCTACTGAGATCCCACACTATGGGGTAAGTAGACAAGAAAAAAAAATTACATACCCACTTCACGTGTAGGGGAGGTAATCTAAAAATTTTTTTTTTTCAAAATTTTACTTTACCACTTTGTTGGCGTGATAATTCATGCCACATTACAGCTTTCTAGTACTAAGAGTCTATGAGCTAGACTGGGGTCAGACGGACGGACGGACAGACGGACATGGCGAAACTATAAGGGTTCCTAGTTGACTACGGAACCCTAAAAATGGTACCCAGTACCCACCCACTGGACTTTCAAAATCCAATACCCAAACCACAACACTGTGCCCAAACCATGTGCCATTTAGGCCTTATCTTGTTATTGATCCTACTGTGGTTGATGCGGATGACGGTGACGATAATCCTATAATTGTTAATTGATTGCAATTTAAACAACAGTGCACAAGTTCACACCTTTTTTTAAATAAATTTCATACAATCACAACAATTACCTATAAGTAGTTTTCATTTAGAAACTGTGTGATGGAAACTAGATAACGGATCAATATACAGTGGCAAAACAGAGAAAATAGTTTGTTCAGAATCGAGAGTAGAATCAATTCCACACATTTTAGATAGGCGTTAAATTTAAAAAAAAAATTTTTTTGCCGCTTCTAAAAATGTTTGTGTCTACTGACTATTCATTCAATACGCCCGCGACCCGTCAACTGCTAACTTACGTCATAGTAGAGCTTAAAATCTGTCAGACAGTCACGGAGACCTATGATCACGAATATCTTGGAAGTTTCTTAAAAATAAATCATTTTCAATGGAATTCAATTTCATCATCATCATCATTATCAGTCTTTGTCGACCCACTGCTGAGCATAGGCCTCTCTTAGTTTATGCCAGTGGCTACGGTTCTGAGCAATTCTCAGCCATGTGCACCCCGCGGTCTTGACCATATTATCGTCGACCCATCTTGCTGATGGACGACCCCTATTTCTATACCCGTAAACAATCTTTCGTCCGTGCGGATGCCACCACCCAACGACACTGACCCTGGCGTGTTATAACGCCAAGACGATCCGCACGGAATTCAATTTAATATAAAATAAATTAGTTGGGGTGTGTTGTATGAGCTTTTCAGTTATTGCATTAACACGTTGTTTACTTACTTAAATACTTTTTTTGTAAAAATACTAATATTTCATAGATTACACCCAGATCAAGACTAAAGGCTTGAGCACACCAAACGCAGGTCAGGAGCAGCGCTGTTTGAATGCGGGCCCGCGCATGTTGTAATACAAGAAACTCTATATACTACGTCACACTAAATTTGAACGCGGGCCCGCGCTCAAACTGCTCTGCGCCGCACCGCGCCGCACTGCAACTGCCGGACTACAAACCGGCGGCGGCGGCGCGGGAGCGGGGCAGAAGCAGGGCAGGCGCGGCGCAGAGCAGTTTTAGCGCGGGCCCGCGCTGTTGTATAACTATGGCGGCCATGTTAGCATGACACACCGAGGCAGGGCGTTTGCAGTGCAGCGCAGCGCGTCAAAAGCAGTTGACGAGAGTTGTATTTTTTGATATTCGTGATGGATTCCGGTGAAAAATTAATAGAATTAGTTCGTAAAAATAAATGTATATGATTTAAAGGACAAATATTATAGGAATGTAACATACAAGCTGCGATTGTGGGAGAACCCGTCACAGTGAACGCGGTTTGAACGCGGGCCCGCGTTGCAACTGCTTTGAAACTGCTGCTGCGTTCAGTGTGCCGACTACCGCGCGCTCCCGCGCTGCTACTGACCTGCTCTGCTCCTGACCCGCGTTTGGTGTGCTCAAGCCTTAATAGACATGTTTATGCACACAAATATTTGTCTTGTTTGGGAATCGAACCCGAGACCTCTGGCACAGAAGGCAGGTATCCTAACCCTGCGCCAAATCGCTCGTCAACTTGCACATTGGAAAGCCAGTAACTTTCCAACATTTTGACAATATGGGCTAACAAACACCCAACGTATGTGTAAATAGCTTAACGCATGCGTAGGCGCTGTGAGCCACGCCATCTCGCGGATGCGTCGATCATGTGCGCGGCGAAAAAACCACGCGCTACGCCTCTGTCGATTCGACATTGACGGATTCGGCCAATCTGATCTAGGGCTGCCGCTGTAGATCAAATTGTTTTTATTAATGTAAGTTTTACCAAATATGGTGCTGTGAGCAGAAGACAGAATCGACAAAAAAGATAGATAAACGGTAGTATGGCGATTGTGATTATGTCAAACTATGGTTAGTGGCAATATTTTTCCTTAAAAAGAAATTGTAGGTACTTATCTATGTCTTGTCAGACAAGCAATTCAATCTTGAGCGTTGTTCATGTATATTTATTAGGAATAAAAGTTTAAGTAGATACATTCCTGTTAACTCTACATATAAAACAAAGTCGCTTTCCGCCGTCTCTACGCTTAGTTGGTTTAAACTACGTGACGGATTTTAATGCGGTTTTCATCAATAGACATTGTGAGACGGGTCGAATTTTTCTAAATACTTTATTTTTAATTTTTCAATAGACATTCTTTCATTTTAAAGTTTAAAGAATCTAACACCCGTATACTCGAACGTTACTCAGAAGTCCTACTCCAACGAAGAACGTAATCGTCGCTTTCACTCGATTTTGCCATGATGCCCGGAGAGTGACATTGTGACATTTGTGACTCCTTACCGACCGTCGGAGAGCAAGTAGTAAAAAATCGGCCAAGTGCGAGTTGGCCTCGTCCATGAAGGGTTCCGTACCAACTTAACGTACCGATTGCCTAAACCTAGCCAAAATACCACGATCATTATTTGTCAGCAAAAAATAACTTTGTTTTCCATGGTGTTTGTATGAACGACCAACTTACATTTGCGGTTTTTGAAAATGTGTTATATCTCATAGTCATAGTAATAAATTTTTTATTCATATAGATTAAATAAAATTAATGCTTATGAATCGTCCAACATTTTTTTACCTACCACCTGTTATGGACATCTTTTAACTGACAAGAAAAACAGGCGTAAAAAAATATTTTTATAAAAAAATAAAACCGCCTTCTAAAAAACCACATCAAAAAAGTAAGAAATAATTCCTCACCAAATAAATAACGTAAGTACTTTGAAGTCGGGCGTGAAACATGTACAATGTTTTGTTGTTTTTGTTTAAACCCGCCCGACTTCAAAGTACTTACGTTATTTATTTGGTGAGGAATTATTTCTTACTTTTTTGATGTGGTTTTTTAGAAGGCGGTTTTATTTTTTTATAAAAATAAATTTTATTTCACTCTTTTTAGTGCATCGTGCAGGCAATTTACGTGTTTTCTGGTAAATAGGTATGTGATCAAACTCAAAACCTCCTTTTTCGAAGTCGGTTAAAATACCTTGAGGTATCCCCTTTCCAACAAAACAAGAACCATCTAAATCGGTTTATAAACAAAGGAGTTATGCCTAAAGATACGTATTAAATTCACATAAAGTGGTAACGAAAACGACAGTATTTTCAAGATTTCCTGAAAACTACTGAACCGATTTCAAATTTTCAAAAATGGGACCAACTTGGAAACCAACCTGATGTAATAACGTTTGAACTATTTCAATCGGTTCAGCCGTCTTCGAGTAATCGGTGGACTTACAAAAAAAAAAAAAAAAAAACATACATACAGACGAATAGAGAACCTCCTCCTTTTTGATTTAGAAGTCGGTTAAAAACTCATCAGCTTTAACAGAAGCAACGCATTTACAAAAAAAAATATGTCGTTGCTGGACAAAATGGTACGATAATTAAATTTATACAAAAAGCTAATGCTGAAGGAAAGTTTTCTCATACTTATGTATAGGATTATTTTCCTTTTATACATTGTTAGTGTTACTATAATTATGACAACCAAGCGTTGTGATCATTTAAATAATCTTCTACTTTGTAATAGCCTTTGCTTAAGAGCGTCTTTTTAACATGTTTTTTAAATTTATTTAAAGGCAGCTCGATTACTTCTTGTGGAACTTTATTAAAGAATGCTATGCCTTTTCCCAAAAACGAGCCTCTACTTTTTTCACGTCTAAATCTTGGAACGGCAAGCTTATTTTTATTTCTTGTGTTAAAATTATGAATATCACTATTCTTAGTGAATGAGTCAAGATGTTTCCTAACATATAATATATTCTCATAGATGTATTGCCCTGCTAAGGTTAGTATATTAATTTCTTTAAACAAAACTTTTAATGAATCGCGCCGGCGGAGGCTGTAAATGGCGCGTACCGCTCATTTTTGAAGTACAAAAATATTTCCAATATTGGCTGCTGAGCCCCACAACAACACGCCATAGGACATGACACTATGAAAATAACTAAAGTAAACAAGACTTGCCGTTTCAATATCAGTTAATAGCCTTATCTTTTTTACTGCAAACGCAGCAGAACTGAGTCTACTCGACAAGGCCTCAATATGTGGATCCCACTGTAGTCGTGAATCTAAGGTAATACCAAGGAATTTCGTGCTGTCAACTAATTCGACTGCATCTGCATTCAAACTAATACTTAAATCAACCTTCCTTACATTTGGTAGTGAGAATTTGACACAATTTGTTTTTTTAGGGTTTAAAGACAAGTTATTAATGTTAAACCGATGTGCGACCTTTGAGAGAGCACTATTTACTTCGTCGGAGCAAAAACTGCTAACTATATCTCATTCAAACCAATTTTCGTTAAAAGTTTTTATTAAGATCTAGCATACATGTTTTCTAGATTTTTCACTCTCTTATTTTAAAAGTTAGAGGGGGGTGGGACACACATTTTACCACTTTGGCAGTGTAACTATATCTTTCAAAATATTGACTTTGATAAAAATTGATACTTAAAAGAAACCTAAATATCACTTTTAAATATGTAGTCTTAATAGTTTTGGAATAAAGTGGCTGTGACATACGGACGGACGGACAGACAGACAGACAGACAGACAGACAGACAGACATGATGAATCTATAAGGGTTCGTTTCCGTTCCGTTTTTTGCCATTTGGCTACGGAACCCTAAAAAAAGGCCTGCTGCTTTGGAGGCGTTTTAAACAACATGGCGTCTCTTTCATACGTAGTGACATGGCGATATGTGAGACGCTCTTTTACAAAGTTACGCTACTCGCGTGCGAGAATTCTGGCGTAAAAAATTAATATGAAAAGTTTTAGCCATTAGCTTTTTCCATAAGAGGCCCATGCAAAATGTCGAGGCGAAGTACCTTAAAATATTGCGTCACTCACCATATACCTTCATTAAACATCCAAGAAGGGAAAAGGTGAACTTTTCTACATCTCACTACTCCCTGAAGTCGGGACGTAACTGGCAACCCTACTGTAATATACATGGCAGAGATGCCGCCCTGACATGTTTACGGACCAATTATTTGTATGGATTCCTGCGCAATAATGATTTCTTGCGTCCAACGGTCGCGGGCCTGATGTATTCGGCCTTTTCCCCATAAATTTGTGTATTTTGCCTCCGCGCCTCGCTCCAGTTAGATTTACGGTCGCCTTTGTGTTTATTACGCCATGGATGACGTATTTATTTAAAGGTTTTTTGATGACACTGGCGAGCGTTTTTATTGCAGGCATTGGCCCGCTAACTTAGATTGTTTTGTTGCGAAATCTGGGATAGTGTGGCCGTATATTTCGTGAAATAAGTATTGTACATACTTCGATCAACAATAACACCTAGTTCTAGATACATAGTTGGAATGACAGACATGGCCGAGCGTCATACGCCCACTTGAGAGTATAATTATAAGTAGATTATTTTGACAGTGTCAAGTATTTCAAACTTGGAACGCTTCCTGTCATTTATAATGTAAGATCGTAATAGGTACGTAACCTTTTTTCTCTGTTTAAAAAAAAGTGCCAGACTGTGCCATATAAAGTTTTCATTTAGTTCTTGAGCCTTCATCTAGTACTATTGTTGATCGAAGTGTACATACCATCATCATCATCGACCATTTTAATGTCCATCTGCTGGGGACAAGGTCTTTCTTATGGCGGGTTAAGTAGACTAGGTAGGCAGCTCTAGTATGTCATTTGACGACTCTGTATGAAATACAACAGGGAGAAAAAATTGGCCAAGTGCAAGACGGACTCGCCCATGAAGGGTTCCGCACCCACTTGACGTACCTACCGATTACATACACATAGCATTTTTCGCCAGAAAAATAACTTTGTTTTTCATGGTGTATGTATGAATGACAAAGTTATATTTGCGGTTTTTTAAGATTTATTAAGATGCGTAGGAGACTAATTTATTAAGATCTACAGCATAATATTATTTCAAAAATTTTCACTCTCTTGTTTTAAGAAAGTTAGAGGGGGGATCAACAATAACACGGGGGGGGGGGGGGGAGGGGACACACATTTTACTACTTTGAAAGTGTTTATCAAAATATTGAGATAGAGAATAAATGGTTAAAGAAGAGAATTGCTGAAAATATGTATCTTCCTACAACTATGACTATCTTTTAGTCAGTTACTTACTTCATTGTCAATATAAACAATTAAGTTTAAAAAGAAATAGATGATTTTGGAATATATTAGGTACAATACAAAGCTTGCAGCAATTTAGACATAAACTAGGTCAAGGGATCTGGTTACCTTTTAATTAAGTACACATTCTCAGATAATAGTAGAGTGTAGTCTGATAATGTATTTATTCGTATAATAGTAAGGGGGATGTAGCTCAGTGGTAGAGCGTTCGCTTTGCATGTGAAAGGCCCCGGGTTCGATCCCCGGCATCTCCAGATGCTTTTTTTTGACAATAATAATTATGGGTTACTTAATTGATTTTTGAACTCAGATAATAAATTTTGGATTTGTCTTTAATTTTGACTCTAACTTTTAGACCGGGCGGACACGACAGTTAGAGGTGTAAATTTTTTTACAGTATGCAAAGGACAAGGACCAAAATGTATGAATCAAAAACCCAGAAATCAATACGAACGAACTGTAAGTATGCCAATCGATTGCTTAGAACGAGTTAAATAACTCTACCCAAGTCGTAGACCCCAAATCCATGGGGTATCGAAGCTATGGGCTGACAAAAAATGCACGAAAATCCATCCAAATTGATGTATTGATAACGTTTATAGTAGGTAGGTATAAGTGACAAATATGCGTTTGCATATTTTTTACACGCGTACTTTTTTGTTACATTTTAAAATTTAATTTCAAGTGTGATGCACACTGATAAAAAATCTAATTTGGATAGTGCTTACAAATGTCGTCGTCGAAAACGTTCTCGCAAATTTGCATACTTTAAAAAATTGTACACCTCCAACTGTCGTGTCCGCCCGGTCTATTTGTATTTTTAGACGACTTCCGTGTTTTTCTCGTTTACCAGTGTAAGGTATAGCAGACTAATTTTCCTTCTTCCTCTCATTCCCGGCTGTTCCCGCTCCCGGTGAGTTAGCACCCGGGTCACGCGCCGCTATCGACCCGCCGACGCCCGACGCGCCCGGGACGTATACATAAATCGATCATTTGAAGTAGTTAACGGCGTTAGGAAAAATGTGATAGTATAAAACAACGAGCCCTATAAGTAGCTTTCAGGCGGGATTCGACCCGCGCCTACGGGAATCCGGCCCGATGCTCTGACCAACTAAGCTACCGAAAATCGAATTTTGCTATCACTTGTTACGCTGTAGTGTAGGCCAGCGTTGCTTCATCAATGTGAGGAAACCCTCGCATCCGAAAGAAACATTTTTACAAATGTTAAACAGATGTAGACGAGTCGTGTAAGCCTTTTGGTAGCTTAGTTGGTCAAAGCATCGGGCCGGATTCCCGGAGGCGCGGGTTCGAATCCCGCCTGAAAGCTACATAAAGAGCTCGTGGTTTTTTACTATCACATTTTTCCTAAACTTACAAAATCGCACTGTGAATGCATAAAAATAATTTAAATGTAGTTAACGGCTACCTATTGCAACTTAGATGAACATGAGTCTAGATAATTAAATTTTTACTTTTTTGCATTCACAATGCAATTTTTATCATAGAAAAATGGAAAATAAAGTATTTAGAAAAAAATAAAAAATAGGTTGTGAGACGGGTCGACTTTTTCTAAATACTTTATTTTCCATTTTTCTATGAGTCTAGATGTTTAGTAGTCTCGACCGACCTTCAACCCGGCAAACACACGACGCACCCGAGACAGGCAGGTAGGTACCTATACCTACACCTTAATTGTCAACCAGGTTAAATTCATACAAAAACCGCTGGGCATGTATGAAAAGATTGATGGATGTGAATGAGGCGAAAGAAGTGTCCAAGGATCGTAGCAGGTGGCGATCCGTATAGTCTTTGCCTACCCCCATGAAAAACAGGCGTAAGTATATTATGTATGTATGTATGATTTTAATTTTCTCAGTGTTAGGTGGCCACAAATTATCTCTTAACCAAAACTTTGTTTTTCTCGATCCAAGGTGTTCCCGCTCTCAGTGCGTTTAACACCCGGCTCGCTCGTATAAATAGATCAAAGATTTTAGTTAACGCTTGCCTATTGCAAGGTAGGTCTATTTTAGTCAATTGTAGTTCCTTCTATGTTCGTAGGTAGGTATATCAGTGTAAGGTTGGGTGTTCCCGTTGCCAGCGAGTAAGCTCCCGAGTCACGCGCCTATCGACCCGGCAACACCCGACGCACCCAGGAGATCGATGATTTAAACTATGAAGTTAAGAGCCTGTCTATTGCAATTTTGATTAACATTCCATGTTCATCTCGTAACCACAGTAATTATGAAACACATTTTCACTTCGAAACGTAGCAACGTACTTTTGGGTAAGTATTGGAATAGTTTGGGAGGTCGAGAATGTCATGCTTCTTTTATATCGGAAAATAATCAGGTTCCCGCGTGATAACAGCTTGTAGTTCACCGTTTGTCTATCTTCTACTCGGACCCATAGCGCGAGTCAGCTGCGCGTAGTGCCATCTAGTGATCTTTGATTTGAGCTAAATAATTTCTGTGATTGTGAGAAATTTGCTATCTTACTTATGATAGTTTCCCCTTTATATGGCCATTAAACTCAATCCCTGTTCCAAATTTTAGGACTCTAGGTATAGGGGAAGTACGACTGCGTTCAACGATTTATAACACGTAATCACGTCAAAAGTCAGTAAAATTTTGAAAGAAAATATTTAAGTACGTTTTAAATATTATTCTTGACAGAGTTTTATAAGCAAGCGTCACTTCTAGTTTCCGAACGTTACTCGCAACTATTTTTTTTTTACAAATGTGTTTCAAGCTTTGGTTTCAAGTTTGAAAAGTGACTAATTTCAACGAAAAAAGTTAACACAGTTACTTAGACCCGTATTCTAGAACGATACTCAAGTGGAGATCTCTTCTCAAGCTCAGTTAGAAAGGGATGCGAAAACATGCACCGAATACATTCATCCCTTCCTAACTATACTTGAGAAGAGATCTCCACTTGAGTGTCGTTCTTTAATACGGACTTTCGTATTAAAGAAAAAAGCGCTCGGAACGCTTCACAATAATGCAGCAGTAACCTACTTGACACGGTTTGTTGTGCCATGGAATGCCCCCAATGTCCCCCACAGCCACAGGTTTTTCAGAGAAGCCGGTGGCAAAAAAGGACAAAGCAGACAATACCTAAAATAAATAATTTAAATGTTACAAAGTTCGAGAAAATAAGAATCTTGTAAGACTCTTGTTTTAATGTTTGAATGGGTAGAACTCACTCACTCTTGCCTGACCGGATTAATCTCTAGATTTCGTTGCCTGCAGTATCAGCCCCCGGATTCACAAACCGTTGGAAACGCTCCCGACAGCGGAATGTATGCACTGTCTCTGTCACTCACTATAGAATAGGCAAAGACAAAGCCATGAATTCAAATCAGATTCCGTTTCCGGTGGTTCGTGAATCAGGTGTCTTTATCATTCGTATTTGCAAAGTATTACGATTTGTTTTTCACGTTTGTGAAACTTCGATCAACAACAACACTTGCCTCAGCTTAGCCTCATAAACTAAAACACAACGTACCTAAATACGGCACCGAATGACTATTTCTAACGGAGAAAAATGTTTACGAATACTTATTACGATCTTACGTATAAAATTACAGAAATCGATATGAAATAAGAGCGCACCTTTGAAGTGGGCTCTTTTTCGCTCGACCGTTTTTGACACTCCAACCGGTTATCTAGTGGTATTGTTCATCAAAGTTGTGAACTCATGTTTGTAAGATAATGTTAACATAATAATAATACGAAAATGTAATTTTGGTATAAAATCAAAAGCTGCTATAGAACTTTCCACTAGTTAGTAGTCCATGGAAATCGTACATTTTGCCTTGCGTTAAATGAGGTAGTTCTGATTTTTTTGTATGTTAGTAGTGATGAGATAGTAATGACAAATCCAAGTTTTCCACCTCGAAAGCCCTTCGGATCATTGTTAAATATTTAAAAATCCTATAAATTTTCAGTTTTTTTTCAGTTTTTGTCAATATTTACCACCAAGAACCTGTGTTACGGCAAAAGTTACTATGCACGCTTTAAAGTAGACTAAATTTGCAATAAAAAGAGAATAATTTGGTTTTTGTAAGTCAAATAGTTTTTAAGATAGGGCTATTTAAAAGTTTGCAAAAATTCAAAAAAGGAAGTATTACAGTTTTTTTAGTTTTCGACATTTTGACCCATAGTAGTGGGTTTATGGCAAAAGTTAAATTATTAGTTATTAAAGTCCATTAAATTTCCAACAAAATGAGACCAATTAGTAATATCAACTTCACTTGATAGTTCCTGAGACAGCTGTTCAAAGTTATTGAGGTAAGTAAACAATTATGTAATAGAAGGGTTTGCAAAATAAAGTACACCCTAAAGAAAGGAGGATCTGGGAGGTGGTGGGATCAATTATGTACATTGTATGTATAATTTTGATGGACCAGACACGTCCTCTGAATCCACAGCACACTTTTTGGGGGCAGCTTGCTGAGCTATAATTTCTTCATCGAACTGCTCAGGAAGGTCAAAATCATCCTTTGATGGTGGGTTATCAATCAATGGGTCATCAATGTCATCACACATCAGGTCTGGTATGTTCTCGCATGATTGGCCAATGCAGTAGCTGCAAACAGCCGAACATTTGAGTTCTGCTTTCCTGCAACCACATCTGCTGTGGTACAACCTTACATCTTTGGTATGCTTTCAAGGTGATTAAGGTTTGCGTGTTATTAACAGAGTAGAACGGGAACGCCTCCCAGATCCTTCTTCCTTTAGGGCTTACTACCTTTTGCAAACCCTTCTATTACATAATTGTTTACTTACCTACCTCTATAACTTTGAACAGCTGTGTCTCAGGAACTATCAGGTGTGAATTGACATAATTAATCTCATTTTGTTGGAAATTCAATGGACTTTAATAACTAATAAAAACTTTTAACATAAACCCACTACTAGGGGTCAAAGTTGACGAAAACTAAAAAAAAACTGAAATACTTCCTTTTTTGTGATTTTGCAAATTTTAAAATAGCCGTATCTTAAAAACTATTTGGCCTACAAAAACGAAATTATTCTCTTTTTATTGCAAATTTAGTCTCCTTTAAACAGTGCATAGAAACATTTGCCGTAACTCAGATCCTTGGCGGTAAAAATTGTCAAAAACTGAAAAACATCCGAAAATTTTATGGATTTTTAAATATTTAACAATGATCCGGAGGGCTTTCGAGGTGGAAAACTTGGATTTGTCATTACCATCTCATCACTACTAACATATAAAAAAATCAGAACTACCTCATTTAATGCAAGGCAACACCACTTATTTGGTACGATTTCCATGTACTATAGGTATAACCTGAAGATTTAATTTTTCAACCGTTCCCGTTCTTCAGCAGTTTGATCACGCGCGGGTATCGATCTGTGATGTGGAATGGAGAAAAACTGAGATTGTAATCTCACGTTTACCAGATAATAACCGCCTCTGTGGTCTAGTGGTTCACACCACCGATTTCAGACCAAGAGGTCCCGGGTTCGATTCCCAGTGGGGGTACATATTGTATTCGGTTTGGTTGGTGGTAGGACTTGTTCTTAGTCCGCCTGGCTAGCTACCACCATCTTATCTAAATCTGACGCCACAACAATGATGTTTTCAGCATTATTGTGTTCCAGCAGTTAGAGATAAGATAGCCAGTTTCTCAGTGGTTGAGGATTCCGGGAGTAGTGCGCTTCCACCTTCAGCCTTATCACCACTTAACATCAGGTGTGATGAAGGCTAAGTGCTACCCCGTTGTGGATAAAAAAAAAACAACGTATAGTGCGCCAAGCTTTTCAGTTCCGGTGATTATCTTTGGAACTAAAACAGTTTTCATACGACAGTCCATTTTGACAGATAATTTCGTATAGCAAGTGGCTCTTCTGTCACGGCTGTCACCGGAACAGAAAAGCTTGTGGCACTGTAAGTAACCTTTGATCGAATCACGAAAAACGCACGTTGGTAATCGTAATAGTAAACTGAACTAAACCATCCGAAAAAATGGTACCAAAGCTGTCAAAGAGTTTAGTTCCTTAAACGACCGAAGGCAGCGCTGTTCAGGTTTTCTTTTCATATTATATATTCTGTGACGATAGCGAGAATTTTTTTGTGCTTGGGGTTCAGTCATTGATCTCGTGGTAGGTAAAATAGAGGTCAGTGGGTTCAGTGGTGAAAAAGAGGTCAGTGGGTTCAGTGGTGAAAAACGTCACCTATGATCTGAGAACAAAACTATAATCCAATGCTCTAATTTTAGTACAAAGTCAAAAGCTTATTAAAAAAACTTATTCGCAGTAATTATCATGAACTTCATCAGCCATTTTTAATGCCCTAAATGCTGGGGCACAGCTTAAGCCTTCCATAATGATGGATAAGGAGAACGGGCCATGACGCAACACGCGGGCCCAATGCGAATTGGTGGCTACTAACGACTGTAAATGCAGTCGTCGGAACTAATGGCTTAGCGTAAGAATCTTCCGGACACAGACAGTGCTTCCGAAGCCCGGGAGGAGCTCGAGATAGTATAGGTACGCCTACACTCATCTGCAAAAAAACCGCACTTCCTTTATTATACAAACATGCTCGCTTCTTGGTTATTTGTATTAAGAATATAACTTAGAACAACTTTGAAAATCTGTACGTAACCCCACAGCGGAAAAACACTGAAAAATTTGTTAACGCTCCATTGTTCTATGAAACCAATATGAAACTTATTTTTTTTTTCATTTTTCGAAGTTTGGGAATGTGCATAGATTTTCAAAATTTTTTCAAATGGTTACTTACTGGAAAAATAAACATTTGTCGTACACATTTGACACAGAAATCAATTGTAGATATTAATGGCAGTTTTTTGAAATTACCATGAAGTGAGCAAGATTATTTTTTTTCAATAATAAAAATTGCATTGTGATTGCAAAAAAGTAAAATTTTAAATAACTTGCAATAGTAATTTTATCTTAGCGATTGTCAAATATCTGGAAAGGTATTTCTTTCGCGTGTGAGGGTAGTAGTAATATCTTCACATTGATGAAATTAACGCTGGCTATAGAGCGCGTAAGAAGGATTTGATAAATTCGACGCTTCTCGTAACGACTCCGTATTAGCACTATTAGCTCAGTGGTTAGAGCAGTCGCCCGGATAGCGAAAGGTCGTGGGTTCGAGTCCACAGAAGTGGTTGTGAGACGGGTAGATTTTTTCTAAAATACTTCATATTCCATTTTTCAATAAAAATTGCATTGTGATTGCAAAATAGTAAAAATTTAAATAAGATTGTATGAAAATAAAGCATGTCGCCTTTTATTTCAAAGGGGTTCATTTAGGTACCCCATCCAGTGACCGACCATTGCGTAAGTTGCTTAACCTCAACAATATCAGGCCGACGGCTAACCACTGCGCCACGTGTTCCTCTCGCAGTACCTACTAAGCTGAAGATTTAATTTTTCAGCCGTTCTCGTTCCCTTTAGCAGTTTGATCACGCGCGGGTATCGATCCCGCGCCCGGCGCAATCCGGGAACACTCCAACTTGGGAAATAGTTTAAACGGCTATTTTAAAACTGCTACTGTTATAGGAGAAATTCGTTTATGTGGAACTATAACTAGGAGTGTTTGTCTATTTGGATGTTTAAAGTTCTGTTAGAATCAAGAAAAATAAAGAGAAAGAAATAAATTTGATTGATTGATACACACATATATATAAAACAGGAGGCGGACACTCAGGCTGCGATAGTTGAGGTTAAGCAACTTTCGCAATGGTCGGTCACGGGATGGGTGATCAAAACTTTTTATCTCAAGCTCCTCCGTGCTTCGGAAGGCACGTTAAGCCGTTGGTCCTGGCTGCATTTGCTGTCGTTAATACCCACCAACCCAACCCACATTGGGCCCGAGTGGTGGGTCATGGCCCATTCTCCTTAGGAAGGCCAGTGTTTCAGCAGTGGGGACATTAAATGATGATGAAATATTATGGGGCTATTGTCTAACTCAACATCCATCGCATCGAATCAAAATGAATAACACTTTTTATAAATATCAGTCAAAACCTAATACTTTATACCTATAGGTATTCAAATTATTTTGAAAATGAAGTATTAGAAAAATTACCGCTGGCTGACAGCGCGTTTTGTGGTGCGAAACGATTAAAGACTCGTTATTATGCCGGGGCTTCAACTGCGTGACGCGGCGTCTTAGCGCGCTCATTGTATTAAATTAGTGCGCTAAAACCCGGCTACACCTGCGTATTATATCAAATAGCGCGCTAATTAATGGCATTAGACGCAGGTGAAGCTCGGGCATTAGAAGTATTGGATGAATTCGACACTTCGAACGCTTCGTAGCTCAGTCGTTAGAGCATTCGCCCGGACAGTGAAAGACCATGGGTTCGAGTCCTATCGGAGCTATAGTGGTGAGACGGGTCGATTTTTACTTATGCTTTCTTTTCAATATACTTATATTCAGTTAGGTAATAGTAAATGACTACATTTTGGTTCTGGCACTTCGCTCTGGCACTGAGGGCAGTTTTTTTACCTGTATTAAGTAAATAGGTATAGCGCGGTCGTCTGCGATTGTGGTGATTAGAAAACCAAAGCTTATTACGATAAGTAGTATATACATATTAAGCTGATGATAATCTATACATAAAAAACTCTAAATTGATTGACTGATTCATTGTTGGCATAGGCGTAGAGCCCTAATGGCTGACGGTAGAGACACCATTTTTAGAGGGTAGATACCTTTCATGATGTAGATGAGCAATAAGAAAGAATTTTAGAAAACTCCCGTTATACAGGGTGCTACAGGTTGTTCAAGTTTGTATGAGAATTTGTATAGGGTTGAAAATAGAGACACCATTTTTGGTGGGTAGATACCTTTTATGGTGTAGGTGAGCAATGAGAAAGGGTTTTGGAAAATTCCCGTTATACAGGGTGTTACAGGGTGTTCCAGTTTGTATGGGGATTTGAATTGGGCTGAAGGCAGAGACACCATTTTTGGAGGGTAAATACCTTTCATGGTGTAGGTGAGCACAAAGAAAGGGTTTTGGAAAATTATCGTTATACAGGGTGGTAAAGGGTGTTCAAGTTTGTATGAGAATTTGTATAGGGATGAAGATACACCATAAGGATAGAGACACCATTTTTGGTGGGTAGATACATTTCACGGTGTAGGTGAGCATTAAGAAATGGTTTTGGAAAACTTCCGTTATACACGGTGCTACAGGGTGTTCCAGATTGTATGGGGATTTGTATAGGGCTGACGGTAGAGCCACCATTTTTGAACCTTTTTTGGTGTTGGTGAGCACTAAGAAAGGGTATTGGAAATTCCCCGTTATACAGGATGCTACAGGGTGTTCCAGTTTGTATGGAGATTTGTATAGGGCTGAAGGTAGAGACACTAATTTTGGAGCGTAGATACCTTTCATAATGTAGGTGAGCACTAAGAAATGATTTTGGAAAACTCCCGTCATACAAAGTGCTACAGGATGTTCCACATTGTATGGGGCTGACGGTAGAGACACCATTTTTGGGAGGGTAGATACCTTTCATGGTGTAGGTGAGCATTAAGAAAGCATTTTGGAAAATTCCCATTATACAGGGTGCTACAGGGTGTTTCAGTTTGTATCGGAATTTGTATAGGGCTGAAGGTAGATACACCATTTCTAGAGAATAGATTCCTTTTATGGTGTAGGTGAGCACTAAGAAAGGGTTTTGGGAAATTCCCATTATACAGGATGCTACAAGATGTTTCAGTTTGTAAAGGAATTCCCATTTAGATTGAAGGAAGAGACATCATTTTGGATGGTAGATAGCTTTCATTCATAGTACATGTTAATTGATAGTAAGAACCAAGCTAACAAAGATTACCCACTATGTCAGAAGATAAGTTAACATGGAACAAAAAATAAGGTCTACTGATAAATAAATACCTTGATACTTAGGTATATTGGTAATCCGTGACTTTCAAAATAAACGCACAACTATCTTAATCACGCGAACGAAGTCGCGGGTAAAAGCTAGTGATTATAAACTTTACTTTGTATGTAAGTACTTTTACTTTGTAAGTATAGGAAAAATCTTACTTTTACTTTGTTTTTTTTTAATAAAGTTACCCCCGTGCGAAACTCTGAACCTTCCAAAACAGTTGAACGCTATGACCCCTACCAGATGTTTCTCCGCAGCACTCGTGTTTCGGAAGTTTTCATTTCCCGACCGGCATCGATTGGCGCAGACGCGAGCGGCATACGTAATACACCCCTACATACACTCTATAGCTTTAATACGACCTTATTGCAATGCAGTTAAGTGTGACTTTGCTTTGGCTGTAGAGAATACGTGATGTAGTGATAGCTCGGTCAAGGACTTATTTCAGTAGTTCAACGATTTATTGAAAAAACTGTGCGAGGAAGCTTGTGTTTATTAAAGGTTTTAGTATCGGATTGCAGATATTCTTGTTAGGAGTAAAATGTGGGTAAACTGTGCTATTTTCTACACCTAGTTTTGGACCGTAGGTAATTCACACCACCACAAATGATTTTGATTTTTTATAGTAGTAGTTAACTCTATAAATATTGATACTAGATATTATTTGCGATATCTAGGTACTATCATTAATATTTTGAAAATAGCTCACACATATTAAATCAGCATAACTATTTAGCTATGCTATAGGTAGGTACGAGATCTATTAGAATCGTTCATATGTGTAGGTATCTATTTTCAAAAATTCCTTTTAATATTTTTCATGTTGCTTTTATTCTAAAACGTACCTAAGTCAAAAATATAACCGACTGAAACTGAGTGAATAATCAATAGTATAGATTCTAAACTATAATAATATCATAAAGAGGAAATATTTGATCTTTTTGTTTGTTTGTTTGTAATCTGTATATACTAAAAACTATTGAACCGACTTTAAAATTCTTTCACTATTAGAAAGCTACATTCAGAAACTACATATTCCCACGGGAACGGGTACCACGTGGATTTAACCGCGGGAATTTTATCATAGAAGAGAAAATAGTAGCAGAAGTTACTAGTACTAGTACCAGTACTATAGGTTTCAGTATCAACTTACAGTCTATACATTAGATTTTAGAATAAGAGGGTATAACTCTACGGCGTAGCACCGTAGCGTTCTACGTTCACGAGCTTAAACGTTCTAACTCAAGACTAAACTAATTTATTATATTTATGGCACTGAATTTACACCTTATCACTTCACCACGCCCAGCCGCCGTTTAGCCCCGCCCACCGCCGCTCCCCACCAATCGCCATGCGACGCTCGACATTCAAATTGCGCCAACGAACTATCTGCATCTCCCTCACTCTTAGACGCAGAGCGGCGCGCGCTTAAACTTTTTTAAAAATATAATTACTGGCTCTAGGTATTATTAAATGAGTTTGAAAGGCTGAATGGAAATTAGCAGTAACAGGTGATGTTGGATCACGTAAAATATGAATATTTTAACAACATTTCATTATTAATAATTTTAATAACAAGCAGGTAAGTAGTGAATTATTACAAAACTTACTTACTTTCTTAGTTTTGCTAAGAATTTTTCTTGTTATCTACAATCTTGAAGGATAATAACTTCATTTTGTATTTCCCTAAAGGGGAGTAAGGTTCTTATGTCAGTAAATCATACTTCCGTTCTATGAAGGTGTCGACTATTGCTATGTGACCAATATAACTTGAACTGTCGTTTCACTACAACTGTTAATTTTGCGGGGTCATGTCAAATTGGACATTCACCCTATCCATATGTGTTTTTGCGCGTAAAAAAGTTAAGTAAGTACTTGAATAGATGCACTGCCATGAATAAAGGGTGTTAATTCCAATTAATGTTTTTCATTGAAATGACTTACAGCTTTCTTTTGATGGAATATTTTTTTAAAGATTAGGCTACATGGAAATTTACATGGTGGCAAGGTGGTAAGTACATTTACTTACATGATGGCTTGACGGGAATCATTATACATATTACTAGGAAATTATAGTTTTTATAGGAAACATTTCTTTTTTCTGAGTGAGATATTGCATAGATATTCAGATGCTTTTATAATAATTTATTGATTAAACCTGTAGTTAAATCCGACAGCATATAAGTCTCCTTAGTTTTTAGTTCATCAAAATAAAATTTCTTCAGCGTTTTCTCATAAGGGTATAGTCTGTTCGCCGAGAGCTGAAAAATAATATAATAGGTCTCCGAATAGCGATACTGTCGCTTAATTATCGCAAACTGTATGATGGCCGTCGCTTATCTCTCGCTTTTACCGTGTTTCGTGGTGAGAGGCACGCAGTTGTTGTCAACCGCGGCCCGAACGGGCGGCCATTTTGCCATTTTCGCTTTTTAAATAATTAGCGGTCCGCAATTAGTAATGAAATGAGTCAAGAAACCATGGACTCTATCAACTGACTCTACTCTGAAATAAATTGACCAATATTAATACCGCAAACTAACTATTCAAAGATTTTGTCATTAACTAGATTCGTGCAATTGAGAACAAATCAAGCTTCGCAGTGCACCGTCATCGCTTACATAACAATAATGTATGTGCTATCGATTGTATGGACTGTGTCACTAAAGGTGCGTCCACACTTGTAACATTTTGGTGTGTCCGAACACCGTGTGTTTTTAATACATTATCTCTTTGATACAGTATTACCACAGCTCATGCCCAACAAATCTAGCGGTGCATGATAAAGACACGGTGTTCGGACACGCCAAAAATGTTACAAGTGTAGACGCACCTTTATATTATTAAGAGGTGAAGCTTGCAAGTCTGTGTGTAGGAAGTAAAATCTGGAACAACTGAACCCATTTTGAAAATTAGGTACTTATAGCATATCATTATTATAAAGTTTAATTATTCCATACTATTTTGGGCGGGGTAATACTACCGGACGACGTTCCGTGAGCAGGCCCCCTACAAAGTGGACTGACGATCTGGTCAAGGTCGCGGGAAGCCGCTGGATGCGGGCAGCGCAGGAACGATCGTTGTGGAGATCCTTGGGGGAGGCCTATGCCCCGCCGTGGGCGTCGTTCGGCTGACATGATGATGATGATCATTCCATACTATACCTAAATGTGAAAGTGTGTTTGTTTGTGTGTTTGTCCGTAGTTCACGTCAAAACGGAACAACTGATCGATGTGATTTTTGGTATGGGGATAAGTCGGGGAGCTGGAGAGACATAGGCTGCTTTTTATACCGGAAAATACCACGTTCCCGCGGGATAACGTCGTGTAGTCCACTCGGGCGAAAGGCTAGATAGCTATATTTTATCTCGATATTACCTCGGGAAGAATCACACGAGTAAAACCGTGTAATGCATCTAGTGTTTGTATATTTAGGCAAGTTGTAAAAATTGATCACCAAACATACATAACCTAACTGTGACCTAACCCCCAAAAATACTAAGTTAGCACCTAAAAATACTGAAATGGACATTTCGCCTGCATTTTAGTATTTTAGGTGCTTACTTAGTATTTATATTTTCAATTAATTATTCCCAAAAAAGAAAAAAAAAGCAAAAGGTGTAAATAAGAACAGGCTCCTAATATCCTGTTACTATGCAAAATAACTGAAGATATAAGAAACTTTAATTATCTTTAATCTGTTCAATTGAAATACTAATTACTCAGGCCCTTAATTAAGTCATTATTTTTTATGTGTTCGCAAATGGACCTAACCTACCAAGTTTAGCGACATTTTGTTAAGGGCAGTGTTGTTCATGGTGGATATATAATACTTTATTAAATAGTGTAAGTAGGTATTTATTGTAACCTAACATAAAATGGACTATAAAACTGAGGCAGTAAATGTATGAACCTTCTTGGGGAATTAGGGTTTACAAAACGAACTAAGTAGTTCCAATAAACTCCCAACTTAGACTTAGACTTAGACTTTTTTCTTTACCTGAGCACTTTATCGACCCGTCTCACTACTAGCTCCTTACTTATAGAAATCAATTCAATTATAGAAATGCTCAATGGTTATAGCGAAAATAAATACTTATTCTGCAATGTAAAATGTTTGTGACCGAAAATGTGACGCAAAATACAGTAAGTATTTCTCTCAAAATTCGCCTGAAAGATTTGATTGGTATGGAAAAATATGTTGCCGCTAAAATGCCGTTAAAATAATAGCATTCGATATCGAAATACTGTGGCAATGATTGATCGTATGACGTGACCATAGGGCGATCTGTAATTTCTCCCTGACTCAGAACAAGTGAATCGGTCGTTTAGATTTGTAGAAAATAATAACCAAACAAGGAATTCCTTTCTTTGGCTGTCAAGTAATGCTTGGCAAATATTGGGAACTTAACTTTATTCATTATTTGATTGACTTACCAAAACTCTATACCCACAGAACATGGAAAAAAAATCTTTCCGTGTTCTGTGTCTATACCTATGTTTGGTTTAAGAGTTTAATGCCCGAATACTCGTACGCTACTTATCTTTGGGAGCGTCTCACACATCGCCCTGTCACTTTAAATGTCAAACGTATGAAAGAGATGCCATGATGTTTGAAACGCTTCCAAAGATGATTTGCGTTCGAGAATTCGGGCGTAAGAGTACAAAAAGCAGCAATATCGATAGCGATTATTACCTTTAAATCAATGATATCTTTTAAAGGACAAAAAATCATTAACGCACTATATTTGTTCATCAGATTTTAGGACTTTTATATTCTGTTATAAAGTAGGAAATGTAATTTAATCGATTTTGGAAAAAACAGTACACACTTGGGTATGTGGTTTAGAAAAATCTATATTTTCTTCACATTATTCTAAACAATACCAACAGCTTTCCCTTAACAGAATTACGTATTCATGCTAACGATCTCCACTTAGCATGTTCCACGTTCGTAAAAGGATATTGTTGCAAAAAATACGCTCACAATTTCAAGAGACAGACATTTTGAACAAAGCAGTATTTATTCAATAACCAGAGTGGAATCACCGTTAAGCATTACTCATATGACACTGCGCAATTAAGTACAACAACCCGACAAACATATCTAGAGCTGCCACTACCAAACCAAAGCCGCAGTTCTCTTGGAAAATTTCCTAAGAGCGCGAGCCATTAGAGCTCAGCTTAAAGTGGTTGTGACTCCTCGAGATATTATAATATAATGATGCTTTGACAGTTACATTGGTCAAAACTTTGCGCGGGGTCACAGGTGAAAATTTATTTCGTGGGAATTTGGAATTTTTTGGTGACATTGAACTAGAAAATTGGTAAATGGCAGCTTTTACACGATTTGAGAAATCATGAGTAAGTTACGTCAGTAGTTTTAGCAAAGTGTTTGGAATACTGTGTGGAGGCTTGTTTTGAAAAAAAAAAAACATTAGCGGTGATTGGCATGTTTTTAACACTATGTAAGTAGGTACTGTGGTATCATATTGTTAAGATATGATACCTCCTTGCATTGTCTATGGTTGATTTATGTTTAAATCAGTATTCAAAAATATCGAATGGATTGTCATTACGCGAGTAGTTTGTGTTAGTCTGGACGATTCCGCGGTCGCGGGTTGTAGTATACATAGAATAGATCGGCCACGGTGCCGAAATAAAGATATTGTATTGAAATTACATTTATTATTCAATAGAATCCCAGTGTAGGGCTTCTCATGGTGGAGGCGCCGGGTAATCCATGTAGGAAAAAACATTTCTTTAGTAAGAAAGGTTTTTTTTGTTGCGGCGGCGGCATGTGGTATCATATTGTTAAGATATGATACCTCCTTGCATTGTCTATGGTTGATTTATGTTTAAATCAGTATTCAAAAATATCGAATGGATTGTCATTACGCGAGTAGTTTGTTTTAGTCTGGACGATTCCGCGGTCGCGGGTTGTATTATACATAGAATAGATCGGCCACGGTGCCGAAATAAAGATATTGTATTGAAATTACATTTATTATTCAATAGAATCCCAGTGTAGGGCTTCTCAGTACCTAGGTAGGTAGGCCCAGCAGTGGGCGTCGTTCGGCTGACATGATGATGATGATGATGAAGTAGGTAAAGGTAGGTATTAGGTACTTACCTAAGTACATATTTTTCAAATACTTTTTGACTATAAAGTTCTGAACTTATATTCAAATTTTCAGTATTTTTTAACATACTGGTGATGACAATTTTATCAAAGTTCTCAAAACTTTCTTTTAGGAAATACCTACCTACTTACCTAATTCTCTATTTTTCCAAAAAAAACTAAAATTCTTATCTCCCACCCAATTTTTCTTATCCACAAAGATTTTAGCGAAAGTAATTAGATCACGACGACGTGACACCGAGCTTCGTCACGTAACGCTAACCCAATTACACTGTACGTGACATCCAGAATTCGTCGAGAGGAGCGCTCTCCGTGCTCCGTGCGAGCCATTTCGTATGCCAGCCAGGCCGGTTCGGCGCGCACACATCGAAGCCACGCCGCCGTATAGTTTTGATAGCAGATCCTCAATGACCGCTGGACCGACAAACTCGGCACACGCGTCCTCGCGCATTCTACCGAAATGCATGTAAATACAGTGGCATGCACGCGCGCGTTTCCGAACGTCTGTGAGCGCGGGAAAATTGACGTTTTACTTTTTTCCGGCGTCAGTGCGAAGGAAATGTTTGTGGTTACGTGACTCCTTGGTGGTACTCAGTGATGGTGCGATTACTTACAGTTTTTTTTAAATGGGTGTCTGTGCGTTTGTTTACTATTTTCGGTCAGTTTAAAGTGGATCGAAACCTTTTTAAATGTGCGTACATAATAATTTTAAATATTTTTATAAACATTTTGGCATAAGTGTTAACACAGATAAGAAGTGATAACTAATAAGATAAAAATTAAAAATATGTAAATAAAAGCCTAAATCATATCTTATTTCATACGAGAGGTGGTAAAAGCTAAAATACCGTAACGTAAGCCACACCGATTCTCGCACACCCGAGCCAAATCAAACATATGTTATTACTTTACAAACAATAAAAACCTGTAATCCCTTGAGGTTAACACAACAAACGCAATAAATACTTTGGTTGAGAGCAAACAGTCGGTTTTACTAATAGGTGCCGGTGCCGATTTGAAGAAAACAATATGGAGTTGCGCAAACGCAGGTTTTGTCAACATATTGAGTGTACCGGAGTAATGTTACCTCATTAGAGGATTATCTTACCAATATTATAAATGCGAAAGTGACTTTGTTTGTTTGTCCGTCTTTCACGTCAAAACGGAGCAATGGATGGACGTGATTTTTGGCATGGGGATGGTTTGGGAGCTAGAGAGTGACATAAATAAGCTACTTTTTACTCCGAGAAAATTTCTCCGTCCCACGGGAAAATACCGTGCAGTTCATGCGGGCAAAGCCGAGGGCAGAAAGCTAGTAGGTACTAAATAAATGCGAAAGCTTATTATGTTTTTTACTTAATTACTCGGTAATGGCTGAGTAAATTGCAGATTTGCATAAAATATCTAATATCTTTACTGATTACTAGAGATTTCTTAGAATTATTGATTTATGTGTTATGCTTAATTAAGCACTGAGAGATTTTCAAATATTTATAGGCATTTGCTGAAAAAATAAATACCTACTTATGCGTTTCTTGTGATTTACTCTATTGATGATTCGAAGGTTGTTTATTAATAAAAATAGGCTTAATTTTTATTTAAAAAAGAGTAAGAATAGTAGAAGGTAGTATCCAAAGGATATTATACTAACAAGTTCAAATAAAAAATTACTAGCTATTTCAAAATAAAGTTTTGTCTTGGCAACACTTAAGAAAATTCTTAATGCTTAAATGAGATTACTTACCCACTAACTAAATAGATTTTATATCACATTAAATCTTTACAATATTTTCCATAACTTTAAAGTGCCTACTAAAATAAAAAGCATTTTCAAGTAGGCTTTGAGAGGCAGGTGATAAAGTCAATAACGGCCCGTTATCAAAACCATTGGTAATTAGCAAAATCAAACACTGTTGGTTAAACCACTAATGCCCATCTCGGCTTTCTCTAAGACAGACGTTCAAAAACCAATAGCTTCATAGGATAAATTTCCAAGAAAATTTAATTTAAAAAAATATACTTACCTAAGTGACGTTCTAAGTACAGTTGAGCAATATTTACTTATATTAATATGCTTGGTTTTATTACTTACCAACTTTATAACACTCGGTGTGAAACGAACACATTGCCAGTCAATATTAGTTTTAAATTATTTTCAAACCGTATTTGACCGAAACTAGTAAACAGTAACGACTGCAGACAAAATGGAGGCCAACATTTAAAGGTGGAGCAAAACAACTTCTTTTTTATTATTGTAGAAAAATAGAACATCAAGATGGAAGTGAACATTTGACATTCGAACGATTTCTTTTTTAATTTAGCGTTGAAGAAAAAGAACGTAAGACAAGTGATTTAAAAAGTGTAAAACAAAATAATGCAGTGTGATATTTAAAAATTGGACGTTGATTTGGAGTCCATGGACTCTTGTCCTGTCTTAAACCAGGAGCTGAATAATAAAAAGTCTTTGGACTGTGAATATTAGAATCAAACATTGATTCGAAGTCTGTGTATTGTGAATTATAAAATGGAACAGTGATTCGTAGTCTATGGACTGTGCATTGTAAAATGGACCAGTGATCGTACAATGGATCATCCGGGTGGGTTCGCGTCATCTCCGTGGGCCGCTATGCTGGGGCACGGCGTGCATGGGGTCATGCAACATGACTACCCGCATGCGCACGCGTCCATGCCCATGGATCTGCATGTGCCGCAACCTTTTCCGTACTACCGGTGAGTGACTACTTCATTTGTCGTGCCGTGGGTCGCCATGCTAACTATGCTACGGCACGGCGTGCACGGGGTCTTGCAGTATGACTACCCGCATGCGCACGCATCCATGCCCATGGACTCTACACGTCCCGCAACCTTTTCTGTACTACCAGAAAGTGACTACTTTATTTGTCGTCCCGTGGGTCGCCATGCTAACTATGCTACGGCACGGCGCGCACGGGGTCATGCAGCATGACTACCCGCATGCGCACGCGTCCATGACCATGGATCTACACGTCCCGCAACCTTTTCCGTACTACCGGAAAGTGACTACATTATTTGTCGTACCGTGGGTCGCCATGCTAACTATGCTACGGCACGGCGTGCACGGAGTCATGCAGCATGACTACCCGCATGCGCACGCGTCCATGACCATGGATCTACACGTCCCGCAACCTTTTCCGTACTACCGGGAAGTGACTACATTATTTGTCGTACCGTGGGTCGCCATGCTAACGATGCTAGGGCACGGCACGCACGGGGTCATGCAGCATGACTACCCGCATGCGCACGCGTCCATGTCCATGGATCTACACGTCCCGCAACCTTTTCCGTACTACCGGAAAGTGACTACTTTATTTGTCGTCCCGTGAGTCGCCATGCTAACTATGCTGGCACGGCGTGCACGGGGTCATGCAACATGACTACCCGCATGCACACGCATACATGCCCATGGATCTCCATGTGTCGCAACCTTTTCCGTACTACCGGTGAGTGCCTACTTTATTTATCGTCCCGTGGGTGTACGGGGTCATGCAGCATGACTATCCGCATGCAGCATGACTACCCATGGATCTGCATGTGCCGCAACCTTTTCCGTACTACCGGTGAGTGACTACTTCATTTGTCGTGCCGTGGGTCGCCATGCTAACGATGCTAGGGCACGGCGCGCATGGGGTCATGACCCCAGCATGACTACCCGCATGCTATTAACCGCCTCTGTGGTCTAGTGGTTCTCAGAGTTACAGACCCAGAGGTCCCGGTTCGATTCCCAGTGGCGGTACATATTGTATACCGTTTGGTTGGTTGTACGACTTGTTCCTAATCCGCCTGGCTAGCTACCACCATTTTATCTAAGTCAGACGCTATAACAATGATGTTTTCAGCATTATTGTGTTGGAGATAGGCAGTTAGAGATAAGATCAAGCCAGTTCCTCAGTGATTGAGGTTTCCGGGAGTAGTGTGTTTCCACCTTCAGCCTTATCACCACTTAACATCAGTCAGGTGTGATGAAGGCTAAGTTCTATCCCGTTGTTAAAAAAAAACCCGCACGCGTCATGTCCATTGACTTGCATGTGCCGCCCTTACTTCCGGCAAGTAACTTTATTTGTGGAGACATGGTTTTATTGATTGTATTTTTGATAAGGAAACTTTAGGAAAACGAGTCTATTGTGATATCGCAATTTGTATATGATTGTGGGTGATATAGCTAGTGGTTATATTTTGAAGTATTTGACACAAACTTTTATCTAGTCCACTGTGTAGTGTTCCGTTGACGTTTTCGCCACGCCCAACGCTTATATATTGAAGTAATTCCACTTATTGGCTCTTTGCTTGGTTATCAAATCAATTAAACAGGTTTATTGCATACCATAAAGTACATACAGGTGTTACATACAATAGATAATCTGTATGGACCCTGAAGGCCCTGTAAGGCATAACAACTTATAAATAACTTATGAAACATAATATCAAACAATGAAATTCTGAAAATCTACAGTTACCTACATACTTGACATGACAACAGAATGAAAATCCATATAAAATATTCAGTAGTACAGCAGCTATAGCAGTAGTCTAATTATGCGCTATACTTAGTTAATTTAGTTTCAACACACTTGCTCATAAAGTGAGCCTTATTACATCGATCTTAGTGTCATAAACCGAACTATAACACACGCGTGCATAATAATATTACAGTACTAGTTGCGTAATAGAATTATCCCTACAAAATTAAGTAAGTACCTAACTGCAAATTTTATGCGAGTAAACAGAGACTTTTCAATTTAACCGGGTAATACAGTATCCCTACAAAATTAAGTTAGTACCTAACTGCAAGTTATATGCGAGTCAACAGAGCATTTTCGATTTCACCGGGTAATATACAGTTCTTTTTTTGTAACAACAAAGAAGTTTTATACGACTTAAAATCCATTTACGTTTTTAGAATAAATAAATGTGTCCCTAATTAAGACAAAAACATAATTAAGTATATTATTATCAAACTATTTATAATTCACAATAATTTGTTATAAAACACATGAACAGCAAATTTTTTTTTAAACTTTATATATACTTTGAGTAGGTACTATATTACTAAAACGACAGTTATAAAAAACTAAAGTATCTTCAACAATCTATATAAGTAAAGATTTGTATAGAAAGAGCTTATTACTTTCACATAAAATCTTCAAATTGTAAAGTTCTGAGCAAACGGATGTAATCTTGCCATCCATCGTTTTGTGTCTACACAGATTACATCCAAGCGCCAACACGCTCGCGACACGCGCACCAAAGTTGTGGAAGTTCAAACAAAAATGGATTACATCATTACATCGATCAGGGATGCACAGACTTATGTAGACCATGGGCCACTTGGGCAAATGATGAACAAATGGCGACCCTCCCCAAAAATGAAAAACATAAAAAAAGCTAAAACTTAATTAAAAACTATGTAGGTTTACAAGTTTGAAGCTTCGCAATACATTATTCCTACAATATTTTTAACATTTGGCTCACATAAAATTGCTACAAAACTTTCATTTACAAGGTGGTTTCGATTTTTGTTTTTTCACTATTCAGTGGCGAAAAAGTTTGTTCACTTGAAAGAAGAAAGAAATAAGCTGGTGAATTTCAGGAAATCTCTTTGTACGAGTACACATTTTTATAAATGCAGCGATAAATGTTCAGTAAGTCCAATTCATTGAGTTTGTTTCGAAAATCTTGATCGTTTTGCAAATGTATTAATTCTAACTGCATTGAATCTGGACACTCTGGTGCAGTTTCATCTGAAATGGGATAAACTCTGCAGTATTTTTACTTGAAATGTACAAGGGAATATTTTTGCTGTCGGATCACTGGCATATAGCCCCCGGGGTAGATGAATTCAACAAGCAGGGTCACCTCTGCAAGATTACATCCATCTCACTGGCGTTTATGCAATGTCAAACCAATCCAGTTGGTTGTCACTTCAACGTGCACCTAAAATTAGATCTAAAAAGCGGTCGCATCCGATATGGTGAGCGCTATTAGGGCGGCATGGTTACGTTCGCGCAGCTTTTTGCGCGCAATATGGCGGCGTAGCGCACGCACAGCTCGGTGTAGTGTTTTGTTCAAACGATGTCGGAATGGCGGGATAGAGATGTGTTATCAAATAATATTTGAGATTCATACCAATTACTTTTTCATGTGTTTGGCTGTGTGCTTAGCTTACCAAGATTAATAAAATTTTGTGGTGGTAATAAACGTTTGTGAGGATTGCCCACAACTTTACAAACTGTAGGTTTTATATTAAGGATCTCTTCTATACAAATCTTTTCTTAGATACTTAGTTTGTGGAAGCGATTTAATACGATATTTCACTGTTGTTGAAATGAAGATATTAAATGATGAAGTAAGAAAAAAGTGCTACCCCCTACTGGATAAAAAAAAAGAAATATAACACTTGAATGGGTACCAAATGTGTTAAATAATTTAAATTTGTTTTATAAAAAAGCAAATATATAAGCTGTTTAATTTTGATTATAAGTAGACTAATCTTTCTTAAACGAAATTTTCTATGGCGAGACTAACGCTAAGTATCATGAATCTCGACTTAATACTCTGAGGTAACTGGAGTTCTCACCCTGAATAAAAGAGTGTACCCAGCAAATTTGACATTTATGTATGTAGTGGCTGTCAGTTGTCTCATATGACCATATGTATTTTTTTAAAGTGTAGGTGAGACGGAAGACAGCCACTGTGTAATTTTTGGTGACAAAAAAGTGTTAGTACTGCACTCTCCAGTTAGGTACCTCAGTATTAAGTCGAGCTTCATGCTAAGTATACTGACTTGGTGATGTCACAATGATAGTCGTTCTCTCCTTGTCTAATATCCTTTACCTTTGAGAATATTCAAGATAATGCAAAACTAATAAGTATTTTGAAATAACATTTTAAACAAATAAAAAAAATATCAGTAAAATGCCTAATATCCTAGAATAATGCGTCTGTAGCCAAAGCACGACAACTGTCGTAATGGTAATAGTAAGTGTTGCTGTTGTTAAAATATACTCAATCTTTGTCAATCATCTCATTGAGAAACTGTGTTATGTCATGCAGAACTTGATAACGGATATACCTATTTATATTAAGGATCTCTTTCTATACAAATCTCTTCTTAGATACTTAGTTTGTGGAAGCGAAATATATACCTACCTGCGAATAATTATACCTAGTCCCACTGGAGTGAGAATTTTTGCAAAATTAAGATGATAAGTAGTAGACCTTTGATTGTGACATTGCATTGACAGCTGATGAATCTCTGACAAGCAACGGGACGAACAGGAATCACCGAAGGAAGTCGTTTTGAATCGGAAACCTCACTTTAGATGGATAACCGTGTAATTAGGCGAGGATGGCGCGCTGGCCATCCTGCCCAAATGACACGGTGGCCGCCATACCGCGCCGGAGCCACGGCATAATGGCTGGCTGCGTGCGCGCAGATTATAGAGCCAGCCTTTATTAGTGGCGACACACAATGACAGACTGGACGATCTGCCGACGATCGATCGATCCGTTTTTTATACACTTATGAATTTATTGAGGCAATCGGACAAATCGGTGGGCCGGTACACTTATTTCTTGGAAACCACTTCAATGATAATAACAGTTAAAGTTGTTTATAACAAAAACTGTCACTATCTTTCTCATCAGATCTTGGCAATTAATACTGGATGCTATCTGGCTGGTTTATTTGTAATTGAAGTATTTCTGAGCAGTTCCATACTTTAAATTCAATAACTTATTATCATTAACAGGCAACTCATGAAACTATCACCCACTTGCAGGAAGCTCCATTAAAGTTAATGCTTCATTAAGTCTATTGCTGTCACTTTTCGTTGTCAAGAAATAAAAAGTGACAGCAATAGATTTAATGAAGCATTAACTTTAATGGAGCTTCCTGCAACTGGGTGTATATCTTACAGAAATCTTAATTAAATGTGAGGAATATGAACTTTAGTTTTGAACCAGAAATAAAAGTCTTATTTACTTCAATGAGGATATTGTTAAGTTTAACTGCCTCTGTGGTCTAGCGGTTCACACCACCGCACCGGCATCAGACCCAGAGGTCCCGGTTTCGATTGCCAGTAGAGGTAGGTAATACTGTAGTCCGTTTGGTAGGAGGTAGGATTTGTTCTAAGTCCGCCTGGCTAGCTACCACCATCCTACTAATATTATAAATGTGAGTCGAAAGTTTAGATGTTTGAATGTTTAGATGTGTGGATGTTATAATGTTTGTTACTCAATCACGCCAAAACGGCTGAACGGATTTGGCTGAAATTTGGGACACAGATACTTTGTAGCCTGGAGAGGAACATAGGCTACTTTTATCCCGGAAAAATATCACATTCTCGCGGGCAAAGCCGCGGGCGGAAAGCTAGTCTTGTCTAAGCCTGACGCTATAACAACGACCGACGTTTTCAGCATTTTGTTGTATTCCGTCCGGCAGAGAGATAAGATTGCCAGTTCCTCAGTGGTTTAGGATTCCGGGAGCAGTGCGCAGACATCAACATCAGAAGTGATGTAGTCTAAGTGCAACCCCGTTGTGGATAAAAAATATACCTTTTTGTTGTATTCTGGGTATTTCTTTAAAATATTTTAATAATTCTGATTGACTGACATCTGACATTGACATTATATTTTTTTTCGCTTTGTTGATTTATTTTTTTCCTCTGTGAGTTAGGTATTCATTTCATAAGCCTTGTACGGGTATTTTTCAAGTGATCTTAAAACCTGCTATCTAAAGATTCCAAAAAGTACGTATACCTTTTTCGGAAAATAGCATACACAAAGTTATCGTTTTTCTGAAATCTCTTTAGCCTAATCATGTATTGTATTCCATTTTATCAACGTTTTAACTCATCTACTTAACGAAACAATCACCAAGAAGAGGATTTACAAAATACAAGTCAATGTTCCCAAGCAAAAAGCCCGGCGGTTTCCAAGTTTCAATATAGTTCTTATGGCGGCCATATTCGGCAGCCATTGTCATCAGCGGCTGGTGTCGATTGCCAACGTTTTGTGCCAGCGCCATCAATAATTAATGATGTCCTCTGACGGAATAATCCAACGGGAGTAAGCGAATGCCAATACGAGATTGTGGTAATTTGTGTTTAAGATATACGAAGTTGTGGTATTTAAACATTATTTGCGAAAACGTTGTACAGTCGCCAGCACGTCAGGTTACTACAAACTCAAATCAAATTTCTTTAAATAAAATTCAACCTTACCCTCAACAGATAGAGTTCACTTTCAATTAATAAATTTTGACATTTTGTAGTAACCCGACGTACTGGCGACCGTACAAAACATATTTGTATTAAAGAAAATGCATCATTACAGGTACTTTAAGCAGAAGCTTGTTAGCGTTATTGCAATTGATAGTTTTTTTGTTATCCTCAAACGGGGTAGCATTTAGCCTTCATCTCGCCTGATGTTAAGTGAAGATAAGGCTGAAGATGAAAGAGCACTATTCCCGGAATCCTCAACACTGAGGAACTTGCTATTCTTATCTCTAAGTAACTGCCGGAACACAACAGTGCTGAAAACATCGTTGTTATGACGTCAGAGTTAAATAAGATGGTGGTAGCTGGCCAGGCGGACTTATAACAAGTCCTACCACCAACCAAACCGAATACAATATGTCACTGGGAATCGAACCCGGGACGTCTTGGGCTGATACTGGTGGAGTGTACTACAAGACCACAGAGGCGGTTAAAAGCTTAAAAGTTAAGCAGTTAAAAGGTTTAACTGCAGTGAAGTATCTTTCGTTAAAGTCTGTTACAAGATGGGTGACCAAGAATTATTATCAGGAGCTTTGAAGCTTTTATAAGATTCTGGAGAAATTAAAATTATATTGCAATCAGCTACATTTATAAGCCGTTATTGTCATCAACGGCTGGTGTCGCTTGCCAACGTTTTGTGCTAGCGCCATCAATAAATTAATGGTGGCTACTGGCGGAATAATCCTTCGAGACTTTGTGGTAAAAAAATCCGCGTATGTTGTTAAACGTTGTTTGTGGTAAAGCTCGTGCATGGTTTAAGTAATATTCTGTTCATGTAGCATGGGTCCTTTGTAGGTCCTCCGTAGCAATTATTATGCAGCTTAAGCTAGAAAATTAGACCCTATTCCTTGTTGAGAAACAACATTTTGATTTCTACGAAAATGAGCTGTCATTATCATAGGACCCATGTGCATGCTACATTGAATACAAATGGTACATTAAACCACAAAAGAAAGAGTACTAAACCTATAATTGTTTTATAGGCGGCCTATATCATGAACTCACTAGTAGGACTACTGGTAGTACCACGGGTAAGCACTGCATGAATGACGGTCGATCGTGGGATGGATTTCAAAAACATTATTAATTATTAACTAAACTAATAGTCCCTTTGCCGTTTGAATCAATCCGCATAACTGCCAGGTGAAGATATTCACCTGAGATATACCCTACCAAAAGGCAAGTGCATCAGAAGGGAGGAAGTTAAAGTTAGTTCTTTCTAAAGGCAAGTTCAGCCCCAGCAACGGACTGTAACCCAATGAAATCATTTTAATACAATGTCAGAAACCTACTAAACACAAAAAACGTATTCGGCAGGCTTATTACCAAAACAAGCAACCAGTTGCTAGTTGTACAATTGCAACGCGACTGCTACTAGTTGCGGTTGGTTTGCAATCGGTACATTACGGTACGGTACCTTTCATGCAATTTTAGTTTACAGATCGCTCGCTTGTGGCGCTATCGTAGCGATCTACGTTCCGTAATACGTATATGTGTTTTGGGAGCGATTAATTGTTAATTGTCGCGATTGCAACTGTCACTTTAAGATCGGTAATAAGCCTGCCGTTCAAATAACCATTTTAAATCCTTCGCAACCGCAGAGCGTAAAATGTCATTTTCAGTTTTTACAAATGATCGGTTAACATCTTAATTTCCCTGGATAGATATCCTGATAGATTGAATCCCAAAGTTGCTGAATCTTAAATGATTAAGTTTAATGTCTTCCTATAGAAAATATATCTTACGGAAAATTCGCTGCACTTTGAAGTCCGTGTAGTTTCAAAAGATTTTCCCGATATTTTCTGCAACTTGGCAACCCTGAAACCATTAATTACTTTTTCCTCTTCCTCTTATCTCCCATTGCAGTAATTTCTCTCAATATTACCCTCGAACGACCGAGAGGCCTTAAAAGGCCTTCCAAAGAATCACTGGCATCATAAATCGAAGCCTCCTCAAAAAACCATACTATCTTCAATTACCCTTTAATTCCTCTTAAAGTGAATTGATCGTAAAATACGCCACAATTAGTCGAATAAAGACTGCCTTCTTTTGTATAAAAACTGTTTGCAACTAAGATATAGGTACTTAGCTTTTTTATTTCCTGCTGAGAATCTAAGGAAAGATATTGAATCTTCTTACAAACTTTTTATTTTTACTTTTATTTAACTTGCAGTGTATTATGTAAGTATGTCCGTTCGCTTCGGGTCAAATTTTGCAAGCTAAAATTGACCCATTTCCCCATCATTTCCCTAACCCCAATTTTGCACACTTGCATTTAGTTTGGATGACAATACAATATTAAAGTATAGTCAGCAAAAAGCAATAGTATTATTTTGGCTAGGTATAGGCAATCGGTAGGTACGTTAAGTTGGAACGGAACCCTTCATGGGCGAGTCCAACTCGCACTTGGCAGATTTTTTCTATTACATGCCTTACAGAATTGTATAAAATTAATTAAATCAAATATGTACACAGTAATTCAAATGCGGTGGTTTTTTTGCCCGTACTAACGAAAAACATTAATTAATTAATTAAAACCCATTCTATAGTAGGTAATTCGTGTATGTATGATAACTAATACGGAATGTCATTAGGAACGGGTGCGTATTGAATGATATAATTTCATTTGGTATAATTTCATTTCAATAACGTTCATATGACATAATAAACGTTTGCCATAATAACACTTCAAATAATTTCATTTTACTTTGTTTTATGAAACACCTGGTTGTTGAAGCTCTGTCTGTGGAACGAAGGTGTTTTTTTTGACAGGCACATAAATAAAAATATAAACAACAGCAAAAAGTTATGGAAAAACTTGAAGAAGAATATAGTCACAGACAGTAGGAAGAAAGAAGTTTTGCCACCATGTTTCAGTGATCCAGACCTCATTAACGCCCATTTCCTTAATATTCCAGGTGGGGCGGATGTTTCTATATCCCAGCTTACTTTTTATGAGCATCACAGATATAGTTCCTCAACATTTTCACTGCACACAGTATCAGAGGACGCCCATCAGTATGCCCAAGGCTGTGACGGCGTGTCCCAGGAAATTATATTATTGACTTTGCCACAAACTTTAAAAGCAATCACTAAGATAGTCAACACCTCAATATTGGAAGCCACCTTTCCCGATGATTGGAAAACTTCGTTGGTCAAACCGTTGCCAAAGAATAACAATCCTACGTCTATGAATGACCTCCGTCCAATAAGCCTTCTGCCTTGTGTATCCAAAGTGTTGGAGCGAATTGTGTGTGACCAACTTACGGAATATACTTCCTCATAGACAGTCTGGCTTCCGCAGGGGTCACAGCACAGCAACTGCTCTAGCAGATGTTGTAGACAGTTTGCTGGCTTCACAAGATCAAGGCAACCTGAACATCCTCCTACTCTTGGACTTCTCACGCGCATTTGATGCAATCAATATTGACCTCCTACTCTCAAAACTAGCTTTCTATGGAGCAGAGACAAAAGCAATCAAATGGTTCACTAGTTACCTCAAGAACAGACAGCAGTTTGTTGAGCTGGAAAAAACAGATAGTTCCAAGGTGTGCTCTGGGAAGATGCCCGTGACACGTGGAGTGCCTCAGGGGTCTATTTTGGGACCCATCCTCTACATCCTTTATAGCGCTGATATTGCAAATGTCATCCATCACTGCCACTTTCACTTTTATGCAGACGACATACAAATGCACATGCCTTTCAGTATCACTGACACTAACGCTGTAACAAAGGTGAATGAGGATTTAGCAGCAATATCAGCTTGGTGTAAATCAAATTGTTTATTCATTAACCCCAAAAAATCCAAATTTCTTCTAATTGGGACGAGAAAGAAGACCTGTCATGTTCAAAATATTGCTCTAAACATTATGATAGATGAGGAAATGATAGAACGTGTGGATAAGGCAAGAAATCTAGGGTTAGTAATGGATGAAAACCTGAAATTTGAAAGCCATATTGCCGAGTGCTCCCGCATGTGTTTTTATAGACTTAAGTTATTATATAAGATTAGACCTTATTTGAGTGAGGAGATACGGATAAGACTATGTGAAGCTCTGATATTGTCAAGACTAAACTATTGTGACACTGTTTATGGTCCTTGTCTGATGGCCAAGACAAGCAAGCTCATTCAACGAGTACAAAATGCTTGTGCGCGCTTCTGTTTTCATGTTCTACCTCGTTCGCATATCACTCCTTTCCTTAATGATGCAAACATGTTAAAGATGGAAGCGCGTAGAAGACTTCATCTCACTACTCTGGTGTTTGGTCTTATAAAAACTGGGACACCGAGTTACCTCTACAATAAGCTGATGTGGGCTTGCGAATGGGCCAGAAATCCACGAAGAGAGATAACCAAAGTCTTTGTAACAGCGAAGCATCGGACTGTGGCGTTCCGTGGTTCATTCAGATTCGCCGCTACGAAGTGTTGGAACGCGCTCCTCCCTCCAGAACGTGGGCTGAAAACGTTGCAAACATTTAGGCGTCATCTCAAAAAACGTTTAATTGATGAACAGAGAGCAAAATCACTATACTCTTGACGTACCTACGGGGTTTTCACGTTACACAGGGGAGCTGTGCGTTCCGGCACCTTTGACGCGGTTGTCTGCACTGCATGAATTCACCGTTGCTTCTGCATGTTTCTGATATTGCCTATGCCTATAATATTACGCTTTGTTTTTTGTTTGTTTTCACTATTTTAATCTTTATTTCGTTGTAAAATGTAAAAATTGTAAATGATGTAAGTAAATCACTGGCAGGCTTCTTTTCTTGTTTGTTTCACAGAGTAGACCTATGCAACAGATTAGTTAAAGCTAGTGTTGTTCTTGTTTGTTTTTTTTTATATAAATTACCGGCCTTGGCCTATCATTCATACTGGTTTAACACCTAATTTAGCATATGTTTCCAGTTTTTTCTATTATTTTTTATTTTTTGTGTCAACATGTGTGATAACTGTTATTATTTTTTGTTTTGTTATATTTAAAAGTCACCAATATTAGGCTCCTCCAGAATATCAGCGTTGCAACAGTATACTTTTTTTTTACTGTTGCAATACTATGCTGAGGTGGGGGCCTAGTTGGCTGTACACCTGGTTTTTTATTTATTTTTTTACTTTTAATATTACTTTAATTGTGTTATAGCCAATAAATGTTTCTCTTTCTTTCTTTCTTTCTTTACATAATGTTTATTTCATATAATCATCATTTTATATAATATCATTTAACATAACGCTCATTTTATATAAACCTATTTTATCTAAAACTCATTTGCTATAACGGTCATTTGATATAATTTTATTTCATATAATCATCATATGTAATACTTTCATTTGATATAATTTTGCTTTATATAATAATCAATTTAGTCAATTAAATGTATAGTGTAGGCAAAGGAGCAGGGGGCACGGGGGGTACAGTGTGCTCGAAAGGGGGGCTCGGGGGGCGAAGCTCCCCGCCATAAAAAGCCATAACCGTGACAAAACAATTTATAATAGGTTAGGTTAGGTTAGAACTGTGAACAAAACAAAGCGCGAGCCGAGCGAGCGAAGCGAGCGTGCCGCGGCAGCGGCCGGCGAAGCGCCAGAAATAGTTATTCGTTGACTATACTAAATGAACGTTATATGAAATGATGTTATGTTATATAACCATTATGTGTTTTAAACATTATACAATGTAAGTGTTATAGTAAATGTTCATTATATGAAACGTTTTTATATCAAATGTTCATTATACGGTTTAAAATTATATATTTTGAATTTATATCATTCGTTGATTATACAAAATGAACGTTATATGAAATGATTTTATGTTATGTGTTGTTATATTTTGTGAGTATTATACGAAATGTTGTTATATCATATATAACACACCCATTAGGAACGCCCCTTATAAAGTTGTTTAACTGATTAAAAATATAATCGTGATACTAAAAGAAAGGTTGTTCTTACTAAGCTGCTCTATTTAACACGTACAGCCACGAGCAATAATAGGTATGTCAGCAAGATATGACTATATTATGTCTTATGTATTATAATATTGAACGACTTCTGTGACACTGATAGTTTTCTCTCGAAAATCTTCAATGTGACAAAGTTCTATGTTGTCTACATATTATTGCTCGTGACTGTACATACATGTGTACATGTAGGTACAGTTGAGAGAACATCAATCTTTACGGTTGTATCAAGTATGAAATTACGTTACTACACGCAAGGTAAACTTGTAAAACATGCACCTACTGTACACCGTACAGTAAGCCTTGCTTTCTGTAATAGTTGCCCACTGAGTTGAGCACAGTTTTGGCATCACGCGACGGTACACACACTGTGTTAAATGTTAAAATAAATTAGTTGGTGTTTATGTTTTGTTTTGGGTTAAATTGTGTACTCGTTGTTTGTGTCAAAATAAATTATTTTTCTTTCTTTCTTTCTTAGGGTCAGTACAGATAGAGAAGAATGCTCGAGCAATTTAGTCTCGCGACTCGGGCGCACGCTTTTTCGCGCTCGCTCCTCGATGATGTTTTTTCATGAGTATCATATTATGTCGCACAGTTTGCTCTTAATATGAATTGCGGCAAGAAGAGGCTAGAGTTTGCGCGAGGACTTTTCCGTTCTGTCTGAACTGACCCTTAGATATAAGACTGGACTTTTATTCGCTGAAAATTAGTTAGATACAACACACTTGAGGTGGGGGGGAGTTTGATGTGGTACCGACTACTTAGATAAGTTTAGTGCCTAAACTACTTTTTTTCCTCCGCATTTCCAAAACAAAGCTTTTCTTTTTTTATACACACTTTTAAAAGCGTCACGTGTTTGTAAATGGGTGAGCAATAGACAATATTGGAAGTCATTTTAAGCTAACTTCTAGAAGTTGTATCAAAGTGAAACTTTGTTTACAAACAACAGACAAAAACTACATTGGTAAGTATTTTGCTAGCATTTTCTCCCAGATCAACAACAAAGGCATTTAACGAGAGGTAGTTATCATTTTAATCAGATACCAAACGTAGAGAGATAAACACTTACCCGGCCTTCCCGAGGCATATTTATCTACGCATCTGCGAATCGAAATGGCTGAAGAATTATTTCTCTATTGTCGTGTTGTTTACCAGGCCGCGAGACGGACAAAAAGAGTAATTTGAGACTTTGTTGCTTTTCAATAGCAGTAACCGTTTTTTACGGAACGGGGAATTTGTCTCAGAGTGTGGTTTATTGCGTAATTTTCATGAACTTTTTATTGCTATAGAGATGTTTGGATAAATTACACACTTATGTTTGTAATCAATCGTACATCGCTCGAAGGATTGCTCAGTTGAAGTGGCAGTGGGCGGGACACATAGCGCGGAGAACCGATGGCCGTTGGGGAGGAAAGGTTCTTGAATGGCGACCGCAAACCGGACGACGTTCCGTGGGCAGGCCGTCCCCTACAAGGTAGACCGACGATCTGGTCAAGGTCGCGGGAAGCCGCTTGATGCGGGCAAAGCAGGACCGATCGTTGTGGAAATCCTTGGGGGAGGCCTATGCCCAGCAGTGGGCGTCGTACGGCTGAAATGATGATGATGATGGTTTGTAAGTAAATACCTACCCTTATGCTGGCCATACACCATCCTTCCTATCGTCCAATCGGTATGACGCTGAAGATTGGATCAAGTAGAATTGACCGTGGGTGGGCGTGGATTGGCATGACAGTTATCAAATTATGGTGTAATATGGACGAACTGCAGACTCGACAACTTTCAAACAAACAAACGTATTTAAATCGGTCTAGTCGTTTTGGAGCTACGACAAACACACAGTCATACAGACACGACAAACTTATAACACCCCTCTTTTTTGTAGTCGTTGTTGAAAATATGCTTTTCTTGTTTGTTTTGATAAAGCTTTGGATTTCAAAAAATGACTCTTATTTTTGTAAAGTTAAGAGAACTGATGAAAGACTTGTACCAGTCAAGTGATTGATATGAATGGAGACGGACAAAAAGAGTTAATTTGTGACTTTGTAGCTTTTCGATAGCAGTAGCCGTATTTTATGGAACGAGGATTTTTCCCCTGAATGTTTTTTATTGCGTAATTTTCATCATCCTCTTTGATCTGTAAAGAAAAAGCTAGATTTAAAAGATAGAGCTTTTATTCATTTTTCGTTTGATTCATTTTTTCGTGGCACTACTTTTAAATAAATAACTAATTTAAAATGTTTATGAATGAAAACCTTGTAGCTAGTATGTACAGTGGTAAGTAAAATACCCTTGTTTAGTGATAAGTTAAAAAAAAATTGACGATTCAGAAATATAAGTACCTAGATATTGAGCAAAATTATCTGACTATGAAAGGATTGAACGTGGAAATGACGAGTGTTTCAGGGATACTGAATAAAGAAATTTTGATAAGAGGTACCTACCTAGCTCTTGATGAAGGAACATTAAACTTGCTAATGCTAATGATGAATTGTTAAATTACGTACTAACTTTTGTGGTTTTTTATTGAGTTCAAGTGTGTTTAAATGAGAAAGCAACCCGGTACTTATCAAAAAATAAAAACAATCAAAGAAGCTAGGAAATAAACACTTGACCTACTTTATGCATGTTTTTACAGTTTTTTTCTTAAGTTTTTTTTTTATATAAAACTATAATGTTACTGGCATGTGAATTCCGACACACAGTTTGTCGCACGGCGACACGTCGTAACAATGTTTTGTAGCACTATTATTTATTCTGTGGTTTTGTGCCGTAATAAACATCGCATTGCCTTCTACGACGGAAAACGTGTTATTTTTACTTGTTACGTTTAACATAAGAATGTCATTTCGCAACTACGTACCAGTAATTTCGTTTTTTTTTGGATTACTTAGATGGTGGTGGATAATGGTAATTTTGTTCGGTTCTTCTTTTCCTTGAAAATTGTCATGGATTTAGAAAATTTCATGTCATGGATTTTTAAAAATAATGCGGGTTTGTGAAACCAGTTTTTCGATTGAGCCATCCGTTTGTGAATTATTAAGTTAATGCAAAATTTTGTTAGAGTCATGTATCCTTTAAATTCGTATTCTGAACTCAACTTTAATTAAGTTATCTTATTTAAAAATAAAAGGCAAATAATTCGACTGTCTTTATAACTGCACTATACAATTTCATTCAGTTTTACAGAAGTAATCTTAACCTTCGATCGGTGACCGTGATTGGTCCATAGAAATTAATTTCCAAACGACTTGTCCTGCGCGGGATTGCCACTGAATAGCTGCGATTATTAGATTACATTACAACCATCCACTTGTGCGCAGGTTATTTACAAAATTAATGAGGTTATTTCATTTAAGAGCCCGTGGTGTAGTGGCTAGCGCGCGCAACTTTCGCAAAGGTCGGTCACGTAATAGTTTGATAAAAAATGGTTTATCTCAAAGTCTCCATGCTTCGGAAGGCACGCGTTGGTCCTGGCTGCGTTTGGAGTCGTTAAATACTCATTAATCCGCATTGGGTGGTGGGTCCCGTGGTGGGTCATATTCTCCTTCCATCCATAAGGAAGGCCTGTGGCCCAACAGTGGGGACATTTGATGGATGCTGATGATGAGATACATTACTTAAAGATTTCGATTTTTTGTGACATACATAAAAACATACATAATTAAGTATGATAATACTAAATAAGAGATTCAAAGGTTGCAGGTTTACCCAACGAAATCTAGTTAAATGAGCAATACAAACATTGCGCGGTCGACCGCAATTGCAAGGGTAGGCCGGCTGCACTGCGGTGCAACTCAATTTGAAAATCATTTCCTTGTTGACTCTCATTAAACAATTTAGGGTTAATTAAGTTAAAATGACAGTTATTTTGTACAAGCATTAATTTTATATTTATACAACTTATTCGATAAAATGTTGCCGAAAGAACCCAAGCAAAAGAAAGGTGTGGTAATTTGCATGTATGTTTGTGTTTCGTCCGCATGGCCATGGACTAATATTACTAAATGTCAGTTTGACAGTTCAGTTCCAGTAGATTAAGAAGAAAGATACTCCAGCTATTTACTAGCTCTATTAAAAAAAGTACCGTTCTTTTTGTTTCATCATCTCTCGAGGCACGAGCCTCCGCGAGGATTTCTCCGTTCTGTCTGAACTGACCCTAAAGGGCTCCACAGACAATCAGTCGGCCTGCAGGCAACGGCCAATCAGCCATGATATTTGGTTTTTGTATGTAAAACTGTGAGTGTGTGGCCGATTGCGGCCATCTGACAGGTCGTTGCCTTCTGGCCAACTAATAGTACCTATTATTAATAGTCTGTGGGGCCCTTAACGCACGGCGCAAACGGGCAATCGACCACCGCCACCGGTGGTGGCCAGCGACAAACTCTACACGATTTTTCATAGACGATTTTCACTACTTGCTACAAACGCGCGGACGGTGTCGGCCACTTGTTTCATTCTGCTAAAGCCCATATTACGCGATTCCACCAAATTGACAGCAATTTCATTGAAAGCATTGCATTATGCAAAAGCATTGCATTGCGTAAATGCTTATTATGTCTATGTGAATAAATAATTATATTTGATTGATTGATTGATTTTACAAAAAATTTCCAAATAAGATCTGTACCTGAAGCACGTAAAACTCTTGTTCTCGTTCTCGTTATCGTAATGCGCCGCTACGGAACTAAAATTCATTAAGCTGCACTTTGCAGATTTGGTAGCATTTTGGTGGTAACTACTTATTGCGAAAACGAGAGTTATTCGTGCTTGGTTCTGGCGTGTAAAGTGTAAAGACTAAAGACTTATTTTCGCATTTGTAATGTTAAGTATGTCGTTGACTTCTGGCAACTCTGTCCATTGACAGACGGACAGTTTTTCGGCGCGGTTTTGCAAGTTGAGTTGGACAGGTATTTCTATTGTTTGCAAATTATTTAATAGTGATCAGTATTGTTTCTTGAAATTGGTGTTATTGGGAAAGATGATTGTTGTATAATTACTTATTACACTACAATTTTTTAATTAGGAGTTGTTTGTTTAATGTTCGATATATTGGAGAAATAGCATAATAAATTTAACAGCGTATTAGATTTTAGTAATTGGTAATCTAATAAACATTATAATTTTAAAACTGTTTTTGATTTAACCTACATATAAGTAAACATTTTCGGATATGAAAGTGTCCAATCAATATGAACATTTTATACGATGGGATGGACATCTGCGTTCCATACATTTTGGTCAAGTTGATGTTGAACTTTTCTATGGAACAGCTGATTTTTTCCTGGTTACTTACCCACATAGTAAAAAAACGTACATATTTATAACCTGAAATTTTTGTACTTCATCATATCAGCCGAACGATGCCCAATGCTGGGCATAGGCCTCGCCCAAGGATCTCACAACGATCGGTCCTGCGCTGCTCGCGTCCAGCGGCTTCCCGCGACCTTGACCAGATCGCCGGTCTACCTTGTAGGGGGCCTGCCCACGGAACGTTGTCCGGTACGCGGTCACCATACGAGAACCTTTCCGCCCCAATCGCTATCCAATGGTACTTACTTACTACTTAATTAAAAACTAGTGGTCTACCTACTCAAATTCGCAGAATTACATAAACATACCTAAACATATCGCTTATAAAAATAATGATGTTATCAGAATTGTTTGTTAAGTTGTGGCAATAAATTTTAATAAGTAGTTAATTAAACATAAAAATAAGTAAGTAAGGGTAAAAGTGCAGTAAATACATTCTCGATAACAATAAATTGTATATGTTACTTACTTGAAAACATAGTTAAAATAATTATGTTTCCTGAATTTAAAAAGGTTGTAAAAGAAGTTTAATTTGTGATCGGTAATTTGTGTACCTAAATAACCAGCTAATTAATTGACATGACAAACGTCGGCAGATCAAATACTCGAACACCATTTTTTATAGAAAAAACTAGAAAATTTAATTGCTACGAACATTCCTACGTGAAATGTCAAACGTACATAAAAAAGACAATTTTTAATTTCAATGCTAGCTAAGTATAATCGATCCAATTTGCCAATTGATATAATTGATGTCAACATAAATTTTTGTACGTGATGGAGTTAGACTGCAAGAACCGAGACCTCCTAGTTTTAAGAAAAATAAGTCAAAGTTGCCGCTCATAATTACTTTGCAGGAAATAAATAGCGACATTCTTTTTAGGGGAACAAAAGAAATGTGGCGAAGGGACACAGGGCAATTGAGCCAAATGAAAGGGCACCGGACTTGAGCGAGGAATTAGAAAAACATTAGGATTAGAGGTGTCGTGGAGTAGCCTTTTGTTTTTGGTTTGGCAAAAAAATACTAAAACTCTAAACCATGAAAACTGTAAAATGAAGTATTAAGAAAAATACATAGGTAATATATAATAAATAAATAAATAACTTCTTACATTCACACCAATTATCTAAGCCCATTTTAATTTCATTACGAAACTGTATCATGGAAAACTTGATAACGGATAAATATATACTTAAATACTTCTTGTTTGTAAATACATACTTAATATACATAGTAAACACCCAGACCAAGACAAATAGACATGTTCATGCACACAAATATTTGTCTTGTTCGGGAATCGAACCCGAGCCCACACAAATAGGTTAGAGCAGTCGCCCGGATAGCGAAAGGTCGTGGGTTCGAGTCCCATCGGAGCTGGTTGTGAGACTGGTCGATATTTTCTTAATACCTACTTCATTTTCCATTTTTCAATTATACAAATTGCATTGTCAATGCAAAAAAGTAAAAATTTAAATAACTCTAAACCATGTTCAACAGAAATAAAATAATACATTTCATCTTCATATTCATATTCATCCATAAGGAAGGCCAGTGCCCCAGCAGTGGGGACATTAAATGGCTGATGATGATGATGATGATGATCTTACTTAAATTTTTACACGTAAAACTACGGAAACGACCTTGTAAAAAGATTTTAGTTAGTTTCCACATTGGGCGTCCTACAGTAGCGTTTCTAAAGGCATCATCATCATCATCATCATGTCAGGTAAACTACGCCCACTGCTGGGCTGCAAGGATCTCTACAACGATCGGTCCTGCGCTGCCCGCATCCAGCGAATTCCCGCAACCTTGACCAGATTGTCGGACCACCTTGTGGCCTGCCCACGGAACGTCGTCCGGTACGCGGTCGCCATTCGAGAACCTTTCCGCCCCAACGGCCATATTATTTTAGGTTTAAGCCTTAAATATTATTCAGATATCGTCAGAAAAGTCTCAGCGAGCTGATTGTACCAAAAATACCAAAACTCTTACGTTAGGTCACCCAGAAAAAAGCCTCTAAAGCTCGTATCCACTCTCAGCCTTGCTGTGTCGCCGGCGCTCAATGGGGTGTGAGAATTAAAAGGCGTTTAGTTCCTCGCCTCAGTCTGTCGCCGGGTTTATTAGTCGAGAGCATTTTAAAAATGGAATTAGTAGTGGCACTTTTAATTTGGAACTCTTTTTTTCTTTAACCCTTTCGTACCTATCTCTTGAGTTTTCGTTTTCGCCATCGTTAACTAAATATATGGAATACATTTTTTTATAAATTTATAATGCATTCACGGTGTTCTTTTTGTAAGATATATTTTTTATTACAAAAAACTACCTTTTTTACTTGTTCGGAATGGACGATAAACATTTTTTATTTACGCTCAAAAATATTCATATTATTTAATAATACTTTATGTAGTTTACACTCTTAACTTTAGAGTGTTAATCATTCCAATACTAGGTAGTTAAAACCATGTAGCTCACATACTACAGTGAAAGTAAAATGCTTATGCCAAGGTTTAATCGCATGTAATAAAGGGCCATGAGAAAAGCTTTCGTCCTTTAGATAGAACAGCAAAGACATTTGCATTATCACGATATTTCATTGCTATGAATACATTTATATACCCTTAAGGGTATTTTCGAATATTACCATTTAATTTATAATCGCCATTAAGCCGAACACGGCGACGCGACAAAAGTCACACTTTAAGACTATTTGTTTTATTGAATAAATTATTTTATTACTTATCTGTGCGCCTCGCGTGATTTAGGTACCGCGCGGTTGTGACTAATCGCTGGCTACGGGGGTTCTGTATATATTTTGCTTTTATTACATTGGTTTAGTAACAAATATTTTTATAGATGATTAAATGTTGAGTGATACGATAGTGCAATATAAACTTGTGTGTGTGTGTATATTGTCTTGTCACTTTTATTCTTGTACTTATAGGTTAACTATATTTTATAAAGGAAATTAGAAAATAAACATCTATAATGCCGTAGATAATAAAAATAGTAAGAGAAGTATTATATGCGACGGTTATTAGTATACAAGATAATTAACCAATGTATCTTTAAACTATTTCCAGCACGTTTCCAGCTTTCGTTAAAGAAAATAAATATAAATTAATAATATAAGAAGTTAGCGTTAAACTATCTAACACCAATATAAAGTGACATTTATTAGATACGTATATTGCTTTTATACAAAAGCACTACCAACAATTAAATTAACATTAAAACTACATTAAACATTCGTACTAACGACACAAGTAATTATTATCTCCAGGACAACCCTTAAATTCAATAAAACCGAGAAGCTAACAGGAATAGAACAATGTCAGCCATTAATTAAAACGAAACAGTTTATAAATTACGCTCGCCTTGTCCGAACCGATATCGCTCCCATTCACAAATTATTCAAAATTACACGAAAAACAAAACGAAACGTTTGATAAATTGGCGCCATTCCTTTTGAGTTCCATCCAAATGACAACTTTATAAAAATGCTTTTAATTTTGTCATAACAATTTTCATCTTTGTGATCTACAAAAAAGAGTTTATAATTCTAAAAGACAAACGCAAAATATAATTTTGTATTTATGTACAAGTGTGAAATGGTATTCTAAATTCAAAGAGTCCATGTTCATCATCTTTCTTTGAAATTGAATATAAGCTTTCGTGTGTTGCAAATAGGGTATATTTTTCTTACAAAAATGTTAAATAAGAGGTAATTTTTAGGATATGTCAAAGAGGCTTGAGATATGGCGCTGGGTCCGCACGCTCCAGTAGAAAATGAGCCAAATGCGTTACGTTCTGTCTCACGCTGTGAGTGTCGCGGTTCGCCGCTGCGTTTATTTGTTTATTCTGTTATAAAGAATTAATTTGATAATACTATTGACGGCTCTGTTAGTTTCGTTAATGTGCAGTTGTCTGGTTCACGATATAAAATGTTTCGTCGGTGTATGAGTATCAATTTTACGAGGAATTTGTTTGAGTACTATGTCGTTTGTGGATACTTGTTTTGTTGTTTGAAAAGTAGAGTACCTACATACCTATACTTACCAGTGCCTGTACATAAAGTTGTAAAGCGATTTTTTTCAGTACGTATCTGATTTTTATAGGAGAGACATAAATTGAGCAACAGAAAGAAGTGCACCTAAATTTGTGGATTTATGCATTGAATTATAATAATGTAGGTACTAATTATTTCGATTTCGATAACTTTAGACGCCAGTTTGTAGTATTGAAACTTTAATCTACCTTTTTATTCGTTTTCAATGTAATTTTATTATTTATTACCGAATCAAAACATTAATATAAACAATTTGCTATGTATCTCAGTTGTGATTGTCCTTAGTTACCTTTGTATTGTTCATTATATTTCAGCTATCTTCCTCCAATTGCAGAGGTGTAGCATCAGCATATCAAAGGCGCCGCCAGTTATCAGATTTAGCGTTATTTATAACGAGCGTTATCTCGCGATAGCGCTACAAGCCCTACACTACACTTAATTAGTACAATCTTAACTTTATGCCCCCAGATTGTTATGGAAATTAGAACTGAGCTCCCTAAGTGGCGTCCTTCGATTTGTTAACGATTAGATGTGTTTGTTTTAGAAATATTTTTGTATACTTACTTGTAATTAAGTTGATGACAATGTTATCTGCCTCTGTCGAAGGCCTTTCGTTAGTCTCATAAATATTAAGTTATTCTAACTATTTTTTCTCTTATATTATAATACTCTGTTACTACTTACTACTTATAATGTTTTGCTATGATGTCATACTTATTTGTTACTTTCCCGTCCATCAAGTGTATTATTTATTTCATTTTATTTTTCTTTGTGAAAATATAGATTGTTGTCCGAAATAATGTTTTTATTATTGTTATCGCTACGATTAGAATTTTCAGCACATGTGCAAAAAGATCAAACTGTAGATATGTCTCAAACTGTCAAAAAAAAAAAAAACACTAAATTCAGGAATAGTGAATGTAGCAAAATAGCAACCATATTCTTCTCACGATCCTGAAGATTCATTAAAATTGTTTATGCTTGTGAAAAAAAAATCGATCCAGATCTAAATTTGAAAATAATCTGTCGTCGAAATGAATCGAATGATGATGTCGGAACAATTTCGCCACCCGCCGCCGCCAATCAAACGCTGCGATGAGATTCGATATGACGCTGGCCTAAGTCATGAGAGTATAGCCTGTTTTTACGATATCCGTGGTCCAGTGATCAGTGGAATAAGGATTAAGCATCGATTTCCAAGGTATCCGCTGTCACTGAGGTACCTGGTTCGATTCCAGGTCGGGAAGAATGTAGAAGAATAACTTCTGGGTGCATGTGGTGACCACGAAACCGTCTTTGTTTCCGATTCTCATATCATAGCTGCTTAAGCTACTTACTTGCTTTGGGATTGGAATATTTAATAATAATAAAGAAATAAATATTAGACACTATCACATATATAATTACCAATATAGAAGCTTCAGCACTAGTATTATGGAAATTGACCCGAGGAAATTTTGAAATGTTCGTTTTCAATATTTACCCGACCAACCCTAGACCTCTAGAGATAGTGACACCTTGAAAACCGGTGCGTACTCCACTTGACCACGGAGGTCGACAATTTATTATTTAAATAAAATTTATTATAATTATTTAATTACAACAACCGACATCGCTCGAAGGATTGAAGGACCGATCGTTGTGGAGATCCTTGGGGGAGGCCTATGCCCAGCAGTGGGCGTCGTTCGGCTGACATGATGAAAATTATTTAAATCTTGTCAGAAGTTATTTCGAACCAATTTATTTCCAAATAGAGTTAAAATTTACGATATTATTTTACTTTGCCATTTTTTGTGAAATCTAAATAAATAGGTACTGTGTTAAATTACTGTAAAAAAGGTATTCATTACGACTGTAAAATTTTAAGTTTACCCTAAATATAGACCTTGTGGGCAAGCAGCTTCTAAGTGTCGAGACACACCTGCCGAAAATTACGCTACCTACTGAACTTTTTTGTATGCATTTACGCGGCGTCATGGTGTAGCAGTAATGCAATGCATTGCGGTCGTAATCACGCTGAACTGCGGTTGCATATTTTCGGCAAGGTGTGTTTACATACTGAAATTGTTTCAGCCTGCTTTTTGCACCACACACGATCCGATATAAGGCACCGAACGCACCGCCCTGTAATTCCAATACTTACGAACATTACCTGCCTGGCGACTATTATAATGTATTAAGGAATATTATTTTACGGCCCGCCGAGCATTATGGCCGTTTTGCTCGTCTAAAAATACTCTATCTATGAGCTTGCCTTGATAACGTATGTAGTTTTAAAACCGATAATGATACGAGTAATTGTAAACTTTTACGCGCGAATTATCGAGTTTTTACCATGTTTTTACGCATTTGACGTGAGGTGTGTGGTTAGGTTTTATCGTACAAACTGCATGTAGGTAATAAGGCAAAGGAATTAAGCAACATACTTACAGCCTTCTTTTATTTGAAAAAGGGAAGATCGCCTAGTTTTTAACCTGTAAACTGTAACTTTGTAAGGCAAAGGAATCAAAGTAATATAGAGCTTTACTTAAATAAAGAAAATGAAAACGTTATACAGCATGACTGTGGGTTGATTGTTATTTTTTTTGTATTTTTCTTAATGCCTGAATCTGACATAAACTTAAAAATTGTAAAGTACATTGGTTCTATCAAATGGGATATGCATAATTATGTTTCCGTCATTAACATTATTTATAAATAAGTAAGCTAGTCTGTGTTTGAAGGTGTGTTCTCTAGCAAGCACAGTCAGGTGTAGAACCTGTACTGTAATGATGGCATTCTGTTCCACCTGTACGCGGCTTCCTTTGAGTTATGATCCATTCAAAATGGCCGATATATGGCGCATTTTAGTGCTTTTATTCGAACTAATTGACTTTTTATAGGCGATCTGAGTTGATACTTAGAGCTCATAAATTTATCATGATGGATGTAGAAATAAGGATGTAATATTACACCAAATACCGTTTAAGTCATGAAATGTGTTTAACTTTGTAGTTTTTAAAAAGACAAAGATCATTGGTATTAAATAGTAGACATTATGACGTATGCAGAAAAGAGATGCTCCCCAGTAAAGCTAAATAATTATAGGTCATTTATTTCTTAAGGCCGTCATTCAAGTATTGTTTTCAAATACATATTTCAGAAATGTAGGTATTTGAGCATTATTTATTTATTATACACCAGTAAATTTTAATTACCGCGTACCGGACGACGTTCCGTGGGTAGGCTAGGCCCCCTACAAGGTGGACCGACGATCTAGAAGCCGCTGGATGCGGGCAGCGCAGGACCGATCGTTTTGGATGTGAATAGGGTCAACCATAAAACCGCGAAATAGAAATTAGCTGTTTCATACATTTAAGTCGATGTTGCACATTCATAGGGAACAACAGATTTCTTTTTAAAAATCAAAAATCAAAATCAAATCATTTATTCATTTTAGGCTGATACAGCACTTGTGAACGCCAATGAAGCTACGCTATCAGTTCGAAAATCTTACGGGCGGGAGGCCTTGTAACGAGAAGAACCTGCAAGATACTCGCCAAGGGCCATTTTTTTATTATTTCGTAACTGGCCCAATAGTAAAAATTTATCGTATTGATGGACACTATAGATCATCCCAAACTAATTAAAAATTAGTGGTGCATATACAATGGACTAAATAGTCCTGGGTGCCTACCATCAAATCTTATTGCGGTTTTGTTTAGGACCTAAACTGATCTGCTTCGCTTATTCGTACCACGACAGCTTAATATCAATGATAGCGATTCAATGATCATTAAATGACATTTCACTGCCGCTAAGCTGTCAAGAACTCTCATTTGACCCCCTTTTTAATATACTATATCTATGCATTTGACTTATAACTCGGCCAAGCTAACATGACACCTGCAGGTTATACCCGTCCCTCTCACTCTCCGGGCATGACAGAATCGAGTGAAAGTGGCGGGTAGAAGAAATAAGGACACAAATCGTTCGGTCATTCACATTTAGCAATTCATAGGCAATCTGCTTCTTAGTCTTATTGCTGTGTTAGGCATTTTTGCAGCAGTGGCATCTTGCATTATAGGCACTGTGCTCAAAATTGTTCATTTTAGGAACCTATTCTGCATCGCGCTATTTTTGAATCGCTGTCTTAAAGTTGATGGTAGGCACCCTGGTTTAAAACTGGTACTAAACTGGTGCTGTCACTTTAATTTTCTAAATGAAAGACATAATTAGCATCAGTTTTAAACAGGTCTACTTAACTTTAGTCCACTTTTTGGAATAAGGGGGTTTTTGAGATTTTAAATTATTTTTATGCATTCACAATTTCACAATGCAATTCTGTAAGTATAGGAAAAATGTGATAGTAGAAAACCACGAGCCCTTTATGTATCCCGCCTGAAGCTACTTAAGGCGCCGATTCCCCAAAATAGGGTATTTAAAATTATGGATTACTCGCAAACACAAGTACTCAAAATTTTGAAAAAATATATGTTATTTTACAGTTATTTATCTAGTGCTTCCGGCCGTTTGTTTTCGATTGGTGATATTTAACTGTGTCAAATAAAATCCCAAACATCCGTCTAATCGTAATCCAAATATCCTATTACTTGCAGTATACTTGGTTTTAGTTAATGAAAAATATACGAAAATAATTATCTTTGAATAGCCGAGGAATTCCGGCCGTCAAAAGTTTAAATTTATTTTTATTTAATTTTAGTTGATTTTTAAGTGATTTTCGATTCGCGGGGCGCTCGCGAGTTCACAGTTCACTGCCGGCTGCCGCTACGTCTCCGCGTGAAGTGTATCGCGCGCGGCCGAGCAAGCGTTAGCGTGCCTATTTTGGTCGGGAATCATTGCCTTAAGGGGGTTTTTGTTTAGCTCCGCTCTAATGTTAAGTGCTTTAGAGTTTGTTTACTATAAAGGCAGTACCGCGATTGCAAAACAAACGTCATAATATGTCAAAGTGTCAGTCAGTGAACTGAAATGACGTTGAATAACTGTATGTCAAGTTAACTGTGTGAATATAACTGCTACAGTTAAAATGTTCATGTCGTGAGTCATTGCGCGGTGTTTATTATTGCCGTAATAGTGGTAATAGTTGCAATTATTGCTGGTAATGTTGTACGGTGTGGAATTTAGCGATTTGGCAGCGACTGTAAATGTGAAGCGAGTTTGAGTGTGGTAAGATGTGGAATGGGTGACCAATAGAAATTTAAGTATTTTCGTCTGACTTTTAAATTAAATCTTTAATCCTCAACACTTGAACGATTTAGTATTCTGTACCTCAACTAATTGTCAGACGAGTATTTAAACTCAATTCGTAAATAGGTATAGTCATCGTTAAATAAAAGTCATCGTTAAACTAAAAAAACGTTAGTTTATTAGACAATAATAGCGTAACTTAAATTTTATTGTAGCGATACGAGTATAACGTCATCACCAGCGGCTTTCGTCGAACACTTATTAGACTTCATTTAGTTTTCAGTTAGTTTTAAGCAAAGAAGGAGGCTTTGACCAACTGTTTTTAAAAATAGGTTATTATATCTTTGACCAGGCTAGACCTCCAAAACTCGTGCTACAATCACTCGATCAGTCCGTATATAAAAAAATACTTGTAAAACTGTACATTTTCCAATAAGTGCGTGATTAGTTGTTGTAGGTACAGAGTGCAAGAACAATGGTGCCTAGGTGTGAAAGGTTATGGTGCGGTGATCATGGGAATTATATCCGCTGTGATATTACTCTGTGGATGGTGAACGAGGAAAGAATTGGGTGGATATGACTGTGGCGGTTTTTGTTAGAATAAATAAAATGTTATACAAAAACATTAGCTACAATGTTTTCGTCCATTATCCCGTCCATTATTTTCATAAATAGTTTATTATACTTCTAGCTAAAACATCCAAAACTCTTGCTGCTACCGCTGGACTCATGCATACCATCTTGAGAACTCAGTAATTCAAGAAATAGGCTGTAAATCTGTACATTTTCCAAAAAGTGTGTAATTAGTGTTGTACAGAGTGCAAGAACAATGGCGCCTAGGTGTGAAAGGTTATGGTGCGGTGATCATGGGAATTATATCTGCTGTGATATTACACCGTGAATGGGGAACTGGGGAAAGAATTGGGTGGATATCATATTTTTTTTTTAATATTTCTAACAATCACACCAATTATCTAAGCCCGTAGTTAATTTCTTTAGAAACTGTGTCTACGTGAACTTGATAACGGATAAATATATACTTAAATACCTTTTGTTCTTGAAAATATGTATACGTGTTACAGAAGTATTATACTTAAATCAAAAACAAATAAGCATTTTCGTTGGATTAAAATATGACATAAATACCAACTTTAAATCCACACATTTCGTTTTATCAAGTTCTATGTTTTAAGACCAATGAATATCAGTTTTATTATTTTAGATTACCTATTTTTTCATTCATAGTGAAAATTCCAATTTACCAAAATCTGTTACTATAAAAAAGAGAGAACATATGTTCTGTAAGATATTTTTCACACCCTTTTTCCCAACTATGTTAACAGAAATAGGTACTAATTGTTGACGTAACTTTAAGCAGTCTTATCCATACAATTCTTTTGTACAATCGGCACTATAATCAGACCCGCAGTTATTGTTTTTTCCAATGCTAATAAGCAGTTGGTGCGGCGTGGTCATTGATAGTAAATTATTGATTGCAAATAGGGTTGCCACTCATAAAAAATAACACTTTTATTTCGTAAATGCACATGTAACACAAATCTACACTAATGCTTGATCATGTTTTATTAACATCGTATGCGAATATGCTTGTTATTCCGATAAATACATTTTTTATGAAAATCTGCAAAACTGTAACAATTCTGCTGGATTGATTACAAATAAAAAAAGCCAAAATTTTTAAAAATCTAATTATTATTTTTTAATGATAAACATCTTACTAACTTTTAAAAGCTAAATTAGACTTTTCTTCAAATAACTCATTAAACAAATAAATAAAACGATTAAACGAATTTTCCTTGTGGCAGCCCTAATTTCGAAGCCTGAGCTCAGCGATAATGTCGAGATTCTGATTAATCTACACTGTGATTGCGACTTATTATAGTCTGTGGTATGATAGAAATATCTGGGTTTAGATTTGCTATAATCTCCTCAGGAAACTTGCTAACACGTTAATTAAATGAGTTAATGCAGATGTAGATTTTTAACCAAGGTTTTTTTACCTGTATTTTGTTTCAAATCAATAATATTGTTTGTAAGTAAATAAAAGTTATTTGGTTTCGCAATTTATGTTAAGTACTTACCTAAATGCGTGTTAAGGTTTTCAACTCTTGCAGATAAGTGAATTTTTTGTTTAAACCACACATAGACGTTTTTAATTCAAAAGACGTAATAATGTTTTCGTTGGGAATAAAATTTTACCTATTGAAATGTTTACTAATATAATAATTGTTAAAAAGGAAAGATTTGATTTTTTGGTTTGTACCTACTTACTGGATAAATCAAAAACCACTTGACCGGTTTTAAAAATTCTTTCAAAATAATAAAATACTCTGTTCAGAATTTCCCAAACGTAGAATCATTTTCATCAGCTATAAATGTATGCAGTGGGACATTGCAGGAGGAGTCTTCCATATGGAGAGTGGGCCCAGGCCGCGGTCCGAATGCGAATTGGTTGGTATTAATGTTAATTAAAAGCAACTGCAAATGCAGCCAGGACCAAAGTAAACTTAACGTGCCTTCAGAAGCATGGAGGAGCTCTAGATAATAAGTTGTTGGTCACCCATCCCGTGACCGACCACTGTGACAGTTGCTCAACTAATACAAAGGTACTTTGTGACTATAACGATAGCCGGCCGAGCGCGCTAACCACAAAGCATGGAAAATCAATTTTTTCCGTGTTCTGTGGCGCTAAACATCGCGTATTATACCCTAATCAAACACTGGTAAAAGGTACCTACTATAATTTAAATCAGTTCGAAAAAGTTTGCTTATCTATGTTGCGTCTAAATTCAAAATGGCCATTCCACACACGTTCCGGTTTACGCTCGTTGCATAAATCCGCAATAAGACACACCCCGCGGTAAACTTGACGCCGTTTCGTCATATAATGGCAACACATCGTTTAATTAGTGGTATCATTGTGTCATTATTACTGGCAACTTGTACAACGGGCGGCGCGTGTGCTTTTAATGTCGAGTCCCAAAATGTTAATGTGATTTTATTTGCGGCTAGGAGAGTTAGGTATACGGCGTAATTCTGTTGTTGGGTTAGTTTTTCATAAGTCCAAAGTAATTTAAAATTAGCAATCGGCATTAAATAGAAATTTAAGAATAAACAATATCTTCCGTTGCAAAAACTTAGTATAAATAAGTAAACAACAATTAATTCATATAAAAAATGTAATATTAAAAAAACCACGAGCCCTGTAAGTAGCTTACAGGTGGGATTCGAACCCGCGCCTCCGGGAATCCGGCCCGATGCTCTGACCAACTAAGCTACCGAAAGGTTACTAAGTAAGTAAGTATCACATTTTTCCTATACTTACAAAATTGCATTGTGAATGCATAAAATTAATTAAAAAATCTCAAATTCATATTTTTGGTAACCAAGAACATAATAGCTATACTGGACCTGAGAGGCATTAAGTTGCAAGTGCCAAAACAATAGTTTTACAGTAGAGACAACTTTGTGAAAAAATTGCTGTTGTATGGACTTTATCCCTAAGTAGCTAAGAGAAGCAAAAGTTTTAGCAGCATTTTTTTAAATTTGGTTAATAGAATAACTATTATAGATTAAGAAATGCCACAATAAGAGATAATTTTTCGTTTAATTTACTAAAATTTGATGAAGTTTATAAAAACTCCGTTACATACAGTTTTATGTGTCAGAATCGCGACAGGACAAGGTAGAGGCAGAAGTATGTAACTCCGCACTTACGTTAAAATGCCAGTTCATAATTCTAGATACATTATTGGTAACGTACAAAGTCTTTTACTGTATTATCACTTGCGACACTATGCCTGAAGGCCATAACGTCTGTTACGTTGTTATACAATTATAAAACTCTGGGTTCTGACCGACTTTTTGAACATACAGTTTTATCGCTGGAAAGAATACGGGTTTTTTTATACATTAGGCTTGAAAAGCAAAAACGCTAAAAATGGACTTACAGTGTTATGCTTCTCAGGTCCAGTTCATTTGCGTAAAAAGATTTCGGACGGAAATATAGAGCTCGAAATTCTTCGAAAGTTTTATTTAACGTTAATGTTAACAGGGCGTAAAAAACTCATATTTAATTTTCTGAAAGCTAAGTTTAAAAAAAAATACCAACTTAACATAAGCTTCAGATTATCATGTTTCACTGCCCATCAGCTCTCATAAAAACAAACAGTTGGTACATTAACTAAAGCTACCACTAGTCTACCTAAGTGTTACCTTGTGTGTGTCTACAGCGAAAATCAATTAGTATCCAATTAACAAAGCCACGAGATAAGATTAAGATAAATAAATTCACGTTGACGCCTCTTGCCTTTCAAATAGAACTGGGGGGCTACCGCGTAACTTTATGGATATGAACTTCATACGTTTTTTGAAACTTTTTTAGTCAATTTTAATTAAAAACAATAGTCACTATCAGTTCCTTGTTTTGTGACGTTGGGTATAACGATAGCAAGCTAGCAACGTTCAACAGAACAAGGCAGCAAAAATCTATCAAAATAAGGAATTCAAATGACAGTTGAAGCCTATACCCATATGCATATTTTTTTGCCGGCCCTGGCTCCTGGTCCGTGAGGAGCCCGTGGTGCAGTGGTTAGCATGTTTGGTCTGCGATCGTTGAGGTTAAGAAACTTTAGCAAAGGCTGCTAGCGGGATTGGTGACCAAAAATTAATCACGCTCCTCCGTGCTTCGCAAGACATCGTTCAGCCGTTTCTCCCAGCTGCATTTGATTTCGTTAATAACAGTGTCTGTGTCTTTAAAGCGCCCAGCCCATTAATTTGATGGCGACAAAAAGTTGTTCCGTTTAAATATCTTTTGTATGTAAAAAAAAATATTGATTTTTTTCCTACAATGGTATGAGCTTAATGGGAAACACGAAACTGAGTTTCTCTCAGTAAAGAATGGAAAATGTTACATTCGCGCCTTTTTGCTAACACCCCAAAATGATCCCTCATTACAGCGTCGAAAAGTAGCGTAGAAAAACTCAAGAACACGATTCGAAATCGCCCTAAAATGCAAAATGGCTGGCGTCGGCTGTTGACAATTGCATACGCCGAACTCACTTTTCAAAATATTCACGTATTTGCCACTTACATAACTCTTAACTGTTTGAAATAAGGTTTAACTTTGAATAAATACTACGTTTGCCGTTTGTGTTCCGTTTTTGAACGTTTCGCGATTCTAAACTAAATTCGATTACATTTTATGGGTTTCCAGTTTGGAACACGTTCCGAATTGCACTTCTCGCTGAATGGTTGTTTTAAGTGAGTATTATTTGTTGAATTATCGATATTAAGTTTAAGATGGGGCATTATGTTACATCATATTACGCAGACAGAAAAGTTTGAGTTTGACCTTAACTTTAGGAAAGCCTTTAACTTTTCTTATTTTATTGTTGGTTAAGCATTTCCTAAAGTATACAGTCTCTGTAATCTATATGACTTAGATAATAAATTTCAACTTAGTTCACTTCGTTCTTCAACCGCCTGTCTTTATGAAAAGACAACTATACTCTGTGACTGGTAAATTATTATTAAGTAATACGGATTGTTTTACTTCTGCACAAGGTTTTAATTCTCGTTTCGTTTGTTATAAAAATTATTCATATTAGCTTAGACCGAGCTGGCTCAAAAATATCCCACATTATAATCATGAAACGTATCTCGCTTACATTTCCTTGTTCCCCTTAGGAAAAAACAACTTCACAAATTTTCATAAGCCGGTTTCAATCTGCTTGGTTTACGAGCGAATCTACCTCATAAGTAGTCCCACATATTTCATTCGACAAATCGCGGCATGTCTGGTGGTGTTATTTTTTTAATAAAAGTTTCCAATTTTCACCGGCTGTGGGCGCGAGGATATTGGCCGCCCGACACGCGTGGCTGAAAGGAGAGTTTACTATCTTGTAACTTTATTAAAAATATATGAAAGATATTTTTGGTGGCGTCAATATATTGTATAAAAATAAACTTATTTCTTCATAAACGGAGAATAGAATTGTCAATGATAAACTTCAAAAGTTCAAACTATTTGGAAATAGTATATTATGATACAAGTGAGCTATGTTGCTCATTATACACGAGGCTGTGGGTTCCAGCCCGAGCCGCAGGCGAGGGCGTAAATCAGCCGAGTGTCTAGTGAGTAAGTTGCTGACGAGTTTCATACGCACTTTTCCAACACACTTGCGTGGAAAAACAAACATTTATTGCATACAATAACCTAATATTAGCTAAGGGAAAAAGCGCGCAAGTTTTGTTTTGCACGCGCCAATCGCCGTAAGGTGATTGATTACAGCCATACACCAGCCATACAGTTTTATAACAAATTATTGTAAGTTATAAATAATTTGATAATAATATACTTAATTATGTTTTTTGTCTTAATTAGGGACACATTTATTTATTCTACAAACGTAAATTGATTTTCAGCCGTATGTATAAAACCTCTTCCTTGTTACAAAAAAAGAACTGTATCTATTACCCGGTGAAATCGAAAATGCTCTGTTGACTCGCATATAACTTGCAGTTAGGTACTAACTTAACTTTGTAGGGATACTGTATTACCCGGTTAAATTGAAAAGTCTCTGTTTATTCGTATATAATTTGCAGTTAGTTAGTTACTTAACTTTGTAGGGATAATTCTATTACGCAACTAGTACTGTAATATTATTATGCACGCGTGTGTTATAGTTCGGTTTATGGCCCTAAGATCGATGTAATAAGGCTAACTTTATGAGCAAGTGTATTGAAAAAGTAATTCTAAAACAAACAAAACACACTGACACCTGTTGAAATGAATAATAAGTAGGTATGACTGAAAATATTTTCCTTGCGAAACAAGTGATTAAACATATAAAAAAGATCACGTAAAAATCGTCTGATGCATTTTTAAAATTAACAATCGAATCTTGGTAAAATGTTTTGCAGTTGCAACTTCGTAAAGCAATTTCCTTAAAACACCAGCAGGTCCGGAAAAGCGGAGGCACAAAGGCAAGGCTTCTAATATGGCCGCGCGTGGCTTGCATACTGATGACGTATTAGTGGTAATTTGCTCACTAGCGCCGCGGTGCGGGGCGGCGCGGGCTGCGGAACTACAGTAAAGAAAAAGGGTGCTATTTCCGTTCTATTTTAAAGTTTATTTAATTAAAAATAATCAATATATATAAAAGAAAGTGTCAATGTGCGTGCCGCTAAAACTCAGAAGTGAGTCCCGATACCTTCAAGACCTTTGCCCTCTATCTCCTCTATCTCTATCTCTATCTCTATATATAAGAAATTTTCCGTTTTAACCTGAAGGGCGTCCTTATAATAATATAAGAACTGGAAGTTTCGCCTTATAGAATTTTCAAGAACAGTCCAGAACACTCGAGAATATTCGAATGTTGTAGATAGCAAATGTGTCAAAAACGGCCACTTTTAGCAGTTTTGCTATCTACTTCTAGCACTGACTACGTACGAGGGAATTATAATGATGCCGTCAAAAATACTAGATTAACTGACTTTGGCCGCACAACGAGCAGAAATACTCACAGAGGTGAGGTCGCTCCTAGAAGCCTGTGAACGCCCCAGGAGGCTTCTGCGCTTCTGGAAGGAGCTAGGATGGCTCGACTAGCCATACCGACCGATGCTATGTTCACGCATAACGGACCAAATTTGAGTCTAAATGCGGAAAAAAGTGTCAAAATACTAACTACTATATACTACTAAATACTAGACTACCTATGGGCCGTTTTTTTAATTATGTACCTATTAGAATTACAATATTGAATAAAATTCGCCCAACGCCAATTTCGCCCAACCTATATCGCCTTAAGATTTGCCTCCAAGAATCTAGATTTAGTCTGTACTAAGATATCATTACGGCCTGTTCATAAATATGTTTGAATTATTCATTCGAAGCTGGGAGGTCGATGAGTCGATCATCACCATCATTCCTTATAACAACTTCCATTGCCGGTTTTACAAGCGCTACAAAAGAAAATTTTGTATAAAAACTGCAATAGTTGTTGCATTGTAAAATGATCTTAATATAAGTACCTACATAGGAAAAGTGCGCTATAGAAAATGTTCGTTAAAGCAAAATAAGGCAGTGTCCCCATTAGGCTCAAAGTAAGCGGCTGACTCTGATGCGATGCGTTTCAGCTGCTCACTAATGCCGGTATAATCCTTCGCCGCGAAACTATAGAAGCGGTGCCGCTGAGCTTACCGGGCAAGTTGTCGACTGTAGGGCGCGTGTAGCTATACCGCACTTGCCTGTTACACCTCTCTGCCCGTGAAACTAACAAATCGAATACAAACGATCGCTGTATTGTCAAAGAATATATACACTTACGCGTATTGTCAAGCTGGTCAAGCAAGTGCGTTACACTTACGCCTGTTTAACTCTATAGTTTTGCGCACAATCACAGCATTTCTCTAAAGACAATAGAGAAGGCTGTGGCACAATGCATAAATGAGTTGGCAAGCGAAACGCCACAAGCTGCTTACCTACAGTACCCCTAGCATGCAAAACTATAGTTATTGAAATTGTAATCGTTATCATATTATTTTATATGAAGACGAGAGCAATACCTCTTCTGGACGTATATCTAAGTAACTAAAATTCAATTTAAATTGACATCAGCACTTTGACAGCTTTTGACGGTTGGTATGATTTACGATTACCATAACGACAGTTTTTCATGCTCCCTAGCACAGCACGCGTAATATGGACACTCCATTAAAAATACTTCTATAGGGAGGCGAACTAGAGGCATATGTTAGCTGCTAACTGTAAGCCTAATGAGGACACGGCCTTAGCAATGTGTAAGCAAAGAGGGTAGTTAAGAGAATATTACTCATGTACTTAGCCGTCGTTTACTTAATGCGTTTCGTTTAGAAATTGCTGAGCTTGGAATCGCAAAGGGCTTAATTATGGGTTCCGTTTCGTGTTCTGTATTTAATAGATACTGTCTTGTGTAAATATTTAAATAGAAATTGCTTTCAGAAAATTATAGCAATGATTTAACAATAATGTTGGTTTTTTACAAAAGCTGACATTTACATAATTTTAATTATTGAATTCACAATGCTATTATTTTAAGAGAAATAACACTAGAAAAAATATTCTACTTAGGAAGTAGTTTTTTTTATTGTTTCTTATGCAGGCTGTTGACGTGAAGGTTACGAGCAGCCGTTGCGTTGGCTACAAGTCGCTCTCAACTCACAACCGCTCTTTGTGGCGCTCTAAGAAGGAGGCTGCTATGTCCAGCAGTGGGCACTAAGGGTTAATGATGACGATGATTGCTCTTAAAATAGTGACGGTTCTAAAGAGCTAATTAAATAAGTCAACATGAACAAAGTGTTTTTTTTTCTTATAATCTTCAGGATTCTAAGCTTATACTCAACAGGAATTACTTACATTACAAAAGCTGAAAAGCATTAAGTTGGCGTTGGCAGAGCATGAATTGTTTAGTTAAAATTTTATTGATTTTTTATAAGACAAAGAAGATATAATTAATTTTGTTATCGTTTTTTCAGGTACCGGGATGACGCATTGTGTTGGTCAGACAGGTAAAAAAAGAATTTAATTTTAACTTAACCCTTACATAATATAATAACTATTAGGTAGGTACTAACTTGTGCTATTGTTATAACTATTTTTTTCATTATTAACTTTTTGACATACACTATGCTTTTTATCTAAATAAATGTACCTAACACTCGTTTATTAAACTCGTACCTATGCAACTGCAAAAAAGGGGACCAGTTGCACTAAACAATAAATAAATAATAAATAAATAACTTCTTACATTCACACCAATTATCTAAGCCCATTTTAATTTCATTAAGAAACTGTATCATGGAAAACTTGATAACGGATAAATATATACTTAAATACTTTTTGTTTGTAAATACTTACATACTTAATATACATAGTAAACACCCAGACCAAGACAAATAGACATGTTCATGCACACAAATATTTGTCTTGTTCGGGAATCAAACCCGAGACCATTGGCGCAGAAGGTGGGTAGCCAAATCGGTCGTCATTTTATTTATTTCGGAGAAAGGCTGTAATTTTTCTTTTGACACAGCCTCAGCCTCAGCCACACTAAAATTACCCACTCAAGACGTTTTTTACAATTCCCAGTTTAAAATATCCGAATGTTATCGTAAAATTGCGTCAAACTAAAGACTCATTCTCACACTTCTTGCTTGTTTTGATACTGCCATTTATTTTTGTTGGTTATATGAAAGAAACAATAAAAAAAACACTCTCCCCGTATAACATTAATATAGTGCAAAATAATTCAAGTCCAAAAATCTTCTTTAATATATATTGACATTTTAGCCCAAACGGATTATTTGGGCTACAGCCGGGTTACAATGTAAACATTCGTGTTGACAAAACGATTAAAATATCATAGTGGCCACTGGTCGCCCTAATCGCGGGTTAGTTTACGTTGCGGCAACCCTTAACGATTTGCATAAACATAAAACATTCGGGAACGGAGTAGCCAACTAGCCACCACTATTTAACTATTACAAAATACTCAAAGTTCAGAGCAAAAGTAGGTAGGTCTCCGTTTTGTAATTAGATAATTATATAATCAAAAGTAATATTTTAATAAATGTAAAATTATTCGTAGCTAAATAAACTTTATTCAGCTTAAAACTTAACGCAACGAAAGACGAAGAAAAAACAAAATTTACAGATCCTTGAAAATCTTGCATATTTATTTATCCCATTTAAAATTTGTTTGCAGTAAAACAGTTATCGTTGACATCGTTGTACTAAAGTTTGATTCATTGTAAAAAATAAAAGAAATATATTATGTAGCTTACTTTTGCAAAATTTAATTCCTCCGCTATACACAGAAGATACATTCGAAGTTACAAATCTGCTAACATTATACAGGTAGTAAAAAGAAAACAGTACAGAGATTTTAGGGGCACACATTTCTTGTACTCGTCTTTGTTGTTCTGTTGTGTGGAACAGCTGATTTTTTTTCGCGATTTCGTTGTTGGCCCCATAGTGAAAATTGTTCGCATTGATGGACACTATCATCCCCTAAAATCTCTGTACTGTTTTTTTTACTACCTGTATAATAAATTCGAAAGTAACTAAACTTAAGACTGTCCTTCTGCCTGTTTCTATTCTAGGCATATTCTTGTACATTGAACTCTGACTTGAGACTGATGTACCCAATCTATAATTACTAGAACTAGGTAATTACTTTTTGACAAGATTATATAGGTGTAAAATATCCATACAAGAATGATTTAGGTATTTCTGACCCTAAACGGTCAGTGGGATTCAATCGGATGTGAGACTCTCAGTTAACCCTTAACCGAGGGGTGGTCAAGATTAACCTATTTTGTGGTTCCGAAAACAATGGGGAAGGTTTGAGCTGACAAAGGGTTCGAATATATTTTACTATTTTTCAAAGTAACTGTAATTGTCATGACCACGGTACCTATTTCTTTAGTCTGATTGTAACTCTTATTCCAATGAAAACTTTTTGAGGTAGGTATTATAAAATCATCATCATCATGTCAACCAAATGACGCCCACTGCTGGGCATAGGCCTCCCCCAAGGATCTCCACAACGATCAGTACTGCGCTGCCCGCATCCAGCTAAAGGTATTATAAAATAAATAAAAAAAAATAAAAAAAAATTGCAGTCGTGTTTTTTGTTTTTTTTTTAGAAAAAGTACTAATCTTAAACGGAAAATAAATGTAGTCTCTTCCGCATATCGACTTTAGTTTTTAAGTATGTATGTAGTATGTACCTACAAACAACACAAGTGTCTGTCGAACAAATACTGGCTAACGCGTTCTCCTTCAAGAATGCTTTTTAAAAACAAAATGCTGGTTCGGATCTTTGGTCCATGAACAAATTAATGGACAAATAGAGGAAGTGGCCGTACCGACTTGTTGGCAGCTACCGTGAGAAATTTGAGTACAATCGACAGCAAAACTAGATTCACAGTTGCACGATAAAAACCACTCTAAATATCTACGTAAAAAATTAACACATAAAAAAGTTATAAAAAAATTAAACCGACTTCAAAAACTACCTATCAACTGACAAGGAAAACTAATAATCTTTAAAGAACCTAGGTACCTTTTTGAGGTCGGTGCCAACCAAAAGCAAGAAGGTACTCAAAAATATAGGTAGATATTATTATTCCTTTTCAGTTGACAGCTGGAAGACGGCTTCATTTTTTTATTACTTTTTCATTTTACAAAATTACATACGTTAGATACTTTGATTCCAAAGTAAGTAATTAATCACTTGTAACTAGTTTGGTTTAATCGAACACAAAAACACACTTAGTTCTAATAACAGACCTGCATAATTCTCACAATATTACAGCTCTGTTTTTGTTTAATTTTTTTTACTTTCACTACTATAGACAGTAGTGAAAACTATTACTCTGTATTATTAAAATAATTTTTTGAGAAACAATTCGATATCATATTTTTACTAAATATTCTCTCAGTAAGTTGCTTTGTAGGGTTAATTTAATATGGAATATATTAATAGTTTATCTCAATGAGCATTGGTTTATCAAAAAGTTTTTCGTTACGATTGACTAAAATAAGCAAGCAACAATCTCTACTTATATTATAAATGCGTCTCTGTCTGTCTGTGTGTTACACAATCACACCTAAACTACTGAACCGATTTGAATGAATTTTGGTACAGAGATAGTCTAGAGCCTGAGAAAGGACATAGGCTACTTTTTATTCCTGAAAAATATCACCTTCCCGCGGGATAACGTCGTGTAGTACACGCGGGCGAAGCCGCGGGCGGAAGGCTAGTTGTATATAGTTAAGCAACATTGTTGCAAAAAAATTGCGTGTTTACATACAGATATTCATCTGCATTAATATGAACAAGAGCGTCTCAAACACATTAACGGTCATTTCGGTTTTTATAAACATTGAAGTAAACAGATTAATTCGCGATTATAAAAGGGTTAACTTTATAATAACATGACGTATCGTTTTAATGACAAAATAAGAACTAGGTGCGCACTTGTTAATCGTTTATTCATTGTTGTCACTGCCCCGGGTTACTATAAATTAGACATTGGAGCAACATGTGCTTACTAAAGGCAATAATCATACATTACGAGTTAAGAAATGACTGATTAAACAATAAAATATAGTGGCTATTTAAAATCAACGGGTACTAATAAGTGGCCACCTAGAAGGGATACAAACAACTGTCATTTTGACGCATACTTACAAATAAATGTCAAGTTAAACCGCTCCGCTAATAATAATATGACCGGAACCGAGCGATACCAGGTATCATGCACCAATCAAATACAAGTTAATATTACATCGTAAACTTAACTTTACCTTATTTGCATTACGGACCTGTGTTTATAACGGGGGGATCGCGCCGCGATTTTAGTCGCGTATAATAATTTTTATGTTGACTTCTTTTTTTGAATTAACGTCGAAGTGCGCATACGCAGCCAGTACTTAAGTTAAACGTCCGAAACTGTCGGCAATTTGCGGGGGCCTGAGTAAGCTATAAATCTTGTGAAATTATTTTTTCATTATGCGCTCGTTCGGCGGCGCAGGGTTAATATTCTATTAGTGCTGACTTGTGTTTCGTTTGCTGCGGTGATTGATGATGCTGGGTCGTGGTTCGAGGCGGTATTCAATACTTGATATTGTATTGCGAGCGTATTGTGTGTATAAACACTTCGTTTTTTTAGTTAATATAGGTAGCTTCAATTCAATTCAATAAATTTGATTGGTTTATTAAAAGTTTATTGAATAATATAAGTACCTACAGTTATCTGTATAAATTTAATAACGAAAAGCGACTTACTTATCTATCAACGCTCAAAGTACCTTACCTACTGGAGTCCAGCTGAAATGAGCTGGGTACGCACATACCTAGGTATTATGATAATGACATTTATGACGTAAGCATGGAAAGGAGAAGAAAGGAATTTGTAAAATTCATCCTCAAAGGGGATTAGACGAAGGTATCGCGTTCCCCAAATCGCAAGCGGGCAGAAGCTAGTTTAATAGAAAATAAATTAAAGTTTTTCTGAGCTAATGACTAGTTAGCTTATTTTATTTATTTAAGGGCACTAGATGATAAACTATTAGATTTTTTTATTTAATAAGCATATCAGCTGTGGATAAACCATATCAACATCAATATATCTGAACTTCTGAAGTAACTTCATTAAATTAAGCTACTTAATTTAAAGCCCACACGGCTAGAAAGAAAGTATTATAACGTACTTTAAAAATTTTATTTATTTACTGGTGTTGTCTATCGACTCTTAGCTCTTCGCGTCAGTTCTTATTACGTTCAGATCTGGGATGTTATCAGTTGTTCGGAAATTAGCCGCTGCTTCGCCATTACGGCGATCGCCATCGCCACTGCCTTTTATGGGGCACCGTGTTTTGACAAACGTCGCGTATTGTGATAGCAATCGATTTAGATACGTGCATCTGTGCATCTGTGCCTTGTGATTTGTGATCGATCCTTTTATTGTTGATAATATGGATTCTGTAAGGATTCATTGGAGTAGTTGGGTCAGATGTTTGATTGTCTGTGGCGTTGAATTACAATGGAATAAGCATGGAATAAGGAAGTGGTTGTTTTGGAGGTAAATAAGCCATTGTTTTGCAATTAGGTATGACGATCGTCGTCGCCACAGTATTTCATGGCATACAGAGCTTTTATTTATCTATAACAGAACATTAATTTAATTTTTTTATTCTCTGATACCTATACATTTCCTTGCATAATGATTACTAAAGTTTACTTCCTATTTCTATTAAAGAGGTCGATGTAAGCCAAAGTTTTTCTATTATTTGTTAAAAGCATCATAAAACGTTCAAAATAAATATTTACTAAGAGCAGCAAAATACACGACAACACGACCTATTTTCTCTTTTTATGTGCGAACACACATTTTTAATCGACGCGATATATTTTTTTAAGTCCTCTTTTCTTTCCACAGAGAAGTAAAAGTATTTTATAAAGTGTACCTTACTTTATCGGGCTTTATAATTATGATTGATGAATAATTTCGCAATTAACGGCCAAGGTGTTTTTACGGCAACCGTAATGGCTTTTAATCGATATGGTGGTCGATATTATTAATCGGTGGAACAGCGCCCTGTTTTGCGCTACGGGATATCGATTATTTAAGAATTTCTTGGCTTATTGAGGATGTATTAATTTATTGATTAGAATAACAACAAAACGTTGTCTATGAAGCAATTGATCGAGAAAGCTCCTTAAAAAAGAAAGAATAAAAATAATCAATTAAAAATGCAACTTTAGGAAAGTCGTTGTTTGTTACGAAATGTTAAACTTATTTAAAGAAAGAAAAATTAATTGATCAATTGCAATACAATTGTGCAAACTATAAATCAGTCATTCGGAAAAAGTCTGAAAAAACACAACAAATGTTTAATACCTAAGTGTGGAACAGAGACATGTCTTACTTCCGCAAAAAAAATGCAAGATGCCCGCCCGCCCTAAAAAAAATGCACATGCACACCACGAAACTATCATTACATAGCACAATACCTACAGCTACAGACAGCAAGATAACACACCGCGCACCTTCACCGATTAGACTTAAGGTCTACAATGTGTCGTTTCTCTACATGTGTCTCTACATGTGTTTCGCCCCAACCCTGGGCATCTTCAGTAGTTGTTAGTCCGTACAAAATCCAGCACCGAATGTTTTTTGCTAAGCTACATAATTCTCTTTTTTACAATGGGTAGAGACTTCAGCCAAGTTACGCCTGAATTCAATCAAATATTGTTATTAAGCTTTCTTTTATTTTATTCACAAAATGACGTATTAAGTGTATTTTCTTGGTTGTACCGATCAGCGTTAAACACACAGCCGGACGAACAAATTGCCGTATAAATTACCGGCCATCTATAACTGAAACATAAATCAAAACACATTAAATGCGGGTAGCACGCATTTTGTCCGAAGGCGGTGTAATCAAATGTTGGAAAGGGATGAGTATACGAAATTGTAGTGAGCTAGAAAGTAAGAGAAGACCCGCCATTTTGATTTATGGTATTTAGTGTTTAAGTAGCGCCATCTGTCTCTTAGTGTAAATTGTGTTTTTATTTGACAGCTCCTTCTGCTTTTATTTGTAAGTAAATTGTAAATGGACTACAGTGCGTGTCAGATAACTCAGTGCGACTGGGGCGTTTTCGGCGCTAGTTACAGTACATTTTTTGTTCAAAGCTTTCGCCCGTGGTTTCACCCGCGTGGTTCCCGTTCCTGTGGGAATATCGGGATAAAAAGTATCCTATATATTATTTTAGCCTATAATCTATCTCTGTTGAAAATTTCATACAGATCCGTTTAGTAGTTTTTGCGTGAAAGAGTAACAAACACACATCATCATATTAAGGAAGTTAAAACATTATGGTGTTTCTGAAATGTCAGTAAGGCTTATGCATTCATATCTGTATGAAAGAACTCAGAAGGTAGTTATTAATAAAACTGAGTCTACCGGAGCTCCCATTACTATGGGCGTACCCCAAGGATCAATATTGGGCCCGCTGTTGTTTTTAATATACATAAATGACCTTCCTTACTACGCGAAGAATTTATGTGAGACGGTGCTATTTGCCGATGATACATCTCTAGTCTTTAAAGTAGATAGAGGTGATGACTGTTCTGACGAAGTAAATAGTGCTCTTTCAAAAGTGTCACATTGGTTTAATAGTAATAATTTATCATTAAACTCAAAGAAAACTAAGTGTTTAAAATTTTCGTTACCTAATGTAAGACAAGTTGGTTTTCATATAAGACTAGACGGCGAAATGGTCGAATTCATTAACAATACAAAGTTTCTAGGTATTATATTAGACTCGCGACTACAATGGGATCCTCATATCGAAGCCTTGGCGAGTAGACTCAGTTCGGCCGCATTCGCAGTTAAGAAAATAAGGCTCTTAACCGATATTGAAACGGCTAGAATAGTCTATTTTAGTTATTTTCATAGTGTTATGTCCTACGGCCTTTTGTTGTGGGGCTCAGCCGCTAACATCCACAGTATATTCGTGCTCCAAAAAAGGGCTATTCGCGCCATGTACAACCTCCGATCGAGAGATTCTTTAAGAGATCTATTTAAAGAAATAAACATTTTAACTATTGCAGGACAATACATCTATGAAATTATAATTTATGTGAAAAAGTATTATAATACATTTGTAAAGCAGAGCGATATTCATCGCTTTAACACAAGAAATAAAGATAAACTTGTCGTTCCCAAGTTTAGGCTAGAAAAATCCAGAGCCTCATTTCTGGGGAAAAGCATAGCCTTTTTTAATAAAGTTCCACAGCATATAATTGAACTACCATTGCATAAATTTAAATGTTACATTAAAGAGTCGCTGATGAGCAAAGGATACTATAAAGTAGACGATTATTTGAATGACCGCAATGCATGGTCATGATGTAACACATAACATAATCACTGTTTAATATGATGTATTTTTATACTAAGCAATTGTTGTATTAGTAACGATATGTTTTTTTTTGTAAATGTCGTTACCTAACTAAGAAACGCTGGCAAGTTTCTTGCGCCCATTCTTCTTGTCAGTTAAAAAAGTCTTGAATGGGTGGTAGGAAAATATTGACGATTCATAAGTACATATTTGTTATGTCTAAGTGAATAAAGAATATTTTTATCTTTTTATCTTTATCTATCTTTACATCTATACTCACAAACTTTTGCATTTATTATATTAGTAGGATTAGTATTCGATTTCGAACTCGTGCAGACTTTATCTGGCGCGTCCTCTAGGTATGTTATTATGTTAAAAAAATAAAGCTTGCAAAAGTATTTTAATAAAACCCACTTATATTCTTGTTAAAAGTCAGTAAGTGAACTCTGAATCTAAATAAAAAAATTCTAAAACCAGTTGGAAACTGTAAACAGTGGTCATCTGTAATTTTACAAATTTCAAAGAGCCTACGGATAGTGTAACGTTTGCTGCTGCTTATGCTGGATTAGAATGTCAAATTAAGGAGCTGTTTTTGATAACATAAGGCGCATATCATCTTTCACTTGTGGCCGATTCCGATTCTTAGTTTTATGGTCAATAAAGTTGAAAACCCTGCTTCACAGAGATAAGTGCCTAGTTGCAAACGGAATCAGAACTAACATAGCTCGTTTGACAACCGGTGTAAGCTAGAGCTAAATGACACCAAAAGTCTACTAAGCTCTTTGCGTCAAATTCTGTTCGCAACACTTCTTTTGATCTCACAACGTAAGTAGGCTTGTCATGGACCCCCAGCTTTCATTACACGGACCCCTTAGGGGTCCATGGACCACAGGTTAAGAAACCCTGTCCTAAAGGTATTGCTGGTTAACCGTCTATCTATATGTTGGAAATACCAGTGGCGAAGGGTCCAAACATGCCAATCGGCTCCCTTTTAAAAATCCCTCAAAACTACACCCTACCGATCCACTATGCAGATCATTCATTAATTTACATAGGAGGCATTTTTCAACCTGTTCTTCGGCTGAAAACATGTACATTGTACAGACAATACCAAAATTCAAGGTAATCTTTCGAACTAAAAAAATTGAATACTACAGCAAAGAATATATACACTTAACTACAGTCCATTTTGACAGCTAATTTTGTATTGCAAGTGGTTCCTCTGTCACGGCTGTCACCGGAACAGACAGGGGTAGTATCATAATAACTACGGTTGTTTCGACTATAGTCGAAATAACTACGGTCGATTCACATATTTTCATAATGACTATTGAACAACTCAACTACTGGTCATTTCACCTACGATTGATTCAACTACAGTTGATTCAACTAACGGACGATTGTTCTAATGTTCATTTCATCTACTGGTTGTTTCGACAATGAACGACTCGCCTACAGCAAGCTGTTTATTTAATTGATTTGGGCGCGTTGGATTGTTTTTTTTTTGTGGGGGATAGTAAAAAACGGTAGGTGCGAGGAGCGAAGCGACGAGCATGTTAGGTTAACATGAAGAAAACGCGCAAGCGAGCGAAGCGAGCGTTCCGCGGCAGCGGCTAGCGAAACGCCAGAACCGACTTCATACTCTCCCCCTACCATCCACTTTAATATGAAATGGGAATATGTATAAAGTTGTTTCTGGCGCTTCGCTCGCTCGGCTCGCGATGTTGGTTCATGTAAACCTAACATGCTCGTCGCTTCGCTTTTGTCATTAAAACTTTATAATACATTTATGTTACGATAAAATCCATTCAATGAATAGCCGACAATCAAACGAATTATAGTACCTACCTCCATTAAAAAAATCTCTGAGCCAATCAATCAGTTTTCTTTGGGCATTCGCCGAAGTGCTGGTGATGAGATGTGGACATATTTTTTTACCTAAGCCGGGAATCGAAACCGATACTGCCTGGCCGAAAGAGCTGGCTAACTCGGAACGCATCGCAGCCGGAGCTAAATGCGCGCAAAAAGTATTTTTATAAAGCTGAAGATACAAGGTGGGTGAATGGGTTGCCAGGTATTTTTTCCAGAAAATCGGGACATGTGCTTAAATTGAGTAAAAAAATCGGGACAAACCATTTTGCCACGGGACAAGAAATGAAAAGCTAAAAAAAAAGAAAAGTACCTTTATTGAAGTACCTGAATGCATAAAAATAATTTAAAAATCTCATTCTCAAAGTACCTATAATTTTCATGAATTATTGCTTTTATTGATAACGTTCTTTTTCTTGATAATATTGTTGTTACTTATTTTAATTTTTAGTTTTTTTTGCATTCACAATGCAATTTTTATTACAGAAAAATGGAAAATGAAGTATTTAGAAAAAATCGACCCGTCTCACGCTGACTATACAGCGTGTAAGAAGTATTGGATAAATTCGACGCTTCTCGTAGCGACTCCGTAGCTCAGTGGTTAGAGCAGTCGCCCGGAAAGCGAAAGGTCGTGGGTTCGAGTCCCATCGGAGCTAGTTGTGAGACGGGTCGATTTTTTCTAAATACTTCATTTTCCATTTTTCAATATTGTTGTTGTTGTTGTCATATTCACTTTTTGCTTGTTTCAGCAATTGTTCATTTTTATCCACAAAATTTTACAAGATACTTAGTTGAAAATTATGTAACATTTAATTTTCAACTAACTCTAATCGGATATGTTTTTGTAAACTGCGATTTCGCACGTTTTCTGTCCATTTAATATTCATTTGAGACAATACTTACTCTCTGCACAAAATAAAACTGAGAATACTTAAAATGTTCAAAATTTTCAATTTCGGGAATTGCTTCTACAACATGGTCCACAGCTGCAGATCAGAACATTATTTACATGAACAGGTGATATGTTATTAAAGATTAAGTACAAATGTTCGCCTTATACTCAAAAGCATGCAAAAATATAAAATGTCTGTCAATAAATCTATTTTAATTACGTAATATAAATAAAAAGTCACCAGATTTATCGAGCACCTTCAAATTCTCTCAAGGAATAAAAACATTTTTCAACTAACCATTTTCGCAGCTCCGATTTGAAACGATTAAATGGCATCTCTCTATAGCTTGAGGTACCTTATTAATTAAAGTGTACCTTCCTATATTCGATGAAATATTCCTCTTTGATTGTTTTGTTTCTTTATCTAACTGAAAAATATCATAATGCGGGACACATACCTGTCCCGGCGGGACATTGTAAAAATCGACTGTTTCGCGGGACGTCCCGCTAAAATCGGGACACTTGGCGACGCGTAACAATAGGAGTAGTGTAAAGCTCACATAATGATGATGATGAAAGCTGATTGAGAGTTAAGTTAGCGAATATTGTGGAAACGAAATAACAAATTGTGAGAGATGCGGTCCACAAATCTTTTTTTAGTTTATTTAAGTTGTTTATGTTTCTCAGTAAGTGAAATTTGTATTTCGTATGAGAAATAAATATTCTTTAACCATAAATCATTTACTGCATAATAATGTCATTGTAATTCCATGATAGAGCAGATGCGCTAAAAAGAGTTACAGGATTGTCAGAGAATTAAATTTGAAAATGTGCAATTAAAAAGTAAAAGAGAAGAGAGAAAAGGAGTTTGTAAATTCGAAACACCTACATAGAGCTAAAATTCAAACGCAGAACTAAAGTCCATCTTCTACGAAAATGTCTAAAACTAAGAAACAAAAAAGAAATTGATCATTAAACAGTTTCATTCTCGCCTCTTTTCTTCAGTGCCACATACAGATTTGACCCGATGACAGCGGTAGCTGTCAGCTGTATGAAAATTGTTTATTTAAAAAAATTACCACCGAGTCAGATTATATAGTTTGTGGCACTCTCCTCTACCCGGCAAAACAGTCCATCCTCTACTGTGCGATAAGGATCGCTTGGAGCTTGTATGACATTGAGAGGAGCGCTAGTTGACTGATTGACTAGCTGTCAGGTTAGTTCCAATTTCGACCGTGCGCCAAAAGATCCATGTTGCACTGTACGCAAAACCGTTAAAATAACTAAAGACCTTAAGAAAATTCGCCCACCAAACAGTTTCATTGCACCTATCTTCTTACAACCCTCCTCAGTGTACTCTCCACCTTAGAACACCGCATCTCGCCCAAGCGATGTAGGGAATCCTTCCCCGCCAAAAACCGGGAATGCAACAATGGCGGGATAGTATCGGCCCATTTCGACGTCCCTTCCAAGTGTTGCCACTGCTAATTAAAAATAACTAGCCTACGTTATTGTATTGCTGAATATTCATGCGTGGCATAGCTTGGCTTTTTGCTGACGAATCGCTATGGAGCGAAGATTTAGCGATTACTGTCGACGGCTGAACAGGCTCACGAGGCATGTCGCTAATGTTTTTATCTTAAGGTTCTTTCTACTTTTTTAATTTTTGTCAGTTTACACAGCTTTGACCTCCACTGTTTTCAGACTTTAATTTATTGATGTATGTTCGTTCGGTGTTACTGTAGTATCATCTTCACTTTCATTTTCTTTTTAATTGTGTACCTACCAGTAATGTCAGCAGATGGATACTCCGAATAACTATAAAAATGTTAAATGGTAAAGAAAACTGTTAATTATGCCCCAACTCAATATGTCATAATTTGTTGACATTTTCCTTAACAAACACCGCTTTGTACAACCACGTAAGGAATAATAGACGTTTTAAAACGCGTAACATTCTTGGTTCCAATGGCAAAATTCTTATAGACATTTATCAAACTGAAGTAAATGTGTAATGTCTACCGGTACCTTACAAGAACTAAATGTCAAATAGGCCATAAAATTAAGTAGCGAGTAAGTAGAATGAGTGTGGGATATAATATCCTAGAATAATTGCAAGAATCTAAAAGACTTAAGGCTGCGTGAAAGTCACGAGGAAGCGAGCCTAACTACAAGCACAGATAATATAATACTATACAAGTAAAAGTGTCAATGGACGTAAAGTATCTGAATTTGAAGATCGAATTTTAAATCGCTCAAGTTTGATTCAAGATTGAAAGGACTCTAATTCAGCTTTAGGAGCATCTGGCGTCTCTTTCATACGCTCGACATTAAAAGATACGCGGTGATATTTGAGAAGAAGTTTTTTGGCAATAATTGCCTGGCAACTGTAATTGATCAATCTGGACTAATTAATTGGATCGATGTTGCTCCATTCAAGGTATTGTTTGGCTATATCTTAGCAACAGGTTGCTACATTTTGACATTTGCCATAGCCCATAACTCCTCGATGTGGTCGTGACGTGACGTCATATTTGGTGGGGATTGCCAGGAATTGCGCAATTTTAGTTGCTCGTGTAAGCACGCCATAAAGTTGAGTTGCGTTCGAGTATTTGGGCATTAAAATCTTTGGCATCTCGGCTTTGAGGTCTAATTTGCAAACTCCTATTTTTATAAAAGATTAATTTCATGCAATTCAAATTGACTTAGGCTGTGCATTATAAAATCATTTTACAAACCAATACTAGGTAGGTTCATAGTCTTCAAAGACTTCAAGCGGATCTCGGTGGACGTTGTGTACCTACTCATTGTAGGTCAAACAGCCAATTTGGGTTGTACAACTTAAAACCTAATTTATTTATAGTTTGTGAAAAAAAAATATTTAAAATTATTTCCGTAATCATAAGATTACATTCCACTTTTCCCCCGCTCCACCACTAGTTGCATGTCCTCTACCTTATATGTAGAAACCAATCGGAACAGCGGGCGGGACGACAGAAATGGACATTATGCTTTTTTCCAAAGAAATAATTACTGCAACCTTGCAGCAATTATGAGCTTTAAACATGCTCGTTAAAGTCTATTTTTATGAGTTTCTTTCTTTTTCTTTTTCATTAATTTAAACCAGTTTAAATCAATAGATTTCATACGACTACATAAAACATGGTATTTACTAATTTTACTGGTTGTTTTATCTGGCTTCGTATAGATATTTTTCTTTTTACCAGAAGACCGGAACTTTATTGATAATCTTTGCAGTCTGTCTTTCCTGTCATTGTCAGGAACTAATAGATGTTACAATTTTGAATGCGGGTTGTTCTTCTTTCGTGTCGATCGTAGGATATATAATGAAATCTTCCACGCCCAGAGATCGGCTAATCGAACCGCAGGCTCAGTAGCAGACCACAGGTTGTCGTGACGTCATCGAGTATACCTACAGCTGATCGGGCACCCGGGGCAACGTAGGAGATGGACTCACTCCACATAGATTTTGGATTACACCGCACTCGCACTGATTGTTTAAAATTCAAAATTCAAATCATTTATTCATTTAAGACTGATACAGCACTTGTGAACGTCAATGAAGCTACGCTATCGGTTCGCAAATCCTACGGCGGGAGGCCTTGTAACGAGAAGAACCGGCAAGAAACTTGTTAATGGAATAGCCCTATTCGGGTTGTGATAATATGTTTTGTATGTGCACGTAAAAAAGACAAAATATATTCAAATTAGAGTTAAGAGTCTGACTGGCTGTCTTCCGAATTTTATTGGTTTGATTACCTAGGAACCATAGTAACTACTATCTCTACGAACCATTTACTATTTAGAAAGTTATTTTCAAACATTTGTATTCAACTTTTACTACTTTGCTACCCTATAAATTATCTTAATTTTCTTTATATGAAACCAAAGATTTATCGGGTTTGTGAAATGTTTGAGACCCACTACTACCTCAATGCGGTCGATGCCCACAAGCGCCCAGTTTATATTTCGATTGGCAGCATTTACAATTTCCGTAATTAAACAAGTTTTTACAAACTTTGAATTAAACCGTTTCTTTAATACTTGTTAATCCATAAAAAAGGTTTTAATTAATAATATGAAAGTTGTTAAAATTTCATTATTTTTAACATTTTGAGACAGCCTTCAACTGATCCTCACCGATATTTTATGATTAGGTATGTCCATTCATGTTAGGACTCTTACTACCACTAGCCAGTTGTTGGAATAAAGTCAGAAAAAAGATGTACGGGACGACCTTACTTATACAAACCAGAACAGAGTTCTCTGCCGCAAATTTACTCCTCGGTCCTGTGCTGCCCGCATCCAGCGGCTTCCCGCGACCTTGACTAGATCGTCGGTCCACCTTGTAGGGGGTCTGCCCACGGGACGTCGTCCTGTACGCGGGCGCCATACGAGAACCTTTCCGCCCCAACGGCCATCAGTTCTCCGCGCTCTTTGTCCCGCGCACTGCCACTTCAGCGATGCAATCTTTCGAGCGATGTCGGTTGTTTTAGTTCTCCTGCGGATCTCATCATTTCTGATTCATGTCTTTAATACTAGCAGACAAAACAATGAAAAATAATTACCCGACCACAACACTAATTATCGAGTAGGTTACAGGTTACGACAGTCATTCATGGTTAAACTATAGTTACTATACCAAAGGAAAAAAAACAATGTAGCTCATATACCATCAACTCATAATAAGGATATCGTGAGAAATTAATATAATTATTGACCCAAACGGGTATATATAGCGAGAGATCAATGGATCTGCGGGAAAGAGACGACAAATCACCCGAACAAGTGTGATAAGGACGGGTATACAAACGTATGATTATGGTCAGCAAATTGGCGCATTTATGTTAAAATTCGATGCGCAACGCAACGCATCTGCTGTCTTTATTTTTGAAATTGTTGAGCAAAATTAACTTTTATGTCATATAAGTAGTTTTAGCTACAAAATTGAGTTATAAGTTAAAGGTGGCAAGACTACAATGAACAAAAATAAACAAATTAATTTTACTTTTTTGCATTTACAATATATTTATAATACAATTTTTAAATATTGAAAATGAAGTATAAGAAATAATCGACCCGTCTCACAACTAGCTCCGATGGGACACGAAGCCATGACCTTTTACTGTCCTGACCATTCGCTCTAACCACTGAGCTGAACGACTCCGTATTTCTTATTTTTTTTTTTATTTATTTGTATTTCAGTGGTTAACTCTTTACCAACTGAACTAGGTACGTGATTACCTACTACGAATAGTCGAGCCATCGATCATGGAAAAAGGAGTTTGTCATGACCCCTAAACCGAATTAGAATCTTATCAGTTATATAAAAAAACTTAAGTACCTATATTCCAATATTAAACTAGTGGCTCCCCGGCGTGGTACCTGTGGATTTCCACGGGAACGGACAAAACACAAAATTAGGAAAAAATATAAGTTTTTGTCACTCACTAAGAATACAGCTGCTTTTATAATGGTGAAAGAAATTTTAAAATCGGTTTAGTACTTTTTGTGTTTAGCCATTACAAAACAAACAAACTTAAAAAGTAATTAAAGTTTTTAATATTCGTATACCTAGATTAAAATAAAAATATACATAAAGGTACCTTTACATTTTGTGTATGGAAGTAGTGTCGCACGCGCGCAGGTGCGAGGTTAATAAAACTGTCTCGTTAGCGGTACCTGTCACTGGTAGACGGAATACGCACGCGGACGGTAACTTTTGCGTTGTGGTTACTGGTTTACTGCTCTTCTTTGCCTGAAAATTTGTGTTTGCCTATATTATGCTCTAAACAAACAGACGCGACTAAGCGTCTGCGAAGCGGTAGCGTCAGTCACGCAGAGGACGCCACTTTGTCGCTTGGTTGTATGTGTATGAGATAAGGCTCTTTCTACATTGCGACACTCAATCTTCTTGTGTACGACTTCAGTCGATGAAACCTGTCATTTGTGTTTTATAATGGTTACGTAGTGTGCGAGTACTATACAATGTATGGGAGATACGCCTTGGCGAGTCGACTCCTCGACTGGCGTCGGATACTAGTCGTCTGTAAGTGAGTATTTGATAAAAAAATTGCGGAAGTAAGCTATTATATTCATATTATTTATTCATTCATAAACATGGGTATTACAAAGATGTCAGTGAAATACAGAAAAAAATAGGTACAGCCATGATTCACCTTAAAGGTATATGAACATTATTATTTTGTACACACTAGAACCGCAATTATTTGATTAATATAAAATTTTACTTAAATAAAATGTCAATATGAAAATGTCAATATATGAAGATGTCAATATATGAAAATGTCAATATATGAAAATGTCCATACATGAAATGTCAATATCCTTATAATTATTATTAGGCGTAGAACTACATATAACTAGATGTCTATTTTATCATTTAAAAATAAGCTTATGTCATAACTCATAATACACTTTTTCAGCAAGGTTGAGCCTCACCTAGCGAGCAGCCTCGCGCGAGGCAGAACGTTTGCCACGTGCGGCGGGCCTCGCACGAGGCTGCTCACTTGGTGAGGGAGGACCCGCCTAATCACGTAGAAACGGCTGATCGGATTTTTATGAAATTAAAACATAGAATACTTTTTTCCTGATTATTGGTCCCCTAAGTATTTTCTCGAATGTCCACGCGGACGAAGTTGCGGGCGGAAGCTAGTAAATAATAAGTGTCTGTTTCACAATCAAAACTTAGTTCTAAGTAGCTTAGGTACCACGAACTTTTAGGGTACTTAAGATGGTTTAGGTTTCTATACCCTATTTGTACCCCCTGGGTTTGATTTTCGGAAAACTACGAAATGGGTTGCCTATTTGTTATAAGAAGTAAGCCTACAAAGTTTCAAGTTGAAATGTCTATTTTACCCCTGATTTTTCATTCAAAATTTCACACCTATTTCAACCTTTTAGGGGTTGAATCATGTTCAGCGTGTCAAACATCAAAATTAATGCCATTTTTGCAATCGTCATCCCATAAAACCTCAATAACGACATCCATATCGATTTTTAGGTTTATTTATCCCATTTAACCTCTAAGGGGATGGTTTTCGACAAAATTCGAAATATGTGTTGGCTTATTTGTTTTACTTTCCGACCATAAGCCTAAATAAAAAATTTAATGAAGGACTTTCCAGATACAACATTTTATCCCCCTTTTTACCCCTTCGGGGGTGGAATTGTCAAAAACGCCGACGCAGGAAAATATTAATTTTCAATTGCCAGCCTAAATACAAAGTTTGAAGATCCTAACTTCAAAACTGACGGACTTTCATACACATATTCATCCCCTATTTTACTCCCTGGGTTTGTTTTTGGGAAAATTACGAAGTGGGTTGCCTATTTGTTTTGAGAAGTAAGCCTACACAGTTTCAAGTTGAAATGTCTATTTTACCCCTGATTTTTCGTTCAAAATTTCACCCCTATTGCAACCTTTTAGGGGTTGAATCATGTTCAGCGTGTTAAACATCAAAATAAATGCCATTTTTGCAATCGTCATCCCATAAAACCTCAATAACGACATCCATATCGATTTTTAGGTTTATTTATCCCATTTAACCTCTAAGGGGTTGATTTTCAAAAAAATACGTAATATTTGTTTGCTTATTTGTTTTAATTTTCGACCATAAGCCTAAATAATAAATTAAATGAAGGACTTTCCAGGTACAACATTTCATCCCCCTTTTCACCCCTTCGGGGGTGGAATTGTCAAAAACGCTGACACAGGTAAATATTAATTTTCAATTGCCAGCCTAAATACAATGTTCATCATACAAACATTCATCCTCTATTTCACCCCCTTAGGGGTGGAATTTCCAAAAATCCTTTCTTAGTGGATGCCTACACTGTATAACGTATCTATGTGCAAAATTTGAAGTCTCTAGGTTTAGCGGTTTGGGCTGTGCGTTGATATCTCAGTCAGTCAGGACTTTGAATTTTATATATATAGATTTGAGGTCCCATACAATTAACACCCATTCTCCTGAGAAGAGTTTTGCATCCATGAGTAACTTTCAAGGTTCCTTCGCGGCGACTACCGATGGGATTCATTACAAAAAAGTCAAGATGTTTCGGATAAAATTTGCAAACTCGCTTATATACATGGATGGCAGTGTTAGAATTTTATATTTACGAAAGTAGGGTACAGTACACATGAGTCATCTTGTTTTAGACCAAAAATGGCTCTGAGACATTTCTTTTGTGCTTTAAGAACACTTTGTTTGTCAGTACTATTAGCCCAGAATATTATACATATGAAAAGCCCTTGGTGCAGTAGCTAGCACGCTTGGCCTGCGGTCGTTCGTTCACGGGATACCCATCCCGTTTGCGTTTGCATACCGACCATTGCGAAAGTATTGACCAAATCGACAAAAAAAATATTATCTTGAGCTCTTCCGTGCTTCGGAAGCCGTTGGTCCCGCCGGCTGCGTTTGCAGTCGTTTAATACCCACCAATACGCATTAGGCCCCCCGCGTGGATGGGTCATGGCCCATTCTCCTTATCTATCTATAAGAAAGGCCTGGGCCCCAGCAGTGAGGACTTATAATGGCTTATGATGATGACGATGAAGCTACAAAAATATCTTTTTCATCTCTCATATTCGGAAAGTGATGTATATTTAAACTGAGCAGCGGGTTTAAAACTCTGCGTTCCACCCTAGGGTGGAAAAGTATTTCCAAAAATAGAACTGAATTTGGTTACAGTCAACCATAGAGTTACCTCATCGGCAATGAAAAAAATTTCTACTAATTAAGTATGTATGGGGCCGGGACTTTTTCAAAAATGAATTTTATAAAAATGAGAATATCTTAAAAACGTTGCATCGTAGCTAAAATCTAACAAAATTTTCAACCCCCTATGGTACCCCGGAGATACTAAGGACGCATCCATCATCATCATTTCAGCCGTACGACGCCCACTGCTGGGCATAGGCCTCCCCCAAGGATCTCCACAACGATCGGTCCTGCGCTGCCCGCATCCAGCGGCTTCCCGCGACCTTGACCAGATCGTCGGTCCACCTTGTAGGGGGCCTGCCCACGGAACGTCGTCCGGTTCGCGGTCGCCATTCGAGAACCTTTCCGCCCCAACGGCCAACGGTTCTCCGCGCTATGTGTCCCGCCCACTGCCACTTCAACTGAGCAATCCTTTGAGCGATGTCGGTCGTTTTTGTTCTCCTGCGGATCTCATCATTTCTGATTCGATCGAGCAGGGAAATACCAAGCATCGCTCTCTCCATTGCTCGCTGGGTAACCTTGAGCCTTCTTATGAGACCCATAGTAAAAGACCACGTCTCGCTTCCATAAGTCATAACTGGCAACACACACTGGTCAAAGACCTTAGTCTTGAGACATTGAGGAATTTTGGACGCAAATATATGCCGGAGCTTCCCAAACGCTGCCCATCCGAGCTGGATTCGACGAGAGATCTCTTTCTCGAAGTTGGACTTACCTAATTGGATTGTCTGTCCTAGGTAGACATAGTGGTCAACAACTTCAAGTGTAATGTTCCCAACATTAACTGGAGCGGATGCAACATGGGCATTGGACATGATTTTCGTCTTATCCATGTTCATCTTCAGACCCACTCTTTGGGAAGCATTGCTGAGATCTTCGAGCATTGTGTTCAGGTCTTCCAAAGTCTCAGCCATGAGAACTACATCATCGGCAAACCGCAGGTGTGTTAGGTACTCGCCATTGATGTTAATGCCGAATCCTTTCCAGTCCAGTAGCTTAAAAATATCCTCCAACGCAGCTGTGAACAGTTTCGGAGAAATGACGTCTCCCTGTCTCACACCTCGCTGTAGTTGGATAGGATTAGAGCTCTGGTTCTGTAATCGGACCGACATGGTGGCGTTTTGGTATAAGTACCTTAGCACCTCGATGTACCTGTAGTCTATTTGGCACCTCTGGAGAGACTGCAGCACTGCCCAGGTCTCGATCGAATCAAAGGCTTTCTCATAGTCCACGAACGCCAAACATAGTGGCAAGTTATACTCTTCGGTCTTCTGTATAACTTGCCGCAGCGTATGAATGTGGTCTATGGTACTATAACCTTTTCGGAAACCGGCTTGTTCGGGAGGTTGGAAGTCGTCGAACCTGCGAGCGAGACGATTCGTAATGACTCTCGAAAACAGGACGCATCCGATGGACATATATTTTTTTTATTTTTTTGTTCAAAAAAATGTAATAGATAAAACAGAGAAGGCGAAGCCCCCCGCCACCATGAAAAGCCGAAATGAAAAGTAGAGTGTATTACTCGGCAGCAAAATTAATTTCACCTCGGGTGACGTATATTGAATCCCTCGCTGCGTTCAGGATTTTACTTTAGAATCCTTCACTGCGCTCTGGATTCAAAATAGCGCCTTCGCCGTAAATATGCTATTTTGCTCCCTTGTTATACAATCTACTATTTTTACTATGGCTATGTAAGTAAGTATGGTAAAAGAACATAGGGACAGCCTTCGCCGCGCGACCAACGTTACCTACCGCATCGCTCCCGCTTCGCAGACGCGTCAGCACGTCTGTGTGTTCAGAGCTTTATGATGTGTATTTAGGTAACATTTAAAGCCCATAATCTCAGGACACAAATTTGTGCAACAATACAATTGATTTCCGGGAACCCCGAGCGAAAGTCTAGTTATGATAGTTAAATCATTTTTTTTATTTAAATTACTAGCTTAATTTTTGAAATCGGTTCAGTAGTTCCGCAGTTTACCCCCTACTACCTCACAAACTTTTCCTCACAAAGTTTTACATAGATGAGTCTGAATTTTTCCATTGCAGCGCGAACCTCTACCTTCCTTCCATTTCGCGCGGTTTTGAGCTTTGCATAATATCATGATGAAAAAAAACTTAAAATCTTGCAAGAATTTACGGCTGACACGAGTTTTATTGTAAGATGATTTACTTAATAAAACAATTTTAGTATTGAGAAATATTTTAACAATGGTGAACTTTGAGTTGGGAAAGGACAAAACTCTAAATACAAAGTACAGAATAACTAAGTTCTTTGTTCAAGATGAGTCATAGGTACGTAAATTATGTTTTAAATACAGTCAACAACTTTTTTTGTTTTATTTCATTTATGGAATGTCGTAAAATATTTATTAATTACGAAATAACTCAGTAATGTACTGTTTAGTAATGAAATAAAAAGTAAACTGTGTTAAAAAGGAGCTTTTTGCAATAATTAACTGACCGGACTAAAAGTTTTTATACAACAACCGTAGTTTTCTTTTTCAATTGCTTAAAAATCTAACCTGGCAGATTAGATATACCTACTTGACATCGGTTTTCTAATCACTCATCAAATGCTATAAAGTAATTAAAAAGCTATAGACCGCCATTCATCCAACTTAAGTCAATGTTAAATTAGTACTTTGCAATTTGGTGTTAAATTCCTTAACTGTTTTACGAGCACACGCAATATTGAAGATCTCTGACAGCAACGTCGATTCCAACCTTTATTTTAATCTAGATAGAGTTGAAATTTGTTTGAGTGTGTCGTTTTTTGTGTAGTGTCGTATAATATTTGGTATAAGGTGTCGTAAGTAGCCTGTTCTGTCGGTCATTAGCGACAACGAGACGAGAGAAAGAAGTGTTTTAGTTACACAGCTTTATGATCTCTCGTTAAGGTCAATGGATTCGGTACTGAATATTTCCTGAACAAAATAATGTAGCTGGACGATGTACAAAGTAATAAGAGAAAAGCACTTTTTAAGAGTTGTAAAAGGCAATTTTTTTTAATTGTTTGTTTTGACTGTCGTATCATAAGAAATCGATCTTTTAACACGCCTGTTTTATAGTTTATAAGGACCGCGGATCATATCATTGATTGAACTGTTACGTTTCATACTCATTACTAAAATTATACTGCCCTGTTATTCACAAACCGTCAGAAACGATCGCGACAGCGGAAAGTATGCGTTGTCACTGTCACTCACATTAAAATAGACAAAGAAAAATTAGGGGACTGATTCACTGCAACTCTCAACATTTTTCCTGATGGCAATCAAATTACTCGACTACTCAGCCAGTTGCTGAGTATAACTTTAACTTTATAATACTAGCATAGAATACATCAACATCAACGCGATTGTCCCAGGCCGTCGACCGACGGCGACGTGTCACCAACTGAGTCAGTTGTCACAAAAGGCTGTACAAATGTAAAACACCATTATGTGCTGCTTTACATGCAGATTGGGATCACTCTATCGGGTCTGAGCCGACAATGGAGGTTTCAGAACGGGTTATTAATGAGGATCATCTCAACTTGAGGTAGAGGTTGTTTAGAGAAAATATGGTGGTACCTTGATGTGTTTTATATGATCACAATCACAAAAAATGTTTTTCTAGGAACAGTAAGATTTGCAACGTCTTCTTAAAGTTAAGACTATATAGATAAATTTTCGCTATCGTAAACCTTTGTTATTTTGTTCATGAAAATAAAAACATCCGATATATGGTGAGGAATATCAATAAACAATTAATGTAACGAGGCCACGGAGGAGGAGAATAACAAATAAACAAGATGCAATGCCTTAAAATATGTGTTCACATTTTTCCCTTTTGCATTTATTATACATATTCATTGTTTGGATGATGTGACAAAAAAGGAGCAAAACTCAAAAACCATTCTGCTTTTGTTTGTTTGCAAACATATACTCGAACCCACATTGTATAGTAGCGACACCTCTTAAGCGTTCAGCCAAAACATTTCTTGCAGTCACTAACGAAGTTACTTTGCAAGTTCATTCTTGGGCTACTGGTTGACAATCGTCGACATTATTTCTATAGCAAAATCATAAGCATATCTATAAAAAAGGCAAAAGGCTTGCATACTTCGCGGTCAACCTCCTCAATGTCCATAGACTTATTTATTGCCCAGTCTAAGATAAAGGCTATATTTATTCCGAGCCCCTTAACCTAGCCGTATGTTCGAGCCTGCCTCTAACGGGTATATCAGTCACAATTTAAACAAAAATACGCATCAGCCCGATTTGATTCCGACAGCAGTGGGCTTCGTTACAACGGCGAGTAGCGTCGGCAAAGGACGGATCTGTTTATTTTAATTATTTTCATTTGACCAAACATTTCACGTGTGCTGTATTATTCTTACATGATTTCGAGGCAGCGTCTCCCGTATCCCACTAAGCGTTTTAATACTTTCTTCTTCTTGATCAGGTCAATAGTTCAAACACTTAGATTATTAAGATTTAAATTTACCCTTCCCATAATCTGGCGACGGCAATTGCGTTTAATCAGTCGCCGAGTTCAGCTCTTCCCTGCTCCTTTCGTTGGGCGACAGAGGACATACTAATAAATGAGCCACAGTTTGAAACGAGGCTCCACAGTTGCAGTGGGTGTGCATGTTGTTGATGAAGCCCCATCTCGCCCTAAAATTGAGTTCGCATATCTTACTTAAAGCAGACGATATTAATAGAAGAGAAGCTTTAACGTAGAAGAGAGAACGATGCATTCATACTAAAAGTAAAGGCTTCTAATATTTGGTCAAGTTTAAGTTTCATGTTGTGACATAAATATGACCGTGAACTGTTTTTCCTACGTAGATAATATCTACCTAAAGGAGCTCTGAAATTCTTTACATCACGTTTTCTGGTAAATATTGTCAGTAATTTATTTTATGATTAAGAGATTGTTTTAACTCTCCATAAGTATAGAGTTATGAATTGGTTAAAAGTTATTACGAAAATTCTTAAAAATGTCTTTTTGAATAAATGTGTCGAATCGAAAGTATAATGTAATGATACTCTTTTGTTATTGCTAGTGCCAACTATAAAATTAAAAAGGATATACTAAAAATTGATTATTTGATAGTGGCTTAGAGTAGATCAGATATTAGAAAATTTCCTTTAGATTTCGCTACTGCAAATTTTTCTGCACCCACTACCACCTAGAAAGTAATAAGTCGGTAAAAATGTGCATACAATGCCTGCATTTGAAATGCAAAGTGCACGCATTCTGAGGTCGGCACGGCCGTCACTCAGGATCACCCATTATATACCGCAATGCAAGTAATGCTTACCATATAATAACTTCGCATTTACCCCAGCTATACTAATATTTTGATTATACTTTTGTTGCTACATTTTTTTAATCAAATAAACCATGCGTCAAATAAACCATCTACGATCTTAACCTCAGTCTTAACAATAGTGGATAGCCAAAGGGTTTTTCTTGACTTGTACACCATATCATCGAGCATAACCAGTGACACCAGTGTCATAAGTATTTGTTTAACAATTTAAGAGTAAAACGCCTCTAATCAAAAAATCGACTGTGGAACAGTTGTGAATTAGAGGGGAGGTCTTAACAAGAAAAAAGAGAAATAATAAAAGTCCGTATAGAATAAAAAAACCTTCAAAGAGCACAAGCCAACAAGTTATAGCCCTCTCAGCTCAACCATAACATGAACTTTAAAGTTCTAAAACAAGTTGACAAACATTGAACAAATCCTCAAATGCAGTTCAAGAATAATTTTCTTCATAACTTAATTCCGCTACACACTCGTTACGATCCAAGTTGGCGCAATTAAGTGAAGTAAGTTAGCTAAGTAAGCCCAAGTTTGGAGATGTACGGCTCGTTTTAATGCAAAGAACGTGTTGGGATTAACTTATTATAACTTAAAGTTATGTGAGACGAAACGATTCTCATAGTTTTGAGTTGTTATGATTTTCTTAATGTATACAAGATACTAAATTATATAGGTACGTGAAAAGCCAAATGTGTCTTTGATTCAATCAGTGGATGAATTTTCGTGTGCAAATTCGGAGAAAATGAAAGTTTATTTAGTTTGTCTCAAAAGTGTTTTAATAGAATATAAAAGATTTGTAAAATAGCATAGTGGGCGATGAGTAATTGATATTGACTATTTAATTCAATTAAAATATCTATCATGAAAATTCGTCTGTGCGTTTAAATCTTTTGAACCACCATTATAATCAATACCAGTTAAACAAATAATATCCGCCATTTTTTATAACCATTTACTAATAGGATGGTTTTTGTAATAAATTAATCAATGTACCTATATAATATACCTAATTGACTAAGAAAATTTAAAGCTTTTGTTTTCTTTATTTACGTGAAGTTCATTATTTATTATTTCTCTTTTACCGTCAAGGTTACTACACCCATAAAACATTTGAGCTACAAAATCGTTTTAAAGAATAACAAATGCAATGCAGAGAACATCAGGAATGATGAACATTTTTAGATGTTTACGAGTTTTTCACCCCTGACAATAAAACGCTAAGGTAAAAATAAAAGGTGCACCAAGGAAACTGCCACTGAATGTGAGCTGGCGACAGTACTTACTTCGACAGGGATGTTGTACCTTTGGTGTGTGTAGAATATTGATTAATTTATTTGTACTATGCAATTCAATTAAAATAGAGCTATGTACTATTAATAGTAGTTTATGTGTCTGTCGCATAATGAGTGTTTTAATACCGAGTTATGTGCAATTGTGCAGTCTCATACACTACTTTATCTACACTCATTACATTTATTATTTATTTCAAAAATAAAGCAAATCAATATTAATTATAAAATGTGAATTGGTGCCAAACTCCACTTATAGGAGTCTATACGGTCTATTCCTTCTAAATTCAAAATTCTTATTTAAAAAAAAGGTTTCTGATTGTTGCCGGCTAAAGAAGGGCTTGAAAGAGTTGGAAGTCAGTCAGTCAGGGCCAGTAAATCCTACGGTTGCCATGACTGTTAAATTAAGAAATATAAGTGTTTTATAATGAGTGACAGCTGTATCCGGATGTTTCATAATGGTCATTATGAAACACCCGGATACAGCAGTTTTATTTTTTAAAGTTGACTATGGCATAAAGTGTATCATTAGACGTTCAGGCATGAGTTCATAATTCGAATATTATAACATGAGTGTAGATAAAAAATATTAATGTCCATTTTATTGAACCTTATAAAAATAAAGTGCCAAAACTATCAAAGGAAAATTTAAACAAGAAAAATTGATAACTTATCTTATCTTATAAATTAAATTTAGACTAGGTTAGATTGGATTGTGCATTTATAACACTTTTTACAATATATTTTTAACTACAGAGAAACAACATCTTTTACTTGTTCAGACGGAAAGTAGAATACAAGTTGATTTTCAAATCAAGATGCGAGAAGTATAGGAAAAATTGAAAAAGAAAAAAACCATCAGCCCTTTAAGTAGCTTTAAGGCGGCTGCTCACAGTGATCCTACCACCACATTATTTCCTATAATTACAGAATACAAAATTCTTAAGATACGAGAATGTTCAAATTACAGCATTATAAGTTCCAATAACGTTTGTTAGTTTTTCATAGTTTTTTTCTTTATTATAATAATATTACCTATTTGAAAAGCGAAACTCTCTGCACACCTGTCTTCAGACAATGAGGTTTTCTCCCGAACTCCTTGCGACTAGTCCCCGCATCTGTCTCTCGTGCCTTATAAATCCTCATTAGCCACCCCGCTGGCTATAAAGCGGGCCGCGGCGTTATGGTTACGCGCCCCTGTCTTTGTTGGAGTGATTGAAAGGTTGCGAACTCCTGACTTCTTGGGAGATCTTCATAAGAGGAAATTAGTGAGACGGTAGCTGTAGCCTCTAAACTAAAAGTCTGGCTTGACCATACAAACAACTCAATTCAACAAAAAAACATACATTATACTTACCTTTGAAAATGAAGGTTTAGAAAAAATCGACCCGTCTCACAACTAGCTCCGATGGGACTCGAAGCCACGATCATTCACTGTCCAAGCGAATGCTCTAACCATTCGGTAATTTTTTTCCAATTAGGTAACTAGTCAACAATTTTTGCTGTACCAAAGCTCAGTCAGTCTTGAATTTGATTTCCCACTTGACTAAGCCAGTGCTTGTTACAAAAGACGGGTTAAGCTTTGCTGCTAAAGATTTTCTTGATAGCCTGCAAAAAGGATCAATTGATTTTGTTTTACATAATATCAATTTGTACACCTTCTTGTCATCAATTCGCTACACAAGAGCGATTTTTACCGCTGAGCTTCTGATAGTATCATCGTAGAGCCTCAAGCGCCGATTTTCCTCCGGATAGCGAAGTGAAGGCAAAACTTGTAGTACAATGTGGAAACTTCCCGTTTGATCACTATAATGTTACTTTAGCTTGTGCCCTCGCGTACGAACAGTAGCGTGTGCGTAAATTATGTGCAAGCGATAATCGACGAATGGTGGTTGATTGGGGGACTCGATCATACCGCGAACACAGGTCCGATATCAATTTGCATACTGGCCGGTTGACCGCAGATTAGCAGGGCGCGGAATGAGCGCGAAATTACGAATGCTTTCGTTCCATTTTTAAATAGGTAGATCCTCAAATTACTTTTTGTTCAGTGTAGAGTTCTGGAATCCGCGCCACATAACTTGGCATTTTGTCAGAGGGCGCTGATCGTGGTGGGCGGTCGGAAAAATCAGCCATATTCCCATGTCTTAATTTTAGTTCCAGATATTGACACGCGCCAAGTTATATGGCGCGTACTCTAATTCGAAAACAGATAGGACTCGTATGTGCTAGAGCTGACCAAACGGCTTCGTGTGCGATGAATTCGGTCATGTCGGGCATTCGATTATATTGCGATCCATACAAAAAGTACCTAGTGTATTGTATGTCCTTTTTCAAAGTCTCATCTATATCACACAATTTGAATTAGCACAAAGATTTTAGGGGACTATAGTGTCCATCAATACGAGAAATTTATACCATGGGGCCAACCTCGGAATCTTGAAAAAAAAATCCGTGGATGGCCCCATATTAAAAATAGTTTGTATTATGGACACTATCATCCCCTAAAATCTTTATGATAATTAAAATTTAAAGGTATATCTTTACCAAATATCAAAATTAGAGCAGTGGAGTGGGTTGGGCGTGAAAAGGAGGAAAGTAGTCAGATTGAAGTGGCACGAAATTAGCCTATTGGTTATTCCATACTCTTTGGTGATAGTATACGACGTATGTACAACAGTAAACTTTATAAAACATTTTCTAAGCAGTTGCTGTACAACTTCTGTGTTTATATCATCCATAGCTTCACGCATGATATAAATGAAACATATATTTTAACCGAACCAAATTCTAGGACCGGGCACTTCTTGAAATACGCATATGTTTGCAATACCGACCGTACTTATCGTTACAATAATTTGCCTATAAATAATTGACGGGACGCGTTCCGTGTCCCCGGGACATTTTATTTATTATTCAGGCGATGTTGCCAGTGTTCTGTCATATTACCCCTATATTGGGAAAATATTCGCCGGTCGCGAGGGGAATGTTTGTCGTCCGATTCTTTTGTTTTTGTAAGTTAGTGGCTTTGGAAATATGCGGTATGATGCAAGAACTGAACAACTGGCAGATAGAGACCGCATTCTATGAATCACTTATAGGTAAAGGGAGAGAGTGTGTTTATAAGTTTTAATGAAGATTGTATTGGAGGCACTGATTTATACCTACAAGTTAAAATTGACTTTGTTTGGGGTTTGTTCAGTAATAAAGTTAATTAAATTAATGTGCGTCAAGTTAGCAGCCTCACAACAGAATTAGATGGTTTTGATTATGTCAAAAAATACTGTATAAATAGTGTTAAATAGTGATGTATATTAAATAAATAGTGTAACTTTGATTCAAAAGATATTTGAGTATCTTAGTGAGGCTGCTAACTTAACGTCAAGTTAGCAGTCACCTCAAGAAATACAGTTCGTATCAATGTGATTTATATGTCAAAAAATACTGTATAAATAGTGTATCGTAAACGCAAAATTTCAAAAGTAGTGCTTTAATACAAGCCGAGATGTTAGGGTCTCTAAGTGGGCTGCTAACTTGACGTTTCTTGCGATGGAGATTCCAGGGAAACAGGTACAAGTTTTAAATAAATAAATACTTGAAAAATTACTGTGTGAAATAGTGAATCTTATGATATAAATAAAAAAAGAATTCTTCTTTGCTATTTTCAAAAAATCTAATGTTAACTTCTACCATACATTCGAATTTAGGTACAGTCGTGTACAGTTTTCTTTAGACGTACTGATATTGTCAAATTTTTTATTCCAGTCATTTTAAATGATACATAATCTATCGTATCATCATCATTTCAGCCGTACGACGCCCACTGCTGGGCATAGGCAGCGCAGGACCGATCGTTGTGGAGATCCTTGGGGGAGCCCAAGGATCTCCACAACGATCGGTCCTGCGCTGCCCGCATCCAGCGGCTTCCCGCGACCTTGACCAGTAGCCCGATTCTCGTAATATAAACCGTGACGATATCGTAGCGATTTAGTCGTTGAAACCATATTCGTATTCACAACTGTCGATAGAACTTGAGCGGCAGCGATTCTATCGAAGTGTCGTCGAAGTGTATTCTGGTACATTAATCGTCCTTCAATCGTTTCAAAACGATAACTCGAAGGTATTCTACTATTTAGATGACCTTTGTTTCGATCGGATTTCAACGACTAAACGTCAAAATAAGCGATCCAAGTGTCGTTGGACAAAAGTTCAATTAGCTGGAACTTTTGTGCGTGAAAAATAAGCTTGGGGCTAGCATATTTGTTATTATTTCTTTTTTATTTTATTAAATAAACTTTTGTACATAATACATAGGTAATGTAATATACAAGGCGGACTTAATACTAAAAGTATTTTTTGCCAGTCAACCGTTGGGAAACAGAAAACAATTAAAGCGGTACAAATTATATAATTATCTATAAGTAAGTACTAATATTATAAAGAGGTAAGATTTGATTGTTTGTTTGTTAAATTGTTTTCATCGAATAGGCTCCGGAACTACTGGACCGATTTAGAAAATTCTTTGATCATTAGAAAGCTACATTCGTTCAGGTACCACGCGGATGAAACCGCGAGAATCCGCTAGTATATTATAAACAAACAAAATATACAAGCTACATAATCGACGCAAACAGCGTAAACGGAGAAATAAATTGAGGGCTGCAAGATGGGACGCTTCCGAAATGCCGGAGAGACTTCAAAATTTTGGTACAAACACTCATTTATTATTTATTGTTAATTATTAATTATTAATTATTTTTTATTTATTATTTATTATTTATTATTTATTATTTATTATTTATTATTTATTATTTATTATTTATTATTTATTATTCATTATTCATTATTTATTATTTATTATTTATTATTTATTATTCATTATTCATTATTCATTATTCATTATTTATTATTTATTATTTATTATTTATTATTTATTATTTATTATTTATTATTTATTATTTATTATTTATTATTTATTATTTATTATTTATTATTTATTATTTATTATTTATTATTTATTATTTATTATTTATTATTTATTATTTATTATTTATTATTTATTATTTATTATTTATTATTTATTATTTATTATTTATTATTTATTATTTATTATTTATTATTTATTATTTATTATTTATTATTTATTATTTATTATTTATTATTTATTATTTATTATTTATTATTTATTATTTATTATTTATTATTTATTATTTATTATTTATTATTTATTATTTATTATTTATTATTTATTATTTATTATTTATTATTTATTATTTATTATTTATTATTTATTATTTATGAAAGAACGATCTAATCTAAATAACCTGAAAGAATACAACTAAAAATCTTTACATATCAACGACATTTGAGGAGTTGTACCTTCCATCACCAGCTCATCAGCATGTGATGATGACTACCAGATGCAAATACTTAAAAAACTTTAGAAAATCTTTAAAATACGTAAATTACCATAAAATTTACGGGTTTTCCTCGATTTCCCCTGGATTCCACCATCAGATCCTAACTTGGTAACAATGTGACTACCTCAGGAGTTTACTCTTTCGAATAAAAAAATAATCATTGAAATTGGTCAATAGTTCGCGAAGATATTGACGTGTAAAGCAGGAACTACCAGTCAAAAACTATGTGTTTTTTCAGGATTGTGAAAAAACTACTGAACTGACTACTTTAACTTTTTCAAGATACCACACATAAACTACCTACCTATTTTCTTTCAGATAAAAAAAGAATTATTAAAATCGGTTAACAACTGGCGAAGTTATGGTAAAACATACATAAAAAAATACTGTCGACTTGAGAACCTCCTCTTTTTTTGAAGTCGGTTAAAAAGTGGGTAGAAATATATTTGTTTAAATACCTAATCAATAGCATTAAACCGATTATACGTATGTATTGACACAATCAATAGTAGATTGTACAACAAGTGCATAAAAGGTACCATTTTACCCGAGACGTATATATCCATCCGAGCCGTAGGCGAGGGTGGATAGTCAATTCGAGGGTAAAATGGGTTTTATGTACGAGTTATACACTCTGCTTTTCACTTCAAGCGTGAGGAAAATAAATAACAATATTGCAAAAAAGAATAAATAAAGACTTCGCCATATTGGCGGGAAGACTTTCTTTTTCTTTTTTTTTATACGGGCATTGGCAGCACAGTGACTTTAGCATAGATCGTAGTCCATAATACTCTTGAAATACTTATTCCTTAAAAAACTTATTAATTTTGCCTAGTTTTATTAATTTAATAATTTATCATGGATTTTGTACAAAATTTAAGAAACAGAATGAAATACGTTAGTTATTAATAAAGTTTATTTAACGAAGTTTAATTGCGTGTGTGACTGTTTACCTGACGACCTTTGTCTTAAAGTCTGAGACTTAGACGAAGATTTTACTTTATGCACTAGAGCATAAAAAGCGAATTTATGCCGCCTATACCCAACATAAACACGAACTTTACGAGCATGAGAAGTGAAAAAATATATATTTCACTTTTTTGCTCGATAGTACGCACTTCACGATTGAAATAAAGTTTGAACCTTATTACTAAGGAGCAAAGTTCAACATTGATCGTCAGCATATATTCAGATTATTATGTAGAAGTTTACATTAGATTTTTTGAAAATAGCAAAGAAGAATTCTTTTTTTATTTATATCCTAAGATTCACTATTTCACACAGTATTTTTTCAAGTATTTATTTATTTAAAACTTGTACCTGTTTCCCTGGAATCTCCATCGCAAGAAACGTCAAGTTAGCAGCCCACTTAGAGACCCTAATATCTCGGCTTGTATTAAAGCACTACTTTTGAAATTTTGCGTTTACGATACACTATTTATACAGTATTTTTTGACATATAAATCACATTGATACGAACTGTATTTCTTGAGGTGACTGCTAACTTGACGTTAAGTTAGCAGCCTCACTAAGATACTCAAATATCTTTTGAATCAAAGTTACACTATTTATTTAATATACATCACTATTTAACACTATTTATACAGTATTTTTTGACATAATCAAAACCATCTAATTCTGTTGTGAGGCTGCTAACTTGACGCACATTTAAATTAACTAACGTATGATACAGGGTGTTAGGGGCACCCTTGCAAAAACTTTAACCATGGCTTCAGACCATCATGCTAAACAACGTACCTACAGCAAGAATTTTTTGTCGGAAATGAAAAAAAAAATTGGACTTTTCATAAAAATTTAGCAACATATCGGGACATTTTGTAAGGAGAGTCGAAATATTTTTTTCATTTCCGACAAAAAATCTTACTGTGCGTTGTTCAGCATGAAGGCCTGAAGCCATGGTTAAAGTTTTTGCAAGGGTGCCCCTACCCCTAACACCCTGTATAATAATATAAATACATCATGTTAAATCTTCAAAATAAATTAAGAAAAATAGAAGTCTCAATGCAAATATAAAACAATAGGTAATAACACCAAGCTGAAGGGAACTAGTTGCGCTAATTTTGCTGCAAAAGCGAGTTTTTTTTAGATTGGACACCATTACATACATTGCTCCAATCTTAAGCTCACCGTAGTTTTAAGCCCCTGTGTTATGGCAGTTGGAAACAACGACGGGTATTACTACATACACCCAGACACGAGAAATTATTGAAAAGTTCGTTTTCAACATTTACCCGACCGGGAATAGAACCCGGGACCTCAGAGATAGCGGCACCTTGAAAACCAGTGCGTACACTACTCAGCCACGGAGGTGTTAGTATACAATACAACATTGGTAGATAATTACATACAGGAACGTATGTATAGTAACATTTTTGAACGTACCAAAAGCTCACGTTTTGGTAAACAGCACTGAAACTCTGATAATAATTACCACATGCTCTCAAAGACGACTTAAACACGTGCATTAATATCTCTTCAAACCGTAAATCAACCGGAAGCACACGACACGATCCTCAACAGCATCCCGCCAAATCCCATCCCGATCAACAAGTCAAAAGTCAAAACTGCGGACAAGGAATTAATGAATCATTAAGCACTTACAGATTGTTATTCGATTAGGGGCTCCGCAGTCCTCACACACACAACTACATGTGGGATAAAGCTAAGGGGTCCGAACTCTGAATTTCGAATCCCGAATTTTCCGGAGGGAGTGTCGCCGCACTAGCACGTGACGCGTCGCGGCGGCCGCCTGCCCTACGCGAATGTCAAAGTTTGAACTTCGAACACGGAAGTTCGCGCGCGCGGGAAATAACACGTAGAAAGCTCTTTCTCGTTAAACTTTTTGGTTGCAAGTGCGTAGAGAAAGAATATAAAAAAGTGGGTTTTAAAATTAAAAGATTGATGATAATAAAATAAGTTTGAATTCCGCTGTATACGGAATTCAAACTTCAAGCTTCAAGCTTCAAGCGCAAAGAAAATAACACGTAGAAAACTCCATAATGTTATTAAACTTTTGTTTCAAGTGTGTAAATAGATGGTAATAAATATTTAAAAAATCGTTGTAATAAGTTGAAGATTATTTTCAATTCCAATATAAATACCCCAAGAGAATTGTTTTCTCCTTAAATATTTTGTTTTAGTGCATAGGTAAAGTTAAAAAGAAAAACATAAAAATATATTCTAAAATTATAATTTTATGTTTGATAAAGTTAAAACTTCGAATATCAACCTCAAATTAACTAATTAAACTTTTTGTTTTAATGAATGGAGTATTTATTAATAGTTTCTAAAAAGTAAAAAAATATCGTGTGATTTGAATAAACGGGAGCATAGAACTAAAAACAAACTATGTTTTGATTTACTCAGCTTTTGGCTTAGTAACTCCTACCTGATTAGGTACCGTTTAAGTTTTTAGTTAATTAAACATGAAGTTTTAACGACTTTCGGTGTTAATCATGCCAAAAGAAACGCTACTCTGTCAAGATAGCCTTTTTAACGTCTTCGTCTGACTTTCGATTCAAGTAATGGTGGAATTTGACGTTTAAACAGTTCCTCGAATTACGTCGCGGGCGATCTCCTTTTTAGAAAACTTTTTTACTGATCGTCTTCCGAAGCTGCGCAATAAAGACATTTGTATTAACTTGGTGATTGCATAAATGATTCAAAGTTAACCAAAGTACGTAATTTAACGTTGCTTTATTGTAATCTTATTCGTTGCTTTAAAGGTAAGATTGCTGAAGATTAACATTAAGTTTTTTTTTAGTTAAGTCAAGCATTTGACTGTCTACTTAAGTTTTTAATGAAGTGCCACAGTATAAAAAACCAAGTTAAGTAGACTAACAAGACTTACCTACTTGTTTCTTTTGTCGGCTAAGATTTAAGCGGAAAGAGATCACTTTGATTACATTACCAACTGATTCTCATTAACATTTCCTTTTCACCGGTTGATTGTCATTCATGCATAATAAGGGGACTTTACAAAAAGGCACCAGTAGCATTTTCCATGACGAATTTCGCCACAGGCGCGTTTGATCTCGCCGCCTTCAATCGAATAGTAAAAAAAATCGGTAAGCAATCGGAATGGGACCGCCCTCGGCTAATCGATATCATTGCCGACAGATCGATTTGTGATTAGAGTGCTAGAGGATCAGATAGATTTGATCCTTTTAAATTGTGTAATCAAAGTCATTTATAGAACTATTAGGTGATACGTAGACAAATTGGTAGGGATTTTTTTTATTTAGTCGTAAAATGTTATTGAAGTTATTGTGTCTAAAATGGAATTGGAACTGGATGACTAAAGTCATCCAACAAATTTAATTATTATCTAATGCTGCTAATAGTTATGTTTCTTTTTGTGTGATATCAGAAAAGGCTTTATAGAATTGTATCAAAATAACTATGTGTTAACAAACGTTTAGTAGGCGTAGATAGTCAAGTCAAATGTCAATAGTCATCGTTCTTACTAATTTGGATCAATTAAATTTAATTAACACAATAAACGCTATTCCACTATTATTGACAATAGAAAACCGATTACTAACTTAACTATAGGTTGAGGTTAAAATGACTTTTTCTGCGTCTATCAGCGTAACTAAACACGTGTGGTAAAATGGACAGGATGTTAATATTTGACGTTTCGGTTAGTCTTTAAGCTAAATAAATAAAAAAAAACTCCGATGGCCATTAACTTGTAGGTTGGAACCTTTTTGCATAGCTACGTCCATTATCTTGACAAGTTGCAATGGATAATTCCAAGGAGTTTGTACAAGGAAACTGGAGTTTTCAGCCTGAATAAAAAGTACCCCGAAAATTTGACATTTAGTACGTAGTGGTTGTCAGTTGTCTCGTATGACCATACGTATTTTTTCAAAGTGTAGGTGAGACGGAAGACAGCCACAGTGCCACAAAAAAGTGTTAGTACCGCACTCTCCAGTTACCTCAGTATTTAGTCTAAACTCTTTGGATAATTCTATTCTTGCGTAACGCGATTTACTGTCTATGGTAAAAAAAAAAAGAAAATACCGTTCCAATTTTAAATCTCGGTGTGTGTTACCGCGCTCAGCGGGCGCTAACGACATCTGTTGGCCGCTAAGTAGAACTATTGTGCGATTCGATTCGGTCGCGGGCGCTCTGTCAACTAGCCTGTATTTAGTGACGGTCGCGGTGGATTTCGAATTTGGAATGCGATTGTCGGCTCTTCGAGTATTGTGGTTAGTAGTAACGATTCGAAAAAAGTATTGATAGGTTTGTAAATAGTAGAGGTTTTAAATATTAGAAGCCCGAATCCGTTTAAGTTCAGACGTCGAGATTCGAAAGTCAAAAAGAAACCTTTCAATATGTATGTGACAGAAAGTTGAGGTGCCAACTTTAATCGTTAAGCCCTATTTTGAGACTTTTTTAAGCTAATAAACATTTATGATTATAATTTATTTCGAACCCTTTTGCAGATAGCACACCTAACACACGCTAGATGATTCTTTACGCGGTCAAAATCGAAAACGAATCTTTTACTATAAGCTTAGGACAAAAAAATACTGTCACTAGCGCCAAAAACGCCCAAGTCGTGCGCCGAGTTATCTAGCGCGCAATAATAATAACAGCTGCACTAAAGAAGGCTCTAATTACTCGATATTTATAATGCGATAAAGTCGATGACTCTACCAATTCTGGTTTGCATTAAAAATACAGGGTGTTACGGAAAGGGTATATATATACATCCGAAAGGGGGTGATAGTACCCATCAATACGATAAACTTTTCTTAAGAAGCTCCAGCCCTGAAATCGTAAAAAAAATCGGCTGCTCTTTACATTTGTAAGAGTTGGTAATGAACTTTGTATGGAACTGTCAATATTTCCATCGCTATTTCAAAATTATAACATTCCTTGTTGTGTCTCTAGGAATGAGGTACTACGTAGAACAACAATAATGAATTTTCATATGTAAATGTCGAACAAAATGACTCAACGTGACTTAGTTCAGACGTAAAATGTGTGTTAAATTATAAACATTAATAAAATTTGTGCCAAATATAAAATGTACGCGGTACCAATGATGAACTACTGCAGTCCATACCTGGCCCCCCCTTATGGCCCCCATGGGCCAACCTTAGACCCACACTGGATGTAAGTATGGTTATTACTGCAGGTGTATTTTATGATGGTAGATTAATTTTTAAGCATTTAGGTACAATGCAATTATGTAGGTACCTATATATAACGATTTGAACTATTAATGTCGATTGATTTGGCGCAGGGTTACGTACGGATACCTTCTGCGCCAAAGGTTCGCTCGATTTCCTAAACAGACAAATATTTGTGTGCATGAACATATAAGTATCTAGTTTTCTTGGTCTCTGGGACTTTTGTATACGGGATAATTTTTTATCTGTGCACAAATTTTTAAGATCAACTCAGAATCGGTAAGTGACCAACTTTCTTCTAGAAACGTAGGTCGAATATGACAAAAAATTTTTGACTCTTCATACAAGTCGGACTGCTCACGTGATCGATTCAGTATGGGAAGTCCAAAAATTTTTGTCGTATTTCGACCCATATTTCTAGGAGAAAGTTGTTCACTTAAATTCTGAGTCAATCTTAAAAATTAGTGCACTGATAAAAAAAATATCCTGTATAGGCCTATCAAGTATTTATTTACATACAAAAAGTATATAAGTAGGTAGGTATACCTAATATGTCGGTTATTATGTTTTCCATAATGAAATTAACTGTGGCCCTGATAATTTGATGTGATTGCAAGAAATGTATTTATTTATATTTATTATAAAAGAAAATTTTAATAGATAAAAGTACCTTGGAAATTTTGGTCCAATGTCCAAAGAAACAAAGTTACTCCAAGAGAGTAACTTTCTTTTTGTTACAATTTTTCCTTTGCTATGTTTTATTACGGATTTTACAGTATTTTTTTTTCTCATCTATGATCCTACTCATTTTAAAACATGACTAGCCGGGAAAAGTATTGTACAGTATTTGGTATATGACAATATGCATTTATCATATCAATGAGATAACTGCTTTTCCGTAGCGTCACGTAATTTGCTCTACAAAGCAAACGCTATAACTTTGCCTACTTACTTTTGCCACTAGAAAATAGCGTATTAAGCTCATTCTTATTAATTGACTAGCCTTCCGCCCACGGCTTCGCCTGCGTGGTGTACACGACGTTATCCTGCGGAGAAATTATGTTTTTTTCAGGATACAAAGTAGCCTATGTCACTAGCCAGCTTCCAAACCATCCCCATACCAAAAATTACGTCGATCCGTTGCTCCGTATTTTTTTTTATTCACAACGGGGTAGCACTTATAGCCTTCATCACACCTGATGATAAGTGGTGATAAGGCTGAAGGTGGAAGCGCACTACTCCCGGAATCCTCAATCACTGAGAAACTGGCTATCTTATCTCTAACTGCCGGAACACAATATGCTGAAAACATCATTGTTATGGCGTCAGACTTACTTAGATAAGATGGTGGTAGCTAGCCAGGCGGACTAAGAACAAGTCCTACGACCAACCAAACCGAATACAATATGTACCCCCACTGGGAATCGAACCCGGGACCTCTGGGTCTACAATCGGTGGTATAAACCACTAGACCACAGAGGCGGTATGTTCACACGGGAGGGGAACCATGCAGATATATTTTACCGGCGCGATGCAGTTGGTATTTGATGTTATATCTAATTCCTAAAATGAAGCAACTATTTTTTTCTGTAACACTTGCAAAATTGCTCAATAATAAATTAATACTTACCACATAACTTTAGGCTCTGTAATGCTGAAATGAACCTTTTGGTTTCAGGAAACCGTCAGTAGATGGCGTTAGCAGCGCAGCCTCAGTGAATAGCCGGTAAGTTTGTACAGTACATTACTTTATTTTACTATTGCTCCATATAATTTAAAATGTTATTGTGTGGGAATTGACCTAGAGTCACCTATTATAGTTGTGTAAACAAAGCACAGACGAAAACGCAAGCAGTAACTATTTTTTGATAGTTTTTTGTGCTTAAACTGGTTTAGTGAACGATCATTCACACTATTAATTCTTAGTAAAAATGAGAAAGGGATTGACTTACTAATCTTTAAACTTGATTGAATGACCTAACAGACCATATAAGAACCGCATGCACTCTCTATTGCTTTATAGCTCTATATACACAGTTAAGAAACTAGATAGGTAACACGATTCTAGCGTAGCGCTTATGTAATAACTCATCAAATTAATCTCTACCGTTTCCAAAACTACGTAAGCGGGTACGGTAGAACAATGTCTTTTGCCAATTTTCTGTAGCGACAACACCATAACAACTTGGCGCCGCCCAAACCATGTCGCCCGGCCACATCTACATGCGAGATCACTCTCCATTTGGCCGAGCGGAGTTTGAATGTCGCGGTGCGGGGTCTTATTGATAGCGGAGAGCTTTAATCCCAAAACTGCGTTTACATTGGCTCAGTGCTATGACTTGACATATCGCCAAACCATGTCGCCTGGCTGCATCTACATGCGAGATCACTCTCCATTTGGCCGAGTGGAGTTTGAATGTCGCAGTGCGGGGTCTTATTGATAGCGGAGAGCTTTTATCCCAAAACTGCGTTAACATTGGCTCAGTGCTATGACTTGACATAAGTATCGCCCAAACCATGTCGCCCGGCTACATTTACATGCGAGATCACTCTTCATTTGACAGAGCGGAGTTTGAATGTCGCGGTGCGGGGTCTTATTGATAGCAGAGAGATTTTATCCCAAAACTGCGTTAATATTTGCTCAGTGCTATAACTTGACGTATCGCCCAAACTATGTTGCCCGGCTCTATCTACATGCGAGATCACTATCCATTTGGCTGAGTGGAGTTTGAATGTCGCGGTGCGGGGTCTTATTGATAGCGGAGAGCTTTAATCCCTAAACTGCGTTTACATTGGCTCAGTGCTATGACATGACATATCGCCAAACCATGTCGCCTAGCTGCATCTACATGCGAGATCACTCTCCATTTGGCCGAGCGGAGTTTGAATGTCGTTGTGCGGGGTCTTATTGATAGCGGAGAGCTTTTATTCCAAAACTGCGTTAACATTGGCTCAGTGCTAGACTTGACATAAGTTTCACCCAAAACATGTCGCCCGGCTTCATTTACATGCTAGATCACTCTCCGTTTGGCCGAACGGAGTTTGAATGTGGCAGTGCGGGGTCTTATTGATAGCGGAGAGCTTTTATCTCAAAACTGCGCTAATATTGACTCAGTTCTATGACTTGACATATCGCCCGGCGGTATCTACATACGAGATCACTCTCCATTTGGCCGAGCGGAGTTTGAATGTCGCGGTGCAGGGTCTTATTGATAGCGGAGAGCTTTTATCTCAAAACTGCGTTAACATTAGCTCAGTGCTATGACTTGACGTATGGCCCAAACCATGTCGCCCGGCTCCATCTGCATGCGAGATCACTTTCCATCTGGCCGAGCGGAGTTTGAATGTCGCGGTGCGGGGTCTTTATGATAGCGGAGAGCTTTTATCCCAAAAGTGCGTTAACATTGACTCAGTTCTCGGACTTGACATATTGCCCACACCGTGTGTCCCGGGTCCATCTACATACGAGATCAGTCTCCATTTGGCGTAGTAAAGCCTAAATAACTCGTTGAGCGGTCGCACTAACAGCGGAGAGCTTTTATCTCAAAACTGCGTTATAATTGTCTTACTCCTGTGTAAACACTTGGCGCTGCACGAACCATGTTGTCCATCTACATGCAAGTCCACTCTCTATTTGGTCACACAACGTACAACTTACTTTGAAAAAAATATATTGAGTCAACGCCCAAACAGTAAAATTTATACCTATTGAGTTTTCAACGCCCAAACCGTGTAAGTAACCATTCCACCTCTCTCTGACATGCGAGATCAATCATTGCAACCTCACACCACGTTATTCAAAGCGGAGTTTGATTGACGTGCTGCGAGGTTGCAATGGCCAGGGAAAATTATCATGTTTGAAAACAAAACTTTTCCTTCTTGTAACGTGGCACCTTACCTAACCTAACAAACTATTATAAAGATTTCCTAAGTTGCTTAAATAAATATTTTGTGTAGTAGTATGTCGTTCACGTCATAGGACAAAATATAACAATCCTAAAACATAATCCGCTTTCACTCGCACCGCACCTTCCAAATCCAGCCATCAGGATATAATCCTTGCTCTAAAAATGGTAATTTGGTTCGAGTGTTCTCATGAAACAAAGGCAGGTGAAAAAAGGCTAAACACCGAAAAGGGAAAAAGAGGACAATATCCAATCACAAAATTACGATTGGATGTGTAATTTGACGCCGAGCGCGGCCATTATTATTTATTGATATCGGAATAGACATTGATGCGATATACATTGGGAATAATGGCGCGTAATTGGGTAGTTCCCGAAATAACCATGCGGAGTGAGGTTTTGTGGCGCTAGTGTTTCGTACTGACAGTTGTAAGAATTTAAATTACTGAAAATGAATAGTTTGTATGATGATCTAGAGATCAAAAATTTATTAACGGCCAGAATTAATAATCAATCCACAGATATGGGTATGATCCAGATTAGTTGCTAAAGTGTGTGTCAGATAACTCTGCACGTGCCCGGCGCGTTTTTGGCGCTAGTTACAGTGCATTTTTTTGTTCTAATGTTATAGAAAAGATTAGTAAGTATTCGATTTTAACCGCGCGCAGACTTATCTGACGAGCACTCTATGCAACGTTTGATATTGACATAGAATGAACGACAGTTGCCTGGGCATTGCTAGGTGTTGCCTAATAAAATAAATCTTGATCCAGATTGCCCATCCCTATCTGTGGATAGATTATTAATTCTGGCCGTAAATCTACTTCAAAATATTAGAAAAACTCAATCTTCAGCCTCCTTGTGTAAAAACAAACTTCATAATAATATACAAACTCGCTGTAAAGACAGTAATAAGCTATTAGCTGTCTAAAATGTTCAAAACAAAAGTTCTACTTAGTATTCCGCGCCTGTTCGTGTAAGCCAAAGCTTATGTCTATGGGAATAATGAAAAAGGCTCGAGACGAGAGCTTAGCTGGGACAAATTAGATCAGTCTCGTGTGTGGCCGCCTTTATGAAACCATATACACAAAATAGAGATGTTTACATTGTTTATGGTCAAGTGGTGTTGACAGAAAGCTTAGTTTGGTTGGTTTTAAAAGTAATTTCAGAAGTTTTTATAGACTTGTTTTTTTTGTGGTCGTCCGCGACTCTCGCTTCAATATGTCTTTCGCAAAGGTTTACTCACTATCCCTACAAATATTCATCAAAATCGGTTCAGTGGTTTAGATGAAAAGGTAACAGACAGAGTAAGGCAGTTTTGCATTAATAATGCATGTATGTTTAAGGGCATATAATATAAAGGAAAAGCTGTAGACTTTTTATAACATCAGAAATTGCCAACCCTGACATAAAATCAGATTAATACAACTCGGAAAGATATTTATGCTTATTTAACAATCAAATTAATTATGTACTTATCTCGAACAAACGAATAATAAATAAAATCTACTACAATTAGTGATGGTTAAGAACGGCTATCTGGCCTAAAGTTTATACCTAGTTCTCATGATAAATCCGACTCACAATCGAAAGTTTATGAGCGGCCAACAAATCGAAAAGTGTAATCGATACATCGAATAAATACAATAGTATCGAGTAATTACGCGTTGCCTAGTAAGGGACAATAATCGGGCAGATCCGATTGTATCGATACAGATGCGATGCCTTATTCGATGCTACTGGTTTATTGTTTTAATCAAATGAATTTGCATACGGTTGATGTAAGATTGTTTCTTGGCGAAGAAGAATTATGGGCGCGGTATACAAATATTGAAAGTTAATATCGAGATCTGTAGCAGAGATGTCGGTATCGATTTATGTTGTTTAAACGATTTGTTTAATTGGCTACACCGACTCTTTTGTATTGGTTAATTTCGGATTATTGAAGTAGTTTTCATTCTGATCTTTAGATATTCCATGATTCGTCCGCGTGGAAATTTTCGGTACGAAAGGTAGCCTCTGTCCTTCTCCAAAGTCTAGTCAAGCTTTATGACATTTCATCAAGGTTGGTTCAGTAGTTTGAGCTAGGAAAGCTAGCAGAAAGATAGCTACTTTAATATTTATTCTAAGTGTGGTATTAATATTCAGAGATTTTATGGTTTAACGCTACGTTGTAGGTCTTACAAAACTTAAACTACTTTAAACTACTTCTCACAAAACCGTAATAAATAAAATGTTTTGCTATATGTAAACACAGACCTCTAAAATAAGATGGAAAGAAAGGGTTAAACCATCAGCCTTCTCTATCGTCTTCTACAAGCCATGCTATGATACGGAACGGCAACATTGCTGTGAACCAGTTTACTCCTCTGAGTACTAAATCCTATGGAGGTGGCATACTTACGAAAAAGTGAGGCATACATACACCATAAACTTATTTATACTAGGGGTAATAGACGAACAATGGTGCGAGTGAGAAACCAATCCTTACGGCATAACCTATGTGCGAGAAAGAGTTGGAAGAAAATGACAGCAATTGTAAAACATGTCATTTGGTATATGTACCGTATATATAATCATATGCACGTAGTAAAAAGCGGTTATTTTAATGTTACAAACAGACACTCCAGTTTTATTTATTTGTACATCTATAGAAGATATGCCATCTCCATAGGATTCAGTACTCGAGGTTTACTGTAAAAAACGGTGTCAAATCGGTTCACTTCAAACAAGAAATGCGACGTTGCCAACTTTATGCGCACGGCTTGTAGAAGACGATAGAGACGGCTGTGGTTAAACAAATCAACTGTACGTTGAATTTCGCCCGCTTGAAAGATCCTAGGATTAGGACCCAAAGATTTATGCTATAAATTCTAATCTAAGTAGGTACTATGCAAATTTTGCCACAAAATGATTTGAACTCCATATATATTTTTTAGAAGTTTAACTGATTTGTTTCTAATGCCTTTCTAGTCGGTTTGAACTTGAAATAAATGTAAATTCAATACAGATAATAAAGTGTGCGTTATTCATCTAAGCCGACCGGAGAAATATCGTCAATGCATCAGTCTTGCCTCTCTTTCCTTTCTTAGCGCATTAAGCTATAACTTTTCCCTCTCGCTCGCACCTGCAGAGCACGTGACCAGCTTACATATACGAGAAGTTTTCCCTACGTTATAGCATTTTCCGTGAAAAATTACCTTCATAGCTACGCCTCAACGACTAAATGAGTTTTTCAAATAGGTGTATTCCAGAGACCCAGACCAATATTATAGTATTCTTTGCCCAGACTATTAGATATTTGAAGCTGAAGAATGTATTATGTGGCCTAAATATTTGTACTTATCGGATTCGCTAAAGGTTTAACGACTTCGTAGGTTTTAGATTTGATGATGATGATTGAATCTGATTCGACGAGCCCGGGGCGCAGTAGTTAGCGAGCTCGGTCTGCGATCTTTGAAGTTAAGCAACTTTCGCAATGGTCGGTCATGGGATGGGTGACCAAAAACTTTTCATCTCGAGCTCCTCCGTGCTTCGGAAGGCACGTTAAGCCGTTGGTCTAGGCTGCATTTGCAGTCGTTTATACTTACCCACCAATCCGCATTAGGCCTACGTAAGTCATGGCTCATTCTCTTTATCCATCCATAAGGAAGACCAATTCCCCAGCAGTGGGGACATTAAATGGCTGATGATTATGAGGTATTAGATTTTATGAACAAGTTTTAGAAGTGCCAATAAAATAAAAATCTAAATTAAAAAGTTAGAGTCATATTTTTTATCTACATTTATTATCCCACTAGCGGATCCTCGCGGTTTTACCCGCGCGGTACCCGTTCCCGTGGGAATATCATGATAAAATATAGCCTATGTCACTCGGGAAGACTGTAGCTTTCTAACGGTGAAAGAATTTTCAAATCGGTCCAGTACTTTTTGAGTTTATGCGTTACATACATAAATACAAATCTTTCCTCTTTATAATATTATATAGTATAGAAGTATAGATTTCTATACGATATTATTACCTACAAAAAAGCTAAATGAACTCCCGATCTATCTAAATTAAAAGCCGTTCAAAAAGAATTCCTTTGCCAGCTTCACAACTGTCACTGCTTTCAAAATCAAAATAAGTGTGAAAAGGTAGAAAAATGCCCCGCTCCCCTTCACATTAGCATCACAAAGATGCATTGTGATGCACAATGTGTTTTCACTTTCGCTCCTTTTCTATGGATAGTAGAAATACTTCATAGAGCACGCCTGATCGGTTGCCTTTTCAACTGGGTAACGGGGACTTTAAAAATGAAAAGGCTGTAAGTACTGAGAAATGAAGATAGAAAAAAATTACGTATAAAAGCTGTAAGTTGAATCATACCACGATCAAAACAGTGTCACAGCAAGATTTTTTATTATATTATTAGCTAGACTGTGTAATTTTGTGAACGTCTTTTGCTACGTTCGATTACATACAATTTGAGATAGGTACTAAGAAAAAAATATCATCAAAAATTCAAAATCAACTATAAACGCATTCATAATATTGAGTTATAATAAGCTCACATACCTACTTACCTAGTTATTTACAACAAGTTTAACGAAGTATTTAATCTATACTAACCGCCTCTGTGGTCTAATGGTTCACACCACCGATTTCAGACCAAGAGGTCCCGGGTTCGATTCCCAGTGGGGGTACATATTGTATTCGGTTTGGTTGGTGGTAGGACTTGTTCTGGGGCCGCCTGGCTAGCTACCACCATCATATCTAAGTCTGACGCAATTACAATGATGTTTTCAGCATTATTGTTGTCCAGCAGTTAGAGATAAGATAGCCAGTTCCTCAGTGATTGAGGATTCCGGGAGTAGTGTGCTTCCACCTTCAGCCTTATCACCACTTAACATCAGGTGTGATGAAGGCTAAGTGCTACTCCGTCGTGGATAAAAAAAAATACTAATATTATAAAGAGGTAAGATTTGAATGTTTGTTTGTTTGCATCGAATAGGCTCCGAAACTACTGGACCGATTTCGGAAACTCTTGGACCATTAGAAAGCTACATTCTTCCCGAGTGACATAGGCTATATTTTATCCCGATATTCCCATGGGAATTACGGGTACCACGCGGGTAAAACCGCGAGGATCTGCTAGTATAATATAATTTTTCATTAATTAACAAAGTTTTAATTTGTGTAAGGAACATGTAAATACATAAAGTAGACATTCCAACTTACTCGTGCTTTTATTGAATTTATTACAACAAAGATAGAGGCAGCCCTTAAATTTTCATTTGTCTTATCGAAATGTAAAGATAAAGATAATTACGTGATCAAGTAAAGGACATATTGGTAATTAGAGATCAGCGAATAAAACAATTAAAAGTAAGAATAAAATAATGCGAACACTGAAATAGTACTGATAGTACTTTTCAATAATGAAGATTAAAGTGGCGTAAGTAGTTGTAAATAGCAAAACACGTGAAACATTAAACAGAATTAAGTATAAATGGAACGTGGGTTGAAGAAGTAAGTTAATTATTAGTATTTGTAGCCACGTGAATTTTTTGTATTTCATAAAAAAAATATAAAATACGATATTGTTATTTAAAACACGAATAAAACTTTGAATAGTTTTTACAATTAAAATAATTAACTCATTATGGTATATCTTGAATTAAGCTTTGTAAAAATTATACACACTACAAAAAGTTTGTTAAACAGAACTCAAATAAAAAAAAGGAACATGAATGGGACGCGTCCACCCTATTCCTTTCCAAACACAATTAAAACGGTAACACTGGGTGCATTAATAATCTACTTTTTTCTTTCGCACTTTTAATTTGCCAGTGTTTTGCATAAATTCCTTTGTTTCTCCGCTCAAAAGAAATATTTAAAACGACCAATTAGACGTCGAGTAATTTATTTACTCTTAATAAGAAAATTCGCGGCCTTTATATTGGAGGCGTTTAGTTTTTTCTTGAGGTAATGGAATTTATTCCTCCCTTCCTTGTGTTCTGTTTTTTTTCTTGAACTGGAATGAAAACTTCTTTGATTGCAGTTTAATAAGTAATAAGAAATTACAATTCTTTAAGTTTATGCTATTCATAGGTTGTAATCTACCTTTTCTAGTTTTCCACAAAAATCATTTTGCGAAAAGGTTTTATTACTGTGGGGTGATTTAATTTATTGAGCATTTAATGTTAATTATAATAATGTTTTCTTTTCGCTTGAACAACGAACATAGTGCCACATCAGCATTTTTAAAGAAAAAATATATTGAAAAACAAAACTTACGAAAAATATTTTTTTGACGAAGAACACGAAGTATAAAAAGTAGTACCCGTGAGTTATAGCAATACTTCCTCTAATATCATAATCTTACAACGAAATGCTTTTACATTTCGACTGTAAACATTTCTGGCCACCCCAAAAAGTATTTCCGAAAACTATTCAACCTAGAATAGATATCATGCCTTATATCTATGAAGATAAGAGTGAAGTTTGTTTGAAAGAGTTTTCTCGGAAAATGAAGTGTCCCTCTGGCTATTAGTCCCAGGATTAGAAGTGATCCCGGGATCCGATGACCAGCGTCATATTAATCCGGGATTTGGTCACTTGTTACACTAATTCATATTTCTATTGCTTGTGTACACTTTGACCAAATTGGATGTAGATAGCTAGATGTTTGTTTTTATTTTTATTAAATTTAAAATATTATACAATTTAATGCTTTTGTTGTATTTTTTTACGGTAAGTATCTCGCACCGAGTATTAAAATACCTGTACTTACTTAAATTTTGTTTGCAGTGATACTTAGATTAGTGATTTGGAATAAGTAATTACTAGAAAAAACAAAACATTACGGTGCCCTAAATGTCTAAATACTAGTCTGTCTCTGTGCTGTTTACAAGGCTTAGCAAAATTTGTAAAATTTTGTTTATTAATTATGGAAGAACATGAACAGTTTAAACTTATATAGTCATTATCACTATAACTATCATGAAAAACGGAATATGATGAATATGTATATGCGCCAAAATATAGAGAACTCGAAAAGAAATGAAAAAATGGTAAAAAATCCTTTTTTCATAAGAGTTAGAAGGAATAACATTTAACAGCTATATATTTCTATAACAAACAAAGATGTTCTGTTGATAGAAAGTGTTAAACATCTTGGCAGTTAAATCCACAGGATGATTTGTATAAGCAGAATTTGAATTTATGTAGAGGCGTGTGCTCGAACAACAACGCTGTATGTAGCAATTTGCAGGTTTGAGAAAATAAATAAGAATATCATAAATTCTTTGCAATAGCGTTTTTTTGTGAAAATCGTATAAAATTATAATCATTAGGAACTTTTACACAGAAAATGAGTTATGAAACATTTAGAAATTTAACAGTAATCATTTTAAACAACATTCTAAATCTTATTTAGTAGAACAATACTGAACAGCACATGACTTACAGCATTGTTCAACCAAGCTGTAACAACTTGAAGTTTATAATCAGCTGTACAGATACTAAAAGCAGAAATTAGACATCAAAATATGAATCACTACATAGTATAAAACAAAGTCGCTTTCTCTGTCCCTATGTCCCTTTGTATGCTTAAATCTTTGAAACTACGCAACGGATTTCGATGCGTTTTTTTTTAATAGATAGAGTGATTCAAGAGGAAGGTTTATATGTACTTTTTATCCCGATATTCCCACGGGAACGGGAACCACGCGGGTGAAACCGCGGGCGTCCGCTAGTACTAGATAAATTAATATAGAATTCAGCACATTTTGGGCAAAGATAAATCATAACCTCTCATAAACATACAGCGTTGTTCTACTTTACAGTTTGTCGTCGGTATTTTAGTAGGTACACGTACACCTCGTTTTGGAAATATTCGTCGCCATGATCTCGGGCCTCTTTTCTCTTACATCCTTACATTTTTGCATGTTAATCTTGCGTTTTCTTACTTTTATCTTATTTTGCGACCCTTCCGTCAATTTTTTTTGACATTGTTCAACTGTATGCCGTCTTTTGATAGCCGCTAACTTCACTATTATTATGATTAGTGTTGCCGAAATATCGATAGTTTAACTATCGATAGTTTTAATTGAAAAATGCCAAACTATCGATAGGCGATAGTATCGATAGTATCGATCTCTTAGTTAGTACAATACTATCGGTAAGCAGCAATACTATCGATAGTATCGATCCCTGACGGCGAATAAACTATCGATAGGTAGTATCGATAGTATTGCTTTTCAATATTAATAAACGATGGTGGTAGCTAGCCAGGCGGGCTAAGAACAAGTCCTACCACCAACCAAACCGAATACAATATGTACCCCCACTGGGAATCGAACCCGGGACCTCTTGGTCTGAAATCGGTGGTGTGAACCACTAGACCACAGAGGCGGTTAAAACACACCTTCACCGTTGACACCTTATCTATGCGATAAACGTATATATATATAATGTACATAAAAATGCACTTGTTAACTTTAACACATCTTACTATCCTGAACCACATTGTAAGAAGGAAAACAATTAAGGAGTCGACACACCGTCTGAGACCCGCCGCGTCCGTCAAGCGCGGCTAATTCACTTATAAATATTCATGCGTCTATTATAGCTGCAACATTGTGATACGTTGATTAAGTACCAGCCCAGACCCTGATTAATGGGCCCTCGGCGGCGCGGCGTCTTTTGACAGCTGTTTTTTTTGTGTCGACCTTTGTGACAATGATTTGAGTGATGCTACTGTAAGGTCTGATTTTATTTGGAGTACAATTGTGTGTGTAGCAGTACAAATAAAAATCGGCCAAGTACGAGTCGGACTCGCTCTGAGAGGTTTCGTACCTACTTAATGTACCGATAACCTATACCAGTCAAAATACCACTTAAAAAGTGAGTGGGACGATACACAATTGACCATTAGGAAGTGTCTATCTTTCAAACGATTGACTTTGGGAAAAAATGTTTAAAGGAACCTCAATGTTTTTTGCGATTCGGCTACGGAACCCTAAAAAGGTAAGGGTTGTTAGCGTAGGAATTTATTATTGGATTTTTTAAATGAACACAATTATTTATTATATTCATAATGCAAATTTGTAAAATACCGACGTGACGATATATTAATTATGTTTAATTGCGATAGTAACGTTTGCACAATATCAACCTCTATTACCTGATTAGTCAAGCCAAAGTAAAGGCAAATAAAAACTGTGTATCCATTTAATATATTTCTTTTATAATGAATACTTACAATAACGTGGAGTTTTATGAATAATTTCTCCCTAGGTATTGTTGTTTGACATACAGTCATTAACAGATGTAAATATGCAATACATGTAATAATGACCATTCATATTTACCAAAACAATAAATATTAGAAGTAGAAGGTAATTTGTCATTCTCCTTTTTCAACGATCCGCGATTAATACCAAAGCTTCTCAGCATTCTTGTCATCCCACAAGGAATCGTGAAAATTTTCTTTCAAACATAATTAGTCAGTCAATTTACTTAATTGACAATAATCAACTTGAAATTGTTGCACTAAGGAGGTGATAACCGCCCTCCTGCATCGGGCCACACTGAGGCGTACAATTTGAAATGTTTGATTTTAATTAACACCATCGCGAATTTGATCTCATTAATTATCTCGCGCGTCTCGTGTCGAGTGTCGACGCTAATCGCCGCGATTTGTCAGTCAATGTGCAGGGCCCTTAACTTAAATATTTATGAGGGCATTATTAAAAACATTTATTATATTATAGTTTTGTCTTAGTCAGTTTGAAAAAGGATAGGTGGCGCTGTGGTTGTGATGGTGTGGCACTCGGTCATCGATTATGGCGGATATGCAACTTAAGCACTAGTCGATCACGGGATGGGTGACCAAATGTTCACCCACCAATCCGTATTGAGCTCGCGTGATACGTCATAGTCCATCTTTCTTAGCCACCCATAGACCACAAGACCAACAGTATGGACGTTAAAATATAGTTGATGATGACTTATAGCAACAACTAAGTGATAGAACGTAAACGTAACGTAAGGACCACAGAACACGGAAAGATTTTTATCTCTGTAAGGACGTATAATCGTTTGCGCACACGTGCCACACGCGACAGCCACAGACGCCGTTACTTGTATTGAAGCTAGGAGAAGAAACAAGACAGTGACGACTAGCGGGGCGGGCGGGGCGTGCGTCAATATGGTTCTGCCCGTGTGCTGTTCGCCTATTTAAGGCAACGGGCGACCGAAAGTCTATCAATTATTTTGCTCAGTGCATAAGATTAGCGACAGCGATAGAAAGAGGCAATGCCGCTGGTCTTTTGAGTTAGTGCAAAATACTTATCCTACTAATATTACAAATTAATGTAAAAGTTTAGATCTTTGGATGTTTGGATGTTTGTTACCTACTCAATCACGCCAAAACGGCTCAACGGTTTTGACTGAAATTTGAGACACTGATACTTTGTAGCCTGGATAGGAACATAGACTACTTTTTATCCCGGAAAAATGTCACATTCCTGCGGGATAACGTCGTGTACACCACGAGGGCGAAGCCGCGGGCGGAAAGCTAGCTAGTACATCAAATGTTTGCCATATTTGTATTTTGACCGCCTCTGTGGCCTAGTGGTTCACACCGCCGATTTCAGTCTAAGGGCGCTTGTGCACTACACTGAATTTTACCGTTCCGGTAAAAAACGGATGATTGCATTTTAATAATACCTAAACTATTTATGATAGTAAGAGTTTATTTATTTCGTGTAGTTTAGGGTTTGGAACATTGAAACTGAACGAAATAAATAAATTCTTACTTTTATTAATGATTTATTATTAAAATACAATCATCCGTTTTTTTCCGGGACGGTAAAATTCAGTGTAGTGCACAAGCGCCCTATGAGTATACATATATATTAATTATTTTATTCGGTTTGGCTGGTGGTAGGACTTGTTCTTAGTCCGCCTGGCTAGGCTAGCAACCACCATCTTATCATCTTAGTCGGACGCTATAACAATGATGTTTACACAATATTGTGCTCCGGCAGTTAGAAATAAGATAGCCAGTTCCTCATTGATTCAGGATTAGTGCGCTTCCACCTTCAGCCTAATCACCACTTAAAATCAGGTGTAAGGAAGGCTAAGTGCTAACCCGTTGTGGATAAAAAACATCATTTTTTGACGTTGACAAACGACAATATTTAAATTAAAGTTATAGAAAGTTTTAAGTAACTCAAGAGTGACTTATTTTCTCAATAATGGAAACCTAATAATAATTTTGTAGTACTTTGGCCCCATACAGTGGAATAAGTATGCAGTGTTTTAATGTTACCTTAGCTATGATGCCTTGCCTTACCTCGTAAAATGTGAAGGAACTTACATGTTTAATATCTTTGGTGCTGAAAGTTAATAGGACATTAAAATGTTTATTTTATGTCGTGTCAGATTATAATACTTAGTTATACAAACGTTCATGGTTTAAATAAAAAAAACTAATAAATACTTGGATATATTTTTTATCATACAAAATATTATTCTAACAACACAATACCACATACTAAGTAGGAAATACTAAACAGAGAATTTTAGTTACTTAAGGTTGGGTCCACCATTTCATTTAATAGGCTGGTGTAAAAATGTAATGGATTTGGCAAGTTTGACGAACAAAACTATACACAAAGGTTTTTTTTTAAATACTGGGCGCAAGAAGCTGAAATTTGGCATGTATTTTCCTTGGGGAGTGTAGGAGAGCACTAAGAGAGGATTTTTGGAAATCCCCTCTCTTAGGGGGTAAAAAAGGGGGTCCACGCTGACGAAGTCGCGAGCAGAGAGCTAGTCTTTTTCTATTATACAAAACTCTTATGACTGACTGACATACAACGTACAGCCGAGACTACTGGGCGCAAGAAGCTGAAATTTGGCATGTATGTTCTTTGGAGAGTGTAGGAGAGCACTAAGAGAGGATTTTTGGAAATAGGGGGTCCACGCAGACAAACTCGCGAACGGAGTGCTTGTACAATATATTAATTATAATCGAACCTATATCTATACATCTATACAAATAAATAAAATTGGAGTGTCTGTTTGTAACATTAAAATAACCGCTTTTTACTACATGCATATGATTATATATACGGTACACATACCAAAATGTCATTTTTTACAATTTTTGTCTGTCTGTCTGTCTGTCTGTTTGTTCCGGCTAATCTCTGAAACGGCTGGACCGATTTTGACGGGACTTTCACTGGCAGGTAGCTAATGTAATAAGGAGTAACTTAGGCTACTTTTTATCCCGGAAAAATATCACATTCCCTCGGGATAGCGTCCTGTAGTTTATTATCAATGCGAAAGTTTGTGGGTATGGATGTATGGATGTTTGTTACTTTTTCACGCAAAAACTACTGAAAGGATCAGGGTCTGGAATAACACATAGGGTACTTTTTATCCCGATATTCCCACGGGAACGGGAACCACGCGGGTGAAACCGCGGGCGGCCGCTAGTACATAATAATCCTGCTACTATTAGCACACTAGTGTCAAAGACGTAGACATCAATTTGAATTCCATAATAGGTGAGTCGCATTATTCAAATGAACAAATTGGATGATGCTAATTCTGCAAGACATCAAACTTCGACAATCAACGCGATCCCCACAGGATGTGACAAGGTGGCGGGAACTTGCATTTTGGCAAAGATTAGTATATTAATGGAAAGCAAATGTTTTGTCTCTTATGGTCACAGAAAATGCTGAAAGCTTTGGTATTAAAACGTATTAACAAGCTTTTTAATATACTTATATCAATATACTTACTAGATTTTTATAACAAAATCTTAAACACTTTGGTTGTGTATTTGAGACTACATCATTTTATTGAATCGAAATTGAAGAGATCAGTTTACTCTGATAAGCTGGTTGAATGTTATAATCTCAGATCGTATAAAGGTTATAATCCTTACTTATTCCTTACTTTATATTATAAATGCGTCTCTGTCTGTCTGTGTGTTACACAATCACACCTAAACTACTGAACCGATTTTAATGAATTTTGGTACAGAGATAGTCTAGAGCCTGAGAAAGGACATAGGCTACTTTTTATTCCTGAAAAATATCACCTTCCCGCGGGATAACGTCGTGTAGTACACGCGGGCGAAGCCGCGGGCGGAAGGCTAGTAATGAATAAAACAAACTTCGATAGGCAAAGCGACCCCCACAGAATGGTACGAGGTGGCGGGAGCTTGTATGGTGGCGTAGATTAGTGTTTTAATGGGAAATAGATGGGTTACTTCTTACCTGCCTTGGAAAATGCTGAAAACTTTTCGGACTGTTAATAAAGGCTTGTGAAAAGATTTCGAAGACATGATTTTTCAAAAGTCCAGTTTTACGATTCACAAAATAACTATCTACTTATTAAGTATATTGTGTCATCAATACAGATACACGGTATTTTTTTATCACCCTGGATAATTTTAGGGATGATTCTACTCATGAAAACAAACAACTTTTATTATTGGACCAAAACTGAAATCGCGAAAAAACATCAGCTGCTCCAAACAAGTGCAAAAATATTTAATCAATATGTATGGGATACCTTGGCAAGGCGAAAATAGAACAAGTAATACCACATAACCAAAAAAAGGACCAATCAAAGAAAATAAAGCAATACACTTGTGCTTGTGCCTGGTTAAAGTCACTTCGCTAGTTCACTTTGTCTGTAGGTACGAGTATGAGATTTTGATAAAAGAAGGTTAAGATTCTACTTAAGTATAATGTTTTAATCGCTTTTATAACAATTTGTGATTTGAAAATAAAACGAATCAAAGAGTGATGAGATGAAACAAAACATTATAACAAAGAAATTATCTCACGATCTTTTGAACAAAAAACAATCATTTTTCCCCATTCCGCTGATTTCCTCTCCTATTTCTCTCTGTGCAGGCTATCTGATCAGGTCGGAACACATTTCCTTTCCCTTACATAACTTCATCTTTTCTTCCGCGTTCTCACTATCTACCTATATCGTATTTATAGAAAATATGTAAATAATCTTTTATTTTAATTACATATATTCAAAGTATTCATTTGTCATAATATTTTCTCTTCTCCCTAAGGTTGCCTGGAAGGGATTGCTACATAGCAATAAGGTCGCCTTTCTTCGTTTCTTCTACTGTCTCTTCTTACTTTCTATGTATTTTTATGTGCTATAAAGTGTTTTATTATTATTAAGTATTTTGCTAATACAAGACAAGCTTATCTCTCGAAAAAATCAAGGACAAAATCAGCTTTGCGCTAAATAATGGTTCCGTATCAATCTCTTCTCGCCCGTAGCGATTCCTCATACGTAAGGAAATCTTCCCGGATCTCCCCGGATTTAGTTAACATATGTACTGGGGTGGGTTGCCATAAATAATAATTCCGGACCACTCGGAGATAAATCGACATATGCTAATACGCCGCCAAATTATTTATCGAGGGGAGTGGAAAGTCTGTTAGGCAAATCGTGTTGTTTATTGCGAAGTCTACTCTGTAAAAGTTATTAACTCTATGGTTTAATATAAGTTCTTTTTATAAATTTTAAAGTAAAATAGGTACTTTACTATTGTTTTGGAGTTTTTTCGAAAAAATGTCCTGTTGCTGTAGGTATTGTATAAAAAAATCGAATTTGCCTTTTTTACGTAGGTAATTTAAAGTTTGATAGACTTGTTACTTGTAAATACCTGTAAATGGCTTTATGTTTATGTTTAAGCTTTTTAATGTAGGTATTAGGTTTAGCAGTTGGTTTTCCAATAAATAAATCAGTAAATTTTTATATTTTTTGTCAAAGCACAATCACATCAAACATGAAAATTATAATAATATTTATTTAGCAACATTTGGTTGGTTATTTAAATTTTTACTTTTTTGCATTCACAATGCAATTTTTATCATAGAAAAATGGAAAATAAAGTATTTAGAAAAAATCGACCCGTCTCACAACCAGCTCCGATGGGACTCGAACCCACGACCTTTCACTATCCGGGCAACTGCTCTAACCACTGAGCTACGGAGTCGTTCGGAGCTGGTTGTGAGACGGGTCGATTTTTTCTAAATACTTGATTTTCCATTTTCCAACATTTGGTTGGTTAGACGGAAAATTAAAAAAAATAACTTTTGTTTCTCAACAACCTTTTTATCGATCATAGAGGATTTCAAAGACCAACCAAAATTGTAAAACATGTTATTCTCGGATCGTAGCGTAGTTCTCTTGCGCCCGTATCCGCGAGTACCCTTGCTTAGCGACTTGTAAGCCAATATTCCTTTGTTTTATTGGACTTATTTATCAACACCGCTCCCCCAAGGGGTTTTTTCCTCGAATACGACTGAACCTAATAAATCTGTATCGACGGCTAAATTAGAAACAAAACTTCCGTGAAATATAGCAAGGAGGAATTAATAGGTTACGTGTGGGGTCGGATTGCGAAAGAGAGTCGTAAATAATTATCTATACCATCTAAGCCATTTTTTTATCCACATCGGGGTAGCACTTAGCCTTCATCACACCATGTTAAGTGGTGATAAGGCTGAAGGTGGCAGCGCACTACTGCCGGGATCCTCCATGACTGAGGAATTGACTATCTAACACAATAAAGCTGAAAACATTGCTGGTTATGGCGTCAGACTTAGATAAGATGGTGGTAGCTAGCCAGGCGGACTGTGAACAAGCCCTAATACTCAATCATATTCTTCTTCATCTTCAAAAATCGAGTGTCGATTAAAAGTTATCGGGATACGATTATCAGTATTTGTTTTTCTTTGGAGACTAAACAGCTATTGCCAAGAGTATTAAGACAAACTTAAAACTGTTTAAGACACTTGTTAGTGTAAATTTCCTAAAAATCAATCTCTAAAAATAAAAGTTTTAAGTTTTGAAATAAATATAACTAGGTATATTTATGTCTTTTTATTATATTTAAAAAAACGTAATAGGGTGACAAAAAGAGGATAAGGGGTTGTAAAAACTCAATCAAATGTTGATTTAAATAAATGAAACTGTTTTAATAAGTATTACATGACAAAAATAAAATATTTTTATAAAACATGCCACTATTCCAAAAATAACTTAGTTAAACGGAGCGTAGTGTTGCGTAGCGTAGTAATGATCTCATTTAACAAACTTGGTTCAAATTAACTACAATTAAGACGACACAAGTAATCCTGATTTTGATTTGACTGCAAATTCTGCACTTTTTAAGTTTTCCCCATCGTTTTATCTATAAAAATACGTTTAATAAATTGACTCTATTCAAAAAGGTTAAACGTTCCTACGTTAAAATTGCCTTCATAACTTAACTTTAAGTTAAACGGAGCGTCAGTTACGATCTGTTTTAATCAAACTTAGTATGACTGCGCATTGCCAGTATATTTGCATACTCGTAAGTATGTATAATTTATCATGGGACATTGGCTGGTTAATTTGTTGTAAGGGATATTATGCCTTTTTTGAGATATGAGGTAGAGGGGAAATGATTTAAAGTAGCAATTAAGTTTTGAGATATTTAGTTGAAACATTGTACTTAAAGCTAGAAGCTTAAGCTTTATGTTTGAGGCTTCGATCAAGAATACTACTAGATAAAAGGTTAGAATGTTTATTGTTTATTGTTTATTGCGTATCACATTATAATTTATAAAGGTGGAATTTTATATAAGGTATACATGTGATATGCTATGCCCTTGCAGGGCGCAGCCCTGACGCGAAACCTATTAGGGCGCAAGGGCATAGCAAAATTAATTTAAAAAAACATTTCAAGAATTACATAAGTACCTACATAACATACAAACTCACAAATTAACATTAAATAATTTCATAATCATACAACAATACATGCATTTTTAATTAGAATAAATTAAACATTTTAATCAAAATTATTAAAATACATTATAAATTAATTCATAATTCCTATAATTCTATTCCAATAAATTATACATATTCATCTTAAACATAAATTATACATATTCATGTAAAAAACGGCCGAGAAAATAAAAGCGCACTTCAAATTTGCGCTCTTATTTCGTATCGCTTTCTGACATTTATGACGTAAGATCGTTACATTCGTAACCTTTTTCTCTGTTTAAAAAAATGTCAGTTGGTGCCATATTTGTTTTAGTAGGTACCGTAGAACCAGTAGAAAACAGTATAAACATAATAATATCGTCCTGTGGTATGAACTTTTATCTATCAGCTGCAGCCCATTGTCGAAGGAATATGAGAAGCATTATTATGCTCAGTTGATTATTATATTGCAGAAGAAAAAGCTTAAAAATATTTCGAATTTGGGTCAAAAGTTACCCCCTAGGGTCAAAGTAACCCGGTTTTACGGTACGTGAGGCGTTTTCTAGTGGTATTGTTGATTGAAGAATTTAGGGTTAAAATGGCATGAAAATTCTTTCAAACACATATTAACATAATCACCAAAACATAGAGGACCCCGTGGCGCAGTAGTGAGCGTTCTCAGTCTGCTATTATTGAGGTAAAGCAACTATCGCAATGGTCGGTCGCGGGATGGGGGACCAAAATTTAGATATTATCCCGAGCTCCTCCGTGTTGCAGAAGGCACTTTAAGGACCAAGGAAGGCTCGTGCCCCAGCAAATGGGGACGTCAAAAGGGCTGATAATGATAATGACCAAAACATAAAATGTTAGCTAGGTAATAGATAAAATATAATTTTACAAACAAGGTTTTAAAATGTGCAAAATTCAATAGCCATTCTGTGACATTCAAAAAATAAAAAGTTGTATCGGGATCTGATACCACTTTTCAATAGCGATCGAAATGTCACGTGACGGCTAATGTCAATCCCATACATTTTCTTTATTCGACTGGCAAATTCGATAATAGAAAGCCACTTGTCCAGGGGGGCTGAACAGAATAAAATTAACGTTAACATAAAATGGAAAATCTGTTAACCATAAAAATTTACTCTGACTATGAATTAGCACAACGTGAGAAATTCCATAAGCTGACCATTATGGCGGAAATACACGGTTCACTCTTGCCTTTCAATTTGGATGAAGCAAACAAATTGAACAATGTAAACATAAAAGTGAATCATTCAATGTCAATGTGCGCCTGTATTTCTTCGCCTTTCAACCAAAGTGAATGAATTTGATTGAAACGTGTAATATTAGCATTAGACAATGAATCTAGCGTCAGTTCCGAATGATGTCAGATTGATCGTGTAATGTAAGGTGTTGATTGATGCCAGATTGAAACTGATCGCGTAATATCCCGATTTTTTTACTTTTCTACTCACCTATCCGAGGTCCCAGGTCATCTTATGATCACTTAACGTGTAGAAGAAATTACTTTTGTAATATTTCAAGTTGTACCAAGTACAACTTGAAACATTATACTGAACAATGTCCTTAACTCATAAAGTCCCTTCTTAATAAACTTCCCTGAAAGTAGATTAAAGCTTGCAGCTCCTCGGAGGTCCCCGGTGGTCTGTCCCGGCCTTTACGGCGCCATTTTGATGACTGCTAATGACTGCAAATGGCTCCCGTTTGACTTCACCAAGGAGGTAGCTATAAAAGAGTTTGATCTTGTTTTGAGTGAGTAAGTTTATGCTGCTGCTATAATTACAATTTTTTTTTGTAAAATATGTAGTTCCCTGTTTTGTTTATTAGGTACTTACTAAGTTTTCTGTGTCTCCTTTGCCTTGCCTTTTTTGTTTTGTAAATTGTAGGTATGTGTGTTAAATACTCAGCAAATCAACGATCTATCTATCTAAGTACGAGTAGGTACTTACTAGTATTACTAGGTACTTATAGTAAAGTTTAACGTTATTTTTATTAAGAACTAGCATTCCGCTGCTAAAGAAAATATGTCAAAAGTAGGATAGGATAAGAGCAAAATATCTCAAAACAGTAAAAATTATTAAAAGATACTAAATATCGACAATCTTTTCAGTTCCAGTGACAGGGGCGCTATGCATTTTTTTATTCTTTTTGTAGCAATTTAACCGGCACTGACTTTTATACCGTGGAAACCATATATTTTTTTCAGGATAAAAAGTAATATTTGTCACTCTTCAGCTTCCAAACTATACATATACCAAAAATCACGGACGGATAAACAGTGCCAAATACCCAGATCCGTTCAGCCATTTCATTCATTTGATTCGGTAATCATCCAAACGTTCTTATTTATAATATTAGTAGGTAGTAGTAATATCCAGCACTCAACATCTTAAAATCAGTGGCATCTGAAGCATGTAGTAGTACCGCATTAGCACATCTTAACGTTTATCGGACATCCCGGGCACCCTACGCGCAATAAAACAGTAATTAAATCTACCCTCAGGAAAAAATCCAATTTGTCTTTACGACTCGACGCGAGAACGTAGACGATGGTGTTTTAAGTTTCACGACTACTGGAATTAAGTAGGTGGTAATGTTAGATTTGTTTACTTCGACTTTGATAGACGTATTTTTTAAATTAACCTGCTGCTTTATATCGACAGTGGAAAGGCGAAATTGCTAATACGCCATATTGGCACTTTTGGGAAATGAATTTTAAAGTTTTTTTTTTGAGAAAAAAATTCGTAACTTTTTTGTTTATAATGTAATATCGTTGATTTTCAGATATGAGGTTTAGTGATTTTTTATCCTAATTAAGAATAACTTTACAGATTCATAACTATTCTAATAAGCGAGAAACATGTCGCTTTAGCAAAAACGTCTCGTCTTTTTACTAATTATGGGTTGAGAAAAAAATGCATATGTGACACTTATGATGTAGGTCAAGCAAGCGGAAATTGCTAATAGAGATTTACAGCTTATACTAAGGAACTCCATAATTACTAAGCAGCAATATGTACGTAAAGTATCGGCAGCAAATATGGCTAACGGTAGTGCACTTAATAAAATGTAATGAGGCAGAAAATCTAAAAGGTCTTTTACTTCAAATAATACCAAAACAAAAGATCTAAACCTATGAACCAGTAGAAGTTTTAAACGGATAAGGATGCTAACAACAATTTCTTTTTATCTTAAATAATGAAATAAGTCTTATTAGCAAGAACGTTTATGGGGGATTTTTCACAAAAGGGATACAAACTGGCATTGCAAAACAACAGATTTATTCAATCAAACTTTAAAAAAAATTTGAAAGAAATCGTAAATGTAATCCAGATAAATCTTCCTTATCCTGTGATAACACCAAGATAAACAAATGGTTGTATTACCAATTTCATTTACTTAACTGTCACACCACCAATCAACTACGCTAGCCCAACAGAAACTGATCACCGCACCATACCGCCTGCACCGGTGATGCTACGAGTCGATCTCAGCCTATTGCAGTCCACTGCTGGACGTAGGCCTCCCTCAAAGAGCGCCACACTGCACGGTCTGTCGCCTTTATCATCCAGCCACTGTCCGCTACCTTTTTAAGATCGTCGGTCCATATGGCTGGAGGGCTTCCGACGCTACGTTTGCCGACACGTGGTCTCTATTCGAGAACCCGTTTACTTCACCACTCGTCGGTTCTGCGACAGATGTGGCCAGCCCGCCACATCTGTCGCAGCCAGCCAGTTCAGTTTGCTACATTTTTGGACTATGTCCGATTGTCTGTCACTTTGGTTCTCTTTCAGATGATCTCATTTCGGATTTTATCCTTGAGAGACACTACAAGAATTGACCTTTCCATAGCTCTCTAAGTGACATGTAGTCGGTGGGCCAGCTTCACTGTCATGTTCCACGTTTCGGCTTCATAGGTCAACACTGGTAAGACGCACTGATTGTAGACTCTTAGGACTCGTAGGACTTTAGTCTTCAGGCATCACGGTAGTACTGGCGATGAAAAGATATGCGCAGCTTCCCATGCATGCAAAGCTGCCTAGCCCAGCTGCACTCTTCTGACAACTTCCTTCTCAAAGTTGTCTCCCATGTACCCATTTGCAGTGTTTGCCCGAAGAAGACATACTCCTGAACAACAACAAGTTGGATGTCACCAACTTTAATCGGTTCTGGTATGGTATGCTCGTTGAACATGACTCCAGTGCCACACGTCGAGAGGCAGTGTTTAGGTTGTGTAGCATTTTTTGCAGATCCTGCAGTGATTCCGCCTTTATCACTATATCGTTGGCAAAACAGAGGTGTGAGAGATATTCGCCGTTGACATCAATGTCTAATCCGTTTCACTCAAGTGTCCTGCAGGCAGACATCCTCCAATGCATTGGTGAGCAGTTTCGGAGATATGAAATTTACCTGTCTCATGCCTCTGAGCAATCGAATGGATCTAGTCTTGTGGTTTTGTACTCGGATAGACATCGACGCCATGTTTTAAATATAGGCTTCTCAGCATCTCCAAATATCGATCATCGATTTGGCATCACTGCTATAATTCTAGAAGCGCCCAAGTCTCGGTGGCGTCGAAGGCTTTTTCGTGGTCCATAAAAGCTAGATACAGCGGTCGGTTATACTCTTAAGACTTTTGTATAATCTGCCGTACTGTGTGGATGTGGTCTACGGTGCTCAAGCCTTTTCGACACTCAGAGACGATTTATGACGACTCTTGAAAACCGCTTGTAAATCTGACTCAGGAGCTTAAGGGGTCTGTAGTTCTTTAGAGAGTTTTATCTTTTTTCTTGAAGAACAACGCCACCACGCCCCTACTTCACGCCTTTGGGGTGGTCCCTTTACTTAGGACGGAGTTAAATATTCTCTTTAGCTCACTCATAACAGGTTTTCCTGCTGCCTTAAGGAGCTCAGAGGATATTCCGTCTTCACCAGGGGCCTTACCATTTTGTAGTTGTTTAATCCATCCTCTACTTATCCAAATTATATTTGGTGACGGGGCGGTACATCATGCTTTTCCCCTCCACGCTGCGTTAATCCGGTTATTAATGTTCTGGACAATTTCCCTATTCCCTTGCACTAATGACCCAAGGTATTTAAAACTGGAGCAGACTGGTAGGGGCAGTCATACCTAGACTTACGAGCACAAGGCTGGAGACCGGAAACCGCCAAAATCGCAAAAAATATATTCGGTTTTACTCCTACTAAGTCCAACACTCTCCTGTCTTTGCAGCCACTATCCAACCAGCTTTGCACGCATGAATTTATAAAAGAATAAAACTAACCACTTCCATTCATCAGCTCTCAACAGCTTCCATACTTCTACTGGTATGTCATCAAGACCAACTCCTTTTCCATTCTTTATTCCATCAATTACTTTTTTAACTTCGTCCACAGTAACCTCTTGCACTTTGGGTGAAATGGTCCCGACCTAGGTGACTGATCACCCGTCCGGCTTCGCTGGCGTCCCCCCTATAAATAATAACCTCTCGCACTCATCCCACATTCACTGGTCCACCCCCGAGTACACCATTCCAGACATTCTCCTCATTCATAAGGCTTTCAAAATAGTCCGTCCATCTACCACTTATTTTTCCTTCATCCTTAAGAACCTTCCCTGCATTTTTATCTCTCACACATTTCATTTAAGAAACATCCCTCGCATTTCTTTCCCTTGCCTTAGACATTTTCCTCATCCATAAGGCTTTCAAAATAGTCCGTCCATCTACCCCTTATTTTTCCTTCATCCGTAAGAACCTCCCCCCTGCATTTTCATCTCTCACACATTTTATTTAAGAAACATCCCTCGCATTTCTTTCCCTTGCCTTGGAAAATCGGCATAGGTTTTTTTTACCAGCTTGAGTTTATTTTGCTAACTGCCAGATAACATTACTTTTTTATTAGATTGGCGTTCATTTGTTTTACTAATAGGATGTGATCAGTAAATAATTAACAGTAAAATTTTGCTAAAGGGCCAACCACTTTTAAATCGTGTGCGGCAAATTTTGCTAACGTAATAAATTATCGGAATTCATGTTCAACGAAATTGACTAATAGGCAAATGTATTAAAGTGCAAAAAGGCTAAATTGCTAATGCGCATTTGTCATTGAAATTGCAGAAAAGAAAAAGTGCGTATGTAATGAAAGTAAACAAAATGCCGGCAAGAAAACCCGCTGAACTGCCATGTGCTAACAAAATGTACTACTAAAGCGACATAACATAAAAAACACTGAAATTATGGCGCTTTAGAAATACAGATTCATGATTTTCCTTTGAAATTCAGATTGCTAAAGCGCCAAAAAAGTCATCGGATTGATGTGAGACCCGCACCAATCGACGCAGAAAAACAAATCCTATTCAACGATATATATAACTCATTTTGGCCAAAATGGCGCTTTAGCAATTTCGCCTTTCCACTGTCGATATGTACTGTATAGTAAAAAAGTTTGTTAAGTGACTGATGACATGATGAGTGGCAATATCTGGCCTTAAATTCTACCTCATGTGGGTAATTTATTAAGTGTTTATTTTATTTCTTCTAAATAAGCCCGCTTAAAAAAGGAGTTTCATGTTCTTGTGAATAATGTCTCATCATCATCATCATCATCAGCCATTTAATGTCCCCACTGCTGGGGCACTGGCCTTCCTTATGGACGGATAAGGAGAATGAGCCATGACCCACCACGCGGGCTCAGTGCGGATTGGTGGGTATTAACGACTGCAAGTGCAGCCGGGACCAACGGCTTAACGTGCCTTCCGAAGCACGGAGGAGCTCGAGATGAAAAGTTTTTGGTCACCCATCCCGTGACCGACCATTGCGAACGTTGCTTAACCTCAACGATCGCAGGCCAAGCGCGCTATCCACTGCGCCACGGGCTCCTCAAAAAATATAATAAATATTTATTGAATAATTTAACATAATAAAAAATATCAAATGGTTTTATCATACGAAGGTCGCTTTTGTTTAGGACCCATTCAAAACTTTCAAACGCATTTTACTAGTGTGTAAAGTAGGTAATTCATTAAATATATACCTAACGTTATTCGCAAGAACTTGACATACAAAAATCCATTTTTTTTAAATTGGGCTTAATTAGAAGAAATAAAATGAAAACGATAGTAATTGGCTCTAGTCAGCCCCTAAAGTATAGGAAAAAAAATGGTGTATTAGTTGGTGGTATATAGAATACTGGAATGCTAACTCAACTTTGGGAGCATCTTAATCATCATGGCGTCTCTTTCAGACGTTTCACATTTAAAGTTGAGTAGCGTTTCATTATTCGGGGGGGTACCTACGTAATATTTTATAACTGTAAAAAAAATATATAAGTAAATAAAATGTTATGGAAAACAAAAACACATAACGGGCAGTTAACTCGCAGTTTAAAAAGCCGTTAAGAGAACCTACATTAATACCACATTCAAAATTGCACTGTTGCCGGCATGTAGTGCAAAGACAGTCGTTAACATAAACCAATATCAGTTTTAACCCTGTAAACAGGGAAACTCATATAAATATTATTTTAATATTAAGTATCCTGGCATCAATGACGACATATTTAATATCGCCGCTAGATAACAGTCCGTTAAGAAAAGCCAGCGATAGTTATTAAAATTTGCTAAACTAATAAAGATGGTAGTAAACACCTGAAGTATCTGTGAGCTTTACCGTAATGGCCGAGCGAGCGTCGTAAACGCGATTCGTAAGATATAAGTCGACGGTATACTATTCGGTACATTGATGCTCACATGTGTTGGCGCCGGCGCTTACACGTAAACGTGTTTTTCTGCGGTTATCCATACTTATCCATATAAAACATTATACATAATATCCATCCATCTGTATATATTCAACTCTTGCAACTCACTGACTGACAGACAGCGCACAGCCGAAATTACTTACTGGGCGCAAGAAGCTGAAATTTGACATGTATGTTCCTTGGGGAGTGTATGGGAGCACTAAGGGGGTAAAAAGAGAGTCCACTCAGACGAAGTCGCGAGCGGAGCTAGTACTAATACTATAAATACGAAAGCGTTTTTGTTTATTTGTTTATCCGTTTTTTCACACCAAAACGGAGTAACTGATCCACGTGATTTTTGGTATGGGGTTCATTTGGGAGGTGGAGAGTGACATAGGCTTCTTTTTATCCTAAAAAATACGGGATTCGAACAAAAATCCCTGGGAATCCGTCCCAAATGTCCCAATGCTCATGCTCAGGTATTTCTTAACTATTAAATTTGTTTGTTATACTTTCAGAATTGCATTGCGAATCAAATTAATTTAAAAATATTATAAATATCATCATCATCATCAGCCCATTTTCGTCAACTGCTGGACTTAGGCCTCTCCTAGTTTACGCCACTGAGTAAGGTCTTTAGCTCTTCGCAGCCAGCCCCTGCCTGCCATCTTTCTCAGGTCATCGCTTCACCTGGTAGGAGGGCGCCCTACGCTATACGTTTGCCTAAACGTGGTCTCCACTACAGAACTCGTTTGCCCCAACTGCCGTCGACTATAATAAATACTCGATTATATACGATTATACACATATCCCAAAAATCAACTAATACCTATCAGTAGAGTTGTGCGTCTGCCTGTACCACCTGCGTTAGTGCCGTACGCGTGAACTCTGACCTAAATAATGCCTACTTAAGGTTGCGGCGAGATTGAGCATGCCCTCTCACCTTAAGGGGAACCCCGACGTTTTAAGGAACTAAATATATTACTATTGAAAATTGCATTGTGAATGCAAAAGAGTAAAACATAATTTTAAATCTATTACTTCTCAAGATAGATTTTATTTTAAAAATGAAATATTAGAAACAAACGACCCATCCTCCCAGTAGCTCCGCCGGGAATAGATTCCCGGCGTGATAATAAAAATTGCATTGTGAATGCAAAAAAGTAAAGTACTTAAATATCAGTTAATGCAAAAAAGTAAGTAAAGTAAATATAAAAATAAATATAAATAAATAGATTTTATTTCCATGGTTAAGTGAGAAAAAATTTAAGTATAGTTTTTGAAGACATTTTGTTTAATTGTAATATACCTACTTACCTATTTTTAAGGTGTTATCGCAACTGGTTTAGGATATGGAAACCTAAAACTTAACTTTCAAAGTTACAATTTTAACTTGTATTTGACATATTTTTTTAATTACCAATCTGTGGATAGCGTTGTGGGACTTGTGGGTTGCAATATTATATGTTTTATAATATTTTTAGTGTCAACTGTTTGTTATCCCAAAAATAATTATACATAGAGCTCATTTACCTCAGTCACGCTTGCGCTATTCTTTTAGGAATTTGGCATTTTTATTTTTTTAGTTTCCAATAAAAATATTTATTTTGTGTAGGTATATATCATTATTGTTAATTATTATGTCAGAGCAATAAAAATAATCAAAGAAGCTCGTTTGTACAATATTCGATTGAATCAGGCGTCACTTGGCGGGTAGCTTACTTTCGCAAAAAGATGCAAGATGCAGCGCCCGCCCGCCCGCAAAAAAGTGCACATGAACACCACGAAACTATCGGTGCACAATCAAAACCTGCAGCTGCACATAACAAGACAGTGACACACCTTGCACCTTCACCGATCGGACTACTCTACACGTTTTTGGTTCGGTGTTCGTTCGTTTGGTGCTGGCATTTGCACGGTCTAACAACTCCTGAGGATGCCCCGGGTTGGGGCAAAACACGTGTAGATCAGTCTAATAGGTGAAGTTGTAAGGTGTGTCAGTGTCCTGCTAACTGCAGCTGCAGGTATTGTGCACTGACAGTTTCGTGGTGTGCATGTGCACTTTTGGTGTGCATCTTGCGTGTTTTTGCAGAAGTAAGCAACATAATATCTCTTTTTTGACAATCGTTTGTGTAATATTATGACTTACCTACTGTAAGTGTGCTCTTATTTTGGCATAAAAAATATTGATAGTGACCATCAGCTACCCTTTTTTGCGAAATTATATTAGTCGGGATTAAAAAAGGGATGAAAGTTACTCGTGTAGGGATGGATTTGGGAAAGTAATTGTAGGTCAAATCAAGACGCAAATGTACAAGCTTTATTATCTTATACCAAATCATGTAAATATTCTTGACTCCATTGATTTTAAATAAATAAATAAATAACTTCTTACAATCACACCAATTATCTAAGCCCATGTTAATTTCATGATGAAACTGTATCATGGAAAACTTGATAACGGATAGATAATATTATACTTAAATACTTTTTGTTTGTAAATACATAGGTACTTAATATACATAGTAAACACCCAGACCAAGACAAATAGACATGTTCATGCACACAAATATTTGTCTTGTTCGGGAATCGAACCCGAGACCTCTGGCGCAGAAGGTGGGTAGCCTACCCCTGCGCCAAATCGGTCGTCGGTTTTATTGGATGCAATTAGAAATCGTACATAAAATTACAAAACATTAATAAACAACATAAAATTTTGATCATTAAAATCCAATTACTAATATGTAGATACTTGGTGTTAAAGGATAGCGATATTTTATAGTTACCTTAACCAACATTTATGAAATAAATGATAACTGTCGTCGGTTAAGAGCTAAGTCTGGCCGCACACGGGACACCGACCACAGCCACAAAACGCCGCCACAGACCTATTTCCTGTAGTTTTCAAACATATTATATGAACTCGACGAACATGGTTGACCTCGCTAGTCGTCACTGGTTTCTTCTTCTAGCTTCAAGTGGTGGCGTTTGTGACCATGGAGCTAGACTCCATACTGAGGTAACTGGAGAGTGCAGTACTAACACTTTTTTGTGACCACAAATTACACGGTGGCTGTCTTCCATCTCACCTACACTTTGAAAAAATACGTATGGTCATATGAGACAACTGACAGCCACTACATACTAAATGTCAAATTTGCTGGGCTCACTTTTTTATTCAGGGTGAAAACTCCAGTTACCTCTGTATTAAGTCTAGCTCCATGTTTGTGGCTGTCGCGTGTGGCTCGTGAGCAGCTACGATGTCTTGGCGCTGACACAGATAATATATGAACGTGCGTACAAACGATAGGCACTCGGTCCAGCCTTTTAACAATTCCCGTACAAATTTATTGAAGACTAGCTGACCCAGCGCGACTTCGTTCCCGTGGCCCTACCACCTACTCCACCCTACCCGTACTCTACCCCTACCTTACCCTACCCCTACCCTTACCCCTACCCTACCCCTACCCCTACCCCTACCCCTACCCCTACCCTACCCTACCTCTACCCTACCACTACCCTACCCTACCCCTACCCTACCTTTACCCTACTCTACTTCTACTCTACCCCTACTTACCCCTCCTTCCCCTATTTTCTCACCGTTAAAACCTTCCTTGGACTTCCACGAACATTTCAAGACCAAAATTAACCAATTCGGTCCAGCCGTTCACGCGTGATGTCGTGACCAAGGGAAATAGGGATTCATTTTTCTATATATAGATTACATACTTAAAAAAATTACACTCATAGCTATAATGTACCAGTGACACAGTAAACATTGTGTACTGTGTAAGTTACAAACGTAACTTAACTACCTCAATAACGTGAGAGGCGGTGCGGTGGCGCAGCGACGGACAAAAGTGCTTGTCCAGAAAGGGCAAATTCGCCGTGATTTCAACACCGATTTTGATTTGATTATTTATCACTGTCAATCTTCTGTCAATACTTGGCAGACGATGTAGTCAATGGATGTAGGTATGTCAAAACTCGACACTCGCGCATAAAGTACGTGTCAGATAACTATAACAGACTGGAGCGTTTTTGGCGCTAGTTGTAGTACATTTTTTTGTTCTAAGGTAAGGATTAGTGTATTCGATTTCGACCGCGCTCAGACTTATCTGGCGCGATCTCTAGTTCTGCCGAATCTGCCCCCTTATTCACAAACTGTCGAAAACTTTCCCGACAGCGGAAAGTATGCATTGTCTCTGTCACTCACTTTAGAGTAGACAAAGCACATAGAATTTGAATCCGATTTTTCCGAAGGATTGTGGGGCAGGTCATATTTTTGGTATCCATATAAAATGATGGAAGATCTATGTTTTTGAAGGGCTTTTATTTGAACGTTTTAGATTTGGGTTTGGTTGGTTCAAACTATTCTCGCAAAACCTAATTCAATAAAAGGCAAAAACCTCTGTGGATATCATCTCATCTTGTTTTATTTTTACTGTTCTGATTATTGTAAAAAGGTACAATGGGGTTGACACCTATATTCCTGTTGTCCCCGACTGTTTGTCCACCACTGGGCTGGGCAAAACCTAACGTAACCTAATTTTCCGATATTCCTCAGTGGTGGGCAAACATTGGGACATTATCCTTCAGGATAAAAACTCCTTTAAATTGATTTAATGATTTATAATGGACTCAAAACTTCTACTTAAACGCACCCATAAGTCCTAAGCGTGCGATCCCTGTGAATTAATGCTATGAGCCGAAGCCGACCCGCCTTGCGTGCGCCTAGCCGGCCAGAAATAATCGCATTCATGCTTATTAAAAACTGACGTCTTATTAAATGTGGTGTACCAGCTTGATCAAAATAATCATCTTCCGTGTTTACTATAAAGCTGAGAAACAAAAGCATTTATTCTGATTACTAGCTTTCCGCCCGTGGCTTCGCCCGCGTGGACCACACGACGTTATCCCGCGGAAATGTGTCATTTTTCCGGGATACAAAGTAGTATAAATGTCACTCTCCAGCTCCTAGACTATCCTTATACCAAAAATCACGTCGATCCGTTGCTCCGTTATGACATGAAAGACGGACAAACAAGCAAACACACTTTCACATTTATAATATTAGTATGGATTGCGATGATCTATAATCTACCATCTTGTCTCCTTTTACTTTTTTGCATTCACAGTGCAACTTTTATTATTTATAATGAAATATTAGTAAACAACGTTCATTTTTCGGCGGAGTTATTTGGAGGCTAGATAGATTTCAATTTTTTATTTTTAATAGCGTCTTGTATTTAAATTTAAGAAAGTTTATCTGTGTGTCATATTATAAATGTATAATGCAACTGTACATGCATTCTGTTATCTTACATAGTTTATTCAAGTTTTGTTTATTTCTTTAAACTTGAAAAGTAGTAGGTAGCTACGCTGTAGTAAAATCATTCTTCTGATAGGGTAGTTTATTACGCACTCACATTTACAGGAATTCTTTTATTGACTTTTACCCTAAGGATCACTCCCTTTGAAGGCAAATAGCAGACACACGAGATAATAAACGCCTCACAAAGAAACTCCAACAATCACACCTTATAGAACATATTCCAAACCCCAGCTTTTTCCGGAGAAGAATTTCTTTTTCACCTAAACGAACAATGCCGAACCATTATCAAGCACCTTCCACGAGATAGAACGTCTTTTTTGAGTATTTTATTTGATGACCTTACAACCTATCAGTTAAACTTGTCATGCTATATCCTACCTTATTACAACTGAATACAGTCTACGAATTAAGTATTAGATCACATTTAATAGAAGGGGTTCAAGGGAAATTGACTTTAGCCCTAATGAAGATAGAGACCTTATTGCAATGTGAGATATCCAAGTGGAATGCTTACAGATCTGATGATGCGTTGTTTAGTAAAATGTGCAATCATACAGAAAACGGTTATAGCAAAAAAAAGTCGTATTATCAGATATTATACGGGGGGCGATTGTTCGCGCGAATACGAGCGAAAAAATGTGAGGCGGCGTTAGGTTTATATATCGAGATATCGAGTAAATTCATCTCGGTTTAATTGATCGATTACGAAATCGATTGGATCCTTCTCGATTCGGCATGATGTGATTCTTGCATCGCCTTCAGATAATCGGTGTAGTGGCTCATTATTTTGAAAAGTTAATGGTGAATTTATTCAGCAATGTGTCTGTTAGTGTTTAAAGGTGGCCCCTTCTTGTGTTTTTGCTGACACATTCGTCATATTTATGTCAATGTGGAAACTGGTTATTCGGTGTCGTTTTCATTCTCACTGTGTTTTTTGAGGAATGTATAATTTTACAAGACTGTCTGAGCCAGTTATGTGTTTGTATACTCTTAAACTTAAAGAGATCAGAATCTAACTAGTATCCGAATTTACATCTGTGTTTTCAATTATTATAATTAAAAAATATTAATCATTATCGTATGTTGTGAGACGGGTCGATTTTTTCTAAATACTTCATTTTCCATTTTTCAAACATTAATCGGTTTAAATGGCCTAACTATTGTATATTAGTGTGTGGGTGAGATAGTGCCTAGATATATTACCTTAGATGTAATGGGTTAATAGAACTAAAATCCTCATGACTGTATTTATTTGTGAACTGCATTTTTGCCTGGCAGTCCCTATGTGCCCGTGGTTATGAATGAGTAGAAATGTGGTTCTGGCACTGGTTCTGGATAAAGTGCTACAGCTTTTTGGAATTTCGGAAAACTTCGTTCAATTGGAATTAAGTTTTCAGTTTTTTTCAGGTCGAAGAACCTACATAATTCGCTAAATACTGTTCGTCTACAAAAAATGATGAGTTGAAATTGCGCTATACGAAAACCAAACTATCCTTTCCATACTGAGTATCTTCAACTCCCTATAGAAAAAAAAAACATGAACCCATAAACAAAAACGCATCATGCGAATACCGCAGATATAAAGCAGGCAGTCATCTATTTATTATTTATCAATTGTATAAATTATTGAATGGGCAATGGGCATAAGCTCCGGCTGACCCCCGGAATGGGTCTATAATCTATGGCGGGGGTCAGTTTACGACCGGCCTCCTGTAAGAGGCCATTTATTTATCTGTGGCCGCGGTCCGATAGGCGGTTTTGTCTTTGGATGTTTTGACTATTGTTCTTTTTCGTGGTCGCTTTGGTTTAATTTTTTTGTTACATTAATATAATTTATAAATGTAGCCAGAGGCTGATTTAACCGTGGTTGAGTAGGCTAAAGCCTATTAGGCTAGTAGGCTATTACGACAGATTTTAGGGGGCGGCAAATTTCGGCAGCAGAATAACACACCTAGCCTACAGGCGACAAAACTGTAAATATATGTAGCGTTGTTTTGATATTATTTGTGATTAATAATTTAATAGAGATTCTCATTTTTGTTTCGGAATATTATTTTAATTATGATTGCGTGATTAATTTGATAAATATTCTGTTTTTAACTTTATTATTGTTTTATTTAATTTGTTATTATTGGGGTTTGAAGCAGTTTTACTAAGAACAGTGTTTTTGCAGTTCAATTGAAGATTTTGGTATTACTTAAGTACATTAAGTTTATTTTTTACTTTATGACATATTATGCATTTTTTTGGACACAAATGCTCAGACAAAAAGAAATAGATTATTGACAAAGTTCCACATTGCTTACACCAAAGTATTGGAGGCAGTGTTTTTTAGTAACACCTAGAAATGATAATGGATTTTTTTACTACTATTAAGTATTAATAATTTATTATATAAGTTCTGCAATGTTGTCCGTGGGAAAATGTTGTCAAATCTTGCCATATCGTAACAGTACCGCTCGACCCCGAGCCAAAGACCCCATAAATCACACATATGAGCCTCAACCGTACCTTGAGTATGAGTATACTTTCGTAATAAAATTTCTGAAAGTCGTTTTAAGTAAACAAACAGTGACTAACAGTTGTGAGAGGGGTCGACTTTTTTTTAATACTTACTTCATTTTCAATAATAAAATTTGTCTTGTGAATGTAAAAATCAAAGAGTATTTGAAACAGTGACTTCTAAATTAATAATTTCTTATTAAGGTGAATATTAGGTGAATTAGTTATTAGTACCTACTTAATTTAATACTTAGTTGTATTGATTTTCCAAACATCGATAAAAAAATATGGTTGTTTTTTACACAGAACGTTATAATTTGCGCTCCCTAGTTCCGTCTGATCATGTTGACGCTATACGTATTTTTGAGAAAAACTAACTCTTCATTTTACGCAAAATTTCACATCCACCCACGAGTATATCACCTTTCAGTATTATTCAAGAGTAACTCGCAAATTCCTTAAACGACCAATAGAATTCCAGATGGCCCTTGAAATAACCTCAAATGACCTTTAGAGGCGGAGGTACAGCCGTCCTAATCCACAAAACAGTGAATCTAAAGTCAATCGCTTCTGTGCCTTTTGGCGCAAGTCAAGAAAGGAAGCGATTTTGATACTTTAAACCCGCTTCACATATTATCTGCAATTTTCTTAAATTATATCACAAAATTTCTTTATTTTTTTTACACATAGCGATGACAAATAACTTCATTGATGGAATAAGCTATCTATAGGGTTCAAATCAAGCTTGTCTCAATAGTTCAACTAACGTTATTCACAGCAATATATTTTTTTAATTAAAATCAAATATAAATATGATGCTCAATCACCATAAGCCATTTAATGTCCCCACTGCTGGGGTACTGGCCTTCTTTATGGATGGGTAAGGAGAATGGGCTATGACTCACCACGCTAGCCCAATGCGGATTGGTGGGTATGATTATAATGATATTTTCTTATATTTACATATTTTATTGTTTCAAAATCAACAAGCACTCGTTGAATGTCACCTAAACAGCCTAAGCTACACTAACGTTTCACAAAACCCTCGCTGGTGACCTTTGTTTTTATCAGGCTGTATTTGGTACAGAAAGGTCAAATTGAAAAGTTATCTCAACAAAATAATAAAAGTATAGTCACTTTCCATCACAAATACAAAACAAGTAGATAAGAATAACATGATAATTAGTTAACTGCAATCTTTGTCCGTATACCTACTTGTTCAATCTAGCATGGGCTGCATGGGTCCTATGATGTCTCATTTTCTTGCAAAGCAATATGCTGTTTCTTATCAAGGAATAGGGTCTAAATTTCTAACAAAAAACGAAAAGCATAAAAAAATGTCTAATGCTGGTTTATTGAGTTTTATTCCAAAAGCTTGAATAACTTTTTGCTTTGCACGAAATAGCTGTCATAGGACCCATGCTACCATGGAGCTAGACTTAATAATACTGAGGTAACTGGAGAGTGCAGTACTAACACTTTTTTGTGACCACAAATTACACAGTGGCTGTCTTCCGTCTCACCTACACTTTAAAAAAATACGTATGGTCATATGAGACAACTGACAGCCACTACATACTAAATGACAAATTTGCTGGGTACACTTTTTTATTCAGGGTGAGAACTCCAGTTACCTCAGTATTAAGTCTAGCTCCATGCATGCTACATTGAACAAAGTATATAATGTTTTTAATATTTAAAACAGCTCCCACCTCTTTTCACTTGCGCCATCCTAACTCCATTGTCTTAACCCAAATCGAATCTAGTAAAAACGCATCAGATAGGGCCGGCCGTAATGTCTCATAAAGTGTCCTAGCAGATAAGCACTGGCCAGCCACTGCCCGTTTTCGGCTATAAAAATTGCAATTTAACTGATCTTTGAATTGTATGAAGTTTTTCTATGGTTGTTTGAGGGGGTTTAGGGAATACTTTAAGTAAAATGTAGTAGAATGTTTCAGTTTGTAGGCACCAGACTTTTTTGTGCTTTCGTAAAGATTTCAGCTAAGTTGAAATCCTTAATCAATTTCTATTTAAGGCTATAAGTGGTTTTTAATTTAAACCTTATTTATGTGTTTTCTCATTTTTCTATTATGTACTTAAGTCGTATTTGTTTCTTACGTCGTTCTTAGTGACCTATTTTGAACTCAAGAATCTATATACTCAATAAGATAAAAATATGAAAATAATAAATATTTTCATGTTTTTCTCTACCTTCTACGTAGTTACTTAAGTATAAGAAACGGGTTGGAAATAATAACCATGAGATTTTATATTATTTTATGCATTCACAATGCAATTTTGTAAGTACTTATAGAAAAAATGTGATAGTAAAAAACCACGAGCCCCATAAGTAGCCTATCCCGCCTGAAAGCTACTTATAAGGCTCGTGGTTTTTTACTATCACATTTTTTCTATAATAATAACCATGTTTTAATTTTAATAAAAACACTGAAAGCATAGCATTTTGTTGTTGATTGGCATTATTGGCAGTGAACCTGTTGTCATAATAAATCAGCAGTTTTACATACGCAATGCACCGATTAGCATTTTATCGATATTGGTGTGCTATTTGAACCAGGCAAGAGCTTATTTTAGGTATGATAAAAGGAAAACACTGAAAGGCGTGTAAATACTCAACAATCTTTTTTTTTTTATCCACAACGGGGTAGCACTTAGCCTTCATCACACCTGATGATAAGTGGTGATAAGGCTGAAGGTGGAAGCGCACTACTCCCGGAATCCTCAATGAATCTGTATGTACCTATACCTACTCCTGTCATAGGAATATTTTTTTTTTTTATCAAAATTGACAAAAAGCCTTGTACCTATCATTTAAGTCTACGAACTAAAATATTAGAAAAGCATAGTGGTTGCAAAAATTAACTCGTTTAAACATTGCGAAGATATTGCTCTTATTGATAAAATAACGCTACTTCGTTTATAGGTATTTTGATTTTTGGTATGTAATTACACACAAATATAACATTAAACACAAATATTACACACAATTTAAGGTTGTATTGGGTCCATACCCAATACAACCTTAAATTGTGTGTAATATTGTATTGGTATTTAGATATATTGTATAAAAAATCTTAAAACCTTTATTATGATTTTTCTATTCTATTTCGATTTGTGGCGGCTTATTGGCGCTTGTTGGCGGCTGTTTGGCGAACGTTGGCGGTTTGTGGCGGGGTCACTCGATGTTCGCATTATGTAAAGCGGTTGGTCATTACGGCTCGTCCACCACTGACGTCTCTATCTGTAGAGTTAGTAGGGTGGGTGTGACTTGATACTTTGAGATTAAATAGTTTGTGTATGAGTATGGCCTACTGTCCACGTAAACCGCTTGAGCACTAGTGCAATCGCGAAGCGCAGCGAAGCGATTGCCTTAAATTTCTAACCTATCACGTGTTCTGTAGGACTTCCAAGCCACTCAAATATTAGGCTAATTTTAGGTATTTTAACCATTAGGTATTTAAAATGTGTGTGATTTAAACTTTGGTGTTATAGCTATTAGACATTTTAAACATTAGGTATTTAGTCCATTCGGTGTTTTGAATTTAGGTGTTTCTTATTTAGGTGTTATTTGCTTAGGTGTTTTAAAACATTAGGTATTTTGATTTTAGGTATTTTGAACGTAGGTATTTTAAATTTAAGTATTTAAATACGTACCCGCACCGTGGACACAGTTTTGATTTTTTCTACGCAAGATGCAAGCATTCGTCATGCGTCCGTCAATTGACGAAAGCGTGCGCATGTCGTGCGGTTTACGTGGGTAGTAGGCCTATGACTAGCATTATAATGTTACTACTTATTGAAATTAAAAAAATATATATAAAACCTTACGACCAAAAATTACTTGTGCTGGCATATATGTAAATTTTTTTTTAAGATGAACATTTAATTAAATAAATATTAGACACCATCACACACATTGTTCTAATACCAAATTATAGTAGCTTGAGCACTAGTGCTATGGAAATTCGAAACAACGACGGGTATTAATCACATACACCCAGACCCGAGGTAATATTGAAAAGTTCGTTTTCAATATTTACCCGATCGGGAATCAAACCCGGAACCTCTAGATAAAGCGGCACCTTGAAAACCGGTGCGTACACCACTCGGCCACGGAGGTCGTCAACAATTCGTTCATTTAATTTTATTTAAGTACTTAACTAAAATCTTTTATGAAAAGTTATTTATTTATGATATAGGTATGCAGTTTTAGATATACATGCATATGTGATAAAGAAAACTTTTGTAAAATACTATTTATAATATTTTACGGTCAATCCTCCTCCAAATTTTACTGTCTGATCAAAATTTATGTAATCTTTCAAAGATTAAAAAAACTTTTATCATTAGATAAACGATCAAAACTATTAATCCGTACTACAAACTAAAGTTGTGGTCGGCACGTGCGAGTTACTGCCGATCGCGGAGGGCAGTTTTATTAAGAATTACAATTATTTATTTACGCCGCCCGCCCAGACCGACATTTGTATGGTAATGCTATTATTGTGGGGTCACTTCAATGTTTCATCGATGCATCGCTATCTGTAGGGTTGAGGTGGTCATCTTGAAACAGCTGGAAGACTATCGATCTGATGCATTTGAAAAATACTTTGAAACATATGTAGGGAATAGTTTAAGTAAACTTATTTTTTAAGCTTTTGTGTCCCACTGCAGGACAAATGCTTCTGCCTACATCTTCTTTTCATTTTGCGCGGTTTTGGGCTATTGTTTGAATAATTAAAAAACAATATTTGTACAGCCGACAACATAATCTTAAGAGTTACTTTATAATGTTTGCCCAAGATTGGTAAATGTAGATGTAGTGGAATTACAAAAAAATATTTAAACGCCGCCCGCCCAGACCTATAATATTTGTATGATAATGCTATTATTGTGGGGTCACTTCAATGTTTCATCGATGCATGAGTATTTGTAGAGTTTAATTGAGAATGAGATGCACATCTTGAAACACCTGGATCGAAATGCTCCGAATTGATGCGATTGTGAAATTTGCTTCGGGACAGATGTGAGACATTTATTATGAAAACAAATTTCAAAACTTGCAGTTGATGACTTACCAAGCTTAAGAGTTGCTCTATAAATTTCGATCAAGCTTGGTACTTGCTGCTACAATTATTTCTTTACGCTGCCCGCCCAGACCGAAGTTTGTATGGTAATTGGCGTCTTTTATTGTGAGGTCACTTTAATGTTTCATCGATGCATCGTTATCTGTAGCGTTCATGCATCGGTCAATATATGAATCTGTCTGTTGAGGTTGATCATCTTGAAACGCCTGGGCCAAGAAGCATTCAGTTATCTGTTATTGTGGAATAATCTATTTATTTATGACGCCCGCCCAGACCAGACCGATATTTGTATGGTAATGCTTTTATTTTGGGTCACTTGAATGCTTCATCGATGCACCGGTCAATCTATTTGTTGGGGTTGAGATGATGCTCATCTTGAAACAGCTGGGCTAAGATGCGTTTGTAAAATGAACTTTGAGACAGATGTAGGAAATAGCACGAGTTAGAAGTACATATTATAAAAAGAGGGGTTCTTCACTATTTCTTCCCTTAAATCTTTTTGGTTTCATTGTTTTTTTTTTTCCTATGATTTTATTTGTAATTTTTAGTTCGTGTGCCAATAAAGGCTATTTTGCACTGTGCTTATAGTTTTCAAATCGATAAGACTTGTTTGTTCCAACTAATAAAAAACCGTATCAAAGTATAGATCCTTGTTAGATCAACTCTCGATATTATGCAAATCGCATTATTATTCATACTGTTTTTGCAAAGGGCGCGGCACGGAAACGAACCCCTAATCTGAGACCTTCTGCCACATTACACTTTAATTTAGTAAAACGTCTAGCCACTCGGTTTTGTACCTTACTGCTTAAAAACAAGAGCGATCTGTAAATACGCGTTTTCCCGCCAATAATGTTATTAACATTGTCTTAGTAATGCTACTCTCTCATAGATGGCGCTGAAGGCAATGCAAATTCGCGATAATGTAATACTCCATGATGAAAAATTGGGGATTTCGTCTCGGGAAAATCTGATTGGCATAACATCTAAGTTATTCCAAGTTATTATAATACAATAAGATTAAGGTGCGAGCTTATTATTTCTTAATGTTTGTTTAATGTTTGGAGGGTGTTTTTTCTTTTCATTATTGGGAAATGATGCGTGTGGATTATATTTGACGACGTGTTGTCCTTTCAATTACCTGTTTTTTGTGCTAACATTTGAGTCACATTAGATATTCTTTTATTAAAAATATGAGACTTCCTGAAACTTACGTTACGGAATTTATTATTACTTTCTAAGAATTTCTATTCAGTGTTGTGACAGTGAATAGTAGGGCAGAAGCCCCGGTTTTGACCACTGTACCGGTTTTGGCCACTTTTTGCTCTAAAAGTTTTCTAATCAACTTTTCGCCACTTTTGCTAAAGGCAATTAAAATAAGGTATTTTAAGGTAATAATAACAACCGTTAGAATTCCATAAGTCATACGACTTTTTTTCAATAAATTCCATTTTCTGTATTAAAAAATGATTTGTATAAATTTTAAGAAAATTGTTTTGGTTGAAATACTTTATAAATATTTGTTTTTTACAATTAAATAGTTGTTTTGCAATGAATTGGTTGCGCATTAGAATATATTGATTTATCCTGGGTTTGGTTTCGACTTTTCGCTATACTTACAAAAGGTTAACTATCAATAAGTGGCCAAAACCGGTACATTTGGCACCTCTCACACATTTTGTGTTATACATGTCACCGGAAAATAACAAGAACCGCAAATTTTTAAATTTCCTAGGAAAATTATAAAGTTACGGAAGTCCTGTAGAACACGCGATAGGTTAGAAATTTAATTTTGTGGTTATTTTTTTAGGAAATTTATAAATTTACGGTTTCTGTTATTTTCCTGTGACATATACAAAAAGCTATTTTACTTTTTTAAATTTGAAAATGTACCTTTAAAGGTAGATAAATTATCTATAATTTAAGATATAATTTGTGTCTTAAATACCTAAGACCATTTAGTACTTAGTGCTTAAAAGTCAAAAAATCCTTAAAGTGGCCACAAACGGTACCTCTGCCCTACCTAATACATATACCTATGTATACTTACGTAATAGTTTTATAGATCCTTTGACCCAGAAGGAAAGAACTTTGTAAGATATTTGCGTTCTACGTTTGTCTCTGTCATTGTTTTTCTCGAGAACTCGTTAGCCATTACATGGATAATAATAGCATAAGACTAGGTTGTAACATATAGCATGTCGAACACAACACAACCTATCGAATATTAGCATATAACTGTGAAATTACAAACATATTAATACTTATTTAAATTTTTATTTTTTTGCATTCACAATGCAATTTTTTTTATAATTGAAAAATGGAAAATCAAGTATTTCAGAAAAAATCACTCCGTAGCTCAGTGGTTAGAGCAGTCCCCCGGAAGGCGAAAGGTTCGAGTCCCATCGGAGCTGGTTGTGAGACGGTTTTTTCTGAAATACTTCATTTTCCATTTTTCAATTACATTAATACTTACTCAGAAGTTTAAACCTAATTCTCCTTGTTGCACTAGCTAGAATTATAAAATCCAACCAGATGCGAGGTTAATCAATAAACTATATTCCAAATCCTTAAACGCACTAACCCCAAGAGGAAGTGCGTTTAAGTCTTTTTCAGGGCAATTTCAAAATAAGGTAATTAGAAGCTTAGTGTTTTGTTAGTCTATACAACACTAACTTTTAATTAGTACAAAGGTTTTAGGGAGTGATGGTGTCCATCAATATGAACAACTTGTACTACGGGGCCGCCACGGAAAAAAATCAACTGTACCATAGAAAAGTAGGCTCGACTTAAATGTATGGTACCTACAACAGTTTTTTCGCGATTTCTTGGCTGGCCCCATACCCCATAGTAAAAATGTTCGTATTGATGGACAATTCCATCCTCTTATATCTTTGTACTAATTAAAAATTAGTGGTGTATAGAATAACAAAACACTAACCTATTAATTGATTAATTAATTTCAAATTGCCGTGAAAAAGATTTAAACGCGCTACCTAAGACTAACATAACACTAACCTATTAAATTTATATATTCAAATTGCCGTGAAAAAGATTTAAACGCACTACCTAAGACTACAATTAAAACAAAACTTGGAATATGAACGATTTTTGGAACTTATAATCTCGATAAAGCTTTGCAGTGCAAAACGTACACATTTACGTTGCAACTTGCAAGTTCATAAGTACTACTCTTGTACTCTTGTACAAGAGCATAACTTCCAAAGTAACATTATAATAAGATCCTCATTAAAGTACAGTTCCACCCTCTCATAGTTCACAGTGACCTGTCTCCTTGTACTTGCATCGCAATAGAGTTGTACATTAGTACACACGATAGCAAGTTACACTTACCACTTCGACCTTGAGAGTTCTTAGGCCACTCATAATCTGTCTGTATCAAAGGCTACCGTGACTGATAAATGTCAAACTACTAAACGGTCTATTATATGCCAAAGGCACACAAATCCTACTAATATTATGTATGAATACGAAAGTTTGTGATGATGTATATATGTCACCGGAAAACAACAAGAACCGCAAGTTTATAAATTTCCGCGGAAATTTATAAATTTACGGAAGTCCTGTAGAACACGTGATAGGTTAGAATTATTTTTTTAAGGAAATTTATAAAGTTACGGTTTTTATTATTTTCCGATGACATATTGTGTAAGTATGTTTATTACTCTTTCACGCAAAACTACTGAACGAATTTAAATGAAACTTTACACATACCTAGTTTATGCATCAGAATAACACATAGGCTACTCTTATTCCAATATTCCCACAGGAACGGGTACCACGCAGGTAATATAACTGCTGAGAATGTATTTTCCAAAATTCGCCTCCTAAGGGAATGAAACGGTGTTCCAAATTTGACACTGGTAAACTTAGAAGAGGCAAATTTTCCTAGTGCATGTAGGTATAAATTCTGAGTTGCGGTTGCCTGTACCAGAGGTACAGAGGTCGTCGCGGGTCGTGGGACTGGAGATGTAAATGCATTCTAATAATATTCGTAATGTATGATATGTGTGATTCGCCGTGATAATGCGAGCCCGGCGCAAATGTTGGGAGGAAACTGAAACTGCGTCTCTAGTTAATTTTGTAAAGTTTAGGGGTCAAGACATCAATAAATACAGTAAAATTTTAATTTAATTCAAAAATAGTTACGGCGTAGACATGTATTTTTAAAATACATATACTACTTAAATAAAAAAAATACGTTAAGTAATAAATATACACATTCTACTATTTACCCACCCATGGACAGTTAAACTGTTGTTTTCTATTTTTATTTAGTAATTTAGTACACACAAAAGTTATAAAGGAAAAAAAAAACTTACACAGAAGTATTTATACAAGCTTATTGGAATCCACATTGGGATATCTAAGTACCAGCTTTTGTAAAAACTTGAAGCTGATCACATACCCACCGACTTATTTTATTTCGAAAATGTGACGACATGGTAAAAAAATAAGCTTTAGGCGATGCGAAAGTTATGTTAAAGAATGGCTGAATAAAGAATTAAAATTAAAAACCAATTCTGAAATAATGTAATTTTGGATATGATACCTACATACAAAATATTTAATTCCCTCCGTTGAAATAAGTTGATAAGATTGATATTCTGCACATTTATCGTTTTATAAAATAAAGACTCCAAATTACCCAACTAGTAATGTAACGAATGAATGAGTTTTCCCCGATTTTCCCTAAGAAAATATTTCCTTCATAAAGTACGTCTGTTAGATTGATGCGCCACCTAGAGATACATTACAGAACTAAAGGCAGAGTGTGGTCACTTTCGTAGTTCGTCGCTACATGCACAGATGACGCTACTAGTAACATTGTCAAAGCTCTACCATTTGTAGAGTCGTGTTGTAGAGTTCCCAGTGTTTAGTTTTTAATAAAGTGTTTTATGTATAATATTATTAATAAATGTAATAAATTGTTTCAGATACTATGCACAAGAGAACTGGTTAAGTAAACTTTATATACCTATTTAATATTTTCATTTATGTTTAATATTCTTTCTGCTTTTCAATTTTGGAATTTTCTTTTTATTTAACTGTTATTAATGAATGTTCATAATTCCTTTGTTTTTCTTATACAATCAAATTATGAACTTAACAAACCTCCTTTTAATTCAACTAATTCCTTGAATAGGGAACTTGCATTATTTCATAAATGTAGTCTATCTGAAAGATTTAAGGATTGTATGAAGATATCACAAGCGAAAAAGTTGAAATATGCTTAAATTATTTATTTAATGCAAATCAAAAATTAACATTTCAAAGTCCGCGCGTAAACGCTCAATGGCCGGACGTGACGTCATTTCTTAGGACGTCAAACTTTTCAATGTGCATCTGAAAGGAGTGACCAAGAAATTTTGACAACTAACGACAAACGCTAAAAGTGAGTGACCAAAGATTTCAGTTTTACTGACTAGGCTTCGCCAGATAGGTAAATGAAAGAAAACTTATGTTTTTTAGCGAAATCTTTACTAGAACTTGGTTTATCATCCGTTTCTCTAAGTACTTACCATACTTTTAGGGGTTGAATTTTTAATTTTTGTGAAAGCGAAATTGACAGAATATGGCTGCCATCATTTTTTACTGTTTTTTTAAGGTAATTAAAAATTAAGTAAACTTTACGTAAAACGCACTAACATATAAGTATTGAAAATATGCCTATTTTGCATTAGTCTAAAATATTGTGAACTCTAACATTGACAAAGGCAAAAATACTTGTTGTTGCTTGATTGATTATATTGATACTTGATTTATTTCTGCTGCACACTGGAGTAAATATACTGTTACATTGTTATAAATATATTGTTTAAATGAAGATGTTAATGTTGGTAGAAAATATAAGTACTGAGTTATATTTACTACATATGTATATGTATCAGTCAGCTCAGCAGGCAGGCCGCCTGCAGTCCTTAGTCGAACAGGCCACCTGATATTCGGTTTTTAAGTGCGCGCACTAGGCCACTTGCAAAAATAATAACTGCAACGGCCAACTGCAAAGTAAATGCTGCCTTATTTCTATATAATTCTCCGGCACTATTCGGCCGGTCCGGAATAAAGAAATAAAGGAAATTCTTTTTTTTAAAAGGATATTTAAAGGTTATTAACAAAAATATATAAGGTCCTTCTTAAATAGTGAACATAATTTTAAGGGGTCAATGTACTCACGCATACAAAAAAATGTTACTATAGTACCAACATTGAAAACGTGAAAAAGAAATCAGCTGTTTCAAAGAAAATATTAATTCGAATAGATTAAAATGGATGGAACAGCTGATATTTTTTTTGCGATTTCAATGTTGGTACCATAGTAAAAGTTGCTTGTATGCATGAGTACATTGACCCCTTAAAATTATGTGCACTATTTAAGAAGGACCTTATATAACATAAGCCCTGCCTTATATATATAGTGTAATTATACTAAAAAGTTTCAAGCTTTATTTAAATGTATTATTAATACTAGCTGTTTATCGTGTTAATTATAGCGATTTGGAGGCAACTTCGAAATTTCTTTCTATTGACAAAATTTTATGTAATCGTGATTTTGAGTAACATAATCACTAGTGTTAGTCCTGAAGTTTGCTGCATCTTAATTTGAAATTCAGTTTTTTATTAATATTGATATTACAGACGATGATGTAAAGCAATCTAATTTTCGTTGGCATATAGCGGGCTCTTAATGTAAAACTGTGGGTGTGTGGGCGAATGTGGCCAATGACAGGCCATTGCCTGCAGGTGGACTGATGGACTGGGGATAGTCGGTTGCATTGCATTGCATCCTTTATACTTGCGACCGCATTCGCATTGCCTTGAACTTTCTCGTAAATATTTTCATAGTGTCCACACACTTGTGCACTCGCGACGTTTACCGCTGTGCTTCACATTCCAATATTTGTCGCATGACAGGATGGACAACAACGTTATAGCGGCATTTAAAATCCTTAAAAAAAAAGTAATAAATGAGGGTAACCATCTGTCAATTTTGTTTTAACAAAAAATAAAAATTCAATCTCTAAAAGTATGGCACCCTCAGAGAAACGGATGATATGCCAACTTCTAGTAAAGATTTCGTAGGTAATAATTAATAAAAAACTAAAAAACCCGAGAAGTAAAGAGCTGGTTTTTTCATTTTTAATGGTAAATTTTTGCAGTCGTGTTTTTAGTTTTTTAAATATTACCTACGTTTTTATTTTAGACTTTTTAGTTCATTGTCAATAAATCATCTTTTTAAGTAAGAACTTACTAATTTAAAAATTCGTAAATTCTTTTCTTTTTTAGATAAATTAATACGGAGAGATTTACAAAACTGCAAGTTATAGATGTTTATGGAATCGCTATTTAAAACTCTTCATTTAATACCTACCCCACTCGATGAGATTTAAAAATATTTCTTTTACAATGCACAGAATAATATGCCGCCTAAAAGCCGCCATTTTGTTTTTTGTTAATATTGATGTTCTATTTTCACTCGGGCTATTAAGACGAATCTGATGACGTATCAATTAACAAAATCAGTTTATCCGTTTAGTAGTTACGAGGGAACATAAGAACAGAAACACATACATTCAGGTCAAAAACGTAACACTTTTTGGGTTTGGCCGGCGCAGTCAGGTAATTTTTGACTTCGCCCGCCGCAGTCGAGTAAAAAAACTTAAGCTTACTTTCATTTATCTATGTGGCGAAGCCTAGTCATTAAAACCGAAAACGTTGGTCACTCAGTTCAAACGTTTGTCGTTAGTTGTCAAAATATTAACTTAAACTATTAACTATTAACAGGGGCGTATTTACCTAAGGGCCAAGGGGGCCATGGCCCAGGGCGGCAAGCTGCTAGGGGCGCCCCGCTCAGCTTAGCGCGTCCACTTGTCTTCGGATGTCGGAAGAAAATCAAAAAGCTTAAGTACTAATAAATTATTGTCAACAACATCTTAAACACAAAAATCCAGTAATAATCATTATTATGATTTTTACCTATATTTTATTTCTTATTTGTCTGATGAAATTCAAAAAGTTTACCAGTGCGGCTCGTGCCGCCCCGCTCAGCTCTGCACGGCCACCTGTTTTGATCTTTACTTAAATTTTACTTATTTCTCGTTAATTTCTCTAATGAAATTTAATAAGTTTACCAGGGCGGTTTGGGCCGCCCCACTCAGCTTTGGGTGCGCTTGTTATGATCTTTACCTATATTTTATTTCTAATCTGTCTGATAAAATTCAAAAAGTTTACCAGTGCGGCTCGGGTCGCCCCACCCAGCTTCTGGTGCCCGCCTGTTATGATCTTTACCTTTATTTTATTTTTCATTTGTCTGATGAAATTAAAAAAGTTTTCCAGGGCGGGCGGCCCGGGCCGCCCCGCTCAGCTCCGGTTGCCCGCCTGTTATATCTTTACCTTAATTTTTTTTCTCATTTGACAGATGAAATTCAAAAAGTTTGCCAAGGCGGCTCAGGCCGCCCCGCTTAGCTTCTGGTGACCGCCTATTATGATCTACACCTTTATTTTGTTTTTCATTTGTCTGATGAAATTAAAAAAAGTTTACCAGGGCGGGCGGCTCCGGCCGCCCGGCTTAGCTCTGGGTGCCCACCTGCTTATGATATTTACCTTTATTTTTTATTTCTCATTTGTCTGATGAAATTCAAAAAGTTTACCAGGGCGGTTGGGTGCGCGCTTGCTATGATCTATAATTATAACTTATTCTCAGTTGTCCAATAAAATTCAAAGAGTTTACTATGGTGGCTCGGGCCGCCCCGCTTAGCTTTGCGTGCCCACCTGTTATAATCTTTACTTAAATTTTATTTCCCATTTGTCTGATGAAATTCAAAAAGTTTACCAGGGTGGCTCGGGCCGCCCCGCTCAGCTTTGGGTGCCCGCCTATTATGATCTTTATTTTTATTTTATTTCTCATTTGTCGGATTAAATTCAAAAAAGTTTACCAGGGCGCCTCAGGCCGCTCCGCTCAGCTTTGTGTGCTCGCCTGTTATGATCTTTACCTATAGTTTATTTCTCATTTGTCTGATTAAATTCAAAAAGTTTACCAGGGCGGCTCGGGCCGCCCCGCTCAGCTTTGTGTGCCCGCTTGTTGTTTTTTACTTTAATTTTATTTCTCATTTGTCAGAAGAAGTTCAAATACCTACCTTATTGTCAACAACACCTAAAACTCATATTAAGTATAAGTAAGTAAACAAAAAAAATCAACTTCAATGATAAGTTGTTTTTTTTATTTTTTGTTTCATCTTAGAGCGCGTGCGATGTTCATTCTATTGAGTGTTTTTTTTAGTTATTAAAGTTTTTTTTTTCTTGAATGTATGGGGCGGCCCACGTAACTGGCCCAGGGCGCTACATATCAAAATACGCCCCTGACTATTAACGTTTATTTATTTATTAAACTATTAACGTTTGTACCATTGTTTCTTCATAAGGTGCTAAACAATTAGATATTTAAAGTAATTTTATGTATTTCTTTAGTTTACTTGCAAAATTTGAGAGATTCGATAATGCACAAATTGTATGAACTCAGTGACCAAGCTAAATTCTTTACTAGATTGACACACAATGCTTAATTATTTTGACAGGTGACAGTAAATTTTTAACAGTTGCTGAACTGAGTGTCCAACTCAGAATTAATACGAATTATTTGGAGTTTTGCTTAGGAATCAACAATTTTTTTACTAGATTCTCTGACAAGGGTCTCAAGCTGTTTCTCTTTTGGTGGGCACTCCTTTCAGATGCACATAACTTTTCATGTCGCGTAAAGATTCTCTGATAGGCTCTCAACCTGTTTCTTTTTTCGTGGTCAGTGGTCACTCCTTTCAGATGCACATAACTTTTCACGGCGCGTAAATATTATTTTTGTAAGACAGAATTAATTTATTTCAGTTTTAGTTGACATACAAAAAAGTCAGGAAACGATACTTTATTACTACTACAATGGATAATTATTTTACAAGTAAAGCTAAATCTCACAAAATAGAGTGTGCAGTTTTAACTGTGCCTCAAGAGCCTAAACTTAGAGAAAAGTGGATGAAAGGAGCTATATAAGACAACATTCACCCTCTTCAAAATCTGCCTTGCAATGTTGTGAAGATCATTTGATGTAAGTACCTTGTATTCGTATAAATCATAACCTCGTTAGATCTTGCATCAACAGTGTATAAAGTAAACAGCAATCTCTACACTTGAAAAATTTGAATTTTCCATAAATAACCACCGCACTATGTCCATATAAATCTCGCTAGTCGAATTTAGTCAAGCCTTTTTCCATTTTGTAGATATTTTTAATGTTTTATGACATGATTTGAATGTATGATTACCTATATGTTTTTGAACTCAGCTTAAGTGACTAATGGAATGACGTCACTGCGCGCTGATTGGTGTTTCAAATCACGTTTCAATTTACGTAACTTTACATTAAAATATTTTGCAAAATAATAATAATTTTGGAATAAATCTTCCACGAATGCACTTTTAATGGCTATCATCATTGGATTATTAATATAATTTCTCAAAATAATTTTAATGCAAGTTCCCCATTGTCTTAAAGTAAATTATTTCAAGGTCCGTTTGAAGTCAACCCTTGCGTATCGAACGAGTCTTGAAGAAATAAAAGTGCTGTGGGTTTAGGGTTACAATTTTATGTAACTGGCGGGTACTAATTGACCGTGTAATGACCATCATTGTAGGGTTAATTTTTGTTAACTTCTTTGACTCGGTACCTTTGCAATTTAGTTTAACTCTGTTAAAGCTCTCTTGAGAATACAGATTTGTATATTATTTTGATTATAAAGCATCTGCTTCGTAGACTACGACACAATTAGTTTCTACTTAATTTATGGTTAAATGTAAAAATAGAACGTTTCATTAAGAAGTCTAGAATATATCGGTATAAAATTAGTGTATTACCTACCTACAGGCACAGGACTCTTTGACGCCCGCCCGGCCGAATGGGACCAAACTGAAATGCTGCTTTATTTCTATAATTCTCTGGCCCTATTCGGTTCAACAAAGATCATTTAAGAATTTACGCCAGTCACGTCAGTTTTCAAAATGCCGCAATGTCTATAGGTCTCGGGTTCGATTCCCAGAAAGTGTAGAAACGTAACATTTTCTTTTTATAACATAAAAAGTTTTCATAAGTCATCAATAGCTTTAAAGTTTAACCCCAATAATACTAATCTTTAACTAAGTCATAGAAAATGGATGAGCTAGTCACCCTTGTCAAAACAACCCGTAGCCGCCTGTCGCCGGGATATTATTAACCCTGTCGATAGCTGAGGGGCGGGAATAAATTGGAATAACAAATTAGAACAAGTCTGTCTTCATGTTGGTACTTGGAAGATGCTTTGTAAATTGTTGTACCAACCTAGTATTTTTTTAAATCACAACAGGGTAGCACTTAGCCTTCATCACAACTGATTATAAGTGGTGATAATGCTAAAGGTGGAAGCGCATACTACTCCCAGAATCCTCAATCACTAAGGCTATCTTATCTCGAACTGTCGGAACACAATTTATGCTGAAAACATCATTACTATGGCGTCATACTTAGATAAGATGGTGGTAGCTAGCCAGGGCGATCTTAGAACAAGCTCTACCACCAACCATATACTAGTATCTATATATATACACGGCTAAATTTTAATTAGCATAAATATTTTAGGGGCCACTATGGGGGCAACCATGGAATCGCGAAAAAAAAAATCAGCTGTTCCATACAAAAGTACAACATCGAGTCGACTGAAATGTATGGAACAGCTGTTTTTTTTCGCGATTCCATGGTTGGTCCCATAGTGAAAGTTGTTCATATTGATGGGCACTAACATCCCCTAAAATATTTATGCTAATTAAAATTTAGCCATGTATATAAAACTCTTGCGTTACTGACTGGCTGACAGACAACGCCGAAACTACTGGGCGCAAGAAGCTGAAATTTGGCATGTATGTTCCTTGGGGAGTGTAGGGGAGCACTAAGAGAGGATTTTTGGTAGTTCCCCCTCTAAGGGGGTAAAAAAGGGGTCCACGCAGACGAAGTCGCGAGCGGAGCGTTAGTCAAATTATAAAGTTTTAAGAATTAGTAAGGTGATAGGTAGAGGAGCCCGTGGCGCAGTGGATAGCACGCTCGGCCTGCGATCGTTGAAGTATAGAAACTTTCACAATGGTCGGTCACGGGATGGGTGACCAAAAATTTACTATCTCGAGCTCCTCCATGCTTCAGAAGGCACTTTAAGCCGTTGGTCCCGGCTACGTTCGCACTCGTTAATACCCACCAATCTGCATTTGGACCGCGTGGTGGGCCATGTCATCATGGCCCATTCTCCTTATTCATCCATAAGGTAGGCTTGTGCCCAGCAGTGGGGACTTTGAAGAGCTGATGATGAAAATGATAGGTGATAGGTATTTGGTTGGTGATGTTTACCATCTTATCTTAGTCAATTCAATTCAATCATTTTATTGCACTCCTTAAGTATGTACCTATACAAAAGGTCTTTAAGCACATAGAACATTATGGGTCCGGATTGGACATGACAATATAATTATAAGTAGGTACAGGGCACTATACTTATTTCATTATGAACAATATTATTATTACATTATTATCAGTCTGTATAAGTCTGACGCTTATAACAATGATGTTTTTAATACAAGTTGCTCAAAAAGTGGCGTATTGAAGGGACGTATAGCGTTCGGGATGTGGGCTATTACACACTCGAGCTTTTTCTTTACCTTTCCCGAACTCGTGCGTTTTCTTTCTCGACTGTCAAAATAATGTCTACTAAAAAGAAAAAACCAACCAGGAAGTTTTTACAAAATAAACATAGAAGTTTTTATGATTGATGCAAATATTTCTAAAAAGAAGATACTAATTTGTTTCAATATCAGATTTAAAAGTAATTTTAATAAATATTTAAACATTAAATTAATATTAGTATCGGCCAATTAAATTTATGAATATAAAATAGTTGGCTGTATGACGTGCACTGCCATAGTCTCTGCTTATAGGAGTTTGCGCGGGTTTTTGTTAAGTTAGGTTTCATTTTATTTCATCTCATTTAATTTCATTTTTATTTCATATCAATAAAAAAGTTCTACTGATGACTTGGCTGTATGGGCATAGTTCCCATGGCCTACCCAGAATGGGTGAAGAAAACAAAAAAATCTCTGCCTATATTGTTTTACGACTTAGTTAATTGAGTTTATTGTGTTTTATTATTTTATTAAATTGCTTCATTTTTTCGCAACTGTATTAAAAATAGTTGTTCAGTACACGTGCGGAACCGTCATTGCAACTTGTTCCGACTGTCAACCCTCACCTTCGGCTGCGCCTCGGCTCGGGTAGACATTTGTCGGAACTCTTTGAAATGACAGGCTTTCCGCACTCGTAATGAAATATACTATTTCAGCAATGCTCTTCCAGCACTTGGGAATTTGCCAGTTCCTCTGTGTGTGTGTGCGGTTGAGGATTCCGGGAGTGAAGCACTTTTACCTTCAGGATTATCTTCAATTAACATCGTGTGATGAAGGCTAAGTGCTACCCCATTATTAATAAAAGAAAAGACAATATTTTATGAATGTATAATTTAATAGGAACTATTTGTGCTCGTCTAAATCAAAAGGGACCTTGTGGCGCTCGGCACTTACGCCTTTATTGCTGTTGTTCGAATACAAAACAACGACAATAAAGACGTATGTGCCGACCGCAATAAGGTCCCTTTTGATTTGGACGACCACATTTGTAGAAATTCCTACCTATGTCAAATATTATTTTGTGCCTATGTTTGCCTACAGTTGCTAATAAAACTATAGTAAGTAACAGATGAAAGAAGATGAACATTTTATTTTTACTTCTTCGTTTAGTTTTTTAAGTTTTTTAGAACTAAGTTTTCTAAAGACGACGTTGGCAATCTTCCAATGGCTTTTACGTATTCTTCGTCGGCGCTTACGACATTATATTTATTAACCATTAACACAATAATTGACGCTATAGTAATTAGATGGCAGCAGAAGCTGCAGAAGTTTAACGAAAGAAAGTTATAAGTACGAGTAGATAAACTAGTAGATAAGAATTTTTGAATGATAAAAATCAAAACATCCAAAAAGAAACACGTCTATAAAAATGAATTGCTGTTCGATAGTCTCGCTTATACTCAGAAGCGGCTTGACCTATTGGATTTTTTTTTATTTGTTTACTACAGGGGTTTACATAAAAAATAATGGCGAAAATCCTAAAGAAAAGCTAAAAAAACTGTGAAATAAAAATGCTAGTTTTTTATGGAAATTCATCGAACAAATCCACTACCGCTTTAGCAACACGGCTTTAGCCACTTCATCAGTGAAAAGAATGTTCTTTGGTGAATTTTATTTATTTTTACAAGCTTTTTATTAACTTGCCATTGTTAGTTAGTTAGTGGGGGACAAATCTTTCAAGCTTAATTTCATTTCCCAGTGTCCGATATAGCTGAAATTTTGAATACTGATTTGGTTTAGATGACAATACAATATTTAAGTAAGTACATTCAGCAAAAAATCTTGTCATGAAAATGTTTTTTTTACTAGAAACTTATTATCTGTCTCATCTATCTATATTAGATGTAGGTGTGATACGTAGTTCACCGGGTGAACTAGACTAGTAAAATATAAAATGCATGAGTCAGTTTACACAGTATCATCATCATTCTCAGATTACACATTAAAAACAAACACATTTAGTCGAAATGGCGTACCTTTTACTACAGCAAGTGTGACGCTGATTTGAACTTTTTCGATATCGCATCTTTTTAATTATGTGTCAAAACAATGTCAAAACACACAATAAGGGTTTATTAAACGTATAATAAGGTGCGTACTTTAATCCGTTAAAGCTTTTAGAGTCAACTTATAGTACCTACGTCTGTCTAACAAATGTATCCTTTTGAAAGCTCAAAAAACTTTCACACACAAATCCACTAAGTTTGTGAGAGATTTAGCTTTCTCACAATTCCTGTCACTTCTCACAAAGTATTTTGCTAACCCTAATCCTGTGCCGTAGACGAATAATCTCGTCGCGGCGAAACTTCAAAGCCGCCGAGGGTTGTCGCGCGAATTTTAATTCTAACCTGAGGTACCTCGGGCTTAAGTTTAGCCTGTGATCTTGATGTACGGCAGTTCCGGTACACGTCTTGAATAGGAATTTGTCAAAATACATAGTAACTTTAAAAATTTTGCCTTTTAACAACCTAAAAGTTCTTAAGTTCAAAGACTCTTTTTTAATGTAGGTTTTATTCACTTAATGTATTTGCTTAATATTATTGCACATGATTCAAAATAAATTGTGCTAACCATTTTCACTTCTCAGAAAAACATTAACCAGACAGGCTTTCAAGTTTCTTCTAGCACGACGTGCTTATTGGCAAAAGTGACTTTATACTTCAAAAAATAAAAAAATAAGAGAATAAGATTAGAAGTTAGAACTCATAATTTTAGTCTCCAAATTAACAATATAAGCTAAATTACAAAAAAAGTAGGTACTTACTTACCTATATCTATTTAAAAACATTTAAAAAACCGCAGATGAAACACCAAAAGTTTGCAATCAAAGCGTAGCGTAATCGCAAAAACCGCATTATATCGCCGTTTATAAGCAAAAAGGATTTCTTCAAGTACCCGTGGCAAATCGCTGCTTATTAGGTACCATTTTTATTACCTATTTATTCAGAGAGTGGGGTGGGGTTCAGAATTTCAGATACCATTAGTTTGGCTCTCCTGTGACAGGTTGAGAAAAATGAGATAAAAGATTCATGTGGATTTTGGGTTAAATTGCAATGGAACTCAAAAGTGATCGTCTTATGCAGTATAGAAGAATTTTTAATTCAAAATACTTAAGTAGGTTAATCTAAAGTAAAGTCATTTAAAATACTACAGGTATCATATTCATATACCTACCTATTGCCAATTTTGAAACAAATCTATTAAATTTTGTCCTTGTAAAGATTTTTATTGTACCTATCTTTGTCGGCTTACCGCTTATGATTTGCAAACTTGGTTCGACCTAGGTGTTATTGTTGATCGAAGTTTGCAAAGCTGCTGTTTGCGCTTAAATGCTTTGTTTACGTAAAAAATGAGCCTGTAATTTGATACCCCTGATAGTCAACAGGTTAAGATTCAACACGTTGACCGTCCAAGCGTAATTGCATAAAACCGCGAAAATATTTTTCCTAATGCAATTAGTAGATTTCGATCAGCGTAATCAAATGGACACTTTCTTCAGCCTAGTTACTTACATTATTATATTTAGAAATGTTTTTTTTAATTAATATTATTAAAATAAGTAATAATTCTTTGTCTAGTACTCCCAATAGGTATGTTAAAAAAACTCAATTTTCCGAATAATTTATTTTTCGATTCGAAATAGTCAATCTGTAGCTATTGAGGCGCGTACAGATGGTGCGATAAATTCTGTCAGGTGAACAGAACACTGGGGAGGTGTGCGCGCACCCTTATTGCCCAAAAGGATTATTTTTATTAGCGCACTGGATCTTTTTCTTGTAATAGCTACTACAGCATGTTTTTTTTAGGGAAATGAGCATTAAAATTGTAAATTAAAGAAAATTACCTACCGCGTTTAAAATAATTGGATTTTCAATTGAGTTTTTATTGAACTGACCTTTTGCCGAAGTTTATATGGTTTAGATTGGAAAGTATTGAAATTTCTAGAAAGAAAGGTTCTGACATTGATACCTATGACGTGCCAACTTTTTTACGAAATCACTGTCGGTATAAAGTTAGGTACTTACCATAACAAATAATATCATCGTAAGTATCTTCATTACAAACATTTATTTCTAAATACAGATAAACATTGATATAAACTTAAACATAGAGTTTGTGAAAGCTACTGCTGTACAAATATAAACAAATAAATTTTGTGAAACGCGATACTTGCTTTCTTCAAAAATTTATTAAAACACAACCCATTAACGATTTACAACACGCTGTATCCTCTAGAAATATGTCTGCTACTACTCGCCAAATATAAAAACTCCGTAAGCGTGTAATGACGATTTAAACCTCCCCTTAAAACTCCGTTGCGCGCCATTTGCTCGAACAGTATTGTCTTTGCCCGTAACCAGTGTAGACAGACCTTTATCGGGACAATTTAAAAATTTAGAGCATGGTGTCTTTAAACTTTATATAACAATGAATTTTAAACTTTGTTTATAGGCATATCTGGCATTTATAGTTTTATGTTATTTTAATAAAAAAAATGAAAACTATTATTACACTGATAAAATATCAAAAGTCAAGCTAACTTTGCATACAAAAAACTGCGAACAAATTTTGTAATAGGGAGGTATCAATCAACAAATATTCGTAATAAAATTAAATTATAAGTACTTATCAAAATTAGAGTCAGAATAACAAAAGAGCAGTACAAAAATACCTGATTTGATATTACAAAAAGGTAAAATAAAAAGGTCTTCTTACACCGGTCTCTTGTTTATGGTCGTCTTATTGTCTACGGCATAGACAAGCGTTTTTATTATCTGCGGGGATGTTTTAAAGTGAACCCGCGCCCCTTAAGTGTTGTAACTTTTTGCTTAGAATTGGGGTTGCGATTTTAAACCTTTTACAAAAAACATATTTGATTAGGTAAGGTAGAGTTAAAGCGAGGAAAACAATGTCTGTTTGGAATTATACCATTTGAAATAAAACCTTTTTTTATGGATTTGATCACGGGTATAATGTACACTTACCTAATTAGTAATTTTGATTTGTATTTTTAATACTTTTTGTTAAATTCAAAAATAGTGGGTAGTATCCATGACCACGGTTCCTGAAATGTGTTCTTCTCCAAGGTCTCGCGCCGTAGGGTTTGCGAACCGATGGCGTAGCTTCTATGACGTTCACAATCATTTAAATTTTTACTTTTTTGCATTCACAATGCAATTTTTATTGTTGAAAAATGGAAAATGAAGTATCTTAGAAAAAATCGACCAGTCTCACAACTAGCTCTGATGGGACTCGAACCCACGACCTTTCGCTATCCCGGCTACTGCTCTCTGCGAGTCCCATCAGAGCTAGTTGTAAGACGGGTCGATTTTTTCTAAAATACTTCATTTTTCCGTTCACAATTATTGTAAATAACAATCTAAATTGAATAAACAAGTTTGACTTTGACTTTGAAAAGGTGCCGAAATAACGGAAAAAACTAAAAATCTTTTAAAAACACAATTATGTGTACAATTTTTTTTATTATAATTATTTTTAACAAAGCATTCGGTTAAGACGTCATAGGTAGTCGATTTTTTTATCACAATAATAAGAACTTGCTGTCAAGATTTTAAACTTAAATACGACGACAGCCATGACATCAGTCAAATTGATTATTCCGGTCAGGAGTCGAACCGACTACCGCTTCCTGCCACCCGACTGTTGGGCAATACCATCGCACCTTATACGCCATTAGAAATTCATGGCAACCGTTTCTTTATGGCTAAATTTAATGTCGATTTTAATAGTTAAGTACTTTGAATTAATGACATTTGTTAGAACCTTTTTTGTTTTCGAAAGTTAGTCACATACTTTTTAAATTATCAGGCTGTAAACGTCGGTTAGCGCGCTTAAAAATAAACTAATAATAATAAAAAATAGTGATTTTTGTTGAGTAGGTAGGGGTTTCGTTGGTAAAGTTCAAAAATCGTTTTAGGAAAGTACAATAATTTAGAAAAATCTAGCAAAAGTTTTTTAATTAGTAGGTACCTAGTCTAAGTAATTTTTTTTTGTTATTTTTATGACTTGTATCATTTTCTAAATCTTTTAATTTTATTTATTTTTTATTGTGAGTTAAAATATCCCGAAAGCCAAGCTGAATCGTTCTTAAGAAGTTAAAAATGTAACAGAAAAGAAAGCATTATAACAGAGTCAGAAAAAAATGGAACAAAACATGGCAAAAGAACTCCCAAAGGGGACATATTGCAAAATTTCCATACTTCTAATCTTTGTACCGCGCAAAAATAAATTCACAGATAAAATATGCAAATTCTATTCAGAAAAAAAAGAAAAATCTCTATGGTAAGTGAGAAGGTGCGAAGTGACTAAGATCTTTGGTTTGATGAATATTTTACAAGCTATGCTCTGTGGTTTCTTTTTTTAATGTTTATTTATGGTTTGATAGGAGGGTGGGCCTACAGGGGTTAATATTAATGATATCAGTATTGCAGATATGTCTTCGGTTATATTTATTGAGTAGGAGATTTGAAGAGCTTTTATTTATTATTGTGTGGGATTTATTATCAAAATTTGTAGTTGGTTTTTTTTTAATAAATATAAAGTGCACGTTATTCTGCTTTGCAGTCTTGTTGGAAATAAAATAAAATAAAATATGTTGAACGTTGAGAAAGATCTAAATAGAAGTTACCTATTTAGTACTTCAAATAGAGACTTTTTTATTACATTAAAAAAGCTGAAAACAAACCTTAACCTGAAAAATAAAAATAAAAACTATATACTTACTTAAATAAAATATATAAATTTTCTTACTAGGGGTAACCTCTCGTATTAAAAATTATCACTAACAACTTTTTGTGGAGTCATCTTGTTACTACAATATTTGTAAAAACAAGACAATCGTATATCTATAAATTGCATTGTTTTTTAAACAAAAGCATTTTCATGCAGCTTATGCCTAACCCAACCGCTGGCCAACATAACAAACATTAATAAAATTACAGTGTGCAAAGATATGAGAAAAAATATTCATAGTTTGTATTAAACAAATCTGTGTCCGTCAGGATGACGCCCTATCGCGAACATCTGACAAGACTAATGGTGGATGATAGGACAACCAAGTTAAAAAGCCTTCTGTTCTCTAACAACTACTGGAGAAAAAGGGTCCTATCTAAGCTGGTTTGGTAGCATCCGTCTTAAAATGCGTCCAAGTTAAAAAGCCCCCTGTTCCGTAACAACTAGTGGAGAAAAAAGGTTCTTTGTAAGCTGGTGAGTTAGTATCCGTCTTAAAACTGACTTTGATAAACGCCAGAGCGAAATGCGCTTCGAAATATGAAAAGAGGGTTTTATCTTTCGTCGTGTAGAATAGAAGTGGCGGGTGTTTTTATGAAATTTTCATTGTTCATGATATTAGACATTTTTATTATCTACTTATACCTATTATTAATTTTAATAAGTACCTATAAGAAATTATCAACACTTTCGGTGGTGAATTTGATATTTTTTTTGGACTTTGTGCATTCTGGATTAGAAGTTTCGTGGGACGTTCCAAAGTGACCGGGATTATTATAGCGTGGATAACATCAGCTACAGGCACTTAGAGAATCAAAACTTACATGGGATATGTACCTACATTGAACAAACTACCAGTTATATTTTGTTTTAAGTATAAGTACAAAAATGTATAAGTACTTGTAAAAATAAAATACAATATTTACGTCTTTTTTGCCGAATCGAAACTCAACAAAGGCACTTCCTAAAATATTAGAGCAATTTCACTTGGTATGTAGCGCCCATTTGTGGCAATTGTGGCATCTGAATATTTAATTGATTGTGATATAATAAATGGGCTTATTCATGAACTCATGAGCATTATAGATGCTACTAATGTGTGCTCAAAGGATTTCGTGTGTTATTTTTTCCAAAATTTAAAAATCCGTGTCTGAATGCCAAAGCTACGATAGTATACCTATTGCTTAAAAGCACGTATTTACATAACGTCTTTGACAAAACTAACAAAGGCAACTCTAAACATTTTATAGCCATTTGTACTGGCCGCTAACATTCCCCATAGCGGCCATTTCTGCCACTGGAATATTTTATTGGTTGTGATAAAATAAATGGGCTGATTAATAAGCGAATCATGACCACCGTCGCACTGTCGGCCATCAGTATGGCCGGTGTGTTCTATTTTTGAAATGTGCAGTAACGGTTTGCGCGCGTGATCGTGTTAAATTTGAATTTTGATCTTTGGTGAAATTCGGCGAAATGACCGCTGACCAGGAGGGCGTTCGAAATTTGAATTAGTTTCTCTTTGTTTAATATTTAAATAAGTAGGTAGTAAAGTTTTCTGTCGTTCGGCTGACATGATGATGATGATGATGAAAGTTTTCTGCATCAGTTTGCCGTCAGTGTGGTCAGATGGTAGTGGTGTCGCTTTGATTCCGTTGTCATAAAGGCAAGAAATATTTAGCAAGACGTAATGTTCAAGTAAACGTAGACCGTATTTGATATCAAACTTGACTGGTAGGGAATGATACCTAATAACACTGAATTTGTCATTCGCTTTAAAACAAAACAAAACTAAATAACCTTATACGATGTCTACGAATTCCAATAGGTACAAACCAACAAAAGTCTAATATATGTAAGGACAATTTGTTAAAATCTTTGTCTTACATTCTTTTGCCGCCTGTCCGAGAGAATAGTTTAGGGCTGGATGAAAAACGATCATCCAGTATTAACTCCCGTCCGTGAAAAATGGTGTGTGGACACAGTTTATGTAAACTCGAGAAAAACCCGGGGGGCAGCCTATTGCAGGGTTAAACTTGCTATTGGCGACTTTTGACAAATGACTTCACACGTGACAAGGAAATTGCGGGATAAAAACAAAATCTAATCGAATTTTTATAGTAACTTGTTTTGCGTTATTGTTAATCGAATATATAGGTAGACGTGTACAGTCAGCAACTAAATTATCTGAGCGTCCAAAACCTCTAAAATATCTAAACATTTGACAAAAATTACTCTTAGCACAATACTAAACGGTGTACTTTCATTTATTGTACAATGTTAATTGTTTAATATGCACCTTTATTTCTTGAGATAAGGTTGATTTTCGTCAAATGTTCAGATATTGTAGGAGGTTTTGGACGCTCAGATCATTTTGAAGCTGATTATACCTAATTAGGTTTTTAATACAGGCCGCTCGCTGGAACTAAGCTTATTAAATAATCGGAATTCTGTAACATCAATTTTCGATCGTTTTTTTATTTACCTAATTTTTTTTAGATAGTTAGGTACCTATTTACGCTTCTATTGTTGACCGGCATGCGAAGTACCCTCTAGGTGAAGCATTACCTAGGTACCAAAAGAACACTTAAATATAGAAATAAATAAGCATTTATTTTTCCATTCTAAAAGATCATTTTTCCATTGGGAAACGTTATAAAAGTTTTAAAATATTTTTTATCGATGCGAAATGGTGACAAAAGTCTAAAGACACAACTAGAAAAAAGATTTTATTACTTACCAAAAAATTATTAATGCTTTAAAACTTAACACTATCGGTCGAATCAAGCAATTTGCAGTAATATATGACTTAATACGGGATAGAAAAGACAGTTAGAGCTTTTTTTTGGCAAAAAAAAAGGTAAAATAAATCAAAGGCATAATGCTGATCGTTAACTTTCTTTGTTGTGGTTTATTTCGATATGTTTTGACAAGTAATTTATTGGACGTTTTTCGCCTGTCGTGTGAATCTTTGCGGGTAGGTGTATCCTATTAACTGACTCAAAAAATGAGGTTATAACCGACTTTATCCGATCGATGTTTGACTTACTTTAAGTAGGTAATTATTAATTGTAAAAATTATATCTTATCATAAATATGTCTGTGATTAAAATAAAGATCATTTTTAATGAAACGCTGTTAATTGGTGAAGTACCTATCTATACTTCATCATCATCATCATCAGCCATTTAATGTCCCCACTGCTGGGGCACTGGCCTTCCTTATGGATGAATAAGGAAAATGAGCCATGACCCACCACGCGGGCTCAGTGCGGATTGGTGGGTTATTAACGACTGCAAGTGCAGCCGGGACCAGCGGCTTAACGTGCCTTCCGAAGCACGGAGGAGCTCGAGATGAAAAGTTTTTGGTCACCCATCCCGTGACCGACCATTGCGAACGTTGCTTAACCTCAACGATCGCAGGCCAAGCGCGCTATCCACTGCGCCACGGGCTCCTCAAAATACTTACTTATATTATAAAGAAGATATATTTGATTTTTTGTTTGTTTTTAATGTAAGTATATAAACAAAAACTACTGGACCGATTTTAAAAAAATCTTCTCTATTAGAAAGCTACATTTTTCCTGAGTGACGTAGGCTAATACTTATTTCATCCCTGTATTCCTACTGAACTACGCGCGGAACTCTTAGTACTTACCTAATAATGTGACAAAATTATATATTTTTCACTTCTCGTGCTCGTAAAGTTCGTGTTTACGTTGGGTATAGGCTGCATAAAATCGCTTTTTATGTTCTAGTGCATAAAGTAAAATCTTCGTCTAAGTCTCAGACTTTAAGGCAAAGGGTGTCAGGTAAACAGCTACACACTCAATTAAACTTCGTTAAATAAACTTATTAGGTATTATTCATTCTGTTTCTTCGATTTTGTACATAATCCATTTTAAATTACTAAATTAATAAAACTAGGCAAAATTAATGAGTTTTCTAAGAAATAAGTATTTCAAGAGCATTATGGACTACAATCTATGCTAAAGTAACTGTGCTGCCAATGCCACATATAAAAAAAAGAAAAAGAAAGTCTTCCCGCCAATATGGCGAAGTCTTTATTTTTTCTTTTTTGAAATATTGTTATTTATTTTCCTCACACTCTAAGTGAAAAGCAGAGTGTATAACTTGTACATAAAACCCATTTTACCCTCGAATTGACTATCAACCCTCGCCTACGGCTCGGGAGGATATATACGTCTCGGGTAAAATGGTACGTTTTATGCACTTGTTGTACAATCTACTATTTTATATAGTCGTATTTATTTTATCAACTATTACTCCAACGTCACCGTTAGAAAGAAATCTCACTACAAATTATAACATCGGGTAAGTACCTTGGAACCGATTGATTTTACTCTCGTTAGAGAAAGCTCTAGTTCTTGGTTACATTACTACTTAAGGCCCGTGGTATCGCCACAGAATAATATTTGGTATCGCCAACGACCTTGGGCATAGAAAAGTGGCCTAATTTTCCCGCCCGCTTCCCGCACCAAAACAGCTTAAACACACGTTTCGTCAAAACTATGTATTATTTTAAAACGAAAAATGCTCAGTTTTAAGTTAAACAAGTTAGCAATCTTTTCCTGAGAGAAACGTGAAAATATCACTTGTAGTTTAGAAGCAGTAGCGTATTTCAAGTTGAAAACAGCTTCATTTCAATGTTTTTTTTTATAGTAGCTTAAAGACTATGTTTTTTTTAATGCTCAGATTGAAGTTTATATATCAATATTTAATATATATTAATTCTGGATACATCAGTAGGCTAATTTATGAGTTTTAGGGCCTCAAAAATGATCGTTTCACGACTACATGCACCTTAAATAGAAATTTTGCAAATATGTTTTCACAAGATTTTTTGTGCTTTAGCGACAGTGGTGATTTTTTCTTTCCATTTATTATTTACAAATTTATGAACCAAAAATAAAAAAGGCTCTTTCTTCAAAAACCTTCCTTATCATTCATAAGAATTATAAAAAAGTACCAATCAAATCTCATCATCAAGAGACATTAAATTGAAAAAAATATCTTTTGCTTATAAAATATACACCATAAAACAAAAGCACGCGATTAAGCTATAAAAATGCTACCGTTTTTTGACACCATCCCCTTTCTAAGAAAACATCAACACACAACGATTTGTTTATGTAGAATTAACAAGAAAAAAACTAATAAAGCAATAAAAAGGCAGGGTTGAAACATCCGAGGGTTAATATTGCCATTAATATTCAATTTTTACCAGAAAGTTTGGACTTCAAAGAAAAATCTCAGATGACAATCTGAACGAAGTGTCTGCTTACTTTCTTAGTAGGGTTTTTAGGGTAATATTATATTTTTCACCGGTAGGTAGTAGTTAAAGTGATACTTTATCAGTAAATTGAAATGATGCATTATTTTTTTTGCGTTTGTTTGTATAATCATGTAAATTAGATACGCTATTTTTTTTTCGAATATCACGTTTATTTGTCGCTTATGTTTTGTACTCTACTTTTCAAGGCATTGAAGGTGTGATTGTATTATTAGAGTGTAGAATTATTATATTAATTATTTGTTCAAAAATATAGCAGCAGCAATTTTGAATGGCCAGGATTTACTTAAAAGGCCACACACCATCAGCCCGCCGGCAGTTCAACTGCAGTCCTATATCGGACAGGCTACCTCACATTGAGATTTTGTATGTAAAACAAACTAATATGAGTGTGTGGCCAATTGCGGCTAACACACAGGCCGTTGCCTGCAGTCGGAATTAAAGTGTGTGGTGGCCTTTAGATGCTCTAGTGGCCACAATGCGGATTAAAGAGTGACAAAAAATTGTTGTCTGTTCGAAATGGGAGCAACGAGTATTACTTTCGTCAAGAACAAAAAAATTGCAAGAGTTGCTAGTAAGTACATTAGTGTAGGTGTGTGTGGGTTCCATAACATCTTAAGATTAAGGTTTTGATATCATTAGTGCCTGTTTTTTTTTATCAGCCATCTAATGAACAATGTGGGATGATACAATGTCTCCATTATTACACCTACTTTTGGTTACTGCGTAGGTATTTTATTACATTACATTACAAACAACGTAAGATAAAAAAATAATTGACCCTCTTCTTAAAAAGTACACTTAGTTTTATTAGTTATTTTTTAAATCGGTCGAGTAGTTTCGGAGTCTATTCGATGCAAACAAACAAACAATCAAATCTTTCCTCTTTATAATATTAGTATAGATATATGAATAATACAATACAGGGAAAATGCCTATGTAGATGATTTTCAATTGTCTAACACCTAAACACAACAAACTAACTAACGTAGGTAAATGTGGGTAGCATAAAGAAAACCTATGTATTGTCCAAAAAAAACCTCTCGCCCCGTCAGAGAGCTTCTCGTGAGAATAGTTTTTTTAGTAAGTAGTCGGTATAATCTATCTTGTAACAATTTAATTTTGATTTTTCCGACGTCCATCTTGATCGAGTAGAGATATTGCTACTTTATTTCGTTAAAAGCTCGACCTGAAAGTTCAATGGTGGTTAAAACTTTAAATTTTTTTTTCAATGACACCTACAACCAGAAAAAAATAGTTTTACTTAATATCTACCTACACCTTCTTATAACACCAAACTTGGTGGCTGTAACAGGCGCCATCTGACCATAAGTCATAACCATTCATAAGCAGGTAACGCACCTGAGGTCCTAACCGCGCTCAGATTTACGGCATACGGCGCCCGCGCAGCTAGCGTGTTGACAAAACGAACTTAACGAGGAAGAGCAGCGACAGACTAATGTGGATGAGGCTTTGTATTACATTTATTTATAAGCACACCAGCAGTGCATGAAGCTTCCTAATTGAAAATCCATACTTGTATTTTAAATGTGAAGTGTGTTTGTTTTGTTTGTCCGTCTTTCACGTCAAAACGGGGCAACGGATTGACGTGATTTTTGGTATGGGGATATTTTGGGACCTGGAAAGTGACATAGGCTACTTTTTATTTCGGAAAAGCAACACATTACCGCGGGATAACGTCCTATAGCCTTAGGCTAGTTTACTATTAATTGCTCTGCTTTTAAGATTGATTTCGTGTTAAGCCATAAGGAATTGCGAGAGTGAGAGAGACCATGGCAGCTCATGGGCCCAATTTTTAACATACCAGAATACGAAGTAGGCAGAAAAGAGATAAATAAATAAATTTCTGAGAAACACACCAAGTTTCTAGCTTATAGGTAGTTTTCATTCAGAAACTGTATTATGGAAACTAGATAACGGATAAATATATACTTATATACTTACCTACTATATTTGTAAGTACATACTTCACTACATAGTATAAAACAAAGTCGCTTTCTCTTTCCCTATGTCCCTTTGTATGCTTAAATCTTTGAAACTACGCAACGGATTTTGATGCGTTTTTTTTTAATAGATAGAGTGATTCAAGAGGAAGGTTTATATGTACTTTTTATCCCGATATTCCCACGGGAACGGGAACCACGCGGGTGAAACCGCGGGCGGCCGCTAGTAATATATATAGCTATAATACCCAGAGCAAGACAAATTGACATGTTCATAAGATGAACGTCTACAAATAAATAAAGAAACCCTTGATAATTAGAAAAAAAAGTATAAATAGAGTTGCGTCATATAAAATGATAAAATAAATTAAAAATATTTACGCACGTCGCGTATCCTTCCAGATTTTTATTTCGTTTATTGTGATCCAAAAACGGAACTAATATCAATTTACTCAAATTTATTATATCTAGTTTTCATTCCACACCGAGGCATATCCACACTAAGCCAAACGCTCTTCATAAAGCTATTATGCGTGTGACTGCCTGTTGTCTCCGTAACAGCGAATAAAAACCGCCATATTGATATCCTCTCATAATAATAACTCTCCCGCTTTATGGCCCGATCGCTAGAAATGGTGGACGGTAGCCTCGATTATTACAACTGATAGGTATTTCTGGAATTCTCTATGATAGAGGTAGTTTTCAATTAAGCTCTTTGTTTAGTAGAACTAATTTAGAGAAATAATCATAAAAATCCGGATAAAAATGTTTTAAGAAATTTTACTTTTCCATTATTTTAGTTGAATACGGTTACTTTGCATTGGACAATCTATCAACACGATAATACAACTTAATATTAGTTCTTCTGCTTCTAGGTAGCATCATTGTTTCTTTCAGTTAGAAAACCATGAACAGTCTTTAAGGTATCCCTCTATTAGACATCGTAATTTATCGTGTTTAAAAAAACATAAGTATTTATTTCAAATACTTAAGTATATTAATAAATATATTAATTAAAATTATTTATGTTTTTGCATTACAATACAGTTTTTTTATTACATATTGAAAATGAAGTATGTACCTACTTATTAAAAATAATCGACCCGTCTTACAATAATTAGCTCCTATGGGACTTGAACCCATGACCTTCACTGCCAGGCGAATGTTCAAACTATACTGACAACGACTTCGTAGCTCTGTGGCTAGAGCATTCGTCTGGTCAGTGAAAGGTCGTGGGTTCGAGTCCCATCGGAGCTACTTGTGAGACGGCTAGATTTTTTACTAAATTTTCAGATATATTATTTACGATATATTCTTTGTATTAAAAATTAACTTCGCCATAGTCAAAGAAGGCAATTATTAACAACGATAAAAAAAACAAAACAAAAACTTGTGTTCATAATAACACCGTTTAACGCAAGTCAACCCTTGTGCTGCAAATTAAAAATGGCCGTATAATAAATGGGCTACGCGATGATAAATGCGAGGCGAAATTAAAATAAGTGCGATAATGTAATTTTTATCTCGCCATTTTTATTTATGGCCTCCGTGAGCGGGACTTCCGGCGAGATTTTAGTCGACTTAATGATATTTCGCATTAGTTCTTAAAACAAAATGGGAAAGAAGTGTGTAAAATACCTACGTTAGGTACTCTTACTTAAATTACTTTCTTTGAATTCTTCAAAGTTTTTTTTAGTACCTACAATAATATTTTGGGTCTAAAGTATCATATAAATCGTATTGTTTTGTCCAACAGTTTAGTAATTTTCTACAAACACAACGATTAATTAAATAAATGTTCATTTGATGTTTTCTTTTTTAAAAGAAAAGTAAAATTTGTACCGTTTAACATAATATTAATGTCTCTGAAATATTGTCACGCATTTTTATTAGCATATTCATTAAAACAGCGAGAAAAATACTCCTTGGTGCAGTTGAAAGAATCGCAAACGACGCCCCGGGGTCTCCTAGACCCGGCTCTACTGGAAATTTTGCGAGATTTATTTGAATAAATTATTTTTACCCACCTGCAATGAAGGGTTGGTAGAAGAATTTATGGTTTTATTCACCGTTTTTGGAATCCTTGATGATTTTATGTTGTTTGCTCTTATAAGTCTCATTTCTGGCAGAAAAAAAAAGCATAATAGTTACTTAGAGTAACTTGAAGTACCTATATTTTTTATGTTTATCGTCTACAGATAGGTTCATCATGCTTATTAATAGGTAGGTACTTTCAGATTAAAATCTTAAATACATAACAAACGTTAAGTACATTTAGACATTACATATATTTCTTTGGAAGTTTTATATCATGACATCATCGCAAATTCTACAAATAGAAACCAACAATGGGCGAAAGAGACATTTTAACAGGAAATAGTTTATATTCTTAAAACAATTGCAATAAACAGTTGATGTCTTTTGATAAACGCTGCCATCGCAAAAGGGACATTCAATTCCAAAGAACTAGAGTTCAATTTCATTTGTGTTTGTCGAAACGAAAACAAAGTCCGTGGACACGAATAAAATCTGTAAAACAAACGTCACTCGTTCGAATTTCAATACACACGCGTTGATACTTTAAGTCCATTTGCGTCCAGGGCTGCGATTGGCGATTTCGAATTTGGAATTCTGGTCGCAGACACGGCTGATAGATCTGTGACGGGCGGCCGTGGCGGCCATATCGCCCGGTGGTGCGTTTGACCAGAAAAATGAAAGAACGTGGCTTTTTACTTGCGATGGGCGGTGGAGGGTTAGTATAAGAGGCTAATGGGCTAGTTTTTGAAGTTTATATGATACCTTGGAATCATAACTTGAGTAAAGTCAACACAAATGGCATTTTCAATTAATTTATATATTTTTTTTGAAGTGAAAACTTCTTTAGCGGCGTTGTGCACTTTTTGTGATGGGTAAAAACTGTTAAACTCGCGTCAGGATAACGTGACCGTAAGACGATCACGTGACCGCAAGACGATAGAATACAAAGGCAAATTTCGCCATCTTTCCCAATTTTGTGATGTGATAGCTCTGACACCTCGGTTAGAAAACAGGCGGCGCGCGGCGGCAGAACAGATAAGACCTCGGTTCAAATCCAGTCCGTATTATTTTCTATTTTTTGTCCAAATTCCTTTTTTTATGAAAAAGTCTATCTAATTCATCTCTAAGTATATTTTCTAAAAATCAACGGTTTAAAAAATTTAAGAATATCAAAAATGCACGACGTTAATACTTATTCAAGTTTTCAACAGTGATACTTTTGGACATGTCAAAAGCCTTTGACTTCGTTAATCATGATCTACTATTGTCCAAATTAGATCACTATGGAATCAGAGGCCCCGCATTAAGCTGGTTGCAGTCTTACTTAGAGAACAGAAAACAAAGTGTGGAAATAACTCAACTAGATAAAAATAATACTACCCAATCATATACATCACAACAAGTGGAAAATAAACTTGGGGTTCCACAAGGTAGTGTGCTAGGTCCGTTATTATTTGTACTATATATAAATGATTTATTTGACATATGTAGGGATATGATATTATTTGCCGATGACGTATCTGTAATAGTGACAACAAATAAAAATCTGACAATTGAACACCATGAAACTGACATAAAAATGAATTTGACATTAATAATGGAATGGCTACAAAATAATAATTTACAAATTAATTTATTAAAAACCAATATTATGAATTTTAATAATTTTGAAAATAAATCAATTGACATTTGTTTTGATGGACATTCTCTGGAAAATGCAACAAAGGCAACGTTTTTGGGCCTTGTCATAGACACAAAACTATCATGGAAGGAGCAAATAGAGAAAGTTTGCGGTAAAATAAGTAGATTTGTATTTGCTCTATACAAACTTTCAAGAGTAGCAAGTCAAAGAACAGCCATTACTGCATACTATGCGTATATAGAATCTATATTAAGGTATTGCTTGATAGTGTGGGGAAATGGTACGGATATCAAACAGCTTTTTATTGCACAAAAGCGATGCATAAGAGCTATTTCTAACATAGCTCCTGATATATCTTGCAAACCCTATTTCAAATCATTACAAATTCTGCCACTACCGTGCCTGTACATTTTAGAAGTATGTACCTTTGTAAAAAAAAATATGGATAAATTTACAAAAGCCCAGGATATTATAACCCAAAGGTCAAGGCGCGATCCTCATAAACTGGTCTTAAAAACAGTACCAAAAACCCAACGCTATCTAAAAAACTGTCACGCTATGTCTCAACAAATATTTAATAAAATACCAAGTCGCTTTAAGGATCTGCCTTTAAAGCGTTTTAGGGCAATATTGCGGAGATGGTTGCTGGAATAAACTTTCTACTCCGTTGACGAGTTTCTTAAATTTAAGGAATAGTTCTGAGGACTCATGCACAGATTACTTTTACATTTAATTTAGGTTTATGACATTTAATTTTATATACCGAGACATATTATGTATGACACTGTATTAAATGACTGATGTTGATATATGTTAGAAACTTAATATGATTGTATAAATGATCATTTAAAATTGTAATCCTTATAAATAGTCAATCATAAAAATTTGCATGCTATTATAAATGGCTAAATAGGTATAAGCTCTTAAATTATGACTACCAACTTCTCTGTATTACACCCTATTTATGGCAAATAATAAATAATTCTAATTCTAATTCTAATTCACTTCTGCCGGCACTCCCGGAGTGCAACTCGCTGTTTTTTCTAAATATTCCTTCTTAGTTTTGATAAATGTATTGATTGCGAAAATGACAAACTATTAATTAGGTATCTATCTAACTGTCCAATCGTTTAGTTTTTTCCTAGCTTTTGTTCAGAAAGCTTACTACAAAGTACTACTGAAGGAAATAGCAAAACAACAGATTCTCCTTCAACATAGTACATTGCGAGGAGTCACTCGTGCGTGGTGACTCCAAATCGAATTTGAGGGTTGACGTCGAAGCGTCAAACGCACAGTGTGAACGACCCCTAATAGTCGATGGCTAAAGGGATGTTTGCTATTAAGGAAAAAGATAAAAGTATTCGCTATTGTCATTGTGTATTGTATATATTTTCTTGAAACGAAGTACCTGTAAATGAGAAGGTACTACCGATTTAAATTAACTTTATACGGTAATTTTTTTATCACCCCGGATAGTTTTACGGATTATTCTACGCATGAAAACAAACAACTTTTATTATGGGACCAACACTGAAACCGGGAAACAAAAATCACCTGTTGAAAAATGGAAAATGAAGTAAGTACTTATTTAGAAAAAATCGACCCGTCTCACAACCAGCTCCGATGGGACCCGAACTCACGACCTTTCGCTTTCCGGGCGACTACTCTAGCCACTGAGCTACGGAGTAGTACTAGTCGTTACGAGAAGCGTCGAATTTATCCAATACTTACTTCTAGTATGGTTGTGAGACGGATCGATTTTTTCTAAATACTTACTACAATTTCCATTTTTCAATAATAAAAATTGCATTGTGAATGCAAAAAACTAAAAATTAAAATAAAATCATCTGTTCCATAAAAAAGTACAATTTTTTTTTTAATCAAAATGTATGGAACAGCTTATTTTTTTCGCGATTTCAGTGTTGGTCCCATAATACAAGATGTTTGTTTTCATGAGTAGAATAGTCCCTAAAATTATCCGGGGTGATAAAAAAATTACCGGTATACTTACTAATTAGGTACCGTAATTGAACATGCATGTGCCAATTTTTTTGATAAAACAAAAATTCAATATTTATACGGTAAGCCCTTTTATTTATTTTTATTTTTGTTGTTCTAAATCGGATTGAACTCCAAATATTTTCTATCCAAACCGAATCAAAGTTCGGCAGCCTCAAACTTCTTCATACTCACATTTGGGATTTCAACACTCAAAGGGCAAGGAACGAAATCCATCAGCGCCTTATAAAGAAATGTCAAAGTACCTCACTACTGCGATGGCTTCATACTATTCAAATTTCCCGACGGAATCGAGCCGAGGGAGCGGGACAGATGTAGAGGTTTCCAGCAGGAAGGAGTGGGACAGGTGTATGGTCACGGCGCGATTCAGATGATTGGCGTACGTGCGGTGTCGACCGCGCTCTACGTGACTTTTGTACGTCTTGAGATGGGCGCGAGTGCCGACGACGTTGTTTGATACTTTATTGAAAAACAAACACAATGTTTTTTTTCTTGCGTGCGAAAAATAACTTTTTGCAATGTTGTGAGGCAGGGCAAGTCAGCTATTGGATACGGCACCAAACACAAAAAATACTAGTGATTTAAAACAAAAAATACTTTTAAAACTCGGAAAGATGTTACTGTATTGGAATGTCTAACTACAGCGATGGGTTTATACTTTGAAAATTTCCCGACTGCATCCAGACGACGACAGAGCGAAACAGATATCCAGTAGGACGACAAAGAACTCAGATCATGAGTTCGACCACGCTCTACGTGACTTTTTTACTTGAGATGGGCGCGAGAGCGCTATGTGTTTTGATTCTTTACTGACGGGTGTTGTTGACAAACAAATTGTTTTCTTATTATTTGTTCGCGCCGCGCTGCGAGCGGTGCGTTGTCATTGTCAAGGTCACGAGACAATGCGCTCGGCCGGCCGGTGTAGGATCGCCAGTTGGCCGTAAGCAGCCGTGAGACAAGTTCGCGTGCTTCTGTAGCGACGTGCCGCGCTAGTTACCTACCCATATTGGGACCGAGATTTCGTTTTGCTCCTACTAGGGCTCCGGTCGGGGTACGGACTTGTAACCCGTGTGTGTTCGCTTTGAAAAGCGCCGGGAAAGTTTTAGCGGCCTATTAGGGCATTGTGTAGTATAAGAGTGTTAGCTGTAAGAGTATCCCATCGGGGGTTGTGTGGAGATCGTTTTGCCAGGGCGCGCGCGCGCCGGCGAGACAACGTCAGCCCCCCTGGATTACGGACACTATTTTCTAGTAAGGTAGGATTAGTTTAATTTACTTAATTTTGCATGGGAAACCTTCGTTTCAATAAACTGTGGAACACAGTAGATGTGGTCATCACAATTGTGCGTGATCATATTTTTGGTAGCAGAGCTTAGTTGATATAATTAATTTTCATATTAAAATTAACTACATAAAATTTCATAGTAAAAATAAAAAGCGTACCTAAAAAGAGTACCTAAAAATTATTTTTTTTTGTTGAAATCTCGAGGGTATTTGAAGATCCCGAGACGATTTGAAGTACTAAGAAATTGTTCTAGTAAATTCTCGAAGCGAATGTTTCTCACTTGGTGGATCCGATAATAGATAGACACTTATATAATTGTTGTCACATACTAGTGTTTTGATACGAGTTTACTCGCCTAGATGTGTATATTTTTTTTGTGTGTCCGGATTTATTTGACGAATAGTTCGTTCGAAAGTGTGTTTATTAGTATCACATACTAGTGATTTGATACGAGTTTACTCGCCTAGATGTGTATATTTTTTTTTGTTTGTCGGGATTTATTTGACGAATAGTTTCGTTCGAAAGTGTTGTTTATTAGTACCACATACTAGTGTTTGTTCCGAGTCCGCTTGCCTAGTTAAAAAAAAGTGGAACTAGTTTTAATTATTAGTAGTATTAAATTACGAGTATTATTATTAAAAATAGTTTTGTTTTCGTTTGTTGATAACGGTTTAGTAGTTGATTTGCGAGGTATGCCATACCGTTAATCCTATACGTTTTGTTTATACCGTTATATTGTTAGCCCTTGAAATTGGTAAGTTGCTAATAATTTATGAAACTAGTAGGGTCCGTGTATGTCGTCCGAATTTTAACCCTTGAACCCCGTTGGGGCCAATTCTGACCACGCATATAGCTGTCAACGTTCACTCAAACCCGGGGCGGCCAATATTGACCAGGCGCCGGCCGGCACAGATTACTTGTGTTTTATATTATCTTGACGCGACCTATTTCTATTGTTTTTTTGTTGATGTTTACCACCTTTATATTTCTTTGTTTGCTTTGTTTATTAAACGGAATATAAATGGCTCCTACGAATCCGACCGCCGTATCCAGGGCTGGCATCCAAGGAGTTTTGCGTTGGCTTGCTTGTGCGGTCACATTAATAGACCGAGCCGACCGGGTAGGCGCGTTGCTAGCTCGGTATGGCGGGCTGGCAGCTCGGCTGCAAGACCTGGAGCGCCACGCCATGGAGTGTCGCGCGTATTATTTAGAGAACCCCCCAGCTGATGATGCCGTGTCGGAACAGCTGGAGCAGGATGTAGCCCAGGCCTATGAGCTGGCTGACCAGTTCACGGAGGCGGCTGAGAGGGCCCTGGCTGTTCGGAAGGGGGAGCCGGTTTTGAGCGGGGAGGTCAAACCTACCCCGACGGCGTTGCTAGGCCGATTGCCTACCTTGGAGATTCCCACTTTTAATGGGGATCTGTCAGCCTGGATGGGCTTCATTAATTTGTTTGACAGTTTGGTGGATTCACGACGGGACTTATCCCCTAGTGAGAAGTTGGCCTATTTGCGCTCCTCCCTGCGAGGAGAGGCCAGCTCGGTAATCCAGCACCTGCTCATCAGCGACGACAACTACCAGGTGGCTCGCCAGCTTCTGGTTAGCAGGTACCAGAATGTCCGGTTACTGGCGGACACCCACGTGGCCACGATTTTGGCCCTCCCGCGAATCACGCGGGTACACCTGTTACGGAGGGAGTTGCTAAACCCGCTACTGTCAGCGGTCAACTCCCTAAGGCGATTGGACCTGCCGGTGGATCAGTGGTCCTTTGTACTGCTGCACATAGTCCTCGCCAAATTGCCCGCTGAAATGAAGGGGCGTTTCGAGCAGAGGTACGGAGGCGACAGCGCCTCGTATCTCCCGCCCTTCGCGGACCTCCTTCGTTTTTTGGAGGACGAATGTAGGGTGACGGACCACCTGGAGCCCGCCCCGGTTCCAGGTGTTGGTCGTATGGTGGCGGCGAGGGAACAGCCCCGTCGCCCGACCAATCGCTATGCTGCCTTCCAGCAGTCCCCTCCCCCCGCACCGAGTGAGCGGTGCAGGTATTGCAGGGGAGATAGGCACGTGGTGCACGAATGTGCCAAATTTAGAGGCCTCCGCCCAGAGGGACGGAGGGCCGTTGCTAGACAGCGCCAATGGTGCTACAGGTGTTTGGGGGGACACATGCAGTCGGCGTGTCCCCAGACCGAGGATTGTCGTCTTTGCGGAGGGAGGCATCACCCCCTCCTTTGTTTGGACCGCAAGGACGCCGGGAGCGACCGGGGTTCGAATTCCTCGCGCACGGGCGGGGGCCCGGCAGCCCGGAACCGGTCCCCTAGAGATTCGGCGGGGCTTAGCCCCCCCGTTCAGTCCCCCCCGGAGAGGGGGAACTATAGGAGAGACGCCCCCGCCACGGGCGGGGGTAGGGGGGTACCACAAGAGTACGCCACGGTGGCGATGGGCACGGGCCCTATTTGCTACTCCCCCCCCCTAATGGAGAGGCCTCGATTGGGGTACTATGTACCGAGGCACGCCCCACACGGGTATTACCCTGCACCTAGGAGTGCTGTTGGTCGGGGCCAGTATGTACCCGATTGGGACCCGCTCGCCCGGTACGAGCGTCCCACATTTGGCGCGCCGACTCAGGCGCGAGGGGGACAAGTACCCCCCCAAAATTTTTAATGGCGCCCCTGTCGGACCCAACCACCCCTCCGGAGCTTGTGCTGTTGCCAACAGCCTCCGTGAATGTTTGGGGACCTAAGGGCAATGTTGTCACGGTGCGTGCCCTTTTGGACTCAGGTGCCCAGGGGTGCATAATGTCCAGGTGGCTTGTCCGACAGCTGGGTCTTTTGCTTGTGCCGCATCACGAAGCGGTACGGGGGGTGGGAGACTCGCGGATCCCTGATCCGATTGGCCGAGTTGAGTTCTCCTTCTCCCCCCACTTTGCGCCAAGTCCGAAGATCGGTGCTTCGGCGATAGTTTTTGATAAGGTGGTTGGACCACTCCCGCAAGTGCGAGTGCCGCCATCCACGATTGAGCTGACGTCTGGACTGGCTTTGGCTGATCCTTCCTTCCACCGACCGGGCCCAGTACACTTGTTGATTGGTGCGGATGTCCTCGGTCGTGTACTGTGTGGAAGCAAGCGAGTTTTGCAGACAGCCGATCTTGTCGCCTTGTCCTCGTCGCTGGGTCATGTGGTGATGGGAAAGGTACCACAGACACCAGAGACCCCGTCGGTAGACCGCCAGACCATTGTCGGTTCTACTTTGTCCGACGTTCTCCAAAAGTTTTGGGAGGTGGAGGAACCTCCCACTGCCAAGCGGTTGGATCCGTTAGCGGAGGAGTGCGAATTGTTCTACCAGAACAACACTGGGCGCCTCCTCTCGGGTCGCTTGATTACCCGCTTGCCCTTCTTGGCGGTTCGCCCTCCTTTAGGGAGCTCCCGACCGATGGCCGAGAAGAGATTGTTGTCCATGGAGCGTAGGATGGCCAGGGATCCCGCATTCAAGGAGAAGTATATAGACTTCATGCGGGAGTATTTGGACCTTGGGCACATGTCCATCTCGCAGTTGGACTGGCGTAATGTGGAACATTACTTCCTGCCACACCACGCTGTTTTGAAGACTTCCAATGGGAAGATCCGCGTGGTCTTTGATGGTTCAGCGCCCACGTCAACCGGAGTGTCGTTGAATCAGTGTCTGCATGCGGGGCCGAAGTTGCATCACGATGTCTGTGATGTTTTGACCAACTTCCGCCGGCACGCTGTCGTCTTTGTGGCCGATATCCGCATGATGTTCAGACAGACCGTGATTCACCCGGAGGATAGACGATACCAGCTCATCCTTTGGCGTGAGGATCCCCAGGATCCGATGTTGGCTTACGAGCTGAACACCAACACTTATGGTTTGCGGTCGAGCCCCTTTGTGGCGATCCGTTCGCTTTTGGAGCTCGCAGAGCGCGAACGGCTACGCTATCCCCGGGCATCTGCTCTTATTGAGGGGGGGGCCTTATTTGTCGACGATATCTGCACGGGGGCCTCGAGCTTAGATGAGGCTCTCGTCTTACGTGATGAGCTGATTGCGCTCTTGAGGGCTGGTGGCTATGAGTTGCGGAAGTGGCTGTCTAACTCACCGGACCTATTGGCAGATTTGCCTAAGGACCACCAGCAAGAGCCGCTCCTCTTTGAAAATCCGGAGACTCCAGACATGCTGTCTGTTTTGGGAGTCCAGTATCGACCAGTCCCGGATTTGTTCACATATAGATTGGAACTGCCAGACCCAAAGGTCTGGACTAAACGCACGGTGCTGTCTACTGTAGCCCGTACCTTTGATCCGAACGGTTGGCTCAGCCCTGTAGTGTTTTCGATGAAGTGCTTCCTACAGGAGCTCTGGGCTGCGGAATTGTCATGGGATGAGCCCCTCTCTGGTAGCCTCCTACGAGAGTGGGTGAGGTTCGTGTCATCCCTACCCGACGTCAATCGGGTTTGTATACCGAGGCAAATGCTGCCTTCGGGAAAGTTTAAAGCCTCCCTGCACGGCTTTTGTGACGCGTCCGAAAGCGGATACGCGGCAGCCGTTTACATCCGAACGGTGGATGCAGCAGGCGTTGTCGCCGTACACTTAGTTACGGCCAAGAGTAAGGTCGCCCCCCTTCGGACTAGGCTAACCATTCCGAAGTTGGAGTTGTCCGGCGCCGCTCTCTTAGTACGGCTACTCAATCATGTTGCCGACACCTTGGGAAACGGTGTCGACTTGGAGTCGATATTTGCGTGGTCTGACAGCCAGGTCGTCCTTTGTTGGCTGAAGAGTTCAGTCCACACCCTTGAGGTTTTTGTGGCCAACCGGGTCTCACAAATTCAGACTGCAAAGGCCCCGTTGATTTGGCGCCACGTACCGGGCGAATTGAACCCCGCAGATTGTGCCTCCCGCGGCTGCGAGGCGCCTGAGTTAGTGGACCACCACCTATGGTGGAGTCCATCATGGTTGTTACGGCCTGAGCGCTCATGGCCTGCCACCCCGGCTGTGGCCAGAGTCCCAGACCTAGGCATGCGTGTTCACGCCGTGGAGACGGTGGCGGCTCCGCAGATGGAGTTTTTGTTAGACCGCTACAGTTCTCTTGATAAGTTGCTCGGCGTGACTGCTTGGATGAGGCGCTTTGTGCGAAATTGTCGCCAGCCTCAGGAGAAATCGTTGTCTCCGGTCCTCGCCCCACAAGAGCGGCAAGACGCTCTGTTGCATTGGTTGCGAGTGACGCAACAGCGAGAGTTTGAACCGGAGCTGAAAGCCCTGCGCTCAAGTAAGCCCAAGTTGAAGGGACCCTTGGTGCGGTTGAATCCCTTCTTGGACAGTACCGGATTGCTGCGTGTCGGAGGTAGGCTCAGACATGCCAACCTGCCGTACGGATCACGCCACCCTTTGTTGCTCCCCAAGGATGGACCGTTAGTTAGACTGTTGATTACAGACCGACATGTAAAGAATGCTCATGCCGGTTGTAATGCTTTGACCGCGCTCCTCCAACGAGAGTTCTGGATTTTGTCAGCGCGGAGAATAATCCGATCCGTTATTTTTCGTTGTCTCCCGTGTTATCGTTTGCGCGCCGATACGATGCAGCCCCAGATGGGTGATTTGCCTGCCGATCGAGTGAACGAATCGATGCCCTTCTCAGGAGTTGGAACGGATTTTGCGGGGCCATTTACCGTTAAGACATCGCGGCTTCGTAATGCTAGAACGGAAAAGGCTTACTTGTGTGTATTTGTTTGTTTGGCCACTAAAGCGGTCCACCTGGAGGTGGTTAGTGCCCTCACCACAGAAGCCTTTGTAGCCACGTTGAATCGTTTTGTGTCTCGCCGCGGAATGCCGTCGTTAATCAGGTCCGATTGTGGAACCAATTTCAAGGGCACCGATAGGTATTTAAAGGAAGTTTGTGAATTTTTGGATAGGAATAATTTTGAGATCGGATCCACACTCTCTCGCAGAGGGGTACGATGGCAGTACTCCCCGCCATCCTGCCCCCACTGGGGAGGGATTTTTGAAGCAACTGTAAAGGCCGCTAAAACTCACCTTCGTCGCGTTATTGGGGAGACGGTCCTCACGTTTGAGGAACTCGCGACCGTATTTTGTAAGGTTGAGGCGGTCCTCAACTCGCGTCCGTTATGTCCGTTGTCTTCGGACGCGAATGATTTAGAGGCCCTTACGCCGGGCCATTTTTTGATTGGCAGACCGCTTAACGCCTTGCCGGAATATCCTTATTCCGAAGTGCCCTCCGGACGGCTCTCGCGATTTGAATTGCTCCAGCAGCTTACGCAGAGTTTTTGGCGCCGTTGGCATCTGGAGTATTTGCACATTTTGCAGCAACGCGTTAAGTGGTCGGATAGGACGACCCCACCCAAGACCGGAGACCTCGTGTTGGTAAAGGATCCAAACCTGCCGCCCCTCCGCTGGCGTTTAGGACGCATTGTTCAGCTTCATCCGGGGTCGGATGGTGTGCCCAGGTTTGCCGAGGTCCTGGTGGGGGACTCTGTTTTGAAGCGAGCGATCGCTACCCTCTCTCGCCTGCCCTTAGATTGAGTTGGCGGACAGTTTGCTACTGTCCGGGACGGGGGGATGTTCGCGCCGCGCTGCGAGCGGTGCGTTGTCATTGTCAAGGTCACGAGACAATGCGCTCGGCCGGCCGGTGTAGGATCGCCAGTTGGCCGTAAGCAGCCGTGAGACAAGTTCGCGTGCTTCTGTAGCGACGTGCCGCGCTAGTTACCTACCCATATTGGGACCGAGATTTCGTTTTGCTCCTACTAGGGCTCCGGTCGGGGTACGGACTTGTAACCCGTGTGTGTTCGCTTTGAAAAGCGCCGGGAAAGTTTTAGCGGCCTATTAGGGCATTGTGTAGTATAAGAGTGTTAGCTGTAAGAGTATCCCATCGGGGGTTGTGTGGAGATCGTTTTGCCAGGGCGCGCGCGCGCCGGCGAGACAACGTCAGCCCCCCTGGATTACGGACACTATTTTCTAGTAAGGTAGGATTAGTTTAATTTACTTAATTTTGCATGGGAAACCTTCGTTTCAATAAACTGTGGAACACAGTAGATGTGGTCATCACAATTGTGCGTGATCATTATTCTTCTTAAGTCAATTTAATTTTTTTTTTCTAACATTATGAGGCCGGTCAGCTGAGGGCAGCAGAGACATAAGCTTAAGCAAGCAATACTAACTGACACGACGTGATATAATGCGGTCTTCGGAAAAAGTGATCTGATGTTAAAATAATGTTCCATGTTCCAATAATCTTGACAGATTATGTAGAACTTTTAATAAGAAAATGATATCTAATTCAAAACTATCAATAAGGTTAGACATACCTACTGTCACATTACAGCTAACTTGACTGTAAATCTGAATAGAGCCAAAATTTTTTTCGAATTTCTATAAATAAACTGCTATCAATAGAAAAACGCTCTTAAATCAATAAAAGTCTAGAACTTTTTTACTCAAATATAAATAAAGTTCTTCTCGTATGATTTAACATGCTTCGAGTTTAGTAACTTACTACGCTACGCTACCGTCTGGCTGCTCTGTCCATTCATTTGTATTGCACCGCGGGCCAAACAGCAGTTAATTTAAACAAATAAGTAAATAAATGGTTTATTCAGTACTCCATATAACAAAGTTATATTAAGCTAAATAAAGTAAAGTAATACTAACGATTCGCTGAAAACTTAAGAGAACTTATAATAGTTGTATTTATTAGCGAATTAGCGACCTTTCTGAACGGCAACTGGTTTTATTTTTAGTTGTTCTCATACAGAAAAGTCGTAAGATTACTTTCTCTTTACAGTACTATTTGCAGATGATACTTCTCTAATTTTTAAAATTGACCGAGGGAATAATTGCTCTGACGAAGTAAACAGTGCTCTCTCAAAGGTCGCACATTGGTTTAACATTAATAACTTGTCTTTAAACCCTAAAAAAACAAATTGTGTCAAATTCTCACTACCAAATGTAAGGAAGGTTGATTTAAGTATTAGTTTGAATGCAGATGCAGTCGAATTAGTTGACAGCACGAAATTTCTTGGTATTACCTTAGATTCACGACTACAATGGGATCCACATATTGAAGCCTTGTCGAGTAGACTCAGTTCAGCTGCTTTTGCAGTAAAAAAGATAAGGCTATTAACTGATATTGAAACGGCAAGACTTGTTTACTTTAGTTATTTTCATAGTGTAATGTCCTATGGCGTGTTGTTGTGGGGCTCAGCAGCCAATATTGGAAATATTTTTTTACTTCAAAAAAGAGCGGTACGCGCCATTTACAGCCTCCGCCGCCGCGATTCATTAAAAGTTTTGTTTAAAGAAATTAATATACTAACCTTAGCAGGGCAATACATCTACGAGAATATATTATATGTTAGGAAACATCTTGACTCATTCACTAAGAATAGTGATATTCATAATTTTAACACAAGAAATAAAAATAAGCTTGCCGTTCCAAGATTTAGACTTGAAAAAGTAGAGGCCCTTTTTTGGGAAAAGGCATAGCATTCTTTAATAAAGTTCCACAAAAAGTAATCGAGCTGCCTTTGAATAAATTTAAAAAACATGTTAAAAAATCGCTCTTAAGCAAAGGCTATTACAAAGTAGAAGATTATTTAAATGATTATAACGCATGGTTGTCATAATTATAGTAAGTAACACTAACAATGTATAAAAGGAAAATATTCCTATACTTTAGTATGTGAAAACTTTCCTTCAGCATTAGCTTTTTGTATAAGTTTTATTATTGTACCATTTTGTCTAGCAACGACATAATTATTTTGTAAATGCGTTGCTTCTGTTAAAGCTGATGAGTTTTTTTTTGCCTGTTTTTCTTGTCAGTTAAAAGATGTCCATAACAGGTGGTAGGTAAAAAAATGTTGGACGATTCATAAGCATTAATTTTATTTAATCTATATGAATAAAAATTTATTGACTTTGAGTTTGACTCTTAAGTTTCAAGCCAGCTGCAGTTTGATTCGGCAGGCGCCAAGTCTAGCAACTTGCAAAACACGGCTACCTTCTGGCTGCACCGATCATTCACTTGTATTGTACCGCAGCTGCGGTTGTAATCTTACGACTTTTTCTGTATGAGAACAACGAAAAATATAAACCAGTTGCCGTTCAGAAAGGTCGCTTAATATAACTATTAAATTGACTACTGTTTGGCCTGCGGTCCAATACAAATGAATTGACAGAGCAGCCAGACGGTAGCGTAGCGTAGGTAGTAAGTTACAAGACTCGAAGCCTGCTAAATCATACGAGACAAACTTTATTTATATTTAAGTAAAAAAGTTCTAGACTTTTATTGATTTAAGAGCGTTTTTCTATTTATAGCAGTTTATTTATAGAAATTCGACAAACTTTTTGGCTCTATTCAGATTTACAGTCAAGTTAGCTGTAACGTGACAGTAGGTATGTCTTACCTTATTGACAGTTTTGAATTAGATATCATTTCTTATTAAAAGTTCTACATAATCTGTCAAGATTATTGGAACATGGAACATTATTTTAACATCAGATCACTTTTTCCGAAGACCGCATTATATCACGTCGTGTCAGTTAGTATTGCTTGCTTAAGCTTATGTCTCTGCTGCCCTCAGCTGGAACATGGAACATCAGGTCAAATACGGAGCGTTAATTAAATAGAACAGAGTGATCTTTCTAACGGACTGTTAGGTTAGTCGATTACTTTAATATGTAAACATAGGTATTCTAAAGGATTATATTATAAAATAACCTTGAAATAAAAGCCTTTCTCTCAAGTATCAAGTTTGTCAGCTGCAGTATAATTCAGCAGGCGTCGAGTCTAGCAACTTGCATACCACGGCTACCGTCTGGCTGCACTGTTCATTCATTTGTATTGGACCGCAGGTCAAACACGGAACAGTTAATTTAATAGAACAGAGTGACCTTTCGAACGGACTTTGGCAGATTAGTCGTATACTTATATTTACGTATTTTAAAGGAATATCTATACATCTATACATATAATAAAACAGAAACGGAAAAAAAGTCTGTACATGGAATATTTAAAAAAAATAATTACTGCTATGTGATGTGTACAGGATATAGACCCCAAAACGATAGATAATAAAATTTTGGTCTGTTTGTCTGTTTATCTGTTTGTCTGTTTGTCTGTTTGTCTGTTTGTCTATTTGTCTGTTTGTATGTTCGCTTTTCACGCAAAAACTACTGGACGGATTTTTACCAAATTTTGTGTAGTAATAACTTATAACCCGGGTCAACATATAGGGTACTTTTTATTGCGAGAAAATTTCTTTATATTAAAAAAAACGTTGATAACGACTGTTAGTATGTTTGCTTTTCACGCAAAAACTACTGGACGGATTTTTACCAAATTTTGTGTAGTAATAACAACTTATAACCTGGGTCAACATATAGGGTACCTTTTATTGCGGGAAAATTTCTTTATATTAAAAAAAATGCTGAAAAACTTATATTTGCGGGCGTCTGTTTGTATGTTTGCTTTTCACGGAAAAACTACTGGACGGATTTTTACCAAATTTTGTGTAGTAATAACTTATAACCTGGTTCAACATATAGGGTACAATTACCTTTTATTGCGGGAAAATTTCTATAAATTAAAAAAAAAAACGTTGACCAACTTATATTTGCGTGCGTCTGTTTATATGTTTGCTTTTCATGCAAAAAATACTGGACGGATTTTTACCAAATGTTGTGTAGTAATAACTTATAACCTGGTTCAACATATAGGGTACCTTTTACTGTGGGAAAATTTCTTGACATTTTATAAAACGTAGACAAACTGACTCACATTTTGTATGAAATTAACTACAAATGTACAAGTACAAGTTTGTATTAGTTTTTTTAGTGATTAAACTATAAATTACCATTATTTTTTTACCTTTATTTGTACTGTAAGATCTGAAGTTTGCCAAATTTTATGATTATAGGTCAAAAGTTTGTAAAAGTTTTTTTCTGTGATATTACTTAGACATATAACCAATTTTAGGATATTTTCCATTATTTGTATAATTCAATAATGTACCTAATACCATGCTTAAGACAAATAATTATTTAATGATAATGATGATTTTTAGGGTTCCGAACCAAACTGGTAAAAAGCAACCCTTATGGTGCGACTAAGTCTGTCTATCTGTCACAGCTGGATATCTCGAGAACTACTAATGATATCAACTTGAAATTTGAAATTGTTTTAGACGACGTTTGCCCAACTATTTTGCAAATAAGAGACAAATAAAAATATTTATATTTTTTCTTCAATAGGGGCTGAAAGGGGATCTTAAAAATTTGAAGTGCGGCTTCTAGGGCATAAAGGGTATCATATAATAGAGCGCTGCTTGCACTCAATATTTTTTCTTTTTGTATTAAGCCGCATCGTTTTTGAATTATGATGAAAAATGTAAAAAAATACCATCCCCCCCCTTATTTCCGAAGTTTGCATAGGGAAAAATCTGAAATTATTTTAGGTGATAAGTAGAAGTTTATGTAAAGATTACAGGAAAAATAAAACAATGTCTCTAAATAGTAAACTTTTTCAGAAATCATCAACAAAAATTATATTAGATCCACTATCGGTCAAGAGATGGAGCTGACCAAAAACTGCAATATTCTACATCGCGAATTCTCGGACGAATATGCCACGCCGGCGCCGATGAAAACATTTTTACGTTTAAAATGTCCTCCTTCCTACATACTCGCAGGTCGCTTTGGGTGAAGCACAGTTATAGCTTTTTCTATTTTGTAAAAGAAAATATGGTACCGAACCCTCGGGGCGCGAGTCCGACTGGCTCTTGACCGGTTTCTTCTTAGTATATTTTATACCGGTACCTTTTAGACTGTGTACGGACCGGCGCGGGCGGTGGCCCCACGCACGCCAACGAACGACATCAGGCATTGCTCGCTTCACGTTTCTGGCCTTCGAAGATCAATCTAAAGCTAGGTAAAGGATTACTGGGAGCGATTCCAGTTCACATTCGGAGTTTGTGATCATCTGATTGAGACAGAGGGGAAAACAGAACCTCTTTGATGGCGTTCGTTGGCCTTTGTTGGTCCGGTGTGTACGCAGCATTAGCACAGAATATGGCATTAGGCAAGCGCGATTCATCGTAGATCGCATCAACGAACGCTTAGGGGCGTGATAGCGGACAAGCGCTTGCCTATCATTCAATAAAAAAAAAATAAAAAAATACTTTACAGTTTGTTATCACTACAAAGCTAATAACATGTTGGCTTCTTACGTGCTTTTCTGTTGCAGTGATAAATCATTGGAACTAAAACAGTTTTCATACGACAGGACAGTCCATTTTGACAGCTAATTTCGTATTGCAAGTGGCTCCTCTGCCACGGCTGTCACCGGAACAGACAGAAGTGTGAAACTATATTAAATTGCTTACTCTTGACGGCTGACACCCTGAGAAAACTCAGTTATTGTGATTTTAATGAATTAAAAATACGTAAACTATACTTGAATTAGATTTCGATTTATTGATTTGTAGATCAATTTGAATTGTTGGAAAACGGACATTGATTATTGTGATTTGATTACGATTATTGTTATTTGAAATACCTAGAAAAAAAATAGTAATTTATCGCAAGGCTCTAGGTCAGCTAAGAGGATGAGGTTACTTCGTGCTTTTGAAACCGATGAGGACCGTGAAGCTCGGTTAACAAGCAATCGCGAGCGCAACACTGAATCCCGCGCTTCCGAGACCTACACCCATATACACACACATAATACCTTGCGGTCACTGGAAGGAGGTGTAGATTACACATAAAATAAACAAATTCAAAAGTCACTTTACCGAGCGTACGAAGTCGCGGGCAACAGCTAGTTTATTATAAAAAAGCCTTACTATCAAGTATTAAATTGACCGGCTGCAGTTTGATTCATCAGGCGTCAAGTTTTGCGACTTGCATACCACGGCTACCGTCTGGGTGCACCGTTCATTCATTTGTTCTTTCGTTTGACGAACTCGTGGTCAAGTGGTGCACGCACCAGTTTTCAAGATGCTGTTATCTCTAGAGGTCCCTGGTTCGATTCCCGGTCGAGTAAATATTGAAAACTAAATTTTCAATATTTCCTCGGGTCTGGGTGTATGTGGTAATACCCGTCGTTGTTTTCAGTTTCCATAAAAGTGCTCAAGCTACTATTGGTATTGGAACAATGTATGTGGTGGTGTCCAATATTTATTTATTTTTATTTGTATTGGGACCGGAGGCCAAACAGTGAGCAGTAAATTGAACTGCGTAGTTCTGATCTGAGTAATTGACGTAAGAGTGAATATACTTCGATATAATTTTTCACGTCCGTATGGATTGAGGAGCCACGTCAGATTTTTAAGGATAGCTATCACCCTTATTTAGTAGCCATGCAGATAATTTTGTAGGTCAAATTCTGAAATTTGTAGTAAAATACATCAAAAGTTATATCACTGCAAAGGTGGCTCCTCAATCCTGATGTTTAGATTGAGGAGCCACCTAGAACTCGTAATGTATTGAATGTAGGTTGCTGAAACTTATGTATCAATTTGTAGCCATCACGTAGGATATCTACTAGAATTTTGAGCACTTTAGTTCTAAAATTCAAGAAACTACAACACTTTTGTTGTGGCTCCTCAATCCATACACAATAGAGTAAATTTCTATGAATATTTGCAGTCAATTCAGATATTCGACATAATGATAATTTAGAACAAGGTAAATTCTATTGCCTACAATATGAATGAAATACTAAAACATAGTGATTTCCGTAAACAAACGTATATTAGTTGGCTCCTCAATCCTGACGTTTATTTACCTGAGATGACAACGAAATCAAAAGCCAGAGACTCTAACGTTTAGTAGGCGTGCATACTAAACGGCTACATACAATTCATTGCTGTATTCGTTTTAATTGCTGAAAAATAAAGCTTTTTGGTATTGCTCAAGGATCCGTTTTGAGGGGTGACCATAATTATGTGAATGAAACTAGGATAAGTAATTTTTATCAACATTTAATAATTTGTTTTTACAAAATATAGGTTAGCGAATGGATGAGTACCTATTGGGTCTTGTGTGCTCTTACGAATTCTGGATTCATAGTCATCGTAACACAACACCTCATCCTTTGCTAGAATATGACATTTGTAGTGACCCATGCCAGTCATACTAACTCTGGGAAAGAATTCTATAGCGCCCAGTAATGTGTATGAGCTGCCTAGAACTATTATAGATTCTGGTATCTCCTTCAAACAATTTTTTTTGCAATCAGTCAAATCGAACGAAACCGTATTTGAAAGTGTTTATTAACAGACTGTTACTGTTGTTTGGTTGTTGCAAGTCTTACATGGGTCAGGCCGTAGATTTTGCCACAAATAGCGCAATGGTGACGCAAAATTTTCTACGAGTCGGTCGCACAAAGTGGTGCAAAATGATAGCACAAAATTATTAAGGAGCACGTACATTAATGTGATTTTATTTAACAAACATGTACTAACAAGAGGTAATGTGTGAGGTAAATGTAACAAAAAGCTCGATGTTTTAAGAGAAGAATCACGCAGGTTGTTTAATAAGGCTAAATCGACTGACGACTGAAGTCGTTATCGCAGAGCTTTAACTACCTACAATAAAGAGCTGCGAAAGGCGAAAAGACTTTCATGGAGGAAGTTCTGCGAGGAGATTACTAAAGTCCCTCAAGGAGCCAGAATCCACAAAGTTTTATCCAAATCGCCTACGAATCAACTGGGACTCTTAAAGAAACCAGACGGAACCTTCACCGCAACAGCGGAAGAGACCCTGAAACTTTTGGCGTCTACACACTTCCCTGGCTCGGTGATGGCACCAGATACAATCGGACAGAATTCTCCTCACACCTGCCTCTCTAGGCCTACCAATGAAGACCGGAGAAGAGCAGCGAGGTACTTCAGGCCGAACAAGGTGGAATGGGCAATAGACTCATTCAAACCGATTAAATCCGCAGGTGAGGATGATATCTTCCCAGCTCTTTTACAGCAAGGGAAGAGTACTCTCATCCCCATCTTAATCAAAATCTTCAGAGCAAGCTTTGCCTGGGGATACATACCGGAGAAATGGACTATGGTTAAAGTCTGTTTTATCCCAAAGGCTGGTAAGAAGGACTATTCACAGGCAAAGTCCTTCAGACCAATAAGCCTTACCTCCTTCCTACTCAAGAGTATGGAAAAGGTTATTGACGAATGCATCAGGGATGGACCTCTACGGGACAGTCCCCTGCATCCGAAGCAACACGCTTACCGAAAAGGAAAATCCACAGAGACTGCTCTGCTAGAACTAACAGACAGGATCGAAAGGGCTTTGGAAGACAAACAGATAGCCCTATGTGCTTTCCTTGATATTGAAGGAGCTTTCGATAACGTCACCATAGACGCCCTTTCCAAAGGAATGAGAGCGAAAGGGATTGACGAAACAACTACCCGTTGGATCGAATCTATGCTTCTCAATAGAACTATCAGTGTAACTTTACACGGAACCACAAAGAGCTTCAAAACAACTAAAGGCTGCCCACAAGGAGGCGTGTTATCGCCACTTTTATGGCTGCTTGTAGTTGACCAATTGCTGGTGGAAGCCTCTAAAAGAGATTTAGATGTACAGAGCTATGCTGATGATGTGGTGGCTTGTGTTATCGGCCCCTGTCAAAGCACGGTATCATCTATACTACAAAGATCTCTAAACACCATTAACAAATGGTGCACAGAGAACAATTTATCGGTCAACCCGAGCAAAACTACAATAGTCCCCTTTACTAGAAAGCGAAAGTTGGATAAACTTGCAACGCCCATCATAAAGGGGACTCCCATACCATTCTCCAATGAAGTCAAATACTTGGGCGTAATCATCGACCAGAAACTGACTTGGAATGCTCACATTAACAATGTGATCCAAAAGGCTAAAATAGCTTTAGGAATATGCTGTCGCTTAGCAGGGACGAAATGGGGCCTAAACCCCAAAATAGCCCTGTGGATGTATACCGCTATAGTCAGGCCGATAATAACGTATGCCTGCGTTGTATGGTGGAGGAAAACAACCCAAGTGACAATCATCAATAAACTTAATAGCTTGCAAAGACTAGCATGCCTTATAGCAACAGGGGCCATGTCTACTACCCCAGGAGCTGCTCTAAATGCCCTGCTGAACTTACCGCCACTTCACTTATTTATTGTGAAGGAGGCGAAAGCTGGCATGTATAGAACAAACAGCACTGGCAAAGTAAACTGGCACTCTCAAGCGCTGAGATCTCTACACGAATCAGTGCTTGAACACGAACAACTTGCAATGACAACAGATGTCATGCTTCCACATTGTAATTTCACAAGGAATTACTCAGTGGAACTGCCGAGCAGAGAGGACTGGTCAGACAACCTCATTACCTGCAAGGCTGGAAGTTTGATCTGGTTTACAGACGGCTCCAAAATGGGTGAAAATGTAGGATGTGGGGTATTTGGCGTCAGTCCGAAATTCAGCAAGAGCATGAATCTAGGAAAATACGCCACTATATTCCAAGCGGAGGTATACGCCATTATAGAATGCGCGGAAGCCAACCGTCAACGAAACTACACAAATCAATCAATTCTGATTTTTTCAGATAGCCAGGCAGCTCTTAATGCCTTAAACTCGAATGTCATTAATTCGAAACTGGTAAAAGACTGCGTAAACAAACTGAATGATTTGGGCCAAAGGAATAAAGTTATTCTGAAATGGGTACCAGGTCATTCGGGAATCATTGGCAACGAAAAAGCCGATGAACTTGCAAGGACTGGAGCTCAAGACCATCAGATAGGACCAGAACCTTTCTGTGGTATTTCAAAGAACCAGGCCATGCAACTTCTCAAGAGTAACCTATTTGGCGAATCAAAAAAGCACTGGCTGACACAACCAGGACTGCGACACGCCAAATCCCTTATAGAAGGCTACTCGCAAAGCCGAACTGCCGAACTCCTGGAGCTTAGCAGGACGAACATCTGTGCGATAGTCCGAGCCTTAACCGGCCACTGCAAACTAAACAGGCACCAATTTCACATGAACTTGAGTGACACTGATGTTTGCCGCTACTGTAAACAGGAGAGGGAAACGCCGAGGCACCTTCTGTGTGACTGCGGGCCCCTTATCCACAAGCGCAGTATCCATCTGGGTCGACACATTATGCGCCCGGAGGAGATTAAAACTCTAAAAGCTAGGAGTATTCTAGACTTCTTGGAAGCCTCCAGGCTAAAAGAGTTACTTTAACCAGGTGGCGAGTCACAATAGATCTTTCAGGTCGCAGTGACTACTTCTCCTACCGGGAGATGCATAGCCCCTTACATTCAAAAAATAATAATAATAACAAGAGGTATTGCATCAAACTAGAAAAAGAAACACGATGTTGGTATGTAAGTATGTTTAATTAATAATTAACAATAATGTACCTATGAGTAATTCTTTTTTATATATTGCGCACAATGAAAAGTTAAACAGGATGACAAAAACTAGTAAGTACCTATGTATGATTTGTTCAATTTACAAAAAAAATACATTTAATTTGTTAGATGGAGGTATTTGGTATTATTTATTATTAATTATATAAATATAATACAACTTTAAAACTTATTTCAACTCTTTTCAATGTTTGAGAGTCCATTACTTTGACTCTAGCAACAACCTGCTTGAAGTATCACTTTTAAAAGGACCTGCCAACCATTAGGATGCCAAAAATAATAAAAAAATAGATCTGTCAATAAAAAAAAGTTACATGGGTTTAAAAGTTAGTATGAAAGTGATGAAACTCCAAAACTTATAAAATACAAAATAAAAAAACTTTGGACCTAGGTAAAATCTTTGAGGCTGGTTAGGTAGCAGACCACCGCACCTACCCCTATTTTCGTATGTTTAACGTTCTGCCGAACACCCTGTACTTATGGAATATTAATAAAATCTAACAAATCAATTAATAGTAATGCTAGTCATGTTTTTTAGCGGAATTACAGCTAAAAGTAATTTCAAAATAATAAAAAACTTGAAAACCTTGTGTGCATGCACTATTATTCAATAGCGTAAAATAAGTGGCGCAATTTCTACGCAACCGGTATCGCAAAGTGACATAAAGACAGTTTTGCGGAACCGAGGCGCAAATGAAATCGATTATAACTCTTAAAATATACTATTTAACAAGGCTAGTTTAACATATACAGATCACACACATCTAATTAAACCATGCGCAACAGCAATTATAAGTTTTAATCAAAAACTTACCTTGAAATCTCAAAAAATGCACTCTGCAAAGTAGGCGACACTTTTCACTTTGATCGGAGTTGACACCGAAATGTCAAAAAATATGGTCGTCAACGCTGCATTGACCATAGAATACGATACTTTGGTGATGCCAGCACTCAAACAAAATCTTAATAAATGTTTTAAAACCATAAAATGGGTGAAAATGGTTGCGCAATATAAGTAGCGCAAAGAAATGGTTTTTCAAAAAAAAAATCTTATTGCCAAAAATTTATCTTTTTTCTTAGGAAAGACGCAAAGATATTAAAGGAATGGCAACCTTATTATTATTTTATAACGTCAAATCAAACAGCTCATCAATAAGTTAAAAAATGATAATTTTATCGATGTTTAAGCTGTACACCTACCACTGCTAATTCGCGGTTTTTATAAAAAATCCGTCACTTTTGGGAGGGAAATGTCAAATAGTTTTCCAAATATATAAACTTATCCAAATATCTATATCTGCCTTGGTTTGCTATTTCTTAGGAAACACGATGATAAGATTGAGACATTTCTAAGAGTACTATATTTAAAATTATATGAGGCGGAGACTTTTGTACCCTCGAATGTGGCAAAATCTACGGCCTGACCCATATGCGTTTTTATCTTCTGCAATACAAATAGCATCTTCTTTCACCGTTGATGCCAAATACAGAAAACATATTAGTCTCGCGACAGTAAACACACGGCTGCGTTGATATTTCAGAGATTTTTTTTGTGACACAATCCATCATTTTTTTTCACAAATAAAATAACCACGTAAGGCCTTTTTCTAACCTATCATGTGTTCTACAGGACTTCAGAGGCAAACTTGCTCATACTTGTCACCTCAAAATAGCCTAAAATACACATTTTGCAATCTCATATCTCACAAACTAGTTATCTCCGCGCTCTGAAAGTGGTGTCATTGGAAAGGGGAGATCAAAATCTACATTTTTCATACAAATAATCTACAAAAATCCTGCGGTTGGATACTAATACCAACCCTTCCAATACGATGTATTGTTTTTGCAAATATTCTTGCGAGTATATTGATACCCAACCACAAAGTAAAATTAGGTAATTGTACCTTACCTTTTCTTGTTATAATTCCAGGTCTGTCATATTTTGTGATCAAATTAATATAGAAATAAAGTAGCTAATAATGTACTTATGAAATTTTGATGAATTATGTATGGCATTTGACAAGACCGCCTCTGTGGTCTAGTGGCTAGTGGTTTACATCACACCACCGATTTCAGACCAAGAGGTCCCGGGTTCGATTCCCAGTAGGGGAATATATTGTATTCGGTTTGGTTGGTGGTAGAAAGGTGGTAGGACTTGTTCTTAGTCCGCCTGGTTCAATTTATTGTACCAACTTGTATATACCGTATTTTAAGCAAATAAACAATTTTATTATTAAATTATTATTTATGAGACATGTATTATTATGTCAAATATAAATTAATTCAAATGATATTTACAATTACTTATAATTATAGTATTTGTTATTAAGGCATCTCATTTTATGGCAAATGAGAGTTATTGCTACTAAATAATTATATCATGCTTTATTAGTACCTAAGTACAAATAAGAATAGTGTTAACAAATATTATGACCAAGGATCATTATGGCAAATGAAATGATTAAAATTTTGTAAAAACAAATTATTAAATTACTTATCCTAGTTTCATTCACATAATTATGGTCACCCCTCAAAACGGATCCTTGAGCAATACCAAAAAGCTTTATTTTTCAGCAATTAAAACGAATACAGCAATGAATTGTATGTAGCCGTTTAGTATGCACGCCTACTAAACGTTAGAGTCTCTGGCTTTTGATTTCGTTGTCATCTCAGGTAAATAAACGTCAGGATTGAGGAGCCAACTAATATACGTTTGTTTACGGAAATCACTATGTTTTAGTATTTCATTCATATTGTAGGCAATAGAATTTACCTTGTTCTAAATTATCATTATGTCGAATATCTGAATTGACTGCAAATATTCATAGAAATTTACTCTATTGTGTATGGATTGAGGAGCCACAACAAAAGTGTTGTAGTTTCTTGAATTTTAGAACTAAAGTGCTCAAAATTCTAGTAGATATCCTACGTGATGGCTACAAATTGATACATAAGTTTCAGCAACCTACATTCAATACATTACGAGTTCTAGGTGGCTCCTCAATCTAAACATCAGGATTGAGGAGCCACCTTTGCAGTGATATAACTTTTGATGTATTTTACTACAAATTTCAGAATTTGACCTACAAAATTATCTGCATGGCTACTAAATAAGGGTGATAGCTATCCTTAAAAATCTGACGTGGCTCCTCAATCCATACGGACGTAATTTTTCTTACTTCGATATAACTTTTCTTTCATAATTTCGACAATTATCAGCGTACTGAAAAATTTCTAACATTATATGAATTATTTAAAAAAAATACAAATAAGCGACAAATCAACAGAAAGTAGTCAAAATATTTTCTTGAATTTTTTTTTTGCAAAAACTACGCATTTTGTTATATGGTTTTTGTCATACAAAAGGTTGTTAGGTGATTCATTTTCTGCCATGAAAAAAAATCTGCTCGGCTCGATACACTTACTTCAGTGGACTTCAGTTGCCATGTCCACTGACTATTTTTCATTTTAACCCCCTGCGCGATGGGGTGCGGTGCACTGTGAGAACCGTCTATATAAATTTTATAAGTACATAATGATTAAAAAACAAAAACTCAACTAAAACACTTAAAAATCAACCAAATTTTTTGGCAGATTTTTTATAGATGGTTTTTTTTTGTTGGTACTGGTCGGTGTATGTATACCTACCCAGTATCGCTCACGACGATGAAGACGATTCAAACGAAAGTCGTCAGACTTTGATAATATGTTGGTAGCTAGTCAGGTGGACTTAGAACAACCAAAACGAATACAAAATGTACCCCCACTGGGAATCGAACTCGGGAACTCTGGGTCTGAAACCGGTGGTGTGAACTGGCGATTAAGTATGTACAAAACATTCCGGGTCTTGTCGCTAGTAGTAAGATGGACATAATTTGTGTCCTTCCCTATCAATGCATTATCTGTTTGTAATTGCATTGTCATCTAGTTCTATTGCACATGGGCACAAAATAAAGAGTTTACAGAAGGACCGCTCCCACTCTTTTTGAAAATCTATACCTATCCTTGTCTGACTCACTAGGGTTGCTTCTGTATTGATTCTGAATTTAAAAAGGAGTCGGTAGTATAAGTTAACAATCATACATACATCAATTCGTTAATACATACATCTTAAACATGTTTACATGCCTTAGGCTACGTACGCACAGGCAGGCCGCTTGCTTGGCGCCTAGCGAGCCTAGTGGCTTGCATTTTACTAGCGCAACTAGCTAGGCGCCAAGCGTGCAGTGCGGCCGGTCGCGAACATTTTAGAACGTTCGTTTTACAAAGGTGACTCACTAGGCTCTAGGCGCCAAGCAAGCCGCCTGTTTGTGCGTACATAGCCTTAGAGGCTGCTTCATCTAAGCAGCCTCTAGCGTAAACAGTGCATCTAATATACAATTAAAGTCCCAACGCCACACACGACGAAGACAAGATCCTATATGTTGTAATGTATTCCATTCCTATATGTTAAAATGTACTCTATGAACAAGATATAAATATGGTGTAATAGTTATCCCACTAAAAACATAAACGTGAAAAAGGCAGTAAGTTCGACGAAAACATAAATGTAAAAGGGTGCCAAGTTCAGCGAAAAATAGTTGAAATCTAAATGGGTTACAAGTTCCATAAATTTTTTCGTTCATGAACTTCTAATAATTAATATTTTCTTAAATGTTGAATTTATAACTTGTCATCTACAAAAATTTAAAAACCTTTATAACGCTAGAACTATATCAAGCAATAGTGGTAACTATTTTCAAAACAAGAAAGTGTATATAAATACCTATGTTGTGTGTTTTAATCGTATATAGGTAAATAAAAAAATATAGTTTAATAGTCAAAGTCAAATTGATTTATTCAATTTAGATAGGTTTTTACAATACTAGTGAACGTCATAGAAGCTACTCTATCGGTTCGCAAACCCAACAGCGGGAGAACAGCGAGATAAAAACAGGTTCATATTTGTTTCTTGTGCAGCTGTTCTTTTTAGTCTTTTTTTGCACTCAAGAATATCGTTTTTAGCTTTCTTTTTCTGGGAGAATTTGCAGAAAGGTAAGCTGCTGTTTGTGAATTTGAGTCACATTTAACTTGTTCATATCGTGTACAAGATTCATTAGTCTCCACAGTTGCTTGCGATTCTTTATTTTCATTTTTTTTTACAGGTAACAAAAGTTTGGGATTAGTGTCCGTACCGTACTGTCCTTTTTTCAGGACAGTTCGGTTCGATGTCTTGATTATAGAATTGGTTTCGAAATAGGCCTCACAAACTCGGAGATATGATGACCATTTGTTGTGTACATCTTCTCGATCAATTAAACTTAACCATTAGGTTCGTCTGAAAAGAAATAATTTGACTTTTAAAATGAACTAGTTATTTTTGCATAGAAAATAGCCTATGGCACTCCTACGATTAAGACGTTAAAATAAATAGGTATACGCATAATCGTTCGTGGTCCGTTTTCTCCTGCACTTGGCTGGCACACTGCCTTGCGTCAAAAAATCTTTACTGCTAGTAAAATGTCATTTTGGGTAAGTATAATGACTGGGCGTTATTTCCCGAACTTGGCAGGCACACTGCCGTGCGCCTAGATAAAGAAAACTTTACTGCAAGTGAAATCTTATTTGGGATTTAATGTTTGGCGTTCTCTCCTGAACTTGGCTGGCACACTGCCGTGCGCCTAGATAAAGCAAACTTTACTGCAAGTGAAATGTTATTTGGGATTTAATGATTGGCGTCCTTTCCTGAACTTGGCTGGCACACTGCCGTGAGCTTAGATGAAAAAAAAATACTGCAAGTGAAATGTTATTTGGGATTTAATGATTGGCGTCCTTTCCTGAACTTGGCTGGCACACTGCCGTGAGCTTAGATGAAAAAAAAATACTGCAAGTAAAATGTTATTTGGGGTTTAATGACTGGAGTCTCTAAAATGTAAGTTGGATCTCTTAGCACTGCTAAAATAAAAGAAAATGCAACAACAACTTTTACTTGAAAATTCGTCAACATGACTTGTGGCTGTGCTCGCTGAACCGCCAAGAAGTTTTGAGAATACTATAACATCCAAATAAGGACCAGCGTCATCATCATTTCAGCCGAACGACGCCCACTGCTGGGAATAGGCCTCCCCCAAGGATCTCCACAACTATCGGTCCTGCGCTGCCCGCATTAGTAATTAATTAGATTGTGCGTGATCCACTGCGAGTTGTGTGTGATTGTGACCGGCGGGCGGTTGGGGCGGTCGAGCGCCAACAAAAAATATATCTAGGTACCTACTTAACTAAACCATAGTACCCCAATACTGGCGTTTTACCAGCGAACGATAAGATGAATGTGTATGGTTGATCGTCGTTATCAAAGCGGCTAGTTCCAAAAGTACCTAGGTATAGGTACTCACCTACCAACAAGAGAAAACATTTTTACATAACTTACCTTTCAATATCGTTTGGAAATTTACAGAACGTGTATGCACAGTTTTTAGTCGTATTTCGACAACCAAATGCACTGCAACTGCAATATTATCGCTTATTCTTTTTGTTAATTATTGGTAAAATTGAAAATAGGTATATAAGTGTCACAGTGACACGTAAGCGGCGCGGACGTGAAGTGATCAATTGAATGCTCTTTGCTACTTGAAATCACTGACCTCTTTGCGATACTCGCGACTGAGTACTGTCCCAAACTGCCCCATTTTGCCTGTAAATGTGACGTCTATGTGTGCGTGACGAAAATGGCACCTTGTTCTAAGCGGACTCTCTGCTAGGGCGACCGCCCGCTTAGTTACTTTGTGACATGGGCAACACGTTTATTATCGTTCACTAATAACATATCAACTAAGAACACGCTTCCGCTAATCAAGCACACAGCAAATCACATGTATTTGGTCACGTAGCTCCCAAAGATTACGACGAAATTTGAGGAAAATTTCTGGGAATATTGGGTAAAGTAGGTAGGTTTTAAATAATAAGGGTCTATTAAGGTCTTATTTGTGTTTCCCCGAAAAGTATCATAGTCATAGTCATAGTCATAAATTTTTTATTCATATAGATTAAATAAAATTAATGCTTATGAATCGTCCAATATTTTTTTACCTACCACCTGTTATGGACATCTTTTAACTGACAAGAAAAACAGGCGAAAAAAACTCAACCATCTGGGGACCTTCAAGTCACGAGTGAATCGGAATCTTCTAGGCAAGCGCGGTTCATCCTAGATCGCATCATCGCTTACTATCAGGCTAAATAGCGGACAAGCGCTTGCCTACCTAACGTAAAAATAATATAATATAAAGTTTTACCTATAAATAATAAAATATTGGACAACATCACATACATTGTTCCAATACCAAACTGTAGTAGTTTGAGCACTAATCTTAAGGGAATCGAAAACAGCGACGGGTCTTGCTTGCCCAGACCCGAGGAAATATTGAAAAATTCGTTTTTAAATATTTAGGTACCCGACCGGGAAAAGGCCATCGCCTAAAACATTCTAGGTCGCAAACAATCGCCTTGTCCTGATATTTTGGGATATTGTTAGAATAGATACCAATAGAACATAGCAAATTAAATACTAGCTGACCCGGCAAACGTTGTTTTGCCATATTAATTATAGTGGACCCGGTAAACTTCGTATCACCAACATCTATTATAGATAGACAGATGAAAAAGCGTGGTGGGTCATGGCTCATTCTCCTTATTCATCCATAAGGAAGGCCAGTGCCCCAGCAGTGGGGACATTAAAATGGCTGATGATGATGATGATGATGAGATGAAAATAAATATACACTGTTTTTTATACAGACATACCTCTTTGGAAGCGGCTATGGAAGAATGACAGTTTTGTATAGTACGACAGTTTATCGATTTTCTATAAGTACAAAATAATCATTTTTATTTTATAATTTTCCAGAATAAAAAGTAGCCTATGTTACTCTCCAGCTCCCAAACTATCCCCATACCAAAAATCGAGTTGATCCGTTGCTCCGTTTTGACGTGAAAGACGGACAAACAAACAAACAAACACACTTTCACATTTATAATATTAGTATGGATTTACTGTGCCAATAGTGTAAAACCAAATGTGCAACCGCGAAAGACCTGTGCTAACTTTGTGGTGCTCAAAAAGCCTCGGAATTATCGGACTTTTATCAGTTTTTGATTTACAACTTCTAAGCATTTTAAGCATAAAGTCATAGCTATGGTACTTCAAAAGCAGATAAAATTAGTAACACTTTGAGCGCAACAACATTTCTGTACCTATGTCTAACAAGTCTCGAGAAATATATTATATTATGAAAAAAAAAAGAAATGAAACATTCTTGGAACAAAGTTTGAGTCATGAGTTTTTGGCTCAAACTTTGTAACAAAATACAAAATAACTCTTCTCCTATAGAAAATCCCTGTATCGACTGCAAGGTTTGTATGGAAAAAGAATGGGAAAGGGGGAAGTCTAAGTCAAGATCAAATAACGAACATATTTTTTTAAACATAAAAAAAATAAAGAAAGAAATAAGTACAACTTATTCGACTACAAAAACACAAATTAAAACACAAAATACACAGTAAAAATAACAAACATTTAGTCGAAATGGCCCTAACCTCAGCTTTTGCCACAGCAAGTGTGACGCTGATTTTCAGGTGGGCCCCAAAATGTGAAGTAGCACTCTCCAGACACGGTAAGTCACGAACGAAAGAAAACAAAGGTAAATGATACAAATTAACACAATTTTTAGTCCAGTTTTTTAATACGATAATAAATAATAATATTAAAAATACTATGTACCGTTACAATAATACGATATTTCTCTTAAATATTTATTGAAAAATTTAGTTATTCCGTCTGTCGCGTAGCATAATGCAAAAGGCATGTTTCAAATGTAATGGCTACTTTTCAACTTATTTTTTTTACCCTGAAGTCACCCACAAGATTGCTCTTGTTACAAAACTTGGGGGTACGGAATGCAGCCTTAAAACTAGTAGACAGGATAAACTTAAAAATTTAAATTAAACGAAGTTTACAGATTAAAATTGGCATTGTAGAATAAACGCATTGAAATGAAACAGTTTTTGCGGATTTATAACGCACATTGTTTAAGTAATAAAAAAATTTTTGTTTTGTTTTTTATATTTTTCATTTTTTCACCTTAAAAGCATTACAGCTTTATATACCTTTCACATGTTATAAGTATGATGACATACCCAAATACAATACGAGAAATAAATGAGAAAGAACATGATAAGAAAGATAAATACCGAGACCTAAATTTTTCATTTTTTTTAAATCAAAAAAAATTGTCACTAAGTCTCAGCTGCCGTGGTAAAAGTACTATAATAATAAGTCAATAAATGAATGATGTTTAAATATGAGTTGATCACTTTTATCGAATACTTGCTGTACCCGGAATACTCTGCAATCAACGGTTTCGGAATGGACAAACATACAAAAATTTAGTTTTGTTTATATATACTGTAATTTTTCGCGCAGAACCTGTCTATACATTTATTAGCTCTACAATATTAAAATTAGCAGAGCATGCAATTGTGGGTCGTTGGAAATTTTTGCCGCCTGTCAACACGTCATCGACAAGCACTTTCCGATTGTGGGGGTCTTGATTTTTTGAGATATTTTTTTTACAATTATTTTTGGCCATCTTTTTTACGGTTACTTACTGATCGTTTTACTGAATATATTCTGGTCTTTCTATAATATAAATATCATTATTAGGTACTATTTTCGATATTTATATGATAGGTACATTTATTATGTTGTAATTCTCAGGTTGACATAAAGGTAAAATAAATAAGATACTTAGATAGCATATTATGTCAATTTGTAATTTCTAGTTATCCCATCCATATTAGTCCCATCGGAGCTGGTTGTGAGACGGGTCGATTTTTTCTAAATACTTCATTTTCCATTTTTCTTGTAATTTCTATTCACAGTGCATTAGTTACTGTACTGTAAGTGGGTAAGTACCTACTGATAGACTTGGCAAAAGTGTCAACATCTTTCTAAAGTCAAGAAGTATAACTTAGTTTACAATTTTTTTTTATTATTTTTTTATCCACTACGGGGCAGCACTTAGCCTTCATCACACCTGATGTTAAGTAGTGATAAGGCTGAAGGTGGAAGCGCACTACTCCCGGAATCCTCAATCACTGAGGAACTGGCTATCTTATCTCTAACTGCCGGAACACAATAATGCTGAAAACATTCATTGTTATGGCGTCAGACTTAGATAAGACGGTGGTAGCTAGCCAGGCGGACTAAGAACAAGCCCTACCACCAACCAAACCGAATACAATATGTACCCCCACTGGGAATCGAACCCGGGACCTCTTGGTCTGAAATTGGTGGTGTGAACCACTAGACCACAGAGGCGGTTAAAATAGCAATAATAAATAAGACCTATATTGCCATCACTTCACTAACTTTTTACACAAGAAACCCAAAAAAGTAAAGCCTCCTTGAGAAAAACAAATTATATGTTAGAAAAATGTATGCAAATTGGCGGCAGGTCGATGGGGTGCTACAACACTGAAACAAGAATTTTTGAACCACCAAATTGCATTGAATTTGTAAGACAAAGTGCCATAACGTTTTAAAAGTGTTTACATTTGAACTCAACTTTGTAAATATTACCTTTAAAAATATAGAAAAAGAAATTAAGTAAGTATATGTTTTAGTAAGAAAAATCTCAGTCCTTTTATAATTTTTTTTACAACGATGGGTGAATAATTATTGATACTTACTGAAAAGTTAATCAACTGTTTACTTTTGCAACTGCTAAAACTATTTTTCTTTTTAATAAGCATTACTGCATAAAGCCATCACACGACAGGCATCGACAACCTTTCCTACGCTAATGTGGCCAATTGAAAAATTACCTCGCGTTATTAGGTTTCGAGAGGTGCAGAAAAATTCACTTTCTTTCACCCTACCGACTCCAGAAAAAAAGAAAATACAGTGGCGGACGGTGACCAGCCGTTTGTATTGTTGAAGTACAAAATTTAATATCTACTACTACCAATATGTTTTTTTATTAGGTACCTATGTACTACTTTGCACTAAGAAATTGACTTTCCATAAAAAATACCTTACTTTACTAAATTGTTTTGACTTTTTTGCATTTAGGTAAACTGCTTTTTTCATTTCACAATTATATTCAAAATTAAATTTATGATGGGAATGGGAAATAACGGGTCGATTTTTTTTTCAATTTAAAAAAATATATATAATTGTTACTTTATTAATTTGAAATATTTACATCGATTCAGAATGTGCCAAAAAGTTCACATAAACATTTACCACAACACTTCTACTTCTACTATTGATTTAACTTTAATTTAGTGAGCATTAGCTATTATGGTGTATGGTGGAAAGGTTAAATAAGCATGAAGTACAGTTAAACCAGTACAAGCTTAGGGGCAACTTCAACATCAACCCCCAATCCCCCAAGTGGGTATTTCCCCTTCCTGACCCACCATAAAGTACTTGCTGCTGGATGGGGGGTTAGGAAGCGGCTAGGCGAGTCCCACATAACTACCGTCAACACTGTGCCTGAATGGGGTATGAGCAAAGGCATTCCCCTCACTTTAATAATAATAAACAGTCCAAGCTAAATGTGAACAAGAATAATTGAACAGGAAATTTTATTGAAAAATTTAAAGAGAAGTAGGTATTTAGAAAAAAATCGATCCGTCTCACAATCACAACCAGCTCCGATGGGATCCGAAGGAAATTTTATTTTTAAACTCCTAAAATGTCAAATTAAACTTGTATTTTATGTTAGTTAGTAAGTAACGAAAACGGCTTCCAATTTATATTATTAATACGGATAAATTGTTCATTCATGGTCACCCTCTCAGGAAGCAACGGTGCGAGAAAAATGCGCTCGGCCGAGGGGAGGTGTTAATGTAATCGCGCTTTTTAAAACTGTAAGTACTCGCAATTTGTCCGAATTAGGGAAATAACAGCATTTATTTGGGAATTAAAAGGGAATTCCCTTTCTTTCGACTTCTGACTTTAATTATGTCGGATCGGAGTTAATAAGGACATTTCTTAAATTGACATAAATTTGCATATTGTCACAATGGTCATTATTTATGAAGGAAATTGTTTTGCTTCGTTTTAGCACTAACGCACTCTGATACAATGTAGATGTGTATTACTATTGTCTTGAATCATTATTGTCTATTGATTTAAACTGCATTAAAATCCATTGTAAAGTTTGAAAACTCTACGAACTTTTAAACTTCTTAAAAACTTTTTTCAATCTTGTCCAAAATGTATAGGTACTTACCTACAATATAAAACAATAAAAAACAACAAACAAAAGAAAAACACAAGATTTTGGAGAGACTGGTATCCGAACTGAGCTGTGGCCTGCATCTCGGAGGACCTGGGTGCCTACCATCAACTCTTATTGCGGTTTTGTTTAGGACCTAAACCAAAGAATATATACACTAACGCGCCTAAACTGATCTGCTTCGCTTATTCGTACCACGACAGCTTAATATCAATGACAGCGATTCAGTGATCATTCAATGACAATTCACAGCCGTTAAGCTGTCACATAGTCTTATTTGACTTATAGCTAGGCCAAGCTAACATGACACCTGCAGGTTATACCCGTCCCTCTCACTCTCCGGGCATGACAGAATCGAGTGAAAGAGACGGGTAGAAGAAATAAGGACACAAATCGTTCGGTCATTCACATTTAGCAATTCATTTGCGATCCAGTTATTAGAAGGTCATAGTACGAAAGAAAGCAATTCATTTTAGGAACCTATTCTGCATCGCGCTATTTTTGAATCGCTGACTTAAAGTTGATGGTATGCACCCTGTACTCTCCCTTTTTAACACTAGAATTTAAAGATGGAAGGAAGATTCGTTAATAAATACTTAGGTGCTATGTAGAGAGTCGGCTATTACAGGATTTATTGGTAAAACACCAACCACCTCGAAGCAGGCAAGGTACTCGTACTTACATCTTAAACAACAACGTTTGTTCTACGATTTTCCGACAAAGACAAAAAAAGTAAAAAAAGGATGACTTTTCATTTAAAACTGGAGGGAAAGACAATATTTATTAGATTTTTTTTGGAAAAATCGTAGAACAAATTTATTATGATGCTAGTAATCTACTCCTGTTGTTGTTGGTGTTGGTACAAATAATCCTGTATTATACTTGTACCTATAATACCGAATATAGGATGTCCCAGAATTAAACCAGTACTTAAATTAATTATAGAGAACCCAGTTTTTTGTATTATAATTGTTTTTTTTTATTATTAGTTAGTACATAGGACAGGGGTATTTAAGGAATAACACTTAGGGCATAAGGCCTTTCCTAATTTTACTGGCACGTAAAATTTTCTGTTGAAATTTTCTACGAACATTTTGCATAAATGTGGTTAATCTGTGATTCATGATTTTTTATAATCATTTTACATAATAAACAACATAACCCAAACAAAAAACCTCTAACCAATTTCTGATGACTCGGCATCACGTTATCTTCGTAACGAACATGGGGTAACTATTTCCCAATACATCTTCGTCTGGGTAGCGCATAGCGGGTAGCGGGGTAGCGGGGGGCCTACCCGCCTTGAATCACAATGAGCTCCCGAACTCATATCCGCCTTCTTGGTATTATTTTTACTCTGTGTGGATCTCTTTAATATCTTGTTTATAGCGAATTGTGTTTATTGAGGTGTGAATGGAATACAGATGCTTGTTGCATATAAGTTGAGATATAATGAGGCTGGAATTAATCAGCTTGGTTCTATGAGGCACCTAGATAAAAACGCCTGTTAGCCAATAAGATTTTTCTGAAATAAGGTATCCTACTATAATATTATAAATGTGAAAGATGTTTAGATGTTTAGTTAGATATTTGGATGTTTGTGTCTCAATCACGCCAAAACAGCTGAACGGATTTGGCTGAAATTTGGGAAACAGATATTTTGTAGCCTGGTGAGGAACATAGGCTAACCTAACAAAAATACTATTTTCATACAATAAAAAACAGTCATTTCGCGAATTGGTCATTAGTAGAATCGGTCATTTGTCGAATCGGTTGTTTATATAATTGTACATTTCGAGAATCGATCAACTGTCAACTATGTAGTCATTTTGCGAAGTGGTCATAGTCGGCTAAACCCAAATTAAGCCCTAAACCCAAATTAAGCCAAAACAAAAATGGTTAAATTACACTCTAATAAACCTATGCCAAAGAGTTGTTACACCAACACAAATCGCTGTATTGTTTACAACAACCCTACAAATTGCCGTGGCGTCGCAAGGGTTAAGAGATCATATCAGGCAGTTTAAATCTTAACCCTTTGCCTCGGGGTTGTTTTATTAATTTATTTACTTGCGTATCAGCGGAATTATGCGAATTCTACAATAATTGTGCCCATATGCAGAGCTTTATGGTGCACTTGTGATTTTATCTCTGTTTAATACATTTCCTTGGAAGGGGGTAGCGTTTAACTGTTGTAGGCGGTCGAAGGGTTGAAATGGTAAGCTTGATAGAGTGTTGTTTTATTAAACTATATATCTGAACATTAATTATACTGAAGTTTAATACATTTAACTTTGAACTCTAATATACTATACTAATAGGTAATAGATAAGGGTAATTTATTCATAATTCAGTTGAAGTTAGGTAGGTAGGTATTGTTATCAGATTTGGGTATCTATGTTACTGACTGACTGACACACAAACACAACGCACAGCCGAAACAACGGGCGCAAGAAGCTAAAATGCATGTTCCTTGGACAGTGTAGTAGTACTCCCCACTAAGAGAGGATTTTTGGAAATTCCCCCTATAAGAGGGTAAAAATGAGGGTCCACCCAGAAGAAGTCGCGAGCGGAGCGCTAGTTTTAGTATAAGAAATAGGGATCTTAAAATATTTTTAAATAAATATCGGACACTATCAATATACCTACATTGAACTATTACTCCAATGAGAAACAAACCGCATCAAAATCGATTCATTCGTTCAGCAGCTACGATGCCACAGATACACAGAGAGATATACAGACACGTCAAACTTATAACTCCCCACTTTTTGCAGTCGAGGGTTAATAAAATTATCTAGTTAAAGACATCGCTCGCTATAAATAGATCACTTTTAAATCTGTTAACGTTTAGATACATACTAAAGTTACCTACTTTTATTATTAAGATTACTTATTTGACAACCTACATTATGACTATTCTATTATGTATTTACTTTAATTAGAATATATCCAATTAAGCAAGCATACCAAAACATAAATTAGCATGGCAACATTCACTTAAGTACAAATAAACATGTCCAAGTTGCCACACGAGGGTTATCTCAGCTTACCCCGAATTAGGGAAGCGAGCACACATTAAGATGGCAACCCAGATACTTTGATATGAATTAAGATATTCTAATTTTAATTGCGCCACTAGATGCTTGTGTTGCTAGCACCAATATTTTTTAGGTAAACAATGCTGGTTAAAAGATATGCTTTGATTAAAAACGTTTTAATTCATTAGGAGGAAATTACCTTAATGCAGGTAAAAATGAGTGTGTAAACTTAAAATTAATGTGTGTAACTTGTACCGAATCTAGTTTTTAACTTGATCAGTTCCCTCAGGTAATACCTACTCTTGAATGAAACTGCATTGGAATTAATTTGAGTTTATGTCAAATGTCAGTAGAAAGGACTTTAATTAATAATTAGCAATTCAATTGTTACAGGAGTAACGGGGCAGTAAGTAAGTTGCATTTGGGTGTGATAGTGTTGTTTATACTAGGCATCTATGTCCTAAAGAAAACGTGCATTTTTCAAAAATAAGTCGGTTCAAATATACATACCTAACCTAAATGTGGTAACTTTCGCCGCGAATTCAACGTATATCGACGGTTATTCCATTCGTGAAGGTCTAGCGAGGAATCAGGAGTCGCTAGATAGCTTCTTGGGCAGAATAACCTTAGTTTTCGTTGAATTCGCAGCGGCTTTTATGTTATGTCGGCAGACAAAAAACCCTCGTCTGGGCAGGCATTTATGGTACGGTACCTATAGTACGCGTATGGTATAGTGCGACAAGCTTTTCTGTTCTGGTGATTATCTTTGAAACTAAAACAGTTTTCATACGACAGTCCATTTTGACAGCTAATTTCGTATTGTAAGTGGCTCCTCTGTCACGGCTGTCACCGGAACAGGAAAGCTTGTGGAACGATCGTTCCACGTTCCTGTCAGTTCCGGTGACAGAGGAGCCACTTGTAATACAATATTTGCTGTCAAAATGGACTGTTGTATGAAAAATGTTTTAGTTCCAAAGATTACCACCGGAACAGAAATGCTTGACGCATTATAGGTAGATTATGACCCCCTACGGTCGTCGTAACGTCGGCGGCGCCCCCTGCCGAATGTAGGGCACGAGCGATCGATCCTTATTAAAATTCACTATCGGTCCGCGTGGGGATTAATCAGATGGGAGTAAAGGGATCAGTCTCGGCCACTTTTGATGAAACTTCTTAAGAAGTTAGATTGTTTATTCTTTCCTGCTCTTGTTGTAGCTATAAGCAATAATTTCTTACTTATCTTCACTACGAAGTCTTATAATAAAACATCATTTTGGTCTTTCAAATTAATAACGGATTACAGTGCGGTTTTCATCAATAGGCAGTGATTCAAGAAGAAGGTTAAATTAATAATTTCTTACAATCACACAAAATTATTATCTAAGCCTTTGGACTGGTTATCTAGTGGCCATAGTGGTTATCTAGGACATGGAAAACTTTATAAGGAATAAATATTATACTTATATACTTTTTGTTTGTAAATAGATACTTAATTTACATAGAACATGTTAACAATACATCCATATTAAGTCATTATGAAATCCAAACTCGGCAGAAAAGGATTTCCGCTTTGCGTATTTTTTAAGTATTTTCAAGATTTGCTTGAAAATCTTTTTGGCACCTGTAACGATACGCCTTTTAATAGGTTTCCGAGAATTGTTGATAAGTTTAAAATCATGTTGCGGAAAGTAAAACAGTTGATCACTGAAAAAAAATCACTGAAAGAGTTTCAATGAGAAGTAGGTAATTGAATTAAGTTCGTCGTGTCTTGCGCTGTTTTTGTTCTATTTTATTGAGTGGCGGTGTACTAGAGTTTATTTTGTTAAGTTTTAAATATATTTTTGGCTTTAACTTTCTTTAATTTAGACTATTTCTTATTGTACCTCTATCTGCTGTTGCTTTTGGTTATTTGTTTAGTCTGCTTGACTCATGCATGCCATGGAAAGAGTAAAGTACCAAGAGTCCACGCCTATAATTAGGTACTTGGCATTTGAAGGAGAGCGCTGATAGTCGGGGTCGGTCGGATTAATAAGCCTTATTCACATGTAATAAGTTTAGTGCCAGATTTTGACGCGCGCCAAGTTATGTAGCGCGGACTCCAGGTACCTACGTAGTTGTATGTATGTAGACTGTGTAGGTGAATTACCCAATATTTTATTTCCCCGATATTTTTCTTCCCGTTCGCGTCTATTCCCATTCGCGTTTTCCCCATTTGCTTTACCTATATTCCATACATGTTTATAACCAACTGGTTACCTCTTGTGCATTATTATTTGTGTTTTGTGAGTTATTCTTACACAGTTAAAAAAATTAAGTAAGACGCACAAAGCATCTTTCTTCAAAGCTGGAAACGTTTTAATCAAGCATCTGCGATTTCTTTACAAGCGATTCCCCTCATCTTCAATGGAATAAAGGGTGCAATGTAAAATGTAGCTATTTAATTATAAACATTCAACTATTCTCTTGAACCACTCTTTTCTTTACTTAAAACTTAAGGTAGCTGAAAGGATCTAATCTGGAGTGTACAGACGGCGGTATGCGATTTTGTTTTATAGTGTATTGAGAAGCTGTAGAACTGAAACTATTAGTTTTCCATTCATTCATAATGCTGATTTCATTCGACACCCCATAGACATAATCTTAGCACCGAACTTTCCTAACAGCTTCGGTAATTGAAATCCAAAAGCGGATACACCAATTTTATGCCGAATGGCGACTCACCAAAACTACACAGTACTCGATTAGAGTTTTCCGATGGCGAATCGATTAGGGCTAACTGTACAATCGATCTGTCAATAAATTGGGTTCGTTGACCCGTGTTGCTATTGGTACGTAGCCAACATCTGACAGACCAATGTCAAGATCGTGGCGACAGGTTCAAACACCTGTTGTTGCTGGAGTAAAAAAATCAAATCACGAATTATCCAATAAGAAGGCTGTTTTCTGGCTGTTGGAAACTTGTAAAGACATCTTTCAGCATAAGCTTTTAAGCGGAAGCGGAAGCCTATGATGGCGATTAACGATAACAATATATATTTTATCTGTAACTTTATCTTCATGTAAAGCAACATACAAGATGTCATGTCATGTTTCATTCATCTGCCGTACGAGCACGACACACCCAGGCTGGGCATAGGCCTCACCAAGGATCGCCTTAGCGATCGGTCCTGCGCATATACACTGTTCTAATCCCAAACAAAAAATATGTAGCTAATACACCTGTGTTATAGCAATTGAAAAAAAACGACGGGTATTATACACACGTACACCCTGACCACATAATTATCTACACCCAGACACGAGAAAATTTTCTTTTCCTTTCCAACATTTACCCGACCGGGAATCGAATCCGGGACTTCAGAGCTAGCGGCACGTTGAAAGCCGGTCCGTTCACCGCTTGACCACGGAAGTCGTGATCCATGATCCATGATCGACGCCTACGGTGCTCAATAAATTAAAAACATTGTTCAGATTGGTTGTTGTTTTAGAATTGGAAAATTTTGTTTTCTTTTCCAAAATTTACCTTACCGGGAATCGAACCCGGGACCTCAGAGCTAGCGGCACCTTGAAAGCCGGTCCGTACACCGCTCGACCACGGAAGTCGTCAAGTGTAGGTTACCACGATCGAAGCCTAGGTGCTCAGTAAATTAAAAACATGGTTCAGATTGTTTGTTGTTTTAGAATTTAAACAGGTTACATGGAGCCCGTGGCGTAGTGGTTACCGCGCTCGGCTTGCGATCGTTGAGGTTAAGCAACATTCGCAATGGTCGGTCACGGGATGGGTGACCAAACACTTTTCATCTCGAGCTCCTCCGTGCTTCGGAAGGCACGTTAAGCCGTTGGCCCCGGCTGCATTTGTAGTCGTGCAGTGCAGTGGGGACATTAAATGGCTAATGACGATGATGATGGATGACATTGAATGTGTCGAAATATACTTATTGATGAAAATACATAAGTAAAGTTTTCTACCACCATCTTATGGAAACTGGTGTCGCCAATGGAAGACATAGTGAAAAACCATTTTCCGGAAAATATTTTATTAGTGTGGACTCAACTTACTCCAATTTAAATATAATTGTTCATATTTTTTTCTATCAGAAATCATGCTGGGACTGACGAGGTTAGATTGAAACAGTTGAATTTCAAATATTTAACCCGCTTCCGCTTACCGCTACCGCTTCCCCACTCTGTCCACAGCCTGCGTAACTTCGCGTTCGCTCTACAACGCCCATCGTGACCGTGTCCATCAAAACGATCACTTTATTGATTATAACCAGACTACTGACTTCTATACCGTAATACTCTATTAGCCACACTAGCGACTTTGAAACTTATAGCTCAGTATTAAAGTTGAATTTTGTTTGAGTACTATAAAACAGAACGATGAAAAAAAAAATTGGAAGGCAAGTGTGAAAATTCGGATTATCTTAATTCTATTGTGGAGCCCTTGCGAAGCTACTATTGTTCGTTTTTATTTTTATCGCCGAAGAATTCGTTGAAAGTTAAGAAATGAAAACTGCTTTTCCTTCGTATTTTTTGCTTGGGTTACCAATAGGCCTTTTCCTAAGCTTGTTTTTGATGTTTTGAGAAAAAAAAACTTACGAACTCGGTAATTTAATGTAAAGAGACAATGCATTGTTTCCCAAAAGATACGAAGACTTATAGGAATAGGTACAACTTTGGGCATGAAAGTTACCTGTAGTAGACAGGTAACTTGATGGTGTGTAAAATCAATAATAATTTGAAAAATTTAAAATGAAGTATTTTAGAAAAAATCGACCCGTCTCAGAACCATTGTGAATGCAAAAAAGTAAAAATTGAAATAACTTGCAATAATGATTTATTGATTCCCATTAGAAAACAGACGAAATAACTCTATATTCTGTTAAACTTTAACACTTTTCCATAATGGCTTGCCATTTATTTTTATTTTAACGAGGTACACTACCTTCGATTATATCTGTGTGAACTTAACTAATAGGGCATTTTGGTAGCTTTATTGGTAAAAACATTAGAGTGGATGTCCGGAATGTGAAAATGAGGAAGTGCGCCTTTTTACATGTTAGTTAGTTAATTTGACCCACTTCCCAGTGTCCGATGGAGCTGAAATTTTGTATACCTACAGGTTTGGATCAGATGACAATACAATATTCAAGTACAGTTAGCAAAAAGCTTGTCACAAGAATAAAATTTTTACTAAAAACTTATTTCAATTACAATTTTCCTATATAGGTACCTACTTTAAATATTTATTTACTTTTAACAACAATTCACAACACCGTGATGATAGCCCAACATCCTACAGGACGCGAGTATTAGCACACAAAATGGCGGCGCGGCGACCGGAAGCCGCAAATGGCCGCTTCCGGTCTGCGGCCGTCTAACTGGACTGTTTAGTAATACGATTATTCATTCGATTCTAATAGGCGGGTTGATTCCGATTGTCGATGACCGGTGTAATGGTGACGGGCACAATCGAATCTGTTTCTTATTGTGGTGGGTAGTTTCTATAGTAGTAGTGCACCTACTACTGTTTCTTTGGTCTCTACCTAATACAAAATTGAAAACCTTATTACCGAAATAAAAGAACGTTCGCGGATTTAAACTCATATTAATATATTTGATAGGTACTAAGAAAAAAATTTGTAACAGTGTTTTTTTCAGAGGCGGAGAGCTTTAAATAAATTGTCATAAAACACAGAAAATAAAACTTGACCACAAAAGCCGCCACCGACCGATTTCCTGTAGTTTTCACACATACTTATTATATTATATGCGAAGAGTTATTAATCTATGATTAAGTATTAGGTTGTAGTAGTAGGTTGTGTCTTAAAATTCTTAAGTGTTTTTTGTCGTTTTGATTTCACTGTTTTGTAATTTGTAACTTATTGACGTCGAATAACATACTATGCGATTATTATAAGAATAGGACGGGTTGTTGACAAACTTCACTCTGAAAAGGTACAGTTCGCAAGAAAGTGCAAAACAAAATGAAAATAGTTAGACCCCCCAATTTACCAATTTTATTGTAAGTTAATTTAAATTATTTTCATAACTTGAATTCCTGTTTTATTTCAATACTTAAACCAGTAAATAGAATCAAAATTCAATTTATTCTGTGCTATTGAAGCATACTATTAAAGTACCCCGCAAAACAATGTATGAAAAAATGGTTTCAGTTAAATATCACAAAATTTTAATTTGATTGAGATTCAAATTACCGATCATTTTCGTAAAACCATACTTTCATGAGTCCTATACTTTCCGAAAAAATCAAGTTAATGATTTGTATTTATCTGCAAATTATTCATATGTTTTGGTTTGCACGAACATCATTATTTATCATAAGCTATGACATGACCGGCCTCCTGATTCACGATAAATTTCTTTTTTTGCACACCATACTGAAGTGAAGTGAAGTTAGTTTGACAGCACGACGTCACAACATGGCGGTGTCCCTATCCTATTCTTATAATAATCGCATAGTACAAAGATTTTTCGTTGACGCCGCGCCGCTCGGTAGTCGTTGTCGCTTGTTTCTTCTTTTTGTGGCTGTCGCGTGTGGCTCGTTTGCGACGATGATGATAATATTCATGCAATACTAACTAGGTAGATATTTTGATTTAAAGGATTTTGATTCTCCCGCAGTGTCGGCACCTTTTCAGCGGCCGCGGCCGTGGTAGGCCGCAAGTAGGGTTAAACGACTAGAATTTTCCGGATTTGTAAGCAACTTTGGCGCTTCGTCAGGGAAACAGGGAAAATTTTAAATTAAAGGAAAAATTGTGATAGTAAAACACCACCAGCCCTGCAAGTAACTTTCATGCGGGAACCCGGCTGGTGGTTCTTACTATTTATCACAATTGTTTCCTTTACTTACAGAATAGCATTGTGAATGCATAAAAATAATTTAAAGCCTTAAAAATTTTAAAACTGTTAGGAATTTTTGAATGTGGGATTAAAATTAGGTTAAGTATAAGTATGTTTATTGAGTATTTAGTACAGTATTTACAAAAAATAAAATTATAAATTCTTAACAGTTAAAAATTATGAGATCTCGTCTCGAATCTCGAGATGCCTACCTACTCAACTGACTACTTACTATTATTGAATACTTAGTCAAAAATAACTTCATGAACGTCACGATTTTAATTTAATAAATTAAACAACTGTCAATGTCAAAACATTTGGTGGCTCGCATTTGTAATTCGAATCCAGTAAATAGTGCTACTGCCTGCAAGTAATCCGGCCATAATATCAGGCAAGCAGGGTTTCATACAACTGTCCAGACTTGACGGCGACGCTTCAGTTTTTCTTGAAAATAAGTAGGTACCTTTATGAGTATCTATGTACTCGTAGAGTCCGTGTCAGATAACTCTGCGCGCGTCTGGGGCATTTCTGGCGCTAAGTAGTTTTAGTATTATTTTTCGTTGTAATTGTTACGGTAATAGATTAATATTCGATTTCGACCGCGCGCAGTCTAAGGTTTCTAGCGCATGCAGTCTAGTTTACTTACCTACTTACTTTTTGCTATTGATGTGAATTTCAAAACTCGAACTCTAAATGGTGCCAATTCAGTGAAATTGCGAGCCACGAATGTTTTGACATTGACAGCTGTTGTTCAATTTTTGAAATTCCGCGCCAAAAATATTGATGTTGACAGTTGAAGTTATTTTTGGCTTCTTTTTTCGATCGGTTTTCCTACGTTGCTGGGAGTTTAGTAGTCCTGAGGTTGAGCAGGAATCAGCTGGGCACCATTATATCAGGCACGCAGGGTCGCATACTAACTGCCCAGACGTGACGAACTTGAACTCGTATCGAACCGGGAAAATGCGATTCCGATACTACGCCCATGGATTTCGAATCTAGTCTGTGGTTGGAAAGTGAAAATTGGGATTTGAAACTTTTTGTTTATGTTGTTTTAAGAGATTTTCTTTCTGGTGAAAGAGCACTAAACTTTCTTTATTAAGCATGAAATATAGCAGGAATTCAAGAAACACGGAAATATTTCTAGGAAAACTGCGCGTTAGGGAATGCTGAAAAAGCTTTGGATTTATTCTCTAAAGGGTAAAAGTGTTATAAGGACTTTGTTAAGTACCTATCTACCTACATAGTTTTTTTCAAATAATACGAATTTGTGATCTTGTAAGAAATAAGTAGGCAGATCTTTTTATCGACCTCATAGCCTGGAAGGTTTTCTTAAAATTGCAGTGCATGGTATATTAATAAATAATTAACCTGATTCATTGCATTCACAATGCAATGTTTAAGAACTTAGAGCATTCGCCCGGACAGTGAAAGGTCGTGGGTTCGAGTCCCATCGGAGCTAGTTGTGACACGGGTCGATTTTTTCTTATAAGTAGGTACGTACGTAATTACTAACACCATTTTAAAAATTTTCAATAATCTGATTAGGTGGTAATAATGTATTATTGTTTAGTTGCTGATTCATATTTTTTGTACTGATTGTTTTCTTACAAGAATCATAATATCATCCCTCAAATTTGCTTTCAATGACTTAGAAAACGTTGAAAAGTGCATCTAGACATCTCTCTCCAATAGGTGTAAGTATACCAAAGTCCGGAGAAGCAGCTCTTTCCTCAGTTAGTGCGTCGCTGGTAGACAGCATGTCAATCAATATACCAAGCCCCGCCCATGGCCGTACGTTCATTCACCGAAGACAGCTCATTATACAACAATGTCCGCAGCAACACACGCCGTGTCAACCCATTAACGGTCCCCAAACTAATAATTAAAAACCATTACGCCAACCGGGAACCGAACCGCAACACGCCGCGTCTCCGCCACTGGCGCGCATCCAACCTACAACTCACTTATTATATTCTATGAGCGCCAGCTATAAACGTATTCCTGAACATATCACGTAGACGACTACTACCAATTTCAACCAATCAGAGTGCGACAATTCAACTTAATAGGCGAAGCCACGCCCAATCACGTAACCGCCTATTACGGCCGTGTAACGACGCAGGCTTTTAACTCCGCGATGTCGTACGAAGTATCTGCATCCCGCTTCGGTAAAGCGCTGCGTCCCTCTCTAATTTCCCGAGTCGTTCGTATACGGGTGTCTAGGCTCGAGTGTGATAGAGTCGCGTTTGGCGCGCGTGCCTGATTTCAGTTGCACGTCCGAGGTCGGAAGAGGGGGACGCATGCAACTGTTTTCGATAATCGGCCGCGCGTTCCGTACGTGAAAAGCGGACAGTATCCCGCCAGTCACGTCCGCGTAAAAACGGATATATGCCCAGAATATTTATTAAGTGGGTGGCTGTGCGTGACTTTTCCCCTGTGAATAGCTAGCCCCGTAAACGATCACCCACGAAAATAGAACGGGTGTTTGTTTGATAACTGAAAACCTTAACGTCTGAAACGCGAGCGACGTCTGTGACTTGTGAACTGCCCGAGAAAGTGACACCGGACTGAATGGACATGGGACAAAAGCTCCGAAATTTAAAAAAGTGAATAAAAAACAAAACACAATCCACAAACAAAAGTGTTCAAGTGACTGTTTTTTTAAAATGGAACATTTTTGATGTCCAACCAAACTTTTTTCTGCGAAAATGAAGAGACTGCGTTCAAATTTAGAATAGGTCAATAGTGTTGTGACAATGTTGCCGTACCAAGCGGTAGCTATGGACTACGCGGTGGCCTCCGGTTTCCACCACCACCAGAGGCCGGGAGGCCTGCCAGGCGTGATGGGCCTGCCGGGCCCGGGGGCCGGCCTGAACCCGGGCCTTAACCCGGCCTTCACCCATTCCTGGTTCGTACAGACAAGCCCGGATATCTGTCGGCAGCAACAAGCATCCAACCAATCGCATCTCGAACCTGGGCACGTTTCATTTTTTTTACTTATATTTTTTAATTTTTTAGTTATTAGTTCTTATCTTTACAAAAAATAAATTGACAACTTACAAGCTAAGATTCCAAAAACATTTTAAGTGGTATCAAATAATCAAGTTGAAAAATGTTCTGCCTAAGTTGTCAAGTTATTAGGTAGGTATTTAATTGCTTTAAATTATTTTGCATTTACTTTGTTTATGTGCTTATTCTAATGTGCTTTTAGATAATAATTAAAACAGCATTATTGATGTTGTAACTTGATGTTATAATAAAAGCTCCTTGATGTTTCAATCCATAACAGTTAGGTAAAAAGGTCCTTATTATGTTTAAGATATTTTTATAAAAAAAAAATACTTAAATACTTACTGGAACAGTGACATATAAAATAGTTCTGATTCTTATCTTTAAGGTTTTGTACTGGTTTCTAACGAACGTTCTAAGACTGGTTATTATATTAAAAATGTAAACAACATACTCATAACAAACGTTTTACAAACAACATAATATTTGTAACGATCTCGTTTCACGGTTACTCGTTTAAGATTTTTGTTTACGTTCAAGTTTACTATTAACTTATCCTAAATTAACCAAGAACAAACATTTTTAACAATAAATACTTAGTAATAATATTTTACAAGTGCAGAAACATCGAATAATAACAAGAAAAAAAAAATATCTTATAAGATTGCCGCATTATGCCTACAACCTTTTTTTCCTATCAATTTCATTGAATACAACTACAAACTCTTTTTGTAACATAACTTTTTTTTAATCTTGACAGGAAAATTATTTGCTAATCTGTGGTTAGACCAGCGTTCTTTATTTCAATTTTAAAATGCTATTAAGTTTGAAGCGTGGACGGAACAAGTTATGTACTGAAATAAAGATTGTATCGTGTCGTAAGGCTGTGCTTACGCCACGAAAATGATAAATCTTATAGCATTATCTTGCGATAGTTGAAAAGGTTTAGTGGAGGGTGTGTATTAATATTACTGATATGTTTTTACAAACTTCAAAACAAGAAACTGCGATAGAGATGTTAAAAAAATATACTTAGGTTTTAATAAATGTTTGTGTGATGGATGAGCAAGCAAGCAATGCTCTTACGAAAAAAAAATCCAAATTGATCTTGACTTTGCCGAGATCATTAGAACATAAAGCTTTTTCATATATTTTTTTTAACAATAATGAAGATTTTAAACTAAGCTTTGTAACAAAAGTAATCATTAATATCGCGCATAAAATAATAATAGGTAGGTATGTAAGGTACTTACATTACAACAAGATATTCAAATTTTATTAAAAACCAGAGTAGATAACTTCAAATTGTTTAACAAAAACTTGTAAAAGATCAAAATCTGTTTAAAGTGGACAATTTAAACGAGACAATATTACCGTAAACCGTATCTCACAATCAGGTTCACCTTCGTAATTTGACATTTTCCCAGAAAGAGCCTCATTGTTTTATTAAATAAGTAAACGTTTGCACAAAACTTTGACTTAAATTACTCTACTTATTGTATTGTTAGTTATTTCGTCTTAGCCATTACGTAAATTGGAATAGTTTTGATGGTTTACATTTTATTAAATGTCAAAGATCAGTTTTTGTAGCAGTTAAGTAATCTGAAGTGATTCTTCTGTATCGTTTTTTGGTATTGAAAACTTAAAAATACTTAACTAAAAAGCAGATCTATTTTTTCTTTTCTAAAAAATATTTAAATACATGGGTTGACAACATTTATGTGGCCAAAATATATTTTTTCCATTCTTACATGATTCAAAAAAATAAAAAAAGTTAAATCTATTTCTTTTACATACAGGGTGTTAGGGGCACCGTTGCAAAAACTTTAACCATGGCTTCAGACCATCATGCTGAAAACGTACAACAAGAATTTTTTGTCGGAAATGAAACAAAAAATCGACTTTTCATACAAATTTAGCAACTAATCGGGACATTTTGTATGGAGAGTCGAAATTTTTATTTCATTTCCGACAAAAAATTCTTGCTGTTTGTTGTTCAGCATGATGGCCTGAAGCCATGGTAAAAGTTTTTGCAACGGTGCCCCTAATACCCTGTATTTATCTGTAAATCGAATCAAATAAGAACAAAATCAACTTCATTGTTAACTCAAAAAAACCGAGCCTTAAAACATCACCAAAATACGGATATCATTCAGATACCGTTTTTTGATATTGATGTTTCCAAAACCGAAACCACAACACCGTCGGCAGCATCAAAGTCTTCGACTGTCGATGTCGGTCGCGCTACACTCGCTTCCATTGACCAAAATTTCGGCGATTACTTCACGTTACGTTATACTAGTTTTTTTACGCTAAAGTATCCATAAACTTGAATTACTGGCCAGAACTCCTTGAATGGCAACTTTATTTAATAACAAACGGGTAATTTCGCACTTTCAAATTGGACCAGTTTTTTGCGAAAACAATTTATACGAGGCTGTGTATAGGACTCTTTTTTTATTAGATGTGTCACAAAAGTTGTTGATTGAATTTTACAATTTAAGACGGTATCGTTCATTGAAAAATGTATCAGTTGTGTCATTTTCCTTATAAGATACCTAGATATTTGAGTATTTACCAATGAAATCAAATAAATAAAATGAGTGTATTTTCAATTTAATTTTACAGATGAATTGCTACCTAACTAACTTAGACTGCTATTTGTAAATATATCGCTAGAATAAATTTCTTAAATAAAAAAAAAAAATACAGAAATTATTTAATAGCTTCAAAATGATCTGAGCGACCAAAACCTCCAAAAATATCTGAACATTTGACAAAAATCAACCTTATCTCAAGAAGTAAAGGTGCATTTTCATTCGTTGTTTGAGAACAAATGACAATAAATGAAAGTACACCCTAGGTATAGTATTGTGCTAAGTAAGAATGATTTTTGTCAAATGTTCAGATATTTTTAGAGGTTTTGGAAGCAAAGATAATTGTGAACCTGACTGTTTCTATAACGTAAACTTTAAAATAACCTAAAAGTAAAATTTCGTTTCTACATAGGTACAAACTGTATTGAACCCCGGTCCTTTGGTATGTTAAAAAGGCCTCAACACCTCAGAAAGAAACAATACCTTTTTCATTCATTTTTTTAACCCTCTATCAAGGAAACAAAAACTTTTTGACTCAATCACAGGGCCCCTTTCACACTCTATCAAAATTTCTAAAGCTTTTATAAAAAGTGAAATTTCAGAAACAAAAAAGCATATCCGTGCTTTAAAATATTTTGATTGGAAAATAAAGAGCGTGTCTGAACACCATAATGTGTTATCATGTGTATAAAACCCTTTAGAAACAATAATTGAAAACTGTGATTTTTCTTCTTTGTATCATTTTAACCTAAATGAATGGATCTATTAAGACACTAAATTTTCATTTCTAACCATGGAATTACCAAAAGTCATGGCAATGCTTATTATTTCTAACACTAAAATCCCAGAAAACAAAAGTTATTAAGCAAACCGTATCATTACAAAGCCATAACTTTAAATAACGTTATCAATCAAAAATGTTATTAGTGACGAAATCCACGATATACAGTAGGCTAAGAGTCCAATTCAATCGTTGCACCTGAGAGGTAAAAAAACGGTACCCCAACCACAGAACGGTATAAAAAACGCTCCGCATGAGCTCGAGTTCGATACAACCGCAATGGCTGTTTTATTCCCGGTAGCATGTAACCTAATTGTAACATTAGTTACAACTTGCAGGTTTGGAATGGAACTGACTATTTAAGTCTTTAACAACAAACGGTTTTTACAAATGTTGGCAATATACAGATGTAACAATGACCAAATGCAATAATTTTAGGTAAAAGTATTTTCAAAATCATTATAAGGTCAATTAAAATTAAAGCAGAAATAGATAAGGGTGTTAAAATAACATCTAAACAGTATTTGAATAATTAAAAAATAAAACGTTTGCTGAGATTCGCGTTGAATCCATCAGTGAAAAGTTCTTGCTAAAATCTATTTATAGCTCTAAAATGTCAGTCTATCAAAATATAGTATAAGTTAGAATTTATCATAGTCTTTACATACTCATTCAATTAATATTTAATAAAAATATTAGACACCACCACGTCCACCACATACATTACTGCATTCACAAGCTAAGTAGCTTAGCCCTAGTGTTGTATTAGGTATGGCAACTGAAAACAACGTCGGGTATTACCACACACACCCAGACACGAGGAAATATTGAAAAGTTCGATTTCAATATTTAGTCGACTGGGAATCGAATCCTAGGTCTCAGAGATAGCAGCAACTTGAAAATCGGTGCGTACACCACTCGGCCACGGAGGTCGTAAATTGATTCGCTTGCTTTCATTAATGTATATGTTTTGATACTAATGCAAATAAAACGTATAAACTAGTACCTAGTGAATTATTTGCTATTTATGAAGAGCCACAATTCAAAACGGTCATTCAATATCCGGTAAGAATTAACGATTCATCTAGAGAGTTTCGTGTTAACTATTCATAACAAAACACAATCATGGCTGAACAGATTTTGTCACACAATTATGAACCTAATTTCCAGGCAGTAATGATAATTTTTATCACTAACAATAGAGGTTATGTTATAGCGGACCCTTTTGTGTATATGGATCTATTACGATTTGTTTTGTTATTTTTTCTGGGTGATATGATAACACACAGGTGGTTCTTAATTTAACAATTTCAATTTACCCACATTGTTCATAATGCGCAATGACTGAAAGCTTTTAAATCAAGTTGAACCTTGTCAATCGAATCTTGAATAAGAGGCGATTTCCTTGCCCTGTAGATAATAGTATTTCTATTTACGTATGTCCGAAAGAGTCAAACAAACAGAGACTAGAATTAGACTTTAGTTGAAGTACCGCGATCTTCTCTCTATTTCTACCCGTTGGACGTTACCACATACAGGCAGCCGAATCATGATCCATCACGTGTGGTCCTATCTCTATATCGAATCATGATCCATCACGTGTGGTCCTATATTTTCTTAACAATAGGTATAATGACTGATTTTTAAAAACTACTCTACAATGTATTTACACATCTATTTTAGCCGAAATATGTCTAATTTTTACAATAAATTAAGATTTTTATGAAGAAATTTCTATATCAAAAATACAATGTAGGTACCAAAACTCTGGAATATAGTAATAGACCGGGCAGAGATGACAGTTGGAGGTGTAAAATTTTTTACAGCATGCAAATTTGCAAGAACGTTTTAGACGACGACATATGTAAGCACTATCAAAATTAGAATTTTTATCCCTGTGCATCCCACTTAAAATTTAATTTTAAAATGTTACTTACAAAAAAAGTACCTACGCGTGTGAAAAGTATGCAAACGCATATTTGTCACATATACTAGAAACGTTATCGATACAACAATTTGCATACTGAAAAAATTTATTCGGGCGAGTGCAAATTTCGAGAATAAGTTTTTGAAATTGTTTTATATTCGGCTCTAAAACAATCATTTTTTTCAGTTATCTCTTTCAATAGATGTAGTGAGCAGTACCGTATCATCGGCATAGCGGAGATTAGAGATACGCTTTCCGCCAATCACAAACCCCTTCTTCCAGCCTTCAAGGGTTTTCCGCATGATGTACTCCCTATATATATTGAAGAGCAATGGTGGGTGATAGTATGCAACCTTGCCTCACACCTCGTTTTGTCTGGAACACTTTTGAACAGTCGGTGTCAATTTTGACAAAGGAGCAGTGTTCAGGTGTACCCATTTCTAAAAGTACCTCCTACAATCTCTTCCATTGCACACAATCAAAGGCTTTAGTGTAATCAATAAAGCATAAAACTACTGGGCTGTTAAATTCACGACTTTTCTCAATTATTTGTCGGACATTTAGAATTTGTTCTCTCGTTTCTTTGCCTTTGACGAAACCTGCTTGTTCTTCTGGAATTTGAAAATTAAGGAAAGTTTTAAGCCTTTGATTTATAATATAAAGAAGTATTTTATTGATATGGGGTATGAGAGCCAGAGTTCTATAATTGCTACAATAATTCTTAGAACCCTTTTTGTGAAAGGTATAAATACAGATCCTGCCCATTCAACAGGCCACCTCCTGGACTTCCAAACAGCATTGCAGATGTTGTGTGTACTATGTAGAGTACTTTTTGGCACCAGATTTTTAAGTAGTTCTGCGGGGATGCCATCTTTACCGGGAGACTTACCAGATTTTAAAATTTTTATGGCGGATTCTACCTCTGACAAAAGTATATCCGGTTTTTGAGGTTACGGATTTTGTTCACCCTTTTTGGATAGGTTGTCCAGTGTCATATAGCAGGGTGCAGTACCTCTTCCACCTGTCCAAACACTTGCCCTTTTTCAGTGAGTATATTTCCAGCCTCATCTGCTATGGTACATGTTTTTACTTGGTGAGATCTAGTGAGTTCTTTGGTGAAGAGATCTTTAGTCTCATTCTTCCATGCATTCCTTTCTAGTTCTTCACAGATGTTATTGAGGTGCTGATCGTAATCCTTGCGACATTTCCTCTAGATTTCTGCACTTAGTCGAGCATAGAGGTCAATTTTGTCCTGCGATGTCAGGCCTTTCTGTTTTAATTCTCTCCTTTGAACAATGACATCAGCTGTGCCCGTTGAAATGTAGCTCTTCATTGGAGTTTTCGGAATCGTATTTTCTTTTGCAGTCCGTCTAATGATTTGTTGGAGAGATTTCCAAGCAGTATCCGGATCTGTTGTCTGATTAAGTAGATCTTGCTGCAAGTTGGTTACCATAGCTGTTTCAAAACGCTGAGTGTCTACATGGCACAAACTGGAGGTACTTTTTGGTTTTTCAATTTTTCTCAGACGGGGGCGAAGAGTAATAACCAACAGTTGGTAGTCGCTGCCACAGTCAGCTCCTGGATATGTTAGGGCATTCATGACTGCCGGTCGCCAGCGATTCTGAACGAGAATAAAATCAATTTGGTTTCTGTACCTGTCACCAGGTGATCTTCAGGTATATAGTCGTCGAATGTGATGTTTAAAACACGTATTGGTGATGGTGAAGTTTTGTTCGCTACAGAATTGCAGCAGGCGTTCTCCTCTTTCGTTTCTATCACCGATTCCATATTTACCGACTACCCGTTTCAGATGTTCATCGTCTTTCGTTGATCCAACCTTAGCGCTAAAATCACCAAGCACAATTGTGACCTCTTTCTTTGGTAATTCACTAAGTGTCTTTTCTACCTTGTTATAGAAACTCTCAATATCTTTATTACTAGACTGTGCTGTCGGCGCAGAAACCTGTATCAGATTAATTTTACAGGGAGTTGCATTGAGTCTCAAGGCAATCATTCGGTCATTAATAGGTTTATACCCTAAAAACCTATAATATAACATGTCTGCTTATATCTGGTGGAACTATAAATGCAACACCTTTAGAACTCTTATTTTCAGGTCTTGAACAGTAGTCATATTTTCCATTTCTCGTATTGTGGCAATGACGTCTTAATAGACACGTGAAAATGACGATTTTGTTGTTTAATTGTTGTCAAAAAGAGAAAAATATGTTTATCTCGTTTAACAATAGGCATTTTTGTATATTTATCTCTTTTTTACCAAAGAAATGTTAGTAAGAGACATGTATTTGTGGAAGCACAGCCTTCTCTATAAGACGATAGAGAAGGCCGTGGTGCGAGCAACATCGCCATTATTAACAAAGCCGTGACGTCAATCGCTCTGATTGGTGTGTTAGCTAACATGGCCGATTGCAGTATTTTATTTATACAGTTATTTTATTGAAAATATTACATAATAACCTGAATAATTTCATTAAATCTGGGTATTTTGTTATCCTTTTGCTATTAATATTTCACTTACCTACACTACACCATTCATTCATCGATTTTTTAATGCTGACATCATGCCTATTCAAAATTGTTTAACCCTTATGCTCGCATCTTAAAATACAACAATTGACTTCTTTTGTTTTTTTCGCACATGTAAGCACGTTCCAAGTATAAACTTTTAATAGCTCAGTCGCATCACACCCTGTAGAGTACGGTAGCCAGCCTCAATCACCCGATTGCCGACTCACGGCGATTCGTCGCGCCCTCCGTTTTTGCTGACGGTGCGCCGCGCTGATTGAACCTCGGGACTAGCTACCACTGCTTATCATATTATTATCTTAGAAAGATCTATTTTTATACTAGTACATCCACGCGAGTAGGTACTGCCACGCGGATTTTGTAAGGTCGATGAAATTTTGGGATTAGAGATTTTTTCAAGAGTAAAGAACACTGGAAAATTCTTCATTTGTTAATAGAAAACGCCCTCCCTTTTTCGCTGGCGGTGCTCCGCTCCGCGCTCATTGAACTTCGAGACTAGCTACCACTGCTATCATATAAGTAGAGACACCAATGTTTACGCGCTACTAAAGAGTAGAGTACGCAGTGTATTTAGTAGTTTTTCTGTGCGACAAGAATCTTTTGACACGCGGTCGAAATGGAAACTAACTCTTCTGTAGCTATTCAATCAGTCAACTAGCGCTCTTTTCAATGCTATCCAAGTGCCAAAATATGATCCTTGTCGCATGTGACTAAACGCACTGCGTACTCTTTTGTAGCGCGTACTCCTTGATGTCTCTACCATATGTAAAAAATTTAACCAAAATAATAAACTTCTGTTCAGTCTAGGCCCTCTAGGCTGATATCAGCACTTTTGATCGTCAAAGAAACTACGCCATCGGTTTGCAAACCCTACGACGCCGACGGGAGACCTTGTAACGAGAAGAACCGACAAGAAACTAGTGAAGGGTTTTTTATATACCCCGTTTTATTTCATACATAGTCATCTAAATGAAAAATGCCCTTGAAATAGTACATATTATCACAGTCTACCTACTATAAGTAGACTGTGTTATTATGTGTTATTATGGTCAGTCTCCATCACAATTTCATAATAAGTTCTAATAAGTTATCAAACAAATAGGTATAAAACCTACAAACACACAGTAAACGAGCTAAAAATAAAACCTAAATTGAATCGATTCATGAAATAAAAGATAAAGATACCTTTAACATCACAATATCACATACAGGATCACTTTAAACGCAAACGTTTTAAATCACCAATTTTTATACAACACATTTTCAATCTTGCGGTTAGCTTGCAACTGCAGGTGGTTTTTCAAAATGATGTTTTGATCAAAAAATTATCTTCCAGGAACCAATTTTACGTTTTACCAAACATTTTGAAGGTTGTCAGTTAAGGTTTTGTAAAATAGGCATCCGGATGGTTAAGAATTGTTGTTGTTAAGGCACCACTGTTCAAAAAATCAATTTATAATTCGTTATATTTGTTCAATCTTCCATCTTCGTCACAGGTGTTAACAATCGGCGTGGCCACCGTAGTAGGTAATAGTTGGTATAAGTACCTAAACTAAAAAATAAAATCAACAATATATTAAACATATATCCCCTAACAATTCGTGAATGTAAGCTAAGGGTTACTGCGTGGCTACAACACCTGACTTACTCTGATACAGAGGAATTTCTTAGTTTAATACTATAATAATATCTTTTACTTTTACTAATAAAATTATGTACACACTTAAACGCACATACACACACACACACACACACACACACACACACACACACACGCACGCACATGCTTACACACAATCTATAAGTACTTAAGATGGTTTTACTGTATCAAATAGTATTTTTGTTAAATTAAGTTAAATTGTTTACCATTCCGTTAGGGCGTTTGTGCACTACCACTGAATTTTACCGATCCGGAAAAAAACGGATGCTTGTATTTTAATAATTAATCATTTATATTAGTAATTAATTAAATACAAGCATCCGTTTTTTTCCGGATCGGTAAAATTCAGTGGTAGTGCACAAACGGCCTTAGAGTGAATGCTTTATTGGACCGCTTGGAGTTGGGCGCCAATGTCTGCGACGCAGTGTATACTATAGCGGGCTTTAGCGAACACTGTATAAATTATACTATTTGTTTTTATACCAATAAAGTTTTTTATTATTTATTATTATTATTATAAACATGTTATCAAGTCTCTTGATATCAAAACATGTTAAAAAGACGCACACGAGCAAAGGCAAAGAAGCTACTCGTATGATTATTTAAAAGATCGTAATGCATGCAATGTATAATAGGAAAATATTCCAATACATAAGGTATGAGAAAATTCAGCATTTTGTTTTTTAATTTTTTTTATAAGTAAGTTATTTATTTTTGTAACATTTTGTCTAGCATAACATAATAGTAAATGCGTTGCTTCTAATAAAGCTATGTTGATGATAAAAGAAAATGGACGATTCATAAGCATTAATGTTATATTATCATCATCATCATCACCAGCCTTTTAATGTCCCCACTGCTGGGGTACTGGCCTTCCTTATGGATGGATAAGGAGAAAAGGCCATGACCCACCACGCGGGCCCAGTGCGGATTGGTGCATGAATATTAAGGCGCTACTCGGAAAAATATGGACTTTTTGATTTAAAACTATAGGACGGTTACAGTTGTTACAAATCTGGTAATAAGATATATATTTCTTCATACCTTTATCTAGATTCGTATAGTTTCATAAACACGATTTTATGATTTTGCCTCGACACTTTTTCTTTTCGAAAAGACCTCTGAAAATACGAAAAGTCAAGATTATTCTTAAATGGGGTTACTTACACTATTGGAAATTGGTTTAATTAGTGGACACCAATAATATTGAGGATCGTATAGAAGCATTTTTTTTAAAATCGCTGTAGTTTTTAATACGAAGTGATTTTGTGCTTTTTTTGCCTAATCTGCAAAATCGGTCTCGCTCCCGCGCGCTTCGTTTTCTCATTGCTATCTCGCTTCAGCACACTTTTTCCGAGTATCGCCTTAACGTATCTTGACGGTTCGACGTGACGACGTTGTTACAAGGCCTCCCGCCCCGTAGGATTTGCGAACCGATAGCGTAGCTTCATTGACGTTCACAAATGCTTTAGATATCAGCCTAAAATGAATAAATGATTTGGTTTTGATTTTGATTTTTAACGACTGCAATTGCAGCTGGGACCAACTGCTTAACGTGCCTTCCGAAGCGCGGAGGAGCTCGAGATGAAAAGTTTTTGGTCACCCATCCCGTGACCGACCATTGTAAAAGTTGCTTAGTCTCAACGATTGCAGGCCGAGCGCGCTAACTACTGCGCCACGAGCTCCTCTTGTTACTTAATCTATGATTAAAGATTTTTGGCTTTGACTTAAGGCTGGCATTCCCCAAAATAGGGTATTTTAAATTATGGATTACTCGCAAATCACAAGTACTTAAAACTTGGAAAAAATGTTATTTTACAGTTCTTTATCTAGTGCTTGGGGCCGTTTTTTTCGATTGGTGATATTTTACTGTGTCAAATAAAATCCCAAACATCCGTCTAATCGTAATCCAAATATCGTATTACTTGCCGTATACCTACTTGGTTTTAATTAATGAAAAATATACGAAAATAATTGTCTTTGATTAGCCGAGAGATTCCGGCCGTCATAAGTTAAAAAAAATATTATTTAATTTTTAATTGAATTTTAAGTGATTTTCGATTCGCGGGGCGCTCGCGAGTTCACACTTCACTGCCGGCTGGCGCTGCGTCCGCGTGAAGTGTATCGCGCGCGGCCGAGCAAGCGTTAGCGTGCCTATTTCGGTCGGGAATCATCGCCTTAAACAATCGTACGAGCTATGAAGGGTGACCCTATCGATCAAGACTGGTCAATATCAGGATTAACTCGCGACAAGTGTCCCGAGAATGATCCATTATTTCCCCTTTACCTCATCAAGCTACTTTGTTGGACACCCTCTTGCTTTCATGCTCAAATGAACTGGTATCAAGGAATTGTTGGGATTTTTTCGGGAAATGGGACTGCGATCTTCTTATCATTCTGGGGTAAAAACAAGATGGGGTAACAATAATCTTGGTAAACTGAACTGTACCCCTAGTATGATAAACTATAAACTATACAGTCCTTCAAACGCTGTCAAAGTTCTGCTGTCAAATATGTACCTAAGTATAGAATTTCCGAAATTCGACGTACAATACATTTTAAAGAACTTTTACAAGTACCTACCTTTTTCGGCTACAATGATAAGGCCGACCTTACACTTGTAAGTTATACTCACGTAAGTTGCTTACGTGAGTGACTTACGATAAATTTTGCAAATGGAAACACTCTCTGTAAGTCTTTTGTGTACTACACTTAATTTTACCGATCCGGAAAAAACGGATGCTTGTATTTCAATAATTAATCATTTAAAATAGTAAGAATTTATTTATTTCGTGTAGTTTAGGGTTTTAAACATTGAAACTACACGAAATAATTAATACACAAGCATCCGTTTTGTCATCACCCCATCATCATCATCATTTGTATGTGTAATTATACAGCCGTAAGTTACTTACATAAAATTTACGGGAGCAACTTACAAGTGTAATTTCGGCCTAAGGATAAGGATAGATTTCGAACAAATAAATTTTTAAGACTTTCATTACATTCAGAAAATGAAGTATTTAGAAAAAATCTACCTGTCTCACAACCAGCTCCGATGGGACTCGAACCCACGACCTTTCGCTATCCGGGCGATAATAAAAATTGTGAATGCAAAAAAGTAAAAATAACAAACAAACTACTAAAAAGCACACAGTGCATAATTCAAAGGGCATTGAGTAAAATTACAGTGGACGAACCTTCTAAAGAACACATCGATGAAATAATATAAAAACATTTTCAATGGTTCAAAACAGATTTTAACTTTGCTCTCAAGGAAATGATTTTACAAAAAATTAACAACTTATGTACTCTCATTTATCCAGCTACAATGTTTTATGATAAACTTCATATTCAATTCTTTCATTAGTTCCATTACACTATTACAGGTAATAACGATTGCTCACTGCACAGTGCACACTAGTTCGAATAGGGTATTGAGTAAAATTACAGTGTGCGAACTAACGAACGGCTTAGAGTTGCCAGACAAAAATAAGGGAAGGAGCCCCAATCAGACTGCGCCCTCTGTCGAGTATTGCAAATAACTATTATTGCTTTCTCCATTCAATTGGCAGCGAATGCACCAGCTCTTTGTATTGCTAATTTCTGAAACTGGTAATGTTGGAACGAGGAAATTTTTATTTAAAAAGAACAATGTAGATTTTTAAACATTTTTAAAAATCTAACTAAAAGTTGTTTGAGATAAAACCTAAATTCGTGAAAAAAAAACTTTGTAAGCTCCACTGTGAGTGCGTTTTCACCTGAATGATAATTTTTTTTGTTCCAGCTCATCAGAAGTTGGATTTTGGTGATAAAAAGATAGCTCATGAAAATACGCCACAAATATCATGACACAAATGTGACCTATGCACAACAGTGTGCGAAACTATAAAACTGGGGAAAACAAAAAAAGGGTCCAAAACATAATCGTGTCCAATCTGATAAGATGTTAATACAAACATTTGTCCATCTGACAACCCGCAAGCCATCATATGGGGCCTCTAAATCCCCGCATCACTATTTTATTCATCAGAAAGCTATCCGCAGTAAATCCGGCCTATTGCTTTCATGAATGAAACAATTTTCCAGTTTCGCTACGATTTTGGCAGACAATTTGCTAAGAAGCGGACCACTATTAGTCATATACGGATAGACATATTTTGCGAGGTAATATATTTTTTGTTCAGCGAAGGTTAGTCATTTGTCTTTGGTCTGCGAGGGGCGATACAATCTGTATTACCATTTTTCTGCTTATTCATTGCAAAACACTAAATATGTTGATATTGGGCAACGAATATCACTATAGTGGGTTGGTATTTTAAATAAAATTATCACCAGAAGATCAGTACAAAAGAATAAAGTTTAAACTTTGAATGTATGCTTTCCACTTTAATGTCTTTTTTTATTGTATGATCGTTTACTGAACTTACTTTCGAAGCAAAAATAAATGAACATTTATCTTGACAACGTTTTTTGAAGTTATTGCCTATCAACTAAATTGAAATATCCTACTTAATATAAATTTGAGTTTGTGAGTCGGGATGTATGGATGTTTGTTACTCACGCAAAAACTACTGAACGGATCTGGATGAAATTGCAACAGAGATATATAGACTGCAATAACACATACGATACTTTTATCCCGATATTCCCACGGGAACGGGAACCACGCGGGTGAAGCCGCGCGCGGCCGTGAGTAAATTAATTATAGTTTTGTTTTATTTTTTTTGTGTTTAAGCAAACATAGACCAATAATTCCTAAATATTGTATTATTATAGTAATTACAAACAAAAGGTATAAAAACTATTTTCAATCAACACTATGGGTCAGTTTCATTGATATTCTGCGAACGTTTCGGAGGGAAATTGGATATGACGTGATTATTAAAGTCCGCCTAAAGAGCGGCAATTTGGTCTACGAATAAATCGGCAGTCCCAGTGGGCAGGGGTCTACAGGATTGTTTTTGGGTTAAATTCCGTATTTTTTTTAAATGGCGTTAACTAAAATCTGTTTTTGATGCATGTGTTTTGGAAATAAATGAATGTAGTTCATGAAATGAAAGGCTATAACATCATTAACTATCTAACGAACTAAATTAAATAACAACTTTTTATACCATGTTTCAAGTGAATTATGATTATGATTATGATTATGATTATTATGATTATGATTGTCATAATATTCAGCCAAATGACTATTAGCCAGTGATAGTCGGACTGACTTATCTCATAAGACTGTACAAATATTCTAGTAGCCTGCAATTTAATGAAAATAATCAGATTTCAGACTGCGTTTCAGATAGGTCATTTCTAACAGACATCAAAAAAATCCAGACGTTATTTATTAAAAAGAAATAATAATTTGTTGCAAATTGAATTTGCTTTTAAGAGCTTAACAAAACATTTTACAGCTCATATTCTAACAATACTGCACCGTGATTTTTGTAAAACGGCCAATTTCAAGCCCAATTGTAATATTGTGCCTTCCTTTTGCCAATCACTTAAACTTTCCTTTGTGAAAAAAACTTTTATTTCCTCTAGTTCTAGATGGAATCTAACATTGATTGGTTCCTATCCAACGAAAAAGTTTCTACAATCCAAGTGTTAAATTCAATTGGCCGAAAATAAAAAAAAATAAAGAAATTTATTACTAAACAGTTTTGTTCCATTTTCTCGAGTTAAAACATGTATTAAGATGGGAACTTTTTGAATGGCCGTGTCAAGTTGAGTCTCGAATTCGCCGAGTCATATTAGGCTCATCTCAGAGCTGTTGTAAATGCTTGGTCCCGCGAGACCCTTCTATGAGTTTATAACTTGGCCGAACTATTTTGATACTGAGTGTTCAAATTAATGAGAAACTTTTAACAATTCTTTGTAGGTAAATAAAAAAATATTTTCGTTGTTTTTACTATGGACCCTAAATGCTAGGGTCAAAATATTGATCCCTGTAAGTTTACTGGCTCGTAAGTTGTAAGTTTTTCTTTTTTACTTAAAAATGTTCTATAAGTACAGGATCTAAGCAATTTACCACTAAAACAAAAAGTATCCCATTCTGCTTGTTTCAAATACACTATACCATGCAAGTATGTAAGTTACTATTATTAAAAGCATTATTAAAAAAAACTGTGCTTTATGTCATTTGAATTACTCTTTTTTTGTTTACATAAGTATTAAAATATCCCGTCGCTCTACAATCTAGCTCAACGAAAACTACTGGATCATTTTGCGATTTCTTACACCTTATACTTATATTGAACTTTATGCCCTTCTTTTAAAGACTAGTCTAACTTCCACTTTTTAAGTGACCATCGTGCGTGACCCCAGGTTAGACACGATGTCTATACACCATCGTGATGTTTCGATGAGCTGGTCACGTTCTGTCATCCTTTGACATTTTAGAATTGACTATTTAAGAAAAGATTAGTAAAAAGTATTAAACGACTTTAATAGTTTTGTAAAAAAACTAGAATGAAAATAGCGTTTGTGTGGAAAATTAATGGTTATTGTCATTTTTTGAAATTTCAAATGCATTTGTCTATTTTTACAAGCTTTTATTTAACTTGCTGTGTATGTATGCATGTATGTCCGTTGGGGTCAAATCTTGCAACCTTTTGACCCACTTGCCAGTGGAGCTGAAATTGAGCTGAAATTTTTATACAGGTTTGGAATGGATGACAATACAATATTAAAGTAAGGTCATAAAAATGATTTTTTTACAAAAAACTTATTATAGAGAGGCCTTTAACTTGCAGTGGGTAGATTCTGGCTTATAAATAGGTTTTTTACGTTTTTGTTTATATTAATTAAACGTTTATTTAATTACTCAGTTTAGGTAGCTTAAACTAATTTTGGAGGGATATTAACATTTTAATTATGCTTTTAATTAAAAATAGAAATATGCCAGACAGTTCGAGACCTTGTTTTAGATAGTCATTCTTAGACACTTTTTTTGGTAATTTTTTTAATAAAGGAAATTATAACCAGAGTAGCAAAGATTATTTTATCATTTCCCTTCATTAATTCCATAGACACCATTCAATCATAAATGACCGTTCATCCAATATTCGCCAAAATAATCTGGAATAATATCAATGATCCCGGCGTAATAAGCCGATGACATTTTCATTTCCCATATCAAATATGGGCCCCTCCTTTATTTGTTAATTCCCTCCGAATAAATAAGACGATGCGCCATCGTTTAGTTAATAGATCTGGATCTATTCATTCGAATGTGTGTATTAGCATTTTGATCTGTGCGTTTTGTTAGTGTTTATTAGGAGAGCAAGTGAATTATGATCCTATTTTTTATTCACAACGGGGTAGCACTTAGCCTTCATCACATCTGCCGTAAGTGCTGATAAGGCTGAAGGTGGAAGTGCACTACTTAGTCCCGGAATCCTCAATCTCTAACTATAGAAACAAAATGATGCTGAAAGCATCATTGCTATGGCATCAGACTTAGATAAGTTGGTGGTAGGTAGCCAGGCAGACTGAGAACAAGTCCTACCACCAACTAAACCGAATACAATATCGTACCCCTACTGGGAACCGAACCCAGGACCTCTGGGTCTGAAATCGGTGATGTGAACCTCTAGACCACAGAGGCGGTTAAATTAAGTATAAACCAGCTGTGTTTTGTCTGCTAAACTTTCTTCTCTTATTTCAACTGTTTAAGAATTTTGGGGAAAAGGGTAGTCTTCCTCCTATCCCATGGTCTAATTTATTATTATAATATTTTTATAAATATTCGTTCAGTGTTAGGTAGGCAACAAACAAATTTGCGTATTTGCTATAAATTTAAACGAACGAACTAGGAGTAGCGTATAAAACCAAAGATAATAAAGGGCCAAATAAGTCTGCGCGTGGTCAAAATCGTAAAAAATCTTTACCATATTCTATAAGAACAAGAAATGTACTGTAACTAGCGCCAAAAATGCTCCAGTCGCGCGCAGAGGTATCTGACACGCACTGTAAGTAACATTTGACCACGCCAAACGCCACGCATAACACTAAAACATAAGTCTCCCAGTGACAAAGTTCACACCACTTTGCATGCTCACGGGACTTTGAAAAAGTATGTCTATTTATTTGAATTTCCCTGTAAGTGACCGTGCTCACCCATGGGACTCGGTCGACTAACTCGGGGCTCAAATATCGCCGCTTTTAAAGAAAACTAGCCGACCCTTAGCGTGGGGCGTAAATTTCCCTTTGAAATCCTTCCTGAACTGTAACTGAGACGAATGCGGAATTTCCTATGTCACCTTTTCCGTCGCAATTTGCATACAATGTCTATGGCTAGACAGTGAAAAACTTTAGTACCTACCTACCTACATATTTTTAAGAAAACTTGAAGTATTTAGTATGAGACCTTTGATCATATGTAATGTTTTCTTAAAGTTTTTTCTTGCATTATAATAGGTCTTTACATATGAAATTGCCGTTTTTTTCTTTTGTACATATAACTTAACAACTTTTATAATATTAGAAATATATAATTTCTTTAATATTGCGTTACATTAAGACCGTATCGAGCAACTTTTGATAATTTAATAACCACGATATTTGATTATTTACATAGAAAAAACTTATTCCGAAAGTTACGACTATTTTTGTTTCCAGAATTTCGTACTTTATTAGTTGTAACTTAGTGAAAAAAAAAGTTTTTCTCTTAACGAATGTGTCATTTAGTAGTTAAAATGTCCATAAATACGTGTGTAAAATTTTGTAAATTTACATAATATTAGTCGTTAAATAATAACAAAAACGTTAGTATGGAAAAAAAATAATTACAGAAATCTCCATACAAAACGGCAATTTCATAGGTAAAGACCTATTATTTCAAAGTTTTTTTAACATGATGAAGAGGAGAAGGTATATGGCAGTAAAGGTACTTTCTAAAAATAGTGCTTTGAATATTATTGTCAATCATCAAGTTGCATAAACAAATATTGGTTGAGTCGTGCAAGACAGATTGCCTTGGCAGACAATGTTTTACCGCCAAAAGAAACAAAAAAAATACTATTAACGCAAATTTCATGTTACTTAATAATATCTCACACACAATTTTTGAGCTTACAAATACTTTATAATATATCAGATGTAACGTCTTTCTTAAGTGTTACATACCTTCTTCAATTGGAGTGTGACAAAGATATTCTGTATAATACGTACTTATAACCCTCTATTGATAATAATTCTCACAAATTATCGAGACGTTTATTGTCGCCGGTCTTTAATATCCCCACAGAAGCCCAACCACTTCAAAGTGACAATGTAACTTGTCATATTTGTCACTTTATAAGAGGTAAAGGTTTACGGGTTAAAGAGACTTTATTGGTACATACTTCTAAATAAAACATTATCTATCTTCTTGTTTTAGTGTCTAGACGATGTAGCTTAATAAAACTGAAGATCATTTAGTGCCCTAAAAGAAATGCGTTCATTTAAAATAGGAATGGTGCTTTTAATCAATGAATTTTTTAAACTAAATCGAACTCTTTTAATACTGTTGTTATTCAAACCATAACAAAAGTAAACAACTAAATAACAGAATCGTCTGTTCCGTTTCGCACCTCATCTGTTAAATCACAGCCATTAGCTTCTTATTACTGACTCCGTCGCCTAACCGCAACAAAAGGATTGTTTAGACATCCAACCATTGAAGCAGAAAATGCTCAAAAATTCCCATGCCCCCGAGAATCAAACAGAGAGATTATAGACCCGATCATTTTGAGGACGACCTTTCATCCCAAGGCGCCAATTGACAATTTAACCGAAAAGGTGAATAGCTTTTTTCATAGATATTTTTTTTTAAACTTTGGTCTGCCATTTGGTGTTCTGAAAAGAGTCTGGTTAACAAGGTGACGATCAATTCATAGCGTTTACGCTTTGTCGATTTTAGGGGGTTATCGGAATCACTCTTGCACACTATTTGGATAATCTCTGTCTTTTTTATAGTTACATATAATTTTTATTTGGTGTTTAACCTAAATGTGTAAACGAAAATTTTTCGGACCCAGCTAATGTTGATATGATAATTTGAATTATTATTTAGATTAATGAAAATGATGAGATACATTACATTTCTTTTATCTATTAAATTAATAATAAACTAGGCAACCTTATTTTTTTTTAAAAGACATTTAGAAGCAAATTTTTCAAGAGTGCCTGTAGCAATGCAACGTTACAACTAACAATACATTATGCTAAACAACTTTTTTATAGCGCCCGTTGAGTGATCGCATTCCGCGCATTTAGCAATCCGACACTAGTAGCTGTCATCCCGCCTCCTATTCCCCGGGGCAAGCTAATTTTCCTACCCCGCGCAACTCAATTTGGTCCGGACACATTAACCGTAACTACTGCGACACGGCAAAACTGGACGCCTTTTTACGAGCACGCTTCGATTCCCACTTTTTCTCCAAGACTACTATTTCAATTTGCAAGAAAATTCTTTTTGGGAAAAGCGAACGTTCAAGTTTGAACCTAGAACACGAAAAAATAGGAAGGTTTTCCTTTAGGCGGGAAATTTGCAGTTACGTCTATATGCGGGTGGTGCCCACCAATCATCGTTGACCAGTGCGTATTTGAGCGTGCGCTCGGAATCAAACTTTATGCTATAGGTTTAGAGTCCATTTTTGCGTGTTTAGTTTTATGGGTGAGTAGTTAGGGGGTCAAGGCGTTAGTGGCGTATTGTGGATTCGATTCCCAGGTGTCCGGGGCGTCGGGGCACGTACACGGACACTTAAAGACAGCCACTTCTAAGATGAAGGGAGGTCCGTCATAAAAATTGGACGGCACAAAAACTGGTGGAGTAGCCTTTTTAAATAAACATTTTCGATGAGAATATTGCTTCTCTAAAATCATGACTAATGTTTCACGACGTTGATTCATCAATTACGACAACTTACCGGAAGTGAATTACAAATGCACATTATTTGCGGAAGTTGTGAACTAAACTACAACAATGGTTTCAATTTCAACTAAATACTGTTACAGTGTATAAAAATCATTCATAATTAAAAAGCCTAGATCATATTCGAGTGACCAAGCATCCAAGTAGTGAATAACAATTAAGTAAGTACATTGATCTCGCTTAGAAGCGGTTCTATGATTTGTTCATATCAATATTAAACTAAAAAGGAAGAACTTTCTTTTGTTTGCGTTCCACCAGAAATCGAAACAAAAGACTGTCGCCTTTAGCATCACGTCCCGGAGAAATCTCTCCAAAAGAGTCCGGGATCGGGAACACGGACTACTTACCCGTTCCGATGTGACTGCCCTGAATGCGTCATAAAAACCATTAGGTCTGCTCCGGGGAAAATCGGAATCTGAACTGTGGAACTTGGAGGACAAACATTTTAATTTAGAGCTGAAAGCACTCGGATTCGGTTGTTCGGAAATAGCTGTAGAGGTCAATAATACGGAACCTGTATTACACGATAGGTAGATTTATAAAACTGTGTATTTTTAATGAGAATAATAAAGATAATTAGAATAAATAATTATCGAATAATGCTAAATTAGATTTGCAATCTATGGGTTATCCTGCCCACAATACATAGCAAGCAATCTAAAACCGTTTAACTGAAGCTGCGATTTTAATTACTACTTATCTTATTATATGCATGTAGATAAATAAAAGTAGGTATTATGTAATAAGTAATGGAAAATAGTCATAAATCCTATTTATTAAGATCGTGTAACCAGACATAATTATCTGCGTCTCCCCCACGGTGTGACGTCACAAATCCCACGTAACCATATATCACGGACAAACTGACAAGCTGCAATATTAGTGCAGAGGTGTTGAAGGAAATTATAGCTAATTTAGGAGGGTCGTATCACATTAGCTATGGTGTTACATTGTGTTGGGCGTTTAACAGATAAGAATGGTGTTTAGTGTTGGCGGCTAAATTACATTTACGTCTATGAATTTTTGAACTTTTTGATGTAATTTTTGTCATGATTCATAAATATTTTTTACTCCAATAACTTTCTTGCGTTACAATTCAGAATCATTAAGAAACTTTTGATGACAAATAAAACTCTCCTTCCTTAATAACTTAAAAAAGTGACAACAAGAGGCTAAGGGTCTTATTCCACTTATCAAATATTAGATCAAAGAAATTGGACCAGGAAGAATTCATGAATGGTTTCATTGATAATTTCTTTGGTTAAATGCATATTGGACAAAGATCTTTGATAAGTAGAATACCACCCTAAATTAAGTACCTAACTGTAAGTTATTTAAATTTTTACTTTTTTGCATTCACAATGCAATTTTTATCATAGAAAAATGGAAAATAAAGTATTTAGAAAAAATCGACCCGTCTCACAACCAGCTCCGATGGGTGGGACTCGATCGGACTCAGACGGGTCGATTTTTTCTAAATACTTTATTTTAATTTTTCTACCTAATTGTATTTTGTTAGCTAAATAGAATTCAACTTACAAACTTATGAGTTTGGACAAAGATCTTTGATAAGTAGAATACCACCCTTTTTTTTTTTTTTTTTTTTTTTTATAGTGAGGGGAATGCCTTTACGCATACCCCGTCCACGTTGGTGTGCGGACGGTGGTTATGTTGGACTCGCCTAGCCGCTTCCTGACCCTCCATCCAGTCGCAAGGACTCGATGGGGGGTCAGGAAGGGGGAATACCCACTAAACCCCTCACCACTTGCTCTCACCGCAGTCGCTTGGAGTAGTAAATTGGAGGGTCCGGTGTGGCAAGCTCCTCCTACGACTCGACTGCCAGCCCGGTTTTCCAGGCCCCTACGCGGTGAGAGATGGCCGAGCAAGCGGGCCATCTCCCAAGACAACCGGGGAAGGGGGCCGTGTGATCCGCACCGCACCGCCCCGCTAGAGAGGAATGAGGCGCGCAAAGCGCTGATACCTCCGCCCCGTCCGTCTGCGTCGAAGCCGATCCGCATGAGCCTCCTGCTCGCGGATCCGCTCCGATGCCTCCTTCTGCGAGATGACATCCTCGCAGAAGGAGACTACCGCATCCCAGGACCTGTTACTATCAAGCATGGCACGAGCTACGCCTGATAGCGAGAGGTCCCTTCCTACCACAGTGCGCAGATTGCGGCGCTGGGAGGACCAGGCAGGGCACACTCGTAAGGTGTGCCCCGCACTGTCCACCCTAGCGCCGCAATCATGGCACCGTGTTGTCGCCTCCCTTCTTATCCGACACAGGTATTTTCCGAAACACCCATGCCCAGAAAACACCTGTGTCAGTCTGAAGGTCAGTGACCCAAACCCGCGGTTGCACCACTCGCGGAGGAGAGGGCGGATGGCATTAACCGTTCGTCTTCCAGCTGGTTCCCCCTCCAGCCTCTCCTGCCACTCATCCATCAGGCACTCCTGAGCCACACGCCGGGCCGCGGTCATCTCCTCTGGGGTCACCGTGTCCCCTCCTGCAAGCAGCGTCCGGCGCTCAAGGTATAGCTGCCTGAGTATCTGAGCGTCTAGCTCCCAGGGAGGGGAAGTAGAATACCACCCTAAATTAAGTACCTAATTGTATTTTGTTAGCTAAATAGAATTCAACTTACAAACTTATGAGATAAGTAGGTTCAAACATCTAAGCAACAGGGATCGAAGTAAAATTGTCACATCTTTCAGGAAGTCAGCAGTTAAAATCATCAATGAATGTTATAATTATGCCAAATTAAATACCATTTTAAACTTAATACGACCCCATTGCAATGTATAGTTATCCAGGGGCGACCAACCCTCCGCTAAAGTTATTTTAAACAATCTTTACCCCAAGTTAAAACTGACCGAACTGACCCTTGTTCGCTAAATCAAGTACAAAGGGATACTTTAACCGTTAATACTATTATCGGGAAATTTAATCTGATTTAAAAAGGGTTTTCTTTATTTTTTAAGAATTATTAGTCCCTAAGCTACAGTTTTGCCAATGATAACACACTGAAATACTTTTATAGGAACTTGAATTGTTCAATAAAATTTCCGTATTAACATTTTATAGTTTAAATGCTATAAAGATTATTGATAGCAATATAAAACATGGTAAGGTAGCACTGATGCAATTGTGTCATCACGGGCTTAGTCATTCAATCATTTGTATGGATGATTGCGTTTATTAGATCTATGAATTGCATTATGTACAAGCAACACCACATAAATCTTAACAGTTGCTAAAAAAACACTCGTATTACGAACGCGATAAAGCTCATACTATGAAGCTCAAGACCTATTACTTATTGCATCACGAATTCAAATTACCAACTGAAAATCAGTGTTAAAGTCTGACTATTAATTACTTGATGTTTGTTGTTTTACACTTACTTACAAATCTTACAATAATAGTTTGATGGGCTAAATTTTTGCTCTGTGCGTTTTTTGAGTCGTTTCAAACTATAGCATTTAAAGTCTTAAACTTGCTTCTATATGTGTGCGCATTTGAAAAGCTTCCATAAATAATAGAGATAATGGAATGTGATAACTAATAATGCTAACTACTTACTTATCTACTCCGAGACAAAACACACATACAGATTTTACTACGCATCCTCTCTAAACTTTTTACGACTGGTGGAAAACGCATAAACAACAAAATAAAGACGTTCCACTTTCGAATGGCCTTACTCAGGTGTCAATAAAGTTGGTCCTTCGACGCGCGGCGATCGTAAAGTCAGACGTCAGATCGCTTACCGCGCACCTTAGGTTGGGCACCCCTGGCCGTAAAATGAAGGTGATGAACACAGGACACAGTTTCATTAGGAGAAATATCAAGGGACTACGTTAGTGCAATAGACTAACTTTTGTGTAAAGTTGGTCTTTAGGTGCGCAGCTATCGTTAAGTTAACAGCTTATCAGCGTTAGAGAAGTCAGCAACGTCAGATTTTTTACTGAGGACCTATGGTTGGGAAGCCCTGGCCGGAAAATAAAGATGAGCACAGCTCGGACTTTCATTAGGAGAAATATCAAGGGACTATGTTAGTACAACAGGCTATGTTTTGAATAAACTTTGTCCTCCGTTCTCGATAGTACTTATACTATAGCTTGACATCGTCAGGTCGCTCACCGCCTCCCTTAAGGGCTTATTACACTTATCCTAGTTAGGGTCCTAATTAAGCATACATCGCTTGTTTTGATAGCATCACTTGCTAAAAATGAGCTCAAAGAGGGCAATGTGTGCTTAATTAGGATCCTAACAAGGATAAGTGTAATAAGCCCATCAGGTGGACACCTCTGGCAGTAAAGTTAAGGCGATAGACACAGCAAGGAGTTTTATTAGGAGATCGTGTGACTGCCGCTAGATTCACGGACTAAGCTTTGTTCGAGTTCTATTTAACTGCAGTAACCTATCCTTTAGACTCTAAAGGATAGGTTACTGCAGTTACCTACTCTAAAGTCACTTTATTTTAATAATAATTAAAATGTCTTTGCTCTTTTTCCAACAACTTAATCTTCATTAGAAAATAATATCAGGAGATATTTCTCTTTGCAGAATTTTCATTTCTTTACTCGTATAGAAATGAATAGAAATGAATACTCGTATTTTTATTCAATTTATTTGTATCCGTAAACAGTAAATAATGAATAATGACGTTGAAATTAATCAAGATCGGTAGTTAAGACACTAACAAAAACCCATCAAAAACCATATTTTCTTGTCATACTTACTTCTAGTTAAAATATTCCACCCAACTTTAGAACAGTAGCCAACGAGCCCTATCAAACCTTATCTATAAGATATTTATCTCAACCAACCATTTGAAACAGAAGATTCCTTAATTCCACTGAGCTATTTAAAACGCGCATTCGCCATGTAAATACGGTTCGGTAAAACAAGGCCTCATTAGCGGCCCCGCCCCGGGGCGGGCTGAGGGCGTAGCGCCCGTCAATCCCACCTACCGTCTGACGATATTTTTGTATAGATATGTTGGTTTTTAAATCTACCTTTCGAACGGTGAAAAAAGGTTCGCGAAAAAGTTTACGACCCTTGTAATTTTTGCGATAACCGACGTACTGGAGTCAATCCTACCTACTGCCACGGACGATATTTTATTTTTAAATCTACTTTTGGAATAGCGAAAAAAGGTTGACGACCACTGAAATTTTTGAGATTGTAAAAAAAGGTAAATATTGTTTCGCATTGCAGTCAATCGTACCGACACTGACGATATTTTTGTTTATAGATCTGAATACCGAAATCCAGAAATGAAACCGAAACCGAAATCCAGAAATAATTTCGGTGGAGGGTTGTAAGAAGAACGAAAGCTTCTCTCTCTTTTAAGACCACTGCAACCACCTTTATCAGTTTTCTTTACTAAATACAAGTTTTATAAAACAAAACTTTAACGTAACTTTTCTGCAACTAACTTTCTACAAGAAAAACCTAACTTAGCTCTTTCTCTAAAACAAAAACTGACGTAGATCTTTTCAAACAAAAAACTCGTTCTTTTTTGAAACAAAAAACTAACGCAAAGTTCTTCTTCTAAAATTAAAGAGAACTTAGTTCTTTTTTCTAAAACAAAAACTTACATGTATCTTTTCCTGAATAAAAGACTAACGTTTCATCTCCTTCCACAGCATTTTAGAGCTTCGAAAAGAGAAGAGTCGAGACGCCGCCCGCTCGAGGAGAGGCAAGGAGAACTACGAGTTCTACGAGCTGGCGAAGATGCTGCCTCTGCCCGCCGCCATCACGTCCCAGTTGGACAAAGCTTCCATCATCAGACTGACCATCAGCTACCTCAAGTTACGGGACTTCTCCGGGCACGGGGACCCGCCATGGAGTCGAGACCCACCGCCTACCAGCAAAGCCTTAAAAGGTAAGTCGTACTTAGCTTTGTAATTTTCTTAGGTACTCGGTAAGCATTTGACATCCTACTTAAGAGACAGGATATAATCTAGAGTGTTGAATGCTTACCCAGGAGGTGCCCACCCACTCTTGCCTTGAAGAGGTCAAGGTAGTAATGATCGGGGAACACATACGCAGGCAGAGCATTCCAATCTTTAGCAGCTCACATGAAACATAAACTTGCAATGCGCTTAGTACCTACGCACAGGTAACGTCTACTATGTAAGGGTGGTAAGCTCGTCACAGCTGGACAAGGTCTCCATCATCAGACTGACCATCACCTACCTCAAGCTACGCGACTTCTCGCGGCACGAAGACTCGTCATGCAGTTGGGACCCGCCGTCCACTAGCAAAACCTGGAAAGGTAGGTCAGTATGACTTAGCTTTGCAATTTTTTAAGGTACTCGCTAAACATTTGACAACTATTCTGCTTATTAGACAGGATGTAGTCTTGGGTATTGTATGCTTACCCAGGAGGTGCTCATCCACTCTTGCTTTGAAGAGTTTAAGGTTGTAATGATCGGGAACACGCATGCGCAGGAAGCGCTTCTAATCTTTAACGGCTCACACATAAAATTAACTTGCAAAGGATTACTACGGACAGGTGGAACGTCTACGATGTAAGGGTGGTAAGCTCGTCATAGCTAAATAAGACCTCCATGATCAACCTGACCATCAGCTACCTCATAATACGCGACTTTTCAAGGCACTGAGACCCACCATGCTGTCGGGACCCGCCACCTACCAGCAAAGCCTTGAAAGGTAAGTCGTGAACTGTTAGGGTAGACTGAGGCGAACGGATCACTAGGTGAATCGGATCGAAATAAGAAATCCGGTAAAATTTTGAATATTGCGTTGAAACGGAACGCAAGTGACTGGCGTTTTGCGTGCGACCCTTTCCCACCCTGCACCTCCAGCCATCAACGTTATTCAACATATGAATGGATTTCTTATAATGGTCCGATTCACCCATTGATCAGGTCTACCCTATAACTATTTTGGAGACACAAGGAAAACAACGAGTTCTACGAACTGGCGAAGACTGCCTCTGCCCGCCGCCATCATGTCCCAGCCGGACAAGGCCTCCATCATCAGCTACTTCAAGTAACGCGACTTCTCGGGTCACGGAGACCCGCCTTGAATTCAGGACCAGCCGCCTAGTAGCAAAGCTTTGAAAGCTATGTCGTGGCAGGCGATTACGTCATTTTAGTCTGAGGCGGTTCTCTCATTGCTCCGCGCCCCATCGCAGATCATTATAGGTACCTACTACGCTTTAACTTAAACGTAGAAAACAAAACTAAAGCTGTAAAAACAGAGTAAAGCAGATATAGATTTCTACTACAATAGTCATAAAATTATCTATTCCTTTCTAATACCAATAACTAATACCACTGGTGTTTTTACTATCGTAAGTAATTAGTTTAGCAAATCAATAGTTTTTGCAATTATTTGGCTACTTCTTTGGAATTCTTGAAGTTGTTAAGTTAATCCATATTTTATTGAAAAGGGTCAGTTAAAAAGTTAAAAATATCGGAATAACATCACACACATTGTTTCTGAAATAAGAATTCCTTTTCGCGCTAAATAAATACGGAGTCGAATTCGGCCACTTTATGGCTTTGGACAGATAGGGCTTTTTCTTAGAAGTAGCGTAATTTAAGCGTGAAAATAAATGCAAATCACAGTCATAGGTAATATATTAAATTTAATCATGATAACTTGATGACGTTTCTAATATCCATATTGAGAGACTGAATAAAGTTATTTGTATTTTGTATTTGTATAAGTAATAAAAACTTTTATCTATGAAGTAAGTAGGTAACATATTTTTTTTTCTATAAGTATCTAGGTAGTCCTACTTTTTTCGTACTGGACTTTCTCTTTTACTTCTGAATATCTTTTGTTTTAAAATCTATACCATACACTATTGTTAGTGTTTGCAAACGCTAAATGAACTATATAGACGAAGACGAGCAACCACCATCAACTTCAGTTAAAATAAGGCCCTATTTGCATTGCTTAAATAGCCCAAAATTGTCATCAATATTAAATCAACACTGTTGTCAACACGGAGTAGGTACACTCCCTCCCGCAAACTATGCAAAATGACTAGCTTTAAAATAACGACGAGCGAGGGGTCCACAATTTGATTTTCCTTCATCAAGTCATTGTCTGCGATAACCTGGTTACCTCCCCCCGTACAGACGGTAAAATAAATATATTTCCTCCACAGACTAGATAAATTCACATCGAGGTTACTGGAATAACATTCCATTCGATTTGAAAAAGTAATAAATGTTTTTGACTAGAAACTTTTTCGTTCGTTCCTTTTTTGTTATTACCTAGATCGAAGTTTAGAAGAAGTTTTTAGTAATTTTTATGCGAGATTGGATTTAAATTAAAGATTTGTAAACAATGAAGATTTCATATTTTTTGTAGCTGACAAATGGCGCATCGCATTTAAATGTTGAATGAGTTTCAAAAAGTAATAATGAGTATTTCGAGAATTAGGTCGAATACTTTTTCGATCAAACAATAATATTATAAACAGTTATGTTAAAGCTTTTTAAGTCCTACATCGAGACAAAAAAGGTTTTAGTATAAATTAAAACTATTATTATATCTAGTTTTTGACATAAACTAATTTCCAATCACTACAATACGCCAAACCGCAGAAAAAATAAAAACACACTTTTACAGAAAAAGCACAGTGGTTTGAACTGTCTCCATCTCGGACATAAAAAGTGGAAACAAATCAAAGCCCTGTTTAGCGAGGCGTGCACGCAAATAAATGCGCCCCGGGGAACCGCAATACGTCAAACAAATATTACCAATGCCAATAGGAAAACGTGCGTCTGTGCGTTTGTCTTAGCTGACAAACAATGCACATGTGGTTCGTTATTGAGTATGGAAATTTGTGTATACTTACTGACGAATAATGTGAGGAGCTTTTGTCTAAGATTTCTTATTGTGGTTGAAAATAAGTTTGTAAAAAGGGCTAAAAAATAAGGCGAATCACGTAGGTCAACTATAAGCTGTTACGTATCGTTTGTTACACAAAACATGGTAGTCAATATTTTTTTTATATGCAAGTACTGGGTGGCGCAAAAGTACTGGCACTATTTGGTTCAGCTACAACTATTTATCTAAATTAGAAAATTAGAATTAGTTTTTTATATAAGTACGTAAATTTATGCTATGAAATTTCGTCTCATTAGGATTTGAAGATTATGTCTCTTTGATGGTGACTTACAGAGTTGTCGCACGTTTTAGCCCTATTTATGACATTTTCCGTAACTTGCCGTAACACTTCCTGCGATACGTTCCTTTTCTTGATAAATGTTTCCTTTTAGGGCTGCTAGAGTCTGTGGCTTGTTCACATACACCAGAGATTTCAAATAACCCCAAAGAAAGAAGTCTGGACAGGTCAGATTGGATGATCTTAAATCATTGACGAAATTCACGTTGTGTTTTTATCACTGATGAATTATTACGTAAACACATTGAGATGATTATTCCACGTTCTTGGGGAGTATATCGGTCCATGTTGTATTTTAAGTGAATTTTACATTTGTTAATTTCACAGTTTTCAATATCAGAATAACAGGAAATGTCATAAAAAAATATAAGTAATTTTTATAGTGCCATTACTTTTGCGCCACCCAGTATGAGATTTGCTAATATCTGACATCATCTACATTTAATTATTTTATTATGTTTGTGTTTCGAGTACATTATAAATATAAAGGTCCAGTTATGCTGTTCAGTAAAAAGTATTGATCACAAAAAATAATTTAAAAATATTTGATAAAGGAACCAATAACCTTTAATAAAAGTCAAGCTGAGAAGTTTAAGAGTTGTATCAGACAGATCACTCAACAGTAAAAAAACATGGAGACGTTAAAGTGAGAGATCTTTTTCTAGCTCAAAATTTTTTCAGGTAACGATATATTTTTCCTTAATCAGTTCAATTTGGTTAACTTAAAAAATAATCACGACATCCAATTTTCAAGCTATTGTGATCGCCATCGCTTTTTACAGAGTTCAATTCGCATTATTTAAAATATTATGACCGATCGGAACTATTGTTGACAGTTTTTCAGAAGTAGATTCAACGGATAATGGTTTCTTTTTTACATGTTTAAAAGACTATAATGTTATGTAAGTTCAAGTATCACTTAGCACCTGGTTATTTAGGTCAAATAACAAGAAAAAACTACTACCTATATTGGAATAATTCTTAATTCTTCTTGAAGTTTTTCAACATTATTTGCCCAACGCATATTAAATAACGCGAGCTTTTTTTAACACACACAGTATTCCCAAATTCGTAACAAGTGTACCAATAAAACACCCCCGTACAAATCCAATTTTGGTCCCTAATGCGCTTAATGCGACCACGGGGCGAATCACTACGTATGCCACTGTCATTTTAACTCAATTTTCAAACGGCTCGCGCCACGTATGCATTCAAATAAAAATATTCGAGACTATAAGACACAGCTTTTAGGGTGTTAAAAATGTCTATGGGGGGCCAAATTTTGAGTTTCCAATATACTCACGTAAGCAATAAGGATTTAGTGGGGAATTTGTGCAATATCTACCTACGACAATATCGTAAAAAGTGTCTGTTTAAATTCGCTTACTGATTTATGCTCTGCGGTTTGGGAATACCTTGTTTTAAAAGCACGCTGCTTGAATTTTTATTAGATGTAACGTCTAATAAAAAGAACAACATGTACAATGACTGTCAACACGCTAATTGTAAAAGACACCGTTTGAAAAAAAAACTAATTAATTCGATGAAGGCGGCACCCCAGTGGTAACAATACGCCACGAATTGGCCCAAAATTTTTAATCTAATCAATTAACAATCAGTGCAAGCGATATACCGGCTTGTTAGTACTGCTTATTTGACGAACGTGACTTGGTTAGTTATTCAAATTGTAGTGGGGTTGACGATTTTGTCTGTACTGTTTAATTGGTGAAACCACAGTGCGATCTTGAATGTTACGGTGCCTTCGTTGTGTTCGATTTCACGGTAGAAGCTTAGGATTGCTTGTTTGAATTTCTTGTATAATATATTTTACGCAAAAACGTAATTGCTGGTTTTAGATGAGCAAGTGTAATATCAACATGAATACTGAACAATGTCGTACACCATATATTTGAAGAAGCTCACACGCAAGCTGCATATTATATTAACAGAAACAATAACAGTACCTACTTACACAAACGTATCATTGAACGCAATAAAAATAGCAAAGAATGTAGTTTTTTTTATATCACCCTTTATATCCTGATATCACCCTATTAGGATAGAATACAGTCAGGGATACTACGAAGATCAAAATACCTCATATTTTGTTTTTATCATACTTAATGTACCTAAGCCAAGAGTGTTTCTATATGAGACCAAAATGCGTAGGTACCTAAACTCTTTTGATTAAAGACAAAATTGGACAGAAAGAGTCAATACTTTTAACCGACTTCAATAATTTAAGAGGAGTAGGTTATCTATTCGTCGCGTTTATACTAAAGTATAAATGGAGATGTTTAATGTTATGCCCAGACCCTTTTCATATACGTAAAAAAGGTGTAAAATAAAAATAAAAAAAATGAAGTATTTTAGAAAAAATCGACCCGTCTCACAACATTAAATATTGCATTGTGAATGCAAAAAAGTAAAAATTTAAATAAATGTATTTAGTTGAAATAGGTTACACTTCAATATTCTTTATCGTTTTATGTATATACAAATAAAAAAAAGAAACACCGTTTTACAACTTGAGATGTCTTCGTAAGTTAAAAGTCGAAAAATTTAAAACTAGAGTCCGTGCGAGCTTTTTCCGTTCACTGGTGCGAAATAACTCAGTTTTGGCGCTCGTTTAGTACATTTTCTTTAATCTAAGATTCAAGATTCAAGATTCAAATTTGTTTATTCAATTTAGATTGTTATTTACAATACTTGTGAACGTCATAGAAGCTACGCCATCGGTTCGCAAACCCTACAGCGGGAGGCCTTGGAGAAGAACCGGCAAGAAACTCCAAGGGTTGTTTTTTTCTCCCTGTTTTATTTCATACAGAGTCGTCAAATTGAAAAATGACCTTAACATGGTATGACTAAGGTCAGTTTCCATCACAATTACACAATGGGTTATGATAAATACAGTTAAGTATAGGCGAACTAATGATCATAGCGGTGAACAATTTTCAATTACTTAGGAACTCTACTTAAAGCTTTAATATTAGTTAAAAACAAAGGACATTCTACTATATACTGCAAGTTGCGCCATACATGTTTCAAATGTAATTCTTAATAAAATGAATAAAAACAAAAGAAAACACATTTTAAGGCAAGCAGATAAGAGCAGACCCATTCCCACTGGCAGCACCCGTTCACGAGCATGACGCATGAAGCAGCCATCGCTTCGCTCAACCATATTTTAGGGAACGTAACGACCCGCCTCACACGCCACCACCGTAGAAATGTTTTAGTGAGCTAAGGTTATGGTAAAACGTTACCTAGTATTTTCTCCATCCAAAAGTTAACATCTCCTTTACCTTACAAACGCACAGTAAATGTTTTGCTTTTAAAACGAGAACACGACATATTTTCTGCGTTGCGCGAAAGATAAATCTTTTGTGCTCCGTAAAAAATTGATCAGTCTTGCGTCAAATGTCTCTATTATGAAATACCTATTACACCATAATATGCGTGGGTAATCGCTAATTATTTACGGCTATTTGTAATAAATAGATCAACAGGTACTTACGAGTTACTTAAAATTAAGCGTTTTATATAACTACAACGTTGTTTTGCCATATAAATTTTATTGGACACGAACTTCGTATCACCTGCCTGACACAATGTCATTTATTAAAAAAAAAAAAGAAATCCTAAGCGGCAATAATGTCAGTGATTACATACTCTTTGACATACCTTCTCTTTGGAAGCGGCTAAGAAATGACAGTTGTGTGAAGTATGACAGTTTAACGGTTTTCTATACAAAATTAAAATTTTTATATTATAATTTTCCTGGATAAAAAGTAGCCTATGTTATTCTCCAGCTCTCAAATTATCTCCATACCGAAAATCTCGTCGATCCGTTGCTCCGTTTTGACGTGAAAGACGGACAAACAAATAAACAAACAAACAAACACACTTTCACATTTATAATATTAGTATGGATTTGCTACATTAAGCCTCTCCGCACACGGGCCACCGACCACAACCACAAAACGCCACACCGATGTATTTAGAGTCCGTGTCAGATAACTCTGCGCGTGACAGGGGCATTTTTAGCGCTAGTTACAGTACATCTTTTGTTCTAAGGTTAAGGTAGGTAATATATTGTATTCCTATTCGATTTCGACCGCGCGCAGACTTATCTGGCGCGCACTCTAGTCACACAAATAGCTCGGAGTAACACATAGAAAACTTTTTTCCGATATTCCCACGGGAACGGGAGCCACGTGGGTGAAACCGCGCGCGGCCGCAATAAATATAATATTTCCATACGTGTTTTGGAAATATCAAAATCAAAATCAAAAATCATTTATTCATTTTAGGCTGATACAGCACTTGTGAACGTCAATGAAGCTACGCTATCGGTTCGCAAATCCTACGGAGGGAGGCCTTCTAACGAGAAGAACCGGCAAGAAACTCGCCAAGGGCTATTTTTTTCTCCCTGTCATATTTCATACAGAGTCGTCAAATTGAAAAGTGACTTTAACATAATATAATATGCAAAGTCACTTTCCATCACAAATTAATCTTAAGTTTAAAAACAAAATAAAAAATCCGGTAATCATAGCAGTAAATAATTTTCAATAACTACGAAATAATAAATAATAAGCTAACATAATGAGCTTGTTGACCTAGATCAACAAAATACAGAGTGAAATTATTTCATGACACCTGCACTGGTAGCATGATGAACTCGAGACAGGTTTTGTCTATATCGAAACGACACAAATGACATTTTATCGTAGACAAACTTATTGTTCGGCTCTCAAGTAGACAAAACTCTTCTCGGTTTTGTCATACTACGCGTGCAGGAGGGAAAGTTCTCGAAATAATGGAGATAGGTTGGTGGTAGGACTTGTTCTTAGTCCGCCAGGCTAGCTACCACCATCTTAACTAAGTCTGACGCCGTAACAATGATGTTTTCAGCATTATTGTGTTCCGGCAGTTAGAGATAAGATAGCGAGTTCCTCAGTGTATTAGGATTCCGGGAGTAGTGCACTTTCACCTTCAGCCTTAACACAAATTAACATCAGGTGTGCTGATTGTTAAATGCTATCCCGTTGTGTATGAAAAAAAAAGTAAATTTCAGTTAATGGTAACATTCCTTTAATGAAAAATGGAAAATGAGTAAGTATTTAGAAAAAATCGACCCGTCTCACAACCAGCTCCGATGGGACTCGAACCCACGACCTTTCGCTATCCGGGTGACTGCTGCGGCGGACGGAGTTGTTAATAAATATAAATAACTTGCAACATTCCTTTATATTTGAAAAGAAACTGCTTCCACAGTTTATTTTATAGGTACTGCTCACCTTTTCCATACAAAATAACACATCTACTCGACTCTACATTGAATCCATGATGTTTTCATTGTTTTCCTCGAATTTAATTTTTCATTTTCATTTATTTATTGCTGTAGTAAATTACTCAGAATTACTTAGAACCATTTTAAATAAAACAATTCAGTCAACCAAAACTAATAAAAGCCATTCACCTTAAATAGTGCAGCATCATCAAGTTGATACTTTTTTATTGTTTAGCTGAGTCTTAGTTGTTAAAAGATTTTACTACGAGACTCATTAAAATTCAAATAGCTTGAATAACTTTAAAAAGTCAATTTAATAGGTAGGTATGCTAGAGTTTAAAAAACCAGTAAAATATTATTAAATAAGCCTGAAATACAAATGCACATCATACATTTGGGTATAAGCTAGCTAGTTCATAAATTTTAAATTTCTGCATGTTTTAAATGAAACATTATTTTATGATGGAAACAAAAAAGAAATTATTAGGCAGTTATCAAAATGCAAAATAAATAATGAACTAATCAACAAACACAAATTATAACATTAATGTGTAAACATTTTAATGTTCTTTATCCAAGTAAGTTGCTTACGATTACTTATTCGCTCTTAACTAGATATTTTATAATACTTTTAGCAGACAAAAAGAAGTCTATAAATCTTCTGAAAAATGTATTATAGCAGAAAGAAAAACGACGATTGCCTTTTATTCTCGGAAAATCTTTACCTAAGATTATTAACTACCGACCGTAATGAAGCTGGTAGTGAAAATCAATTCGATAAGTCTATCTATACGAGGTATAAGATCTCAGTTTAGATTACAAATTAAAACTGATAGATACGTATCTTACGCTTGATTGAGTCAGTGGTGATAACTGAATGATAGAAATAAGTTTTAGTAAAAATTTCATTTTTATGACAAGCTTTTTTGCTGACTGTACTTTAACATAGTATTGTTGGTATTGTCATCTAAACCAAACCTGTAAGTATACAAAATTTCAGCCGCTGGGAAAAGGCGCTACTCGGAAAAAGTATGGACTCTTTGATATAAAACTATAGGACGGTTAGAGTTGTTATAAATCTGGTAATAAGATATATATTTCTTCATACCTTTATCTAGAATCGTATAGTTTCAAAAACACGATTTTATGATTTTGGCTCGACACTTTTTCTTTTCGAAAATACCTCTAGAAAATACGAAATATCAAGATAATTCTTAAATGGGGTTACATATACTGTTGAAAATTGGTTTAATTAGTGGACACCAATAATATTTAGGATCGTATAGAAGCATTTTTTATAAATCGCTATAGTTTTTTAACACGAAGTGATTTTGTGTTTTTTTTGCGTAATCGGCAAAATCGGTCTCGCTCCCGCGCGCGTCATTTTCTCATTGCTATCTCGCTTTAGCATAATTTTTCCGAGTATCGCCTTAAGCTTGCAAGATTTATCCCCACTAGCTATCAAACCAACTACTAACTAACATGGCAAGTTATTAAAAAGCTTGTAATAAAATACCAATCTCTCTCCAAAATACTCTATCATATTAGGAGGTAGCCGCGGCTTTTCTAACAAAATGCAATACTTTTTTAACTTTCCGTAGGTTTAAAATTTTTGATGATTTAAAATCAATAAAATAAATAAGGTCACATTTCCATAATGCTTTTCAAAGTGTATGAGGGAAACGAATTTTGACATCTCATAAAAAGTATGACAACTGTGTAGTATAAATAAAACAAGGGGCCGAAACGTCGGATAAACCAAAATATCTCTAAAAACAACTAAAATTTAACCAAGTTGCTAAATAAATTGCGTGAAAAAATCCGTGAAAGTGTTTTATTTATATGGACAGTTCGCGCAGAAATCTAAGATGTGTGAACTGTGTAGTATCTATCAATTCATAAATTTTACACTTATGATATTAAAAATAAAATTAAAAGCGGTCTGCATTTATTATTCGTGAGTTTTATTAGTCATAAAATTAAGAATAGAATCAAGAAATTATCTACTGTTCAGAGTAGATCTTTGTAATTGAAAGTAATGTAAGCATAACAGGCATAACCATTGAATTTTATGGTTTCACCAACTTGCTTGGTTGTCGAATCGATCAGTCATACTGATGGAACTATTGCAACTTAATCGGAGTAAATTATCCTTAAAACCCTTTAGGTAACGTGTTGCGTCAATCATCATCATCATCATGAGCCACACGACGCCCAACTGCTGGGCGTAGGCCTCACCCAAGTACCTCCACAACGATCGGACCTACTACTCGGTCAAGATAACATGACACCTACAGGTTATACCTGTCCCTCTTACTCTCCAGGACAGGTGATGAATTGTCAGTGTCAAATAGGTTACTTATGAACAGTAATAAAAGATTGTCAGTCTCAAATAGTAGGTAATATTGAGTTTAGAAAATGAAAAAGTGCTGTCTTTAGCAATATTTTTATGATTTATCTGCTTGTAACATGCATTTGTGTTTTATTTTAGTTGTTACATTCGTCATTCCAAAAATAAATTAAAATTTCGATTAACTAGAAAAATGAAACACGAAAACCACTGTTCATAATACGCATTACTTCTTACACGTAAGAACCTAATAAAACATTTATTTTACTCATCACTGTAAGATAAGGGAGAGCCCTTGGAATCAAATCTACAATAAGTAGGTAATCAAAATAAACAAGTACAAAAAAAAATACAAAAAAAGAAATGAAAAAAAGCACCAAACATTGACAATAACATGACCTCACGGAAAGCAATATTTCTCAATAGCATACAGGAGACAAGGCAGATAAATGACACAAATTAACTTCGGGGTAAACACATGTTTCGTTCCCCATATTACCGCGTGGTGGCAGCACCATTGATTTATGGCAGTAGGGCGGCGGAGTTCGCGGCAAGCGGACGTATGTGATTTCAACCGGTTATCAGATAACTTGATGATAAATTTTAAAGAGGTGAGGTGTGAATTATGACGATTGACCGTTTTACGGTTTAGACGTTAGGTAATTAACAAGTTTTAACCAATTGCGATTATTATTAGTAAAAAATTAATTGATAAAAAACAATCAATTTTAATTTATAAGAACGGAGTACTTTAAAACAATTAATGTACCTACCTACTTATATGAACCATTTAAGAGTTGATAATAATCTCATGCTGTGTTATTAGCAAATACAGTAGCCTCCCGCGACATCGTATGCATAAACTTTTCTTCAGTTCCCAAAAATCTTCATTCACTTTAGTAAAAAAAAGGTCAGTGGTCCCGTCGTAAAAAAACTAATACAGTACAGATAGAGTTTTCTTAAAAACTGTCAACCTTTTTTAGTAACAAAAGTTATAGTATTGAAAGACGACCTCTGTGGTCGAGTAGTGTACGCACCGGTTTTCTAGGTGCCGCTATCTCTGAGGTCCCGGGTTCAATTCCCGCCCCCTGATTCACAAACCGTCGGAAACGCTCCCGACAGCGGAATGTATATGCACTGTCTCTATCCCTCACTATCAGAGTATAGGCAAAGACCAAGCATAGAATTCGAATCCGATTCTGTTTCCGACGGTTCGTGAATCAGTAGGCTGGTCAGGTAAATATAGAAAAATAACCCTTCTTTATTTTCTCATGTTTGGGTGTATGTGGTTTGCCATTACCATAACACAAGTGTTTACTACTTAATTCAAGATTGGAGCAATGGAGGTGATGATGTTCAGTAGACATAACAAACAGCTATGGGTGATGATGTCCTGTATAACAAACTTAGGGCAAAGAATAAGTACTATAGGTAGTATTACTACTTAGTGGCTCCGCGCGGTTTCACCTTCGTGGTACCTGTTCCCGTGGGAAAGTCGAGATAAAATAGGGCCTATGTCACTCGGGAAGAATGTAGCTTTCAAATGGTGAAATTTTTTTTAAATCGGTCCAGTTGTTTTTTTTCAAATGGTGAAAGATTTTTACATCGGTCCTGATGTTTTTGGGATTACTTATCCATTACAAATAAAAATCAAATCATTCCTCTTTTTAAGTAATATTAGTATAGAGCCACTTTTAGAATGTAGGTATATCTAAATCATACTAGTATATTATCTAAAACTAAACTATCCCTTTGACCAGTCCGAATCGGCGATATAATTCACGTTTCTTAATACGGAGCCCCGTAAATCATCGCGCGCACATCTGCCGGCGAAATAGAAAAATAACAATAAATAAAGGGAGGAAGGCGACACGCTCGGCGCGAAGTGTACGACGAAATGTAGCTAGGTATGCCATACAGGTTCCCTTGGAAATTCTGAAAATGAAAATGAATGAAAAAATTCTTTATTCACTTAGACATATTAAATATGTACTTATGAATCGTCAATATTTTCCTACCACCCATTCAAGATTTTTTTAACTGACAAAAGGAATGGGCGCAAGAAACTTGTCAGTGTTTCTTAGTTAGGTAACGACATTTACAAAAAAAATACATATCGTTACTAATACAACAATTGCTTAGTATAAAAATACATCATATTAAACAGTGATTATGTTATGTGTTATGTATTGTGTTACATCATGACCATGCATTGCGGTCATTCAAATAATCGTCTACCCACTCAATGGTTCCTTGCCTCCCAGAGGCAAGTATTTTTACCCGCTCCAATGGTTTCTTGCCTCCTGGAGGCAAGCTGACAGCTAATTAAAATACTTTAATTAATTGTGTCAAATCACTCTCTGTTCCTATCCAACTTATACCAATCTTAATCTAGACACCTTATTTTAATCGTAGAACAAGAAACTGGTCCAATTTAATAAAAATTTGACGGATTATATTCGATTGAAGTTCGCCGACTTGCTTGCCTCCAGGAGGCAAGGAACCATTGCGTGATTTAGGCAATGTTAGCTAAGTATGAAAAATGAAATATAAAAATATAATTAAATATATTGTACTAAATATGTTGTAATACATTAATATATACTTGTTATGCCCTCAATACCCATAAAAAGTATATATTTAAAAAATTTCTACTTACAAAAAAGAAGTCGATACGAAATCGATCCATACTTTTGTAGCCCGTAAGGGTGATTCTTTACTTACATTTTTATATATTTAATTAAACAATATTTTTCTAGAAGAGAGTTGTCTTTTTTTTACTTTTATCTAATAACAACATTGTAAACTATTATTTAAACACAAAATTGGTCTGTAATAATTGTTTATTTATTAGTATTTATTGCATGTTTTAAAAAGAAACCGGTAAAATATTTCCTTTTCTGCAACTTCAACTCGCTGTTTCTAATTAAATCGTCATAAAAATCCATCTAAAAGTTATACAATCTTATTGCAAATTTAACTAGCATTATAAATCAATAATTTGTTTTTATTAAATCCTTCTAGTTTTTGAGTAAAACTTAATTAAAAGCCGAGCGAGCGAAGCGGAGCGGAGCGGAGCTGTGCTGAGGAACCATTATTGCCCCGTAAGCATATTTAAGCGTGCGTAACCATTGAGTGGCTACTTTATAGTATCCTTTGCTCATCAGCGACTCTTTAATGTAGCATTTCTGTTTTTTTTATCCACAACGTGGTAGCAAGCCTTCACTGCAGCTCACCTGGGTGTCGAGTCTGCTAGCGTTAAGTAATAATCGTATCTCAATCGTGTTTCAATTTGTAGTTCAATCGTTGTGCTTTTTTACACACTAGTTACAAGAAATGTGTACTATTTTCACAATACTTCTGATGGTCACATCACACCACACACAACATTCACATCACATCATACTAGTGTGTAATTTTGTACTTGTGCTTTTGCTCTACAATTGAAACACGATTGAGACATGATTATTAGATTGAAGCGCACTACTCCCGGAAACCTCAGCCACTGAGGAACTATCACTTATTGATCTGATATGGTAGTCGTAAGTACCTATAGTAAACTATACCATCCAGCAAAAGCTGTCAAAATGCTGCTGTCGAATCGAATATCTATTGAATTTTAGTTCCCTAAGCTGGATGACATCAAACGAGCGAATGCTCATTCTATCCCCAGTGTAAAACAGTGATAGAACATTCCTTCGGTGTTCTATAGATGCTCGCATAAATTTTATGGAACGTTCTAAGAATGCTCGCTTGATGTAAACGGAACTGAGCGCGCGAACAGGAGGTTAGAGCGTTCTTAGGTGTTCGGACGTGACTTTTCAAGTGCTCTTGTGTTCTAGCGATTTGAATACGTCAACTTTACTTTAAATGTCATTTTACTGTAAAGTTGAGTGACCAGTGAGCATTCGCTCAACTGATCTAAACATCTGCGTTCTAGAATTCAAGCTCTTGGTTCTAATTCTTGCTCGTTGTTAATTTGGTGTAAACGATGAGAACGTACTACCGTTTATATACACTAAAAGATCAAGAAATAATGCTCTTGTTCTAGCTCTACTTAGCTCTATGTTGGTTTGGTCTATACTCACCTTTACACGAACGAAAGAGGCGATGGCTGCTCGGATTTCACAAGCTTTTATTTAACTTGCAGTGTATGTACATTTATGTCCGTTCGGGTCAAATCTTGCAAGCTTTTCACCCGATTCCCAGTGTTCGATTGAGCTGAAACTTTGCATACAAAGTTTGGTTCGGATGACATAATACCATATTAAAGTAGGTACTTACAGCCAACAAACAACCTTGTCATAAAAAGATTTACAAATTGTAATTTTTGAAAGAAAGAAAAAGAAATAATTTTTCAACTACAACCTCCTATTATCCATACTAATATTATAAATGTGAAAGTGTGTTTGTTTGTTTGTTTGTCCGTCTTTCACGTCAAAACGGAGCAACGGATCGACTCGATTTTTGGTATGGGAATAGTTTGGGCGCTGGAGAGTAACATAGGCTACTTTTTATTCCGGAAAATTATAAAATAAAAATGATTATTTTGTATAGAAAATCGATAAACTGTCGTACTATAAAAAACTGTCATTTCTTCCATAGCCGCTTCCAAAGAGGTATGTCAAAGAGTATTGTAATCACTGACGTTTTAGCCGCTTTGGATTACCTACTTTTTAATAAGTGACATTTGTGGCAGGCAGTGTATATAAAACTTCTTCGCGATTAATTATTTTCATCTGTCTATTTATAATATTTATAGATGTTGGTGATACGAAGTTTACCGGGTCCACTATAATTAATATGGCAAAACAACGTTTGCCGGGTCAGCTAGTAGGTATATACTGCAGCGTTTTGCAACACTCGCGGCTTTTGTTTTATTTTCTTTGTTTTGCGTATAATGTCTTGTATGCCAGTTCGATTTTCAAATAAGTAATTATTTTGTAATTTGTAGTAACAAAGCGATTTAATTAATAGGGTATTTTACTGTTGTTGAAATGTAGATATTTAATGATGACGTTAAAAAATATTGCAATTAAGAATACCAAATGTGAAAAATAATTTGAATCTGTTTTATAATAAAAGAATTATAGTCTGTTTGATTTTGACTATAGCTGTCTCTTTCTAAAACGAAATCTTCTATGGCGTGACTATGACGCTACTAACCCACTGACGTCACTAAGATAGCGTCCTGTCCTTGTCTAATTATAAAGTTTGAAGTCCTATATCTTTGAAAATATTCAAGATAATTCAAAATGAAAACTTGTTTTGTGTAGCTAATATTTCGAAAAAAATATTATAAAGAAATAAAAAAAATCAGTAAAATACTGTAATTAGTTTAGCATTAGTAACTAGTGTTGACAACCAGTTCAGAGAGAGGGTTTTACAAAAGAAAACTAAACAATATGTTTTACATTAAAACTTTGTATTTATCATAAGATGATCTTCATTTGATAAAATCATAATAAGTCATTACAAATCATTACTTACACGGTTTTATCCGTTGATACAATTGTCTCACACCTTATTCCTTTAGTTTTTATTGTAATAAAGTATTTTTGTCTGTTTTCGCTGAGGCGTCCCGAATCAGAATTGCCGCTGTTTTTTCCCAACCTTTTTATGAACAATTTTACCGGCATTGGCTATTAAGGCCTTCAGTCTTTTTTTAATAACTCTATAAAGAAAAACCACAGACTACGTACACTACACAGACTAACTACAAGCCGCGCAATTGATCGTCGAATAATCGTATTAATTATGGATGCTAAATAAAAGCTAACAGCTCGGCCATCCTGTTCGAAGCGCGTCCTCGTGCGTTATTGTTACTATAAGTAAATTTATAATTATACTTAATGTATATATCAACATTACAGACATAACACAAAAGAGAATATAATTTACTTACAACACAAAGTTTTCATTAAACAATTATTGCAATTTTAAATCAATACATTTTCTACTTAAAATTAAAAGAAATATATGAAGTTTTAACAAGACAACACTAAGTTTTCATTAAACAATTATTGCAATTTAAAATCAATACATTTTCTACTTAAAATTAAAAGAAATATACGAAGTTTTAACAAGGGTAAATAATCTACTATCGTTATACCTACCTATAATAATTTTATAATAAAATAAACACTCATGAATACATTGTAACGCTTTACTTAACGCTATAATTTATAAATTCGTTGTTTTTTTTTTCTATTTCATATCTTTATTCATTTACTTCATTTTCACTATTACTATTATGAGCATCTTCATCACTCTCTAAATCTCTACAAAAACTCAACCATGGCTGTATTTTATCAACGGCTACTACAGCTTCATAGCGTCGAGCGTTTCTACGAGTCATTGGAGTATCTTCAATAAGATACCTTTCATTAGGCAGTATTTTTGTGACGCGATATGGCCCTTGAAATTTAGCAACTAGTTTTTGGGATTTGCCGTCATGGGGCATTTGCCGTTGAACACGAACTAAATCTCCTACTTTGTACTTTTTGCCGGTTTTCCTGCTCTTGTTAAACCTTTCGCTGTCTTTTTTCTGTTGCTCTTTAATATTTACACTTGCCTTGTCTCTAATTTCATCTAATTCGTCTAAATTCATTACCTTAGCCATATCAGAAATTACTGGGCTTAAAATCCCTTCCGTTTTACTTGTGATATTAAAGCCGAACAATAATTGTGACGGACTTTTCTGGGTCGTTTTGTGTACCGTTGTATTTATGCCTACCTGAATATCAGAAATGTTGTCGTCCCAAGATCTTTCGTCATTATTGTGAGAGCAAGTAGAAAGAGCGTCTAAGATTGTTCTATTATAACGCTCTACCTGCCCGTTTGCCCTGGGGGTCGCGACGGCGTTGGTTATGTGTTTTATACCATATAAAGAGACAAATTCTTTAAAATTTTTACTTGTAAAGCTTGTCCCTTTATCGGTAATTAGTCGAGTCGGTACTCCAAAGTAACTGATATGCTCCTTCAAAACACGAATGGTAGTCGTAGACTTCGTATTCCTAACAGCTTTAATATTGATATATTTAGTGAAGCTATCGACAAAGACTAGGAGATAACAGTTGCCTTGTTTGCTCTTTACGAAGGGCCCTAAGTGGTCTGCATGTACTGTATGGAAAGGAACGCTAACTTTTTCTATAGGATGCAGTTCGCCCTCTCTTTTTCCACCAGGTATTTTGTGGTGAGCGCACTCAAGGCACGATTGGACATATTTCTTGACGAAACGTCGCATTCTTGGGAACCAATAATGTTGTTGGATACGCTGCAAAGTCTTATCAAAACCGTAATGACCGATGTCATCATGATTTTTTTTAAGTATCTGCCACCGTACTCCTTTAGGGACTAGCCACCTGATATCATCTCCAACTATACGATAGACATGACCATTTTTAACTTTATAGCTTTTGTGCACATCCATAATCATTTCCGCATCTTGATCATTAAGTATACTCTTAATTCTCAAGACTTCTTCGTCTGCATCCTGTACCGTGGCAATCCAGTCCTGATCTGATCTGTCTATGGATAGTACATCCAATACATGAGATTCTGACACAGGGTCATCGACCGGGCTGCGACTCAACGCGTCGATGTGTGACATTCGAGAACCGGGACGATATTCTATGCAAAAGTCAAATTCCTGTATCTGGACCCACCATCTAACAACTCTTGGAATAAGGTCACGTTTAACTAAAGTTGATCTTAATGCGCTGCAGTCGGTATAGATAGTGAATGGTATCCCTAGTAAGTACACCCTGAACCTATTCAACGATGCCACGACCGCTAAAGTCTCAAGTTCATAGGAGTGAAGCTTACGTTCGTCTACTGTCGTTTTTCGGCTAAAATATGAAACAGGGTGGAATACTCCTGCAGAATCACTTTGCAAAATAATACCGGCTAGTCCGTCCTTACAAGCATCGGTATGCAGTTGTGTTTCTGCATTTGGGTCGTAAAGTGCCAATAATGGACGTTGTATAAGTAATGTTTTAATGTTCGCAACAGCTTCTTCCTGAGCATTTCCCCAGACCCAGCTCTGATTTTTTTTTAAGAGGTCAGTTAACGGAGATGCTAGCACAGCGTAATTTTTAATGAATCTGCGAAAGAAACCAGATAATCCCAAAAACTGTCTAACCTCATGCTGATTCTTAGGAGTGGAAAACTTTGAAATGGCATCAGTTTTCCTATTTCCTGGTCTTATGCCTGACGAGTTTACCTCAAACCCTAAAAACTCTATATTGTCCATAAAAAAGTTACATTTATTAAGCCGTAGTGTTAACCCACCTTTTTTAAGGAGTTTCAAAACTTCTTCCAACCGCTTTAACCCCTCGTCTACGTCTCTACTAGGGATTAAAATGTCATCCATGTAGACAATGGCGTATTTTATCTTAGCATCATGGAGAATTTTATTTATTGTTCTCTGAAAACATGCAGGTGCATTCACTAATCCGAATGGCATTCGATTGTACTCAAATTGGCCATCCGGCGTGACAAATGCGGTCTTGTGACGAGACTCTTCAGCTAATGGGATTTGATAATAGCCTGAAGCTAGGTCAAGAGATGTGAATAATTGATTACCAGCTAGTTGATCAAGTTGGTCTTCAACCCGTGGAAGAGGATAGTGGTCTTTCTTTGTCTTTCTATTTAATGCTCGGTAATCAACGCAAAGACGTTTTTCACCCGTCTTTTTCTGAACGAGGACGATGGGACTAGCATAAGGCGAAGAAGATTCTCTCACTATTCCACTTTCTAACATCTCTTGGACCATACCACTAACTAATGTTCTTTCAGCATGAGATAACCGGTAGGGTCTATAAACAACAGGTTCGGCATCTTTTAGCTCTATAACCATTTCCGTCATATTAGTAAATCCGAGGTCTTTTAAATTTTCAGAAAAACTATCTTGGTGTTTAATGAGTAACTCTTCTAATCGTAAACGATCATTACTCATCAGCTTTTCACCACTATTTATCGACCTGTCAGAGCTAAGATTATCAACAGAAATTTTACAGCAATTTACGATCTCTGATGAACTCCAATGCTTCGTATTGATAGATCTAGTTAGTAAAGATTCTTTGGAAATAGTTATATCACCTTCAGATGCATTGTATATAAGTAGCGACCCAAATCCGTTTTTTATTTCGTATTCACCAGCAAGGAGATAATATTCTTTACCGTTTTCCCCTCTAACGGATCCACGCACATAAACACTGCCTTCAAATAAAGGATCAGTTTTGATTGGAATAGCGCCTAATGAATTTTTTACCACTACTATATCAGCACTAGACAGTAAATGTATTTTAGTGTTATCAATTTTTTCGAAAATTACTTTAGTTGGAGTCTTTGTAATCATAAGATCAGGGGATTCAGTGAATGAATGCCCTAAAAGAGCAGGATAATTCAAAACGTAATCATCAACGATATATATATCAATAGCCTTCTCGATCCCTTGGACTTCAACCTTCGCATTAATTACGCCTAAGGGAGAGATTAGGTTAGCACCAATACCTCTCAGTACAGGCAAGTTAGGAGTAAATTGAATATTAAGCCCAAGTTGTTTCGCTTTAGTGATCCTAAGTAACGAGCACTGGCTACCTAAATCAACGTGACATTGTACTACTTCGCCATTAATTTTAATATCGAACACGTACTTATCGTTTTGGATGTCCTCTGAACCTAACTTAGATACCTGTTTCCCAGTGTCATGACTTTCCCTACTTTGTCCGACCTTCACAGTTCTAAAATACTTAAGAATTTGTTCGGGTTCACTAAATTGAGCCGCTTGAGCCCCAACTTTAATAGCACGATCCTCTACCCCGTATAAAATACAGTCTACCGCCTGTCTTCCATGAATTTTACACCTATTAAGTAAATTTATTTTCGTGTAATAATAATGCTCCAAGGACTCACCGTATTTGACCCGTTTAGCTAACATTTCCGTCAGGAGTTCAGCGTAGTCCTCGCGACAAGGGAACGACTCTATTAATTTTCTTTTCCATTCGGTCCAAGTGTGCAAAAGAGAAGGTAAACCTTGGTACCAAGTTTTTGCAACCCCTGCTAGTTTTGGAAGAGCATAATGTATAATTTCTTTTTCTTCCCACCCGTATATTTCTGCACATTCTTCTATTTTAGTGATCCATACTAATACTGTCTGTTCTTTGCTCATGGGATCGAATTCCGGGATTACGTTAGTATTAAACGACAATTTCGGCCTATCTGAACTCCTGACGTTATCCAAAATTGACAAAAATTTATTTAACATCACATTAGTTTCATGTTCTTTATCCATTTCACGTCTAGAAGTTTGTGGTTGTGACTCACTGTTACTCGAGCTGGTGCTGCGATACCGCCTTTTCTTTTGTTCCTTCCGCTGCCATTTTCCATGCTTCCTCCTCCTATTCGAAACTGACTCCCTGTCCGTTGAACTATCCGAATGCGATATTTCATTTCTTCTTTTCCTGCTCCTTGATAGACGAATTTTCCGTCGTCCGCTTCCTTCCGCCATTCGTGTGTTGTTCAGTTCTTTATCCATACCCCCGCCTTCACCCGTTGACCTGGGGATTTCAAAACCCTCCAACCTGTGCATATTCTGGCTCTCTAACCTGAGCGATCGTTGACCCTCCAACCTGGGTGTTACTTGGCTCTCTAACCTGAGCATCCGTTGGCCCTCATACCCGGGCGTCCGTTGGCCCTCAAACCTGGGCGTCCGTTGGCCCTCAAACCTGGGCGTCCGTTGGCCCTCAAACCTGGGCGTCCGTTGGCCCTCAAACCTGGGCGTCCGTTGGCCCTCAAACCTGGGCGTCATATTATTATCATTATCACCATCAGGCATCAGTCCTTCCCCTCGACTGTGCCCGTTTTCATCCATCTTAAGTGTCTCTGAAACATTGCATAAGCTTAGCATTTGTGTAAGTAGCATAGATACCGGAGACATTCTATAAATTTGCTAATTAACTAACGATCAAAAATATATTCAATTCAATTTAATTAACCGATTTTAACAGCAAGATGACCTATCTTTACTATTAACACTAATTTTATCACGAAGTGCATATAATTGAAATTTTATTAAAACACTTTATGATAGCTATAAGAATGGTACAGCAACGAAGAAAGAAGTGTAAATTATGTATAAATTGAAATTAAATGTCACTATTGTGAATTGGAGCAAAAAGAATGATAATCCTTGCATACACTTCAAATTAGTTATGCAGCAAACAAATGGTCGTCAATTAATACTAGCTTGACCAACAGTCAATAAAAATAATAACAGAATAAAAAAAATATATAGGTATTTAAAATACAATTACAACACTGTCTCAACGACATGAAAAGCCCAAGAGGCCAGTTCTGGTCATTTAAAAAAAAGTTTAATAGTAACAAGAAAAACATTTTTCACATTTTGAAAATAAAAACCAAAAATATTGGCAGTATGGCTCAATATCTTTGCCCGTCCTACAAAAGGACGATCTTTTATTTTATTTTTTTCAATACAAGCTTTCTTTGCTTGCTATTTCATTGATAAATATTTAGCTAAGTATTAAAACGTATGAATACGATAGGAAACAAACTGATGTGGACGTGAAAGAAAATTATGAAAATTTCCTTACGTTCCCACTTCTGAACTGTTGACAACCAGTTCAGAGAGAGGGTTTTACAAAAGAAAACTAAACAATATGTTTTACATTAAAACTTTGTATTTATCATAAGATGATCTTCATTTGATAAAATCATAATAAGTCATTACAAATCATTACTTACACGGTTTTATCCGTTGATACAATTGTCTCACACCTTATTCCTTTAGTTTTTATTGTAATAAAGTATTTTTGTCTGTTTTCGCTGAGGCGTCCCGAATCAGAATTGCCGCTGTTTTTTCCCAACCTTTTTATGAACAATTTTACCGGCATTGGCTATTAAGGCCTTCAGTCTTTTTTAATAACTCTATAAAGAAAAACCACAGACTACGTACACTACACAGACTAACTACAAGCCGCGCAATTGATCGTCGAATAATCGTATTAATTATGGATGCTAAATAAAAGCTAACACTAGATATTAGGAAAATCGGTTTATTCCATTTGTTTATTAATTTATGTTCGTGTTATATTCGTATTCAACAAAACACACTATTATCACCTAAGCAGAAAAACTCACACAGAGAAACTTTCTAAGAAAATTCCCTAAGCTTAACCCTTAATTCGGTTCCCCGGAATTCCCGTATACCGACTCAATAAGCTAACCCTTCCGCTAATCCGGGCAATACTGAACCGCGCGTGACCCTCGCCTACATATTAAATACTGCTTTATAAGATACTCCATGAAATAAAAGACAATATATGGTGAGAGAAAAATACAAATAAAATCCGGACGAGGAGGTGTGGAAAAGCAACATATGAAAGTCGGAAATATGTTTTACCCACAGGTTGTTTGAATTTTGTTAACGTTTTAAGTTAGACAAGCTTACATAATCCTCTTAAGTAGTTACGAAAGAAAATTGGAAATAGGTACACTCGTTTGCAGAAAAACTGGCACTTGCCTTATTTTTAACACAAATATGATATTTGTATAAATAAACATGCTCACTGTACATTTTCTATTACAGTTCACATTCTTACATTTTTTTAATGAAATTCAACTAATGTTTTACAGTCTTGGTGGGAATGTGAAGAAATTTTCAAAGTTTTTTCAAATTATTATAGGAAAAACAAACATTTATCTAACACATTTGACACAAGACTCATTGTAGAAATATACGGTTTTATTTAAATGAACTTGAAGTGACCATGTTTGTATGAAAATAAAGCAAGTACCTACCTACCCCGGTTTTTTGCAAGGGAGTTTATTTTTACTATCCAAATTTAGATTTTTGATAGTATGTTATCTACATTCAGTAACGACTTAGTAAGCTGCCTAAGCCCTTAGCTTAACCGGGCTATAGTGAGAACGAGCGTGATCTTTGAAAACATAATAAAATACTACATAATTTATAGTAGGTATACAAGACGAGACGAGGTGTGGAAAACTAACAAAAGATGATCAGCTCTCCTGTCAAAAGTATGAAATTCACCCATTAGTTGCCATAATGAAGCCATTAATAATCTCAAAAATGACCACTCGTCACACCGTCATTTCGGAGCATTTATTTTCAATCTATAATAGTCGGGGCTATTTTTGCGTCCCTACAGCTGCATCACAATCATCGCCCCGCCATTCTATATTGACAGTACGTGTCCCGAATTTGGGATCGTTTTCCTGGATTTTGCAGCTATTTTTATTTGGCATCGATCGGACCGTCCGGTCTCTCGGACCCCGTCGCCGGCGAAGGGTTACCCGACCATGTAATTGGCTAGTTACAATTCATTACTGTTTCGCTGTAGTGATTTTTCGGTATTTCTCACTTAATAGAACGGTGTGAGTTACGGGTAGAATGATCGGCGGTGCGAGGATAATTTTTGTATGAGAGCGGTGAGCGCATTTTTGTTCACGCTTTTATAGTATGTTGCATATTATCTAGTGAATTCATTAAAGATCCGTAGGAGCCCGTGGCGCAGTGGTTAGCGCGCTCGGCCTGCGATCGTTGAAGTTAAGCAACTTTTGCAATGGTCGGTCACGGGATGGGTGACCAAAAACTTTATATCTCGAGCTCCTTCGTGCTTCGCAAGGTACGTTAAGCCGTTGGTCTCGGATGCGTTTGCAGTCGTTAATACCCACCAATCGCATTAGGTCCGCGTGGCGGGTCAATGGCTCAATCTTCTTATCCATCCATAAGGAAGGCCTGTGCCCCAGCAGTGGGGGACTTATGGCTGATGATGATGATTAAAGGTCGCACGGTAATGGTAAGGGTCGAGTAGTTTTTTCAATTATTTGCGTTTCCGATACAGGAAGGTTAGTAAGTAACACACTAGCGTCCAAGAAAGTTCTTATCAGAAACAACTAAAGCACAATGTCAGCAAATTCTTAAAAGAACCATAAAACCTCTCGTACCTCTTAAAAAACTGTGCGAAATGTGTGTAGGTACGTAGGTTGTTTTTTAATAGGGTCGTACCTAGGTAAAAAATATATCATAACCCTCCGTTTTGCTTCGCCGTAGTCGGGTTGTGTAGGTATACATATAATATAATACAATAATAAATAAGAATATTTAGTTAATTTCACCGTTTAAAATTGGCACCATTTGAACCCCAGGTACCGATGTCAAAAACTTTTCACATTTAAAAAAACAACACTTTCTTTACCTTTTAACACCAATAGAATACAGATCGTAGCTAAGTCAATCGGGTCGGAGTTCGATTCCCGGTTGGAGGGCGGTAATTCTTCATTAGGCGGGCGGGTTCCGGTCAAGTGGCGCCCCCTGGGGTCGCCAATCAACGCTACTGTATTATTTTTGAGGGTAGAAAGTTTTGGAAAAGTCTTAAGGCTACTGTAATTGAGGCGTTTGGGAGAGATGAGAGATCGCCTTTCAGGAAGTAAGTAACGCTTTTACAAAAAACAAAGACCTTTGGAACATTTCGACACATTTTTTAAATAATATGAGGAACTATGAAGCTTTACGAGATTTTACCCGACTACGACAGAAGGAGGGTTATGTCCTTCGAGAGTATGTTTGTATATATGTAAATATGTTGTAAAAAACTAGAACTTTCAAATTAATGTCATAAACTCCATTCAGTTCGCAAAGCCCTTCACTTGTACGAAAAGTCGCGAATCAAAAAACTCTTTTCGCACTTACTTATAAGTAAACTAAAATTTAATCTTTTGGAAACTCGAGATTATAAGGAATGATTTACTTAAGTACCTAGTTTTATTAAAGCAACTGCATATAGAGTAAAAAATTATTTAAAAAAAATATCTTTTATTTCTGATATTTACCTTCAACTTTTTAAAACTTTATCATAAAGAAGTTCTAAGAAATTTTCTTTACACTTTATATGTACCTATAACATTGGAGTCTTTATTGCGGTATTTACAAGAACATGCCTCCAATCAATGCGAAACAGAACAAAAAAGCCCTACCCTTCAGAATAGCGGTGGAGTTTTATTTAATTTCGCTTGTGGCAACACCGGCCCCTGCTGAATGTTGGCACTGCTGTCAAGATGGACAAATACGCCCAAATTATTGCTTTCTTTGCCTCTAAATAGATATATTCCGACTGCCCTGTGGATACTACTCTGGCCACATTTACACCGTATTGGTTGGCACTGCCTGTGGTATTGTATGGTGGGTGATGGAACGAAAAGCTTAACTTTTTATGTCACTGTAGGTACCTACTCTAAAAACGTAACTGACAAATCTACTGAAGTTTTAAATAATTACACTGACAAAATTTGACACTTAACTAGTATTAGAGAGGAACTTTGTTGGTGCCTTACCTATCCATATCCCATTAAATCCTACTTTTGTTTAATATATTATGATGTCGTCATCGTCAGACGTGTGAGTCTTTTCTCGCAACTTTTAACTAAGTACTTATGTGTTTAACTTAGTAGTTGGAATCCATACACTGATTAAAAATAGTAAAATTGCAAAAAGTTAGAGGGAAGTAGCGTTTTCAGGAGTATCCTGAAAATCGTGATCAATTTTTTTCTGAAAAGCTCAGATACAACCAAAACATTTATTAATTAGTTGACAATAGTGTTACATGTCGGTGTAACTGGTATGATCTTCATTTCGTGTCAAATCGATAGCCGATCGGTTAAAGTAGTGGTTCGATAAGTGCCCACAATTTTAGGGCATGTTATTGAATGATTTGACCAGGCCAAATATAGTTATGTAGGTATATCGCATTTTGTTACGCTTTTGAAATTTTAAAGCTTTTTTCAATTGTTTCAAACGTTTTTACCGTAGATTCTACTTCAATACTGTTACATGTCGGTGTGTCTGCAACCGAATGGTCTTTATTTCGTGTCAAATCGATAGCTGGTCGGTTAACAGTGGTTCGTTAAGTGCCCACAATCTTAGGGTGCGTTATTGAATTTGGCCGGCCCGAGTGGACGTTGCGTTTTGTTAAACCAGAAAAGTTACGTTTATTCGCAAAAAGAAGTGTTCATCATTAGGTACCTACGCACTTGAGATATGGTAAGTAATTTAATCTTTTTACTAGAGGAATTCACAAATGTCTGGTTGAAATACAATGTGAATGTGGGGATTTATGTCTTTTATATGTCACTTATTCAAAAAAAACCACATCAAAAAAGTAATAAATAATTCCTCACCAAATAAATAACGTAAGTACTTTGAAGTCGGGCGTGAAACATGTACAATGTTTTGTTGTTTTTGTTAAAACCCGCCCGACTTCAAAGTACTTACGTTATTTATTTGGTGAGGAATTATTTATTACTTTTTTGATGTGGTTTTTTAGAAGGCGGTTTATTTTTTTTATAAAAATAATTTTTATTTCACTCTTTTTAGTGCATCGTGCAGGCAATTTACGTGTTTTCTGGTAAATAGGTATGTGATCAAACTCAAAACCTCCTTTTTCGAAGTCGGTTAAAATACCTTGAGGTATCCCCTTTCCAACAAAACAAGAATCATCTAAATCGGTTTATAAACAAAGGAGTTATGCCTAAAGATACGTATTAAATTCACATAAAGTGGTAACGAAAACGACAGTATTTTCAAGATTTCCTGAAAACTACTGAACCGATTTCGAAATTTCAAAAAATGGGACCAACTTGGGAACCAACCTGATGTAATAACGAAATTTGAACCATTTCAATCGGTTCAGCCGTCTTCGAGTAATCGGTGGACATACATAAAAAAAAAAAAAAAAAAAAACATACATACAGACGAATAGAGAACCTCCTCCTTTTTGATTTAGAAGTCAGTTAAAAACCTTTTTCGATTGATTCTTCGTAAGATATTGGAAGATTATCTTATGGGGAAAATCGTAAAACTATGTATGTATATGTACTTTCTACGTCTTATTAAAAATAATTAAAACTCTTGTATTATTTGCAGCGAAGCACTTGTAATTCCATAAAACAGATGTCTGTCTCTCAAAAACTTGTAAAGACGTGTTCACAAAAACTCTCCAACGCCGAACTTCATTAAGTTCCACTAATGCCCTACAAATTACTACAATATAACGGCGGCTTAGGGCGTCGGCGCGTAACGAGAAAATTATTCCGAGTCTTAGCGGCCTTAATAAAAATTTGTTCGTCTGAGGGAATGAGACTAATGGCCTGCCGCCTTTAATATCGGTGGCTGAGTGTCAACTGACGTTTGTCTCGCGCGGGAGAAAAAAAAATCGGCCAAGCGCGAGTTGCACTCGCCCATGAAGGTTCCGTACCCACTTAACGTACCTAACGATTGTCTATACCTAGCCAAAATTCCATAGCTTATCATTTTTCGTCAGGAAAATATAACTTTGTTTTTCATAGTGTTTGTGTATGAAAGACATAGTTACATGTGCGGTTTTTGAAAATATGTTATATCTCAAAAAGTAGGTACTTACTATATTTCATTTGAACCAATTTTCATTGAAAGTTTTTATTAAGATCCATAACATAATTTTTTTCTAGATTTTTCAAAAGTTACACACATTTTACCACTTTGGAAGGCTCTATCTTTCAAAAGGTTGACTTGGAGAAAAAATGGTTGAGAAACCGTAAACGAATATGTTTGATTTAAAAAAATCTGTTTCAGTTCTATGTATGGGGAGCCCCCCTATTTTTTATTTATTTTTTATATTTTTGTATTAAAATCGTAAAGCGGTTCATTGAATACATCTAACTACCAAGTTTCAACTGTATAGTCTTAATAGTTTTGGAATAAAGTGGCTGTGACATACGGACGGACAGACGGACAGACATACAGACAGACATGACGAATCTATAAGGCTTCCGTTTTTTGCCATTCGGCTACGAAACCCCTAAAAAGCTCCATTTTAATAGACAGCGGCAGCATGTTAAGTTTTACTTGTTGATCAAACGCACACTTTTAATGTACTTACGATAGATAAACCTGTTGCATTGAAACTGTTAGGGCCCTTCTACATTGCGACTTTCTGCATCGATACAAACGCGATGACAGCCGCGCGAGTCGCGCGACTGAATCGGTGTATCGCTACTTTTTGTAAGGCGCCGCGGGTGAAAGTCTTTTGTCTGCATCGATGCTGTATCGCAGTATCAGTAAAAGTCCCAATGTTAAAGGGCCTTAATGCTTTATGATAAGTATTAATTATTTTTTATTTTTTTTCCCTAGTGTAAATATGAAAGTATCTATTACCTATTCTATTCCTGATTTTTTTCTTGTATTTACATATAACTGCATTGCATTAATATCAAATCATAATTTTATGACTTTGAAAAATTCTAAAGATATTTTTTGAACATAGGTAGGTAGATAACGAACAGAGATAACGAAAAACCTTAATGCTTGAAAGACTGTCATTTGTTTGAATTCATATGATACAGTCAAGCTCTCTGATAAGTTTTCTTATTTCACATGATGGCGACACACAAATTGTCTCGGCAAAGTCTAGGCAACATTCATGTAAATCTTGATTAAAGTGTATGACTCATACAAACATCAATCTTATCTAACTGTAACAATAAACAATTCAGCATATCTTACACCAAAACAATTTAATACACATTTTTCTATCTTCGTAAAATCAAGTCACAGTTGTCACAGTATAAAAATATGCGACCTCGCTTGACATACCACACCACAGACAATAAAATAACAAAGGCAAGTTCACATGGCGATTTAGACTGCCATATTTAACCGCGAGATGGCGCGATAGGCGCGGCGTGCGCTTACGACGATTTAATTCAACAACAAGAAAGCACCTTTGATATGCCGACAGCGGTAACCGAGGTTTAAAAGTATAAGGAAATTGATATCGTTTTTAAATCGTTACCTTAAGGAATGTTTTTTTATTTATGAGCCATCACCATAGTCATATATAAAGAAGGTACTGAGAAGCCCTACACTGGGATTCTATTAATTAAACAAGTAATTTTAGAGATATATGTGTTTACTGCGGCACCATGGCCGATATATTCTATCCACTACAACACGCGACCGCGGAATCGTCTAGACTAAAACAAACTACTCGCGTAATGACAATGCATTCGATATTTTTGAATACTATTTAAACATAAATCAACCATAGACAATGCAAGGAGGTATCATATCTTAACAATATGATACCACAGTACCTACACAAACAAAAAAAACTTATAAATTTGCTCTTGGCTACCTGCGATTGTAAGTCACAAAATAAACTCCAAAAATTTTACCTCCTCCGTGGTCTAGTGGTTTACACCACCGGTTACAGATCAAGAGGTCCCGGGTTCGATTCCAGTGGGGGTACATATTGTATTCGGTTTGGTTGGCGGTAGGACTTGTTCTTAGTCCACCTGGCTAGCTACCACCATGTTATCTAAGTCTGACGCCATAACAATGAATGTTTTCAGCATTGTTGTGTTCCTGATGCAGTTAGAGATAAGATACTTAGCCAGTTACTCAGTGATTGAGAATTCTGGGAGTAGTGCGCTTCCACCTTCAGTCAGACTTATCACCACTTAATGGCGTGATGAAGGCTAAGTGCTACCCCCTAGGCTTCTCTACTTATTAATACTGATTTTAAATGTCCCTAAACTTTTAAGAAAATTGAGCTTATTAAAAGCTTTTTCTAACATTAACTGAAAAAAGTGCAGGATTCATTCATATTCCACCAATTTCTTAAACATCAAGGACAATAATGGAATTATTTAGAGATAAGATACTTAGCCAGTTCCTCAGTGATTGCGGATTCCGGGAGTAGTGCGCTTCCACTTTCTATCACTACTAAACATCAGATGTGATGAAGGCTAAGTGCTACCCCCTAGGCTTCTCTACTAATTAATACTGATTTTAAATGTCCCTAAACTTTCAAGAAAATTGAGCTTATTGAAAGCTTTTTTAACATTAGCTGAAAAACTGCAAGTTTCATTCATTTTCCACCATTTTCTTAAACATCAAGGACAATAATGGAGCTATTGGAAGCTTAATTCAGTATATATAATATGTTCGTGAGTTTTAATACTCACCTATATTTATAGTTAGGCCTACTTCAGTTAATGTACATACATGACCTTATTAATGCGAAGTAACAACACAAACAATTTCTTTTTACCTACTAATAAAGCAGTTGAATTATGAAATGAAATGAAATGAAATGAAATGAAATGAAATGAAATGATTGAAATGATTATTTATTCACGGAAAACAGAGTAATACATAAGATTTGTTTAAATTTATAAAGTCCGTCTGTCTTGCCAACATTGGGCATGTGAAAATTAGGTACAGAGTTGTGAATATTGATATTAATGTTTATACTAAACAATTTTATAAGTAGATATTAGTTAAGTAAGTATGTCACATTATTGAAACCATTTATCATATTATTATAAAATTATGTCAACTAATTAGTTCGGTATTTATATCAATTTATATTCAAGAGCTTTATAGATATTATGTCATATTATTAAAATCATTTATCATATTATTATTATTATAAAATCATGTCAACTACCTACTTAATTCGATATTTAAGTCAACTTATAGTCTAGAAATTCTTTAACAGAGTAAAAGCATTTTTTAATAAGAAATTTAAATAATTCGCTTTTAAACGATTTAAAGGGAAGCTCTGTTAAGGAATGCGGTAACTTATTATAAATTCTTACACAGCTAGAATAACAATTTTCTTTATACAAGCTAGTTTGCATTTTAGGTAACAATAGCTTGCCACGGTGTCTTGCCGATTTAAAATTATCTTTTTTTTTTAATAAATATGGGTGCGCCTTAACGAACAAACAACATTCCAGAATATACATGCTGGGTAACGTGAGTACATTGAGTTTCGGAAACAATTCTCTGCACGACGTCAAAGGAGGGACATTACATATGGCACGGACACATTGTTTCTGTGATATAAACGCTCTGGGTACATCTACAGAATTGCCCCAGAGTAGTAGACCATATTTAAGAGTCGATGCGACATAGCCATGATATGCCATTAACGCGGCTTTTTGATTAACTTGTTTTGTCAGCCGCCAAAGAGCATATGCAAAACGATTTATTTTTTTGCATACCTTAGTGATGTGTTTTTTCCATCTACATTGGTTATCAATTAAAATACCTAAAAAGGTCATTTCATCAGTTTCCATTATTGCTTCATTGTTAATTGTCAGAGTTAGATTATTTTCTTTTTGTTTTTTATTGTAAAATCTCATGTATTTCGTTTTTTTAAGATTTATTTGTAAATTATTTGCTTCTAACCAGTTGGTGATATTGATTAGAGTATTATTTACGTCCTCATTATAATTTTCATTGTGTCCTTTTTCTATGATAACCGAAATATCATCCGCAAATAAATGTATCTGATGATTTGTAACATAAGGTAGGTCGTTGATGTAAATGATAAATAATAGCGGACCTAGAATAGTACCTTGCGGGATTCCTACGTTATTTTCAACAGTAGATGATTTAAATGCAGTTTCTTCTTTGAACTTATTTATATTTTTTAGTTCTACATATTGACGTCTATTTTGAAGATACGATTTAATCCACTGTAGTGCTATACCTCTCAGACCATATTTTTCGCATTTTAATAGCAATATTTCGTGTGAAACAAAGTCGAACGCTTTGGTCATATCGAAAAACACTGCCATAGATTCCTTGTTTTGATCAATGTTTTCAGTTATTTTACTCATTAATTTGAAAACTGTGAGAGCTGTAGATTTGCCTTTACGAAAAGCATTTTGTTCGTCTCTCAGTATGTTAAATTTCTCCAGAAATTCAGAAAGTCTTTTTTGCATAGCTTTTTCAAATATTTTTGCAATAAGAGGTATTAATGCTATAGGCCTATAATTTTCTATTTTATCTTTTTCATCTTTTTTGAACACAGGTTTAATAATCGATAATTTTAGGATTTCTGGAAAAGTTCCCTCAGTGAACGAAAGATTTATTAAATTACTCAAAATTTCAGATAGGATAATAGCGCAGTATTTAAGTATATTAGTGGGGAATTCATCAAAACCCACCGATGGTGTGTTGTTTAGCGATCTAATTATTCGAAATATCTCGTCTGGTGTAGTAGGGTAAAGAAAAATGGATGCGTCAACAGATTGAATATTATTATTGAATGTCAAATTTGGATTAGATGTTTTTGTTTTATTTGTTAATTTAATAAAGAACTTATTGAAGTCATTAGCAATGTCAACAGGGTCAGAAATAGAAATGTCATTACGGGTTATTTTATTTATGTAATTATTGCCATGTCCAGATTGTTCATAGGATTTAATTATGTTCCATGTTGCCTTAGAAATATTTTTGCTTCTTCTAAGGTAAGCTTCATTGTTTATTTGTTTTGATTTATTAATACAGTTCCGCAGGGCACGGGAGTAATTACGGTAAGAAGCTTTGGTAGATTTACAAGGCTTTTTGTAATACTGAAATCGTAGTTTCCTCTTAGTTATACAAGATTTTTTTAGGCCATCAGTAATCCATTTGCAAACGTTTGGTTTGTTATTTAGTTTAATTTTACGCAAAGGGAAGCATAATTTAAAGAATAAAATTATAGTTTCATGAAAAATATTAAATTCCGTATTCAGATCTGTCGCTTCATATACATCAGACCACGAAAGACTAGATATTGCCTCTGCAAACTTTTTTTTATTTTCAAAACTAAAGTCTCTTTTATATATGTACTGGGCTTTAATTTCATTTTGTGCATTTTGTATATTCATACTAAGTGTCTGACAAGTTTCATGATCTGATAATCCTAGAAGATGGGTTTTGCCTATGGCAGTGGGATCATTACTATTTATTTGGTCTAGGCAGGCTTTTTTCCGCGTAGGTTCATTAATATGTAACGTAGTTCCATAATTTTGGTTTATCCTAATGTACTCCGATACTACGTGATTTTCTTTTAAAATATTTATGTTAAAATCGCCAGCTATGACAATTTTTGTATTTCTTTTATATCTCAATTTAGAAAGGAGTAATTCAAAACGGTTTAGAAACAAATATGGATTGGATGTGGGAGTTCGGTATATACAGATGAATATACATTTTATGCTTGGAATCTCTATACCGCAGCATTCAAACGAATTTTCAATACATAATTCTTTAAGATAAGGGATTTTTTTATGTTCGAAGCTAATTTTACATAGGATGCAAGCTCCGCCCCGTCGTTGATTTGGTCTAGAATAGTAGTCGGCTAAGGAAAAGCCGTTTAAATGCACGTTCTTTTCTTCTCCGGATTTTAAAAATGTTTCCGTTAGACAAATGATGTCAATCCCTTGTCCTTTTTCACCTAATTCATCAATAGCTATCTGAAAATTATCCAATTTACTCAGTATACCAGCAGCATTCTGATGGAAAACTGTAACAGACTTAGTTTGTTTATTTTCTCTTTTAGTTACGAAAAAATGAATTATTTGTTGACAAGCAGTTTTGAGAATTATTTATGTTACCCGTAGTATTTTTTTGCGATTCCTTTATTTTATATGCTGAGTTTGAAAATCGACTATTTTTATGCGGATTTCTACGAAAATAATCTAGTATAGTAGTTTGTACTGTTGCCTTGGCATAGTTATTGTTACCCAATACGCTTCTAGTTCTCATATTGTCGCTATTATTACATAAGGTTTTATGATTTTTTTTCTTGTTAAATGGTAAGAATTTTTCGTCATAATCGATCGAGTCAATGGTAAAATTAATTTTTCGAGCAATGTCAATTAAATAATTATTTGAGTTCGAATTTAGATACGTACAATTACTAAAGTTTTTACAGATCATTTTAATGTTCCAATTTAATAGCGCTACATTAATTAATTTATTGTTTAGTACATTTAAAACAATAACTGAATAATTCTGCAGTTTCTTTAAGGTACTGGACAATTCAATACATAATTTTGTAGGATTTATGTCATTTTCGCCAACGCATATAATGATTTTATCACTCGAGCCGAAAATAAAACTTTCACATCCTTTCAGTACTTCCTCTGCTGGGGCAAATGGTTTAGTGATTGCCGATATACTATACTTCTCATAAGAACTGTTTCTCCTAGAATGTGTCAGTTTTATCGCCAGTTCTGAGCATTGCTGCGTACCGAAGATCCTAATTTTTTTCGCATTATTTGTTGGTGTTTCCTTCTTTGTATCACATGCAATCGGGGTTTTATTGAGCTCTTTGTCATTTGTTTGTATAGCTTTCTCTAGACATAATTTTTTTGGTGACAAATTATGTTGCGATGGTGAGTTTGTGCAGGAAAAATCTAATTGTTTTCTTTGAGTAATTGATTTTTTTCGTTTTCTTTGTGATTGAGATGTTATATTATTATTGGGAGTATTAGAACAAATGTGTAATAGTTCATGGGTCGTTCTACTTTTCATTGCAGATAAATGAGTCTAAGTATTTGCGAAACAGAAAAAAAATAACCTTAAGCCAATTCTATAATTACTTGCAAAATGTATTGGTTAACTAACATTTATTGATAATTTATAGTGTGTCGAGCATTATGATCTATAGTTTTGAGTAATTTGTAGATTTATTGATCTAGGGTAGTAAAAATGTACACCTCTGTTACTAGAAGTATTTATTTTTTATTTTCATATCTCAATCAGTTTTATAATCAACTTTGGTAGCTACATTGATTACAGTTTCTATGCTTTTAAAAACATGCAAAATTAAAAAGATAAGTAAAAGCAATTTAAAAAAATTAGATTAACAAAACAACTCTGTTACTAATGGTCGAAACCAAAGCCAAATTTTTTAAATGTTTCTTTTAACATTAGTGTGAAAACTATTTAACTTTATGAGGTTATGTAGATATAGTTACAAAACAATATTACATTTTAATTTTATTTTTTTAATATCAATGAACTGGGTTTTTTTCAATGAGTTTGACTAATCAATTTGGGACAGCAAAGTAACAGAGCTGTAAAAATCAACAGAGTTGTAACTTTAGATTCAGTCTCAAGAATAATAAGTTATCTAAACGGTTTTTTTCAGTTAACTTAACATATTAACTTAAATAAAATAAATAAATAAATAATATTATAATAAATAAACTGTAATTAGTACACTTATCAATAATCAACAGGACATAATATAAATAATCATCAAGACACATAATCATAATTATCCTCATATCAATAAAGTTAACAATCTCTTCTTACTTTTCAAAAACTTTTAAGGGAGTATCATACTCTTGATTTTAAAACGTTCTGTCTGGGTATTGGTTACCGTTTTCGCAAATATCCTTGCTTTACTAAGCTATCACGAATAATTTCCGTTTTCTTTTTGGAGATTATAACAGGATTCTCTTCACAAATTTTCTGAATAGTCATTCTCTCTTTTACACTTTTAACTTTTTTGTAGCGGTTTTAATAGCATTAGACAATGCTACGTATTTGTCATAATTATGGGGTTTTTCACTTCGCTTTGCTCTATTGTACCTCTTTCTGTATTTCTCATACTTCTTTTTCATATTATCCAATTCTTCTTTTAGTTTCAAGTTATCTGTAAGTATATAATTTTGATCTGTTTCTTTTTATTTGTTTTCGCCCTCGTTGAGAAGCTGGTGATGGTACAAATCTATCATCTACACTTGGACTAGCAATGTTATGATGTAGAGATCCTCTTATCGATATCGGTGTAGAAAGACGGCGTGGTGTATCGCGATTAGGTGCGGCGAGCCGTGGGATACTGGCCGTCTCACTTAAATTAGTTGGAGAAGGTAATCTTGACGACGAGATTCCAGGAGATGACTCGGGTGTAGCCATGATAATACGTAGTGCTTTCTGATGGTATTTTCTTTTGAATTTGCAATTCGCCACTTTTCTCTTCATTCTACGGTGCTCGCGTAGTGTCATGTCCTTTACAATTTTTTTTAGCATGGTATCTTGCCAAATCTTTTTGTTTTGCCTCAGCTTCCTTCACCGGATCTTTTTTGCGTCTCTCTCTATATCTTCGCTGTTTCTCAGCGCGTTTTAGAGGCATAGTTACGTGCTGTTACGTCTAAAACATTAATTTATATTAAATACTACTGATTTGCATAATAATAATAAGTCATAGCAAGATAGTATGACAAATACAACTCTGTTACTAAACGTACAACTCTGTTACCACACCAGAGTAACATAGTTGTACAGTAACAGAGTTGTAAATTTTATGAGTTGTGTAGAATATATCTTAAAACCATAATGCTTATTAAGAATTTACATGGCATTGTTATAAATTAACCATTGGTCTTCGTAATCAGTATAAATTTAGTAGATAAAGACTAAATACTTACAGAAATATTCGGGTAACAGAGTGCACACAGAATAAACACACGCACGTGGTTACGCGAACCTTGGTTGACTGAATCCGCCATGTTGATTCCCCTCACCGCGGGAAGAGCAGCACTTATGAATGACACCTCGTAATGCCTACTCGCACGAAAAGAATAATGCCATCTGTATTTTTATTCCGAAATCACTATGGTAACAGAGCATAGCGATAAAATCGTAAGTTGCCAGGGACAAAATATTAAATAATTACTTAAAATGAAATGCCTAAGTAAAAAATTCAAATGTAATTCGCATTACTGCGTGTATTCACTATCTTTTATTTAATTAAATAAAATTGCGAACGTTAGACCAGAATTTTTGAGATTTTACTTTTTTGTCGTAATACCTTAGTGCTTGGGACACGAGTAAATACTATGAAAAACAACTCTGTTACCGGTAAAAACAACACTGTTACTAAATTTAACAAAATTACAAACATTATCTCAAGAAATGCTTAGAGTAGACATATTATGAGACTGATTTTAGTTCTAAAAGTTTTATAATAATGTGTATTTTGTAAATATAATTTAGGGTTTGTTACTATCATGTGCCTGGGACATGTTTATCTGCAATGAAAAGTAGAACGACCCTCATTTATTCTTAATTCGTTAATTTTAATTGTATTCTGTAGGCGATTATTTTCTTGTGATAAATTTTCAACTTCGTTGTGTGCGCTGTTTAGTTGAGTTTTTAAATCTTCTATGACTTGTTTTAGCTTGCTTTCTTCGTCGAATTTTGTCGATAAATCGGGCAAGCTATTTACACGGTGATGAGATGTGAGGGAAATAGGTGATGAGGTGCTGTCAAAGTCAGGTAGGGATTCGTATGAGGAATTATTAATTTCCTTATTTATCCTTTTTCTAATTGTAATATTGTCTTCCATTTTGTCTTCCATTTTGTAGCAGTTCCAATGACGGAAAACGTGAAGTAAATGTAGGATTTCAAATTATAATTATAACATTTAAACTTTAAAAATGAAAATAAAGAATCGTATCTTGAGGTTTGAACTCGGGATGCAAGCAGTACGGGGTATGTGACGCACGTCGCAGGTTGAGTATCTGTACCGCTGAGCTAGCGAACACTTAACTTCAATGACAAAATTAAGCGTTACTATCCACTACTTTGATATTATCGTGTTTAGTCGGTGGCCTCTCGTAAGTAGTCGTTTCGTCTTTCAACATGAGTCAGCTGAGTCACAGTTGTTTGACACTGCACTGTTTAGATACACTGTTTGCACAACGAAATAGGTTTTAGCTTCTACAATGTAAGGCTTACAATGGCTTGCATTGTTTATAATATTTGAATCGAATTAACGTTCGGCTTTTATGTATTTTAAGGAAATCACTCTGTACACTGGGTATTTTATTATTATTTAGGTGTATCACTGATTTTAAGAATGTTTGTTAGGTTATTTATTGACAATTGTTTTGTTTTATTGCTTATTTAAGTGTTTTTTTACACTATCACTTCACACTGATTTTTCACTCTTCTTAACTTGTTTTTGTTTGAGATAACATTAGTATGTTATATTTACAAAGCACTTTATACAATAAATCAATAATAGGAGTTGAAAACGAGATTTTACTATTTTTAAACTATAATTTGTAGGGAGCTCACTGTTAGCATGACGCTAGCGCCATCTGGACTCCTGGTATCTCCTGGACCTCCATGTACACAATCGATTGAATAGGTAGGTATCCTTAAGAGATTTTTTTCAGATTCGTTCTAAACCAAACAAAAAACAATTTTTGGTGACAAACCCATAAAAACGTGATGCCGATTCCAAAATTTCGGCTTAACGAAAGTGACAGTCATGACAATCTCATAATTCGGCAAGGACAAGCGCCGAGGTCGTGACTGACGGTCGTGACGTCGGACAGATAGACACACAAACATACACAACGACGCAACAGTCAAAAACTCCTATGTAACTTCGGTTCGTCACGAATTAATGACATAATTCGACCAAATGTGACTTGAATCGATGTTCGATTGTTGAATCGTTGTTGGAAGCGCCAAGCGACAAATTGATAGCTTAAACCCATAACTTAGATTTCAAGGTACTTTTTCCAAAAAAAATCACATTAAACTAAAAAATATTAGGTCGGTACATACAAGACCGATGTTATAACTTGGGTCTGTCTGTCACAAATAAATGATATAATTCGACCAAATCTGACTGAAATCTTAATGTTCGATTTCGGGTGTTGGAAGCGTTAAACGACAAATAGATGAATTAAATACTTACTATTTTTTTTAACTAACTCAGATTTCATGGTTCTTTAACCAAATAAGATTTTTTGGTTAGTTTTTGGACATTTAACCAAAAAAAGTAATAGACATAGGTAGGTAGGTATATCATGTACACGACCGATGAAACAGTAAGAAACTTCTAGGTATGTAGGTAACTTTGGTCCGTCACGATTAATTAATTAATTTGACCAAATGTGACTTCAAATTGTCGTTCGACTCAAATTGCGGGTGTTGGAAGCGCGAAGTGACAATTTGATGACTTACTAACCCCATTACAACTGAGAGCTAAAGTTATGACCAAGAATCCTAACATTCAACTTCAATTAAAATTAAAATGTCAATACTATCTAGACTTGTATAGAGAAACAAGGATCTTTTGGGACTTGGATGACATTCACAAGAGCTTTAGTTGAGTGATTGACCAGCTAGAAGAGGGTTAGTTAGTACTAGTACTCAATTTTGACCACGCGCCAAAAGATGCTTGTCGCATACCTAGTTGGCTTATAGAACGCCTAATTTCCTTTTTTTTTCCTATTCACTGCAGTCCCAAAGCTTACCTGCAGTTGTTGGATTTTTTGAATTTCAAGACTTCCTTTCTAAGCTTAGGTAATTATAGGTAAGTATAACCATTTTCTTTATGCCTAATTATTAGAACATCTTCACTTTCAACTTTCCTTGTAATTAAATTAATCAATTTATTGTTAAGGGCCGGCGGTAAGTGAAAAGCGTAAAACAGCTTTCAGGGTTTTAAACTTTGAACATAGAATTAACGACAAATATTACTTTAAAAAATATGATAGTGAACAGGAATAGTTACTCTACAATAACACCGTGGAAAATTTTAAATATTTTACTCACGTTAATGGCAAAAAAAACGCAAACTTCACTAAAAACAGTGAAATCAACGTTTTTTGTTTTAAAGATATTGTTAAAGAAAAATAATCTTTTTAGTAATATTTAATGTTAAATTAAATGACAATGAAACATAGAATTGATTCACCGCGCCATATTTTCCGTTTTTTATATAAATTGAGAACAATCTGGCGTCAAAGATTGACAATTTTGAAGCGCGCTTCGCTCATACATTTTCGTATAGAACGCGAAGATAAATAAAACATTGTTTATATACAAGCCGCCCTAGGAGCAAAATTTAGTAAGCCCGCTGATTTCAAGGTGAGAGCACGTCGCTTTTTCTCAGCTTCTGACACTCGAAATCAGACTATCTGTACACAAACACTTTGAGCGGTGGTAAAGAAAAGGTAGGTAAAGTAAAATTTCCAAAAATCCGGAAAGCGATACAAATATCAGGACATAATTAGTTTTCCACTCAACAATTTGTTTGATACGTCATCACATCAGATATCTGGTCAAATGCTGGAGCCAGGAAGTGGCTGATGGAACTACTCACCAATTCAACGTACGTAACCACTTTGAATCGTCTAGATGAAAAGTCTTGTGCAAAGTAGTTTCGAAAGTCTGATGCTGGAGTCAGGAGGTGGTTGATGGAACTCTTCAACGATCCAACGTAAACACTTCGAGTTTGGGCTTATTTGAATCGTCTTGATGAGAACTCTTGTGCCAAGTAGTTTCCAAGGTCAAATTCTGGAGCCAGTAAGTGGCTGATGGAACTCTTCATCAATTCAACGTAAACACTTCGAGTTTGGGCTTGTTTGAATAGTCTTGATGAGAACTCTTGTGCCAAGTAGTTTCGAAAGTGTGATGCTGGAGTCAGGAGGTGGTTGATGGAACTCTTCAACGATCCAACGTAAACACTTCGAGTTTGGGCTCATTTGAATCGTCTTGATGAGAACTCTTGTGCCAAGTAGTTTCCAAGGCCAAATTCTGGAGCCAGTAAGTGGCTGATGGAACTCTTTATCAATTCAACGTAAACACTTCGAGTTTGGGCTCGTTTGAATCGTCTTGATGAGAACTCTTGTGCCTAGTAGTTTCGAAAGTCTGATGCTGGAGTCAGGAAGTGGTTGATGGAACTCTTCAACGATCCAACGTAAACATTTCGAGTTTGGGCTTATTTGAATCGTCTTGATGGAAACTCTAGTGCCAAGCAGTTTCGAAGATAATGCTGGAGTCAGGAGGTGGTTGATGGAACTCTTCAACGACTCAACGTAACCACTTCGAGTTTGGGCTCGTTTGAATCGTCTTGATAAAAACTCATGTGCCAAGTAATTTCCAAGGTCAAATTCTAGAGCCAGTAAGTGGCTGATGGAACTCTTCATAAATTCAACGTAACTACTTTGAGTTTGGGCTCGTTTGAATTGTCTTGATAAGAACTCTTGAGCCAAGTTGTTTCCAAGGTCAATTGCTGGAGCCAGGAAATGGTTGATGGAACTCTTCAATGATTCAACGTAACCAGTTTGAATTGTCTTGATGAGGACTCTTGACAAGAAAACAGGAACGCAATGTTAAAAATTTTAAAAAATCCAAGATTGCGGTCCACTTTTTTGTGTGTGGGGCCAATTTTGGCAAAACTTGGGTTTTGGTACTATTTTGTCAAAAAAACAGCAACGCAATGTTAAATATTTAAAAATCCAAGATGGCGGCCAACTTTGTTGTTTGTGGGCCGATTTTGATAAAACTCGGTTTTGGGTATTATTTTGACAAGAAAACAGGAACGCAATGTTAAAATTATTGAAAAGTCCAAGATGGCGGCCAACTTTTTTGTTTGTGGGCAGATTTAAATGAAACACGGTTTTTGGTACTATTTTGACAAGAAAACAGCAACGCAGTGTTAAAAATATTAAAAAATCCAAGATGGCGGCCAACTTTTTTTGTTTGTGGGCCGATTTTGATAAAACTCGGTTTTGGGTACTATTTTGACAAGAAAACAGGAACGCAATGTTAAAATTATTGAAAAGTCCAAGATGGCGGCCAACTTTTTTGTTTGTGGGCAGATTTAAATGAACCTCGGTTTTTGGTACTATTTTGACAAGAAAACAGCAACGCAATTTTAAAAATATTAAAAAATCCAAGATGGCGGCCAACTTTTTTGTTTGTGGGCCGATTTTGATAAAACTCGGTTTTGGGTACTATTTTGACTAGAAAACAGGAACGCAATGTTAAAATTATTGAAAAGTCCAAGATGGCGGCCAACTTTTTTGTTTGTGGGCCGATTTAAATGAAACTCGGTTTTTGGTACTATTTTGACAAGAAAACAGCAACGCAATGTTAAAAATATTATAAAATCCAAGATGGCGGCCAACTTTTTTGTTTATGGGCCGATTTTGATGAAACACGGTTTATGGTATCATTTTGATAGGAAAACAGGAACGCAATTTTAAAATATTAAAAAATCCAAGATGGCGGCCAACTTTTTTGTTTGTGGGCCGATTTTGATGAAACACGGTTTATGGTATCATTTTGATAAGAAAACAGGAACGCAATTATAAAATATAAAAAATCCAAGATGGCGGCCAACGTTTTTGTTTATTTATGGGCCGATTTTGATAAAAGTTGATTTTTGGAACTACTTAAACATGAAAACAGTAAAATTGACTCCAGACGAGAAAGCTCTTCAACAGTCAACAGCACTGACACGAAATTTTATTTATGTAAGTTATTTAAATTTTTACTTTTTTCCATTCACAATGCAGTTTTTATCATAGAAAAATGGAAAATAAAGTATTTAGAAAAAATTGACCCGTCTCACAACCAGCTCCGATGGGACTCGAACCCATTTCCATTTTTCTTTATATATGCATTCAATTATGGTGGGTGATCCTGCACGGTGCACCTAAGGTTGGCCCCGGACGCGAGAACTCTGCAACGGTCAATAGCCATGAAATTTTCTATAAGCAATCCTTTATGATGGCCTGTTAAGTTTCTGTTGGTCTCGATTTAGTTCAACAGTAAAAATTAAATAATTATAACTAAAAAAATTAAATAAACAAAAAAAAATATACAAGCTTTTATTAGTTAAAACTAAAAAGTTTAAAAAATGTTTAATTCAGATTGGAAATATGCCGTTTTATATTTCTAAGCCACTAAAGCTCCTTCGTCAATATCAAAATAATCCCATATCGCAATTACATATTTTATAACCCTGAAACTTTATAAGTATCATTTACTTACTGTGCCCGCGACTTCGTCCGCGTGGTATGGTGGCTTTCGGCAGCATTTTTTATTTTTTGGCATATTATTTTGCAAATACACTTAGGCATATTGCCCGTTCCCCCACATACGCTGCGCTACGCCGCCGCCGCTCATTGTGTATGGTGCGCGGCGTTTGGAAAGTTTCTTACTTCCGTTAATTTCAGTTTCACATTTTGTAATGACTCCGTAAATCTTTGTTTTTCTATTATCATTTTATTTTGTGGGCCGTAAGCTTTTTGTCGACGTCATTACACAAAAACTTTCATTCTCTATTTTTACCACCTGCTTAGTTTTCAATATTTACAGTAATTTTGCTCCACCAATTTTAAATTAAAAGTTAGAATCGCACCGTCCTCTTTTTTAATGCTCTTCTCTGTGCCATTTCTAGAAGCTACCGTGTAAATGCAATCTGTGACATGGTCGAATAAAAATGGAGATTTTTTGTGGCAGTAAAAATTTAGTTTTATTTATTCGAACGCATCGAATTAGTGGACACCACCTTTAGAGTAAAATTAATACAAACTTTGAATGTCGTATTTATTTGTATCTAATCAAAAGCCTAAATAATAAGTTTCAAGTTTCTAGCTTTAAAATTAACGTAATTTTCATACAAATTTTCGTCTCCTATTTCAACCCCTTACAGACCTTTTTTCGCATTAAAAAGCAGCTTATGTTTTTTCTCAGGCTCTAGATTATCTCCGTACCAAATTTTATTGAAATCGGTTCAGTAGTTTAGGTGTGATTGCGTAACACACAGACAGACAGAGTTACTTTCGCATTTAAAACATTTGTGTACGTAGTATGTAATATATTTCAATTTATATTAATTGTGTACTAGTCACTGTTTCAAGCTTTCAAATAAAAGCGTGTTACATTTTAATAACGGCAAAAGAGAGAGAAAAAACTAAAGTTAACAACCTTTTTGACCTTTTGTAATTTTTTACACTGCGTTCTTGTTTTATTGTCAAAATAGTACCAAAAACCGAGTTTCATCGAAATCGGCTTATAAAAAAAAGAGTTGGCCGCTATCCTGGATTTATTTTTATTTTTAACATTGCGTTTTAGTTTTCGTGTCAAAATAGTACCAAAAACCAAGTTTCATCGAATTCGGCCCACAAACAAAGAAGTTGGCCGCCATCTTAGATTTTTTAATATTTTTAATATTGCGTTGCTGTTTTCTTGACAAAATAGTACCAAAACCCAAGTTTCATCGAAATTGACCCACAAACAAAAAAGTTGGCCGCCATCTTGGATTTTTTAATATTTTTAATATTGCGTTGCTGTTTTCTTGACAAAATAGTACCAAAACCCGAGTTTCATCGAAATTGACCCACAAACAAAAAAGTTGGCCGCCATCTTGGATTTTTAATATTTTTAATATTGCGTTGCTGTTTTCTTGACAAAATAGTACCAAAACCCGAGTTTCATCGAAATTGACCCACAAACAAAAAAGTTGGCCGCCATCTTGGATTTTTTAATATTTTTAATATTGCGTTGCTGTTTTCTTGACAAAATAGTACCAAAACCCGAGTTTCATCGAAATTGACCTACAAACAAAAAAGTTGGCCGCCATCTTGGATTTTTTAATATTTTTAATATTGCGTTGCTGTTTTCTTGACAAAATAGTACCAAAACCCGAGTTTCATCGAAATTGACCCACAAACAAAAAAGTTGGCCGCCATCTTGGATTTTTTAATATTTTTAATATTGCGTTGCTGTTTTCTTGACAAAATAGTACCAAAACCCGAGTTTCATCGAAATTGACCCACAAACAAAAAAGTTGGCCGCCATCTTGGATTTTTTAATATTTTTAATATTGCGTTGCTGTTTTCTTGACAAAAGAGTACCAAAACCCGAGTTTCATCGAAATTGACCCACAAACAAGAAAGTTGGCCGCCATCTTGGATTTTTAATATTTTTGATATTGCGTTGCGTTGCTGTTTTTTTGGCAAAATAGTACCAAAAACTGAGTTTCATTAAAATCAGCTAACCAACAAAAAAGTTGGCCGCCATCTTGGATTTTTTAATAATTTTGACATTTCGTATCTGTTTTCTTGTCAAAATAGTACCAAACACCGAGTTTCATCAAAATTGACCTTACAAAAGAGTTGGCCGCCATCTTAATTTTTTTAATATTTTTAACATTTCGTTGCTGTTTTCTTGTCAAAATAGTACCAAAAACCGAGTTTCATCTAAATCGGCCCACAAACAAAAAAGTTGGCCGCCATGAAGAGCTCTCATGAAGACAATTCAAACGAGCCCAAAAATGAACTTGTTACGTTAAACGGTTGAAGAGTTCCATCAGCCACTTCCTGGCTCCAGCAATAGAGCTTGGAAACTACTTGGCAAAAGAGTTCTCATCAAGACAATTCAAACGAGCCCAAACTCAAAGTGGTTACGTTTATTTGTTCAGGAGTGCCATCATCCACTTCCTGACTCCAGCATCAGACCTTCGAAACTACTTGGCACAAGAGTTCTCATCAAGACGATTCAAATAAGCCCAAACTCGAAATGTTTACGTTGGATCGTTGAAGAGTTCCATCAACCACCTCCTGACTCCAGCATCAGACTTTCGAAACTACTTAGCAGAAGAGTTCTCATCAAGACTATTCAAACAAGCCCAAACTAGAAGTGTTTACGTTGAATTGATGAAGAGTTCTATCAGCCACTTACTGGCTCCAGAACTGGACCTTGGAAACTTCTTGGCACCAAAGTTTTGATCAAGACCATTCAAATGAGCCCAAGCTCGAAGTGGTTACGTGGAATTGATAAAGAGTTCCATCAGCCACTTACTGGCTCCAGAATTTGACCTTGGAAACTACTTGGCACAAGAGTTCTCATCAAGACGATTATAATAAGCCCAAACTCGAAGTGTTTACGTTGGATCGTTGAAGAGTTCCATCAACCACCTCCTGACTCCAGCATCAGACTTTCGAAACTACTTAGCAGAAGAGTTCTCATCAAGACTATTCAAACAAGCCCAAACTAGAAGTGTTTACGTTGAATTGATGAAGAGTTCTATCAGCCACTTACTGGCTCCAGAACTGGACCTTGGAAACTTCTTGGCACCAAAGTTTTGATCAAGACCATTCAAATGAGCCCAAGCTCGAAGTGGTTACGTTGAATTGTTGAAGAGTTCCATCAACCACCTCCTGACTCCAGCATCAGACGTAGGAAACTACTTGGCACAAGAGTTCTCAGCAAGACTATTCAAATGAGCCCAAACTTCCAACTGGTTACGTTGAAATGTTGAGGAGTTCCTTTGACTGTCTGTAAGATGCTGTATCAGCCCCCAGATGTCAAACATGGCAAATCAAATGCATCAAATACGTAAAGTTACTTTCTGACAAAAAAAAGAGTTATTACTTTTTAAATTTTCTGAATTACATTTTTTCGTGCTAGGGCGGAGAAGTTTGTGTGAGTGAAGGCACACATGTACAGATTAGCTTCGTCAATACCTACACGCTGGCTTACAGCCGGCCCTTAAGACTTAAAGTTGTCATAGACCGCGTAGGTAACTTTTTCCTATCAAACCTTTTTATTGCAAACTCAAAGTTTACTGCCAGTAAGTAGTTCTTCACTTGAATTTCATGAATAACGAATACAACCCATTATGATACTCTTTGGTTAGCAAATTAAAAACAAAAGCTTCGGTTTCCCGGTAAGGTTGTAAGTCTCCCGCGCGCTACCGTCAGCCATTTTGTCAGAACCTTCATGCGATGGTATCAGCCGGTGTCGGGTTGCGCGCGCGGCTGTTTACGACGACGCCTAGCTTCCCTTGTCTCAGTTTTATGATTTTATTATGAATGGTTGTCAGGTGGTTGCAATACGAATTATGATGTTAAAACTAAGTACCGACAACAATATTGCTTAAGGAAGTTAAGATGACCATGCTTTTCCTTGATTGAAGACTAAACACAACTTGTTTTTGTTTCAGGTGCTCAAAGCAGAAGAACAGCCGCTGGTTTGGCTATGGAGCTATTTGAGCAGCACCAAGGCACACACATACTTCAGGTAGGTAATGCATAAGAAATATCATGGTTTATATGATTTATTCATGGGCTAAGTCATCGCAGTGGAGTGGTCCACTGAATATACTCAGTGAATACATATTACAAATATCACAAATATTTTATGCGTGGCATTGTTTAAAAGTTTTAGGTCAGTAAATAAGTAGTTTATTAACATATTATAGTCACTTTATTTTAATTTTTAGTTTTTTGCATTCACAATGCAATTTTTATTACAGAAAAATGGAAAATGAAGTATTTAGAAAAAATCGACCCGTCTCACAACTAGCTCCGATGGGACTCGAACCATATCGAGAAAAATATCTCCACATTGATGAAATTAACGCTGACTATACAGCGTGTAAGAAGTATTGGATAAATTCGACGCTTCTCGTAACGACTCCGTAGCTCAGTGGTTAGAGCAGTCGCCCGGAAAGCGAAAGGTCGTGGGTTCGAGTCTCATCGGAGCTAGTTGTGAGACGGGTCGATTTTTTCTAAATACTTCATTTTCCATTTTTCTGTAATAAAACTTGCATTGTGAATGCAAAAAACTAAAAATTAAAATAAGTTGCAATAGTAATTTCATCTTTAGCGATTGCCAAATACCTGGAAAGGTATTTCTTTCGCGTGTGAGGGTAGTAATATCTCCACATTGATGAAATTAACGCTGACTATACAGCGTGTAAGAAGTATTGGATAAATTCGACGCTTCTCGTAACGACTCCGTAGCTCAGTGGTTAGAGCAGTCGCCCGGAAAGCGAAAGGTCGTGGGTTCGAGTCCCATCGGAGCTAGTTGTGAGACGGGTCGATTTTTTCTAAATACTTCATTTTCCATTTTTCTGTAATAAAAATTGCATTGTGAATGCAAAAAACTAAAAATTAAAATAAGTTGCAATAGTAATTTCATCTTTAGCGATTGCCAAATACCTGGAAAGGTATTTCTTTCGCGTGTGAGGGTAGTAATATCTCCACATTGATGAAATTAACGCTGACTATACAGCGTGTAAGAAGTATTGGATAAATTCGACGCTTCTCGTAACGACTCCGTAGCTCAGTGGTTAGAGCAGTCGCCCGGAAAGCGAAAGGTCGTGGGTTCGAGTCCCATCGGAGCTAGTTGTGAGACGGGTCGATTTTTTCTAAATACTTCATTTTCCATTTTTCTATATTATAGTCATTTCAGAAGATGTCACCAAACCCGGTCAAAAAGCGTCATTGTGACATTGAAATGCACAATCTAATGTGTTTACTTTCGTTGTGGCCACAAAAAGTGTCTCGAACTACAAAAGGCGAAACGAACTTGACTCATTGCACAACCAACTTCACGGTTTTTATAGTCCAAACACACAATAGCACACGTTCAATAGCTTTGTGACACACACAAGAATAGATTTACAAAATACCAATTTGATATTTCACCGATTTCACTAAAAATTTCATAACTCTAAAATTAATCAAACACACGCTTTCTGGGGCATTCTCAATACAAAGATAGGGTTAACCGAGAAAAAAAATAATAGCTATTATACTTACTGTCATTCGATCACGTAAATTATCATTTTGTGCAATCGGTTTGTGTCATTATAATGTTGTGGGTGCTGCGGTTTCTATTCCGAGCTGAAAATTCTGTGGACGTGATTCCTTGGTACGATTTACTTTTTTTTTATAATGTTGGCAAACGCAACCTTTTGCGGGACAAATGTTTCTATTTTGAGGAAAAAATAAGGACGTGCATGAAGGCACGCGCACTAGCAAATCATTGTTTGTTGTTGCAATCTGCAATTTTGGTGTTACTGTGAATAGACAATGAACTAAGTAACTAGTCCCGCGGCTTTTGAATGTCTATAATACCAAACTTTGCAGAAACTTCAGAAGCCTCAATTATGTCAGGCTGTTGGATTATGGTTAATGATAATGACAATATTGGTAGGTACAGGAGTATTCCACCAAAATGTCTCATACAGATGCTTGCTGACGACACTTGCTGACTGCTGCAGACAGGCGATGCTTTAGTATACTTCTGATTAGCTGAAAGGACTGCTAATGATACTCGTATCAGAATATTTAATTTCGGATGACATTCCATCAGTATCTTATGCCACTTTTTCAAAATGTCCTTCTTGGTGCTGCTATACGTTTATCTACGTGCCGGACAAAAGTTGATGTTTTCATGGAATGCTCCTACACATTTGCTAAATAATGTGTGTTTCCGTAGTATTTAATGAGAGAGCTTTAGCATTTGGTTTGAAATCAAGTTGCGAAGCAAACAAAATACATTTCAATCATATTGATGAAGTTCGACCATAGATATTAGTTATAAGGAGTTTTATCATGTCACTACCAAACAAAAACGAAAAATCTAATAATACCTACAGTTATGTGACGAAAGGTTACGAAAAAAATAAACTATACCATCATCATAACTATATAAAAACGGCGTGTTGTCTGAGTTCAAACTAGGTTCACGTACATTCGGCCGCAAATAAAAGACCGACGAGACGCCATCAGCAGTCTTTATCGAATATAATCCGTGCTTTTTACTCTGTTTTCGACTATCATCATCTACCGTTTAAACGCAGATTTTATACAAAAAACTTATTCATTTTTGAGGTTCATTTTGTCAACCGTGCATCTCATTAAAGTTTAGATAGATTAAAAGATGGGATATTACTCAGAACATTTTTCACTGGAAACGATAGTGATAGGTACTATTCGGAAAACGTGTTATTGTTGTAAAACACTTTTAGTTTTTACACTTTTGCGGATATAAAGCGCGCACATATTTTTTTCACTTTTGTGAATTAGTTTTTTAGACTCAATTTTTCTTTCCTTACAGTTTCTTTTGTGGGACCCTGGTTACAGGAAGTATTATGACAGTAGCGTTTCTAATAGTTTCCTACCTATAACGAACTAAGCTGAGTTTTTATTTGGGCACTAATACTAAATTAACGCCAGTAGAGAGACACGTATAAACAGAGATTAAAAAGTATAACGGTGTATGTGTATACGATATCGACTTTATCTAGAAGAAAAAGTAAATCAGCCTAAATCTGTGAGGAGGTAGATACGCTGTATAGTCTGTTCCAGTAGTTTTAGCTCTGTGTTGTTCATTTGGCTCGTGGTAATCGTTTTTATTCATCATCGTTCTATTTGTTTAGTTTCTTTTTTATTTCCAAAGAAAATTGATGCTGGATGTAGCTGTTAGTTTCCATAATAAAAAAGTAATTCTTACCATGATAATTTTTGTAGGTTGATTTATACTTTAAGTAAAAAGTATGAAAACTAATTTTTTCAAAAAGATTTTTATGGGTTAAACCAATTTTCAAAAGTCGTCGGATAAATGAACTTATTACATAGTTAGACTAATAAACGAATTAATTAAAGTAGGTACGACGACCAGAAAAAAAAACCTGACTTAAGACGCCACTTTCGCCTCTTCATTGTTTCAAATGTCAAATTCTATAGAAAAAAATAGTTCGTCACACTTCCGCAACATGGCGAGGTTTTTATATTTCTGGTCAGGCTTTACCTACGGTCGAAAGTTGGTCACCTGAACTCATCGCATCGCAATTTTGTGCGGGAGCCCTAAGGGCATCCTAAGCCCACGCACAAGAATATACTTATACTTGGTTTAAAATCATGTAGCAAAATGTAAGTATTTATTGCCGATTTGAAGTAATTTATCGTTATCTTTTGTCCACAGTCCCTCGACGGGTTCGCCTTGTCAGTAGCAGCAGACGGAAGATTCCTGTACATATCAGAAACTGTATCTATATATTTAGGATTATCACAAGTAAGTACTTAATCGTAGTGCCCTTTTAAATTTTAAGTTAATGAATAAACATTTATTTTATTTTATTTATTTTTATTTTTTTATTTATTTTTTAAATTGCGACTTTTTGCATTAAAACGCGCGTTGCGTTTGACAGCCGCGTGACTGCATGGCGATTGTACCGGTGCCTTTAGTAAGGCGGGTGGATGTTTTTGAATTGTATCGCTGCAAAACGTCGCAATGTAAAAGTGCCTTTATCTCTGTTATCCTTGCTTATAATGTATGGACCTCTTTTCTTTAAATTAAACTTTGATTGATTCAGCAGTTTCAGCCTAAAGCTCGAAGTACTAAAAAGCTACTTACGGCTTGTTCACGCGACGACATACTTTTGATATTAGTGTTTTTTGACTAATCGTCAATGACGGATCCCGTGTAAACGAGCCTTTATTGTTACAAATTCCATTTATTGGTGCTATAGGTACCTACCTACTAAAGACAAAAACTGTCAACCTTGTCATATTCGAACAATTTTTAAAAAGTTAATACAGTAATCAGTTAATGAATTTGATAAATAGCAGAAGAAAAACGCTTTTCTTTTTTCTTTTTTACCCTTACCCAAGAAAAGTTCCATACCCCACCAAAAAGTTCAAACAAAAGACAACGTTAGGAAACAAAATAGGGTTTGTCGTAATTGCATTTATTTATCAGGTGCACACCAACCCATACACGTACGAGATGCATAGATACAGCCATTCACACAGTCGGTACTCGGTACGGTCGGCAGAGATGATCTGAATTCGGCGGCGCTAGAAAGACATCCGGACTGATGTAGATAAATCTTTTTACGCGTGTAGCGTTATGCTTTATACGTGGTTTGTAGCAGCCTATCACCATTTTTGAGAACATGATCTTCTAAGGGACTATTTTCTGTGAAGTTAAAGTTACCTACCCTTTGTTTTTTCTGTTTTTTTTTTTGGAGATTAACAAACTTATATATGATAGGCGTAGTGCTGTCACGTTTCTGTTAATTTATCCTGCAACATAAACATATTATTAAAGTTTTTATTAAAGCCTCTAGAATGTAAATGGTACCTAGTTATTGATTCAGCAAAAGACTTAAAATATTAGCAATATTAATTATATGTTATTAAAATATCTTAGTTTATGAATACCGGTAGCTGAAAAAATTACGAGAAAAAATTGACAGACAAGTAATAAAATCCGGATCCGAATTAAATAACGTTACAAAATTAAAAGGTTCCCGGAAAAAATGCGAAAACAGGGAAAATTCGTTCCCAACATGGCTGCAGGCTGGGGGTGGTGTGACAGAGACGGAGAATGGGGGGAAAGGGACGATGCGATATGCCAGTCACGTTCGGGTAAGGCGCGCGCGTGCCTTCCATTCTAATGCCGCCGTTGCGAACCTTACCACTCACACACTCCTAGCGTAGTCAACACACACACAGTCACACCATACCATCTCACAAGTCGAGCCCATAAGTCTTCTCTATTCACATATAAAACATATATAAACTTCCCGGTAAATAAGCGCAGACACAACTTTCTTATAACTACGACCCGACGGCTGCTATATTAAATTTTGTTGCGGCCATTTTTTCGGGCCCGACTAAACACTGATGATAACGCCGAAAATGGGAAATCATATTTTTCTTTCTTAGATAAATGGATTTTTTCGTTTTTGCTCCTACATCCTTTATAGTGACTCTTTGTCTTTTTGTTTAGGTGACGAGACGATAACTTATTTATTCCGTCATCGCTGCTAACGGTGGTTTTTTGACTCAGTACCTATTAGGTATGAGCTTTTCCATTACGTTTCCAAGTATTTCTTAGCTTTCACGAAAAATAAACTTAAATATGTAATGAATGTTAGACCAACCCGTTAGCTCTGAGATACTCGCCATACCAATGGGGTCGTGAGTTCGATTCCTTTTCGGAGACAAATATTTGTGTTCCTTTTGACTCTGGGTTAATACCCAGAAATAGTATGGAGTACCTATAGGTGTTATCCCTTATAACATATATTTTCTATTTACCACCTACACCGTCAGACTCGGAAGTCATATCTGAGAGGACGGAATTGACATTTATCTAACATGTTTCACACTTTTCACACTCCACGAGTTGTCATCAGTTGATCGGCGAATAAAACCATAAAACTCTACCATGACATGATTCCTGGAATAGACCACCGTATAAACACCATTGTTCGTGGTTTACCATGCACCGCCATACTGCGGATACACGACAACTGAATTCTTAATAGGATCCCACAATTATATTTGATAAATATATTTACAACATTTGCATATGCCGTGAAAGGTTCAACATGAAAGTTATCAGATTTGGTGTTCGAATAGATGATATGCATTCACTCGCAGGTTAAGAGAATAATAATATAAGAGAATAATGAAGATGTGTTCAAATACAGTTTAAAGTTCCTTTAGCAACAAATTATAAAGCACTGCACTATCCAATAATGATATAGAATAAGTACCTACATTGTTATAATACCTACTTATCTGGTGATACAACGCAAGGAACGTTTAGCAAAGCATTTTTTGTGAATACTAAAATCCTGCTATGGAACTACACCTCCAGAGCTCTAACAATAAATCATACATCATATAAATAACATTTGCAAATTGACTTGAATAACCTCATTAGTCAGGGTCCTTAATAAATAACAGCTGACGACGAAGTTAGCGATAATTCCTCAGCAATTTGTTACGGAGTCTTATCTTTCAAGCAATTAACTTCGGTTTCCAAACTCTAAACAGCTCAGACAGCTCGTTGAAGCTAGGTTTCTTGGTTTTCTGATTAGCCGATGTCCATAATAAGTAACAGTTGACGACGAGGTTAGCAATAATTCCTACGGAGACTTACCTATCTTTCAAGCAATTCACTTAGCGCCGGTTTCCAAACTTCAAACTCGGGTGTTACTGTTACTCGTTAAGAAATTGCAATGAGCAATCCTTGCGCTAATGTCAAACATTAATACTTATTTGAACCTTATTGCCTTGCAATAGAGTCCTTACTTTTGGTGTTTGACATTAGCGTAAGGAATGACCATAGCAATTTTGTTCAAGAGTTACTCACCAAGACAGCTCTACAGCTCGTTACAGGCTAGGTTTCTTGGTTCTCTGATGCCACCTGCCCCGCGATGGTTGATAACAAACTGTTCATTCATAACGATGACTTGGTACGTGACCACTCATAGTCTAATGCGCTTGCCACTCGGACTTTTGACCGAATGACTTGAGTTGAAGAGATAACATTTCATTCAGATGTGGACGTTGGACTAGTTTGTGTTTATCTTTTTTACGATAGTTTAGGTGCTAGCTAGTACGTAGGAGTACGTACAAAAATGTTCCTAGGTAGTTACGGAAGTTGTAATGTAACCAAATGTTGTTGTTAACAAAGATAAAATTTTAGCTTTCTGCTTAAAAACTTCAAGCAGTGTTAGAAAAAAAAAAACAATTTAAAATTACAAACTCATTGCCAACCTGGAGGAACTTCTCTCTCTTTCTGAGGATGGCAGTGTGATTGGAGCACATATCCTTTTCAGCATTCCTATTCCAATTGACATTTATATTGAAGGATTTTTTTAATCCACAACGGAATAGCACTTAGCCTGCATTACTAAGAAGCGCACTACTCCCGGAATCCTCAATCACTGAGAAACTGGCTATTTTATCTAATCGTAATAATATGAAACTGCAGGAACACAATAATGCTGAAGACAACATTGTTATGGCGTCAGACTCAGATAAGATGGTGGTAGCTAGCCAGGCGGACTAAGTACATGTCCTACCTACCACCAATCAAAAACACAGCGTACTTTTCTGTCATTATTCTAAATTCACCTCATATTTCAGTCACAAACAGAAATAATCATCATAACCCCTTTGTCCTCAGGTAGAAATGACTGGCAGTAGTATATTCGACTATATCCACCAAGCTGACCACGCAGAGATTGCCGAGCAGCTGGGCTTGTCTCTCGCAGGCAGGTCAGGTGGTGCCGGGCTCAACAGCCCAGCGTCGGGCAGCGAGGAGGGCAGCCAACATGGGACTAACAACCCTGATGGTAAGAAGGGGAAAATTGATCCTAGGTATTAATTAATAAATAAAAAAATATTTAATACCAACCATCAACTAAGTACATTACCCCAATCCCAAACAAAGTAGCATAAGCACCTGTGTGATAGCATTTGGAGACAGCGACGGGTATTAGGTACCACATACAAACAGACATTTTCAATATTTACCGAACCGAAAATCGAAGCCAGAACCTCAGACGGCTCAGACCAGACCTTATTGTGAAAGAGTTAATAATAATAAAAATAAGTTTATTTTCATAAATTCACACATACAAACATAATATAGAACATACGTTAAACTTACGGGTTGTTAAATTTAAGGTTGATTAAGTTGATACATAGTAACCATAGTAGCAGGGCTAGTTAAGTCTTTAAGTAGGTACCTACTAACAGCTGCATCATTTGTTGATTTGGTACTTGTGCCGGTTTCGTGCCAGCGCAATTTAACTTGGAGTTTTTCTTCAACCTTCTTCGATAGTGTAAGGAACGTGTAACAGCTACTATAGACCTCGATTTAACCTCGAAATAAAAGCATCGCGTTAGTGAAGACACGTGTATTAACTTTTTATCACCCCTTATTTAGTCCAAGACAGTAGTGGAAACAGTAAAAAATGCCTTTCTATTGACTACGCCGTTACTCATTTAGCCGTCGACAAATTTTGGAGGAATCCGTAAAGAAAAAGCGGACGCATCCATTCTTCCAGCAAAACGAGAAAAAACAGCGAAGAATTCAATTAAAGTTTCCTTTAGGCCGTTGCACCTTTCAATCGGCGACACTACCGGTCCCAAAATTTCACTTGCTATGTCGAATTTGTCAATGTCATCCATAATAAGTTGTGGTACAAGTTGAAATTAGATTATGGCGTCTTCACGGTGCGTTGGGAGCTTATGAAACGGTCAATGGGGTGTCAGTGTGAATCTTTGTGATCACTGATTAATAATTCATTTCACCGCTATGGGAACTCGTTTGAAGTTTTATTGAAATTTGGCGCCAGTAGACACCCATCTCCTTGCCTTACTCAGAATTAGGCATGGCCCCACGAAACCGTCTACACAAGTACTTTCATACCAGACAATGTACCTGCGGACTTCAATTAAAAGTCCCAGATAAGCAAAAAAGTCATTCGAATATAATATTACTGTCAAATAGATGTTATTGCTCGCTTCACTGCATTCGTTTTTATTGTCTGCGGTTATAATTCAAGTTGCGCAGTAAAAACATGTTTTAAAACCGCAAAACTTTTTTTTATTACATTCGCTGAAATGCACTTTTGTATTTCCCGAATGAAAATTGCGGTACTTAACATTATTATAGGATATAACTGAGTATTGTTTTTATTGCGTTAATTTAACAGTGAGGTAGTTATTTATAAAATTCTCCACGATCGGTTTGTTATCGATTTATTTTCAGGTAGGAATTAATTAAGCCAAATCATTGACACCGAGACTGGGTTGACCTTGTTTTTTCCTAGTAACGGGCAGTTTGATTTTTAATTTACTTACATGAATACCTTAAGGGCTAGAATCGATTTCAATTTAGTTGTATTGAAAAAGTATCGATAAAAAATCAATCAGGATCGAGACGGTGTGACAAGTCGACATTGTGGTGCGACAGGCGTGGTGAATAAGTCACCGAACAGTGAGCCGTGGAGAAAACACCACATTGTTAGCTGATAACCGTAGATCTGTAGATGGAAGTTGGATGTGCAATGAGATTGATAGGTGCCACTGGTTCTAAAACCGTTGGTGACGAGGCTTTGGCACTTACATTGCCCGCAGGGTATTTGTTTATTAAATGTAAGTATACTTTTAAGGCGATTGGGCAGTATATCTACTTAATAACTTCTTTAGCTCTAGTAGCATTTCCTAAAGTATTTCCCATCCACTATTTAATTCAAAATTTCGGCACCACACCTTTAGTACGTATTAGGTCACTACTAATACGTACTAAAATGGGAGAATGCCGTCTCTATTCAAAACATTTTGCTGTTTCAGGTACCTTAGTAGTTTGTAGTATGAAAGAGTGCACCTTAAATAAAAACTGGACACCTAAAATAGATTCGCAGATATCGATAATTAGATTTTGCCCAAGAGGCTACTTGTCAATGATTATAAACTTTTTTAAAACAACACAGGCGCCGCAAGTTTGGAAGCCACTACCGAATATCTAAAACTCACGAAGCAAGCTAGAGGAAATCAATTAGAGCGTGATGTTGATCTGCTTGTCGTTACGACTCCCACAAACCTTTTAATTAATCATTCAATCGACTAGTCCAATGCCCCTCCCAAAAAACGGTGTTAAATTGATCTATACTGTTACACACATGTGTGTGTATTATGTGTTTAAATTAAACGTCATGCTTAAAGGGCTGGATGGCTTTAATTTACTGAGTAGGTAGGTAGAAGGAATCAATGTAGGCAGTTGGGTTAACAACACAAACAGTACCTATTTATCTGAACATACAGTTGGGTCATCATTTGGCCTCAAACTGCGGTTGTTGTTTCATGTAGGTATATATATTGTTCTTAATTTGATTTGAAGTTAAGGGTAGGTAGCTTTGATATGATAGAGGCGCTCTAAGGTTCACTATTTCGTTTGTTACTGTAAGTTTGAATACTTTCACGGATATTAGATACCTATTGGAGGATTACAATTTGACAATTTTGCCAACTAAAAAAGTTACGTGGTGCACCTCATCCTTAGTAAATAAAATGAAAGTTCTGATCCAACACCATATATCTATTCTGTGCCAACACACTCAATATTTCATTTTTTTTCTACAGTATCGGCACAAATGACTTTGGCGGCTAGTGGAGCCCTATACAGAGGGATGGACCGGGCGTTCTGCGTGAGAATGAAGAGTACTCTCACGAAACGGGGATGCCATTTCAAGTCTTCAGGTTACCGGGTAAGAAATCAATAATGAACATAATTTTTCATGAATTTCAAAACAAATAAAAAACTGAAACCTCATAGATTGGGTACTATGAATATTGCTGATATTTTGATTTAATAAAATCTCCATGTTAAATGTATGTAAAACTAGTAATTTTGATGCATTTAAGTACAAAGAGCTAAAGTTATAAACGTTAAAGTTTTGTGCAGTGTATGTATGTGAAAGAGCACGTAATAATACTTCATCTTGAGTGAACATGAAAATATCTGTGGTCATATTTCTTCTTATCTACTTCTTAGAGAGAAATGAATGGACGCTGAATTTTCATTTTCAATCTAGGTTGGAAGAAGCAAGGAGGGGGAACAGTCGAGATACGGAGAGAGTGGTAACTGGCGGGTGGGTATCTGAAGCGAGCTACAGGAAATGATATAGTGGCGATTCAGAAGTATATCATCAGTTAAGAATTGGAATTGGATGACGAGCGATATAGTACAGAATACTTTTTCTTTAATCATTCCACAAAGTCGAATTTATCAAACGCTTGTCCTAAATCCACAAAAGAGACAAATTATGTTCCCGGCCGACATTCGCTGTTATTATATACAGTATTAAGTACTTTTGTTTTTTAACAATAAGAAGGCCCGTTTAACCTCTGTATAAGCACCAGATCAGTAATATTAATAGCCAGCTAGAATTATTGCACCGCGTGGGGTGCCGCAGGGAGCTATAGTCCCCATAATTTTTGCCTTAACTCCGTGTTAGATCATAAACTCCGATTGTATCTCCAGTGACTTGCGAATTTTGTACTAGGTACGTAAAATTGGTCGTAATAGATTGTTTTTGGGGTGAAAATTTTACCATTTTATTTTATAAGCGTTTTACAGCCACTTACTTTTGTTTACAACTCTTTTCATATCAATGATAATATAGCATGTAAAGCAATAACTTTGCTACTTTAACAATATACCTACCTGTTGAGATTGAACTTGGGAAGATTCGGTATTGGAATTCTCGATTCTCAGTAATAATTTGCATATTATTCATAAAGTTGCACCAATAATTCGTTATTATCTTTATCTAAATAGCTTACACAATTCGCACGAACATCGACTGTGCAATTAATAGCCTTTATTACTTCGCGCGGTGCGGCATCGCCTTTGGCTAAGGTTTTATTAGGAAAATTTCAAATTAGTTCATCATCCATTTGATTTTACATTCGATTACTTTACCTAAATATTTATTATGTTATGGATTACGTGTTCTTATAATTCTGGAAACAGTTTTAGAAATTCATCTCATTTTACATGAGACACGTTTCAAACACAGAAGATGAGCGCAGAAAGTTATAACGAGATTTTTTATTATTCACATTCCAAAGGAAGCTTTGTCGGGTGACGCTTTTCGCTTTTATGTCAAAGCTTATTAACAGATCCAAAATAGAACTTTTTTCTCAAACATTAATCACCGAGATTTTATATTATTTTTATGCATTCACAATGCAATTTTGTAAGTATAGGAAAAATGTGATAGTAAAAAACCACGAGCCCCATAAGTAGCTTTCCCGCCTGAAAGCTACTTATGGGGCTCGTGGTTTTTTACTATCACATTTTTCCTATTAATCACCGATTTTACGTTTACACGTTACGATAAAATTGTAGGTAATGAAAAGTCGACATTTATCGATAAACAAATTCAAATGACTTTAGGATTTTATGTTTTTCATTTCGATTTAAATGTCTTTTTATCAAAGTATTTTATCTGCAAATAGAAGTCCAGAACTTAATTACCCAACTTCTTCGATACTGAACGCGCTTCTCTTCTTTCCAGGTGGTCCTGATGCTATGTCGCCTCCGACCTCAGTACTCCTTTTCACACAGTCGGAAGTCACCCACAGTTCTCTTGGGAATGGTGGCCCTTGCGATAGCTCTACCACCTCCATCGGTGCATGAGATCAGACTGGAATCCGACATGTTCGTCACGAGAATCAACTTCGACTTCCGAATAGCACACTGCGAGCCCAGGTAATAAATAGAATTAGATGTTTTTTGGATTCTTAAGGGAATCTTTCTAGGTCCCATCTATTTTTACTTATATACGAAGTTGTATTTTCACTTTAATTTAGTTTTAGTCTTAACACAGCATTATTTTGTTTTTAACAGTCGGGTGTCAGAACTGTTAGGATATACAGCAGAGGAACTTACAGGGAAGAATTTGTACGCGCTTTGCCATGGAGAAGACGCGAACAAACTTAGAAAATGTCATGTAGATTGTAAGTATACTTTGTTTTTCTTGTATTATTTACGTAGGTTCTGGCTAATAAGTACTACGAAATCATGTAGGTACTTTAAGATCAGTAGCAATTAATAAATATCAGAATACGACCTCCTTCACTGTTTTCGATCGTCCGTCGGATCGATCATACGCGTTTGACAATGCTTATTTCACAATAAGCATTGTGAAATGCGTATTGTATTTTTATGGGGAAGTAGCACCTAGCCTCAAAGCGGGCTTGTTACAAATAACAAGTGTCTTCAGTATTATTTGAGTGATTTCATTTTTAATTATGATTGATAAGTGTTGTAGTTGTTACTAATTAAACTCGACAACAGGAAATCTTCTGTTTTATAAGTCGGTCTTCTTACATGTCATATCAGCAATACGAATCACTTATGAATCATGTAGGTACCTTACTCCATCGATCTATAAACGTCGGTGAATCGTCCTCCCATGACCCAATATTGTAGTGAAATCCTTCAGGGCCTAATGTTGCAACTGTCCATTTGTATGCAGGCAACACTCTTTAGAAATCCATGTCAAGACGCCTGGCAACTCAAGGTGTCGATTTGATGTGTCAGGAGGAAAATTTATGACTGAACCGTTCAATGTGAATTTTCACTGCCGAAGTATACTAGCTCTATTTACAGTCAGTATATCTATAGTTCTATTCTATTACTCGTAAAATTAAAGTCTAAGAATATAATGTTCATACGAACTGTTTCACATTCAGAATACCTAGGTACTTCAGAGTTTACCGTTTAAGGCATTGAATTTAAATTTAACTTAATTGATTCAAGACCTACTAAGATTTGGAATAGTGCCCAACAAAAGACAACCTGAATAACAAATTACACTTACCATAATTATTTATTTGCATACGTTTTACAAGTTTCTTACCTAGGCGATATATCCAATATTCAATATCATTAAATCGAAATAAAGGCTTACTTTCACGATTCCTCATTACGACTAGTCTTCAAAGGTATTTTTAAAATTATTCTAACAGGATTCGCATGTAATTCGGTGGAGCGCATCGAATTTGAATTTTATATTTCAATCACGCTCATTGCTTTAAGCATTCCGATACCGAGAGGAAAATCCCTGCTCAAATAATGTAATCATAGTGTCGTGCACACGGATATTATTACTTTTCCACGCATTCGTCAGAGGAATACAATTTAGGCCTAACGCCGAGCGGCGGCATCGCGCGAGTTGTGATTTGAATAATAATTTTTATGCCATCATTTCGGTTTCCTTTCCCTGGGCATACGTGGGAAATGTCAAGCCTTAATGTCCTCCGAGATAGCTTTTGTTGATTGTACTCAGAGTTACATACAAGCTTATTTTACTCGCTTGTTTGCATAGATGATTTATTAGGACAACTCTGATAAGACAGGATTTACGAAACTGCGAGCAATTCGCTGGAAAGATAGACGCTAATGAAGTGGTGCTTGCTAACGAAACAAATGAATGTGTTGTCTCTAAATTGGCTATCGTGGAAACAGTTAAGCATGAATGAATATATCGTGATGTAACGATGTCCCGACCAATCAATTCTAACGCATTACAAGATGGCGCGGGATTGGAACGCCAATCACAGTGTGGTTAGCGTCATTCGGTTTTTCTCCAGTACATGTCTGTTGATAGCTTTACGAGACCATTATTTGCATTGTAAATGTCTATATAGAGGCCGGTCAAATGTGGACAATCCGGGTGTAGAATATCAATTGTTCGAATTACCATAAAAGTCCGGGTGTTTGGTAGAAAGCGGGTAATTTGGTTACAGAGGTTTACGCACCCTGGGTGCCTGATGAAGTTATTGACGATGTTGTATGTATTCACATCGCGCATAATCTAATGATGTTGAATGATTATGCCTGAGACTTCCGACAATAAGGAATTTTTGTTGGAGCCCAATGATTCATGCTTACAGAAAACAAAGGATACCTACGAAGTCATCATAATATATTACCTATGTCTCAGTATTAAGTTTTTAACCACCAGACATCAATAGCTACTAAAAGATAGCTCCAATAATAACAAACATTCAATAGGCGGCGTTGCGAAAAGTTTTACTTTTTGGCTTCCTTCCAGCTGCACCTACGATTTAATTAATTTAACTCCAACAATAAACAATGCAAAAACAAACCAAAAACCGACTTTACCCTAATGACTCACGTAGCACAATACATGTGTTCACTTTGTCTTTGGTGTGTGGAATCTATTGAATATAATGATGGCAGCGCGTTTGTATGTATCACCATCTACAGTGGCATCATAACCCATTGTCCGATTAACATTAATCGCAAGGTCACAAAATCCACTTGGGTTGAAGACGCTATTGCGATCAGTTTCCTTATAAGTCCTCTGCTACCTTTTGGTGACTAAGTTTTTGCGTTAAGTTTGGATCAGGTGACCGCTATTGTGTGGACATTGGGCGTCATTGAAACATATTATAAATCACTAATCTATCATACTAATTGGCTCTATGGACAATAGACTATTATCTATCATGTAAAAAGTGTAGATGCTTCGGATTATCAAAAATTAATGAAAATTTACTTTTTTGATAAAGAATATTTTCTTGTTACAGTAATGAACAAAGGTATCATCATGTAAAACGTGTAGATGCTTCTGATTATCAAAAATAAATGAAAATTTACTTTTTTGATAAAGAATATTTTCTTGTTACAGTAATGAACAAAGGCCAAGTGCTAACGCATTACTACAGGATAATGAACAAGTTGGGAGGCTACACGTGGATGCAGACCTGCGCTACCGTCGTCTGCTCCTCCAAGAACGCGGAGGAACAAAACATCATCTGTGTCAACTACGTCATCAGGCAAGTCACCCACATCATACATCACATCCAAATAAAGCACAACATTGTTTATATGCGCGGCGCCGTTACAATGTACATATTCAGCTTATTTATTCTTCACCACGACAATCATTAACATCGGCGCACTTTAAGTTACCATAATATCAGTATAACCTATATTCTTGGAGATTACTTTAATTGTTTATTTCCTTTTACAGCGGCCGGGAATATCCAAACACAGTGATGGATTGCTGCCAGCTAGAGGAGAGCGTGCAAGGAGTGAAGCGCGAAGAAAGCGCCGGTGATCCCGAAAATGGACCTCCTGATACCGACAACTCGGGAGGACCACCTCCTCCACAAAGACATCCAGCAGAAAGAACAGAACCCCCGACAAATCCAGAATCAGCGTCTACCGCACCAGTACCTACGTCAGACGTTACACATTTAACTAGACTGAACGATGCCCAACCATTACCTCTCCACACTAACCCCGAAAGAACCTCACCGATGCCAGCGAGAAGACTGAAAAAACGAAAACACACTACTGAAGAAGATGAAGAAAGAGACGAGGAGAGAAGGAAGTCCTCTTCAAATCCTGGCGCAGCAATATCGCCTGCCGAGCGAGACATGACCAAAACTAATCTATCCATACCTGAAGGCACAACTGATGCAACATCCGTAAGAGATTTAGAAAATGCGATGTCGAAACACTTGCCTTCTGTTTCTCTAGACGGCAAAGAAATATCGCATCATCGGCCAACTGACTTCTCTACAGACGCTCTGTTGAAACAGCAGCAACAAAAGTCTACAATACAATGGATTGGCACTCAAAATCATCACTTAAACCATTTGAATAGGCAAATCCCGGGCAACCACACAACGACTCCTGCTTCAGCGTTGTTGAGACAGCTGTACGCTAACAGGGAGAGTGTTATTCGTAGTAACTTCTTAGGAGATGGGAGAACGGGAGGATATTATTCCAGTGATGGTCAAAGTGGACCTCTTCCGACGCCTCCGGGAAGTGAAGGCTCCAGCTATGGAGAGCAATTAGGTCATAAGGGCACCGATATTAGTTCTTTAGCTTACGGAGGATATGCAGATTACCACTCAGCTATGACGCCTCCGGGGTCAGTTTCTCCTAGGGATAAGCAGCAATATGCTCTGTCGTACGACAATAGCGCGTATTCCGAGGCGTTAAGGCACTCTTATTTAGGCGAAGCCCCATTGCCTTTGAAGCCACAGGCTTACTCAGCTGTTCCTGGCGCGTTAGACTACGCTTCGCCGTTAGACCAATCCCAATTCTTCCATCCGCCATCTTCGTTTCATCTCTATCACCCGCAGGCCCACGCCGCTCATGCGTCTCATTCGCACCAGTCCGTAGATAAGTCCGCGCCACCAAATACGAATTGGTACTCGGCTGGTTCATAGCCATATTTTAGATAATTTTGAGGTTTTAAAAATTTTTGCATAGGGCTGCCAAACTTACAGAACAAAGCCCCAATACTTATTTTTGAATTGATACCTACGTATTGATGAATTTTTATTCTGTTGTTAAGTTTAGTATTTTTGTTATCGTTAAACAATTCTTTTACATATTTTTGACCAAGGATGTTTTCTTTTTGGTAGTGAATAATATTGTAAATAATTTACGGTTCGTTTCAAGCCAAAACGTTTCGAGTATACGGACAAGAAGACTTTTTAACTATAAAATACTCAAAAATGACAAGTTTTCGAAAAATGACTGCTTATTTTGAGCTGTATGTGAAATGTATTGTAATAACGAATAGTTGTATGATGTGCCAAACTTTGGTGCTTAAGGCTTTATTTGATTGCATTTAGCTTACATTTCCAATAAGGTACCCTCATGATCAATAATATGTAAACATCATAGGACTGGAGCAGCCCCTACAATGTCATACTATTACAATATTGAGTGACTTTTGAAGCACAGATAAGAAATTTTTTTTGGAACTCTTCAATGTGACTAAATTCTATGGTGTACCTATACATATTATTACGTATTTATGAATGTACCTACTACTGCATCAATGTTTACCATTTTTAATGTAAACAAACGAAAGCATTCCATTACTTTAGACCACAAAAATAGTGTATTAGAATCAGTTTTTTTTTTAAAAGCAGTTTTTAAGAAAATTCTTTTTGTTTCACTTCTAGAGAGGCCATATACCTACCACCGCCCGTTATCGTTATATTAAAGAAATAATTATGAAAATGATTAGAAGACGGAGCTGTAAACTGCGTATCGCACCATCTCTTTCACAACCTTACATATAAACATTAGGCCCAAGGTAGTTAACAAAACATCAGGTTTTATTTTATGATCTTGAACGCGCTCTTATCGCTTACGAATTAAGAGCGATTCTTGCAGAACAACTGCTAAACTTAGGATACTGTGAACTGTATTCTGTTAATTAAAGCGTATAGTGGGTCACAATATCTTTTAAAACTGCTATTGAAAGAACTCCAATAACAACAAATTTTCACAAAAAATAACAAGTGATTTTTTTTCTATACGCTACAAGCTGAAAACACTTAACTGAAGTATGTACTTAAGGTTACTCTCTCGAGTCCAGTGAACTTATATAGCTTATTGCATATCATAGTAAATTTAAGCTTTTGTAAATTATTGTACATTATTTAGAACCACGACTGTATTTAAGCGGTACATTAATAGTTGTATTTTCTGTACATTGTAGTCTAAGCATTGTATATTATTTTTATCGTTCGAAATAAGATTTCATTGTACATAAATCCATTTAGTTTTACATTGTATTTATAAAAACATCATCGCTCAAAGACTACAATTTTTTTCTTAAGTATTTAACTGAAGATGCTCTATTAGGTAAGCTGGTTTCATTACAAGAAATAGTCATAACTGAAAACTAAATAGTGAATTTCGTAGCATATAGTTAATTTACAATTAGAAAAACACAGTCCCAAAAATCACATAAATTCATTTTCTCAATTCGAAACATGACATTCTATGGAAAATACTCAATTCCAACTGATCTTTTTTTTTATTAATCCAAACCAAAAGCAAAATAATGTATAGTTATAATTTTTATACGTGATGTGTATGTTTTAATAGGTCAATTCGTATATTGATTTGAACGATAAATCATTTGGTTATGTTAAAGCTATGTGCAATATGAATGAAAAAAATAATGTTGTTCATTTCAATTTTTATAAGCTTCGTTAATCGTAAATTAAGATAACTATCATAAAAATTGTAATAAATTATCGTAATAAAAAAATCGGATTAAGCTTTTATGCAGTTATTTGTTACTCTGAATTTTTCATTCGAAACTCATTCCATGTAATTTTATTTTAGTTGATGTACTTAATGAACAAAAATCAAAGAATTTTTATTTCTCCGAATAAATGATTAAGAATTTTTAGTTATTGTTTCATTCGCCTCTTATACAAATAAAAAAGACATAAATAAAGATATCTATTTTATTTGGATTCATCTCTATATAAAAAAGTACAAACATATTCAACTGTTTTTTAGTAGATATCTTAAAGTATTAATATATGAGTAATCAATTTTGTAGATTCGAAGATAAAGATTGATATGTATCTATTAATTAATTTATTGATTGCATTGATGTCATTAAAATGTGTTATAAGTTTTAAGTGAAAGTAATACGACAATTTAACAAGACTTTAATTTTTAACATCTTTATCTTTGCTTTATCTGTCATAAATGCAAAACGTTATGAAGCCGGAAATATACTTCTGTGTTGTGTTGTGACGCGCCATAAGCATATCGGTTTCATACTTTTACTAACAGAACACACATAAAACATACTTTATGTATGAAATCGATACGCGATCCACAACGCGCGTCAACACACCACAACACGGAAGTATGTTTCCACCTTTATCAAGAAAAGTACTGTTCTAATGTCTAAAACGCAGGAGGCCTATACCCCAAGCACAAAAGACCCTCGTTCTCTTAATCGTAAACGATACCATCAGTCAAGATGCCATCAAAGCTGTCAAAGTGCCGCCTATTGAATTTTAGTTCCATAAACGACCGTAGCGGCGGCGCTGCTATGGTTTTCATACAAAAATAATACGATAGAACGAATGTTTTTCCTGCTTGGGATATTGAAATAGCTGCAAAACTGTATCAATCTACAATAAGACCACTATTTATACATTTCCAAAAGATGATAGCGGTCAGCAGGTTTATAAGGCACATACATAACACAAGAGAGGTTAGAAGTTTAGTAAAAAATGAAGGATGGAAGGATTTTCACGCGCGCTCCGCCCACTTACTGCATCTAACGTCAAAGGCGTAGCCAGGATTGTATATAGAGGGGGTGGGGGCAGACAAAGAAAATCCTAGATTATATTGTTTTGATCGTGTAGTGTTCGATTTCACAAGCCAGCCTTCAAGCCTGCTAGTTTCTTAGGTCCTATAAGAAGCGTCGCAAGCTATGAAGCTCGCCAGAATTACAGTTTACCAGCGAACGACCGCTCTTTTAAGGGGAGGGGGGGTGGCAGCTGCCCCTCCCTGCCCGTACCTCGCTACGCCCATGTCTAGCGTCTTTTATGTTCTGTGGTCTAATGACTTAAGCGCAGGGACCTGCACTGAGAGCTAATGCCTGCATCATACGTACCGAGCAATCTGGCGAGACAGTACTCTCAGCAGTGTTCTAATCGTGTAAACATATACATACATGTCATTGTATAGTATTCGGTCGAGCTTGGTACAGTACGTACTCGGCCGAACAGTCTCGCAAGTTTGCTCGGTACGTGTGATCCAGGCATAATCATAAATATTTTCATACTTCGTTACCATGAAACAAAAATTTATCTGGTGCGTGGTGTACTACCAACAATATCGCCACACCTACAGAGCAAAAATAAACCTTTCCGCTTTGCTCCGCACCCAGTGCCTACGCTAAGCGAATAGGTACTTGTTTAAATTCCATCTCTAGTTTGCGCAGTTTACAATTAGGTAGGTACATTATTAGATTTTGATACTTATTCACTAAATTACACTTAAAAATAACATTAGTATAATTTGGAAATGACAGTGATACCAGAGTACAAACGAGTATCTTCTATCGTCCGTTACTGAATCACGTTCGGTATCTGTAAGTCTCGCGCTGATTCCGTCCCCTGAGGGCCTACTCTGAAACGCAAAACCCGAAACTTCGTTATACCCGTCCCTCTCACGCTCCAGTCATGACAGAATCGCGTGAAAGGGGCGGGGCTAGCCGAAGTTTCGGATGTGCGTTTCAGAGTACGGTCCCTGTACCGACGGCCAGACGTTACGTCATTCATAACACGCTTTCAGATCTTTAGAAGGCAGATAGAATACTCGTTTGTACTCTGGTGACAGTGGCTATTCTAAAAATATACAATAACAAAAAAGAGATTCTTTTACAGCGATTATGGTAAGTAAAGCATTATAAATGGACGGATTCAATATCACGTACTTACACCCGTATTCACAAACATTACTATGAGGTCTCACTCACAGTGCGCGCGGACGCACGAATACAAATTAGAAAGGGATGCAAATACATGCAACGAATACATTCATCCCTTGCTAACTATACTTGAGAAGAGATCTCCACTTGAGTGTGTTCTAGAATACGGGCCTTACATACAGGCACTTAAATAAATTCCTTACTGAAATACAAAATGTTTTTTTTTAATAAAATATGTAGGTAAGTATCAGTCGTCTCATCAATAAAAGTTATAATCACAAAAATAGTTTTTAAGATAAATGCAAATAATGTCTTAAAATATTTACCATGATCATCAATACAATTTTATTGTAAGTAAGTATTCAAAAAAATATTCATTTATAGTTCTAGCCAATTTTGAATTTAGGTCAGGGCTAAAGGCACTTACAAAAGTAATTAAAAGCATTTACACACAGATTTCTTTTCTAACATACAATTTCATACCTACATGGTCATTTTCACTCACGGTCACAACTATGATAGGTTTTTCTCACACCTTCACGATTATAATACACAAAAATACTATAAAACGGATATCATCATTAAAACATTACAAAGTAAATCAAATTCATAGTCATAAACATGCCAAATATGGTCAATAAAATTCATTTAAATCTAGAATTTCCACCTACTAATAAATATTATTTTAGTGGTACCTAACCTAACACTTACCTTTAATACTCAACTAACATTTCGATATTTGGTGACTGCATCTCCAAAATTATTTGATACTGAGATAAGACGCAGAGCCAACAATAAATCTGAAAATAAAATATAATAAAAATAGAAATCACTATACTTATGTATAAATTTTGGTAGTACACAACACAAAACACTCTTTATACGGTAATATCTGTTTTTCTGTTTTGTTTATTATAAATCACTAATGAAAAAAAGCTTAAAAAAGAGTAGGTATATTATATACGAATATAATAATCCCCCATATAAGAAGCAATTCATATCCTACTAATGAAGTAGTAAATAAAGTAAACGCGAAAGTTTGTGACTCTTTATACGGTAATATCTGTTTTTCTGTTTTGTTTATTATAAATCACTAATGAAAAAAAGCTTAAAAAAGAGTAGGTATATTATATACGAATATAATAATCCCCCATATAAGAAGCAATTCATATCCTACTAATGAAGTAGTAAATAAAGTAAACGCGAAAGTTTGTAAGTATGGATGTCTGGATGTATCCATGGATGTTTGTTACTCTTACACGCCAAAACTGCTGAACGGAGCTGGATGAAATTTGCAACAGAAATATATTATAGGCTGGAATAACAAATAGGATACTTTTTATCCCGATATTTCCACGGGAAGGGGACCACGCGGTTGAAACAGCGGGCGGCCGCTAGTATCTCATAAATGTTCGCCTTATAATTAGGCCAACAGTTATGCGATACTAGCGGTTAGCGGTAGCGATGAACTAATGTTCATCATTGTAGTGAACCCAGGGTTTCCTTGATTATAAATAGGTATCAATTGCTACTTACATTGTAAGCCATCCACAGGAAATTAAGGAAAGCAGCAAAAGTAGCATCAAGCTGAAAGAAAAATCCAAATTTAATTAAAATTATAAACAGAAGATTATTCGATATCTAAACAATATTCTAGACATTTATTACTTGTAGATAAATGTAATCGATTATATCTACTGCGCCAGGGGTTATCTTCACCTGAGACTTGACGAGGATTGGGATCGATTGGTATCTGGGTATCTCACCTTCATTCTACTAATAATATAAATGCTAAAGTGTGTGTGGATGTTTATTACTCTTTCACGCAAAAACTACAGAACGGATCTGGATGAAATTTGCATCAGAGATAGATTATAGGCTGGAATAACACATAGGATACTTTTTTTTATCCCAATATTCCCATTGGAACGGGAACAACGCGAGTGAAACCGTGGGCAGCTGCTTTTAGTACATATATTTTTGTAATTCCTTGTTGTTTCTGATAATTACCATAGCATTAAATGTTTAAAATAACAAACAAAACAGAAACATGATATTCTAAACTCTTTGAAAGTTAAGTATTGTTTGAGAATATGTATTTCTACATTCTATTAATGTCATGTCCTGTACTTACATAAATATAGTAACCCCCTAACAACCACAAGCCAAATATGAGTTGGAATGCAATGATGAATCCAAAAGTCATCATCCACGGCAACATCAAACCTCGCATCCAAACATTTATGCCAATAACCTTAAATAAAAATAAAAATGTACATCATCAACATCAACAACATCAACAACTCCTTATCTCAATGATTAGAACATTCGACCGGACAGTGAAAGGTTGTGGGTTTGAGTCCCATCGGAGCTAGTTGTGACACGGTTTGAATTTTTAATAAGTGCTTCATTTTCAATAACAAAAAATTATTTAATCCTACTAATATTATAAATGTGAAAGTTTAGATGTTTGTATGTTTGTTACTCAATCACGCCAAAACGGCTGAACGGATTTGGAACACAGATACTTTGTAGTCTGGAGAGGAACATAGGCTACTTTTTATACCAGAAAAATATCACATGCCCGCGGGACAACGTCGTGTAGTCCACGCGGGCGACGACGCCGCGGGCGGAAAGCTAGTAACATATAAAAAAAAACAATTCTGTTTTTTTATTTAGTGCCAGGGCTGGCACTTGCACCGGACTGTCGTGAAAAAGCGTTTACACCAAGTTAGTGCTGGTTTGCCAACATCATTGGCACCAGCTAATGGATAAAAGTAAATCCACCTCAGTACCGTAAATAAGATTTTGATAGAAAAATCAGGCTTAGTAATACTTTTCAGATTACATTTCTAACTTTTTTTGAAGTCTTTGTACTTAAACGAAAATCTTTTATTCACAATTATGTCAAAGAAGCTAAGCCATTGGTCTGCAAACCCTATGTCATGAGATCTTGTAAGCAGACCAGCAAGCAATATAATGTAAGGGCTTTCTTCACACTGTTTTATTTCTTACAGAGTCCTCACATTGAAAAAATACCTTGAAATACTTAGTATAATTCTGTGGTGTCAATGAAAAAGGAGATGAGTAGATACACATGTGTTTTATAAGAAAATTTTAATTGTTGAATTGAGTTTTTAAAATTGATAATTAATAAAATTAAAATTTTCTAATAAAACAATGAAAGTTAAAACATTTTTGGATAGTTTCGGAAAGCTCAAAATTATTACAATAAGTTGTATGGATCAAAGAAGTATTACTTACCATTGTAATGGAGAAAGCGAACAATAGGAAAAACACAATTATGAATAGAGCTCCCCAAATTTGTAATGCTGAAACCAAATAAACAATTAGTTAAGTAGTTATTTTATATACAGTCCCTTTGGTGTGAGGTACTTAAGCGTGTTTTCTTTTGTATTTTTCTCATTTAAAGACTCAGGCATAAAAGCTACTTACATCCTCTGACATCTGCTTCAAAAAGAGGATTCCATAATTGAGTGGAATCCCCTCCGGCCATCTGGTACCCAATAAATGTGATCAGAACTACACTCATTGCTGCAGTATAGAACGCTACCACCTTGCTGCCTGTCTTCACATTTGAAGACCAAATGCATGGTGACCAACAGGATTCTAGCACTGGCATTTTGATATTCAAGGCTTCTAGGTCAGATTGACTTGAAGGAGTTTATCCTTAGTTATTCTGAAAATTTATGAGACACAGTAATTAGGTACCGAAAGATGCCACAGTGTGCCACACCTACTTGGTACATGATATTTAACGGAATTCCTGAATAACAATTACTACTTTTACAACTTATTATAATAAATTTACTCAAGTTAAACCTTAATAAATAAACCTCACCTATAAATTAACCCAATAATGTGAGTAGATATGTACTTAATTCAATAATATTTATTTTTGGAAAAGAAATAAACCCGCACAAACAAACGAAACGATTGTTTGACGTTTGTCAGGTTTGTCGGTTTGTCATCATGACATTGACAATTTACGTTATAAAAACTTAAAAAATGTGACTGACGAAATATTGTCATACAGCCATAGTTATGAGAAATTATAGTAAGATGTTGATAAAATACTAACAGACAAAAAATAAAAAAAGACGAAAAAACTAAAAAGAAACATTAATTTTATATTGATTTAAAACGGTGTTGTTTGTTTGTGATGCTGTTTTGAGTAAATACTACTCACCACTAGATGTCACTGATGTCACAATGTCACAATGTTTAAACTTTTTGGCAACAGATGGCAGCACTGTCCTTTAAAAAGTACTATCACTACCACAGATAATATATACACGATAATATATATATATTCTATACTAGTCCTAGACCTAGGCACAGCCTTCTTTCTATATTTGTGACCTAGTTGATTGTTGATCGAAGATCCTAGACGGTTTAAACCACTGACCTTTATAAAATTAGTGTAGATTGTATTGATATAAAAATCATCTAAAGGAAGTATGTTCGCTTATTTTTTATTATAGTGGTACCTTAGAATAATAACGGTACCATGACCGAAAGTGACGCCCTCAGAGGTTTTTATTTATGTTGATATTAGAAAAGGATTGTAATAAAACTTTACATGGATTTTTAGGGCCCATAGCTTCGATCAACAAGTTTTATAATAATAAATCACCTAGTTCGTTTAGTACATAGTCTAGTATTTTAGAAGGAATCGCTATATTCTCTTATATTCATTCGTAGAGGTAGATAGCTACTGTGTCAAAAACGGCCACTTTTAGAAGTTTTGATAGCTACTTCTAGCAGTGATGAGGGAATGTAATGATACCATCTAAAAATACTAGACTATGGGTCCCTAAAGGTGTAAGATTTTTCAAAATCAGTTCAATAGTGATATTAAGTATACCTACTTACTTTACTAACTTTACCTGCCTAAAGTAGGTATCTATAAGTAGGTAGCTAAGGTTGACTGCAGGTACGGCCGAGTTCAATAATAGCATTTTTGGACTTACAACTTGTACTAGTCGCATTAAGTTTTTGACATCGTCTTTGACTTTCTGTACAAATTGCCACAATAATTACAAAGACAAAGTCCAAAAGTGCACATAGGTATATGAACTCGACTGTATAAGCAAAGGCATTAACATCTCAGTGAACCTCCTCTCACTACATTTTTTTGTTTTATACTTACCTAGTAATTTTATTGAGCGCCGCATTTCGGCAAGGTCAGTGCGCGTGCGCTCACGTGCACGACCCACGTGTCCGACCCGGTGATCCGACGCGCTGCGTGGGCACACGCACTTGACGCACTGCCATTAGACATAAGTACATAATAGGTACAGCCAGGGACAAATTCGGTGAACCACTTCTTACTTCTTTTCGTTGTCTCACCGTTCACTTGCAGTTCCTCCCCTAATTGCTTATGCATTGTACTAACCTAGTTTAATACATAAGCAAATACTTAGTAAAAGAGTCTGCGATTGGATGGCGAGGCAGCAGCCACACGGAAAGAAGTAAGAGGTGGTTCACCGAATTTGACCCCGACTGACTGTACTTAACCTAGTAGGTACCTATTGTTTTGGGCATCTTTATTATAATGCTCACAGTAGGGCCATCATAATAGGCAACATTCGACATCTGTCTTTTTGAACTTTAATGTATTCTAGTAATAGTATATGAATTTAATAGATGCACGAATCGTCTCGTCGGAAACGCTTACGTTACGACAGCGCAATGTAGGTATGCACTATCTATGTTACTCACTATAGAATAGACAAAGACAAAGCACAGAATTTAAATCCGATTCCGTTTCCGACGGTTTGCGAATCAAGGGACGGGTCCGCGTCAAACTCAACCCTAGCTTAACAAAGTAAGAGTGAATGGGCACCTCCTGGGTAAGCATAGACTGCATCCTGTCTGCTAAGTAAGTATAAGTATCCTTTATGCAAGTAATCCACCGACAATATTATTCCTAAGCTCAACAAAAATTCGTCGAGTTATTGACGAAATCCAGCCAAAATTACGCATGTCAAAATGTCATCGAAAGGGTAAACGTTTGCCAGCAAAGCCAAGGCAAGTGTATTATATTCTTTGGCCAAGGCGAGCATTGTCGGATGTTGTGTTGCACTCTCCGTGCCCATATTTATAGTTGAAAATAAAATATTGAAAATGAAGTACTTACCTATTTTAAAAAAATCGACCCGTCTCACAACCATAAAATATATAAATTAGAAATAATAAAAAATTTAAAATAAAAAACAAAGGGTGTCTCAAAAGTAGGCGTATAGGATTTGAATTTCGCGCTATTTCCGAAATATTTGAGATGGCGGGTTGAAATTTGACATACGTCATCTTGACACATGTAAAATTAATCATGGAGTGTTTCACATTAAAACAGCGCATAGAAGTTATACAAATATTTACCGAAAATTCTCGATCAATGACCGATTTTCTGAGAGGCCATTTAAAAAAAAAGCTTCCATTTGCTTCACTAGATGGCGTTGAATTAGTATGTACATGTCTATGGTATATTTTGGTATGAAACATTTAAATTAATCACTTTTTAAAAACCCAAAGGAAACTAATGATATATTAAATAAGTACTACTGTGAGGAACGGAAACGAAATAGGTAAATTTAAAGATTTAGGTAAATAAATAACATCTGTCTGTCGTTCCGTTTTACGTAAAAAAGTCGCGTCAAAGTAAAATTTATAACGTTCCGTTCCTTCTAACTGCATCTCTGAGTACTGAATCCTATGGAGATGGCATATTGTTCTATATGAACTATCGGTTATACAAATATGAGCTAAATCGACATTGTACTCATAAACCTGTAGCCATCTTGTTCTATCTTACCTCCAATACTTCATGTAAAAAGAGACATCAATATATTTATTCGACCTATTTTTTGGCAACATTGAAACGTGACGTCATCGTAATGCATGATTGAAGCCGGTCGCCATTTAGGTTTCTCGGTATGTGAGCTGTCAACGCGAGTTGTATTTGCAGTGTTTTGTGATAAATGTCTTTTAATTTGAGACTTTCATGTGAATAAAAGGTATTAATAAGTGAGAGAAAGCAACAAGGAACATGTCTAATTGCAGTGTGGTAGTTTGTGGCATCAAAAAAAGTGAAAATCGTCGTCCAAACATTACATTACACCGGTACGTACTATTTATTTTGCAAAAACACCAAAACAATACAATAAATGCATTGTGTTTTGGTTTTCCTGTGAATAGTTTACTTAGAATTCATACCAAATGTAGCTTACTACTTATTTTAGCGAGTTTTGTTGGTGTATTTCAAGAAAATATAAATCTGTTTGTTTTGCGCTAGAGTTGCCCTTATATCATTTTTCTTATCGAATTATCGATGTTTTCAAATTTCAATTGTAAATTGAGTGTATTAATTTTAATCTGTTTTTATTGTTTTAGGTTGCCTAAAAATAACAAAAAAAGAAAAATATGGCTGAATACAATGCGAAAGGAAAATTTAAAGACTCGTACGAAAACTATTTTTATGTGCTCTTTTCATTTTGAAGAACAGTTTCAAACGTCAACGACAGTTTTGCAAAAGACGTTAATTAGGCCACTGGCAAAATCGAAATTATAATGCGACAACGTTTTCTGTTCCGGTTGCCAAAAACTGGATACTTATATATAACGTGTTTTTTTAATGTCATTTCGCTGTAAAGTTGTTGTCCAACTTACATTCATTCTAGCACATTAAAAGTAAGTATATTTTTTTACCACTAGATGTCGCTTCGCTATATTCTAAATATATAAAAAAAATATGCTTGCTAGTAAAGATCTCGATTCAAACTGTTTGTTATTTTATTACTTAATAATGCTTGTTTTTTTTTTGAGACATTTCTTTATTTATATGGTAGGTAGCTTTCTCCTTTGTGATTTATATTGTAATGTATGTTAAGTAAAAAAAAACAATCCTTGTTGTATAAACATAATAGGTTTTTACAATAAGGAGCTTTTTGTTTTATTTCATTACCTTTTTTTACTTAAACTGGTTCTCGCGACCTTTGATCTGCAATTCTATGGAGGTCTCGCATGTGTATAGACGCGTGACTCGGAAAACATAAAAAATTTGATCATAAAATTGCAGTTTCTAAGTAAAGGCGAGTAGAGCCGACAAGTGGGGCGCCCTCAATCAAATTTATTGCTCGCTAAGTATTAATGTATCTACAATCATACAGATTGAAGCTAAGGTCGTGTAGTTTATTTACAAACTATAACCTCAGTAAAATATAGTAGGTTTGTCTTATATCTACTACTACTGCAACATGAACTATATTTTACTAAGGTTAGTTTGTAAATAAACTACAGGACCTTATTTTTAATCTGTATCTGCGTTAAAATTTTTGATACATTATGAACTTAACAAGCAATAAATTTAATAATAACATGCGGATCCTCGCGGTTTTACCCGCATGGTACTCGTTCTCATGGGAATATCACGATAAAATATAGCTTATGTCACTCGGAAAGAATGTAGCTTTCTAATGGTGAAAGAAATTTCTAAATTAGTCCAGTAGTTTTGGAACTTATTAAATTCAAACAACAACCTATCAAATCTTTCCTGTTTACGATATTACTATAGATGAGGAAGCACTTGGCGGCTCTTCTCGCCTTGAAGCCCCCAGTACAGGATGGCTACTCATGTTCGTCGACCATGATGGGCCATCATGTACAGGGGCAGTTTGCGTTGCTCGCAGGCGGCAATCACACGCAAACCGGCCCTGTACACGATGGCCCATCATGGTCGGCCAACATGATCGGCCATCCTGTACTGGGGGCTTTACAGTTAATGCGTCTCACGCGCGCGGTCGGCCCAGTGATTGTGTGCGTACATGCACAAACACATACACATTGTGTCATTATCATAAATAACTTAATTATGTGCAAATGTAGGTATAATTTAAGCACATTATTAAGTTTTATTATTATAAAGAACTAGGTATATAATTATACAGTATAATTCTGTTTTAAATTATCGAGGTGATTACGAAACTGCTTTTATAAAATATAGGGTGATATAGGTAGGTACGGTTGTCACAAAAATACTTGTATCTATAACTTCATCAATAAATATATCGATGTACAAATAGGGCAGCACTACGGAAAGGCGCCATTTTGGTTTCTCGGTATGTGTGCTTGTGTGTGTGTGTATGCTTCAATTTTTCGTAGGTATGCCATCTCCATAGGATTCAGTACTCAGAGAACTGCATAGGTGGGACAGCGCCATCTAGTGACTGAGCTTTCAGAAAATCGCCCATTACAAACACTCGTCGAAAGGTCGAAAAATCTCGTAATTTCAAGAAGAGATGATGTCAAATGGCCACCGAGATCTTGCCATCTGATGCCACTGGATTTCTTTCTTTTGGGGCTACGTCAAAGATAAAGTCTCCACCAACGATCCACAAAACATAGACAATATAGACAAAATATTCGCCGAGTTATTGGTGAAATAAGTAGCGAAGCGAAATGTGTGAAATTAGCAGCGAAATGTGTGAAAGTGTCATGAAAAACTTGCACACAGCAAAAATGCCCGTGGCGGCCATTTAGCAGATATTCTATTTAGATAAAATTGTACAAGTCTCTTCTTTAAAATAAAATAAAACTACGAAAAAATTCCAATCCATTCGCGTTTTATTGAGACAAATCATTATTTACCTACTTTTGGGACACCCGTTATTATCAAAATGCTTTTTTTTTAAAGGTTTTGAGACTCCCGATATTAGAAAGTAGATATATTCAAAGCCACTCAATAAGATATTAATTAATTTAGTGCTTTTAAAAGCTAAGTACTTATATGTACCTATATCTATTTCGGATATACTTAATAAACTATCGATAAGTTTTGCCCGACTTGTCAACCATTCTATGCCACAACGTCTAGACTGCTAGTTGCTAAAAGGTTATTGTACTATAGCACAGATAGCGACACATTTACACTATGCATCGCATACCGATAACATACTAGGTATACGATAAATCCATAAATAGAACTAACTCTAGCAAATGTTTACTCAATTATCGATACTATCCAATCCATACTTTATATTAAAAATGTAAAAGTGTTATCGTTTTTTTGTTTGTTTGTTTGTCCGTCTTTCACGTCCAAACGGAGCAACGTATTGACGTGATTTTTGGTAGGTACCTATGGGGATAATTTGGGAGCTGGGGGGTAATATAGGATAGGCTATGACGATGACTAAGCCCACTGTTGGGGGCGGTTGGATAAGGAGAATGGCCCAAGATTCACAACGCGGTCCCTTCAATATTTCCTCTGGTCTGGGTCTATGTAGTACCTAATAACCGTCGTTGTTTCCATATTTCATAATACCTACAGTGCTCAAGCTACTATAGTTTGGTCACAGAATATATAATAGTATGGTTTGGTATTGGAACAATGTATGAGAGTGTTAAATAAGTATTTATATTTATTTATTTACTAGCTTTCCGCCCTCGTCTTCGCCCGCGTGGGTTACACGACGTTATCCCGCGGGAATGTGATATTTTTCTGGGATAAAAAGTAGCATATATTCCTCTCCAGGCTACAAAATATCTGTGTTCCATCCGTTTAGCTGTTTTGGCGTGATTGAGTAACAATCATCGAAACTTCTAAACTTTCACATTAATTTATAATTTTAAGTAGTAGGATAAGACTATCATATAAAGTAGGTCAAAATATGCGGACGCCCCGAGGCGTCGACCGTGTGTTCCGTAGAGTCCCGCGACGCCCCGGGGCGTCGACTCTTCCTCGGTCGATAGATCGCTATTACTTTTGACGTAAGGCTTTGTTTGACGTGAAACTTTTTTGACAGAATAACTGATAAGTTCCCCTTTCATTCATACCAAACACGTTCATTCAATCATAGACAAAATAAAATAGAAATACTTTACGAGCGGTGTCAAGTTGCGGGCGCTTGCGTAATTCGACGCGGGTGGCCCGGGGCCGCAAGGTAGGATAGTAGGATTATCAGCTGCAAATGCAACCGCCAGTCAGTACCTGACGGGTTAACGTCAAGGACCCATTAAATCAGGTTAAAAGGTTAGCCCGTATATTTGATTAACCCTTATAACCCATAATAACCCCTATACAATATGTATTAACCATAAGAATAATGCTGATGAACCCAAATGAAAGATTAAATAGAATGAAATACTTATAATGAAAGATTATCCCTAAATCTTAAATACGGGTTAATCCATATTAGAGGGTATTGTAACCTAACTCGAAAAATTAAACCGATTAAACCTTATCGGTCATTGGTTAACGTGCCTTAGTTCTGCTGATGGAGCACGTTGGAGCTAGAGAAAATAAGTTTTTGATCACATGTCTCGTCTATTTGACCACCGATCGTTGCGAAAGTTAAGTACCTACTCTGCGCCATGGTTTTCTATTTAAAAGGCTTGATTCGGATAAGCATTGTATCAGCTTGAATCCAGAAGAATTTAATTCATTTAATAAAGAAGCAAAACTTTCTAATAGTGGATCAATGGAGGTGTTATTAAGATGTTTAACTTTTAGCTCGATTCTACTTGTACTGTGGTATGATGTGAACTCTTCAGTTTAGTCTGTGGATTGCATTTTTAATAATAATTTGAATAGAGAACACATCCCCAAACAGTAGAATGTTTAGAATTTTGATCCATTCTTTTCTTGAGAGTCGGCACATGGTATTTGATTGAATCAGGCGTCACTTGACGGAAGTCCCTAACCATTCTGAAAAACGAAATATATGTAGCTTACTTCCGCAAAAAACACAACATGGAAGATGCACCGCCCGCCCGCCCGCAAAAAATTGCACATGCACACCACGAAAATACCAGTGCACAATAATATGTACCTGCATTTAGCAAGAGGCCAAGACAGCAATACACCTTGCACCTTCACCGGTTAGACTACCTACTCTACACGTGTTTAGCCCCAACCCGGGCCATCCTCAGGAGATAGTTCGAGCGAAAACCAAAAACCTTTTTGGTGTTGGTTGCACAATGCACATGTTGCCGTAGTAAAACCAATAATCAGAACAAATTATCTTTCATTTATATAACCACTATTATTAGGTACCTACTGACCTACTAGCGTTATCGCAGCTGTTGTGATCGTTCTATCCTTCGATCATATAATCGAAGGTCCATCACGTTGGCAGGCAACGTGTTTGGATGTCTTCCGCTCAGACCTTCCGGTATCGCCGCACTTTAGCCGAGCGTAATTATGCGCACGCGCAACGATGTTATATTTAAAGATAGATAGATTAATAGATAAATCGTTTATTGCTGAATTATTTCACATACTTACGGTTAACATTTAAACAAAAAGGCTAAGTATGTAGGTAGACAAAAACATATTAAAATAAAGAGATTAAACCCACCAACCCGCATTTTGCCCGCGTGGTGGGTCATGCATATGCATGCATGTCATGCATGGCCCATTCCCCTTATCCATCCATAAGGAAGGCGAGTGTGGCTGATGATGTTGATTTTGAATAGTAAGTGCCTACCTAGCAGTAATCGTAATTTTTTTATTTTCAATATTTTCAATAATAAAAATTAATGCAAAAAACGTAAAAAATAAATAAATAGAAATTATATGTGCATCGATTGTCAAATATGTGGAAAGGTATTTCTTTCGAGTATGAGGATAAGTATTAATATCTTCACATTGATGAAATAAACGCTGGCTACCTAACGACTCCGTAACTCAGTGGTTAGAGCATTCGCCCGGACAGTGAAAGATCGTGGGTTCGAGTCCCATCGGAGCTTGTTGTGAGACGAGTCGATATTTTCTAATACTTCAGTTTCAATCATAAAAATTGTATTGTGAATTCAAAAAAGTAAAAATAATCAGAAGAACATCATTAACTCAATGAAGAAGAAAGAATTTTCAAAATCGGTTCAATGTAGTTCCACTTTCGATGGAAATAATAAAGTGTTAAGGAGATAAAGAGGTTCGGTATATAGTTCCAGAGATTTACTCAAACATCCAAACAAATAAACTATACCTATTTACCTATGATATTAGTGTAGAATAGACGAAAAGTTTCTCATATTCAATAAAAATTTCAAAAAATCATAACTTGTTAGCATCTACGTATCTTGCTATAATAAGATCTTCCAATTAGTTAGTTATAGATACAATTACTTACTGATAATAATTGAATCCGCCAAGTAAAATGTCTTTAGTATTTATTTTGCTACGGTATAACCACACACGCAGATAGACCACGTTATGCGTAAAATAGGGCTGCGACTTGATATGGAAAATTAACTTTTCTATGTTTTCTCGTATTTGCTAAAGTATGTCAAAAATCACTAATAGACATAGTAACTATTTAGTATATGTGCTAATAGATCATGAGAAAATCGGCCTTCTGTGCGGGGTGGCGAGGATACCTACAATACAACTAAGGATAAAAATGTATCACACCAAAATATTAGACGGTACAAGAAGTGCGGTCGAGGCAAGGGACGTATTTATAATATTACTAGCTTTCCGCCCGCGGCTTCGCCCGCGTGGACTACACTACGTTATCCCGCGGGAATGCATTATTTTTCCGGGATAAAATGTAGCCTATGTTCCTCTCCAGGCTACAAAGTATCTGTGTTCCAAATTTCAGCCAAACCCGTTTTGGCGTGATTGAGAAACAAACATACAAACATCCAAACATCTAAACTTTCACATTTATAATATTATAAGTAGGATAATAATAATAGTAGGATTACGTAATCCATACATAATAATATTATAAATGTTAAGTAATGTATTTGTTTGTTTGTCCGTCTGTCACGTCAAAACCGAGCTATCTATAAATCGACGTGATTATTGGTACTATGGGTATAGTTTTGGAGCTGGAGAGTGACTTGTGCTACTTTTTATCTCACAATCTACATCACATTTCCGCGGCGCGGGCGAAGCCGCGGGCTGAAGGCTAGATTTTTAAAAGGGGAAAAAATGTTAAATAAATATTAATATAAGTCATAAAAATCTCGTATCACAGTGTTTGTTATCGAGACTTTTGTTTTTTTGTTGTATATTTGGTAGGTCTGAGAATAGGTCATAGGCTATATATTGTCCCCAAATTCCACGGGAGCGAGGCCCCGGGGCGCAGCAGGCAGCAAGTATAATATAAAATAAGTTTTTAGTAAAAATTTAATTTTCATGACAAGCTTTTTTGCTGACTGTACTTAAATATTGTATTGTCATCTAAACCAAACCTGTATAAAAAAAAACAGCTCCATCGGACACTGGGAAGTGGGTCAAATTTAAGCTTGCAAGATTTGTCCCCCATTAAGTAACTAACTACTTGGGGAACTGGGTGAAATGGTCCCGACCTAGGTGACTGATCACCCGTCCGGCTTCGCTGGCGTCCCCCCTATAAATAATAATAATAATAAATAAGTAACTAACTAACATGGCACGTTAATAAAAATCTTGTAAAAACTATTTAGTTAATTTCTCTCCATTACTTCCCTTGTTAGCCCTACGTAATTCAAGGAACACGTTCCAAAAAGTGCGGCGCGGCAGACAGCAGTGCGGCCAGTGAGTGACATCGAAACACGTGACGTGACGGTGCGCGCGGAACTGCCGAGGCGCCGCGTGACACGTGACGTGACCGTGGAAACAGTGGAACCAAACGTGCGGCGAACATTTGACACCTCGAAATTTAATGACACATTGTTGAAACGTGGCTGTTTTGAAATGGTTGGTTGCATGAATATTTATTTAATGATACAAGTAGGTAATCTATACTAATATTATAAATATACTATATACTTATATTATAAAGACTGTTTTTATTATTAGTATAAGTATAGTATATTAAATATTAGCATATAGTTTATTAAGTAGGAGAACTAAAACAACCGATATCGCTCAAAGGATTGCATCATTGAAGTGGCAGTGGGCGGGCGGGACACATAGCGCGGAGAACCGATGGCCGTTGGGGCGGAAAGGTTCTCGAATTGCGACCGCGTGCCGGACGACGTTCCGTGGGCAGGCCCCCTACAAGGTGGACGACGATCTGGTCAAGGTCGGGGGAAGCCACTGGATGCGGGCAGCTCAGGACCGATCGTTGTGGAGATCCTTGGGGGAGGCCTATGCCCAGCAGTGGGCGTCATTCGGCTGACATGATGATGATGATGATGATGTATATTAAAGAGGAAAACATAAATAAATTTTCGAACTCTGTTAACTAAATTATCAATAATGTGGTGGTAAGGTATCACCTTCCAAAGTAGGTACTTCAAATTACTAGTTATAGCGGGACTGGTGCATGTTAAGTTTGTTGAGGGATTTAGACAGTTGTGGGCATATAATATAATGTTAGTGTTTTGATAGCAAAAGCGCATGTAAAAGCGAAATATGTATTTAGTTTTGTCAGCATTTAGCGTTAGTAAATTGCATCTTATCCAGTTTTATTTACAACATTAAAACCTGATAGCGCGTCGTTATACAATGCTGTGCTGGTTGTTCCCGTAAAAATAAGTGCTGTATCGTCGGCATAAGATATTAATTTGCCGTTCTTTATTTCAAGGTTGCACGAGTCATTAATGTAAACTACGAATAGGGTGGGTCCGAGGATACTTCCCTGAGGAATACCGTATCCAGGGATGCTTTGTTCATCACTTGTTATGTCGACCATTTTAACAATTTGACTTCGATCAGTTTAATAACCTTTCAAATTATTTAATTGCTAGATATTATTTACTGTGACGACTTTGACCACTTCGTTCTACTTCAAAAACTCATTTACGAAAATAAGTTTCAAAATAACTCAAAAATTACAGGAAATTGGTGAATGTCTTTACAGTAAATATTGTTTCATTTCAAAAGACTTCACAATGAGACTACAATTATTGTTGTTGGATATGCGAGGACCAGATTCTCTCTGTTTTTTTCCTTTAAGGCGCTACTCGGAAAAAAGTATGGATTTTTTTATTTAAAACTATAGGACGGTTACAGTTGTTACAAATCTGGTAATCCTATTCTATATATATATAAAATTCAAAGTCCTGACTGACTGACTGACTGACTGACTGACTGACTGACTGACTGACTGAGATATCAACGCACAGCCCAAACCGCTGAACCTAGAGACTTCAAATTTTGCACATAGATACGTTATACAGTGTAGGCATCCATTAAGGAAGGATTTTTGGAAATTCCACCCCTAAGGGGGTGAAATAGAGGATTAATGTTTGTATGAAAGTCCGTCAGTTTTGAAGTTAGGATCTTCAAACATTGCATTTAGGCTGGCAATTGAAAATTAATATTTACCTGTGTCAGCGTTTTTTACAATTTTTACAAATTTTTTTTTTTACAAAAGGGGGATGAAATGTTGTATCTGGAAAGTCCTTCATTTAATTTATTATTTAGGCTTATGGTCGGAAAGTAAAACAAATAAGCAAAAACATGTGTCGTATTTTCTCGAAAATCAACCCCTTGGAGGTTAAATGGGATCCATAAACCTAAAAATCGATATGGATGTCGTTATTGAGGTTTTATGGGATGACGATTGCAAAAATGGCATTTATTTTGACGTTTAACACGCTGAACATGATTCAACCCCTAAAAGGTTGCAATAGGGGTGAAATTTTGAATGAAAAATCAGGGGTAAAATAGACATTTCAACTTGAAACTTTGTAGGCTTACTTCTTAGAACAAATAGGCAACCCATTTCGTAATTTTCCCAAAATCAAACCCAGGGGGTAAAATAGGGGATGAATGTGTATAAAAGTCCGTCAGTTTTGAAGTTAGGATCTTAAAATTTTGTATTTAGGCTGGCAATAGAAAATTAATATTTTCCTGTGTCAGCGTTTTTGACAATTTTACCCCCGAAGGGGTGAAGAGGGGGATGAAATGTTGTATCTGGAAAGTCCTTCATTAAACTTATTATTAAGGCTTATGGTCGGAAAGTAAAACAAATAAGCAAAAACATGTTTCGTATTTTTTTGAAAATCAACCCCTTAGAGGTTAAATGGGATAAATAAACCTAAAAATCGATATGGATGTCTTTATTGAGGTTTTATGGGATGACGATTGCAAAAATGGCATTTATTTTGATGTTTAACACGCTGAACATGATTCAACCCCTAAAAGGTTGAAATAGGGGTGAAGTTTTGAATGAAAAATCAGGGGGTAAAATAGATATTTCCACTTGAAACTTTGTAGGCTTACTTCTTACAACCAATAGGCAACCCATTTCGTAGTTTTCCGAAAATCAAACCCAGGGGGTAAATAGGGTATAGAAAGCTAAATCATCTTAAGTACCCTAAAAGTTCTTGGTACCTAAGCTACTCAGAACTAACTTTTTGATTGTGAAACAGACACTTATTATTTACTAGCTTCCGCCCGCGACTTCGTCCGCGTGGACATTCGAGAAAATACTAAGGGGACCAATAACCAGGATAAAATGTAATCTATGTTTTAATTTCATAAAAATCCGATCAGCCATTTTTACGTGATTAGGCGGGTCCTCCCTCACCAAGCGAGAAGCCTCGCGCGAGGCAGAACGTTTGCCTCGCGCGAGGCAGAACGTTTGCTACGTGCGGCGGGCCTCGCACTGGTTATTAGTCTCCTAAGTATTTTCTCGAATGTCCACGCGGACGAAGTCGCGGGCGGAAGCTAGTCCTACTAATATTATAAATGTGAAAGTTTAGATGTTTGGATGTTTGGATGTTTGGATGTTTGGATGTTTGTTACTCAATCACGCCAAAACGGCTGAACGGATTTGGCTGAAATTTGGGACACAGATACTTTGTAGCCTGGAGAGGAACATAGGCTACTTTTTATCCCGGAAAAACATCACATTCCCGCGGGATAACGTCGTGTAGTCCACGCGGGCGAAGCCGCGGGCGGAAAGCTAGTAATATTATAAATGTGAAAGTTTAGATGTTTGGATGTTTGGATGTTTGTTACTCAATCACGCCAAAACGGCTCAACGGATTTGGCTGAAATTTAGTACACAGATACTTTGTGGCCTGGAGAAGAACATAGGCTACTTTTTATCCCGGAAAATTATCACATTCCCGCGGGATAACGTCGTGTAGTCCACGCGGGCGAAGCCGCGGGCGGAAAGCTAGTAAGATATATATTTCTTCATACCTTTATCTAGCATCGTATAGTTTCAAAAACACGATTTTATGATTTTGCCTCGACTTTTTTTCTTCTCGAAAAGACCTCTAAAATACGAAAATTCAAGATTATTTTCAAATGGGCTTCCTTACACGCTGGGCATAGGCCTCCCCCAAGGATCTCCACAACGATCGGTCCTGCGCTGCCTGCATCCAGCAGCTTCCCGCGACCTTGACCAGATCGTCAGTCCACCTTGTAGGGGGTCTGCCCACGGAACGTCGTCCGGTTCGCGGTCGCCGTTCGAGAACCTTTCCGCCTCAACGGCCATCGGTTCTCCGCGCTATGTGTCCCGCCCACTGCCACTTCAACTGAGCAATCCTTCGAGCGATATCGGTCGTTTTAGTTTTCCTGCGGATCTCATCATTTCTGATTCGATCGAGCAGGGAAATACCGAATACAGGATCGAATAGAAGCATTTTTTTTAAATCGCTGTAGTTTTTGAATACGAAGTGATTATGTGTTTTTTTGGCTAATCTGCGAAATCGTTTTCTCATTGCTATCTCGCTTCAGCATAATTTTTCCGAGTATCGCCTTAAGGATGATGGGCAGAAATGTATGACATTTCTGTCCATCATCCGTTAATACAGGAAAAAAACAATAGTTCGTTTTAAAAATCTATAAAAAAAGTAGAAAAGCATTGTCAACGCATAAGATTGATTGAAAATCTTTTTTTAAACCCATATAGTAAACACATAGAAATGTTGTCTTTCAAAAGTTTAAAGGTTTCGTTTTCGTGACTGAAATCGCGATGTACCTATTAGTATAACCAAGACGCTTTATACTTATCCAAAACTTTTTGAGTACAAGAGCTTACAAATGTTGTTACAATGAATCAATTGGTAATTATATATTTCAATATTCCCCTCAATAACCTGACGATATATTTATATACACATTAGCACACGTGGCTCTCTTTGTCCTTTAGAACGATTGATGTTGCCAAAATTGATTAAACAATTAATTTAGTATTAATAATTGAATATATTCAATTATACAGTAAATTACAAAGCGTTGTTATGATTCACATATGCCTAAAGTTGTTCAGTTTAGGTAAGTACTTATAGATAGGAAAACTAAATAACATTTTGTCTAAAGAATAACGTTGTAGTGTGGAAAAAGCTTTCTTTAAAGTATTTACCTATTAATGACTATTTTTCAGGTGCGTTACGTCAGGTCAGTACATTGGTTATTAACTTTTTTTATGTTACCAATAGTCATCTAAGGGACCAGGCAGAGTGTCGGCATGTGGACCAGAGTGGAATGGAGGCCAAGAGACGTATACCGGATTAGACGGTCCACCACTACCAACAATATGGGTCAATGATACTGTTAAGACCTTTGGTAGCACTTGACCTAAACTAGCACTGGACCAAAGAAATCCGCACAAAAAAGGAGATTATACTTATGCTCTGCGGTGCGTTGATTAGAGCTTAGTGTGATGATGATGTTACCAATGGTCGAGTTCTTCTTCTTATCGAGTCGATAGCAAAGTAAAAAGCTTAAATCAGTGTCGGACCAAAATTCGGCTATGCGGATCGCAGCATTGGTAGGGGCCATTAAGTCTTCCTCCTTGCAGCTGCTAAGACACGCAGGGCACGATGTCTGATGTTCCATCGTCTGAGGAACAGCACCACACCTACATGCTAAGTCGTCGACGAAGAATCCCCACATAGACAGGTTGTCCCACAGAACACAAGGTGGGTTGTCCTTCCTAACTGCAGCCGACCATCGTCGTCCGAAGTCTATTTATATAGAGGCTTCCAGGCAGGCCATGGTTTAACTCGTGTCCAGGCGGGAGGGTTTAGTTAACCAGAGACTGTTTGTAGTTGACAATCGGTGGTGGTTTCTGTGCTGCTATGCAATTCTCTAAGCAACACATCGACGCTGCACGCAGCGCTGAGATCATGGATGTTACATCAGTCACATCGTTCGCTGCAATCATGACGTTTCATTTTGGTAGTTTTTTTGTTGTACACTCGACAGCACATCAGGTTAAACAGTTGAACTGCGATAACAGCTTTTTACGTAGGGCATAAAGGCGGTCTCAACGTCAACATGTATAGTCTGATGTGCCGCCGTGTGTACATAGGTATATAGTGTTTCTAAGATTCTGAAAAATAAAAAATTTCAAATTTGAAAAAAAATTACGATATAGCCTACTTATCTGCTGACAATGATACCATGACAACTACTGCTAGCGACAAACTTCAGGAGCAGCTGAGCGCGACCCACAAATGGCTGCGCAAGTGGCGTATTCGTGCTAGTGCAGTAAAGTCCAGCCATATTACATTCGCCCTGAGGAGAGAAAACTGTCCTCATGTGAGATTTGGTGACGACATACTACCGCACTCAGACTGTGTGAAATATATCTAGGTATATATAGGCTTCCACCTTGATAGGCGCCTAACATGGAAAAATCATATAAAACAAAAGAGAGACCAAGTCAACCACCAGTTTCGTAATTTGTAGGTACTGGCTTATGGGAACCTGCGGTCCTGCCTGTCGATAGACAACAAGCTCCTTAAATATAATTCGGTGTTAAAACCAGTTTGGACCTACGGAATCCAGCTATGGAATGTTGCAAGAAAAAGTAACATACTCTGTCTACAACGATTACAAAATTGCATCCTGAGAGCATGGTCCAAGCTCCTTGGTTCACAAGAAATGATGAAATTCACGAATGTCTCAACGTACCAACAGTTATATCTGAAATCGAGCGGTATAGAAAACAATACTTGGAGCGGCTAGCCCTACACCAAAATCCACTCGTAGCAGATTTGCTGGACCCGACCGTGGTGGTCAAGAGACTTAAAAGGGATCACCTCATTTGATTTGTAGGGGCGGCGCTGGCTGCTCCACCAGAAAAGCCATATTATCTCACAACAAATTTGCTTATGGTCTGACGACCGATTGCAGATGCATCAAAAAAAAAATTTTATAAGATAAAGTATAAAGTTGAAAATAAACAAATTGATATATCTCTTCAAAGTCATCTTATCTTGATTAAGGATCATCATTGCATCGCTAAACAAACGGTATACCGATTTTGTTTCATATCATAATATGAGTATTTCATAACGACAAAATGTCAAATTTTAAAGATTACTCTGGCAAGATGTCTCAGGTATAAGATAAAAAAACAACGCAAAGATCATAAGTTGGTCTTTATAAAAATCGATATGGCGTTGATTGCACGCTTTGTTAAAAGAAAACTTTGAATAGAACGACTACACGTGATTATTTTAAAAGCTAAATAAAAACAAAGTAAAGCAGTGCTTCAAATGGAGGGAAAAGATAAATCTACTGACAAAACAGAACACAGCATGAGCCTGGACGCAATCTTGGTGGATGAATTGGGGCAATTCGGCTGGTTCCAGATGAAGACGCTGCTGCTGGGCTCAGTGGTATACATTTTCTGTGCTTGGGCTGCCAGCGAATACGTGTTCAGTACGGCGAGGGTTGCTACGAGGTGAGGTGGATACACCACGTATAACCAGGAACTTTCACTGTCTTGATCTTACATTATTTGAATTCAGAATTTCTATTCGAATAACCGGTAACACGTTTTTTTTTGGTTTATTCAATTCAATTCAATTTAGGTTTGTTTAACAACGCTTACTTATTGAACGTCAATGAAGCTACGCCATCGGTTCGCAAATCCTACGGCAGGAGACCTTGTAGCGAGAAGAACCGGCAAGAAACTCGCCAAGAGCTATTTTTTTCTCCCTGTTTTAACTTATACAAAATCGTCAAATTTGAAAAATGACCTTCACATAATAGTAAGGTTACTTTCCATCACAATACAGAATACCGCTTAAATTAAGTACAATTTTGCTTATTACCTAAAAAATAGTTCAATGAACACACTAATCTTAATCTTATTCACATTATGTTATAGGATTAATAAAAAGGAAACTGCAAGCTGCGCTGCATATTCAAATCTATAAGTATTAACAAATAAAACACCTTTAACACAAGTAGACATGAGCAGACCCACCCCACTGGCAGCACCCGTTCACGAGCATGACGCATGAGCCAGCCATCGCTTCGCTCAACCATATTTTAGGGAACGTAACGACCCGACTCACACGACACCACCGCAGGAATGTTTAACGAGAGCATGACATACTTAAGCTACCCGTGTTAAATGCCGAATTTAAAAAAACAAATGCGAAATACTAGAATGTAACACAATACAATAAAAAAAAAATTAAATTATGACCAAAGCCGTTTTGTCCTTTAAGTAATCGTTAACAGTATATTATCCTTTTTTAACGAGGCCATTTTTTATGTGCATCTTAAACTTTTCAATAGGCAAGTCTATCTATTGGTTTATTTATATAAGTAGTGCATGCATGAACATTTAAAAAAATTGTGAGACTAAAGTTTCCTACTGGTAGGCCTTTAGGTATTTTTTTAATCCACAACGGGGTAGCACTTAGCCTTCATCACAACTGATGTTGATAAGGCTGAAGATGGACGCGCACTACTCCCGGAATCCTTGATCACTGAGAAACAGGCTATCTTATCTCTAACTACCGAAATACAATAATACTGAAAACATCATTGATATGCCGTCAGACTTAGATAAGATGGTGGTAACTAGCCAGACGGACTAAGAACAAGCCCACCACGAACCAAACCGAATACAATATGTAGGTACCCCCACTGGGAATCGAACCCGGGACCTCTGGGTCTGAAATCAGTGGAGTGAACCACTAGACCACAGAGGCGGTTAAACTATTTCATTTAAATTAAAATAAAATAAATAAGAACTTGTGTTATGGATACAAAATTACAAATAAACATACTGTTTTGTAAAATATATGTAATGTATTACCAAAATGTCATCTCCAGATGCTACATTCCGGAGTGCGACGCAGAAAACCCCGAGTTCAGGCCTGCCTGGCTGCTCTCTGCCATCCCCGGTACCGAGACGTCCTTCGCCAATTGCAAGCGCTTCGCCAACGCGTCTACGTCACCCGCAGCGGCGGCAGGCGCAGATACCTGTCCAGACAGCTTGTTTGACAGAAATGAGCTTGTGGCTTGTGATGAGCTCCTTTACGAGGATACGAATACGGTGGTATACGATGTATGTTGAGAAAATGTTCTATTCTGAAATCTATACCTACTAATATTATGAAGCTAAGGAGTTTGATTGGTTGAATTCGCTTATTTCAGGAACTACTGGACCGATTTATATAATTATTTGACCATTACAAAGCTACATTCTTCCCGAGTGACATAGGCTATAGTTGTTAGTTGTAAGTTGCTCCAAAATAGCTGGACCATTATTATGACTTTTCTTATAAAAACACCAACCAAGTTCATTTGCTATCCAGTGGAATATTTAATTTTTATTTAGACTTTTTGTATGTTTTGTATTTGCAGTTCAATTTGGGTTGCAACGAGTGGCAGCGGTCATTGATAGGGTCCATACGTCTGGCGGGAAAGTTTTTAGGGATGTTCATGACAGGCGTCGTCTCAGACCGCTGGGGACGGCGCACAGCCCTCGTCATTGGCGCCTGGAGTTCCGCTTGGCTAGGCTTACTCAGATACTTCACTAAGACTTATGTTAGTTTCATAATTTCTGAATTTGTGGAGGCTATTCTCGGCGCTGGAGTAGGTACAACTATTTTTATTCTCCGTAAGTGGCCTTCTGTTTTTTATTAAGCATGAAGTGTATTGATTTATTTATAACATTTCTGCAGTAACGTGATATTGTATTTTGTTATTTCAGTGGTAGAAGTCGTTGGACCAAAATATCGTGTGCTTATTGGAGCCACAACCCACACTTTGTTTTCCATAGGACAGATCATATTAGGTATAATTGCCTGGAACCTTCCCTACTGGAGACACCTCACGCTCGCTCTCTATATGCCGCAGCTGATATCAATAGCGTACATCTGGATCATAACAGAGTCAGTGCGATGGCTTCTAAGTAAAGGTCATTATGACAAATCGGAAGAAATTCTTCACAAAATAGCAAAAGACAACGGCAAGGTTATATCTCAGAAATCTTTGAATGCTATAAGGAATTTCGTTGAAGAGAATAGAAAAAAACAGGCTCTTATTAAAGAAGAGAACAAAAGTGAGCCCTGGCTAATTGTAATAATATTTCGGCACAAAGAGGTCCTGCTGCGTTGTATCGTGTGCCCCTTGTGGTGGATCACAATGACTTTTGTCTACTACGGAATGTCAATCAACGCTGTGAATTTGTCCGGGAACAGCTACGTTAACTACATGAGCGTGTCTGCGGCTCAGATCCCCGGGTACTTTTCTACTGTGTTTCTAATGGATAGGATTGGCAGGAAGCCTACGTTAGTTGCTGCTTATTGGATCTGTGCTGCATGTCAACTGGGTTATGTATATGTATCTGGAGGTAAGTTATTTCGTTAACTATTAACTGTGCGAAAGATGTAAGACAATACGAAAGATACAGTTTTATTTAGCCTTACGTATGCGTTATTTTTCATTTGTTGTCTTTCAGACCTGTTTGTGTTGTCCCTGGTTCTGTACCTGGTGGGCACGTGCTGCAGCGCTGCCGTGATGACCTCGCTATACATCTACACCAGTGAGCTGTTTCCCACTAAGCACCGTCACAGTCTCTTCGGCTTTTGCTCTACCATGGGCAGGATTGGTGCCATCTTGGCGCCGCTTTCTCCTTCATTGGTAAATATCAGATGACGGTTGTTTTTGCTTTATTATTTCACTTTAAGCACACTAAAGTTCTACGGCTTGATTTTCTGACAATTGAAGCCTGGTTGATGATTTTTCAAGTTAAAGTTAGTCAAGCAAATTGTCATTTATAGTGTGGTATAAAACACTTAATCGTACTATTGACTAAAACCCACATAAAAAATTCAAAGTTAGTCAGTTATCAGCTGTAACCTGTTTTATTATGATTCCGATTTGAACCTTTGCTTCGTTCAACTTAAACTCGTTGATTTATCTTTTTCTATCTAAATCACATCTTTACTTGTTCCAGGGTTCTGAGGTGTGGGCACCTTTACCTTACTTGTTGTACGCCAGCCTAGCAACGCTGTCCGGTGCCCTGGTCTTCCTTACACCAGAAACTCTTGGCTCCAAATTCCCCGATACCATGGAAGAAGCTGCTGACATCGGAAAGGAAATAAATAATAAATGAACTAAGCCTACTTTTTTATTTTTGTTTGTATTGGTTAGCAAGCCACCTGTCCCTCTGCGTACATTAAAAATTACGTGGATGTGGCTCGCAACTCTACACCTTACGGCTCTTGTGAGTTAGACTTAGCTGAAAAGCTTATCCAAAGTTCTAAAAATAAATGTTTTACAAAAGTTTTGAGAGTTTCGATCAGGGCTGTTGCTGATGCAGGTTTTTTTAATATCAGAGGATGCTGATGCTGGTGCTCATATTTTAAATTAATATCAGCTGATGCTGGTGCTGTTTTTACCGAAATAATTTTGAAATGTAGGTCCTATGTTGTCACTCATGTTTTCACTCTTGACCAATAGTGGATTTTTGTTGAAGATTTCTGAAAAATCCTTGTTATCCTTGCATAAACTTCTATCACATAAAATATTTTTTTTGTGCAAACTTCGGAGATAAAGTGGGGAACGGTTTTTTTACATTTTTCATCAAAAGTCGAAAACTATGTGGCCTGTGAAAAAAAAAAATGTTTGAGAATGTGCAAGCAGCACTCTTCTATATTTAATACTTACACCATAAGCCCCACTTCGAATATTTAAGACCCACTTTCAGTCCCTGTTGCAAAAAAAAATATATTTTTATTTGTCTCCTAAATCAAAAATAGTTGGGAAAACGTCATTTAAGACTATTCCAAATTTCAAGTTGATAGCATTAGTAGTTCTCGAGATGTCCAGCTGTGACAGACAGACTGAGACTCACCATAAGGGTTCCTTTTTACCATTTTGGTTCGGAACCCAAAAAATTAAACTTTAAAAGGAGTTAAATCTTTAGAGAAATATAATCATTAAAATACGTTTTCTATGGCTATCTATCATCAACTCATTGTATACTACAAACACTATGTAAAACAAAGATAAATCATGCTGACAAAAAATGATAGTGGAATTTTGGCTAGGTATAGGCAATCGATACGTTAACTGGGTACGGAACCCTTCATGGGCGAGTCCAACTCGCACTTGGCCGATTTTTAAAAATGAAATCATATGAAACCTCGCACACAGCAGCAGGAGTCGAGTCGTCCGAATATTCGACGCGGTTTTCATACAGAATTTAAAAATCCGCGTTCGCCGCGTACAAGTGTGCGTTCTGTAAAACCACAGATTACTAAATAGTTACTAACGTAACGTAAGTAAAACAGCTTGAGAGAGTCACTCACGGCCGCAGCCCACGTGGGCCGGCGCGGCGTATGCGACGCGCGCGCGCACGTGACTCGAGGTCGATGCTACCGGCTGCAGGGTGACCACGCTGCAGCCAGTAATGAGAAGTCTCATGAAAATATAAAACGTGCAACATACAATACTTCAGATAGCACACGAGCGGTGTACTTGAATGAACGTCAGCCATTTAAATATCCCCACTTCTTTTTGGATGGCTAAGGAGAATGGGCTATGATCCACCAAGAGAGCCCAATGCAGATTGGTGGGTAGATCCTCGAAAAAAAGTAGAGTTAATGCTTACATAAATACAATGCTGCCTTAAAATATAAAAAAATAAAAATATGAATATCTTAGAAATGTAAATTAATATCTCTTACTTTTATAACACTAAAAACACATATCAAAGAAAATACTCCCTACAAGTATTCAGTAACGATGTAAAGTGATTATTTCTAATTACCAGTCATATCATAGTCCGTTGGTTAATTGGTTGGTAAACGCACGTGTTTGTTGTTCGTATGGGTTAACACATTTACTCACTGCCTCACGATATGATGAGAGACGCATTGCTGTGGCCCAAATATTTTTACAAGTTCAATATTGTTCCTATGTGCCACGCGCGAGCTGTACCCGTGCCGCGAGTGCCTGCGTTTTACAGGTGCTTTAAAAATATATGGACGCAAACTGCGCGGTGTGCCTTGCACACGGGGCGCGGCGCCCGCCGTGGGCGAGGCACACCGCACCTCCACGGCGCACTGTAATGGGCAGTGAATGTGCTGTCTCTCATCATCGTGAGGCAGTAAATGTGTTAACACGCCTTCTTAGGCGTGTTAATAATTAAGAGGTTTAACATTTAAAATCCCATCAGTAAATTTAAAACTATGGTCTTCCCACAGCACTGAACAAAATATAGAACATTTGCGCTCCGTGTTTATAAACCTGTTTTACTCTGATGCCATGCATTATATTTAAATTAACAGAATTTCATACTGCAATATTGCTAGGTGACTCGTCTCTTGGTGGCTAGTTGGGGTGAAATGCATCTTTCACATATTTAATTAAAGGTTAACCGAATTCGTGTAGGCAGAATTAGGAAAAGAAAGAAATATTTAATAATTTACATGAAATTACTTCGATGACTTTGACTTTGACAGCAAAACTGATCATAGATATTTCATATCATAGATTTTGAAGCCACCATCACCATTCACTCCCTAATCGTTTCATCGGGGTCAACCCGAAACAGCGTTATTCGGTTATCTCACTGCACGTGACTCGCCACGTGCTAGCGTATCGCCAGCTCATGCCGAGCCGAGTTATTATTATCCTAGAAACTAGGCCGAAAAATTTTGATTAAAAAGTGCCGTGACTTAAAAACTAGAAGGTAGTAGTAGGTACTAAATAAGATAAGTATACTAGGTACTAGAGCCATTAGAGGAGCCCGTGGTGCAGTGGTTAGAACGCTCTGCCAGCGATCGTTGAGGTTAAGCAACTTTCACAATACTCGGTCACGGGATGGTTGGCCAAAAATCTCGAGTTTTTTCAAGCTTCGGATGGCACGTTAAGCCGTTGGGTTGCGCATTGCGCTCACGTTGTGGGTCATGATCATAACATGGCCCATTCTCCTTATACATCCATAAGCAAGGCCTGTGCTGCAGCAGTGGGGACATTTAAGTTTAGTACCCAAGTTACGCGAATTGGGTGTTTGACTGTTGTTGAAATGTAGATATTTAATTATGACATGCGAAAATATAACATTATTATATAACAAATATGAAAATATAAATTCAATATGTATTATAACAAGCGAATTATGAGCTACTTAATTGTGACTCTAGCTGTCTCTTTCTAAAACGAAATTTTCTATGGCGAGAGTATGGCCATGGCCCGCTATTATTTCTCGGCTGCTTGCGCTCGCAACGAGTGAGATAGAAGATGGCTTTGGTATGGCGCTATAGAAATGTGACGTCACGTTTCTATAGCGCTCTCCTTGTCTAATTAGTAAGTTTGATACTCTTTATCGCTGAAAATATGCAAGATATTTGAAAATAAATACCTATGTTGTGTTGCTACTAGTTAAATGGACATTTTAAGTCAATAAAAAAAATTCAGTCAAATACCCAATTGTACGAGTATTTTCTCAAGGTGAGATAGTAAAGATATACTGTTAATATGCTTGCAAGTTCGTAACTCTGGCTTAGCCGGGCTAGCAAAGCAGCCCCCTGATTCAGAACAATTTGGAAAGGGAATCGGATACCGATTATATGCTTTGTATTTATCTATCATGAAGTGAGCTACATCAGTAACAATGAACGTTTCCGACAGTTTGTGAGTAAGAGGGCACGACAGGGCAGAAAACTAATGTTCTAGCTTGCTGCTGCTATTCTAGCTTTAAAAAAACTAGCAACTATTTCGGGTATTATGGATTGTTTTCACTCATGCTCTGAAATGTTACAATCCATTTGAAAAATAATGCGGGGCGTTTCACATTTCCGAGGTAGAGTGCTCGTCAGATAAGTCTGCGCGCGGTGAAAATCGAATACTAATCTTTTCTATAACATTGGGACAAAAAAATGCACTGTAACTAGCGCCAAAAACGCACCAGGCACGTGCAGAGTTATCTGACACACACTCTAACTTTCTAAATTTAAAATTCAGCGCGGAAATGAATTTCAATACTCTTCCCGCACTTGTGCAAGAAGTAGTATTCCAAATTCAAAATGGTAGAGCGCATCAGCCGGCGACCGCCCGCAGGTGTTATTGTTGATCGAAGGCCCGCGTCCTTAATTTGTAGCATCAGCTAGCATTATTTTTTATAAAACTTAATAGTTGCATGACTGGTCATTTAACATGGCCGCACGCACCAATTTAAAAATCACATTTTTATTTAGAAAATTGTATTTCCCCTGATAAAAGTTTTATACAAGCCTTGTACTGGAAGCTATTTGCATTGCGTGTAAGTAATAATTAAAAAAAAACATCCTCGACTATGCAATTACTAGCTTCCCGTTCTCGGCTGTAATGTTCTTTTACATTAGCGTACCTAGATTTAGCTAAACTATGTCCAAAGTTGAAAGATAGAATTGTCGAATAGAAGATAAGACAGTGGTCCTCCAAATTCTTGCCACAGTTCGGCAAGGCTTATTACGGTCAAGGATTTGACAGCATGAACGGCAAAATCAAATCCGATTGTTGATTAAATCCCTATCTCCTGACAGTATTGTTTTAAAGGCGATATTTCAGAATAGCCATATACATAATTCTTAATAGCTTAACTACTGTACATTTTTTACAATTTATTAGGGAGCTGTTAATCATAGAATTGGAGAATAAATATAGGCAACAGAAAAAAAACAAAAAACTAGAATTAAGTCGAGATAAAAACCATTTAAATTAAGTTAAGAGGGTACTTTATTTACCCTTATGACGTGATGTAAGAATTGCCACAGTACGAAGCTGAAACAGTAATGTACTGTTTACTGTTTCAGCTTTGGCAATTCTTACAACTTGCAACATTTCACTCTGTCATTGCTCCCGTAAAATTTTACCTCGTTGGGTTATAAGCAGGCCTTATAAGTTCTTACCAATGAACTTTAGGTAATAGGTACTAATGACTTAAAATATCTATAATAATGTTTCCGAAAGACGATAATCTTTAAAGTCTCTACGACTCTACCGAGTCTCTATCTAATTGAATCACCAAAGTTCCAGCGAAAAAAAAAGGAAAAAGATAGTAAAACTGATAAATATAGTTTCTACACCCAATAAATAAATGAACCAAACTATTTTAAGCCGCGGTTAGCCGCAGTGTCAGGTCAAGTGTCGGTAATTGTTAAACCAAATAGTAATAGCGAGTGCGCGCGCGCGCACGAGGTACGCAACGTGCTCATGCTCACAGCCACAGTTTGGGAACCACGAGGTCGCGCACTTTTTGTTACTTTGAATACAATTGCTCATTGTTTATGGCACGGTAATTATTTAAAAAGATGTAACCCTTTTTTCTGTGAAGGACAAAGTTGATTTTGACTAATAAAACACTATAGGAAAAGTTGTGACAGAAAAAAAACAGCAGGGCTGCTGATTTTTCTTTTACAATTTTTCATATATCTACTGCATGAAGGCATAAAAATAATTAAAAATCTTAATAAAACACTTAACAAGTTACATACAATACGGCATTTGAAAGTATTCTTACGATAAACTTTATTTTATCCAACTTCAAAAATCACTGTAGATACGAGCCTTGAAATTTCTTACGTGACAAAAGTAAGTACCGAAATTAGGTTACCTACATAAAATTTGACTTCAAACTTGTTATTATTATATTTGCGACAGTACAGGCTTATTGGATACTAGCGGCCGCCAGCGGTTTCACCCACATGGTTCCCGTTCCCGTGGGAATATCGGGATAACAAGTATCCTATTTATAATTTAAGGCCCGTGGTATCGCTAACGACCTTGGGCATAGAAAAGTGGCCTAATTTTCCCGCCCGTTACCCGCACCAAAACAGCTTAAAACACACGTTTCGTCAAAACTATGTATTATTTTAAAACAAAAAATGCTCAGTTTTAAGTTAAACAAGTTAGCAATCTTTTCCTGAAAGAAAAGTGAAAATATCACTTGTAGTTTAGAAGCAGTAGCGTATTTCAAGTTGAAAACAGCTTCATTTCAATGTTTTTTTTAATAGTATCTTAAAGACTATGTTTTTTTTAAATGCTCAGATTGAAGTTTATATATCAATATTTAATATATAATAATTCTGGATTCATCAGTAGGCTAATTTATGAGTTTTAGGGCCTCAAAAATGATCGTTTCACGACTACATGCACCCAGGCTAATATCTAGCTGTATGCCAAATTTCAACCAAATCCGTTTAGTAGTTTTTTGCGTGAAAAAGTAATGAAGATCCATACCTACACACTCACAAACTTTCGCATTTATAATATTAATAGTAGGATTCGATAGTCTACACCTAATCCTAACACTAATATCCATACTTAGCATACAGATAGTGAAAATAGAGTGCTTGGCATGCCAGATAACTCTGCGCGCTACGCTACTGAGGCGTTTTTGGCGCTAGTTGCAGTTTTATTTTGTTATAAGATTTCGATTTCGACCGTGCGCAGACTTATCTGACTCTAATTTTCTCATCATATTACAAGTTATCTCTCACGTTGACAGACACGGCAATTTTTTTATCTGTAACATTAAATCGAATCACGTGCTGAGTATAATGATCCAAATTGGCACAACTGGGCAAGTACAATGCCCAAATTGTCTGTTATCTACTACCTAATAACTGGCTATTTTTGGTTGATAATGACGAGCAGTGTAGTGTGGTGACGTGTTACGGCTCGTTCACATGGAACCGTCATTTACGATTCGTCAGAAAAACACGAATGTCAAAATACGTCATTTTTCACGATTATTAAAATCTTTTTCGTTGTATAAAAAGGTCACGATGCGAGATCATGATCGCGAATCATCATTTTATTTTAGATAGTAGGTATTGTATTGTTATGTAGTAGGGTATATTATTATATTATAACTCAATTATTGTGAATGCAAAAAAGTAAAAGTACCTAATTTGAAACAACGACAGAATCTAAGACAAAAGCTAAAAGTATGCATTTAATCAAATTCCATTTCCTATTCGAACTTTTCACATAGGTAAGGTAATAAAACTCACATAGAAGCTTTCTTACAATCACCCATTATGGGTGTGATACCTGACTTCGAAAAGTGTAACACCGAATACCACGTCCCCGTAAGTTTACTAATACGAATCACTCAACAACGAATGCACGCCACCACGAAAAACATAGCACCGAAGCCACGCGATCTCGAATAACAGAACCTCTAATTCACTAATACGAATCACTTGAATACGAATGCACGCCACTAACTAACTTTACATTTTTAATTCAATAAATGTTTTTTCCTTTTCCTCGAAATTTTGATTTAGTAAATTGTCAAATGAATAAATAGCTTTTATTGCATTTGGTTGATTGTTAAATAATTAATGGGAAATAGTTTTTGTTGCATTTAGTTGATTGTCAAATGAATAATTTATTTTTGTAGCAAAAACCAATGGATTTTTATTGTGTGGCGTGCATTCGTTTTCAATTAATGAATTAGAGGTTCTGTTACTCGAGATCGCGTGGCTTCGGTGCTATGTTTTTCGTGGTGGCGTGCATTCGTTGTTAAGTGATTCGTATTAGTAAACTTACGGGGACGTGGTATTCGGTGTTACACTTTTCGAAGTCAGGTATCACACCCATATTAAATTCCGCATTATTAAGAAATTACCGTTCAATTTTTTTTTATGTTTCACAATGTCCGATTAGGAGATACTTTCCAGTTTAATTGACAGTTTTGTATGGACTATCTGTCAAGTAACTGGACTAACATGGACTATATGCAGATGATACTTCTCTAATTTTTAAAATTGACCGAGGGAATAATTGCTCTGACGAAGTAAATAGTGCTCTCGCAAAGGTCGCACATTGGTTTAACATTAATAACTTGTCTTTAAACCCTAAAAAACAAATTGTGTCAAATTCTCACTACCAAATGTAAGGAAGGTTGATTTAAGTATTAGTTTGAATGCAGATGCAGTCGAATTAGTTGAGAGCACGATATTCCTTGGTATTACCTTAGATTCACGACTAGTGGGATCCACATATTGAGGCCTTGTCGAGTAGACTCAGTTCTGCTGCGTTTGCAGTAAAAAAGATAAGGCTATTAACTGATATTGAAACGGCAAGACTTGTTTACTTTAGTTATTTTCATAGTGTCATGTCCTATGTCGTGTTGTTGTGGGGCTCAGCAGCCAATATCTATATATATAAAATTCAAAGTCCTGACTGACTGACTGACTGACTGACTGACTGACTGAGATATCAACGCACAGCCCAAACCGCTGAACCTAGAGACTTCAAATTTTGCACATAGATACGTTATACAGAGTAGGCATCCACTAAGAAAAGAATTTTGGAAATTCCACCCCTAAGGGGGTGAAATAGAGGATGAAAGTTTGTATGAAAGTCCGTCAGTTTTGAAGTTAGGATCTTTAAACAATGTATTTAGGCTGGCAATTTAAAATTAAGATTTACCTGTGTCAGCGTTTTTGACAATTCCACCCCAGAAGGGGTGAAAAGGGGGATGAAATGTTGTATCTGGAAAGTCCTTCATTAAATTTATTATTTAGGCTTATGGTCGGAAAGTAAAATAAATAAGCAAAAACATGTTTCGTATTTTACCCCTTAGAGGTAAAATGGGATAAATAAATCTAAAAACCGATATGGATGTCGTTATTGAGGTTTTATGGGATGACGATTGCAAAAATGACATTTATTTTGATGTTTAACAGGCTGAACATGATTCAACCCCTAAAAGGTTGAAATAGGGGTGAAGTTTTGAATGAAAAATCAGGGGGTAAAAAAGTCATTTCAACTTGAAACTTTGTAGGCATACTTCTTAAAACAAATAGGCAACCCATTTCGTAGCTTTCCGAAAATCAAACCCAGGGGGTAAATAGGGTATAGACACCTAAATCATCTTAAGTACCCTAAAACTTCTTGGTACGTAAGCTACTCAGAACTAACTTTTTGATTGTGAAACAGACACTTATTATTTACTAGCTTCCGCCCGCGACTTCGTCCGCGTGGACATTCGAGAAAATACTTAGGGGACCAATAACCAGGATAAAAAGTATTCTATGTTTTAATTTTATAAAAGTCCGATCAGCCGTTTTTACGTGATTAGGTGGGTCCTCCCTCACCAAGTGAGCAGCCTCGTGCGAGGCCCGCCGTACGTGGCAAACGTTCTGCCTCGCGCGAGGCTGCTCGCTTGGTGAGGGAGGACCCGCCTAATCACGTAAAAACGGCTGATCGGATTTTTATGAAATTAAAACATAGAATACTTTTTATCCTGGTTATTGGTCCCCTAAGTATTTTCTCGAATGTCCACGCGGACGAAGTCGCGGGCGGAAGCTAGTTGGAAATATTTTTGTACTTCAAAAAAGAGCGGTACGCGCCATTTACAGCCTCCGCCGCTGCGCCGGCGCGATTCATTAAAAGTTTTGTTTAAAGAAATGAATATACTAACCTTAGCAGATATGAGAATATATTATATGTTAGGAAACATCTTGACTCATTCACTAACAATAGTGATATTCATAATTTTAACACAAGAAATAAAAATAAGCTTGCCGTTCCAAGATTTAGACTTGAGAAAAGTAGAGGCTCGTTTTTGGGAAAAGGCATAGCATTCTTTAATAAAGTTCCACAAGAAGTAATCGAGCTGCCTTTAAATAAATTTAAAAAACATGTTAAAAAGACACTCTTAAGCAAAGGCTATTACAAAGTAGAAGATTATTTAAATGATCACAACGCTTGGTTGTCATAATTATAGTAACACTAACAATGTATAAAAGGAAAATATTCCTATACCTACATAAGTATGAGAATACTTTCCTTCAGCATTAGCTTTTTGTATAAATTTTATTATTGTATCATCTTGTCCAGCAACGACATAATTTTTTTTTGTAAATGCGTTACTTCTGTTAAAGCTGATGAGTTTTTTTCGCCTGTTTTTCTTGTCAGTTAAAATTGTCCATAACAGGTGGTAGGTAAAAAAATTTTGGACGATTTAAGCATTAATTTTATTTAATCTATATGAATAAAAAAATTATGACTATGACTATGACTATGACTAACAAATAATGAGAACTTACTTACACATTCTGAAACAGGTCCACTATTTATTTTATAATGCGTTTACGCCCTCGTGAATAATGCTGGCGCTAGAACCTTGAATTGCACGCACGTGGCCGTCTTAGCATTCACTGATTCAAAGTGTAAACACGAGTTATCTGTCGATCACGTGTTTTTTTAATAAAATATAAAATTTAGCGAAACTCAATCTCCCTTATTCCAAAGCGTGGACTAAAGTTAGACCTGGGGGCCAAGCCTGCTAACGTTAATTCATAATCGTGTATTAATCGTGTTTCAATTGTTGTTCAGTTGTAGTGCTTTTTTACACACTAGTTACAAGAATTATGACAGTATGATGTGATGTGAATGTAGTGTGTGGTGTGACCATCAGTAGTATTGTGAAAAAAGTACACATTTCTTGTAACTAGTGTGTAAAAAAAAACTACAACTAAACTACTACGTTAGCAGAATTGGCCCCCTGGTTTCAAACTGATGCTATTATTTGGAAAATGAAAGTGACAGCACCAGTTTAGTACAGTTTTAAACCGGGACTATTTTAGTCCTCGTTTTGGAATAAGAGGGAATGGCTTTTTAAAAGTTTAAATTTTTGTCTACTACCTATCAATGAGATGTTTTCACTTCCAGGGTCGATTAAGTGTTAATTGAAGTAAACAACCCTCATATTTCTATTGGGGGTTATATCTGCTGCTATTGAAGACATCGAGATATATCAATTGTCAATATTGAATAATAAGCTATTGGCCATTTTTGAAACATTATGACGGAACCATCGTGCTATTGAGAAATAACTTAGTACGCACCACACAACTTGGCATAGGTCAGAAGGCGATGATCGTCAAAAATAAGCCTATTCCAATGTTATAATTTAGTTCCAGAAATAGTTAGACACGCGCAAAGTTATTTGGCGCGTGCTCTATTATTAGAGTCAGAAACATAAAAAGGGGCTATCTTTCGTCTCCTTTTAACTTACGAAGGAATCAATGAGAAGTTTCAATTCAACCAAAAAAATATCCAGTGACCTACTTTACCTCGCCAGGTTTAAAATCCATAAACAATTAATATTTGAATTCATTCATTCATTCTTTTAGCAAGGTGATGACTAGTTTACGACGTAGTCTGTCAGTGCAAACAAAAATTTTAGCTCGGCTGTTTTAGGCTGTTTCTAATCTATGACAAGCTCAACCCGAGTTTAGTGCAAACGGGCACTAAACTTTCACATTTATAATATTAGTAGGATTAGTAGGAAGTAGGACTAGGAAAGTCATGTCAACTTTGTATACACCTGGTTTGTTAAAGAAATAAAGCATTTTGTATTTTGTATTAGATAAAAAAACATGTGATTATAGTTTTATGTTGCGTCTCCTGCAACTGATTTTCTTAAGGTTTTGTGTAAATGTTTCTCACAGAAAATGCGATTCTCACATGACAATATCATCACATGACAAAGCAGCACGTTTTCCCATTTTTGTGTGTAAACGCCAGAAGGTGGTAACACTGAAGCCATATTAGTGTGCGTTAGAAGAGCGTAGATGGATACATGCAGCTTACGCACACATGACTAATGAAGATGGCACGCGTTTAGGCTTAAGTTTTGGTTCAAACGCGGCTTCTAGGCGTTAATATTCTCGGAGAGAAGCCGCTCCGGTGTGCCACGACTGCGGCGCACCGGTCGACACCACGGAGCACACTCTTGCAGAGTGTCCGACGTGGTCGTCACAGCGGAGAGATGTAATGGCAGTCATTGGAGGGGACCTCTCGCTTCCCAGCGTGGTAGTCGCCATGCTGGGTGGTGACAGGTCATGGCAGGCGGTGGTCTCCTTCTGTGAGGACGTGATGTCACAGAAGGAGGCCGCAGAGAGGGAGCGAGAGGCGGATGCGGACGCAGACCAGCTCCGACGGAGATGGCCAGGAGGAAGGAGGAGACGCTATGCGCACCTCGTTCCTCCTTAGTCCTTGTCAGGGGACGAGTGCCATTCGGTGGTCCTCCAAGTGCCGGGCCCGTTGGGGCGTCAACACCAGGACCACACGGTGCGTGATATCACGGTCCCGTAGGTCCTGCGTGTTAGGTGGTGTGGGAAGCAGTAGGGGGTTTAGTGGGTAGGGCTTTAGCGGCGATTCCCACATACCAAAAAAAAAGGCGTTATTATTCTAAGGGTGCCCTGAAGAAGGGGTTATCAGTTTTTTTTTATAAATTCAAACATTAAGAAATGATAAAAAACAGACGCACAAAACACTAACTTTGTAATAAATAAGTGGTTGGACATAATTTTAACAATATGCACATATATTGTAGTAGATTAATTAAGTATAAAAATCCAGTAAAAGTTATGTTTACTTAAACATGTAAGTAGACAGGCATCAATCAGACCGGCAAGGAAAACTTAAGTGCTAGTTCAGACAACGGCGGGAACCGCGCGGTACACGCGATTTCGGTTACACTGCTGTCAATATTGCACAAGTTACTGACCCCGCTGATCCTGAGCGAACGGTGTAGAACAAATCGCGTGTTTCCCGCCGTTGTCTGAACTAGCACTTAAGTCAATATTTACTTGCATTTGCAGGGCTTGCCTCAACCTTTGCGCAAGCCATAAGCAAAACTGTGGTAAATAAGGCCTACTCCATCAAATTGTCAATGTCATCGTTTCGGCCGATCAATCGAACCATTTGCTACTCCGAAATACATGCGTTCCAATGTTTGGTCCAACTGAACTGCAAATAACATTTTAGAGACATGCAAAATACGACGATGGAAGTTTTGAATTTGACACTAGTTTCTAAGCGTAACTGTGGTACAGCACCCTGTTGAAAAGGTTAATGATAATTAGCATGAATACTGCCGATTACCGCCCATCCGCATCTCGCGACGCGATCCATCATAATAATATACCTACTTACATCTCAACTTAGATATGAATTATCAACTCAGTTTCATATCAGTGACAGACAACCTTAATCGAAGCATACAGTGCCACAAGCTTTCCTGTTCCGGTGACAGCCGTGACAGAGGAGCCACTTGCAACACCAAATTAGCTGTCAAAATGAACTGTCGTATGACAAACTGCTTTAGTTCCAAAGATAACCACCGGAACAGAAAAGCTTGCTGCACTATAGCAAGCGTGACCTTAAAGCAGCTGATTTTAAGATTTTTAACCTGCTGCTCTCGCGTGACTAAGTTGTTTTATTGTTAATCACACATACAAACAAACGACTTTGCTTTGAATAATTAATAATTACAGATGGTAGATTTATTTAAGACATACTCAATAAAAACCATTTGAGCTGTACTGTTTCAATTGTATGCCACCACGTGATCTGCTGACCTGGATGCCGGTTCTTGACCTCGTCCCTGGCAGCTGGGAATGCAGTCGGAAGCACGTGACTGTCCCAACTATTTACAGGATACGTATTATTTATATCTCCGACGTTGACTCTCGATTTTTTATATTCTATGTCAATAATTATGTACTTAGGTAGATGATTACCTAAATCCTACTTCCTATATCCTATTCCTATATAACATAAATTAGATTAAAGTTTAGATGTTTGGATGTTTGGATGTTTAGATGTTTGAATGTTTGTTACTCAATCACGCCATAACGGCTGAACGGATTTGGCTGAAATTTGGGACACAGATACTTTTTAGCCAGGAGAGGAACATAGGCTACGTTTTATCCCAAAAAATTCACACTCCCTCGGGATAACGTCGTGTAGTCCACGCGGGCGGAGCCGCGGGCGGAAAGCTAGTAAGTTATAAAACAGTGTAACAGATAACAAAGTAGGTCAGGCGTTTGCGGCTTAGCCTGATTAGGGAATCGACCAATGACCCTTTAGCTGCGAACTAGGGCTTGAAAATCGGAGTATTTTTCAACTCCGGAGTTGGGTTTCGATTTTCAGAATTCTAACTCCGGAGTTCCGGTTTTTCCAGACTCTATTTTTAAAGTTCGATAAAATTTCTACTAAAAAGTTAAAAAGCACTATATTTCATCACTACGGTGACTGTGCGCTGTTGGCCATCTACCTACCTGCTCGGAAACCAGCCTCCTGATTCACAAACCGTCGGAAAGGCTCTGTCACTCACTATAGAATAGACAAAGACAAAGCACAAAATTCGAATCCGACTCCGTTCCCGACGGTTCATGAATCAGGGGACACGTTACGGTACTAGTTTAGGTGGTTTGCAGTGACAACCATTTTGTAGGTTGTTAGATATTGAAAAGTTCTTCTTTCTTCGTTCGTACTTCTCTGACTGTACTAATTTTAGAAAAATGGAAAATGAAGTTTTTAGAAAAAATCGACCCCTCTCAGCTCCGATGGGATGGGATTCGAACCCACGACCTTTCGCTTTCCGGGCGACTGCTCTAACCACTGAGCTACGGAGTCGTTAGTGGTTAGAGCAGTCGCCCGGAAAGCAAAAGGTCGTGGGTTCGAGTCTTATCGGAGCTGGTTGTGTGAGGGGTCGATTTTTTCTAAATACTTCATTTTCCATTTTTCTATAATAAAAATTGCATTGTGAATGCAAAAAAACTAAAAATTAAAATAACCTGTACTAATTTTACCTGTTAATTTTTTTTCTCTGAACCGCAGCCCCGCAACAACGTTATATTATTTAACCTCTGAAAACCTATTTTTACTCCGAACCTAGGATACGAATAGATCATAAGTAGGTAGTTAATTGGTTTTTTATACAATCATAGTTCCCACAAATACAAAATAATTTCATTGACCTTTTTCAAAGGAAAAAGCATCATATGGAAAAACTAACAAACATATTCTGTGTAGGCAGGTAGGTACAGCCATTTTACTACGAAAGTCACTCATTCATAAGTCGATTTCTTAAACTTAACGCCGAAGCTTGTTATTGTTGATCAAAGCGCTAAAGTCTCAAACATTACTTCGAATATTTATTGAGACAATTTCTCGTAAAAAAAGTTCGAAAAGTGTTTATTTTTTATGCTTGAATGAACAAATTCGCTTAGCGACGGAAAACTGAATCACGTGGTAAGTTGCTCGTAGGGCTGCCAACCGTAGGTATTATTTAATTAATAAGGGTCACCTTAAACGAGCTACTATTCAGGCTTTGAATTCAGGAAAAACAGCATCTAACTTATTAGTTAATCCAATGATTAATTCCAGCTTCCAAAAGATGTTCATCTACCGCGGATCTCGTTTGTCGATTTTTAACAGCTGCGACATGTTTTCTTCTTTCTCAAAGAACAAAAAAGTGACATATATCGAAGATCTCCAGGCCCGCCCGAACAGACGTCGTCGCCGCGCTCTGCCAATCTGCTTGTGACAACGGCTGTAGCAAGCAACACAGCCGAAACGTCAAGCTGCAGGTACATAATGTACACGTATATACATAATAAATGTCGCGTTGAGTCCCGTTACTCTTGTTCATTATTATAATGGAACGATGAAGCGAAAGTTTAAAATCTTACAGTAGGTGTTATTTAGAGAGCAGCTGTCTCCCCTGCTCCTCCCAAGTTGAAGTTCATGTTAACAATATAAATGGACACAAACATGACCCTGTAAGGGTATAGCGACGCCCGTGACCAATAGCAGCAATCGGGAGCTAAAAATAATAACTACAATTAATTTTACCTTTGCTGCCACCCCTGTGCCACGTGCTCGGCTACCCTGACACACTTAAAGTATCATAAGTCCTGCGGTCGAGGCGAGTCCGTAAATACATATGCGTCTATCTGCACGTGCCTTTATGCGAGAACTCGGAAACAAGATGAGCGCACCATTACCCGTAAAACAAAGAGCAATAATGCAGTCATTTGAAAATGAGAAGACATAATACGCAATGGATAAAGCTGCTGATATACCTACCTATGAAACATAACGAATTCAACCTTACAAATAGAAGTGTGATTTTTATGATTTTTAAAACAATAACAGCACCGTGGAGAAAATGCATGACTACAATGTTAATCATTCATCATGCACGGTTGTTCACGACCTATACCAACGTCAACCAACTTATCGTCAGAAACAGTCAGAAAGAGAAAAATCTTTCTGTGTTCTGTGCAGGGCTGCCAGATGTACCTACCTACGATTTTTGCACAAGGCAGCCCTGGTTCTGTGGTCAGAAACGTCAAAATGTCAGAAGGTAGAATACACGGAACCTTGTAATGGTTACCATGTAATTTCCTTTTATTTGTTACGAGCAGCTGTCGGTGACTTCAACTGCTAGAATATTATGTTCCCAGAAGGTTTTATCTCCTGTTTCACCTTTCTCAACAAGGTTAGTTAGTATTTCTATACTTATCATTATTTATGCCCTTTATTTCATTACTATATAAAAACTAATTGACTTGGATTTAAATGGAATACCTAGTTTCATTTTATACTACTAGCTATTTTATAGTACCTAGTTTCATTTTATAGTTTCTGGCTTGTCAATAATGTATTTTTGGTATGTTTATGTATACTTATACATATGTAGGTGCTCTGCGTAGTACCATCATTCGAGCAGTAATAAACGAGCTACCGTTCTAGTTGGTTGTTTCCTTTGCGCGCCTACATACATCTCAGTGGCGACGAGGATCGGTCTACCCGCGTTCAAAGTGATAATAAAAGTGATGTCGCAATTATTAGGAAATCTGGGTGTTTTCGACCATAATTCCCATAGCTGGGAGATATTTTATGGACGATTGGAACTATTTATTAAATTGAATTCGATAACAGTCGAAAATAAAAGTGCATTGTTGCTGACACACCTGGGTGAGGAATCGTATCGGTTGGCGCGTAACCTAGTACATCCGGAAAAAGTGGAAACGGTTTCTTACGATAAGCTCGTTAAAGTACTCGACGATCATTTTATACCTAAAAGAAGCACGTATGCAGACCGTGCACGTTTCTATGAGGCGAGGAGAGCACCGGGCGAAAGCGTCGAGGAGTGGGCAGCACGTCTGCGGGGATTGGCTATTAATTGCGATTTCGGCACGTCGTTGGAGCAGTTACTAACTGACAAATTTGTGCTCGGTATGGACCATGGACCAGAACGAGACCGTCTGTTCGAGTTGGGTGCTAAAACGACCACTTTGTCGAGAGCGATTGAAGTAGCCCAGCAGGCGGCGTGCGCACGCCAGGCGCGGGAGCAGCTGCAGGTGAAGCAGGAGCCGGTGTACAGGGTCGGCAGCGGCGCAGGCGTCAGGGGCGCCGGCGCCCAGCCACGCTACCAGGGGCCTCGTTGTACCGTGTGCGGAATGAAGAGTCATGCGGCGGATACGTGTCGGTTTATAAATTATAAATGCAGTGCGTGTGGTGTAAAGGGCCATTTATATAAAGTGTGCAAAAATAAAAAACCCGTGCGCGTAAAAAATATTGAATCCACATCGGGATCTGCGTCGTCGTCGGCGGAGAAATGTGATAATACTCATGATCATGATTGCGAAGAGTGTGAACTTTTTAATATAAGGTCAGTCAATTATTTACCTATCGTACTACCAGTTAGAGTTAATAATATTGACTTGCGAATGGAACTCGATTCCGGCTCGGGTAAAACGATAATATCGGATAAATTGTACAATGAATTACACTCGAGCCATTTTGGGGTTGTCAAAACAAAAAATGAAGCTCGTAGTCGAATGTGGTGGCCAGGTATTGACGGGGACATTGAGCGCATGATCGGCTCGTGCACCACCTGTGTGAGCTCGCGCAGCGCGCCGCCGCGCGCGCCGCCCGCGCCCTGGCCGCGCCCGGCAGCCGCATGGCACCGCATACACATAGATTACATGGCGATCGGACAACGAAATTATTTAATCGTAGTAGACGCATACAGCAAGTGGTTAGAGTGTTTGTTCATGAATTGTGGCACCTCGACTCGTGCGCTTATAGGAAAATTAAAGAGCCTGTTTTCTAGGTTTGGAATTCCTCAATCAATTGTATCAGATAATGACGTTAAGATAAACTCGTTGGAATTCAACGAATTCTGTAAATACAATGGCATTCAATATATTACCTCTCCTATTTACCACCCATGTAGTAACGGTCAAGCCGAAAATTCAGTGAAAACTTGCAAGAAAATGTTAAAATGTATCATTAAAGAACAAACAACAGCTAGTGAAATAGAAGAAAAATTATTAGGTTTTTTATTTAATTACAGAAACACAAAACATTGTTCTACAGGCGAATCTCCAGCCAAGTCTATGTTTGGACGCGAATTACGATGTAGATTAGATTTAATTTTACCGAATAAACAATGCCGTCAGGAAAATATTCAGATTGTAAACAAAAGAGATTTTGAGGTTGGAGATTACGTCTGGATAAAATGGTTTGTGTCTAGAAAAGAGATTTGGACATTAGGGACAATATCAAAGAAAATAGGAAACAGGATGGTTGAAGTTTTTGTAATTGATTATGGATTACACTGTAAGCGTCATTGTCGTGATGAAGAATGGGTGTAAGGTTCTCCGATCACGATGTATGGATGATGAAAGAACTCACCATTGAGGATTCCTTCCCTTATCAATTAATGTCTACATTAGTGCTCTTGCCAATGTTTACCTGCTTCGCCTTAGTGTGTTATAAACGGTATTCATAATTCCAGCCCTGAGGTGTTGTGTTGAGAATTTGGTTTGAGTTAATTACATCATCCTCCTGTAATTATAAATGGAGTATAATGCAACTGATATGTGCATTCTAAGTATTTAAGATGTTAATGTAGGTTCTGGCAAGTTAATCCCGATGTGACTCTCAGAAATAGTTAACATAGTTCTACCATTAGTCTGTTTCACTATGTGACCACCGGAGGACCTCTCATCACTACTCTAGGGCGCACCCAAATAGTGGTCTCAGAGTACGCTATACCGCTAGCATCCTCCGGATTTTAAGTATATAAGAATTGATATCTGTGTTCCTCTCGTGGGTGATCTAATCTCATTATTAGGCTGTGGCTACCGGAGGATCTCTCATCACTACTTCAAGGCGCACCCAAGTAGCGGTCTCAGAGTACGCTATACAGCTAGCATCCTCCGGATTTCATTAAGCTCTTGTCATCCAAGATTTTACTTATGCCTTACCGTCGTCCTTTGTAATAAACACAATATCCAAGGGGACGTTCCATCCAAGACGTATCTCATACCCCATTTACTTCAATAGAACTATCGCAATTGAGATACCTCTTGGATCACATCCCAGAACTGGCCAGCTCTCTCTTAAGCCGCATAGAAACAGACATAATAATTTGTGGTTAGTCTTATCAAGTAAATTTCTTATTCCACCGTCAATACTTATTATCGTAAAGTATCTTATCATGTTTAAATACTTAGCTTTATATTCAGCACGGTGAGCACGGTTTCCTCAGCTCGGTTTTCTATCTTGAATCACTTTAAACTATTTACTCGTCGTTTTATGGAATTACAACTGACAATCACTGTAGGCCTGTCATTGCCGTGACAGTTGTGATGTCACTTTATTGGCGCCAAGATCAAACTTCTTTGAGCATCGCGTTCGTCGCGACACTCCCCCCTCCAGGAAAGTTAAGGCGATACTCGGAAAAAATGTGCTGAAGCGAAGTAGCAATGAGAAAACGACGCGCGCGGGAGCGAGACCGATTTTGCAGATTAGGCAAACAAAACACAAAATCACTTCGTATTAAAAACTACAGCGATTTAAAAAATGCTTCTATACGATCCTCAATATTATTGGTGTCCACTTATTAAACCAATTTCCAATAGTGTAAGTAACCCCATTTAAGAATAATCTTCACTTTTCGTATTTTTTAGAGGTCTTTTCAAAAATAAAAAGTGTCGAGGCAAAATCATAAAATCGTGTTTTATACGATTCTAGATAAAGGTATGAAGAAATAATATCTTATTACCAGATTTTAACAACTGTAACCGTCCTATAGTTTTAAATCAAAAAGTCCATATTTTTCCGAGTAGCGCCGGTTATGAAACATGTTAACGTTAACATACGTTGGTTTTAATATAAATACATAAACTGAATAGATCGCGAGTATGTACCTGCACTTAAGTAGGTATTTAATTCCTTAATACTTACTTACGGCTTTATTACTATAACTATAGTTTCATAAGTGTTAGCAAAAATTTAGAAATAATTATGGACTCAGAAAAACTTAAGTGCACACATACAAGTATGTACCTGCACCGGATCTGCACACATACTGTCATTGGCCTCTCGGCCTTATCTGATATGAACTGCAAGATACGCATCTGCTTCCCAATACTACAAATGAGGAAGTCCATCGACTTATCACACACTTTTTAACATACAATTTCTTATTTATCTCTTAACAACGCTGTAACATAACTTTTTCATATATTTTGTATCCGCCAAATTGCAGACAAAAGAACATCACCAGAAAACTTCTGACATTTATTTTTCGGTTGCCAGTCTATTGACAAATAATATTTTATCATTATTATTGACGGCTTGGAATCGTGACTGTTCACGACACTCCCGCCCCAGAAGAAACTGATAGTAATTCAGACCTCAATCTGACTAATGGCAATGAAGTGAAACATCAAATTTGTAACTAAACCAATTTTATTAGTTTTTTGGTTCATTGCTTAAACTAGGTTTTGAGTCCTTTGTGCCGACAATCTTTTAGTCCTCTCATGTTTGCCTCTGGTCCAAGTTTTTCAGATGCAAGCTTTATTCCCAATGCAGATGCGTTTATTCGGCTACTACGGGTGCGTTTAAATTAAGAGTTGTTTTTTCTATTTGCTATTTTGCCAGTCTCATCTATTTCAATAGGATATAAGTGACTGATTAATCTAGTAAATACTTCACCAGAAGATAGTGTTACTCGTGTAACTCTGATCTTTCCGTCTGAATCTGGTATCACCGCTGATACACGGCCAAGTTTTTATAAAGCCCTGCTCCACTTTTAATTTACACCATGTCACCTTTTTTCAGAATTCTATCCACAACTACTCTGGATTGTTTGTGTACGCTTCGTCTCTCTCTTAAATTGTCTAAATATTGTGTCTTGATATTCTTTCAAAATATCTTACCCACGCCTCAATTAATTTATTTCTTTGTAATAGCGGTTGGTTCTAAAAATTCAACTTCAGAATTATCTGTCACAATTGAGCCACTAATAAGTAGAAAGTCGGCAGGAGTCAGTACATGTTCAAATTCATCTCCGACTGTTGTAAGAGGACGTGTATTGATTACCGCCTCTACTTGTATGATTATATTGTGTATCTGATTATGATTGAGCAAATGCTTATTAAGTGTTTTCGTTAAACAACCTTTTACTAATGCAATCAACCTTTCATAAAATCTTCCAAACCATGGCGCGAGTTCTGGTATATCCGATATTAATACTTTCGCCGTCAACCTGAACTTTAGAGCATTGTCTGATATTAGAATTTGTGGCAGTCTTCTGACTGCAACAAGCCTTCCAATAGCCATAGCACATTCATCTACTGACAAGTCCTACACTACTTCCATATGAATAATGATAACCAATACTGAATAATTTTAACAGAATTGCAGGTTCTGGTTGCTGTGTCAGCGGGTTTTAGATCGGTCAGTCAGTACGTATCTCATGGTAAGTTCTTTATTAAATTTTATTTCATTAATGCGGCTAGCTACAAAAGGTGGTAATAACTTTGTGATATTATACCGGCTCAACACAATCTCGCTGTCGACCCATAAAAATTGATTGTGGATTGGTAGCCGGAGTGATTTATCTACATAGCGAAGTAAACAACTTGGAATGTCTAAATCCTTTTGATTTTTTATGAGAGCCAACCGCGACTTACCTATTAAACTTTCGAACGTCCTATTTCCTTGAGTGTCATATTCTCGCGACACGACGGCAGCGTATGCCTGTTTTGAAACATCTGCAAATGCGTGCAATTCATATTTGTTTTTATTGGGAGCCTGTTCATAGTTTGCATTACAGTAAAATGTAGGTATTTTAACTTATTTGACCTCGTTTAAACCGATTCTTATTAAATCCAATGTTTCGCAAAATGATTTTGGAATAATATCGAACCATTTTACTTTTTGTTTCCACAGATCGTCCTCCTTTTGTTGTAAATTCTTTAAGAAGGTAAATTTGGGATTGAGTCTTAGTTTGTCAGCTTTAATGTTCCAATCTATTCCTATAACTTTGATAGAGTCCTTTTCGTTATCTTGTATATTCTTTGGTATCTGATTAATAAAAAAAATCCGAGTTAGATTTCCACTGCCTGATTTTCATAGCGAGTTCTTCAAATGATTACCTTGCATAGTTGAATAGTGCAACAGATTTCTCTACTGAATCAGTCCCTGTGACAAAATTAACTACCTAAATATCGTCTGAAATGAGTTTTTAGTGTCATCATTATCGTTGAACAAAAGCTGTTTAACGACCGCATCTAATAAAAATGGGCTAGATATTATACCGAATGGGACACGACAAAATGTTGAATGTTACCAGGTGTAAAGTCTTCATTTAAATATTTCAACTACAAAAATCTAGTCACGTCTCTATCAGGGAGTTGTAAACCCACTTGTAAAAAAGGGTTTCTCAACGTCTGCTATTATAGGTACCAATTTTATGTTTACAAAATCTGACGAGAAGGCCAGTAAGATTTTCTAACATTAGAGGTCATCTATATGTTTATACATTCGTTGAGACTATTCTTATCTTTAATCCTTGCGAATGCATCGACCACAGCTCTCAACCTTGTATTTTTTCCTTCTTGTAATACACAGTGATGTCGCAAATAATGCACAGGATGATCTACTTGAAGATTATGTGTCTTTAACAACCTCCCTAATCCCCTTTTTCTAGTTATTCTTTCAGTACATCACTATAAGCTTGTAAAGTGTCTGAATTCAATCTTTTAACTAAACTTGTCAGCCGTCTTAATGCTAATCCGTAGTTCACAAGAAGAGTGGTAGGTGGATATTCTACCCATGGCCATTTCACATTAGGTATATCGATTATCCGTGTATTCCATGTATTGGTGTCATTGAAATGATTTATCGCATCCTCATCTCTAGAGCACTTCGGAGAATCAGTGATCCCAATAGATTCAAGGTTCCCAAGTTGTTTAAGGTTATCGTTTTGTAGTGGTAAATACGGTTCAAAAAGTGATTTTCCATTACTTCACTAGACTGAAAGTGTGTTAAAACAGAAAATTTGTCTCGGTTCATCTCAGGAAAGTGGCATCGACCAGACCATACCCAACCAAAACCCAGATTGTACCACGAAAAGTCGTCACTGAATTCCTTTCTTGTATTGGAAGCGAATGAAAAGTAATAGTCATTGACAAGTAGTATATCCGCATTATCATTCCTTGAACCATCATCAGCCAATGTCATGTTGTCTTTCAAAACTATATCAAGGTTTGGTATCTTACGAATCTTACTATACCACATGGGCATGTGATCCCTTAGTTATGTGAGCCACAACATTTGCCTGTATAATCCGATCATTTATTTATCCTCCTGACACCTAAGCAATCAACCCGTACGATCGGGTTAGGAACACAGACGTCCTAAACAAAATATCGACATATTACTCGGATTATGTACATGTGCCTCAGCCAACCAATCGAAAAATGACGTTACTATGTAATTAATAAAGTTTAAATTTCGATTTCCGCCACCTCAAGTTCGAGACTGACGGATGTCAAGTTATTGATGCAACTTGACACATCTCCGAGCGCACAGGTTAATGAGCTTAGTTGTCACTAAGGTCGAATGTACCTTACAAAGCAATAAACAGTTTTTGTTGCAAAGGCTGACACCTTGCAAGATGAATAAAACATAAATTTACCGTTTCCTGAGTTTTCACTCAAACAAATGTTTTTAACTATTATTTGACAAAGCCATTGGACATTTTGTGTTTAAGTATTTTTTGTCTTTTATAAAGGCCTTTAGGTCATTAATCTATAAATAGGTAAGTATAGGTATATTAACCAAACAGTGTAAATATTCAAATATGCATAGAATTGAATGTAAATGTAATGCCACAAATTAACCTGACGAATTTTGGCGACCGAATGGGCCAAACTAAATGTTACCTTATTTTATAAGAAATAAGGTATTTACGTAGGTCGCGTGTCGGGAGTCAGGTGGCTCCCACCGATGCTCTGCAGGTAGTACCAAACGTTAAACTCATCACGTTTCCAAATAGCTGCATCTTGAAACAGACCTGGACCTCGACTGCAAGTGCCCGCACGAGTACGAACCCCAGAGTGAGTACGTCCTCTGCCCCGACTTCGACGACCAATCCTGATGAGGTTACGACTACGAACTCTGCCTGTTGGTAAATTACCTTCGTCTTCGCCATCATCGCTGTCGCTCGATTCTTTATCAGCTGAAGATCAGGATACCGTTATTGAAGGTGTAAAATCTGTCACCACACGACACATCATACTCGGAATCGTTTAGCAACTCTGTATTATCGCGGTCTCGTTACGTATATCGGCCACGTGCCGCCATGCCGGCTGTGAACTCCTGAGCACGAGTACTTAATAATTCCGGCCACTAAGTGCAAAATGCGTCTCAAATCTCAAGGACCAACTATTGCCATTGGTTAAATTTTATCCGCTGCATCGAATCACGTTTTTAGTACCTTTTTTAGCAGGAAAAACAACGCTCGGCAATTGATGCTACATAAAGGTCGGCCGTTCGTTGTCAATGTAAGAGATTAAAAATATTCTGGCTATAAAGTATGGTCTATTTTAGCACTTTGTAAAGGACGCCAGGTATCAAGAGGTCATACGCGTGACTAATTTTAATAGACAATAGAACTTTTAATTATCTGGGGGTATTGTGCTCCAAATGTAAACACAGACAGTCTATTTTCATCGAACCACAGTGACGGCATTTTCTTTAAGTTTTACATTCACTAGCATTGTTACCTATTCCCAAACGATTATAACATCGACCTTTTAGTTTTAATTTTCTACCTCGGTAATAACTTTGTATTCGGTACATTCATTATTGTAGTGATTACTTTCACAAAAGTTAAGTTATGGCGACATTACACGGCCCAATCAAATTGATTCACTTTGGTTGAAAAGCGCAGAAGTGAAAGATACTGCTGTTAATAAGTATATTAAAAGTGAACTATTTTAATTATCAAGTTAACCAATCAACTCGCGTTGCTTGAAAAGTTCTACCAATCAGGTAGTACATTGAGAATGAACATCCAGACAATCATTCAATTCTTATGTTTACACGCTCAACGTTCGCTCAACTGCACTGAACGCTGAACGGAAAAGTGAAAATATTGAGCAAGCTCGACCCTTTCAACGCGATTGAATGCGGCTGTACACTTCCATTGAATGATTCACTTCTACGTTTACATTGTTAAATTTGGTTGCTTCATCCAAACCGAAAGTCAAAAGTGAACCGTGTATTTTCGCCATTATCAGTACTTTTAACACGCTTTAAGACCTTGCACACACTTATTAGTCAAATAAATAAATATGGAAAAAAAAACGCAAAACACTTTAGCTATTTTCCTTTCACTCTGCTGATAATGGTTTTGTTCTTCTAATTTTCCTTTTTATGTTGTAATGTCCATCTACCTACTTGTTATTTCTATCTTGTCTTTTGAATTGTAAACCTTTATTTAATCCACTAGTCTCTCTCTACCCTAGGTGAAGTTATTAATTATTTTGATTATTATTATTTCTCTTAAGTTAAATTTTTCTTACTTATATAGTCAATTGATTGATAATATTACATTACTTTACTTTATCTAGCTTAAGAGAACTTTGTTATATGGAGTACTGAATAAACCATTTATTTATTTATTTATTTATTTATCTCCATTGCACATCTTTATGCGGAGTTCATAAATAAGATCTTCGGGAAACTTTTCCATGAGCATTATACCCTTAGGTGATTATGATTCGCGTCTTCACCAAGTGATTGCAAACTTTTATGTGACCCTGCACTTCACTTAATACATTTCTACATTCGGTAATTGAACTACCATCTGCTTCATTTCTGTAGTGTGCAACATAGTGCGCATCGATAATCGCACTTGTTTTACTGTAACGTTCATCCAACGTATCAACAGCAATTTTATAATTTTTGTTTGTAGTGGCAAGACTTTCAACAGCTTGTTCTGCTTCACCGCTTAACACAAATTTAAGTACAATAGTTTATCAACATCATTAATGTTGCGCGTATCCACGTAAGCTGAAAGTGGGTCCCAAAACTAATGCCATTTCAGTAGATCGCCATCAAATCAGGCTAGCTCAATGCGAGGTAAGCGGGCACTTAATTTGGAATTATCGACACATGATAATATAAATTTTACCTTTGTCAAAATTAAGGAGCTCTTATTTCTAACTCAGAAATTAACTCATCCGCTTCCACTTGCTTATTGGTGTAAGATGATACTTCATCAGCAGAAGGATCTTGAACAAGTTTGAAATAGTTGTATGTTTCAGAGACGAAGCGCTCATTGGAAAGTCTGAACTTCTTGGTTATGACATGAACATTTTCAATATTAAAATACCATCACTTAAATTTCTAAACGTTCTCGACCAGAACTCATAAGGGCATCAACTGATTAGCTAATTAAGTTCAGACGAGTTCGCACTACTACCTCCATTACATTCGCAATATTTTGTTGATAAAGGATAGGTAGGACAGGTCACAATTGAACACTAATTCCTATAGAATGATTCCAACTGAAATATTAAAAAGAAAATTGCCTTTTCACACAACTCGGTTTATATACTTACTCTTCATTATTTTTATTTAAGCCTATCAATATTGTTTGTAGAAACGAATAGTAATAAATATTAGCAACACATTTCAATTAAAATATTTTTCAGGTACCTATATAACATTTATATTAGTAATAAAACACGAATGATTCACCATTTGATTATCTTCTTAGTCAACTTTAATAATATTTTAGTTTCATATTTTTATTGTTCAATACAATTAATTTTAGTTTATTATATCAAAAACAATTCTTATTTTTCACTCGAATATTCACTTTCTATTCATACTTTTATAATTTAAAATATGTAGGTAACAATGTTTCTTCACTAAAATTTCCCTTTACAGTACCTAATTGTATACTTCCAATCTGACGTGAAATGACTGTAATACATTATGATAAAATGCTTCCATTAAGTATGATCAACATGTAAGTACCTACTTTTTTAGTAGGTTAAAAGGTTAAGTATTACCTAAATAATTTGTGAACATGTGGCATCCTAATTTCTAGACAAATAGTACCTACAGGTCTACTATTTCATGAAATAAGGAAAGGTATAATCTAATCTAAATAGTTAATCTTTAAAATATGGAAACTGAATTTACTAACACTTTTACTTGCTATTTTAATAAATTTAATCTTTAACTAAAATCCTTTATGTGCTCTAATAACTTGCACTATATGTTTAAAGAACATATAAACACTTCATTTAAACACTATCACAATTTGAATATAAATTTACCTATGTAGGTATGTACCTACCTAATATTCCATTTTTGTTTATAACAGTTGCATTGTTGATTTATTGTGAATACTATACTCACATTAATTGATAACCACTGTCTAAATTAATTTATTCCCTTTGGGTTTCAATTTGGAAAAAATAATCATATAAGTACTTAATTAAAAATTGAGTCAATAATAACCTTAATAATTGCATAATAATAAAATCCTTTGGTCCCTATAAATTTTGGCCATATCAATGCTAATACTATAAGAAATGATTTGATGACTTTGATGTGCTCGCTGATGATAGGTGTATCGCTTTGATGACAATCTCTAGGCTGTCTAAAATGGGTCCTAGATTCACGTTTATTTTTAGTTCCTCAGAATTGAAGTCCGAATTACCCCCAGCTATCTCTTTACACACTCACACAACACTGCAGGGCTTGGTATCAAGATTAAGAACAAATTAGTACATTGTCTTGTATTATAGTACAATATTTCTTTTTAGTTTTCTTGTAAGTGGGTAGGTACATTTGATCCTGTGTTTTAGATCCCAGCACCTCCACCATGTCGTGATGAAGAATGGGTGTAAGGTTCTCCGATCACGATGTATGGATGATGAAAGAACTCACCATTGAGGATTCCTTCCCTTATCAATTAATGTCTACATTAGTGCTCTTGCCAATGTTTACCTGCTTCGCCTTAGTGTGTTATAAACGGTATTCATAATTCCAGCCCTGAGGTGTTGTGTTGAGAATTTGGTTTGAGTTAATTACATCATCCTCCTGTAATTATAAATGGAGTATAATGCAACTGATATGTGCATTCTAAGTATTTAAGATGTTAATGTAGGTTCTGGCAAGTTAATCCCGATGTGACTCTCAGAAATAGTTAACATAGTTCTACCATTAGTCTGTTTCACTATGTGACCACCGGAGGACCTCTCATCACTACTCTAGGGCGCACCCAAATAGTGGTCTCAGAGTACGCTATACCGCTAGCATCCTCCGGATTTTAAGTATATAAGAATTGATATCTGTGTTCCTCTCGTGGGTGATCTAATCTCATTATTAGGCTGTGGCTACCGGAGGATCTCTCATCACTACTTCAAGGCGCACCCAAGTAGCGGTCTCAGAGTACGCTATACAGCTAGCATCCTCCGGATTTCATTAAGCTCTTGTCATCCAAGATTTTACTTATGCCTTACCGTCGTCCTTTGTAATAAACACAATATCCAAGGGGACGTTCCATCCAAGACGTATCTCATACCCCATTTACTTCAATAGAACTATCGCAATTGAGATACCTCTTGGATCACATCCCAGAACTGGCCAGCTCTCTCTTAAGCCGCATAGAAACAGACATAATAATTTGTGGTTAGTCTTATCAAGTAAATTTCTTATTCCACCGTCAATACTTATTATCGTAAAGTATCTTATCATGTTTAAATACTTAGCTTTATATTCAGCACGGTGAGCACGGTTTCCTCAGCTCGGTTTTCTATCTTGAATCACTTTAAACTATTTACTCGTCGTTTTATGGAATTACAACTGACAATCACTGTAGGCCTGTCATTGCCGTGACAGTTGTGATGTCACTTTATTGGCGCCAAGATCAAACTTCTTTGAGCATCGCGTTCGTCGCGACACGTCATATAGACCAAATATTGAAATATACTGGTATGGCATTACCACCACCAGAAACAGATTTTAGTCAATGTTTGGCTAGTCAAACTAATAGTGAAAATTTCCAGTCATCTCCTCCTGATAACTCAGAAAATCAAAATGAATCACAGTTATCAGAAAACTTACAGGGTGATGAAGATTCATGCGAGTCGTGGGAGGAGGCGGCTGAGTTTCAGGGCAATGTAGAAGGAGCTGAGGTTACAGAGCCGACGGAGACCGAGAGTCGTGCTGATGTCAATAATGATAATGTGCCTACTGCTGATAACGAAACGAATGCTCTCGCTCCCCGTATGCAGCTCAGACCTAGAAATAGACCGATAGGTTATAAGAAATATTTTTAACTGTATATTTTTTTTTTCTTTGTTTTAGGTTATAAAGTATGGGGGAAGGAGTGGTATGTTTATGTATACTTATACATATGTAGGTGCTCTGCGTAGTACCATCATTCGAGCAGTAATAAACGAGCTACCGTTCTAGTTGGTTGTTTCCTTTGCGCGCCTACATACATCTCAATTTTACACTTTAGATGAGTACTATGCATCTCAAGACTAATGTATTTTGTACTGTATAGTTTTAAGTTTTAGTTTATAAGATAAATATTGCATGCCCGTTACGGGTATACTGTTGTTACCTACAAATCTGCAATGTAACCTGCCTAAACAAATGTACACAGTTTACAGCAATAAATAATAACTACCTACTAACCTACTGTAATAATTGAATTGAATTGAATTGAATTATATAGCACTGAGAAAATATAGCTAAACTAAATATGTAATGAAATCTCTGAACACACTAGAAAATTATAAATTTTCCTATAGTTTTCCGGCAATCGATTAACTTTCGCAATGGTTGGTCATGGGTGACCAAAAACTTTTTATTCTCGAGCTCCTCCGCGCTTCGGAAAGCACGTTAGGCCGTTGGTCCCGGCTGCATTTGCAGCCGTTAATACCCAACCCACCAATCCGCAATGGGCCCGAGTGGTGGGTCATGATCATGGCCCATTCTCCCTATCTATCCGTAAGGTAGACCAGTGCCCCAGCAATGGGGGGGGGGGCATTAAATGGCTGATGATGATAGATACATACTTGGAGTGACAGATATGTCCAAGCTTCATAAGCCCACTTGAGAGTATAATTATAAGTAGATTATTTTGACAGTTATATTTCAAACTTGGAACGCTTCTTGTCATTTATATAATGTAAGATCGTAACATTCGTAACCTTTTTTCTCCGTTTATAAAAAAGTAAGTCTGGCCACATAAAGTTTTCATTTAGTTCGTGAGCCTTCATCTAGTACTATTGTTGATCGAAGGGTGTATAGCGCTATTAGTTCACATGTAAACCGGTGTCGGTCGGAGACCCGCCACGTGAGTGCGCACTAATAGCCTCTACACACGTTCCGATCCGACCGCCGATTTGGTCTGCTCCAGACCAAATCTGGACGTGTGTAGCGTAGTCGTCCGACCATAATTATTATTATTCGTGTTTGACGCGGTCGGCCCGATTTGGTTCGCACGAACTTCACTTCCTACCAAATCGGAACGTGTGTAGGCTTCCGACCGGACCAACTTGGCAGTGTTGACAATTTTGGAGGTTTTCCCCTAGATTTAGGGAGAAAATATGTAAAAGCGGAAATATTTAAAGCAGGTAAATTACGTTTAAGGGATTTTCAGAGGATTCAATTTAATGCTCGTTCATGAGTTTTACGTAGGACTGAACGAACGAAAGGTTTAAATATGGCCATTTATGAAAAGATTATAATTATCTATTTGTTTTTTTTAGAATATTTTGTTTAAAAACTAGCAATTTGTCGTAAAACTAAATATATATAAAAAGGGCATAACACCTTATCAATAAGTGCTGCTTTTAGTAAATATTTAGCATATTTAGTATTTTAATGAAAATAACAGAAAATTAAAAAATAATGAAATTGTTTCTTATAGTAATAAAACATTAAAAACCGAAAATATTTTTCTTTTTAATTTATTTATTGCAAGCAAATTGATGTTTTCAGTAGGTATTTATAAATAATAATAATATTGGGAGATTAGCAGTGGCTGGCAACACTGCAACAACGGCTAGAGGTCGGCCAGACCAAATCGGAACGTGTGTAGCGCCGACCGATTTGGTCTGGCAGATTTGGTTTGAACGTGTGTAGGCGCGGATCAGATCTGCAGTGAAGTTCGCCCGCACCAAATCGGCGGTCGGATAGGAGCGTGTGTAGCGGCTATAACGCGCACACGTGCGACGCGCGCGACCTACATCGCGACCGCTGCACATTTTGCGCGCGGCGACAAGGTGCTTCAAGATAAAAACAAAGCGAATTTAACGGCCGGAGAATGTTTTATTGATGAAAAATAAAACCAAAGCTATGATGTCAATTCCCGATCGAAATAGGCACGCTAAGGGCGTTTGTGCACTACACTGAATTTTACCAATCCGGAAAAAAACGGATGCTTGTATTTTAATAATTATTCATTTATAATAGTAATTAATTAAATACAAGCATCCGTTTTTTTCCGGATCGGTAAAATTCAGTGGTAGTGCACAAACGCCCTAACGCTTGCTCGGCCGCGCTCGATACATTTCACGCGGACCCAGAGCGGCAGCAGTGAACTGTGAACTCGCGAGCGCCCCGCGAATCGATAATCACTTAAAATTCAATTAAAAATGAAATAATTAAAAAAATATATGACGGCCGGAATCCACGGCTATTCACGAACTTTCATATGTTTTTCATTAAATAAATTAACTAAAACCAAGTATACTGCAATATTTGAATTATTATTAGACGGATGTTTTGAATTTAATTTGATACAGTAAAGTATCAGGGCATTTCTACGGAGACGACCGATTGACCTACTGGGGCGAAAAAAGTACTTTTAAAATTGAATTAGGTACTTGAAAAAAATCACACATATTTATAGGACTCTTGACCTGATGGAGAGCATATCTAGAAGACCGCCAGGTTTTACATATCTCCTCCAAAAAATCAGAAAGTTCAAAAACGGGCAGAATTTCGCTTAAAATGGAGTGTCCGGTTTCCAGAATCTAGAGTCTGAGCAGCTTTGGGCCACCAGACAATGCTTGAGTACCCATTGTTAGGATGGTGACATCAGCGTAACCTATGGTGTAAAAGTGACTTGAGTTAAAGAGTGAGAGCAGGTCGTCTACTAACAACCAGGTTCCATATCAGTGGAGAGAGGACGCCTCCCTGGGAGCCTCCTCTTGCCACATGCGTCCTTTGGTTTCCATCACCGGATACCTGTATCAGTCTGTTGCAAAGTATGTTGACAATGCATCTGTTGACAACTCTCCTTACCAGCGCTTTCTCAATGCTGCTGAAGGAAGTCTTATCAACGGCCTCATTAATTTCGAGGAACGCACCAAGGCATATCAGTTTGTTTTGAATCTTACTGACAAGTACATTGAGTGCCAATTCTGTGGATTTGCCAGCACTGTAGGTGTGCTGGTGCTTATGTAAAGGATGTACAGATTGTATTGTATCTCGTAAAAACCATTCACATACCCTTTCCATGGTCTTCAGCAGGAAGGAGGAAAGGCTAATGGGTTGGAAAGTTTTTAGGTTCGTGTAGTCGGACTTACCAGGTTTTGGTATGAATACTTCCCTGACTTCCCTCCAGGGGTGTGGGATGTAGCCATGCGCCAGGCAGGCTTGAAAAGATGGGTAATGACTGCAACGAGTTGCTGATCCCCCTATTGTAGAAGGGCAGGAAAGATGTTGTCCGTCCCTGTTTACTTAAAAGGAAACTGTTTATTGCGCGTCTTACTTTTCTTTGTTATTACCCTTTTAGCGAAAGACCAGAGGACATCTGTTGGGTGTCTTGTTACGTCCTGCCACTCGATATGCTGTAGAGGCTGGCAGTTTGGGAAGTGAGTTTGTAGGAGAACGGCATTCGTCTCCTCCTGATCCAAAGTCATAGAGCTATCAGGTTTACGCAGGTTGCCCAGTAGGCCAGGACCCTGATTCGATATTATCTTAACTACCCGGTTTGCTTGTTTTGTGTAGTTTATCCGGCTGGTGCCTTGCCATTATCACGTAGATCCTTTTGCTATTTGGTTATGTATTAATAGGGTAGAATAATGCAAAAACAATTATGGATAGAGACTGCAAGTGAATGGTGAGCCACACTAGTAAGAGGTGGTTCACCGAATTTATCCCTGATGCTACATAACAAGCCATGGAACGTTCTGAAAGATATTTTTGTTAGGAAAGAAATTAAATAGTTTTGTGTTGGAATGGATAGAATTGCGATTTAGATTCTTCATAACTTATTAAAATTCTTCTTAAATAAAAATTAAGACTCATTCTTAGTTCTCTATTGAAAAATTAATCATGTTGATTTGAATTTTTGTTTTTGTTATTTATTTTTCAATTAAAGATAGAAACATTAAACATAGGCGCACTTTATCCTAAAATTAACCATCTAATAAGCTAATAGACCAGCAGTCAGTTCACAAAACGTTTATGGTATTTATTATTTTGATCATTCAAATCCATTGTTTCTATATTAGGTACATCAATTCTAAATTCGATGGGCAATTTTGAAATTCGGTGGCTTATTTTCTCAGTTCGGTGCATTCTCAATTAGGTGCTTAACTTTTCTCATAAAACACTTTTCAATATCTAGTCCCATTTTTAGTTTTAGATTCAGGATGGAATAAACTTAATTTTTTATTATTTAAACTACTTAAAAAACCAAATATTAAATCGAGCACAGAATTGAGAAAAAAAGAACCCGTTTGTAGAAATGCTCATCACTAATGGAAAACATAACGACCGGAAGCACTAGATAAAAGACTGCAAAATAACATATATTTTTTCCAAATTTTGAGTACTTGTGGTTTGCGAGAAATCCATAATTTAAAATACTTACCCTATTTTCGGGAATCATCGCCTTAAAATTATTTTTCAAACTACATGCTCGACATTGCCCAATTATATATCATGCAAACCTCACCTAAAAGTAGGTAAGTCAATATAGTATAGCCGTAAGAATTTCGCCGTTTTGTAGGTACTAAATCTCATTATAACCCGCGGTCATAGTATGGTACTGAATCACATTATAACTCGCTGTTTAATAATGAGATTTGAATTCGTATGAAAAAAAAATCCTTATAGGGTAGAGACCTACATAAGTACAGCAAATAGTAGCTTATACACCGAGGGGATAAAGCACTGTTTTAGAGCACGGGCGCGATATTGAATCCTGAGCAAATGAAGGACTCTAGATTTAACTACCGCGCGTAGTGAGGGTGTTAAGAGTTAATTCGTGAGCGAAGCGAGGAAATTAAAACGGAGTCCTGAGTGCAGCGAGGGATTCACGCTCGCCCAAGACGAAAACAGCTTTACCCCAAAGGAGAATACTCTAATTTTTTCACCTTTTGCGAGAATATAAAAAAACAAAGGCTACTTACTAGAAACAATGTTTTATTAAAACTTAAAGTACCTACCTTATTTCGCGGCTTTTATTTTCCGTTCTAAATTCAAATCTCATTATTAACCAGCGGGTCATAATATTGTATATGCCACTTTTACAAAGGTGGGTGAAGCTCCACACGGTATGTTAAATGTTCGGATGTTATTATTGTATTTTTATTTATTTTTCCATTGTACTTTTACTAACTCTAGTTGATAAGTTTATTGTTACTAACCTCTACTATGGGCTATGCCTGAAATAAATAGAATTGATTGATTGATTGATTGATTGTACTGAATTTCATTATAACCTGCTGGTCAATAATGACTATGACTTACTTTAGGAGTAATATTATAGTATTCTTTGCTTTAGGTGAGGTTTGCATGATATATATAATGTGGCAAATTCGAGCATGTGGTGTGAAAAACAACTTATTAAAAAATTTAACTGAGTGCCTACCATCAACTCTTATTGCGGTTTTGTTTAGGACCTAAACTGATCTGCTTCGCTTATTCGTACCACGACCCAGCGATTCAGTGATCATGCAATGACATTTCACAGCCGCTAAGCTGTCATGTACTCTTATTTGACTTATAACTCGGCCAAGCTAACATGACACCTGCAGGTTATACCCGTCCCTCTCACTCTCCGGGCATGACAGTATCGAGTGAAAGAGACGGGTAGAAGAAATAAGGACACACATCGTTCGGTCGTTCACATTTAGCAATTCATTTGCGATCCAGTTTTTAGAAGGTCATAGTACGAAAGTAAGCAATTCATTTTAGGAACCTATTCTGCATCGCGCTATTTTTGAATCGCTGTCTTAAAGTTGATGGTAGGCACCCTGGCCTCTACAATAATACTGGCCATAAACGCAAAATAAAGCAAATAAAAGCCGCGAGTGTTGCAAAACGTTGCAGTATTAGCAAGAGGTTAAAGTTGAAAGATTTTAGTAAGTAGCCTTGCTTTTTATTGTCTCGCAAAAGGTGAGAAAAGTAGAGTTTTCTCCTTTGGGATAAATCATTTTCTCAGGATTCAATATCGCGCTTGTGACATAAAACAGAGGTCTGTCCCTTCGTTGTATAATCTACAATCTACTAATGCATTAACAATGCAGTTCTGCATGTAATGGAAAAATTTTAATAGAAAAAACCACACAACCCAAGTTGATTTGGCCTGAAAATTAGCTATGGGTGTTTATTCTTTCTTTTAATTTTTTTCCTTAAATATAATACCTATACTTTCTGGACATAATGCCGTAGACAAAGTAAAGTTACAAAGATATTTTACACCTTTCCTCAAATTGGTTATCAAAAATTTCCCTCATATACCTATAGCAAGAAAATTTTCTGTACCTAGAAATGCTCAGCACTCATTGTGCTCATTGTAAAATATCGAAATTCGCGTTAGACTCTGAAGAAAATGCTCATGGCGCGTTGTGGGAACCATAAAAATGACCAAAATCACAGAATATTTATTAGTACTAACCAAAATAACGAAATTCGTGTCGTGGCTGCCATGTAGACGACCACAACGCATTGTGGCAATGAAAGAACAAACTATATTATTAAATTAAACGCACAGGGGATTAGCGGCATGGGTCAGTTTAGTTTTGGGATATATTACACACACACACACACACGTACGCTCGCACACAAAAGCACACACATATACATACCTAAACACATGTCCTCTCACATACATACCCTCTTACACCGATGTACTGGAAGTAAATTGTGTTATTTAATTCTTGATACTTTTTTACTTTTATTTTTTTATATAACTTTTATTTTTACTATAACGCTACAGTATTACAACATCTAAGCTTATCATGTTGCAGGGGGAGGCCTGGTGACCTATGTAACCAGCTTTCTTTGGAGGCCTATTGTAGGCACCAGTCTCTCACACGACAGGACATAATCTTGCCTTTAATGTCAACCATATATTTTAACGCCGCATTTCCACCTGCAAGTAAACTTCTGCGATAAATGTCCGACAGGTCTGTCCGACACCAACTTGCTAGTGTAAACTACGTAGCAATTACACTCGCGACAGCTTGCCAGTATGATATGTCAACGATTTTGCAAGAACTCACGCAAGACTTCCGCAAGTTAACTTGCAGGTGGAAACGCGGCGTAAAGACTGTTTCCTTTGTGTGATGAGAAAATAAACGATTTTTTATTTTATTTTATTTTATGTATTTTTTATCATGTAGGTAGGTAATACCTACACATATAATTTAGAGCTTGTAGTTCATTTGTGACCGTTTAAAATTCTAATTAAATGGTCATTGGTAAATGTATTTATAATAGTGATTTTGTTTATCCACAACGGGGTAGCACTTAGCCTTCATCACACCTGATGTTAAGTGGTGATAAGGCTGAAGGTGGAAGCGCACTACTCCCGGAATCCTCAATCACTGAGGAACTGGCTATCTTATTTCTAACTGCCGGAACACAATAATGCTGAAAACATCATTGTTATGGCGTCAGACTTAGATAAGATGGTGGTAGCTAGCCAGGCGGACTAAGAACAAGTCCTACCACCAACCAAACCGAATACAATATGTACCCCCACTGGGAATCGAACCCGGGACCTCTTGATCTGAAATCGGTGGTGTGAACCACAAGACCACAGAGGCGGTTGAATTGCCTGAATTGGCATGTATTAAGTACATAAAACTAACATCAAACAGACAAATCTCACACCGAGATCAAGTCAAAATCGAGTAAATAACAAACACTCACTATGCATTCGGGAATCAGGATGTTTTGACTGTGACCAACATAATGCGTTTCAGTCTAGTAGACTGCATAAGTAATGGAACTCATATAAATACGCGGAACCTACAAAACATTATTTGCTAGGTAAATTTAAACGCCACACAACTAAAAATAATAAAAAATACATTTTTCAATAAATTACTGAGCGCCACTCAAGGTCGGACTCATAGATTAATAACTCGTCGGACCTATGTAAAAGAGTTTTTTCAGGGCAGTAGCGAAAAACTGAAAAGTAGGGTTCTCGAGCAATAATACTTCGAAACGTAAGTATTTATAGCGAAAAACATTGTTTCATACATTTCAGCAGTATTCCAAGTAAAACTTTGTTTATAGTTATGTGTTCTAAAAATAGTTTTGAACTTTTGAGTTTGCGCAATAATAACCGTGCAAAAATATATCTGAGATTTTTAAGTGAATAATTTGTAGGTAATAGAGAACAACCTTCAGCCCTTGTAGGTACTGTGGCTTATGGTTTTTTTCTAAATATTTCAATTTTTCCTATTGGTATATACAAAATTGCATTGTGAATGCGTACAGTATCTCTGAAATTATTATGAGACACGTGCTTTATATAAGTAATATAAATTGTTTTCACTTCTCATGCTCGTAAAGTTCGTGTTTATGTTGGGTATAGGTGGCATAAAATCGCTTTTTATGCTCTAGTGCATAAAGTAAAATCTTCGTCTAAGTCTCAGACTTTAAGACAAAGGTCGTCAGGTAAACAGTCACACACGCAATTAAACTTCGTTAAATAAACTTTATTAATACCTAACGTATTTTATTCTGTTTCTTAAATTTTGTACATAATCCATGTTAAATTATTAAATTAATAAAACTAGGCAAAATTAATGAGTTTTCTAAGGAATAAATATTTCAAGAGTATTATGGACAACGATCTATGCTAAAGTCACTGTGCTGCCTTGGTGCTGCCAATGCCCGTATAAAAAAAAGAAAAAGAAAGTCTTCCCGCCTATTGGCGAAGTCTTTATTTTTTCTTTTTTGCAATATTGTTATTTATTTTCCTCACACTCGAAGTGAAAAGCAGAGTGTATAAATCGTACATAAAACCCATTTTACCCTCGAATTGACTATCTTGGATATATACGTCTCGGGTAAAATGGTACCTTTTATGCACTTGTTGTACAATCTACTATAGGTATCAAGTTATTATCGAGTCCTAGACTGTATGATGAATAGGGTGTGTGGGTGACGATATCCCGCACTCCCTAGAGACGGTACCGGACCTGGGGGTCTACCTGCAAAAAAAATATATAGATATCGACATACTTAGGCTTTATTTGACACTTGAAGCCCATAGAAGGACAAAATATGGGCTTCAAATGTCAAATGAAGCCCATATCCATATCCATATTTTTAGACGGTAGACCCTCTAGGGGACATTTAAAGACCATATTAGCCCATTTATGGACATAATATAGACTTCAAACGTCAAATGAAACCCATGCTTATATATTTATTTTTTTGCCGTCACACCGCGCAGTGTAAATAGAAGGCGCATGTTTTATTCCTGGGGGCTACCGGCTAAAACATGGATATGTGCATGGGCCTCATTTGACATTTGACTAGATGTATTTACACTAATATTTTGTGACACCGAAAGTTGCAAGGAATGCAACCTCTTTCGGACGCCACAAGGGTAAATTATATTATAATAATTATAATTAAATCAAGAAAAAGCTAACTTTTTACTTTTATTTTTTAATTATTTATTTTCTTTAACTTAACTACATAAAACTCTTAATATGTTTATGGATAAATTAACTATTTAATTCGTATTAAACTGCTCAAATGCTAAGTAAAAATATTATAAACGAACAACAATAAAACACATTTTCAACTAATTTAGACCAGACACAAGAAGAGCCTGAAATAAAAAATGTTGCATTAAGAAAATGCAAAATAAATGAAAATGCATAGGTACCTAAGTCAAATAAAAATTTTACATTGTAGAAATAATTATAAAATGCCGATATTTGTCAGAAACCATTAAGTAGCTAGTACGCTTACCTCCTAAATCTACTTACCAACCTACTAGCTAGGTAATGGCGCGTGTTAAAAACATAGCATTAGGAACATTCTAACTACGTAGTTCCAAACTTTAATAGGTACTAAGCAGACTGTCTCACCGATCTGACAACAACGTGACGAATAATAAATAATGTATCGGCATATCGGCAAACCACGTGGCAATTCATCGGGTGCCTAAACTCTATCTAGAAAATAAAGTTCAGTAACACCACTCAGAAAAAAAGAAAAAAAAAAGTGCGAAATTTTCAACCATAGACGAAAAGTTTTTATTTTACAATAGAGAGGCTAATATATGCTAAACTTTTTAAAAATATTTTGCAGCATTGTATTGCACGTTTTTACACCGCGTAGGTATGTTTACTGTGGAAACGAATGTCAGCAAGCAACAACGTGAACCGTGGTGGGCCATGTGCAAACCGAATCGTGGCCACCACGTGACCTAGGGTTGGAAACACCTGAGTTTACCTTCAAACTTTTCAACACATTCACTTAGGAACTGACGTTCTTCTTAATACAAATTATTATCTATACCTATATAGTTATCCATCTAGCTATAGGTAATTAAGTACGTGTTTTTATAACTAACTAGCGGCCGCCCGCGGTTTCACCCGCGTAGTACCCGTTCCCGTGGGAATATCGGGATAAAATATAGCCTATGTTACTCGGAAAGACTGTAGCTTTCTAACGGTGAAAGAATTTTCTAAATCGGTCCAGTACTTTTTGAGTTTATTCGTTACATACAAAAATACAAATCTTTCCTCTTTATAATATTAGTATAGAAGTATAGATATATCAGGTGTATCTCTATTTTCTGTATTAAATAAATAAACAATAAATAACTGATTTAATTTAGAAATTGAATTCCCAGTTTTTTTACTTCGTATTATATCTGAATTTTTCTAACAAATAAGCCATACAATTAGCTACATATTAGCTAAAATTTTAATTAGATGGCTTCTTTGTAATTCTTTCTTTTGGAAAATCATTTATTGCTCGCCATGATAATATTATGAAATATAAAATTTTTCGTTGTGTCAACCCTACGGCTAGTCTGAATTGCAAATTTGTCAACTTATGTTTACAATATCACATATTTACAAATAATATGACACAAAATTCAAATTATAGCTTGCAACGTGAACGGAACTGATAAATATTTAGTTTTTAGTCGTATTTGAATTTTGGGGCCAATAAAATGCAGGTTTATGTTTAAAATATTCAATTTAAATTATGATATTATTATACTTAGGTACTTGTTCTTTGTAAGTAATGCAGAGTACAGTGTTAAGTCGAGCAGGAAAGTGCTTTATCAGTTACGCTGACAACTCCTATACATTTAATATTTCGCTAAAGCTCAGATTAATATTTCAATAACATCATGCGCTATGTGACAAAGGCATCAATAGAAATAATTGTCACTTTGCACTTTCAAATTAAATCAGACCTCATCGGTCCACAGCATAAAAAGAATTTTAAAACTGAAGGTGATAAAACCGTTTTTTGGTCGAGTTTACACATAAGTACATACATATATGGTATAGTAGCAAGTTCGAGTAAAGTACTAGGTACAAACTTATCTGGGGGGCTACCCGCAAATAAATATGGATATGGGCATAATATAAGGGACATAATATGAACTTCAAAAGTCAAATGAAGGTCCAGTTCATATCCATATTTTTAGCTGGTAGCCCCCCTGAACCGTTGACAGCTGTGGCGAAGAAGAGCCTCTCACAATCACAATACGATATTAGCTGGTAAAATGGACTGAAGGCTGTCAGCAGTACGAATGATTTTCAGGTCCAAATGTGACCACAGGGTCAGATAAGTTTGCAGCAAACTACTCGTGCATACTCTACCGCGCTACTAAACTGTTACTGTACTCTTGTACACCCGGCATTATTGTGATAATGTCTTTGTAAGGGCTGCTTCATTATAAATTTTCATTCACCTTCCATCCAGCTCTTATCTGGGGGCACGGCCGTTCCCCCGCCAAGTCGAGCGCGAGGCAAACACTGCCGCCGCCGCGCTGTTCTGTTCTTTTCTGGAACCATTTCAGCTTCTATTTTCAAGCTTCTATTTAAGGTCTTATAAATATGTTTAGAATTGTAACGATGCCGTTTCGTTCCAGTCTCATGGACGGTAAGAACCTCCATGATCGCTGGAAACTCCATAGTTTAACTTACTGGCCATCAAAAGTATTATGTACCGGTTCTTTCAAAATTTAAATTCTTCGTTCCACGTTCCCTGTTCAGCATTTTGATCCAGTCCTACCAAATTATCGTACTGTAGGTAGAGAGCTTGCGAGCGTATTACCAGATTATAAGTTTATGATCGTGATTATTTAAAATTAATTATAAACAGTACAGGAACCCGTGTATAGGGGTAAGCATATCATACCTTTTTATTTACGTATTACTTTTAGATAATTCTAATACCTAGAACTTTTTATAATAATTTTTTGTTATTTTGTTACAGTTTCTACCTATACCTTTCTTTACCATTTAACACGTTCACTGCAGGAGGGGGCACAAAATGCCCCATGCGTGTCCGTAACCCTGTGCGGCAGCGAAAATAGTGTACTTTCATTCGGTGCGGGGAGCGTATCTCGGCTAATCGTTGAAGTAGGACAGACACAAATATTGTTTTCTGTATAACTCTTACACCCGTTTGCACTAAACTTAAGAATCGCCTAAGTCTTTTCCTAGCTAACATAAGAAGACATTCTTAACAAAAAATTGCTTTGCACTAACCTTAGGACATTCTTAAATGCACTTTAGGCTATTCTTAACTTACGGGCCCAATATCGAGCACCTAAGGCTTAAGAAATACCTATATCAGTGGTTATTGTCTGTGACATTGTGAGCAAAGAGTAGTGCGACAAGCTTTTCTGTTCCGGTGATTATATTTGGAACTAAAACAGTTTTCATACGACAGTCCATTTTGACAGCTAATTTCGTATTGCAAGTGCCTCCTCTGTCACGGCTGTCACCGGAACAGCAAAGCTTGTGGCTTTTGTATTCTTGTTTGTTAGATAGAGACACAACACATGTGACATACGTCATTCGTCATTTATTTAAAAAAAAACTGTATTTATGTTTTTCTTGACAGTTGAGCTCAGTTGACTTTTTCTTTTCTCGGTGAATTAACCCAACCAAATAAAATAGACAACGCCTTAGCTTTTGTCTCCTTTTAACTCACGAAGGAATCAATGAGAAGTTTCAACCAAAAAAAATTCCAGTGACCTACTTTACATCGCCAGGTTTAAAATCCATAAACAATGTTCACGCCGCGCGTGATTCATTCATTCACGTTGATTCGTGGGGTCGGCGCCAACCGCCGCCCGCGCGACATCGCGACCAGTTGGCCGTAAGCAGCCGTGAGGAGCGCCCGGTCCGGGTACGGACTTGTGACCCGTGTGTGTTCGCTTTGAAAAGCGCCGGGAAGTTTTAGCTGCCTATTAGGGCATTGTGTAGTATAAGAGTGTTAGCTGTAAGAGTATCCCATCGGGGGTTGTGTGGAGATCGTTTTGTCAGGCGCGCGCCGGCGAGACAACGTTCAGCCCCCCTGGATTACGGACACTATTTTCTAGTAAGGTAGGATTAGCTTAATTTACTTAATTTTGCATGAGAAACCTTCGTTTCAATAAACTGTGGAACACAGTAGATGTGGTCATCACAATTGTGCGTGATCATACTCTTGGTAGCAGAGCTTAGTTGATATAGTTAATTTTCATATTAAAGTTAACTACATAAAATTTCATAGTAAAAATAAAAAGCGTACCTAAAAAGAGTACCTAAAAATTATTTTTTTTTGTTGAAATCTCGAGGGTATTTGAAGATCCCGAGACCATTTGAAGTACTAAGAAATTGTTCCAGTAAATTCTCGAAGCGAATTTTTCTCACTTGGTGGATCCGATAATAGATAGACACTTATATAATTGTTGTCACATACTAGTGATTTGATACGAGTTTACTCGCCTAGATGTGTATATTTTTTTTTTGTGTGTCCGGATTTATTTGACGAATAGTTTCGTTCGAAAGTGTGTTTATTAGTACCACATACTAGTGATTTGATACGAGTTTACTCGCCTAGATGTGTATATTTTTTTTTGTGTGTCCGGATTTATTTGACGAATAGTTTCGTTCGAAAGTGTTGTTTATTAGTACCACATACTAGTGTTTGTTCCGAGTCCGCTTGCCTAGTTAAAAAAGTGGAATTAGTTTTAATTATTAGTAGTATTAAATTACGAGTATTATTATTAAAAATAGTTTTGTTTTTGTTTGTTGATAACGGTTTAGTAGTTGATTTGCGAGGTTGACTTGGCCGTGCCGTGTATGCCATATCGTTAATCCTATACGTTTTGTTTATACCGTTATATTGTTAGCCCTTGAAATTGGTAAGTTGCTAATAATTTATGAAAATAGTAGGGTCCGTGTATGTCGTCCGAATTTTAATTGTGTTTTATATTATCGTGACGCGACCTATTTCTATTGTTTTTTTTGTTGATGTTTGCCACTTTTATATTTCTTTGTTTGCTTTGTTTAATAAACGGATTATAAATGGCTCCTACGAATCCGACCGCCGTATCCAGGGCTGGCATCCAAGGAGCTTTGCGTTGGCTTGCTTGTGCGGTCACATTAATAGACCGAGCCGACCGGGTAGGCGCGTTGCTAGCTCGGTATGGCGGGCTGGCAGCTCGGCTGCAAGACCTGGAGCGCCACGCCATGGAGTGTCGCGCGTATTATATGGAGAACCCCCCAGCTGATGATGCCGTGTCGGAACAGCTGGAGCAGGATGTAGCCCAGGCCTATGAGCTGGCTGACCAGTTCACGGAGGCGGCTGAGAGGGCCCTGGCTGTTCGGAAGGGGGAGCCGGTTTTGAGCGGGGAGGTCAAACCTACCCCGACGGCGTTGCTAGGCCGATTGCCTACATTGGAGATTCCCACTTTTAATGGGGATCTGTCAGCCTGGATGGGCTTCATTAATTTGTTTGACAGTTTGGTGGATTCACGACGGGACTTATCCCCTAGCGAGAAGTTGGCCTATTTGCGCTCCTCCCTGCGAGGAGAGGCCAGCGCGGTAATCCACCACCTGCTCATCAGCGACGACAACTACCAGGTGGCTCGCCAGCTTCTGGTTAGCAGGTACCAGAATGTCCGGTTACTGGCGGACACCCACGTGGCCACGATTTTGGCCCTCCCGCGAATCACGCGGGTACACCTGTTACGGAGGGAGTTGCTGAACCCGCTACTGTCAGCGGTCAACTCCCTAAGGCGATTGGACCTGCCGGTGGATCAGTGGTCCTTTGTACTGCTGCACATAGTCCTCGCCAAATTGCCCGCTGAAATGAAGGGGCGTTTCGAGCAGAGGTACGGAGGCGACAGCGCCTCGTATCTCCCGCCCTTCGCGGACCTCCTTCGTTTTTTGGAGGACGAATGTAGGGTGACGGACCACCTGGAGCCCGCCCCGGTTCCAGGTGTTGGTCGTATGGTGGCGGCGAGGGAACAGCCCCGTCGCCCGACCAACCGGTATGCTGCCTTCCAGCAGTCCCCTCCCCCCGCACCGAGTGAGCGGTGCAGGTATTGCAGGGGAGATAGGCACGTGGTGCACGAATGTGCCAAATTTAGAGGCCTCCGCCCAGAGGGACGGAGGGCCGTTGCTAGACAGCGCCAATGGTGCTATAGGTGTTTGGGGGGACACATGCAGTCGGCGTGTCCCCAGACAGAGGATTGTCGTCTTTGCGGAGGGAGGCATCACCCCCTCCTTTGTTTGGACCGCAAGGACGCCGGGAGCGACCGGGGTTCGAATTCCTCGCGCACGGGCGGGGGCCCGGCAGCCCGGAACCGGTCCCCTAGAGATTCGGCGGGGCTTAGCCCCCCCGTTCAGTCCCCCCCGGAGAGGGGGAACTATAGGAGAGACGCCCCCGCCACGGGCGGGGGTAGGGGGGTACCACAAGAGTACGCCACGGTGGCGATGGGCACGGGCCCTATTTGCTACTCCCCCCCCCTAATGGAGAGGCCTCGATTGGGGTACTATGTACCGAGGCACGCCCCACACGGGTATTACCCTGCACCTAGGAGTGCTGTTGGTCGGGGCCAGTATGTACCCGATTGGGACCCGCTCGCCCGGTACGAGCGTCCCACATTTGGCGCGCCGACTCAGGCGCGAGGGGGACAAGTACCCCCTCAAAATTTTTAATGGCGCCCCTGTCGGACCCAACCACCCCTCCGGTGCTTGTGCTGTTGCCAACAGCCTCCGTGAATGTTTGGGGACCTAAGGGCAATGTTGTCACGGTGCGTGCCCTTTTGGACTCAGGTGCCCAGGGGTGCATAATGTCCAGGTGGCTTGTCCGACAGCTGGGTCTTTTGCTTGTGCCGCATCACGAAGCGGTACGGGGGGTGGGAGACTCGCGGATCCCTGATCCGATTGGTCGAGTTGAGTTCTCCTTCTCCCCCCACTTCACGCCAAGGCCGAAGATCGGTGCTTCGGCGATAGTTTTTGATAAGGTGGTTGGACCACTCCCGCAAGTGCGAGTGCCGCCATCCACGATTGAGCTGACGTCTGGACTGGCTTTGGCTGATCCTTCCTTCCACCGACCGGGCCCAATACACTTGTTGATTGGTGCGGATGTCCTCGGTCGTGTACTGTGTGGAAGCAAGCGAGTTTTGCAGACAGCCGATCTTGTCGCCTTGTCCTCGTCGCTGGGTCATGTGGTGATGGGAAAGGTACCACAGACACCAGAGACCCCGTCGGTAGACCGCCAGACCATTGTCGGTTCTACTTTGTCCGACGTTCTCCAAAAGTTTTGGGAGGTGGAGGAACCTCCCACTGCCAAGCGGTTGGATCCGTTAGCGGAGGAGTGCGAATTGTTCTACCAGAACAACACTGGGCGCCTCCTCTCGGGTCGCTTGATTACCCGCTTGCCCTTCTTGGCGGCTCGCCCTCCTTTAGGGAGCTCCCGACCGATGGCCGAGAAGAGATTGTTGTCCATGGAGCGTAGGATGGCCAGGGATCCCGCATTCAAGGAGAAGTATATAGACTTCATGCGGGAGTATTTGGACCTTGGGCACATGTCCATCTCGCAGTTGGACTGGCGTAATGTGGAACATTACTTCCTGCCACACCACGCTGTTTTGAAGACTTCCAATGGGAAGATCCGCGTGGTCTTTGATGGTTCAGCGCCCACGTCAACCGGAGTGTCGTTGAATCAGTGTCTGCATGCGGGGCCGAAGTTGCATCACGATGTCTGTGATGTTTTGACCAACTTCCGCCGGCACGCTGTCGTCTTTGTGGCCGATATCCGCATGATGTTCAGACAGACCGTGATTCACCCGGAGGATAGACGATACCAGCTCATCCTTTGGCGTGAGGATCCCCAGGATCCGATGTTGGCTTACGAGCTGAACACCAACACTTATGGTTTGCGGTCGAGCCCCTTTGTGGCGATCCGTTCGCTTTTGGAGCTCGCAGAGCGCGAACGGCTACGCTATCCCCGGGCATCTGCTCTTATTGAGGGGGGGGCCTTATTTGTCGACGATATCTGCACGGGGGCCTCGAGCTTAGATGAGGCTCTCGTCTTACGTGATGAGCTGATTGCGCTCTTGAGGGCTGGTGGCTATGAGTTGCGGAAGTGGCTGTCTAACTCACCGGACCTCTTGGCAGATTTGCCTAAGGACCACCAGCAAGAGCCGCTCCTCTTTGAAAATCCGGAGACTCCAGACATGCTGTCTGTTTTGGGAGTCCAGTATCGACCAGTCCCGGATTTGTTCACATATAGATTGGAACTGCCAGACCCAAAGGTCTGGACTAAACGCACGGTGCTGTCTACTGTAGCCCGTACCTTTGATCCGAACGGTTGGCTCAGCCCTGTAGTGTTTTCGATGAAGTGCTTCCTACAGGAGCTCTGGGCTGCGGAATTGTCATGGGATGAGCCCCTCTCTGGTAGCCTCCTACGAGAGTGGGTGAGGTTCGTGTCATCCCTACCCGACGTTAATCGGGTTTGTATACCGAGGCAAATGCTGCCTTCGGGAAAGTTTAAAGCCTCCCTGCACGGCTTTTGTGACGCGTCCGAAAGCGGATACGCGGCAGCCGTTTACATCCGAACGGTGGATGCAGCAGGCGTTGTCGCCGTACACTTAGTTACGGCCAAGAGTAAGGTCGCCCCCCTTCGGACTAGGCTAACCATTCCGAAGTTGGAGTTGTCCGGCGCCACTCTCTTAGTACGGCTACTCAATCATGTTGCCGACACCTTGGGAAACGGTGTCGACTTGGAGTCGATATTTGCGTGGTCTGACAGCCAGGTCGTCCTTTGTTGGCTGAAGAGTTCAGTCCACACCCTTGAGGTTTTTGTGGCCAACCGGGTCTCACAAATTCAGACTTCAAAGGCCCCGTTGATTTGGCGCCACGTACCGGGCGAACTGAACCCCGCAGATTGTGCCTCCCGCGGCTGCGAGGCGCCTGAGTTAGTGGACCACCACCTATGGTGGAGTCCATCATGGTTGTTACGGCCTGAGCGCTCATGGCCTGCCACCCCGGCTGTGGCCAGAGTCCCAGACCTAGGCATACGTGTTCACGCCGTGGAGACGGTGGCTGCTCCGCAGATGGAGTTTTTGTTAGACCGCTACAGTTCTCTTGATAAGTTGCTCGGCGTGACTGCTTGGATTAGGCGCTTTGTGCGAAATTGTCGCCAGCCTCAGGAGAAATCGTTGTCTCCGGTCCTCGCCCCACAAGAGCGGCAAGACGCCCTGTTGCATTGGTTGCGAGTGACGCAACAGCGAGAGTTTGAACCGGAGCTGAAAGCCCTGCGCTCAAGTAAGCCCAAGTTGAAGGGACCCTTGGTGCGGTTGAATCCCTTCTTGGACAGTACCGGATTGCTGCGTGTCGGAGGTAGGCTCAGACATGCCAACCTGCCGTACGGATCACGCCACCCTTTGTTGCTCCCCAAGGATGGACCGTTAGTTAGACTGTTGATTACAGACCGACATGTAAAGAATGCTCATGCCGGTTGTAATGCTTTGACCGCGCTCCTCCAACGAGAGTTCTGGATTTTGTCAGCGCGGAGAATAATCCGATCCGTTATTTTTCGTTGTCTCCCGTGTTATCGTTTGCGCGCCGATACGATGCAGCCCCAGATGGGTGATTTGCCTGCCGATCGAGTGAACGAATCGATGCCCTTCTCAGGAGTTGGAACGGATTTTGCGGGGCCATTTACCGTTAAGACATCGCGGCTTCGTAATGCTAGAACGGAAAAGGCTTACTTGTGTGTATTTGTTTGTTTGGCCACTAAAGCGGTCCACCTGGAGATGGTTAGTGCCCTCACCACAGAAGCCTTTGTAGCCACGTTGAATCGTTTTGTGTCTCGCCGCGGAATGCCGTCGTTAATCAGGTCCGATTGTGGAACCAATTTCAAGGGCACCGATAGGTATTTAAAGGAAGTTTGTGAATTTTTGGATAGGAATAATTTTGAGATCGGATCCACACTCTCTCGCAGAGGGGTACGATGGCAGTACTCCCCGCCATCCTGCCCCCACTGGGGAGGGATTTTTGAAGCAACTGTAAAGGCCGCTAAAACTCACCTTCGTCGCGTTATTGGGGAGACGGTCCTCACGTTTGAGGAACTCGCGACCGTATTTTGTAAGGTTGAGGCGGTCCTCAACTCGCGTCCGTTGTGTCCGTTGTCTTCGGACGCGAATGATTTAGAGGCCCTTACGCCGGGCCATTTTTTGATTGGCAGACCGCTTAACGCCTTGCCGGAATATCCTTATTCCGAAGTGCCCTCCGGACGGCTCTCGCGATTTGAATTGCTCCAGCAGCTTACGCAGAGTTTTTGGCGCCGTTGGCATCTGGAGTATTTGCACATTTTGCAGCAACGCGTTAAGTGGTCGGATAGGACGACCCCACCCAAGACTGGAGACCTCGTGTTGGTAAAGGATCCAAACCTGCCGCCCCTCCGCTGGCGTTTAGGACGCATTGTTCAGCTTCATCCGGGGTCGGATGGTGTGCCCAGGTTTGCCGAGGTCCTGGTGGGGGACTCTGTTTTGAAGCGAGCGATCGCTACCCTCTCTCGCCTGCCCTTAGATTGAGTTGGCGGACAGTTTGCTACTGTCCGGGACGGGGGGATGTTCACGCCGCGCGTGATTCATTCATTCACGTTGATTCGTGGGGTCGGCGCCAACCGCCGCCCGCGCGACATCGCGACCAGTTGGCCGTAAGCAGCCGTGAGGAGCGCCCGGTCCGGGTACGGACTTGTGACCCGTGTGTGTTCGCTTTGAAAAGCGCCGGGAAGTTTTAGCTGCCTATTAGGGCATTGTGTAGTATAAGAGTGTTAGCTGTAAGAGTATCCCATCGGGGGTTGTGTGGAGATCGTTTTGTCAGGCGCGCGCCGGCGAGACAACGTTCAGCCCCCCTGGATTACGGACACTATTTTCTAGTAAGGTAGGATTAGCTTAATTTACTTAATTTTGCATGAGAAACCTTCGTTTCAATAAACTGTGGAACACAGTAGATGTGGTCATCACAATTGTGCGTGATCAAACAATTAATATTTGAATTCATTCATTCATTCTTTTAGCAAGGTGATGACTAATTTACGACGTAGTCTGTCAGTGCAAACAAAAATTTTAGCTCGGCTGTTTTAGGCTGTTTCTAAGCTAAGATGTATCTTATCTATGACAAGCTCAACCCGAGTTTAGTGCAAACGGGCATAAAATTTTTGCACTAACCTTAGGACATTCTTAAATGCACTTTAGGCTATTCTTAACTTACGGGCCCAATATCGAGCACCTAAGGCTTAAGAAATACCTATATCAGTGGTTATTGTCTGTGACATTGTGAGCAAAGAGTAGTGCGACAAGCTTTTCTGTTCCGATGATTATATTTGGAACTAAAACAGTTTTCATACGACAGTCCATGTTGACAGCTAATTTCGTATTGCAAGTGCCTCCTCTGTCACGGCTGTCACCGGAACAGAAAAGCTTGTGGCTTTTGTATTCTTGTTTGTTAGATAGAGACACAACACATGTGACATACGTCATTCGTCATTTATTAAAAAAAAACTGTATTTATGTTTTTCTTGACAGTTGAGCTCAGTTGACTTTTTCTTTTCTCGGTGAATTAACCCAACCAAATAAAATAGACAACGCCTTAGCTTTTGTCTCCTTTTAACTCACGAAGGAATCAATGAGAAGTTTCAACCAAAAAAAATTCCAGTGACCTACTTTACATCGCCAGTTTTAAAATCCATAAACAATTATTATTTGAATTCATTCATTCATTCTCTTAGCAAGGCGATGACTAAGTTACGACGTAGTCTGTCAGTGCAAACAAAAATTTAAGCTCGGCTGTTTTAGGCTGTTCCTAAGCTAAGATGTATCTTATCTAGAACAAGCTCAACCCGAGTTTAGTGCAAACGGGCATTAAATTTTGATAATATGGCATACTTAGTTTACGTGAGGGGCACATTAGACCCCGCCCGCACTGAACGACTTTTTTTCCTTTCAGCGCGGGCAGGGGTCCAAAAGACCTTCGACCCCTTTCATGCCCCATCCGCACTGAGTGTGTACCAATGTTCACGGGCAGTGACGTGCCGCAAACGAAGAGTCATAGACGATAGTTTTTATTGTTCGTTGTTGTTGTAAGGAGGAGGTTCTCAATTCGTTGGTATGAGTTTTTATTAAGTATATATATTATTTAATGTTCCCCGATTTTTCGAAGATGCCTGGCCGGAATTGAATAATTCTTTTTTTTAACCGACTTTTTAAAAATAATGAGGTTATAAGTTTAGCCTGTAGTATGTACCTATGTGTTATTGTTGGAGTTCGATAATATTTCAGTACTTATAACTTTACAATAAGCTTCCAAGCACGTGTGCAAAATTTTGTAAGTGTATGTACTTATGTTTATTATGTTTGTATGTTTGTTACGAATATCTCAAAAACTAAAAGTCATATCGCGATGGTTCTTTTTGATTTATATCAGATGTATTTCAACTTAAGAAACAGTGTAAGTTTAATCAAAATCGGTTAAGTAAGTAGTTTATGAGATAAGGTTATCTTTATGGTTAAATCTATCCAAAAAAAAGAAAGACAAAACTTATTTAAAAAATAAACCGACTTCAAAAAGTACCTATCAATTGAAAAGGAAAAAATAATATCTTTAAAGTACCTTATTACCTTTTTTGAGGTCGGTGCCTTTTTAACACGCTTTTATTAGCTTCACCTGTAACTAAATAACTAAGTCGCAGTGTAACTAACTTTTTTATTCCGTATCGTGAGAAAACGTTTGTGCGATTTCCATACAACCATCTTTGCGCGAACGTATTCTCACTGGACAATATTGTAATCGTGTCCCATCCCTAATGTAGCTTAAGTCGGTCAATTCAGCCCCGCGATTTAATTATTTTTTTTATAATTTTTCTAAAAGCTCGAACCCGGGGCAAAGCTAGAACCATATTGCTTAACAGATGTAGATTGCTCAGGAATAAATTTATATGCAGTACGGTAAACCTCCACGAAAATAGAACCCGTTTCTATTTTCTTGCGTGGTGGGGCACAATGGACCTATTGCCGCACTGAAATTCAAGTAGGGCTCTTTGGACCTCTTAACGCACCAGAATAACAAACATGTTAATCAGCCCCGCAGCCAACGTGTTAAAATAAACAAGTCTCTGGATTGGCTGATCTTTTTTTCACTATTCTACTACTATAATTTTTATTTTTATTTTTTATTTTATTTTATTTATTGTAGGGATAGTACACAGCATAGAAATAATTCTAGACTAACAGTTTTGATTTATAAATTTGTAAGCTAATTACGACTATCCAGCGGTTTACAATTTGGGCTCGAAATATGGAAACTATTTTAGATAATTTACAATATCATAAAAAGAAGTTAAAAATTCAAAACTACAACGTAACAAAAACAAAAACACAGTGGTAATTAAATAAAAATATATGAGCACCTAACGATACCCATGGGAAGACTTATCTATATATAGCGCATTGTTCATGTCCTTAATTATTATCCTACATTTTATTTCTATACATACATACATATGCATAAGATAAAGCAAATAATAAATACATAATATAAATATAAATATACATTACCCTTACTTACATAGAATTACAATAATGATGATCGTAATACTTATAATAAAATTACCGAAGCAAGAAAAAATATGAATACTCTAGATAGGATCCGAGTACTCACCACAACACCACATTATCAACAACTACTGTAGTTATCCTTACTTCACTACATAGTATAAAACAAAGTAGCTTTCTCTGTCCCTATGTCCCTTTGTATGCTTAAATCTTTGAAACTACGCAACGGATTTTGATGCGTTTTTTTAATAGATAGAGTGATTCAAGAGGAAGGTTTTTATGTACTTTTTATCCCGATATTCCCACGGGAACGGAAACCACGCGGGTGAAACCGCGGGCGGCCGCTAGTATATTATAAATGCGTCTCTGTCTGTCTGTGTGTTACACAATCACACCTAAACTACTGAACCAATTTGAATGAATTTTGGTACAGAGATAGTCTAGAGCCTGAGAAAGGACATAGGCTACTTTTTAATCCTGAAAAATATCACCTTCCCGCGGGATAACGTCGTGTAGTACACGCGGGCGAAGCCGCGAGCGGAAGGCTAGTAAACAATAAGTTCATATTACTTATGTATACTTGAGTTGTCAGTTGTTGTCACTGCTATCTGGGTCATATAAGCGTTGTTTAGTATTGCTTTGAAACAATTTCTTGGAGCCAATAAATATATCTATGTCGTGGAACTTTGAATTATATGTGAAAGGTAGCCTGGTAAATACAGAGTTCTGTGCATAGTTAGTGTGGCGGCGCATAATATCGACTACTAAATATTGTGCGACGGAGTTTTCGCCACAGAACGCTAAAATTATCGTCTTATAGTAAACTATAAGCAAACACGTGCCCGTAGTGTAAGTTTTTATGTCAAAAACGCAAACTATTTCGATTCCGTATTTATGTCAATTTGTATGAAAACTGTATTAGCGCCTCTAGCGGCGAGTAGCGCGCTTATATAGTTTTCATACAAATTTACATAAATACGGAATCGAAATAGTTTGCGTTTGCTTAACATAAAAACTTACACTAGGGGCTCGACCCAAAATTTCAAGTTTGTTGCTCATTTTTCAGTTAAGTACTTGTAGTTTAAAGTTTTTGGTTATTTCAGTTATTTGTTAGTCATCAATATGTTATTGGAAGAGTAAACTTAATTTAAGTAAGTATATTTAGATTTTTGCATTTTCAATGGTATTTACACTTTTAAAAATAATTTATAATGCATTTAAAATCACAAGTGAGAATCGAAACCGCGACCTTCCAAGGCCTTTACAGACGTACTAAACTATCTATATTTAAGATAATACTTTTCCAATAAAGCTAACCGTGAATAGGAATGACATTACCTTCTTTTAATTTCTTAATTTATTTATGCTGTAACATTTCCCAAAGTTTTATTTTCCCATTTACAGTTTATGGTTTTAGGCAGTTTTTTTCGGTTTACAGCGACGACACATCGGATTAGCCCGTACAGATCTCCTGGATAGCTCGGAAACCAGCCCTTATATAATTTTACGTAACCTAACATGTACCTACAACTTAAAAAAATCTCAAAATGCAATAAATCCAATACTAATATTATAAATGTGAAAGTGTGTTCGTTTGTTTGTTTGTCCTTCCTTTCACGTCAAAACGGAGCAGCGGATCGACGTGATTTTTGGTATGGGGATAATTTGGGAACTGTAGAGTGACATAGGCTACTTTTTATCCTGAAAAACATCACATTCCCGCGGGATAACGTAGTGTAGATCACTCGGGCGAAGCTGCGGGCGGAAGGCTAGTTAAAAATAAATCAAAGAAGTATGTGAATGTTGCCAAAAAATGCAACAACAATTTGCACAGGTAGTGATATAGTTACAATAATAGCAGTCAATGGCATTGATAACTCTATTACAAATCGAGAAATCACGTTTTCTTTACGTACCTATACCATTAAGGAAATACTCAATATAATACACCGGAAAGAATTAAAGTTTGCTTTACACAGCTGAGTTAGTAGAGCAAAGCAAAGAGTGATAAGCAGTAAAATACGCAATGTACGGTTGATATGTTGATTTTTATCGTTTTATTGGTGATTTTCGATTGTTTCCGAAGCACGTGCGCAAACGCTTCTGTCTACGCCGCCGCCGCCGTCATTAGCCGCCACAATGACGCGACATGTGACGATCGATTGTGATTGTGACTAATAAATAGGGTACTTACCTATGTAAATACTGCGGAAATGCTTACTTATGTCGTAAATAAGATATGACTTTGAAGATAAGTAATAAAAAAGATTTTTAGGCATACTTCATTGGAAAGCCACTTGTCTAGGGGTGCCGATCGATAGCGTATATTTTTTTTTTTAATACATCTCCAAAAATTATCTAGTCAATAACTTTTCACGTAATCGACGACAAAATGCTCGATGTTCTACAAAAGTTTTGGACTTTTTTTATATAATACTGGGCAGGCATGGTCGACCATCTTGTTTATTATAAGGATGTGGTCTAAGATGTTGCATGCTTGCTCAGGAGATGCCTGTTCACACTGGCCTGGTTATAGTTAACGGGGAACACATAAACAACGCATTCCATTCGTTAGCGGTCGATAGCAATCTGTATCTGCAAAGTGTATTCTATAAAAAACCGAGAGACGAAACTTTGCGAGCGAGCGACGGTGACTGAGGCCCTGTAGTTACGCCGTGCCGCGGCCAACGCAGAGTTTCTAATGAGCTTCCTGACACGGTTTTCGATCGATTCCAGAAGTTTTAGCTGACATTAAGCAGAACCATCCCATAGGTGACATAACAGAATCAGTTGGTCAGGCGTGAAGTACATTTAGCCCTAGAGAGGACGCCAAATTTCTTAGCAGCATACTTTGCAGTGGAGTCGAGCTACTCACCAAAATTCAGGTTGGATGATGGCCAAGAAGATGCAGATTTTAGGTTATCGGCTAGGATACACCTTGGAAAGTCGGATTCAGTTGGAGAGGACTCCGTTATGCGGTGAATAAGCAAGCCGGCGTTTTAGTAGCATTGAAACAGACAATATTGGCCTTGCCCTAACCAGGGACTCTCGACAAGACTGGAATTCAACATTGGTAGCCTTTGTAGTTGAGATATAGTATCTGCTAGCACTTTATAAGTGTCCATATTACTAGCATTTATCTGAAACCTATAATTTGCTCATTAAAGATGACAATTACACACAACAGAGCTACTTAAAAGCAAATAGATACACATTAATCATCTGACTAACTATATTAATCTTTCAACGATCAATTTATTCCAATTAAATCTCGTGTACCTTTACATTGTAAGTAATTCGTTTCATCTACACTTCACATCACAAATATTTTACTTGTAAAATACTTTAACACATTGTATGAAAGTTTGTACTTAATTGAATAGCTAGAGCAACTGTATCGATGTTGTCTTTTATGGTCTGTAACGTGAAACCGAAATCGTTTAGATTTTTATTTTTATGCCCAATTGAAGAGGGTGGTTATTTGTATGTGGTTTATATAAGCGAGTAACGTGTACTTTTCATGTCCACTAGGTAATAAAACAAATGGGTGAAAATCATTTAAAATGACCATTTTGACATCAAAATTTGTCCACGCGCGATATTTCACAAAATATTCTTTTAAATAAAGCAATGAGTACTCACGTTAGTAGAATGAAACATTACCTAAATAAGTATATATAAATTTTAATGTACCTTATCAGTATTTAATAAATATACTCCTATATTCGCTCCGAGACCGGATTTTCTCCATACAAAATAATTTGTCCTCTTCGTGACTAGCGTTACAAAGTACACCTAAATAAATACAATAAAAAACAGTATTGAAACAAATGATTATTTTTTGTTTACGACATATGATTTGTCGCTGATATCGGGTTAAACTATTTTATTTTCTTATTTCTATAAATAAATTTTTGTTCTCAAATAAATGTCCAATAATGTGTTCATTTTCGTTATTCATTTTTCTAACGATCTTATTTAGTATTATTTGTTGTTTACCAAAGGGCAACACTTGCTCTCTAAGGAGCCAATCAGATGCCAGAAGTGATTATGTGTCGGTCATTTTGTCATCGCATGAAAAAGTGAGTGAACGTGTGGTTTTCTGTCTCCGAGCGAAAATTACAATTTTGATTCATCATTTTTGTTGTCTCTACCAAAATATGCAGGTATGAAAATACTTATATATTTAATCGATTCATTTAAACGGTTTGTTTTCGATCTTTATTGAAATGCAAACAGCTTTCACTCATGACGTTTTTATTTGGTTTAAAATAATTTCGATTCTATTCCAAGTAGTAAGTTTGTTCATTTTTGTTATGGGTCGGCACGTTTTTTTCTCACGTAACAAAAATGATATAACAACAATGAACAAAAGCCGCATTCACAAGACTGATTTTTTGTACCCAACCACGGTGATGTCCAAAATGAGGGTTATGTGTTTAATCTGTGTTTTTATGTATTTCCAGACTTTAATAACGTAGTATCCATGCTGTTAACAATAACACAGCACAAGCTGTTTAGTTATTTGTCCATTTTGTTTTTACTAACAATATTTTTCTTATTTAAATTTTTACTTTTTTTGCATTCACAATGCAATATTTCTCTATATTTCTTTTTAGAAAGCCGATGTCAGCAGCCGAACGACAGCGTCCTTGTAGACAGAGGCTGAAAGAACAGAATGCCCATAAATGTTTTTTGTTTACATATTATTGATCGTGGCTGGTAGTACTTATATCTATTCTGTGACAGAGTTTAAGTGTCATTGACGTTGATTTTATCAACCAGCTACCAATGAATGAATCCTTTGCGTTCATGAATATTTTTTTTTTGTTATTATAAATGTTTTTTTTTAATAAAAATAATGCTTTTTATTGTTCCTGGAAAAAATAAATCCGTTTTATGTGACTTGTGAAAAGACCCTAATATTTCATCTTTGTTATTTTTTGTTACGGGTTTCATTTTTGTTACGGTATCATTTTTGTTTCATTTTTGTCACAATGGTCATTTTAAATGATTTTCACCCAAATATGAAACTTGTAACAGACTTAATTACGTTGAGTTAAGGTTGACAGTTAAAGAGCTAGGGTGATTTTTTCTATGTTGTTTATAGTCCCTTGGCGAGTAACGTGGGACTGACCGCGTTTGTCCGAACGTGCGAGCGACCGAACGTGCGAGCGACCCAACGTGCAGCCAGCTATGACCTGCCTACAGCGCGTGTGCACGTTCCGCCATGTTTCTGTAAAGTTAACTTTTGGAGACTTAAGGACTTAAGGAAAAAAAGTTACCAGTGAGGCTGTGAGGGTATTTGAAAAGTTGAGATGAGATTAGGTTTCTCATATACCGTGATTGGTCATTACAAAAAAGTTTATCTAGGGAATGAAAAGGAATTGTTGGCGATGTTTTTAATTGTTCTACGATGAATATCTCAACATGTTATAATATAATTATTAGGAATCAACAGAAAAAGTTAAGAAAGAACAGAACCACTAGCATAAAAAAATTAACGTAATGCAATTCGTAATGGTAATCGAATAGTAATACGTAGGGCACACTGAAAGTTCTGCGCTCCTGGCCGCTCATAAATGTTTTATTTTCGAATGTTATATCATTTAAGACTGAAAATCAATGATTAATTTTTAAAAATGGCGAGAAATCGCTTGTCATTTGTTTTTTAACACAAGTTGCGAAAAGATTTTAGGGCGATGATTTTGCATGACTTTAAAAGTTCACTAGACAGTTGACAGACAGACCCGCAAGACTGCACTGCTCGTCTTGGGAAAATGCTTTGGAAAGCACTGTAAGGCGTTGGTACGAAGAATTTGACCATGATTGTGTTTCTCTTCATGAGGAAATTCGTGAAGGACGGTCGGTTCGGCCGAAAGAGTTTACTTAGGTTAGAGAGTTTACTTAATTTTTGTAGCTCCTATACTTATGTGATAATGGAGTTAGACTGAAATTATTTTATTGGAATTAGTAATTTTATTAGTTTCTTTAACTTTGTTTTTATTATAATAATGCTGTATACGCCTTTAAAGGCATATCATTCAGCGAGGTGCCTTTTTTATGCCTATATTTAGTTCTACATTGTATAATGATACTGTCGCTGGTGTGTCTCTATCAATAAAATAAAATAAATAAAATAGAGAGGCCGTGATAGTTTTGAACCAGCGCGTGAAAAACATGCCCTCATGACCATTGGGGTCCTAATGTTTTCAAAAATGGTCTGACCGAATTAAAAAATGTTTAAAATGTAATGGAGAATACTTCGAAAGTTACTTCAGTTAATATATTACTTTACATGTGAATTGTTTTAATAATGAATTACGCAAAACTTTCAGTTCCCTATTACGAAAGAGGTACTGCTCTGTATTTCATAGAAAATAATACGAACACGATAACGGTTACCATAACGACAGTTTTTCATGCTAGGGGTACAGTACAGCTAGCTTATCCAAAATTGTGGGCAGTCCTAGGTTCTAGCTCTACATTTTTATTTCTGCCGATGAACGTTTCAATCCTACGCTACTCGGAAAAAATGGACTTTTTGATATAAAACTATAGGACGGTTATTTATAGTTGTTATAAATCTGGTAATAAGATATATAATCCTTCATACCTTTATCTAGAATCGTATAGTTTCAGAAACACGATTTTATGATTTTGCCTCGACACTTTTTCTTTTCGAAAATACCTCTAAAAAATACGAAATATCAATATTATTCTTAAATTGCATTACATACACTATTGAAAATTGGTTTAATTAGTGGACACCAATAATATTTAGGATCGTATAGAAGCATTTTTTTAAAATCGCTGTAGTTTTTTAATACGAAGTGATTTTGTGTTTTTTTTGCATAATCTGCAAAATCGGTCTCGGTCCCGCGCGCGTCGTTTTCTCATTGCTATCTCGCCTTAGCATATTTTTTCCGAGTATCGCCTTAATTCCGTTAGAACATACACTATGTTAAAATAATGAGGTGATTATTATTATTATTGATTATTGTGAAACATTAATTGATCAATAACATAATAAAATTAAGGTGGACCGACGATCAAGGTCGCGGGAAGCCGCTGGATGCGGACAGCGCAGGACCGATCGCTGTGGAGTGGAGATAGGAGGAGGCCTTTTTTTATAGTGAGGGGAATGTATTTACGCATACCCCGTCCGCCTACATTGTGCGGACGGTGGTTATGTGGGACTGGCCAAGGGAATGTTAGGAATACCCACTAAACCCCTCACTTTGCACCCACAGAGCCTACCCTGGTCTTGCGGGATCATAGAAGGAGGCCTAAGTATGCCTAAGTAGGCCTAAGGCTGATAATTATGATGATGATGATGAATATGAATGAATGATGAAATGAGCAAACAAGACAATCTAGCTTATGTGAGATTGTCTAGTTTGCTGATGATACTTCCTTAATATTTAACATTGACAGAAATAAATCTAATTTTGACGATGTAAACAAAGCACTCTCGGAAATACTCACTTGGTTTAGTTTTAATAATCTACAGCTTAATGCAAAGAAAACGAAATGCATTCTATTCTCTTTACCAAATGTACAATCTCCACCCGTAGAAATTGTAATAAATAATGAAAAATTAGATTTAGTTGAATCAACAGTCTTTCTGGGTGTAACTATAGACAGAAAACTTCAGTGGCATTCGCATATTGCTGCATTAGCTGGTAAGCTCAGCTCTGCAGCTTACGCTATTAGAAAAGTTAGACAGTTAACTGACATAGAAACTGCTAGGACTGTATACTTTAGTTATTTTCATAGCATCATGTCATATGGCATTCTTTTGTGGGGATTAGCAGCTGACATTAATGCTATATTTATTCTGCAAAAACGAGCAATAAGGGCCATTTATCAACTAAGCTCTAAAACTTCTCTTAGGAAGAAGTTCAAAGAATTTGGTATACTGACAGCTGCATCTCAATTTATATTAAATTGTATTATTTTTGTGCGTCGTAATATTAACTTGTATACTAAACATGGCGATTTGCATGGTTACAATACAAGAAATAGGAATAAACTTTCAATGCCTCGGTACCGATTAGAGAAGGTACATGGGTCTTTCATGGGTCAAGGTATACACATCTTTAACAAGATTCCAAGTGATATCTTGGAGTTACCCTTTGAAGAGTTTAAGAATCATATAAAAAATTGCCTCCTCAAGAAGGGCTACTATACTGTAAGTGATTACTTAAATGACAAAGCAACTTGGTCATAAGCTGACAAGGATTTTTTCTGTAGTTAATTGTGAGTCGTGTTTTACAAAATTATTAATACTAGGTACATTCTTATATTGGTTTCTGCGTTTTGAGATGAGAAGTTTGAGTATGTCATGCTCTCTGTAAACATTTCTGCGGTGGTGTCGTGTGAGGCGGGTCGTTACGTTCCCTAAAATATGGTTGAGCGAAGCGATGGCTGGTTCATGCGTCATGCTCGTGAACGGGTGCCACCAGTGGGATGGGTCTGCTCCTGGCTTCTTGTCTCAAAATATGCAGATTTTTAATGTTTTATTGTTATTAGTTTTATTTTACCGTGGCTTGTATGGCACTGTTTATTATTGACTCTTATGTTCTTAAACTATTCAAAGTTTTATTACCCTTGTTCGGCATTTATATTTATTATTTTATTTGCTACGTTTTTGGTTGGTATGTATTTTAAAGAAACTACCTTTTGTATGTCTATTTCTTAGTTATTGAAAATTATTTACTGCTATGATTACCGGGTTTTTTATTTTGTTTTTAAACTTAAGATTAATTTGTGATGGAAAGTGACTTTACATATTATATTATGTCAAAGTCACTTTTCAATTTGACGACTCTGTATGAAATATGACAGGGAGAAAAAAATAGCCCTTGGCGAGTTTCTTGCCGGTTCTTCTCGTTACAAGGCCTCCCGCCGTAGGTTTTGCGAACCGATAGCGTAGCTTCATTGACGTTCACAAGTGCTGTATCAGCCTAAAATGAATAAATGATTTTTGATTTTGATTTTGAAATAACAATAAAAGCAATAATAAAGAATAAATTAATAAATAATAAGTAGCAATAAGGCCGCCTATTGTGTGTTTTTCTTGTTTTCTTTTATTTCCCTGTAATTGTTTGTGTATCGTGTTGTGAAATAAAGATTATTAATAGATTTGACTGAATAATTATTCAAGTAAGATATAAAATGTGTTATTGCGACTGGATATTATAGCTTTTTTGTACCGTGATGTCATTTGTAGTAAGTGCTCTCTCTCCTTGGCTACGTTACGTACGAACAGTATAGTAAGTATCTATTATATTATCTGTGGTACGAACGAAATAAATGACGAATTTTAAAGCTACGAGTACTTAACATATTTTGAAGCAATTTAATCCATCTAATTACTGTTTTTTTTTAATATAATTAAAATGAATAAGCACAGTCCACTAGCTTAAGTTAACTACGGTATTTAGGTATGTAGGTACTAACAAAGACCTACGACTTTATAAATCTTACACCCGTTTGCACTAAACTTAAGAATCGCCTAAGTCTTTTCCTAGCTAACTTAAGACATTCTTAACAAAAAATTGCTTTGCACTAACCTTAGGACATTCTTAAATGCACTTTAGGCTATTCTTAACTTACGGGCCCAATATCGAGCACCTAAGGCTTAAGAAATACCTATATCAGTGGTTATTGTCTGTGACATTGTGAGCAAAGAGTAGTGCGACAAGCTTTTCTGTTCCGGTGATTATATTTGGAACTAAAACAGTTTTCATACGACAGTCCATTTTGACAGCTAATTCCGTATTGCAAGTGCCTCCTCTGTCACGGCTGTCACCGGAACAGAAAAGCTTGTGGCTTTTGTATTCTTGTTTGTTAGATAGAGACACAACACATGTGACATACGTCATTCGTCATTTATTTAAAAAAAACTGTATTTATGTTTTTCTTGACAGTTGAGCTCAGTTGACTTTTTCTTTTCTCGGTGAATTAACCCAACCAAATAAAATAGACAACGCCTTAGCTTTTGTCTCCTTTTAACTCACGAAGGAATCAATGAGAAGTTTCAACCAAAAAAAATTCCAGTGACCTACTTTACATCGCCAGTTTTAAAATCCATAAACAATTAATATTTGAATTTATTCATTAATTCTCTTATCAAGGCGTAGCACGGCTGTTTTAGGCTGTTCCTAAACTAAGATGTATCTTATCTAGGACAAGCTCAACCCGAGTTTAGTGCAAACGGGCAGTATCTTTCCATACCATTCCTTAACCAATATGTATGTCGAAATCGTAACCCAAGTTACATAACAAAACAATGTGCAATGGCGTCACATCACACGCACATGTTACAATGTGGCAGGCAAACCCTCTGTCGACGCGTGCGCCACAACGTGTTCGATTCGACAGCCGGCGCGCGCATGCGCCAACATGCGCCCACGCAGCAATCGCAAAGAGAGCGCGTCATACACAGACGAAATTTAACTGAATTAAAAACCTACGAAATTGTCGTTTATTATGAAGAATATCAATGAAATTTCGTTTCCATACTTAATTTTTTAAGTAGTAGATAGCTTAGTAGTTTAGGCGGTTCCCACACTGCACCGCACACCGCTCCGGTTTGTGGTAGTGCGCTTCTTAACTATGACGGTAGAATCTTGATGTGCATACAAAACCCGCAGTGGATGACAAATCACGCCGCATCTCCGCCTCCGTCCGGTAGTGAGGAAACCGGAGGCAGTGTGATGGAAGCCTTAGACCGCGAATGTCTCAGTCACAATTTTTAGATACAAACCACCATGCCGGTGGTACCGCCATCTATGTCTGACCTGAGCCTGACGCCATGACAAAGATGTTTTCAGGATTTTTGTGTTCCGGCAGTACGAAATAAGATATTCAGTTCCTCAGTGGTTGAGCATACCGGGAATACCTAGCATGTCTCCATTTTCAGCTTTATCACCCCTTATCATCAGCTGTGATGAGGCTAAGCGGTAAGTACCTTTTGTGGTTAAAAAACGGATTGCACTCCGGGAGTGCCGGCAGAAGTGAAAAGTCCCTAGACTTTTTCACAAAAAAAAGTAATTTGACAAAAAAAGAAAAAATACAGACTGGATTTGGACCGAGGTCTTCTGGCTTCAATGCCGCCTGTTTTCTAACTGAGCTATTACAACTTTGGAAACGGTGGCAAAATTTGCCTTCGTATTCTAATGACGTTGTAACAGTTTTTCGATCGGTCACGTGTCCGTCTTACGAATTTTCGATCTGACGGTCACGTGTCCTGCCTGCCGCGAGTTTAACATTTTTTACCCATCACAAAAAGTGCACAACGCCGCCCGCTACAGAAGTTTTAATTCAAAAACATCGTTGTTTCTGTATCCGTGAGCAGCTGATTGCTGCTTATCTTGAACAAGTGTATTATGATGATGTCTGATGAAAATATTATTATCGCTGGCTTGTGGGATGGTCCACTGCATTGAATGATAAGATAAGATACTTAGGTATATGTATCTAATGCTACTTCGGTCGTGTGAGATGGCCTTACGCAATGTGCTACAGATTTGTTTTGTTTAAAGAAACAACTGTATGCACCTATTTTTTAGAGCTACTTACATTATGACATTGTGTCATCCACGTTTTCTTACATAATATACACAGAAAATGTATTTACGTAGTTTGTCATACACTGTACTATTATATTATATTCTGTGATTTCTGTGCATACACGTAGATATGTTTGGTTTGTGCAAGATAAAGAATATTTTTAGTTAGATGACTAGAATACTACTTACATACTTAATCAATGATTCAATAACAGAAATAAAAAAATAAAAATAAAAACACTATGTACCTACACTACCTACTGCCAGAATCGAACTAAAAAGTAAATAACAAGCATTCATCATTGCAATCGGGGGACCTTTTAAAAAGTATTCTACAACTTGGTACACCGACTGCTTGGAGCAGGTACTAGGAGCGTACTAGGAGCTTGTTTGTTGTTTAGTTTTTATGTCGATTTTGGCAGTCATGTTTTTTAATTATTAATTTCTTATTTTAAGCGGTAACTAATGCCAAATGAAAGCTCGATCCGGCTGGTGATTTCAGCTGGTCATTGATAGATCAATGTGTAATCACTTTTCCTTTTCTATATAAATATGTTTATGAACATTACCTACATTACGTATAGCTACCTCATGCTATAAAGATATTATTTTGTATTATGTAGTATGTTCGCGCCGCGCTGCGAGCAGTCAGTTGTCATTGTCAAGGTCGCGAGACAATGCGCTCGGCCGGCCCGAGTGTAGGATTCATTCGCCAGTTCGCCGCCAACAGCCGTCCGCGCAACATCGCGCTCAGTTACCTACCCGTATTGTGACCGAGATTTCGCGTTTGCACCTACTAGTGCCCGGTCGGGGTACGGACTTGTGACCAGTGTGTGTTCGCTTTGAAAAGCGCCGGGAAAGTTTTAGCTGTCTATTAGGGCATTGTGTAGTTATAAGAGTGTTAGCTATAAGAGTTTCCCATCGGGGTTGGGTGAAGACCTACTTGTCAGGCGCGCGCGCCGGCGAGACAGCGATCAGCCCCCCTGGATTATGAACAGTATCTTCTCGTGAAGGTAGGCCTAGCTTTTAAGTAACTTAATTTTGCATGAGAAACATTCGTTTCAATAAACTGTGGAACACAGTAGATGGTCATCACAATTGTGCGTGATCATATTTTTGGTAGCAGAGCGTACCTAGTTAGCGTACCTAGAAATACCTAAAAAGCGTACCTAAAAATAAAATTTTTTTTTTTTGTTGAAATCTCGAGGGTATTCCGAGACGATTTGAAGTACTAAGAAATTGTTCTAGTAAATTCTCGAAGCGAATGTTTCTCACTTGGTGGATCCGATAATAGATAGACACTTATATAATTGTTGTCACATACTAGTGATTTGATACGAGTTTACTCGCCTAGATGTGTATATTTTTTTTTGTGTGTCCGGATTTATTTGACGAATAGTTTCGTTCGAAAGTGTGTTTATTAGTACCACATACTAGTGATTTGATACGAGTTTACTCGCCTAGATGTGTATATTTTTTTTTTGTGTGTCCGGATTTATTTGACGAATAGTTTCGTTCGAAAGTGTTGTTTATTAGTACCACATACTAGTGTTTGTTCCGAGTCCGCTTGCCTAGTTAAAAAAGTGGAACTAGTTTTAATTATTAGTAGTATTAAATTACGAGTATTATTATTAAAAATAGTTTTGTTTTTGTTTGTTGATAACGGTTTAGTAGTTGATTTGCGAGGTTGACTTGGCCGTGCCGTGTATGCCATACCGTTAATCCTATACGTTTTGTTTATACCGTTATATTGTTAGCCCTTGAAATTGGTAAGTTGTTAATAATTTATGAAAATAGTAGGGTCCGTGTATGTCGTCCGAATTTTAATTGTGTTTTATATTATCGTGACGCGACCTATTTCTATTGTTTTTTTTTGTTGATGTTTACCACTTTTATAATTCTTTGTTTGCTTTGTTTATTAAACGGAGTATAAATGGCTCCTACGAATCCGCTCGCCGTATCCAGGGCTGGCATCCAAGGAGTTTTGCGTTGGCTTGCTTGTGCGGTCACATTAATAGACCGAGCCGACCGGGTAGGCGCGTTGCTAGCTCGGTATGGCGGGCTGGCAGCTCGGCTGCAAGACCTGGAGCGCCACGCCATGGAGTGTCGCGCGTATTATTTGGAAAACCCCCCAGCTGATGATGCCGTGTCGGAACAGCTGGAGCAGGATGTAGCCCAGGCCTATGAGCTGGCTGACCAGTTCACGGAGGCGGCTGAGAGGGCCCTGGCTGTTCGGAAGGGGGAGCTGGTTTTGAGCGGGGAGGTCAAACCTACCCCGACGGCGTTGCTAGGCCGATTGCCTACTTTGGAGATTCCCACTTTTAATGGGGATCTGTCAGCCTGGATGGGCTTCATTAACCTGTTTGACAGCTTAGTGGATTCACGACGGGACTTATCCCCTAGTGAGAAGTTGGCCTATTTGCGCTCCTCCCTGCGAGGAGAGGCCAGCGCGGTAATCCAGCACCTGCTCATCAGCGACGACAACTACCAGGTGGCTCGCCAGCTTCTGGTTAGCAGGTACCAGAATGTCCGGTTACTGGCGGACACCCACGTGGCCACGATTTTGGCCCTCCCGCGAATCACGCGGGTACACCTGTTACGGAGGGAGTTGCTGAACCCGCTACTGTCAGCGGTCAACTCCCTAAGGCGATTGGACCTGCCGGTGGATCAGTGGTCCTTTGTACTGCTGCACATAGTCCTCGCCAAATTGCCCGCTGAAATGAAGGGGCGTTTCGAGCAGAGGTACGGAGGCGACAGCGCCTCGTATCTCCCGCCCTTCGCGGACCTCCTTCGTTTTTTGGAGGACGAATGTAGGGTGACGGACCACCTGGAGCCTGCCCCGGTTCCAGGTGTTGGTCGTATGGTGGCGGCGAGGGAACAGCCCCGTCGCCCGACCAATCGCTATGCTGCCTTCCAGCAGTCCCCTCCCCCCGCACCGAGTGAGCGGTGCAGGTATTGCAGGGGAGATAGGCACGTGGTGCACGAATGTGCCAAATTTAGAGGCCTCCGCCCAGAGGGACGGAGGGCCGTTGCAAGACAGCGCCAATGGTGCTATAGGTGTTTGGGGGGACACATGCAGTCGGCGTGTCCCCAGACAGAGGATTGTCGTCTTTGCGGAGGGAGGCATCACCCCCTCCTTTGTTTGGACCGCAAGGACGCCGGGAGCGACCGGGGTTCGAATTCCTCGCGCACGGGCGGGGGCCCGGCAGCCCGGAACCGGTCCCCTAGAGATTCGGCGGGGCTTAGCTCCCCCGTTCAGTCCCCCCCGGAGAGGGGGAACTATAGGAGAGACGCCCCCGCCACGGGCGGGGGTAGGGGGGTACCCCAAGAGTACGCCACGGTGGCGATGGGCACGGGCCCTATTTGCTACTCCCCCCCCCTAATGGAGAGGCCTCGATTGGGGTACTATGTACCGAGGCACGCCCCACACGGGTATTACCCTGCACCTAGGAGTGCTGTTGGTCGGGGCCAATATGTACCCGATTGGGACCCGCTCGCCCGGTACGAGCGTCCCACATTTGGCGCGCCGACTCAGGCGCGAGGGGGACAAGTACCCCCCCAAAATTTTTAATGGCGCCCCTGTCGGACCCAACCACCCCTCCGGAGCTTGTGCTGTTGCCAACAGCCTCCGTGAATGTTTGGGGACCTAAGGGCAATGTTGTCACGGTGCGTGCCCTTTTGGACTCAGGTGCCCAGGGGTGCATAATGTCCAGGTGGCTTGTCCGACAGCTGGGTCTTTTGCTTGTGCCGCATCACGAAGCGGTACGGGGGGTGGGAGACTCGCGGATCCCTGATCCGATTGGTCGAGTTGAGTTCTCCTTCTCCCCCCACTTCACGCCAAGGCCGAAGATCGGTGCTTCGGCGATAGTTTTTGATAAGGTGGTTGGACCACTCCCGCAAGTGCGAGTGCCGCCATCCACGATTGAGCTGACGTCTGGACTGGCTTTGGCTGATCCTTCCTTCCACCGACCGGGCCCAATACACTTGTTGATTGGTGCGGATGTCCTCGGTCGTGTACTGTGTGGAAGCAAGCGAGTTTTGCAGACAGCCGATCTTGTCGCCTTGTCCTCGTCGCTGGGTCATGTGGTGATGGGAAAGGTACCACAGACACCAGAGACCCCGTCGGTAGACCGCCAGACCATTGTCGGTTCTACTTTGTCCGACGTTCTCCAAAAGTTTTGGGAGGTGGAGGAACCTCCCACTGCCAAGCGGTTGGATCCGTTAGCCGAGGAGTGCGAATTGTTTTACCAGAACAACACTGGGCGCCTCCTCTCGGGTCGCTTGATTACCCGCTTGCCCTTCTTGGCGGTTCGCCCTCCTTTAGGGAGCTCCCGACCGATGGCCGAGAAGAGATTGTTGTCCATGGAGCGTAGGATGGCCAGGGATCCCGCATTCAAGGAGAAGTATATAGACTTCATGCGGGAGTATTTGGACCTTGGGCACATGTCCATCTCGCAGTTGGACTGGCGTAATGTGGAACATTACTTCCTGCCACACCACGCTGTTTTGAAGACTTCCAATGGGAAGATCCGCGTGGTCTTTGATGGTTCAGCGCCCACGTCAACCGGAGTGTCGTTGAATCAGTGTCTGCATGCGGGGCCGAAGTTGCATCACGATGTCTGTGATGTTTTGACCAACTTCCGCCGGCACGCTGTCGTCTTTGTGGCCGATATCCGCATGATGTTCAGACAGACCGTGATTCACCCGGAGGATAGACGATACCAGCTCATCCTTTGGCGTGAGGATCCCCAGGATCCGATGTTGGCTTACGAGCTGAACACCAACACTTATGGTTTGCGGTCGAGCCCCTTTGTGGCGATCCGTTCGCTTTTGGAGCTCGCAGAGCGCGAACGGCTACGCTATCCCCGGGCATCTGCTCTTATTGAGGGGGGGGCCTTATTTGTCGACGATATCTGCACGGGGGCCTCGAGCTTAGATGAGGCTCTCGTCTTACGTGATGAGCTGATTGCGCTCTTGAGGGCTGGTGGCTATGAGTTGCGGAAGTGGCTGTCTAACTCACCGGACCTATTGGCAGATTTGCCTAAGGACCACCAGCAAGAGCCGCTCCTCTTTGAAAATCCGGAGACTCCAGACATGCTGTCTGTTTTGGGAGTCCAGTATCGACCAGTCCCGGATTTGTTCACATATAGATTGGAACTGCCAGACCCAAAGGTCTGGACTAAACGCACGGTGCTGTCTACTGTAGCCCGTACCTTTGATCCGAACGGTTGGCTCAGCCCTGTAGTGTTTTCGATGAAGTGCTTCCTACAGGAGCTCTGGGCTGCGGAATTGTCATGAGATGAGCCCCTCTCTGGTAGCCTCCTACGAGAGTGGGTGAGGTTCGTGTCATCCCTACCCGACGTCAATCGGGTTTGTATACCGAGGCAAATGCTGCCTTCGGGAAAGTTCAAAGCCTCCCTGCACGGCTTTTGTGACGCGTCCGAAAGCGGATACGCGGCAGCCGTTTACATCCGAACGGTGGATGCAGCAGGCGATGTCGCCGTACACTTAGTTACGGCCAAGAGTAAGGTCGCCCCCCTTCGGACTAGGCTAACCATTCCGAAGTTGGAGTTGTCCGGCGCCACTCTCTTAGTACGGCTACTCAATCATGTTGCCGACACCTTGGGAAACGGTGTCGACCTGGAGTCGATATTTGCGTGGTCTGACAGCCAGGTCGTCCTTTGTTGGCTGTAGAGTTCAGTCCACACCCTTGAGGTCTTTGTGGCCAACCGGGTCTCACAAATTCAGACTTCAAAGGCCCCGTTGATTTGGCGCCACGTACCGGGCGAATTGAACCCCGCAGATTGTGCCTCCCGCGGCTGCGAGGCGCCTGAGTTAGTGGACCACCACCTATGGTGGAGTCCATCATGGTTGTTACGGCCTGAGCGCTCATGGCCTGCCACCCCGGCTGTGGCCAGAGTCCCAGACCTAGGCATACGTGTTCACGCCGTGGAGACGGTGGCGGCTCCGCAGATGGAGTTTTTGTTAGACCGCTACAGTTCTCTTGATAAGTTGCTCGGCGTGACTGCTTGGATGAGGCGCTTTGTGCGAAATTGTCGCCAGCCTCAGGAGAAATCGTTGTCTCCGGTCCTCGCCCCACAAGAGCGGCAAGACGCTCTGTTGCGTTGGTTGCGAGTGACGCAACAGCGAGAGTTTGAACCGGAGCTGAAAGCCCTGCGCTCAAGTAAGTCCAAGTTGAAGGGACCCTTGGTGCGGTTGAATCCCTTCTTGGACAGTACCGGATTGCTGCGTGTCGGAGGTAGGCTCAGACATGCCAACCTGCCGTACGGATCACGCCACCCTTTGTTGCTCCCCAAGGATGGACCGTTAGTTAGACTGTTGATTACAGACCGACATGTAAAGAATGCTCATGCCGGTTGTAATGCTTTGACCGCGCTCCTCCAACGAGAGTTCTGGATTTTGTCAGCGCGGAGAATAATCCGATCCGTTATTTTTCGTTGTCTCCCGTGTTATCGTTTGCGCGCCGATACGATGCAGCCCCAGATCGGTGATTTGCCTGCCGATCGAGTGAACGAATCGATGCCCTTCTCAGGAGTTGGAACGGATTTTGCGGGGCCATTTACCGTTAAGACATCGCGGCTTCGTAATGCTAGAACGGAAAAGGCTTACTTGTGTGTATTTGTTTGTTTGGCCACTAAAGCGGTCCACCTGGAGGTGGTTAGTGCCCTCACCACAGAAGCCTTTGTAGCCACGTTGAATCGTTTTGTGTCTCGCCGCGGAATGCCGTCGTTAATAAGGTCCGATTGTGGAACCAATTTCAAGGGCACCGATAGGTATTTAAAGGAAGTTTGTGAATTTTTGGATAGGAATAATTTTGAGATCGGATCCACACTCTCTCGCAGAGGGGTACGATGGCAGTACTCCCCGCCATCCTGCCCCCACTGGGGAGGGATTTTTGAAGCAACTGTAAAGGCCGCTAAAACTCACCTTCGTCGCGTTATTGGGGAGACGGTCCTCACGTTTGAGGAACTCGCGACCGTATTTTGTAAGGTTGAGGCGGTCCTCAACTCGCGTCCGTTGTGTCCGTTGTCTTCGGACGCGAATGATTTAGAGGCCCTTACGCCGGGCCATTTTTTGATTGGCAGACCGCTTAACGCCTTGCCGGAATATCCTTATTCCGAAGTGCCCTCCGGACGGCTCTCGCGATTTGAATTGCTCCAGCAGCTTACGCAGAGTTTTTGGCGCCGTTGGCATCTGGAGTATTTGCACATTTTGCAGCAACGCGTTAAGTGGTCGGATAGGACGACCCCACCCAAGACCGGAGACCTCGTGTTGGTAAAGGATCCAAATCTGCCGCCCCTCCGCTGGCGTTTAGGACGCATTGTTCAGCTTCATCCGGGGTCGGATGGTGTGCCCAGGTTTGCCGAGGTCCTGGTGGGGGACTCTGTTTTGAAGCGAGCGATCGCTACCCTCTCTCGCCTACCCTTAGATTGAGTTGGCGGACAGTTTGCTACTGTCCGGGACGGGGGGATGTTCGCGCCGCGCTGCGAGCAGTCAGTTGTCATTGTCAAGGTCGCGAGACAATGCGCTCGGCCGGCCCGAGTGTAGGATTCATTCGCCAGTTCGCCGCCAACAGCCGTCCGCGCAACATCGCGCTCAGTTACCTACCCGTATTGTGACCGAGATTTCGCGTTTGCACCTACTAGTGCCCGGTCGGGGTACGGACTTGTGACCCGTGTGTGTTCGCTTTGAAAAGCGCCGGGAAAGTTTTAGCTGTCTATTAGGGCATTGTGTAGTTATAAGAGTGTTAGCTATAAGAGTTTCCCATCGGGGTTGGGTGAAGACCTACTTGTCAGGCGCGCGCGCCGGCGAGACAGCGATCAGCCCCCCTGGATTATGAACAGTATCTTCTCGTGAAGGTAGGCCTAGCTTTTAAGTAACTTAATTTTGCATGAGAAACATTCGTTTCAATAAACTGTGGAACACAGTAGATGGTCATCACAATTGTGCGTGATCATAGTACGTTGTTTAAAATCTAATTAACCACGTAAAGATCTAATTCTGTCTTTTAATGCAGTCATAAAAATATCAATCGTCACTAAAAATCTTCACCTCCCTGATTCACAACCGATTGAAAAGGTATCAACTTGGATTCGAATTCTGTGCTTATTTGTGTATCCCGAAGCGAGTGGCATGGCAATCGGCAATGCATAGATTTCGCTATCGGAAACGTTTCCATTCCGACGGTTTATAAAAGGGAGTAGGTGTCAGTTTGTCATTACAATAACAAAAACATGTTGTTGTTTTTTACTTTTTATAATTAAAAATGTAGTATTATTATAAAAAATCAAGCCATCCACCAAGTAGTTCCAGTGGGACTCGAACCCGCAATCTTTTACTGTCCGGAAAATGCTCTGACCACTATGCTATGGAGTCTATTAGTCGTTTTGTCGTCAGAGGTCAGACTCATTTCCAATTAATTGTGAAACCACAAAATATGACTAGAAAATTAGTATTAAGTTATAAATGATCACACGTGACATCACAAAGTAGTACAGTCTATCCTCGTGGCTTCTTGTATCCACGTGGAGACAGATCAGTCAGATATACGTTCTGTCACACACATTTTATTAATAACAAGAACGCTGCACTCTGACGTGGTGAAAATGCATTACACTATTGTTTTTTCTCATAGGTTTGTGCTCATAGGTCTCCGTGATTTTCTGACAGATTTTAAGCTCTACTATGACGTAAGAGAGCACGTGACGGGTCGCGAGCGTATTGAATGAATAGGCTAGGCAGTAGACACAAACATTTTTAGAAGCGGCAAAAATTGAAAACAACATTTGGAAAAATGTAATCCCTATCAAAAGTGGAATCGATTCTACTCTCGATTCCGTACAAACTTTTTTCTGTTATTTAATTTTTTACTTTTTTGCATTCACAATGCAGTTTTTATTGAAAAAATCGACCCGTCTCTCACTCAACGGATATATTCGCATCGGAGATAGTTTTGAGACGGGTCGATTTTTCCAAAAAAATACTTTGTTTTCCATTTTTCAAACTTTTTCTGTTTTTCAGTTTCGCTAAAAGTATTAACCCGTTGTATATATAGATAAAGATAAAGAAAATAAATCGATTTTACCCTACTCTGCGAAATCTTTTTGTCACATGTTCAGCCATCCGTCTGCTACATAGGAAAGTACAAAACAGCACAAACTGAATACATAGATACCTACGTGGAATGAGCTTTATTGCGAATGTGGTTAGAACGGTTTTTGAAGAGCACATGCTAGTATTGATGTGTTTACAAATGTACCATAAAACTGCATATAACGTGCATTAATATAACACATATTTTAATGGACATGTAAGACGGGCGTCACGTTTTGATGGACATTTAATAAATATTGTGTCACACGATCGTTTCACAATTTCTTTGTCCCCAATGCTGGGGCACTGGCTTTCCTTACGGATGGATAAGGTGAATCGGCCATCATGACCCACCACGCGGCTACAATGCATATGTCGCTGTAAGCTAGATAAAGCCGTAATATAGCTATATCCTTAGGGATATAATTATATACTGTAAGATAGTTATACAAAAGCAACAAGAGCTCTGTGATGTGAAAAAAAAATAACCACGAAAATCGCTGTGCTTCGCGATCGCCTTAAATTTCTAACCTATCACGTGTTCTCTAGGACTACATTCCTCCAATAATTTCATTAAACAAAATCTAGTAAGTAATATAATTATATGACTAAACTAGAAGTATATTACTTAAGTAATGGATTTGTTTAGATTTTGTTTAAAACTTTCTTATTAATTTTATTATGGTTTCTCTCTCTGACATCCTTTCAAGTTGACTGATAGAGAATGACTAATAGCATTACATGGCATTACTTCCGCCATTTGTTGGTAATCCATCCAGTAAAGGTTATATAAATAAAAGTGTGAAAAGGAAGGAATGTGCGTCGTTGTCTCATTACACGTGGCGTCGCCAGTACCGATTGTAGCGACACACTCCAGACGCCCGGCCGTGACTCACGGCATACGTAGCGCGCTGTACACACGCGGTACGTCACCGCAACGTGCTTGCCATACATAGAGCATCGAATGTGGTGGATGCGGTACTTAATTTTACGACTTTATTTAATGTTAGGTATGTTATTGTCCGGCGTGAAATTAGCCACTATGCGCAGTAGCCCTACAACACCTCACCTCTCCCACCCGCATGCTTTTAAACTATCTATTGCGTATCGTCTCACGTAGTATTCCGACACTCCAAAAATTTGAATCAGGCTGTAATAGGGTATCGGACTGTTTTTTTAATTTGTTTCAAATGTTGCCTGGAACCAGCTTCCAACATTCCAACGGCTCTCAACATCTCTTCCCTTGTCAAATGACGCCGTCTCGGTCGCTCCATATCGTTGCAATTTTTTTCACTTCTAGTGCAGAAATTGTACTGCTTTAGTAAAATTGCCATTACGCTCTTTTATAGGAATTCAGATTGACAGTTTATATTCCATATTCAAACAATGTACAAAAAACATTTATACCTATCGTGAAATTCACTAAAATGAATCAATAATGATCAAGAAAAGTTATAATATTAAATCTATAACGCAACTTTATTGTAAAATGAACTTGACATTTTTGATGTGTATAATTTAGACTTTTGTGACAGGCTGTATTTGACATTAAATTAGGTAGAGCAAAGAAAAAAAATCCTATGGTCTATTGTGAGGAAAAATAAAAAATAATAATTCCCTACATTCACCCACATTTTTAAGTTGTCAGAAATAGTTAATTGTTATTTATAAATGTAAAAAGTATTACAAAAACATAATTTTGATGCTTAAAGCCTATAACCAAACAGCTGTTGATCCAGGCTTCATTTGCAGTCATAAACACCCACCATCGAGTTTGAGAGGATTCAGCCAGCTAGGCTAATAGCCAATTCTCCAATATCATCCTTTATCAGAGCCAATACAGAGAGCTCGAATAATCTAGTCTCAACTCAATAAAACAATACATTATCAGGGTCATGATGGCTCATTCTTCTTAGCGAGTCGATGGCGGACACTCAATGGTTGCACTCGGCTATTTGGCTATTTTGTCGAATGCTGTCATCCTGCAACGTTCGTGCAAGTCTTGGGACAGGCTGGGATCGATGACAGGTGGGCCATCGTTTGAACTGCACTGCAGAGACAGTCTACAGTACCACCCGGAAATCACCGCCTGACCAGGTTTTCCTTGCCCCGGCCAGTTTGAGTCCAAGGGCATCCAGATCCGCTATGGCAAATCATTAGCCATGAATATACCGCATCCATTCTAAACGGCTCCCAGCCCATGGCGCGACAGATAGCGGGCTACCAACCAGCGAGACACGTGTTTGACCATGCGAGGTGTGCCCTACCAGCCCTGCTGTGGAGTGACAGCTTCACTTGGGTAAATTACCTTGCAATGTGGGTAATTTCAGAGATGATTGTGATCATAAAAACTAAACAATAGTTTCGTAAATTACCTTGCAATGTGCTAATTTTTGGTGACCATGGTAAATGCTTTGTAGAGTATGACAAAGACTGAATTGTAAGACATTTCCAAAATATACGACATATGTTCCCATATGGGAAAAATATAAATAGCAACTAGACTAGAACTTCAACCACTTTTATTTTACTGATAAATTTAACGCAGTCTATAAAGGTAGAGTTATAGGATTTTTTACGGTAGAATCCATCTAACATACCTTGGATTCGTATTTTTATCATATTATTATCTCCAGTTTATCATAATAAACTATCGAACCATTGCACAAAACAAAACGAATCATTTATGAATCATGATTCTCATAAGCATCCATGAGTGAGAAGATGTTACCCAACTCAACCTAACGAAACAAAGGACACTTAGATTATCCCAAAAATACCGCAGAATATAATAATATATTTATGGGGAATATACCAAACCTATACGACAACACAACTTTACTTCTTGTCTCGTTTCCCGGCAGGCGAGGCCGGCACAACGAGCTGACTGCGCATTCGATTTTCAGACACTCCGCGCTCGCGCTCCAACCTAAACGCACGCATCGCAACCACGCGACGCGAATTTCTCAGCAGCCCGTGTTATTTGTGTAAAGAACAATATGTGTTACCCAAACATATGTGAGAAAAGGACGAGGAAGATCAGAAAAAGTAATTATTACTCTAGCTTTTGTTATTTTCTTCCTAATCTATGTTTTTCTGTCTGCTTTGTGGAAATGGTGTCAAAGCAAGTCAGACCATCGTCGGTAATGGTGTTCGGTTTATAGATACTGACCTACCTTAAATACCAGACAACGGTTTAATATTGAACGTTCAAGCTAAATAAAGCATTGCTCGCGTTTATTTTATTGAACCACATTCGTTCAGTGTTTGTAAACTGTGCTGAGCCATAATTTCTCTATTATTGATTCTGCCACCTTCGCCGCCGTCTGTGGTTTAACACATATTGATTGCTATCTTCTGCATAATTACAATCAATTTTTCCCACACTAGTTTTTGATTATTCAATAGTATTAAGTAATCTAAAGTTTCTATATTTTATTTTACTTGATTGTCGGTGCATATTGTTACTCATATTTTTACTTCTCCTGACTTAACAAATGATTCAGTCATGTGTTCGTCAGAATTCTGCTACACCAGTTTTTCCTGTGTCGTTTTTCAAGTGTCGAAAACAATAATTTTCCTGCATCCCGTATTAAATACTTAGGTACATAGTGTATTCAATTTTGCAAGTGTTCTCTATATTTTCTCTATAGGTATCTTATGATTATTTAAGATATAATTTAGTAAAACAGAAGCTATCAACCTAATCATACCACCATGTAGAATTTGTATTTTCATTAAATTTCCAAAACTAGGTGTCTATTTTACATTACTTAAATACTTATTATGGTTTGCACTTCGTACAACATTCTAGGGTTTAATTAAGTACCTAATACGCAGAGTGATTAGAGCGTTGGACCGGATTTTTAGTGGTGCTGGTTCGATTTCCGTCCGAAAATCTAAAAAAAAATTAGTTTTTGGCATATTTTAATGAAGAATAACTTTTTTCTCCAATAAGTTATAAGTTGCTGTCATACAAAAATAAATCTATTTTTTAAAGACCTTTCTAATAAGAAGGTCTCAAGTTGCTTCAGGGGTGGGCAGGTTATGACTCATTGTTCTTTAATTTAGTACTTACATTTATATTATAATTTAAGTAAGTAGGTACGAAGAACTCAATTCGACTATTTGCTTAATAGGTATACTGGAAGGGTCTAGTCTAGTAGGTATCCCATTTTTTTATGTATCGCTCGTTTCGATTTTAACCTGTTTGTGTGCTGAATAAACAAAGTAAAAAAAATATATAAAAAAAATAAAAAACCGCAGATAAACCTTATTATACTTTACAGTTGAACAAATAAAGAGACATGTGAGCACCTGTGCACTTCACTACAATCTCTTTTCACATGCATTCGGTCACGTGGTGGCGCAACGTGTCTCATCTATGCCAAATCTGATATTTTTATGTTCATTAGAAAGTTATCAAATTAATGTTAGACTCATTGACATACCTACAAATCATGATATATTTTTTTTCTTTCTAACAAATACATTTAGTGTAAGAAAACATGAAGAAAACTGAAACCAATTGAATTAGTCAAAAAGATCAAAGCTTTAAAAACTCCTAGCAGTATTCAATTACGATAAATTAAAAAATAAAACGGGTTGCACTCCGGGAGTGCCGGCAGAAGTGAAAATGGCTCCCTAGACTTTTTCACAAAAAAAAAGGAATGTGACTAATAAGTAAAAGAAAAAGATACGGACTGGATTTGAACCAAGGTCTTCTGGCTTTAATGCCGCCCGTTTTCTAATGGTGTGGCGAAATTTGCCTGTAACAGTTTTCCGATCAGGGGGCCAAGTCTGCTAACGTTAAGTCACAATGGTGTCTCAATCGTGTTTCAGTTGTAGTTCAGTTGTAGTGCTTTTTTAAACACTAATAACAAGAATTATGACAGTATGATGTGATATAATTGTAGTGTGTTGTGTGACCATCAAGAGTATTGTGAAAAAAGAACATATTTCTTCTAACTTGTGTGTAAAAAAGCACTACAACTGAACTACAATTTAAACACGATTGAGACGCGATTGTGACTTAACGTTAGTAGAATTGGCCCCCAGGTCACGTGAGGTCAGTGCGATCACGTCCTGACGCGAGTTTAACATTTTTTACCCATCACAAAAAGTGCACAACGCCGCAAAAGAAAGTTTTCACTTCAAAAACAAAAACTTTGAATAAAGTATCGTTGTAGTTAGCTTTACTAGCAAACTTTAATGTTAACTATTCCGTTGTTCACGGTAGTGTTAACTTCTCAAAGGTGTCACATTGGTGTAGGTTCTTGAATAAGTTAGCGTAGGTATGTCAGTAGAATAGATGAACGTATTTACATGCACTTAGCGAAGCCTTGTACACTTGAGAGAACACAATAGCTACATAGTGTGTAGCTTAACACAATGCAGTTGAATAAATTAAAGATGATATTTTGAGCAAAGTACCTACTTGAGGTTTCATCATCGACCATTCGAAGTCAACTATTTTACATAGGTCTTCTCCTTTGAGCGCCACAAAGAACGGTAGCCGTCGTAGGGTAGCATGAAAAACTCACGTTACGGTAATCTTAATAGTATAAGTGCGACAAGCATTTCTGTTCCGGTGATAATCTTTGGAACTAAAACATTTTTCACACGATGTGTCGTATGACCAATTTGACAGCTAATTTTGTATTGCAAGTGGCTCCTTAGTCGTGGATGTCACCGGAACAGACAGGAATGTGGAACTGTAAACTATACAATCCGTCACAAGCTGTCAAAGTGCTGTTCAAAATCGCTTTTGAATTTTAGTTTCATAAAAAGTTTAAAAAGATTAAGATAACGATAGTTTTTCATGCTAGGGGTAAGTCTGTTGGCCAGTCACTATTACTATGTGTTGGCTTTTTTCAAAGTTCACCAGGGCATAGTCACTTTAGATCAAAAGGTTTAAAACATATTATTTTGAGAATCTCAAAAATAGTTTAGCATTTTTTCGTTTTATTCACGACGTAATTTAAGGGAACATAGCTATAATACGACAATGTCTTCGGAAATCATAACAACTATGTATATTTAAATTTTATGCGAGTCGATTCTGATACAGTCACGTGCGCTTTTAACGAGGTCAGGTTTGGTTAACAAATTGTTGCTTTGTCCGTTATTTTATTTTATCGGAAGGTGATCTCTATGTATACATATTTTATTTTATGGAACCAAAGCGTTTCAATAAAATTGAAAAAAGAAAGAAAATGGTTTATTGACACACACACCCACAAAAATATAAAAACAGGACAAGAATACATACCTACATAGACAACGACAGCTAGAAAAACGAAAGAAAAGATTAGGTGTATGGAAATGTGTGCAGCCAAGTAGAGGACCCTATCTCAGCGTGTCTATTGTCGTAGAGAAGCGAATTATTTAGGTAGGTACAGTCGCCAGCACGTCAGGTTACTGCAAACTGTCAAATTTCTTTAAATAAAATTCAACCTTATCTCCAACAGATAGAGTACAGTTTCAATCAATAAATTTTGACATTTTGTAGTAACTCGACGTGCTGGCGACCGTACCTACTGAAAGTTATGATCCTGTAATCGTTTTAAACGTCTTAATTACAAAGCACAGAACAATTACAAAAATTACGATTAAAGCTTTTCCTATGAAATCAAAACAAGAAAACCGACTAACGACAAATTATAATTTATTTATTTTCGCATTACACAATAATAAAATATTAGAAAATATCTAATTTTGTTTCTGAAGTATGATTAATTACCTCTACTCCTTTGTCATATTCATATTCAATTTGAAAGCAACACTGCGGTGGGAACGGTTTTCCTCATCGAACAAAGCACCACGTGACCGGTGACGTAAGCGCACTGGGTGAACGACCGCTCCGCTGCGCCAATGCGATTTTTTATCTTACTCTCGAGCGAGAAACAGCATTATTGTCATTAATTTATTGTTTCAAATGAGGTTAGCAACTTTTTTTAACGATGGAGTTTGGAGGTCGTGTCGTAGCGCTTTTTTACTTTTTTTTTTAATTTTGACAAGCACCTAGTAGGTTTTGTGTCAGGTCTAATAAAATAAAGTTTAGCCGTAAGTGTATATATTCTTTGGTTTAGCTAAAGTTAATTTAAAAATGTTGTACAGATTTAATGTTTTAATTGATTGTATGAAAATCGCACTTTTTCAATGATAACAGTTAAAGTAGTCCCCCGTGATAATCTCTTTTGGCAGTACCACACCACATAAAAAAAATTGGTACAGACGTATTAACAACGTATATGGTTATGGTTACGAGGCTCGTATACCGTTGGCAATCAGGCCATGTCTGTTTCTTTTTGGTTTGTATAATCCTATTTAATTAGATTTCTTATTTTTTTCTAAGTTACTTATAAAATAAAAATCACAGCACAATATTTCACTATACGCCCATTTACAAGAGCGAATCAATGCAACATTTTATCAGCTAAATAAGTACCTATCATGTCTAAAAATAAACAATGTAAGTATTAGTATTTTTTAAACCAGCGATAGTGCGAAACATAACATACGATAAGAGTAGCTTTGTCATTAATTGTTTATTTTGAATTTTAAAGGCATTTAAAACAAAAATTCTCACAATCTCACGAATTCCAAACATCTTACATGAAATTTAAATCGGTATCAAAGTAATCTTGCATTGTTTGCTGATATTATGACAGTCTGTACTGTCTACGAAATTGGCGTCTCGTAACGGTCTACGAATTCGTAGCAGACTACGGATTCGTAGTTTTATCTTGATTTTTAAATCTCGTAGTACAGAAGTTGTAATTTTGTTGCTTGTGTGTGACTATTGTCGTACTCTCGCTGTTTTTATTATTGTATTATTTTGATAATTTATCTGTAGGTACTATGACGTATTTTGTATCTCCAACATAATTAGTTCATTTATCGTACATGAATTTTCTATTAGATCTCTTAAATAATTGGCACTTGGATTTACAATATACCTACCTAGGCCAAAATTTTCATCTTGATATCCTTATAAATTCTCAGAATGGGCGTTGTTGTATAATACTTAAATAACTACGCACTTTCTGAGAACTGGTTGCGTATCTGTTATTTTTTTTTCAAATATAAACTTATAACTACCAAATTATTTCCTCTCTTCCAAAAAACAAAACATCGACATTCCCGCCATAACCAATCTGCCACGTTGCATCATCGATCATACAATGTCGGCCATCTTGTTTCGTATGTTCGCTCGAGCTTTCGCCCGGGCCGGTGCATCTCACGTGGCAAGCCCACGCGGCTGTTTTTATTGGACGCCCGCGCCAATGTAACGTGACTTTACAATCGTCGCATTGTGTTTCACAAAATTGTGCCACTCATTGCAGATTGTTGGTCATGATAATTTGCATTGGCGAGTTGTTTGTACTTTTTTTGAATAAGCCTTGTGTGGCGTGCACTTTTGGATTTTACAAATTTATTGATTTGGTTTAGGCAAATAATATCTGAAATAAAAATAGTTTTTTTTCACCCATGATTTTATTTGCCCTTCGATAAAATAACGTTCGAGGAAATGTACTATCGGTGATATGAGTGTTCGGTCAAATGGCTTTTCGGTCAAATGACCTATCGGTAAAATGGCCCATCGATGAATTTGACATTCGGTGATATGGCGGGTGGGCAAATGGCTTTCGAGGTAATAACTTTCGGTCATGAGTCCTAGACCCCTGGTGGTGGTCCATAAATATAATACTTGCCTACTTCAAGATATGAATATAAATGACTTATACAAATGAGTTTAAATAAAGTTAAAGTTTGCCTTTCACAAAGGTTAAAGTAATATGTTTTTATTTATACAGCTAGCCAATAAGTTTCTTTCCCTAATGTTAAGCGGCTGTGAAACAGAAATTCCTTTTTATAGAAAGAGAAAGGTCTTTAGAAACATTTTAGAATGCTCTGATGTTATTTGTGATGGCTGATGTCTTCCCTTGTGTGTTTTGGGTTAAAAAAGTGTAATTTGTAAATATATCTACCTATACTAATAGTACCGATCGTTGTGGAGATCCTTGGCTCGTTCGGCTGACATGATGATGATGATACTAATATTACAAAGGGGAAAGATTTGATTGTTTGTTTGTTTGCATCGAATAGGCTCCGAAACTACTGGACCATTTAGAAAATTCTTTCGCCATTAGAAAGCTACATTCTTCCAGAGTGACATAGGCTATATTTTATCCCGATATTCCCACGAGAACGGGTACCACGCGGGTGAAACCGCGAGGATCCGCTAGTCGTTTATAAATGATGTCAAAATGGCAACGAAATATTGAGGTTCAAATTACTCAAAGAATTAAAGTACTTACATAGCTCACCTCCCTAATAAAACCTTTTCTCTATGTTACAGGCTCTCAGATGACTCGTCTGCGAGAGGCGAGACGCATCCAAAGAATCCACCGGGAAGCTTCCCCCGTATCCAGCGATGAATCCAGCCAATCATCCTGCCCAGCTGTGGACAAAGTGGCTCAGAACCGAGTCATCATGGAGCTGGCATTCAAAACCATGGCGCTGATGCAAAAGAACCGACTCATCCAACAGAAAATCGTTGCTCTACAAAAAGAAACATCAGAGTTCGTCGCAGCCGTCATGAAAAACCCAGAAAACCGAAGGCGGTACCATGAACACGTGAAGATGTACGGCATACCACAGAGGCTTCAACTCCAGGTAGCCACAGAATCCACGCCTATGATAAAAGTGGAACCAACAGAATAAAAACTTCATCGTTTTATAGTCAGTGTCTTGACTTTGTTATTTGACTCTTCTGTTCACACTGTCACCGTAAGATTGTGAAACCCGTTAGTTTATAATCTACCTCGCGAGATTATCAACTTTCGATAAATTATGAACAGTACGTACGAGACAGTATGCACACGGCTGTGAGCTCACGAGTTTCGTCTCGGAAAAGTCCTGTACTTCTCGGAAGTCCTGTAGAACACGTGATAGGTTAGAAATTTAAGTTATTTTTTATGTGAAACAATGTAAAAGTTGTAGATATTGATACAAAAAAAAAATACCACGAAATTTAAGGCGATCGCTTCGCTGCGATTCTAACCTATCACGTGTTCAACAAGACTTCCGAGGCTCGCAGCCGTGTGCATACTGTCTCGTACATACTGTTCATAATTTATCGAAAGTTGATAATCTTGCGAGGTAGATTATAAACTAACAGGTTGCACAACTAACGACATTAACCTTTGTTGTGATTTGACAGAGTTGTTGTCTCCGTGACTGTCATTTGTTTTGTTAAGTGATTGCTGATCATTGTGATTTGTACTTTTGGATGAGTATGTGAGACATTCCTATGTGTGTGAACTCTTGTTATTTTGTATCGATTTCTAAACTTAAGTTTTGTTGAATATAATGTTCTATAAAAATGATGAGAACATCTGAACTGAATTTAATCTTTAAAATGTTACCTTCAAGTTTTTATTGTGAATGTAGCCTTCTACTTATATGTTTCTTTAGGTATATCAGTTGTTACTTCTAAGCATTGTTCCGTATGCGACTAAAATGTATAGAAATGACAAAAAAAACAAAGATCTCGACTGTCTTTTAGATCCGTAATTAATTTAAAATAGATAATACTTTTTAGTCTAAGTTATTGTCGTTTCTCTGCCCTGAGTTTCTAATCATAGTTAAAAGTATGTTCTTTTTTTGTACGCGCAATATTTTTTCGGCACCAAGATTATTGGCAGGTTAAAGACACCAAAAATAGTAATTACTGGAATTACGATCAGCTTGTCTGTTTGCTTTTGACTCATTTACTGCTAAACGAATTTTAACGCAACTTTGGTTGAAATAAAATAGTAAATATCAAGTAAAATCTCATAAACCGGTAAAAAAAATATTGTCGTCACTGACGCACAAAATCTAAATCACCTTTCGACAAACAGAGAAGCGGGCGCCCACTAGTATTTTAAACAAGTCATCTCCAGCTAATAAACAACCTGTAGTTATAATTTAAAGTAGTCACTGCCAATTTTAAGTCATTTCTTTCGTTAATAATGATTCGAAGAGAATATTGAAAGGTTCAAATACTCCCATTAGGTTAAGTTGAATAAACTTATCAAAGGTATATTAAAGGTACTTATAATTTTTATTTTCTGAACACCAGTATAGATAATTTATATTGTAATATTTTTGAGATATAAGCAGTTAGGAATCTAGCGAGCGCCAATTGTTGTTCATATAATTTCCTTAGTTTCCAATATATTTTAACGTTCAACGTTCTTAAGATTGATTTACTGAATTACAAATTAATAAATTATTAAGTGATTATTGTCTCGAAATTTTCTAGATGATAAGATGTGAAGGGGGAAATGTATAAAGTTTGTGTTTATATCTATATGTGAACAAAAAAAATGTAGTCTCTTCTTAATAGTGAAGCACATGGTTGTACAATGTATATATAATATTCGTAAACCTTTGTTATCTTGTTCATGTTACGTCGTTCTTGTTGCGCGGCTTTTGTAACTTTCGGATTCGGATGAAACTTCGTATGATTTTTGTCTGAAACCGATGGTGCTGCCGTTTCTAAAAAGAGGGTTGTGTCACAATGTGTGCTTCTGTGAAACGAACACACATTGCGAAATATTAATGTGGCTAGAGTAATATTTTAGACTGTTAACGTGAAACGTTTAAACTAGTTTCACTCAATAATTTATTGGGAATAATAAATTGCAAAGGTGTTTTTTAAGCCGAAACAAAAGCCGATCGTTCGGATGGATATATTAATCCAAAAATTAGGGTTGTGTCACAATGAGTGGTTCTGTATGAACGCACATTGCGAATTAATTGACTAGAATAATCTTAGTCTTTTAGGGCAGGGTTTCGAAGTGGTTGCCCTATATTATATTTCAACCATTTCTTGTTGTGGCAGTTTGATTATATAATTAAATAACAGCCACAATTTCCATGAAAAGGATTAGTTGGGAAAAATGTATAAGAAGTTAATAAAATAGTAATTGTAGATTGATAATAACTTCGGCTTTTAAAAAGTTTCACTGTTTAGCTACCAAGAACGCAGTCACATCTCTCTCAAGTTTAGAACCCTTAAAATGCATTTATAGGAGTAAAGATCGTAAACAAAGCACAGATCTACTAGGTATCAACTGTGTTCATATTAAAATGTTCTTCATAAAATTGTGTACCCATAAATCGTAATAATTACGGTATAATCACAAATACTGTTCTAGTTATAATGAGTATTATAATTAATTTAAAACTGAATATATTTTTTAATTCATGCTTGCTTAAAATGTTTGTTTCACCATTAAAGTATTTTTAAATGAATTTCGATAAGTGGAGTAACCATTTGCTAAAAATGAGAAAAGCAAATATTTTAGTACCAACTAGTATCTATGCTACTACTTTGAAACACTAAAAATTTAAATAAATTAATTTAGTCATTTTGTGGTTACTACTACTACTACGCGCTACGCTACGCACTTACAGTTATTTTGATTTATAGTTTTGGAAATTCTTAAGTTTTTTATTAGTGTAGGTACGTTGTTAACTAACTAAATTGAAACCTGGATTCTTTATTATTTTATATTATTATTTAATGTGGTTCTATAGAAGTTTCATAATTATCCTGCCCACATAGAGCAAGCATTGGAAAATAATATAAATAACACTAATCCATACGATATAGATTAAAAACTGAATGAAATGTATTTGTTATACTTACCTACACAAACACTACCTACCTACCTACATATTTAAAAAGTCAGACTATGGTACCAAATGATCAAGATTCTCAGAGAACCTTATGTAAAAAAGTAATAGGTACCTACTTAGGTACTTCTACGAAACTTAAATCAGAAAATAATACGTTGTAATATGCTGTATAAAATAATGAGTATAAAAATTGAATTGTCTCTTTGAGAAGGTTGTTTGATATTGTAGCCGTATAGCAATATGATTAATAATAAAGTAACGATAATGTTTACCTACGCTTTAATATTAATTCCCTTTGTGGATATAGCTTATAAGAATGATTTTTGAAAATAAACTAGTCTTTCTTCAATACTTATACCCTAAACTGTTTTATTAAAACCCTATAGATAACCCTCTGAGACACAAGTTAATTTAAATTCAGAAGCCAGGGTTTTATTAATATATTATCTGGTAACTGTTGCAATAAAGATTTTTTCATTTTTTTTTCATTCATTTTCAATTTAAAGCCATTTAATTGAAAAATGGAAAATGAAGTATTTTAGAAAAAATCGACCCGTCTCACAACTAGCTCCGATGGGACTCGAACCTAGGGACTAGAACTCTAACCACTGAGCTACGGAGTCGTTACGAGAAGCGTCGAATTTATCCAATACTTCTTACGCGCTATATAGCCAGCGCTAATTTCATCAATGTGAAGGTATTTACTACCCTTACACACGAAAGAAATACCTTTCCAGGTATTTTACAATCGGTAAAGATGAAATTACTATTGCAAGTTAATTAAATATTTACTTTTTTGCATTCACAATGCAATTTTACTTGAATTATTTTTACCATACCATTTACTTGAATTAAAATATAAGCTCAATTTATTTATTTTAAAATAATGGCTAAAATTAACAATCAAAAGTTTTATAAAAAATAACAACATTGTAAAGTATGAAACAAATTAATAAACAAAAACCGGTAAAGTGCGAGTCGGACTCGCGCACGAAGGGTTTCGTACAAAAAGCGGCAAAAAAATCACGTTTGTTGTATGCATGAAGTTTGACTTAAGGTGTATCGATGAGCTCAGTGGCGCCGCCAATGGAAATAAATCAAGTGCATTTTATTAAAGGCTTGGATTAAAAGTTTCGGTTATTTCGCGCAGGTGAAAGAGTGGAATGCATTTTATAAATATACTTTTGAGAACTCAAACTTACGCAATAAGCCGTGAATCTCAATAGTGCCAAAAGTGGCCACATTTGGCAATATCGAGATCCATAACTTGGTGCTCATATTTGAGGCCATGAAAAAACAATTAAAAATTGCATTTTGCTCTTCTATTTGCGCGAAATAACCGAAACTTTAATCCAAGCCTTTAATAAAATGCAATTGATTTATTTCCATTGGCGGCGCCACTGAGCTCATCGGATACACCCATGAAGTTTGACTTAATACTCTGAGGTAACTGGAGCTCTCACCCTGAATAAAAAGGTGTCGCCAGCAAATTTGACATTTATGTATGTAGTGGCAGGTAGTGGCTGTCAGCTGTCTCATATGACCATACGTATTTTTTTAAAGTGTAGGTGAGACGGAAGACAGCCACTGTGTTATTTGTGGTATTCAAAAAATTGTTCGTACTGCACTCTCCAGTTACCTCAGTATTAAGTCGAGCTTCATGGATACACCTTAATACTCTGAGGTAACTGGAGCTCTCACCCTGAATAAAAAAGTGTCCCCAGCAAATTTGACATTTATGTATGTAGTGGCTGTCAGCTGTCTCATATGACCATACGTATTTTTTTAAAGTGTAGGTGAGACGGAAGACAGCCACTGTGTCATTTGTGGTGGACAAAAAATTTTTCGTACTGCACTCTCCAGTTACCTCAGTATTAAGTCGAGCTTCATGGTTGTATGGGTGTCCCACTTAAAAATATTTATTTTATTCTCTTTTTAGTATTTGTTGTTATAACGGCAACAGAAATATTATCATCTTCTGTGATAACCGTCTAGTCTAGTCTAGTCTAGCTAGAGTCCGCGCCACCGCCACTTATAGTGCGACAAGCTTTTCTGTTTCGGTGACTACTTATCTTTGAAACTAAAACTGTTTTCATACGACAGTCCATTTTGACAGCTAATTTCTTATTGCAAGTGGCTCCTCTGTCACGGCTGTCACCGGAACAGAAAAGCTTGTAAGTAACTTGGCTTTGTCAGAGGGCGCTGATCGTCGTGGTCGGTCCTCAGAGTCGGTCAGAGAAATAAAAGCCTTATTCCCATGTCATAATTTTAGTTCCAGATATTGACACGCGCCAAGTTTTATGGCGCGTACGTACCTACTCTATCAAGGTTTATGAAATACAGCCTGGTTACAGACAGACCTTGATGGACAGTGGAGTCTTAGTAATACGGTCTCGCTTTTACCCTTTGGGCGTTTGTGCACTACCACTGAATTTTACCGATCCGGAAAAAAACGGATGCTTGTATTTTAATAATTAATCATTTATAATAGTTATTAATTAAGTAAAATTCAGTGTAGTGCACAAACGCCCTTTGGGTACGGAACCCTAAAAAGATGTTATTGTAACATAAACATTGAGTTTTTAACGACATCTATGATCGAGTAGCAAAATAAATTGTAAGATGGCGTACTACGTGAAACAGGTAAAGCTTTTTGCAGGTGGCTTTATCATCGACTGTGTCTCGTTTACTCCTAAGAATTCTTAATAAAAAAATGTATTAAATAATGTATGACCTGTTTCCGAGCTAAAAATTGTATTTCGTAGAAGGGAAAAGACAACTACAGAAAATAGTCGAATTGATAGAGAGGTAAGTTTTTCAGGTTTTTGAGGTAGGTAGGTAAGATTCCATTTTTGTACATCTAATTTGGATTCCGACCTACTTCCGAGTTAAACCATTGATATGCAAAACTGAGGTAGCTATTTATAGATCAGAATCAGAATCATCATCATCATCATCATGTCAGCCGAACGACGCCCACAGCTGGGCATAGGCCTCCCCCAAGGATCTCCACAACGATCGGTCCTGCGCTGCCCGCATCCAGCGGCTTCCCGCGATCTTGACCAGATCGTCGGTCCACCTTGTAGGGGGCCTGCCCACGGAACGTCGTCCGGTACGCGAATCAGAATAAATAATAAAAATGATTCAATAAAATATCCCATAGAGTACCTACCTATGCACCAGATAAGTCAGCGCGCGGTCAAAATCAATACTAATCTTTTCCATAGGCTTAGAACAAAAAAATGTACTGTACTTACCCCTACCCCCCTAGCATGACCAACAAAATTCGATATGATATGATAAATTATCCGGTTTAACTGTCAAAAGACTATGGGTTTTGACGTTTCAATGTTGATAAGTCGCTCTATCATGCGATACATATCACGTTTTGGGTGGTCATGCTAGGCTTACAGGTGTAAGTTTTTTTGTCAAAAAACGCAAGCTATCGCGATTCCGTATTTATGTCAATTTGTATGAAAACTGTATCAGCGCCTCTAGCGGTGAGTAGCGTGCTTATAAAGTTTTCATACAAATTGACATAAATACGGACTCGCGATAGTTTGTGTTTGCTTTACATAAAAACTTACACTAGGGGTACTGAATTGACTGTAACTAGCGCCAAAAACGCCCCAGTCACGCGCAGAGTTATCGGTCACGCATGGTCACGCACGGCATTTATCTACATTTTGACAGCTGAGGCGTAAAAAATATTTTTTTACTGCCATCTGTTGGTGAATAGCATTACTATTTTTGGCTGAATGTCACAAACACACTAGACAACGACGATAGTGGTTCTTAAAAAAAAGTTTTAACGTCAATTTCTAAAATGTCACAATAGAAAATCAATAAATTGTATCGGTATTTATTTTTAGTACCTACATATTTTTCCAGAATTATGAAAGCTTTAATTCAAAGGGTTATGAATGCTAGTGTGGCTGGTAAGTGTGTAATTTAAATTAATTAAGCACAGTTCTTTGGTAGGTACAGAGACATTTGTTAAAAAAAATTAACTTATAACCTATAAGTAAAAGTTTTCTAATCATTTCAAAAAACCTCAGAACAATAACTAAAGCTATTGTTCTGAGCAAAAAACGCACTCCTATTAGACTGAATATTTATATATTATGTTTATTTACATTTAAATATTATGTTTATTTACATTCATTCTGGATTTTTTACCACTTCTATTGTGAATAGGACTATGATTTTTATTTACTTGCATCATAAATATCATAATTCATAGGTAGGGATTATTAGGTAGGTAGGTGTACTTACTGTCTATTGTTTTATAATTATTATGATTGGGTAAGTATGTTTGACCGTAAATAAAATTTTATATGATAAGCTCTTGAAGATAAGTTTTATAGCAGTTATTTTTTACATTTCAGTTAATGGTGAAGTCATAAGCAGTATTGACCAAGGTTTGTGTGTGCTCATTGGCATATCCAGAAATGATACAGTCAAGGACATGGAATATATGTAAGAAGTTAAAACTGTTCTTTATTAGATTTTAACATTAAATTAGAAATTCAACATTAGAGATGAGGTATGTTGCACGGTTAAAACCAAGTAGTCAATAAAATTTATAATTCCCTAATTTCTTTCTATGATGGCGGAGCAATCTAAACTGGGTCATGATCTTGACCTTCGATACTAAGTAATCCCCAATTCCCCATACATGAAGTGGTAAAATGTGTGTACCCCCCCCCCCCCCCCCTCTAACTTTTAAAATAAAAGAGTGAAAAATCTAAAATAAATAAATATATATGCTTTTATTTTCATAACCAGCTTTCATGTTCATGAACCATTCAAAAACATTCCTGACAGCAGTATGTATGCATTACATGCATAAGGGGTACAGAGCCGGTAACATGGCCATTCGGTTATTTCTAAATTGAATTTGTTTTAAATACAAATAGTAAACTTGCAACTACTGCTTGTTTCAGTGTTCGGAAGCTTCTCAGCGTCAGGTTGTTTGATGATGACACAAATAATAAATGGAAAAAGACTGTTGTCGAAAAAGAGTTTGAGCTACTATGTGTCAGTCAATTTACTCTCTACAATACATGGAAGGTTTGTTTCATGACACCTTTTGGATTGAAACCATCTTGATTGCATATTAAAATGTGTGTATGTTGCTGCTAAAACTACTTTTACTTACTACTTTAAGGTGCGCTTATACGGGCAACTAAAATTGCTCAATTCCTACAAGATTACTCATCAAATATGACGTCATGACCACCTCAAGCATTTGAGGGCGATGGCAACACATAGTTGCCTGTTGCTGACATACGGCCACACAATACCATGCAATATGGAACAACACACCAGTTCTGTAACAGTGACCTGTGGAGCAACTTCAAAAACTATAACGGCTTGCTGCGTTTCGGCGACGTAACTCCCGCCACCCCCGTTGGCGGCCTGTTCCTCGCGAAAATGAGACGTAGTTATACATATAAACAAGGTACCTACTTATAAAGAAAATTGACTAAAGATTTCCAAACCGATTGGATATTCAGCAAATCATATTCGCGACATTGAGAAATAATATGGTGCAATTAGAAGCAATATTACCGAATAAATAGCTTTTATGTATTGTGATTGGTCCAGATTGCTGCACTTAATTGCTCCAAATTGAACTATTACAGTTGCCGAAAATTGCCCGTATAAGCGCACCTTTAGACTGGTTAATGAAAGGAATAATAATATATTAAGTTGGAACTTTAACTTAAGCTGGAAACATACTTCCGTGTTGCAACGCGCCACATGCGTATTGTTTCATACATTTAATATGGACACGTCAGATAGCGCTGCAACATAACACACTGCAATAATGTCTCTAACCACTAATTTAAATACTAATTTCTGGCGCGTCACAACACTTCAAAACTATGAAGTACGAATCTACCTTCAAAGCCAATGACTGTCACGTATTTCATTACATACCCTTATCTTTAGCGTCACCGCACACGGGCCAGTGAAAAACGCCCTTTCCTGTAGATTTCATACCTAATATTATATTATGAACACCATCGACGCCGGTAGTCGTCACTTGTTTCCTAATCTAGCTCCAAGTAGCGGCGTGTGTGGCTCGTGTGCGGGAACTGTCACTGCCTTACTACACGGACGGTTCTCCCGCCGCGGGAATCCGCTTCAAACCGCACTAAAGTTGTGTTTAGTGACTAAACACAACTTAATATGGAAGTTGTATGATGCATACGTGGAAATTTTTTGTTAGCATATGATTGTGCATAGTACTGTATTTATATAAGTTATTTGGCTGTAAATTTCCCTAAAATAATAAAATAAAATACTACATTTACGCGGTTTCCCGCTTTGCGTCGTTCTGAGCGGGAACTGCGAGGGCGCTCTTCGTGCGTGGGTAGTCGTGTGAATAAAGAAAAGACAGCGATAAACCGCAATCCGTGTAGTTTGATGGTCTGCGACAGTTTTCTCGAGTGGTTTTCCGCGGCGGGAAAACCGCCCCTGTAGCCTCAGCCTGAAAGATTTTAGCGTGATTTGTTTCTTATATTATTGACTGTTATGACCAGCCAAATATATCAGGTTGATTGTCATCAGGATTGATCAGGCTTTATGAATGCGACTGGAATATATAATTCTCTGCATTTCACTAAAGATGATCATTTGACCAAAACATTGGTGCAGCCTTTCTTCCAACGTATAAAGCATTAGCAAAATGTGAAAACCAAAATAAAGTTAATTTTTTTATAGGGTAACAAACCAGATTTCCACAATGCCATGTCAGCCGACAAATCCAAAGAATTCTATGAAAAGTTCCTACAAATGCTGAAAGATGCTTACGAGCCTAGCAAAATTAAAGGTAAGAAAGAAGTTTTATCAAATAGGCTACTTGACTCATACTTAATTTCATACATTGAATGAATATTTCCTTTAGTACTTGGCTTAGGAAAGCGTAATAAAGCGATATCATAAAATAAAAGTACATGATGGATAGGTAAAATTAATTTGAAAAATACATACTTATTCTTATTTTTAATTTGAACTGATGAAAACACTATCGTCCATGATGTGACGTCATAGGATTTGTATACAAATAAACTTCAATGTACTCGCCACATAACTTGGCACGTGTCAAGATCTGGAACTAAAATTATAACATGGTAATAAGGCTCATTTTTCCGACCGACCACTACGATCAGCGCCCTCTGACAAATGTCAAGTTATGTGGTGCGGACTCTACTGACATAGTTGTCATCCACAGATCGACAATCTTTTCTGTTCCGGTGACAGCGGCGCTATGGTTGGACAGCAGCTTGATAACAAAATGACATTATAAACAAAACACGTTAGTTCCAGTTTTAGCCACCGGAACAGAAAACGTTGCCCCCAAATATTGTGAAAGTAAAATGTATGGACGCCAAGAATATTTCGTTTTTTTTGGTATATCAACTCCCTTAGAACATTTTATATTCTATTCCTAATTGTAGATAGTTATTAGATTGCTATTCTATTTTAATTGTCTGTCAAACATTTCTCTGCAATTTTTCTCTTATTACGTCCGCGCACACGACCCATAAACGCCGCCACTTGAAGCTAGATTAAGAAACAAGTGACGACTACCGGCGTCGGCGTTCGTATAAAATGTATGAAAGCAACGGAGGAGGTCTATCAACCGAACTACTGCTACTAAAGGGTCGGTGGCGGCTTTTTTCGGTGGCCCGTGTGCGGCCGGCTTAAATGTCGAGATATGAAAAAGTTAAATCATATTTAACTGATAGAAAAATAGGCCTCCTCGCCTCGTCTAGCTTTCTGCCCAAATTCAGAGATCAAATTGTTCTCTATAAGTATTTGTTTCTTGGTTGATGTTCATATCTGCACTGTTGCTTAAGCTAATTATCGAAACCAGACGAGACATGAAATTATACATTTACTATAACCAATGTTTCAATTCAATGTCAAACGTCATTTTATGGTCCTTCGAGCCGGATATGTGTAAATAATTCTGACAAATATTAAGTAAATAACACAGACGGGACTCGAACCAACAGCCATTGGATTATTTATTAATTTAACTTATAAAAACATTCTTACGATTCCAGATGGTCTGTTTGGGGCTTATATGCAAGTTTCACTCCAAAACGATGGTCCAGTCACATTGGAAATCGAATCTCCGGCCACACCGACCAAAACTAGAAGCAGAAATGGCGTGCAAGAAGTACCTCAAGTCGATCTAAGTAAAGAAGAGGAATTGATAGGTTAGATGCATACCCATTGCATTTTGTTACTTAGTCATTTTCCAATATCATGTAAATATTTAATTTATTATTAGGCATAAGAATATACAATATAATTTCTACTCTTCCAAGTAGATGAAATAAATTTTCAATTTCATATGGTGTTTCTTTTAACACGATGTTTTACGGTTATTCTCAAAAACCTACCCTCAATAAGAGATAGGCATAACAAATATTACAAAAATCGGGATTATTACCCACCAAATCATGTTTTGAGTTGTCGAGTCTTGCTTTTCGTAATATTTACAATTTTATGGCACTTGTCCTTGTCCCACCGCCCGGCGAGTAAGCGATTAAGTAGTTATCAACTATTTCCTCGCTCAAGAAACTATCAATAGATATAGATGCCGTCCCGCGTCAATAAAAGAGACATATATTAAGTTATTAGTTGATCACTTTAAACTATGAATCGAGTAATCGCCCGTGGCACTCGTATACTCGCTTATAGCCCAGCGACAAAACTATCGGAACCACACTCGCTTCCCGCTGCTCGCCAATTCGTTTCTAGTTTCTAGCTCTACTCGCTTCTCGTTCATCGTCGGTGGGATAAGTGCCTCCATGAAAGTTTTAAAAGGCATAAGTACTAGAGTTTAGCGGGTTAGGTATTTTAGTTGATCATTCCAAAATAACTACTAATAACGTAACCAAGATAGGCCTTGATTTTTTTGTTGCCCGGGGGAAATGCCTTCTCACTCATACCTCCACGCCCGGCGAGATGAGAGGCTGGGGCCCTCTTAAACCCCCGGGCTGCCTCCTCACCTCCCCAGCAGGACGGAGATTGCAGGTCCACGGTGATAGTCACCACGTTTCCACCCCGTGTGTCCCTCGATGCTGTCTCCTCCGGTTTGGCGTGCCGGGGCCGGGGGCACCTGGGACGGCTTTCCACCACGGGGGCCCTGGATGGACGACGGAATTCCCCGTTCCGCCGCCCGACCCCCCACCTCGCCTGCTTCGCCACATCACGACAACGCCTCTCCTCGAAGAGGCGCGGAGACCAAGATAGGCCTATCTTTAAATAAAGATTAACTATGGGATATGTCCGTAAAGTGATATCCTACGACAGTAGATTGCGGATTCGCATTCTCAAATTCAAGTTCTTATTACCTAGTTGAATTATTTAGCTAAGAGACTTACCTATACCTATCTTATCTATTCTGTGCTAAGAGGTAGCTATATAGCTAGGTACGTTTTTTAACAAAGATTTTTAATCATTCACTGAGATCACTGTGACTTGTGACTCTTGCAAACAATTTGCTAGAGATAAAATCTAAAATCTTTTATGTTTTATACTTGCCAGTTTTTATCTTTTGTTTACTAAAGTGTCTGTGATTAATGTTATAGTAGGTAGGTACTTAGGACAGGATAATTTAGGTAGGTTTCTCATTTCCTCTTTTCAAGGCGCGAAAACTGCGAGTATGTATCTTGTAATTCGATGGGATATCATTAAATAAGAACAACGATTTACTAAAAAAAAAGTTTATTTTGGAATAATGGATTATTATCTATTAACAGTTTTGTTACAATTAGGCCTGTGATTACGCGAATCCATGTTAGAAAGTATTAAAACATTTTTACAAAGATGATATGGTAATTCTAAAAGATCGTACACTCTAGTCTAGACAGAGACCACTAAAAGTAATAAGTATTATTAATCCTAACGAACTATGGTCCGAGACATTCACCCAATATGTTAACAGATAATCTACCAAGATTCAAATACAACTTTACACTTTTATCCTAAACGAGTAGAAAATAAACTAAAAAAAAAATAAACTTGTATATAGAAAGAAAATAAATGCATTTCTATAAAACTTCTATATTAAAATTACCACATTCGAAAATTCAACAAACGAAATAGATACATAAATAATGGTATATATAATAATAATGTTATTTTACTAAATGTATCATTTAGCCAGTGCCGTATGATTACTATTTCTATACCGTGAAATATATAGACAATATAATCACTCTCCTACTAGATGTAAATTCAAACGTATGTCGATTCTGATAGTTAAATTTCATTTCACCATCTTCCAAGGCACTTTTCGTTTTGGTATATTGCTGATACGTTTCCTCACTCCTAATTCTCAATATCGATGCGTTAACATAGTTTAAGTGTGAAAGAGTACATTTTTCTCGAGTACTTAATTAATACAGTTGGTCTAAGTTATCTTACAACTAGAACTGAATAGGTTTACGCCTGCAAGATTACAGAGAGCAACGAAACGAAAATTATCTTTACAATTTATCGAAAACTATTACAAAAATATCTATAAATCTATTCTAAATTATTCGAATAAATTGTTACTGGGATAGGCTAAGGATTTAAATAACAACATATACCCTCTCTGTTAAAGTGGACGTTGCAATTTGATGGTGCATGTTGCATAATTATAATTTCATGTACTACTCTTATTTTAGTAGATTAACAAAATGGTAGTTGAAATAAATGCAAATTTTCAATAGATTTTTATATCCAACCGATAATATTTTAAATCGCAAAATTTTAATTCGAATTTAGAATATTAGCGGTCCGCACGCGCTGAGAGTTGAGCGACGAATGAAGTTTTTTAGACGTCGGACGTCGGTCGTCGGGTAGAAAGATGAGTGTTGGTGGGGGTTGTGACGTAGTCTACCAAAGTCCGGATGAGAAACCACCGGGCGGCACGCGGCTATGGTGGATGATGTGGTTGGTTCCATTCACTGACGTCACTGTGTTAATCTGGCCGTTCATCGACTTGTAGCCATCTCCGGTGATCGGGTTGCCTTCTGCAAATACCAAAACAAACATTAACCCCTATGCCAACAAAAAGTCGATCATGGATGACTTCCAGAAGAATCTACTCAACAACTACTGAATAATGGGAATGGTATCTCCTGTCATGCGTTCTAATGGATTGCTTCAACAACTTGTTCAGTAATAACTATTGGCCATGAAGATCTATCGAAAGAATAATTTGATAAAAAGTAATTCTTAACTACAGTATTATAAAAATTTAAAACCTAACCTAAAGATGCTATTAACCTAAAGACCTCTAACTACAAAGAGAAGTTGAAAAATATTAAGACACTGAATTCAATGTCATCATTTAAAAGTAGGAAGATAGAGCGTGCGGTAGAAGTTACAGAAGTTTCATAAGCTATAGACAAATATAAGTACTTACATTACTTACAAATCCCCCTTACTAATAAACGTGGTGTAAAGTTACATCTTGTGTAAAGCTTTTTGTTGTCTCTGTCATCATTTTAGACAACATAAGTGACAACAATAAATTTTCACCTTGTGTAACCTTACGCCACGTTTATTAGTAAGGGAGTAAACCAGGGGTAAACATACAACAAAGGTCAAAGAACAATATAACTATCTTACAAACACAACAAGCAATACGTTACAAATTTGATTTCACAATAATAATCGTTATAAACTATTGCTATTATTTACCTACTAATTCGAACCTAGTTTATAAAGCGGCAAATTATAAACAGTAATGGGTGCTCAATTTAAAACTTGAAGGAATCTTTTTGTAGATCTTTAAAGGCAAATCAAAAATAATAAATATATTTTGTAGTAAAGCATTAAATTGGATGATAATATACATCGGACGGTGCAAGAAAGGCATTCCTTCAGTCAATTTGAACACCCACCCATCTCTCTTCGGCGAACATAGTCTACATAGTACGTCTTAGGCGTGAAGTCTTCTGCATGCCGACTCAGATCAAAAAGGTAGCCTGGGACGTGCTTGTGGAATGTAGGGGGGAACCCAGTGAGGGTGTGGGGACCGGGGATCAGTTCCGTCGGTAGGGGCGTCACGTCAGGAATCGGCCCGTCTCTTTCGTATTTAAAAAGCGTTGGAGGCGGATTAATGTTCGCCATCAGAAAGGGATCGACTGGAGCGTCTAAAGTTGGTATCGGATTGTACTTGTAATCAGGTTTAGGTCTCTCGCCAAGGGCGGACGTCATGCCGACGAATGCGTACGGCGGTAAAGGGTGATAAGGTATTTTGTGGTCTTTCGGCTCCAAATAATGCTGAGCGGGGAACGGGGGCCAATGTCTGTCAAGTTCTAATTGAGGAGATAGAGAATCTGGGTCGATGATTGGGTGTGTTTTTTCTGGATCGTCGGTTTCGAGACCGAGAAGAGTGTAAGGAGTTCGCCTTGCTTTTGGACGGGCTCTGGATGTGGATTCGACGTAGTACTGAGCTGGCAGGGGAGGCCAGTCGCGGGTGAAGTAGCGATGGGTGGGTTGGGGGTATAGTTCTGGGTAGGGGAGGTCCTGATCTGGGTCGTAGGGAGTGTATGGGTCGTGGTCGGCACCTCGCAGGCTGGCGGCCGGGTGGCGGCGGCGCGGCGGCACCAGCGGCACTCCGTCGCCGGTCACCGGATTCCTCTTCGGCGGAGAGTACGACGCTGACCATTCACAGAACAATCGGTTTTCATTCGTCCCTCCTACAATGGGCTAATGTTTCACTATACCTTTGGTCTTTAAGAGTCATCTTGGAAACATTAACCCTAACGTTTCATAATTTCTATATTATAATAGGGTACTAAATTATTGATTATTATAGGTAGGACTATATTCATTCACATATCATTACGATCGTTAATGTTATTAAAATCAAACCATTGTTAAGTGTAGTTAATGTATTATGCACGATCATGCGGCAATCAAAGCTAAGCATGGCTTAATATATGCTTCATTTTATTATTAAGTATTACGAAGGTTGTAGATTGATGAGAGTGCTAGTCATTTGAGATATTTAGTACCTTTAGAAATATTAGGATATGGGACGAGAGTGTAACTTATGACAGGAAGCACAGTTTCATTGCTAGTGCGAGTGCCAGATAGTCCGAGTTCGAGCATCAACCTCTCGGTTCGCAGAACCCACAACGAGTGCTGTGGGGACAGATGTGTGCATTGTTCTGAGTTCTGCGGCAACCACATATGGATTAGATGTTGAATGGATTTCAAGGTCGAGGAGATCAACATTACTGTACTTTCAACGAACAGACATACTAGCTTAGATAGGTACATAATATATCTGGCATATATTATGCTAACGACACTGGGTACGGGAAATTACTGGAGTATGATAACTGGAAACCCTATGTATCATACTGATTCTTTAAAAACCAGATGAAATCAAAATAATAAGTGTTATCTTTAAAGCGTGTCTTATCAAACTTATTATTTTGATTAGTAACCTGACCCTGCAACTGTTTAAAGGAATGAGCCTCCCAAACAGTCATAGAATCACTGAAGTTGCTAGAAAAATTCCATATTAATTGGAAGGATACAATGATATCCTTCCAATAAATACTTCGCTTTCTTTGCCATGTTCTAAAAATACACTAATCTACTGAAAATTGCCAGTGAACCACTCGTGACTCAAAGAATCCATCCAACCTTCAACTCGCCACCAAGTTAGCGTGCGTGCGCCGTGCCTACAAGGTAAACGACTCACAGTGTTCGACGTGGCCCGTCTCACCTCTGCTGGGCGTCGACTGCGCGGAGCCGTTCATCTTGGACGGGGAGTGCGAGGGGCTCCCGCCGTTCATGTCACTGTCGCCAAACTGGATGTGGCTGCGGATGTTGTCCGTCACCATCGGGGCCACTGGGCCGTGGTTTGCAGCCTGGAATGTGATGCAGTGTATTTTAAAAAAGTGGACCAGAACATCATCATGACTCAATGTTACTTTTATAATAAACATTTTTTGACTCTTTGGGTGAACTGGGTTATCGCGTAAGAGAGGTCAGCGATTGGAACTGGTTTTATCAAAAAATGTAGTAAGTATTGAGCTTTTCCTCCGAGCTTCAGCAGATATGTTAAGCCGTTGGTCCTACCTGCATTTGACATCCACCATTCGAAAGTGGGCCATAGTTCATTCCCCTTGTGCATCCAAGGATTGTGCTACAGCAGAAGGTTTAATAAAATGGCTGATGATGATGTCTCCTTAAACTGGGTGCTGTTATTAAAGTGGGTAGGTAGGTAAGTGCACAACGTAGGTAGAAGTCAAAAATCATCAATTTCATGCGTACCTGTCCAAAGAGTCTGGAGTGTGTGTCACGCGGGCGAGTGGGGGTGTCCCGCACTATGCGGGGCCTGGACGAGCCATTCTTCATGGGGCTGCCGCCGTCGGTCGCGTCGGAGCTGAAGATCTCGGCTATGCAGCTTTTCGGGGCATTTGGGACCCTGCAATAGAGAGAGAGAAAGGTGATTAAAATCTGCTCATACTCAAGATAAGAATTCAAAATGTAACATCAATGCTATATTGGATTTTTAATCCTTTTCGTACAAAGAATCCAAGCGGTAATTATTGCACGATCAAACACACCTCGGGCATTGAGACGATTAAATTCTAAACCAAGTTATTCCATGTAGTGACCTACCTACACAACCACCCTAAGAAATAAAACGTTTTGTACACAAAATTGCACTCAAATTAATCACCAGGGGTTCCTTTATACAAAATACCCTATGATGCCGGACCTTTTTATCGATCGAAATTTGATCATAGGTTAAAAAAATCTACATCGTTCGGTACATTCATTCAATAGCATAATGCACCCTTGCATGTCTGGGTCTGTGTGGTCATCGTTAGGGCAACTTCCGTAGGGGAAGCGGTCAAAATAATAGTTACGAATAGCACCAACTGGTAAAGGAAACTTTAGCTTAACTACTTAAACAGGGCTGTTTTCATTATAATATTTAGCAATACAAAGCACATAGGTAGGTAGTTACTAAACCTAGGTAGGCTAATTAATATTTATGAGATACTTAGCTATTTTTTATGGAAATCAGCCTCTTTTGCTGCTCACACTAAATCGCTAATAGTAATTTAATAAAATTATCAGATATACTTAAAGAAATATAGGTAAATAGGTAGGTACGACATTTGAAACAACTAAATATTCTGAATAACTTGGTGGCACATGGATAGTACAGAAAGAAGGCAGGCAAGGAATATAAATAATAAGTACCTACTAGAATCTAGTAGGTATCATGTTATAAACTACAGAACTTTATAAAAAAAAAATCTAAACCGGTCACTACAAACACAATTTGCCATACGGTAGGTACCTACCTCCTACGTCAAATAAATTATCTATTTAACAAGGTTCACATGTTAATGAGATTCATTTCTTCAACATGGTAATGAGAACTATTTTAAGAATTTTCTGTCTGGAATGGAAAGCCTTCTCGTCTTATTACGACATACGATGGAAACTTCAATGTCATAATCTTGGGATCCTAGACATATACTTATTTACATTTACATATTAATATTGGCAAAAAGGTTACAATATTAACATAGGGCATGGGAATCTTTGACTCGGTATAAATATACTTCTAAGGTAGGTATGTCGAGTCGCTTATTTCAAAGCTTTTTTGCAGTACCTATTTCCATTTACATAAAATGGGTAAGTAACTAAAACTAGCTTGGGGTATTCCGAATGTTATGTTCGTAGGTATTTTATTCATCGTAAAGGTAAAAGTAAAGATAAAGAACTGACCACAATGTTAAAATGTAAGTCCTTTAGGAATAGGTACTAATTTAGATTTCCTTACTTTAGACGCCACCAGTGAGTAAATAATCAATTTATTACACCTTCCATAGCCTACACAATCTGTTTATGCATGAATAGAAACTCATCATGGCATCGACCATGTTTAAATCAAAAGGCGTGCAGCCTTTACACTACATAAAATGAAAATTCAAACACCTACCTAATTATATCAGTGAGATGAATGCTGCATAACTTAACTACTTATGTATAAATAAACCGTATATTCATAAAAAGTAAAAGGCATAATAAACCCTTTTTGGTTGGTTATATCGTGTTGTTCAGTCCTTTGCGCTCAAATTCCATTTGTAATTTTAAAACTTTTTTAAAGCTATAGCTAAGAGGCGTCTATATTAGTCCCACATTCCTATGTTTCAGTAACAGCCGTGACAGAAGAACCACTCTCAATACAAAATTAGCTGTCAAAATAGACTGTCGCATGTCGTATCCAAATCTTTTAGTTCCAAAGATTATCACCGGAACAGATATTGGATTGTCGCACTATACCTCATAGGTTCAGATTTACTAACTCTTTTACCGACATGATGAGATACCTATATTATGTTTTCATCCACAACTGAGATTCCGCAACGCAGATGTTCGAATCGATCGGCTTTTTGGGCTTTGCAGTGTGATTTCGCTAACTGCGGAGTTCTGTCATCATAAGATAATTCGGTTTTGTTAGTGGTAGGAGTTCTGTTGTTCTATTATTATTATTTTGTGCCCGACAGGGTCCATTCCCATGTTCGCTGTAGCGTGCAATAAATTATTGAGTATTGAGTATAAAGTCCGCCTGGCTAACTACCACCATCTTAACTAGATAAGTTTGACGCCTTAATAACGATATTTGTAGCATGGTTGTGTATAGATAGATAGCCAGTTCCTCAGTGGTTAAGGTTCCGGAAGCTTGCACGTTTCTACCTTCAGACTTATCTTTACTTAACATCAGGTGTGTTAAAGGCTAAATGCTACCCCGTTGTGGATAAAATAATGAATAATAAGATAAGCACAATAGAATGTCCAGAAACTGGAAAGGGTTATAATTTTATCGGTCTACATCGTCCCATTTGTAATAGGTATCCAAAAAGATTTCCTGGGAAGGAAACCCTGAAGGAAATGGATCCAAACACGCCTTCCTACACCATAAAACTTATTATGAGCCATATTTATGTCAACACAATATTGTTATGAGAAAACAGATGTCAAAATCCCCATTAAGCTTAACCCGTAAGTCAGTGACACGTGAAATAACAAAAATCCATTTGTACCTTTGAAATGGGGTTAAATTCTAAAAATATAGGTATAGGTAGAGGAACTTTCACTCCACTCCTAAATTGTACATCAACATACAAATTGGAGCAACGCTATTATTTCGAGGATCAGTAGATTTAGTAGGGCTTACTTTCTACTTGACTTATCCAGTTTTTAACTTGGTTAATTTATTCTTCTGAAAATTTGTATTAGCTATTTCAATCTACACGTCGATTTGGATTGTTATTTGTAAAAATAAAATATAAATATTGATTAAGTACCTATATGAATTATATGAAGCCAGCCAGATACAGACGCGACTGCCGCACGCCTACAGGCAACTGGGCAAATTGTACGTCATCAGAATTCTATCCCCAGTCCACTAACCGCTGACATTATGGCTACTTTACCCGCAATGTATGCGAACCTATGCTTTGGTTATTTCATCCGGTTTTCGTAATCGGCTTAATACAACTGAAGTTGTATCTGAAAAAGATTACGAAGCTCGATTACGAAAACCGGACGAAATAAGCAAAGCTGTGGGTACTATTTAGTATTCTGTGGCAAAGCATATGGTTCACATACATTGCGGGTAAAGTAGCCATTGAGGTAAGCAAGTAATTTATAATACCTACAGCATAAAAGTAGGTAGGTACTTAGTCTGTGGCTAGAGCACCTAATCTGTTAGATATATCTATAAATATCTTTTTCTCATGTGAAATACATAACAGATAGGTATTACCGATAAATTTTCTCTCACTTTCATAGGCATAAATAACACTCCATCATACACTTGACCGAAGGTCGGCACAGGTTACCGACTTTAGTTCAAGAAAGTATTAGGTCACGGTCTGGGCAGTTATTTTAATGAACATGATCAATACTGGTAATGGATGTGAATCATTCAGTTGCAACATAAAAGTGTTTGACGCTCCTAAACCAGATCAGCCTCCAAACCCCTGATTCACAAACCGTTGGAAAAAACGGAATTCATCGGATATGGATTCTGTACTTCGTCTTTGTCTATTCTACAGGTAGGCCCGGTCTACGTGTAGGACACGACAGTTAGAGGTGTACAATTTTTTACAGTCTGCAAATTTGCGAGAACGTTTTAGACGACGACATATGTAAGCACTATCAAAATTAGAATTTTTATCCCTGTGCATCACACTTGAAAAAGTACGCGTGTGAAAAGTATGCAAACGCATATTTGTCACTTATACTAGAAACGTTATCGATACAACAATTTGCATACTGAAAAAAAATTATTCGGGCGAGTGCAAATTTCGAGAATATCTTTTTGAACTTGTTATATATTCGGCTCAAAAACTAAAACAATCATTTTCAATCATGGAAAAACAGACTGTTAGAAATCTAAATGGGTTTTCTTACGATTTTACGTAAAACACTTCATTTCAAGAGAAATAATGGCCACATTTTAATACTTTGTGATGCAGTGCAGTACTGGGTGCCTACCATCAACTCTTATTGCGGTTTTGTTTAGGACCTAAACTGATCTGCTTCGCTTATTCGTACCACGACAGCTTAATATCAATGACAGCGATTCAGTGATCATTCAATGACATTTCACAGCCGCTAAGCTGTCATGTACTCTTATTTGACTTATAACTCGGCCAAGCTAACATGACACATGCATGTTATACATGTCCCTCTCACTCTCCAGGCATGACACAATCGAGTGAAAGAGACGGGTAGAAGAAATAAGGACACAAATCGTTCGGTCATTAACATTTAGCAATTCATTTGCGATCCAGTTTTTAGAAGGTCAGAGTACGAAAGAAAGCAATTCATTTTAGGGAGGTATTCCAGTTACGGCACCACTTTGAACCGCACCATTTGAATGGCACCAAAAGCATTCCCATTACGGCACCATTTGGTGCCGTTCGAAAAATGAATTTAAAATATTATTAAAGCATTCCTGTTACGGCACCAGTGGTTAGAGGCGTAGTAGAGCTGTTACCTAACTAAAAAATATCGATAACTCCGTTTAGTTTTTCATTATTTTTAAAGACTTTATTTGAAGTAGGTATTCTAGTAACGGTTTAAAGTACAAGGACAATGTAGCTTTGCAAATTATCGTTTGAATTCTAAAGTACCAGGATAACATAGCTATGGAGGAGGTAGTTATAGTGTACAGGTTTTTTATAACCCCTGACGCAGCGCAAAGAGGGGTGTTATAAGTTTGACGTCTATGTCTGTCTGTCTGTACGTATATCCGTAGTGCCTAAACGGATCAGGCGATTTCATTGCGGTTTTTTTTAATGTGCTGTGTCCATGACCCCAATCGATGTGTTGTGAAAAAAATCAGTAACTATCAAACTGGTCGTATGTTTAGTAACTGTGACTTTGAGCCAGTTTTTTTTATCAGTAGTTAACTGAACCAATGGTTAAAAAAGTAACTAATAGTCAAATATCTCGAAAATTCGTATTTCAAACAATAGTTAGCTTAACGTTTTGTGTTGTCCTGTGAAGTACAGTTACTGTAACTTAACTACGGATCAAAAAACTGGCCCTTAACTGGGCTGCTAAAGATTGATTTCATAGATAGTATAGCAAAACATATTTATGATCGAAAACAAGATTTAAACTTTTTATGTCTGCATAAAAAGTTAATATATTTTGAATATTTATCTTTAAGAGTTAATTATTGTGTTAATAATCCCAATCGCTGTGTGGTGAAATAAATCAAATTAAAAGTAGGTAACTATCAAACTGGTCGTATGTTTAGTAACTGTGTCTTAACTGACTGCTAAAGACTGATTTCAAACAGTCAGCCAAACATATACTATCAAAAACAAGATTTTAACTATTTATGTCTGCATAAATACCTAGTTAAAATCTTATTTTTTATTTTTAACCGAAAAATTATATCCTAATTTAATCGGAAATTTAATCCTTGTATTTACTAAACTAACGAGTTTTTTCTAAAAAATAATTTATTGTTACGACTGGTTAGAAAAAAATCCAATGTACTATAACTACCTCCTCTATAGCTATGTTATCCTGGTACTTAAGAATCGAAACAATAATTTGGACAGCTACATTGTACTTTATACTTAATAATGTATTATTCTGTTCTTACTTGAATAACTACTTCAAATAATGTCTTCAAAAATAATAAAGAACTGAACTGAATTATCGATGTTTTTAGTGAACACCTCTACTTTAAACCATTGGTGCCGTAACGGGAATGCTTTAATGATATTTTAAATTCATTTTTCGAACGGCACCAAATGGTGCCGTAATGGGAATGCTTTTGGTGCCATTGAAATGGTGCGTTTCAAAGTGGTGCCGTAACTGGAATACCTCATTTTAGGAACCTATTCTGCATCGCGCTATTTTTGAATCGCTGTCTTAAAGTTGATGGTAGGCCCCCTGTTCGGTTTTAATTTTTTTCATTGTTTTGACTGTTTTTTCTAATGACCGCATCTTTAAGAAAAATGTGAATCTTATTAGTTTTACAGCCAATTGCGCATACCACTTGGTCATTTAAGAATAAAAAAAATCATTTATTAAATAAGCAGAATTGATTTGACAGTTCTTTTGGAACCAACGAAAGCAGCGCCACGCACTGACAGTTGTCAACCCCATTGCGAACGGCTCCTCCGCTACCGCAGTCACAGTCAGGTATGTGTGTGGGAAATATCGTTTGTAATTTTGCACAAAAAACAAAAGCCTGCATAGTACTGTCACCAATTTCATCCCTTAATATGTTCAAATTTCCCAAGATCAATCGTGCCCCGGCAGGGGCAGGGCAGGGACAAGGGACGTGCTATGAGACGTTTCTATATAAAATATGCGTTTGATATCCACCAGTCATATAAGTTATCATTGCAGTGGTAAAAACGGGTTTAACGAAGCTATGATTTTTTGTAGTACGTTGCTTTATATCCGTTCGTCCACAATCCACATAGCTTATCAGTGGAAACAATTAGTTTCGTAGCTAAGTTTTCAGATCCACACATCATAGCTGCATAGCACATAGGTATCTGGTGGAAAGCCAGCCTTAAGTCAATGCTCAGTGTACCTAAGCTCCCTCAGGGTAGTCGGCAAATTACACGTCATCGAGACAGCCTACCGGCGCCTGATAGTGCGCCCTGATTGAAAACTAACTGTACCGCTGTCGATTTATTTACCCGCTGTCTCCGATTAGATTATACTTATAACGTCGCCTGGGATTGGTTGGACTAACTAACAAATGCCATGTACTTTATTTAGAACATTTATCTTAGGATTTGCTTCGTTAAACTTCTACAGTAGCTACAATCTAATCAGAATCCTTGCATTATGTAAACCGTTAGGTGCAGACAGATAAAAAATCTTTTAAAACCTTACCTTTCGGGAACGTAAACTTTCCCAGCACCTTGACCGATAGGCAAAAAGCATGTTATTAAATCAGTACCTATCCCTTTTCCGTAATAGTTAAAGCATACGTAATTATAAATCTTTAAGAACAAACCTCATATCAGGGCGTTCCTGTAATTAGTGGTGTTCGTGTGAGTAAAATTGTTTAATTCTAATATACATAGACGCTGCGCATGCGCCACACGCGATGTAAACAAAGATGGCGGCGATAGGGTGCCCGTTACTAAAATAAACATCTGTCAAATAGAGAAAACAGCCGCCGGAAGATAATAATAAATACAGTAATACGAAAGAAACATAATGACACGGGACATGTGCTTTCTCTGTATACAAAATGACTTTTACATTCCGCCCGACAAACTGTTGTTATCACATCCCTAATTTCATGACAACGATAAATATCTTCTATACGGTATTTTAATTAACGATCTAGATAAAAGTGGATTACGAGATAAACATTATGAGGATCTATTTTGAGTTCCAACGTTGGCGATGGTAATGATGATACTGTCACTTGCAAAGCGAGGAATCTATGTATCTGTAGATCGCGGTCCTAATGAAATGCAAGGGACAAAGTGCTCGGCACTGAACTCGGCGTATAAGTATACCATGAAATAAGTAGTACAAGGCGTAAACTCAGTGCGGTTACCAAGCAAAATATTTTCATTTGTCTAAAGATGCTAAGGCATTGCCCAGCTTAAGCACTTTTAAAAATGAAAACGGATCAAATGTCCATCTAAATATAAGTAATCCCATGTTATTTTTGTATAATTTATAATTAAAGCGGCAACGAATTGTATCCTTTTTTTAATAATAAGAATACCTAATTGCAATTGTACAGCATATTGCAGAAATAGCATCGGAATGTCATATCCCATAGGTAAGTTCGCTGGTAGCTTGCATGCAAGCCTCAGGATATCAAGAGTGCTCTGGCGTCTAATGGGTTTACGCCTCTGCAATGTGCGGTTTTGCTCCACAAATGCCACGAATAATGAGAGCATGTTAATGATATCTGAGGTAATGAGAGCCAGCGTAACTTTATCATACGCGGAACGACAGGAGAAACTCTTCGTTTCAAATGAAAGGCAATACGTTATAGAGAGCGACGATTGTGCACTTTCACGCCAATTTGGATTTAATAGTGTCGATGACAAAGTGGTGTAATATATAACGGTGTTTTGTAATAATCATGATTCGACAATAAAGCGGCAAAATTCACGGATTTGGTCTCTTGCTGTTGCTTGATTGCAATTATTTGATTGTCTTTATTTAAAAAAGCTACCAACCTATTTTTACAGAAAATCTATCTTAACTTTGCTAATCTCTTATTTTTGAATGATCTAGACTAGTATAGGTTGTTTGTCTCTAATAGCTCTAATTTCTGAATCAGCTAGAAGAATTACATTTTCATATATGAACCGTGCAAACGAAGTCCATACCATTAGTCTTAGAATAAACTTTTCCTAAATACATAATAAAATGGCTTTCTCTGCAAAATCTGTCGTCAGTAAACACCACCAGTAATTAAGTATAAATCTGCAAGTGGTAGATATTACTTATCATTAGCATCGTGTGTGTTAGCAATGGCGGATAAATAAATAGCAAAGGGCTATTTATCGATTCTCTCCAACAATTCCTGTGTCACAGATTTAACATCTAGAAATCCTGTCTAGAATCTCGATACATCGGAGTATGCATCGTAAGTTAGGAGTAAACCTGGGATTTTCACTAGCACAAGTCGAAAGATATCGATTTTGCATCGGTGTTTTTGTACCGTGTAGGAAGGTACATATATTGTTCAGTGGTTTGAATAAAATAACTTATCATTATCGGTGTAAGTAAACTAAATAAATTGACTACACAACTTGTAGTACAAAAATTGCAACATGACCCAGTAATGAAATTAACAAATTATGGGTACCAGACCAGCTACTGACCTCTGTACCAGCGTGTTTTAAAAGTCAGTTTTATTTGTGGTCTTTTATGAGTAAGAAGGGGTAAAAAAAACAGAAAAATTAGTTGAGATAAACATTGCCAAGAGAAAATTTTAGTGTTAACTAAAGAAGTGAAGTCTCGCTCGACTGCTTTCGTATAGGCCTAATTTTCTAGTCTCAATATTATTTTTACTTTTTCAAAATATACCTATCCACTAGGTGTTATTGTTGATCGAAGTATCCACGTGATGAATTTGTGCTTGACTAAATATATAATTTCATATTTTTTTCAGAGTGTGTTAAAAGTTTTTTCAACACACTTGCTCATAAAGTGAGCCTTATTACATCGATCTTAGGGCCATAAACCGAACTATAACCCACGCGTGCATAATAATATTACAGTACTAGTTGCGTAATAGAATTATCCCTACAAAGTTAAGTAAGTACCTAACTGCAAATTATATGCGAGTAAACAGAGACTTTTCAATTTAACCGGGTAATACAGTATCCCTACAAAGTTAAGTTAGTACCTAACTGCAAGTTATATTCGAGTCAACAGAGCATTCTCAATTTCAGCGGGTAATAGATACAGTTCTTTTTTTGTAACAACAAAGAGGTTTTATACGGCTGAAAATCCATTTACGTTTTTAGAATAAATAAATGTGTCCTTAATTAAGACAAAAAACATAATTAAGTATATTATTATCAAATTATTTATAATTCACAACAATTTGTTATAAAACATTTGCATTTTGTCACTATTATTATACTTAATTATTTTGAAGTAGGCTGTATGGCTGTATGCAATCAATCAGCTCACATTTGGCGCGTACAAAAAAAAAACTTGCGCGCTTTTTCCCTTAGTTAATATTAGGTTAATACAATATGTATGCAATAAATGTTTGTTTTTCCTCGCAAGTGTGTTGAAAAAGTGCGTATGAAACTCGTGAGCAACTTACTCACTACACACTCGGCTGATTTACGCCCTCGCCTGCGGCTCGGGCTGCAACCCACAGCCTCGTGTATAATGAGCAACCTAAGCTCACTTGTATCATAATATACTATTGCGCCACGCACACCCTTTGTAGCGGAAGCTACGTACGGAATGAGTGTATTTACTTCATTTCCGTCAAGCGCGCGCGGTTTCTGAGGAAAAAGTGCAGTTTCCTGCGGATATTATTTCCGTTTAAAAATGCTTTAAATACGTAGAGTAATTCAACGTAAAAATATTTATGTAGAAATTACAGTAAGTCCTAGTTCATTCAATCTTTCATGACCCAAAAAGTTTACTGAGAATTATATCTTTACCATTTATGTAATCCGTCAATTATTTGACACTATAACATAGAATTGTTGTTATTATAAAACACGAAATCTCGATACTGACCTATAAAGCTACTTCCTTATACGTTCGCAATCAGATTTCAAATTATACGCTAAATCAAAACGCTGCTTCAAAATCGCAATTGCAATTTCATTATGCATTGCTTTCGTTTGGTGTCTACTTCAAGAGCGCAGCCTTTGAAATCTGAGATCGTTTCTCTTAACCCAACCCTATCAGGAAACATTACCTACTACCTACTATACCTACCTACTATAATGCAAATTATTTTCAATTTCAAACATGAAGGTTTCATAATTTAATTTTAATTCCAAAAAAATATTTTAAATAGTTTCCAGTTTCTTGTATGCAAACTCGTAGTAGCTGTGTATGGTACCTGCATACTAGAAACAAGATAATATATAGTCCTAGCCTCATTACAGTCCAGACAAAGATCACTTCAGATTGGTCCACATGATACACAATGGTATAATAAATTCACACCATACTGAGTATCTAAAGACGTAGTAAATGTCCAACTTCTATCAATCACAGCTTTTCTAAACCAAACCGCAACAACTCTACAGTTATCCAAACTATTATTTTTTCGGAAGGTCAAACAAAAATATATTTTACTAGCTGACCCAGCGCGACTTCGTTCCCGTGGCCCTACCCCCTACTCTACCCTACCCTACCCCAACCCTACCCTACCCCACCCCTACCCTACCTTACCCCTACCCTACTCCTACCTACCCCTACCCCTACCCTACCCTACCCCTACCGCTACCATACCCTACCCCTACCCCACCCCTACTCTACCCCTACCCTACCCCTACCCCTACCCTACCCTACCCCTACTCTATCCCTACCCTACTTCTACTCTACACCTACTTACCCCTCCTTCCCTTATTTTCTCACAGCTAAAACCTTCCTTGGACTTCCACGAACATTTCAAGACCAAAATTAGCCAAATCGGTCCAGCCGTTCACGCGTGATGCCGTGACCAAGGGAAATAGGGATTCATTTTTATATATATTTTATGGACTGTATCAAAAGTAGCATGTACTTTCAAAAACTGTTCTCCTCATAATAAGATTTAGTGACAAAGATAAATCATGTTGTCTTCTAGTTCTTACTAAAAGTCAGTGAGTGAACAAAAAACTCTGTTGTCAAGTTACACTTTCATTATTTTCTAACACAAGGCTACATTCAATGGCCTCATAAAATAACAGTTATTAGCCATTTAAGTTCAACCACTGACTGAGTCTTTTATACCACTTTCTGCTGGAAATCTTGAGTCAATGCGAACGAGATTGAAAATGATAGGGTGTTTTAAAGGTCATCTGATTGCAGCTAAACAAGTATATTCTAGGCTTAGATCTCTTTAGCTTAGGATCCTTATCAGAGAGCTTACATCCAAGCTACCGTGTATAAATAGGTTTAATATTTCAGGTACTATTTCTGACTAATAATCAGATGTACTTACCTATAATTAGCTGTTAAAGTGCCTACAACGATTTCGTTATTAACACCCCTTTATATCTGGCTTACTGTTTATTTAGTATTCCATAAACCTAATAAACAATACAACCGCCGGCTATTGGTTTTATTATCCAGCAAAGATTAGAGCAATTAAACAAATGACCGAAATTAAGTTTATGTTACCTTTATTCTTTAAACAACACCAATTGAGAAGAGAAAACATTTTCGGTTTTGAATCGTCACGATATCCTAATAAAGCCTGACCAAAAAAATAAAAAACCTTGTAAAAACGCCATGTTGCGGAAATGTGACGGAACTAATTTTTTCTTTAGAATTTGACATTTTGTGACAGTGAGAAGGCGAAAGTGGCGCCTCAAGCCAGGTTTTTTATTTTTCTGGGCTTTACCACAATTCAAGACTACTTTAACAAACAAGAATATTAGAACATTAAAGATGCTTCGTTCAAAATTTTCCTTTTAGTCTCTAATAAGGACAATAATAATATACTAAGGCCTGAGTTCACCAACAGTCGGTAATGTTAACCATAGGTTAACCGGTGATTGCTTGGCTGGTTAACGCACGTGATAGGTTAACCGACCAACCAACCAACCAACGGCTAACATAACCTGAACTCGGGCCTAAAACTTTTAACCACAGTACAAGAAATACCCTTTTCAAACCTAACAAGGTCAAGAAACAAAAGAACTTTTTTCCCCTGAGTCCACAGTCCCTTAAACTAAGTGCATAGCACTATATGCAGGCAGGTGCTAAGTAAAACCGCTACTAACACCCTTTGTTCTCGCGAAATGTTCTTGCATCTTTAGTATTTCACATCGCCTTGACACTTTCGCAAAGTTACGTGTGCATTCATTCTGAATTTACAGCGAACAGGGTAAAGTTGAAAATTGAATAATAAACTTGTCGTTATAAGTTGGCAATTTCTTTTGCAAGGGTTCGCGTTATCAAGCATTTGCTAATGGACCTTCGTTGGTACTGATTAATGGTTGCTATATCTTCCGGTTTGTGTGGGAATTATTTTGTGAGAAAGTCTCGGTGAGGCAAATTGTGGAAGTACCTATCTATGTTAATTATTTTGATCTGTCATACAGAGAACTTAGATTCAATTTCTATGTTTGTCTGTTCTCAAATATGACAGTGACAATGCATTAAGAACAGAACAACCAGTAAGATGCAAGTAATTTCTTTATACTGAAGATAAATTACTTCTGTAGTGATAAGTATTTGCCGCTAAATACAGTGGTCATTAGGAGAAAGTAGAAATCTGCCATAATTGTCATTTTGGTGAAGAATACATTGCATGTCTGAGTCATACATACTAAAAATAACATTGTCATAAAACTCAATAGCTGACAGACACTGTCGTATAAGCTCTTTAAAAACATTCATTTTTTTATTCACATACAATACCTCTGCTAGCTGTAATTTTGTCCTCATAGAAATGCCTAGAAGCACACTCAGGGCGAAAGTGCCCCGTCATACATGCTACGCTACTACGCTTTTATAAGCTTAACAAGGCGTAATAGGGAAGAACTTTTCATTGCGAAAAATATGGCGATTTTCTTTACAAATCTTAGTCAGTTTTACAAGTTCACATTATCCTATGGTTTCTTCAGAACCAACAGTTAGTAACTTTTCCATGGAAGAAAAGCAAATATCTTAAGATTAATTTCAAAATCGGTTAATTAATAAAAAACTTAATTTAATACAAAATAAATGGAATAAAAATAAAACTGTAAAAATTTTGAATCAGCTCTATCAGTCTTCAAAATAATCAGCTAAAGAAACATTAAAAAGTCCACGACAACTAGGGAACCCCCTTTTTTAAACTTGGTTAACAATGAACCCCATTGGTTGGTCAGTCAAATTGAAGGCAGTATTCGTCGATGTAATGACCACTGAAACATTTATTAGGCCCAAGTTGAACGACCCGTCATTATGGCTTCACCCTACTAACATTTGTTCAAATCATTATTGCCCACTAATACCAAACCATGAATGAAAGTGAACTTGTAACTTGTAAGGAAATTAATTCATGATGTTGAATTTTTTGAATAAATTAAATTGTAATTTCAATTTAGATTAATCTAGAACTAATATTTGTATCTATATAAATAAAAATGAATAGCCGAAATGTATGTAAGCGCATAACTTTAGAACGACTGCACCAAATTAGATAATTCTTTTTTTTTGTGTTTGGTATTATCAGGACAAGGTTTGTTTATAAGAAAATTGATAGATGGTGCCGTGCCACCCGTGCGAAACCGGGATGGAGCAGCTAGTAGAATCTATAATATGAGATACCACCTGTCATGGAACACAAAAAAGAGGTTTGAAGGATCATTATCACATTTTTTTTAGAATGGGCTTCGCTTATCCAAACTAATATTATAAATGTAAATGTGTGTATGTTTGTTTGTCAGTCTTGCACGTCAAAACTGAACGAAACAATGGATCCACGTGATTTTTGGTATGGGGTTAGTGAGAGCTGGAGAGTGACATAGGTTACTTACTATCCCGGAAACACATATTCCCGCGGGATAACGTCGTGTAGTCCACGCGGGCAGAAGACTAGTCTCTGGTATAAATCTGAAATACCAGTAGGATGGGCAAAGAATTATTTGAAAGCCTAGTTTTTGAGGAACCCTTGGTTCAAGTGTACGAATGCGGAAGTCGAGAGACTTGTTCAAAACTTAGCAGCTTTTTATCTTAGTTGCTATCGTGTGACGAAGCAGCATTTTGGACCGAACAAGAGCTTAAAACACTTAAGCCATTATTCGGGCGTGTCCACACTCGAATATAAAATTGATATTTACATTTCTTCGAATCAAATGGAAAGTACTCAAGCCGAAATCAACGGTCCAGAGAGCTATCGTTTTATTCAACGAGAATCTAGAAAGTGATATTAAAATTGTAATACCATCACGTTTTACATTAATCTCAGATCTAGCGATACTTGTCAGCTTAAGTATAAGCCTTGATCGAATATATAGATCTTGAAATCACTTTAGGCACGAAATGCGGTCAGTAACCTCTGCTGTCTGGCGGTAGTCTGCGGGCTTGCACTAGTATCGTTGTATCGCATTTATCATGCGCTTGTCTCCTTACCATTGACTCTTAGATACGGTTCATGGTCTTACATGTCGTAAATAAGCGGTAACGCACGAACGTTAAACGATATTGCTGGGATAGGTGGCGATAGGAAGATTAAAGGCGGTCTTGGTAATGGGTGTCCATCGATGTGTTTATTTTGTGCATAGGGTTGGGGGGGACATCGAATGGCATTGAAAAGATTTAGGTAGAATATAGTACTTATCTAATATTATGAAGGCGAAAAATAGTCGATCTGATTTCATACCGAAAACAGTAAAACAATTTTGATAAGTTTTGTTTGAAAATGTACTTACAGGAGCGAACTAAAAGTTATTCGAAACCAGAAAAAATCTACAGTTGAGAAGTCAGAGTAAAAAAGTTTTGTATTTTGATTAGATAATTTAAAAATAATAGAAGATACTTACTATTTTTAATTCTGCTGAATGCAAAAGAACCTTAGAATTAATTCCTCTATGGAACATTTAGCTATTAGATAACATTTCGTTTCCACCACCAGAAAACACTAAAGACATTACTGCTGTTAGTAAGTTATCTTCACTTTGATCTTGCCTATTATCTACCTAGTTAATTTAAATTACTGCTACAGCGGTTTAATTAACTCACGAACGAATAATAAGGTCACTTTAAAAAATAGTGTAACCTAAGTATACGACTTTTTATGTATGAAAAGATTATATTATATTCTTTTCTATTTCAATAATAAGTAAATATAAGTATTACCTACTTAGTACTAAGAATAAATAAATATTAAATCAGTATTTTTTTATTCTAATTGTTAATGATGGTTTTAATTATTGGTCTTTCTGTATGTGTTTAATTGTTCGCATTCTTATTTTTAAATAAACGCGCCAAAGTTCGCGCGCGGACGCTTCGTCTCGTACCAAGTCGTGTGATATTCGGAATTTGTCCGAGCTCGCCTCTTCCTTAGTTTTGGTAGAGGGCAGTGTGGTTCCGCTGACCAGTCAGTTCGCCGCCAACGCCGTCCGCGCAACACCGCGCTCGCGTATATGAGAAGTTCGCGCCATCTTCCGCGTCCGCACGCTGCTTTGTGTTTTTTATACAATTAGTTCGTTTCATTTCACCGATTCCCTGCCGCGATCCCATCGGCTACATTTTTGGTACTTCGAGACCGGATCAAGGGAATCGTGTTCACGGTGCTCGTTATTCCAGCGTCATGAAGACACGCCAACAAGCGAAACGGGAGTACGAGCACAGCATGGACGAGCGCAGCACAGCAAAGGATGTGGGAAAACGAAGTGATGTTGGCACATCATCGTCCGCCGCCGCGCGGATGCGTTTAGAACTCAACGCCGCTAAAAAGAAAGCGGAGATCGAGCTGCAAGCTATCGACGCCGACGCCGCCGCCAAGATGGCGGCGCTTGCAAAGAAAACCGAAATTCAAAAGTCCCTTGTGGAAAAGGAGCTGGAGGCAGACCTGGCCGAGCTGGAATCATGCCAGGGAGGCTCACGAAGGTCTGTTGGAAGTAGATACACGGATGTTAAAGTGAAAGAGTGGCTAAGTACGAGCGGGAAAATTGAACAAGAAACCGCGCCGCCATTACCGACCGCCACGCATCGCAACGAAGTGCAGGAGCTGGCAGTGGCAATCCACCAAGCCATTTCAACTGCCGTTGAAGAGCCAAAAAAGCAAAACCAAGATCTGCTTACACGGCTGGCGACATCAAAAGACTTACCTGCCTTTTACGGTGATCCGCTGGAATGGATCCAGTACAAGAAAGCTTTTCACGAGTCGACTGACTTGTGCAATTTCAGTCAAAATGAAAATATGTGGCGCCTTCGAAGAAGTCTTCGTGGTGAGGCCAAGGAAGTAGTATCTTCGTTGTTGATGTCAGACTCGTCACCCGGTGATGTCCTGGAGACCTTAGAACTCCGATTTGGGAGACCGGAAATTATTTTGAACAAGATAGTACAACAACTCAAGAGAATAGCACCTTTGTCACACAACTACCACAATGAAATTGTCCAGTTCTCAATTAAAATTAAGAACTATGTGATCGCCACTAAAACAATCGGGCAAGAAGATTTTTTACGTAGCCCTGAACTTGTGTCAACAATAGTCACAAAATTACCAAGTGTGTTGGTAACGAAGTGGGCTGACTATTACGCCGAAACCCAGAGTACCGAAGACGGCAAGTCAAAGCTGGAGCGATTGTCGCTATTTTTGTCAAAAGAAGCTTCGAAGATTGCAACTTGTGGCTTAAGTTACTTACACACGCAGCATCCGTCTGATTATCACAGAAGGAAACACGAACAACACCACTACGCGAAACAAACGCAGCAGCGTAACAACGTGTTGTTTACAAGCACTGATATGCATTTGGAATCCGACACAAAATGCTCATTTTGCAAGAAAAGCAAGCACGCGCTAGATAAGTGCAACAAGTTTACGAAAGCACTACGCAAAGATCGTTGGAGATTTGTACGCTCAAAGAAATTGTGCTATAACTGCCTACAACCCAAACATGCTGATGGATCGACGTGCACAGCGCCTTTGTGTGATATTGAGAGCTGTGAACAACCGCATCACCGTCTACTTCACTGGACAAAGCCGAGACGGCAAGAAGAAACAGCGGGAGCCGCCGCCGGCGCCGTAGACACTGGCGACACGGAGCAGCAGATCAGTGAAACGATAACAGTGTTGCGTAACAAGTGTAACAGCGGTAACGGACAAAAAGTGTTGTTAAAAGTGGTCCCAATCACAGTGCACGGTTTGAAAGGTAGTGTTCATACTCACGCATTACTCGACGATGGTAGCACCGTAACCCTTATCGCAGCTGACATTGCGAATAAGGTGGGTCTACACGGAGAGGAGGTAACGATGCACGCGCGAGGCGCGTGGGACTCTGGAGAACTGGTATGCAAAACTGAAATTATTAACTTTGACATTAGTAACAGTGATAACCAACGTTTTAATTTACGAGCTAGAAAAGTTAATGAGTTACATTTACCTGCGCAATGTTTGTCTAACTTAGATTTAGGTAAATGTGAAAGTTTAAATCATATGCAACTGCATAACTTTAACTTGTGTAAATGTGATACTGAACCAAAGTTGTTAATTGGTCAGGATAATTACCATTTAATTGCGCCTGCTATGTGTATTAAAGGAAAGTCAGGTGAGCCATATTTAACTAATACGTTGCTAGGTTGGTGTGTACACGGGGTTATTGATAATAGTAAATTTAAACGTTACTTACCTGGTCGTATCAACACTCACCTTATTTGCGCTCAGTCTGACCCGGGCATTAGTGATAGCGTTCCCGCTAGACTCGTGAACGATCAGCTGCTCGGGACTTGTGCGCGCGGCGAGTGCGTTGACCCGCCGGACGGCCGGCGCCCCGCGCCGCCGTCGAGCGGCCCACTCGCGCTCGCGAAGTCAATTTCGCTCGCACCGACAACGCAGCTTGTTGAGTGCGTTAGTATTTTTTTGTTGAATAATAGTAACGATTCTCAATTTGTAAATAATTGTATTGAGTTAGACGCCCATGGACGTTCATTGAATAACGACTATGATTTAATGAGTCTACACGAGTTAGTTCGTCATTTTTATTCGCTTGAGTCTATAGGAATAAGTAGTAAGTCTCGTCAAAATCCCAATGACTTACGTGCTATTGAGATACTTAATAATACTTCTAAGTTTGTTGACGGTAAATGGATTGTTGGTTTACCGTGGAAAGATGGTAATTCTTCGATGCCTAACTCCTACGGTAATGCTTTAGTTCGATTAAAGTCTGTTGTGAGGAAAATAGCCGCGGATGAAACTTACGCTGTTCGCTATAAAGATAGAATTGATCATTTATTTAATAATAATTACGCTAGGGCTGTCACCGCTGGGGAGAACGCCGAGCGAATATGGTACTTACCTCATTTTGGGGTCTATAACCAAAATAAAAATAAATTAAGGTTGGTTTTCGATGCCGCCGCGAAAGAAAAGGGCTGTTGCCTCAATGATTTTCTTTTACAAGGTCCCGACTTGTTAAATTCGTTGTATGGAATCATGCATAGATTTCGCGAATTCCCGATAGCAGTTGTCGGTGATATTAAAGATATGTTTTTGTGTATAAAAATTCAAGATGAAGATCAACATGCACTGAGATTTTTATGGCAAGATGAAAATAATCAAATAAAAGAATATGTTATGACTTCGCTCATTTTCGGAGCTAATTGTTCGCCTTTCATAGCGCAGCATATTAATCAAAACAAAAACGCTTCTCGTTTTCAAGATGAGATGCCTAATGCCGTTCATGCCATACAAAATAATCAGTACATGGATGATTACATTGACAGCTTGGAAAGTATTGAAGCTGCAAGGAACATGGTGAAACAAGTGACGTACATTCACCAACAAGGAAATTTTCAAATGCGTAATTGGATGAGTAATGAATTAGAAGTGCTCAACGATGTTGACAACGTGAGTGAAAATCTTGCAAAGGATATTTCAGGCATGTCACCGGAACGCACGCTGGGCTTACTATGGTATCCCAGCTCAGATACTTTAGCGTTTGATTTGTCCCTAAAGCGCATCCCTGATAATATTTTGAACTTTAGTAGAAAGCCTACTAAACGTGAATTACTACGAATTGTAATGTCAATTTTCGATGTTCACGGTTTTATCGGTCCCGTTACAATAAAAGGGAAAATTATTATGCAACAGACTTGGAAACTAAATTTGAAGTGGGATGATAAAATAACTGATGATTTATTTGTATGCTTTCGTAACTGGATAACTCAACTTAAAAATGTAAACACGTTACGAATACCGAGATGGTATTTCGCCAGTGATAATAATAATAAGACAGTCGCTGCGAGCAGCCCTGACTCGGACACCGCTTCGCCGCCGTGCAGTGCGACTACGGAAACAGCCGATCGCACGCGCCCGCATCCGAGCGCGACACGGCCGACACGGCTAGAACTACACGTCTTTTGTGACGCGTCGCCTCACGCTTACGCTGCCGTCGCTTACTGGCGCCAAGTAACCGATGAGGAAATAAAAGTTTCTCTGATAGGCAGCAAAAGTCGAGTGACACCGACGTCGAAAAGTATTACTATACCTAGACTTGAATTGCAAGGTGCATTGTTAGCATGTCGTTTAGCTGATAGTATTAAAAAAGAACATAGGTTGAAACCTAGTGCTACTTATTTTTACACTGATTCCACAGTGGTTTTGCATTGGATTAGAAATGAAAATAGAAATTATAAGATTTTTATTTCAAACAGGTTAAGTGAAATAGACGAATTAAGTAAAATACGTGAGTGGCATTATGTTTCTTCACAGAATAATGTAGCTGATCTTTTTACTAAAATTAAGGATGGTGACCTGAAAAGTAGTGATGTATGGTTTACCGGTCCGGCGTTTCTTCATCAAGACAGCTGCAGTTGGGCCCTGGAACCTGAAACAAAAACACATATTAGTGAAGAAATACTGGAAAGTACTCATGCCATAGTGCACGTACAGACCAGTAGTGTCAAAGACTTACCTGTACCGGAACCTCACCGTTTTTCCAGCTGGTTACGATTGGTCCGGGCAACTGCAACAGTATTATTGTTTATTGAAAAGTGTAAAAAGTCGAAATTAACTGCAGTTACAGACGAATTGATGCGTAAAGCGGAAATTTTATTGTTTCGTCATTCTCAAGCGCAAAGTTTTGAATTAGAGATTAATGCTATAAAACTAGGGAAACCATTGAAACCTGATAGTCGATTGCGCACACTTACCCCATTTATAGATAAAGATGGATTGTTGCGAGTAGGCGGAAGGATAAACGCCGTCACAGATGTTGGTGATGATGTGAAGTCTCCCGTCATATTGGACGGTCAAACTCATACAGCGAGACTCATAGTATACCATTATCACGTCAAGGTTGGACACGCGTGTAATGAGTTAGTTATTAACGAACTCCGCCAAAAGTATTGGTTGATTCGGCTAAGACCCACCGTGCGAACCGTAGCGTCTCAATGTTATGTTTGCCGTATAAAAAAGGCAAAACCTGAACCGCCTAGGCTAGGAGATCTTCCACAAGCAAGGTTGACACACCATCAAAGGCCCTTCACTATTTGTGGAGTAGACCTTTTTGGCCCTATACAGGTTGCAGTTGGCAGACAGCGAGTACTACGATACGGTGTCCTATTTACTTGTCTTACAGTACGAGCGATACATGTCGAAATAGTGTCAAACCTTACAGCTGATGCTCTTATAATGGCTCTGCGTAGAATGGCCTCACGCCGGGGCTGGCCGAAGACAATTTATTCGGATAACGGCACAAACATGCGAGGTGCCGCAACTGAGCTAAAAAGAGCATTTCAAGAGTTGGATCAGGAAACTGTTATGACCCAAGCCGTTAACAATGGCGTTGACTGGCATTTCATACCGCCCGCTAGCCCTCATATGGGGGGAGCATGGGAGCGACTCATCCGTAGCGTGAAGACCGCACTGAAGGTAGTACTGAAAGAAAGGTCACCCAAAGAAGAGGTTTTAATCACGCTGCTGGCTGAAGTCGAAAACATGGTAAACAGTCGACCATTAACACACGTTTCAGTTGACCCTCATACAAGGGAATCGTTAACACCTAATCATTTTTTGATTGGTTCATCGTCTAATTTACCCAAACCTGGAGTCTTCGACGATGGAGATATTTACTTACGTAAGCAATGGCGTATTTCACAGCGCCTAGCTGATCTTTTTTGGAGTCGTTGGTTGAAGGAAGTTCTCCCCACACTTTTACCCCGCCAACGTTGGCAAAGGGAAGGCGTTCAACTCAAAGTAGGTGACTTAGTTTTCGTGGTTGACCCATCTTCTCCACGTAACCACTGGCCTAAAGGTATCGTGCAAGCAGTTTATCCTGGCAAAGACGGCCGGGTCAGAGTGGTGGACATAAAAACTAAGACCGGAGTGTTGAAGCGATCAGTCGCGCGAGTAGCTTTGTTGTTTAGGGATGAGTGTCAGTAGTTAGTCCGACACTAGGGGGGGGAGAGAAATGTTAAATTTGGCTCCTATAAGTGAAATTCTTTATATTTACCAATGTAAATTTTTTGCTGCTGCTATATATTCTGTATGTGTATTTGTATTATATTTTGTGTAACTTAACTTACTTGAATTGCAGTTCTAACGTGTTTTGCAAATTACTTTGTTACTTTGTTTGTGTACTTAAAAACAGCATTACGGTGTATGATTAGTTAATGAGTGTTGGTACGTAGCCCAACACTAGGGGGGAGGATGTTAATGATGGTTTTAATTATTGGTCTTTCTGTATGTGTTTAATTGTTCGCATTCTTATTTTTAAATAAACGCGCCAAAGTTCGCGCGCGGACGCTTCGTCTCGTACCAAGTCGTGTGATATTCGGAATTTGTCCGAGCTCGCCTCTTCCTTAGTTTTGGTAGAGGGCAGTGTGGTTCCGCTGACCAGTCAGTTCGCCGCCAACGCCGTCCGCGCAACACCGCGCTCGCGTATATGAGAAGTTCGCGCCATCTTCCGCGTCCGCACGCTGCTTTGTGTTTTTTATACAATTAGTTCGTTTCATTTCACCGATTCCCTGCCGCGATCCCATCGGCTACACTAATAGTTCTTTGAAAGGGACCGTAACATATACGTATTTTACATAAACTTCAACTTTGAAGATATACTTACCTACAAATTTATCAATTAAGGTATCCCATAGGAAGCATAGAAAAAATACTGTGTATAATATAAATGGACAAAAACTTAAATGTAGCGAAATTGGCCCGCATCCACAAACTTTCTTTTAAAATTAGTAATAATTTTCCTTATTTTCTTGCCAAGTATATATTCTCTGGCCAAGTTAAAAAATCAAATTCTTAAGCAAGCACAACGCTCTCGTATCTAAGTTATTTGTATCGTGGCCTATCTGGCACGCATGGTAGCTAAGTTTTTTACACTCTTACCATAGTAAAAGAATATACTTACCTACAGTAAGTCAACGTTTCAATATTATAAATGCGAAAGTTTGTGAGTATGGATGTATGGATGTTTGTTACTCTTTCACGCAAAATCTACTCAACGGATTTGATTGAAATTTGGCACACAGATAGTAGATAGCTTGGATTAAAACATAGGATACTTTTTATCCCGATACTTCCACGGGAACGAGAACCACACGCGGGTGAAACTGCGGGCGGACGCTAGTCCATAATAAACTCAGTAATGAAATATTTAAGATATTGAGTCTTATATATTACTTTACTATTATTTAATACTAGCTTCCGCCCGCGACTTCGTCCGCGTGGACGTTCGAAAAAATACCCTATTTATCCCTGGGTTTCATTTTAGGAAAACTAGGAAATGTGTTGCCTATTTGTTTTAAGGAGTAAGCCTATAAAGTTTCAAGTTGAAATGTCTATCTTACCCCCTGATTTTTCATTCAAAATTTCACCCCTATTTCAACCTGTTAGGGGTTGAATCATGTTCAGCGTGTTAAACATCAAAATAAATGCCATTTTTGCAAATATCATCCCATAAAACCTCAATAACGACATCCATATCGATTTTGAGGTTTATTTATCCCATTTAACCTCTAAGGGGTTGATTTTCAAAAAAATACGAAATATGTGTTTGCTTATTTGTTTTACTTTCCGACCATAAGCCTAAATAATAAATTTAATGAAGGACTTTCCAGATACAACATTTCATCCCCCTTTTCACCTCTACGGGGGTGGAATTGTCAAAAACGCTGACACAGGTAAATATTAATTTTCAATTGCCAGCCTAAATACAAATTTTAAAGATCTTAACTTCAAAACTGACGGACTTTCATACAAACATTCATCCCCTATTTCACCTCCTTAGGGTTGGAATTTCCAAAAATTCTTTCTTAGTGGATTCCTACACTGTATAACGTATCTATGTGCAAAATTTGAAGTCTCTAGGTTCAGCGGTTTAGGCTGTGCGTTGATATCTCAGTCAGTCAGTCAGTCAGTCAGGACTTTGAATTTTATATATATAGATAGATTTGTCCATTGAGATAAATATTAAGTAATGCATTCTCAACGCAATTCTGTAAGTAAGTAGGTATAGGAAAAATTGAAAAATAAGGAAACCCCGAAGCCCAAAGTAGATTCTCGAACTTAGGACCTGTTTCACAATGTCTAAGTAAGTTCTCATTAACTGTTACTTGACAGATAGTCCATACAACACTGTCAAGTAAACTGGAAAGTATCTCCTAATCGCACAGTGTGAAACAGGCAAATGTGTACACGGGCAATTTTATTGGAAATAATTTACTAGCAACTGTAATGAATCAATCTGGAGCGATGTTGCTACATATTTCGTGGTAGGTATTGTGTGGCCGTATCTCAGCAACAGGTTGCTACATTTTGACATTTTGCCATCGCCCTGGTCGTGACGTCATAAGTATTTGTTGGGGGTTGATAGGAATTGCGCAATTTTAGTTGCCCGTGTAAGCGCGCCTAGCACGCTTTAGTATACATTACCACAGAATAATATTTCTATTACATCTAAGTAGGTATATCATATTGGTGTACCTACTGTAAATCTATTTACTGTGACAATAAAACACACTTAGCAACAGACTCATTGTCTCATCGCCCCGCCACGCCTCACGATGCTCCACATAATTTAATCGCAAGCTCGTCGGCATTATTTGCGTTTTCATTTCCCGCGTATCAATAGCGAAACGATTGCAATTTCTTAACTTAAACATTCTTTACATTAGAATATTTTTCGATATCTAAATACCTCCTTCCACCTGTGAAAATGCCACACGTAACTTATTGAGAGATAGCTCTTCCAGTAAAGAGGCGTTTTTTTAACAAACTCCTCCTTTCATAGATGTCGTTAAAAGCAAATTACAATTTCTACAAAAATGTCAATCAAAATTTAATTTTATAATTGCATCATCATTCAGAAATTTCTATCAATTCATATTGACAGAATGACTTGAAATTTCTTTACATATGGCTTCCTATCCTAACTAGTATTTTTACATCAGAAAACGTGATTGTCATGATTTACTTACACTTAGAAAACAAATATTTACGTAGTGTTTTTTTAAGTGAAAAGAAATACGCAAAGAAAGTAAAGAAAGCCTGTTACTAAAGTACGAACGAGCGAGCCAGGTCAATATAGCAAACGTATTGCTATACTTTATTACGAGATATTCTTTTTTTATCCACAACGGCATTTTTTAGCACTTAGCCTTCATCACACTTGATGTTAAATGTAGATACGGCTGAATGTGGAAGCGCACAACTCCCGGAACCCCCAATCACTGAGGAACTGGTTATCTTTACTCTAACCTTTAGTATTATTCTGTGCTCTAACTGCCGGAATACAGCAATGCTGGTAGTATCGTTGTAATGGCGTCATACTTAGATAAGATGGTAGTAGCTAGCCTAGCGGACTTATGATTAAGTCCTACCACCAACCAAACCGAATACAATATGTACCTTGGGTATCGAACTCGGGACCCCTGGGTTTGATTGACCACTGAGGGGGTTAAGTAAAATAAAACATTTGATGGATATCTGAACAAACTAACGTTTCAGACCTAAAAGATAAATAAATAAATCACCCAGAACCGGAAAAAATATTTTTTCCCACCCACGACTTTGTCTCAGTAAGCATGATCAGTGCCACTCGACGTCGGGTCATACAATCATTGAAATATTAATGTTTAAAAACAAATTTAAGTGACATGACAAGTGCTTGAGTGATATACCACAAGTGGCCGAGCGAGGAGGTTAATGGCGCGACCTCCAGTCGACTTGAGATTGTTTCATGTAGGTACATGAATGTGGATAGACGGATTGGATAGCCGTCCATTTCTTTCTATTATGATGTTTGAGGACCTACGTGACCTTACCCAGAGGGCTATGTTGTTTAAGGATCTTATTTTATCGTTATTTAAAAACAAATAAACGATAAGCGTGTCTCTATCAGTTACATAAAAAAGCTAATTATATTGTTAAAAAAAATTGTTTGTAAGATCCAATGAAAAAAAAAACAGAATGCCAAGAATTTGTGAAAACGCACTCATCGTATTTTTGGGGTGTCCAAATTACAAGCTTTTTATGCATTACACCTAATCTCACAACTATCTCTAAAATGATAAACATATTTAATTAACGACAAATACAAATAGAAATCGTTAAAATTCAATATTCAATAGCTGGCTAACAAATGGGTATATTAAATGTGCAATCATTCAGTGTCGGCAAAAAAACGTCTGCTCATTAACCCTCCGTTACTCGAGGTCGATATCGATACGAGATCGACCAAGGGTTTCCCCATAAAACACAAGAAAATGACTCGAAGAAGCATTATACGCATTTAGTACTGAAAGAAGACACGCCGCGAAAATAGACATTTTTCCATAACAATGTGAAGAAATTTAAATACTTACTACAAAGGGAAATGTTTGGGCTGTCTCTGTGTCTCGCGCTAAATTATTCTAACCTCTCCTTTCTTGTGTTCTGTGGATTTTCCTGCTGACTGGCCACACCTCGCGACGAAATACATAATATATCGATTACTACTCGTTATTTATTGACACACGAGTAGTTTTTCTGGTTCTGCTTAAATTGCAAAGCATAGACCAAAAATGAAATGAAGAAAGACTACAATATCTCACACGTTGTAATAAGAACTTATGATTCAGTGTCAGCATAAAAATGTTATCTATTAACCCTTCGCTACTCGAGGTCAATATCGATACGAAAGTGACCAAGGGTTTCCCTGATGACTGGCCACATCTCACGACCCACATACATCGATAATAGTACCTAGTACCTACCTACTACTTGATCTCTATTGGCAGACAGCCAAACTCTTGTAAGTTTGACCTGGTTCTGCTAAAGCCAAAGCAATAGATATTAAAATACGTTCCATTATTATTTTCCATGCATAACGAAATTAAGGAAGATTAAAACAAAAAAAAAGCTTTTACAACCCCTTCGTCGTACTAAAAACTTCTCCTATAATGATGATTAATAATACTCTTTACGATTCTACAAACAGGCAGAATGTCTTAACTTATACGGGGGAAATAAATTATAAACATAACTAATTTTATTACACAAATACATTAAACTGACACTCAGCAATAGCATAACCATTCCATTTTACGATTACGATACCCATTCAATTACATAAACAAACAAGCAATCGCCTCAACTCCTATTTTATTTAATACAACCATATTTAGTCTAATTAGGGACATTTATGGTCAAATAGCACCCTTTCAATAAATCCTATGGACAATAACAGCCCACTGCAACGATTACTTTGCATTTGGACGACTTAATTCCATTCTTACGTCCATTATAACTAATTTGGTCCGTTCATTTGCAAAATGTTTCTCTTAGCGGAAACAAATGGCAGTAATACCTATGCAAATTGCGGCTATTCTTTATTCCACCGACCGAGAACAAGATCGTGAATATCGAACGCCCGCTCGGTTGCATAATCGATTTTATTCGATTACAACGCGATTGTGACACTAATTGATGGTTGTTACATTAAATGGTCTTAATTAATTTGAATGCATGCCTCGCCCGGTCGTCCGATGTCTATAAAAAAGATGACGGTGCTTGTCCGAGTGTCAAAACTTTAATTTAGCTGTGGCCTTTCCATTATGTCCGGTTGCTCATGTCGTATTTAATTAGGCGATAGTTTATCTAACACATCCGCTGACAATCTGACCGTTAAAGTCGCAAAACGTTCGCAGCGAAAATTTATAACGTTCGCGATTATATTTTCGAAAGCGGGATCGGATGATTGAGTGCTTATAATAATCCACTAATTAACCTTATTTGATATTACGCACAATTCTTTGCAAACAGTGAGTTACAGCGCAATATACAGGCTTCGGACTACGACTAAACGTTATCTTTGCTTGTACAAATAAATCAGCGGAATGGAATAGTTAATTGAATCGAACAGGCGAAACGAGCGCCACTTCCTCTTATTTTCGCTAGTAAACATTTTATCGCGGGGATTTGATTATAATTGAGTGAATGTTGGACAAACATAAGTTGATGAAGCGATATCTTGTCACTACTTACAACGCTATTCGATAAAGCGGCTGAGTCGTAGATCTTATCTATCTTAAATTAATTCCGAGTTGATTGAATTGTAATGTTACTCGTGTCTGAATCATATAAGGCGTTAACTAATAGAAAAGTGTGACTATAGCAAGTTGGGAACAATTAGCTACCAGCAAGGATAAGTAGCATAAAGCCCCTTGTTTATAAAACCACCCTAATTTCCAGTATTTTTTTATTTTAGGTTGGAACTTTCAGGTTAACCTTGAATTAAACTGAATTCGCAAAGAGTAAGCAACTCAAATGTACGTAAGTACTACTTTAACTAACCCATTGTCCAAGGTGAATGACCAACGCTGAAACGCAACGCGATGCAAAAACATCAAGTATGCTCAGCAAGTCAGCCCTTTCAGCTGGTTCCTTGTTTTAGTTTAATTAGGTATATGAAAACTGTATTGTTTTTAATGAAGCACATAATAAATGGTGTTTGTAAAAATCAGCTGTTATTAGCATACATCTAGGTTCTTTCGGTATTGTACTTTTGTATGAAACAGCCGATTTTTTTTCGATATCGCACTCGTTTCCATAGTAAAAGTTGTGTGTATTGATGGGTACTTTTACCCCCTGAGTATGTCCCATCTTTAATCAAACACCCTGTATACTTCATTTTACTTTGAGTATGATATAGGTTTGTCCTTCATGTCGCACTAATCTGTCATATTGGTCGGTCGCATCGCATCACGTGCGTGGCGTCGTCCACCTAGGACAACGGGTAAGTCCAAAACAGTAATTTCCCTCATCCGCTCATCGCAATTACGCAACATAAAACCAATTGAAGATTGCAGTGCATTAGGTTGTATTCACGAGCACAATCACGGGTTAATAAAAACCGCGAGTAAAAGTAATACGGTATCACGTTTTCGTGTTGGAATAAATCACGCGTGGTTGGGTCAGCGGCGGCACCTCTCTCTGCCCCTAGCACGATTAACATGTTGTTGGGAGACGTGAGAACTGAGTATTGCAATCCTGCAGTATGGCACCCCACTTATAACACGTCGGAATATCTTAGTACCTAATGGTAGAAACTATTGCATATTAATTTTACGTAAAGTCTAAGTTTTTAAATTCACGGTCGGTTGGGTCAGCGTCAGTGGTCAGAGGTGACCCTCTGGAGACGTGGGAACTGTGCATTTCAATCCTGCAGTATGGCACCCCACTTATAGCACGTCGGAATACCTCAGAAATGGAAGAAACTATTGTAGGTAAATAATTTAGATAGGTAAAGTCCAAGTTTTTAAATTCACGGTTGTTTGGGTCAGCGTCAGTAGTCACCTCTGTGCTTCTACCCTGCACACGATTAACTTATTGGGAGACGTAAGGTGAGAGCATTTGCAATTCTGCAGTGTGGCACCCCACATATCGTCAGAATATCTTAGTAATAGTAGAAACGATTGCATACCTACTTATTATTAATTTCGGTATGATTATGGTTTTTTATTATAAATTATTATGGTTGAATCTGTGGTGGTATACCTACCACTGGCCTACGCTTGATTAACGTGATAAGATAACTGAGCATATAATTACGAATTAATTTGGCAAAAGACAGCATTATCTATACGATTAAACTTAAAAGTTCGGCGCTTTTCTCTATCTCTCTCTCGCTTCCTTACCTATACACCCCACAACCACATGGTGGTGGGGTCAGCTTTCCTGGTCTCAAGTCTCCACTTCGCACGATCTTTGTCATCAGAGTCAGAAACCTGGAGTCTTCCTCATATCTTTAGACTGTACAGCTTTCCACGTTGTCTTGGATTTACCTCTGATACCTACTGACCGGGGAGTGAAAGCTGCAGTGCCAGGTTGCCAATGTAGTCAGATGGTCTCTTCTTTACGTGAACATACCATCTCAGCTTCTCTTTTGAATAGTCATATTTTTCGGCTACCAGTTCTATTCACGAAAATTATTATATTTTACAGTTGGAGTACTTAATAATCGTCTAAACTTGTTTCGTATAGCTTGACAGTATTTAATTAGAAGCTTTGGAATAGTTTGTTTATTCTATTGTAAAAGTTTATATTTTCGTTCTGTTTGCATGAGCTGTAAAGCTGTTCAAAGTAAAAAGAAAAATTCTTCTTCGACGAATACAAAGAAAGTGAATCTTATTATGTAAATTATTCAAATCGACTACTTAAAGACTAAAGGGCATAGGTAATGCTGTGACCTTCTTCTATTTCTGTTTTAGATTGCGCTTATCTATCGATCAATAAGGAAATTAAACATTTTCTAGCTTTAATTTTAACCCGTTAGGTAGGTAGGTAGTAAGTAACTTCATGTCTTTAAAATAATTAATAAATATGACATAATTCTTTAGGACTGAGCAGATTCATAAAAGTAATTTGATAGGCCAATTCTCAATAGTCAAAAGATCTTTTAATGAAAATAATCGAAGTTTTCTTTAGAGTATTTCGCTAAAAGCATCTCTAATAAAATTTATATGTCTCTACCAATTTCCCATTAACTTTCCACTTCGGAAAGCATTTATGTAAATTTATGATCAAAGTATGGAAAAGTAGTGGCATTATATAGCTTTCTGTAGAAATATGAAATTTGTATTCTCAATCTACTGCAATTTATTTACAACAAGAAATAGTTAAATTATCTAAAGTTGAAATGCAAAAATAATATTAACATGAAATATTCGATTCAAATCTTAAAATAACTTCAGTATATTATGGTGTCATAATTTAGGTGTTTATATAGATATATGTATCATATCATAACACAGTCGTCATTTCGAACCTACCAAGTTTCCAAGTCGAAATTAATTAAAAGGACTTTAGCGCATAGGTAGTCTATCTAAATGTTGTACTTTTGTGACACTTAAGCATTCTTTTACATATTTCTTGAGAGTTAAGAAGCCTTTTAGACTTAAGTAGCTGATAAAATAGAGAGCCTTAGAACTCTTACAGGCAATTTCATAAGTCTTACTGAAATACATAATCAGTTACACTATTTTCTTTGCGATCTTAAAAGAAAGTTTCGTTACAGCTAATATTGTTCTAGATAAATCCTAAATAGTATTAGGACTTAAAAGGGAGTTCCACTTTTAGTCCACCGCTTGGTGCCAGCCAGCTGCTCGTGACGTCATACACAGAACAATGGCGTGATTACCATACACGCAAAATATTATATTACCATCTAGATTCGCCGCTCCTTACCGCATGTCGTGTGTATAATTAGTAAAATTCCGCATTTGGACTAGACTGTGTTATTATTACCTAACATACTTATGCGTTATAATTTTCGTTTATAATTTTTGCACACGGCAAATGTTAGGTTGACCTTTAGTTCCTATATTTAGGTGTCTTTAATAAAGTTGGATGAAAGGAAGGAACTTATTTACAGTTTTTATTGCTAAAAATCTTTAACATACAAACATACATACAAAAGTTTATAGTCGTCATTTTATGTTTATGTTTACAGGAAAGTATTCGCAACTGTAACTTTGAAAATATCGTTAAAGCTTGTGCCTCGGGAAATAGCGTATTTTCATTTTTAATGTTTTACTTTGAAAGCGGAAAAAGCTGTACAAATTCATGAAACTTTTTTAGTTTACCAGTGTTTACATAGGTTCTCTTGATATTTCAGCAGTTAAGTAAGTGCAATTTGATGTTCATATGATTTGGAAATGTTGTATCTACAGCATATCAAGCAATTAATTCAGTTTTTCACCTTGAAAATGAAGTACTTCTTAGCACGTAGGTACCTACGCGGCAAGCTCAGCAACATGTTAAAGTTTATTTCTTGTTAACTGTACGTTATAAGCATATTTCTCATAGTATCTCAGTGAAAGGTATTACAGTAAAGTGTCATCTCGCATTAGTTAATAATCGTAAATATCAGATCGTGAGGGGATCAGACACCCTACTTTATAGGCAGGTAGACCGACTGTGGAGTTGTTGTATTATATTTACTTGTGAAGTCAAAATTATGGATTCGTAATAGCCGCAAGGTGCCCGCGACAACAGCTCTATTTAATATGCATAATACACCTACGAGTTAATTACTTTCGACGCCATCTTTCATATTAATTTTATCTGTGCTCTTAATTTGATAGTCAAACTTTTTGTTGCAATTAACTTTTGACGTTAGCTAAAAATAAAAAACTAAAAATAGTTCTTAATTTACGATCCTTTCAATTCTTTTTCTAAAACGAGGGTGACCCGTCTGCCGACGTGTGGTTTTATATTTATAATAGTCAATAGAAAACATACCAATGTCGACATCGTATAAAACGTGAACCTCTATCTTGTCAACATACCTGAAAAAGAAAGAAAAATTTTATTAGAACAATAGAACTTTAATATCTAGAGAACTGAGTGTGTGTGAGTACAAGCCAGATTGTAGGTGTATTCCATTTTCAAAACAACTCGAAATTAGGATCCATTCACAGACTGTGAAACAGACACTTTCTTTATCAGATTAACACAAGTTAATTTTAAACACTAAAAAAAGTTTAAGCTTAAAATGTTTTGTTTCTGCTGTTAATCAGAATCACCAGCTATCACCAAGACAACGTACAAAGGGTAACGACCGAAACCACTAAAGTTTCCTGCTTAATGCGCCACTAAAACACGAACAATACGATCATTTCGCCAAATAAAAAAAAACAGTAACGTCGCCACCTAATTTACCAAATTTCTCTTTCTAAAACATCAATATCAATCAGAGTAAGAAGGGAGAAAGCGTCAAAAACGTTTAATTGCGAACTTAATTAAAAAGAAGCTACTTTTCGACGTGAAAAAGGAAAGTCAGTGTACTTTAATGTCTTTAATGCGCTCGAAGTGAATGATAAAGCGTTGATATGCGCATAAATCTCGAATTGATTGATATATCTGCGTAGGCGCATATTGTTACTCATTACATTAGACCGTTTCGGTTGGTCGTGCGGTCGGCCGATAGCCGGACGGGTGCATGCTAAACCCCAACGGTAGGTACCGTTTCGGTTACGCTCTGATTCGCACCGGATAATGTTATATTGCGAATCGGGGAAGATCCAACCCTCTTTGCAGAGCTAAACACTGAATAGCGATAAGTTTTTTTTAAACAAACGTCTGAATCGAAATACCTGTCTCTTTGCACTTCCTTAGGGAGATACAGATTTACTTACTTTCCGGCAGACGGTAAAAGGAAAAAAATATTAAGACTAAAATACTTATTTTCTATTTTACATGACGTCAAACTGAAATTCGAAGCGTCTGTTTAACGATCCACGTTAGTGATTAGATATTTTCGTCTTATTTTGCTTTTTTAGCATCTATAGTCTTAGACCGATTAGACAGATAGATCTTTTTAATGGGCATGGAAGAGTCAAAAATTCTTTATTCAAATAGATTTGCAAAATTAAATACTTTTGAATCGTCCAACATTAACAGGAATAACAAAAGGATAGGGCTACTAATAATAATAAAAAATAGGTAGGAAGGTATATTTTACCTAGTTGAAAGCCTGACGACTAATTTGCCATCATTTATTTACGGATAAATTAATATGCCTGGAAAATAAAAGCCATGCAATACCCTTCGATTTCTATGAATCAAAAATATTATAAAACTGCCATGTCATTCAAACAGAATGAAAGCTAAGTGTGTATCCGTATGACCCGTGCCTTATCTTAAAAATCATCGTGTGTCGGTTCAAAATATACATATCTCACTCCTCAAACTCTAATGCTAAGTGACACTTGAATCAACACCACGAATTGGGTTACGATACTCGCACTCATCTTGACAGACATACTGACAAATTGTTCATACGGACACGCACACACTGATAATATCGGCTAAGTACAGTCCACAAACTTATCTGATCCGGGTGGTCAAATTTGGAACTTCGAAACTTTTCATACAGCTCACAGCCATTACGGTAATTATGTGTTGCTAGTGGCGCCTTCACCACCGAGTCAGGTATGTTTGTGGGTCTATAATGATTATGATCTTGCAGACGCAACCGAGCGAAAGTATTCCTTAATCTTTTTTCGGGTCAAGTGTCTTCATTATTCTTACAAGTCAATTAACTATGACACTTTTGAAAAGCTTGTAATTTTAAAGCGAACCCAGGATGTGAATAGCTATATCTCTTTAATGAAATTATCATTGTGGTACTTAATTGATTGAGACAACCGATGAACATTGGGAGAGTGACTTGAAAAGTTTGAAACAAAAAGCTTTTATTCCCACAGTTCTGTCTGTTACGGTGACAGCCGTGACAGTGGAGCCACTTGCAATACGAAATTAGCTGTCAAAATGGACTGTCGTATAAAAATTGTTTTGATTCCGAAGATTATCAACGGAACAGAGATGCTTGCACACTTTAACAGACTACACTACTCACTTTAAAATTAGACAAAAAGACCCAAAGAATTTGTGAACAAACACAACCTTTGCAGAATCTAGGGGATCATCAATTCACTGATAGAAGTGCAAATATCAGAGATACCGATAACAAAATCGATCCGTATATCGAGTAAAATGCAAACGAACCTAGATAGCACGATATTGAGACCATTGTTTGGAAAGAAGATGGTGTTGTGTCTCGCTTAGAATTTCATTGCCAGCAAAAAACGGCGTTGGTGCACCGAGCGGAACAAATCGGCACGACAGCCTCGACGGCGGAAGCCGACGAACTATCGCGAGATGCCGACGACTTTTTTAGGGTTCCGTCGCCGAATGGCAACAAACGGAACCCTTATAGATTCGACATGTCTGTCTGTCTGTCTGTCCACCCTTCCGTAATTTTTCTCAAAATCAATATTTTGAAAGACCCCCCCCCCGACCCCGTAACTTTAAAATAAAATTGTGAAAAATGTAGAAAAAGTATATGCTGTACCTAGATCTTTATACAAACTTAGTACTTTTATCAAAAACAAAGTTATATTTTGCTGATGAAAACTGATAGTGAAATTTTGGCTAGGTATACGCATCGGTACGTTAAATGGGTTCGGAACCCTTCATGAGCGAGTCCAACTCGCACTTGGTCGATTTTTTTATAGCGGAGAAGTGTTGAAGAATAAAGAGAACCGCAAAACAAAATCCGGTGAGCATGATTGTGGATCATTTCGCATTATTTGCCCGTTCATTTCGCATGGTTGAGTTTGCAAACGTGCTTTGCAACTTTTACAGAGTAAAGTATTTTAAGCAGAATTCAGAAACTCATTGTCTTTAAATTGTGAACATGTTGTTTTAGTATTGAACTTTAAATAGTTATTATCAAAATTAATAACTACTATTCAGAACACAAGCTAAAAATTTCAATTCAGGGAAACGGTAGGCAGTATGTAGTAATGTAGTAGAAGACAGTTTGCTTTGGCTAACATGGATTCCCTCCAGTTTATTAAAACTTATGTTTTAATAAACTGGAAAAACTTAGAAAAACGCGAAAATGATATTGATACACCAACGTCTATTAAAACTTTTGGTGACAAAAAAGACGAGCAATTAATTGTCTAATTAATAAAGACGTTGTCACATCCGCCGAGCGTGGGCGAGACGAGCTAATTTTACATCTAACGGAGCGATGCAAGTGAATTTCTTCCGCCGCAGGACGCGGCAATGGTGGCGAGGCGACATTAAAAGTGTCGCCGACGTTAGTCGCCGCATATGCGCATGTGGCGCGACATTAGCGTAGGGCACACCGTGAGCTAAGCTACACAAAGCTACAAGCTTTTTTGATTGTCTACCTACGATAAACCAGTGAAATTCTTCATATAGGATATATGATCCAATTAATTGCATAAATTACGTGAGTTACAAAAGCCAACAGCATAACTAAAGATTTGTTATTTATTTTCAGAAAATGCAGTGAAACAATCACAGTTATCCAATTGATCCTTAAAGAACCTACGGCATATAACTACTCTGTGCTTCGGCTGCCTTAGTTAGGTACTTATTTTGTCCACCTCCGTAGTCGAGTGGTGCACGCACCGAGTTTGTTGCCGCTATCCTCGAGTTCGATTTTCGGTCGGGTAAAAGTAAAAATCTAACTTTTATTCCCGTCGTTAATTTCAATTACCATAACGAAAGTGCTTAAGTTACTGAATTTGGGATTGGAGCAATGTATGTATGTGATGGTTTCCGATATTTATTATTATTTTTTATTTTAGCTGGCAGTGTGGGCAGGGTCGTAGCGCCTCATAGCGGCACGCGCGACCCGTGCGGCTCCAGTCAAAGGGTTCCGCGTCGTAAGGAAGCGGTCAATTATGGTGGAAAAAAAGATATTCTTTACGCCACACTTCTAGTCCAAAGCAGGTTAGTTGGAGATACATTCATCCTGAATCGGTTCCTGCGCAAAAGTCTATACTAATAATATAAAAAATTAGACCATTTTGCTTTTTGCTTCTGATGAAAACAAGAATTACTATCAAAGTATTATGTTGTGGAGGTGACAGGAAATCTTATTCGAAAAGCTTCAGGAATCCTTTACTCGGCATTATAGGCAGCAAGAATAAAATCAACCAGTAAGTAAATACATCAAAATTAAAACAATAGAAAACTTTCGCCTCTGTTTTGTTTTTTTCCTCAAACAGTAGGTAGGTTCATCATCATCATCATTCATCATGTCAGCCGAACGACGCCTACTGCTGGGTATAGGCCTATAGGTATTCGGTGTACCTAAACAGCACGTGGCAACTGGATATTTCGTGCCAGTGCCAAACCGCCAACCGTCTGGTGTACGTTACGGTGCCGATGTCCTAGGCAGTAGGTCACAGTGATGGATAACTTGGCACCAGGTCGATCGTGCATCACGGGCATTACCAAGACACCAATAGCTAGGCATTTAGATTAGTTTAGAGCTACACTGGACTAAACAATTCAAATAGTAGAAGTCAACATAGAAAATGCGACTGATCGAACACATTACTTTTACTAAAAGAATAATGGTTTATTGCAAATCCAACATTAATTTACTTCTTATCAATGGAATTTGATACAAAACATTCTACAATTATATTCAAAGGCAAATAGAAATGTTTATCATTTCTATTTGCCTTTAAATATAATCTTTCTTATCTTATCCCATTTACCTAGGCTGTCATCTTCTCATTTTTTCCTTTCTCATTAATATTATTAGGCATTAGATTAGAATTAGAAACGTTATGAACTACTTAACCAAACAGTTACATATATCAATATTTCATAAGTTGTACTACACAATACAATATTCAATCAAACAAAACCAAGGTTAACGTACAAAGCAAGACTATTTGCATCCATTTTCCACTTTAATACACAACCTGAATGTATCCATTGGAGAAACCCACAACAGTCTGAGCGCATTTCAATTTTGCGTCCATTTTCAATTTCTGTATTAATTTCTTTTGTTTTATCAAGTGGTTAATTAATTGTTTTTAAGTTGTATCGTTATCAAGAAACGCCCAAGGAACAATAACTTTTATGTAATACATTCAAAACTGTTTAAATGTCTCCCTTATTCATAAAAATATATATGCTATGTTTAACTTCAACTTTTTTTGTCTCTTTGGCTCAAATTAGAAATGACATGTGTATAAAGAAGGATTAAACAATGTTTAAGTAAAACATAGCTTAAATATTTTTATTAATAAGGCAGGGTATTGTTATTCTTTCTTTGACAAGGATGAAGTTAGAGTTGTCAATATAGTAATAAACTAAATACATAAACGCACACGAGAAACTAAAACTACCAACTACAATCATAACATAAACGTAAATATTCATAACATGACATTAAACATAATATAAATACTTTTTATAGGCAAACAAGTTTCTGATAGAGCGAACGAAGGGCTTGCGTTTTTACAGTTTTTCAGTCGGTGAAAACGGGGCCAGGCACGAGTTTGGTAGGCGACACGTTTTATCGATAATCAGGATCAGTTGCATGCCTATTTAGTGGTTAAATGATCATTTCGACTACAATAATATCCAAAAGTCAGAGGCATTAATAGCAGCTGTTCACAAAAACTGTAAGCAAAGCTGTCTGTCATATCTAAGCGTTAGGCTTAAAGCCTGCTGTATACGGGTAGAGTAAACGGTAGAGTAGAGGGGTAGAGTACTAAACTTTCTTTACTAATGTAGTATTAATTTAATACTCTACCGCTCTACTCTACCGCTCTACTCTACCGCTCTACTCTAACGTTTACTCTACCCATGTATATACAGCAGGCTTAATACAAAGTACAAGAAGATAGAAATTTAAAAATACATGTGTGGGTGGTCTTTGCACTGCCAATAGACTGGAAAACACAAACAACAACCTACCATTAAATCCCAAAACCCGTACTTGTGAATCGTGTTGTTATCCGTAAAGGCGTCTTTTGTTTGCTATGAAAAATAGTAGGGCAGAGGTACCCTTTGTGGCCACTTTAAGATTTTTTTTACTTTTAAGCACTAAGTACTAAATGGTCTTAGGTATTTAAAAGACAAATTATATCTTAAAAGATTAATGATTTATGCCTTTAAAAGTACAGTTTTCAAATTTAAAAAGCAATATAGTTTTTTGTATATAACACAAAATGTATGAGAAGTGCCAAATGTACCGGTTTTGGCCACTTATTGATAGTTAAATTTTTGTAAGTATAGCGAAAAATCAAAACCAAACCCAAGTTAAATCAATATATTGTAATGCACTAGGAACCAATCAATTGCAAAACAACAATTTAATTGTAAAAAGCAAAGGTTTATAAAGTATTTCATCCAAAACAAATTTCTTAAAATTTTCATACAAAACATTTTTTAAAACAGAAAACGGGATTTATTGGAAAAAATCGTATGACTTATGGAATTCTAACGTTTGTTATTATTACCTTAAAAAACCTTATTTTAATTGCCTTTAGCAAAAGTGGCGAAAAATTGTTTAGAAAAGTTTTAGAGCAAAAAGTGGCCAAAACCGGTACAGTGGCCAAACCCGGGACTTCTGCCCTACTTACTGATTTGGCTAGTACTTGTACCTATACCTAGAAGAAGACATGAATTTTATTTAAATTCAATCTCCAACATATTATGATCATACAATATTTATACAATTAGAAATCTCTTCAACAATACTTTAATAACACTAATGTAGGTCACAAGCCCGCATGAAATGAACACAACGAAAAAAAACCAGCGCACGCTACCAAATTCCGCCTATCTTTTTATTATTAGGTGGCTGGTATTACGCAAGTTATCATGTTTAATGTGAAAGTGCTGACTGACAAGAGAACAAAACAAATTTCCAGTTATATCACTAGATTGAGTTGCATTGTGCTGCGATCAATCACGAACAACACGATTTCAATTTTCACTCTTCGATACAAAAAGTTTCGTTGCATAAACAAAAAAAAACGAATCGGTTATACGCTATTAAATAGCATTAGCAGTCTCCGATGGCTTAGAATATGAAGGTTTTGTAGCCGACAAACCTTTTTCCTTCCAGAATGAAAGATTTTTTATTTTTGTTCACTGTAACTTTAGAGTTTAGACAAAACCACGTATCACGTTGCTAACCAAGTTAACACGGAGCCAATACTTGAGGCAATACCATACCATATACCATGAGTCCAATATTGGCATCGTGTAAATAGAGACAGTCCACTAAATTGGATTGTCCTCAAGCCAGTGAATCTATTGTCTTTAGTGGATTGTCAAAAGTATTGGCTCCGTATAAATGCTTCATTTAGCTCACTAATGACTGCTAAGTAACCATTTATTGTTGTAATAAACTTTGTCATACCACCAGATGCCTCATACAAGCACACATGTTGTTGTCTTAGCTCCATTTTGATTAATACTCGCTTAATGTGGTGATGAACGTACTGATATGATCTAGTCTGCGAACTGTCAAGTGCTCAGCAGCCATTGCCGCATCGCCTATAATTAACCTCTTCCATTTCCCCGTCTATTTGTGGCGAATGTTGTCGACCCCTTGCTCACATATGGTCGCGACTCGGGTCTTCCGTTCCGAAATAAACTATTCGCCTTTTATAGATGATTGAATAATATACATCAGATTTAGGAAGATGCGATCAAACGACTTCCAATAATAAACAAAGTTGATGACTCAAAGATAGTTTACCGGAGTTAAGAATGTAGCGTTATTTTGAACCGTTTACTTTTCACTCATTAAATCTAAGTCTGTATCAAAATAAACGGGAATAAAATACATACATAAGCAAATTCATTGAAGTTAAATAAGACAAACGGTAAAAATAGCTTTATTCCAATGATAAGAAAAGTGAGAATTGACTTCAAAATGTCCAGACCATCAAAACTATTTTGATATGAATAGGTACGTTAAACGCTTCAAAGTAATATAATTCAAAGAGCTGGCTTGCAATAACAGCATAAAACTTCTAAAGCTTAACAAAAAACCTTTTAAGACAAGAATTCTTACGGAGGAAAAGTAAACGTATTCCATTTATCTCTTGCAACAAAAACTTGAACCATTAACTGACAATAGCCAAATGTAATGGAGTGCGTTGTTTAAGAATATATCTCCAAACAGTTTACCTGCTACTTTCTACAGAAACCCGATAAATGTTGATTCATTGACCGAGCAAAAAAGCGGACGGAACTATAACTAGAAACATTTAAAAACTGACAGCTAACCCCTCGACCCCAACGGTGTGGCTTTCACAATAGTGCACCGAGTTAAGTATTTTTAAACTCCAAAAAGAACTGTCTTCATTCAGCCCGTGAGAACCCATGAATATTAATACTCTGTAGCAAAGTAGGATCTCCACGACTCAATCATTTCAGATTGTGCAATTCATCCATTAACCGACTGTCATCCCGTCACACCGCAGCGTACATAGTTGAGCGATTGTTCGGTTTAAGCGCACTCACGATCTCGACATTTACTTAGCTTTATTAACAACCTAATTGTAAAACTTTCGGAAACACCGCTAATATAATTCCGATTGAAAACCGACATTCTATTTACTATTGGAATCGTTAATCCTTCTCCACTAATAGCCAATTAAATAAACAAGAATGTGTACTTCAATTTCAGAAAATGGAAAACCCATTGATGATATATTTCAATTTGTGGGAAATTTTAGAGATTATCTCGACGAAATGTAGACTCAGATGGTGTAACTAAGCCCGGGTGCATGCCGATATTAGATTAGAACAATAATACGGTACTCGGGCGCAGTCTTCTATGAGAAACTGCAATTACGCTATTGGCTTGATTGAAGATAATAGATGTATGGTTCTTCAGATAATCAATGACTCGCGGTCAGCTGTGGAAATTTCACACTTGATTCCAATCTCAAATCAAATTATCATCTTACTGCACCAAAGAATGCCCTGCAACAACCGTTCTTAGAAGTCAAAACGTCTGAATGACTCGGGTATGCGTGCATCATTTGTTTCACAATTCTGAAACAATGGTATGATTTTGGCAAGATGGACAGTATCGAAGTAATCTTGTGATTTCGTTGCCACAACAATGACGATTGTAAAGCGATCTCGAAACAAAGCAAAAACCGGCTCATTTAAAATCCGATGCAAAGAAATGCTCAGTACTAAGAATCAGACTTTAGACATTTCGTGCAGAATCAGATTTCTTAATGAATTCGAACGCATTAACGGTGGCTTATGAATGCGATATGAAGCGTTTGAAAGAAAGTGAGCGTATAGATTCTTCACTGGAAAACAGTGATCATAAATCTATACTGTCATCTTAGCCGGCTAACTGCGTAAATAATGACTGACTGTCAGCGATTGAAACCGATCGCTCGCGAGCCGTCGCCTACATTTCATCGAGCTCGTTTAGAACGACTCAATTTCAGATGTCATGTGACATAACATTTTATATTTCTGTAAGTATAAACAAAGTGAAAGCAAGTCACCATGGCAAAGAAACGTAAAATCAATTTCGATTCAATGGATCAGAAACTAGGATTACTTTGGTTCAAGATTTTAACCATAATCAACCTTGTGAGGCCACTTGTAATTTAACTAAAGTACCTACACATCTAATCGAACACCAAGATAGTTGTTTTAAATTAAAATTATTGTTGGTTATTCAGACCAAACTCATAATAATTTGAACAGTGAAAAGTTTAGAAGTAAAGTAAACAGGCAAGTATTAATAGTCCTGTCATTTATTACGAACTCTTACGTATATACTAATATTAAAGCTTTAAGTCGAATTCTTAAGTAATTGAAAATTGTTCACCGCTATGATCATTAGTTCGCCTATACTTAACTGTATTTATCATAACCCATTGTGTAATTGTGATGGAAACTGACCTTAGTCATACCATGTTAAGGTCATTTTTCAATTTGACGACTCTGTATGAAATAAAACAGGGAGAAAAAAAAACCCTTGGAGTTTCTTGCCGGTTCTTCTCCAAGGCCTCCCGCTGTAGGGTTTGCGAACCGATGGCGTAGCTTCTATGACGTTCACAAGTATTGTAAATAACAATCTAAATTGAATAAACAAATTTGAATCTTTGAATCTATACTCGATAAAATAATATCCTTTCAATAGTATCAGAGACAGCCCATAAGAACAGCAGCCCTGATTGCGTCTGCTGCATCTTGTGCAAGGATCCCTTGCTCCTTTCACCGGTTGCATCACGGCTGATCAGCGAAGCGTGATGGATGCATGACAATTAGGCGGACTGTTGCAACTTGATACATCCGTTGTGGCTAAATGGCTAGTTTATCTAGTAGGATTTAACGTTACGTTACAATGCAATAGAACGCCGCTAATCGGTTCCTTTTGGGAGTTCGTTAAGAAATACATTAGCAAATGAAGTTATCCCGAAAAACATCACTATTCTCACAAGTGGCCTTTGGAGTCCAGCCAAGTGAGATTTGTAATATTTTCTAGTATCATTTCTCTCGTAAAAAAGCTTTGTGAATGCTAAAAATAAAAATTTAAGTAGTATTTTCACTTTGAAGCACTTAAAATCGTCTTAAGGTATTTAATACAAAAAATTATACCTTAAATTATAGAGAATTTAGCTACCTTAAAATGTAAATCTTTCAAATAAAAAAAAAATTTTTTTTGTTTATTACACAAAATGTGCCAAATACCCTAGTTTTGACCACTTATTGATAGCCAAACTTTGTCAATATAGCGAAAAATCAAAAAGAACCAGAGTCCAGGTTTAAGCAATATTATTCTGATGTGCTAGAAACCAATCAATTGCACAACAATAATTTGATTGTAGAAATCAAAGGTTTAAAATAACTTTCACCCTAACAAATTTCTCAAAATTTTCATAGAAAACATATTTATAACAGAAAATGACGTTTATTGGAATAAAATCGTAAATATGGCTTATGGAATTCTAACGATTGTTATTATTACTTTAAAATCCCGTCTTTTAATTGACATTGGCAAAAATTATGAAAAGTTATATATATATACTATACTTAGCTACTTAGAAAACTTTAAAAAAAAGACCGAAACTGGGACTTTTGCTCTACATTAGCATAAATTAAAAAAGAGTATTCAGTATGTACAAATAAAAAAAATATAATATTTCCTAAATCATCATAACTTCATGCATGTTTTCAGATTTACATGACACAAGAAATAACACTTTAATGTACGTAAAACAAGTTAATGAAATTAAACGGCGGGAAAAGCCTTGCTCTTTCCAATTTTCTCGTTCATGAATTTCTGTACAAGGCTTTGCGAGGCAAGGGCACAGCTTAACAAGGTTGACAACAGTTTTAACCTCATAAAAAGGAAAAGAGAGTTCTTATTATGATTTAAAAGTTACTTATTTGGAAGACCTTCCCAACCTAGGGAATTAAAGTACCTGCCTAACCTTTACATAATTAAATATCTATTAGGCAAACTAGTAGTAAGCTTTACATAATTTGAGCAGGTACAGTCAGCGTCAAATTGATCTAAGCGTCTAGAGTAGTAAAAAAGATCTGTAAAACTTAAACGAAACTTGATCTAAGCAGTTTGAATCATCATATTGTTGTAAGCGCGCAAGGTGTTCAAAATATCTAGGCACTCATTGTTTCATATTTATATGAGCAGTCAGAATGTTCAAAATTATCTAGGCAAACAAAGCACTCAAAATATCTATGCATAATGTACAACACCATAATGCACAGATAACTTTGACAGCTTTGTTTGCCTAGATAAATAATAAATAATAAAATAAAAATTTTATTCAATAAAACATTCAATACAAAATATAAAAGTAAAGGCTAAAACTAGTACATATCAAATCAAACATAATAATAATGAGCCTGAACTAGGAATCCCTGTGTTTCAGGCAAAAAAGGGCTTACATAAATACTTAATTAAACAATCCGTATATCAGTTAAAGTAAAATTAATATCTATTATAACTTTATGAGTAAACTTTACAAATTAAATTTAAATCTAAACATTTATTTATTTAATCACTAACAGTAATTTCTCTGTGTCCTCGTAGGACATTTTTTGGAGGGCTTCTTGTAGAATACTCTTTGTATCATGATAATTAATTGCATAAATGCCATATTTGGCATTTAATCTATTATATAACATAGGCCCAAGAAACATGTAGAAGCTAGAAGAAAACACATGTTTCATTCCCGTGTTTTGTGGGCAAACTATATCTTTACGTCTTTTGTTAGTAATGTCAGTGCTATAGGGAAGTGCAGTATGCTGTTTGAGGACTGTGTTAAGTATAAATAATTGTCTAACGGTTAATACATTACAAGCCTTATAAAGAAGCTCTGTTGGGTAAAGGAAGGGACGAAAGGTAGCAACTTTTAGAACCGCTCTTTGAGCTCTTTCAATTGATAACAATAAAGTTTTAGAAGTGCCACCCCATGTCGTAATACAATAACTTAATATTGACTGACACAAGGCGAGATAAACCTGTCGTAATAGTGCGTAATCAGCCACAGTGCGGAGTTTTTTGAATATGTATATTAATTTACGTATTCTACCACATAAAGCTTCAATATGAGGCTTAAATGAGAGTGTTTCGTCAATGATAATACCCAAATATTTTAGATTGTTAGTAACACCTATTTCTGGGCACATGCAACTTTGATTAGTAGTGTTATTACAACGGTGGGCATACAGCTTAGTGTTTATTAAGGTTGTCTTAGTTTTACGCATTGAGAAATATATATACTTAGTTTTGTCAGCGTTTAGCGTGAGTAGATGCTGATGTAACCAATTATTTACTACATTGAAGCCTTGTTGTGCATATTTATATACTTCATCTATCGAGTTTGCGGAAAAAAGTAGGGCAGTGTCATCCGCATATGATATGATTGTTCCACAATGCATTTTTAGGTTACAAAGGTCATTAATGTAAACTAAAAATAGCGTGGGGCCTAATATGCTCCCCTGGGGGACGCCATAGGGGGTATTCGTCAGATCAGAGCTGATAACATTGCCTATTTTCACGCATTGTGACCGCTCGTCTAGATAATTTGTGAATAGTTTAAGCTGAGTACCCCTTATACCCAGTGATTCAAGCTTTTGCAATAGAATAGGTTTAGAAACGGTGTCAAATGCTTTTGCAAGGTCAAGGAATATTCCCAAAGTCTTGTTACCCTTTTCGAGTTCCTGATAATTATAATTTTGAACACTCTGACTGCTAATATAAATATGAAATAATGAGTGCCAAGATATTTTGAATACCTTGCGTGCTTACAACAATATTATGATGATTCGAACTGCTTAGATCAAATTGCGTTTATGTTTTTCAGATCTTTTTGACTACTCTAGACGCTTAGATCAATTTGACGCTGACTGTACCTCGTACTTTTTAAATATTAGTTAGTCGTGATACAAAAGGAGCTCCGATTACAGAATCTAGAACTCACGCAGATCACGCGTTTGTTAGTGCTATCCCTGATCAGATGCCAAATAAGGGAGTGTTATCTAAGCATCGTGCGAAAGTGAAAATTATCTTTAACCAGTGAAAATAATGACCCACGAACGGTAACACATTTTCATTTATAGCCATCGGTCGCCGGGGGATTGCGAAATAGTCCCCAGTGAGAATGGCGTCGTTTGTGCGCCCATCACGTCTGTTCAGCCATATAGTATGCGATGATGGAAGCGACAGTTATTGTGTGAATGCATTTCCGTGAATCTAACACGGTATTTTGATGAAGGAATTTCATAACTGTACGTAAGTAGTATCATGTAAATGGTGGGAAAAATTTAAACCGATTGATGAATTTTCTTGATTGATTTCTTTCGGAGCCGAAAGAAATTATATTAACAGTAGTGTTGTAAACTTTTAAAGTGTGTAAAACTTTTTTAGCGTTAAATTCGAGGCTCGGAGCCATTTTGAATGACTCAAGACTATTAGTCTCGCGAATCATGAGTCCTTTAAGGTTTTTTCAATGATTTGGCTATTATCAGTCATTTACCCAATTAAGGCTAGTTCTGCAGCTTTTTCATTTGACTTGATTTCAGCTAAGGACTCTGAAGACTCGATCTCGAGTTCTTTTAAGAAGACTCAGTCACGAGTTCTCGTATTCATGGCTCAAGCCTTTTTTTAACACTCAAAGACTTGAGCTGGACTCGAGGAAAACATAATCTTTACCTATAATAAAATCGTAAACCCAAAAAAGTCTGTACATTGAATATATTCGGAAAAAACCAACCAGGGCGACTTAAAATCAGAAACTGAACATTTTAGAACAATTTTTACGTTTTTGACTCGAATCTCTATACGAAATAAGTGTTCAAATAGAAACCCAGTTCCATAATTATAAGGACTTTAGCTTAGCACACAAGCGAGTTGTGGGCGAGTGGAAAGCGAGGCGAGTGCGCAGCGAGCTCGCGGCGAACAGCGCTGTCGATGCCATTTTATATTTTATACACTCGCTTGCATTCAGTCGTATCAAAGTCCCTGTCCAGAGCCCCTAGTGTAAGTTTTTATGTAAAGCAAACGCAAACTATCGCGAGTCCGTATTTATGTCAATTTGTATGAAAACTGCATAAGCGCGCTACTCGCCGCTAGAGGCGCTGATACAGTTTTCATACAAATTGATTTACATATATTACATACATTTGACATAAAAACTTACACTCGGGGTACTGAACTACGCGCGAGTTAGACGCGTTTTGTGTGTGTTAAGTATTGGCGTTCCGCGTCTTATCAGCCACATTGACAGTGATGTAGTGAACATGGGTGCGTAATGAATGATATAATTTCATTTGGTATAATTTCATTTCAATAACGTTCATATGACATAATAAACGTTTGTCATAACAACACTTCAACTAATTTCATTTTGCATAATGTTTATTTCATATAATCATCATTTTATATAATATCATTTGACATAACGCTCATTTTATATAAAAATATTTTTATATAAAACACATTTGGTATAACGGTCATTTGATATAATTTTGTTTCATATAATCATCATATGTAATAATTTCATTTGATATAATTTTGTTTTATATATTCATCAATTAGTCAATTAAATGTATAGGGTAGGTAAAGGAGCAGGGGGCATGGGGGGTACAGTGCGCTCGAAAGGGGGGCTCGGGGGGCGAAGCCCCCCCCCCCCCCATAAAAAGCCACATCGGTGACAAAACAATTGATAATAGGTTAGGTTAGGTTAGAACTGTGAACAAAACAGCGCGAGCCGAGCGAGCGAAGCGAGCGTGCCGCGGCAGCGGCCGGCGAAGCGCCAGAAATAGTTATTCGTTGATTATACTAAATGAACGTTATATGAAATGTTGTTATGTTATATAACCATTATGTGTTTTAAATATTATACAATGTAAGTGTTATAGTAAATGTTTATTATATGAAACGTTTTTATATCAAATGTTCATTATACGGTTTAAAATTATATATTTTGAATTTATACCATTCGTTGATTATACAAAATGAACGTTATATGAAATGATTTTATGTAATGTGTTGTTATATTTTGTGAGTATTATACAAAATGTTATTATATCATATATTACACACCCAGTGAACATCGCTATTAAAATCGCGGCGAATTCGCTTCTTTCTGGACAAGCAGAAAGAAACGAGTGTGAACGGTCGCAGCGTTATTAAGAGGTTTAAACGTTGGTGATAATAATGGATATAGATTAATTTATAATAGAAATTACGGCGCGAACTCGCTGCCCACCCGCGGTGTGTCGTCGCGGCGAGCTCGTGCACACGTTGCGAACTCGCGGCGAGCCCGCTGCGTACTCGTCCCGCTTTCCACTCGCTTACAACCCGCTAGTGTGATAATGCTCTAAGACTTTAGCACTCCGAGTCTCTTATATCACTAATTAACAGTGTATCCCGGGCGAAAAAGGGACGGATCACTTGTAACTTTTATTTTATTAAAGCTGTTTAAAATAAGTAAAAGTATAAATCACTATCTTTTGAAATGTCAAATTGTTCCTCAAGTTTGAGTGACAATATTGGGTAGGCTGGTAGCCTGACTGAACTTCGATAACCCATGGTTATCAGTTCACTTTCCATAACGTCGTAATCAATGAAGTTCCGCTTTAATTTTATATGTAATACTATTATTTATATTTCATTAAGTATAATAATATACTTAAGCAGTAACTATCGCTGTCAAGACTATCCGATGTTGATGTTTGCAGACCTTTCGCTAATAAATCGCTTAATTTCCTCAACAGTGGATAGTTTGATCGCGGGCGTGTCCCACCGCAAGATAAGCGATTTAATTAACTTTTCGTAATTTATATCTTTATTAGAAGTCCGGCTAATGGTGCAGCGTGATTGCCAATAAGCGGGCCGGGCCGATCGCGATAAACTTGTAGGTAGTCCACCATTCCCTTTGCGATATCTTGCTATTTACGTCACGCGCCTGTATCTTCTTGCCAGCGAGTGGTTTTGTAAACCAGCGGTTTTACAATAAACTCAGGATTGGGAAAATTGTAAACATAACTAAGGTATTATTAGTAAATGTACTACACTACCACTAGTTTGAACACTAATTTCTATCATTAACTTACACAAGATGATTTAAAAAAAAAAAGTCTAAAATTGTTATTCCAAAAGAGTGGTCTAACTGCAAAACTTACAATACTTTTTAATTTAGCTACCCGTCTATAATGGGCAACACAGGCAGTCGTCATACATAAACATAACATAGACTATAGGATAAGTATGTATGTGCGTAGAACTTTACAGATTTTTCAGTACGTAAGTTATTTCTGCTCGTCATAAACTCAATACTTATACGCCTTCTGTTAGTTTATGAAACCTTACTATAATTTGCCACAGATTTTTTTGTCTGTCTATGTAAATATAAGTATAGGTACATAAATCACATTATTGCCTAACATGTTACGACATGTAGGTACTTACATTATTTTATAATTACAAATTAGTTGAGCTTTGCCCAGTGATGCTCCAAGATGATGATGATGATGATAATTTTAACCGCCTCACCACCGGTGTCAGACCCAAGGGTTCCGGGTTCGATTTCCAGTGGGGATACATTACCGTTGTATTCGGTTTGGTTAGTGGTAGGGTTTGTTCAAAGTCCGCCTGGCTAGCTACCATCTAAGTCTGACGCCACCGTAAGAACGATATTTTTTGCATTGTTGTGTTCCGGCAGTTACCTAGAGATAAAATAGCCAGTTCCACAGTAATGGAAGATTCCGGAAGAAGTGCGGTTCCATCTTCAGCCTTATCATCACATAACATCAGGTGTGATGAGGCTTCGTGCTACCCGTTGTGGATTAAAAAAAACTTATTTCAATCAGCCTGTGTACGCGCCAATCATGACGCGACGGATTGACTCATTCGCTCATTGATTCACTCACTTCACTCCCTCTCGAAGATTCGCCGCCGCGAGCTCCGCTCGCCGTCTCAGTGCTACCAAAACCAGCATTCGCCCCCAAGAACTCATCACCCAGCTCATCAATGTAAGTACGATTCAAGACTTTCATCCCAGCCATCCTACCCGTATTTCCCAAAACTGCATGTACTTGCACAACGCAGGTACAGCCTGATATGGCTGAATAACGCATGATAAAAGGATTCTTTCTTACAACTGCGCAGGAATTCAGAAGAAAATGGAAAATTACCTGAAAACAAAGAAGAAACTTCATAAGTGACATGGAACAAATTTTATTCAACGAATATTATGCTAATTGTCATACAAAAATGAATATTTTATGACTTGCGTATGGTAAATATTCAGATTTTTGTACTGTTACATATTATGACGGTCACGAAAATAGAACGATAAATTACTAAGCTTGTCGTGACTGCTCTAACAGAAAAAGGTGGATTATATAAATGAACTTTTATGCAATTATTATTGGTCAGAAATTACATAAATTGAACTAATTTCATTTTAAGCCAAGTTATATAAGCAAATCCGATTAATTAAACAATTATCATATTAAAAGCAGTCATTAAACTTTTAATAATAGAAAACGGTATTAGACACAATTATCTAGATGCTTAAACTTCACTTTTTTTGTTGTTGAATATTCATAAATGTAATGATCAAACAAAAAAGAAATGCCATCACGGCTCTGACGCTTGACTACTAATGAAGAGACTAACAACAAGGATTCAGCTACGTACTCGTTTGATCTTGAACAACTTTCAGTCCTTGCTGCAACCTAGCTTCCAATATTTTTGCAAAACGAATAAGATTTTTTTACAAAATAGGTACCTACTCCTACTGTCTGGGGATTAATTGTTGACTACTTTATGAAAAATTGTTGGATGATGATGCCCATCACATTTTTGTCGATAACTGTGAAATAACTTATGTGCTTGGATAATGTTAGCTGTGACCATAAAAATATTTACCTTACCTATCTGGTGAACCTCATCTTTATTGTGTTCAGTTTCCTATAATATACTTTTAAAATAAACGCATCAGGACTTTCTAGTGTAAACTGTCTCTAATGAGATAACGCAGCGCCCCATAATTGGCCGGCCGCGATTGACAAGCGATTGCCGCGTCGACGCGAGCCCATTTGTTTCCTATCAGCTATTTCAGGAACCCTCCAGAACTTTCCTGATTGACAGCGACATCTGTTGCCCGAAAGACGGATCGTGTTGAACTCACAGTTTCCAAATTGACAGCGACATCTGTTGCCAGAAAGACGCATAGTGCTGGGCTACAACGGCCATGTTTTAATGCGCACTGTCTTCGGCCTGACAACACTTATTGATCGATGGTTGACGTCTAAGTCGATACTAAACTAACATGCTTATTGATGACTGTGAGAGTTAATTAAATAGAAATGGTTTTGTTTTTATAGCACTCAAACACTTATTAAAAAGAAGTTCAATATTTTAAATTATTAAAAGGTATTTTGAAATTTTGAGAATTTTAGTGATTTGCCAGACAACAACAATACAAATCAACTTGCTCGTTAGAAATTAAATGCGTCTAGGTATTGCAAAAGGCAGACGTAGAACCTTAGGCGAATGCGAATGCGAATTCGCATCATGCGCATTCGTTCGTCAATGCGTATTTGACAGGCAATAAGGTTTCTATAGCATGGCGCATCGCAGATTCTTGCGATGCGATGCGAATCCGCAGTTTTGTGTGGGAGCCTTTCAAGACATTGCTGCGCCGGCTCACCCCAAATAAATGGGATAAGGGCATGAGAATGATGACACATATAACCTAAAGACGATTATTAAGCACAGCTGAAAAATACGTGAAGCGGACATTACGCTTGAGTGGCTTGAGTCAGCTCTCATTTCAGTTCCAATCATTTTAATGCCGACATCTGTGGAAAGCGATATTAGACAAGTCACTTGTCCGACTCTCGACAGAAAGTATCAATTCTATAATATCAAAAGCCTTCCGGACAAGAATTCCTTTACCCAGCAAATTGGAATGCGTGTAGAAAATTGGACCCTATTGAGACATCATTATAACTCTAGACATGGTTATAACCACATATAACGCGTGAGACAAGAATTCGGTAAATAGCTTGTTGGAATGTAACCGCCTACGCCTCTTCAATGACGATTGACAGAGTAATTTGCTCGAGTGTCCGTCTGGTAATCGTCTAATAGAAAAGTGATTACTCCTCAATATCTATTCCCACAGACACAGTAATTGTCGGAAGTCTACAAATTAAGAGCATCGGAGCAGGGTTGGCAAACGCGCGAATTTAACAACTTTGCCCATATCAAGTGAGTCAAATGAAATCTATGCATTCACAAAATTAAAATACATAACAACTACTTCCTTCGCTATTAGATTTTCAGATGAGATTCAAAATTGCACCCTACGAAATACTTTGGAGAGTATTGAGCTGAATTTCCAAGAGGGTGGTTTGAATCCAATAAAAATGTCTTTTTCGCAGAATGCACCTTCTGTAGTGTAGATCGAAAAAGTAGATCGCAAAACTTTTTTAAACACTTTTTCTAAGAAAGAAATAAGAAATATCTTTATTTGCTCTATAAGGTCAATGTTATTAGTTATTAATATAGCAAATACCTCCTCCAGAAGTTACATATGAATCAGTAATCCATGTCTAACTAACCACTAATGGCTTCGATCAACAATAACAATAGATAACGCCTCACGAACAAAAACAAAACACCACCAAACTGCACCACTGACTGCTTTAAACGTAGAAAAAGGTTACGGATATTACAATCTTACGTCAAAAAAAACAGGAATCGATGAGAAATAAGAGCGCATCTTTGAATTGCGCTCTTATTTTGACGGCCGTTTTTTACCGTCCAACTGGTTATCTAGTGGTATTGTTGATCGAAAACTAATGGTTAGGAACACCTTCCCCTTTCTATTTCCAAAATATTTTCAAATCCGACAACCCTTAACGGCAAGCCTTACGATATAATTACATCAGTCGCATCGGATCTCGATCGTGAACCTCCATTTATGTATCGATGTCAGCGGCAGGCGCCGGTCGCTGCGCAGGAGCGTTTACCCATTAACTTGATAATTGCAAAATTACACCTGTTCAGACGCATCACGTCGGGTCCCAGCAATAACGGTGCGCAACTATGTTCAACGTTACAATTAAAACGTGATAAGAACGGTTCTTCGAAGTTGGAACTGCTTGCGTTCATTTCTCCTACATTTTCTTAAAAGATATCTAGTTCTTAATCTTCTTTTCTAAAAAAAAATATATCTTCTACTAGACTGAATTATATTTACTTATTAACATTTACGTAAATTCGAGACAAGGCTTATATACGTTTACCTTGATTCTTGAAGTTCTAAACATGCAAACTTTTCAACAAGCTTAATTGACCATTCCATCAAAAACGCGATTAAAAAAGGATTTTCTATAAGATCTTAATTACTGAGTACTTGGTCACATTAAGAGTAATGCGTCCAAGAGGTAAATGTAGCTATTTGAATTTTCTCACAAACGGCGGAATGGATAAACTAGCTGGACAATAGCTAATACTAATACCTATAGATAGATACATAAACTAAATGGCGGAAGTTGTTGGTTTCCGTTAGTAGGTATGTGCGAAAATTCAAAAGCTGAATTTACCCCATGGACGTATTTCCCTTAACCTTGTTACATATTAGGGCAAACAACATAAAACCAATGATTCATCTTGTCTAAATTTCATCACCTCTTTCAATTCCGTTGATCATTATAATAAATCGTCATAGCCGACAAATCGATTTATAATGCGCAATTAAACTCGCTGCAATTACCACTGTTGTTTCCTGATCGAAGCTGTGGCTTCCCGGCAGTCCTATCTATCCAGGATAATAAAATTGTAACTGTAGGTATTGAATCATATTATTATGACAACAAAGGTCAAGTACTTGCCACATTGTTTTTATCTATAAACGCGTGTATTTGCAGCTAATGTAAAATAAAAACCCTATACATACTATGTGTCTATAGTTTGAGGTAAAGCAGGAAATCAACCAATTCATTTGGATGGCTTATATTAATGTACCAGACATTAAGTACTTATTTTCTGACGACTAAAAGATGTTGTTTTAGGTAGTTTATAAGCGTTTTGACGTGATAACGTCTTAAAAATCGATGCGCGCACGAAAAAACATGAACATGACTCATTGTCAGGTTCCGCCTGACCACAGAATAATAAAAAAAAACTCACTTTTGAAATAGTTACCTACATTAAATTAAATTATCAATCTTTTCCACACGACAATTAGGTCTAAAATAATTGGCCGCACAATAATTTTTACCGGCGCTTCCGGGGGACGTTGCCATATGCCACCGATTCAACACCGAGAGCTGTTACTTAATTTTATCTTACTAACCTAGTGCTACATTTATATACTAACAAAATTGTGTTATATAATCTATATATGTTAGTCTATAAGGTATTTATTATATGGGCCTGATATTGTGAAATATTGTAAGTTGCCTGAAATAAATGATTTATTTATTATTTATATATTTATAATAATTACATTCCTAGTATAAAACAAAATAGCTCTCCGCCTCTGTCTGTTTGTTTCTAAGCTTTCTTCTTTTAAACCACGTAACGGATTTTTTTAAGAGTAAGCAAAGCATACTCGTTAACTTGGGCGGTCTGCCAATTTATAGGTATCTGGTGCTGAAGAACGTAGGGAACTACAATACTAGCTTTTATTAATTTCCTCAGTCTAGATTTTCACTTAAGATCTTCAGGGAGCTATTTCGATACTTTTTGTAAGCAACCAGATCAATCGGACGGGTCAAACATCCCATCCCATCTGCCCCAGACGAATATAAAGCTTCGTTATACGTATGAGCGCGAGCGTGATAATTCGATGGTTTTATGACATAGCTTTAAAAACTAATGTTATTTATGGTCAAACGGGGTCTATAATAATCCTCCTAATCTATACACTATAAGATGCAATAAAAGAATATGAATATAAAAACTTGAATCTTGACATAATATGCAACATAGGTATAATTTTTCTGCGTGTAATTTTCTCCTGGTGATTTCTGGGAAAGAGTTAAATGGAAGCCTAAATGTACAAGGCCAGTTAATTATGTTTTAATTTTTCCAGCCATTTGAGAGTACTTAACTGAAAAATAAATAATAAATGGGATGATTCTTAAGCATTAATTTTAGGTATTTAATCTATATGATTAAAAAGCTCTGTCTTGACGTTGCTAAACGCTTTATTAGCCAATGCGTATGCAAGGTACGCAGAAAACTAATGCATCGAACGAAAGGATACGTAATTCCAGATTATCGAAATGCAATCAAAGTGAATCAGTGTGTAAATGACAAATATCTTGGAAGTAAATAAAGGACCAATTAATTTTTTTAACGTTCAGTCCTAAATTACTACAGCTTCAACCAAGTTCCTAACCAAAATTTAAGAACCCGATCACGGTCGTTGACATCAGGTTCTGTAATATAAACCTAATAGCAACAACCAAATTCCTATCGATACAAGGGACGCTCACATAATTTAAATTATTCAATGGACTAAAACCGAATGGGGGAGAGAACAAAAGTCCGATCAGAAACGAATGCCACACAGACAGGTGAACGCACTCTTACGCAACACGTGACAATTACTATCAATAATGGGACGAATATAGATTCTATATTTAGACACTCGTGACAATAACAAGCCTTGATCTTTCCTTAATAAAACAGGAGCAGTGTTACGGTTTTACCCGCGGTTTTTTTTTAAATATTATTGTAGATAAGCAAGCGCTTGTCCGCTATCTCCCCTGATGATAAGCGATGATGAGATCAAGGATGAATCGCGCTTGCCTAGAAGATACATAATCTATTCACTCGCGACAAGCCCGCAGATTGTACCTACCTAAAGGAGTACCATTCTCTAGCGGTCCAGATGATAAAATTTGAGACAAACCGCTTAGTTCGACTATTTGGAATATCAACCAAAAAACAGTGACGCTGATTCGTACGTCTCTGGTCGTCCGATGGAAGGGAAAGGGAGGGAAGGGCGGAATTAGATAAAAAACCGAGGGAAACCGGGTTTTTTTAATTAAAGGAATAAAAAGGTCTTATGTACCAATAACATTTTCTTTATATTTCATCAACAGAGAATCTATAAAAGTACTATTTTTTATAATTATTTTCTACCCCTAGAATTAAGATTGTAAGGTAATTACGTATTTAGTAACGATAATTATTTATACGGAAATTAAGTTTATATTTAAGTGTTTTTTCAAAATCTCGAAAAAATAGCGAAAATATTTTTTTCCTAATGCGTTTACGGTAAAACATTCTATAAACTTTATCAAAATAATATTTGTTCTTTTTTCATCGTTTCTCTTCCGTTTCATTAATCATATTTAAAAAACATTGAACATGTATTTTGTTATTAATTAGTTCATTAATTACACTACCGACGATCGTAAATACTACTAATTGCAAATACCTTTCAAAATATTCAATTAATTATGCTGACAAGTTGATAAACATGATTGAGAAATAGACAGATCAAACTTTCGCCTATCTAAATAATTTATATTCATAATAATTTAAGTCAAACATTATTCATAAATAAATAATATATTAAGGAACATTAAAATTCGTTCACGCTCCTTAAATATTGGCAGACGGAGTTCTGCTCGGTAAAACTTGTAAGGTAAGAGGGCCAAATCTTGACCTGAATATTTAAAAGGACCTACTTCTACTAACTTATATTTAAAGAACATTATATAAAAGAACCCACTAACTTATATTCTAGGAACAATGAAGTTTAGACTGTGTTTGTATGAGATAATTGTAGAATTAAGCTAAGTATAAATTAACGAAAAATATTCTGCATTCTTTTCACATTTAAGCATTGACTTGTCAAAAGCTCAAATACAAAAGCTTACAAAAGCTGGTGGTTCCAAAGATTAGTTAAAACAAACTCTTCGGTTTTTCTATAATAGAACTACTGTAAGGCATGTTTATAGTCTGTGCACAGCTGAAAGATATTATTGTAGGCTGTGAAACTATTTGGTTTGACAAATTCCTGTGTAGGCTCCCGTAGAGCAAAAATCTATCCCGAATTGATAGGCTGACTGTGCTAGCTGTTGTGTACGAATCTGCTATTTTAAATAAATAGTTAAGGCTATTGCGGCGATCAAACTCAAAATTTTCAATGTTTTTAAATTAAATTTCCTGACAAAGTATCATTGCTAGGCCTTCCAAAATATTATATGTGATAGATCTTTTCTTTATGAAGGGAAGTTACTAAAATTTATTTGAATCAAATAAATACAATGTACTAAAAAAAAATATTTTCAAGACCCCTTTTTTCCGTCTTAAACTCAATTATCTCAATAACTAGTTGAGTAATCAAGCTAATTTTTTTTGTGTAAGTAGTTCTTAGTCATATCTAGGGAAGTTACTAAAATTTTTTTTTGTTATATTTATAGTCAATAACTAGTATCCCAAAATGCATCGTGCACCGTTTCGCAGCATAATTATTCAGTCTCCGCCTGGCATTGGCGGCGTTTGGACGTGGAGACTGTATCGCTCCGATTGCGCCAAAATTGAAAAAAAAAACTCACACTAGGATCCTAATTTTTTTCAATGATGCTTATTTTGCTAGGAAATATTGAAATAGCGCTTCAGGATTGGGTATAGATGAGTGCTTTGCCATTTATTGCATAACCATAGACCTATGTAACCTAGGACAAGTTATTTTACTCATTACCTAAAGCAAACATCAATAGTTTGAAATAAAAGTGACGGATAATATTGCTTAAGATACTTAAGAGCCCATAAAAGTTGTACCTATTTGAGTACCAATATTTTGTTGTGTTGTAGGTACATAATTAGTCTAAGTTTCTAACTTCTACTACTGTATATTAAATTTATGTTCGTTTTAGGTTCCTCAAAATTTAAAATGTGAGAAAGTTAAGATAGGTAGGTGTAAAAAATTGCATCAAGAAATAAGAAATTCACTTGTTGAAAAAGTTTTTTACAGAGACATAATGTAAAAGCAATTCTTGAAATAAAACCGACGTAAGAATTTTGTATACCTAGTTGATCTAATATCGCCATTACACCAATTTTATGAGACTGTGAGAAGTCCAGCTTCTTTCCTTTGAGTGAGGAACATAAACCGCACCATTTTGTGTAAATTTCAGGTTCAAAACATTTTTATTACTGATTCTCTTATCCATTATTAGTACAAAATAGATAGTACATGGAAATCGTACCAAATAAGTGATGTTGCCTTGCATTAAATGAGGTAGTTCTGATTTTTTTATATGTTAGTAGTGATGAGATGGTATGTCAAATCCAAGTTTTCCACCTCGAAAGCCCTCCGGATCATTGTTAAATACTTAAAAATCCATAAAATTTTCGGTTATTTTTCAGTTTTTGTCAATTTTTACCACCAAGGATCTGAGTTACGGTAAATGTTACTATGCACTGTTTAAAGTAGACTAAATTTGCAATAAAAAGAGAATAATTTGGTTTTTGTAGGCCATATAGTTTTTAAGATACGGCTATTTTAAAATTTGCAAAATCCCAAAAAAGGAAGTATTGCAGTTTTTTTTATTTTTCGTCAACTTTGACCCCCTAGTAGTGGGTTTATGGAAAAACTTTTTTCCAGAAGTCCATTAAATTTCCAACAAAATGATATTAATTATGTCAACTTACACCTGATAGTTCCTGAGACACAGCTGTTCAAAGTTATAGAGGTTGGTAAGTAAACAATTATGTAATAGAAGTGTTTGCAAAAGGTAGTAAGCCCTAAAGGAAGAAGGATCTGGGAGGCGTTCCCGTTCTACCCTGTTAATGACACGCAAATCTTTATCACCTTGAAAGCATACCAAAGATGTAAGGTTGTACCAGCAGATGTGGTTGCAGGAAAGCAGAACTCAAATGTTCGGCTGTCTGCAGCTACTGCATTGGCCAATCATGCGAGAACATACCAGACCTTATGTGTGATGACATTGATGAACCATTGATTGATAACCCACCATCAAAGGACGATTTTGACCTTCCTGAGCAGTTCGATGAAGAAATTATACCTCAGCAAGCGGCCCCCAAAAAGTGTGCTGTGGATTCAGAGGACGTGCCTGGTCCATCAAAAAAATACATACAATGTACATAATTGATCCTTCCTTTAGGGCGTACTTCATTTTGCAAACCCTTCTATTACATAATTGTTTACTTACCTCAATAACTTTGAACAGCTGTCTCAGGAACTATCAAGTGTAAGTTGATATTACTAATTGGTCTCATTTTGCTGAAAATCTAATGGACTTTAATAACTAGTAATTTATCTTTTGCCACAAACCCACTACCCTGGGTCAAAATGACGAAAACTAAAAAAAACTGTAATACTTCCTTTTATGAATTTTAGCAAACTTTTAAATAGCCTTATCTTAAAAACTATTTGACTTACAAAAGCCAAATTATTATTTTTTTATTGCAAATTTAGTCTACTTTGAAGCGTGCATAGTAACTTTTGCCGTAACACAGGTCCTTGGTGGTAAAAATTGTCAGAAACTGAAAAAAATCTGAAAATTTATTGGATTTTTAAATATTTAACAATGATCCGGAGGGCTTTCGAGGTGGAAAACTTGGATTTGTCATTACTATCTCATCACTACTAACATACAAAAAAATCAGAACTACCTCATTTAACGCAAGGCAAAATGTACGATTTCCATGGACTAAGAGCATGCATACAATTTTTTGCAAGAAATGCTCTCGCGGTTTTGAAATTCGAAATTCGAAATCCCTACAACAATATCTAAAACCGATGGTTGAGGCGCCAGTAGCAATAAAAAAGAATGAAAAGTCTGTCAGCTGTATTGACAGTTTTAACTCTCAAATTTAACCACCGCGTCAGATAAGTTTGCGGAGTTCTGTAAGGAGACTTGCATAGTCGGAGTAAAATTTTTGATACTCTAATGAAATATTGCATAGGTACAAGTACTTCCTAAGGAGGAATATTTATTTCATTATTTAAATTTCATTGCACAAACTATAAACAAATGGCGGGCTAACTTTAAACTGACTAACATATTATATCAAAGATAATAAACTCATAAAAATAAATAATCTCGAAGAAGTTTTATATACACTCTCTGCCACAAATGTCATTTATTAAAAGTAGGTGGCTAAAACGTCAGTGATTAGATTACATACCCTTTGGAAGCGGCCATGGAAGAAATGACAGTTTTGTATAAGTAGTACGAAACCAAACCGTTTCAGCTGCTCGACCCTGATGTTGTCAAAGCCAGCGACTTTACCTTCTTTGAGCTTATCAAGGGCAAACTTGAGCTCTGTTTCTGTAAAAGCCTCGTCCAAGTGGTTAACCTCTTTACCAGGGTCTCGTGTAAATTTCTTCTGGAGACTTTTCGTGGAAGCTTTCCCATTTTGGAGTAAGTGGTGAGCGATCTGGTTTGTGGTCACATTGGAATGACGATCAGCGATTTTAGGATCATTATTTAGTTTCATTATAAAACACCATGCCTTCTTGCTTTTATGCGTCATATCTACGCCTTCGATTAGCTTGTTCCACTTTTCTCTCGTTGTTTCGGATATGGCTTCTAGCAATTCATTCCCAAAATCTTTGGTGTCCTGTGAGATGGGATCTAATTCATACTGGTCTTGGTATGTCATCCTATCATATTATATTTAAAAACATATATTTGATGCTTGGGAGAGCAGGCGAGATGTAGTTGGTATTTATTGTGACCTCTCCAAAGCTTTCGATTGTGTTAATCACCAAACGCTTTTAAGGAAATTAAAACATTATGGTGTCTATGATAAATCGGTTAGCCTTATGCAATCATATCTATGTGAAAGAACACAGAAAGTAGTTATCAAAAAAACTGAGTCTACTCGAGCCCCTATCAACATGGGCGTACCCCAGGGGTCAATACTGGTCCCTTTTGCTGTTTTTAATTTATATAAATGACCTTCCTTTTTAAGCAAAGAATTTATGCGATACAGTGCTATTTGCTGATGACACTTCCTCTAGTCTTTAAAGTTGACAGAGGTAATAATTGTTTTGACGAAGTAAATAGTACTTTATCGAAAGTGCGCATTGGTTTCATAGCAATAATCCATTCCTTTACCATGGTACCATTACACAGTACCATTGATGGTACTGTGGCAATTTCTTTTTGCCGTGGTACCATCAATTAATCTATCATTAAACTCGAAAAAAACAAAATGTGAAAAAAAAATCCCTGCCAAATGTAAGACAGGTTGATATTCACATAAAATTGGATGACAATATAGTAGAATTAATTAACAGTACTAAATTTTTAGATATAACATTAGATTATCGACTTCAATGGGACACTCATATTGAAGCCTTGGCCGGTAGACTCAGTTCTGCGGCATTTGCTGTTAAAGAAATAAGGCTCTTAACCGATATTGAAACGGCAAGGTTAATCTATTTTAGCTATTTTCAGAGTGTATTGTCTTACGGCCTATTACTTTGGGGTTCAGCAGCTAACCGAAAGTATTTTTGTGCTTTAGAAAAGAGCTATTCGCGCCATATTATACAAACTTCGGCCACGAGATTCTTTAAAAGAAATCAACATATTAACTGTTGCAGGACAATACATATATGAGAATATGGTATATGTGAAGAAGTATCTCAATACATTTGTAGAACGTAGCAATATACATCAATTCAAAACAAGAAAAAAAATAAGATTGCCGTTCCAAGGATTCGACTTGAAAAAAAAAACAAGAAGTTCGTTTTTGGGGAAAAGCGTAGCTAGTTTTAATAAAGTTCCACAGAATTTAGTAGAGCTGCCTTTGCACAAATTCAAAAGTCATGGCAAAAAATGCTCATGGGCAAAGGATATTATAAAGTAGACGACTATTTGAAAGACCGTAATGCATGGATTTGATGTAACACATAACCTTAGCTGAACTAATGTAATATTATAATGAAAAGTTGTAAAAGTTAACGATATAAATCTTTGGAAATATCGTTACTCCAATTTATTAAAGCTAAAAAGTTTATTGCGCCTATTCTTCTTATCAGTTAAAAAAGTCTTGAACGAAAATATTGACGATTCAAAAGAGCTTATTTCTTAAGTCAAGTTGAATAAAGATATTTTTTATTTTATTTTATTATTTTATCCTTCAGGTCGTAAGGCCTGGCACATAATTAGGTCCTCCGTATTGCACTACTTACTGTCTTCACGCACTCGTGATCTATGTGATCACTGGCAAAGATTAGATCAGGGTTTTAACCCCTTTTCCAGCGACTGCTGTTGAATGATGACGGAAGTTTTGGATCATGGATCAAAGATAGTAGGTATGTGTCCATCAACCCATTCTTCAACCTTCACTCCGTTGTCATCACTGGTTCTGTATCCCCAGTTCTCGCTATGGCTATTAAAATTTCCAAGGACGAATCTAACCGTATGGGCGTTAAAGTTCGGCGGACAGCTGAATAATACGGTGCATTGGGAGGTTTGTAGACTGAAGTGACCGTACAGTTACTAAGTTCGGTAGTAAGGATCTCTATGTTACTAGTGTTAGTCTGATACACAGTGCGTACCTCTTTATCTGGCCTGGCGAATAAGCACTCCCATACTGTCGATGAGGGACTTCAGCTATGAGTTTCATCCCCTGAGTCACTTGTCAGATATGCTTTAACGAGTGTGCATCTGAGTTGCATAACCTCATTCCGCCCTCTCCTTTAAACTCACGCTCAGAGAATTAAGTACTCCTTCATCATGCCTGGAATACCCTGCCGGCTTCTGTTTGCCCGAGTACCTACAACCCAAACCTCTTAAAGTCGCAAGTGAATAGGCATCTTCTGGGTGAATCTATTCACACAAAATTTTATTCAAGTACTATAACCAAACCAACCACATTATAAAACTACCTTTGTGAGTTCACTCAATTCACGCGAATAATTTAATAAACACTGTTTAACTGTTTAGAATTTTCCGAATATCAGTCAATCACTTTACAATGCAATGGATGCACCCATTATTGTCTTTTTTGCTGTCGCCTTTGGTTATCATGTCACACATACCACAAAATTGTCTTGAGATTCATGTTAATGAATATGACAAAATTTTAACATATAGTTGTGTTGCTGTCGCTTCGGTTTAAATTTTTAATTAGTACAAATATTTCAGCATATCGCATAATATTTAAACAGAAAAAAGAACCTGACGTTAGGCAAGTTTTTACGTTTTTTACCCATTTTTAGAGCACAAGGGATATGATGCGTACATGGCGAAAAATAGTGATAGTGAAAAATAAAGATATTTTAAAATGAGTAATGAAAAAAGGTTTTTGTAAAGTGGCTGATTTATAACCTTACGTGGCAAGTTTACATTAGTAAACAAAGTATCAATTATTTCAGTTGCGCTACATTTGGTTTAAACAAATTCGACGATCTCCGTGGCCGATTGGTGTACGCACCGGTTTTCTAGGTGCCACTATCTCTGAGGTCCCGGGTTCGATTCTCGGACGGGTAAATGTCGAAAACTAACTTTTAGATATTTTCTTGTATCTGGGTGTATGTGATCGTTGCTTCCAATTTTCAATGACACAAGTTATTGTATTATTTGATATTATCATTTTTGGTATTGGAATAATATGTTTTTTTTTTGTAATTAAACAATAATTTTATTTAAGTGTTTTTTTATATATTGATTTATATTATAAATTGATAGCGTGATTTTATATAAACGGTATACTTATTTAAATATTGATTAACTAAGTAGATTTATTTTGTAAAAAAGTATAGAAAATAAATATAAATAGCTGCTGCTGTGTTCTGCATTTTGAAGAATCGTTTGAAGTGATTATCTTTGTTAAAAAAAGCTTTTTTTACTACATAGGAATAATATCTAAGATCTACTCTTCCTACAAACCGACGTTTACAATGAATATTCATAATAATTCTTCTTGTATTCTACATAATATAATTTCCTTAGTAAAAGCGCACATAGGTGATATTTTAGATGTAAATAGAATGCGCGCTGCATGCCGCGTCTACACGTATTTCTCAGTGTACGAGAGTGCCGCGGCCGGAGTCTTACCGATCCCAGCACCCCCTCGCTTGTGTAAGCAACGGCCATCGACGAGATTTTTTTTACCTATGCTATATCCTTAATATCAGTGAATTGCTAGTCTTTATTTTACAATCAAAATAGAGCAGTAAAGGGCAGGAGCCCTATAGTACCTACGTATACTAAGTAAACATCTAAATAGCTTAGTATCCACTACGGGCAGTTATTTGTCTATACATACAGCATAAATAAAAAATAAAGGCGCGTTATCATCAGTTACTTAAGGTATTATTTAATGTTATTTCATTTTTAACTACCTGGTAGTTCCTGGTTTTTCTCTGGTAGTCCTAAATAAATAAATATAAATATAAATAACTACTTAGGTCAGTCTGATACATTCAAGTAGCAACAAATGGTCGTAAACTACATACCTACCTTCAATAAGCATACTTATTGAATTTCCATAAGCACTCCCTAGGATTTGCGCACAATAGCGTCACAGGCCGGTGAAAGCGTCCAAATATTGTACAGCTAAGAGCACATCAGGCTTTACACTAACATTACGAAAACAGAGTTTCAATAAATTTCCTACAATTACACCAATTTCTAGCAATTCAAGATCTTGTATTATGGTTACTAAAATAATAGATAAACAAACGTACTTGCACAATTTTTTGTAAATACCAAGACAAATAGACATGTAATTGCACGCACACACATATTTGTCTAGAGCGGGGATCGAACCCTTGCGAAATACGGTCATTAAAGTTATCTTAGACGGACTCAAAGTAAAACATTGAAGTACCTAATCATGCTGTCGTGTGTACTCTAACATTTAATGGCAGCAATGAACCAATAAGCGTCCCATAAAAACCCCGTTGTTCCGTGTAAAGGATGCATTTATTACGTGACTTATTTCGTCGATGGTGTTGCTATCGTCGTTATTAATATTGAAGCGGTCGTCGTGACCCAGCCTATTCCCAATAGATTTGATGATTTGACCGCTAGAAAGTGTACCTGTAAGTGTAGTAATGATTCTTTAGTTGAGCAAATAAATACGTCTATTTCAAATAATCAATCCCGAGAAAAACATAAATCTACCAAATGCATAGTTTTCCTAATTAATTCAAAAAGGCAACGGTTGCCCATTAACGTCTATAACTTGACCGCCTCTGTGGTCGAGTGGTTCATACCACCGATTTCAGACCCAGAGGTCCCGGGTTCGATTCCCAGTGTCCCATATTGTATTCGGTTTGGTTGGTGTTAGGACTTGTTCTTAGTCCGCCTGGCTAGCTACCACCATCTTATCTAAGTCAGACGCCATAACAAAGATGTTTTCAGCAGTATTGTGTTCCGGAAGTTAGAGATAAGATAGCCAGTTCCTCAGTGATTGAGGATTCCGGGAGTAGTGTGCTTCCACCTTCAGCCTTATCACCACTTATCATCAGCTGTGATGAAAGCTAAGCGCTACCCTATTGTTGATAAAAAAAACTTGAAATAACTAATTGAAAATGCACCAAATATAGAGTACTCCAGGGGCCCGATTCTCACGCATTCGAACTTTTTCAGTGTGGTAATTCGTATGTCGAACATTTTGTTTGTGGTTTCTATTGAAAAGTTAGAACGTTTCAAACAAACTAAGCTGTCTCACATGTCAACAAATTCATTTTGACAGCTAAGTTCGTATACGAACATCTATTGGTTTCTACCACTCGTAGCGTTCGACTGGTTTTCGATCGAACTTTTTCGATTGTGAAATTCTGACAATACAAAAACTGTGTTAAATTTGAATTTCGAGCTTATAAAAGTGAACTTTTCTCGATTGCCTGAGAATCGGCTTCTATTGAAAAGTTAGAACGTTTCAAACAAACTAAGCTGTCTCACACAAAGATATTATAATATAACAAGATTGCGCACTCATGAGTTACAGCCGAGCCGAGCGAGATAGGCCTATTATGGTGTGCGTCCCTCTCTAATGAGAGAGACGTGAGTGACTACACGATTTGGTTTTTTCGAGGACAATTTATAGTTAACCAGACTTGGCTCACGTAGGATTCGAACATCACGCTTCCTAAGGAGCTCTTGTAGCTAAAAGAAACATACATTTAAACATCCGAACTCACTTTCTAATTATAATATTAGTTAAGATGAGGACTCCGCGAGGCAAAGCATTTGCACCACTTATGAGGCAATAATGTGACAATCGACATACATACATACGACGATACATACGACGCATACATATGCTTTATAAGCATACTTACTTTTGAACCGACTTCAAAAAAGGAGGTTGTCAGTTTGACCTGTATGTACTTATATGAAATGTATGTCTGTATTTCTGATAGGCGTATTTTGCTAAAATGAATAGAAATAGAAAGTCCACGTACAGTAATAAAAATCTGTTTATTAGTTAGACTATACATTGCTAAACAAAATTTTCTTGCGGGCTCTTTTGACGCATGGAGGCTTTGTCACAGAATAATGGCTTTGTGTCCAATTAATTTTAAAGATTTGTTTTTTGCGTACCTACTTAACCTTAAATTAAGATACAGATGTTATAATACATTTAATAAGTTTTGTTTCATGCCTATTTTCTGATAAAGTTCTTCTTCTTTTTCTTCTTCCGCTGAGTATTGTGTAATTTTTTCAGATATGAGGTTAAGCCAACCTTTTTTAATTTCTTCATCTTTAGGAAATCTGAAACAATGAAAATTAATGTCTGGGTTAAGTAAGAAAGTAAATTCCAGTCTATAGACTAAAAAGAAATGGACACCCTACTATACGCAAGAATAAAATTTTGGCTAAATACTTACCTATGAAAAGATACACCGCTCCGTTTAAATGATTCGCTTTTGCATCCTTTCACACATCAAGTGAGAACCATTTTTATTGATTTAAACGTAATTTTAAAATGATAATTAAGATCCACACACTAACTTTACACACATAAATTAATTTGCCGTCGCCATATTGATGATGTTTTTATTTTTATTAAAATTGTCCAGACGCAAAGTGTTGCAAATTTATTATAATTAAAACTACCATAACACCGACTCTTACATTAAAAAAATAGTTTTTCAAGGTTTTAAATAATACAAATGATATGGACTTTATTATTATCAGCTTAACATTCCTTTTAATTAATAAATATTTTGAAAATTCTCGAGAACAGGAAATATGAATTTGAATTAAGTGTCTACTACAACCAAAAATATTTCATGGTGGCAGCCCAGTAGACAGGGATGCAATCCTATTTAGGAGCCTCTCGCTCGGCTCGTTTTTCCGTTTATCGAAATGTCATACGAAAATAAACCTTATTGCAACTGCATAGAATCGAAATGACATTGCTTTTATTTTCATAGTGCACAATCTTGTTATATTATAATATCTTTGGTCTCACATGTCAACAAATTCATTTTGACAGCTAAGTTCGTATACGAACATCTATTAGTTTCTACCACTCGTAGCGTTCGACTGGTTTTCGATCGAACTTTTTCGATTGTGAAATTCTGACAATACAAAAACTGTGTTAAATTTGAATTTCGAGCTTATAAAAGTGAACTTTTCTCGATTGCCTGAGAATCGGCCCCCAGTAGAGTTGGTTGAAACATTGTGTAATTTTCTTTCTTCCAGTATGCATTCCAATTTATTACGTGACTTATTTAGTCGATAGTATTGTTATCGCGTCTCTATTAATATTGAAGCGGTCGTCGTGACCCGGCTTATTCCCGATGGGTTAATAATGATTTAACCGCTAGAAAGTGCACCCGGTGGGACTATTGCATCAGCGGTGCATCGGTAATTGAAACGTGTGTAATGCATTAACGGCCGTTTTCAATAACTAATCTCGAGTAAACCTTAAGACTTGCAGACCTTAGTTATCAAGGTTTTTTTTTTATTAATTAGTTCGAAATACAATGTTATCTGAAGAGATAGAGCATAAGCAAAGTAATTTTGATTAATATAATAACTAACGCCTTTTTATTGTAGGCATTTTAGGAAATAAAACAAGTGAGAGCTGACAGAAAAGGATTAAACACACAAAAAAACATTTAATGTTTACAAGTAAATTTTTTGAAGTTAATCATTCCTACAAAATTCTTTAGATAAACTTTGGTTAGTTGGTTAGGTTTTATTTCTAGGCACAAATTTATGTCCTTGGCAATAGTAATAAAAGGGGGACTTCAGTCTGGATTTTCAAACATCTGACAATAATACGGCTTGATAGCTGCTTCGCATAATCCCTCGATTCCTAAGCACATAACTTCGATTACCTCTATGAATGCAAGATAGCACTGTTCATTCTCATAATACTTCGACAGCTACCACTAAACAGTTGAACTTAATCTCTACACTTTCCCATTTCTACATTTCACAGAAGTCAACGAAAACCACTAGGATGCTAAAATACCTATCACACATTCGTTTTTTTAATTAGTCATTTAAAGCGTTTATATTAATTACGTTTGTATCTTAATTAATTTTTTGATGGTACCTATAATAAATTCAAACGGGCAAATATATATAAGTTTTTTCATATGACGTGTCGTTATAAAAAATATTTCTGATAATATTTTTTTAATAGAATATGTTTGAATAGGAACTCAACTGTTTGGAAAATGTATTTCTTATGACGTGTAGCTATTTTATAAACGTTATTTATGTTAAGTATGTTTTTTGATTCGATCATGTATTCGTTGTCTTGATTTAAGTTTAAAGTTTGAGGCGTAATTAAAAAACAATGGCTTATTTGATGTATTAAACAGACAGGATCAATTTATGCTGCACAAATTTTACGATCGACATCGAATCGGTAAGTGAGCAACTTTCTTCTAGGGACATAGGTCGAATTACGATAAAAATTTTTAGACTTCCCATACTAAATCGATCGCGTGATCAATCCGATTTGTATGAAGAGTCAAAAAAAATTGACATATTTCGACACATGTTTCTAGAAGAAAGTTGTAATGTAAGGACACTTACCGATTTTGAGTCGATCTTAAAAAATTGTGCAGTGTTTAAAAATTGATCCTGTATAAAAAACCTTCCTTGACTAAAACCAGATTAAAATATGTTGCGTAGTGGGTGGCAACAAATGTTTAAATATCATGGTTAGAGAATAAGAAAAAATTAAATGTTGTAGAATAAAACTACAATTAACATTCTAAATTATTAACAAAGCATTTAACAGCCACACAAACAGACAAGTGAAACTTTAATCACACACTAAGTCACAGCTTGAAGAAAAACATTTCATATTATGAATACATTAGCAGTCTTCTTTGAAGCTGAAATATTGTCTATGTTTTATTCATCACCTCGACGACGCGGCGAGATCTCACAGTCAGCGCTAACTAACAATTACTAATAATTAAGGTTTCAGATAACAGTGATGCCTAAGTTACGGTCGGGTGGCTAATTGTAACTAATATCTGTGCTTATATGCGTATTTTGTATTAGGTACTTTGCATCAGACTTCAGGAATTTGTAGAACATGTTTTTATTTTTAGACTAAGTAGGTACCTATAGGTACTTAGATACTACTATTCCACTGTTTGGCTTGGAATTTAAAAAAACTAAGCCAATTTCATTTCCAAATGATACATTATTATTACCTAAGACGTTTAATCAGTTTACATCATAGGTAAATTATAAAATGTTGACACTATCTTATTCAATATGGTTCGTTTATTTCACTTATTTGTGTTTATTTCATTTAAGTATTTCATGACTGAAATAGCGTATTATTACATAATTCATTTCATTCAAATTACAACAATGGTGTTTTACTATAAAACTGACGAAATAAAAATATAACGTTTTCAGCTTCACAACTAAATACAAAGCAGGTTTTTATGTCATTAGGATACAATAATTAGGGCAAACTGTAACACTATAGCAGTCACTAGTTGCATAATACCGTCAAATGTTCAATTTGTCAGTCATGATAGGTACCACAGACTAATTAACACTGCATACACCACAGCCTAGTTGATATTCAAAAACAAGGTTGTATCTAAATCAACATCAGTTTTTGCATACTAAACAGTGTATTATAATGTTTACAGCGCGATATAACATGCACGCCAAGTATATCTGATCGAATGTCAATCTGAATATCCTTAACTGTACTGCGATCCTCTGTTGTATTGTGAATGGGTGTTTAGCTTGCTTCTTGGAATAGTATAAGGGTCAAGTTTGCTTATGGAATATATGATTTGTATTGCATTGATGTTAAGTACTAAAAAATTCACAGTTGACTATAATCATGCAGTTACCTACTTAACTTTTCGATGATATTTTGGATATTATATATGGGAGGGCCTAGAAAAGCTTAACTTCAAATTATCGCCCAAGATTTCCTATGCATTTTCCGCCATCTTGAAAAAAGGGTTAAATTCAGTTTTTTTTACAATAACTCGGTTTCCCGTTGAGATTTGAGTACGAAAATTTTGGTGCAAAACACACACAAAAAATCGCAAGAAAGAAATTCTTTAAATAGCAATTATTACTAAACAAGTTAACCACACGGACTCATCTGCATATATCTAGAGGCAGTAGCTATGTAAGTTCGATGTTAGCACTTATTTATACGTCGAGCGATCTGCGCCTACGCACCTCATGTCGAGAGATTAGAGAAAGGCTTCCCTGCCGGGCCGGGCTGTGTGGGGAAAATTCATGTACTTTATCCAGTTACCACTTCGGAAATTATCATATTTAATTGAACTATAATAAAATTTATAACTCGAACATCAAAACATAAACATTGGTTATTAAGGTTTTCTTCGTTACGAGTAATTCAGTGTTTCGTTCGTCCCACGTTCCTCTTGTCCCATATTGGGGTGAAATACTGAATTTAATAAAGAAAGCCCAACTTATAAAGCTATACAAAAAGGCATTTCAAAAACAGGTCTGAGACAAACTCTATCCATTGTAAGTAGGTAATTATAATTTCAAATTTCATAATTAAATTACGGTTAATCGAAAACTACGGTAACAGTAATCTTTTACTAAATATATATTTACGTTGCTCATTATTTAGCATAACCGTATTAGCGAGAAAGATATAAATCTTGCATACAAAGTTGCGCGCATACATTAAAGTCATTGTAACTTATTCATTGACACGGCGCATGTCGCAGAATGCACTCGTGAAAGCTCAACGCAGCAGACGCGACATCAATCATCCTTATCCCCTTGTTATAGGTGTCATATTTGCATGACACGACGTGATGTATCGATACAGTGAGCAGTATATCAGATGATTCAGTGCCCCGAGCGTCGTGTACCGTTTATCAAGAAGTCATACTATGTTGTCAGCTGTCACTTCAAACTGAAGGCAAATTACTAGCCTAATATATTAACATACTGATATCAAGTCCTGTCTTAGCAGAAGCTGCTTAAATATTCAGTAGTTTTAATAAACAGGCAATTTAGATAGTTATGTCAGCTGTTAGGAAATTTTAAGACAAATTCAATTTTGACATCACAGTTTCACAGTTTACCGATTTAAGTTTGTGTTCCGTTTTAATAGTTTTATTTCGCAAAACCAAACAAGATTTTTTGTCTTATTAGTATCAATTGGCCTATGTCTATCTGTAAAACAAAAATCTGTGCTACACTTACTAAAAATGTTGCTGTCTGGCCGGGCCCCCCATAAAAGGGTGTGGATATAATTAACTGCCACCTCGAGGGTTCCAAAGTAATTATAGATGTAGTTGTGTAAAAAAGTAACTTTCGTGTGGACTTACATTTACTGCAGCTAAAATATGTTAATATTCTTAACTGGAATAAACTGCCCGGAAATTCTTACCTGTAACAAAAACATAAATAATTAGATAATTTATTATACTTCAAACAATATTTCTGCAAGGACAGTAATACCTACTTAAGTATCTACACATATTTTCTGACGATAGAGAAGTAAAATATTTGAAAACAAATAAGAAATAAATTTGCCGTATAAATATTATATTTTGATATTGAAATATGCCTTCAAAAATCCGCCATTTTCTTTTATTTAATATTTTAATGTACCCAGCGTATCTTGCGACATTAAGACGAATCTAACGACGTATCACTTATCAAAATCGGTTCATCCGTTTAATAGTAAGGTACATACGGGAGAACACAGGAACAGACACACATACATACATACATTCAGGTCAAATACATAACCCTCCTTTTGGGCTTCGCCGCAGTTCTGGTAAAAATCCTCTTCAGCTATAAACTAAAACGTATAAACGTCAGTTAATTTCGTTAATTTTCGTCGTAACAATTGCGTAACATACAAATAACAATTTCATTCACAGGTAGCTACTTTTACTTACAAATGCACAATGCTTGTCACATTCATTATTATGACAAATGTGCCATTGGGTACACATTACTCGAAAGGTAATGGGATGTTTTGTAAACACCATTGTTTCCGGGAGAGAAGGGAAATGACTAGCTACAATACTGTTGGAACAATATTGAATCGACAAAAAACCAACTTAATGACAGCATGTGAAACTAATTTAAAATGTATTTTCTAGTCTTTGATTACAATGTCGCCAGTAAAGCCTTAAACAGTATCATTGGAAACTTTATTATCTTCACGTATTTTTTGTAGAGATATATCGAAACGTGTAGGTAATTTAAACACTTACATACATATTTTTGATAAGTGCAATAATCACTAAAAAATATTGCGGATGTAGCCGATCTTTTTAAGTAGGTATATTGACTACGACATTTCCATAAACTTTTGTTCAACTTTTCACTAATTACGTTTGTCAGCAAAATAACTAATTGGCTCCCATTGTTCAGTATTTCTATAAACCCCTTTTGCTCTTCGCCAAGCGCTATCAATAACAAAGCGCTAAAACAATCCCCGACGCTGACAGGTTAAGCTAAATTTATTATACCAATCAACGTCATTCATTTCACTTCGCTCACATTTCGCGCAAAGACAATGGAATACACACAAAGGGCGGAAAAGTCCAATTCTTTCATCGATTAACAAACCATCTGGTTCCGATTTAAATGCGATATTTCGGTTGGTAATTGCATTCTTCCGTACGAGATGTATCATTGTTTGAAGAGCACAGAGCTGCACATATGTAATTTCGGCTTAAAACTTTTTGTTATGGAAATCTGTTAACACAAATTGGCTCTTTCAAAATAGTGAATAGCATTGTTGTAGCCGTTAACTCGCATTTGCGGTCGGGTGATGCTCAGCTAATGCATCTAAAAAGCCCTTAGGCGTACTAAATGGGTTTTACTTAATATATGCTATTGCTCAAGAACATTAATGCGATATAAAGTGTAGCGTGTTCGCACATTAACAATTCGATACGAATAATATTTCAACTAGCAATCTTTGGTATTTGGAAACCTCTCAGTTTATTCAACTAACTTCATGATTGCGTTAAATTACAAGTATGAACAACACAGTGATTTCATAGCGATGTTTGTGACGTATCATTCTTATTTAAATAAATAAATAAATAAATAACTTCTTACATTCACACCAATTATCTAAGCCCATTTTAATTTCATTAAGAATCTGTATCATAGAAAACTTGATAACGGATAAATATATACTTAAATACTTTTTGTTTGTAAATACATACTTAATATACATAGTAAAAAAGAAACTCGTACTGCTATTAAACAAACAAAAACCTTAATCGCCCCAGTAGCTACTAAAAATTACTCGGCGCGAAAACGAAACGTAACGCTGACTTAGCACTTTTGGGATGCCATAGTTTCTCTTTAAAAGCGATATCGGCACTTTTTCTGAATAGCGAGCATTAATGCCTTTTCGTTTTTCAAGCCACACAGCGCGATTCGCCGAGGCTCATTCACACCGCACAATCAGTTGAACAGTTAAACATAATTTCGAGGCACACATTTTTAAAGCAAGTCGGAATCCAGGTCGTTTGACGGACGTCTTTTAGTGATGTGCTACATAGTACACGAGTCAAATACTAGATTAGTCGTGCTCTAAACAGTTTGTATGGTACATCAATTCGCATTAAAAGATAAAGTGGTAAGATCCGCTGACGGCACTTTGATGATAGTCCAAGATCGATTTGCTTAAAAGGTTCATTAAACTTCGCTTTATTGCAATAGGTACTTTTTATGCAGTATTTTTTATTCATCACCTTTTTGACTTGAATTCAAGCATCGAGTTCTTTCAATATTATTTTTAACATCGTAGAAACAAAACCCCACTGAAAGTAAGTCATTTTAAAAGCGTTCTGTTGTTACAATCAATATGACCAAATACCGCATTTTAATTCCTTTTTAATTATACCTCTACACTCCCTTTAGTAATTTTTAACGGTATGGCATGAGCTTTTGATTGATGTTTTTACACCTGGCTACAACTTATAAATGGACGAAGTCAAAACAGTTTCATATTTATTAAAAGAAAGAAAGCTTATGAATGAAAATATCATAAATGAAATTTAACAAACAATTATACCTCCCACTCGAAACAAATTGACTTACAGTTTCAAAATCGATTGATAGATAGATAGTATTAATAATGAAAATTATACGTCGTTATAGCTTTCGTTTGAGTGTTTTAAATACGAGATGCATTCGCGAGGGACTGCATGTGGGTGGGTTATTAATTATAATGGATTTTTCGTTCAACCCTTCTACAATTGTACTACTTATATTGTATCTATGTTTAAAGCGTATGGTTGAATAAACCTAATGAAACCTCAAGCAGTATTGCAACTATGGAAATAGGTTTAGGCCTCCCTCCCATACAAAACTGTGATGCGACGTCACATCGCCCATGCTAAGAAAACTTATTGCCTGTCAAATACTTGACATGCATCGCAGATTCTTCTCACTTGTTGGACACAGTAGGCTTGATAGTTAAACGCGTGTAAATGTTATTGTCAGAGTTGTATTAAAATAAACACATAGAATATTATCATATTCAAAAAGGTACATACGTGCATACATAAATTCATTTGAAAACCTAACCCAACGACGATCTAATTAGAGTCCCTGTAGATACATGTATTTATCAAAACATAATGCTTCTGTTAAAGCTGATGAGGTTTTTTCGCCTGTTTTTCTTGTCAGTTAAAAGATGTCCATAACAGGTGGTAGGTACAAAAATGATGGACGACTCATAAGCATTAATTTTATTTAATCTATTTAAATAAAAATTTATGACCTTGACTTTACATTGACATAGAATAATATATATATCCTACATTCATAAATATTCTCTCCATATTTTAGGAAATCTCCAGATTTTCGACAAATTATTTTTTAAAGGGGTTAAGTTGCAATACCGCTACAGAAATAAATTTACTATGCACGGTTGCCGGAAAGGGGTTACCCATTCATGCTACAGCCTGAATGAATGTTATGCACGTAATTGCAAGGCTGCAGCGAAACGCGTGTGAAACAATACTCATTCAGAACATCTACATCGTTCCAAGCAAAATTATTATGTTTAATTTTGAAGTAAAGCAGGAATCAGCAGGATATATAGGTATAGGAAATAAATGCAACTGGATCGCGATTGTATAACATTTAAAAGGGTTCGTTTATTGACATTGTCTATATTTGGTAAAAAAAAATTGAAATTATTTAGCATTGTTTCATGTACGTTTTCAAATATTTATGTAAACAAATCCATACTAATAATATCTTTCTTTCTTTCAATATAATGTAAAAGTGTGTTTGCTTGTATGTCCGTATTTAACGTCAAAAACGTGATTTTTGGTATCGATATAGTTTGGAAGCTGGAGAGTGCCATAGGCTACTTTTTATCCCGGAAAGTCATCACATTCCCGCTGGATAAAGTTGTGTAATCCACGCGGGCGGAACGTTAGTTAGTATATAATTATAAAACCGATCTTCCACCGCCAGCCAACTAAATAAGTTTAAGTATAGCTCGCTCGTCCATTAACCGTATGAGATAAGCGACAAAACTATCCGAGCAAAATTCCAAACATAATTTATCCATAGGTGTGCAAATCAAACTACTTACTCAAATACTTTAATTCAAATATTTTTTTATAAAAATAAGTAACACAGAATATTTCTGTCTCCTAGTCTTTAATATTATATGTATATCCAATGAGGAAACCAATTCCTCAACATCCATCCGCTATGAAAATAGTTCCATACGACCATAGTGCAATTATTTCAATTGCTACTACGCACATCCCGGCAATCCATCGCAGACCACAAAATTATGGACAATAACTGATTTTATCCTTAATGTGCCCGTGTTCATCCCATAAACTTATTATACTCTAGTAATAGACGGACAGAGTTCGCTTAGTTGTGAGACCGAAAATGACATGAGCTAGTGTGTGTAATTTGTAAACGTGTGTGTGAGTTTTAGAGCTGCCCTCAAGCCCAGTTTAGGTTGTCGATAACAATAATGTAAATAAAACACAAACAAGATTTAATAATTCATATGATCTGGATACGCGGAAGCGTATCAGCCAAGTTCAAAAGAAAACAGAACTGGCGAGCAGCACCGTGTGTATCTAAACACGAACCATTTGGAGCCACTTTTGACTCCCTCATAACTCAAAAACTATTACACAGAAACATGTCAAATTTGGCTTATGTATTGAGACTAGCGAGATAAATATGTGCTCCAAATTTTATATACACACCTCAAACAGTTATTTAGATATTTACGTCCAAAAATCGTTATTTTTATCACTGACTCACCTATAATCAAAACTATAACCCACTTCCAGATGACCTAGAAAGCTGAAATTTAGCATGCAGACAGGTAATCTGGTGAATACAAAGGAAAAAATCCGAAACTAGTATTTTTTTTAAATAAAACGTTGACAAACTTATATTTGCGTTCCCTATGCACTTATCCTGTATAAGATCTTGTATTAGATGAAGTACAAATATAAGTTTGTAATAGTTTTTATTCTGTTATATACCAATAATTCGTCATACCTCTTGAAGTTCGGCTAGCGCCAACGGCGTAGTGGCCATTCAATATTGAGGACTCAAGAGAACCAAGTTCGAACCCCAGATTACCCAAATACTTTTTTGTCCTCGCGTTAAATTAATTACAAACTTGCGCCGTCTAGCACGATATCCATATTATTATTTATTAATTATTAATATTTATAAAATTATAAAATTATTGAAATATTTACTTTTTTGCATCCACAATCCAATTTTTATTATTGAAAAATGGAAAATGAAGAATTTAGACAAAATCGATCCTCATCTCACAACCAGCTCCGATGGGACTCGAACCCACGACCTTTCACTTAAATTAATTATTAATATTAATATAAATTATAAAGTTATTTAAATTTTTACTTTTTTGCATTCACAGTCCAATTTTTATTATTGAAATATGGAAAATGAAGTATTTAGAAAAAATCGACCATCATCTCACAACCATCTCCGATGGGACTCGAACCCACGACCTTTCGCTTTTCGGGCGGCTGCTCTAACCACTGAGCTACGGAGTCGTAATGATAAATGTGAAAGTGTGTTTGTTTGTTTGTTTGTCCTTCTTTCACGTCAAAACGGAGCATAGTACTTTAACCCGACCACCAGGGGGCGCAATCTTCATACATTCAAACGAGAAGCCAAAAAATGCGAAAGTTGCTATGTTCTCCCTGTAGGTGCACACTTTGCACATAAATAGTTCACTAAAGTCAACGATAGATGGCTCCAAGTTAATACACCCACCCACAGTATAGAAAAGAAGAGAAAAATCCCTTTTTTTTCTATACTATATTATTGAAAGTTGATGGAAGGGTATTAACTTTAAAGAGATTAAAGTGTACTTATGGAAAATAATGTCAAATAATCTAAATTAAACTTTTGTTTGTTAAATTTGTTATTTGCTATGTTCTGTTTCGTAAAGATCCGTAATTCCGTTAGCAATTATATAGTTTCGATGCTCGGAGTAGCTACCGTTTTTTGAGAAAAAGACTCGTTTGTGTTGAGTGTTGATATAGAGTTCTTTGGTGATGTGCTGTGTTTGAAAAAAGACTTCTTTGAACATTTTTAATGCGTTTAGTGATGCATATAATGCATATTTGTTGTTTTATTGTTAATAAAGGGTGCAGTGTTAACCTATGTTTCATTTACACTGAGTTTCCTTATAAATAAATAATATGTATACTATGCCTATGTGTGTGTCTGTGTTTATATGCCTTTGTAATTTGCATATGTGTGTCTTTATACACCAAATGGAGTGTGAACTGTGAGACTATAACTTCGATACAAAACTGCAAAACTGTCATCTCTTCCGTGGCCGCTTCCAAAGAGTATGTAATCACTGACGTCTGCGCGCGGTCAAAATCGAATACTAATCTTTTCCATAAGCTTAGCATAAATAATGTACTGTAACTAGCGCCAAAAATGCACCAGTTAGTCGCGCATGCGCGCAGAGTTATCTGACGCGCACTCTACTTTACAGAGTAATTTATATATGTAGGAACTAGAGACCAATCTTGGCCCTTTTATTGGTAGTGTCAAAGCCATCTTCTATCTCACTCGTTGCAGGAGCGCAAGCAGCCGAGAAATAATAGCGGGCCATGGTAGTGTATACCTAACTAGCGCTATCTATCGTCTGGTGTAGGCAACTTTTGGTGTATAAACACACACACTAGACATAGTCTTCTTATTATTTATTCTACTTTAGTCCACTATAATTTATATGACAAAACAACGTTTACCGGGTCAGCTTAAGCTAGTTAGCAAATAAAGAATCAATAAGCAAGATTAGATGTCAACAAAAACGGCTACATCCATAAATTGTCAAGACATGGCGCTAAATGATAAATGTAAAAGACAAACTACTGCTATATACACTGACCTCTATTATTTACACACTGGACTGGCTGACATAAATATTGTCGACTGCGGTAATGATTGTGTCAAAATTAGTTCTCGGGACACTCGTAGTGGCGGCGCTTTAAATTGCCACATAAAATTAGCTGTAATTTGTATGGAGACAGATTGTCCAGTGTACAAATAATAGAGGTCAGTGGCTACGTAGTAATAATTATATAGTATTCTTTGATACTGCCAAGGATTTTATATTAGTGCATTGTGCGGCAAAAGATACGAGTTTGTCCGGAAAGCTTTATCGCTTAATGAAACCAGAATCAAAACGCAAATGGAAATGCAATATCTGCTCAGGAACATTAAATACCTACTGCAACTTCGTCGAGCAAAATACCATACACTATTACGACTAGGAAAAATAAACTGTTGGAAATAAGAAAATCTGTTAAAAATGATATTTCTACGTCCACACCAAACACGAGTATAAAATTAGTTTCATTGTCAGTAGCTGATACACAAGGGCAAAGTAATATAACTGGCCAAATAAAATATACTGAAACATTTGGTATTAATTTATTATGAATAAGTAGGTACCTACTAATAATTTCTCTACAAAAAGTAATGATATCTCATCAAAAACATAAAATATGTGAAGTGAGAGCCAACTTCAATATTAGGAAATATGCCTTGGTTGTTGACTTCAACGACAAAAGATGTGAGATCTAAATGGGTGCCAAGTTTAACGGTCAGTCCTGAAAATTTAGTACTTACATAAAATGTTTCATAACAACTTAAAATATAATTTCTTCTTATAAGTTAGGATAATATATTGAAGCCTAAGGTCTGACTTGGCTAGTTTTCATATACGAATTAAATATATATTATAGCCTTCGCCAGCTCTAAAGCCGAAGTTCTTATTGTATTCTTCCGAATATTTGGCTTGCTGGTAGACTAGAAACTAGAGTAAACATAGGGCTCTTCCATGACTGTTTCAGTAAGTACCTAATAATAATTCGTATACGAGAACTAGCCAAGTCAGACCTTAGGCTTCAATATATTATCCTAAGTTATAAGAAGAAATTATATTTTAAGGTGTTATGAAACATTTTATGTAAGTACTAAATTTTCAGGACTGACCGTTAAACTTGGCACCCATTTAGATCTCACATCTTTTGTCGTTGAAGTCAACAACCAAGGCATATTTCCTAATATTGAAGTTGGCTCTCACTTCACATATTTTATGTTTTTGATGAGATATGAAGTATACTTCAATGGACATGGGAAAATAAAAATAAAGTTCATGTTATTTAAATTTTTCCTTTTTTTGCATTCACACTGCAATTTTTATTATTGAAAAATAGAAAATAGATTTTATTTTCTAAATACTTCATTGTCCATTTTTCAATAATAATGGTCATTTCACTTCAATACGATAAGTATTTACAAAGTTATTGTAAAAATAATTTGCTTAAAACACTATTGCCTCGGTTGTTCGCTAGCAATCGGCTTTTACCACGTTCTACGTCATTCCTCCCGACCGCCCGTATACCGCACCGGCCGGTCATACTTACCTAGTCGCACAGCTGCACTGGTTGAAATCTTGTTTTTTAATAAAACTAGTTCTGGAGTTTTCGGAGTCCCTTTTCATCGCATTGCACCAAATTTTTCGATTTTTTACGAATAAATATTTTTATTCTGCGTTTTGATCGAAGTATTCGTACATAGAGGCACAATACAGTATTTAAATACCTTAGGTACTTTGTGAAGACATGTTGATAATTTTCTTGAATTATATAATATTGTATAAGACTATACAATATTGTATTATTCAAGTACGCATTGTGGCTGTCACGAAAACACTAGCACGTAAAAAATTGAAAATGAAGTTGGTAGATTTAGACTCATCATGTCATGTTCAATAATTTTTACTTCACTATCAATCGAGTTAGACTTGTATCGATGCTACATCCCTAACCCAACTTCTACCCTCACACCATTTTTATCCTTTGGTCCTATGGGGGTAAACCAACATCTCGCCGTGTCGTGTCGGCCATATTCGCCAGCCACTTCCGATCCAGCCTGCTTACGCGACAGAGTGTTTGAGTCGAGCTCTCCTGTTCCTCATCATATCGGTCAAGTAGTAGCATCTTCCAAGTGACCGCCGCGAGTTTAACTGAATTGACTATTGTGATCACGAACTTTTGGTGTGGAAAGTCAAATAAGAAGAGAGACGCGCGTCCTCTACAACCAGCACGCGGGAGCAAAGTCGAACCAGGTTAGCCCCCTAAAATCTCCTTTTTTGACCGCCCAGAAGTATTTAGAAAAAATTGACCCGTCTCACAACCAGCTCCGATGGGACTCGAACCCACGACCTTACGCTATCCGGGCGGCTGCTCTAACGACTGAGCTACGGAGTCGTTAACGACGACGACAACTACGAATACAACGATCAACGACTCCGTAGCTCAGTGGTTAGAGCAGTGGTTTTCAATAATAAAAACTGCATGGTGCATCCAAAAATTAATTTTTTTTAATAACTTGGTGGTCATTTTTACGATCTTTAAAAATTCATTGTGAAGTATTTTGAAGGGCTACGGAAAACAAATTATGACATATTTCAAGTTAAAATGTATATATTTCAAAAATAAATAAATAAAAATACGTTTCCCAAACCCATTGAACATTTAGGTACACATTAATTATTGTCCTCTGTAGAGAACAATTTTATTTAAATAATTTCTCAAGGTTTCTTTGCAGTTTTGCTTGTAATATTTGCTGCACACCACAGAGTTTTGGCGAAGCTCCCAGTCTATTATATTTATTAATTTTATCCAGTTTAACTTAATCACTGGATTTACAGGAAACCTGAAAATATTGTTAAATTGGTACTGAAGTAGGTATAATTTACTATTAAAAAAATGTCGGTTAAAATCAGCTTTAAATAAAACTATCAGTGTTCACAAAGACAAACAAAGTTATATTGGAAACCATCGACATGGGTATCGATAATAATATCGATAATTTTTGATCAACCTCTACGTCATATTTTCTCAAGTTCACGGATATAATATCTTTTTATCTAACACATAAAGTTTAAAAATCAGCCTTTATTTAGAAAATAGGCGGTAAATAGTATGATATTAATGTGTCACTTAGTGTATTTGGAAATATATTCAACTAAAATATGAACTATGAAAATGGTAATTGTACAATCCTATTTACCTGTGAAATTAGTGTTTATTTGGTTTATTGTCGTAAGTAACATTACAATTCAACACAGGACACTACACCATTATTGATTTATATAGTTATAAGAGCCAAATCGACGCGATCGCGATAAAAATCACAAAATAATCGAGTGGACGTTTTTCATCAAGATGATAAAAGACGCTAAATAAGTCAAATCGGGTTCTGCTGTCATTTTCTTCCAACTCTTTCTCGCACATAGCTTCTGCCGTAAGGACTGGTTTCTCACTCGCACCATTGTCCGTCTATTACCCCTAGTATAAATAAGTTTATGGTTCATCCTAGACCATAGAGCTTGGAACTATCTTCCGGCAAAAAGGGATTTCCTGATGGTTTTATACTCTGAGCTAATAGTTTACTTTCAACGCTAAGCCTATTATCAAGAAAGTCGTTTCCAAGAGTATAATAATTCTATAATTATAACATGACTGTTCAAGATTATTAAAATACGTTTAATAATGGTGTTCTAAACTCTATCTTACTTAATGCATACTTTACATCTAGCAAAATGCAATTCGTTTTCGTGTTCCTAGCGACCAAGCAACGAAGTGATGCAAAGAAATATTTTTTTAACTGTTGAAATTGGTTACTAAACTAAGTCATAAATAGCAGTAGAATTGAAAGAAACGCATCATTTTCATTTCTATTAGCACCTTCTCATATTAATGACCTTACTTATACGTATTTAGTATAAAGTTCAATTAAAACTTGTAATAAGTAGTTTAACCTACACCTGAGAACGTCTTAATCGTACAATCATAAAAGTTTATTTCAATAACAGTTCAATGAAATAAACTAAAATCTAAATCATTAAACGCATACAGATGTGGGAAAACGAAAATTAAATATTTTATCACAGCTTCTTACTTAAATATTTCCACGTCAATCTTATAAAACCTTTTCGTAACAACTATTACGCTAGGTATATGAAGGAAACACAAACGGGTTTTCTCTTGATAAAATATTAAACACATTTTTACTGTTTGCTATCACTTATTTAACTATTTTATTATTCGGGAGAAAGTTTTTTATGTTCATAAAAGACGGGTTACTGTTTTGTTTACACTGTGTTAGGATATGTTTGTCAAGAAATTTCCTACTGTTTAATACAAATACTTGAACGTTAATGCACAGTAAGTAATTCGTAGTAAAATAACAACGTAGGCTTGTTAACAAGTGGTTTACAACACAAAGATGCGTGTAAAGTTAGCCTATTTAGACAAGAACTTAAGTTTATTTTGTGTCACATGCAGTTGATAATGTCTGCTAATTTTAAGGCTTACCTACATATTTGGTTAAGCTTTTTCGTGAGATTAAAATACCTTCAAAATTTATGAAATAAATACTTATATTCTCAAACACAATTTAGGTAATTAAGTAAGTAAGTATATAAGGTTTACGTTTTTTATTATTACACTATTTTCTTCGTAGTTTAAAAATTAGTTTAAATTTAAGTGTCTACTTCCATAATTGAATGAATGCATTTAAGTATTGAAATACGAATGGCAAAAAAAAACAAGTTTAAAAGAACGCTATGATCACTTCTATTTTATTCCGTTCATGTTATAGTTAAGTCAACAATCAAAGGAATCGACCAGGAAACATAATCAACCTATTGTGATGTAATTTGATCAATTGGATAATATGATACGTGTCAATAAAGATATCTAAGGATTAAGGTTTATTGTCTATAGCTAATTGAAAGATGATATAGAGCTGTTTTTACCCCTGGCATTTTATGGTTATCATATTTTATGGATATGGGATTGTTTAATTAACGGTGAAGAACATCAAACAAATTGGACGCATTCAATTGACAATCTTGTATCGAAATATATAAAAAACTAGCAGACGCCGACGACATTGTCCGCATTGACTTATTGTCATTTGTTCTCCGTAGGTGTATCATCTGGCAATGAATATTTTCTAGGTTTGACTTTTGCGTTGTCATTGAGAATCAATGAACCGTCCTATCCGTTTGAGCCTCACCCAAAATATCAAGAACAAACTCTGAATGGCCGAGTCATCCGATCAATGGGGATCGATTAAATGATCTTTTTCAATTGCAGCTCTTATATTATACGCTATTCTCTTAACCCACAACAGATAATAAGTAGAAACATAGGGACCAAAGAAGTTTTAATTCTCTTTGAAATTACTGAAAATTGGACGTAAATAGTAATAACCTTATTCCTAATTATGTCATTGATATTATATACCTACATTACCTACCTTTTAGCTTATTCTCGCTTTAAAAAGATTTTAAAAGCTTTAAGCATTTTTTTTCTTTATCGTTATTCACAGCGTATTTCATAGTATTTCACAGCTCATGATAATAGCGAAAATGAAAATACATAGAAACTATAGGTAAGTACCTATTTTTTATTTTTTTTGCATTCACAATGCAATTTTTAATATTGAAAAATTTTAAATGAAGTATTAGAAAAAGTCGACCCGTCTCACAACTAGCTCCGATGGGACTTGAACCCACGACCTTTCACTGTCCGGGCGAATGCTCTAGGAATTTCTTTACTCATTCAACGTTCAACATACTGTGGCGTTGTCAGTACGAAACATTATCATAAACAATCAAAGAGGTGCCCCATTGCCCAAACAATAGCTTAATATACGGCACGAGTCACACAGGGCGCATCTTGCCGCTCCACCGGCTCCATTGAATAGCATGATATGACATCTCGAGATATCGGCAGAACACTACTTGTCATATCATATGTCATATCCGTCGCAAGCGCAGTCACGCGGCACTAATACGATATTGATGCGCACACGCAGCTAACTGTACCCGCAATGTGATCGCTGTAATAGCACATAATCCTAAGATATCGGCAATAAGTATAGATCCCGTTTTAAATATTGCAAAAAGTATTTATTATTTTCAGTATATTTTCAGTACGAGTATTTATCTTAAATATTTCAATCTCAATTTTTCGAACACTGTTCCATAGCATGATATGACATCTCTACATATTGGCAGAGCACTAGATTGTCATATCATAGTGTCATATCCGTCGCTAGCATAGTCACGCGGCTCTAACACGATATTAATGCTCGCAATCTCGCATGCAGCTATACGCATTAACTGTACCCGCTATGTGATCGCTGTAATGCACATCATCCCGTGGTGGGCAAAAAGTATGGATCCCGTTTTAAATATAACTTACTAGGTGTTTTCCCCCGCGGTTTATCCGCGTGGTAGGGTACCTCTTTTCGTTATAATATCGTATCGGTATAACTAATACTTATTATGTCACTCCAGGAATAATGTTGCATTCTATTTGGTGCATTAAAATATTTTGAAAACCAGTTCAGTAGTTGTAGAGTCTCTTATACACGTCCAAACTTTACTTATTATAATATCAAACCTGATTTTATTTCTATTGCTTATAAAATTTGTGCGTAAGCAGAAGTGCGATACGCATGTACTCTTTATGCGTAAAATATGCCTATTTGACCTGACCACATTGTTTTAACTGACAGACCTAAATTATTAGGAAGTCATTGACATGTACCTACTTTTGTAGTGGAATAAACAGGTATAAAATAAATGTAATGAAATTAATTAAAAGTATCAAATTATGTTGATTTTTAGTCAAACATTGTTTTATTAAAATCTAGGTATGTTTTTCAACTTTACGCAAATTCACGAATCTGTTCGGTTCAGTGTACCTACCTATTTTAAAAATTAGACCCTTTTCAAGCATGAAAATTAACGGTTGTCCCCAAAGTATAAACACTAAATTACATACTGCCGTTCCTTCATACAGAGAAAAAGGCAGTGTTTAAGTACAGTCGACTGATTTACAAACTTTTTATAGCTTTCAAACTTTAATCCATTTTGAACTTGAATGCGTTTACATTGAGTTCAAACTCGGAAGCTTGACAGGTATACATATAGGTAGGTAGTTACAATTCTGATGTGCTGTTAAATGTACAACTGTCGAATAATGGCCACTTAGCTATCATTACCGTGAGTGGGTGCCGTTACGTGTGACACATCGAGCGGCAAAACATTTTTTTTACAAAGCGTTATTATGTCAAATCTGTGTAATGTTACTCACGACAATTCGTAGAAAGATGTGACGCGGATGAAAAGGTGAATTTCGAATAAAGTTTGTTTTTTGTTATAACAGAACTCTGTTCAGTCTACGTTCAAAACATGGTTTTTTTTGCATTATTAACCTTATCAATGATTATTGTAACTCTAAGCCCGTGTAAAGGTGTTCTTTTGTCAGAATCTTTTCAATATTATGAAAAATCTTGAATGAATTTTATTAATATTCCTCATATTTCCAGCCAGCCCACCAATGAAGACATTAAAATGATGATGATGATTTATTACGTAGACAATTAGATTAGGACATTTTACCGTCCCGCACACGAGCCACAAACGCCGCCACTTGAAGCTATAAAAATAAACAAGTGACGACCACCGGAGTCAGTGTTCGCATAAAATCTATGTGAAAACTACACGAAATAGTTCGGCGGCGACGTTTTTCAGTGGCCCGGGTGCGGCGACGCTTTTATCAAATCCCATAAGTTAGCTGATCCCGCTGTTGCCTTCTATTGAAATTAACCTAAAGGATTTCGTTACAGGAAATTGAGGAAGACAATTGTAAGCGATTAAACAATTGACTTGGATCATTAAACTCGACAACGGCGCCGCGAGCCTGACTAATTTTATTTAGGTACGATAACTGCATGTGGGCGTTGGACAACGAAATAAGGAACATTTAACAATTATTGTGTAATTCTATCATAAACAGAAACTATTTACGTTAATTGTTTTACTCCCTTCAATTGAAATAACTCTTCCGTATTAACGAAGGAGATTTGAATTTTCAGATTGTAGGAGGTATAATGAACAACAAGGTTTCTGCTAACACCATCTTTGGTAGAATTTTTACGACATTTTCCTTATAATAATTACCTAAATACCGTCAAATTTATATTAGGTGTTTTATCTTAAAAACAAAGCTGCAAAAAATGTACTTATTATAGGATGCGCTTCCACATAAGCTGAGCTGCGCGGACAGAATTTTCATACATTAAATGTACCTATGCCAAATTTTGCTACAAGAGGCGTTGTCGGCTCAATAATGGAAATACAGATCAGCTCAACTCAACTCCGCTTCTGTGGAAACGCACTCTTACCCGTTATCAATAAATAAGGTTGCAAAAGAGGACATTGAGTCATATTTCAGTAAAAGATCATCTTAGACACGACAAATTAAACTCCCGCTGCCCGTTAGCGCATAAAATGCGACCAATCCGAATCAGATCAAGCGCAGCGATCGAGGCTATCTATCATTTTAATGGCACACACTTCAACGAAAAGCCCATTACATCTCGGCCTTAAGACAAGTGCTATCTCGACATTAGTCAGCGGTTTATCTTGACTTTCGTTTCACACGGTGCACGAGACAAAAAATAATAACATCTCATTTCGTCGTGTTTACGTTTCTTTGGCGAATGCATCAATCTAACTGTGTAGATCAACGTGCTTGATACGCCGGCTTAGCTGCGGGATTCTGTGCCGAGGAGATAGTTTGTTATTGTTTTTTATGCTGATAAATAATATATTAAAGAAAACTTACACTTTAAGCCATAGTTTTCTTTAATATATTATTGCCTCTAAACACTATGCCAGGTAACTTAATCTAGAAAAAAGTTTAAATGACATGACTTACTTGGAGTTAGTGGTTTTGATAAATAGGTCTAAATTAAAAAATACTGTAATTCTTTTAAATTATATTTAAATATAATAATAAATTCAGTTTGCTGGATAAAAATGTCCCCAGTCCTACTTGAAATTCTAAAACTCTAACTCTACAATCTACAACATTAAAAATTCAATAATCTTTAGCTGCTTAGAAGACAAAAAAACTAGATGCTAAAAAATAATTCAAAAATAAAATAGAAAAGAATAGAGTTTTCTACACTGAAAACTAAATACTCTACAAGAGAAAAAAATCTTTCCGTGTTCTGTGCTAAATACATTAAATAAACTAAATTTTAGATACTTTCCCGATCGATTATCGTAACTAGCAAAAAATGCTTGCATAACATTAGCGATCATAACAACGAAAGCGAATACGGTACAAATTATCGATTATTGTCCTAATGATTAAAAACTCGGTCAGACATCGAGTCCTGCAACTCAGCGCAGCGTCATTAATAACTTTCAGCGTGCAAAGAGAAAAATAACACGAAACTAGCGCACAGTCAAGACACGGTTTTAAATATGAGGTATGGTAACTAGGTTTGTGTTTCAGTAACTAAAGGGAAAAAAATCTCCTTTTTTCGTTTTTCGGATCTGACTAAGAATATGGTTCCACCCCCGTTTTATTTTATTAATTTCGGAACTTGACTATATTGTTATCTAAAATATAATTGATGAAAGCAAAAGGTCGAAGAAAGAAGAATGAAATAATAGTGTTCGGGCAGAATCAAAGTCATAGATATTTCTAAATACCTTTTCTAGGTATTATTTTCGCTCGAAAGCAATACAGCTTCGTTTTTAGGTTTATGGTCAAGACTTCCAACAGGTTAATAAACTTGAAAACAAAGCACTAAACATCGCAGAAAAAGTATTGGTAAGAAAGGTCTTACTACGAACAACGAATTACGAATAATCGGACGACGTTCGTTATGCTTCGTCATACCATTTAGATGTGTTGCAGCGCCAAATAATGATCCAATTAATGACTCAAAAATAACGCTGTCTGTCAATTATAATACACTAGCGGCCGCCCGCGGTTTCACCCGCGTGGTACCCGTTCCCGTGGGAATATCGGGATAAAATATAGCCTATGTCACTCGGGAAGACTGTAGCTTTCTAACGGTGAAAGAATTTTCTAAATCGGTCCAGTACTTTTTGAGTTCATTCGTTACATACAAAAATACAAATCTTTCCTCTTTATAATATTAGTATAGATTTTCCAATCTTAGAAGTAGAAATAATTAAGTAGGTGCCACTAAATAGACCGCTTATATCTAAGCTTTTACAGTCACGAAACTAAACGAACTTGCGTCCGATAATCGTGGGTTGGTTATCGGAATAGGCCGTCAAATACGAAATCACGAAACACAGCGATCGAGGTATTATCGTGCGCTTGGACACCTGTAAGTTGGGATCACGACGCGACGTCTCGCCGCAAACCTCAGTGCACCTGCTTCGGCCATTTTCCGATGTATTTCCGTAAGCACTGAGATATAAATTTCCTTGCCGATTGAGGTAAGCACGAATCTCATCGAAATGTGACCGCAGAAAACAAAGAAGATATCTTGAATTTGATATTGCTAAGAATAGTCAATAAGTAGATATTATCCAGAGAAGAGTAAGGACTGGTTTCCGCTTTTTATTTGGGCTTTGCCACTGCTGCATACTTTTTGATTTGAGTCTTTTTTTGCTCGGTACCTAACCTACCTACAGGTTTAGAAGAAGTACCTATTGTTACTATTTCCGAAAATATTCTCTGAACATGCTTCTCATCAGAAAGAATTTAACAACCTTATCAACCAAACATACTATTAACTAGCTATCTCGATTACGACCAACTCATATACATAGAAATCCAATTGATCAATATCGGTTGGATACTTTAAAGTGAAAAATATATTTCTACCTATAAAATACTCACAAGATTATACGGTAAAAATAATGTATTTTTTAACCATTAAAATTAATAAAACAGGTGTACAGTCATGATGACGAGCAATAATATGTAAGCAACATAAGACTATGTCATATTACAATATTGAATGACTTTTGTGGCACACAGATAGTTTTGTTTCTAAACGCTTCAATGTGACAAAGTTATATTGTCCTTATTAGACCTTGTTCCGCCATTAATAACGCTGACGCAAAGATTGATTTATTTTTCAACAGCATCACGACTGTTACTAAGTTATTGTTTTAAATTTAGTTTAATGTAACTATATTGTTACGCACCTGTCCCTTTTGGGCTACGTTTACTTTCGTCATACCATTTACCTAGATGTGTTACAGCGCTAAATAATGATCCAATTAATGACTGAAAGATAACGTTGTCTGTCAAATTATAATACATTTTCCAATCTTTGAAGTAGAAAATAATTAAGTAGGTGCCACTAAATAATTATTTTGAATTCTACATGTGGTAGCTTGTCAATAGCTTTTAGTTTTATATGTTTGTTGTTATCTGTATGGTTATAAGCTGTTAGCTTTCCAAAACGATAAATAAATAAATAAATCTATTATTGCTAGTGACTGTAGATACTACTTCTACAATCAAAAGTTGCATCCATCTAAAGAAAAATCTCTACCTACACTACTTTCTTCAACAAATTACGCAACATACCTTAATGCTCACATAAGTACTCGTGCATATTAAACAAAAAGAAATTATAATTGCACAATCACGACCACTTGCGAACAACTGCTGCTTTAGATAATATCTGAATCACTCACCATTGAGAGGTAATTGAAAACATATTTAAAGTCGAATCGAAACTCAGCGAGCATACTAAAAAAGTGACAATAGAAAAAAAGCATTTACGGAGAAAGGAGACTATTCACAGTCCTATCATTATTTACCCATTTGGGTTTATTCTATCTCGGATTTAAAAGCTTTCCTTTGTTACATCTGACATGCGCACATAGTTAATAATAACGAAAATGGTTCTCTGAAAATAGGTTTTGTCTCAAGACTTAGTACATATTTATTTGTAAGACTTTCGAGTCAGTACCAGAAAAACAATAAACAGGATTCCATAAAGTAAAGTCCCTTAAAAATATTTTAAGCAAAGATAACCATAAAAAGGTAAGTAAGTATAATAAAAAAAAGTTACTTAAATATTTTTATGAAAATCACATTTTTATAAGCGAGCAACATTCCAGGCCGTTTCTCTTCAACTAACAACATTTCCAATTTTAAAACAATGTTGCCTGCCTGCAGCCGTTTATGCGTCGTTTCACACATTCCGGTAGCGTTAATGGGACTCAACGAAACGAAAAGTGACTTATCATCGTCACTCAATTAAGGGATTATAAATTTCTAGGAAAAATTTAACAACTTATAGCGTAGAGTTTCTGCAGAATGTGAATTTATTAACTGGCAATCTGATGCTTAATCCTAAGACTTTTAAACCTATTCACTCACTACCAGTACATAATATAAAAAGATTGTTAACATGTAAGTATTAAGATGGATCTGAATGACAAAGAACAAATTATTATGGTTAGAGAAAAATTTAAAGATGTACCAGCTCAAACCGATGCTATGACTATGACATACTAGATTATAGATAGGTATTAGATACACAAAAAATATTTTTTTTTTTTTTACAAAATGAACAATTAAAATATTGTCAGTGGGTAATTTTCTATAAACTCGGTACCCAAAAAAACATTTGACTGTAGCATCATAAACTATGTCGCTTTTTGGTGCCCTCTTGGAGTAGTAGTTTAATCATTATAAGAAGCAGATTATAGATCTGAATACAATCGGGGAAGTAAGATATGATTTTTAAGTATTGAAAATTCTATATAAATATAGTATGAAAAAAAGTGTCTTTATAAAACTTAAATTTTTTTTTCTCCAATTGAATACAGCCTGACTTTTTTTGGATTAATAAAGTACCTACTATATGAGGGCAACAAAACCCGTAATGTAATAACTCATAAAGCTACAACTATTTTCGTATCTGGGTACGCTGTTAACCATTGTCTATTTACTTAATTCACCTGAAACGCACATTATAATTCAAGAACCATAGGTACACAAGAATGTGAGCAAATAATGAATGACCTGAGTGCATCGGCGCAAAGTATTATCAATCAAAGGCCCTCATTACGACGCCCTCTGCGCAAGATTCACCAACAGGTTGGCTTCTCACCTTTTTGCCATTAGCAAATGAGAAAATGCCAACTTAATAGGTGTGTGATAAAAACTAATCAGTTATCCTTAGTATACTGGCTACAGGCGTACCTATATTGACACGACCACCTAAGAATATTTTTTTTAAAAGTAGGTATTTTTTGTGAAACTAAAATATTGCAACTAGAAGCTAGGTAACTTTAATTTACTTGAATTATTTTCTCATTTCATCATCATCATTCTCTTGTCCTTTTCCCATTTATTTGGGGTCCCAGTATGTACCTTCTTCCACAAATCCATATCAGCCAATAAATGTCAATAAATGCTACCACGCGCACATGTAGGTAGGTACCCAAAAGTGACTCTTTCTTTCACTACATATTTTTATTTCTATTTTATTTTTATTTCCCAATTATTGTCTATGTTTACTGGTTTATCAGCCCATGATAATATATAATGTTTTGCTGCTATGTATGTGTATTATAGTAATGTAGTAAGAGCCGAACTACTGCCCTTCATAGCACAGGTTATTCCTATTATGATGAACCACTATTTTTAATGATCCTTACTCTAGCCATATAGCTGCTATATTAGTATAAACAATAATTGATGTTACAGTTTTAGGCTTTTTGGAAATAAATGATTATTATTATTATAATTTTTATATAAATCTACAGTATCGACTGAAAAAAAACGAACCCTTCTTTATAATATATAGAGGGTAGGTACCTATTAATGATATTATCATACAACAATTACAACTACGGGTGATACTATATTCTTCTATCCAATACAAACAACATTGAGTTACAAATACAGACGACGTTGGAATCTTTTGTATGCCATAGCAAAGTTAGACGATCATTATATGAATTTGATTATGAAATTCATAATAAAAAATAATGAAAATGTTGTTGTTAACGACGACATTTACAACGCTGTCACTACATAACATAGCAATAATTTATAACAACTATAAAAATCATAAACCGGCGGAAAAGAAAACGCGTTAAACTCATAATCCATTAAAATTAAATAGAGTCAGTCTCTCTCTCTCGTAGAAAACTTAACGTTCATATTTAATTAGTCGTAATTGCACCGGTCCTCGCTAGATGGCGCTGATTCCAACGAGTGAGTGCACAAATTGTGCGCGCGCGGTGGTCTAACGGGCTGATGATAATCGACGCAGTGTAAAAAAGCGCCTTGCGTCGTTGGGTTGTCCATGCAGTGCGAATTTTGTAAGATTTTTACATCTACGGTTGCTTTAGATGAATGTTTTGTGGAACTGCTACAACCAAATTTTTTTAGCTTTTAGTTTTCAATATAGCAATCTCTTTCTATTTTTTTAAATCATTAAGCGCGCTAAGTGACTCATGACGTGAAGACTACTTAAATGAACTCATTTTTTGCACTATTATTTATACATATTTTAACGTGCCATCTTTCGATGTGAAAGAAAATACAATATAATGCTCTACTTACTCTACAGAATTAATAAAAAGAGCCCTTTCCCCTGATTCACAACCGTTTGGAAATGGAATCGAATTCCAATTCCGTTCTTTGTCTTTGTTCATTCTGAAGAGAGTGATAGTGAAAACTGACAAGAGACGTTTTCTACGGTTTATGAAAAAGGGGGCTAACCCCTATTTCCAGAATCACTGAAAGTACAATCTCAAATCTAATAAACTTTAAGAAAAAAACGTTTCAATACAAAAAAGTATATTTTTTTAAATGGTATTGTCTCTAATCCCCCGTGCAGCATGGAGTCCCCAGCATCGGCGCAAGCGCATAACGGGCCGCGCTGCGCTTCAGCTGTTATCGGGACCGCGCTGCTCGCGTACCTTCTAGATTTTCGCGCATTGTCTTATCAAAACAATTGACTCTAGCATCTAAGCTAACCCACTAACCCAAAAACATAAGCCACTTTTCAGTATGACTTATAGCCTATTTTAAAACAAAATTGACAAAAAAGGACTAGTTATTATTACTTTATGAAGGCTACTGTTTTTATTAGGATTCCGTATTTTTGCTACAGATCAGTATTGCAATGTACAAGGTACAAGAAAAAAGTAAAACTGTAATCTCTGTTTAGTTGCGAAAAATAATCTGATATCGAGACATCAATCACAAAATATAATAAAATTTAAGACAATACATATACGTACAAAGAATAGTTGATCGACCCACATACTGTGCTACTAGTTTTTAATTTTGTATTTTATTCACTTACACAAGACTAAGCTACTAAAATATAAAAACCATAAAACAAAAAAAATATATCAAAGAGAAGATAAAAGTAAATCTTGTAGAGACTCGACAAAATGCTTTGAATAACCTTAAATAATCGTTGAGACACAGATTTATATAATGTTTTATACTCTTTCACGGAACATCAAACAAATCGGAGAAGTGTCAAATCGCGATCTCAAATCGGTTTACAAAAAAAACACACTGTCAAAAGTTATTGATCAATTATGAGTCGCATCAAGTTGTGACATAAACTATCAAAATTATGCAATAGCACTCAATATCAGCGTCTAAATTGAAAGTTTGGCATTAGCAACACTTTTTATCGCCGTTCCATCACGTTGTTTAATTTATTACAACAAATTGTTTTATTTTAATGTTTATTATTCTCGCGTAAAAACGACAAGTCAATATTTATACTGTACGCTTTCACATTTCAACTTTACGTCCATTTTAATACCATAATTATATGAAGTGTTTTATGGAGCACTAAATATCGGCTAAACTTTCATTTGATATAAATTTAGTAATGTATTAAATTAATAAATGTTTTAATTTATAGAAATAAGAATGAAATAGTTGAATCGATGAAACGTTCATATTAAATTGTATTTGCAATGAGATAGTACAGACATAATTACAAACGTTACCGTTACTAGAATAATACGAGCGAAGAAAAAGTTTTAGGTTAATATTTAAATTGGAAACATTAAAAATATATCTAAAAGAGAAGAGAAAGGGTTATAGCAATAACTAAAATATTTGCTAATTTTAGACGATTTACTGCCGCACTCAGTGACGCCAGTTAAATGTAATTGGCAGTAAATTATCGTTCTTACTTTATTCAATACTGGACATAAAAGAGAGTCAGAAAGAGATTTAAGTTAATTGCCGTCTCTGAGTGCGGCAAAGTTTTCTCCTACTATTGCGGTTCATCATGTCAGCCGCACGACGCCCACTGCTGGGCATAGGCCCAGGGTATTGCGGTTAGTGCATATTATTTTTGCATATATACCTATATACCTACATAAAATGTTTGTACTTACATATAAAATGTAAATGCCACATATTGAAGCAACATAATATACAGTCAAAGACTTGTAGACGCACTTAAACTGTAACGGAATAAGTTCGTAAGAAAGACATCTTTAATTCAAAGCAAGTGCAGCAAATTAATAATTGATGTACTCAAGAAATAGCCAATGGCTAGGTGGAGCGCGTCTAATTCCCATAATCGGTCGCCTAATGGGGTACAGCCGGCAAATATTCTACCTGCAGGCGCTAATGGGAACTGCTTTTTATGCTATCTCTACTATGCTCGGGAAAATTTCCTCCTTAACCAGTAGCTGGAGGCAAACACAAAACAACATAGAGCTTTTGAAATCGATATTGAATTCAATTACGTTCCTTTAATAATTAAAAACTGCCCCAAAAGTAAAAATAAGAGTATTGATATTTAGGTATATTTGCCAAAATAATGGAACGCTGGGCATGCATCAATGATGGTACCTACAATATATTTATTTCCAATTTAAACCGATTTTTCATTTCAGTTTGTCACGGTAATTTAGTCGTCACTTTAATATTTAATAATCGTATCATTGTCCTTAATTAATGTACAGTCAAATACTCAAATGAGAACTACTCAAAGCGGTTTTATTATCCATAGTTATGGGTTATTCCCGATATTACTATCCGTTTTATGCCCCTGTGGTTGGCAACGGCATCGTTTGTCATAGCGTGACGTTTTTACAGTGAAAACATCACGAATGTTACGATTCTTCGGTATTGCCGCATAGAATACTTATTTCCTCATGAAATTTTGCGAGGGCACGCGAGGGGTGACCTTGTTTCATGGGTGATTTTTTATTTTGTTTGGGGGACCGCTTAGTTAGCCAAATGACCCAGATTACAAAGCTGGATAAAGATGTAAAATGCTATAAGGCATAAAGAAAGTATAACTGAAACAAAAGGCCAAAGCTGAAGCGAGCCGTCTTTGGTATACAAAACTGCGAGACTTATGCCTTTCGTTGATCAATAAATACGATTTGGGTAGTAACAAAAGTATGATAAATATACACAGATTCAAAAATGCAAATGTCAATTTAAACAACAACAACAACACGACCAATTTCTGTGTTCCTAATGTCGTTACCAGACAGGAGACTGGTAATAGCTACAATTTTTACAAGTTGCGATATGTCCGCGGCTAGACGAGACGTGTGCGTGACATGCGGCAATTGGGCATGTTTACTCACTTTTTGTACGATAAGTCAAATCAAATGGTAGCGACATGGTAGGGCAGAGATTAGATATATTATAAAGGATTCCAGTAAAATGAAGTTTTTAACGATGCTCGTGAATTTTTTTGCATTCTGATTTCAGGACAGATTTTCAGTGATGATTCACGATGTGCAAAATGCGTATATACGTAATATTTCAAAAGAATTATTTCCACTGGACATTTAATAAAATATCTTTGCAACAGACATCATACGGTGTAACAGTGTCGCGGCGTGCATCGCAGCTTTTTATCGATACATCGATTATCAAATGCCGATCGAGCGTCTTTTTGTATCGATTATAGAGCACGAGTCTTTTGATGTAAAAAAGCGTTTAGCTATGGAATGTCGCGTCGAACGTATGTCACAAAGAAACAGGATTTAAAAATATCGAGCTAGAATGTAGCGGCTTGTGACAAGTTAATTTAATAAATACTGCACCGTTCGCAGCGCGATGTTATAAACACGTGCCGCTTTTAAAAGGATCTAAAATAAATATTATGTCGATGTGGTTGATTTTGAACTTACGAGGAAATACACAGCATACAAACTTACTTTACATACCGTCAAAACAATAAACGTAAACATTTATAACAAAAACAATCAGGACTTTATGGAGTGCTAAGAATCACTTACACAGCTTAGCTACAATAAAATGAACAATGCGTAGGTACAAAACTTATTAAACGTTAGTTACCCCCTGAAGTTACTTTACTTGAACAAAAGCCAAGAAACAATATCTCTATTCATATTCACTGACAGAACGCTAAAGTTCTCGAAGTTTAGCGCAGGCTCTAAACATCGCCATCATATTTCACAGAGACATTGTACCTAAAGTCACATAAAACCTTGTAATTTACCCATTTTACTGCTTACGCGTGCTTTCTTTACCGGACAAAGACAACCGTTGTTTGTTCGTTATACAGCCGAGATGAAACGATAAATATTTTGAAAGTAAAATATTCTTAATGCCAATTTCCGTGTTGAGGTTTTAACTTATTTATGACATTTGTGGTCTCTTCCCCTCACTCATTCATTAGCATAGTTTGAAAAATATTCTTAGTTACTCGTATACATTATATACTATTTTGTAAAGCCACATATTCTTAAACAAGAATTCAGTCTGATATGTATTCATATTTTCAGCCGCATACTCACCAAGGATTTTGACGACAATCCATCTGGCGCTACCTATCTAAAGATAGCTTTTGCAAGGCATTGCTGTCTCAAATAAAATATTTATTTAACGTAACGGTGGCTAACCAATTAACATAGCAAATTATTGTTGCCGAAAAAATATTTCACGCAATATGTAACAGATAATAATTATAAATAAGTCATCGCATGAAAACCTCTCAAATAAGAAGCATGAACTTTCTTTTGTCAAGAGATTATCTGATAGAGCAGTACCAAAGAAGAACATTCTAGAGATGCTGGTAAGTCAAACAAAGTTGTGTAAAATGTACAAATGTAAATGTACAAAAATAATTAATAAATAATTAACAAACGCATTTAAAAAGTTGTACTTAACTTATAAATTTTGAAATTGGTCATTCTTATCTACGAAAAAAGATTTAGAGAGACATTTACATTTCTAGGCGTAGAAACAATATTTAGGTTACTCGCTGGCCTCCTTTTCGTTCTCCTTCGTAGATTACAAAAAGGTTATTCGTCAAGCAAGGGGTGCCCCAAGGTCGAATTCTAGGGTCCATTTTATATGTAGTGTATAGGAATAGAGGACGTAAAGGCGTTGGTGCTCGTCTGTCTGTCGGTTCCAAGTAATCGCACACTTCCTATGGATATGCTAATTGTGGGAGTCAGCACGCGAGTCGCGATCCACCCCATTCAACGTAATGGTGGAGTATTTCGCTGTCTGGTTTTCAATTTAAGCTATAATTTTCTCCGTCATGATACTTTGAAAAGTATTTAAACGACTGTGATTACTGGAGAATTGTTCTTGAGAGGACGTAGAGTAGCCTAATTGAAGTTAAAGCAAACTAAGCAAGATTGGTACTTACATATGATTGTTTTACAGTCTTTAGCTTGCAAAAGCTTTATTGCAAGTTTTTTCAGTATTGCGAACATAAACTGCCATTATATCTGGTTAGGAAATAAATATTCAGAACCGTCGGGTTCATATCATTCAAGTTGCGTGATTTCGACTGTATAAGCCTGGCTATTGCCGTATCGCATGTTTGACTCTACATTTTTGTATGTATTAAGCATTTCTGATATGTTGTTGAAATTTCGGCTATTTATATAATATGAACTTATTCGGCTACGAAATTCAGCAGTTTTTTTTCAGTATGGATGACAAAGTGGTAATACACTAAAACCATAATATGTGAAAATAAATACCGGATCAAATGTAAAAAATAAGAAATTACCAGGAGGCAATAGCAGATTTTTATAAAACATGAGAAAACATTTACCTTTGTGTTTTTTAGGGTTCTTTACGCAAAGGGTAAAAACGGGACCCTATTACGACGATTTTGATGACCTCCGTGGCCGAATGTGTACGCACCGGTTTTCAAAGGTGCCACTATCTCTAGAGGTTCGATTCACGGTCGGGTAAATATTTAAATCGAACTTTTCAATATTTCCTCGGGTCTGGGTGTATGTGGTACCCGTCGTTGTTCCAATTTCAATAACACAAGTGCTCAAGCTACTATAATTTGGTATTGTAGCAATGTATGTGATGGTGTCCAATATTTATTTATTATTTATTTATTTATTACTAAGACTCCACTGTCTCTCTGTCACCAGGCTGTATCTCATGAACCGCTGATAGCTAGACAGTTGAAATTTTCACAGATGATGTATTTGTGTTGCTGCTATAACAACGAATACTAAAAACAGAATAAAATAAATATTTAAGTGGGGCTCCCAAACAATAAACGTGATTTTGGTACGGAACCCTTCGTGCGCGAGTCCGGCTCGCACTTGGCCGGTTTTATTTTGTTATAAGAAAACTGTTTCATCAAATTTGTATTTTAATTGGCAAATCTATCTTCTATATAACTCTCTTGCGTTACTGACTGACTGACAGACAACGCACAGCCGAAACTACTGGGCGCAAAAAGCTGCAATTTGGCATGTATGTTCCTTGGGGAGTGTAGGGGTGCACTAAGAGACGATTTTTGAAAATTCCCCCTCAAAGGAGGTAAAAAGGGGGTGCACGCAGACGAAGTCGCGAGCGGAGCGCTAGTAGACCTATAAATATTACGAGACGAATTAATTGCTTTCGGGTGTTTTTTACGGATATTGAAAAGTCCTTAATTGACACTTTTATAATGAAACAAATATAACATAACTTCAGCCGAAACCAAAAGAACTGCGTAATCTCTGATTTTTTATCGACATAGAGTTCAACGAACTTAAATTTTTCAGCCATGTATTAGCAATTCCACGAGAAGCTTTCAGAAATTGAAAAATTATTATGGGCCCTAAGCAACCATTTATTATTCAGGTTTACGAATCAAAATATGTAATTATGTTTGTTATCCGGTATCCAGGAAACTCTACCCCAATCGTTCACTAGTAGGTACCTAGTTTTTTAGGCCAAGTTAATTGTACCATTTTGTCTAAAAAAAGGAAAATTTTCTAAAATAATATCTTTTTGATACCTCTATCAGATTTTTTTTTATTACGTTTCAGTACTTATCGTAAATCGTAAGAAGATGCAATTTAGGATATGATATTTCTCTCCCAATTTTATGAATTAAACTTCAAATATACCGAGGAAAAATTAAGTTATGTATCGCAGATAACCCTTGACCTTTCCCAAAACAAAGATCATTAGCAGCTGCGGCAGGAGCAGCATCCCTGTTTATCCCACTCACCTGTTCTTTCCATGGCCGATTTTGTAGAGCTCGACGTGCTTGAACTGGGCGTAGGTGGCCATTTTATTTTATTTCTTTAATAAAAACACGAAGAAAATAACACTCGGGGTGCGTTCACTGCGCGGAACTGTCGCGAGGGGTTGAAGCGTGCGTTCGTAACGGCGGACGTCAGCTGACTGAGCGCGCGCGGGCAGTACCCTTGCTTAAGTCGATGGTGCACCCTCCGCCCGCGCGTGAAAAGTGAACCGCGCATGCGCCGGCTTCCGTTTTTTCTGTTTTGTTTTTTTTTTAACACCTGGTGGCCAGTCCTGTGACATATGCGAGAGCAGATGATCACCACACCAAACAGACATCGGACATGACGCTGTACCTATGTGACTCCTTAGTGATAGGTGGAAACCGGTCAAAATTGAATTGGGAACGTAACGGAGTCCAGCTGAATCATCCTTATTGACTGCACCGTTTTTTGCTGCGTTCAAGATCTTTCAATTGATCTAGTAGTAGGTATACTAAAAACTTTAAGTATCATCTGAGAGTCATTGTTTGCGATGTCTGTTTATTTAGTTTGCATTAGTCATATAGGTACAGTTAGGAATTAAGAAGCGATAAAAAATATAAAGTCTTTATTGTTCAGGCTTTTCTGTCCCAAAACCGCATAATAGAATCACGAAGTAAGCACCCGCATGTTTAAATCTTGAATGATTGAGTTTTCCAGTTTATGGTTAACCCGTCATTCTGCTTTTCCGTCAGAATGCCATAACTCCATTCCATGACGCAAATAGCGCTCATGAAATCTGATACAGTCTTCCATATCGAGAACAATCACAAATGGTCATTCTCGAGTGTTAGCGCTTAATTACTTTAGACAGTTCATTGTTACGTGTACTGTATACTTTACTGATAAAAAATGGGTTGAAATTAATTGATCGCCCAACTAACCTAACCCACAAAAATACCAAAATGGACACTAAGTGCATTTCAATTTTCAGTATTTTACGTGATTACTTAGTGTTTTTTGTGGCTCAATCAATTATTTCTCATAAAAAGTGCCTGCATTAATATGAACGGTAAAGTTACATTTTACGTAAACCTTTAGATTTTCTTGAATGATATAGTTTTAATGGTAATCGCTTAAAAATAAATGCCGCAATTCGTAAATTATGAGACTCATTCGTGAAAATATAAGGTAAATCAACTGACAAAAATAAACTTATTGAATTATTAAATTAATAGTATTATTAATTATTTTTGTCCATCTAATTTAGGACTTTGCTAAATCAACAACATAATCATAAAAAAACCATATCATCACATCACTTATTACCTACTAGGTAATATTATAAATACGAAAGTTTGCGAGTATGGATGTATGTTTGTTACTCTTTCACGCAATAACTACTGAACGGATCTGGATGAAATTTGTAACAGAGGTAGATTATAAGCTGGAACAACACATACGATACTTTTTATCCCGATATTCTTACTGGAACAGAAACCACGCGGGTGAAACCTCTAGTATAATTATATTATAATATAATATGTGCCGAACTAACTCCATAAGAAAGAAAGAAAGAAAAACCATTTATTTCGACATCACACGACAAAAGCAACAAACATTTCATAAAACTAGAGCATAGACAAATAGGACAAAAAAAAAGATAAAACAATGTCGCGTGATGTCAAAATTGCGCACAACCACAGCGGTGACACTCCGTGTCCGTGAGAGTTCGAGCGCCGGTGACGTTTAGCCGACGCTAGGGTTGATACCGAAATGGAATATAGACTTATGCCAAAGAAGGTTACCTACGTGTAGGATGTTATATAATTTGTGTAAGAATATTTAGGTAATGAAAGACACGTTAAATTTTCAATCAACTTTTATAGATATTTTTATTAAATATCTGTACAAATGGGAAATAAACGGAAATTTTATTTCCGACAAAATAAAATATGAACGACATTGAATAAAATACTCAAATAAGAAACCGAGCAGCGTTATATTTTGTTTGCGAAAAATTTACTAAGCTAGCGACAATTTACGAATGACTAATTTCGAGTCGAAAATACTTTATTAGAATATGTTCAGGAATACGCAGGTATATCTCGGTAAACAAGTATCATTTTGGTGAAACCGAAGGTTTTGTCTGTGCAGTTATGGATAAGGTTGTGATGACGAATAACAACCGAAAGTATATCCTAAGGGATGGCACAGTGGATATATTTTGCCTAGCGTGCCATCGTCCGGGTGAATCCCTTAGACATTTAATCTCCGGTTGTTCTCGTTTCGCAAACGGCGAGTATTTGCATAGACATAATCAACAATTTGCTCTGAAACATATCTTGTGGCATCCGAGGTGCCGTACTACAAGTATGCACCAGAACAGGTTCTTGAAAATAGCCATGCCACATTGTATTGGGATCGATCTATCATTACAGACGGCGACTATTTGTAGCATTAGCTACAATACAACAATATCAGGCTTTAATAAGCCTGATATTGTTAGATCAACATGAACGCCACGCAATAATTGTTTATGTCGCTGTTCCCCATGACATGACAAGATGACGACAACCTTGGGAAAGCTGAAAAAGATAAAGAAAACAAATATATTGATTTAGCTCACGAGATTGTTGACATGTGGGACATTGATTCAGCAATTGTTGTTCCGATAGTCATATCTGCCCATGGTCTGATAGCCAAGAGCCTCGATAAACACCTTAAGAGGTTTGCGTTAGGTGGATGGATCGGGAGTCAGATGCAGAAGGCAGTACCTACTTCTGTACACGGCCCGTGTCTGTCTCTGGATTCTTAACCTTCGGTAGCCGGGACCCTGATCTTGCTACCGTTGGGGAACTGCATTTTTGTATTTTTAAATGTTATATTTTTTAATGTTTTATATTGTAAAAAAATTATTTTAATTTTTAATTTTTATTTATTGTGACAACAACAGCCATACTTAAACTAGAAAGACAAACTTAACTAAAACAGTTACATCTTCGGCCAAAAAGTTGCCCACAGTGAAAAATAATAATAATATGTTTAGAAATATAATTTTGTAAGTATTTTAAATGTAATAAAGGGAATAATAATAATAATATATGTACGTATAATAAGCTACTAACAGTGGGACACAGTTAATGTGTCCGAATAAAATAATAAATCGTCCAAAGAAAATACTAAGTTAGCGACAAAAATACTGAGTGAGTGAATCAATAATCACCCAAACAAAAATTTGTCCTCTCAATAATTATTTATTATCGACTGAATTTTAACAACTTTCGCATTTTTTGGCTTCATAGTAGTTCCTATTTGAATGTATAAAGATTGCGCCAGCCCTCGGCCAAGGCATTCAGCGACTGCCTGTTCCCCGCCCCGCGCGCCTCTCACGGCCCCCGCTCACATCCAGACACCCACACATAGCCGCAAGCGATTTTACGTGCACACATGCTTAAGTGTCGTTTCTTTTCGCGTAAGTGTATATATTCTTTGGCACAACTCAGTATGAGCAACAAGCTGGGGCTTGCTGCACTGATATTCTGTTGCTTGTGACTGATATTCTGTTATTCCTGTTGCATAAAAAGCTGTGACCTATTTATGTGACTGACTGTAGTTTGGCAACTAGCAGCCACCGCGTAAAACAGCCCTCCATCTTTAACTCAAGAAAGCTATGCCTTTCCTCAAACGCGAGTCTCTACATTTTTAACAGCTGACTGGAAAAGAGGGGTTTTATAAGTTAGACGTGTCTGTGTATCTGTGTGTCTGCCTGTGGCATCGTAGCTCCTGAACGAATGGATCGATTTTGATGCGGTTTGTTTTGTTTGATAGCTGACGTGATCGAGATGGTTCTTATCTATAATTTGTGGAGATCTGTTCAGACGTTTCAAGGTCAACAGCTATAAAGTATATAAGTAAGTACTTTACTTGTAAACATATTATGTGTGGTATTTAAAAAAGAATAAAATTATTTTATTTTTATTCCCCTGAAAAAAAATTCCTCAAAATACAATTCCTCTCTTGGTCAGGGGACCGCAAAAAGATAGAAATGTTATAGCCGTGTATATAGGTTTATAAGAGGTCCCCAATCCGGGAGAGGGATTTTGTCGGGGGTGGCTTGAAATTTTAAATTCAAATTTTCATGTCTAAACCTTGGAACGGCAAGCGTATTTTTATTTTTTGTGTGAAATCTATGAGCATGACAAAAAGTTTATTAAAATTATAGGTAGTTTTTCATCTAATTTTCAAGAAATAACAATCGAACACAAAACTATTTTTGTAAATAAAATAAAAAAATTTAGTCTTTGGTCTTCGTCTATAAAAACAGTTTCTAATTATGTGTCTGCAGTTTCGCAACCAGCCAGCGCAGTGCAACGACCATCCGTTCGCAACCGTCAGACAAGTGCTTCCCTGTTTCAACACGGCGCATTACGATCCAAAGCTCAAAAGTCATAACATTTCTATTTGCGTCGCATTATTCAAAGGGCTTAAATATATACACGTATTTTTTACTGCCAAGCCAAGCTACTAACGCAACGGTTACATAACAAAGAGAAGTAAACTCTTATCTGGAACATCTATGTTTAACTGTTTTTGGGTTGTCCATTACTTTTTTTAAACACTTTCTGAGCACGCAACTCAAAATGTAATTTGAAATGCTGTAAAAAAAATATTACTTTGACAGTAACATTCTTAAGCCTAAGAGACAAGAATTAAGTTTCTCAGATAAAGTTCGACAATAGATTATCGAGTAAGTATCTAAAAGTAAAAAATAATCATTACGAAAAAGTTATGTTGGAATAAAATTTTCATGTAATTTTTACGTTATTGTTTTATCATAGCTATAGTTTTTCGGCATCATCTAGGTAGACTTTGATCCGCAAAGCTGAGGGAAACTATTCGATTTCATGAATTATTTAGGTAAGTATCCGACTTTCCTTGACCATTTTTTTTTCTCGTGTCCTATCAACCCATCTTTTACCAAAATCATATTGAATAGGCCTGTTTACTGTAATAAAAACTCTTACAAACCATCTTGATTAAATGTAGATAACTGATGTGTTACAAAGAAATTTATTTGGACTCTTTTTTTCCCTTAGTTTGTTTAAGTTTAAAAAAAGTATATGTAACAGCTGATCACCGTGTCATTGTTTATATCATTTAACTATGTCTTAATAAGTGTCCAATGGTTTCATTGTAAAAAGTTTTCAGGTACCTATATAATTCGTTAAATTGTCTAGTGTATAGGTACTCAACTTTTGTTCTGCATTAAATTCTCTTTGTGGAAACTGTGTTGGTCTTTGAACAATCATAATGCTTCTCAATAATATGTATTATATAGTGCTGTATGTTTCCATTATCCAATAAAATAAATAATAAAATTAATTCAGAACCTGTGAATCAGGCCCATAAAGCTTTTCACCTTTTAAGCATTCAAGAAAAATGTAGTTACTAATGATGAACAGTCCTTTTAACAACAAAATAAATGACTTGTACCAGATCCAGAGGAAGTGCACTGCTTAATAATAGCCGGCCTGCGCCAGCGCACCACCAGGAAACAAGTAAACAGAAGGTCTGTGCCTGAAAGCCGACGCTGAAAGGATCCACATTGTTTGTAAACTTTACTTTCATGTCGATGGGATGAAAATAGATGGATGCCTGTGATTTGTTACTCGACTTTTTCTAAGGAGCTGTATTGTTTTTGTTTTCTGTAAAAGGTGTAGGTGTAGCACTACGCGTTATGGAAATTTACAGTGGTTTAGTGTTTAGCAGAGTAGTAGGTAAGTACAGTGTAAGCCGACCAGAGAGTAGCAAGTCGCTCGGTTTGAGGCTTTAACTTAAAACTTGCTACAGTACTTGACCAATGTAACTCGGCCATTAGTGACTTTATTTATATTTATTTAAACAACAACAACAAAAACATGATTCAACAGAAGTAAATATAAAGTTAACACCAAGAAGCTTATACAGCTTTTAGTAAAAGACAACCACGGTATGCGTTATGGACTAAAGTAAAATTATTATTCTTTTTAACAAAAGATAAAACATTGTTTCAAGACACACCTAATGGCTATGCACGAAAACCCACACTGAAAGGATCCACATTGTTTATGAACTTTGGATACTTTCATGCGAAGATGGGTGCTGCTGAAAATAGATGGATGCCTGTGATTTGTAATTCAAGCTTTTTTATATCCTGTATTTGTTTTTTTTTTTCTGGAATAGGAGTGAGTAGTCGTGGTTTTATGATTTATCTTAATATCCTACTAATATTATAAATGTGAAAGTTTAGATGTTTAGATGTTTGATGTTTGTATGTTTTCATGTCTCACATTCTGAAAGTAACTCATTATTTGCCTAAAATGCGGGTTGAAAGTGGTTTGTTGCGGCGCAAGGGCCGTAACGAAATTTAAAAAAGGAATAGGAGGGGTCATGTCAAAATCTGTAAGTATCTCTTTAGACATTTATTAACCAAAGGTATGCTGGCAAAGGCACAGAAGTCTATACAGCCTGTTTTGCTATTATATAAAATAACTAGCGGATCCTCGCGGTTTCACCCGCGCCGCGTGGTACCCGTTCCCGTGTGAATATCGGGATAAAATATAGCCTATGTCACTCGGGAAGAATGTAGCTTTCTAATGTTGAAAGAATTTTCTAAATCGGTCCAGTAGTTTCGGAGCCTATTCGATGCAAACAAACAAATAAACAATCAAATCTTTTCTCTTTATAACATTAGTATAGATGGATAGAAATGTATTAAATAACTTATTTATTCACTAGATTATTTGTGTAAAACCCAATTTCTATACTCCTAAATCCAGAAATGAGGAAATTTCCATATACTTAAACTTTAACCCCCCCTTTCTACCCCATTAGGGTTTTTTTTAACTTCGCTTATGCAGATTATTTTCAATCGTTCTTAGCGGACGTCTCCTATTCATAATCTGGCAAAAAATGGTACTTTTGCTAGGTGTACGTAATTGAGCGAGTCCGACTCGCACTTGGCCGATTTTTTCTTTAAATAATACTTATTAATACATAGTCTCTTAGAAAGTGTTATCCACTTTAGGATTTCTTCAAGTCAATGCTTAACCACTTCCAGATTTTTTAAAGTTACCAAAAACTACATCTGATTATGTTACCTCGAGCCGCAAACTGTTATTTTTTCAATACTTACTAGCTGTTGCCCGCGGCTTAGCCCGCGTAGTCAAAGGGAACTAACAATGAAGTGTTTAGTTATCATAAAATCAATACCTTAAAAAATACAGGACACATTCCTGGTGCAACTGTGCAAGGATAAATAACTAAAATTAAAAAAACACCTACTAAGAGGAACCCAGGCTAAAGCTTGCTGTATACAAAGTTTATTTAGTATGGATTTTATATTTATAGTAATATAATGTTCAAAATACACAATTAGGTATGTATAAATTGATGAAAATCCGCATTTTAAGTAAGTCGTATATTATAGTGGAAAGGGGTTCTCCCATGGTAACAAGTAACCTGGATCATTCTCCACCTTTCTACTACTTTCATGTAAAGTAGCGTAAAATCCGCAGCACCGTTTCGACAAAAATGTCTGACAAATATACATTGAGTTGACATGAAATCAAAAGAATGTCTTTTCCCATTGAAATAAGATGTTGCTGAAATGTAAAAAGTTGCTCATGGCCCACTTCAAAGTTTCAATTAAGTATATCTATTCGAAAATTCATATCAATCCACAAATCCTTTACGAAGTTAAAGAAAGACAGACACGTTGTTACTTTTAGTATGGAGTGATGGATCTTCCCATGGGAATGAGATTCCTCTGCAAATCCGAAACTATATCCTCAACCTCATACCAAAAATCACGTCGATCTATTGCTCCGTTTTGACGTGAAAGACGAACAAACACACAAACTCAAAAACAAACACACTTTCACATTTATCATATTACAGTACTAGCGGATCTTTGCGGTTTTACGCGCGTGGTACCCGTTCTCGTAGGAATATCGGGATTAAATATAGCCTATGTCACTCGGGAAGAATACATGTAGCTTTCTAATGGTTAAAGAATTTTGTAAATCGGTCCATTAGTTTCGGAACCTATTTGATGCACACAAACAAACAAACAATTAAATCTTTCCTCTTTATAATAATAGTATAGATGGATAAAAATGTATTAAATAACTTATTTATTCACTAGTTTTTTTTTTGTAAAACCCAATTTCCATACACCTAAGTCCAGAAATGAGGAAGTTTCCATATAAACTTTAGCCCCCTTTCTACCCCATTAGAGTTTTTTTAACTTCGCTTATGCAGATCATTTTCAACCGTTCTTAGCGGACGTCTCCTAGTCTTAATCTACCTTCCTGCCAAATTTCATCTACATTGGTCTAGTAGTTTTCGAGATTTCGCGATGAGTATGTGAGTGACCTGTCGTTTTTAAATATAAATTATAAGAATTTTTATTAGTTATTGAAAGTAATAATATAATACGATATTAAAATTTATGATCATTCAAAAATAATAACAATATTTAACTAGCTTCATTGCACGCCAGCACCTAAACTAAAATTACACTTACATTATTAATAATCATTTATATTCATAGGGATAATATTATTTTACCTTGTCTTTGTCCTGCTGAATTACCCATTTTAAATATATTACTCATACATTTATTTATACCATGATTAGATTCATACAATATGGGACAAACATAACATTACATTTTTCGCATGTGGCTTCTTTCGCACATATTAATACCTGGGTTGTATGATACCCACCCGATTGACTTATGAAAAAACTGTAATTGTTCGACACTTCTTCTTCTACCTTTGAAATAGTATCGGAACCACATTTCTGCTCCTACCCATGGCTCCAAATCGAGCTTTCACAAACGATAAGTAGATAGAGATGTGTTAAGGGACATCATAAATAGAAAGAAGTAGTTTTCAATACTTTATTTAAGAATATTTTTTTATATGCTTGCAAACAAAATCCTACTATCCAACTTCCAACTAATATTATAAATGTGAAAGTTTAGATGTTTGGATGCTTGGATGTTTAGATGTTTGGATGTTTGTATGTTTGTTACTCAATCACGCCAAAACGGCTGAACGGATTTGGCTGAAATTTGGGACATAGATACTTTGTAGCCTGGAGAGGAACATAGGCTACTTTTTATCCCGGAAAAAATATCACATTCCCGCGGGATAACGTAGTGTAGTCCACGCGGGCGAAGCCGCGGGCGGAAAGCTAGTGTAAGTATAAAACAAAATTGGTAACCCATCCCATAAGCGTTGAGTTGACTTACCTAACTGTTACAGTTGCCTAAAGCCGCCAATAGCAAGTCACAACCGCCAAACTAAAGTGTTAAGTAAAAGTTAACTATCTTCTTTACCAACTACACTTCAATATTATCCCATAATACCGAAACAATAGGACGGTATCCGTCTAATCACTATCACACAGTCAGTGTTAGAAAAGGCAGCTGTCAAATATACTGTCAAGTTGACACACGATGTCAAGTTGGCTCAAAGTGTTTCCCATGGCAAGCCTTCCAGTGGACAGAATAAAGGAAGTTCCTTTTTAATGGCGAAACAATACGTTTATTTGAATAGACTCTTTCTTGAATTAATCCACAGTGCTTTGTGGCGTTTAGTGGTTGATGTAGTTTAAGAGATGGGTCTAAATTGTCATACGTTCAACGTAGAAACGATAAGAAATTTATTTCTCTACAATCTAGGAGCTTAACTTCTATTTCAATATTAAAAACATATGCTTAAACTTATAAATATAAATTTACAAACAACTTTACGATTTTACACAATACTTTTTCAACTTTTGATTACCAAATACTAAAAAATCCGTCAAAAGTAAGAGTCAAAATTATCATCTTTTTGTCACAGATTTCGACTTGGCTACAATCATTGACTTGAAATCATAAACTTCACAGAAGGCAAGCACACTTAAATATTAAATTTTTACAATGTTAACACTACTGGTTTAATTAATCAAATCGGTGAAAGTTCATCTGAACGAGCTTTTAGACTTGTGCTTTTCCGGGTTTTCTTTTAATGTATAGTAGTTTTATGTCACGAGCGCGGTCCGCCTATTGTTGTTGTGTGCACCCGTATATATACACGGTTTGACAGAATGTTTGTATGACAAAACGAGGCTACGGTCTACACACACAAGCGTGGCTCACCCGCGCTCGTGAGATAAAAGATCTATACGAAAACTTTTTATAAGATCCTGTTTGTAATGTTATAACTAGCGATCCCTCAGACTATACTACACGTCAAAATCTCTGGTGAGATCGACTGCTTTCTGATCCTACCATTTAAAAGACGAAGCATAATAATGCTTGACGCCTTTGTCAACGGGGCCTCTTCGACTCGTCGCCTCCTTTGATAGGAACGCTCAACTCATTATGCTAAGTGCTTTATGAAAGATAGAATAATTAACGATGTATGAGTACCTACTTGAAGATAAATAAATTAACAATTATCAAAAAGAATATTATAATTATGTAAAATCTGGTATTTCCTGGTAACAATCTAAATTTGTGGGTAACATTAGCGAACTGTTAACCCATCTATCGCCGACAACACATCTAACTTAACAGTTCCAGTAGTACTCAAAGAGCCTGAAACACTGAAATTACTAATTACGCATATAAAAACTTAATTTATTTGTTAGTTTTCAGGACTTATAGTTTTTAAAATAATAAAATCAATAAAAATTGAATTAATCAATTAAAATGGAGTAAGTAAAGCTTGAAGCATAGGTACCTACTTCTGTGTTATGGTTATGTGACGCTCCAGAAAGGTATCGGTTTCATACATTTAGTAAGGTTAGATACACAATAATACAGTGTGTTGTGTTGCAGTGCGATTTATCGTGTCCATACTAAATGTATGAAACCGATACGCTTGTGGCGCATCAAAACACGCCACAACACGAGAAGTATTTTTTCGGCTCAAAAACGTATTCGTTTCCATCGAAATTATTTTCACTTTGTGATTTTGTTGTTAAAAGAAAACAACAACAATTTAATACTACAAACTACAAATCAGACTGGTAGTTATAAAAGCCCTGTTAATTATATCGAATCATCATTTTAGAGTAATTATAGGACCCAAAATATACGGCACAATAAAATAATTAAGCCGAACATGAAACCTTTATAGCCAATCCAACTTTATCAACAGTAAACACCCAAAGTAGCTCTGCTGAGACGTTTAAGTGAAATAATTAAAACATGGAACTAAATAAGTTTAATCCAGTAAATTATTTAATTCTAACAGCAAAAAGAAACTTTCCAAGTAATAAAACCAACACTAATCGATTAAAAGTAATTAAAAATTACAGTTTATTCGATTAAAGCGAGATCGATCCCTCGGTGTGACCGAGAGAAAGGTAAATCAAAATTTAATAGATGTGAGTGAAGGGTTATTATAATGTTTTACCTTGTTTTATAACTTTGGATATTTGTGGATTCTTTGATGTGTAAATATGTAATAATGTTTTCATCCCATCGATTCGAAAAGCGATGATTGTTTATCTAATAACAGGGTCCAAAACGATTCATTGTTTACCTGTTATGACAAGAGGGTATAAATGAGATTTGAATTTTGAACAGCTTCATAACAGGGTCCAAAACGATGAGATTTGAATTTAGAACATAATTAAAGAAGCATTGGTTGGAGTGTAGCAAAGGGTGTGCAGTACTTAACAAAATCAACTGATTTTGTATGGGGCCGGGACTTTTTCATCATCATCATCATCATCATTTCAGCCGTACGACGCCCACTGCTGGGCATAGGCCTCCCCCAAGGATCTCCACAACGATCGGTCCTGCACTGCCCGCATCCAGCGGCTTCCCGCGACCTTGACCAGATCGTCGGTCCACCTTGTAGGGGGCCTGCCCACGGAACGTCGTCCGGTTCGCGGTCGCCATTCGAGAACCTTTCCGCCCCAACGGCCATCGGTTCTCCGCGCTATGTGTCCCGCCCACTGCCACTTCAACTGAGCAATCCTTCGAGCGATGTCGGTCGTTTTAGTTCTCCTGCGGATTTCATCATTTCTGATTCGATCGAGCAGGGAAATACCAAGCATCGCTCTCTCCATTGCTCGCTGGGTGAAGGACTTTTTTCGGGACCGAGAAATTTTCAAAAACGGAATTTTATGAAATTGAGAATATCTCGTAAACGGTGAGTCGTAGCTAAAATCTAACAAAATTTTCCACCCCCCCTACGGCAACCCCGGAGATACTTATAAGGAATCTGATGGACATATATTTTTTTATTTTTATTTTTTTTATTTCAAAACTCAAATTTTTTCTTGCACGACTAGCGCTATGATGTATCCGAACGACAAAGAAAGGTAGGTAGTTTGAGTTGTCTTTACTGCTTTTCTTATAGAGGGGGATGAAAAGCAGAGTGTATTACTCGGCCGCAAAATTATTTTCACCTCGGGCGGCGTATATTGAATCCCTCGCTGCGTTCAGGATTCTACTTTAGAATCCCTCGCTGCGCTCGAGATTCTACTCTAGAATCCTTCACTGAGCTCTGGATTCAAAATAGCGCCCTCGCCGTAAATATATTATTTTGCTCCCTTGTAATACAATCTACTATTACCTTTCTGTTTTTGTCTTAGCCGAGAAAGAATAACAGAAGTAGGGCAGAAGCCCCGATTTTATTCACTGACCCGGTTTTAGCCACTTTTTGCTATAAGTTCCTTCTTATCCATCCATAAGGAAGGCCAGTGCCGCAGCAGTAGTGACTTTAAATGACTGGTGATGATTATGATTGCTGCTATAAAAGTTATCTAAATAACTTTTGGTTATTTTAACCAATGGCAACTGAAAGAACGGACTTTAAGGTAATAACAACAATATTTGTTGGAATTCCTTGTCTTGTAATTTTTTTTTTTCGATTTTAACGACAATTTCTGTATTTTTTTTATTTTATGCAAAGTTTCAGATTTTTACGGGTGAATGTCTTGTAAAACTTTTACGATTAACATAATGTATTGCAATTGATTGGTTTCTAGCACATTAAGAATATATTTTTCACACTTATGCTCTGAAATGTTAATATTATATTTGAGAAAAGAATGCAGTACGTGGCACTTTTCCGAGGTAAACATTCTAAATTTGAAAATCATTGCAGTAATGAATTTCAGTACTTACTGCACTGATAAATTTGAAAATCACTGCAGTAATGAATTTCAGTACTTACTTACTGCACTAAAAACAGTGCAGTAAGTACTGAAATTCATTACTGCAGTGATTTTCAAATTTAGAATGTTTACCTCGGAAAAGTACTACTCAAAGATATTATTACCAAATTTTTTCTTTCGTTATTCCTGTGTATAAAAACAGAAAAAGCAAAGGGACATTTGCACCATATAGCCACATTATTATTATTATTATATAGGTAATTATTATATCATAATTAGGTAATTTTTTTTTTAAATACGGTGCGCACAGAGTATATTTCTTCGTATTGTACCACAAGCGCTATGTACCCTTAGCACGAACATCAATCGAAAAAACAAAATGAGATTTATCATAGACAAAATATCCTTTACGAGTAATTTTGTATGGGAAATATGTACAGCGCCATCTACCACCCAGAAGCGGGTATTGAAGTTGCGCATTTTAGTAGCAAGTAGTAAGTATCAATAGGCTGTATGACCGTTCCACTTGGCCTTACAAACCAATATTAAAAAAACGGCGGGAATGATTTTCAGCGGTTGATTTGATATCAATACAGTTTATTTATATTGTGTAATAAATTATCAAAATGAGTTCTGCCAATGAAACATATACGGACATTGTATGTACCTACTCCACCAAATTTGAGAGCAGAAGCAAAATGAATAAAAGAAAACTTACTGCCAGCAAAATCAAAAGAAAGATATATGAAAACCTACGATCTGATTTGGAAAAGTGAAAAAAGGCGCATACGTTTTCGGAATCTGTGTTGTTGGCGTATTTTAATGATACCTACCTAGGTACATCAATAAAATAATATTATTATGGGCGATTTATACATAAGTGTGCCCGGGAAAACAATAACATTTACATTTAATAATTGCCCGAACATGTGTGATATAAATTTTAATAATCATTATTTAGTTAAACAGTTTTTTTTTATTTCCTCGCATTTCTTGAGAAAAGCACTATACAAGCCTTGTACGGTAAGCAAATTACCTTGCCTCGAATAATTAAAGCCCTCGCCTGCGGCTCGTGCTTCAAACCGTCCTCGACAATGTAATTTCTTACTTACCTGTCCTTGGCTGTAATGTACTATTAACATGGGTTTGATTATTATTTTTAGCTATACAAAATAAAGAACAACATAAGTGACAAAAGTTTGGCTATCAATAGGTAGTCAAAACCGTGGCTATTGACACCTTTTGCATATCTTGTGTTTTTTTACAAAAATCATTTTTATATTTGAAAGATGTACGAAAGTTAGATAAATTTTCTATTTTTCAAGAAATTATTTTGTGCCTACCTAAAACCGTTTAGCACTAACTGCCGCACTCAGAGACGTCAATTTTTAATTGTCATTAAATTATCATTCCTACTTTATTCAATACTGGACATAAAAAACAGATAGAGTAAGTTCCAAGATTAATTAGATAAGGACCCGCCCTTTCGTCCTTTGAATGGAATGATTCAATTTTTTTTTTATTTTTAACCGCCTCTGTGGTCTAGTGGTTCATCCCACCGATTTCAGACCCAGGGGTCCCGGGTTCGATTCCCAGTGGGGGTACATATTGTATTCGGTTTAGTTGGTGGTAGGACTTGTTCTTAGTCCGCCTGGCTAGCTACCACCATCTTATCTAAGTCTGACGCCATAACAATGATGTTTTCAACATTATTGTGTTCCGGCAGTTAGAGATAAGATAGCCAGCTCCTCAATGATTGAGGATTCCGGGAGTAGTGCGCTTCCACCTTCAGCCTTTTCACCACTTATCATCAGGTGTGATGAAGGCTAAGTGCTACCCCGTAGAGTATAAAAAAAAACTTTTTTTGTGTAAGTAGTGTGTTTTTGTTGGCAGTTTTTGTTTGAAGGCGGTTTAATTTTTTCTTAAGTAAATATAACAGTTTTAACTAAATGTTATGTAAAAAACATATGGGAAGTACTTATAGTTTGTTGAAGCTCCTTTTCGATATTAAATTGAACAATCAATAAATTACTTATATCATTATATTACATCAACATTAAATTCAACTAGGCTTTTAACTACGATATGATCAAAAAGTAATTGAACATTATTCGGTGACCGGCACCTCTAAACGTGTAAAATGATTTAAGATGGTCTAATGTGTTCAAAGAGGCGGTAAGTACTTGTGTGAAACGATAATAGCGGTAATTAATCGTAATTTATTAAACACGAACTTGCAACAAAGAAAGTTTGTTTGGCCGTAGGGTAGTATCGTTAATTGAGAACACTAAATCTAAATAGTTTTTGCCATTTGATAATTCTCCTCCCTGACCTATACCATAGTCCTAATCCTCTCGTCGCTAAGCTACGTAGTAGAGTTCATGAGTAATGATTAAGCGTCTCTAAAGAAACAACATCTTTTGATTTAAGGCGATACTCGGAAAAAATGTGCTGAAGCGAGATAGCAATGAAAAAACGACGCGCGCGGGAGCGAGACCGATTTTGCAGATTAGGCAAAAAAAACACAAAATCACTTCGTATTAAAAAACTACAGCGATTTAAAAAAAATGCTTCTATACGATCCTCAATATTATTGGTGTCCACTAATTAAACCAATTTCCAATAGTGTAAGTAACCCCATTTAAGAATAATCTTCACTTTTCGTATTTCTTAGAGGTATTTTCGAAAATAAAAAGTGTCGAGGCAAAATCATAAAATCGTGTTTTGGAAACTATACGATTCTAGATAAAGGTATGAAGAAATATATATCTTATTACCAGATTTTTAACAACTGTAACCGTCCTATAGTTTTAAATCAAAAAGTCCATATTTTTCCGAGTAGCGCCTTAATGGGCAACTCTTTGGTGAATTTATTAAACAAAACATTCAACCGATTAATTGTGATGTGAAAAGATCGTGGTTTCAATTCAATGTAGTATTGTGTGTGTAAAAAGTGCAATAAACGCTGTTAAATTGTAACGGAGCCCTTTTTTATTTCTCGAAACCAACTACGGGACCTATAGTAAACAGTGTGTGAATTTGTTTGTTTGAAGATAAAGTTGTAGCTGTCATCACCAACCAAACTATTGGTAACATCTTATAATTAACAATAGTTAAGAACAAGCTTTTTTCTTAAAACATCCGAGAAAAATTGCATAGTTTTCATACTTAAAATAAGTATAATAACTTATTATCGCAGCTATGGGTTAGTTAATTGCTATTATAAACCGCATTTGCCAAAAGGAAGCAGGAAATAACAAGTAAATAACACTTTATCAATTCTCTTTATGAACAGTGTCTATTATTTTTGAAAGCATCGTGTAATAAAGCCCACTCTCGAAAGATTTCACCTTCAATTCTTAATTTGCAAAAAACTCCTCTCCACCTTTTGTCAGTCAGCTTCTAATTCATTACACCATTAAACAAAATAATAACTTTTGAACGTCTGTCCATCACTCACATCTTCAGCACCTAACGTGTGAACGAGAATATTGAAGTAAAAGGCAAGATACACGAACTAATACTTAACTGTGCTAATACCATATTGTGAGTCATATCAGTATCAATCATGACTATAGGGCATGCCAAAAGCTTCAAGTCTTAACTTAAAATCTTCTTTTAGTGTGGCTGGCGTCTCACCGTTCAATGGCAGTCCCTATCCTTAATTATTTATGCATTGTACTACCCTAGTTTAATACTTAATCAAATAGTAAAAAGGTATGCGAGTGACTGGCGAGGCGAGGCACCAGCCACACCAACAAAGTAAAAGGTGGTTCACCAAATTTGTCCCCGACTGACTGTACCAAGACATTACAATCATAAGTCATCTTTAGGTTCTCAAGTACCTTATCAAATTTTAAGTTTTATTAGTATCAAAGAAATAATATTGTTGATACTTTAATTGTAGATTAACATATGCCCCGCAACACCTACCCACATCGGATGGGATTAATAATCAGCGGTCCTGCGAGTGCCGAGATGACCAAATATGCAGCGGGGGAATCTTGTAATTTTTAACCATGACCGCATGTCAATAGAGTCATCTTTCACGTCCCAACCTCTACACATTCAAACCTCCTTCCTGCAACTAAATCGACGGTGTTCGAACAAAATTGCTCGTAGCCAACGCGACAATGCACTTTCCACAGACAATATTTCTATCAATCGACCACAGAGTTCATATTCAATTTGCGATTGAGTGAAAACCCCTTGTTATATCCGTTCGCGCCGTTTTCTATTCGAGAAGTTCAGGGTTGCTACGAAACAGAAATAATTTGAATACACCTCAAACATAATAATTAGATTTCACATTACGTTGTTTTGACCAAACCAAAATATATTCTTTTTTTCTTGCTTAATAATTTCACATAAGAAGTCTAGTAAATTAAAATATGGTTTTTAAGCCTTACGCCAGGAATGTAAGTCACGTAAAGTTATGTTTCTCGTAAAACTAGATATTAAAAATCAACTTTCCCTAATATTAAAGCTAATATCAATATTTTTTATCAGCCTTTCAATCACTGCCTATCCTAGATGTCTATCTTAACAGACAACCATGACCAATCTAGTAGATGGTCTGCAATAATATTAAGAGCGGTTATAGGGTCAAATTTCACTTTCACAAATAACACAATAGATAATAACTTCTCCTTGTAATTTAATATAAAAAATAGTAGTAGCTGGATTTATTGTTGTTGGCAACACTGGCTCTGCTGGACCGCAAAACCGCAACAGGCAGATAACAGCAACACCGAGGTAACGACCGCGCCACCCTCACGTAGATATTTTCTGCGTTAACTAGTTGGCGAACGGTGAACACAGACTTTCAAAGATAATTTTCGCGAAACATCTGTTTTCTATACTAGTATTATAATTTATAGTACCTACACATTATTTGATATCGATGTTTTGTTAAAATCTAACTTCTTCGTATCTAACATCAAGGTAAGAACTTTAACTTAACTTTAATAGTTAAGACAGTACAGAGTAAACATTTGTTACAAGTTATTTTAATTTGATATCTTCAGTTAGTTTCATGCCTTGATCAAAAGAAAATTAAAAACACTCGTTAACTAAAATAGTTTAATTATTCGTTTTATCTCTTTGTTTATGGACAATACGATTAATAAGATCATCGTAAATAATACCTAATTAGTTTCTGCAATTAACTTTCAAATATTCAAAGAGAAACTACTACCCAATGACTTAGGTACCAATTCGTACAGTAGCTATTTTCTACGGCAAATGATTCACTTGGAAGTAGGTAAGATAGTAAGTATAGTATAATTTGTTACATAGCGTGAATGCAGTACAAACATCAACTGAAAGTCATTAATAAAAGCGTACCAATGTTTTGTGTCCATTCTTAGGCGCGTAGTATCATTATGCAACCGACCTTTTTGATATAGTCCCACAAAATTATTGAACCAAGTGGTGGAGGCGCCACCTGGCTGTCAGCTGTAAGAAAAGATTTTTAGTTCCAAATTTGACCACCGGGTCCGATAAGTTTGTTGTATTGTATAAACAATAATTATTCGAAAAGTGATTAATACTCTTTTTGAAATTAAATTTCTCTTAGCATTGAAGTTACGCAACAGTAGTTAATACTCCTCTGAATAACTAAGCATAATTGTGATTAAAATTGCTCGTAGGAATGCGTGTACGATTGAAATTACCTTTGAATTGACAGGCGTTACAATGAAACGTTGCAAGATCCGTGTTCTGGGCTCTCAGTCAAGATGACTGTAAGGTTCTCATTATTGACAATACGTCACCTTTAACCTTATAGAAATAAGGCTCACGAACTGTCAGCAAATTGACAAACTCTCACTTACTCTGGCCGCACACAGGCCACCGACCACAACAACAATACTCTCTCTACTCTTTCTTTCCTATAGTTTTCATACATTTTATATGAACTCGCCGCCTGGTGACGCCGGTGGTCGTCAGATGCTACAAATCGTCGCCACTCGCTTCTTGTGGCCGCTACCAGCCACTGACGCCTACACAGAACACTGCAAACAAATGGGTTAAAAAAATCGCTAAGTGCGAGTTGGACTCGCCCATGAAGGGTCCCGTACCCACTTAACGTACTGATTGCTTATACCTAGAAAAAATTCCACTATAATTTTTCGTCAGCAAAATGTAACTTTGTTTTTCATAGTTTTTGTATGAATAACAAAGTTACATTAATTACGGTTTTTGAAATGTGTTATACGTACTGATTGCTTATACCTAGAAAAAATTCCACTATAATTTTTCGTCAGCAAAATGTAACTTTGTTTTTCATAGTTTTTGTATGAATAACAAAGTTACATTAATTACGGTTTTTGAAATCCTACTAATATTATAAATGTGAAAGTTTGGATGTTTGGATGTTTGGATGTTTGGATGTTTGGATGTTTGTTACTCAATCACGCCAAAACGGCTGAACGGATTTGGCTGAAATTTGGAACACAGATACTTTGTAGCTTGGAGAGGAACATAGGCTACTTTTTATCCCGGAAAAACAACAAATTCCCGCGGGATAACGTCGTGTAGTCCACGCGGGCGAAGCCGCGGGCGGAAAGCTAGTGTGTTATATGTCAAAAAGTGCTTACTATAAATCTCGTTCAAACTAATTTTCTTTGAAAGTTTCTATTAAGATCTAGTTACAGCATATATTTTTTTTCTAGATTTTTCACGCTTTTATTTCAAAAGTTAGAGGGGGGGGCACATTTTACCACTTTGGAAGGCTCTATCTTTCAAAAGATTGACTTTGAGAAAAAATGGTTTAAGAAACCTTTCATTTTTAAAGACTTATCTATAGACACCCCACACGAGTATGTTTGATTAAAACAATATTTTTCAGTTTCAGTTTCATTCAGCCCCCCTTCATTTTTATTTTTTTAATTTTTGTATTAAAGTCTAAAAGCGGTCAATAGAATACATCTGCCTACCAAGTACCAAATGTGTAGTCTTAATAGTTTTGGAATAAAGTGGCTGTGACATACGGACGGACGGACAGACAGACAGACAGACAGACATGCAGACTTGACGAATCTATAAGGGTTCCGTTTTTTGTCAGTCGGCTACGGAACCTTAAAAAGTAGGGGCCACCGACCGCACGTGTCTGCCGCGCGCTTCAGCTACCTTTGTAGCCGCTACTACCATCAAGTGGCAGCGTTTGTGGCTGTCGCATGTGGCTCGTGTGCGACCACGCTAAGATTGTCAGTACCACGTCGTTATTTTAAACGTTTCTGTGGATCATACCACCGATTTCAGACCCAGAGGTTGTTGACTTGTTCTTAGTCCGCCTGGCTAGATAGCTACCACCATCTTATCTATGTCTAACGTCATAACAATGATGTTTTCAGCATTATTGTGTACCGGCAGTTAGAGATAAGATAGCCAGTTCCTCAGTGATTGAGGATTCCGGGAGTAAAGCGCTTCCACCTTCCGCCTTATCACCACTTACATGGCCCGCTATTATTTCTCGGCTGCTTGCAAGTACAACGAGTGAGATAGAAGATGGCTTTGCCACTTATCATCAGGTAGATGAAGGCTAAGTACTACCCCGTTGTGTATAAAAAAACACACAAAATAAATATTTGACACTAAAAAGCTACGGGGTATTCTTTAATTTTCCGCATGGATTACATGATGTTTTCCCGCGGGAATGTGATATTTTCTGGGATTAAAAGTATGCGTGGCCGTTATGCTACTCTCCAGCTCCCAAACTATCCCCATACCGAAATTCACGTCGATCCGTTGCCCCGTTTTGACATGATAGACGGACAAACAGAGAAACAAACACTTTCACATTTTATCTCGAATAAAAACCAACCATCTAAAAGTAACAAGTAATTTTAAGAGAAAAGATTATCTAACTTCAAATACAAATAGCACGCTAAATTGTTGTTCTCCCGCCGTCCAGTCAGTCATTACCAAGCTTGCGGTACACCGGAAGTACATTATTTTCACGCTCAAAGGACGTGAAAAATTTGCATAATGGCGCGTCAGAAGGGCTGTGTAAATCTAGACAAACAAAGGAAATGAGAAATTAGGGTAATTTGTCTTTTCATATTTTAATAAAACATTGCAATTTTTTTTTAGCTTCTGATTGTCTAATGTAACAAATTAAAAATTAAAATGTAATAACACTTTGTAAAACCTCTGATTTACTGATTTATGACGACCGATTTGGAGGAGGGATAGGATACCTGCCTTCTGCGCCAGAGGTCTCGGGTTCGATTCCTGAACAAGACAAATGTCTTGGTCTGGGTGTTCTCTATGTATAATATGGGCGTTTGTGCACTACACTGAATTTTACCGATCCGGCGGCGGTCCGTTTTTTTCCGGACCGATATGGCAGCTATGAAAAACATATGGACGCTTGTGCACAACACTGAATTTTACCGTCCGTCATTTTACTTTTCCCCATTCCGGACCGTTTTTTTCCGTTCCGAGATGACGGCAATGAAAAACATATGTGCGCTTGTGCACTACACTGAATTTTACCGTCCGGAAAAAAACGTATGGTTCTATTTTAATCATAAATCACTACATAGTATAAAACAAAGTCGCTTCCCGTCTGTCTGTCCCTATATATGCTTAAATCTTTAAAACTACGAAACAGATTTTCATGCGGTTTTCACTAATAGGTAGCGTAGTTTTTCAGGAAGGTTTTAATATATAATTTATGAAAGTTTTGTGTAAATTGGTAGAAATATAACGATAATTGTCGAAAGTGCCGGCAAACGGCAAGCCGCCCGGGAGCTTTCAGCAAAAACGCTGCCTAATCCTTTCGAGGTTTAAAAAAATAATGCATGTTGGGATTTCCTCTTCAATAGATCTACAAAAAAGTCTGCGTTAGTATAATAATATGTCTATCTTTTAAGGACAGCATATTATAGCCATATTATCTCTTAAAAAATGGTTATGAATAATGCGGTAATTTGGAAAGCTATTTAAACAGATATAGTATTAACCCTTATCAATCTAAATACGTTAGTTGCTTTAAGCATTTCATGCACATTATTTTACTCTTTTACACCATATAATTTAAATTAATATCTTAGGAATTATCGCAAATAAATGAACGCACGCCAAAAAAATTAAGCGCCTTTCTCGATTGACGACCGATTTGGCGCAGGAGTAGGCTACCCACCTTCTGCGCCAGTGGTCTCGGGTTCGATTCCCGAACAAGACAAATATTTCTGTGCATGAACATGTCTATTTGTCTTGGTCTGGGTGTTAACTATGTATAATATATGTATTTACAAACACAAAGTATTTACGTATATATTTATCCGTTATCAAGTTTTCCATGATACAGTATGGGCTTAGATAATTGGTGTGAATGTAAGAAGTTATTTATTTATTACTAGCTTTCCGCCCGCGGCTTCGCCCGCGTGGACTACACGACGTTATCCCGCGGGAATGTGATACTTTTCCGGGATAAAAAGTAGCCTATGTTCCTCTCCAGGCTACAAAGTATCTATGTCCCAAATTTCAGCCAAATCCGTTCAGCCGTTTTGGCGTGATTGAGTAACAAACATCAAAACATCTAAACATCCAAACATCTAAACTTTCACATTTATAATATTAGTAGGATTATTCCCTTTATTTCATTTTAAATACTTACAAAATTATATTTCTAAACATTAAATTATTATTATTATTTCTCACCAATAACACGTAATATATCCAGCATCAAAAATATGGATTTTGAAATTTTTGTTTGTCTGTCTTTCGTCCGTGTTTCACGCAAAAACTACTAAGCGGATTTTGATGAAACTTTTTTGTTATATAGCTAGCTGTAGACATTCGATAGTGGTTAAAAAAAATTTTTTCATCCTGCCTCAATTAATTGAGATTTCGGTAAAATGACCCTGTCAGGTACCTTTCACTGATAAGAGGATGTACCCAAAATTCTTTCTATCTTCTACGTCTTCGTACATAAAGCAATAAAGCAAGTAATTGCTGTCGTTCCCAGGAACTCATTATTCCTCTCGTCTAAAACGCGTCCGTAGAGTGTAGTTTCAAAGAGATCACTGCGCTGCCCCGGCCAGTAAAAAACCGGACAAGTGCACAAGCCAATCATCCGTGTTTTTCATGCCACGCCGGTCCGTAAAAAACTGGACCGCCGGATCGGTAAAATTCAGTGTAGTTCGGTTCGGTTCGGTTTTTCCGGACCGATATGGCAGCAATGAAAAACATATGGGCGCTTGTGCACCACACTGAATTTTACCGTCCGTCATTTTACTTTTCCCCATTCCGGACCGTTTTTTTCCGTTCCGAGATGACGGCAATGAAAAACATATGTACGCTTGTGCACTACAATGAATTTTACCGTCCGGAAAAAAACGGATGGTTGTATTTTAATCATAAATCACTACATAGTACAAAACAAAGTCGCTTCCCGTCTGTCTGTCCCTATATATGCTTAAATCTTTAAAACTACGAAACAGATTTTCATGCGGTTTTCACTAATAGGTAGCGTGGTTCTTCAGGAAGGTTTAAATATATAATTTATGAAAGTTTTGTGTAAATTGGTAGAAATATAACGATAATTGTCGAAAGTGCCGGCAAACGGCAAGCCGCCCGGGAGCTTTCAGCAAAAACGCTGCCTAATCCTTCCGAGGTTTAAAAAAAATGCATATTGGGATATTTCTCTTCTATAGATCTACAAAAAAGTCCGCGATAGCATATGTCTATCTTTTAAGGATAGCATATTATAGCCATATTATCTCTTAAAAAATGGTTACGAACAATGCGGTAATTTGGAAAACTATTTAAACGGATACAGTATTAACCCTTATCAATCTAAATACGTTAGTTGCTTTAAGCATTTTATGCACATTATTTTACTCTTTTACACCATATAATTTAAATGAATATCTTAGGAGTTATCGCAAATAAATTAACGCACGCCAAAATGAATTTAAGCGCCTTTCTCACCAATAACACGTAATATATCTAGCACCAAAAATATGGTTTTTGAAATTTTTGTTTGTCTGTCTGTCTGTCTGTTGTCCGTGTTTCACGCAAAAACTATTAAGCGGATTTTGATGAAACTTTTTTTTGTTATATAGCTAGCTGTAGACATTCGATAGTAGTTAAAAAATATTTTTTCATCCTGCCTCAATTTATTGTGATTTCGGTAAAATGACCCTGTCAGGTACCATTCACTGATAAGAGGATAAACCCAAAATTCTTTCTGTCTTCTACGTCTTAGTACATAAAGCAATAAAGCAAGTAATTGCCGACGTTCCAAGGAACTCATTATTCCTCTCGTTTAAAACGCGTCCGTAGAGTGTAGTTTCAAAGAGATCACTGCGCTGCCCCGGCCAGTAAAAAACCGGACAAGTGCACAAGCTAATCATCCGTGTTTTTCATGCCACGCCGGTCCGTAAAAACACGGATCGCCGGATCGGTAAAATTCAGTGGTAGTGCACAAACGCCCTATGGATGTATTTACAAAATATATTTATCCGGTATCTAGTTTCCGTAAAACAGTTTCTTAATGAAAACTACTTATGAGCTAAATAATTGATGTAATTGTAAGAAATTTATTATTATTATTATTTAATGTATCTTTTTATTTATTTTTGATCATTGAAAGTGGCAGTGTTTGTTTGCAGATTTTTTCCGAAAATTATCAAATATGACAGTCATATTACAATACATCGTAATATCATCACGTACAATGGGTAATATCACGTCGAGACACTAGGCTATAATATAGGTACTTACTAACAATGAGAAAAAAAACCCTAGAAAAACGATGTAACTACCGACTAATAGACTATGTTCACACAATCATACAAACAGGCCTACAATTACAAGATTAACGACAATAGATGTCTCAAAAAAATTAAGAACCTATATAACGAAGGTCGGTATTTATAATGTAATTAGGAATATGTACTTACGTACATTATTGTAATGTCATCGCAATAAGCTGTAGTCGGTGCACCAATTATGTACGCCCACTTGGTGTCGAATCTCTGTACCTTTGATAGGTAACTATTGCTTACTGATCCTAAATTTTGATTGTGTCAGTATAGAATCGTTATGGAACCTGCATAAGGGCACATGTTTTATCATTTTTGAACAGTTTTAGAAATATAATTGTGGGGTAATTAGGAATAATGAAATCATAAATGTAACGAAGCATTTAATTCACATAAAAAATAACAACCTCTTTATATTTTCACTATACTCGTATTGTTTAGAAAGGTTTCGAAGAAAATACGAAATACATAAATGAAAAGTTTACCACAATAATTGAGGACCAGAAAAGCCAATACTTAAATAAGCTTTTCACATCCATTTAATTCCTATTTTATTGTATATTACTGTCATGAGTATAAAGTAAATTCAGCTTAATGATTTCCCATGTAAAGAATTAAGCACAATCTCATCACTAACACTATTAACGGGCAAACATTCTCTTGTAATCTTTAAGCCCTAAAACCCAACTTTCTAGAACCAAGTGGAAAGTATTTCTAACATCGAAGTATTCAGACCGCTCGACCTATGGCGCTCTAATATTTTACGTAACGTTTATCGTAACGAGCCGCATACCGTTAAAAAGTTAATCGTTAACAATGTAATAATGTCGATAAATCGTTTCGATGATAATTATACGCGCAATTACAAGGGCGTAAGTGCGCCGAGCGTACGCCCTTCGCTTAGGCTGCGCTACACATGAGCGTCTAAAAAGCATTTTAAGGCGATACTCGGAAAAAATGTGCTGAAGCGAGATAGCAATGAGAAAACGACGCGCGCGGGAGCGAGACCGATTTTGCAGATTAGGCAAAAAAAACACAAAATCACGTCGTATTAAAAAAACTACAGCGATTTTTAAAAAAATGCTTCTATACGATCCTCAATATTATTGGTGTCCACTAATTAAACCAATTTCCAATAGTGTAAGTAACCCCATTTAAGAATAATCTTCTCTTTTCGTATTTTTAGAGGTCTTTTCGAAAAGAAAAAGTGTCGAGGCAAAATCATAAAATCGTGTTTTTGGAACTATACGATTCTAGATAAAGGTATGAAGAAATATATATCTTATTGTCAGATTTGTAACAACTGTAACCGTCCTATAGTTTTAAATCAAAAAGTCCATATTTTTCCGAGTAGCGCCTTAAACTATCGTTGTCATTAGCATAGCAGTAATAACTATTTTGACGACCAATTTGGCGCCAGAGGTACGGATATCTGACTTCTGCGCTAGAGGTCCCAGGTTCGATTCCCGGACAAGACAAATATTTGTGTGTATCACTGATTAATAAACGGACAAGCTCTAAACTATGTAATTCTTAACTCTCATTGAAAATAATTTACTCTAAAGATATACGTAATTACGTAGTTGAATTACCAAAGGTTAGTAGAAACTAGAGAATCGAGTCAAAAGTTCACGGGACCTTTAGTTTATTAGTTTAGTGTGTGTTTTGAATTGGATGTAGACAACAATGCTCCCGATCCCGATGAAATACAGTTGGCGTCGAAATAAAACAAAAAATTAATATGTGCATGTATTTGGCGACCAATTTGGCGCAGGGGTAGGATACCTGCCTTCTGCGCCGGAGGTTTTGGGTCCGATTCCCGAACAAGACAAATATTTGTGTGCATGAACATGACTATTTGTCTTGGTCTGGGTGTTAAGTATGTATATTAAGTATGTATTTACAAAAAAAAGTATATAATAATATGTATATTTATCCGTTATCAACGTTTCCATAACACAGTTTCTTAATGATAACTACTTGAGCTAGATAATTGGTGTGATTGTAAGTAATTTATTATTTATTTATTTTGTATGTACAGTCGAACCCATTGAATTGAATTCTTTCCGACAAATATTGAAACTCAAATATGATCCTATATGTCGCACCAAGCGCTACTCAGCATCTTTTATATTGCGCACAGCAAAGGAGTGCAACTCCCTCCCTGCTGCGTCTGTATTACCGAGTACTTATAACCCGACCACCTTCAAAGCAAGGGTGAATAGGCACCTTCTGGGTTAACTCGCTCCATCGTAGATCCTGTCTGAGCCCATGGGCTTAATTGGGTTCAAGAGCAACCCCATTAAAAGTTTAAAAAAAATATTGAAATTCAAACTTGTTGACGTTGACACTGACTAACCTTTATAGTTTTGACGCTTTCAAACAAATGGTTAGCAAAATGGGTCATAATTCAATTGGTTTGATTGTACTTCACCCAATAAACGAAAAGGAATGAGGCTTTAGTTATCCTTTTGCCCTGTTTGCGACGACGCCCTTATAGCTCATAATTACATCGACAAGTTTGTACGAAATTGCAAGTTATACTATGGAAGTTGTAAAGCTCTAATAATGGCGCTCTAAGTGGTCCTTATCTTAACAACCGCACGTCCAGCCGGCAATGGAACGAGACGTAAAGAATGGCTATGTGAAAATTATTCCCTGTCGTCGTACTTGTGACTTTTTGGCCTTAAGCACACAGTATAGATGTACATCTACACTAATATTATAAACAAGTAATGTTTGTTACTTTGTTTGTAGTGATCTCTGAAACTGCTGAACCGATTTTGATAACTCTTTCACCAGTAGAGAGCTACATTAAGGCTATGTCGATATTCCCGGGTAAAACCGCAATGTGCAGCTAGGTACCTATGTAAAAAAAAATAACGAAAATTTCAAAAAAAAATTGAAATTAGTTTAATTGAAAATAAATGCAATTAAATTAACAAAAATGTTGCCTTTTTTTATATAAAAAAAACAATATACAAAAAAGAACAAGAGGTCTCATCTCAAGTATTAGTTAGCAAAGGATGAATGTATTCGTTTTCCCTTTCTAATTGTACTTGAGAAGAGATCTCCACTTGAGTGTCGTTCTTTGATACGGGCCTAGGAGGATACAATACTTGCTGATCTGTCCGTATGTAGGTTTGCTTGTTTACCAGTTCACTTTTACGCAAATACCAGCCACTCTTGAACAAAGTTGCATTGGCATAAATTGAGTCAATGACAAACGTTAATAGTAAGGACTTTACTGCAAGGGGATAAGGTTCACTGATTCAATACATATTTGACATTAATTTAATAACTGGATATTGGAATTTCTTTCAAGAGTAAGGGGACTGATTAGACTACAGGGCGGATGAATACCTTAGGATAGGTTAATCAATTGCAGGCAGCGAAATCTCTTCGAGTTATAATATCCCGTTACATCCTCACATGAAGTCTCGGACCGCTGCGCTGCTGCCGCGCTGTTTACTCGTACGTAACTCGTATGTATTGTATAATAATAATTGTTCGGAAAAGATCGACATTTCTGAACGCATCCCTAACGTCACGTCAAATTGACATTAGCTGTCACTTGAAGTTGACAGCACTTGATTGGAATTCTTGTAAGAAAAATGTCGGAATAATTTTGCTGATTTGTTAAAAACCGCTCGCGTTGAATATGCCTGGCATATCGAGTTTGAATTGAATCCTGAATTATCCTTGTGATCCCGTTTTGTACGACCAAGATTTTGACGCCATCCAACATCGGGCCGGTCGCGGTGCTTTGAAAGATAACCTTTTCCACCACGCGTTGTTGTCGGGACAATATATCTTAATAAGCAAGCCCAGCGTGTGTTATTGTGTATGGGACGCCCAATGTTTTGGGACCCTGTGTGGTGTTTGTTTTGTGAGTAAGGTGACGAATTGGTAAGGTCTGCAGAAGAAGAAGGAATATCGGATGGGGGCGCGCCCTCTCCCTCCGCTGCCCAGGAGACTTTCGACACCACCGACCCGTATGTAAAATCACCTTACTTCACATTAAGTCGCTGTGTATCGCAGTTTCAATTGTTCAGTTACATCCCGGCTGAAACCAAGTTTTTGTCCGGAGTCTATATTAGTAATACAAACGCTTCCACTGCGCTATGCCAGCCCCGCGGGTCTAGGCAGGGGTGTACTGAACATTGTTTGGTAGCAGAGCGTAGTTTGAAGGCCTGAGAGGCCCACGCCAAAACTTTGTCTATTAATCAGTGCCGTTTTGATGACCATCTGGTCCGGACTGGATTAATTTGTACTTGTAAATGGTAATTAACTTGCATTTGAAAAGTAAAGGGCATTCCTTTTGTTCAGTACACCCCTGCCTATACCGCGGAATCAGCTGGCGCAGTGGAAGATTTATCATGAGTAGACTCCGGACAAAAACTAGGTTTCAGCGGGGATGTAACTGAACAATTGGACTGCGATACACAGCGACTTAATTTAAATTGTGAAGTAAGGTGAATTTTACATACGGTCTGTGCTGTAGAAAGTCCCTGGGCAGCGTGGGGATGGGGCGCGCGCCCCTGGTTCCTCCCTTTTCTTCTGCAGACCTTACCAATTCGTCACCTTACTCACAAAACCAACACAACACAACGGTCCCAAGACACTGGGCGCTTCAGCACTACACGATAACACACGCGGGGCTTGCTTATCAAGATATATTGTCCCGACAACAACGCGTGTGGTAGAAAGTTGTCTTTCAAAAGCATCCGCGACCGGCCACTCCAGAGATGGCGTCAAAATCCTGGTCGTACAACACGGGATCAGATAGATAATTTAAGATTCAATTCAAGCTCGATATGCCAGGCATATTCAACGCGAGCGGTTTTTAACAATTCAGCAAAATTAAACCGACATTTTTTCTCCAAGCATTTCAATCAAGTGTCACTGTCAACTTCAAATGACAGCTAATGTCAATTTGACGTGACATTAGAGATGCGTTCAGAAACGTCGATTTTTTCCGAACATCCCCCCGCCCCGGACCGTTAAGAACGGTACGTCAATCTACGGGTAATCGGGAGAGCCCACTAACTGCTCTCTTCAAAACCGAATCTCGAACCAAAACCTCAGCAAAACGAGGAACTCCGTCAGTTCCGGGGTAGAGTTTAACAATGCGCCCCCTTCGCCAACATAGGGGCGGCAGGTTAGCATCCTTAATCAACACGAGGTCGCCAGTCTGGGGTGGGGTGGTTTTATCTGTCCACTTCACGCGCTGTTGTAGGATATGCAAATACTCCATCGACCAACGTGCCCAGAAGTTTTGGGACATCTGTTTCAAAAGTTGGTATCGCGACAAACGATGGGATCCTACATCCTGAATCGGATATTCAGGCAAAGCCAAAAGGGGCTGTCCGATCAAGAAATGACCTGGGGTCAACGCTTCCAGGTCATTCGGGTCCGAAGACAACGGGCACAAGGGTCGCGAGTTGAGGACGGCCTCAATTTTACAAAATACCGTATCAAGTTCCTCAAACGTGAGAATAGTTTCTCCAATCACGCGACGCAAGTGTGTCTTGGCAGCCTTTACACAAGCTTCAAAAATTCCTCCCCAGGTCGGACAAGCGGGAGGGCTAAACTTCCAGATTATCCCACGCCGGGAGAGGGTGGTTCCAATGTCTATTTTATTATCAACAAAAAACTTAACTACTTCCTTAAGATAATTACACGTTCCCTTATAATTAGTACCACAATCGGAACGTATCAATGTCGGCAGTCCTCTACGGGAAACAAATCTGCTCAAGGCGGCGACAAAGGCTTCGGTAGACAATTCCGAGACAATTTCCAAATGGACAGCCTTGGTGGACAAACACACAAACACGCACAAGTACGCCTTATAGGTTTTAGCATTACGCAGTCTCGAAGCCTTTACAGTAAAGGGACCGGCGAAGTCGGTGGCGACTCCGGCAAAAGCTCTACATTCCGTGACGCGATCAGCAGGCAAATCACCCATCTGGGGCTGCATGGTCGCGGCCTTCAATCGATAACAAGGCAGGCAACGGAAAACCACAGTGCGAATGGCTCGACGAGCAGACAAAATCTAAAATTCACGCTGCAAAATGGCCAACAAAGCATTACAGCCAGCATGTTGTGCATTCACATGGCGATCTGTTATTATCAGTTGAGTCAAATGTCCGGCTTTAGGTAGCAAAAGGGGGTGACGAGCTCCATACGGCAGGTTCGCATTTCGAAGTCTTCCGCCGACTCGCAAAAGCCCACTCTCGTCCAGGAAGGGATTCAATCGCGATACCGCGCCCTTCAACTTGCGACGGCCTAAACGCAAAATTTCAATCTCGGACTCAAAACTATCAGCTTGTACTCTCCGGACCCAAAACAAGAGCGCGTCCCTACGCTCGTCCGGAGTGAGAACCGACGAATCACGCCTCGCGCGTGGGTTTCTGCAATTGTACACAAAACGTCTGATCCAAGCGGTAACACCAAGCAGCTTCTGTAAGGAGCTGTACCGATCCAACAACAAATCCTTTTCCCCGGCGGGGTTAGTCTCCAGGACGCATGCCCGCATATCAGGAACGGCTACGTTCGACAACGCTGGAGAGGGCGGCCACTCCGACTCAGGCCGCATCAACCACTGTGGGCCCCACCAGAGGGGGTGGTTAATTAGGGTTGGGGCTACACAACCCCGAGACGCACAATCCGCGGGATTCATGGTTCCCGGCACGTGTCTCCAAATCAACTCGATGTCGGAATTACAAATCTGCGACACTCGATTGGCCACAAACACGTCCAAGGTGTGCGCCGGAGCCTTCAACCAACAAAGGACGACCTGACTGTCCGTCCAAGCATAAACCTCTTGTATCTTAATAGATCGACCTAATGTGAGCCATACGTGGTTCAACAAACGCATTAGGAGGGCAGCTCCACACAATTCCAACCTCGGGATCGTATGACGAGTCCGAAGGGGAGCGACTTTGCTTTTCGCTATCACCAGATGCACAGCAACAACTCCGTCAACAGTAACGGTGCGGAGGTACACGGCCGCAGCAAATCCACGTTCGGAGGCATCGGAAAAGCCGTGAAGAGTAACTTTACAATTTTCAGAAGGGAGGAATAGCCTCGGCAAATGCACTTCATTAATCTCGGGGAGGGATGAAACGAAGCTCGACCAATCTCGAAGTAACTCGTCCGAGAGGGGTTCATCCCACGACACACCCGAAGCCCATAACCGTTGCAAGAAACACTTGGCCATAAACAGCACGGGGCAAATCCACCCATTGGGGTCAAAGGTACGTGCGACAGTAGACAATACTAAACGCTTGGTCCAGACTTTCGGTGGTCGTAAATCCACACAATAAGTGAAAGTGTCAGAGACCGGTTTGTACTGTACGCCAAGGACGGTCACCACAAGGGGATTATCAACATTTTCGAATAGGTGGGGGTCCTGCTGGTGCTCTTCGGGCAAACCTACCAGTACATCAGGCGAGTTGGATATCCATTTCCTCAACTCGTAACCTCCCGACTTCAAAAGGGCGGTGAGTTCGTCTCTCAGGACAATCGCCTCTGAGACAGATGAGGCGCCCGTGCAAATGTCATCCACATAGACGTCACTGGCCAAAATGGCGGAGGCGCGAGGGTATCTCAAGCGCTCCTTCTCGGCCAACTCCAACAAAGAACGAATCGCAACAAACGGGCTCGAAGCCAAACCGTACGTATTCGTATTCAATTCATAAATCAACAAGGGGTCCCTAGGACTCTCTCTCCACAAAATCAATTGGTACCTCCTATCCTCTGGATGGATGACCGTTTGTCTGAACATCATCCGGATGTCAGTCATAAATACAATTTGGTGCCGCCGGAAGTTGGTCAAAATGTCTGAGATCCCCGTGTGCAGCTTGGGACCTACATGCAGACACTGGTTCAAGGACGCTCCAGTAGAGGTGGGAGCCGAACCGTCAAAGACCACCCGAATCTTTCCGGATTTCAAAACGGCGTGGTGCGGCAAAAAGAAGTGCTCAACGGAGCGCCAATCCAAATCGCTCACGGACATGTGCCCTAACTCCTCATACTCCCGCATGAATTCAACATACTTCTGGCGGAAGACCGGATCCTTGCTCATGCGACGCTCCATCGCCACTAGCCTACGTTCCGCTAGCGGTCGGGATTCGCCCAGAGGAGGTCGGCCGGCACGAAAGGGGAGACGGGTGATCAAACGACCAGAGCGGAGGCGACCAGTGTTATTCTGGTAATACAACTCGCATTCATCCGCTACTGGGTCTACCCGCGGGGCTGGTGGAGGTTCCTCAACCTCCCAAAACTTCTGCACCACTTCGGAGAGAGACACATTAAAAACAAGACCGCGATCCTCATCAAGGGAATCCAAAACGCGGCGAGCAGGGCCCATCACAACTGTACCGAGTGTCGTCTGCAGAGCTACCAAGCCATCTGGCTGCAAAACTCGCTTCCCCGTCAACAAAACTCGCCCCAGGACATCGGCTCCAAGGAGAGCATCAATCGGGCCTGGGCGGAAGAAATTTGGATCGGCGAGTGGGGAATCAGACACCAAAGACAACATACTCAGTCCCAAGTCAACTGAAGGTTGACGGCCAACAACTGTGTCCAACACAATCGCCGAGGTCTCAATGCCTGGCGTGGACTTATTACGTGATGTAAATGTGAAGTCAACATGCCCTAACAACCCGGGGACTTTCACATCGCCAACACCTCTCACGCCTTCCGTGTGGGGGTGCACCTTGAGGCCCAACCGCCTAACTAACCAAGATGACACAACACACCCGGAATCCAACAAGGCGCGAACTTCCACAAGGTCGCCATTCAATCCCCTGACAAGCACAGAGGCCGTGGGCAACAAAACGGTCTCTGGAGGGGTGGCTACAATCGACCGTAAACACGTTGATTGCTAGTATGTGGGGTCCCCAGACGTCCCCCCATGGTAAGGGGGTCGCTCATAGCGATCCAGTGGGTCCCATCCTCCCACATACTGCCTACGTCCAATTCGCCCGGTATCAGGCGGGTTATATCTCCCGGCCCCTTGAAGACGGGGCGGGCGCCGCTCCAAACGCGGGTATTCGGCGAGCGGCGGCGAGAATCGGTGCCTAGCATCCACCGTGTACGTCGCCCCATAGTCGCGGGGGCACGGTGACCGATTTTCAGAAGGGGGGTCCCGGGGACCCCCGGCTGTGCGAGGCTCAACACGTTGCGGGGGGCTTCTACGACCTCCCGCAACGCTCGCAAAATCGAACCCCCTAGTCGGGGACCGATTTCCCATGGGGGGGTCCGTGGGACCCCCGCCCGTGCGAGGCTCAAAACGTCGCGGGGGGCCTCTACGACCTCCGGCAACGCTCGCATAACTCATCCCCATCCTTGGGGATCGGTTTCCCATGGGGGGGTCCCTGGGACCCCCGCCCGTTTGAGGGTCCAAACGTGGCGGAGAGCGTCTGGGGCCACTCTGGTGGCCACTAGAACTGCTGCGGGATGCAAACACCGCGGGGGGTCCGAGACCCCCACCCATACGAGGTGATCCTGCAGCGACGCGCTGCGGCGCTCCGCCGCCCTCTGGGCTGTTCATGCAGAGGAGGGGATGGTGGTTGCCCTTACAAAAGCTGCATGGGTGCGCTTGGGTACATTCGCGCTGCATGTGCAGGCCCAAGCACGAGTAGCACCATGTCCGTTGTCGCGCGATCGCACGACGGCCTTGGACGCGCTGGTCGAGGAACTTATCACAACGGGTCGTGCTGTGACCCGGTTCCCGACAGTACAAGCAGCGGGCGGTCTCCTGGACGGCGGCATAGCGGCCGGGCGCGCGAGGGGCCATACGCCCCCTACGGGGGGGTCCGGTGGGGGATCTACTCTGTGGCACAGGTCGTTCGGGTCCCATAGGACCGGCCAGAGAGGAATTATCTGCCAGTCTACTCTCTCCTTCCAGGAACGTCAAGAGGTCCGAGAAGGGTGGCAGATAAGTCGCACTATCCCCACCATACTGCTGCTCAAAACGGACCTTAACAGAGTCCGGCAACTTTCCCAGGACAATGTGCAGTAACAAAAACGACCACTGCTCCACTGGGAGTTTTAAGTTTTTTAATGCGTTGTATGCAACCAACAGCGGATTCAACAAAGTCACTCTCAAGTGCATCACGCTGGCAACGCGGGGTAAATTCAAAATGGCGGCAACATGGTTGTCCGCCAGGCGTCGTACGTTCTGGTACCGACGGGCAATCAAATCCCTAGCAATAGGGTAGTTTTCATCCGAGGGGGCCAAATGTTGAACCGATTCAAGGGCCTCCCCTTCCAACACGGATAACAAATAAGCTAACTTCTGGCCCTGGGTCAAATCATCCCGGGCATGTACCAGACTATCAAAAATATTAATAAAGCCCTCCCAGTCCTCTAGACGACCAGCAAAACGCCTTAGGTCTAAGGGGGCCAATCTAGCAAATAGAGGGGGCATACTCTTAGATGTGACCGGGGACGGGCTCGGTTCATTCTCTCTTGCCACTTGCAAAGGTCGAGCCACCTGGGTAATTCTGTCCGCAAAATCATAACACTGGTCCACATCCAAACCGACTTCTTGTCGCATTTCCACCTCGGCCTCAACAGTCCTTTCCAAAAATAAGGCATACTGCTCATCAACAACAGCCAAACGTATGGGCAGATCTACGTATCTGTTCAACAAGGCCTCCGTCCTATCCGGTCGATCCAACAATGCGACCGCAGAAGCTAACCACCGTAACTCAGAACGTATTTTGGCTTTAGCAGAGGAGGCCGTCATTGTAACGTCACAAATTTATCAACAAAACCAACAAATTCAAAATATTCACTATAACACAAAATCTCCAATATTTGGAGGTTATTAATAACCACAAAATTCCAATATTACAACAACAAAGTATTTATAATGACACAAACTCTTAAATATTTGGAGGTTATCAGAAAACAACAAAACTCACTGACTATTGAAATTCACTTCATTGAAATTCACTCAAAATCACTGACTATTGAAATTCACTTGGATATCAACACAACAACAAGTTAATTTTAATTATTTCAAAGCACAAGTTTCAATGAGTTTCAATGTGTAAACCATGTCCCAAATCATTTAAGTTTCACTAAGTATTGAGTGCAAACTTATTAGCTAACCTTTTATTAGCTATTATTTAGCAACTTGTCAATATTCACAACTCAAATTTGCTAACAAAACTGAATAATAATTATTATGAACAAAGAAAGGCATCTGTTTACATTTTGGAACTTCAATACATGACAATTAATTACAAGACATGGAACCAATAACAAAGGAATGCCCTTTACTTTTCAAATGCAAGTTAATTACCATTTACAAGTACAAATTAATCTAGTCCGGACCAGATGGTCATCAAACGGCACTGATTAATGGACAAAGTTTTGGCGTGGGCCTCTCAGGCCTTCAAACTACGCTCTGCTACCAAGAAATGTTCAGTACACCCCTGCCTATACCGCGGAATCAGCTGGCGCAGTGGAAGATTTATCATGAGTAGACTCCGGACAAAAACTAGGTTTCAGCGGGGATGTAACTGAACAATTGGACTGCGATACACAGCGACTTAATTTAAATTGTGAAGTAAGGTGAATTTTACATACGGTCTGTGCTGTAGAAAGTCCCTGGGCAGCGTGGGGATGGGGCGCGCGCCCCTGGTTCCTCCCTTTTCTTCTGCAGACCTTACCAATTCGTCACCTTACTCACAAAACCAACACAACACAACGGTCCCAAGACACTGGGCGCTTCAGCACTACACGATAACACACGCGGGGCTTGCTTATCAAGATATATTGTCCCGACAACAACGCGTGTGGTAGAAAGTTGTCTTTCAAAAGCATCCGCGACCGGCCACTCCAGAGATGGCGTCAAAATCCTGGTCGTACAACACGGGATCAGATAGATAATTTAAGATTCAATTCAAGCTCGATATGCCAGGCATATTCAACGCGAGCGGTTTTTAACAATTCAGCAAAATTAAACCGACATTTTTTCTCCAAGCATTTCAATCAAGTGTCACTGTCAACTTCAAATGACAGCTAATGTCAATTTGACGTGACATTAGAGATGCGTTCAGAAACGTCGATTTTTTCCGAACACCTTTGTTATTGGTTCCATGTCTTGTAATTAATTGTCATGTATTGAAGTTCCAAAATGTAAACAGATGCCTTTCTTTGTTCATAATAATTATTATTTAGTTTTGTTAGCAAATTTGAGTTGTGAATATTGACAAGTCGTTGCTAAATAATAGCTAATAAAAAGTTGTCCTAAAAAGGCTTGGGTACTTAATAAGTTTGCACTCAATACTTAGTGAAACTTAAATGATTTAAGACATTATTTACACATTGAAACTTATTGAAACTTGTGCTTTGAAATAATTAAAATTAGCTTGTTGTATGTTGATATCCAAGTGAATTTCAATAGTCAGTGATTTGTTTGAACTGAATAACTTTTGACTTATAAAGTCAAAGTTAGTTTGTGTCTAAGTTATAACCTCTTGAGAGTTAGAGTTATAATTATATACTTGAGTTTTGTTGTTTTCTGATAACCTCCAAATATTTAAGAGTTTGTGTCATTATAAATACTTTGTTGTTGTAATATTGGAATTTTGTGGTTATTAATAACCTCCAAATATTGGAGATTTTGTGTTATAGTGAATATTTTGAATTTGTTGTTTTTGTTGATAAATTTGTGACGTTACAATGACGGCCTCCTCTGCTAAAGCCAAAATACGTTCTGAGTTACGGTGGTTAGCTTCTGCGGTTGCATTGTTGGATCGACCGGATAGGACGGAGGCCTTGTTGAACAGATACGTAGATCTGCCCGTACGTTTGGCTGTTGTTGATGAACAGTATGCCTTATTTTTGGAAAAGACTGTTGAGGCCGATGTGGAAATGCGACAAGAAGTCGGTTTGGATGTGGACCAGTGTTATGATTTTGCGGACAGAATTACCCAGGTGGCTCGACCTTTGCAGGTGGCAAGAGAGAATGAACCGAGCCCGTCCCCGGTCACATCTAAGAGTATGCCCCCTCTATTTGCTAGATTGGCCCCCTTAGATTTAAGGCGTTTTGCTGGTCGTCTAGAGGACTGGGAGGGCTTTATTAATATTTTTGATAATCTCGTACATGCCCGGGATGACTTGACCCAGGGCCAGAAGTTGGCTTACTTGTTATCCGTGTTGGAAGGGGAGGCCCTTGAATCGGTTCAACATTTGGCCCCCTCGGATGAAAACTACCCTATTGCTAGGGATTTGATTGCCCGTCGGTACCAGAACGTACGACGTCTGGCGGACAACCATGTTGCCGCCATTTTGAATTTACCCCGCGTTGCCAGCGTGATGCACTTGAGAGTGGCTTTGTTGAATCCGCTGTTGGTTGCCTACAACGCATTAAAAAACTTAAAACTCCCAGTGGAGCAGTGGTCGTTTTTGTTACTGCACATTGCCCTGGGAAAGTTGCCGGACTCTGTTAAGGTCCGTTTTGAGCAGCAGTATGGTGGGGATAGTGCGACTTATCTGCCACCCTTCTCGGACCTCTTGACGTTCCTGGAAGGAGAGAGTAGACTGGCAGATAATTCCTCTCTGGCCGGTCCTATGGGACCCGAACGACCTGTGCCACAGAGTAGATCCCCCACCGGACCCCCCCGTAGGGGGCGTATGGCCCCTCGCGCGCCCGGCCGCTATGCCGCCGTCCAGGAGACCGCCCGCTGCTTGTACTGTCGGGAACCGGGTCACAGCACGACCCGTTGTGATAAGTTCCTCGACCAGCGCGTCCAAGGCCGTCGAGCGATCGCGCGACAACGGACATGGTGCTACTCGTGCTTGGGCCTGCACATGCAGCGCGAATGTACCCAAGCGCACCCATGCCGCTTTTGTAAGGGCAACCACCATCCCCTCCTCTGCATGAACAGCCCAGAGGGCGGCGGAGTGCCGCAGCGCGTCGCTGCAGGATCACCTCGTATGGGTGGGGGTCTCGGACCCCCCGCGGTGTTTGCATCCCGCAGCAGTTCTAGTGGCCACCAGAGTGGCCCCAGACGCTCTCCGCCACGTTTGGAGCCTCAAACGGGCGGGGGTCCCAGGGACCCCCCCATGGGAAACCGATCCCCAAGGATGGGGATGAGTCATGCGAGCGTTGCCGGAGGTCGTAGAGGCCCCCCGCGACGTTTTGAGCCTCGCACGGGCGGGGGTCCCACGGACCCCCCCATGGGAAATCGGTCCCCAACTAGGGGGTTCGATTTTGCGAGCGTTGCTGGAGGTCGTAGAAGCCCCCCGCAACGTGTTGAGTCTCGCACAGCCGGGGGTCCCCGGGACCCCCCTTCTGAAAATCGGTCACCGCCCAACTAGCAAAATCAGTTCTTATAGCTATCTTCAAGACTACTTCTAACCTCTCTTATAAGAAACTTGTAGTATGCTACAAACCTGGATTTGGGCGCAGTTACAGGAGCTATTATTTCTGTAATTATCTTATAACCAGCTTAAAGAATGTCACTAAGCCCTATAGCATACTTGAGTAAGCGTTCGCGAAAAGCAATTGCTTCTATTATAATCTAAGACTAAACAATTACAAGCACAAACGCTCTTATTATTATATTACACAAGTATCTTACTAATGCAATCTAGTTTATAGTGTAATTAGCTAATGTATTTAGAAGTAAATTTTATATGTTAATATTGTTCCTTGTTATTTTGTGATTAAAGTTAAATTGTATACGTAAACACACTTGCTTTTATTATAGAAATAACAATACATTGTAGTAAGTATTTGTAATTAAGTACCTATGTGAATGGGAGGATGGGGAATTAATTTTTACTGTAAATATGTACAGTAATTTGGTTAGTTTCACCAATGCCCCTCGAAAATAAGCACATAGTTCAATGTTGTAAAAATTTTATTTAATCAAATTCTTATATATATCCGCCATGTTTTAAAATTGCACTGCATTAAGTACTTTGTAGAACCATTATAGGTAAATTAGTGCTTGTAGTAGTTTTGGTCCAGATAACTCTTCTCCATTTTGAAACAAATTAGGGTTCCCTGAAATCTATTTACACTAATGTTTTTATTCACTTTTTTAGGACTCATTTATTAGAGAATTCATTCATTCATTTGAAATGGTGTTCTTCTTTCCAATGTTGAACTTCTTCATCTTCTGAGTGGTGAGATGAAGAAGAAAAAATATTGCTAATAGAATAATATGCAGAACCCTCTGTCAGTTCACCTGAATTCGCACTGGAAGAGCTTTGTTTGCTTTCTGATCTTTTCGGATTTATTCTCCGAATGGTCACCTATTCACTAACTCATCATAGGTTTTTGTCACTTTTCTTTTGTAACCACTGCTCCTTTTGAATCGTTTCCAATAACTTATATTTAAACTTATTTCTTCAAGAGGATGGAGAAATCTACAAAATGGCAGATGTTTACTAGTTAAGTGCTTGATCTAGTGGTTCATTAGCTTTTTTGATCTCATAACGTTCTTATTGAGTATAATAAGATTTAAAAAAGTCTCAAACAAAACTATAGCAGTTCAAACTTATAGTAATCTCAGAGAAGTGTGTTATAAATCTTGTTCTACTTACAACATGCTACTATTAGATCAAAATATTATTCAGGACTATATAGTCTTACCAAAAACAATTATATGAGACTTATTCTTTAAAGTGTCCTATAAGATACTCTTGCAGCTAACTACAAGACTGAGATATAAAAGCAAAAGCTCTTAAGAATATCTATGTTTGTGGAATGCTATTACTAGTAAAAGTGTCCTATAAATGTTTTAAACTTTAGTCTTGTAGCAAGCTATAAGATAGATATATAAAAACTAATGCCATTGAGTATATTACGACTTGTCAAATGATATTATAAGTAAAAGGGTCTACAACAAATCCTTTACAAGAACGTTATTAGTAGAGGCAGACTTATAATCAATCCTTATAGGATTACTTTGCTTGTTGGGCGTGCCCCCGCGACTATGGGGCGACGTACACGGTGGGTGCTAGGCACCTATTCTCGCCGCCGCTCGCCGAATACCCGCGTTTGGAGCGGCGCCCGCCCCGTCTTCAAGGGGCCGGGAGATATAACCCGCCTGATACCGGGCGAATTGGACGTAGGCAGTATGTGGGAGAATGGGACCCACTGGATCGCTATGAGCGACCCCCTTAACATGGGGGGACGTCTGGGGACCCCACATACTAGCAATCAACGTGTTTACAGTCGATTGTAGCCACCCCTCCAGAGACCGTTTTGTTGCCCACGGCCTCTGTGCTTGTCAGGGGATTGAATGGCGACCTTGTGGAAGTTCGCGCCTTGTTGGATTCCGGTGCTCAGGGGTGTGTTGTGTCATCTTGGTTAGTTAGGCGGTTGGGCCTCAAGGTGCACCCCCACACGGAAGGCGTGAGAGGTGTTGGCGATGTGAAAGTCCCCGGGTTGTTAGGGCATGTTGACTTCACATTTACATCACGTAATAAGTCCACGCCAGGCATTAAGACCTCGGCGATTGTGTTGGACACAGTTGTTGGCCGTCAACCTTCAGTTGACTTGGGACCGAGTATGTTGTCTTTGGTGTCTGATTCCCCACTCGCCGATCCAAATTTCTTCCGCCCAGGCCCGATTGATGCTCTCCTTGGAGCCGATGTCCTGGGGCGAGTTTTGTTGACGGGGAAGCGAGTTTTGCAGCCAGATGGCTTGGTAGCTCTGCAGACGACACTCGGTACAGTTGTGATGGGCCCTGCTCGCCGCGTTTTGGATTCCCTTGATGAGGATCGCGGTCTTGTTTTTAATGTGTCTCTCTCCGAAGTGGTGCAGAAGTTTTGGGAGGTTGAGGAACCTCCACCAGCCCCGCGGGTCGACCCAGTAGCGGATGAATGCGAGTTGTATTACCAGAATAACACTGGTCGCCTCCGCTCTGGTCGTTTGATCACCCGTCTCCCCTTTCGTGCCGGCCGACCTCCTCTGGGCGAATCCCGACCGCTAGCGGAACGTAGGCTAGTGGCGATGGAGCGTCGCATGAGCAAGGATCCGGTCTTCCGCCAGAAGTATGTTGAATTCATGCGGGAGTATGAGGAGTTAGGGCACATGTCCGTGAGCGATTTGGATTGGCGCTCCGTTGAGCACTTCTTTTTGCCGCACCACGCCGTTTTGAAATCCGGAAAGATTCGGGTGGTCTTTGACGGTTCGGCTCCCACCTCTACTGGAGCGTCCTTGAACCAGTGTCTGCATGTAGGTCCCAAGCTGCACACAGAGATCTCAGACATTTTGACCAACTTCCGGCGGCACCAAATTGTATTTATGACTGACATCCGGATGATGTTCAGACAAACGGTCATCCATCCAGAGGATAGGAGGTACCAATTGATTTTGTGGAGAGAGAGTCCTAGGGACCCCTTGTTGATTTATGAATTGAATACGAATACGTACGGTTTGGCTTCGAGCCCGTTTGTTGCGATTCGTTCTTTGTTGGAGTTGGCCGAGAAGGAGCGCTTGAGATACCCTCGCGCCTCCGCCATTTTGGCCAGTGACGTCTATGTGGATGACATTTGCACGGGCGCCTCATCTGTCTCAGAGGCGATTGTCCTGAGAGACGAACTCACCGCCCTTTTGAAGTCGGGAGGTTACGAGTTGAGGAAATGGATATCCAACTCGCCTGATGTACTGGTAGGTTTGCCCGAAGAGCACCAGCAGGACCCCCACCTATTCGAAAATGTTGATAATCCCCATGTGGTGACCGTCCTTGGCGTACAGTACAAACCGGTCTCTGACACGTTCACTTATTGTGTGGATTTACGACCACCGAAAGTCTGGACCAAGCGTTTAGTATTGTCTACTGTCGCACGTACCTTTGACCCCAATGGGTGGATTTGCCCCGTGCTGTTTATGGCCAAGTGTTTCTTGCAACGGTTATGGGCTTCGGGTGTGTCGTGGGATGAACCCCTCTCGGACGAGTTACTCCGAGATTGGTCGAGCTTCGTTTCATCCCTCCCCGAGATTAATGAAGTGCATTTGCCGAGGCTATTCCTCCCTTCTGAAAATTGTAAAGTTACTCTTCACGGCTTTTCCGATGCCTCCGAACGTGGATTTGCTGCGGCCGTGTACCTCCGCACCGTTACTGTTGACGGAGTTGTTGCTGTGCATCTGGTGATAGCGAAAAGCAAAGTCGCTCCCCTTCGGACTCGTCATACGATCCCGAGGTTGGAATTGTGTGGAGCTGCCCTCCTAATGCGTTTGTTGAACCACGTATGGCTCACATTAGGTCGATCTATTAAGATACAAGAGGTTTATGCTTGGACGGACAGTCAGGTCGTCCTTTGTTGGTTGAAGGCTCCGGCGCACACCTTGGACGTGTTTGTGGCCAATCGAGTGTCGCAGATTTGTAATTCCGACATCGAGTTGATTTGGAGACACGTGCCGGGAACCATGAATCCCGCGGATTGTGCGTCTCGGGGTTGTGTAGCCCCAACCCTAATTAACCACCCCCTCTGGTGGGGCCCACAGTGGTTGATGCGGCCTGAGTCGGAGTGGCCGCCCTCTCCAGCGTTGTCGAACGTAGCCGTTCCTGATATGCGGGCATGCGTCCTGGAGACTAACCCCGCCGGGGAAAAGGATTTGTTGTTGGATCGGTACAGCTCCTTACAGAAGCTGCTTGGTGTTACCGCTTGGATCAGACGTTTTGTGTACAATTGCAGAAACCCACGCGCGAGGCGTGATTCGTCGGTTCTCACTCCGGACGAGCGTAGGGACGCGCTCTTGTTTTGGGTCCGGAGAGTACAAGCTGATAGTTTTGAGTCCGAGATTGAAATTTTGCGTTTAGGCCGTCGCAAGTTGAAGGGCGCGGTATCGCGATTGAATCCCTTCCTGGACGAGAGTGGGCTTTTGCGAGTCGGCGGAAGACTTCGAAATGCGAACCTGCCGTATGGAGCTCGTCACCCCCTTTTGCTACCTAAAGCCGGACATTTGACTCAACTGATAATAACAGATCGCCATGTGAATGCACAACATGCTGGCTGTAATGCTTTGTTGGCCATTTTGCAGCGTGAATTTTAGATTTTGTCTGCTCGTCGAGCCATTCGCACTGTGGTTTTCCGTTGCCTGCCTTGTTATCGATTGAAGGCCGCGACCATGCAGCCCCAGATGGGTGATTTGCCTGCTGATCGCGTCACGGAATGTAGAGCTTTTGCCGGAGTCGCCACCGACTTCGCCGGTCCCTTTACTGTAAAGGCTTCGAGACTGCGTAATGCTAAAACCTATAAGGCGTACTTGTGCGTGTTTGTGTGTTTGTCCACCAAGGCTGTCCATTTGGAAATTGTCTCGGAATTGTCTACCGAAGCCTTTGTCGCCGCCTTGAGCAGATTTGTTTCCCGTAGAGGACTGCCGACATTGATACGTTCCGATTGTGGTACTAATTATAAGGGAACGTGTAATTATCTTAAGGAAGTAGTTAAGTTTTTTGTTGATAATAAAATAGACATTGGAACCACCCTCTCCCGGCGTGGGATAATCTGGAAGTTTAGCCCTCCCGCTTGTCCGACCTGGGGAGGAATTTTTGAAGCTTGTGTAAAGGCTGCCAAGACACACTTGCGTCGCGTGATTGGAGAAACTATTCTCACGTTTGAGGAACTTGATACGGTATTTTGTAAAATTGAGGCCGTCCTCAACTCGCGACCCTTGTGCCCGTTGTCTTCGGACCCGAATGACCTGGAAGCGTTGACCCCAGGTCATTTCTTGATCGGACAGCCCCTTTTGGCTTTGCCTGAATATCCGATTCAGGATGTAGGATCCCATCGTTTGTCGCGATACCAACTTTTGAAACAGATGTCCCAAAACTTCTGGGCACGTTGGTCGATGGAGTATTTGCATATCCTACAACAGCGCGTGAAGTGGACAGATAAAACCACCCCACCCCAGACTGGCGACCTCGTGTTGATTAAGGATGCTAACCTGCCGCCCCTATGTTGGCGAAGGGGGCGCATTGTTAAACTCTACCCCGGAACTGACGGAGTTCCTCGTTTTGCTGAGGTTTTGGTTCGAGATTCGGTTTTGAAGAGAGCAGTTAGTGGGCTCTCCCGATTACCCGTAGATTGACGTACCGTTCTTAACGGTCCGGGGCGGGGGGATGTTCGGAAAAGATCGACATTTCTGAACGCATCCCTAACGTCACGTCAAATTGACATTAGCTGTCACTTGAAGTTGACAGCACTTGATTGGAATTCTTGTAAGAAAAATGTCGGAATAATTTTGCTGATTTGTTAAAAACTGCTCGCGTTGAATATGCCTGGCATATCGAGTTTGAATTGAATCCTGAATTATCCTTGTGATCCCGTTTTGTACGACCAAGATTTTGACGCCATCCAACATCGGGCCGGTCGCGGTGCTTTGAAAGATAACCTTTTCCACCACGCGTTGTTGTCGGGACAATATATCTTAATAAGCAAGCCCCGCGTGTGTTATTGTGTATTTGGGACGCCCAATGTTTTGGGACCCTGTGTGGTGTTTGTTTTGTGAGTAAGGTGACGAATTGGTAAGGTCTGCAGAAGAAGAAGGAATATCGGATGGGGGCGCGCCCTCTCCCTCCGCTGCCCAGGAGACTTTCGACACCACCGACCCGTATGTAAAATCACCTTACTTCACATTAAGTCGCTGTGTATCGCAGTTTCAATTGTTCAGTTACATCCCGGCTGAAACCAAGTTTTTGTCCGGAGTCTTTATTAGTAATACAAACGCTTCCACTGCGCTATGCCAGCCCCGCGGGTCTAGGCAGGGGTGTACTGAACAATAATAATAAAAATTTCAAGGCAACTTCAATGTAAGTATGTCTGATAAGATTATTTGCTGGAAAAGCTACTTATAGCTTCGCTTTGCCGAGACGCGGAGTTCCCGCGTCGTACAACTAACGTCAACGCGTCACTACCGCTTCGTAGATGCTTTGTCGCGTCGCGTCTATCTGGCCGGTGCTTAACGATCCTAGATACAATTTCCGGTATGAAACGAACTTTTATACTTTGTCATATCACGTTAAGCTTACATCACATTAAAGAGTGCACAAAATAGCGCAGAAGCAGTATTATTATTTGGTCTATACTAGATGTTAACCGCGACTTCTCCTGCGAGTGGAGTGGGTACTTATTATCTATAGGTACTCGTTATCAATCAAAAAATAATTATAAGCAACTTTGATGGAAACCTTCGAAAACAAAAGAAGTATATAGTTCTTTTGTTTTTGGTATCGGAAATACTTCTCATTTGTCAATTACCAAGAATCATGACGAATTTTAACGAGCAATGAATCATAATCACCGCATTACCGGCCAGAGTGCCCTTTGTTAGCGCTAACCAACTTGTAAGTATAATTGTGTAGGGTTATTCTCGAAACATTTGGAAAGCAAACGTTTGCAAAGATCACAAGGAGATCGTGTGATAACGCTGTGACGGCGCTCTGCAAATGCACCGCCTGCCAGTGAATGTTCAAACATTTTATCTTAACCAAAGGTGTGTGGTAGGCCAGGGGACATGCTCCTGTTTTAACAACATGATACATTGACATTTCCCGTGTCATTTAAACTACATTTATACTTTTCTAACAGGTTTGAAACATTCACAAAACAAACGTTTGCAAAGATAACAAGGAGATCGTGCGATGACGCTATGACGGCGATCCGCAAATGCACCGCCAGCTAGTGAATATTCAAACAGTTTATCTATACTAAAGGTGTGTGGTCAAGGACTAGGGGATAGGCGAATACTTACGTATAATTAAAAAATATTTTAAGAAATGGTCACCATCACATAGGTACCAACTTTGCTCTAATCCCAAATTAAGTAACTTAAGCACTCATGTTATTGTAAATATGAAACAACAATTAGTTTTCAACTCTTACCCATCAGGAATCGAATCTCAGCTATAAGTAATGGCACTTTGAATACCGGTGCGTACGCCACTCCACCACGGATGTCGATACAATGATTTATTGTGTCATTAAAATACTATTATTACAATTTGTTTTAATAATCTTAACGATCACCAAGCGATCACCTCATGGAATTTTCAAGCTATAGCATTTCAGGCAGTCCTAACTATTAAAACGCGAAACGATGAAAACTAAAACGTTTGTCACTAATCGATATATTTACTTTTTAATACAATACATGTTCACTTGTGGGTACAGTACGTACGTACTACTATTTTGATAGAAAGCACTAAACTTTTAACAAACAAACGTATCTTCTTGTATCACGATCACGAATAATGTTAATTTTCGTGTTTAGTTAACAAAAATTAAATGAATTTGTTTAAAAAATGTAAAATAATTTTTTTATCAAAATCTTTATAATAAGAATTTACATGACCATTTGAATTTTGAATAGAAATAATTAAGATAAGTAAGTACCTACATAAATAAACATTTTCAGCCGCAAGACTATAAAAGCTCAACCAAACTCACTTTGCGTAAGAATCAATGCATAACTCATAACATCTCGCACACTATAATTATTACCTTGTCTTGAGTATTGTTTCAACTCACTTTAGCTTTAATAACTACTTACGTAATTCTAAAGAAATAATTATGGAAACTTCACTTGTTGAATCTCATGTAGGTAACTTTATTTATTATCTTCGTGAGTTTTAAGTTAGTCTCAAATATGAACTCATTTTTCAAACACGTACGGGTCAAACATACACAGCGTGTGATTAAACCAATTTGCTTAAGAAAACGTATAATTTTAACAAGACAGATTTATGTTTCACTTTCACATACTTTTTGGTAATTTGGAAATTACGTATGCAATTTTCACAGCGATTGCTTATCGGAATAGCATGTGTTTTGTACAGGAACAGTTTAACGAATTATTTTAACTGATATTATCAACTGAAGAATTTAAAAGCTAACGGTTTGCCATGCCGTGACTAATAACAAAGAAAAGTAGTGTCACGTATTAGTTGCCCAGTCGTCAAAGCATGCCGGATAGAGTAACATTCTATGTTCAACTCATTGGTCATTTTTCCTCTTGTTCTATCAAGACATAACATACCTATATTATTTCATATTTTTGTGGCAGAAAAATTATGCACTTCACAACCTTACTGTAGGTTCTTTAACGTACAAAAATTATTTTTATAAAAAAATAAAACCGCCTTCTAAAAAACCACATCAAAAAAGTAAAAAATAATTCCTCACCAAATAAATAACGTAAGTACTTTCAAGTCGGGCGTGAAACATGTACAATTTTTTGTTGTTTTTGTTAAAACCCGCCCGACTTCAAAGTACTTACGTTATTTATTTGGTGAGGAATTATTTCTTACTTTTTTGATGTGGTTTTTTAGAAGGCGGTTTTATTTTTTTATAAACATAACTTTTATTTCACTCTTTTTTGTGCATCGTGCAGGCAATTTGCGTGTTTTCTGGTAAATAGGTATGTGATCAAACTCAAAACCTCCTTTTTCGAAGTCGGTTAAAATACCTTGAGGTATCCCCTTTTTAACAAAACAAGAATCATCTAAATCGGTTTATAAACAAAGGAGTTATGCCTAAAGATACGTATTAAATTCACATAAAGTGGTAACGAAAACCGACAGTATTTTCAAGATTTCCTGAAAACTACTGAACCGATTTCAAAATTTCAAAAAATGGGACCAACTTGGAAACCAACCTGATGTAATAACGTTTGAACCATTTCAATCGGTTCAGCCTCTTCGAGTAATCGGTGGACATACACAAAAAAAAAAAAAACATACATACAGACGAATAGAGAACCTCCTCCTTTTTGATTTAGAAGTCGGTTAAAAAATAAGATTACTTAGTTGCATGTGTGTTTTAAACGTACAAATTCAAAAAGTATGATTAGATTAATCTTTATATATATTTCTTATGTGCGTGTGTATGAAAGTGTGTCTTCAAGTGGATTTGAAAAAGGTTTAGATTTACAGTTAGACCCGGTAGGTGGCGTGCTGTCGATAAGGCGGTACGAAGTTCGCCGGATCAGCTAGTACCTATCAATATAAATATCAACCGCCTACATCAAACCACGAACCATCCACTTACCTACCTCCATTCTCACTGCTTAGCATTAATTATGCTGCAAATTTTTTAAATTCAAATCAGAATAGTAAGGTCGAGAAACTTCCCAGTTCACCACTTTTCATCACTTTTCAATTTCCGACCGGTTAAATGTAGAAAACTAACTATTCTATATTTTCTCCTGTCTGATTGTATGCGAGCCGGCGTTGTTTTCCATTAACACAAGCTTTTGTTCACCCATCACTGACTATTGCGATAGTTGCTTACTCTACGAAGGTCCCTGACTATACTTCTGAAACCAGTTGAAAATCGACCAATTATCTCTGACAAAGGATGGTCCGGCGCGGGCGCAGGGGCGCAGGCACGGGCGGAGATAGCGGCCCGCACGCGGCCCCGTAAATTAATGCTGATACACAGAGGCGATACAAATTAACAACAATAATCGAGCTGAACAAGGGACCGCAATAGCAGCGGAAAGTGTTAACAAAGTAATGACGAACACAGAATCTATTGGAAGAAATTGCTCATTTTGTTTACTACGGGGTAGCGCTTAACCTTCATTCTTGGTGAAATCGTGCTTTTCGCGGAGTCGTCAACCCTTAACCACTGAGAAACTGGCTAGCTTATATATCAAATGTCGAAACACAACAATGCTGAAAACATTTTTGATATGACAACAGACTTAGACAAGATGGTGTTGGCTTTTCCTTGTTCCACGTAGAAGGCAAAAGTAGTCGTTTAATAAATGCATAACAGATTACTATTATCATCAATGCTTAATTTTTGCTACTCACCCAAATTACCATCACTTCAATCAATTTGCATTAAATTAAAGAAAATCTTGTGTAAAAAAGGATCGTAGCCATGAACTATCTAAATGCCATTTCAAATACGTGACCTAAATTCAATAATACTAAAATACCTAATATCCTCACTCAAAATAAATATAAATAAATAACTTCTTACATTCACACCAATTATCTAAGCCCATTTTAATTTCATTGAGAAACTGTATCATGGAAAACTTGATAACGGATAAATATATACCTACTTAAATACTTTTTTGTTTGTAAATACATACTTAATATACATAGAAAACGCCCAGACCAAGACAAATAGACATGTTTATGCACACAAATATTTGTCTTGTTCGGGAATCGAACCCGAGACCACTGGCGCAGAAGGTGGGTAGCCTACCCCTGCGCCAAATCGGTCGTCAAAATACCCCATCCATTTCAGTCGACACAAAACTAACCACAATTTCTTTATCACTTGCTTGTACTACAGCGCAGCAACGACCTGTTAAGATAGTAGATAGTTTCGGCCATGAGGAATAGAAGTAATACACGCGATTCACATTGGAGATAACTACAAGAGCATTTTGAGTTTTACGCACAGAAATCTCACCAATGTAAACACGTTAACATTCCAAAATCTTTACTTACATCCCTTACCATGTGTTCTTTAGAATTTCTGCTTTTATATGGGAACCTTGTATTATGTAGCTTTTGAGTAAATATTTAATGGTGCTGTAAGCTCCCCTGGAAAACGTATCGAATTTGCCTTTTACATCCACGAGAACGAGATGCATAGTCGTATGACTTTACGAAGAGGTTTTTATTCTTAAATAGTAGATTGTTTAGCAAGGGATGTATGGCACCCATAACAGTCGAGAGTTTTGGCGCACGAACGAAGTGAGGGCGCCGATAGTTCGAGACTGTTATGGGTCCATACGCCCGAAGTAAACACTCTACTTTTCATTTTGAATATGAGGAAAGTAAAAATAAACAGAAATAATCTAAAAAATATTTTTCCTATGGCCGCGGAATTTTCGAAAGACTATAACTTTTTTGTTCATTTTCTCTGTTTTAATGAAGGCAAGGGAAACTAAGTCCATACAGTCTTGCTTGGTGTTTGACCCGTACTCTATGCAATTCCATAAAATTAATAGCCTGATTTTTATGTTACAAACAACTTATTTGGTTTAATCTGTTGCTAAAAACGCATTCTTAAAAAAAAACAAAGTTTTAGATATTAATAATAATTCTACGATATTAATTATTTTATATAATAGCAAAACATGGCTGTATAGGCTTCTGTACCTTTGCCTATATACTTTTGGTAAATAAACGTCCAAAGACTTTAACACGTTCCTATCCGACCTCCGATCCGATTCGGTCTGCTCCCAGACCAAATCGGAACGTGTGTAGCGTAGATTTGGTCTGGGAGCCAGACCAAATCTACGCTACACGCTGTCGGATCGGAACGTGTGTAGATGCTATTATGCCCCCAGTACACGATGGCCGATCATGGTCGGCGACCATGACCAATACATCGTACATTGACACTTTTGAAAGAACCTTTTTAAGCTTGTTCGTTCAAAAGTGTCAATGTACGATGTATTGGTCATGGTCGCCGACCATGGTCGGCCAACCTGTACTGGGGGCTTAACAGATTTTGACATGACCCCTCCTATTCCTTTTTTAAATTTCATAACGGCCCTAGGGTCGCCACTTACCACTTTCAACCCGCATTTTAGGCAAGTTAGGAGTTACTTTCAGAATATGAGACATGAAAAAATTTAAACATGATAATTATTATTTTGTATTACTTTATTAGATTTTTTCTGCCATCGTGTCGGCACCTTTAATGCGCAAAGACACTTGTGTGGTGTTTTTTAAAACTTACATTAAATATAAGGGTCCATGTGTGCGACTAGCGCGCTACAACGAATGGAGCCGCCACACGCGACCCGTCCGCGGATTAGTAAATACATTATTATATGGGTGGTTATTTTGGGGGGGTTTGCTATAATCGCCACGCTTGGCAGGCGGATTGACGATCGCAGTAAGCCTGATGTTAAATGGAGACGATGCTGCCCATCTCCTTTTGGCAGTTTTCCCTCTGTCGGCTCTTACGACACCCACGGGAAGAGAAGGGGTAGTGTTTTTCTTTTTATAACACATAAAAAGAAAAACACTACCGATGGCCGTTGGAGTGGATAGGTTCTCGAATGGCGACCGCGAACCGGACGACGGGGACGTTCCGTGGGCAGGCTCACTACAAGGTGGACCGACGATCTGGTCACGGTAGCGGGAAGCCGCTGGATGCGGACAGCGCAGGACCGATCGTTATGGAGATCCTTGGGGGAGGCCTATGCCCAGCAGTGTGCGTCGTACGGCTGAAATGATGAAGATGATGATGATGATGATGGGTGGTTATCGAGTTTTTCATAAGCACCTCAAATCATCAAAGGTAAAAGAGAGGAGTGAAATTTGTTGAGGAATCACATTGAAGTGCACTTCCATCTGCTAGAACCAATGATATTTTAATAAAACGTCATTGGCTAGAACAGCACTTTTTAGCAGACTGTATGAAAATTTTAGATAATGAATCCAAGTAACTAACATTGTTGTACTGGTTCATAGTAAGGCCCCTGTGTAACCAGTTCAGTTGAGATAGCGCGCTACAACGAATGGAGCCGCCACACGCGACCCGTCCGTAGATGTTAATGTATAGGCGGTTATTGAGTTTTCCGTTAGCGTTTTGCGCATGATTGTACAATTGGCGCAGGCATTTCGCTGGGCGACAGGTAAAATGAAATACTGCGAGGTGTAGTGATGCTATATAGTCTTATTATACATACGCATGTATTAGAAGCTATTTTAATGCCTATTTGTATATCAGCCTCTGTGGTCTAGTGGTTCACACCACCGGCTTCAGACCCAGAGGTCCGGGTTCGATTCCCAGTGGGGGTACATATTGTATTCGGTTTGTTTGGTGGTAGGACTTAATCTTAGTCCGCCTACCTAGCTACCACCATCTCATTTAAGCCTGACGCCATAACAATGATGTTTTCAGCATTATTGTGTTCCGGCCGTTAGAGATTAGACAGCCAAATACGAAATATCAAGATTATTCGTAAATGGGGTGACATATACTATTGAAAATTAGTTTCATTAGTGGACACCAATAATATTAAGGATCGTATAGAAGCATTTTTTTTAAATCGCTATAGTTTTTTAATACGAAGTGATTTTCTGTTTTTTTGCGTTATCTGCAAAATCTGTCTCGCTCCCGCGCGCGTCGTTTTCTCATTGCTATCTCGCTTTAGCATAATTTTTCCGAGTATCGCCTTAAGGATTCCGGGAGTAAGTAGTGCGCTTCCACCTTTAGCCTTATCAGCACCACAGAATATAATATAATAGTTGTCAGCACTTAATATAAGGTGTGATGAAGGCTAAGGGCTATCTCGTTGTAGATTTAAAAAAAATCATATTAAAGTGCAATATTTAGTCAATGCCAAATAACATAAATTGAGTAAGTATTATTTTTTACAAATTATATCCAGTTATTTAAATTTAAATTTAAAATTCATATTTTATTCTAAAAACTAATAACGGACAAGTACAAATTGTATCTTTCTTATAATAAAAGTAACAAATAAAGAAAGGAAATCAATATTTCCTCGAACTTCTCACTTTTCCTTTCTAACAACATTAATTCACAACAAAATAAGTTTCATTCATCATTCGTCAAGAAACGAGTGCAAAGTTCACGTCAGCAAAATCAATTCGTAATCAACAGTTCGTTAGTAAAAAACTACGACGATGATATAAGCGTTGAAGCGCTTCTTAACATCATCAATGTTATATAAAACTGGGGCACTCATTATCTACTACTTATGAGCAGTAAGAGTAAAATCGGCAAACTTCGTCGAGTCTTCACGTCGTCAATTCCGCAAAGCCTGAAGACCAAAGCTTTTGACCAGTGCGTCCTACCCATAATGACTTACGGAGCCGAAACGTAGACACTCACGCTGGGACCAGTCCACCAATTTAAAGTCGCACAGCGAGCGATGGAGAGGGCTATGCTCGGCGTCTTCGTCTTCTCTGAAGGATAGAATAAGAAACGAAATTATCCGACAGAGAACCAAAGTCACCGACATAGCTCACAGAATAAGCAAGCTAAAGTGGCAGTGGGCTGGCCACATCGCTCGAAGAACCGACGACGGCCGTTGGGGCAAACGAGTTCTGGAGTGGAGACCGGGTTTAGGCAAACGTAGCATAGGGCGCCGTGCTACCAGGTAGAGCGACGACCTGCGAAAGATGGCAGGCGGGGGCTGGCTGCGAAGACCATGCTCAGTGGCGTAAATTAGGAGAGGCCTATGTCTAGCAGTGAACGAAAACGGGCTGATGATGATGATGATGATGAAGAGCAAAATGAGAGTGAAAGAAATGGCGCGGATGACACCGCGTACACCACCTTCTTTTTCTTGCCACGACGGGGTAGCCTTCATCACACTGATGTAAGCGATAAATAAATAAATATAAATATTGGACACTATCACATACATTGTTCCAATACCAAAGTAAAATAGCCTAAGCACTAGTTTTAGGGAAATTGGAAACAACTATGGGTATTACCACAAACACCAGATCCGAGGAAATCTTGAAAATCGGTGCGTAGACTTCTCGACTAGACGGAAGTCGTTTAGTGATGATGATGATGATGACATCATGATCACTGAACGACCTCCGTGGCCGAGTCCACTTATTCCATGGAGTGTAGGCATAGTAGAAGCAAATGTGGGACAGCGCACTCGCGTCACGACCGCTGTGGACTCTGTGCATATTTTATTACAATTAGTTACTGACTACAGTACACTCCAGTTCTCTTATTTAAACTCCATTTCTTTACATGTTCCATAAGGTCCCACCTTCAGTCTTTGTGATGATAAGACTGAAGGTGGGACCAAGGGCGTCGCCAGGGGGGATCAAGGGACATATACTTTCATCAACATATACTTTGTCTTCCATAGTATCCTCTTGCAAATGGGGGCAACGGCCCCCTAGGACCATGGGGTGGCATTTTGCCCCTCCCCCTCCACCACCACCCCATGGGCTTGCCCCACGCCCTTGTGTACCTACCTCTACACTACAGAGGCGGTCTTTTAATCAACATTACTTCAATAATGCGATAACAGCTGATGATACAGAGGCCGGGCGTAGAATCAATGCGCGCCGACACGACGCCGACTCAAAGAAAGACGATGTGATGCTTTCAACTCCGACACAATCGTATCATTCAGAGCCACAACATTTGTATAGGCGGCTGTAGTTTATTCAGGGTTGGCAAGAGCTGGACTATAATAATATCTCAAAGAGTTTCCTGTTGCGAAAATGATGTGGTTTAGCAATAATATATGACTAGGTGTGCAGCTTAACTGTTTAAGAAGATTTTTGTTAATCATACTTAACTTTAAGCACTGTAACAACTAGGTATTGAGATTTAAGATTCACAATGCAATTTTGTAAGTATAGGAAAAAATTGGGCTCGTGGTTTTTTCCTATCACATTTTTCCTATACTGTAAAAACTAGTTAATGTGTTTTCTTTCTTGGTTTATTCGGTTTTGGGCATAGAACAACGAAGATAAAAAATAAATTAGCCAGGCGAGTTTTTCGAAAATTTAGGATTACTTAATTTAAAAAAATATAGATGTCCAATCTTTTATTTTAACTTGTCTTTATCATTATATAACTATAAAAAAAGTAATTTTAAGAGTCTTGTCTATGCCCTTTAATGTTGCTATAAATAAATGCGAATGTTTGGGTATTTGTTACTAAAACCTCTTTTACCCCGCTAAAATATGTCATTCCTCATCATCAATCATCGTGTAGTTCTCGCAGGCAAAGCTGCGGGAAAAGCTAGTATATAGTACCTACCTAAATCAAAACAATAACAATAATATATTTTTTTTTCAAGAATTTAGTGTGGCGTTGCCAATCCTTAGTAATTGTGCATCACTGCAGCGATGAGTCAACAGCTATGTGGCTCATTAGACGATGAAAGTTGCGCGAAAATCTTCATATTCACGCGGTCTTTCAAAGCCAATCGCCGATTCTGAACTCTCTTCACACATCAATGATATCTTGGACACGAAAGCGATAGTGTTATATAAATCGAACATAACCACAACCTGGGCCAATGTTGGCAAGTTCTTTAAATAATCCTAGAAATAGCGACCTAACAGCTCGGACAACGTTTGACGTATCGTGTTTTTTTCACAATACGTCTATTTTTTTATGGCGGTAACGCTTTTTAAATGCTCGTGTTCAAACACATGCACGAATCGTGAAAAGTGACGGATACCCCTTTTCATATATTTTAGGCGTACATTTGACGGTCATGCAATCGTCATTCAAAAGCTAAATGCACCGATTGGTTAGATGTCTTGCATGAGGTTTTGAATGACGGTGTTGCATGACCGTCTAATGTACGCCTAGTCTCGTGTTTTTTGTTAAATTAGGCAACGACGGATCCCGTCTGAAGTTGCATGACCGCATAATGTACACCTAGACTCGTGTTTTTGATAAATAGGCAACGACGGATCCCGTCTGAAGTTGCATGACCGCATAATGTACACCTAGACTCGTGTTTTTGATAAATAGGCAACGACGGATCCCGTCTGAAGTTGCATGACCGCATAATGTACACCTAGACTCGTGTTTTTGATAAATAGGCAACGACGGATCCCGTCTGAAGTTGCATGACCGCATAATGTACACCTAGACTCGTGTTTTTGATAAATAGGCAACGACGGATCCCGTCTGAAGTTGCATGACCGCATAATGTACACCTAGACTCGTGTTTTTGATAAATAGGCAACGACGGATCCCGTCTGAAGTTGCATGACCGCATAATGTACACCTAGTCTCGTGTTTATTTATAAAAACACAAGTTTATAATTTGCATACTTAAAAGGACATTTTCATGATGTTTTTTTAATATTTTTTTTAGCTTTAACTTTAACTTTATTTATTTATAAAAACACAAGTTTACAATTTGCATACCTACTTAAAAGGACATTTCGCTTTATGATTTCTGGTACTCTCAGAGACTACAGTCACAGTAAATATATACAGTGATAGGTGGCGAGGTTGGACTATTACCCATTCAGAAGTAAAGAAGCTTTTTAAATTTAAACAGCAATGCAAAGGTTCCCGATATATTTTGCTTTGTGCTTTTCTATTTGAATATGAAGCTGAACAGAAGCTTTAATGACATCTTGATCCTCGTATGTAATACATAGCTACTTTGTAATATGCCATTGTGTAAATGCTCATATTATTATCGTCCCCGCACACGAGCCACAAACGCCGCCACTTGAAGCTTGAAGCACACTTAAAGCTAGAATAAGAAACACGTGACGACTACCGGCGTATGTATAAATGTATGAAAATTTTTCATGGGACCACACATGAACCATTTTCTTTCAGATAAAAAAGAATTATTTAAATCGGTTAACAACTGGCGTAATTATGGTAAAACATACATAAAAAATAATTAAAAAATACCGTCGACTTGAGAACCTCCTCCTTTTTTGAAGTCGGTTAAAAACTAGGAAGTGGCGCCGTTTTTCGGTGGCCCGTGTGCGGCCAGGCTATGGCAGCCATACACGTTTAAGTAAGTTGATCAAACAGGCTGGATCAAACAGTTTGATCAAATTACTTGATCGTGTATGGCGTATACCCAATCAAACACCTGGTAGATAGAGCGAAAGGCCTATGAATAACCGGGCGGGAAGCGAACCCGCCCTTGATTAGCACACCGATTTGTAATATCATTTCACTTTATTGCCACTCTCTGTTATACAACACTGTTACCAACAGTAAACCAACTGTTACCAACACAAAACCAACTTTAACCTTTTCGTTTTGCGCAAAAAAATTGTATTGTTATAATCAAAATGTCAAGTAAGTATGTGGAGTATACTCACAGTCACAGTACACTAGAATAAAAAGACGTTAGAAGTACCTAGAAGTGGCACGCGTGGAAAACCCAAGGTAGCAAAACCTCTAAGTACCTATACATTTTACGTTTGTACCTACTACCTATTTTGAGTTTGCTTAGCATGGCAACCTTGTTTTCAGTTCCAGGCTTCTTTATAAAGACTTTCTTGTGTTCAAACGAAAATTTCACTGGGACTATGAGAATTACCCGATGAAACTTTTATTTGGTATAAAAATGGATTGAGATAAAAGTTTTTTCAAGAAAACCAGTAGGCATCTTAAATTATTTAAGAGGAAGATAGGTTGATACTTGAAAACAAGATACCAATTCAGAACAATCGCTTATTACTTCCAAATAAGGAAGCGAGCATTGAAAAGTAACGTGAATCAAAATAAAATAAAACATTCAGAAACAAAAGAACTGCTCAGACAGCCCGCCACAACAAAAAGGACTTCTGTCTGCCACTGCGAGTCAATGTTTACAGTCTATTTCACCTGTAGCCCGCCAAAAAGAAAGTTCCATGCCGCGTTAAACACGGGAAATTCGCCTAAATTACAGTTTAGTAGCGTTTTACTCTAATTGGCCGGGTTCATCAACAAAACGACAAACTTACACTTGCAGTTCGCAGTGGCGCTAGTGTATACGGTTACAGCGGAAAATGTAGAGGAAAACGTAATTACGCTGCCTTTCAGAGCCGCATCAAATTAAGGTTGCAGACTATATCATTGAGGACGCTCAGCGACCATGAGACAAATTGACAATGACAACGATTTCGGCGGGAAAAGTTTTGGAGAGTATTGCCATAAAGGAAAACCGTTTGAAATAGGTGCAACTTTTTCCTCACATTTACATAATTTAGAATGGCGTAATAAAATCTTAGCATAAAAGAGGATAAATGAGTTAAATGTTATGCTTCTGGTAATCGTGATTATGAGGAAACGAGAGTTTAATAGCCTCAATCACAGTTAATAGTAGACGAAAATGCAAATCTACTTCACCATAAACTAAATTTTAAAAAATATTTTTAGTACCCACTAGATACGCGTTAAACGCGCTCCTACAGTTCGCAAGTAGCGTTAAAGATCAAAACTTTTCTTAGAGTTTTATATCCAATTGTTTTTCGGGTTGCAGCTCTATCAATCGGACGTCTAATAATAAAAAAAAACTAACGGGTTGCTCTAATGACGGCTGCCGGATAAACGGTCAGAAATTGGCCGTCGCCATTTCTAACGACCCGCGATCTATTGTGACCCGTCAAGCGATTATGTCCACCAGAGCAGACTAATGAGAGACTAAGTGCAACGGTGCATAATATGCAAAATTAGTAAATAAATGGTTTCGTAGAAGATACTTTCTGCTCTTACTCTCATTTTAGGCTTTCTTGAGTACAAATAGATGCAATAGGATTCTTTTAGCTGCGTGTAAAAAAAACTGTACATATCGTATTAAACCAAGTCGCCACCTGCCGTCTCTGTTCGCTTAGATTTTATAAACTTCGCAACGGATTTTAATGCGGTTTTCATTTTAGACATAGTGATTCAAATGAAAGGTTTAAGTATAGGTATGGAGTAATAGTTTTTAGCCAATAGGTATCGAGAGTAGAAAAACCTTTTGCTTTAATAAAACCACCGTACGTCAAAAACAAAACTTCTTTTTCTTCAGTTAAATTATTCTCAAATTTTCTTTGTGTAACGCTAGCGCTCCGCTCGTGACTTCGTCTGCTTGGAACCTCTTTTTTACCCCCTTAGAGGGGCAATTTCCAAAAAATCCTCTCTTAGTGCTCCCCTAAAATCTTCAAGGAACATTCATGCCAAATTTCAGCTTCTTGCGCCCAGTAGTTTCAGCTATGGGTTGTCTGCTGTCAATCAGTCAGTAACGCAAAAGTTTTATATAGGTACCTATATGGATTTTTATTTCCAATTCAACAGTACAAAGATAAATGTATCTAACCAAATGAATAATTCATAAAACCACAATGGGCATATACGCATAGATATAAATTGATAATTTTCATGAGCGTCACATTTAATATGCGGTACGGTGACCCACAAACAGCCGCCACTTTCAAATGTAATGGGCCAATTATGGCAATTTTATTATAGTTTTCCAAAGCATAAACCGCGTTATTATTGGCATTGTTAAAAATTGAGTGAAAGGCATTCTAAGTAGGCGTATTGCAAACTGCATCTCTTATTCCGTTTGAAATTGTATCTAGATCAACATAGTCATTATGAATTTTGTATAATTATATTATATTATGTACCTATGTAGGTACTTTTTTTTGTGCCATGGATCTAAATTTTATCGCCGAAGATAAACAAGGAATATAAGTAGCGATAAATTTTAGATTACTATTCAGTCTAGCTTTGAGATTTCCAATTCATTCCAGAGAAACGAATTTGTAAACAAAGTAAACAAATAATAAAATAAACAAAGTAATTTCAAACAAAAAACAACGTAAAAGTTCTAATACAAACAAACAAGTAAAACGTGGGAACTAATTTTCTATATTCGATTAAAAGTTCGCTTCAAAAAAGTTTGTATTAGTATATTGGCAATACAAATTTATTACCAACCTTCACTTGAGCGACTGTCGGTCGGTCGGTGCAATCTCCAAATCGAAAAATTGCCAAACTGAAAGTGTTTCGCTAATCCAAAAACTATAGCGATGAAACAAAAGACTGCGCTGGTCGCTTTCTCTGAATCTCATTAATCATAGAATTAATCGTATCAGGTACGTACCTAGTTTGTTATTTTAGGCCAGCAATGGGTATTACTTTTAGCAGAAACACCGATTCTGTTATTAGTTACAATGAAAATAAAAATTAAAAAGTCACGCCTATCTAGTTGGTAAATCATAAGCATTATAAAATTTTGTTAAAGAAATCTTTATTGACTTTGAAACTAGAAAATATAAAAAGTACATGATTAAACGAACTGTCGTCTCTTGTTGGTTTATATTGAATTTTATGCAACATCATGTACCTACCTACTTACTTTCTAAATAATTTGCTGACGGATTTCAATGGAAAAGAACATCTTTATGCAATAGAATCTGTAATCTGGTAAACTTTGTATGAAATTACATAATTTATTCGGGTTAGAAATTTGTCTACTTGTTATTCAATTGATGAGATTAATAGACTCCTGTAAAATTATCTAGAACTCATAATTTAAGGAACATCCACTTTAATGAAAAGTCAATCAGTTAAAACGGGTTATTCCTTTTCTTATGATTAAGTTATTATTGACTGATAGATAACAAATGATTTGAATTTAGATATAAGCCAAGCACAATAAAGGCGTTAAATTTATCATCCACTTCTGTTGATAGAGTACCTGGGCAATTTCAAAAAAAAGTGTACTCCGCTTTAAAAAAATATTTTATTTTATAAGTTGTTTTTCTTTACAAATTTAACCATCATATAATAAGAAATATAATTAATTATAAAGAAAACTAAAAAGGAACGCAGAATTCGAGGTATTTTCGCGATAATATCGAAACAAAACTGACTTTGTGGCGAAACTGGTTCAGGGGCCCGATTCTCAGGCATTCGAACTTTTTCAGTGTGGTAATTCGTATGTCGAACATTTTGTTTGTGGTTTCTATTGAAAAGTTAGAACGTTTCAAACAAACTAAGCTGTCTCACATGTCAACAAATTCATTTTGACAGCTAAGTTCGTATACGAACATCTATTGGTTTTTACCATTCGTAGCGTTCGACTGGTTTTCGATCGAACTTTTTCGATTGTGAATTTCTGACAATACAAAAACTGTGTTATATTTGAATTTCGAGCTATAAATGTGAACTTTTCTCGATTGCCTGAGAATCGGCCCCCAGTTGTGTGACTAAATTGAAAAGCATAATAAAAGGAAACTGTGAAACTAATGCGACTTTTTAAAATTTATTATACTAATTATACATGTGACTTATTGATAAATCAAATAAAATAGCTTTAGTTTCAAGGATTAAACACAAAATTTGCGTTTTTTGGTTCGGCTATGTGACTATCACCCACTTGCAGGAAGCTCCATTAAAGTTAATGCTTCATTAAGTCTATTGCTGTCACTTTTCGTTTTCAAGTAATAAAAAGTGACAGCAATAGATTTAATGAAGCTTTAAGTTTAATGGAGCTTCCTGCAATTGGGTGATTGTCACTTATTATTGAGTTAATTTTTAGCTTTACTTTAAAAATATAATAATTTATGTGATATGTGTAGCTTTTTCGAAAAGTAAATTACATTTACTAATCATTTTCTGTGGCCGCACAAATTTAAAAGGTAAAAATCGTCTAATTTTATATATTAACTCCATCAATTTGAAGGGACAGTGACAAAATGGAAGTCTTAAAATTGACAAGGTTGCGTTCACATGGTTTAAAGATGGCCTTAATACTTTATAAAAAATATAATTTTTATAAGTAAAGATAATTCGATCACTGAATGTTAACCGTACTTCTCAATATGGAAAATTTTGACTTTATTAAGTATTTATACAGTTAAAGTAAAATTTTTGGTGAAATAATCGAAACAAGTAGTTATACAAGATGAATAGTACTTATAAGAAATAAAACAATAATTTTAAATATTCTTTTCTCATACTGTCTTTTATAACTCTTTTAGTTTTTTTATTTTAATTAGTCTTATTAAAACTTGTCACTAAATTAATTAATAGGAACTGTCTTAGGTTATAATTACATTATTTGAGATCACAAGGCAAGACATTACAAAATTAGGGCCAAACTTGAGTAGACCTAGCGCCTCCGCCGCTGCTGTCTGTAAATTTGATGAGGAAATAATAAAAAATAACAAATTGTAATTTTAGTAATTCATTAATTCGGTCAATAAGGATTCGCAATGTGAAATAATCTTTACGCTTTCCGACCTGTTGTGACTTGCCGTTCCGGTATTATGTGACCGTAGAATAAGTCACAAAACGGAAGTCACATAATGCTACTTTCTTGTAGTTTTAAATTGTTTAAAAATTAGCAATCGCACTTAGCACTGTTAACTTTTTGATATCAAATACTATATAAATTTTGTAATGTGTCTACAAAATAACAATAATTAAAGAAAAGGGAATTTTAACGGCAAAACATGGTCACATACCTGAGCAAAGAAATCGAAACACACAACACTTCAACAGTTAAGTCCACGCTGTCACGAAAATCAGTATGACAATGTAATCAAAATAGCTTCTCACGATGAAGGACGTCTGAATGTTTGCCATTTCAAGCCGAATTTTTACACAATGAGTAGTTTTTCTTGTTAAAATAGCGGTCACAAAACTGAATGTTCCAATTAGTCAAAATTTTCGATTTTAATTAAATAATTTATTTTTGATAGAAATTATGTAAAAAATATATTAATGAAACTTTGAACTGATAAACTAAACATTCAAAAATTGAAAGGGTATTTACTAAACCGCTCGCATACACGGAAACTTTTGGAAAAAAATATTTTCTGACGTCTGTTGGGAAGGACATGCAGATTTGATGGGCTTCAACATTTTAAAATCTTCGTAAATGTAATATTTAGTGAATTATCAATATAGAGCCAACTTACAAATATATTTAATAATATGCTTATTTCACTTAAATGATAACTTAAATAGAATAACGGATTTATTCTGCTAGAAGTCATTCATCCCAAAAAAATCAGCGAATAAATCTGAGGGACAAGGCAAATACCGCGGGTACACTTTTTTTTGAAATTGCCCACCTACTCTCAAACAATATCGGTGAAAATTTTATGATGCATATTGAGCTACAATATCTCGCGTATTTATCTAATACATTTTTAACTTTCTCCGTTACTTATCTGTTATTTGAATATTATCTGCAACATCAACCTAATTCAAGATTGTATCACGGATAGTTGTGACAGTGAAGGTAAAATGTACAGATTTTTTTACGCATAGATCGCTGATTAAACTTTAGGCAAATAGCGACAATAGCAAGAAAACAAGACGTCATAGTTTCTGAGATAAAATTAAATGTAATACCTATTATGCTGGGGCTTCACCTGCGTGACGCCTAACGGCGTTAATAACGCATGCGCGTCTTAGCGCGCTCTTTGTATCAAATAAGTGCGCTAAAACCCGGCTACACCTGCGTATTATATCAAATAGCGCGCTAATTAATGGCATTAGACGCAGGTGAAGCCCGGGCATTAGAAAAACAACTAGATTTGTAACTTACCAAACCAATCTGTAAATTGTAACATTTTACAATACTTTCCTATTTAACAATCGACTGCAAAAAAGAGGGGTGTATAAGTTTGACGTGTATGTGTCTGTCTATCTGTGGCATCGTAGCTCCAGAACGACTAGATCGATTTTGATGCGATTTGTTTTGTTTGCTGACGTCAATCGACATGGTTCTTAGCTAAAATTTTTGAATATCTGTTCAGGCGTTTCAAGGTCATCAGCTCTTTTAGTTAACTGCAGTACAGTCTGACACGCATAATAGGTATTTACTTACCATCCTTTGTGTGTATTTTTTTCTTCCTTTTTACATTTTCCCGCGTGAACTACACGATGTTTTCCAGTGGCTATTCCGAAGGTAAAACATAGTCTTTATATGCTTTTCTAGACTATAAATATATCTCTCTGCCAAAGGACAATGACCATTTTTGTATGGCAGCTGGCGTCTTTTTTTTCTAGCGGCCATCAACCAAACATTGAAATATAATTTGTTGAAAGCACTACAGACAATATTTGCAAAGAAAGTATACCTGTAAACTCAGGCCGAACCGAGTGAGACTAGCTAGAACTTAACTTTGTTTTTCATAGTGTTTGTATGAATGACAAAGTTACATTTTCGGTTCTTAAAAATGTTCTTTTAACGGACGAATGGTTCTAACTTGGTTCTGACTGAGTTTACAGCTATACTGTCTTGGCAAATATTGTTTCTATCAAGAATTGTTATTCAAATATATTATTGTAGATGGCCGCGAAACAAAAAAAAGACGCTAATTTTTGGCATTGCCTTTTTGTGCAGTTCGCCATGATCGAGTAACAAACATCCAAACTTTCGAGTTTATAATATAAGTAAGATTTCTGACTCCGCCCCTGCTCTTTATATCGAGCAGAGCATACTAGAGACAATACAAGATATATGAATGGCGCTTTGATTACTCTATATTATTATGGATCATAAATAACTTCTACCTTGCGCTTATGTATGCGCAGCGTAATCAGATTATACGAATGGGATTAGTGATCCGGAAACGGGTCTCACATCCGTCAAAATGGCGCTTACATGTATTAAAAATGGGTAATGTAGATAAATTATAACCAACTGTCAAGATTATATTTTGCTAAAAATAATTGAAATATTGTGACTTTTAAATTTAAAGAGAGTCATAAACTAGTGTAAATTAATGAAGCAGAATAATGATTTGTAACACTAAAAACTGGTCATACAAACTGAACGCAAAATGACAGTAAATAGTTTTTATAATACTGTCTTTTAATTAATCAATTTTAAATTTTAAGTATGATAATAATATGCTGAATTTTTTACGTTTGTTCTCAAATGATATTACTTTACTTTAACTGTTAATTAAATAAAGTTTTTATTAATTAACTTTATGTTACGGCGCTATAAAGTTAATGGACTGTTATTAGAGGTAGTGCATTACCTACGTTACGTCGTAAACTTACTTAAATACTCACTGTGCAACGGCTTATTCGCTATGAAATAATGATTTGGGGCAGCCCTAATGTACTGATAACTAACTTAAAGTGTCACTTTAATGGCAAGGCATTTTAATGTGTAGATAATAGAATGTCTCTTTTCTTGCATTAAAAACAATTTAGCGTACAATATCAGAAATAATATGAACAGAATACTATGGATTGGGCCCGCGTCGTGGGTCATGCATGGCATGGCCCATTCTCCTTAAATATCTATAAGGAAGGACTAATGTGACCCAGCAGTGGGTGCATTCAATGATGATGATGATTAATTAACCCAATAATTCATGAATTTTTAAATTTTGTAAAAACTTTATTTAAAAATTTAAAAATGATTCCAATAGAACGGAAAAATAAAAAAAAAATGTTTGGTAAAATTTATGTTACTTATTACAAATAAGGAAATAAGATTTTTTTGCAACCTTTACCCCCTTCAATAATTTTCATTTATTTAAATATTTAAAAATTATTTTTTGAGTTTATAATCCTACTATATGTATAATATTATACTAATATTATAAATGTGAAAGTTTAGATGTTTGTATGTTTGATACTCACGCCAAAACGGCTGAACGGATTTGGCTTAAATTTGGGACACAGATAAGCTGTAGTCTGGAGAGGAACATAGGCTACTTTTTATCCCGGCAAAATATCACATTCCCGCGGGATAACGTGGTGAAGTCCACGCGGGCGAAGCCGCGGGCGGAAAGCTAGTAGTTTATATAATTGCGATTCTGTTTAATATTTTGGAATTATTATTTCCCCATGAAAATTACAAAATAAAAAAACAAATAAAGGGATGCCTGCCTAGCATCCCACCTGTTATAGCGAGAAAGATGATGTAAGACAGAAAGAACACGTAGGTATGCGGAATGGAAGTGCGAGCAGAAAAATAGCGAGAACTGGTATGAAAGTGTAAAAGCAAATACAGACTCCAACCATTATGCTGGAGGTGTAAGAAAAAAATATATTTTGGAATTACAAAATGACGACATAAAATTATTTTTTTCTATTTTACCTACAAAAAAACGTTGGATTCCCAAAATCAAAGCGGTCTAGCCAAAACATCACTGTATATGTTTTAAATGTTTAAAAAAATAAAAACAATATTTGAAGAAATAAATAAATGCTTTTTATTGACAATATATACCCCAAATAGTTATTTGATTCACAATACAATACTATACTTACATATTTCATTAATTTTATATTTTTTTAAACAAAAATAATTTGTTGCCGTCGGGCAACTGTATGCAATTGTTTGACGACCTTGACGACCGATTTGGCGCAGGGGTAGGCTACGCACCTTCTGCGCCAGTGGGTGCCAGTGGTCTCGGGTTCGATTCCCGAACAAGACAAATATGTGTGTGCATGAACATGTCAATTTGTCTTGGTCTGGGTGTTAACTATGTATATTAAGTATGTATTTACAAACAAAAAGTATTTAAGTATATATTTATCCGTTATCAAGTTTTCCATGATACAGTTTAATTAACATGGGCTTCGATAATTGGTGTGAATGTAAGAAGTCATTTATTTATTTATTTATTTATTATTATTTGTATATTTATATTTTCTCTCAACTAATGAGGAAGCAGTGGAGTTTTTTTCTAATACATTTCTCACTTTCGGATGGAAAAAAATAGAAACCACTTGTAACTTTTGCTCTTTATATACGATTCGTCACTTTTTAGCTACAGCATTTCAGCGACCGAAAAAAATTAATTTAAGGCGCTACTCGGAAAAATATGGACTTTTTCATTTAAAACTATAGGACGGTTACAGTTGTTACAAATCTGGTAATAAGATATATATTTCTTCATACCTTTATCTAGAATCGTATAGTTTCAAAAACACGATTTTATGATTTTGCCTCGACACTTTTTCTTTTCGAAAAGACCTCTAAAAATACGAAAAGTGAAGATTATTCTTAAATGAGGTTACTTACACTATTGGAAATTGGTTTAATTAGTGGACACCAATAATATTGAGGATCGTATAGAAGCATTTTTTTAAATTGCTGTAGTTTTTTAATACGAAGTGATTTTGTGTTTTTTTTTGCCTAATCTGCAAAATCGGTCTCGCTCCCGCGCGCGTCGTTTTCTCATTGCTATCTCGCTTCAGCACATTTTTTCCGAGTATCGCCTTAAAGAAAAATATACCTACCTATATTTAATTTAATTCGTCAGATGAGATCCAATCGTACAAGGTCATACAACTACGTATAAAAGAAACGAAACCAAATGAGTTTCAACCATAAAGCCTGAATACTTCTATAAATATCAGTCAAACGTCAATTTAACTTTCTTTCTCAAACAGAGAAATAAAAGAACTATAAAGCAAATAGTGGACATGTCGCGTATATGGTATGACATACAAGCTCTATTACAAGTAATGATATATTTAAACATACATGCTAAAATGACAGTTATGTGTACGGTGTGTAATGTTTCATGCTATGTTTGTGAACCGGGCGAGTTTAATTCGTAATGTGAACAGAATGACCTCAATAGTAAGTTTAGTTAGTTTTAATATCGAAATCCATACTTATATTATTTTATATCTCTATCTCTGGAGGGGTTTGATTCCCGGTCGGGTAAATATTGAAAACGAACTTTCCGATATTTCCTCGGGTCTGGGTGTATGTGGCAATACCCGTCATTATTTCCAATTTCTATAACACTAGACGTGCTGAAGATACTACAGTTTGTAATGGAACAATGTATGTGCTTGTATTGTATCCAATATTTAATGTTGTATGTATTAAATGTATGAACACATCACTTTAACCGCCTATGTGGTCTAGTGGTACACACCACCGGTATTGTTGTGTTCCGGCAGTTACAGATAAGATAGCCAGTTCCCAGATTCTTCTTTGGACGGACATAAGTTCCCTACTTTTTGACGATAAGGAAATTGAAATCAAATTTTGATATTATCTCTAGGGATCGCAATTTAACTGAATGCCTCGCGGACGAAGCCGTGGACATACACTAGTAGAGTAATAAAAGATGAACCTATTCCTGGTTTACCTAGTTAAAAACAAGTCTATACTACCAATACCATTCCGTTTAACGATCTAGTTATAAAATTGTACACTTCATTTAAAATGTACAATATAAATGAGAAAACACAATTTAGTGTTGTAAGTTAAATTTAATTAGACACCTTTTAAGTTGTTCGTGTTGCAATTAAAATAATTAAAACAAATAAATGTTACATGTTCGAAAGAAAACTACTTTTTCATCCCATCCATTCGAAAAGCGATGATTGTTTACCTGTTATGACAAGAGGGTATAAATGAGATTTGAATTTTGAACAGCTTCATAACAGGGTCCAAAACGATGAGATTTGAATTAAGAACATAATTAAAGAAGCATTGGTTGGAGAGTAGCAAAGGGTGTGCAGTACTTTAAAAAAAATTCAACTGATTTTGTATGGGGCCGGGACTTTTTTCGGGACCGAGAAATTTTCAAAAACGGAATTTTATAAAATTGAGAATATCTTCGTAAACGGTGAGTCGTAGCTAAAATCTAACAAAATTTTCAACCCCCCTACGGCATCCCCCGGAGATACTTATAAGGAATCTGATGGACATAAGTATATATTTTTTATTGATTTTTTTTTATTTCAAAACTCAAACTTTTTTTCTTGCCCGACTAGCGCTATGATGTATCCGAACGACAAAGAAAGGTAGGTAATTTGAGTTGTCTTTACTGCTTTTCTTATAGAGGGGGATGAAAAGCAGAGTGTATTACTCGGCCGCAAAATTATTTTCACCTCGGGCGGCGTATATTGAATCCCTCGCTGCGTTCAGGATTCTACTTTAGGATCCCTCGATGCGCTCGAGATTCTACTCTAGAATCCTTCACTGCGCTCTGGATTCAAAATAGCGCCCTCGCCGTAAATATATTATTTTGCTCCCTTGTAATACAATCTACTATTACAACATTCTCAATGCATACAATAACCAGTAATAGGTATGCATTGAGAAAAGAACACATTTAGATTGTTTTCTTTTTACAAGCTTTTAATTAACTTGCCATGTTAGTTAGTTAGTTAGTTAGTGGGGGACAAATCTTGCAAGCTTAATTTGACCCACTTCCCAGTGTCCGATGGAGCTGAAATTTTGTATACAGGTTTGGTTCAGGGGCCCGATTCTCAGGCATTCGAACTTTTTCAGTGTGGTAATTCGTATGTCGAACATTTTGTTTGTGGTTTCTATTGAAAAGTTAGAACGTTTCAAACAAACTAATCTGTCCCTCATGTCAACAAATTCATTTTGACAGGTAAGTTCGTATACGAACATCGATTGGTCCGTACCACTCGTTGCGTTTGACTGGTTTTCGATCGCACTTTTTCGATTGTGAAATTCTGACAATACACAAATTGTGTTATATTTGAATTTCGAGCATAAAAAGTGAACTTTTCTCGATTGCCTGAGAATCGACCCCCTGATGACAATACAATATTAAAGTACAGACAGCAAAAAAGCTTGTCATAAAAATGAAATTTTTACTAAATTTTTTAAAAAGCACTTAGCCTTCATCACACCTTCATAAGGCTACTACTCCCGGAATCCTTAACAATTGAGAGGGGGGGGCTTTTCATAGTTTAATATTCGACCTTAGTAGGACCTTTAATTTATGTCCACTTGCAGGGCCTGGGTTAGTGGTGTTGAGTCACATTCTTAAACTTCGATATTACTTATTTAAATTTACAACCAAAACGCGTCTTCTTATCCGTAATGTTTTTAATGATTTAATACACGAATATGGTATTCACTAAATTGTAGAGTTAATAATAAAGAATTCATCGAGAATCTATGTAAGTAATCTGTTACACACAAAAATCATCCCAAGCACACGCTCTGTTTTGCAAATACAAACAACACACTTTTAAAAGAAAAGCCTTCATGTACCTACCTAATTAAATCTCAGAACTGTAATTGCAAAAATAACATTTAGCATTCAAACCCTTCACGACTACTTAAATTACATCGCGCTTTAGAAATAAACAGTGGAAATTGCATTTAACGACCTGTGCTAACAGGTACTAGATAATTTAGCAAGTAGCGAGATTAATTTTATCTGTATTGCAAGCAGTTTGTAAATTTATGGCGATAAAACACGAACTAACGTTCCACAATAGTGCTACGTCGACGACGGTTATAGAATCTTAGCTAGTATTAGAAATAAATATGAAAGACGACCGATTTGGCGCAGGGGTAGGCTACCCACCTTCTGCGCCAGTGGTCTCGGGTTCGATTCCCGAACAAGACAAATATTTGTGTGCATGAACATGTCTATTTGTCTGGGTCTGGGTGTTAACTATGTATATTAAGTATGTTTTTACAAACAAAAAGTATTTAAGAATATATTTATCCGTTATCAAGTTTTCCATGATACAGTTTCTTAATGAAATTAACATGGGCTTAGATAATTGGTGTGAATGTAAGAAGTTATTTATTTATTTAAATATAAAATACTAGGTTTTTGCCCGGGGCTTCGCCCGCGTGTACACGATGTTATCCCGCGGAAATATAATATTTGTCCGGGATAAAAAGTAGCCTATATGTCAATCTCCATCTCCAGCCCCCAAACTATCCCCTTATCAAAAATCACGTCGATCCGTTGCTTCGCTTTGACGTGAAAGACGGACAAACAAACAAACACACTTTCAAATTATACCTAATATTAGTATGGATAAAAATCTCGTATCACCTGTATGATGATAACACATGAGTGTTTGTTATCGAACTCCTCCGAAACGGCTTCACCGATTTTTATTCTTTTTTTGTGTTTATTTGGTGGGTCTAAGAAAAGGTCGTAGGCTATATTTTATTCCGAAATTTCACGTGAGCGAAGCCCCGGGGGCGCAGCTAGTATTCAATAAAATTGTTTAGTAAGTTGAAGTTAATCTTTTTATCAATACTAAACTGACGGAGCTAGTTCATTTCATTCTCAATAATAACATTTTCATTGTGAATGCAATACAGTAAAAATACTAAACTGTCAAAGTATTTTTGTTCCTTACGTATGTTTTATTAGTTGTCATGCTAACGGGCCTGTTAACAGTATTTTTTGTTCGTTTTGTAGTCATTATGACACAGCTATGATTAAAGCGTGGCCACGCTCGTATTAAAATCTTTGAAAAGCTGTGTATGTTGCCTCACCTTTTTTTATTATATAGGGCTGTTTCAACTGGCCCATTTGAGCTTTACGCATGCATTTGGAAATACAGACAGAGCGTCAATAAATCAATATCACGTTAAACGCTGCGTAGGTCACCGGTGACCGGAGTTCAACAATTAGTTTATGCTTATTTATTTTTAATGTTTCATTCATAAATTTGTAAAAAATATATTTGTAAGTGGCAGTTAAGGTGATATCCTAGAAAACAGTATTCCTTTAAGATATTCGTACAATTTAAGTAGATTTTATATCGAGTGAAAGTAAAGAAGGTACAAAGAGTTCTAAATCTATTGGTGAACTAGACTAAACTTATGTACCAAAATATAAAATAAATGGACTTATTGAAACAATGAGTATTAACTTATTGTTACTTAAGCACTTTAACGGGACTGTAAAGTGGACACGAATAATGAACAATAAATGTTTACACCTCTTTGACCCGAGTTGTCTATTGCTTACGGACTGGAGAAAAGACAAGTGCTTATGCAATAGCTACTATGCAGAAAGAAATTGCAAGCTTTTACTATTTGCATGTCCATAAGCGATTTACATACACTTTTCACAGCCAAGTCACATCGTCCTAAAGAAATAACGAATGAAAAACCTTATTATATGACGTAAGTACTTCGACAGATTTGGGACATAAAAAGCTCTTTTAAATATCGGTGCCTAGGCAATTTATTTCTTTACATCTCTTTATTAACCATATCGTTTTCCCACAAGACATCATAACTCACGTAGAATAGCCATGTACTAGAAAAAAATTCAATTTATTATAGGTTCTAAATTGTCCGCGGCGGCGAGGCAACGGCAGCGTACTACGAGAAGCAATTTATATAATAATTTTTTATTCAACCGATCTACAAAGAGATAGCGTTCGAAGTGAACGGCTCAGTGGAAGTGCGCTGAACATCTATCTTCCATGCATAAGCTTTTTCAACTTCAATTATTGAGATAGATGTACCGATAGGCGCAATTTAAGCTGTGTAAGCTGGAATTATATTGAACTAATTATTTTTACTGTTTTGCATTCACAGTGCAATTTTTATTATTTCTAACTTAACGACTCCGCAGCTCAGTCGTTAGAGCATTCGCCCGGACAGAAAGGTCGTGGGTTCGAGTCCCATCGGAAATAGTTGTGAGACGGGTCGATATTATCTAAAACTTCAATCTCAATTATTTAATTATTAAACTAGTTTCTTTGTCTACCAATCAATTGCAGTTACAGGTACAGGTTAAATAATAACCTGTATCATCCTTTGTACACTATGGTATAGTATGCAATAAATGAGTAGTTCCCATTTGTTCTATGGATGGAACATGACGTCAGTGGACAAGATAAAAATATTTTTTCTCGTTTTGTGCTATAGAACATGTTATACTTAGATTTCTCAAATTGTTCTATGGAACAAAGAAAATAAGACCTCTTTTATCGCTCGTCATTAAAAGTTTTCATTACCAATATCATTCATGGAAGAATTTGGGAAATAGATTATTCCCATGTTGTACTATAGTGGTAGACTCGGGTGAAGAACTAGTATGTAGTTCTTTGGAACAAAAAGGGAAAATATTGTGTTGTTTTGTCCAATGAAGTCATGTTCCATAGAACAAATGGGATCTACTCCAATAAATTATTGAGTACTAGCGGACGCCCGCGGTTTTGTTGAGAGGATATTCAAAAACTTTCGCATTTATAATATTAGTAGGATAAGTAGGATTGAGTACGGAGTGCAAACGTTCATTATTGCTATTGAAAATGAAATCATGGACATTAAGCAAAATATGTTGCCTCAATTTGTATGAAATGAACATTATCCTTTTTTTCCTGGGGAAAATTCATTTGCAATTTCGCATAAGTCCATGCAAATGTAGGGAAGTATTGTATTATCCTGCAGAAAAAGGTACTAACGGAGGTTTTTTAATCCTCAACGGGGTAACGCTTAGCCTTCGTCACACCTGATGTTGAGTGACGATAAGACTGAAGGTGGATTACTGCTAAGCGATCTGGCTTTCTGGCAATTGCCGGGTTATTGTTATGGTGGCAGACTTAGATAAGATGGTGGTTAGCTAGCCATTAGGACTTAGAACAAGTCCTACCATCAACCAAACCGAATACAACAATATGTATCCCGACTGAGAATCGAACCTGGGACCTCTGGGTCTGATAACTGAAGCGGCTAAAAGGTGCAATATCCTTACTTATATTATAAATGCGTCTCTGTCTGTCTGTGTGTTGTGTTACACAATCACACCTAAACTACTGAACCGATTTGAATGAATTTTGGTACAGAGATAGTCTAGAGCCTGAGAAAGGGCATAGGCTACTTTTTATTCTTGAAAAATATCACCTTCCCGCGGGATAACGTCGTGTAGTACACGCGGGCGAAGCCGCGGGCGGAAGGCTAGTATAAGATAAGATTATACTAAGCTATGGGAGAGTGGCTATATCTGGCACAAGTTCTTTTGTACTTAACAGAGGAAGTCAAGACCTAAATTGTTAACAAAAAATCTGTAAATTAAATTTTAAAAAAAAATTGTCAAAAAGTCAGGTATGTATGTACCATCCTAGTGCCACCTTACTAGTTACCAGATAGGTAACCATTATTTTATAATTTCTTATTCGCCAGCCCTATTTTACGCTATAAAATAATTTCTTGCGCAACGTATGCGCAGAACACTTTTCTCCGTGCGAACAGACCGACGGAACAACACAAATAATGGCCGCCGATTGATTTAGTGGGAACATTCGCACGGTGATTGGATCCTTATCTTTACCGTGTTATGATTATTCGGTGCTATATTCAACTTATAACCTTTTATTAAGCCATTCTGCTAGCGATCCAATAGAAATAAAGATGTAGAAGTAGGTACTTTTTGGATACTGCAATAGGGTGTTTCACTGATGTTGAAATGTAGATATTTTTAAAATATAACATTAAAGAATACCAAATGTGAAAAATTATTTGAATCTGTTTTATAACAAGTAAATTATGAGCTGTTTAATTTTGGCTATGGCTGTCTCATTCTAAAACAAAATCTTCTATGAATAGCGAGAATGTGACGCGACTGGCTTGACGTCACAAAGATAGTTGTTCTCTCTCTCTCTCTGTCAAATAAGAAAATATTCAAGACATTTCAAAATAAATAATTGTTTTTTGTAGATAATACTTATTTCGGAAAACATTTTGAATACTTAACGTAACAGAACAGCCCCCTGTAGCAAACAGTCACATACCCTGTGCTCTACATACATATGGTCCCGAAATAAACGAATATATGTAGGTATGTTTAAAAAACGTGTATTACAAAATGTTTACCTGTCATCATCATCATCATGTCAGCCGAACGACGCCCACTGCTGGGCATAGGCCTCCCCCAAGGATCTCCACAACGATCGGTCCTGCGCTGCCCGCATCCGCGGCTTCCCGCGACCTTGACCAGCCCCCTGATTCACGAACCGTCGGAAACGCTCCCGAGAACGGAATAAATGCTCTGTCTCTGTCACTCACTATAAAATAGACAAAGACAAAGCACAGAATTCGAATCCTATTCCGTATCCGACGGTTTGTGAATTAGGGGGCAGATTGTCGGTCCAAATGAATAGTGTATCCGTGGGGCAAACCCGCAGTTCTAGGGGCAATACCTACGCAGTATCACCATCATAAGCTACTGGAACTAGGCAACTGTAGCCGAAGCTTGATAATCTGTCGTTATGGTAATCGTGAAACTATACCATCCGTCAAAAGCTGTCTAAGTGCTGCTCTTAAATATCTATTGAATTTTAGTTCTTGAAACCACCGTAAGAGGCTCCACTCTGGTTTTCATACAAATTAATACGATAACAATAAACGATTACCATAAGGATTGTTTTTCTTGCTTGGGGTAGGTACTGAAATCATAAAATTTTAAACACCTTAAAATCCGCCTTACCATGAAACAACTATATTTTTCATGCCTATTTTTCACACGAAACCAAATCAAATTCACTCTTGACCGTTTTTTTAATAATTAGTTTACTTTCTTTTGCGAGGAGGATAGGGGGGCTTAGACAAAGTAACATCGTTATGTGTCGAAACGACAATCGCTATCGCTATCGTCTTTATGCTCCAATCAACTTGCGGCAAGACCACGTGATTTAGCGCAGCTTATACCAATCCGCCAATCCTATACCTTGAATTTCTTTCGAACTTCGTTATCGCTTCGCTATCGCTATCGCTATGTTACTTTGTCTAAGCCCCAGGATGTCAATAATTGCTACATGAAATTAAAATTAACTATCTGGGGCGATTTATTTGATAATTTAACTTCGCTTTAAAATTCTTCACGAAGATGTAGTAAGTATAAAATTGTAATTAGTGTCACACACATTCAAGGATTTCTCTGCTAGGTTAAAAGTATAGGAATCTGGCTTTTGATGAACATTGCTCCCGCATTGTTTACTACTCGTAAGTATAGGTACTTACCTATTTATTTAATACTAGTGGCTCTCCGCGGTTTCACCCGCGTGGTACCCGTTCCCGTGGGAATACCGGGATAAAATATAGCCTAATGTCACTCAGGCAGAATGTAGATTTCTACTGGTGAAAGAATTTTTAAATCAAAATAGGTCCAGTAGTTTTTGCGTTTATTCGTTAAAAACAAACAAAAAACAAATCTTTTATCTTTAAAGGTAATATTAGTATGAGATAGCTTTCCGCTAGCGGCTTAGACCGCGTAAGCTAGACTATGTTTTTCCATGGGAATGAGATATTTTCCGGGGTAATATGTAGCCTAAGTATACTCGTATGCTATTCCAGATCATAATTTATCTCAGGGCCAATTTCACTCAGATCCGTTCAGACACTTCGCTACGATTGAGTATCAAACATCCAAACTTCCGCATTTAGGTATAAGATTAGTAAGATCCGTACGATATACTGTGTTCTACGTACATACTTCAGTCACAGTCTAGTATTCATCAGTATTGAACGATTATTGTATGTGTATCTGGCTATATGTGTTTAAAAATCACTAGGGACCCCAGCCTTCGCTTCACACGGGTGCAATACAGATAAATTAAAAATGCATATTTATATGTTTATACATAATAAACCTACCTCTTAAATCACTGTAGGTATCTATTGATGAAATGAAAGCTGCGTGAAAATCCGTTGCGTACTTAGTTTAAAAAGTCTGTGAGCAGACGACGGAAAGCGACTTCATACTTAACCTTAAAGGTTACTGGGTTAACCCAAAGTGTACCTATATACCTTACGCATCCTATATTTATTTACACCACAACTATTACGTTAGCTAAAATAATTGTAAAAGCCAGCGCGCGGGCGGCCGCGTAACCTTTCCGTTTTTCTTATCACAATAATATAATATAAACTGAAACGCCTACTGCGAAGCGATGCAGGGAGTAGCCCATTGTGACAGCAGCGTGTTGAAATAAGGCCCTTTACACAATGATGACGACACGACACGATGAGACGACTTTTTGCAACGATACTAAAAGCGACTTTAACCGCCCGGCCCATGTTGTGGTCTGTAGTACCTACACAACAGGTAACAGACACAGAGATCCCGTATTCCTAGTGGGAGCACTGGTGGGAAGACTTGTTCTTAGGGTGCGATTTCGAACGGGACCGCATGCAGCAGCAGCAAGCGAAGTGTGGTCGCGACGTACGGTTTCTATGTATTTGTATGAAATACCTTTCGAAGCGAGCGACAGTGTCCCGCAACACTGTTCATACAAATACATGGAAACTTGTAGTGACGCGACGACATGTCGTCTGATGATGCTGCGTACAGTCCGGTTCGAACTCACGCCTTTAGTCCGCCTGCCTAGCTACCACCATTTTATCTGAGTCTGTCTTCGTCAATACAATATGACTGTCTACAGCAAATGTCTTCCGGCAATTAGAGATAAGATAGCAGTTCGTCAGGTATGATGGCGGCCAAATGCTATTCCGTCGAGATCAAACATGCGTCAAAAATGCGCGTTTGACAACGCAAATGCATCACAATTGCCTCGCTGCTGTTTTTCCTAGCGCGGGTGCACGTTTTGCAAATATACCGATGTTGTATCGATTCTGTACATAGCTCTGCAAAAAGTCACAATGTGTAGAAGGCTCTAACACCGAAGCGTATAGGCAGTTCAAAAGTGACGCAATGCAACAATTTCACTTGCCGCTATAATCTATGAATGAACTTTAATGAGCTTTCAATTCAATTTGTCTAAGTTATGTGATCATTCGATCTTATCTGTTAGATTACGTAGTGAATCAGGTGTATCAATTTTATTGCAGTTGCAGCGAATCAACAAAATTAGGAAAACAATTAGGTTTGGATGAGTTTAGCTCTTTTTTTAGATCTTTTTTTTGTGCCGTGTAGTGCCGGCACATAAATAGAATAGCACTACCCCCTCTCTTCCCGTGGGTGAAAAAATCGGCCCCCAGTCCCCGGCGGCCCCGCTATTCCTAGCTACGGTAGCGGCTATGGTAACGGCGGGGCAGGGGGTGCTAAGAATCCCCGGGTAGGCTCCGGCTACCAACACCGACGACTCGACCTGGCAACCTACAACACGCGCACATTGAGGCTCGACGCGAAGCTCGTAGAGTTGGAAGAGGCAATAAGTAAGTTACATTGGGATATCATTGGGTTATCTGAAGTCCGAAGAGAGGGGAGGACTCGATAACCCTGCAATTCTTAACTTACTTTACCACCGGGAGGGCGACCAACAGTCCATTGGTGGTGTCGGGTTCATCGTCCATAAATCCCTTGTCAACAACGTGATCACCATCGGAAGTGTCTCGAGCAGGGTAGCGTACCTGATACTCAGATTATCGAAACGATATTCGCTGAATGTTATCCAGGTCTACGCTCCGACCTCGAAACACGATGATGTCGAAGTGGAGGCTATGTATGAGGAGATCTCTAAAGCCATGCATAGCTATAAAACCCACTACACGGTTGTGATGGGGGATTTCAATGCAAAGTTGGGGCAACGTTGCGGTGATGAGCTGAGAGTGGGGCAATTTGGATTTGGGCAACGGAACGATAGAGGCCAGATGCTGGCAGACTTCATGGAGAGGGAGAACCTCTATATGATGAACTCCTTCTTTAGGAAGCCCGTAACCCGCAAATGGACCTGGATCAGTCCGGACGGTAAAGTAAAAAACGAGATCGATTTTATCATGTCGACGAAGAAGCACATACTCAATGATGTCAGTGTGATCAACGCTGTTAAGACAGGAAGCGATCACCGTATGGTGAGAGGCACATTGAATATCGATGTCAAGCTCGAAAGATCGCGACTGATAAAATCCACGCTCCGACCAATACCAGCTCAAATTCAAAACCCGAGTGCTTTCAGCTCGAGCTTCAAAACCGCTTCGAAGCCCTTGAGAACAGCATAGACGTGGACGATCTATACAACATGGTGGTGGATACTGTCCGCACGGTAGGGTCTAAGTACTATAAAACCCGCCGTCCCAAATTGAAGAAACTCTCCAGTCAGACTCTCCTACTCATGGATCAGAGACACGAAATGAAGCTGCAGAACTCAGCGGATGCCCATCGTTATCGGCAGCTCAATAGACAGATATCTAAGTCTTTGACGCGCGACCTTCGCCAATTTAATACCGAGCGTATTAAAGAAGCCATTGAGCGGAACAAAGGCTCCAAAGTGTTCGCGAGAGATCTGTCTATCGAGCAAAGTCAATTGACGAGGCTGAAAACTGAGGAAGGTAGCATCGTTTCGTCAACACCTGAAATCCTGACGGAGATTGAGAGTTTCTATGGACAGCTATATTCCACACAAACACCTGTTGAAAGCAAGGCTAAAGACCCTAGAGCCAAGCTTACCCGACACTATACCGAAGATATCCCGGACGTCAGCCTGTACGAGATTAGAATGGTTCTCAAGCAGCTTAAAAACAACAAGGCGGCGGGCGATGACGGAATCACAACAGAGCTTCTGAGAGCGGGCGGTAAGCCGATACTTAAGGTCCTCCAGAAGCTTTTCAACTCAGTCATCCTTGAGGGCAAAACGCCAAAGGCATGGGGCAGAAGCGATGTGATGCTGTTTTTCAAGAAGGGTGATAAAACTCTCTTGAAGAACTATAGACCCATCTCGCTTCTGAGCCATATCTATAAGTTGTTTTCGAGAGTCATTACGAATCGTCTCGCTCGCAGGTTCGACGACTTCCAACCTCCCGAACAAGCCGGGTTCCGAAAAGGCTACAGTACCATAGCCCACATTCATACGCTGCGGCAAGTTATACAGAAGACCGAAGAGTATAACTTGCCACTTTGCTTGGCGTTCGTGAACTATGAGAAAGCCTTTGATTCGATTGAGACTTGGGCGGTGCTGCAGTCTCTCCAGAGGTGCCAAATAGACTACAGGTACATCGAGGTGCTGAGGTACTTATACCAAAACGCCACCATGTCGGTCCGATTACAGAACCAGAGCTCTAATCCTATCCAACTACAGCGAGGTGTGAGACAGGGAGATGTCATCTCTCCCAAACTGTTCACAGCTGCGTTGGAGGATATTTTTAAGCTGCTGGATTGGAAAGGATGCGGCATCAACATTAATGGCGAGTACCTAACGCACCTACGGTTTGCTGATGATGTAGTTCTTATGGCTGAGACCTTGGAAGACCTGAACACAATGCTCGAAGATCTCGGTAATGCTTCGCAAAGAGTGGGTCTTAAGATGAACATGGACAAGACGAAAATCATGTTCAATGCCCATGTTGCACCCGCTCCAGTTAATGTTGGAAACATTACACTCGAAGTTGTTGACCACTATGTCTACCTGGGACAGACAATCCAATTAGGTAAGTCCAACTTTGAGAAAGAGATCTCTCGTCGAATCCAGCTCGGATGGGCAGCGTTTGGGAAGCTCCGGCATATATTCGCGTCCGAAATACCTCAATGTCTCAAGACGAAAGTCTTTGACCAGTGTTTGTTGCCAGTAATGACCTATGGAAGTGAGACGTGGTCTTTTACTATGGGTCTCATAAGAAGGCTCAAAGTCACCCAGCGAGCAATGGAGAGAGCGATGCTTGGTATTTCCCTGCTCGATCGAATCAGAAATGATGAGATCCGCAGGAAAACTAAAACAACCGACATCGCTCGAAGGAATGGCAGTGGGCGGGACACATAGGGCGGAGAACCGATGGCCGTTGGGGCGGAAAGGTTCTCGAATGGCGACCGCGTGCCCCACGACGTTCCGTGGGCAGGCCCCCTACAAGGTGGACCGGACGATCTGGTCAAGGTCGCGGGAAGCCGCTGGATGCGGGCAGCACAGGACCGATCGTTGTGGAGATCCTTGGGGGAGGCCTATGCCCAGCAGTGGGCGTCGTTCGGCTGACATGATGATGAGGATGATGATGATGAGTTTAGCTCTATTGTTATTATGTAAATGTTCAATTTATGTTAAGTATACAATGAGGTATATATATACTTATTCATCCATAAGGAAGGCCAGTGCCCCAGCAGAGGGGACATTAAATGGCTGATGATGATGATGATGATGATACAATGAGGTTCTAACGGAAACGCAACGTAACGCACATTCATTGCAACTGATTTATTCCATATCATTGGTTTTTTGTGATTGAAATAAATTGATTAGTTTATATAAATTAAAGAAAAAGCTAAGTTTTTAAATCCATATTACTATTATAAAAACAAAATATATACACTCGTTTGTAAATTAAACGGGCACTTGCTTTATTTTCGTACAAACATGCTTACTGCTAATGCCAGTATCTATTGCAGTTCATCTACTCACTATTTTTTCTCTACACTATCACTATTATCAAAATTCAAAATGTCTTATCTTTGGAATAAAAGTCTAAAATAAGAAACAAATTCAACATAAGAAAATCATTGAACGCTTATTCAAGTTTCAATACATTGTTCTATGAAATTCAACTAATTTATTTCATTGGAAGTTTGGGAATGTAAATAGATTTTCAAAGTTTTTGCAAATGCTTATCAGAAATACAAACTTTTATCGTGGCAGGAATATACTGACAGTTTGTATTAAAATACGAAAAGCTCTCTAATCATCACTTATGTATACGGGACGGGAGTAATGAAAAAGCTAAATCCATAAAGTAAAAGTTTAAATAACTTGCAATAGTAATTTCATCTTTAGCGATTGTCAAATACCAGCAGGTCTAGCACAACTTAGGTCGCGCTCCTTTCAACCAATCATCACGTCGTCTTAAGTCACGCCCGCTATCTACGAGCGATCTGATTGGTTGAAAGTGCCCGCGACTCTATCTCAGTCGAGTCGCGCTCAAGTTGTGCTAGCCCTACTGGAAAGGTATTTCTTTCGTGTGTGTGGGTGGGTAGTAATACCTTCACATTCATGAAATTAGCGCTAGCTATATAGCGCGTAAGAAGTAAGTAAGTATTGGATAAATTCGACGCTTCTCGTAACGACTCCGTAGCTCAGTGGTTAGAGCAGTCGCCAGGAAAGCGAAAAGTCGTGGGTTCGAGTCCCATCGGAGCTTGTTGTAAGACGGGTCGATTTTTTCAAAAATACTTCATTTTCCATTTTTCAAGTATAAAAATTGCATTGTGAATGCAAAAAAGTAAAAATTTAAATAATACCTGAGAACCTTTTTTTTAGTTTATTTGGACAAACAAACAGTAACACAAAATACTTACAACTTTTTTACAAAAAAATCATTAACAACTACTTACCTACTAATCGTGGAAAACATATTGTTAACCAAAGATCAATTTAATAGGGTTGAGAACATGCACGAGTTAGGTATGTATAATAATCTTGCTTTAACATTGATAAAGTATGTCCTCTTTTGTGACAAACTTAAATTAACAGGGTGTTAATTTCTTTCAAATTATCTAAAGCTATTTTTTTAAATTGCCCAATGCTAGTGGCAAATATATATTGTTAAAATAGGTATCAATCATAACTGTAAGTCATTCGAGCTATTGGCGAACCATGATTACAAATATCGCCCATCATTTCCTCATAAAATTTATTAATGCCGAAGTTTACGATACATATAAATAAATAGTTAAAGCTTTCGAGAGCCATTAGAGGACTTCTAAAGATGGCTATCTAAATGCACTATGTGAAAACCAGTCAGAGGACTAGTCAGTGATATAGTTCAAGAATAATGTAGATACTAATAGAGTGCCAATAACTGCATATAATAATATAAAAGTAAGTGTTCAATTACATAAAGTAATTTCTATAAATTGTCACTACCTATTTATAAGACAAATATACTTACCGACACCGAAACTAACTGTAGTTTTATACAAACATGCTTACTTTAGCCACCTTTAGCGTCTCATAAATGAGATGGGATTGTTACGTCAATGGAAAGGGGTATTTGATTGTTGTTTAAATGACTATAGACACATATGTATCAATTATGTATCTACATTATAGGGCAGGCGTACCGGTTTTGGCCACGGTACCGGTTTTGGCCACTTTTTGCTCAAAAAGTTTTCTGAACAACTTTTAGCCATTTGCGATAAAGGCAATCAAAATAAGATATTTTAAAGTAATAATAACAACCGTTAGAATTCCTTGTCTTAAGTTTTTTTTTCAATAAATTCCATTTTCTGCTTGAAAAAATGTTTTGTATGAAAATTTTAAGAAATTTGTTTTGGATGAAATACTTTATAAACCTTTGTTTTTTACAGTTAAATTGTTGTTTTGCAATTGATTGGTTTTTAGTGCATTAGAATATATTGATTTGACTTGGGTTTGGTTTTGATTTTTCGCAATATTTACAAAAGTTTAACTACCAGTAAGTGGCCAAAACCGGTACATTTAGCATCTTTCACACATTGTGTGTAATATAAAAAAACTATTTTACTTTTATAAATTTGAATAATGTACCTTTAAAGGTAGATAAATTATCTATGATTTAAGATATAATACCTAAGACCATTTAGTACTTAGTGCTTAAAAGTCAAAAAATCCTTAAAGTGGCCACAAAGGGTACGTCTGCCCTACATATTTGATAATGACATTAAAAATATTACCTACATATAATACATAATACAATGTAAAATATAAATGTAAAAAAAAAATTATAGCTAAGATTTTTAATTTATTTTAATGCATTCACAATGCAATTTTGTAAGTATAGGAAAAATGTGATAGTAAAAAACCACGAGCCCTATAAGTAGCTTTCAGGCGGGATTCGAACCCGCGCCTCCGGGAATCCGGCCCGATGCTCTGACCAACTAAGCTACCGAAAGGCTTACACGACTCGTCGAATTTTGCTATCACTTGTTACGCTGTAGGCCAGCGTTGCTTCATCAATGCGAGGAAACCCTCGCATCCGAAAGAAACATTTTTACAAATGTTTAACAATCGATTAAGATGAAACAGCCATTAAATTAAGATTTTTAATTTATTTTAATGCATTCACAATGCAATTTTGTAAGTATAGGAAAAATGTGATAGTAAAATGTGTGTGATGTTTCTTTCGGATGCGAGGGTTTCCTCGCATTGATGAAGCAACGCTGGCCTACAGCGTCACAAGTGATAGCAAAATTCGACGAGTCGTGTAAGCCTTTCGGTAGCTTAGTTGGTCAGAGCATCGGGCCGGATTCCCGGAGGCGCGGGTTCGAATCCCGCCTGAAAGCTACTTATAGGGCTCGTGGTTTTTTACTATCACATTTTTCCTATACTTACAAAATTGCATTGTGAATGCATTAAAATAAATTAAAAATCTTAATTTAATGGCTGTTTCATCTTAATCGATTGTTAAACATTTGTAAAAATGTTTCTTTCGGATGCGAGGGTTTCCTCGCATTGATGAAGCAACGCTGGCCTACAGCGTAACAAGTGATAGCAAAATTCGACGAGTCGTGTAAGCCTTTCGGTAGCTTAGTTGGTCAGAGCATCGGGCCGGATTCCCGGAGGCGGGGGTTCGAATCCCGCCTGAAAGCTACTTATAGGGCTCGTGGTTTTTTACTATCACATTTTTCCTATAATTATAGCTAAGTAAATTAACCGATAAAAAAAATTCATTTTCATTTTTTTTTTACCAGCTGCCTCTTTTTAAAACGAAAATTTCTGGCAGAATAGCGCTATTGGCTTGTGACGTAAGTATTTACAAGTTAGCAGCGGCAGCGTCCTCTTTATCTTATTAGAAACATTTTGGAAATAAATCTATATAATTATGTTGCTCCCATTAAAAAAGACTTAATAAAAATAAAAAAAGTATTAGTCAAATATCCTATGGTCGAAACAAAGTTTGTAGAAAATTGTACGTTGCCCAAGTTTCGGTCTTGCCTTTTCGAATTTAACGTTCTTCTGTAACTATAAGTAGGGCAGAGGTGCCCTTTGTGGCCACTTTAAGGATTTAATAAGTACTAAATGGTCTTAGGTATTTAAGACACAAATTATATCTTAAATTATAGATAATTTATCTACCTTTAAAGGTACATTTTTCAAATTTAATAAAGTATTTTTTTTTTCTATTTAACACAAATAGTATGAGGGGGGCCAAATGTACCGGTTTTGGCCACTTATTGATAAGTAGTTAAACTTTTGTAAGTATAGCGAAAAGTCAAAACCAAACCCAGGTTAAATACATATGTTCTAATGCGCTAGAAACCAATCAATTGCAAAACAACATTTTAATTGTAAAAAACAAAGGTTTTTAAAGTATTTCATCCAAAACAAATTTCTTTAAATTTTCATACAAAACATTTTTTAAAACAGAAAATGGAATTTATTGAAAAAAAATCGCATGACTTATGGAATTCTAACGGTTGTTATTATTACCTTAAAATACCTTATCTTAATAGTAAAAGTAACTCTGTCCGATTGATATCTTTTCACGGCTATACTTGAATAAGTATTTTGAGTGGCATCATACGGTTTAAAGTCTAAGAATTATACAAAACCAATATACCTGATGAACTACAATACAAAAACACGCCGGCTACGCCAATTCCACTACCTTATAAGTAGTAGGATCAAAACGTAAATCAATGTTTACAATATACCCCAAGAACTATCCGATATTTTTGTAAAAAATTCTATAACAGGCCAAATTTTTGTAAACGGCCTTTAAATATAATTTTAAGAGACAATATTTTGGAATCCAACATAATATCGCATTGGAAGGAATAAAAAAAAAGTTATACCCCGAAATTGGTGCAATTTTTTCAGCAATTATGCTACAACCAATTTTATCGTGTACCTGTGTTTACGTTCACCATATCTAAGCACCAAAGTAGAAATCCATAAAGATATAAAACGGGAAACTAATGCTTTAGGAAGAAGTCGGTTGTTTCTGATAGAATTTTTAACATAGGTATAATGCCAACTTGAGTTTACGTAGAGAGTTTTTTTTAAGCTTATTTGTTTTTCATTTACAAATATAGGGGGATTATATACTTTTACGAAAGATAATTAATAAATCTATGCAAATCTAAAGTAAATAATACTTATACCAATTTTGCCTATTTTTTATTGATTTTTTATAGCTTTGTATTTGTTTTTTTTAAATGTCGCTGTCATAAATATTGGTGGATTACTAATGAATTATTTATTAAACTAGATAATCTAATTTTCTATGTTAAGAAATTGCTGATATAGAATTATTGTTGAGTCTCCATAGAGCGAATTAGTTTGGCTCTCGGGCTAATAGCATCAAAGAGATTCAATACGCCTCGGTAGTCTTTACCAACATACCTAATTGTCATTAATAATTCGAGAATAGGCAACAACATAATGTATAACCGTCTTATGACCATGAGTATTATTTATAAGCTACTAGATCACACTGTCACATTCGATTGTAACCAGTTCCTACTGTTACCATTTCAATTTGATGGACGTCTTAATCCAAGCTCTCTTGTATTGTATGAAAGTCGAGATACGAGAGTGTAACTTAATCATTCTTTAACAGCCGGATGACTTAAAATCGAACGAAGGTAGAAAGTTGATTGTACTTCACCCTCTGGTAACTATTTTTACTAATTTTAAGTGCCAATGGTACATAACAGAAGAACTAAGTGCGGTGTTACTTGCCTGTGACTCACAGGTTGTGAGTATGTGCACACACCTTGAAATCGAAACATTTTACCGGTAAAATCTTTTGTGTGTTTTACATATGGTTGCATTTTACATTAGGTATTTGTATTGTATTGTACTGGCCATTCAGTTTTTTCATGCAAACATTAAATTCGCATAAAGAAAAAGTGACCTTCGAGATTTCCAACACATTCTTATCTCTACATTTTTTGTCACAGAGATCAGTCCAAACAGAAGCCTGCAGCACTTTCTCAAATGTTGACAAATCTGTGTTAGTCCCTAATACGTGTAGAAATAAATCATAGGACGATCGATCATTGGTCAATACAAATCAATAATAATGTTGCGTATCAAAAGGCGTCATCGAGATGTACTTGATCGATGTCTATCAGTCGCGCGTTGAGCCAAGCGTGTGAAACTCTCACCACGTGTGATCAGATCAGCAGGAACACACGACGAAGTTTAATCATTTATCTTGACACCTATCTGAGTGCAGTTGGCATGACTGACTGACGCCGCGGAAACAAAACAAATGAACTGCTAATCATAGATAGACTTGTTACTTTTTTTAGTACACGCTAAGTGTGACACTTAAAACAGACAATATTACAAGTAAGAAAATTAGGTTTTTGTAAGAATTGTTGTAATAGAGCTATAGACTTATCGCTTTACCGCATTTGATATGACGGAACTGCCAGACAAGTTGAGTTATGACTTATGAGACAGAATCTGTTTCTTTTGCAAATGTTTTGTTATTCAATAGTGATCTTTGCTTTTCCCATTGAAAATCTTTACTAGAAGCGAGGAAGGCAAGAGCCAGGTCCTGTGAAAACTCTTGGTGCCTTTACGAAGGCAAAATTATATATAGTGTGCGGGACAGATCTATTGTAAAAAGAATATTTTTAAAAAGAAATTATCTGACTCAAAGCTTCCAAAGTCATCTATACTTACCACAGATCTACGTAATATAGTGTACTCTTCTTAACCATTGGTATAAAAAAATAAAATAAATAAATAAAAATTTATTTCAACAAAAACTATAACATTACAGGCAAAAACTTAAGTGTACAATATTAGAATTATTATTAGTGTACGAGATACATTTGCGTTTACAAATCATCCCCCAACTCCCAAACTAGGGCGTATCCTGTATCCTAGGAGCTGGTGATACCTCCAATTAGACATTTTATTTAGAATTTTCAATAACATGCCTGGTCTAGTGCATGTGATTTGGTTGTATTGATGAAAGTGTGTGTTATGTATATTATCATGTGTATATGTATGTAAGTGAGTGTGTGAGTGTGTATATGTGCGTGTGTGTGTGTGTGTGTGTGTATTGTGTGTAGGCGGTATGTGTATTGTGTTTGTACAAAGAGGTTGTTATAAAATTAAATTTTCGGTCTCATCGTAATTGAAAGATAGGAGTAACTCATGAACTATGGTTTTTAATTTGAATTTGGTTAGTGTATAAATTGGTTTTATTTTATGAATCCTATTATATAATTTTGAGCTGAGTGCTGAAAACTGGTTTTTAGCCCAGGTTGTGCGGCATTTGATTTGAGGGCAGACAAGAGTGCCGTGACGTCTGGCAGATATGACGTAGTCAAAGGGCAAAGTGGAGTGTTTCCGCTGGAGCATATGGAGGATAGATAGTTGCCTAACCGTAAGTACCTTGCATTCTGTGTAAAGCTAAGCAGTGGGATACCTTCGAGGTAATTGCATAGCATAACCTTGAGGATAGCTCGTTGGGCAAGTTTTGTCGGTTCCACCCCACAGAGAGGTGCAGTATGATATAACAGACTGGCATAACCCAAAGTAAACCATAAAGAGGGTTTGCTTATCGGCCGAGTGGCGAAGATTTTTGAAAATATACATAAGCTTACGTACTCGGGTGGTGAGCGTTTCAATTTGGATATGCCAGTCGAGCCGATTGTCAAGATGAACACCGAGATACTTTAAGCTACCAACTGATGTCAATGGCTCACAAAGACAGGTGTTAAGATCAGCGCCCATACAGTGATGAATTTTAACATCCGGGGGTAATTCAGCCTTGGGTGACTTGTCAATTTTAAATTTGAGAACTTGAGTTTTATTCATGTTCAGAGTAAGTAAGTTGATTGATAACCATTCATTCGCCCTAGTCAGGGCTAGTTCAGCGTAGTACTTGGCAGAGTCCCAGTTTTCACCGTGGACCAGAAACGCTGTATCGCCAGCGTAAGCAACAATGACGTGACAATTTTCAAGCGGTAGGCGGCATAGCTGGTCAATATAAACGAGAAAGAGCGTTGGGCCAAGAATACTGCCCTGGGGTACGCCGTGACAGATGGGAACCTCATCACTTAACAGTTTACCAATCTTAACACATTGTGTACGACCAGAAAGATAGCTATGAAAAATATCCAAACTAGAGCCTCGAACTCCGATTGCCTCAAGTTTTGATAGGAGGATGGGAACAGAAACCATGTCGAAGGCCTTGGTAAGGTCCAGAAAGACACCATAACACCTCATCTTACTATCAACCAACGAGACCAGTGCTTCAGTGAAGTTAGAGACTACATCCTCTGTAGAGATACCACTACGAAAGCCGTACTGGTTATCTGATAAAAGGTGATATTTGTATAATATCCACTAGGATCACTTTTTAATAATTTTTACTTTTAATATGTAATATTAATAACTGTATTCGTTTAATCATTATTACACAATTTGTGACCGGAATCCCCTTTTAAGCTTCGGAGCCTGTGACAAAAGGCTCCACTCCGACATAACTTACGGTACATACTCGTAGATACAAAATCAGCAAATCAGTTTTAACAGAAAATAAAATAAACTTAGAATACAAGCGTTACTCAACTATATAGTCTCGCTCTCACTCTATCTGTGTCTCATGAGTTCTTGAGTGTGTGTGACTATGTGTATGGGTTAGCCCTACGGCCCAGCCTTGGGATCGGAGTAACACTTCACACAGTTGTCGCAGATGGAATACTAATGAAATCTGTAACACAATATTAAAAAGTTATAAAACTATTAGTAACATCTACCGTATGGGTAGTGTTTTCAGTCGATCAATTTAATACGCTGAAAAATGTGAAGCTACTTAGAGTAAAACCTAATCAAAATAGTGAAATGCACACACAATTCTCGGAAAGTCGGGCATTATTCCACAATGAAATGTAGTTTAGTTCCGTCTCCTGTCATTTTAGTGTCGATAATGTACACGGAACATTATCTGCTTCAAGTTCGTAAACATTCATTTATTATCCAACCGCAAGGCACACGTATGAACAAATAAATTGTCCTTATCTTTATGTGGACAGAGTAGACAGTATTGATATTACGCCCTACAGTTTTCCATTAGAAGTGATTTTCTCCTAGTCTAAAGTAACCAGATCCACTGGTGTTGGGAATAATGCCAGAGTCATTAAAGAGAATATTGCGAAATAATACAATACGAGTAATAGGGATACTTATGATGAATCTGAAATCTTTGAAAAGTAACTGATGAGATATGAGAAAAATCATAGAACTTAACCCTTTACTGCACCTGCAAGTGACCTGATGTAACAGTATCGGAATAATTTTTTGCCATTCCCCTACGGAACCCTAAAAAGTATCCTTTGCTCTATTTCGGGTCATGGTCTATCATAGTCATAAATCATTTATCATTTATTTGCTGAAAACATTGTATTAATACAGGTGGTATAAAAATTTACAGATCAAGCATGTTCTGTCATTTAATAATAGCATCTATCATTCTATTATAAAAATGTCAGAACATCAGAAAAAAAGTCAGATATTAAAATAAATTTAAGATGAATACAATGTCAATAATAACGATTAAAACATTAATTATAAAAACTTACATATATTGTCCAATAAACATTCATTCATTTATAATCTAAATATTCCTTTACGCTATCTATCAGTGATATCTGTATCTGTACTTATGCATTTTTTTATTTCAAATCCGTTCACTCTTATGCGTGTTTGAGTAGCAAACAAACGAACTAGCTCATTCTCATTTACAATATGTAGGATTCATATTAAATATAAAGCTCAAGACTTGAGCTCTGAAGACGAAGTAGGTCCTACCTCTATGCAATATACCGAGGAGTATACATATCAAATATAAGACTATTTTCAATAGTAAACAGCTGATGTTTGTGACTAAAAAACTATATGCAATGCACGAAGAATCGGGCCCTTGTTATCTTTCTAAGGGTAGATCATCAGCGTACATCAGCAGTAACTGGTTGGCGACACGAAAGTATTCAGATTGGATGCACTTTATTTGAACACTGCTGGGCGCTTTGGTGTTAGTGAGAGGCATGCGCTTTTTAACCGACTTCTAAATCAAAAAGGAGGAGGTTCTCTATTCGTCTGTATGTATGTTTTTTTTTTGTGTATGTCCACCGATTACTCGAAGACGGATGGACCGATTGAAATGATTGAAACGTTATTACATCAGGTTGGTTTCCAAGTTGGTCCCATTTTTTGAAATTTTGAAATCGGTTTGTCAGTAGTTTTCAGGAAATCTTGAAAATACTCTCGTTTTCGTTACCACTTTATGTAAATTTCATACGTATCTTTAGCATAACTCCTTTGTTTATAAACCGATTTAGATGATTCTTGTTTTGTTAAAAAGGGGATACCTCAAGGTATTTTAACCGACTTCAAAAAAGGAGGTTTTCAGTTTGATCACATACCTATTTACCAGAATACAAGTAAATTGCCTGCACGATGCACTAAAAAGAGAGAAATAAAAATTATTTTTATAAAAAAAAACCGCCTTCAAAAAAATCACATCAAAAAAGTAAGAAATAATTCCTCACCAAATAAATAACGTAAGTACTTTGAAGTCGGGCGGGTTTTAACAAAAACAACAAAAAATCGTACATGTTTCACGCCCGACTTCAAAGTACTTACGTTATTTATTTGGTGAGGAATTATTTCTTACTTTTTTGATGTGATTTTTTTGAAGGCGGTTTTATTTTTTTATAAAAATAATTTTTAAATCGGACACTGGTTTAAAAACAAAAGACCATCGAAAACATTGATGGTAGAATTACTTAGAGATTAGTGTTTATTATTTCTTTTTGGTGTACAAAGCCATCAAAAAGATTTGTTCTAGAGTGCGAGCCAGATAAGTCTGCGCGCGGTCGGAATCAAATCTAAATACTAATCTTTTGCCTAAACCTTCGAACAAAAAAATGTACTGTAACTAGCGCCAAAAACGCCCCATTCACGCGCAGAGTTATCTGACACGGGCTCTATATACAACATACGACGAGTCGAGCCTTCGTTATCTGTCTAAGAGCCAACGCGCACTTGTGAGTTTTAGTCGACCGATAGTTTAGCCGGAATCGTAAGACGATCGTGATTAAACTGTCGGCCGATAGTTGGGCAATAGTTTAGTTGAATGCAGTCCGCGCGCTCACATAGTCCTTCATGCACATTACCGACCGGCCGATAGTTGTACTGTGCGATAGTTTGATCGAACAATTACCTATCGGCCGATAGTTTGATCGGTCGATTTTTAATCGTCAATACGCGCACTGCCATTTAGCTTTATACTGAATCCGAAAACGATCAAACTATCGTCCGATTAAAAATCACAAGTGCGCGTTGGCTCTTAGTGTGACCATCAACGTACATCAGCGGCAACTGGTCGCCGACACGCGCGCATTTAGATTAGAACCACTTTGTTTGGCCGCTCACTGGTGACTTGGGCGTTAAGGCGATACTCGGAAAAAATGTGCTGAAGCGAGATAGCAATGAGAAAACGACGCGCGCGGGAGCGAGACCGATTTTGCAGATTAGGCAAAAAAAACACAAAATCACTTCGTATTAAAAAACTACAGCGATTTAAAAAAAAATGCTTCTATACGATCCTCAATATTATTGGTGTCCACTAATTAAACCAATTTCCAATAGTGTAAGTAACCCCATTTAAGAATAATCTTCACTTTTCGTATTTTTAGAGGTCTTTTCGAAAATAAAAAGTGTTGAGGCAAAATCATAAAATCGTGTTTTTGAAACTATACGATCCTAGATAAAGGTATGAAGAAATATATGTCTTACTACCAGATTTTTAACAACTGTAACCGTCCTATAGTTTTAAATCAAAAAGTCCATATTTTTCCGAGTAGCGCCTAGCTTGATCACTTAGGCTCTTGAAGGAATGAAATTTGTGAGAGCCATGCGCTTTAAAAATTGGTCCTAGTTCAGAATGAAAATGTGATTTAGAAAATATATTTGGTATTTTTACACGCCTAACAAGGAGCAATTTCAAAATGCGAATCATGTTACTCCATTTCATCATCATAATCCAGATTTAAATCACCCTACCCTGCACAGACTTTCCTAGTTAATGGATAAGTATAATGGGTCAATACAATACAGATTGTGGAGTTTTTTAACGACTGCAAAACCGCAAAAACAGCCGAGAAAAACTGCTTTTACGTGCGCTCTAAAGCATATTTGGTCACAAACTAGGGCTTGAAGCCTAACACCGATGTCTTCGAAAAACGATCTTACTTTCATTAATTTAAAGTTAAACTATCTAACTAACTAGATAAATAAATCGGTACAATAGATTGTGGCGGCGACGCCTCGATGTTATCTCGTAAACATTTGGACGCGCGCACGACGCCCCTGTACCACATCTCACGCCGCCACGACATCGACACCCGATACAACGAAAGCTGCGAAAAAATATCACAATAACCCACAACGAAAAGAGAAACTCATTTTTGTTATTTGATTCCTTTTACTACGCCCTTTCTGTACGGCCTACTGAGTAATGGCATAACGAATTTCTGGCAATCACTGTTATTATAGTATTTTATAAACATTACAAATACTTATAGTGAAAAAACGAAAGAAAATCATAAATTTACAACCCAATTGAGTTTTCGATTTCGATAAACATACTCAAATGAACTTTGTGCACTAAAATTTCTATAAAACTATTTATTTGTAATCATAAAAAGCTCTTGGCTTCTTAATAATTCCAAGACATCATTACATTTCGGTATATCAAAGAAACCGATACTAAATAAAAGAGCTATTTTAAATGTCAACAGATTTACTTCGAAGTCTTCGAACATCCCTCAGGCGGTTTGTAGTTAGAGCACATTATCATATTAACTACCGACTGTTACAGCTCATAAAAGTAAAGATGACTTCATAACAACGGTTAAGATGAAAGTGATATCAATCGGCAAATACCGGTTTCATCAATAGGTGTAAGTAACTGAGCGCTTATGGTCAAAACGGTAGACATGGAATGTCTTGACAAGAAAAAATATGACGCGACCTGTATTGAAGTACATTTAAATAATATATCATAATATGTACGTATTAAGAATGTAGGTCAAGTGTGGCCCAAGACTAAGGTCTTTGACCAGTGTGTGTTGCCAGTTATGACTTATGGAAGCGAGACGTGGTCTTTTACTATGGGTCTCATAAGAAGGCTCAAGGTCACCCAGCGAGCAATGGAGAGAGCGATGCTTGGTATTTCCCTGCTCGATCGAATCAGAAATGATGAGATCCGCAGGAGAACTAAAACGACCGACATCGCTCGAAGGATTGCTCAGTTGAAGTGGCAGTGGGCGGGACACATAGCGCGGAGAACCGATGGCCGTTGGGGCGGAAAGGTTCTCGAATGGCGACCGCGAACCGGACGACGTTCCGTGGGCAGACCCCCTACAAGGTGGACCGACGATCTGGTCAAGGTCGCGGGAAGCCGCTGGATGCGGGCAGCGCAGGACCGATCGTTGTGGAGATCCTTGGGGGAGGCCTATGCCCAGCAGTGGGCGTCGTACGGCTGAAATGATGAAGAATGTAGGATAAATCAAGCATGCGTACCCCAGTCGATAACGCGCCCCACTCGCAAAATGCATCTATTTCAGTGGTATCACATTACTTATTAAAGTTAGTGACAACATCATCCGACTATTATTGTATGTTTTTCTGAGCATTTCTCAAAATAAGGACATATGTAGGTGCGTAAACAGAATACCTACGTAAGTGTAGTCATCAAAATACGGCTCAAAAACTATTCAAAACTTTAAATGAGGAAGTACATTTTATCAATAGAAATTCCCAAAAATAAGCGATTACATTTCTAGTGACTCCACGCTAAAAACTTTAAAAAAGAACTCCCAAACGCTTTAGATATAATAGCCGAGATTCGATAAGAGTCGACCAGAGATAAGGCAACGAGCACAATTTGTAAATATTTTTAAAGGAAATACCGTAACATCGAAAGTGAAATTAGACAGAAATGATTTATTAAAGTTTAAAGCGATGCAGTTTAGATCTGATAAGGTAATGGGTATCATCGAAACGAAAGTCACCTTATTAAACGGTAATTTCTTAGAAATAAAATGTTCAGTAAATGGATTTCTCTCATCAGTATCATTAAAATATCTAAGATGGAATTGAAGTTAGTGTTTCAGCAGAAATTAGACGTGCTTTTATGGAACCCTATCATTAAGATTTTGCATTATGCAATGGAACGAAGAGAAATGAGGAAATAAATTTTGACTACAAAGAATAAAACAATTGAAGAGTGACTTAACAACAATTAGGGCCTGTTTCACAATGTCTAATGGCCGTTTTCACCAAAACTGAATCGCCTTGCTTAACTACTACCCGAACAAGTTAACTCGGCACCTGAGTGTAAGCAAAGAATATATACACTTACGCGAAAAGAAACGACACTTAAGCATGTGTGCACGTAAAATCGCTTGCGGCTATGTGTGGGTGTCTGGATGTGAGCGGGGGCCGTGAGAGGCGCGCGGGGCGGGGAACGGGCAGTTTCGAGCCAGGTGCTGAGTAAGCCATAAGTAAGTTCTGATAAGCTGTTACTTGACAGATATAGATCATACAAAACTGTCAAGTAAACTGGAAAGTATCTTCTAATCGGATATTGTGAAACAGGCACTTAGAGCCATATCTCATTGAATTCCATGGCATCGAAACCAGAAGAGATTCCGTGGCTACTCTTCGCGTCAGTCCGTGAGACGCCAAGCTAAAGTCGCTAGAGGTAGACCTAGGTACAGTCGTCGGTCAATTAGTTACTTAGAGAATGCATGATCCAATTCGCAAATAATTTGTTTCAAACAATTAATTATTTGTAATTGACTTTTATAGGTCAAAGTCAACAGGTTTGAATTTTAATGTCTGTTAGATTATTAATTAAAGCAATTTGGTCGCGGCTGTTCATTGTTTGATGGACGAAAAAAACATGGCAATACACGTCGAGTAATAGGTCCCACCCAATAGTATGACAAAGGTATTTTTATTTCTCAATCTCTGGGTTCCGTCAAGACTACTACTCTTTCAGTAAATGATTTAATTGAGGTCTGAACAGATTAAGTAGGCATCGATCGTGCTCTGAAATTTGCAATAGGTATTAAATAAGATCGATGCGCAAGCACGGATAATCGTGACTCAAGTTTTTGCACAAATTAATTATGAATTCTAGGGCCGGAGGTTGCCTAATGCTAATTTAAATAAGTTCGTAACTGCTGCAAGTCCTTTTAGTCGTTGTCTAATTGTTGTTTTGTTCCTACCTGAATCACAAGTGGACCCTGAAACATAAAAAGGGTCGCTAATTAAACTGAGCGTGTAGAGAGAGACAGAGAAAGAGAAATTAATAGTTATTTTTATTTTAAGCATTAATCTGTCTTTGAATATCTTTTTAGCTAACGTCACAAATTTTACACACAAGAAGTTTCGCTTCCTTAGACTTTAAAAATATTCAATATCAGTTGAAAATACATCATTTTCTTTTTCATAATAATAACTTTCCATTACATCATTGTCGTATGCGATAAAATTTGTAGACCTTATTTGGAGGGCGTGAGGCTGCGGGCTATATCCGAAATTTAGAGCAAGATTTATGGACATGACGTTGATATACTTTCTGCTTTGTATATGTAACAGTACCATAATAAAGCTATTAGAAATAAACAACGGTCGGCGGTGTGACACAGTTATGTCATAGGAATGTCTCGCCAATCAAACGCTGCAGTTATTCAGTGCAACTAACCGGAAGGAGGTGTGCATATTACTTACTAGCGGGTATAGAATACTTTGATGTTTTTCCACTAGGAAAATGAAGCTACAAACAAACTCTTAGGAAGTAATTCATAGCGTTAAACAAATAATATCTTAGGTAAATATGTAACATTCTGATTATCTGAATTTTAACTTAGATACTTTGTCAAGATTTGCCAATATCATATCATCGATTATAATACCTAGTATTTTAATCGACCTTCAAAACAAGGAGGAGGTTTTACATTCGACTGTATTGTATGTAATGTATGTTTTTTTTCTATGTATGTCAACCGATTTCTCTGCAATTCTGGGCCGATTTCCATAATTCCTTTTTTACTCAAAAGAGTATACCTACACTCCTGTGGTGGTCCCATTGTCTTGTCACCAAGTCAGGATCTGGTTATGGGATCCCAAGGAAATCGAAGAAAATCCTCGAATTTTATAATAATTTTACGTGTAGGTACATTTTTTATAAAGCTTTTCAAGTATTTGCATCTGGTACTCATCAGCTCATCAACATGAGCTGATGAGCATGAAGGCGCAACTTCTTAACGGTTAGGAGTAAGAGGATGGAGCTGGTATTAGTGTTCTAATTTTGCGCTACGCTGTCTCATTGTGCGTTATCTTAAACTACGATGAGCTGATGATGGAAGGCAAAACTCCTTAACGGTTAGGACTTTTAATATTGTTCATACGTTAAAATCAAAAGTTCTAATCTTGCCGGTAATTCAGGTGAGCTGATGATGGAAGGTAAAAATCCATATTTTCATACTAATATTATAAATGTACAAGTGCGTTTGTTTGCTTGTCCGTCTTTCACGTCAAAACGATGCTACGGATCGATGTGATTTATGGTATGGGAATAGTTTTTGAGCGTAAGAGTAACATATAGACCGATAGCGCAAAGTTTTGAGGTTTCAAAAATACTAAAGTTGATGGTTTTTCGCTTATAGTTTCCGGACCATTTACCCAACCTTATACTTTATTTTGTGTCACTTTGGGTACTTGCTTAAGTGTAAATTTAGGTATTTGTCTTTTCGATCAGTATTGGACGTAAAGAAAATTTAAGATGAAAATTTTACATTCATGATACTATCGAAGTAGGAACTAATGTACATAGGCATTTTGTGTCATCTCTGTCCACGAGAATCCTGATATTTAACCAATAACTAACACTTCGCCCTACTAGCTCTAAAAGAATATTACAATAGGTTAAATAGGTGTTACGTGTATAAGAGTACTGATATCTTTTGTTCAAAATATTTTGTGTCAAATTCATCCACGACTTTTATAGAAATTTAATTTTTTTATTACAACACCCTGTAAAAGCCACAATAGAAAATGCAAGTTATTAGAGTTTACGTTTTTTGATTATGATGGTGTAACAAAACACTATTCATAATTTGTAACTCTAATGATTCTAATATTTTTTGAAGCGTTTGTAGCTTGGAAAAGCAAAATAATTAAAAATCTTGAAATTGCGTGGCCTAATATGGCACACATTTATTTAATGGGCATATTGTAAGTGATCCAAGATAGGAAATAGTTATTTATCAATTTGATTTTTTTTTCTGCACTGTTTTCTCATACTGACTCTATGTCAGTTTGCACTGGCCGAAGATGGCACAAATTCAGTTTGCACTCTCCTCAGGCTATCCTAGACTATTACCATAATTATTTTGAACTTTAAATTTATTTTGCCAGTTTTGACCGTAATAAAAACAATCAACCACAAATCAACGAATTGCTGAAAATGCAAGTGGCAGATGTGACACAAAACGCAATAATAAGCTTCATAGGTACGACTGTACCCACAGTTAAGAAACTAGCAATTTTAGAGTTTTTGAAACTTATGACCTCAAAATAGGCCAGCGCTATCGGTCTAATAGGCGTATTACGGGATATACGGGGTATTGCTCCGAAAATATTTCTCTGCCTGTACAATGCGGTCATTACACCACTCATCAGCTATGCATGGCTCTGTAGTCTGGTGGCCTAAAGCTGCTCAGACTTTTGGAGCAAAGTAACTGCGAGAGTCTTCAACGACAGGCCTGCTGTGCTCTCACTGGCTGCATGAACATAGCTCCAACTGTAGCGCTTGAGGTAATGCTGAACCTTCCCCCACTGCATCTACACGTGCAGCAAGAGGCTGCGAAAGTAGCACTTAGACTGAAACACCTAGGCAGGCACTCTCAGGTTTAATAAGGTAAGACACATAAAGGGCCTACTGGAGGAATGGTTGGACACAATCTTGTAGAGGCGATGTGTGTGTGATGAGGTTAAACCAGGGGGGGCTCACTCCGCAATTCAATCGATTACGCGCTGTCTACCGCGAGGTAGAGAAATCACGGGTGTCACGCGCGCTCAGTTGTGCATGCGACGCCACGCGAGAAAGAAGTCACCTTATTAAGTAGTTTACTTTCGGCACACTTTCGCGCCAAAACATAAGTGTGTTACCTTGTGGTTTTACCCATAGCAAAATGCGTAATATTAAACATTATTATTGTGCGGCCTTCGGTTGTCTTAACAACGACAGAAAGAGACCGGATTTAAAATTTCATAATCTTAGAAAACCTGAAAGAAGTTTTTTTGTGTGACTATACTGTCTTATTCTATAAGTATCTATAATACTAAATGATCCGAATATTTGATTTAAGGACCCCGCCCCACCTTAGCATAGGTAATTACGACGAAAATAAAAATCGACAAAGTGAAAGTGATTCTCGCTTTGCAGCGTGACGCTAGCGCTCATCGCCGTGGCAACCGTGCCGTGGCGCACATAGGAACTACGCGGACGCGCGCTGCGCCCGCGCGCGCTGTTACTACCTACTTACTTACCTTAGCTTGTTCTCACTTCATGATAGACGTTATCGAATAACTACGCTAACATCAACAATATGTACACTAAACTAAGGTAGGTACCTACCTACCTACTTAATTTACGTAAGTATTTCGTTCGAGTAGCTGTAGCACTTATAAATAGGTACCTACCAAATTACAAAATAGCTACTTTCTGTCTTAGAATAATATAATAATTGTGAATTGTGAATGCTCTAATACCCACTGAGCTACGGAGTCGTTACGGCCTGGCCTGGCCACGAAAATGCGCGGCGGCGACACAGCAACGCGAGCGAATTGCGCAATCATTGCTCGCTCGCAACAGACGCCTAATGAAATAAGTCAATGGGACGCACCGACGGATGCGCCATTCGTTCGTTGCCAGGCCGTAAGAGTATTCGCCCGGACAGTGAAAGGTCGTGGGTTCGAGTCCCATCGGGGCTAGTTGTGAGACGGGTCGACTTTTTAGCGACTCCGTAGCTCAGTGGTTAGAGCATTTGCCCGGACAGTGAAAGGTCGTGGGTTCGAGTCCCATCGGAGCTAGTTGTGAGACGGTCGATATTTTCTAATACCTACCTAGGTACTTCATTTTAAATTTTTTCAGTAAGTAACAAAAATTGAACTGTGAATGCAAAGAAGTAAAAAAAAAAATTCTAAGCTTTCTGTATTTAATAATCATTTGCGCTAAGTATTTGTTATTCCTTTACTTACTTCGTCGTTAGATTGCAGTCGAGTCGACCCTTTTTTTTTTTTTATAGTGAGGGCAAATACAGTCTTTTCGTATACCGCTAACGGCATGTTGGACTCAGTCAGACAAGGCCTGTCTCTCGCCGCGCCCAGCCCTCCCGCCAAGCCTGATAGGCTTCGCGTCAGGGCTGGGTGGTTCTAACCCCTGCCCCGCCCCCTGACGAGCTCGAAAGCAGTCGAGTCGACCCTAGTGCGGCAACCAAGACCACCCAAAACCAATTTGGCTTAAGCGTTTCCGAGTAATAGAACCGTATTACGTACAGCTACGGTTCAATGTCGCTTGTAATGAACGGTAAATTAGTTAGGCAGGCGTGCGGGTGCAAATTATTTTAGACCTAATTGTCGCGTGGAAAAGATTGATAATTCATTGTAACTGTTTCGGAAGTGAGCCTTCTGCTACAAATATTATTCTGTGGTTAAACCATCCTTCATCTTCTATAAGAAATACAAAATACAACTGGATGACGTTAAAAACTCTCAGGTACAACACAAAGCGGTTCTGATATACACCGATGGCTCCAAGACCTCAAAGAGAGCAGGGACAGGTGTATTCTCAGAAGACCATACAAATTGCGCTGCCATTAAGTTCATAAAACACTGTCTTTCAGGCAGAGTGCATGGGTATTTTACTGGCAGCTCGAGTCGCAACAAGGGAAGTATCCGGCTTATGAGCCTGAAGTACTGATTTACTGTCGGAAAGTATGAGTTATACTTTCCGACAGTAAATCAGTACTTCAGGCTCTTAATGGTAGTCGCAGCGCATCGAGTCCCTTATAATAGGAGTGTCATCACACACTAAATATGGTGGGTACACTCAATAATATTACTATCCAATGGATCAAAGGTCATTGTGTAACACGTGGAAACGACCAGGCCGATGAGCTGGCGAGAAGGAGATCGGATAGGGTGATGATTGGCCCCGAGCCGGTTGCACCCATTCTGGCGAGCTGGTTTGCTGGGAAGATCCGTGAACACACTGCCCTTATGCACCAACACGAATGGAGCTCACTGTAAACTTGCAGGCAAGCGAAAATGGCACTACCGCGCCCTAACGCCCGTTTGACCAGGGCTCTCATTTAACTAAATAGATCACAGTTACGCCTTTTGACGGGTGCTATAACAGGACATGGTAATTTTAACAAACACCTATTCAACTTAGGTATCACTGACAGTCCCCTATGCAGAGGTTGCGTAAGGGCCGAAGAGACAGCTGCTCATGTTCTTGTTCAATGTGACGAAGTGGCCCCCTACCGCGAGAGGTAAAGGTACCTCGGCTCACCGGGAAGCATCCACAAAGCGGTGTCCGATGTGAGGGCACTGGGTGCTTTTCTGGCAGAGCTGGGCTAGCTGGAGTAGTCCAGCAGCACACGCAAAATAGGCGCAATATGACGTCGAGTTGCGGAAAACCAATATCGAATGAAGAAGAATAAGATCATAGGCTACTTTTTATCCCGGAAAAACATCACATTCCCGCGGAGTAACGCCCGTGTAGTCCACGCGGACGAATCCGCGAGCGAAAGACTATTATTAAATACAAATACATATAGTTTCAAAACTTTACGGTTAAAATGATAAAGTGGTAGTGGTTTGTGAGGGAGTGCTAATACTTAAACGGAACTAATGCAAGTCCATAGTTTATTGCGGCTTAGAGCGGCGTCGATCACGGATTTTAATCGATGGACGCATTTAACTCCTCTTATTGTTAGCTTCCCGCTATTATATATGAAGTTATTATATATCCTGTACATATTTATACAGGATGCTACGAAGAATTTACAATTACAATTTTGTTTTTATAACTAAAAGTTAGAAATGAACGAATTTGTTTGACGAACAATGTGGCGACAGGATACCTTACGGGCTTTAGTCCCAGCAGTATTATATGGATCTTAATCAAGTAGAAGTTAGGAGCAAGAATATGTTGTGGTGTATTATTTAATAGGTACTTATCTTTCTATTTTCGGAGAAAGAATGAATTTTTAGAGAAAAGATTTGATTTCTTATTTGTTTGTTTGTTCTCAACTACTGGCCCGAATTATAAATATCTTTCACCATTAGAAAGCTTTTTTCTTCCTGAGCGACATAGGGTTTATTTTATCCCGATATTCCCACGGGAACGGGTACTAAACAAAAGCCTCATATTAATAAATGAGGTCAAAGTGCACAATCGCATGACCTCTGACGAACTATTCACCATAAAACTGCTTTATTTATCGGTTGCGAAGTAAATAAATCTTATGACATGACTTAGGACCTACCTACTCGTTCATGGACAGTCACATTTTCCTGACATAAATAAATAAGTTAGGTAGGTAGGTACTCGAGATTAGTATATGTACTTCTCATGAAAAATAAACATTTTTATAAACAGAAGTTCAAAATGTCTTTCTGATAAGAAATTTCAAAAATCTATAACAAAATGTTGTGACATTCTAAATAATTTAGTTGCTATCTTACAATTATAATAAAATGGAATAAGAACACAGTTAAGTTTCATAACAAAATATAATTAGTTCACAACGAGAAAGGAAAGGTTTATGATTATAACAAATTTATACTAACGCATTAATTATGAAATGCAATTTAAAGTCAACGATAACGCAGCAGCGTTATTTTATGGCTATTATTTTTTAAACAAGTCACGGCATCGACACTACTGTCCATTATTTAGATTATTAAAAAGATAAGAATAGCAGATTCATCGGTGTGCATAATCTTAAAGAAAGTCTTTAATTATATGCCTGTCAATAGAAAAATAGATGAACGCCGTTTTGTGAAAATCTTGATGAGACTAAGCGAAATCTAAAGTTTAATTGACATTATGGCGCTACTCGGAAAAATATGGACTTTTTGATTTAAAACTATAGGACGGTTACAGTTGTTATAAATCTGGTAATAAGATATATATTTCTTCATACCTTTATCTAGAATCGTATAGTTTCAAAAACACGATTTTATGATTTTGCCTCGACACTTTTTATTTTCGAAAAGACCTCTAAAAAATACGAAAAGTGAAGATTATTCTTAAATGGGGTTACTTACACTATTGGAAATTGGTTTAATTAGTGGACACCAATAATATTGAGGATCGTATAGAAGCATTTTTTTGAAATCGCTGTAGTTTTTTAATACGAAGTGATTTTGTGTTTTTTTTGCCTAATCTGCAAAATCGGTCTCGCTCCCGCGCGCGTCGTTTTCTCATTGCTATCTCGCTTCAGCACATTTTTTCCGAGTATCGCCTTAATGATAACTAGTGGCTCCCTGCGGGTCTACCCGCGCGGTGGCAGTTCCCGTGGGAATAACGGGATAAAATATAGTCTATGTAACTCAGGAAGTAAGTAAGATCTATTAGTGAAAGGGTTTTTAGAATCGGTCCAGTTGTTTTTAAGCTTTTAACACAAACATGCAAGTTTTGCAGTTTTAAGGCTAAAATCACTCACTAAAATATGACTGCTCATTTTTTAGGGTTCCGTACCCAAAGGGTAAAAATTGGACCTCTTACTGAGACTTCGCTGTCCGTCTGTCTGTCTGTCACCAGACTATCTCATGAACCGTGATAGTTAGAGCGGTGAAATTTTCACAGATCATGTATTTCTGTTGCTGCTATAAAAACAGAATAATAGTAGATTGTACAACAAGTGCATAAAACGTACCATTTTACCCGAGACGTATATATCCATCCGAGCCGTAGGCGAGGGTGGATAGTCAATTCGAGGGTAAAATGGGTTTTATGTACGAGTTATACACTCTGCTTTTCACTTCGAGTGTGAGGAAAATTTAATAAATAACAATATTGCAAAAAAGAAAAAATGACACTTTAAGAAATGAAGACTTCGCCATATTGGCGGAAAGACTTTTTTTTTTTATACGTGGCAGTGACAGCACAGTGACTTTAGCATAGATCGTAGTCCATAATGCTCTTGAAATACTTATTTCTTAGAAAACTCACAAATTTTGCCTAGTTTTATTAATTTAGTAATTTAACATGGATTATGTACAAAATTTAAGAAACAGAATGAAATCACAGGTTTATATAACGAAGTTTAATTGCGTGTGTGACTGTTTACCTGACGACCTTTGTCTTAGAATCTGAGACTTAGACGAAGATTTTACTTTATGCACTAGAGCATAAAAAGCGATTTTATGCAGCCTATACCCAACATAAACACGAACTTTACGAGCATGAGAAGTGAAAAATAAATATTGAAGGGGGGCTCCCATACAACAAACGTGTTTTTTTTATGGTACGGAACTCTTCGTGCACGAGTTTGACTCGCACTTGGCCGGTTTTTACAATCAAATCTTTCCCCTTTATAATATTAGTATAGATAGTAAAAAACATATTGATAGGCACTGTTTATTAGCGTATACTTACTGCGTACATACATATTTTGTGTAAGTCAACGACTGTATTGGCAATTTGCCACTGACTAATAAAAAGTAGTAATATTAACGTAAGATTATATCATAGGGTCAATTTCAGATAAGTATTATCTTCGATTTGTTACATAAAGTAAGGATGTATTAATTTCCGGTTAATGTTACTCACAAGAAATCGAGAAGCTTAAGTATAATTAAATACTCATCAAAATCACTGGAACTGATTGATAAATTTCATCAGACACGAAATAATGATGTACTTATATTAAAATTAACATCAGATACGTGATCGAGTGCCATAATAATTAGCATTAACTTCACTCGTTCAGGACTAGAACTGGCATTCGCGACATCGCGACAAAAAATAGCCTATGATCTTCTCTAAGGTCTTATCTTATTATTGGACCTGGAGAAAGACACTACTTTAGATTAGACTAAGATCTATCTCTATGTCTATTTCATCAAATTTGCTCGAGTGGTTTAGGCGTGACAAGGGAACTGGCAGATGATGGACAACAAACACACACGAAAAGACAGACAGTGTTACATTCGCATTTACAGCTACTACACACTACCGTTTAAAATGACAAATAAAGTAATGACAAAACATTTAATTTATCTTTCGGCATATCGTGAAGTAAATCCCTTATGGTACCTAGCCCTATACCATCAGCTCTTATTGCAATATTGAAGCAATGAATGTTGATTAAAGGACGGAGCTATACACAACATATATTTTACGGCTCGTGGTGAGGCCCGGTCCGTCGGCACGATGTTGCGAACCACGGCGACAATTAATCAAGAGGCAGACGTTATCGATAAAAATCACGACACTTCATTTAGAACTCGGCGCGGACTCGGATGCACGATAGTGGGTGATCGCTCCGTGACGCCACAGCGATGCGATTTCGTTTTATTTTACATTTTATATATACGCATACGCCAAGGCGCTTCTTCATTGGCCTGCCTGGCTCAACACCGATACCCGCAGCACCAACATTGAAGGAAATATAATTCTATGAAATCCCTATAGTAAGCTGTCTCATTGACACGGACGACACCGAAATGCTGGCGCTGGCGTCAGAGATTTCATAAAATTTTCCGTTCACCAATTTCGGTGCCGGCTCCGGGCCGGGCCAGCTAATGAAAAAGTACCCTCGTGATTTTGGGTGTAAAAACAAACTTACTTTCGAGTGGTCCGCATCTGGTTTTCTCCCGTAAGTCGTCGATGCATCGACTAATACACGATAGAACTAATATATATTCTGTGATAATACTTTGTTGTAGGACAATCTCTGCCGGTGAGGTTATATTGGCGACGATTGTTGTGAATGTGGTGCTTCCCCCCAAATAATGGCACACCTTTTGTCCTGCCCTGCATGCCCCTCATCCTGCACGCTTGAGGACTATATAGCGCCACTGATAATGCAATACAAACGGCACAGTATTGGTCCGAAAAAGTGTAGTGATAAAGCCGAATGGTCGACATGACAAGAAGAAGACCAAACCATAATTTACTGTCGAACTGTCGCATATCTATGGCACTGGCACCGCAGCGGTACAGTCGTCGATAAGAGCTTTCTAAAGTACTGGAATTCTAATTTTTGTTCCAAGAATTACAAATAGCGGACTTAATGCTAGTGAGCATTTTCTAACAGTCAACCAGAAAGGATGTCAGGGAGAGAAATCAATGGGAAGGCACTGAGGTCGGTGGTACGCTCCCATGCTCGGTTGCCGAAGCATCACCGAATACTCTGTTGTACTACACCATATTTAATTTTCTTTCAAACTGTCGCATCTCTATGGTACCACAGCGGTACAGTCACCGATAAGAGCTTTCTAAAGGCACTCAGTACCAGAATCGGTGGGAAGGCACAGAGGTCGCTGGTTCGCTCCCGTGCCCAGTTGCCGATGCATCGGCAATAGAGTTGTGTGCCATAAATTATTAACAACTAGCGGCCGCCCGCGGTTTCACCCGCGTGGTTCCCGTTCCCGTGGGAATATTGGGATAAAAAGTACATATAAACCTTCCTCTTGAATCACTCTATCTATTAAAAAAAAACGCATCAAAATCCGTTGCGTAGTTTCAAAGATTTAAGCATACAAAGGGACATAGGGACAGAGAAAGCGACTTTGTTTTATACTATGTAGTGATGACGTTTCATCTGATAGTTTTCTCTACGTACTAAATAGGTTGTTGGTGAAAATAACCAGTCTGCGATTAGCTTATCGATTTTAAAAGTAGTTAAGTATTTCAACGCGTTTTATATCGCTTCCAAAGTTATTGTAAATAAGGATGATCTACGGATATGATCCAGATCCAGATAGGTATTTAGAGTTAAATTGTCGACAGGAAATGGCGTGTAGACCCTTAAAATATGATCATGAAAGCCAGAAAAGCATCTTAAATTTTACACACGATATAGGTACTCCATTTCCCGTAAAATTCTTAACCCAAAAACGCTAATAGAATCGTCGTATGCAACTAAACTAAAACTAAAGTCATCCATCCACGCAACAAAAAAAAGCACTTCATTCCCATTTCCCATGTTTCTTTCTAATAAAACCGAAATACACACAAGCGTGAATCCCTCACGAGCGCGTGCCATTCCGCAACTGACCAACGAAAAAAGTGTTAACGAGAAAAAGATTATATCATTCCAGTGGCTCTTCTTATTTGTATCGCTCCGGGCGGCCGTTAATAACTATGCGTAGGGCTACCAACAACAGAACTATAGCCCTTCTAATCTCAGGATAAATTGAGTTGCAGATTTGAGAGTTTAAGAAAAGTAGATGTGGGTATTTTTCTTGAAGCCCTAGTTGTTTAACCAAATTCTTCATATTTGGGGGAACCAACCACGCAAATTCTGCTTTAGGTGCACTGCATATTGTCTTTGTCTTATTTATACTAAAATATTATAAATGTGAAACTAACTAAGTTTGTCCATCCAGAAGAGACCGGAACAATTTTGTATGGAGACTGATTAGAAATTGGAGAAATATTTTGTATTTTGATTTTGTAATACTAATTATCAGGTAGAAGAAAACAAGAGTATGGCCCCTTGTATATTTTTTATATATTTTGTATTTATATCCTTCTAGAAACAGTTATTTTATTAGCTGTAGACCGCTCACTTCAATGATGAGTCTAACTCTAAACTCATATTATAATCTATACAGTAAACACGATTCAGACACGATTATGACTTAGACTTAACGTTAGCAGACTGGGCCCTTGGTTGCAGGCATGGTGAGCCCGGGGACAAGTCAAGAGGGCAAGTGTTGTATAGTCTGCTCAGCAGCTCCGCACTTAGACGGGACCTGGGTCTCGTCGGCATAACCCCATTTAATTTTATTAATAACTAGCTTTCCGCCCGCGGCTTTGCCCGCGTGGACTACACGACGTTATCCCGCCGGAACCTAATACTTTTCCTGGACAAAAAGTAACCTCTATCTCTTTTCAGCTCCCAAAGTATCCCCATACCAAAAATCACGTTCCTCCCTTTTGACGTGAAAGACGGACACGATTTACCTAAGTCAAACGTTTGATTGACAGCCGGTGTGTATGGGAAAAGATTTCCATTTTGTACTGAATTTATATGTTTTTTTCTCTCCATAAAAACCTACCGTGAGCCTTAACCCATTTACAGCGACCGATTGTTATAAAGATCAAAAAAATCTATTAAAAGTACCCTCAATTCAAATATAGTTACAAGTGGAATTTTACTGCTTGTTGTATATTAATCGACGCGGTGATCGCTCGACATTGTTTGAGCGCTTACGTAAATATCATATTTTAATATTTTTTAAGTACATTTGTATTTTAAGTTGTAATGGCGAATTTAACTTCCACAATGTAATCAAAACGGTAAGTTTTTATAAAATTGTTTGGGATAGCAATTAATTTTATTGATGTTTTTTTTAATTTACAACCTGTTTTACATATACATTAAAAAAAAATTGTGTTTTGTACATTATTTTAGTAGAAAAAATGATAATACATTTTATGATCGTTATAACGATCGGTAGTAATATGGGGGTGTTGTTTTTAACTTTCAGGCCAAGACATACTAAGATCAATCACTCAATGAAATCATCGACAAACTTGAGCAATTAGATGACGATACCCCATTTCCAAGAAATATGACTGTTTTACCTCCAGAAAAGCAAATGTCGATGTCACAGACGAATATTCGGGTGATGAAGAGTATTTTACTTTGAACGATCTCGCAGATAGGTATGTTATTGATCGTTTTATTATGATTGCTAACGTTTTTCTCGTGCGTTGAGTTGTTGTTACTTGTCAACTTATATTTTTCTAGGTTCTCAACTAAGAGCACCTGCAGAAATTGATTACCTACGAGTTTGCTAACAGTGATGAAGACGACGAACTTGTGTCTTCTATTATATGGCCAAAAGGCCTCGAACCACAGAAGAACCTCTAATTGAAGAACCTAAACCTGAGCCATCGACATTTAGTGTGGATCAAGTAATAAGCCGCAAAATATAGGAGTGGATAGGTACGACCAAACATCGGTCTATATCGAACATCTGTCGGTGGCAAGAAATAATATTCTTCTTTATGATCTCACTCTGGACTGGACATGGCTACTCATAATGCCTGGAAGCTGTACAAAAGTAATGGTGGAGAGTATAATCACCTTACATTTCGAAAACACATAGCAAGGAATATGATAGCTAGGACTAGCAACATATAAAAAACAAGATAAACGCGGCCCTTGTCCATCTCCACGAAGCACTGAAAATTATAGGGCTTAGCTTCACTTGTCAAATCTTTGTCGTGAAAATAATTTGCACCCAAAACTATTTTTCATAGCCTACCATACACTCCTATACTAATAAAAGCCTTTTTTCATGAAAACAAATTGTTTTATTACATTCAAATAGGATATAATCGGTAAAAGGTAAACTGGTTCTTGTATGAGCGTTGACCTACCCGCCTACTACTACTGATCGTTATAACGATCCACATTTTCCGAGCTTTCCAGAAAACTCCGATTTTTTTTCTTATTTTTTCGTTGTTACTACATACATCAAGGTTACAATATCCAAAAATTACGGAAATACGAGACAAAAAATAGTTTCAGTAACAAGTGGGTTAAGGAACACACATTGTTTCGTTGGTCAGTTGGCAGTAACTCCAGGTTAAAATAGGACCCTAAAGTTGATGACCCCGACGTGATTGTAGGGCCCTAACAGTATGAACTTATTAAGGCTAGGATTCCCGACCGCAGAAACAATTGAAGAATATAGCATATCGGTAGGACCCCCCGCGCGTCTCTGTATACTTAGCAAAATAGGTAATTTTGAAAATAACGAAAGCCTTTAAAAAAATTTAAACTTAAGTATAACGATGTCGGCCGGAATCCCTAGCCTATTCAAAGACAATTATTTTCGTGATTTTTCATTATCTAAAACCAAGCATAATGTAAGTAAGTAATAGGATATTTGAATCACGATTAGACGGATGTTTGAAATTTTATTTGATGCTGTAAAGTATCACTAATAGAGTAATGAATGGCCGGAATCACTAGATAAAAGACTGTAAAATAACACATATTTTTTCAAATTTTGAGCACTTGTGGTTTGCGAGTAATCCATAATTTTAAATACCCTATTTTCGGGAATCCTCGCCGTAAAACGTTTTCTACATACGCTGCTGTCGGGTAGCCCTACTCGCGTTGCATCAGCGCAACGCGGGCGCATCGCTCTCGTAAACTTACGAAACGAGACGTAAACAGAAATAACCTCGCGTCGTCTCGAGTCGACAAAGGGCTGAAACGGGACAGACGGACGGACGGTTCAACTATATGGTGAAACGCGGAAACCGAACGGGAGTGCCCCACTCATTTTGCAATATTCCCGAAATAACTAGTTACATGTCTTATAACTAGTTACTTTTACTTACATGTCTTTTGGGTTACTTATGTTATTTTGAATTGACGGATATTTTTGCAATAGTTAACTGTTTATTTGTTTTGACAACAGAGAAGATTTTCAAATAAAAGACGTAGAGAAAGAAAAAGCGATAATTTACAAAAAAAAACTCGAATGATATTGTCATTATCAAGGTAAAAATTCTTATCGTTATTTCAAAAACTATTTCCTTTGCGAGCATGAATGTTTGGGTAATGCTTAGGTAATTTTTGTTTCTTTTCCTTATTTCCAGCCAAAATTATAAAAAGTATGAACATTAAATCATAGAACATTGAGCAAGTATCACAGCTCTCGCTCGTACCATCGCATAAAACCGGTACCTAGTTAATATCCCATTCACCACCTAACTATACCTACTAATAAAACGTATCAATAAAACCTTTTTACTGCGTCATTGCATCAATAACAGTAAACTTCCCTGAGTTCCCTGCAAGCATCCTAAAATAATCTAGAGACTCGCAGGAGATTAGCGTCCGCCTGTGCGCGCGCGAGCTTCCGCGAACCGTTTTGTTCCGCGGAGCGTTTCGCAACAGAGGATCTACTAGCAACAATACATCGTTGGGTGATGTCGTTCGTACGATTTTTGAAAGTATGCGTATGTAGCGTATCCAGCTCTGTAGCCAAGAATTCAATTGCAATTTGCAACCGAAAAAATGATAACCGGCACTAGAAAGGCAGGAGCTTCGACATTCACCAGATCTTGTTAACAGCCAATGCTGAATAAATGATATAAAATTCCAATTAGATTCCAGCACAAAGTGGAGTAATGTAGACATAGATGTTTTATAGGTAGGTAGGTAGGTACACAAAAAATACTTATGTACAGCTTTTTAAATTACTTGAATCACATGGATTAATAAACGCCAGTCTGATCCATTCCAGGATTGGAATCATATTTATCAAATACAGGAAACTGGGCATTTTTCGAACGCAAATTTGGTCACGAAGCGTAATGTACATCGTTCGATAAAAACGTCGTAGTTGGCCCTCTGTTCCTATTTACTGTTGCCGATGCCATCGTTACGGTCACCGCCGCACACGACGACTGTTCTGCTAGTATTAGTAATTAAGTCATAATTAGGGATCTGCAGGTGATTAACCTAGAACCGTTATGCATCTTTTAAAAGATGTGTACTTTTGCGAGCTTTTATTAAAAGTTGCAGGATTTGTTGACACGAGCAGTGTGACTTCAAAATCAGTTATTTTTGAAATATAATAAACATTGTTATCTTTTAATGACAAAGATTTAAATGTCGAACGATTTTTTACTAAAGAAACAATTTCGTTGTTGATATGATATTCATTCACGTCGATTGAGACGTTAGGAATAATCTCTAAAATAAAAACTTACGTACAAACTCAAATTAAACTCTCGACTTACCTGAAACAGAAAAACAATACAAAATTAATCTACAAATCGTAACTAATAATTGCAATAAGAAACATATGGAAACGCTTAACGATTACAAAACCGCATCTTCGCAATCGAGTCGAGTATTAAATTCTAAAATCGTCTTAATGGAAACGGCTGCCATAAATCTTAATAGCTAATCAGGTCACGTTTCCCATTACAATTGTCGAAAGTACCAGGAGAACAGGAGCCGCGAGGAGGTTTCTAAAGTCATCCGAGTGGTTGCCATGATATATTGAGGCAAGTTCGCAATATCGCATTATGGACGATGCGCATTTAATATGGGCATTAGGCATTTAGGCATGCTATACGTTTAAAAAACTGCATCTTTGCAACCGACTCGAGTACTAAATTCTATAATAGATCTAATGCGTTTGCATGCAGCCATTAATCTTAATGGCTAATAAGGGGGGTAATTGTTTAACTCAACATTGATCGCAATCGCTTTCAGTTCGACATCCATCACTTGTTGTTGAAGAAAGTTGACAAAATTTCAGTTGTCAAAAGCAGCCATGGCCGTGCAATATCTTTCAAGCTGAATGCGATTGCGATTGATGTTGAGTTAGACAATTACCCCTCACCAGGTCACGTTTCCCATTCCAATAAATGTCGAATCGAAAGTACCAGCAGAACAGTAGGAGCTGCGTTGAGGTTTCTAAAGTCATCCGGGTGGTTGCCATGATATATAGAAGCGGGTTCGCATTATGATATGAACGAAGACACATTTGATTCGGATGCCGAAGCGATTAATCAACGCTGAGCAAGCAAGGTAGCTACTTATATGTTATGACCTGGTTACGATAAGAAGTTAATCGATAATTTTGTGATGACGTGACGTTTGGAGATGATGATTGCAGCTTCCGTGTACAGATATCTACGGTATCATCATTTTTACACGTACGAATTTTGTTACGATAAACTTTATGATACAATAAGGTAAATTTATGCTGAATCAATGCATATGATAACACATAGCTACTATTTTTGCCACACTTCCTGAAACTACAGTCGTAACGTCCAGTCCCGGTAAATCAAAAGTTACAAGTAAACAAAATTAAGTATATAACGAAGTCTTTACACCTACCTGTTTTTTTAAATAATTTAAATTACAATAATTAACGAACGCTTGCTCCATAGATACTCCTTTAAGATTATTTATTTTTATCTCAAGTGCTCCGGGTATGAGCTTCTACGTGTAGGAACTTTTGTTAGACGCTTGTTAGACGTCTTTCTTTTATAATTATATAAAAACAAATTTACTGCTTAGTAATAAATGAAAACCCACATTTACGTAGTCTCTTTAATAGTTCCATAATAATATGTAAATTTAGCGATTAACGACCATTACACATTCCAATTACCAAAACTCCAAAATCTACCGTCCACCCGACTCGATTCATCTCGCCGACTAGACTATAAAAGTGTGCTAAATCACAAATGATATTGAGAATAGGAATTAGAAATTATAATTTTGCTATTGCAGTGCACGCACCACAGGTTGCATTTGAATAGATTCAGTTCGTTGCGTTTTTGACAAATGCTATAAGAATTTATAGGGTTGTGCCTCGTATAAAATGGTCACAAAATAAATCCATATTAATATTACAGATGTGAAAGTGTGTTTGTGCGTTTGTCCGTTTTTGCGTCAAAACAGGTTGACGTGATTTTTGGTATAAGGAGAATTTGGGAGCGTGACATAAGGTTACTCTTATCTCGGAAAAATATCACATTCGCGCGTCAGTCAACGTCGTGTATTCTGATAACAATATTTTCATCGAACAACCTTGTGAAAGTTTATCATAACAACGACATCCAGAATGACTATGTGCGTATCGTATGGTATGGACTTGTGTGCTCTGAATTTCTTTTAATGTTTATAATTTACCTTAATAATCTATGGATTTTTCGTTTGGTCACGGCATTATCGGCGTCACGCGTGAACAGCTGGATCTTTCTTCTATCTGAATATGGTTCTTATGAAAGACAAAATAAAAAAGTTGCGCGGACATATAAAAATGTAAGTCTACACATAGCTTCATTCACTTTATATACCACCTGTGCGAAGCCAGGACGGGTAGCTAGTTTCTTATAAAATAACCATGCCAACCCTAAGTAAAAATGTAAACGTATTCTAGAAATCGCTGGAACGCAAAAAACAAGCGTCAGCATAACCATAACATAAACGCAAATCAATAACTGTAAGATAGATTGAGATTTTAAATTATTATTCTGCATTCACAATGCATTTACTATCACATTTTTCCTATATTTTCCTATAACTGTAAGATACTTACATAAAACGTGTGATAGAGACATAAATCAGCAATTTTAATTATTCACTTTAGGATAAACTAATAAAGATGTTGTTCTGAAGTTTTAGTTCAGTGGCAGATTTACACATTTGCCGCCTGTAGGCTACGTGTATAAATTTTGTCGCCAAGGGAGGGTGCTATATGAAGTGATCGCTCATCATATACTAATTAGTATGCGCGACCTGCCGCTATAGGCCCAATAGCCTACTCATAGCTTACGGTAAATCCGCCATTGTTTGAGTTTACTCATTTTGAATTACGAATTTGACCATTCTTATCGGTAAACGATTCAGCTGGTGTCTGGTGATATTCAAACTAACGTAGTAACGTAGCCTTATTCATAAATAAATACTTTAAGGAATTAGTTCAAGAATTAAGTTAACTACTCTCGTAATAGCACTTTATTCAATTCAGTCAATTTTATCATTATAATAGTAGGGGAGGGGAGCCCATGATGCTTAATGTGGATTTACTCGAGCGTCGCGGAAACCTATTAGAATTGGAAGAGTAAATGGTCCTATAATGTTTCCACTTTTAGCGGTGGGAGAAGCGTCTACAGGTACCTATTCAAAATTGTAAAATAAGTTTTTAGTAAAAATTTCATTTTTATGACAAGCTTTTGCTGACTGTACTTAAATATTGTATTGACATCTAAACCAAACCTGTATACAAAATTTCAGCTCCATCGAACACTGGGAAGTGGGTCAAATTAAGCTTGCAGGATTTGTCCCCCACTAACTAACTAACTAACATGGCAAGTTAAGAAAAAGCTTGTAAAAAAAACAATGACATCGAAATACTGAAGCGCGTCAGATTATAACATTTTTCATGCTCCAAGTCTCCAACATGTCTCTGATATGAAATATATATTAATCTGTCGATTTGTGTGGTGGGAGTGGCTATGCGGGAGGGGTGAAAATCGAAAAAAGTGGATTTACTCGAGCGCGTCAGATTTTCATAGGGATTTCAGAGAACACTAATGATGTTCCAATTTCTTAATCTGACGATTTGGAAGTGACGCAAATTCGCAGTGAATTATTAAAAATGTAAAAACCGCCTAAGAGTGCCTATCAATAGTAAAAACATCCTATTGATAAGACACTTTAATGCCCTAAAATCTTTGTAACAATTTAAAAAAATAATATCTACTACGGGCTAGCACTTAGCCTTCATCACACCTGATGATAAGTGGTGATAAGGCTGAAGGTGGACGTGCATATGGGCGCATGTTTTATTTGATTGATGTTTAGTTAATTGCCGTTAACTCAGTAAGTTCCTGAATTGTTATCTTAGTTTATTATATTATTTAAATAATATTAATACTGAAAACTACTTTTACGAAATTGTCATTCTTTTGTAGACGCACAGCGCCATCTGATAACATCTGCTGTTACTAATATTCCAAATGTTTAATTAATGTTTAAATATTAAAAAGGAAATTATATGTGTTGTTCGCTTATAATAGCTATCATAATTAATCTTTCAATACTTTGTTATGTTTAGCTCAATTGCTACAAATTATTAAGTCCCTTTATAAAATAAGATGATTATTCTTTACAAGACTTTTCATGAGTTTCCGTTTAGGCAACATATTTATGATGATTATAAGTGAAGAGTTTTAATGTGAATTATAGTTTCCAAACACACTTGAATAACATTTGCTTGTATTTAATACTATTTGTTATTTTATTGTATCGATATTTAAGTTCTAGAAATAAGTAAAACCTGTACTTGATTGCTTGCTGAAATATGGATGTCATATTTAAAAAATGGGTTTCTGCTACGACTATCGACGACGTTTGCCTGTCATTGTGTAAATTCTTATAAAAATACAAGTTAAAAGCTAATGTTGCGTTTGATTTAAGATGTACCCGGATGAGGCGCCGACAGCAGCGGTGGGATCGAGGACTGGAGACGGGTTTCCATCTCCAACGTTACCCGGCGGTACCAGAGTACCGCGGCCTCCAGCAGTCAACCCCGTGTTCAACATTGAGCAGGTCATGAATCTTGTCAATTTGGTGATAAAATACGCTGCAGCAAGCGCATCAGTCTCCGCAGCTCTTTCGTCAGAGTCATGTTTTCCTTCCACTTTGAAAAATAAATAATTTTTATTTAGCACTCGTTCGTCCTGATGAATGTTCTCATGATATAAGAGATTGGTGCGCATATGTAGATGAAACGATTGCGATGTTTAACACCCTATCAATCGAGTTGCGAATGAAAACTATTTTATACTAATTGAAAGGTCGGCCTAAAACTTGGGCCAATACTTACTTGGTCTCACAGATCTACAACTTGGGAATAAGTGAAAACGGAACTAATTCTAATTTTTGGCAGGGAATTCCGGTATGCTGATGACGTCAACAAATGGAGGGCTTACCATTCAGACTAGTCTGTGAGCTACGCTGACTTGGGCTGAGGCTTTTGATGTGGAGGTAGTTGAGGCTCTGGTAACAGGTATTTACTTACTTATCCTGAATTTATTCGGTCTGAATTAACGAACGAAACATGTCTTATACCTTGCCTAGTCTCATTTTTGTTCTGAAAACTTATCGTAAACGAAAGTTAAGCCTTATTGATTGATAGAAACCACTTGTTGTTGAATTCAGTCCTTAAGTTCCTATGACAAATCAAAATTATATGTTACTCCTGTCATAAACCTAGGCATTATTTACGTGATTGTAAAGAAAGACCACTTTTAAATCGGTAGCCGTAATGCCACGAATTAATGATTCTGCTAATGCGAGTACCACTAAAGCTATTGAATGTGACTATTTGCCACCGCAAAAGGAATTTGGAGAAAGTCTGTTCAACGTCAAAATTACTAACGTTTTATGTCCCAAAATGGAAAATCTATTAATTATTATTGCAAATTGTTTTACGTAAAATTATTGTTACGAATTGGTTGAGAATTCACTAAGATGAAGATTTCGTAAAGGTGTTTGTAGAGCTCAACAAGTAGCAAATACATCCAATTAGAATAGCAGTTCCTTTTTATACTGTTCATGACTGTTCACCGATTGAGTGAATGGAAAACGAAATAAAGCAGAATATGATTTTATTTTCATACTAGCTGTTGCCCGCGACTTCGTACGCGCGGTGTGGTGACTTTTGTGTTAGTTTAGTGTGTTTGTTGCCTGGATTTGATAACGCTCTTCTTGAAGTCCTATTCTCTACTAAAAGTGTAGAATATCGAATACGCAGGCTAGGGTATGAACATGGTATATTGTTGTCATATGCTGCGTGAGCTTGGTCGGGCCCCCATTCGTGGATCTGGCTGTCTGTCAAGAAACTATTTCACAAGAATGCGTGGGGGGTATCAGGCTGAAATTTATATCAATTTAAATGCTTAAGTCTGCAATCCCTTGGAGCCGAGAAAGGAAAACAAACTTCTCTTCTCTTGTTCATGAATCAAATCAAAAGGGCCACTTGCAGCAATACTTTGCTTCTGTTAAATCTCGATTTTATTTTAATTTTATTTTCATAAGTGGTTTTAAAGCCTAAATGTTCATAATTATGATTTGTACTTACGTATGATCGAACTGAACTCACAATTAAATGTTTTTAAAACTTAATAAGCATATTTAGAACACTGACATGTTCTTAGGGTTCCGTACCCAAAGAGTAAAAACCTGGACTCTATTACTAAGACTCAACTGTCAGTCTGTATGTCGTCTGTCACCAGGCTGTATCTCATGAATCGTGATAGCTAGACTGTTGAAATTTTTACAGATGATGTATTTCTGTTGCCGCTTTAAGAACGAATACTAAAAAAAAAGAAATATTTAAGTGGGGCTTCCATACATCAAACGTCATCTTATTTGCCGTTTTTTTTGCTCGTTGCTTGCCGTCAATGGTACGGAACCGTTCGTGCGCGAGTCGGACTCGCACTTGGCCGGTTTTTATTACGATTCAATTTAATTTCTGTGAACATTCTAGGATTCAACATCACGTGGTAGCTGAGTCAGTAGGACTAATAAACAGGTAGAGCTTGTAATAAAAAAATGATTATTGTAGTTGAGCTTAATAAACTGTGGCATCTATAGCTATAACAACTCCTACAGCTTAAGCTGTTCTGCTTCTAAGAAAAACACAGGGTATAGAGTAAATTGTTTAAAAATAATCATTTGTGCAATAAGAGATTTTTTAAAATTTTGGTTACGAGTGTTGAATTTTAATCACAATTCATGAAGAGGGGTGCGTACCGAGTACTTCTAATTTAACACTCACCACACAAGTGATGAGGGATAGTGGCACGAGAAATCATAAAAAGAATGCTCTCGTCTTTGTAATGTAACTTCTCACCTCAACAGCTGCAGCATTTTTAGATGTGTGATACAATTAAAATTAATGTGAAAAGTAAAAAGTAGAAAACATTTAATTATAACTATTTTGAGTTTAAAACTATAAGTCACAATAAAGTTTAGAACATCTTTGAAAGTCGACAACCGTTCAATAAGTAGTTGATATATTTTTCCACTTGTTTTTTTTATCTAGTAGTTAAAATTCAGCAATAGAAACTGGTTTCCTCAATTCTTTTAGAGTTAAATAATTGTATTTATTAATGTAATTTAAAAGTAATTTGAAAATCAATTTGATGCCCGTCATTTTCTTTTCTTTAGTTTGTTGTTTTTATTTTTATGAATTTAAATGTTGTGTAAGTAGCAGAAAACAACATTTATGAAAATAATGTTTGCCTCAGTTTATTATCCCAATACTTACTTTTTTTTTATTAATCACATTATTGAGAACTTTGATTCCCTTTTATGAATATAAAAATATAGGATGGACGAGCGATATTTTTAAAACAAAGCGTGTTTAGACACAACAACAGCTTAAATACAATTATACAAAGTTCAGTCAATAAATTAATTTGCTACAAATTTGGATGAAATGTTATTTGACATTTGCAATGCATTAAGATCAAACATTCTACAACAAAATTAAGTCCAAAATTGAACTGATAGAAATATTAGATGTTTTGTCTACTTTGACAGTTTAGGATAGGATCAAACATGTCATCTTCGTGGTTGTTCAGAAAATATCGCTAGTCACAAAACTTTAACTTAGCCCTGCACCTTTAGCTCAGTATGATGTTATTCAGAAGAAGCGATCATATTATGACCGTATGACCGTATGGGCGATTGATAATTAGAAACCTGTTGAGCTGAACGCCACTACCACCGAGTCTTATTTTGTTCAAATATTACAACAACAATAACGAATTTAAAGAAAAAGAATTTAAATGCATCTACTTCTACATATGTTTTGTGTTTGTGTGTTTGTTTTATTTATTTATCCCTATTACCCTATCCAAAACTTCCCATCCTTAAACGCTGGCTGGCCACCATGCGTATCCTTTTCCCGGTCTTGGAGGCTAGATCCCGAGGTGGGTGATGCCTAGTGTAAGGCTAGATCCCGTAGTGGTGACGCCTGATGGAGGCTAGATCCCGGAGTGGTGACGCCTGATGGTGGCTAGATCCCGTAGTGGTGACGCCTGATGGAGGCTAGATCCCGTAGTGGTGACGCCTGATGGAGGCTAGATCCCGTAGTGGTGACGCCTGGTGGAGGCTAGATCCCGTAGTGGTGACGCCTGATGGAGGCTAGATCCCGTAGTGGTGACGCCTGGTGGAGGCTAGATCCCAAAGTGGTGACGCCTGATGGAGGCTAGATCCCGTAGTGGTGACGCCTGGTGGAGGCTAGATCCCGTAGTGGTGACGCCTGATGGAGGCTAGATCCCGTAGTGGTGACGCCTGGTGGAGGCTAGATCCCGTAGTGGTGACGCCTGATGGAGGCTAGATCCCAAAGTGGTGACGCCTGATGGAGGCTAGATCCCGTAGTGGTGACGCCTGGGGATGGCTAAACCCTGACGAGGGTGACGCCTGGTGCGGGCTAGATCCTGTGATGGTGATGCCTAGGGGTAGTTAGACCCCGTGATGAGCTATGCTATGTCTTATTTGTATTTTATAATTGGTTGTAATGTTCAAAATGTTGAATAAGACTTTGTTTACTTGTGTTAATTGAAGAGTGTGTTACAATAGCGCTTAAGTTTATGGATTTGTAAATAATTGTTTGTCACTGTTGTTGTTATTATACATGTAAGTGAAGCGCCGAGAGCGCGCTTGAGTCAGTATGGCCGTATGGGCGCATGTTTTATTTGATTGATGTTTAGTTAATTGCCGTTAACTCAGTAAGTTCCTGAATTGTTATCTTAGTTTATTATATTATTTAAATAATATTAATACTGAAAACTACTTTTACGAAATTGTCATTCTTTTGTAGACGCACAGCGCCATCTGATAACATCTGCTGTTACTAATATTCCAAATGTTTAATTAATGTTTAAATATTAAAAAGGAAATTATATGTGTTGTTCGCTTATAATAGCTATCATAATTAATCTTTCAATACTTTGTTATGTTTAGCTCAATTGCTACAAATTATTAAGTCCCTTTATAAAATAAGATGATTATTCTTTACAAGACTTTTCATGAGTTTCCGTTTAGGCAACATATTTATGATGATTATAAGTGAAGAGTTTTAATGTGAATTATAGTTTCCAAACACACTTGAATAACATTTGCTTGTATTTAATACTATTTGTTATTTTATTGTATCGATATTTAAGTTCTAGAAATAAGTAAAACCTGTACTTGATTGCTTGCTGAAATATGGATGTCATATTTAAAAAATGGGTTTCTGCTACGACTATCGACGACGTTTGCCTGTCATTGTGTAAATTCTTATAAAAATACAAGTTAAAAGCTAATGTTGCGTTTGATTTAAGATGTACCCGGATGAGGCGCCGACATGCACTACTCCCGGAATCCTCAATCACCGAGGAACTGCCTATCTTGTCTCTCACTGCCAGAACACAATAATGCCGAACACATCATTGTTATGGCGTCAGACTTGGATGACATGGTTGTAGCTAGCCAGGCGGACTAAGAACAAGTCCTACCACCAACCAAACCGAATACAATATGTACCCCCACTGGGAATCGAACCCGGGACCTCTGGGTCTGAAATCGGTGGTATGAACCACTAGACCACAGAGGCGGTTAAACCACAGAGCGGTTTATGTAATGGTTTATTTGGTAGTAGAAGGACAAGGATAACCAAGTCCAACATAACCATTTGATATGCTTAAAGAATGAATTCTCCTCACTGTCATAAGAATAATGTATGTGGACAAATAATTAAATTCACTTGCTCAAAAACTTCTAACTAATCAGCTATATAAAGCTCGTACCCAGCCTGCTCTGGTTAGCGCAATGAGCGAAATGCAGTGAGAGATCACTGAGGTTCAATATCTGCATATACTTAACCCATAACCCTGCGGTTATTTAGGCAAGAAATCGAAAGTCATTTCCTCCAACGTTTCTTACTAATCTGTCCAAATCTAAATCAATGAGGTTCGATAAGCAGGGCAAAAACGTAAATCATTTGCTCAAAAACTAATAACTAAGAATCGGTGGTAGGAACTTAATGTGCGACATAAATTAGTGAGGTGCGTTTTATGCGGGGACAATTAGGCATCAAAATACATTTACTCAAAAACTTCTAACCTGTAACAACGATAGCTCGTGGCCAACTCTAGTGCAACGTGCAGTGAGCGGCATAAATCATTGAGGTTCGTTATGCAGGGACATTAGGCCGCGCTCACCACTTCTGCAGCCGCAAGATATATCGATAATGATTTGTGGCAGCATCGGGGCACTCTATTCTGATTTGCTACTGCTCCTGACATGCTTAATAATTATTACTAAACTGCTTTCTTAGCAAGAAACAAACGAACTACCTTTGCCATGCTTAAATACGAGTTGTTTAGGTCTAACGTATTTGAAACTTTTTGTGCATGAAACATTTACAAGTAACAGTTGGCTCAATACATAATTATTCGACTACGGCAAAGCAAAAAGGAGGGTTATGATTTTGACCGGTATATGTATGTATGTGGGTATGTATGCTCATCTGTTCCCGCATAACTATGGGATAAAAACTAGCCTATGTTCCTCTCCAGGCTACAAAGTATCTATGTCCCAAATTTTAGCCAAATCCGTTCAGCCGTTTTGGCGTGATTGAGTAACAAACATCCAAACATCTAAACATCCAAACATCTAAACTTTCACATTTATAATATTAGTAGGACTAGCTTTCCGCCCGTGGCTTCGCCCGCGTGAACTACACGACGTAATTCCGCGGGAATGTGACCATTTCCCGGGATAAAATGTAGCCTATGTTCCTCTCCAGGATACAAAGTATCTGTGTCCCAAATTTCAACCAAATCCGTTCAGCTGTTTTGGCGTGATTGAGTAACAAACATACAAACATCCAAACATCTAAACTTTCACATTTATAGTATTAGTAGGACAAAGTATCTGTGTCCCAAATTTCAACCAAATCCGTTCAGCTGTTTTGGCGTGATTGAGTAACAAACATACAAACATCCAAACATCTAAACTTTCACATTTATAATATTAGTAGGATTATAATATATAATACATATATATTAGTAAGATAGTAGGATTGATTACAGAACAGACATTTAGAACCTAGCTGACGGCTTTAATGTTCTTGTTAATATTCCATAGTCCACTAGTATATGCCTTGATCATAAGAGGTTTACATCGCCTAATCTTGCTTCTGCAAGCATTGAATCGCGGACTGGGCGGACAAGCAGCGGCAGCGGCGACACGTGTCTCTTTAAGCCCATTCTTCGGTATTACTAGCGAAGTTTCATTGCCTTTATACATGCGACGGACTTAAGGCGCTACTCGGAAAAAGTATGGACTCTTTGATATAAAACTATAGGATGGTTAGAGTTGTTATAAATCTGGTAATAAGATATATATTTCTTCATACCTTTATCTAGAATCGTATAGTTTCAGAAACACGATTTTATGATTTTGGCTCGACACTTTTTATTTTCAAAAATACCTCAAAAAAATAAGAAATATCAAGATTATTCTTAAATGGGGATACATATACTATTGAAAATTGGTTTAATTAGTGGACACCAATAATATTTAGGATCGTATAGAAGCATTTTTTTAAATCGCTATAGTTTTTGAATACGAAGTGATTTTGTGGTTTTTTTGCGTAATCGGCAAAATCGGTCTCGCTCGCTCCCGCGCGCGTCCTTTTCTCATTGCTATCTCGCTTTAGCATAATTTTTCCGAGTATCGCCTTAAGTAGGTACTAATAACACCGTGAAAATGACACTTGATGGCTAAATGAAAAGATAGTATGAAAAATTTGGCCTTTTGCAAAACTGACGTCCGAAACGACTGGGCTCTACTCAATTTTAAGGGCTTCTTGGACATCATACCTATGCACGTCATAGTCATCATCTCATCTTTCATATCACTGACGTCTTAGTGATAGGATGATAATATTTAAGAAGCTTAAAAGCTAAAATAAAGACGGTAGCCTCTCCTAGATTATTCACGACAAAATAACATGCCCATACCACACCATACATACAAGTATTTTGTCTTGTACAGGTATAAAACGTACTATTTCTGAGTCTGTATCATTGTCATGTGCACCCTTTATGCACCAAATTCAAATTAATGTTAATTTATCTCATTCAGAATTTTATTACATTTCAGCACTATTTACTTGCACAATCCACATGGATTCGACTGGAACAGTCTTAATAGGTTCAAAACAGAATCACTATCATTTAGAACCGTTAAAATAGTTGCTATTTGATCCAAATACGAACGAGTGTCGAAATCTGATCGATGGGTACCACCGAGCTATTATTTGGGATAGCTGTGCTGGATCTTATCACAAATTAAAGTGCATCATAATCGGTGTGATTAATTCTTATGAATGCCCTTTCGTAATGAAACGGGATGTTATAGTTACTGTACTTTAAGAGAGTTACCTATTTCATTCAATGGCTGTAATGTTGATGTATCGTGAGGTGGTATAGATTTAATGAGACAATGAGAGCCCTGTGATATGCTATGATAAATGTATCGGATTTATTTTAAAAGAGGTTGATGTGTGTGGAGCTGCATTCTTTACTAGAAAGTAAAACTTATTATAATAACTTTTTGCAGATAGTTTTATCTATAAGCACTTTTATGTATGTAAATAGAGGAAATATTACGGATTTCATCATTTGTTAGAACGCTCAAATCTCTAGCTAGTCACAAAACTAGAAACAATTTTTCTAATAATCACAATGCAGTACCTACCAATGTTTAGGCTAAAAGTCTCCTGGTTAAAATCTAATATTGACTAAATTTCTAAAGTAAGTTGTCGTTACCTGCCTTTAAATTAAGTAGTACCTACCTATGCAATAAAAATACATTGAACTTCAACGCATTCAATAATTTAATTTGCAAGCATCTGCAGCTTATTGCTATTGTGATCGTGAGAAACCTTTAAAGTCAGGTTGCCTTTGAGTGTCCAGTCGAATTACTAAGTACTAAAGTACTAATGTTGCTCTACTTATGCCGTAGTAGGAGTACACTGTTAGTGAATATTCACTTCTAGGTATTCGTTCCGACTTCGCAAAATCGGTTGTCAAACTTCTTTCGATTCATCATCATCATCATCATTTCAGCCGTACGACGCCCACTGCTGGGCATAGGCCTCCCCCAAGGATCTCCACAACGATCGGTCCTGCGCTGCCCGCATCCAGCGGCTTCCCGCGACCTTGACCAGATCGTCGGTCCACCTTGTAGGGGATTGATTGACTCTACATAAATCTATTCTCCTACATACATCACATAAAGAAAAACAATCTTTGCTACGAAGTAAATGTACAATTAGTTATACTCTATGTACTTCACTTCACATAGGTACACATTCGAAAGGAAGTCCTAACACTTGCTTAATTAGGATAATTGTGGAAAGCGCTGCCCCGACTTGTAGGTATGTCTGCATAAACGACATGCTTGTACTTCAATTATGAATAGTCTTACATTACGATTCTTACCTACAGACGACTGGTGACATGATACGCATACATTTGTTTGTACTGTATATTTTCGGATTGTCATTATTATTTTTAAAGGAAAAATTGTGATAGTTAAAAACCACCAGCCCTGGCAAGTATCTTTCAGGCGGAATTTGAACCAGCAACCCGGGAATCCGGCCCGATGATCTGACCTCGCATTCGAAATTAGTACAGAATAGAATTGTGAATGCATAAAATTCTTTAAAATCTTAATTCAATGGCTGTTTTATCTTAATCCTTGATGAAGCAACGCTGGCCTACGGCAAGTGATAATAAAATTTGTCTTGTAAGCCTTTCGGTAGTTTAGGTGGTCAGAGCCATCAGAGCATCGGGCCGGATTCCTATCGGGTGCGGGTAAGAATCCTGCAAGAAAGTTGCTTTGTCTTTATTGTTTATATTTCAGCCAGGGGAATTGTGTTTGAGGTAAAAGAAGCTTGCAGGTGTGACAGCCATGGATTTTTAGACACAATGTTAGGTTAAAAAATCCACTTAGCAAAAAATCTTGGATCAAGGATTAAAGTAAAAATAAGAATGCAAAAAGATCCATCAATGGATCTTTGCAATGGACAATGTTAGTGCAAAAAAATCCACTTTGCAAAAAATCCTGGATCAAGGATTAAAATGGACATAGGAGTGGAAAAAGAGTCATCAATAGATCTTTGCAATGGGTTTAAGTGGATCGAGGGCCACAATTTTTCCTTTGCTTACAGAATAGCATTGTGAATGCATAAAAATACTTAATAATCTTCATTTAATGGATGTTTCATCTTAATCGATTGTTAAACATTTGTAATAATGTTTCTTTCGAATACGAGGGTTTCGTTACGTAGATGAAGCAAAGGGGGGCGATTCTCGCGCAATAGACATTATGTCTAATTAGAGATAGACCACGCCACATAACTTGGCACACAACACACGCCAAGTTATATGGCGTGTAGTGTACTGTCAAAATAAAATGGCCGATGTCGATTGAAACAATTTTTTGTATCACATTAAGTATAGAAATGTCTATGCCCAGCGCTCGACAGTATAGAGGGAAATGCTTGGAACACAATTTTTGACTGCGTAACTTTATTTGGACTACTTAGAAGGTAAACATATCAAAAGTACCCGCCCGTAGCCCTTAAGCTGGGGGAGGGGGGGTTTGAAGGTCTCATTTTTTGGTTTTTGGATTATATCTCAGAAACTATGCGTCCCAGCGACATGTTCACTATGTGCAAAATAAGTACTACTAGCGCTACCCCCGCGATTTCGTCCCCGTGGAATTGAGATCAGAAAGTTTTATACAAACTTTGAACCCCTTTTTTACCCCCTAAGAGAGGGAATTTCCAAAAAAATCCTCTCTTAGTTCTTTTTGCGACCAGTAGTTTCAGCTTTTTGCGACCAGTAGTCAAACCCCCCTCCAGCTTAAGGGCTACGGGCGGAGACTTTTGATTTATGTTTACCTCCTAAGTAGTACAAACAAAGTTATGCAGTCAAAAATGTGTTCCAAGCATTTCCCTCTATACTGTTTTTGGAGCGTTCGTTGACTGGACTAGATGTATAGGTACTGAAAAGTTAACTGCAACTTGGCGAAAGATAAATACCTACTACATTACATTACAATCGCAAAAATATGTCTATAAATTGAGTATCGAAAAAAGTTTACTTCAACAGTTTCCGAAGCTAGCTAATTCATTGTAAGTTTGAAAATAAATAAATACTATTATGTAGATATGTACCTAATACGTGCAGTTTACTACTCATAATTAATAATACCTTATCAGTAAAATCATTAAACGGACACAATAAAGCATTAAACACATTAAAGCAGTCTAATCAATCAGTCATCAATAATTTGTAGTATTGACATCTAAACAAAGTTGAGTGAGACGGATGGTTACAAGTTGGAATTACATTTTTTATTTTATTTATTATTATTCATTCGTTTAATTACAAATTACAACTTATACTAAAAACATCAATCTGTAGTTATATTAACGACTTGACTTTTTATTTATATACTCTTTACTTTAGCGACGATCTTTCTTTGGTTTCTGCTTATGCTTGTTTATACAACACATTCCAATCCCAATTTGCAATAAAAATCTTCAGCTACTTGCGGCTAGTGAAGTTTATACTACCTACCTATAAGTAGATTGACTTAAAAAAAACTTTCCATGGCAAAACATAATTTTAATGACGTAACACAGCAAACGATGATGAAGTATTAATCATTAATACTTCATCGTCGGTTGCTGTGTTACGCCATTAAAATTATTAAGTTTAAATTAAGTATAAATAATTAATTATTTACTTTTATTTATAAACATAAATATAAGCAACTTTAAGCATATAAGCAACTATAAGCATTTATAACTAAAGGCCTTTTATAAGCACCCCTACATTTTTACGACCGCGACTGAAGAAAGTAAATGGAAGGACTTACAAGAGTGTGAGTGGCTGTTAATAATAATTAATAAATACTATATCAAAAATATGTAGAAATCTCTTTTGAATCACAGTCATATTATTAAGGAAACCTAGATTAGATTACACCTGTCCAGTGGCTTTCAAAAGTAGGTTTATGTCTTAATCACACAGATGAGATCTTATTTATTAATACAATCACGGAGCTTACAATGTTGGCTAGACTGGGCCTAATGTGGCTTAATAGAGCTTCTTAGACGTTTAATTACTCAAATAAATAACACTTTATGTACTTTAATGTGTGCGTAAGAAGTTTCTAATGCAAAGTGCTACAAGATAGGTTAAGGTTCTGCTCTACAGGTTTTTCGACGTGATAACGTCTTATAAATCGATGAACGCCGGCACGCACGAAAAAGTGTCACGTTCCGCGTGCAAGCGAGAGCGCGGAACAAGCGATAGAGAGGCACGATCAGCCTAAGCGTTCGGCTTGTGACGCATCTATTTTATCTCTCTTCCACTCCATCGGCCGATGCGTCCGAGTAAAAATCACATCATAAAAGTAAGAAATAATTCCTCACCAAATAAATAACGTAAGTACTTTGAAGTCGGGCGTGAAACATGTACGATTTTTTGTTGTTTTTGTTAAAACCCGCCCGACTTCAAAGTACTTACGTTATTTATTTGGTGAGGAATTATTTCTTACTTTTATGATGTGATTTTTTTGAAGGCGGTTTTATTTTTTTATAAAAATAATTTTTATTTCACTCTTTTTAGTGCATCGTGCAGGCAATTTACTTGTATTCTGGTAAATAGGTATGTGATCAAACTGAAAACCTCCTTTTTTGAAGTCGGTTAAAATACCTTGAGGTATCCCCTTTTTAACAAAACAAGAATCATCTAAATCGGTTTATAAACAAAGGAGTTATGCGTTATGATACGTATTAAAATTACATAAAGTGGTAACGAAAACGACAGTATTTTCAAGATTTCCTGAAAACTATCAGTAGTTTTTCAAAACCGATTTCAAAATTTCAAAAAATGGGACCAACTTGGAAACCAACTTGATGTAATAACGTTTCAATCATTTCAATCGGTCCATCCGTCTTCGAGTAATAGGTGGACATACACAAAAAAAACAAAATTACATACAGACGAATAAAGAACCTCCTCCTTTTTTATTTAGAAGTCGGTTAAAAAGAGAGATAGCGGCATATTGTTATCACGTAAAAATGTTGTCCGTAAACCAACTTTTTGTATTTATTTAGAACTAGCGGATCCTCGCGGTTTCACCCGCGTGGTACCCGTTCCCGTGGGAATATCAGGATAAAATATAGCCCATATCACTCGGGAAGAATGTAACTTTCTAATGGTCAAAGAATTTCCTAAATCGGTCCAGTAGTTTCGGAGCCTATTCGATGTAAACAAACAAACAAACAATCAAATTTTTCCTCTTTATAATATTAGTATAGACTAAAGCAGTTACAGTTTATAAATTATTTCTATCTGCCAAACTGCATTTCAGTTTGTCGGCAGTAGTTATCGTTACATAAAAAAAATTGTTTAATATAATTTTTAATAATTATTATAATCTAAACTGAAAAATGGAAAATGAAGTATTTAGAAAAAATCGACCCGTCTCACCATTTTTCAGTAATAAAAATTGCATTGTGAATGCAAAAAAAAAAACTAAAAATTAAAATAAGTTATAATCTAAACTATTAAAAACTATTGTACAAAAAATTACAAACCGCCTAAATACGTAAGGCTACGCAAAGTTAGTTTAAGCAAAATAAGGTTTGGGGTCACATTAATTGCACCTCTAAGTAAATTATATTTAAATAATTGTATTGCCATTTTTTTGAGTACTCATCGTGATTTTGAAGGTATACTCGTGTGCGTTCGTGAGAAATACCTAAAGTTGTGTTTTCGCCGTTTATAATTATTAGACAAAAAAGGCACTTTAGGTGAATATTATAATTTAAATTATGGATATCATTTAGATTATGATATGCAAGTAATCCCTGACGTAAGAACAATATTCTGCACATTACGACGTTTTTTCTATCACGATTAAATAACACTCGGAGTGCCATTATTGTTATAAAGTTAGAAAGAATTTGATATAGAATATTCGAAATAAATCTACCTTGACAAGAGATTTTTTATTCCTCAATGAAAGCATTCTAAAAGACTCTAACATAACCAAAATCACCGGTTTTCCATTTTTCGTTCACACTCAAATTGTATTTTTTTACTTGTCGATTAATTAACCAACAAGTATGTAGTTAATATCAGGGAATATTTTGATTTCCGGTTTTTCAAGTATTCATTTATGTTATTCTAAATTATCTCCTGAAGTGCTTTAATTGCAACCTACTCCATACAAAAGCTTTTATTTTGACTGGAGAATGTAGTCAGTCAGTTCCTACTCTAATGTCGAACATAGCAATAGCAACATAAGCTTTGCTATTGTGTTCGATAAGGGAATTCGGTATTCTATTTCTGAACACATTCCCTTATCGAATATCGCGTGAGCTAGGCGACGTTTTCCCGCAGGAATAAAATATTTTCTTAGGGTGTTGTTGCACGGTCTTGATAGTTTTTTAATCGTTTATTCTCTACCTCACCTGACCTCGACTTAACCAGCAATTCTCCCATAAATTTTCCCATATATCCAGCTGAACTGGCTGATCAAGTGAGATCAACTATTAGTTTACTTGGTTTGGTAATAAAGAATTAAATGGATCTCCTTAAGAAATACGATAATATTATATAAAAAACAATAAAGAACTTTGAACTTTGAACTTTGAACTTTGTATCGTTTAATTGAGATCATGCAAAAATTCATAAAAATCACTTATTTATAGTTAGAATAGGTACCGCAGATGCTAAAAAATTGGAAGCGCCCATCAGCGAACAAACGTGCTGTCTAGACTAGAAGCTTACCATGAATTGTAACGCTGTGTTGAACTTCGTTATTGAAGTAAGACTATCTTGCGTAAGCCAGATTCAAATATCTTTGATTTAGAATAGCACTACTCCCTCTGATCCCGTCGCACTCCGTCTGATCCCGTCACAAAGATTTAAAGAGCAAAGCTATAGCAAAGTGTTTTGAAAGCTTTGTAACATCTGCAATAGCAAACCCACCAGTCATCCTGTATTACTTAATAAACTTATGCATAACTACTTTTCAATCGTTTAATAATATTTCCATGCCAACTAAACAGGACATCTGTTATCTGACAAGATGAACGGGTAGGTGCAAGAAACTGAGAAAATTAAGTAATTGAGCTATAGTTGAGGTTGAGACTACAAGAAGCATGACATTGGTTTTGCTATTAATAAGAAGCAATGTTTCAAGGAGGAAGAACTACTTACTCTCTTTGATCTTCATCGTTCTATTACAGTGTTTATCTTGCGAAGTTGCGACATGTTGATCTGATGGCGACTGACTGACCGACACGTGCCGCCAGCGTCATGTCCGTAAGTCCTTCAGTACGGAAGAAATTAGCGCTACTATAAATCTGGGGGGCAATTGCGTAAGGTAATCGTATTAATTTGACAGTTCATATCGTATATAATCGGCTGCAATTTGTATGGAATGACATTTATTATGATACAATATGAACTGTCAAATCAATACGATTGACTTTACGCAATTCCATTGCTGTTAAGGTGTATTATGACCGAGAATCATGAAAACAGTGACATTGGTTTTGCTATTTATAACGAAATTGTATACAAAGAGTAAGAACAACTCTCTAATCCTCACTATGCTATTACAGTGTTTACCTTGCGACAGGTTGATCTGATGGCGGCTGACCGACCGACGCGTGCCGGGCAGCGGTCACGACCGCCATCTTGTTAACTAGCGGCCATTACGCGGGAAATTTGCACCACTATAAATCTGCATACCATTACTATTCGAATGCACAGATATTACCTTTGATTTGTCTAAAAGGATTTATTTTCTGGAATTACGGTGAAAATGTTTTACCTGCAATACTCTAAAGCTCTTTGACCGGTTGCAGTACATTGCACGGTCTAGCTAGACAGTTCTTGAATAGTTAATATATCTCTACTTCACCTGACCTCAACTTGTTTAATCTGCAATTCCTCATCCTCTCCTGTGCATCCAGCTCCACTTGATCTCTCAAATGATGAAACTCAGTAGACAGTTAATAATGTTTACATTTTAATACATAACAGTATATTTAGATGTTCGCGCGCGCTTGCGAGCGGGCAGTTGTCATTGTCAAGGTCACGGAACAATGCGCTCGGGCCGCGTGTAGGATCGACCAGTCCGCCGTACGCCGTCGTGAGGCGAGGTTGTGTGTTCCTGTAGCGACGTGCCGCGCCAGGAAACCTACTCCTGTTGTGACCGAGATTTCGCGTTTGCACCTACGCGTGCCCGGTCGGGGTACAGACGTGTGACCCGTGTGTGTTCGCTTTGAAAAGCGCCGGGAAAGTTTTAGCTGTCTATTAGGGCATTGTGTAGTTATAAGAGTGTTAGCTATAAGAGTTTCCCATCGGGGTTGGGTGAAGACCTACTTGTCAGGCGCGCGCGCGCCGGCGAGACAGCGACCAGCCCCCCTGGATTACGGACACTATCTTCTAGTAAGGTAGGCCTAGCTTAAGTAACTTAATTTTGCATGAGAAACCTTCGTTTCAATAAACTGTGGAACACAGTCGATGGTCACCACAATTGTGCGTGATCATATTTTTGGTAGCAGAGCGTACCTAGTTAGCGTACCTAGAAATACCTAAAAAGCGTACCTAAAAATAAAATTTTTTTTTTTGTTGAAATCTCGAGGGTATTCCGAGATGATTTGAAGTACTAAGAAATTGTTCTAGTAAATTCTCGAAGCGAATGTTTCTCACTTGGTGGATCCGATAATAGATAGACACTTATATAATTGTGGTCACATACTAGTGATTTGATACGAGTTTACTCGCCTAGATGTGTATATTTTTTTTGTGTGTCCGGATTTATTTGACGAATAGTTTCGTTCGAAAGTGTGTTTATTAGTACCACATACTAGTGATTTGATACGAGTTTACTCGCCTAGATGTGTATATTTTTTTTTTGTGTGTCCGGATTTATTTGACGAATAGTTTCGTTCGAAAGTGTTGTTTATTAGTACCACATACTAGTGTTTGTTCCGAGTCCGCTTGCCTAGTTAAAAAAGTGGAACTAGTTTTAATTATTAGTAGTATTAAATTACGAGTATTATTATTCAAAATAGTTTTGTTTTTGTTTGTTGATAACGGTTTAGTAGTTGATTTGCGAGGTTGACTTGGCCGTGCCGTGTATGCCATACCGTTAATCCTATACGTTTTGTTTATACCGTTATATTGTTAGCCCTTGAAATTGGTAAGTTGCTAATAATTTATGAAAATAGTAGGGTCCGTGTATGTCGTCCGAATTTTAATTGTGTTTTATATTATCGTGACGCGACCTATTTCTATTGTTTTTTTTTTTTTGTTGATGTTTGCCACCTCTATATTTCTTTGTTTGCTTGTTTATTCAACGGATTATAAATGGCTCCTACGAATCCGACCTCCGTATCCAGGGCTGGCATCCAAGGAGTTTTGCGTTGGCTTGCTTGTGCGGTCACATTAATAGACCGAGCCGACCGGGTAGGCGCGTTGCTAGCTCGGTATGGCGGGCTGGCAGCTCGGCTGCAAGACCTGGAGCGCCACGCCATGGAGTGTCGCGCGTATTATCTGGAGAACCCCCCAGCTGATGATGCCGTGTCGGAACAGCTGGAGCAGGATGTAGCCCAGGCCTATGAGCTGGCTGACCAGCTCACGGAGGCGGCTGAGAGGGCCCTGGCTGTTCGGAAGGGGGAGCCGGTTTTGAGCGGGGAGGTCAAACCTACCCCGACGGCGTTGCTAGGCCGATTGCCTACGTTGGAGATTCCCACTTTTAATGGGGATCTGTCAGCCTGGATGGGCTTCATTAATTTGTTTGACAGTTTGGTGGATTCACGACGGGACTTATCCCCTAGCGAGAAGTTGGCCTATTTGCGCTCCTCCCTGCGAGGAGAGGCCAGCGCGGTAATCCAGCACCTGCTCATCAGCGACGACAACTACCAGGTGGCTCGCCAGCTTCTGGTTAGCAGGTACCAGAATGTCCGGTTACTGGCGGACACCCACGTGGCCACGATTTTGGCCCTCCCGCGAATCACGCGGGTACACCTGTTACGGAGGGAGTTGCTGAACCCGCTACTGTCAGCGGTCAACTCCCTAAGGCGATTGGACCTGCCGGTGGATCAGTGGTCCTTTATACTGCTGCACATAGTCCTCGCCAAATTGCCCGCTGAAATGAAGGGGCGTTTCGAGCAGAGGTACGGAGGCGACAGCGCCTCGTATCTCCCGCCCCTCGCGGACCTCCTTCGTTTTTTGGAGGACGAATGTAGGGTGACGGACCACCTGGAGCCCGCCCCGGTTCCAGGTGTTGGTCGTATGGTGGCGGCGAGGGAACAGCCCCGTCGCCCGACCAACCGGTATGCTGCCTTCCAGCAGTCCCCTCCCCCCGCACCGAGTGAGCGGTGCAGGTATTGCAGGGGAGATAGGCACGTGGTGCACGACAGTGGCGGTACCTCCATACAAGCCCAAAAGCCGGGCTTGCCCTAACAAAATCTTATTTACACTACTAATGAATCACAATTAATGATAACAACAAAATAATATTCACAAACGTAAATTTTCAATCAAAAATTAAATTTTTCAAACAACTGTTCGATAGACAAGTCATTAACTACATAATATAGCGTATTAATCGAAAAATACAATTCATCTCTCTCGCACTCGTTGGCTTGCAACCGGGCTTTGCGAATTCATATATCCGCACTCTTCTAACATTAACGAAACTGGTACCCCACTACATACATACTGCTGTACCTATCTATAGATTCTATGAGAAATTTCAAAACTGAGCAAAAGCCGGCATGCAAAGGAAGTTAGCCGCAAGTGGGAGCGATGAACCCGCAGAAACAGCTCACGATCGGGCCAATCCCTGCACAGCAGCACACAATCAGGCCAATGGCTGCGTTGCGTAGCGCATACAAACGGGCCAATCAGGAGCAATGCGATCACCTGGGTGAATTAAGTAATAACAGGTTATTTTGCAGTTTGATTGAGCCAATGTTTCTTTGATAAAGTTTTCTGTTTTGCATTAATTAGTGTTTTTCGTTGTACAAAAAGATGTCAGAATTCAGAACGACGAGTGATGTTGTTTTTTGTGATTGTGAAAGATTAAAATGTGTTAAAAGTTTTGATCGGCGCCGCCCGGCCGGTGAGGCGAGGGAAAGGTAAATTCATTTCACTTTGCCGAAAAAAGCAGCGAGTATTTTCAGACAGACCTACTCCAGATTTGTGTATTTTGCAAACTAGTAAGACTCACAAAAGGCAATTCAATAGAAATGTGTACAAAACTCGTAGAAAACATCCCGTTCATTTAAGATGGTTACGCTTATATATGGCGCGGTCGCTTTTACGTGACCTCTACAATTTGGGCGGCTTATTAAAGAATTGCTGTCTTAATTTTGTTTTTGATATATCTTTCATGATAGCTGGAATTGAAAGCTGAAATTAACAGGAACTAATGTTCATGAATTACTTAAATTCATTTAATATATGTCATGTGTCTTAATGTTATGGAAACTGAGTATTCGATCTCTAAAGTACGACAAGTCTAAAATTTATCACATTTATTTTTATCTTTATATCGTGTAAAGTTACAAGATCTAAAATTCTTGACATAATAAGTGTCTAATACGGGTATTTTTTTCAGCTGTTTGTTTGGTTGTAAATGTAATAGTTTATTTGCAAATCCGTTTTTTCTGATTTTCGAAACCATTTATAATTACGTTGGTTTACGACTAGGTACCAAATCAAAAACTATTTTTTAATTAAGCCTTTATTTACTTTTTTGCATTCACAATGCAATTTTTATTATTGAAAAATGGAAAATGAAGTATTTTGAAAAAATCGACCCGTCTCACAAAACTCACAACCAGCTCCGATGGGACACGAACCCACGACCTTTCGCTTTCCGGGCGACTGCTCTAACCACTGAGCTACGGAGTCGTTATAAAAAATGGACGCCTTTTTTGGCTTTAGGTCTTCGGGCTTGCCCTGATCACAGACCCTAGGCACGCCACTGGTGCACGAATGTGCCAAATTTAGAGGCCTCCGCCCAGAGGGACGGAGGGCCGTTGCGAGACAGCGCCAATGGTGCTATAGGTGTTTGGGGGGACACATGCAGTCGGCGTGTCCCCAGACAGAGGATTGTCGTCTTTGCGGAGGGAGGCATCACCCCCTCCTTTGTTTGGACCGCAAGGACGCCGGGAGCGACCGGGGTTCGAATTCCTCGCGCACGGGCGGGGGCCCGGCAGCCCGGAACCGGTCCCCTAGAGATTCGGCGGGGCTTAGCCCCCCCGTTCAGTCCCCCCCGGAGAGGGGGAACTATAGGAGAGACGCCCCCGCCACGGGCGGGGGTAGGGGGGTACCACAAGAGTACGCCACGGTGGCGATGGGCACGGGCCCTATTTGCTACTCCCCCCCCCTAATGGAGAGGCCTCGATTGGGGTACTATGTACCGAGGCACGCCCCACACGGGTATTACCCTGCACCTAGGAGTGCTGTTGGTCGGGGCCAGTATGTACCCGATTGGGACCCGCTCGCCCGGTACGAGCGTCCCACATTTGGCGCGCCGACTCAGGCGCGAGGGGGACAAGTACCCCCCCAAAATTTTTAATGGCGCCCCTGTCGGACCCAACCACCCCTCCGGAGCTTGTGCTGTTGCCAACAGCCTCCGTGAATGTTTGGGGACCTAAGGGCAATGTTGTCACGGTGCGTGCCCTTTTGGACTCAGGTGCCCAGGGGTGCATAATGTCCAGGTGGCTTGTCCGACAGCTGGGTCTTTTGCTTGTGCCGCATCACGAAGCGGTACGGGGGGTGGGAGACTCGCGGATCCCTGATCCGATTGGTCGAGTTGAGTTCTCCTTCTCCCCCCACTTCGCGCCAAGGCCGAAGATCGGTGCTTCGGCGATAGTCTTTGATAAGGTGGTTGGACCACTCCCGCAAGTGCGAGTGCCGCCACCCACGATTGAGCTGACGTCTGGACTGGCTTTGGCTGATCCTTCCTTCCACCGACCGGGCCCAATACACTTGTTGATTGGTGCGGATGTCCTCGGTCGTGTACTGTGTGGAAGCAAGCGAGTTTTGCAGACAGCCGATCTTGTCGCCTTGTCCTCGTCGCTGGGTCATGTGGTGATGGGAAAGGTACCACAGACACCAGAGACCCCGTCGGTAGACCGCCAGACCATTGTCGGTTCTACTTTGTCCGACGTTCTCCAAAAGTTTTGGGAGGTGGAGGAACCTCCCACTGCCAAGCGGTTGGATCCGTTAGCGGAGGAGTGCGAATTGTTCTACCAGAACAACACTGGGCGCCTCCTCTCGGGTCGCTTGATTACCCGCTTGCCCTTCTTGGCGGTTCGCCCCCCTTTAGGGAGCTCCCGACCGATGGCCGAGAAGAGATTGTTGTCCATGGAGCGTAGGATGGCCAGGGATCCCGCATTCAAGGAGAAGTATATAGACTTCATGCGGGAGTATTTGGACCTTGGGCACATGTCCATCTCGCAGTTGGACTGGCGTAATGTGGAACATTACTTCCTGCCACACCACGCTGTTTTGAAGACTTCCAATGGGAAGATCCGCGTGGTCTTTGATGGTTCAGCGCCCACGTCAACCGGAGTGTCGTTGAATCAGTGTCTGCATGCGGGGCCGAAGTTGCATCACGATGTCTGTGATGTTTTGACCAACTTCCGCCGGCACGCTGTCGTCTTTGTGGCCGATATCCGCATGATGTTCAGACAGACCGTGATTCACCCGGAGGATAGACGATACCAGCTCATCCTTTGGCGTGAGGATCCCCAGGATCCGATGTTGGCTTACGAGCTGAACACCAACACTTATGGTTTGCGGTCGAGCCCCTTTGTGGCGATCCGTTCGCTTTTGGAGCTCGCAGAGCGTGAACGGCTACGCTATCCCCGGGCATCTGCTCTTATTGAGGGGGGGGCCTTATTTGTCGACGATATCTGCACGGGGGCCTCGAGCTTAGATGAGGCTCTCGTCTTACGTGATGAGCTGATTGCGCTCTTGAGGGCTGGTGGCTATGAGTTGCGGAAGTGGCTGTCTAACTCACCGGACCTATTGGCAGATTTGCCTAAGGACCACCAGCAAGAGCCGCTCCTCTTTGAAAATCCGGAGACTCCAGACATGCTGTCTGTTTTGGGAGTCCAGTATCGACCAGTCCCGGATTTGTTCACATATAGATTGGAACTGCCAGACCCAAAGGTCTGGACTAAACGCACGGTGCTGTCTACTGTAGCCCGTACCTTTGATCCGAACGGTTGGCTCAGCCCTGTAGTGTTTTCGATGAAGTGCTTCCTACAGGAGCTCTGGGCTGCGGAATTGTCATGGGATGAGCCCCTCTCTGGTAGCCTCCTACGAGAGTGGGCGAGGTTCGTGTCATCCCTACCCGACGTCAATCGGGTTTGTATACCGAGGCAAATGCTGCCTTCGGGAAAGTTTAAAGCCTCCCTGCACGGCTTTTGTGACGCGTCCGAAAGCGGATACGCGGCAGCCGTTTACATCCGAACGGTGGATGCAGCAGGCGTTGTCGCCGTACACTTAGTTACGGCCAAGAGTAAGGTCGCCCCCCTTCGGACTAGGCTAACCATTCCGAAGTTGGAGTTGTCCGGCGCCACTCTCTTAGTACGGCTACTCAATCATGTTGCCGACACCTTGGGAAACGGTGTCGACTTGGAGTCGATATTTGCGTGGTCTGACAGCCAGGTCGTCCTTTGTTGGCTGAAGAGTTCAGTCCACACCCTTGAGGTTTTTGTGGCCAACCGGGTCTCACAAATTCAGACTTCAAAGGCCCCGTTGATTTGGCGCCACGTACCGGGCGAATTGAACCCCGCAGATTGTGCCTCCCGCGGCTGCGAGGCGCCTGAGTTAGTGGACCACCACCTATGGTGGAGTCCATCATGGTTGTTACGGCCTGAGCGCTCATGGCCTGCCACCCCGGCTGTGGCCAGAGTCCTAGACCTAGGCATGCGTGTTCACGCCGTGGAGACGGTGGCGGCTCCGCAGATGGAGTTTTTGTTAGACCGCTACAGTTCTCTTGATAAGTTGCTCGGCGTGACTGCTTGGATTAGGCGCTTTGTGCGAAATTGTCGCCAGCCTCAGGAGAAATCGTTGTCTCCGGTCCTCGCCCCACAAGAGCGGCAAGACGCTCTGTTGCATTGGTTGCGAGTGACGCAACAGCGAGAGTTTGAACCGGAGCTGAAAGCCCTGCGCTCAAGTAAGCCCAAGTTGAAGGGACCCTTGGTGCGGTTGAATCCCTTCTTGGACAGTACCGGATTGCTGCGTGTCGGAGGTAGGCTCAGACATGCCAACCTGCCGTACGGATCACGCCACCCTTTGTTGCTCCCCAAGGATGGACCGTTAGTTAGACTGTTGATTACAGACCGACATGTAAAGAATGCTCGTGCCGGTTGTAATGCTTTGACCGCGCTCCTCCAACGAGAGTTCTGGATTTTGTCAGCGCGGAGAATAATCCGATCCGTTATTTTTCGTTGTCTCCCGTGTTACCGTTTGCGCGCCGATACGATGCAGCCCCAGATGGGTGATTTGCCTGCCGATCGAGTGAACGAATCGATGCCCTTCTCAGGAGTTGGAACGGATTTTGCGGGGCCATTTACCGTTAAGACATCGCGGCTTCGTAATGCTAGAACGGAAAAGGCTTACTTGTGTGTATTTGTTTGTTTGGCCACTAAAGCGGTCCACCTGGAGGTGGTTAGTGCCCTCACCACAGAAGCCTTTGTAGCCACGTTGAATCGTTTTGTGTCTCGCCGCGGAATGCCGTCGTTAATAAGGTCCGATTGTGGAACCAATTTCAAGGGCACCGATAGGTATTTAAAGGAAGTTTGTGAATTTTTGGATAGGAATAATTTTGAGATCGGATCCACACTCTCTCGCAGAGGGGTACGATGGCAGTACTCCCCGCCATCCTGCCCCCACTGGGGAGGGATTTTTGAAGCAACTGTAAAGGCCGCTAAAACTCACCTTCGTCGCGTTATTGGGGAGACGGTCCTCACGTTTGAGGAACTCGCGACCGTATTTTGTAAGGTTGAGGCGGTCCTCAACTCGCGTCCGTTGTGTCCGTTGTCTTCGGACGCGAATGATTTAGAGGCCCTTACGCCGGGCCATTTTTTGATTGGCAGACCGCTTAACGCCTTGCCGGAATATCCTTATTCCGAAGTGCCCTCCGGACGGCTCTCGCGATTTGAATTGCTCCAGCAGCTTACGCAGAGTTTTTGGCGCCGTTGGCATCTGGAGTATTTGCACATTTTGCAGCAACGCGTTAAGTGGTCGGATAGGACGACCCCACCCAAGACCGGAGACCTCGTGTTGGTAAAGGATCCAAACCTGCCGCCCCTCCGCTGGCGTTTAGGACGCATTGTTCAGCTTCATCCGGGGTCGGATGGTGTGCCCAGGTTTGCCGAGGTCCTGGTGGGGGACTCTGTTTTGAAGCGAGCGATCGCTACCCTCTCTCGCCTGCCCTTAGATTAAGTTGGCGGACAGTTTGCTACTGTCCGGGACGGGGGGATGTTCGCGCGCGCTTGCGAGCGGGCAGTTGTCATTGTCAAGGTCACGGAACAATGCGCTCGGGCCGCGTGTAGGATCGACCAGTCCGCCGTACGCCGTCGTGAGGCGAGGTTGTGTGTTCCTGTAGCGACGTGCCGCACCAGGAAACCTACTCCTGTTGTGACCGAGATTTCGCGTTTGCACCTACGCGTGCCCGGTCGGGGTACAGACGTGTGACCCGTGTGTGTTCGCTTTGAAAAGCGCCGGGAAAGTTTTAGCTGTCTATTAGGGCATTGTGTAGTTATAAGGGTGTTAGCCATAAGAGTTTCCCATCGGGGTTGGGTGAAGACCTACTTGTCAGGCGCGCGCGCGCCGGCGAGACAGCGACCAGCCCCCCTGGATTACGGACACTATCTTCTAGTAAGGTAGGCCTAGCTTAAGTAACTTAATTTTGCATGAGAAACCTTCGTTTCAATAAACTGTGGAACACAGTCGATGGTCACCACAATTGTGCGTGATCATTAGATGTGTTCTGAAAATTGTAAGAACCAGTAGGTAACCAAAATATAATATGTCATAATATTCCCTAAGTGGGTGTTAAATCCAAAATCATTGGTTCGCATCTGAGAGATACCTCACTACATAGGTATAACGAATTGCCAGTCAATTAACGACTTAATGTTGATTGCCGATGTCCGCCATTTTAATGGCCAGTTGTCGCAAGCCCAAGTACTCTGATATTCCTTCCTACCAATTGACTTTTACTCTCTCCACAATTAACAACGACTTTGATTGAATCAACGATACCCCATAATAGATACTTTGGTATCTATTATGGGGTATCGTTGATTCAATCCCTATCATATCCCTATTATTCGGTTCCGTTCTTTTATAATAAGTTCATTTGCTTATTCAGCGTTTCGTGTCCTCTTTTTACCTATATATGTATATATAAAACTCAAGTTCTTCTATCAACAATAATTTTCATTCATAATTCACCGTCGTGCGCAGTAATTGGAAGAATCGACTGCTACTTTGCTTTCACCTTTTAGGCTCCAACCATCGGAACCGAAAAACTGCAAACTCTAAATAATAATTAGGTCATTTAAAATAAGGCCACTGCCACTGTTATACTAAAAAAAATAATTTGATCTTCAATTTAAGAACGAGGCATTAACTATTATATTATTATCCGGATAATTAAACATCAAACGCACCATTTTTCCCTACAATGCGCCCAATTTCATTTGTAGGTTTCTGACCCAGGTCAAATCACAATCGCAAACCAGCACAGTCGTCTCGCATTTTCATCGGGTCATCAATCACGCGAACATTATTTGTTCTATCGATCGCATAGAAATCGGCTGAGCACAAGTATCGGTACCACGCCGTATCGGCACTCGGTAAAGTCGATGATAAATGAGATAATGAAATTAATAGTCAGAAAATCTTATGATGAAAACACTAATTTGATAGTTTTAATTGGAAATAGAGGTAATATTAATAAAAGCCAATTAATATCATACTGTAACTCATTATGCTCTTTAAATGTAAAAAAAGTTGTTATGTTTACATTTCCTTATAGTCAAGGTTTTTCACAGCTAGAAAATAAAATTAGACATAACTTAAACTTAACCTTAAGCACAATAGCTTATCATAATAGTCAGCAGATGCATTTAATTGACATCAACACATTGTTATACAAATTTAACTTGACTAAAGATAAATATTATCTGCCTAATTATCTTAAGCGACAAATAGCGGTATCGCTATCATTTTATTTTAAACAATTAGCCAACAATTTGGCTAGTATAACCTCTGCTTCTATTGAGCAGTTTAACTTTGATACTTCTAATGTAACTTTGGAATCTGTTCCAAATAATTCGATTCTTTTGAATCCAAATACTGACATGGTTAATTTAAATTACCATTAGAGACAACGGAGGCATACTCTAGCCCAGTATTGACAAGAGGAAGGCCTAAATGTTTAAAAATAGTACACCAGAATATCCAAGGCTTTTCTGCTGGCAAAGACCTAGAAATAAGTTTATTTTTAAATTGTGAAAATATTGATGTGTTATGTGTTACTGAACATTGGTTAAAAGAATATGAATTATTGTTAAATTTGGATAATTATAGTGCTGTAAGTTCATTTAATAGAAAAACTACAATAAGGGGGGGTTCTTTAATAATTTTACCTAATAACACACAATATAAAGAGCGAAAGGATATAGTATCCCTCTCTGTTGAACGAATTTGTGAGATATCATGCGTGGAACTTGAACAAATGATTATAATCTGTGTATATAGCCCCCCTGGAGCAAATTACACAGTCTTTGAGTCCACTATGGAGGATGTTTTGAAAATATGCTGTCGTAAGAATAAAAAAATTGTAGTTTGTGGAGATTTTAATATAGACATCTTAGATATTAAATTAGCACAACTCTCCGGTAAATTCCTTAATCTTTTTAAATCATTTAATTTGCTTCACACTTTTAATGAACCGACGCGAATTACGCCAACATCGGCCACTTGCTTAGATAACATCTTTTCCAACTGTAACTTAATTGAGAAATCGGTAATTAATATTATTAAATCCGACCACAGTGGACAACTAGCTTCTTTTGAGCACTATAATGTTACTCCTAAACGCGAAGTAATTTGCAGGCCAATACCGAAACGTGGTATTAATAAATTTAGAAATAATGTACAAGATAAAGTTCAATGTTTGCCAGCTTCTGCTGACGCTAATAACTCTTATCAATCATTATTTGATATTGTTGAAAAAGAATTTAGTAACAATTTTAAACAAAAAGTTATAAAGTGTAATGATCGTAAGAAGTTCAGTGACTGGGCCACACCTGGTATTTATAATAGTAGAAGAAAGTTATTTGAACTCTATGCACAAAAAACGACCTCCTGTGATCCTAGCTTCATTGAATATGTCAAGAAATATTCAAAAACATTTAGGAAAGTATGTGCTTTGGCAAAATCTAGGTATATTTCAAATAAAATTAAATCATCTGAAAATAAAATAAAAGCTACCTGGAGTATTATAAACCAAGAAACTGGCAAAACAAAAAGCAAAATTAATTCATTTAACTTAAAAATTAGTGATCAGACTTTTGAATCGGATATTGAGGTGGCTAGTGCTTTTGAAGGTTTCTTTGCTCGAATACCGTTAGAAACTACTAGCAGACTTAATTCTTGCCCCAACACCGCTGTCTCTCTTATGGAATCTAGTGTGAACAAGTGCCAGGAAACATTTAGTTTTAGCTATGTTACTACCGAAGATATTATTAAAGCATTCAAAGCAATAAATATTAAGAAAACAGAAGATCTCTGGGGCATATCTACAAGTATCATCAAATCAATAATTGATGTGATAGCTCCATCATTAGCAATAATTTTTAACCAATGTATAAGTGAAGGGGTCTTTCCTAATTTAATGAAGAATAGTAAAATTATTCCTCTGTTTAAAGCTGGTGACAAAAGTGACCCAGCAAATTTTAGACCTATATCCATACTACCAGCAATAAGTAAAATATTTGAGAAATTAATTTATGCTCAACTTTTAGAATATTTTAAATTAAATAGTATACTGCATGAGAAACAGTTTGGTTTTTCAAAAGGTAAAAGTACCACTGATGCTGGGGTTGCATTTCTAAAACATGTACTTGATGCCTGGGAGGACAAGCAGGATGTAATCGCTATTTTTTGTGACCTTTCCAAGGCATTCGATTGTGTTGATCACCAAACACTATTAAGGAAGTTAAAACATTATGGTGTTTCTGAAATGTCAGTAAGCCTTATGCATTCATATCTGTATGAAAGAACTCAGAAGGTAGTTATTAATAAAACTGAGTCTACCGGAGCTCCCATTACTATGGGCGTACCCCAAGGATCAATATTGGGCCCGCTGTTGTTTTTAATATACATAAATGACCTTCCTTACTACGCGAAGAATTTATGTGAGACGGTGCTATTTGCCGATGATACATCTCTAGTCTTTAAAGTAGATAGAGGTGATGACTGTTCTGACGAAGTAAATAGTGCTCTTTCAAAAGTGTCACATTGGTTTAATAGTAATAATTTATCATTAAACTCAAAGAAAACTAAGTGTTTAAAATTTTCGTTACCTAATGTAAGACAAGTTGATTTTCATATTAGACTAGACGGCGATACGGTCGAATTCATTAACAATACAAAATTTCTAGGTATTATATTAGACTCGCGACTACAATGGGATCCTCATATCGAAGCCTTGGCGAGTAGACTCAGTTCGGCTGCATTCGCAGTTAAGAAAATAAGGCTCTTAACCGATATTGAAACGGCTAGAATAGTCTATTTTAGTTATTTTCATAGTGTTATGTCCTACGGCCTTTTGTTGTGGGGCTCAGCCGCTAACATCCAAAGTATATTCGTGCTCCAAAAAAGGGCTATTCGCGCCATTTACAACCTCCGATCGAGAGATTCTTTAAGAGATCTATTTAAAGAAATAAACATTTTAACTGTTGTAGGACATTACATCTATGAAAATATAATTTATGTGAAAAAGTATTATAATACATTTGTAAAGCAGAGCGATATTCATCGCTTTAACACAAGAAATAAAGATAAACTTGTCGTTCCCAAGTTTAGGCTAGAAAAATCCAGAGCCTCATTTCTGGGGAAAAGCATAGCCTTTTTTAATAAAGTTCCACAGCATATAATTGAACTACCATTGCATAAATTTAAATGTTACATTAAAGAGTCGCTGATGAGCAAAGGATACTATAAAGTAGACGATTATTTGAATGACCGCAATGCATGGTCATGATGTAACACATAACATAATCACTGTTTAATATGATGTATTTTTATACTAAGCAATTGTTGTATTAGTAACGATATGTTTTTTTTTTGTAAATGTCGTTACCTAACTAAGAAACGCTGGCAAGTTTCTTGCGCCCATTCTTCTTGTCAGTTAAAAAAGTCTTGAATGGGTGGTAGGAAAATATTGACGATTCATAAGTACATATTTATTATGTCTAAGTGAATAAAGAATATTTTTATCTTTATCTTTATCTTTATCGAATTCCACAATGTCACATGCCCAAGTGCCCTTGCGTAACAAGACGGATGATGAGCGCTAGACAGAATCGTTTAATGGGAGCTGCGTGCTTCCAGAAAATGCGATAACGTTATTATTGACTTACTTATAACTTTAGTAAACGGTAGGTTTAGCAAAAAACCAAAGAAACATCGCGTTTTTCTGCCTGATTAACCAATCTTGGGATTTATAACCATAGCCCGCACCTGTACGAAAAGTAAGTAAATCGATCAGAGTAAATTGCAGAAAACAATACCTTCCACAATAATATAGTTGGGTTAAGAGTTTTATGTCGAAGGCTTTAGCCTCACTTGTAGTAACTCTCCTGCAAATTATGAGTTGGCTGACTCAACGAATCTCTTTAAAATTCTCTGTTTCAAAAATATTTTTGCTCCTGGAAGTCCTATAATTTGTTAGGCTTTCTTTATAGGATTTCCTCTTATCGTGGTCTAAGCAAAGCAAGTCTTGGACGTTTGCTAAATTCTCAAAAATCCTATATTAAATTATTAACTCACCCGTCTTTTGATTCAGAAGTCGTGATGGTTGGAGCAGATGGACTCAGGGTGGCAAACTCAACCTCGCTGTGATGCTCAGACAATGTTCTAGGGAAGAAGGAAATGGATGTGAGGAATGAGGTTATAGGATTTGGATGGAGGTGGGAATATTTCAAATGTGGTTAAACTTAATTTATTTCTAATGAGCTGTCTTTTCCTATATATACAAAACATGATATAATAAACCTGAAAAGTTTATTTTTATTTGAACTCGCTAAAATTTTATTAGATAATAATTGATGCTATTTCGATCCTTAGTCTACGCAGTTATAGCACAGTAAATATACAGGATAAATTTTTGACAAGTGCACAAATTTTTAGGATCAACTCAGAATCGGTAAGTGAACAACTTTCTCCTAGAAACATGGGTTGAAATACGACAAAAATTTTTGGACTCCCATACTAAGTCGATCACGTGATCAGTCCGATTTGTATGAAGAGTCAAAAATTTTTTGTCATATTTCGACCTATGTTTCTAGGAGAAAGTTATTCACATACCGATTCTGAGTCGATCTTAAAAATTTGTGCACTGATTAAAAATTTACCCTGTGTATGCTACTTCATAGCAGTATGGAAACTAGACCTTTTTGTTGACATAAATATTTACGCGTCAATTGAGCGTTAGGGTTGTCACTCTTTAAAGCTCCGGTTTTGAAGAAGCCGAGTTCAAGCAGCCGAGCCCTATAATACTACGCAATAGAATAACACAAAGAGTAACTACTCGTCTCGCGACCACAAATTATATAGACGCGGCAGTCCCGGCCCGGCACTCGCGACTGACAGCACCTCGATGCACGCTTAGGGGCCTTGTATAGACGTGCGTCTGTGTGCGTGTGTCATTTCGAACGTTTGTATGTAGCTTCCTAACTGCTTTAGCTTATATATAAACTGTGGTTATAGTGTCAAGAGCATGGGCGTGGCCACGGTGGGGCAGGATGGGGCAGGGCACTTGCTCCACCCTGCCCCACCTACCACCCCCCCTTGGCCTGTACCCAGCAGTGGGCGTCGTTCGGCAGGATACCTATTCAAACTTAAAAAACTCAATTATCTAGGTACTAACTACAATACATATCTCTATATACAATACTTAATATCTGTATATATTACTAGCTGACCCGGCAAACGTTGTTTTGCCATATAAATTTTATTGGACACGAACTTCGTATCACCTGCCTGACACAATGTCACTTATTAAAACAAAAAAAAAACCTAAGCGGCAAAAATGTCAGTGATATGGTACTCTTTGACATACCTTCTCTTTGGAAGCGGCTAAGAAATGACAGTTGTGTGAAGTATGACACTTTAACGGTTTTCTATACAAAATTACCATTTATATTTTATAATTTTCCTGGATAAAAAGTAGCCTATGTTACTCTCCAGCTCTCAAATTATCTCCATACCGAAAATCTCGTCGATCCGTTGCTCCGTTTTGACGTGAAAGACGGACAAACAAACAAACAAACAAATAAACAAACAAATAAACAAACAAACAAACACACTTTCACAATTATAATATTATAAGTATGGATACTTAATATCTGGGTATAGTTTGCTAGTTACATATTATTTTTCATGTCTCATATTCCGAAAGTAACTCCTAACTTGCCTAAAATGCGGGTTGAAAGTGGTATGTGGCGGCCCTAGGGCCGTTATGAAATTTAAAAAAGGAATAGGAGGGGTCATGTCAAAATCTGTAATAGCATCTACACACGTTCCGACCCGACAGGCGATTTGGTCTACTCCCAGACCAAATCTACGCTACACACGTTCCGATTTGGTCTGGGAGCAGACCGAATCGGATCGGAGGTCGGATAGGAACGTGTGTAGAGTCTTATCTCTTTGGACATTTATTTTGCAAAAGTATACAGGCAAAGGTACAGAAGCCTATACAGCCATGTTTTGCTATTATATAAAATAATTAATATCGTAGAATTTTTATTAATATCTAAAACATTGTTTTTTTAAAGAATGCGTTTTTAGAAACAGATTATACCAAATAAGTTTTTTGTAACATAAAAAAATCAGGCTATTAATTTTATGGAATTGCATAGAGTACGGGTCAAACACCAAACAAGACTGTATGGACTTAGTTTCCCTTGCCTTCCTTAAAACAGAGAAAATGAACAAAAAATTTATAGTCTTTCGAAAATTCCGCGGCCATAGGAAAAATATTTTTTAGATTATTTCCGTTTATTTTTACTTTCCTCATATTCAAAATGAAAAGTAGAGTGTTTACTTCGGGCGTATGGACCCATAACAGTCTCGAACTATCGGCGCCCTCACTTCGTTCGTGCGCCAAAACTCTCGACTGTTATGGGTACCATACATCCCTAGCTAAACAATCTACTATTAGACTGCCCCACCCTGAGCCCTTGGCTGGCTACGCCCATGGTCAAGAGTGGCTACGTTTTAATAAAAAGATATTATTTTGCCTTTGACAGCCAAGAACTGTCCATGTAGTAGGTACGCACCGAAAGATGTTTTCCTAAAAGAACGCGACTAGGTAGGTAGGTACGCAATCATCGCGCGAGAAAACGATGCGCCCATCGCATTTTAGTAAGTAGGTACCGATCATTTTGTCGCGTGACCCTTGGTCTTACTCCTTCTAAAGGCCATGGTTATATACATACGAAAAGTTTTTACAATTTTCTTCTTCTTAATTTACTTATCATAAAGTAAACGTTTATGTTCTAAAAGTTACCTACTGAACTGGAATAACCTGAACAATCTTAACACAAGAAACTAGAAACGATTATAACTCACTTACATATTGGAAAACTGTCAACCACTTCACGACCTACGGCAACATCAAAATCAATTACTATTGGCACTCAGTTTTCCATTAACGACAGGTATTTCCTTTGCAAATTATTCACTTGTTCAACTCAAGTACATAAAAATCAATCATCGACAACCATTAGCAAATGATTAGGTAGCTGGAACGGAGGCTCCGGGCGAAGCCACGGTAGCATAAAACCGCATTGCATTACAGCTCATTAGAGCAGGTGAAACGCAATCATTTCCCTGGCTAAGCTGACCATTATAAAAAGAACCGTAATAAAGAAGCATGCGTTTGCGCAAAAAACATCCGCAAGGGTCAAGAACAAACGGCCGCTTATAATAACAGATGTCATCAAAAATAATAGTAGGTACCAATTCCATTTTTAAGTCGCACTGTCACGGTGATGCTACTCGTGAAAGCGGCAGATTTCGACTTGAAATAAGTTTGATTCGATCGTTTACAATGATATAGATCTTTTAACCTGTATTGGTGATCATCAGCCGCAATAAATTTGCGAACCGGCAATTTAATAGTTGGCTACTTTAAGACGTGATCGAGCAGTGGGCAGTGTTCATTAGTGATTTACAGTTAGAAATGGAACTATTCATTTATTAGTTGGTTATTAAAGAAAGATTAATTGTCGACTATAAATAATTGTTTAAATTTCGCTTTCTAATGGCATATCCATACAATCACAATAACAAAGAACGTAACGTTTTGGTTAGGATTTCGCCAGCTAACTTCACATCTAGAATTTAATCAAAACGTATTTTACCTTACCTAAGTTGTGAGCTGAATTATTAACCGTTAATTAGATATACCTATTGTGATATGAAACAAGTAGGTATAGGTAGTTAAAAAAAAACGAACTTTCACTCCGCTAATATTAGGTATAGGTAACTAAGAAAAACGTCTGAAAGAGCATCTATTTATAAGTTTTATTAACGACTAGGTACTTGAGCACTCTTGTTGGAGCCTTCATCTCGGTGTTTAGTTGAAATAAGTTTTTGGTAAAAATTTCGTTTTTATGACAAGCTTTTTTGCCGACTGTGCTTTAATATTGTATTGTCATCTAAACCAAACCTGTATACAAAATTTCAGCTCCATCGGACACTGGGAAGTAGGTCAAATTAAGCTTGCAAGATTTGTCCCCCACTAACTAACAAACTAACTAACATGGCAAGTTAATAAAAAGCTTGTAAAAGCTCTACATTTCTTTCTTATTTTGTCTGTGCGTGCACTATTTACAAACTAATTTTCTCGCAATTGAAAAATTTGGTGTCATTAGATGTTCTCCAAAACAACCTAGTGTTTTATGGTTGAACAATCGCGTCCAATCGTCATACATTTGCGCCCACGCTGCTCAGCTTCACGAGAATTATCGCTACGGACCATCAGCTTGAATCAGCTATGAACCCATGTTAAATCGTTAATTTAAAGTAATTTCTAACGGTGAAGACCCTTAGGGCTTTATATCCATACTATAATGTTATAAATTTGAAAGTGTGTTTGTTTGTTTGGTTTTTTGATTTGTGTCCCCCTTTCACCGGTAAACGGAGCAAGGGATCGACGGACGTGATTTTTGGTATAGTTCGGAGGCTGGAGTATGACACAGGTTACTTTTTATTCCGGAAAACATACTCCCGCGGGATAACGTCGTGTAGTCCACGCGGAAGAAGCCGCGTTTCTCTAAGAAAGCTAGTGTTTCTCTATTTACGTTATTAAAAGCTTAGCTAAAGCTATTTAAATCTTTTTGCAACATACCTAGTAACTGTGTTAAAATTCAAATGTTGGTATTTTTTCATATAAAACAAATTACCTAAGACTGTATTTGGTTCTAATCCGTTGGTTCTAATACACCTCTAAATTTTAATTAGTACAAAGATTTTAGGGGATGATAGTGTCCATCAATACGAACAATTTTTACTATGGGGCCAACCACGGAATAGCGAAAAAAAATCAGCTGTTCTATGCATTTCAGTCGAGTCGATGTTGTGCTTTTGTATGGAACAGCTTTTTTTTTTTGCGATTCCGTGTTTGGCCCCATAGTAAAAATTTTATTGTTCGTATTGATACTACATCCCCTAAAATGTTTGTACCTACTAATTAAAATTTAGTGGTGTATAACTGGTCCATACGCGGGTTTCAAATCAAATCATTTATTGCTTTTCTATGTTGTACATAATTATAATGGTGGTGATATTTTGATTGTTTCAAACATAGGTTTTCTTGTTCGTTACGTAGACAAATGTATCACATGTACTACGTCTACATTTCTACTACATGCATATCAAAGTAGGTTTAGCTCAGTCAACGAAGAGATATAGAGGGAAATGCTTAAAACACAATTTTTTACTTTGTTTGGACTAGTTAGGAGGTAAACATATTATGGCGCTAGTCGGAAAAATATGGACTTTTTGATTTAAAACTATAGGACGGTTACAGTTGTTACAAATCTGGTAATAAGATATATATTTCTTCATACCTTTATCTAGGTTCGTATAGTTTCAGAAACACGATTTTATCATTTTGCCTCGACACTTTTTATTTTCGAAAAGACCTCTAAAAAATACGAAAATTCAAGATTATTCTTAAATGGGGTAACAAATACTATTGGAAATTGGTTTAATTAGTGGACACCAATAATATTTAGGATCGTGTAGAAGCATTTTTTAAAAATCGCTATAGTTTTTTAAGGCGATACTCGGAAAAATTATGCTAAAGCGAGATAGCAATGAGAAAACGACGCGCGCGGGAGCGAGACCGATTTTGCCGATTACGCAAAAAAACACAAAATCACTTCGTATTCAAAAACTCGATTCGAAAATAAAAAGTGTCGAGCCAAAATCATAAAATCGTGTTTCTGAAACTATACGATTCTAGATAAAGGTATGAATAAATATATATCTTATTACCAGATTTATAACAACTCTAACCGTCCTATGGTTTTATATCAAAGAGTCCATACTTTTTCCGAGTAGCGCTTTAAAACGAAGTGATTTTGTGGTTTTTTTTTGCCTTATCTGCAAAATCCGTCTCGCTCCCGCGCGCGTCGCCGTCGTTTTCTCATTGCTATCTCGCTTTAGCACGATTTTTCCGAGTATCGCCTTAAAAGTCCCTCAACTCAAACTCTTGCGTTACTGACTGACTGATAGACAGACAACGCACAAGCGAAACTACTGGGCGCAAGAAGCTAAAATTTGACATGTATGGTCCTTGGCGAGTGCAGGGTAGCACTAAGAGATGATTTTTGGAAATTCCCCCTCTAAGGGGATAAAAAGGGGTTCAAAGTTTGTATGAAACTTTTGTGAACTCAATTCCACGGGGACGAAGTCGCGGAGGGAGCGCTAGTAGGTAAGTAATATCTTATTGAAGAGAATTTAATGCTCTGCAACCCTATGGCCTGCATTTAGTTTTTCGGTGCATCGTTGAAAAGTTATCAAATCAGAAGGTGAAATGTGAAGCAAAAAAATTTTTTCCAAAATTACAGACTTTCAAAAGCAAATATCTCGAAAACTATACAAGATATCGAAAAACTTGACTGAATAGAACTTGTAGCAAAAATCTGCTTTCATTTTGCACATAGCATGTTGCTAGGACGCATCGTTTTTGTGATATAATAAAAAAACCGAAAAATGAGACCTTCAAACCCCTCCCCTCCCCCCGGCTCAAGGGCTATGGTTACCTTCGAACTAGTCCAAACAAAGTTAAGAAGTCAAAAATTGTGTTCCAAGGATTTCCCTCTCTATGCAGTTTTTGGAGCATTCGTTGACTGGGCTAAGTTATATTATTTTATTTTTTTAGATTTACTAAATGTAAATTTTGATGTAAAGACATTTCATTACAAAATATAAATCAACACTCTTTACAATCAAACTTTGGGTCAATGAAACTGAATGGAACCACTTGAGCGGATAATCGACACATATTGTAAGGTTTCTATATCAAGTAACTATAAAATGACAGTCCAGCTAGCTCTACGTTACTTGCCTTTAGCCAATAAACCCATATAAAGATATCTGTAACTCAGTAACAACAACAAAAACGATGTTAAAACAAGTTCACAAGATGTCAGATACACCCGTTATTTTTTATACAAACATGCTCACTTGGAGTCATTATTGCGCAGCTTTTACTCGTTATTTCTGTACAGTATCAATATTATCAAAATGCAAAATGAGTCGTCTTTCGATTAAAAGCCTCAAATAAGAACAAATACCTCCCCATTCCCCCACAGCGGAAAACCTTGAAAGTTTGCTCATGTTCCATACATCGTTCTATGAAGCTCAAAAATTATTTTTACATTTTTGGATGTTTAAGAATGTGTAGGGACTTTCAAAGTTGTTTCAAATGATGATCGGACAAACAAACATCCTACTAATATTATAAATGTGAATGTTTAGATGTTTGTATGTTTGTTACTCAATTACGCCAAAACGGCTGAACGGATTTGGCTGAAATTTGGGACACAGATACTTTGTAACCTGGAGAGGAACATAGGCTAGTTTTTGTCCCGGAAAAACAACTCATTCCTGTGGGATAACGTCGTGTAGTCCACGCGGGCGAAGCCGCGGGCGGAAAGCTAGTTTGACATAGAAATTATTGTAGAAATATAAGTACTGATAGTTTTATTTGTGACCATGAAGTGATGTTTGTGTGAAATTAAAGATAGTGCCCGTTTTTATTGCAAAGAGGTTTATTTACATCGCACTGACTTCAGACTTTTTATTATTTTCTTCATCTAGAAGCAAAAGGTCTTAAAATACTTCCTGGTAATATCCGGGTAATAGGTTACTGTTTTGATATCCCTTCCAAAGCTTACCGAAGTTGACACGTTCCATACAATGACGTGGAAATCCATAAAGACATTTGCTATTCATCGTGGTTCGATTCTTTTCAAACAGTTCAGAGAGATTTACTTTTCTACTGAACTGTTGTATAACAAAGCCGTATACTACATACAGTGTACAACCAAACCAAAAACCAAACAATTTGTGAGCCATAAAAAGATCTAATCCCATCAATTTGTTCCCTTGTCGGATAAAAACAAAGCCGCCGTGGTACTGGCGCACTAATTGACGCTATCTGTCCGTGTGCATTGTATGGTCCTAATTAACAGATATAAAGGGTCCAACTGATCAAAGGAACGTTTCTACGGAACAGCCGGAACGTTTATAGCGGGAGAGATGTTAACAGCAGCGTTACGAGTGCCTACGTGCAAAAACGGGACTTTAGCCTGTGCTTTAGCTATTGGCCATTGATGGTAATTTTTAAGAGAGCCTTATTTTGCATTTCTCTGAGATGAAATGTTAGTAGGTTCAGCCATTCGGTGCTCAAAAAGGGGGTCACCAGGAAAGTTTTCAGAGACTTTTGAAAATTGGTGTTTTATAGATTTAGAGGTTTTTTTCAAAACTCCCGGAAAACTTTCCAGGTAGAACTACCAAATGACTGGACAATGTAGGGAAACATTGCCTTTGCCACACGTTACCAAATTACCTAGATAAAAAAAGTTCTAATATTAAACGAAACAACTTGTAAATACCTACTACGTAAACGCACGTAAACATTTACTTACCTAATTATTTCAATTTATATAGAAATATATATTAAATATCAACCAATCCAAGACAATGAGATGAAATGAGCTTCTCATTGAATGAGATTAGCTTGATTTATAATAAATCAAATGAGCTACTTTACATTGAGCATATTTTTATTTCATTGTAATATAAAAAATCAATTAATGCAAACAAAGATAAGCTTTTTTGCCCTAAGTAGAGTAGAGCGTATTTCCGCGAGGGCGCTGCCTACTTATAGTCTAAAGCGAAGTAACCGGTATTCATTTTTTAACCGACTTCTAAATCAAAAAGGAGGAGGTTCTCTATTCGTCTGTATGTATGTTTTTTTTTTTTTGTGTATGTCCACCGATTACTCGAAGACGGCTGAACCGATTGAAATGGTTCAAACGTTATTACATCAGGTTGGTTTCCAAGTTGGTCCCATTTTTTTAAATTTTGAAATCGGTTCAGTAGTTTTCAGGAAATCTTGAAAATACTGTCGTTTTCGTTACCACTTTATGTGAATTTAATACTTATCTTTAGGCATAACTCCTTTGTTTATGAACCGATTTAGATGATTCTTGTTTTGTTAAAAAGGGGATACCTCAAGGTATTTTAACCGACTTCGAAAAAGGAGGTTTTGAGTTTGATCACATACCTATTTACCAGAAAACACGCAAATTGCCTGCACGATGCACTAAAAAGAGTGAAATAAAAATTATTTTTATAAAAAAATAAAACCGCCTTCTAAAAAACCACATCAAAAAAGTAAGAAATAATTCCTCACCAAATAAATAGCGTAAGTACTTTGAAGTCGGGCGGGTTTTAACAAAAAACAACAAAAAATTGTACATGTTTCACGCCCGACTTCAAAGTACTTACGCTATTTATTTGGTGAGGAATTATTTCTTACTTTTTTGATGTGGTTTTTTAGAAGGCGGTTTTATTTTTTTATTTTTATTTTTTATTTTTTTTATTTTATTTAATAAGGTACACCAACAGCATAACATGTACATACATTGTAAAAAAATATTGTTCATTAAGGGTACAGTTCTTACATGAATGCCCATAACAGGTATACACAACATTTACAATCATGAAAATCAGTTTTTAAACTTTAAATAAAGATTATCTACAAATTTATATTATTATACATTAAATACATTAAAATTTTTATAAAAATATTTTTTTTTATGTCCATAAATGATATAATATGTCTAAAAAAACCGCTATTACAAAATCGAAACAATTGTCGAGCATCATTTCTGTCCCTAAAAGGAAAAATACTGCCCCGTCTGTTTACATCAATTTTCTCGAAGCATTAAAGTCTTCAGTTTCTTTGAGCTCTATCAATTTCAAGCTTTTCAGACGACTCGTTAAAAATACATGAACATTTTAAAAGAAAAACGTTAGGAAAATATTATGTGTTAAAATAAATTAATATTACACGGGAAATTAAGGAACATTTAATTTTTCATATCATACGCTTGACTGACAGATGTACGAGTATCAAATCAACACGCAGCTCAAACCATAACCAGCGATAGATTTTTGCGTCTCTGGATACAAATTGGAGATACTATTAACAGTGTGGTGCAAAGGATATGGTTGCTGTCTGTGCAATCCAAAATTAGTTTTCTGCTGAAAATTTTACTGAAATTTGGCATAAGTTCATTCAGTTTAGTATGACGATTGTACACAAATTGAAGTTCTCTACGATATGCTGATAGGATTATAGTTGCTGTGCACACCGAAATTGATCTGAAAGTACCAGGAGAGCATAAGCAGGAGACGGTGTCGGAGCGTAGTGAGGCATGTAACAGCGGCGGCTTCCGCGAGGGCGCGCCCCATTGTCCGCGGGCAGGCCGTGACGGCGGCGGGCGGGAGCTGCCGAACCATCCGCACTCACTCTCCTACATTTTATTTGCACGTCTAATGTTGCATACTTAAACAGTGTTTTCATTTAGGTATTTCCGGCTCGCAACACAACACCCAACCAACCAGAACGCAAATCCGCGATCAAACATAAGTTACTGACTGATGTCGAATAGGTGCCCTAATTGGCATTCACGCGATTCGGTCGCGCGTCTAAAATATTTGCTAAGAAAGAACTAAAACATGGTCTCATTGCATACTCGCGCGATGATCGCATAGTCGCGTTCTATTCTATTAGGACAATGCCTAATGGGGTGCGAAGACAGACAACCTCCCCGTTGGTGCACCCTGGGCAACGTCGTCGCATTTCCTGCGGCGGCGGCTGATAGTCTGTCATACCGTAACCCTGTACGTAGTGCAGGAACGGGGGCCGCCGTGTTCTGTCACGGGGGCTACGGGGAGTGAAACCCCTTCAAAAATGCAAAATCAAACCGTATCCCTGTACGTTTTGCAGGAACGGGGGCCGTCGTTGTACTAACACGGGGGCCGCGTGGAGTAAACCACTATAAACAATCCTCAAAGGTCCGGCGTCGGGGACGTGGGCGTCGGACCGCCTAAAGGTGGCAGGCAGAGGTGTCTGCCAAATACCGAACACCCCTGGGATACCACCCGCCCTCCCAGGCGTAGTAGGGTTACTCGGGTACAGGGGTCTCTGCCCGGGCGGACCGTTTTTCCCCCATACTCGTGGGACTTTTATGGCTGAATTTAAAAATAAAACTGACGTTAAGAAGGTGAAGGACAACTCACAGCGTCCGAGTTTAAACTGTGACGAATACGATAATGTCGAGGTCAGCGAGTTGAGCGACAGTTCCTGCCGCGAAACGAGCAGACATGTTGAGACGGAGGAGGATACGCGGTCCTCGGGAACGTGTGCCAATATGGACAAAGAGAAGACACCTAAAAAGCAGACGGCAAAACAAAGGGCGGCTGAGAAGAAGCGCAGAGATAAGCTCGAAGCGGACCGCAATCAAGTGCTGAAGCCGGAACCAGCGGTAGCAAAAAAACGGCTTGCTGAGCGACCCCCCGAGCTGGAATGTATGGTCGACAGACGTCGATACCTTCGCCCTCGCCCCGTTGAGACGAGGAAAGAGAAGGCTGAGGTGCCCACCAAACCCGTGGAACCCGTCAAGCCCGCGGAGTCGAAACCGCTAGGGCTGCCTGAATTGGCGATGCAGGAGGTGAACCTTCTCATCCGGCTCGCCAAAGATTCAGAAGAAGTAGGTGAGGAAGACGCGGAGCAGATAAACGCCTCGGCCCGCGCCATTGCCTCTATAATCAAACGGCTGCAGGGCGAAAAAGACGTCGAGATTGCAAAGCTCCGAAAGGTAATCTCTGACCTCCAGCAGGAGAACGCAGGGCTCAAGAGCGACGTTGTTGTGCTGAAAGAACAGATGCAGAAGGTCCAGCAGAGGCAGTCCACTATGAGTAGCGATGCTGGGGTAGGAGGAGAAGCGCTGGCGGATTTCCAGCGCAGTATGATTGACGCCATGGATGTGACGGGACGTCCTCGTCGGCCAGTGGTACACTAGCCGGAACGTCGGAAGTCACCGCCCAATATTTAATTTGTAGAATCACTATCACTACATAGTATAAAACAAAGTCGCTTTCTCTGTCCCTATGTCCCTTTGTATGCTTAAATCTTTGAAACTACGCAACGGATTTTGATGCGTTTTTTTTAATAGATAGAGTGATTCAAGAGGAAGGTTTATATGTACTTTTTATCCCGATATTCCCACGGGAACGGGAACCACGCGGGTGAAACTGCGGGCGGCCGCTAGTAATAGATAAATAAAAGATGATGTTTATAGGGACTTGACTTTTATTGTAAATGTAGTAATAAAGAAACGTATAGGAAGAATAGGAAGATTAGGAACTGTAACAACAATATAAAAAAATACATGAATAACAAAAAGTAAATAGGTAAGTAGGTACATGGAGAAGGCCATAGACGACCGATTTAAAGGGCTGGAGCAGCGTCTGCTCCCACTGCACGCTCCTGCAGCCGGAAATTGCTCCACAGGCGAGTTGCTAAAAGCACCCTCATTGATGGCACCTCCTCCTTGCCCCCTCCCTTCGGCAGAAAGATGGAACACGGTGGGGAGGAAGAAGAAGACGAAGACGGGGGCGTCGGAGTCTGTGAACAGCTCACAACTGACAGAGATGTCTGTACCGACGACAGCTAAGAAGTCTGGCTCCTCAGCCAAGAAGCCGGCCCAGAAGAAGGTGAGACTGACACCCCCTAAGACCTCGGCGGTGGCTATAACCATCCTGCCTGAAGCTGAGAGGGAGGGGGTGACGTTTGCTGAGGTGCTCGCGAGAGCACGTAAAGCAGTATCCCTCACGGAGATTGGTGTGCAGGAGGGGTTCAAGATGAGAGTGAGCCAGACGGGGGCCCGCTTAATGCAGGTCCAGGACCCCAGCGGGACCATTGCGGACCTGCTAGCATACAAATTGGGTGAGGCGTTGGCGGATGTTGCCAAGGTGGGGAGGCCCACCAAGAAGACAGACCTGCTGCTCACGGGACTGGATGAGACAGTGAGCAGAGAGGAGGTGGTAGATGCTGTGGCCAGGAAAGCCGGGTGTCAGCCGGATGAAATCTTGGCACAAAAAGTGAGGCGAGGTCCACATGGGTCAGGCGGGCTCTTGATAAGGTGCCCCACGGCGGTGGCCGGGAAGATCGCGACGGAGAGCCTATCGGTCGGATGGAGCACCATTAGGGTGAAGGCTTTGGCGCCCTTGCCCATGAGGTGCTTTCGATGCTTGAGTCTGGGGCACACAAAACCACTGTGCCCCTCAGCGATAGACAGAGGCTCTTTATGCTTTAAGTGCGGGAAGCCGGGGCATATAGCCTCAAGCTGCGAAGCCGAACCCAAGTGCTCCGTCTGTGCTGCCAGTGGGCGGCCTGACGGCCACATTATGGGGTCCGTGAGGTGCACTCCCCCCGTCGTGAGGGGCAAACTGGTGGAGGAGGGGGTAGCCCCCAAGACGCGAGTTGCACAGGGTGCGATAGCGCCTGACGCAGACAGACAGACCGAAGGAGCCGAGGCGTGGGTTGCACAAAGTGCGAATCCGCCCAATGCAGAGGGGATGTCAGACTAGGTCTGGCATTCTCCTGCCGACGCTTGCCACTCCGCACGCCTCTCCAAGGAAAGGCGTCACCGCGATGTGGTAACATAGGTGGGAGGGTCGGGTGGCGGAACGGGGAATTCCGTCGCCTATCCAGGGCCCTCGTAGAAAGGTGGAAAGGCGCGCCAGGTGCCCCCGGCGTGTTTCACCAGAAGAGGTGGTTGGTGGTGCGTCGAAGTGACGCGGGCACGGGGCGGAGACACGATGAATATCACACTGGTCTCGCTATCTCCGTCCATGTGCAGAGGGAGTACCCTGGGGGTTTTAGTGGGTTCATGCCCCACATAACCCTCTCGTCTCCCCGGACGGGGGGGTACGCGAAGGCGTTTCCCCCAGGATTAAAAAAAAAAAAAAAGGACAATGCCTAATGCAGCATTTACCTACACGGAGCCAATACTTGAGACAATCCACCAAGCCAGTTCAATATTATTTTCATCGTGTAAATACAGGGTGTTGATGAATAAGCGCAAAACCTATTAGGTGGTGATTGTGCTCATAAATATGAACTATTTTTACTATGGGGCCAACTAGAGTGAATAGGCTGCTTCTGGGTAAGCTCGCCCCATCTTAGGCTTCTTCTCAACCCTAAGGTTCAGTATGAAGCCAAGAGCAAGCCCATACTATATAAAAAAAAAAAAAAAAAAAAAACTCAACAAAAAAAAGCTGTTCCATACATTCTGGTCGATTAGATATTGCCAATTTGTATGAAACACCTGTTTTTTTTTGTCGAGTTGCAGAGTTGGCCCCATAGCAAAAGTTGTCCATATTCATGAGCACAATCAACGCCTAAGAGGTTTTGCGCTTATTCATCAACACCCTGTAGAGACAGTCCACTACATTGGCTTTTCCTCAAGCTAGTGCAGTGATCAATAGTAATGTCTGTTGTCTTAGTGTCTAACGGCCAGAATTAATAATCTATCTACAGACAGGGATATGCATGATCCAGATTAGTTGCTAGGCAACACCTACCAACACCCTGGCAACTGTCGTTAATTCTATGTTAATATCAAGCGTTGCATAGCAATTAATCTGGATCATGACTATCTCTATCTGTGGATTGATTATTAATTCTGGCCGTTAGACACTAAGACAACAGACATTACTATTGATCACTGCACTAGCTTGAGGAAAAGCCAATGTAGTGGATTGTCTTAAGTGCATAAGAGCCTTAACTAAGGTATAGTTGAGTATACAATATACAAGTAAAAATTTTTTTTCACAGTAAGGAACTATATTTTTTTTTTCATAAATATATACATATATTTCTACTCAATATCTCTGTCATTTGCCATCGGGATCGGGAGCCAGACATAAAGTCACGATTTCTATTAATTCTTACTTTAAATTTTCTATTTTTGTCTCATCCTACGTTCTACATTCCTAATTTTCCCCATCAAGAACTTCTTAACATCATCCTTCATGATGCATATTCTCCGGATTTACCCTGCATGTGAATTTCCAATCTTACGTTTGATAACACACAGAATGATTTGAAACTCGACCTATTCTTTCAAAGGGCTTATACTAGAGGTTATCAGCCGGCCTAGCATGAGCGGCTTTTATCACGCGATATGATATAGCACATCATGTTGTCTTGCTTACCCCACTAAGGTGTAAGCAAGACAGCATGACGTGCTATATCATATCGCGTGCGTGATATAATGATGGTCATGCTATGCAGGCTGGAACGTGGCCAATGACGTTTCATGAGTTTACAAAAAAAATATTCTCCCAATTAAGATCTTTTAGTCTGTTTTTAAATGATCACTTATTCTTTAGTTGTAAAAAATTTATGATTTTAACAGGTTAACTGGCACATACAAATATATTTTGTACAATTCATGAACGAAACACTAAAAATATATAAACAATTAGATAAACGTTTGTAGAAAATTTCAGATACAATAGGTATACAATATCACTTCTTCCATACAACTTCCTTCGGGAAAAAAAATATAAGAAACTATTTTTTAAACTCCGGTCACTCACCGGTGAACTACGCGGCATTCAACGTGTCGAGAGTCGAGTAGTTTTTTTTCTTAGCCTGTCACAAAATTACAAAAAAAAACATAAAACAGTCAGTATCTCAGTAACCAACCATCCAGTTTCTACCCCTGCTTGACTAAACTTGATTTGTTTCAAATAACTTTAGTATTACCCCTTTGCAGCAATAGTTCGATTTTCAAATGACCCTGTATAACCCGATCCTCTTAAGTCCAGCCAGACTACTTAGCAAATGATTCAACTAAACTAATATACCTCTATATAGGTAAATATAACTAATATTTCAAACGAAACGCAAACAATGAATAAAGGTTTCGGCCCTGTGCTGCGCCGACGCGGACACGAGCAGAGCGCGCCAGCAGTTGCGTTGCATTACAAAGCCAAACGCGATGCAGTACGGCTTCCCGGAACTCCTGGCTATCCTGTTACGTCCCATCCGTCTGAGCCCGTAATCCTATTACAGGGAATGCACCGTAATATTCATAATTACGTTTGGGATCGAGTGTCGAATGAGCGGGTTTTGCACCCCTCATGTGACGAAAGGGTTTTAAACACTTAGCTGGAATACCGGGTTTTAGTTAATAGTTTTAGCGCTGTGATGATGCGGCGGCATGGAATAAAATTGAGTCAATTAAAAATAGAAGAGATAATCAAAAGCAGACTACTTATTTATATGTATGATTACTAATACTTTAAATTTATGTTAAACTAAACTTAGATCGTCGAGTACTTCTATTAACTCGTAGGGTTCAATCTAAATAACTAACAAAAATAACAGTGTAAATTAACTTGAAACTGTATTTCTACAAAATTAGAAGTAGAAACATTTTCTCATGCCAACATCAAAATAATAAACAATAGCAATGACAAAATAGAAGTGAAAGTGAACACGAAATGAGCCCGCGAAAATTGATAGTCGCAGTCCGCAAACGAAGGGATACAATTCTATTGTTCGAAGTCGTTGTTCCTTGCAATTTCAGTGAATTAGCGGGACGAATTATCAAAGAAAACGGGTCGACCGTCTCGAAACAAAGCCATTGCGAAACCATAACAAAGTACAGTATAACATCTGGAGCCAAAAGGCGAAAACAAGTGGAATTGAGCTTTCCGAGTCACCAAGCCAAGGTCGTCAAAAATTTACCATTTCTGCATACAAAACATTGCACAATGAATCCTAATCCTAAGAAATAACTAGCTAGGGCATAAACAAGCTTGTTGTTCGCCTTAATTGGGCATCCCAAGGCACTGCGCTTGCGCAGACGCCCACATGCGCCGTAAATCTGGACCGGCCTACACCCAACTACATTCGGTACCTAATATAGTACAAATGAGAACATTTTATAAACTAGTGGCGCCTACCAATCTGCATTATTTATAGAATAATTACGGCGACTTCGAGCAAGGTCCTATACAACTGAAAGCTCACTTCGTAGCAACGTAGATTTTTGGAAGTAGGTAGGTCTTATTTTAATAATCTTTATTAGTTACATTTTTCACACATGGTATGCTATGCATACACTATAGTTTTTTAAAGGGCAGAGTGAATTATTTATCTTTCAATTTAAGAAATTAGCCCTATACCTAAAGAATGTTCCTATGATATTTGGCACTTGAGGTCTCATCTTACTTCACGCATCTAGAATTATTTTCAAACTTCCTACATTGGAAATATTTACAAGCGATAGATACCAAAAAGTAAATCATAAGTAAGAGCATAATAACTGTCGTTTACTATTATTAATAATAATAAATCAATGTAAAATATCAATTTTAACAGTTTTTTGCTCGAGCGTCGTATGGGTTATTATCCTTAAGTTATAACGACTGCGTGCGTGTACACTTAGAAGGTACACTTAATTATAATTTACTGAAGATTTAAAAATGCCATAAACTGAAATTTTATGAATAACTAGCCTTCCGCCCGCGGCTTCGCCCGCGTATACTACACGACGTTATCCCGCGGGAAGGTGATATTTTTCAGGAATAAAAAGTAGCCTATGTCCTTTCTCAGGCTCTAGACTATCTCTGTACCAAAATTCATTCAAATCGGTTCAGTAGTTTAGGTGTGATTGTGTAACACACAGACAGACAGAGACGCATTTATAATATATAAATATATAAATATATAAATATATAAATATATAAATATACTAGCGGCCGCCCGCGGTTTCACCCGCGTGGTTCCCGTTCCCGTGGGAATATCGGGATAAAAAGTACATATAAACCTTCCTCTTGAATCACTCTATCTATTAAAAAAAACGCATCAAAATCCGTTGCGTAGTTTCAAAGATTTAAGCATACAAAGGGACATAGGGACAGAGAAAGCGACTTTGTTTTATACTATGTAGTGATAAATATAATAAATATATAAGTAAGGATGTAAGGATAAACGCAGTACCCTACAGATTTAATTTTATCAGAAGAAGTTGAAGTTGGTATCCTAGTAAATGGCTTAGAAATGTTTTTTAACAAAATAACTACAGGTATAGTGTAGTATACGATAAGGTATAAATTGTCACTTATTTGGCTTGTAATCTTGATTCAGCCGTTTATAAGCATTAGCGAACAAAGTAAGCCTCTTACATTGATACCTCTAAAGCTTATTAATCGCCTGTCTACAAAAAAGTGTATAAGTAGGTACCTACATAAACATATTCGACGTTGAAAGTTGTTGGAGCAACGTGTGTGACAGTAAATATTTTACACTTGTCCTATATTTTGGTTATCCAAGATCATACTTACTTCAGAAATACCAAGCGTTCGATAAAAACTATACTGAAATTAAGCAAGGGCATAGCTAAGACATCACTACATAGTATAAAACAAAGTCGCTTTCTCTTTCCCTATGTCCCTTTGTATGCTTAAATCTTTGAAACTACGCAACGGATTTTGATGCGTTTTTTTTAATAGATAGAGTGATTCAAGAGGAAGGTTTATATGTACTTTTTATCCCGATATTCCCACGGGAACGGGAACCACGCGGGTGAAACCGCGGGCGGCCGCTAGTGACTAATAAACATACATTAGCATTACTATATTAAGTAGCTGGTAAAGTATTGTTGTTATAGAAATAATTTTGACTGCCTGCCGCATAACCACACATTCATTTTAGGCAATTGATTTTAGGCTTATATTGTTATGAACTACTCGGAGAGAGACCTAATAAAAGACCAAATTGCACCTGGAAGTCCCCATAATGATCGAAAGCAAGAGTATCAAGACCACAGAAATCAATAGAGAGCTACGACTACGAGAAAAACCCGAATAGTATGACCATACTCACTTGGTTATCGAACTCTTCGAATCTTCGGGCAGGCCCACGAAAATCAGCGTAGATGACATCGGTGCAAACACAACACAACACACGAAAAATGCAACTGGAAATTTGGAAAATTTACTAATAAATTTCACAGAAAAATCTGTTACGCGGCGGACATAAAAGAAACAATGATTAGTATGTCAATAATGACTGATGATTTATTTGTTTGCAAAATGCGTGCCAGTACTTCAAGTTTATATGGCGTACTGCCGTTTTTGTTTAAACTTTATGACAAAGAAGGCGTGGGTGAGATACGGTAGGTGTGAGACCTCGGCCTGTTGCAATTAGAATAAATAATCTGAAATTATCATTTCCTCTTAATAAATCTTGTTTGTTGCTGAACTTGGTGACTCACCTTGCAGTTACTTGGACTTTACTAATTCTATGCATGCATTCGAGGAACAAGAATAAAAAGCTCTCATGTGGGTAGTTGGAGATAAAATCACTCGTGTTTATTATATAGCAATAAAAAATAGTACCTATCTACCCACAAAATAATAATGCTAAAGATACTCCAGCGGGGAATTCAGAGTCCTTTAAAGTGGATGGAGTAAATTTCTTGACCTCCATCTGGCCCAAGAGCAAATATGAGGTCCAAGATGGCGACGGCCAACAATATAATGCGACAAACTTATGGTTTCCAGAGCTAATAATTTTTTACAGCCATTTTTGTATTGCAAATGACTCCAACCGTCACGAGCGACTCTAACCCTCCGGTTAAAGGTCAAAGGAATAGCACCCTTATTACCATAGTTCTATGGGTGGTATTCCACTTATCAAATATTTTGTCAATTTCTTGGATCCAAGAAATTTGATCCACCCTTAGTACTATGGTAATAAGGGTGGTATTCCTTTGATCAAATGCAATATTGGACAAAGATCTTTGATAAATGGAATACCACCCTAAGCAACACATCGACGCTCTTTTTTTTAAGTGAGGGGAATGCGTTTACGCATAGGTACCCCGCCCGCGTAGGTGTGCGGACGGTGGTTATGTGGGACTCGCCCAGCCGCTTCCTGATGTCGCAAGGACTCGATGTGGGATAATACCCACTAAACCCCTCACTATACTTGCTCTCACCGCCGTCTCTAGGAGTCGCAATGTGGAGCACCCGGTGTGACAAGCTCCTCCTGAACACATCGACACTGCACGCATGGCTGAGATCATAGAAATGTTACATCAGTCACATCGTTCACTGCAATCACGGGCGGGCACGGTCGCTGTGCAGTGATAGGTAAAATAGAAATGTAAGACAGCTTTCGCATGGCACGGCGACCGTGCCGTGCGTGCGTGACCGTGTGCATATGAAAAGTCACATATGATACCACAGCCACAACAATAAAGTCCGTATTGGAAATTAAAAAATCGGCCAAGTGCGAGTCGGACTCGCTCATCAAGGGTTCCGTACCCACTTAAATGTACGGTCGCCAGCACGTCGGGTTACTACAAAATGTCAAAATTTATTAATTGAAACTGAACTGTTAGAGTTGGACATAGGGTTGAATTTTATTTAAAGGAATTTGACAGTTTGTAGTAACCTAACGTGCTGGCGACTGTACCTACCGATTACGTACATCTAGCAAAAATAACACTGTAATTTTTTGCAAGAAAAACATAACTTTGTTTTTCATAGTATTCGTATGAATGACAAAGTTATATTTGCGGTTTTCGAAAATGTCTTATATCTCAAAAACTTGTAAAGCCTACTTAGCTGTGATAGTTTTCCTTTTAACTTCGTCAATGTACTACTTACTATCGTGAATTTTTTGACGTATCCAGAAACAACCATTTGGCTGGTATGGGGAGGGGGGACACTTGACTCTAAAAAAAATTTGCACTTTAAAGCTTAATAATTCACAAACAGATGCCTCAATCAAAATACTGTCTTTACGAACCCACAACATTTTTGAAATGAGCGATTTTCTGAGAGGTCATTTAAAAAAAAAGCTTCCAAAAGCTTCACTAGATGGCGTTGAACGAAGTATATACATGTCTATGGTATATTTTGGTATGAATCATATTTAAATTATTTACTTTTAAAAACCCAAAGGAAACTTAAAATAAATTAAATAAGTACTGATAGAAACTACTGTGAGGAACAGAAACGAAATAGGTAAATTTAAAGATTAAGGTAAATAAATAACATCTGTCTGACGTTCCGTTTTACGTAACAAAAGTCGCGTCAAAGTAAAATTTATAACGTTCTGTTCCTTCTAACTGCATAGGTGGGACAGCGCCATCTAGTAAGCGAGCTTTCAGAAAATCGCCCATTGCTATCCAATCCAGCGACATCCCACACTATACTATGGGGTACACAGGAAAAAAAATTACATATCCACTTCACGTGTTGGGGAGGTAACCCAAAAAAAATATTTTACAATTTTACTTTACCTACCACTTTGTTGGCGTTATAAATATGTATATTCATTCATGCCAAATTACAGCTTTCTAGTATTAAGAGTCTATGAGCTAGACTGGGGATGGACAGACGGACAGACGGACATGGCGATACTATAAGGCCTATAAGAGTTTCTTGTTGACAACGGAACCCTAAAAACGCAAAGGAACATTCCACTATGTACAATAGCAATCATGTGAAATTTTAAAACGTCTAACGCCATCTATTGACAAGAAGCTGAACTATCATATAACCATGACTTGAGGCCACAGATGGTATAAAATAGTATCCATCGTAGAAAGAGAATAGAGTTTATACCATAGAGTAACTTCTTAAAAAGGAAAATCTTCACAATTTATTAAGAAGATTTACCAAAAAACAAACCAATAGGTTTTTTAACAAGCCTTACTTGTTTAAACTATACGTGGGGTAAAAAACAGGGGGATGGGATTTACTATCGATTTAAAATTGATTCCTACTTAATTTGACAGTTAGCAGTAGCAAAGCGTTGATTTCCGAACTGTCAGTCATGATGCTTGACGGCTGTGCTGTTTGAGAGTACCTACTCGACTTGTTATTTGTGCTTGTTATTGGTTTTGAAGAAAGTAAATACCATTTTTTGCGTTTTTTTGAGTGTGAATAATGAATTGTTTCTTACAATTTCAATAATGTTGAGCCAAACTTCCACTGAGGCGTTGCTCTCTGCGACATACGTGGAAAACTACCTAGATTGTGTTGAAAATCTTCCAAACGATCTGCAGCGACATTTATCTCGACTGCGTGAGCTTGACGTAACATATAGAGGTAATTCTCTCATATTCCATAGTAATTTAAGTTATCTTTCATTCTAGATCATTTCTAATTAAATAAATTCTAATTTTACTACAGACAAGACCATACAAATGTCCGTGTTGACGTTCGTTAGACAGCTCGTTATGCATACGTAGATGTATAGATATATTAAACTACAAAACCAAAATAACACGGTCTAGCCAATAAAAGAAGCGTTTCTTCTATTAGAAATCTCAGAATTGGTATCATATTGTGTTGATTAATATCTTAGTACTCATGAACTACTTCTAGTAAAAGAAAGACCATGAAGGATACTTTCTCTGTTAAATTTATAGCATCACTTGCGATTTATCATGGTACTACTCGGTCATAACTACTACTCGGTTGAAAAAACATGACACCTGACTCAGAACTCGATGCTCCCCGGGCTTCGCCCGCGTGGACTACACGCCGTTATCCCGCAGGAATGTGATATTTTTCCGGGGTAAAAAGAAGCCTATGTTCCTCTCCAGGCTATAAAGTATATATTTCCCAAATTTCAGCCAAATCCGCTTACCTGATTTGGTGTGATTGAGTAACAAACATCCGTATCTGAACATCTAAACATCCAAACATCTAAACTTTCACAATTATAATATTAGTAGGATAGTAGGACTAGTTTTCCGCCCACGGCTTCGCCCGCATTGACTACACGGCGTTATCCCGCAAGAATGTGATATTTTTCCGGGATAAAAAGTAGCCTATTTTCCTCTCCAGGCTACAAAGTATCTGTGTCTCAAAGAACAATGGTCAAATCGTACCTGACTATGGGCAAAAATCGGCTATAGATTATAAATTCAGTCATTATTAGTTAATTTTGGAACTACAATTGTTAAGCCCCAAGACCTTCTAGTTCCAGAGAAATTATGGGATGTGTAACAATAAATAACATCAATGGGGAATCATAATTATAGCTTTTGAACAGTCCTCACTATTGACAACAGAGTTTGAAGACCATGGCAAATTCCATTTCACATTCTTCCATGGACATTATGACGTCGCATTTATCGAAAAATATAACTTTTCATAAAAAAAAGTCTCTAAACTATAGTGATTTTTATGTTTACTCTTTACAAAAAGTATTTTTACTTTACTGAAACGGAAAATAACAAGTAGGCAGGCGAAGACATTTAGCCATACTGCCAATTCTTGACTCTTGTTGAGTATTGTTGTAGTTTGCTGTGCCCATGTCATGACTCTTGGACACCTTGGGCAGTAGTAAAGTAGAAATGATAATTTAATGCCAATTAAAATTAATTGACGTCTCTGAGTGTGGCAGTGATCATTAAAATTCATTTAGGAAGGTTTCGCTCTCGACACCAATTTTCACGATGCCCTCCATGCTGCATCCAACCGTAACAAATGGCGAAACATCGTGAGGGACAAGATATGTCCGAGAGGTCACGACCCTCAGCATTGAGGAATACGACGCAAGGAGGAGGAAAATGTAAAATCATTTGTTCCTTACCTCAAAATATAAAAAATGGAATATCTCTCTTTCCTGAAGTTTTAAATTATATCTTGAGCTACAAAAGTGATTCAGATATTATTAGGTCTATGATTAATACAAAATTTATGATGCCCATGGACATTTAAAATCAGGTCCAAGTACTATGGAATTTGGCCAATGTCCTTTCAGCCAGATCTGTTCAGCCGTTTTGTGTGATTGAGTAACAAACATCTAAACTTTCACATTTATAATATTAGTAGGATAGTAGGATGTTATGAGTAGGTACTTACTTTAAGACTAAGTATAAAAATATGAAGTGGAAAACCAAATTTTTTTGCACACAAACAGTACTTTGGTCAAATGTCACTTGAGCCAATGCTCGACCGAGTAGTATTTCAATGATTCATAAAAGTTGTAACCGAAATAGATTACTTTCAAATTTCATTAACCACCATGTAACTCTTTTAACTTCCTTTTTTTCCAGAATGTCTACGAGATGCTGAGACTCACTTGGCTGTGTGCATTGGATCCAACATAGAAGAGAAGCGTCGTGGTAGAGCAGCACTACGGCTGCAGGCTGCTTTAGTGGCTGCTCAGGAGATCGGAGATGAAAAACTACAGGTTGTGCAGCTCACACAGGACCTCATTGACAACAAGCAGCGCTCTCTAGATGCTGATCATAAGAAACTTAGTGAGTTTATCTATCTAAAATAACTTTCACTACATTCTCTCATGACATATGATAGTATCTTCTTCTTCTACTTGTTCTTAACATTACGGGCGGTTTCCGCAACTCGACGTCTATTGCGCCTATTTTGCGTCCGGAGGGTGCGCGGCCAGATCACTCCAGCCAGCCCAGCTCAGCCAGGAACACTCCAAGAGCTTTCACATTTGTGATCGCTTCCTGGACGCTGCCCGGCGAGCCGAGGTACCTCGCCCGGTAGGAGGCCACCCCCTGCATTCCAGCAGTATGTGGGCAGCTGTTTCTTCTTCCTCTTATTGATAGTATCTATGTCTTTTCTAACAATCTATGTTGTGAATTTTTTTTTTATTGACTGTATAAAATGGGTACCTACTAGAGTTAATTAAATATTGTTTTAATTAACTCTAGTACCCATACCCGTACCTGGATTTTAAAATTTAGGTAATTTTGTTATATTCTACATTAAAATTATAATTAGTTAAAGCTTGTTTGGGTGATTGAGGTTATCTCTAAAGCTACTGAAAGGATTTTAAGAATTCTGTCATCAGTAAAAAGCTACATTATTCCTGATTGACAGGCTATCTTTTATTCTAATATTCGCATGGAAACAGCTGCCACGCGGGTAAAACCATGTGGAGCAGCTAATCTATACATCTATACAAATAAATAAAATTGGAGTGTCTGTTTGTAATATTAAAATAACCGCTTTTTACTATATGCATATGATTATTTAAACGGTACATATACTAAAATAACATTTTTTTCAATTTTTGTCTGTCTGTCTGTCTGTTTGTTCCGGTTAATCTCTGAAACGGCTGGACTGGACTGATTTTGACAGGACTTTCACTGGCAAGTAGCTGATGTAATAAGGAGTAACTTAGGCTACTTTTTATCCCGATATTCCCACGGGAACGAGAACCACGCGGGTGAAACCGCGGGTGGCCGCTAGTATCATAATAAAAACAGACTTATTTGACGACCTCCGTGGCCGAGTGGTGTACGCACCGGTTTTCGAGGTGCCACTATCTAGAGGGCCTGGGTTCAATTCCCGGTTGGGTAAATATTGAAAACAAACTTTTCAATATTTTCTCAGGTTTGGGTGCATGTAATACCCGTTGTTATTTCCAATTTCCATAATACTAGTGCTCAAGCTACTATAGTTTGATATTGGTACAATGTATGTGATGGTGTCCAAATATGTATAAGTACTTACCAATAAAAAAATATACAAATCATCAATATTCTTATATTCCATCCCCAGTCTCTTGCCTCGACGTGAACACAAATGGCACTGCAAAGGAGACCACGCCTCCGACCGAGATCCACCGCGCAGTAGAGAAGGAGACGATCGTAGCCCAGCCGCCGCAGCAGCACGCTCCGCCACCGCCACCGCCTGAACGACCCGTTGAGAAGGAGAAGGAAAAGGTCGACAAGGACAAGTCAGGAGGTAAGTCCAATCAAAAACTTTCACAACGAGAATATGACTATCTTCCCCTTAGAAAGGTTTTTATAACACTTTTTTTTTCAAGGAGAAGAAACTTGAAATTTACTTTTTTGCCCTTTTGACTGCTGCTTTTGACATTAGAGTACTCCCCACATAACTTGGCAGATGAAGGAGGGCGCTGATCGTCGAGGTCGATCCGAAAAATAAGCCTTATTCCCTTGTCATAATTTTAGTTCCAGATTTTGACACGCGCCAAGTTATGTGGCGCGGATTATATTTCTGTACTCGAAAACGTCTTATTCTCTAAATAGAGAAGTGATTTCTATTGTTATAAAATTTATTATATTTAAGTATTCTCACTCAATTGTTTTTACAGGAGAGCGATGGTCGAAGCGAGCGCGCCGGTCCAGGACGACCGCTGGCGCGGCCACGGACGGAGCCGACTCCAGCGAGCGGGACAGCGAGCGGCACGCGCACAACACTACGCACAAGAAAGGTAACATCTACCACTATACAGAGGGGCCGGCCCAGGACGACCGCTCGCGCGGCCACGGACGGCGCCGACTCCAGCGAGCGGCACGCGCACAACACTACGCACAAGAAAGGTAACATCTACCACTATACAGAGGGGCCGGCCCAGGACGACCGCTCGCGCGGCCACGGACGGCGCCGACTCCAGCGAGCGGCACGCGCACAACACTACGCACAAGAAAGGTAACACCCACCACTATACAGAGGGGCCGGCCCAGGACGACCGCTCGCGCGGCCACGGACGGCGCCGACTCCAGCGAGCGGCACGCGCACAACACTACGCACAAGAAAGGTAACATCTACCACTATACAGAGGGGCCGGCCCAGGACGACCGCTCGCGCGGCCACGGACGGCGCCGACTCCAGCAAACGGGAAGCCCACAACACTACGCACAAGAAAGGTAACATCCACCACTATACAGAGCAGAGGTCTAATCGTCTAATGGCGCTGCACACTTGTCTCCTTGCGTTTGCGTTCTCTCATTGCCCTAAATGTTTATACAGATGCTCGGACGCAATCCACATCTACGAGTACACAGCCTTAGCCACGCTGGAACTTTCTTAATGGTGGGCCAGAAACTAAACGCAAACTTTATTAATGGTGGGCCAGAATATTTAAGTTTCAAAGGAGGGCCAGAATTATAGGAAGTTGCATTTTGTGTTGAAGCTCTTACACCAAACTTTTTCACTATTCATTTCGAATGACCATCTTGTCGTCGGCGAGCCAAATTAAAATGCTTTCGCGGGCTAGAGCTGGCCCGCGGGCCGTACTTTGCTCATCACTGAGTTAGACAATGAAGAGTCAGGATCGATCTGCTTATCAATATTTTGATTAAGTATGTGACCAGTCACAGTGTGTACACTTCGTATCTTAAACTTTTCGACGACCTCCGTGGCTTAGTGGTGAACGCACCGGTTTTCAAGGTGCTTCTATCTTTGAGGTCCTCGGTTCGATTCCCGGTCGGTAAATGTTGAAAACGAACTTTACAATATTTCCCCGTTTCTGGGTATATGAGGTAATACCCGTCGTTGTTTCCAGTTGTCATGACACAGCTGCTTAATTTAGCATTAAAATAATAATGTATTATGAAGAAAACGCAGACTCCAGATAACACTCATATAATTATTGATCCAACTTACAGGTACGGGCACAGTACAGGTATAACAATATAGATACAGTCGACGTCTTAGTGAACTTATCCCCTCGAGGCTAGTTTGAAGAATGACCTCTCTTTGCTCGTTAATCGGGCTCAAGTCTAGCTACCCCCCACCAATTTTACCACAGATTAGCCTATTAAATTTAACAAAATGGCGGCAAGAGACGGCATTACCAGTGTTGCTATTAAAAAATAAGAAAAACCTTCTAAAATCATGACATTCGGCCATCTGATAACGTGCTGTCTCCCGACGCACATATAAAAACTATTTAGAATCAATTAATTAGGTAAGTATACAGCTAATATACTGATACACAACTATTCTCAATAGTAAAGTCTTACAACTATGTACCTATTTAGGTTAATCTTATAGTGATAAAAACCTTAAGTTAAAACTTAAAACATAATTGAAACAAATACATTATATTACAGAATGCTCAACAATAAACTTTTAAGAAAGCCGATGACTTGTTTAGAATATAGATATTATCTTGAAAATATTGTTTTAGTAAATCGTTAAGTAATACATAATCAAATAAAATAAATTATCAATAACAAACTAATCTAAAACTATTTGAATCAATGTATAAATTAACATAATCATGACATTCGTTAACAAGCGACTATTATTACTTAGAAAACTTATTTTGAAACTATACTTGTTATATAATCATGTGTAAGTAAGTATATGGAATGATTAAAGTAAAGTCTGGTTATAATCTATAAGCATTAGTCATAACTAATGGGTCATAAAAGAAAAATGGATTAGCTTGGTACTAGTTTACATCAATGCATTGTCAGGAGCTACATTCAAGGATATTAGATGGTGTCAGAAGCAAAATCCCTAAGAATGTTACATTAGGAATAGGTAGGTACAAAATTTAACTTTAACCTGATAACTAGACACCCTTATCACTTCACTCAAATAGTGGAAAAAGCAACTACGAGTCATGAAAGGATTAAAGACCTAATATTAGATGAATTTAACTATCGCTAAGTTTGACCTAGTTTAGTCCTTACAAAAACAACTGTAGGCCTCTGCACAGTTTCCAATTTTTACCCAGATATGAGTAACAAACCAAGTTATAGATACGTATTTACCATAGTGCACAATTTGTATTAAATCAAAATATGAATTAGGACAACTAAAGGAATTATTTAAAGGCATGTTCGTAGGTAATAGGCATTATTACCGATTAATTTAAATATTCTTATAAGGAAGTTACACTGATAATGAAGATGCCGCAGGTACAATTTGAACCGTCACAGCAACAATTTGCTTTTTCAACTTGTCAACCAGTTGTCCAAGGTTTCCAGAGCATTCTTTTCCAGCACCAAATCTTAAATGCATCTATTCTCTGCCTCTGTTAGAATAGTACAATACATGGTTCCACTCCGTACATGAAAATCAAAAGATCATATTATTATCATTTCTAATGAATAAGTTAATGATTTTAAACAAGTTCGCAATTTAATATCAAAACTTAAAAATGTCTACAAGGTATCCTCATACGAGCATGACCCGCATCCTTATCAACAAATATTCATATTACTATGAATAATATTAGTGTAAATAGATTTAATAATTATAATTGGGATATGAAGAAGTATATTACCATGGATAGAAATAGGACAGGTAAAATCATGAACAGCTTTTCGCCCAAATGAATTAACTACACGATGATTTCCCGTGGGAATAAAATATCCTCCCGGGGTCAAAAGAAGCCGATATGCTATTCCACAGACAAAAGATTTCAAAGATCCGTCCAGCCGATAGCCGTGATTGGGGAACAAACATACAAGCTTTTGCAATCATAATAGTAAAATGAGATAAGATACATGACATGATAATATATACTTCAATATAAGTCAACTTCAGTATCAGCGATCCACTCGTCTCAATATCCGACTTACAACCACAGCCCACGATGATCATCATCACAACAACGATCACTCTGTGATCTGCACCTTCAGTATCATATTATCTCCTCTCATTACCACAGCACGTACACTCTGCCGCCTCCAGTTTGTATGCTGTGTTGGTTCGTACGTTCAAGGGTAGCGGGATCCTCATTATTATATTAACTCGATGCTAGCTCATGATAAGTACCTACTGGATGCTAGAATTGGCATCTGAAAGCAGTAAACTCACAACACACATAGTAACCAAATCAATTTTATTAATCATTCAAAAGAAATAGATGTATCTGATAATGAATCAATAGAAATAAATGTAAGTATATGAATTCTCATATTCTTTTATAAACATTAGTATGTAAGGTACTTAGTAACTTCAACCATAGTAGAAACAAATGTTCAACTGACCAGATCTAAAAAAATATGGAAATGATTACTACAGAATATGTGAAGGAACTTCAAAGGTCCGTGAGAATGGTAAACTGCTAAGAATTTTAGTATCACGAGCCTACCAAATGAGACGGTAAATTTGACCGATTACTTGATTTTTGGTTTAATAAAGATATTAATGCTCATTAAAATAACAATAAATTAGATTCACATAATTTGAAATCATATTTTGTCAATACGTACACTAGGACGGTAGTATTAAAATCCTCAAAAACTAATTATAAATCATACCGCCAATAACAACAAAAACACGGCAAAACTAACTTGGTATGCTACAGCAGTGGTTACCTGTGGCTTTATTTGTTAGAACAAGTTTAAAACATGAATTAAAATGTTTGCATGAAGCTGTATAGAACATTTTAATAAATTGAGAGGTGTGATTGAGCAATAATCGTTTTACTTTATTTTGCTTAATTAGGAAAACATCAGTTACAACTTGACAGTGTAATAAACACGATCTACTTAAATGCACTATGGACTGTTTACATGTTTTTGCATTAGAAACATAATTTCATCACTATGTTAATGAAAACAACTAGAATAGATATCAGTGAATGCTTCTTGCAGTGCTGTCTAAGCAACTAAGTATTTCTGCTTTTGATTTGCATCTAAATCATTAAGAGAGATCTAGAACACTACGCAGTACGCACAAATAGCAAAATAGCTTCTAGTGATTTTGGCTGTAAAATTTTCCATCCGTCTAAACCAAAACTGAGTTGCCCGGAAGAAACCGCAGTAAGACGATAAGGCCACCATTTGGTTAACAGTTTGTTATCTTTGTATTATTATTATTATTTCGTGTGTGATTGTTCCGTTCGTAATATTGTGTACAAATAAAGAATTAATCTATGTATCTATCAAACTAGGTACTTAGATAAAGAATCTTCGACGTTCCCGGAAAAATGTAAAGAATGATGATTTCTAATCAGTCTTATGGCTTTATTGTCTAATTATGTTGAAGACTCGGAAAAGTATGTTCCTGATAAACTTTCTCTAGCACTCATCCACAATTTAGTTTGAATTTAAATTAAATTTGAGATTTAGGTTTGCCACTAAACTCAAATTTAAAAAGTCAAGCATAGTGAATTCTTTTAAATTAAGCTACATATAACAAAAATAATAGACGAAATGTCCACTTGAACAAAGTTACAAAAAATAAAATAAGTAATAGGAAATAGTAAATTTTGGATATCTTTGCGTACCTACATTGCTTCCATCCCGAACTAAGTAACTCAAGCACTTGTGTTATGGCATTTGGGAACAACGACGGGGATTACCACATACAATCGGGCAGAATGTTGAAAAGTCCGCTTTAAACATTCACCCGACAGGGAATCGAACCCGGTAGGTACCTCAGAGACAGCGGCACCCCGAAAACTATGCGTACGTACACCGTATCTACAACACTGCTATGGAGGTTGTTAAGCTTATACCAGAAACTAATATTGTTTCCATAGTTAAAAGGTCTATAACAATCTAAGTGACACAGATCACAGTTTATAAAAGTATTACCCAATCGCAATCTTGGAATACTAAATTCGCGACTTTAATAGTGTGCTCTTATTCAAAAGTGAATCGTCATCATGTCCAATCTTATCAAGATCAGAAATACATCCAGTTCTGCGTAAAGGTCACCTGGGCATAGACCTAGGCATAGAAAAACAAACCTAGCTCATGGATATTGACCACTCATGAGAATCAAGATATGGTATGGATTTCGTATAAATGGAAACTAAGGTAATTATAAAAATCTTAAATAGATAAGACAATAACCCCTACTCAAATTGTGGAGCATGTGGATACTTATTATGCAAGGAAAAAGAAATGATGCAAACATAATTTAGTATATAAATATCTTTATAAGTAAGTAGGTACTATGTTGCGATAATTAGAGCGTATATTGACAATAATACTTTAAAGGTATCTACTGCTACAGCTGTGGTACCTACTAGATACTCAATGTCAAGCACGTAGGCAACTGTAGATTTAAAAGGCTTTTCATTCTTCCCTAAGAGTATTTTGATAACATCTAAATGATTCTATGAAAAGATAAGTTTTTATAGTTTTGTTTTGTTTTAGGTAGACCTTTACAAACTTTATTTAAGGGGGTGTTACAATCAATTTAGTCGGTTATGCGAGATGAAAATTAAATCTTAAATAGCTTTATTCGATATGCAAATAAATAAACATGAAACATTTTAATCAAAACAACTTCAATACTTTCCCATAAACAAAATGCTCTGCATCATCTCAAATCCTCTTTGACCAGATTCAGCTACGAAGAAAGGGTATTCCTCCTTCGCTCAAGACTCCCCTGGGTCGGCCACGTCACCCTGGAGGCCTACCAAGCGGCGCACTAGGTGGCGCGGGCCGTATTCGTCCTCAGATGCTATTTACCTTGGAATGTATACATTATTCATCGGCAAAAGATCGTTCCGTGTCATTCTATAATAAAATCATTAGGTTATCAACACAATATGCCCTTCAGGAAAATTCATGATTTATACTGTTCACTAGCTACAGTAGCTACCTACATCCTTTATTATTTACAAAAACCATTTCTTTTATTAAGAACTACTTATCTAGTGCAAAAATGTAAAATGAGTATTGTAAAAACAAGAATAAAACGTTTGAAATTATCTTTGTTCTGTTGTAGTTTCATTTAAATCTAATAATCTTAAAAGTGGCCATACGGGTAGTAAACCAGTATGAAATATAAGTAGGTACTCATTTAACCAGCCTGTGAGAAACGTACTCACTTAACATTTAAACATATTCAGACGAATGTATGCCACCAACATACATCGTTCGTACTCTAAAATCCGGCGAGTGTATGCCACAAACATATACCGCCCCCTTAATTCCGACGAGTGCATGCCACAAACATACATCGTCCCCTAATATCCGACGAGTGTATGCAACATACATACATCGCCCTCTAATATCCGACGAGTGTATGCAACATACATACATCGCCCCCTAATATCAAATTCAATTTAATGCATTTCAACAAACAAATTCAATGTATCTCTTGTAACCAGTGAGCATGCATAGCTTGCTCACTCAACCCAGTGAACACCTCATATTTGTTCGCTCATCATTAAAAATTAAAAATATTCACATTAGAGATTATCCAAATTCACATAAAGAGTTTCATATTTAAATATTTAAAGATACCATATTAAAATATTCGTATTTAAACTCATATTCATAGTTCAAGCAATTTATATTGCTATTCACGGTGTTCATATTAATTGAATCCACAAAATTTGTACCTATTAATTAATATATCAATAAATAGAAAGCCAGAATTCAATTGTAAGTAAGTAATACGTACCTATTAAACCAATCTTACCAGGTAACGTAGGTAACCAGTAAGCATACATGACTCACTCAACCCAGAGAACAACACGTTCGCTCAATACATTAAAAACAAAGGAAAATTAGTAATAATTAATTTTAATAATATTAAGATAAATGAAATGTGAGCAACCAATCATAAATTATTCTTACTCTTTACTACTTCTTACTAGCTTCATAACTTGTAGTTTTCTTTTATTCACTGTTAGTATTAGATACCACGTTAAAACATGGATTGTATGCAAGATTTAGTAGCCATAAGTGATTTCACTCTGTGCTACAGTAAAGGCTATCAAAACTAGCTCCAATTAGTGCTAGCACTAATTACTTAAAACATTACATGTAGGTACACAGCCAAAACTGCCAGTCCTAGCTCCATGTGTAAGATTATAAACAACATAAACAGCAAGTACTCTAATAATATAATAATGCCAATCATCTCCATTAATTCTGTACAATCCACATTTAATACATCATGTAAATTAAACAACAACAATCGAGATATTATGCCAGATGCATGGTACGCTATGATCGTGCCATACAAAAATATCTACTACATACCCGCGTTTAAAATTATGTAAGTATAATCGGAGGGTAGCCCCGACCGTACACGAACACAATTAATCAATTCAAATAAAAGTGTGATCTAGTTTATGTCCGTTCCGTCGGAGAGTAGCCCCGACCATGTACGGAACACAATCCGCCACACAAATATTCCAATTTTAACGCTTTAGATTTAACTAACACGATCGGAGAGTAGCCCCGAACACGAATTAGTAAAATCTTAGTACTAAGCTACGCATATAGACTTTTTAAATTATGTTAGTATAGTCGGAGGGTAGCCCCGACCGTATACGAACACAATCAATTAAAACACAAATGCGATTTAGTTTATGTCCGTTCCGTCGGAGAGTAGCCCCGACCATGTACAAAACACAATCCACCGCAAAGGTATTTAAAATGTCATTTAGATAAAAAAAATACGCATTAACATGGAATCTGGAATATTTATCCTTTCTCTGCGTGAAGTGAATAAAATAACTCGTTTGGCATTACTATAGCACAGAATAAGCAAATTATTCTTATTATCAGGTTTAGAAATAAACTTACGTGGGTACTTTACCGCTTCTGAAATATGAAGAAAACGCAGACTCCAGATAACACTCATATAATTATTGATCCAACTTACAGGTACGGGCACAGTACAGGTATAACAATATAGATACAGTCGACGTCTTAGTGAACTTATCCCCTCGAGGCTAGTTTGAAGAATGACCTCTCTTTGCTCGTTAATCGGGCTCAAGTCTAGCTACCCCCCACCAATTTTACCACAGATTAGCCTATTAAATTTAACAAAATGGCGGCAAGAGACGGCATTACCAGTGTTGCTATTAAAAAATAAGAAAAACCTTCTAAAATCATGACAGTATGTGATGGTTGATGGTGTCCAATATTTCGTTAATTAAACAGAGTTATTTTCACCTTTCATACATTATAATTTTTGTTGAAAATTACGAAACACGTGTTTTATCTTTTTATCACCCAGCAGTAAAATATTAATTTAGAGACATTGAAAGTTATCCTAAATAATCTGCGCGCGCTAAGACCATGCGCTGTGCGTAGCAGATGATTACGCTGTTCGCCTCCCCATGCGCCTTTCCCCTTTCCAGACTTCATTTTGACGTAGTATCCATGCTGTTACGGTACTATATAAACGGTACGCTGGGATAAAAAAAAGTTTTTGCAAAAATTTTACCTATATCTTTTCTTTTACGAATATAATCTTTGAATGTTAATTTGTCTGGAAAAAATGTTGATGGTTTTAAAAAATAAAATAACCCTATAATATGTATCATTTCAATGCATATTGACATAAAACCTTGACGAAACATTAATTTTTAACAGGAATCGGCAAAAAGAAAAAGCGCAAAGCACGTCAAGCTGCCCAGCGGTCAGAAACTCCTCCCGGAGACACGGACCAGATCGACCCGGACGAGCCCCGGTACTGCCTCTGCGACCAGATCTCCTTCGGGGAGATGATTCTCTGCGACAACGACCTCTGCCCCATCGAGTGGTTCCACTTCTCATGCGTGTCCCTCACAACCAAGCCCAAAGGCAAATGGTTCTGCCCCAAGTGTCGCGGTGACAGACCGAACGTGATGAAACCTAAAGGACAATTCCTCAAAGAACTAGAACGGTATAATAGGGAAAAGGAGGAGAAAGCATAGTGATTATGTTATCACTAGTTTTAAGGCATCTGTGGAACTTTAAATGAGAGTATGTGCCTTATTGACCAGTCTCTTTAAGACTACATGCAAGGATTAAAACTAGACATCAGATTATATGCTCTACGTAATTAGGCAATAGACATCATGCTAAATATTATTTGTAAACAAAATCTTGACTTGATAAAGAGTACAGTTTCAGTATCTTTCCTACTGTGATGTGCCTAGAAGTGCCTCAGTCGTGTCTGTGGGTTCTTATGTCATACTGTTTAGTATAAAACAAACTGCTTTTCTAGTGTTAATAGCTTGTTTTAAGATATCAAGAGTCAATAGCATAAGATAAAACCATATATAATCAAATGTCTAGTAATAACCACCATTAATCTAAATTGAAAAAGTTCTTTGTATAATTAAAATCCTCAAAAGGTACATTCCACTCATTTTTAGTCCATCAAAGGTAGACTAGTCCTAGTCCGCCTAAATGACCTACTAAGAGTATTTGAAATGTGATTTCGATTTTATGTAAATGATTATTCCGTTTTATTGTGTGATGATGATAAGTCTTGTTTAAATAAATGCTTGATGGTTTAGAAGAATCTCTTAAGTTTAAAACAATTTCAGATTAAACGTAAACACTCAATTGATTTGTAATTTACATGCTACATTCATAGTTTACCAAAATAATATAATAATAGAATTTTATCTATCAGAAGTATCTCCAATTGTAACATGCTCGTTATATTAAACAATGGCATAATATTATATTTTTATGAATAGTAATATTATCTAGTACATGAATGGATAAGATATTGTTTATGAATATATTTTTTGTCTCTGAGTAGTCAATGAGGATGCGGTATTTCTTTGAGATTGTATGTGCTGCATTTCAAACAACTATTGTGTAGTGAATGTATCGATAGTTGTTGCCAACAAGTTGGATTTCGTATATTTGAAATAAAATAATTATAAGTTTAAAGAATATGGTCGTTTCAATCCTCTTTCATAAAAAATATATATATTAGTAGGTACGTTGTACTCAGATAACGTAACTCACTTATACGACTCATGTCTTCCTAATAAAATATAATAATAAATCATTTATTTCAGGCAACTAATGGCCCATACAATAGATACCTTACAGACTAACATACATACATTTATATAAGACAATTTTATTAGGTACTTAAAACTTTAATTGACTTTCGGCGTCGTATCGGTGGCAGTAGGCAACGTCCCCACCAAAGCGCCGGTACACCACGCCCTGCGGCCAGAAATCCTCCTTCATGAAAGTATCCAACCTTGCTGTCGGGACGCGCACCACAAACGACTTGAAGTTTGTATTGTGGCGCGATTCCAAAGGCTGGACTCTCAAGCAGAAGTTGGCCTTCTTCTTGATGTACTCTGTCACATCCCCCACCGTGACGGTGTGGTGCAGACGGGACAGGTATACCGCCGTGGTCGGTATGGCAGCTCGCAGCAGGAGGTTGGGTCCTGTCGGTGCGGTACCATACTGGTTCTTCGACGCTTGGAGTCGATATCGCCTTTTGTTGCAAACCTCAGTAAAACCTTGGTCTAGGCACGGTAGCAGCAACAGCAGCATAGCTGACGGGCGCGCGTGGCGCCACCGCTGAAGTGAGCGTCAGCGGGGGGGCGCGCAGCTCCTTGGATCGGCGCTCGGTTTCTGTATAATTAAAGTAGTACTTACCCTTTTTAACCGACTTCAAAAAACGGAGGAGGTTCTCAAGTCGTCTGAATGTTTATTTAAGTATGTTCCACGATATCTCCGCCAATTGTGAACCGATTTTGATAATTCTTTTTTTATACGATAGACCAAAATTTCAATTTGGTCCCATGAGTACAGTAGACAGTTCAGAAGCTCTTCACAATCCTGAAAAAACACAGAACTGTCACAGGAACTGTGTCGACTGGTGGTTCTTGCTTTACGCGTCAATATCTTCGCGAGCTATTGACTAATTTGAATGATTCTTTTTTTATTCGAAAGAATATACTCCTGAGGTGGTTACATTGACACCAAGTTAGAATCTGATGGTGGAGTCCAGGGGAAATCAAGGAAAACCCGGAAATTGTATATGTAGTTTACGATTTTTATATATTTTCTAAAGGTTTTCAATTATTTGCATCTGGTAGACATCATCTCTAAACGTTGTGATTACATGCTCTTTGATCATCTCATGGTGATGAGCTGGCGATGGAAGTTACAACTCCTCAATGGTTAGGAGTTGGAGGATAATTCTTTCAATGTCGTTGATACGTCAAGATTTTTAGTTGTATTCTTTCAGGTTAGGTGAGCTGATGATGGAGGGTAAAACTCCTTAACGCTTAGGAGTTCAAGCATGTTTTTAAGTAACATAATTATGCACGAATAGACCTTTAGTTGTATTCATTAAGTAATTTAGGTTGGCTGGTGGTGGAAGGTAAAAAACCTGCATAACAGTAACAGTTAAGAGTTGGGTGGTGCTTGTCCGAGTGTTCTAATTTAGATATGGGCTACAGTTGTAAACGTTGCAGATTGTGCAACACTTGCTCATTAGATTTCTTTTACACTAAAAATGGAAAAATAAACAACTTTTTACCTTTTTGTTGGCTTATTTTGATGGATAAACTCAGAATTTCCTTATAATGAGCGATTTTCTGAGAGGTCATTTAAAAAAAATAAAGCTTCCAAAAGCTTCACTAGATGGCGTTGAACGAAGTATGTACAGTACATGTCTATGGTATATTTTGGTATGAATCATATTTAAATTAATTACTTTTTAAAAACCCAAAGGAAACTAATAATAAATTAAATAAGTACTGATAGGTACTACTGTGAGCATGAAGCTCGTCTTAATACTGAGGTAACTGGAGTTCTCACCCCGAATAAAAAAGTGTACCCAGCAAATTTGACATTTATGTATGTAGTGGCTGTCAGTTGTCTCATATGACCATGAAGTTTGACTTATTACTCTGAGGTAACTGGAGCTCTCACCCTGAATAAAAAAGTGTCGCCAGCAAATTTGACATTTATGTATGTAGTGGCTGTCAGCTGTCTCATATGACCATACGTATTTTTTTAAAGTGTAGGTGAGACGGAAGACAGCCACTGTGTTATTTGTGGTATTCAAAAAATTGTTCGTACTGCACTCTCCAGTTACCTCAGTATTAAGTCGAGCTTCATGCATATGACCATACGTATTTTTTTAAAGTGTAGGTGAGACGGAAGACAGCCACTGTGTAATTTTTGGTGACAAAAAAGTGTTAGTACTGCACTCTCCAGTTACCTCAGTAGTCGAGCTTCATGACTGTGAGGAACAGAAACGAAATAGGTAAATTTAAAGATTAAGGTAAATAAATAACATCTGTCTGACGTTGCGTTTTACCACAGATAATATAATACTATACTAGTGTTTTACGTAACAAAAGTCGCGTCAAAGTAAAATTCATAACGTTCCGTTCCTTTTAACTGCATAGGTGGGACAGCGCCATCTAGTGTGCGAGCTTTCAGAAAATCGCCCATTGCGGTAAAAAGTTTTCTAAGCTATTTACATAATGTAACTTTTTTACCGACCTCCTTCACTCCAGCGGGACCGGGAAGTGCAGTCCCGCGGGACGGGAATTTGCAGTCCCTACCTTTACCATAAGCTTGTAAAGTAGCCCGTATTACCGCAAGCTCACAACTTATATTGTTGTCGAAATGAAGGAATATCCTAAAGTTATAAATATTTCATCAGTATACAGGTCGCGCAGCGAGAGTTGAAGCGAACACTACCTCACACCGACTGCATTGCTATGACTAGTTGAGTACAAATATCGGAATACACTAGCTAGCTACCTCGCGCTCTTGCTAAAAAGCGCTTCTCAGTCGCTTCAACTTCAACTTCAACTTCAACTCACGCTGCGAGCCTTTAACTCCAGCATTTTTTTATTTAATCATAACGTAGGGTTAGGGATCAAAACAAAAGCAAAACATAATGAATTCATTACACTTTATTTAATACATGAATATCAATTGTCTACTTAAACTTACTATCAGTAACCATGCACGGTTCTATGTAACTACACAGATATAAATATATATATATAAATCAAGTCTCGTTACAACTAAATTAAACTATTATGCATGTCTAATTAGAATACCATTCGATTTCTCATAAATGCCATGATTTCATTGTTCTAAAAATGTAATTTAATGTTGATTTATATAATATTGCAATGGCTTATATTTTCGACTAGATAATTATTATCAATACAATTATTTCTATATTGCAAGAACTCATGACAGGATACACTTCATAAACTTCTTTGATAAAACAGTAAGTACAAAAATTATAAAAAAAACAATCTTCAGTAAATAATACTCATAATAACTGCGGTAGGCCTTAAAATAGTAGGACTTTGCGCACATAAGCCTTTTATGTAACCTCTTATTCAAAAACTTGGTAAAGATAAAATATAAAACTTTAATTTATTCAATACAAGCGTTTGAATATACAACTCTAATAAAATGGTAAATGTGCTTGTTCCCTTTTATTACATTTTCTAGTCAAATCACTTAACGTCAGCAAAGAACTATTATGACAAACGGGTTTTTTACCTCGTTTTAATTTGTAAATATTACGAAAAGCGGGATTTTTACCATGTTTTGATTTGTTATCAAGTGTCCGATAAGCAATGAAATGGTCACGGAGTTACAGTATATCAGTAACTCCGTGACCATTACTCATGGAACCCTGCCGGAATATCGGGGACTTAACAACAAATCAAAACATGGTAAAAATCCCGCTTTTTAATTTACAGTTACTTAATGACCATGAAAGTAAAAAAAGTTTAAATTTTGTTGTCAAGTCCCTATATTTCGGCGTTCAGTTAATTCGTGATCATGGCGCTTGAAATTGAAACTGAGCAGAAATATCGGAAACTAGACGGAAAAAAACATAGGTAAATCCCGTTTTTCATAGTAGTTATGGCTAAAGTGAACATGAAAGTTTAAAATCTTACATAAGTCACAAAGGGCAAGATAAAATAATACTTTCACACACGGGCAAAAATATCAAACATTTCTAACCTACGCAATAACACACTCATACATTTGTGACAATAAATTTCAAATATGACACTATTTTGAACACAAAACCTAATAATTACACACTAAATTAAAATCGAATTCTTTAAATTAGTAGTTACTGCAACATTTAGGATATACATTTCACTACTATAATGTAATATTTTAATGAAATTCCTGAATATATGTATAACAGATCTCGCAACTAAATAGGGGGATTGGATAAAGTTTGTTTAGTACCGTCTATACCCACACTCCGTGAGGATTCTTATTGGTGGGTGCGGCGTTTTCCAGCTGTCTAGGAGACCCGATAATGCGGCGGGCGCTCCCGGCTTTACATAGGCCTGAAATACATAAAAAAAGAATTAAAAAAATCAATAAACTGTATGAAGGAGATTCATTTATAGATTGTTAGTGATGATGCACTCTGCGTTTTTTCAACGCGCCGTCGACGCGCGTTTCTATCAATACAGACGATATATACGCCTGTGAGTCAGATGTAGCTTGTAGAACTTTCCAACTTTTGCTTGTCTGTATCGAAACAAATGCGCATCGAGGACGGCGCGTGAAAAACACGCGCTCTTAGAATAGAATGTATGTCATGGCGTTTGTCTCGCTAAAAAAGAAGGAAATCTCCAGTGGTGTTTAGAGACATGGCGAGGTGTTAAATGGATTGGTTTAGGTTTAAAAATAACTAAAAACTATATAAGTAGTTTTTTTTACTTTTCTTTTGAATTTTGTGTTTTTAGGGTGAAGCAAATTTTACTAACTAGGTTAATTTTAATAACAATATTTACCATCCAGCGGGTGGCGCAGCTCGTCGACGCTGCCGGTGAGGCTCTGCAGGTTGGCCTCTTTCATTTCTTGGACCAGCCTTTCGACCTGACGTTTCTTTTCCATTATCGCGTCTTCCAATACACCTACCTAAAACATTATTTACCGTTAGTATGTTGGATTGCACGACCTCACTTTTGATGAGAGATCAAACATCTGTTAAGTTCCAAGTGCAGTTCAATAATTGTAGACGCGAAGACTAGTGGCAGTCGCGGCCATAGAACGTTCTATGGCCGCGACTGCCAAGAGTTTTGGCGTCTACTATTTAAAAGTTAGTTTTAAATCTCATAGCGAAAAAAAAAAGAATGCGAAGTCAATTGTTTTCACTTTTCACTCATTCAGCATCTAGTGCCGCAAACTGTCATATTTAAGTGATAAAGAAAACCAAACTTCGATCAAAATCTAAAATTCTAAAATTCCGACAAGCTAAAAAGTTGGAATCTGGCTGTACATACCTCCCGCTTCAGGTTCTCGGCAGTCAGATGGTTGATTTCGGTGGCATGCTTCGCTTGTTGTATTTGAGTTTGCAGATTCTCCATCTCGGCGAGCATTGATCGCTCCAATGCTTGTCTAAAAAGCACATGATATTTTTATGCATATTGCTTAGCATTTTAACATAAAATCTATAGAAAAAGCTTAATTCGTGTCGAGTTCATAGAACAAGAGTTTGTCGTTACTCTCTCACTTAGGCTCAGCGCAAACGGGCACAGCCACCGGTGCACGGAAATGTCTTGTCTCTACTGTACACAGCGGTATGTGTACAGAAGTGTCACGTGTACGGCGAGACCTTACCAAATGTATGAAATATCGTGTAAACTGTTTGTCGCTGGCCACCGGTGGCTGTGCTGTGGTCGGTGACCCGTTCGCGATGAGCCTTAATGTTTATGGTAAGCTACATGGACTCAACAGAGACAGTTATCGTAAGTGAAGTATTATATTATAAATTAGTCTATTACAATTTGATACCAGCCAAGCCAACCTAGCATGAGCCGCTTTGATCACGCGATATGATGTAGCACGTCATGCTGTCTTGCTTACCCCACTAAACATGACGTGCTATATCATATCGCGTGATATAATGATGGTCATGCTAGGCAGGCAGTAAATCTTAACATTTAAAGACATAAAAGATAACCGTCAAGTATACAATTTGCTATTATTGCACTTCAGCATACCTGTTTTCTTGCTGCCGATTGCTAATGATCCTCTGCTCATTGTGGATTTCTTCCATCAGCTTCCGGATCTTGTTCTTGCACTGAAGCAGCTCAGTCTCGCAGTTGGCGAGTTTCGACCGCACCAGAACAATCTCCGACTTTATCGTCTTCTCATTCTGTTTCACTATTTCACTTTCCTCTTCTACGTAATTTAGAGTTTGAACCTTAAATCAAGTTTTTAATAAACATCCTTTTTTGCAACTTAAATCCTTAACTCATTGTGATTACACTACAAATACAGATCAGAGTAGTGACAAACTTTTAAGTAACTTATACAATATAGCGGATCCTCGCGGTTTTACCCGCGTGGCACCCGTTCCCGTGGGAATATCGGGATAAAATATAGCCTATGTCACTCGGGAAGAATGTAGCTTTCGAATGGTCAAAGAATTTTCCTAAATCGGTCGAGAAGTTTCGGAGCCTATTCGATGCAAACAAACAAACAATCAAATCTTTCTTCTTTATAATATTTGCATAGATATATATTTTTTATCTACCACGGGATAGTACTTAGCCTTCAACACATCTGATGTTAAGTGGTGATAAGGTGCAGCGCAGACGGCACACTTTTTGTGTGATCGAGTCTGCGGAGCACAAAAAGTCTGCATGGCGCGCAAAAAGTCGGTCGCGGATTTTTCACAGACTCAACGCACGCGACGCACATCTTCGATCATTCTGTCGGCTGAACAGTAGGGACGTAGACGCTATGGAAATACGCTATGGACAGACTAAACTGTGCGCCGTCTGCGTTAGCGCGCGTTGATGCAACGTTCTATTTTTTTCGCACACTTCTGTGCGGCGCGGCGCGGCGCGGTCTGCCCGAATTACACGGATTTTTTGTGCGCCGGACTTTTTGCGTTTCGTGTGCGTTACTGTATATAATTGCATAGGTTCTATTTTCACAGACTAAAAAGTGCGCCTCGGATAGTCTGTCGTCTGCGCTGCGCCTAAGGCTGAAGGTGGAAACGCGCTACTCTACTGGTGCCGGAACACAACAATGCTGGAAACATCATTGTTATGGCGTCAGACTCAGACAGATAAAATGGTGGTAGCTACCCAGGCGGACTAAGAACAAGTCCTACCACAAACCAAATGCCTATTGATAATTTTAAAAAAACACTTTTGGAGTGTAAACGCACATCGTTCCGTGGGATGTTCCGAGACGCCAATAAGTTTGGATCGGTCTGTAGTAAGAGTCTTAGTAAATCAGTAACTTTATAACTTATAAATAAAAATGTTATAAATATTAATTTATAAATAATAATCACCTGTTCTGTGCTAATCCGAAGCTGGTTGTCAGCAGAACTGATCTGCTGCTGCAGCAATTCGACCTGCCTCTCTTGCTCCCTGCCCTTGTTCTCCCAGTAGCCAATCTCGGCATCATACTGGTGATCACACAAAAACATACCTTAGTCAGTCGCGACTAGCGGCCGTCCGCGACTTAGTACGGGTGGTGGAATTCAGTTTTATCTACATCTATGCCTTTTATCAAAATTTGTGCAGTCTGGTCATATCAACTCGGAAAAGTATCGTCATTCATCGTATTGCCTTTTCGCCTCACCGTCAACCTAACGTAAGCATACGTAAACAAAGCAAATCAGTAGCTCCAGTACGTCGACTACGGCTAGGCGACGACGAACGCCGCGCTTACGAGTGTACATAGACGTAGAAAGCTGGCTACCGGCACCGATCTACCAACGCTTATCTTATAATAAAGATAAAAAATTTAGATAGCTTTCAAAACTGCTATCTTAAAAGAATCACAAAACCTTAAATGTTAAGAGCATTTTTTTCACAGTAATTATTTCAATTCAACAATTCACATTGTATCTATGAGAAAGAGAAAAAAGTATATAATTACAGAGTACTGTGAGATTGAAGACATAGATAAAATCACATAGGAACGTACCTTACCAACAAAATAACACTTTTGTTTGATGTTCAATGGAACAATTGGCTTTATTTTATAAAACACACTTTTTAAAGCTTGAATCTACATATTCACAAATATTTATATTCAAAATCATGACATGCATGATTCTGCTAGTATTTTATTAATAGTGTAACTAGCGCGCCGCCCGCGACTTCTTCTGCGTGGATTTAAGATATTCACGAGACTTTGAACTAAAAAAAGAATTTGTAGGTATCATCTTCATCATCATCATTTCAGCCGTACGACGCCCACTGCTGGGCATAGGCCTCCCCCAAGGATCTCCACAACGATCGGTCCTGCGTATTTGTAGGTATAACTAAATATAAATGGCGATTAAATTAATTGGGAGATAATTTACAAAGTTTCTCCGTGCAGTTATACTCGCATGATACCCGTTCCTGTAGGGATATCGGGATATAATGTAGCCTATGTAACTCAGAAATAATTTACCTTTATATGGGTGAAAATTTAAATTCCAAAAATCACTTACGTCACTGAAGTGACTGTTTTACAAAATTATTAATACTGGGTACATTCTTATATTGGTTTCTGCGTTTTGAGATGAGAAGTTTGAGTATGTCATGCTCTCTGTAAACATTTCTGCGGTGGTGTCGTGTGAGGCGGGTCGTTACGTTCCCTAAAATATGGTTGAGCGAAGCGATGGCTGGTTCATGCGTCATGCTCGTGAACGGGTGCCACCAGTGGGATGGGTCTGCTCCTGGCTTCTTGTCTCAAAATATGCAGATTTTTAATGTTTTATTGTTATTAGTTTTATATTATCGTGGCTTGTATGGCACTGTTTATTCTTCTTCTTAATCATAATTCTTATGTTCTTAAACTATTCAAAGTTTTATTACCCTTGTTTGGCATTTATATTTATTATTTTATTTGCTACGTTTTTGGTTGGTGTGTATTTTAAAGAAACTACCTTTTGGATGTCTATTTCTTAGTTATTGAAAATTATTTACTGCTATGATTACCGGGTTTTTTATTTTGTTTTTAAACTTAAGATTAATTTGTGATGGAAAGTGACTTTACATATTATATTATGTTAAAGTCAGTTTTCAATTTGACGACTCTGTATGAAATATGACAGGGAGAAAAAAATAGCCCTTGGCGAGTTTCTTGCCGGTTCTTCTCGTTACAAGGCCTCCCGCCGTAGGATTTACGAACCGATAGCGTAGCTTCATTGACGTTCACAAGTGCTGTATCAGCCTAAAATGAATAAATGATTTTTGATTTTGATTTTGATTTTGAAGAACAATAAAGCTTAGTGAATCTATTAAAAAAATAAAAACTTTCATTCAAACTCGGCCCCTCTTTTTCCCCCCGTTTAGGAGAGGAATTTTCAAAAATCCTCTCTTAGTATGCCCCTACACTATCGATGCTATTGTTCACGCATAACGGACCAAATTTGAGTCTAAGTGCGGAAAAAAGTGTCAATACTACATACATCTACTCTCACTCTCACACTCTCTAAAGAACATACATGCCATATTTACTACATACATCTACTCTCACTCTCACACTCTCTAAAGAACATACATGCCATATTTACTACATACATCTACTCTCACTCTCACACTCTCTAAAGAACATACATGCCATATTTACTACATACATCTACTCTCACTCTCACACTCTCTAAAGAACATACATGCCATATTTACTACATACATCTACTCTCACTCTCACACTCTCTAAAGAACATACATGCCATATTTACTACATACATCTACTCTCACTCTCACACTCTCTAAAGAACATACATGCCATATTTACTACATACATCTACTCTCACTCTCACACTCTCTAAAGAACATACATGCCATATTTACTACATACATCTACTCTCACTCTCACACTCTCTAAAGAACATACATGCCATATTTACTACATACATCTACTCTCACTCTCACACTCTCTAAAGAACATACATGCCATATTTACTACATACATCTACTCTCACTCTCACACTCTCTAAAGAACATACATGCCATATTTACTACATACATCTACTCTCACTCTCACACTCTCTAAAGAACATACATGCCATATTTACTACATACATCTACTCTCACTCTCACACTCTCTAAAGAACATACATGCCATATTTACTACATACATCTACTCTCACTCTCACACTCTCTAAAGAACATACATGCCATATTTCAGCTTCTTGCACCTAGTAGTTTTGGCTGTGCATTGTCTGTCAGTCAATCAGTAACGGAAGAGTTTTAAAAATATAGACTAGCGTCCCGGCTTCGCACGGGGTCCTTTGAACAAATTGTTGATACTTTGCTAGTGATAGTACTTTAAATCTGTAATAACTTCTAAAGTATTCATTTAAATACGGTCAAGGACAATTTTGGATCTACTTACATTAAATGGCCAAGGTAACTAATACACTTATTTGGATAAGGATTAATACTGATTAGGAGAAATTAGCTTCTGAATAATGTAGCTCTATAGTGATGAAAGAATTTTCAAAATTGGTTTAGTACTTAGTTCCAGACAAACATGAATTTTTTTATAATATTAATTAGTGTAAATGAAAAAATTACAGACTGATCTTAGTTGTAAGTACATAGTAAATTTTTTGGTCATAGGTCATGTTTTCCCTTAATTACAAAAACACTTACAATTTAGAACAAAAATAAAAGGAATTATCATACCTTAATAAGATCTACTTGCTGGCTTGAGAGTTTTTCTCTTTGGGAGTTGACAAGAGAGACCAGTTCTCTGTACTGACTGTTATAGCTGACAGCTTCAGGAGTCCGTGTATCGTAATTCTCATCAGGTAAGTTTATGGGAGACATGTGGGCAGACCGGTTGTCTCTGCTGCGGTTTGGTGACTTCCGTGTTTGTGACGGAGGAGGTGGGGAGCGGTATGGCGGAGGTGGATCCCTGAATTTAAAATAGAAGATATTAATAGGCTACTTACCACAGCTTAAAAGAAATAATATACAGGGTATTTTTCTATAAGTGCAATACCTCTTATGTGGTGATTGTACTCATGAATATGAACAGCTTTTACTATGAGGTCAACTCTGCAAGTTCACAAAAAAAATACAGCTGTTCCATACATTCTGGTCAAGTAGGTTAACAAATTGTATGAAACAGCAGATTTTTTTTGTTGAGTTGCAGAGTTGGCCCCATAATAAAAGTTGTTCATATTCATGAGCACAATCACCACCTAAGAGGTATTGCACTTATAGAAAAACACCGTATATATATCGTCACAAGCAGTAATATGTAGATGTCGCAGCCAAATGGTTGAATCCGCCATTTAATGAAACGCCTAGGCCGATCATTTTTTCCGTAAGCTATTTTATTTTCCAATAAGTATAGACGGAGTCACAAAAAAAATAACCACGAAATTTAAGGCTAAATTTCTAACCTATCACAAGTTCTACTTATCACACACGTATCAGGACTTCCGAGGGGTACATGCTGCCATACTGATCTATCCGGTGGATTTAACTATCCGCCTGCGACATAGACACCATACAACTTAGTCACATTAAAGCTTGCCAAAAGAAAACTTTATGTACCCTAGAAGTCATTCAATATTGTAATATGATATGGAACTATGGTGGTTGCATATTGTTGCTTGTAACGGTTCTGGTATATTAGCTGTTGTTATTTCGTTGGATATTTTTCAAAGGTTTTTTAGTCAAATTATAGTTTTATTTCTCTAGTCCAACAATAATGTGAACAAACAAAATTAGAATGATTTATTTAGTAATTATTAATGATAATAAACATCATACCAATGAAACGGTTAAAGCAGTTACCTATAAGGTGGTACATCTTTTAATAAGGGACTATTAGATTCAGGTGATTTAGCTTGTTGTACTCCTTTCACCACTCCAACAGGATTCCCAGGCGACCCATTGCTTAGGTTATTATTGTAAGGTGGAGAAGTGTTCAATCTATTTGGTGAGTTCTGGCTGTCCAGTATGTTAGAGTTAGATACATTATGGCTCCTGTAAAATTATATACTTTCTGTATTATGTATTATACTATACATAGCATGTTGATAAATTTACACTTTTTATCTTCAACTGTAGGTATACTACAATTATTGTAACTTGTGCAATTTGTATATCCTCAATAGGTATTTAAACTAAAAAATATATAGATCTGTCTTCTTATAGATTGTTGGTATTGTTAATTCATCACTATTAAAAAAATATATGAATTTTTATCACTGAAATATTATTTGATCTTTTTAAAAAGTTTGAAGGTGATTATTTACTAAATAGCTTTGGAAAGACCCCTTACTCATCTTAGGGCAAATTCTGGTTTGGACAGATGCTGGTTACAACAGATTCTTTTTACGGCAGATTCTTGTTACGGCAGAATTAGTACTGTCGCGCATGACAAATATTTTTAGAAATTCTTAACCTCTTGCGGACCTATGACGGCTTATGCCGCGGATCTGAAGAAAAAAAAGAGTAGGGGACTCTTTTTTTTCTAACTATTGCAGTTTTTTGATTTTTTGAATGCGGTTTTCGATGTTCAAAAGAGAGATAAACTCGTCGTACTGTAAAAATAAACTATAATATGTGATCCGGAAAAAAATAAATAAATAAAAAATTTTGAATTTTGAGTTTTTTTCAAAACGGAAGTAATTAAATTTTTGAAAATTTGGAAAAAAATCAAAAACATTGTTTATCCTTTTATTATATTCTTATTCGATAGGTTTTTTTATGTAGATTCTAAATATATATACTTTTTATATGTTATTTCATCGATGACTATGTGAAAAAAATTGATTTCGAATGTACCGCACTATTGTCATTTGTTTACACAAAGGTAGAGTTTGAACGACGATTATAAAAACAAAACATGTCGTAAAACTGTCCATTAGCTTAACTTTATTGCTTTTGCTAATCAGCTACTCATAAATGTAACCAAAGACCTCGTAAGTATAATAAGATGTTCGGGAGTGCGATAGCGCGCTCTTAAGTGCTTTGTTTACATAAAAAAATGGGCCATATAAAAAAACCCAGGTCCGCCCAAGGTTAAGGACAGATTCTGGTTACGACAGATTCTTGTTATGGCAGAATTCTGACTATATTACACTACACGCTAACTTTATACTTACAATTTAATTGTATACTTACTAAGGTAATAGAACATTACCACATACATTAACATAATTGCATTAAAGATAATACCAGCATTGTAGCAAGGTTGCACAACAACATGAAATGTTTATGATTGTTAAAACCTGTAGACTAGGTTAAATTCTTTACTTATTTGACTAAATAACTAAGTTAGTGAAGGCATGCATACAGAACTTATTAATGGACTACTAACCCATTTCCAACAGGAGATCTTGAATTGTTAGTGGACTGGGGTTTCTGGGTCTGAGTATTATTAGAGTCTGATCTTCTTAGTATAAATTGAATGTCATTGGAATATTCACCCCATTTCATAAGAATCTGTAAAGTACAATTTATTAGCACCACTTCTTAAAGTTGAATGCTATATTATTGCTTTTAAAATATTTGTATACCTTCAGGGGATATTCCTGTGGGGCTAGTAATCTTTCATTATTTCGCCAACGCTCGATCAGGGTAAATCTGCCCACTTTGCCAGTGGCATGAGCCAGAGCGAAAACTACATCCTGGATACCAATAATAAAATATGAGTCATACAAAGAATAAAAGAAAAAGAAATCAGGTGAAATTTCTCTTACACAATATAGGCAATTAGCGGACAAATCAATTTAGGAGAAATTTTGTGACTGACCTGACAGGTTGTGGTTTCTGTGACCCCACAAACAATCCTTTGTATCCCCTCAACCCAGACCTTCAACTCCATCAAATTTAAACAATTCTATTCACTTAAAATCTGTATATTCAACTACGACATTATTGACAAGGCTATTAACCAGCTTGTGACTTTTTTCTTACGCAAAACGTATTAAAATACAATACAAACATACCAAAAACACAAAAGAAAATAGGCAGACACGACACTTCACTTTGAAACACAGATTAAATTAGAAAGAAAAACAGAATCAAACAAACACAGACAAGACAAGAGAACGGTAATGTCAATTTGCGTTCGGAAACTTGAGTCAACTTGGTCATGGTTGCATTGCATTGTGTACAAGTACAATAGGTATACCATTTTGTACAATAGCTACCTACCTATCGAATGGTTTGTGGGTGGATAGTAAAATAACCGCGGGCATTGAACGCTGGTGAAACCAAAAACATAATCAAAAGCCTGAAACAGGGGGTCTACCGGCTAAAAATATGAAGTTCAGATCCATATTTCTGATTTCAAGCCCAGACCCATAATATGGGCTTCAATTGGAGCTACCGGCTAACTGTTTTTCCGGATCTGGATTTCGCGAGTGAATGATAGTCGCGTCTTGTTGCATCATATCAAATAAATGCCAATATTTAACAAAATATTATTATTTCTCTGCATTTTTTACTCTTATTATTTATATTTTAAATGACAACGGAGAAAGTCAATAAAAACAATTAATTTAGTTCTTCATAGTATTAAAAACAAGTATTCCTAAAATAAATAATGTACGTATCAATTAATAACCAAACGCAAATGACAAGCCTTTCTACAGTATTCCACTTATGAAAGATCTTTGTCCAATAAAATTAAAAAATATTTGATAAGTGGAATACCACCCTTAACTTTACTTTTTGAGTTATGTAAATAACACAAAATTAATAAAATATAACGAAAAAGGCATATCTTTGAGGGTCAACTATGGTTTCTCTTCGATTTGTGTGCGCTAATTACGTGAACAATTTGACAAATGACCCCGTCATGGCAAAATTTTGTAGAAGTTATTGTTTGGTTGGGTCATTTTGTGGTTAATGTTCTTCATTTCCTCTTATGATACTACCCGTAAGGCTCATTATCAGAGCAAGGTTGCAGATATTTATCAAGATTTAAAGAAAAGCAGACCGAATGTTCCTTATAAGTTTAATATTGACATGATGGAATGGACGGCTACTCCAAGACAAGAACATTGTTTATAAGATGATAATTACAGAGAAAATCATTCAACAGAACCTTTAAAAGATAAACAGTACAAAGTATACCGTAATAATGTCTTAAAATATGTGTTGTGAACTTGTGACAATAACAACTTGGTTAATAAATGCATGATGATACCATTTTGATAGTTCTTTATTTCTGGTTGTTAATTTCTTGTACTTACCTACTTATACCTTTGTGTTTACATAAATTATTAGTATATTGTGACAAATTCAGACTAAACAAAGCCAATATTCTCAATTAAGAAGTGCCACAACACAACCCTTCCAGAATTGAAAATAAGCAATGTTTAGTTTCTTGAATTCATATTTTTAACACTTATTTATGTAACATAGGTAGGTACTTATTTTTATCATTATCTTTATTTTATATAAATTTGCTATGAAAGAGAAATAAAATTACTATCATTTATGAGGATGATTAAATAGTTAGACCTGTAAATACATAAGTTATTTATTTCTTCAGCGGCCAAAAGTTATTTTTTTTTCTTTGATTTTTCAGTTTAGCACATCTTATGTTTTCAGTTGCTAACTTAAATATAAATAAGTGGGTTTTTGACATTACAATTTAACAGCAATTAAGAAAATTAACAAATTGTCTATCAACTCATAATTTTATTTGAAAAATATGAGCTTTAAGCGCTGTCTCATAAGAGTTGCACACAATAGACAGGTATAGATGTGCATTGTAGCTATGCTATATTGTACTTAGTAAGTACAACATAGCATAGCATATTATCTAGTTGTACTACTTACTACAAAATACTTTTACAAAATAGCACATAACGTGGATTAGGTACTTTGAATAGAAATTGCTAAATAAATAGGTTAATAATATGGTTTATTTATTCAGTAATTCTGAAATAATTGCATCAACCCGAAACGAAAAACAGACAAACTAGAGTTAGTCTGTTAAGTATAGAGTATCTAACAAATGATAACAGATGGGAGCTTTTATTGAAATTTATAACTTAAACTTCTATCGATTAGGTTAAAAATAAAAAAATATTTGTTCGAAAGAAATGATTAAAAATAACCAATGATTAAACTGTTCAAATAAAATAAAATTCCTTTATTTCTTTGCTTACTGACTATTTTAGTACAAAATCACAATATTAAAATTAAAATAGGCTACTTATGTTAACATAAAGTTACACCTAGCAAAATATGGAGAGACTAACTTCTCTCCACTCTCCTCAGAATGCCTTTGAAATAAGAAGCCAGATGCACTGCAGAAACGTGGAAGCGCCAACAAGGATTTAAAGTTGTTACTGTATAACACACGCAGGGCATTGTAGGAAAGCTGGATAAAGTTTGACCACAGACTACTGGTATAAAAATTTTGACAATAGGCTTTAAATAAAGTAAAATTTACTTCTGCTGTACACCAAGCAAACCTGTGTCTCACCATGTTACCACTGACCAACAAAGCCCTGCATCCCTATCCATCTATATCAGAATAAATTGTCATACAGAGTTTCAGTTACTATATGCCCAAGGTATTTAAACTGACTTACACGGCCCAAAGGAATCCTGTTCAAAAGTAACAGGGGCACATTTTCAAGTCTCTTAATGTTACCCCTGAAGATCATGAATTCACTCTATTTCTCGTTGTACCTTAGGCCGTGCTTCCATATATAGTCCTCGCAGGAGCTTTTTGGGCCACCTTGCGATAGGCAGAGCAGCACAGCACCATGTCATCAGCATAACTGATATTATTCACACAGACATTATCTATATAACAACCATGTGTGCTGCTCAGCCCAGCGATGAGCTTGTCCATCCTACTAATATTATAAATGTGAAAGTTTAGATGTTTGGATGTTTGGAGGTTTGGATGTTTGGATGTTTGTTACTCAATCACGTCAAAACGGCTGAACGGATTTGGCTGAAATTTGGGACACAGATACTTTGTAGCCTGGAGAGGAACATAGGCTACTTTTTATCCCGAAAAAATGTCAAATTCCCGCGGGATAACGTCCTGTAGTCCACGCGGGCGAAGCCGCGGGCGGATAGCTAGTATATACATATATAAGAGTGAAGTCAGCCCATCCTGTCAAACACCACATAAACTCTTCAGAGCATGTATTTCCCCACTTTACCACATTTTTCTGATTACCATACCAATGTGCCAGTAGGTACATTTATAACCTCAGCCAACGAGAAACATCTTTAAGTTTTGTCCAAAGGTCCAAAGCTTATCATAACTTCATAACACACAAGATCAAATGCTTTGCTGAGGTCTTAAAACATGCATTTATAGGAAGGAGTTAGCTTTATAACATAATAAATAACAGAGAACTTTAACACAGCTCAATATCACTTGTAAAATAATATGTCAATCAAATGCACTTTCCGTAGACAATATCCACAAAAAAGTCGCTATTGATAATATCACACAACACAATTACTCCAAGGAGGATAATAAGTATTATCTAGCACTTCAGCACACTTCAGCCAGAATGGTGGCTAGGCTAGGCTAGTGATTTGGTTTAATTTTTGTGTTTCGGATAAAAATCCTCAAAGCAGTAAAAACAAAATATATAACCGTACCTACATAAAATAAAACTTTCCTATTTTTGATTTACATAGTATCTTCATTACTTTAGTTAAATGCCTAATTTTTATCAAAAGTAGGTCAACAATTTATCTTTAAAGTTATGTAAATTCCGATAACGAAACAAGAAACGAAAATTTGAATTTCGCGGGTAAAATTCCATTACATGACTTCGAGAGAAAGGAACAGCGAAATAGCAATTTGTGTTTGTCTCTTTCGCTCCATCTTTTCGCTCTGCTTTTAAACTCTCTTCTGCTAAAGTTCAACGTTTTACAAGTGCTAGGGGTATATTTACTATAAATGAAGTTGATTACACTCAAAAGTAGCAAGTTACTTCACACAAATTGAGAAATTAAACTTTTCCATGAATCTTCCGATACCAAAATACTCGCCTGCTTCATTTGACATAACGATATGAATCTGGGTTTCGAGTTTTTACTTTTTAATTTTTACAAAATACCGATTCTGGGCTTCAACTGTCAAAAATGTATAGAGAATTTTCTTCGTCATTCACTCTTTTTCTGACATATGGGTATGGGAAGAAATATGAAGTCCATGGAATTAGGCGGTACCGCCAAGTTCAGATTATGGGCTTCAAATGTCAAATAAAGCCCATATCCATATCCAGATTTTTTAGGCGGTAGACCCCCAGCCCCCGTACCGGCTAAAAAATATGGTTATGGACATGGGCTTCATTTGACATTTGAAGCTCATATTTTGTCCTTATATGGGCCTTATATAATATTTTTTAGCCGGTAGCCCCCCAGCGTTTAGTTTTGCCAAAGAATTTGGTTTTGCTTCAGCCGATGTACCGGTTAAAAAATATGGATATCGTAGAGATTAACTCAAAGAGAGATTACATGCTCTTTGATGGACATGGCGGACATGGGCTTCATTTGACATTTGAAGCCCATATTTTGTCCTTATATTATATGGGCGTAATATGGGCTTCAAATGTCAAATGAAGCCCATGTTCAGCTTAGCCGGGGGGTCTACCGGCTAAAAATATGAAGTTCAGATCCATATTACTGATTTCAAGCCCATACCCATAATATGGGCTTCAATTGGAGCTACCGGCTAACTGTTTTTCCGGATCTGGATTTCGCGAGTGAATGATAGTCGCGTCTTGTTGCATCATTTCAAATAAATACCAATATTTAACAAAATATTATTATTTCTCTGCATTTTTTACTCTTATTATTTATATTTTAAATGACAACGGACAAAGTCAATAAAAACAATTAATTTAGTTCTTCATAGTATTAAACAAGTATTCCTAAAATAAATAATGTACGTATCAATTAATAACCAAACGCAAATGACAAGCCTTTCTACACTATTCCACTTATGAAAGATCTTTGTCCAATATGCATTTCATCAAAGAATTTATCAATGAAACCATTCGAAGTTGTCCTCGTCCAATTTCTTGGATCAAATATTTGATAAGTGGAATACCACCCTTAACTTTACTTTTTGAATTATGTAAATAACACAAAATTAATAAAATATAACGAAAAAGGCATATCTTTGAGGGTCAACTATGGTTTCTCTTCGATTTGTGTGCGCTAATTACGTGAACAATTTGACAAATGACCCCGTCATGGCAAAATTTTGTAGAAGTTAAATTGTTTGGGTCATTTTGTGGTTAATGTTCTTCATTTCCTCTTATGATACTACCCGTAAGGCTCATTATCAGAGCAAGGTTGCAGATATTTATCAAGATTTAAAGAAAAGCAGACCGAATGTTCCTTATAAGTTTAATATTGATATGATGGAATGGACGGCTACTCCAAGACAAGAACATTGTTTATAAGATGATAATTACAGAGAAAATCATTCAACAGAACCTTTAAAAGATAAACAAACAGTACAAAGTATACCGTAATAATGTCTTAAAATATGTGTTGTGAACTTGTGACAATAACAACTTGGTTAATAAATGCATGATGATACCATTTTGCTAGTTCTTTGTTTCTGGTTCTTAATTTCTTGTACTTACCTACTTATACCTTTGTGTTTACATAAATTATTAGTATATTGTGACAAATTCAGACTAAACAAAGCCAATATTCTCAATTAAGAAGTGCCACAACACAACCCTTCCAGAATTGATTCCAATGTTTAGTTTCTTGAATTTATATTTTTAACACTTATTTATGTAGCATAGGTAGGTACTTATTTTTATCATTATCTTTATTTTATATAAATTTGCTATGAAAGAGAAATAAAATTACTATCATTTATGAGGATGATTAAATACCTAGTTAGACCTGTAAATACATAAGTTATTTATTTCTTCAGCGGCCAAATGTTATTTTATTTTCTATGATTTTTCAGTTTAGCACATCTTATGTTTTCAGTTGCTAAATTAAATATAAATAAGTGGGTTTTGTAACGTTGTAAACGTACATGATAATTTGAATCAAGTTTATGAGACCTATTTCTATAAACTAATAATAAAGATAACTTACAATTTTTGATTTTATTACAACTTCACAATAAAACTTATAATTTTACTAAACACACTTACCTAATCTAACAATATTTACTTGAATTATTAAATAAAACCATAAACTAAAAGCTTATAAGTAACAAAATATTAATAACATGAAATATAAATACTTTAGAAAATCAAAGGAATATTTCATTTTAGCGCTCATTTAGTTTGCCGTCGCGTTTGACGTTTCGTCTGTAGAACCGATCACCTGTTCGTTCGCAAGCCATTCATTCATTCATTCGACGGCCGTTCGCTCGTTGCTCACTCACACCGGCCGACTGATTCCCTGACCGGCAACAGTCGTAGCTAGCTGCTCTTTACCTCAAATTTAAATAATCAATAAAGATTTATTTATTGGCAGCCTAACCTATTTAAATTAGTTATTAATATTATAATATTTCGTGCCTAGTCGGCCAAAATAGTGAAATTGTGGTTGGAAAACCCCAGATTGGGTAAGTGGTACCTACTTGTATTTCTTAACAATTATAGCAGTCAGTATTAGTTTCCTAGAAAAGTGTGATTTGTATTTAGCCACCTTTCTTTATTTTATTTTATTAGTGAATGTTAATTAGGAACCGTTAAATCATTTATATCTATTGCAATAACGTAATTTGCTTAGTCAAATAATTTCCATTTGGATCTACCCACTTTATGTATGAAAAAAAAATATATATTTTACGTTAGCTAATTTAAATTCTTGTTCATCTGATTATTTAATCTCCGTAACCGATTGCGAACACCACGGCACAACAGCTCATTACGGTACTATCCCAGTAGTTGCTGCCGTTGGTGATCGCACATTATTGGATGAGGGAATAACGCCTTTTGATGGCGCGTTCCAGGGTCCGAGGTCACTGCTACCTTTACCTGAAGGTCACCTTGGGCTGCGCTCCTGTTGCGCCCGACACCGTTCCCGTTGCGTTCCTGTCGCGTCCCTGCTGTGCTCCTGTCCCTCAACACGGGAAGTACCCGACTAGCAGGAAATCGAGTCAAGTCTACCTTATAAATTCTTTGGGCTTCACCCATGACCGCTCCCTCTCATCGGTATTTTATTTTAATATAAAAACATATCTTAACCCATCATTTGTTCGCGTTTCTTTTCCTATCCTTATCCCGGTAGATTTAGGGTGAAGGAGGTAAGAACGTGACATTGGCGCCTAACGTGGTTGGATTTTTTTATGCTTGGCTCTTTCCTGTTTTTAGTCGCAACGTAGCTAGTTTTGTGTTTGTGGTTGTTTTTTTTGTGAAGCGTTTTTTTTGTGTTTTTTTTCCGTGCTGCTGTAGTGTACTAAATTTAAAAATAAGTAACGGTCTTTATACGACGCACATTTTTGTCTCGTAACTGTTAGTTTTGTTTCGTCTTTTCATTCTAATATATTATCATTAACATTGTTACCTGAGCCCTAATATGGCGCTTTAATTCTATTTAATTATTTTACATTTAAATTGTGAAATCAACTTAATTATTTTTGTTAGTATTTTTGACGTTTTGTAAGGTGCATTCCAGTAGCACGGAGAATTTTTGATTTTTGCTTTTTTGTTTTTTAGTTGCAATTAAAAATTTTTTTGTGTGCTTTTATTTTTTTTGTTGATTATTGTGTGTTTAATAAAAAAACGTATTTTAATTGATTTTGTAACGGTGCGGAGATTGTGCTTTAATTATTTTTAGATTAATTTGTTATATAGGTAAATACCACTTGCTCCATCGGGCGTTAACTATTTTTTTTATATTTTAAATTTTACGATGTTGCCAATCAAATACCTATCTCTGCAAAAGTCGGAGCTGGAGTACGAGGTGGGCATTAGAGGAGTCACTCCTGCAACCTCTGTTGATGAATTACGCAAACAAATAGTCAAATTGGCTCCAGCATTTCCTTCAGAGCACATTTTGGAGTCGCCTTTAGAAATAAAACAGGATCTTACTGGTTGTATGGACGTGGTGTCTAAAATTAAATTAAATCTTGACATTGCTGATCCTAGTATTCCAGTACTTTTGAGAACGCAAAATTTATTAAACCATTTACATAATCGCATAGCGAGAATAACTTGCACCGACGATATTAAAAAAGAATACGACAGCGTTGTTAAAAGTCATAAGCTTTTACTTCAAAAACTTACTGCTCTTTCAGTTAACAAGCCTTTACCTGTTTCGTCGGTAAACCCTAGCACTAGTAGTGAGAGTAGACCTGTTGTAACGGATGTGTCTAATGTGATCTCGGTAACATGCGATCGAAGTTCGGCTGACTTGTCGAAATTGAAGTTTAATGGAAAGACTTGCGTAAATGCGTTTATACAGCGTGTAGATGAATTTGTTGAGGCTCGAAATATTCCTTTGACAAAAATTTTAAGTTTTGCTTCCGAAATTTTTCAAGACGATGCCTTGCATTGGTATCGCTCAATCAAAAGTAAAGTTAATTCCTGGCCCGAGCTAGTAGTAAAGCTAAAGGAAACGTTTGGATCGCGGGAGTTTGATTATAATTTTATTCCTGAAATACGTGCTCGCACTCAAGGTGATTGTGAGAACATTACTATATATCTTTCGATAATGAGCGGAATGTTTTCTTCTTTGAACGAGCCCCTCTCTGAAAAGGAACAACTAAAAATACTGCTTCACAATGTCAGGCCCTGTTATGCCAGCACTTTAGCGTCTGCTGGTGAAGTGACATCTATAGAAATGTTACATTTATTATGCCGTAACTATGAAGTGGTACAGGATCGTTTTTCCAAATTTCAGGAACCGCCTAAAGTAACTTCAGATACTCTTGCTCCCGATTTCGCTTACAAGAGAGAAACTAATAGGAATACATTTAAACAAAATAGCGGAACTAGTAGTTATAATAATAATAGTAATTTTAATTATCAACATAAATCATTTCCTCACAATAATTCTAATAGCAATCCTCATAATCAAAATAGAATTTATTCTAATAATAATAATAACAATTACAAAGGAAATTATTCCAAAAATCAAAACTATAGTACATACCGTAATCGCGGACAATCATCGTCAAATTACATACATTCAATTAATACTACCCACTATCAACCTTACTGCCCCAGATGTCGCAGCAACTCTCATCATATACGACAATGTCAAGCTAGTAGTGATGTGTTTTGTTTTAAATGCGGTATGAAGGATGTGAAAACGCCTGATTGTCCCGTGTGCTCTAAGAATAATTTACGAAATTCAAAAAACTAGTTAAGCAGAATTGTAGTAATTTTGATAAGGAAGATTGGGATGACTGGCTTGCATTTTTAAGAAAATTCTCTGCAACTTATAAAGTTTCTACAATTCTGAATTCTAAACCGGCTAATGATTCCAGGCCTTATGTTAATATTAAAATAAATAATAAAGAAGCTACTGCTTTGTTAGATTCTGGCGCTGCGCTTAGTATTTTAGGCAATAACTCCCATCTTAATTTAGAAGATGATTGTTTATTGCAATATGACAATCACACTAATATGATTGCTGCTGGTGGCCAGTCTTTGCAAAGTATTGGTTATATGTTTTTACCAATTTCGTTTGAAGGCCAGTTTCATATAATTAAAGCTTTTGTTGTGCCCGAGGTCGAAACCTCTATCATATTAGGTGTAGATTTTTGGCGAATTTTTAATTTATGCCCTAAGTATTTAGGTAGCATCACATTATCCGATGTCCAGATAGCCGAGGTAAAGTGTAATACTAGCGAAACTTTTATTCATTCTTATGATAATTTATCCGACTCAAAAAAAATATTAGCCGATAATGTCATTTCACAATTTAAAACTATATCCACTGAAGTTAAGGGCTTGGGTAGAACGCATCTTATAACACATCGTATTGACACCGGTAACGCTCAACCCATCAGACAGCGTTATTACAGAATGTCTCCCGAAAAACAGAAAATTTTAATTGAACAGGTAGATGAGATGCTGTCTTTAGATGTAGTAGAGCCTTGCGAGAGCGCCTGGTCTTCACCCGTGCTTATCGTAAACAAAAAGAATGGTCAGCCCAGGTTTTGTTTGGACAGTCGTAAGCTAAACGCAGTTACGAAGAAGGATGCCTACAACTTGCCGTACATTTCAGAAATCCTCGATAATCTTCGTGATGCTAAGTATTTGTCCAGCATTGATTTATCCAAATCGTTCTGGCAGATTCCTTTGGCTCCTGAGGACAGAGACAAGACGGCGTTTTATGTCCCTGGCCGAGGAACATTCCGTTTTAAGACTACTGCCTTTGGTCTGACCAATGCTCCGGCTACACAACAGCGATTGGTCGATTTTCTCTTTGCTGACATGGAGTCTAAAGCTTTTGCGTACCTCGATGATATTATAATCGTTAGTTCCTCTTTTCAGGAGCATGTTGCAGCTCTATTACGCGTTTTACATAAGCTGCAGAATGCCAATCTCACAGTAAATTTTGAAAAGTGTAATTTTTTCCGTAGCCAACTCAAATATCTCGGTTATTTGGTTGATGCCAGAGGCTTGCGTACGGACCCTGAAAAGGTGGAGGCCATTCTCAACTTCCCGACTCCCACAAATAAAAAAGAGTTGAAGCGTTTTCTTGGAACTGCTACGTGGTACAGGCGTTTCGTTCCCAATTTCAGTACCGTGGCAGCACCACTTAATAGATTGACATCTAATGGCAAGCGTTCGCCCGCTTTTGAATGGACGCCTGAAGCTGATAGGTCTTTCAATGCCCTTAAAGAGTGCTTAGTGTCTGCGCCTGTTCTCGCTTGTCCGAATTATTCGTTACCTTTTGAGGTCCACACGGACGCAAGCAATTATGGCATTGGTGCGATGCTAACGCAGAATATAGATGGTAAGGAGCATCCCATAGCGTATATGAGTAGGTCTCTTAGTAAGCCCGAACAGAATTACAGTATCACTGAAAGGGAGGCTCTAGCTGTGTTGACTGCACTCGAACATTGGCGTTGCTATGTGGAAAATGGGCAGACGATCACCATTTACACTGATCACTCTGCGTTGAAATGGTTCATGTCGTTAGAAAACCCTACAGGTAGATTAGCTCGTTGGGGTGTAAGATTGTCTGCTTTTAATTTCGAAATCAAGCATAGGAAGGGAGTAGATAATGTCATTCCTGATGCTCTCTCTCGTGCCTTACCTCTTGCTGCCTTATCGCTTTCGAATTCCGTACTCAACACTGAGGACTCATGGTATAAAAAGATTTATAATGGTTGTTTGAACTCGCCAACTAAATTTCCTAATTTCATTATTAAAAATAATTCATTGTATCGCTTATCTAAAAATAAATGTCAATTAACTTCTGAGTTTGCGTGGAAAGAAGTTGTTCCCGAGGAGTTCCGTGAGAAGGTAATAATAGAAAATCATTCGGAACCAACAGCAGGACATCTTGGTATTTTTAAAACTTACAGGCGCTTATCTTTAAGCTATTACTGGCCTGGCATGTACCATGATGTCGTGAAAGCTGTGGGATCTTGTTCCACCTGCTTATCATATAAAGCCCAAAATCACACTACATTGGGTCATATGGGACGTCCAAAGCAGTGCTCAAGACCTTTCCAAATGATCTCAATTGATTTTGTCGGCCCACTTCCAGTTACCCGGAAACAAAATAGTTATATGCTCGTCGTCACTTGCTGTTTTTCAAAGTATTGTATGATTTTTCCGTTACGTCGCGCTACTTCAGATTCTGTTGTCAAAATTTTGGAAGACTCGGTGTTCTTAGTTCATGGCGTACCCCAAACAATTTTCTTGGATAATGGTACTCAATTTATTAGTTCTGTAACTAATACTTTATTTGAGAACTATAAGATCCCTAACATCTATTTTACTCCGAGGTATACGCCTCAAATCAATACGGTGGAGCGCTATAACAAAACAATAGTTACTTGTTTGGCCACATTTGTCGAAAAAGACCATCGCTCTTGGGACACTTTTATTCCCAAGGTGCAGTTCGCCATAAATAATTCTGTGAATGAAGCTACTGGTTTTACCCCTTCATTTTTGGTCTATGGTAGGGAATTGGTCCGATGTGGATCTCATTATACAGATATCGATTTGGGCGATGAAGTCTTATTCCTTCCGCGCGATATTTACGCTGAGAACCTGGGTTGCCTTTCGGTTGTTTTCGATGAAGTGCAGACATCGTTATGGCAGGCTCATGTTAAAAATACTAGTCATTATAATTTGCGTAGGAAACACTCGGAATTTAACGTCGGTGACTTGGTCTATAAGCGTACTTTTATGTTGAGTGACAAAGATAAATACTTCAGTAAAAAGTTAGCGCCAAAGTTTATTAAGTGCCGTATTATTGAAAAACGTTCTCCTCTAGTTTATGTACTGGAAGACGTATTGTCTGGTAAGAACATAGGAGCTTGGCACATTAAAGATTTTAAAACAGTAGGTAATAAAAATAATTAGGTAAAATTAAAATGCACGGGTAGTTACATCTCGCTTAGAAAATATCTTATCGTTGGCAAAAGTAATCAATGTGTCACTGTTGGTAACTTTTTTTATGAAAGAGTGCGTTAACAGCGTATAAAATCGCTGTTGTTGTGTTTATGGTTGAGAAGATTGTGATTGGTTTTATGGAAGGTGATGATTGTTTGAACTAGTTTGCATGTGCAGTGTTAACGATAGTCCGGAAATATAAGACGGTTTTAAATTAGGTTTAAAACCTTTCCGTGAAGCGGGGGGTAATGTAACGTTGTAAACGTACATGATAATTTGAATCAAGTTTATGAGACCTATTTCTATAAACTAATAATAAAGATAACTTACAATTTTTGATTTTATTACAACTTCACAATAAAACTTATAATTTTACTAAACACACTTACCTAATCTAACAATATTTACTTGAATTATTAAATAAAACCATAAACTAAAAGCTTATAAGTAACAAAATATTAATAACATGAAATATAAATACTTTAGAAAATCAAAGGAATATTTCATTTTAGCGCTCATTTAGTTTGCCGTCGCGTTTGACGTTTCGTCTGTAGAACCGATCACCTGTTCGTTCGCAAGCCATCCATTCATTCATTCGACGGCCGTTCGCTCGTTGCTCACTCACACCGGCCGACTGATTCCCTGACCGGCAACAGTCGTAGCTAGCTGCTCTTTACCTCAAATTTAAATAATCAATAAAGATTTATTTATTGGCAGCCTAACCTATTTAAATTAGTTATTAATATTATAATATTTCGTGCCTAGTCGGCCAAAATAGTGAAATTGTGGTTGGAAAACCCCAGATTGGGTAAGTGGTACCTACTTGTATTTCTTAACAATTATAGCAGTCAGTATTAGTTTCCTAGAAAAGTGTGATTTGTATTTAGCCACCTTTCTTTATTTTATTTTATTAGTGAATGTTAATTAGGAACCGTTAAATCATTTATATCTATTGCAATAACGTAATTTGCTTAGTCAAATAATTTCCATTTGGATCTACCCACTTTATGTATGAAAAAAAAATATATATTTTACGTTAGCTAATTTAAATTCTTGTTCATCTGATTATTTAATCTCCGTAACCGATTGCGAACACCACGGCACAACAGCTCATTACGGTACTATCCCAGTAGTTGCTGCCGTTGGTGATCGCACATTATTGGATGAGGGAATAACGCCTTTTGATGGCGCGTTCCAGGGTCCGAGGTCACTGCTACCTTTACCTGAAGGTCACCTTGGGCTGCGCTCCTGTTGCGCCCGACACCGTTCCCGTTGCGTTCCTGTCGCGTCCCTGCTGTGCTCCTGTCCCTCAACACGGGAAGTACCCGACTAGCAGGAAATCGAGTCAAGTCTACCTTATAAATTCTTTGGGCTTCACCCATGACCGCTCCCTCTCATCGGTATTTTATTTTAATATAAAAACATATCTTAACCCATCATTTGTTCGCGTTTCTTTTCCTATCCTTATCCCGGTAGATTTAGGGTGAAGGAGGTAAGAACGTGACAGTTTTTGACATTACAATTTAACAGCAATTAAGAAAATTAACAAATTGTCTATCAACTCATAATTTTATTTGGAAAATATGAGCTTCAAGCGCTGTCTCCTAGAGTTGCACACAAAAGACAGGTATAGATGTGCATTGTAGCTATGCTATATTGTACTTAGTAAGTACAACATAGCATAGCATATTATGTAGTTGTACTACTTACTACAAAATACTTTTACAAAATAGCACATAACGTGGATTACGTACTTTGAATAGAAATTGCTAAATAAATAGGTTAATAATATGGATTATTTATTCAGTAATTCTGAAATAATTACATTGTCCCGAAACGAAAAACAGACAAACTAGAGTTAGTCTGTTAAGTATAGAGTATCTACCAAATGATAAGAGATGGGAGCTTTTATTAAAATTTATAACTTAAACTTCTATCGATTAGGTTAAAAATAAAAATTTATTTGTTCGACAGAAATGATTAAAAATAAGCAATGATTAAACTGAAAAATGGAAAATGAAGTATTTAGAAAAAATCGACCCGTCTCACAACTAGCTCCGATGGGACTCGAACCCACGACCTTTCGCTTTCCGGGCGACTGCTTGTGGCGTTCTTACCTCCTTCACCCTAAATCTACCGGGATAAGGATAGGAAAAGAAACGCGAACAAATGATGAGTTAAGATATGTTTTTATATTAAAATAAAATACCGATGAGAGGGAGCGGCCATGGGTGAAGCCCAAAGAATTTATAAGGTAGACTTGACTCGATTTCCTGCTAGTCGGGTACTTCCCGTGTTGAGCGCCTCGGTGAGGGACAGGAGCACAGCAGGGACGCAACAGGAACGCAACAGGAACGGTGTCGGGCGCAACAGGAGCGCAGCCCAAGGTGACCTTCAGGTAAAGGTAGCAGTGACCTCGGACCCTGGAACGCGCCATCAAAAGGCGTTATTCCCTCATCCAATAATGTGCGATCACCAACGGCAGCAACTACTGGGATAGTACCGTAATGAGCTGTTGTGCCGTGGTGTTCGCAATCGGTTACGGAGATTAAATAATAAGATGAACAAGAATTTAAATTAGCTAACGTAAAATATTTTTTTTTCACACATAAAGTGGGTAGATCCAAATGGAAATTATTTGACTAAGCAAATACGTTATTGCAATAGATATAAATGATTTAACGGTTCCTAATTAACATTCACTAATAAAATAAAATAAAGAAAGGTGGCTAAATACAAATCACACTTTTCTAGGAAACTAATACTGACTGCTATAATTGTTAAGAAATACAAGTATGTACCACTTACCCAATCTGGGGTTTTCCAACCACAACTTCACTATTTTGGCCGACTAGGCACGAAATATTATAATATTAATAACTAATTTAAATAGGTTAGGCTGCCAATAATTATATCTTTATTCATTATTTAAATTTGAGGTAAAGAGCAGCTAGCTACGACTGTTGCCGGTCAGGGAATCAGTCGGCCGGTGTGAGTGAGCAACGAGCGAACGGCCGTCGAATGAATGAATGGATGGCTTGCGAACGAACAGGTGATCGGTTCTACAGACGAAACGTCAAACGCGACGGCAAACTAAATGAGCGCTAAAATGAAATATTCCTTTGATTTTCTAAAGTATTTATATTTCATGTTATTAATATTTTGTTACTTATAAGCTTTTAGTTTATGGTTTTATTTAATAATTCAAGTAAATATTGTTAGATTAGGTAAGTGTGTTTAGTAAAATTATAAGTTTTATTGTGAAGTTGTAATAAAATCAAAAATTGTAAGTTATCTTTATTATTAGTTTATAGAAATAGGTCTCATAAACTTGATTCAAATTATCATGTACGTTTACAACGTTACATGCTCTAACCACTGAGATACGGAGTTTTTTTTTTTTTTTCTATATACTTCATTTTCCATTTTTCTGTAATAAAAATTGCATTGTGAATGCAAATAACTAAAAATTAAAATAAAATGATTAAACTGTTCAAATAAAATAAAATTCCTTTATTTCAGACCATTTCTTTGCTTACTGACTATTTTAGTACAAAATCACAATATTAAAATTAAAATTGAAAAAGTAAATTAAAATAGGCTACTTATGTTAACATAAAGTTTCACCTAGCAAAATATGGAGAGACTAACTTCTCTCCACTCTCCTCAGAATGCCTTTGAAATAAGAAGCCAGATGCACTGCAGAAACGTGGAAGCGCCAACAAGGATTTAAAGATGTTACTGTATAACACACGCAGGGCATTGTAGGAAAGCTGGATAAAGTTTGGACACAGACTACTGGTATAAAAATTTTGACAATAGGCTTTAAATAAAGTAAAATTTACTTCTGCTGTACACCAAGCAAACCTGTGTCTCACCATGTTACCACTGACCAACAAAGCCCTGCATCCCTATCCATCTATATCAGAATAAATTGTCATACAGAGTTTCAGTTACTATATGCCCAAGGTATTTAAACTGACTTACACGGCCCAAAGGAATCCTGTTCAAAAGTAACAGGGGCACATTTTCAAGTCTCTTAATGTTACCCCTGAAGATCATGAATTCACTCTATTTCTCGTTGTACCTTAGGCCGTGCTTCCATATATAGTCCTCGCAGGAGCTTTTTGGGCCACCCAGCGATAGGCAGAGCAGCACAGCACCATGTCATCAGCATAACTGATATTATTCACACAGACATTATCTATATAACAACCATGTGTGCTGCTCAGCCCAGCGATGAGCTTGTCCATATATACATATATAAGAGCGAAGTCAGCCCATCCTGTCTAACACCACATAAACTCTTCAGAGCATGTATTTCCCCACTTTACCACATTTTTCTGATTACCATACCAATGTGCCAGTAGGTACATTTGCCAATGTTTTGTATAACCTCAGCCAACGAGAAACATCTTTAAGTTTTGTCCAAAGGTCCAAAGCTTATCATAACTTCATAACACACAAGATCAAATGCTTGGCTGAGGTCTTAAAACATGCATTTATAGGAAGGAGTTAGCTTTATAACATAATAAATAACAGAGAACTTTAACACAGCTCAATATCACTTGTAAAATAATATGTCAATCAAATGCACTTTCCGTAGACAATATCCACAAAAAAGTCGCTATTGATAATATCACACAACACAATTACTCCAAGGAGGATAATAAGTATTATCTAGCACTTCAGCACACTTCAGCCAGACAGAATGGTGGCTAGGCTAGGCTAGTGATTTGGTTTAATTTTTGTGTTTCGGATAAAAATCCTCAAAGCAGTAAAAACAAAATATATAACCGTACCTACATAAAATAAAACTTTCCTATTTTTGATTTACATAGTATCTTCATTACTTTAGTTAAATGCCTAATTTTTATCAAAAGTAGGTCAACAATTTATCTTTAAAGTTATGTAAATTCCGATAACGAAACAAGAAACGAAAATTTGAATTTCGCGGGTAAAATTCCATTACATGACTTCGAGAGAAAGGAACAGCGAAATAGCAATTTGTGTTTGTCTCTTTCGCTCCATCTTTTCGCTCTGCTTTTAAACTCTCTTCTGCTAAAGTTCAACGTTTTACAAGTGCTAGGGGTATATTTACTATAAATGAAGTTGATTACACTCAAAAGTAGCAAGTTATTTCACACAAGAGAAAATTAACTTGAGAAATTAAACTTTTCCATGAATCTTCCGATACCAAAATACTCGCCTGCTTCATTTGACATCACAAATTTTAAAGATTAGTTTTGACATAACGATATGAATCTGGGTTTCGAGTTTTTACTTTTTAATTTTTACAAAATACCGATTCTGGGCTTCAACTGTCAAAAATGTATAGAGAATTTTCTTCGTCATTCACTCTTTTTCTGACATATGGGTATGGGAAGAAATATGAAGTCCATGGAATTAGGCGGTACCGCCAAGTACAGCGGTGACACTCCGTGTACGTGAGAGTTCGAGCGCCGGTGACATTTAGCCGGCGCTAGGGTTGATACCGAAATGGAATATTATTATAGACTTATGCCAAAGAAGATTACACATAGGATGTTTGTTACTCAATGTAAACTTGTGTAAGAACATTTAGGTAATGAAAAACACGTTAAATTTTCAATTAACTTTTATTTATTAAATATCTTTACAAATGGAAAATAATAAAATTTCCGACAAAATAAAATATGAAATGAAATATGAAAAATTAACTCAACTAGCGACAATTTACGAATGACTAATATACCCATTCGAGTCGAAAATACTTTATTAGAATATGTTCAGGAATACGTAGGTATATCTCGGTAAAGAAGTATAATTTTCTTTATCTAGACATCAAGATAGTTCATCATAAGACGAACTAACAACACATGGAACAAGTTTTGGAGCAAAAAAGATATTTTAAAATCAAAACTTCCTACATTGTCTCACTTACGGCGGCCAAACCCGGATATATAATAACACATACAATAAAATACAGGTATGCCAGAGGTCTATGGAACGTAGTATACTGAACATAAAAAGAAAAGACAGAAAAATAAATATAGGCATAAGAAAATCTACAAATGTAATCGAGGCCTTAAAACATTGCAAAAAAAACTGAAATGGAGGTGGGCCGGCCACATAGCACGGATGGACAAAGAAAAATGGACACAAAGAGTAACTACTTGGACAGGACCAACTTATAAAAGGAAAAGAGGTAGACCAAGAGAAAGATGGCTTGATGAGATAGTAAAAGTAGTCGAAGGAGATTGGAATACAAAAGCAAAGAATAGAAAAATTTTGAGTGAAATACTGAATTTATATATATTTAATTATATAATATCTCTTACATATAATATATTTAAATCAATTCATATTATCAAATCTAATATTACATTGAAATATTATAAGTACCAATTTACTATAATAATGCAATCAAATCAATTATTTAAAATACTGATAATTTTGTTACTAAAATGACATGTAGTTTTTTTATTGAGGAATAATAAAAGCTATAATAATTAATATACGTAAAATAAGCTACTAACAGTGGGCACAGTTAATCCAAGTGTCCGAAAAAAATACTAAATCGTCCAAAGAAAATACCAAGTTAGCGACAAAAATACTGAGTGAGTGAATCAATAATCGCCCAAATAAAAATAAGTCCTCTTATTAATTATTTATTATCGACTGAATTTTAACAACTTTCGCATTTTTTGGCTTCCTAGTAGTTCCTATTTGTATGAAGATTGCGCCAGCCCTCGGCCAAGGCATTCACCCGACTGCCCGTTCCCCGCCCCGCGCGCCTCTCGCGGCCCCCGCTCACATCCAAACACCCACACATAGCCGCAAGCGATTTTACGTGCACACATGCTTAAGTGTCGTTTCTTTTCGCGTTAGTGTATATATTCTTTGGCCAAGTTCAGATTATGGGCTTCAAATGTCAAATAAAGCCCATATCCATATCCAGATTTTTTTTGGCGGTAGACCCCCGGTTCAGTTTAGCCCGGTAAAATACATGGGCTTCATTTGACATTTGAAGCCCATATTTTGTCCTTATATGGGCGTAATATGGGCTCCAAATGTCAAATGAAGCCCATGTTCAGCACGGGTAGCATGACGAACTCGAGAAAGGTTTTGTCTATATCGAAACGTCAAAAATGACATTTCATCGTAGACAAATCTATTGTTCAGCTGTCAATTATAGACTTTCGAGGTAGACAAAACTCTTCTCGGGTTCGTCATGCTACGCGTGCTGCTTAGCCGGTTCAGTTTAAGAAATATGGATATGGGTATGTGCTTCAACTGTCATTTGAATTCCTTATTTTGATAGATTTTTGCTGCTTTGTTCTATTGAACGTTGCTAGCTAGTTATCGTTATACCTGACGTCATAAAACAAGGAACTGATAGCGGCTATTTTCTTTATAAAATTGACCTAAAGTTCCCAAAAACGTATGAAGTTCATACCCATATAGTTACCCATTTATGTTGTTTCATCGAACACTGGCATGGCCCGCTAGTAGTAAAAAAACTAGATCAAAGTCAAATCGATCTGCCAATCAAATTAAGGTACTCAAAAAAATTGTCATTTGTCTATTGATTCAAAACTTGTGCACGAAATCTATATTAATCATTTATAAGTTTTTCTTGTATTCTAATCGATAAAAATGGCACAAGAAGACGATGAAGAGGTGAGTTTCTTCCTCTGCCGCCTCACAGTATCAACTTTGCCTATTGCTCCCGCTCCTGAGTCCCCCACCCGTCGGTGACCGCCGGCCGCGTACTTACTTTGTGCCCGTATGCCACACCTACAAATTAATACGTATAGGAGGTAGGTATTACATTTTTGCATGTAAGTAGATAAAAGCTCGTACAGACATAGAAAATTTATCAGCAGGTAGGTACTTACTGAAAAATTTACTATTTATAACATTCTTACATTGACAACTTACTCGCCTTTACTTTCATTCAATCCACATCGACTTACATCCACCACACTTACGTCAAGTTTTATTAATGCTGGCTGCATTAATAAAACTTGACATGTGAAATAAATATAAGTACCTACCTACCTAACGCACGAATTGTTTTTCAGTAATTTTCTTCTTTTTCTGTCTTTTACGTAACGTAAAGATTACTAAATAGTTTCTATTTAACAGATAGTTCACTCCGCTAAGTCATTTAAATAAATAGCAACTCTAACTATAACGCAATAAAGTAGAATTCAGCTTGTACGACGCAGGCAAATTACGAATGGCCACTCGTTGTCGTTGCATCTCTTTCTATCGCATATATTCCAGTTCTTTTGCGGACCTAGTTTCTATGGATTTACAACGCCGCCGGGGCGTTGCCGCCGCGTTTTCGAGCCGACACGGGGAGTGCAATAGGCCTACTGCTACACACAATGCCGATACCGGCGCGCGGCGCCGCCGCGCCGGAAATTCCGGCGCGTATTCGGACTCGCCGCACAAACGCACAAATTATATAGACTAGTCACAAACGGCTTGTTTGTCATATACATGAAGCTCGACTTAATACTGAGGTAACTGGAGAGTGCAGTACGAACAATTTTTTGAATACCACAAATAACACAGTGGCTGTCTTCCGTCTCACCTACACTTTAAAAAAATACGTATGATCATATGAGACAGCTGACAGCCACTACATACATAAATGTCAAATTTGCTGGCGACACTTTTTTATTCAGGGTGAGAGCTCCAGTTACCTCAGAGTATTAAGTCAAACTTCATGGTCATATATGTCATAGGCGTCATAGATACATAGTCGCTCAGCAAAAACCCGGCCGGCACTGTGTGTTCCGAAGTTCTGTGTGTTCGAGAATTCCGCAAGTAAACAATACTATCTATAGTTGAGTACCTACATACAAGCCTAATAAACATATTTCAGGATTTAGTATTCAACATCGAAGAGGTTCAAAAGATAGTACGAGACACTATTGAACTTTGCTTAGGAGGCAACACGTACAGCCATTCAAGAACGCCGCAATGGATCACCGTGATCACGGAGAAAGTACTGGCCCGACTGAACAAACTGAACAAGCCCTTCAAATATATCAGTCAGTATAAATAAAAGCTATTATATATTTTCTATGTTCACGTGTTTACAACACTGTAGTACTTACTTGTAGTAGTTGATAAGTTTGAAATGGGGGATTTTTCTGACAGCTATAAAGAAAAAAAAAGCTGATTTAAAGTGGCGACAGATGGCGCTCGCAAATAACGAAATGATCAAATCAAAAGTAATTTTAAAGACTAGAAGTTATGTCAAAAACACACACGCACGACGTTGCCAGGACTGCGTTCCGTCGTTTTGGTTGAAAAACAACCGGTTGTTTGGTTGCTGCACTCTGAGCCACAGAACGGGTGAAACCATAGTGAAACTACACTCTGACAGCTGTCAGAGTAAAATTTCACCGAGCCACGGAACGGCTAGAGCGCGCCCCGGAGTGCGCTCGAGTGCACTCGATCGAAGCGACGGAACGCACTCCAGGCTTGTCATGTCATGTCAGTCGAGCGCGGGGATTTTACACACTTTTTGATTGCTTATGCTTCAACTACAGTCGTCACAAAATAAGATGCCCGTTTTGACACATGCCAAAATGACGTGATTAGGCATGTAACCATACGAGTCTGTGATCGATTCTCGCGATTAATCGATTAAGGTTCTGAGTAACTAATCGATTATAGGGTTTGCTGTTGAGGTGACAGGTTGAGTTCACTATGGTTGTCTGTCGCTTAGCAACATACTTTGATATGGCAGCTTAACTTGTCTGTTGTTTTTATAGTGTCAATATATATTATTTCGATTCTCTTACAAAACTACTGTTTTTCTTTTATCTAATATCTACTTCACGTTCACTTTAATATGGTAGCAGAGTAAAACTTAAAGTTTAAGGTAGAGAACTACAAAAGTTTTTCCGAGATGGATAAGGCTATAGTGGAAGCCTCAAAGGTGCAAATAGTGCACCTAAACGGAAACAACTACAAGCACTGGAGATATAGAATTGAAACAGTATGCAGAGCAATTCCCGGAGCTGAACAAATTTTAGAAGGTAAAATGATCAAGCCCGGAGAACTAGCAGCGACTGCTGATGCAGCTGCAAAAGTTAAGTATGAGAACGATTTACTACAATTTATAAAGATAGATTGTACAGTATTGACTCTGATGACAACGAATATGACCGATGAGTTACTGGAGCAAGTCATGCGTTACAAAAGCGCAAAAGAGGTATGGGATGAACTAGAACGCCTATACAGTGGAAGTAGCGAAGACAAAAGTTATGATCTCTGTCTAAAATTCTTTGATTATAAAAAGGATCCTGAACATGACATTAGGAAGCACATATCTGCGTTGAAGAATATTTGGCACGAGCTGAATAGCCAAATCGAAGCAAATCTGCCCGAGATACTACTGATTTGCAAGATACTCGGAACTTTACCACAAGATTATTTTGCTTTCAAGTCGAGTTGGCTTTTAATAACAAAAAAGGATCGGACAGTGGAGAATCTGACATCGCAACTGAGCGCTTATGAAAAAGCTTTGACTGCTAAAGTTGAAACTGATAATACCGAAAACGTATTAACCGTCAAGACACAGAGGAAGAAGAAGAATACAGTTTTGAAATGTAATTATTGCGGACAAACTGGACATGTTGTGAGAAAATGCCAAAAATGGATGAACGATGGAAGACCTCCAAAGCCGTCAAACGCTAGTAGAAATCCAAATGTAAACTTGACTGTGTTAGCTATAGAAGATGGATTGCCAATGGATAAAGTTAACTGGTACGTTGACAACGGAGCGACAAGCCATGTTACTAACAGAGGTGACTTCTTCGAGAGCTTCGAGCACTTTAAAGGAACACATACGGTATCTGCGGCGAACGGAGAAACCATTGAAGCCATTGGTATAGGCAACATTAGAGCTGAAGCCATCGTTAATGGAAAAGTTGAGAAAATACTTTTGAAAAACGTTTGGTATGTCCCAAAGATTAGAAGAAACTTATTCTCAGTGCTAGCTGTGCATGATAACTTGATCACAAGTACGTTTGAGTCTACGCCTAAGCAATGTATAGTAAAAGTAAATGGAGAAGCAAAAGTGATTGGAGCTAGAACGATTAAAGGGGGACTATTCAAGCTGGAGTTGAAATGTGTCGCGCCTAAAAATCAAGAAGTCAATCAACTACTGACAAACCCTTTACAAGTCTATCATGAAAGGCTAGTACATCAAAACAAAAGACATGTTCGTCAAGTGATCGAAAAAGAACTAGGATTGAAAATGGATAACAAACAATCCGACATTTGTGAAGGCTGTGTTTATGGAAAGGCGCACAGGCATTCATTTGGAACAAGGGTTAGAGCCACTAAACCTGGACAACTAATCCATACAGATTTATGCGGACCATTTCCATATTCGATTTCGAAGTTACGATATTACATTCTGTTCAAGGACGACTTCACACGATATCGCCACATCTATTTTCTTCGACAAAAGTCTGAAGCAGGTTCAAAGCTAAAGATCTTCTTGAATGAAACTAGAACGGCAGGACATGTCATTAAAGAAATGTTAAGTGACAACGGAGGTGAGTTTGTTAGCGCGGAATTTAAAAATATTCTAACTGAAAACGGGATTAAGCAAAGATTCACTATGCCCCACACCCCAGAGCAAGCAGGCTGCGTAGAGCGTGAAAATCGGACGGTAGTAGAAGCCGCACGCGCCATCATGCATGCGCATGATAAAATTCCTGATGGTTTATGGGCAGAGATAGTAAATGCGACAGTCTACGTGTTGAATCGCACAGGGCCAACGAGTGTGCCAAGCAAGTCTCCACATGAGCTGTGGTACGCACAGAAGCCAGCGATCAAACACCTTAGAATCCTTGGTTGTACCTGCTATGCCCATGTTCCTAAAGCTAATCGCAAGAAACTGCACAAGAAAGCTCAAAAAGGGATACTTATTGGTTATGAAGGAGATGAAGGCTATAGGATCTGGGACCAAGAAGCATTCAAATTGATTAGATCCAGAGATGTGACTTTCCAAGAGATACCGCTACTGGGAAAATCAAGAGAGGATGTACCTAGACCGACAGAGCCGACGCCTGTTCTTCAAAAGAACGTCAATCATAATTTCCCAAGTTTTGAAAGTGAACATCAGATGAATGTTAATAGAGAGATTAGAGAACGACGTGCTTCAGAGGATGATATCGAAATAATTTCAAGACCTTCGTCATCAAGGGCATATATTGAAGCCAATGATGAAACGGTAGATGGTATGAATGTAGGAGATTTCGAACCCTTGCCCTTTGAAGAAGATAACGAAAACCTAGAAGAAGGAAACGAAAGCGACAATTCTGACGGAAACGTTGAAACAGAAGTAAATCGTAACGATAATTCTGATGAAAACGTCGAAAGAGAAGAAAATCGCATGGTTCTTAGAGATAGAGCAAATCTAAAGCCTCCTGTAAGGTTTAATGATTATATTATGGCTCTGGAAGCCAACAATTTATATGAGCCTCAAACCTATAAGCAGGCAATATCATGTAACGACAAAGAGAAATGGACAAAGGCTATCGAGAGCGAAATAAACTCGTTAAGAGATAACGAAACATGGGAACTAGTCGAATTACCAAAAGGTCGAAAAGCCATCCCATGCAAGTGGATTTTCAAAATAAAGACGAATCCCGATGGCTCGATTGATAAATATAAGGCTCGACTAGTCATAAAAGGATATTCGCAGAAGAAAGATATTGATTTCCATGAAACCTTTAGTCCAGTTGCTAGGAGCAGTACGATACGAACCGTCTTAAGTGTAGCTGCAAAGGAGAAACTGAAGCTATCACAATTCGATGTGTCTACAGCCTTCCTATATGGTACATTAGACGAGGAGATTTACATGAAACCGCCTGACGGTTATGCTGATGAGAGGTATGTCTTCAAATTAAAGAAAAGCTTGTATGGATTAAAGCAAGCTCCTCTCTGTTGGAACAGATGCATCACAGACTACATCGTAAAGACAGGATTCAAGCAAAGTTATTCAGATCCCTGTTTGTTTGTAAAAAGACAAGGAAAAGAAAAACTTATTCTAGCCCTGTATGTTGACGATGGGCTATTGGCATATACCAGTGAGAAAACGGCTAACTGTTTCCTGAATGAACTGAGAGCACATTTCAAGATAACAGTAAAACCCGCAAACTTTTTTTTAGGTATGGAGATAAAAAGATACTCTGATGGCTCCATTCTGCTGCATCAAAAAGCATACGTCACTCGCTTGTTGGAGAGGTTTGGTATGGACAAATGCAAGCCAGTGACAACACCAATTTTAAAGGCAAATAATGCTCAGGTTGAGGATGAAGTTACGGAAAAATTCCCTTACCGTGAAGCCGTTGGTGCCTTGTCTTATCTGATGACAAGCACAAGGCCTGATATTGCCTATGCAATAAGTGTTGCATCACGAAATTTAGAGAAACCAACAAAAGAGAACATCTTGAACGTAAAAAGAATAATGCGATACCTAAAAGGAACTATGGACGAAGGTATACGTTACAGGACAGATAATGTTCATAGTTTGGATTGTTATAGCGATGCAGATCATGGCGGTGATATGGAAACTGCGCGATCTACATCAGGCATTCTCTGTATATACGCTGGAGGTGCTATTTCCTGGTATAGCAAACGGCAGAGCACTGTTGCAATATCCTCGACAGAGGCAGAAATAGTAGCAGCTAGTGAAACTGCTAGAGAAACTATATGGCTACAAAGGATATTACAAGATCTAACTGGTGTTCACTGCCCTGCGACCTTAAGTATAGATAATGAAAGTGCAATAAAACTGGCGAAAAATCCAACAGAATTTCATCAGAAGACAAAGCACATCAGAATAAGATCTTTCTTTGTCAGGGAATGTATTCAAGATGGAAGTATGACAATTTGCCATGTGCCAGCAACCAGACAAATAGCTGACATGCTTACAAAACCGCTATATGGGCCCAGACTTGAAATACTAAAGAAGATGGCTGGCATTATCATCATCAACAGGGGTGGATGTTGAGGTGACAGGTTGAGTTCACTATGGTTGTCTGTCGCTTAGCAACATACTTTGATATGGCAGCTTAACTTGTCTGTTGTTTTTATAGTGTCAATATATATTATTTCGATTCTCTTACAAAACTACTGTTTTTCTTTTATCTAATATCTACTTCACGTTCACTTTAATATTTGCAACTTATGTGGATTAAGACTAAAGTTATATTTATAAAATGTTAAACTTACTATAAGTATAGGTACTTACTTATACTTTTAATAAACATATTATTAAAGTATAAATTGACCTTTTATGTTATATAAACTTGAATCGAATCCACTTAAATTGCATAATTTATATAAGAGCGAACGCGCACTTGTGATTTTTAATCGGGCGATAGTTTGGTCGTTCTCGAATTCAGTATAGAGTTATATGGCAGTGGCAATCGTCAGTGCGCTTAAACTATCGACCGATCAAACTATCGAAAATTACTGGCCGATAGTTGTACGATGAAACTATCGCACAACTATCGGCCGGGCGGTAATGTGCATGAAGGGCTATGTGAGCGCGCGCACAGCATTCAACTAAACTATCGCACAACTATCGGTAGACTGCGCATTCAGTATCGGACTATCGAAAATGACTGGCCAATAATAGTTACTACAACTATAGTTACAGTTATACAACTATCGGCCTGTGCATGAAGGACTATGTGAGCGCGCGCCCGGATTCAACTAAACTATCGACCAACTATCGGTCGACTAAAAATCACAAGTGCTCGCAGGTTCTCAAAACCAAACTATCGGCCGACAGTTTGATCACGATCGTCTTACGATTCCGACTAAACTATCGATCGACTAAAAATCACAAGTGCGTGTTGGCTCTAAAAGTGCAAGTATTTTAACTACAGCTCACAGCATAGACATGGTCATAGAGTAGCTACATTACTTATTATAGCGGCCTGTAGACGTTGGCCCAACCATTGGCCAATACGTCGTATATTAACACTTTTGAAAGAACCTTTTTAAACGTCTTGTTCGTTCAAAAGTGTCAATGTACGATGTATTGGCCAGTGGTTGGACCAACGTGTACGTACAGGCCGCTTATGGTGAACGCACGCTTGTCCGATGCGAACGCTTCGAACAAGCCAAACGAAACGTGTTTTAAGAAATCTCTGGAAAGGTGAACGTGACGATTCGACATGGTGGGGTGTGCAAGGTTGTCTAGGTTGTATTTAAAGTTTTTTTTTTTCATTCGGTTCATTCGAAACGTTCTCGCTTGGATAAGTGTGCGTTTGCCTAGAAACCGTTTTATCGAAATCATTGTTGCCAATTCATAATTTCACTAATGCTTTAAGCGCCAATCTAGTTTTCACACAAAAAAGATCAATTTTACAAATTAATCTATTAAAGTGGCTATTACGATTATTTCGATAAAATTGAATGAAGCTGGAGAAATCCTGCACACAATATAGTAACATATTATTTTCATACGCCTTTGATAAGTAATCAGCATATATTTGATTTTTTGGTTTTCGTAACAAGTTACATGCTAGGGTCATTACCATGTGTCAAAACGGGCATCTTAATTTGTGACGACTAGTAGATTTTAGTTGCGTTCTCACTGATATTTTTGTTATTTCGTTGTTATTTTACTGTTTTAATATAAGACAGTGCTACCTACTTGCTACCTACGAATTTGAAAACAAATCAAAATGTTATCAACTCGTCATTTTAGTTTATTTCTGGTCACACTGACTTCGCTATTTGTCAGCGCCATCTCGTTTCATTATTAGAACTATTTTTTTTCTTTATTTTCTGTCCCTCAAAAATCCTTCATTGTCTTTTTTATTTATGGCAGTATCACACATTAAGTACATATTAGTGTAGTACCGTGTATTAGTATTAGTGGATAGTTTCTGTCCGGCCGGTAACTGTCCGCAACAACCAGCAGACACACGCTGTCTGCGCATTAGCCGTCAGTTCAAAATCTTATGCCCCAGTACACGATGGCCGATCATGGTCGGCGACCATGACCAATACATCGTACATTGACACTTTTGAACGAACAAGTTTAAAAAGGTTCTTTCAAAAGTGTCAATGTACGATGTATTGGTCATGGTCGCCGACCATGATCGGCCATCGTGTACTGGGGGCATCAAAGGGAACTGTGAGTGTGTGGCCGATTGCGGCCAACTCTGTTGCCTACAGGGGGACTGATCGTCTGTGGGGCCCTTTAGTTAGGCAAAGGTTGGGCGCAAAGCAACGGGAGGCGGCGCGGCGCGTAGATATCTTCCATTCATTTATTCAATTATTTTAATTTCACTATCGTACACAGAGATGGGCAAATGCCCGGTTAAAACCCGGCATTTTGAAAATGCCCAGGTTAAAACCCATTTATGCCCATTTCTGCCCGAAAAGTTGGGCGGAAACTGTATAATAAATCAGTAATAACAGTGTACCAATATTATGAAATGTTACATGATTTACAAACTCATTACTTAAATAATGCAAAGTAATATTAGAGTACGTACATATTTGTTAATTTTTAACCCCCGACGCAGCGCAAAGAGGGGTATTATAATTTTGAGGCCTATGTCTGTCTGTCTGTACTGTACGTATATTCGTAGTGCCTAAACGGATCAGGCGATTTTATTGCGGTTTTTTAATTGAAAGCTATATTAATCGAGATGGTTATTAGCCACGTTTAAAGAAAATCCATCTGGACATTTATGGAGATGGTCAACTGCCTGCCGAAACGGAAAAAGATACAGACATGGTGCTTTGACTTAAATAATGTAAGTACACCCTGGGCAAATTTTGGTGCAATAAAAAAAAACAAAATGGCCGCCAGAAATTAAGTTGCTCGATTTGGCTGAAATTAGCGATTTCAATGTGGTTTTTTTTTTTTAATTTTATGTGTATAATTTAAAAAGTATGATATATAAATAAAATTAAATACTTAAATAAAAACCCCCGACACAAAAAAACCTCAAAAAAAGTCAGAAAATATATGTTCTCTCGGTCGGGGCACAAAATGAGAGAGAGATTATAAACAACTAGCTGTTGTCCGCGGCTTCACCTGCGTGGTCAAAGAGAATTAATAATATCAATGCCTTAAAAAATACATGGCACATGTCTGGTGCAAGGATATAAAACTAACAATTCAAAAATAAAAAAAAAATACCAAGTGGAACCCTCGCTAACGCTTGCCGTATACAAAGTGTACGTAGGTATACTGACATTATAGGCCTAATCAGACGAGGGACTTTTGTCCGCCGACATATCCTAAAAGTGGAAACATTTGCTGCGAATGCAACGTAAACAACGAAAATTGTTCTGCCCATTATGCTCCTGTCACCTTGCTAGATCTTTACGAATCAAATAAACGTCGTATGCATTGAGTTCGTGGCGAAAATTACCACTTTTTAAGTTAGTCCAGCGGACAAAAGTCCGTCGTCTGATTAGGCCTTTAGTATGGATTTTATTTTTAAGTAAGTACAATAATTATTGAGTTCAAATCATGTTCACACCACTGTGGTGTGGGGAATGGCGCAACGGTTAAAGGAAGACTGATGTTGTGTCTTCCTTCCGGGATAGGTGTTGTTAGCCCGGAGACAACTGTCCGCTGGTTTTTATGTCGGAGTTCGTATATAAGCGAACTTGGTGAATGAACTTCTTAAGCGCGATGAAGTTCTTCACTTTGAAGCTCCGTGCCATGTTGATTATGTGCGCGTCGTTTAGATGTCGCCACAACACATAATTATGTATGAATTGATGCAAATCTGCATTTTAAGCATTAAGTAAGTAGTGTATCATAGTGGAAGGGGGTCTTTCCGAGGTAAAAAGAAACCTGGATCATTTTCCACCTTTCTACCACCTCAAAAAGTAGCGCAAAAATCCGCAGCACCGTTTCCATAGTAAAAGACCAGTCACTACTGGCAAGACACACTGGTCAAAGACTTTCGTCTTAAGACATTGAGGTATTTCGGACGCAACTATATGCCGGAGCTTCCCAAACGCTGCCCTTCCAAGCTGGATTTGACGGACGAGAGATCTCTTTCTCAAAGTTGGACTTACATAACTGGACCGTCTGTCCCAGGTAAACATAGTGGTCAAAAACTTCGAGTGTAATGTTCCCAACATTAACTGGAGCAGGTGCAGGATAAGGGGTATTAACCAATCCAAATGTAACCAGAACCATCGGCTTGTTTTCCAAAGTACCATATATTGCTGAACAGCCATCCTGTGATAGAATAGACCATTGCGAAAGTCACATAACTTCAGCGATCGCAGACCAAGCACGCTACCCTATTGCTCTATTTACCAAAAACGTGAAAGTCAGATCAGTGGTTTACGCATGAGAAGGTAACGATAAGGGTCTTTTTTCATAGCAATTTCCATACTCCTAAGTTCAGAAATGATGAAGTTTCCATATACTCAGTTTTTTAACTTTGCCTACGCAGATCATCTTTAATCCTGAGCAGTATCCTACATACCAATATTTATATTTCTAATTCTAAAAATGAGGAAATTCCTTATAAACTTGAAACCCTCCCTTTGTACCCCATTATGGGGTAGTTTTTTAACTTCGCCTACGCAGATCATTAATTTTAATTCCGTGATGAGTGTCACCTTTCGATTTTATATAGATGGGTAGAGTATGATATTATACTTATAAGTGCATACTCCATTTTATTATTATAACATTTTAATATTAGCCTGTTAAAATAACAAAAATGTACAATTTTCTAATATTTTAACAGGCTAATATTATTTGCCTTTTGATAATATTCATGTGCATTATAACTAAAATAATTAAAATACTTACACAGGTAAAAATACTTTAAAACATTGTTTACGCCCACAAAATGGGCAGTAATGGGCATTAACCCGGCGTTTTGGGTTTTTACCGAGTTAAAACCTGGGCAGGCTGAATGGGTTAAAACACAGTGCCCATCTCTAATCGTACACGGTACATAGTTGATTCCATTCTAATCCTTCGTTTTTCTCTGTAGTCGCAATTTGAATTGAAGCACCTGCTTCGAATTCGATGAGTAGGGTAGGTAACTAATGCAGCAAGTGCCAAGTTGGGCGCCAAAAGTCGCTCAACATTGTACAATTACGATATTAAATCTCAGTCGAGACGTGTCGTTGTAGTTTTATCACAGATTACTAAATAGTTACTATGTAACAGATAGTTCACTCCGCTAAGTCATTTAAATAAATAGCAACTCTAACTATAACGCAATAAAGTAGAATTCAGCTTGTACGGCGCAGGCAAATTACGAACGGCCACTCGTTGTCGTTGCATCTCTTTCTATCGCATATATTCTAGCTCTTTTGCGGACCTAATTTCTATGGATTTACAACGCCCGGCGGGGCGGGGCGTTGCAGCCGCGTTTTCGAGCCGACACGGGGAGTGAAATAGGCCTGGTTTTATACTAAAATACAAAAGAAGTCAGTGTTATGTTTTAACAGTTATTAGATGTAAATATTATGTACTTATTTAAAATAGATGGCTTTTAATTTCGTCTACGTTTTTGAAGTTCTCTTCCCTTCCCACGATTCAATTCCGTTCTCGTACCTACCGTTTCTAGTAGGTACGCTTTTCATACTTACTAAACTAGGTTACGTATAACTTTTACTCATAACATAGTTTCCGCGCTGATTTGTTAATTATTCGCAGTGCGGATCACAATTACCCAGAAAAATGGTTCGGGTCTTCACACAGCCGCCGCGTACTACTGGGACACCGCCACCGACAGCACGTGTACTGTTCGTTGGGAAAATAAGTTTATGTATTGCATTGTCAATGTATGGGGCCTCGCTTTACAAATATAGAGTTATGTCTTAGAGATTCGTAGTTTTATTTACGTTATGTATGAACAATATGCACACTTGAAAACCTAAAATACACTATTTATTTAACTGCTACAGTTTTTCTGCTTAATTAGCAGTTACCTACTACTTACTTTTAAGTACATGCAAAAATGAAACAGCGTCTAAAGCACATTTTAGTAGTTTTATTTTTGGTAAAATTTACCACAATACAAAATAATGATAGAAATAAATAAAGTAATAAACTGTATAGACAGGTCATAGAACTATGCATTGTAAAATTGGTGCTTTTAAAGCAATTTAAATATAATTTATAATAACATTAAGCAAAATGGCATTGTGTACATTAAAATAAAAGCATTTCAAAAATAGAAAATAATATCAAGAGCAGATGTTTACATTTACTTATCATAAACTCAAATTGATTCATCACTTTGTGATTTTGGTCTTTTAATAATGATGTACATAGGACTAACAAAATGCACACTCGCACATAATTTTAAAGCACATTATTCCAACGCCACAATGTCGTCAAACAATTCATTGTTACAAACAATCTGATTCAAACTATTTTATAATTGATTGTATAATTTGCATTGTAATTAATTGTAACATTTCCAAATACAATACATAAGAAAAAGGAGTAGGAAAACATTGTTAAATTTATTTGTAAAAAAACTAATTTTATTAGAAATATAATATGTTAATCATAATTTATAATGATGAAATTCATCTGTACTTGGTAATTATTATCGCAACTCGATGTAAATTATAACATTTTAGCAAATGTAAACAATTAACAATCGCAATTTAAGAATATAAATCTACATTTATAACACTGTATACACATCATAGTATTAACATGGTGAGAATGTTGAGACTAGTTTCGTAATAGATATTGTACTATGACGAGCATTCAGCTATCATTTAATTTAAAATATTAAATTAATTTCAATTTTCAAACCATTCGAAATTGTATCTGTGACTTAAAATAATATAAAATAAAAACAGATTTTTTTATTGACGACAGAGCTTACAAATCCGACTTGTAAAAAATGTCTTATACAAAATACCTTTACATTCAGCTAATAAACGAATAGAGCTTTGAAAAAACAATTAATGTAGAAGTACCTAGATTAGGTACTTCTACATTAAAAAAATTACGGGAACGGAAACCTTGATGCACATCGATGTCACATACAAATTTTGAAAAGTACTATTTATACTATATTCAGACATTCCACACTACTTCAACCGGCTCTATTGAGTTTATCTATAAAATACTTGGGGACAAATAATAGGTCTTTACCTATGAAATTGCCGTTTTCTATGGGGATATTGTAGGAAGTTGGAATTAGCATACAAAGATATTTGGGGATTTCTTGGACATGTGAACTCCGAATTCAACGAAACTTTCGAGATATGTTCAGACAAAATTAATCTAACTATTGCCTATAATCTCATTTAATAAACTGTCTTAGAATATAAAAAAAAACTGTTCAAAGCTGTCAAATTGACGACAAACAAAGAGCGGTACTTTGAAGCAGTTATAAAAATTTTAGACGCGTGTTTAATTATTCTTTTCTTAGATGTTTAACATGACGACATACTCTATTTTCGAAACTGACTATTAATTTTGATATATTGATATTAATTAAAAAATTAGAGACCAATAAACATGTGAGAAAAAGACGGCAATTTCATATGTAAGACCTATTATTATTTAACTTAATACTGCTCATTAGATGCAGTAAACGACTTATCGTATTTTATCCTATGGCATCAGACCCATTGGTCTAGATTTTTCTATTGTCTCTGCATCTAAATAATCATAACTAAGATTGTGAAGAACTTAAAGCACAATTTCCATTAGCAAAAAATATCAACGGATTTATGTGATGACTATAAATTGTGATGTGTGTCTACAGGATTCAGTCTATAAATGCTTAGAACGAAATGCCTAAAAATAAAGTTCAGCTTGCCAATATTTTTAGTTTTTCATTTGAACAGAAATCTTTTATTCCATTTTTAAGACTGTGCTGTTATGTTAAAGCTAACAAATGTGCATTTCTTTTAAAAACCGTGCATTAGCTGGGAGCAGTGAACAAAATCTCGCCGCGCCCTATTTTCGAACAGCGACAACAGTTTCCTCAACTCCCTACCACTCGTACGAATATCTTATTATTTACAACATGATCTATAAAATACAACCTACCATTATGACTACAATAAAACGAATTGTCGCTTAACGTCGTTATTATGACAGATAATTCCTCTTATTTACAATTTACTATACAATACTTGTTAAAATTACTAAAAAGTAACATTGTACTTGTAACTTCGCTACCCTTTTGTAATGTACTAATTTCATTGTTATTATTTCTAAATTTATCTTTAAATATTATGTACATTTACAATGCTATGTTAGTCGAGACTTAGATGATCACAAGTAAAGAGAAATAAGAACGAAATGAGGAACAAATATACATTACCTATGCACTAACCATCTCATACCCAAACCCGGGGCTAACACATATCACATGAAAATTAAGTGTATGACAACACTTAAGCCGTTCGCGAACCATTTAATCTAGTAGTTACAAAATTTATAAACTTATCACAAAATAAGAATTCAATACAACTAAGTTCGAACTATACAATCCATCAATTTAAACAAACACTGGGCAGATTCAAGAAAGAGATCATAACAAGATTCAAACTTCATTTGTCCAATTCACAGCAGTGGTACTAAAACAAGATGTAAGGTGGGTATAATGCGATATGTGAATTTGACTTATTGTCTTAAATACATAAATATGTACACCTAAAATTGTCGTCGACCCAGTATTTCCATTTCTTACAAACATTTCCCAATTCCAAATTTATAGAATTCTCAGGAGATCCATCATTTTCCAACTTTTCTATCCAATAACACTTCATTCCCATTACCGCTGGCTGGTGTGCAGTCGGGAGCACTGTCCTCTTAAATGATGTAAAATAAACTACTAGCCTGGTGTAATGAGAACAACGGTTTATACAGAAACTCTTATTAGATTTTCTAAATAAACGTCTCATCAATGTACTTCTATAAATTATGCTACAGTAAAAAGCATTAAATTTTACTTGACCTATGATAAATATTTTAATTAAGTGATGTTGACACGTCATAGTTCTTTTGTTCTTAATAATTGACACTGAATCCACTCACGGGTGCTTCAGTTGAGGTACTTGCGGCACTTCTTGGCGCCGCAGGTGCAGGGGATCTTGATCTCTTCGAATGGGAACTTATAATCGTAGGTGAGCTCCTCGCCGATGGTGATGCGGCGGAGCGCGAAGATCAGAATATGCTTGTGGCCGTGAATGTCCACGACGCGCGAGTAACAGTTGGGCTGACGAAAGAAATTTGAATTATTGTTTTCGTCCAACAGTTCCTCTTTATATTTATCAAGAAATAGAAAAATACGATATCGGTAACGGAGTATCAAGATTAATTTTAATTAATAAATCGTTAGGTAAGCGTTTAGGTCAATCAATACCCATAAAAAAGAATAAGTAGCTGTAAATCTTATCTACGAGAGTTCATAGTCCTATTACAGTACAGCTCATTTTCGTGCAAATGAAAAGGTTGTTTCTTAACAAGAAATAGGAAGGGTCTAATTTTCTAGCATAAGCTGCAAAAAAAATTCTAATGCTGATTTTCTTAAGTTTTATTCCAATAGCTTATAGAACTTTTTGCTATGCACGAACAAGCTCTCATAGGACCCATGCTACATTGAACAAAGTTACAAGTAGTGCGACGCGCTACTTTTCGCCCGCTACGCGCCGCTGCTCTTTCAGGAGGAATTTACCCTAAATATGTGTGCTAAAGGCTTCGATCAACAATAGGCTAAAGGATCCTCGGCTTAATTTAAATAATGTGAAGTCAAGAAAAGATTTTTGCTGTAAATAGCTACAGCACTAGCAACAGTATGTTGCGTGCGACGCACTCACGTCTCGTCTCGTCGTGTATCGAAGAAAAGCAGGATTTGCGAAAAGTAAGTGTCGACCCACACGAACCACAACCACACCACATCTCGGCGACAAAATGTGGTTACGTGTGAATTGTGTCGATGCAACTTTGTGCAGTTGCGTCAAAGAATATATACACTTACGTTCCGTTGTGGTTGTGCGACGAAAAAAGGGTTGCGTTGAGGCCGGTATCACTCACGCGGTCGATAACGACTGCAAAATATGGTACGTGTGAATTGTACTATTCATTTCCAATATAAAATGCGCCCCGCCCACGTGTTGTGGTTGTGGTTCGTGTGAGTTGGTCCTAAATGTGAAACATCGACGCGCAAGCCGTCACAACTACGTCAAGACCAAGTATGGAAAACATAAATCACGTGCCTAAAAAAAAGTTTCAACAAGTAACAGTTGGGCCGCAGGCCTCGAGCACAAACCAGACACGTACCTCGGAGGAAGTACTTTCCTTTTCGCTGAATATATGGCGAAGCATGCAGCCTTTACAAGTTTCGATCAGACTTGCCCAAAAACCACAGAATAAATAATAGGTAGTTCAAGGACAGAAGCTGCATTCCGCGAATCCATTTAAACAAATAGCAACTCTAACTCCAACACGATAAAGTAAAATTCAGCTTGTATGACTCTAATTATGAACGGCTAGTCGTTGCATCTCTTTCTATCGCATATATTCTATCGCGCTCGGGCGGGCGTACGGCGGGCGGCCCTCTGTAAATTGTATCCCGAGATATACGCGTAGCGGTAGGCACTTAACTCGCGTCCTTGAGCGAGTGACGGACGCCTGCTAAAACTAAAAAAAAAGAAGTTGGAAAGAAGTGTAGCTTAGCAAACTCACGTCACAGGAATGGTTGATGAACCTCGCCGCGTTGCCCTTGAGCGTGGCGTCCACCACCAGGTTGTCGTCGATACGGAACATGTAGCAGCCGCCGACGCCGCGCCGGCCGCTCATCGCTTCGTATCGCTTCTCGCGCTGGTCGGCTAGTACTGCGCGAATCACTTCGCCGGCGTATTCGATTACCATGTCACCTAGGGTAGGAAGTTTTGCTTGGTTTATACTATGTAATCATAATTGGGTATTTGACTGTTGTTGAAATGTAGATATTTAATTATTACATTCAGAAATATAACATTATTGAATAACGAATGTGAAAAAAAATATCAATCTGTATTATAACAAGCGAATTATGAGCTATCTCTCCCTAAAACGAAATTTTCTATGGCGAGAGTATGGCGCTATAGATTCAAGATTCAAATTTGTTTATTCAATTTAGATTGTTATTTACAATACTTGTGAACGTCATAGAAGCTACGCCATCGGTTCGAAAACCCTACAGCGGGAGGCCTTGGAGAAGAACCGGCAAGAAACTCCAAGGGTTGTTTTTTTCTCCCTGTTTTATTTCATACAGAGTCGTCAAATTGAAAAATGACCTTAACATGGTATGACTAAGATCAGTTTCCATCACAATTACACAATGGGTTATGATAAATACAGTTAAGTATAGGCGAATTAATGATCATAGCGGTGAACAATTTTCAGTTACTTAGGAATTCTACTTAAAGCTTTAATATTAGTTAAAAACAAAAGACAATTCTACTATATACTGCAAGCTGCGCCAAACATGTTTCAAATGTAATTCTTAATAAAATGAATAAAAACAAAAGAAAACACATTTTAAGGCAAGCAGATAAGAGCAGACCCATTCCCACTGGCAGCACCCGTTCACGAGCATGACGCATGAAGCAGCCATCGCTTCGCTCAACCATATTTTAGGGAACGTAACGACCCGCCTCACACGCCACCACCGTAGAAATGTTTTAGTGAGCATGACATACTCAAACTGCCTACCTTAAATGACCGAATTAAAAGCTTAACTAATATAAACGCTAATAATATAAAATATAGGACACGACTCACAATATCATACTAGGAACATTTGTTACGAGTGTTACGACCAAGGTGTTTTGTCGTTCAAATAATCATTTACAGTGTAATAGCCTTTTTTGAGGAGGCCACTCTTTATATGATTCTTAAACTCTAGATATGGTAAATCCAAAATATCACTTGGGATTTTGTTATATATGTGTATACCTTGACCAACGAAAGATCCGTGCACCTTTTCTAAACGGTACCGAGGCATTACGAGCTTGTTTCTATTTCTAGTATTACGATTGTGTAAATCACCATGTTTGGTATACAAGTTAATATTGCGACGTACAAAAAGAATGCAATTTAATATAAATTGAGATGCAGCTGTCAGTATACCTATTTCCTTGAACTTGTCTCTAAGCGAAGTTTTGGAGCCTAGTTTATAGATGGCCCTGATTGCTCGTTTTTGCAAGATGAATATAGCATTAATGCCAGCCGCTAATCCCCACAAAAGAATGCCATATGACATGATGCTATGGAAATAACCAAAGTAAACAGTTCTAGCAGTATCAACATCTGTTAGCTGTCGTACTTTTCTAATAGCGTAGGAAGCAGAACTAAGCTTACCAGCTAATGTTGCGATATGCGCATGCCATTGAAGTTTCGAGTCTAAAGTTACACCCAGAAAGATCGTTGATTGTACTAAATCCAGTTTTTCGTTGTTGATTACAATTTCTACAGGTACAGTCTGTACATTTGGCAGAGAAAAAAAATATAGAAATGTGACGTCACATTTCTTTAGCGCTCTTCTTGTCTAATTAGAAAGTTTGATGCTCTATATCGCTGAAATATGCAAGATATTTGAAAATAAATTCCTATGTTGTGTTGCTACTAATTCAATAAATATTTTAAGTCAATAAAAAAATTCAGTCAAATACCCAATTGAAGCCTAGGTCAGATACTTGGTTGTTCAGTCACCGAAAAATGGTAATGTTTTAAGACACCATCACATACATTGTTCAAATACCAAACTTTAGTAACTTGAGCACTAGTGTTATGGAAATTGGAAACAACGACGGCTATTATCACCGTGGAAATATTAAAGAGCTGTATTTGATTGAATCAGGCGTCACTTGGCGGAAGTCCCCACCTATTGTGAGAAAATATTCAAAAACCCACCGGGAATCGAACCCGGTTTTATTTGAGAGTTTGCACAGAATACAAGAACGAGGTTAGATGAGGAGCATGTCACGCATTTTGTACTAAATGAAGAGTGCAATCGAAGACAAGCTGGTTAATTCAAAAAGCTTATATATATGTAGGGTTGTTTTGAGCAAAGGGTTACCTACGAGCGCCCCACCCACTTACGTTGACGTTATTCTTGCGTTCTGTGATTGCTTATGTTGAATTCTTGATATTAATATAATGTAGACAATCTTACCTTCTTCAATATCACGTTTGCAGAATAAACCACGTCCGTGAATGTGTGATCTATAAACACCGACGGAAACCTTGGAAGTTTCTTTCAGTTGCCTAAACCTCATTGCCGGCGGGAGGGTAGCTAAACGCCTGTAAATAAGTTATCTTTTTTGATACTGCCAACAAAAAGTCCAAGATTTGATCAAATTTAAAACTAAAATTACCTTGATATAGAGCTCTCTCCTTCTTGTCCTCCAAATGGTGGTGGCTCTTCTCGGAATGGCGATGCCATCCAACTAAACATATCATGATTCGGTTTTCTCGCAATAGGGCCTGTGCGTGCGCTGCCCCATGGACTTTCTTTGAATCCCTCGCTCAAGTCGAGATCGTTATCCCAACTGTTTAATTGACGTCCCTGTCGGATCTTATACTTTGTGCAGCGACTTGCCTAAAATATTAAATAAAAGTTATAGAGCAAATATTTTTGACACATAAGTAGAGGAAATCAGGATCTTCAATTTTTATCTTACCCCTGGTAGCTGCTCTATGAGGTATCTGAGCGCGTTGTTGTTGAGTCCAAGTAAGTGTGCTCCAGACGGACTAGATGGTAGGTTGTAGTTAATTAGCGGAAGCCCATTTTGCTTTCTGGCATTTTGCACAGTTTCTACCACTTTAGCCCAAAGATCAGTCAATGATGGTGAAGAGTAGTTGAAACCATCTTCCGACGTTACTTCATAGATTAATTTCGGTCCATCATCTTTTGATGGGTCAGGCGTTTGTTTAGGCGGAGTAGCCTTATTTTCCTGGCCCTTCAGAGCTTTGCTTTGCTTCTTAGCCGATATTGATTCAATTTCTGACTTTTTATCATTGAAAGGTCTTTTCATGACATTAGTGGGGGCAGTAGATATTTTTGGTGGAGCTGAATTTCTATTTGAATCCTTTTCAATTAATGGTTTTGGAGGCAACTCAGTCATATCAGCGTCTAAGCTCGGCAAGGATTCCATTTTATTGACTGGTTCCATGGATGTACTTATATGCGCTGTTTCTATTTCAATGGGTGCCGAGCTGGTGTTGGCCTGATGCATTTCTGTTGACAACTGTATGGCTCGAGAAATAACTTGTTCTTCCTTCTTTCTTTTAGCTTGTTCCAATTCCATCATACGCTTCGACTCCTCTATTGCCTTTTCTAAGTCACTATCAATGATAGTTTCGTCTTTGATGTTTAAGTCTGGCATGTCGTGGCTCACTGGTCTTTGTTTCGACACTGTTGGAGCTTTAGTTGCACACTTTGATTTTTGTCCATCTCTGTGTAATGGTAATACTCTGTTCATTGGTCTCATTGACATGGGATTCACAACATTTGTTGGTATGCCAGACTGCTGAGTTGGTGGAGCTTTCGGCAGTGTTATGCTAGTACTGTTTTGTGTTGGCAAGTTGATAGTATTATTCTGAGCAGGTATGCATATCATATTTCCAGAAGCATTGCTTTGATTTTGTAACAGGGTATTGCTAGTTTGAATTGGGAAGTTAATATCTGTTGTAGCCTTCGAGGCAATTTTGGGATCAACTAGGTTGTTTTGCACTGTAATGTTTACCGTGTTATTGCTTGAATTCACATTGATATTCATTGGGGCACTGTTTGGTATGGCTTGGAAAGGCACATTTATCATAGTGCTGCTATTTTCGCTCTTTTGTTGGAATGTCAGAGGCTCTGCAGTAATACCAGTAACATTGCTGTTATTATTGTTCGTAACTACACGAATGTTGTGTTGTTGCGGTACATGCTGGTTTATGTTATTTTCTATATTGGAGTTATTTATTCGGTTCCGTTCAGGAAGATTGATGATTCTATTATTTTGTGAATTCATTTGCATATAACCAATCTGGTCGCTCACTGAAATGCTATGGTTTGGTTTATCATTGTTGACGATATTTACTTTAGCACAATCATTGTTGCCTATATTAGGCATGGATATGTTGCTGCTCGGCGGTGGTCCCATAATATTCTTGCCTCTCATTGGTTCTTGCGGAAACTTAGGTGACTCGTTCACTGCGATGTTATTTCTATTTATCTGTGTTTCTAGATTGCTCATTTGGGCTTGAGTTCCGTTATTAGTTGGCAAATTACAACTACTTATGTTAATTTGAGAATTTGTGGGAACTTGGTTGTTCAGCATTGAATTCTGGTTGTTATTAGAGTGAGTCTGAGAATTGTTTATCATCATGTGATTGCTGTTTGCTGGCATAATATTGTTGACATTGTGATCAGATGGGTTATTGCAACTCATTAGCATATCATGACTTGCTATATTGTTTTGAGTAGTTGACCCATACATGGGATTTGTATTTACAGAATTCATCATCATATTATTTGACATGTTAGCGTTATTCATGTTTATACTATGCATCATATTACTAGATCCCATGTTTATGCTGTTGCTTGAATTCAAATTCGTACATTGCATTTCAAATGTATTTTGATTGTTCGCAAATTGGGAAGTATTATTAGAACAACTGCCACTACACGAATTTTGAATTTCATTCTTGATGTCTGGTATATTTGTCACATGCATTAGGGAATTGCTCATTGATTGATGATTTGTACTGTTCATTTGCATAGAGTTGTTCATATTACTATGCATATTCATGTTGGTAATCGAGTTCATATTATTCATTGGATGCTGTATCATTGATGAATGGTCCATTGAGTTTCTGCTGTTCTGGATTTGATTCATGGCATTCATGTTTTGCATATTGCCAGAATTAGGCTCATGTCGGTTGCTATGCATGTTTGTCATTACGTTAGAGTTATCCATTTGGTTTCCTAAAGCCATGTTGGTATTTCCGGACATGTGGTGCATGTGCATATTATTCTCCATCTGTTGTCTATTATGCATTTGATTAGGAACATGTTGATGTATGCCCATCATATTGGTGTCGACATGCGATCGATTGTTTTGCATCTGCATGACATTGGGCATTTGATGCTGATGGTGGTGACTCACGTTATCCATTTGTCTGTTTTGTTGTAAACTCATTTGTTGATTTACATGCATGTCTATTTGTTGCCGACTATTACTATTCATGTGATGATTGATCTGTTGCAGATTGTGCAGTGGTGTGTTATGCAAATTGTCTACTGACCTACTAGAATGCATTTGATGGCCTATATTATTAACGTTATGAGCAGACATGTTTTCCAATATCATTCGATTATTCTGCATGTTCATATTAGACATTGACTGTGGCATGTGCATATGATTCATTTCATTTAGATCGTTTCTATTCAAATTGTGATTACTTCCAATACCATGCAAGTTCATCGATTGATTCATTATATTGCTAGTATCGGGAGTACTTCTATTAGATAGCATGTTAGCTTGGTTATGAGGTTGCTGTCCACCTATCATATTGTCATGGAATGATCTGCTTCCAGGGCCTTGGTTCAACTGTTGTAGCTGGTTGTTATTTTCTACTTGACGATTGTGTTGAATTTGACCACTCATTATATGAATTGAATTAGCTCCTGAATGTTGATTATCATGTGGTATTATTTGCATATTTCCATGAGGTAAACTCGAATTGTTCATAGATGAGTTCGATAAGTCATGCTGTTGATTGTTTTGCTGTAAATTATTGTCACTCGACACGGTAATATTGGCTCTGGAATTTGAGGCTTCTTGACATGACAAATTAATGTTTTGTATAGAATTATTACCAGAATTTATTATTTGCATTTGATTGTGTGTTGAGCTATTTGAAATAGAGCACATTTGACTTTGATTGTTGGTTGAATGTTGTTGAATCGACATGGCATTTTGATTTTGCGACTGCATCTGCGGTCGCATCACATTATGCGGGATGATGCTGATGGCTGGGTTGTTACTCAAGTTTCCAGCTACTTGACAGCTATTCAACTTATGAATGCTCATTTGACTCGGCAGGTTATCCAAACTATGTTTATTATCATTCGTGCCCATATTCTGAAAGGTTTTATCATTTTGTGCATTCTGTTGGGAATGAGAAGCCATAATTTCTTGAGAGAAATTTAAATGCCCACCTTCAGTCTTTGAAAGGGCGTTAATTTTACTTAATTTCATTGTCGTGTCAGCATCGAAGTTACTATTCATAATCGAATTTGGTGTATAAATGTTTCCAGCTGTTATCTGAATTATATTATTTGCTGTTGAATGTACTGCTGAATGATGGCTCACATTAATATTCGTGCCAAACTGATGAGAGTGCAAATTCATGTTGTTATTATTACTTGGCATTGACATCAAACAGCTTTGGTTGTGCTTTTCAACATCATTTTGTGTATGTGACCGTCCAGCTCCCATATTACTTTGAATATTCATTGAAGAACCACTACTAGTTTTGACAGTCATATTTTGTATTTCCAATTTGTTTTCCATATTACCAGTAGAATGAGGAGTACTAACTTGTCTCCAAGGTGTTGGTGATTTAATACTCTGAGTCACACTAATGGTCGGCATACTAGAGGAACTTGAATTTTCATGTAAATTTCCACCTATTTCAATTACATGAGAATTTTCAATTTTCAGGTTGTTTTTATTCATTGACGGAGCAATCGAACTCGATACTATTGGCTGAGACAGAGGTATGGTTTGCATAGAGAACGACGGAACTGAATTCGGCATCGACTGCGAAATAGCCATCACAGGTTGTCCAATTGACGAAACGAGAGTTACATTAGGCGACATCGAAACATTGTTTGGTTTAGATATATTGTTTCTCTGCATATTTTGTGAAGTGCTCGATATCGTCATACTGTGTATTTGAGATGTTATAGGGTTTATCGTCTGGCGTCCTGCCATCATGTTGCCGGACGTTGGTTGTGAACAAACAGCTATTGGTGATGCGCTCATCTGAACGACTTTGGGAGTTTGCCTATTGTTATTTGATGATTTATCAGGCAACGGTTGTAACGTCAAGTTCGGAACAGAACATTTCACATTTTTCATTGCTGGTGATGACGATTGTACAGAGTGTGCGGTAACAACATTAGGTGCAGACGAAGCTACTTGAGTCACATTATCTCCAACGTTGTTGACGACTACGTAACCTGTAGGTACTTCAACAATGGGTTCTATCTTGCTCGCCTGGAAGACTTGAGTAGTAGTAGCAGAAAAGCTGCTGTTTTGTGCCAGAACTCCTTGCATTGCCGTTGATACAAATTGCTGTGAAGACATAACTGTATTCTGGACTATAGTTTCTAAACCATAGTATACAGGCTGTGTTGTCGTTAAATACATGCATCCTGATGGATCTGTCACCATTTCCAAAGTAGGCGTTGAGCCAAGAAGCACTTGGTCATTACAGAATTGAGGCAACAAAGTTCCTTGAGGCAAAATCGTGGTGCCAGGAGCGGAAGATATAAGCGTATTTCCCTGTGATTGTAGGTTAGGGATTATTGTGGTTTGTCCATTTCCAATTCCACTTTGTGGGACCACTGTTGCACCAGCGGTTTGCAGCGTATTGTTAGGCAAACCTTGAATGGTTCCTTGGGGTATTATGGTGGTTCCATTTTGAGTATGGATAGCTTGTGGTAAAATCGTGGGTCCATTGGGGCCTTGTGAAATTATGCCTTGTTGTATAGTGCCTTGTGGCAAAATTGTGGCTCCTTGCTGAATAGCTTGAGGAATAATTCCTACATTGCCTTGTGGTAATAAAACTGGAATACCTCCACTGGGGACTGCAACTAGTCCACCAGATTCTGTTTGTTGTATCTGGAATGTCTGAGGCATGAGACCACTTTGTGATATGAATTGAGTGGGTCCTTTGAAATCTCCTTGAGGTGCGATTGTAGCAATATATTGCATATTTTGGTTTTGTTGTTGAGAAAGGGCTTCAACATAAGCAGACATAATATTTTGGTTAGCAACTGGCTGCACAATTATAGACGGTTGACCTGTTTGGTTATTTTGTAGTTGTATAACTGTATTTCCAGCACCTAGTGGCTGATTAATGGTGGTGAACGTTTTCTCCATTTTAGTTCTTTTTATTGTTGGTTTTGGAATCGGTCGACCTCGGCCTCTGTTAGCCGGCTGGAATATAGGTTTCGGCTGAACGGGAGCCGGTTGTTTCTTTGGTGATTTTTGTGGCGTACTTGACATCAATATCTGTTGTTTATGTTGAGTATTAGGTGATGTTAGACGTTGTGCTGTCATCGCCGGTACAACAATTGTATTACCCTGCATTTGCTGCCGTATCATTGGTTGAATATTTTGTATTATTGGAGTATTTTGCATAGAGTTTACGGGTAAAGTAATCGATGACGCGCTAGCCATGTTAGGGAAGTTGGTTACTTGATTTTTCCCTTGGATCATTGACATATTACCTTGATGATTGGATGGAATTGTCAGGACTTGGTTTGAGTTGGACGATATAACTTGTATACCTCCTGCTCCCGAGAGCAATTGTGCCATGTCACTCCCTTGTATCTGCTGTATATTACCGCCATTGCCCGGTTTCACACATATATTGTACGGAATTAAACCAGGTTGCGTGATAATCTGTGGCGCCATTATTTTCTGTCCACCAGCGACACTTGTTTTAGGAGGCAAAATCATTTGAGGAGTCACTACAATTTGTGGTGACGATAGCACTTGTTGACTTGCTGAAACTTGGACATTAGTATGTTTTCCTTGATCAAAGATTACCGTGCCAGACTTCATTTGTTCTGTTATAGTCATGGTCATTTCATTTGCCGGCCCAGGAGACGGTGTCTCTACTATCGTGCCGTTTATTGTGATCTGCCGAGTATTAATCGAAGTTCGTCGGGCAGATATACTTTCAGCCTTAACTGTGTTTTCATTTCCACTCACAACGCCAGAGTGTATAATCATAGGTTGGGCAAAAGCTCCTTGGAAAGCATTTTGTAGTGTAGTCAATGTCCTATTTTCTGGAGATTTAGGATTTTCGCTCTCACTTTCGCTTGTTGACATCATATCACACGTCGGAATATGCCTGTCGTAAGATTCCTTATTTCTGTACGTACATTGGCATCTGTCGCATCTAACTGGTTGCTCCATTTGTCCAACTGTTCCTGAACCATCTAAAGGCCTCATAACTAACTCAGGCTGTCCATTGATTGAATTGCCGGCAATAGTAACGGTGTAAGTACTCTCTGACCCGCTAGCTCTATATAAAAATTGGTTAGGTTGGTTTCGTGAAGCATTATCGTTGCCTAGATGGCTCTCATCAGCACCGTCAAGTTGAGGTATTGGAGTGAAATCTTCATCATTTCCTCTTGGACTGTTTGGTCTTGAGCTACAGGTACTTTCTGAGCCTGACCAATCAGCTGCTCCATCTAACTGAGATATAGGGCTGCATTGTATTTTAGTGTAGAAATCAATTACATCTGCATAATAGCCTTCCGTTTTATCTGTCTTCTCAGTAACAGTCTCTTCTTTTTCTTTAGGACTTGTAGTATGATAATTCATTCCAGATGTATGTGGCTCCTCATCACATAGACTGTTACTGGTGGCTGTCTCAGTCTTGATTTTCTTTTCAATAGTTTCTGGTTCTGGCTCTTTTATAACATCAAGCGAATTATCGTTCAATGCTACTCGCTGAACTGGACTAAGTTTACCCGTTACTGTTGACGATTTGCCGATTTTACACCGTTTAATGGTTGAAGATAGTAAACTAGTGTCAAATTTGTTGTTCCATGTGAGACTACTAGACCTCTGCTGCCCACGGCTGTTAGTCAATGTTTTAAGACCATGGTTCTGTAGAAGCATTTCAGATTTGCTTCTTTTCAACTCCTTATTTCCTGATTCTAGTCTCGCATTTAGCAGTTCATCTATAAAATCAGATTTGTCGTTACTCCTATCATCGGATTGGCTCATGGCGCAGTAAAATTCATTCTTCAAATCTTGAAATATGTCTTGCATAGATATGCCGTCCAACAAATCGTGATTAAGGTCTTCAAATATAGCGTCTTTTACTTCTGGTGGAAATAGATCTGCTGTGTTCTGAGGTTCCTCATCATCTTGTTGTTCCTGTCTACAAACATTATCAAGTAGATATTCGACAACTTGTTTTACAGCAAGATCCTCTAAAGTCATGTTACTTCCAAACTTGATTGGTGATTTGTCACTTTTGAGCATCATGACAGTCTTGCTGGAGGCTGATTCTACACTCTCATGCCAAGCACCAATTTCAGCCATTACTCTTTCAACAATGTGCACTTCCTTTGAATGGTCTACTGTTATGTTTACACCGAAATCGAATCCAGGTAAAGGTTCAGCCAATATTAACTTAGTCTTTATAGTATATCTTACTATTTTTGCAGGTTTTTTACAAGACCAGAAAAGTCGCGTACATGAAAAGTCTACTGGCATCAAAAAATCTTCATAATCAGATACTGATGGCACTATCTTTCCTAGACTATTCACCATCAAAGAGCCAAGAATGAACTGCACTTTATTGATTTCACTATATCTCTTCTTTTTCTTGTCCAGTTCTACATAAACTGGTCTGGTAAGTTCAAAATCAGAGTCCTTTTGTAAGCTCTTCACAGGAATTTCTTTACCATGAGCAGGACAGAATACCCTCTTGTCATCTAAGAAAGCACATCTCTCTTTACGAGCACAAGCATAATGGTAAGTTTCACTACAGTTTTTCGCACAACAACCCACACTCGCACCTTTCAATTCACAAGCTGCACATTTGATCATTTTTCCTCTAGATATAGCAGAATGAACATTTTGCAAAGAGCCATCGATCTCTTCAAAAACCTCAGCAGACCAGAGTGCACAGTTGGCGTGTATCCAGTCATTTTGGCCACAGTATAACAGTCTACCTTCCATAGCTGGAGAAGCATCTGCGACGCCTTTGCATAGAACGCATATTCTCGAATCTACAACTGGATACAACTCTAATAGCTCCTCTTCTAACTTTTGCCCATCAGATTCCAATTTGGGCACTATTTGATCCAGAGGTCGTTCTATCGATGAAACAGCTGCTTTAACTTTGCTATCAGACATCTCATGGTCCTTTAGAGATTCAGAATCATTATGTTCTCCATCAACTTCCAGATTTGGCTGTAGACTATTATTTTCACAGTCAAACCAAGGAAATGTTTCTGAGAATAAGTCTTTGTATATCATTTTCAAGTCACCACTCAATGTTCTTTCGATTACAGCTTTCATATCATGATTGAAATCCTTTAGTGAGACATATTCATCACTGTTTACCCTTTTCTTAATATCCAGCAGTGAAGGTGACACAATCCTATTATGGTCGGGTGTATCATCGAGGTTAGAAGTCGATTGTCGTACGATTGCGGGACTCAAGTCTTGTTCGCTGCGAGCTTGAGGGAATGACTTCATTGGTTCGTCGTCATCGGATATAGCCTCATATTTGTCGTCATGTATTGTAGTAGGCAACATAGTAGTTGCTTTCTCTAGTTTGTTTTGTGGAGGGTAATTTTCGTGTACTTCAACACAAGGAGCGTCAAACTCCGTTTTGGTACCATAAAGGCCAGTGGAGAAACAGATCTCTTTATTTTGCATTAGAGGTTCTTGTAGGTTGACGACCTTGTGCGACGGGTGAGGTATGTCTTCCTTATTCATATCAACATCAGTGAGCAATGAAGAGCATTGCCATATTGTCTGTAATGAATTGGGGTCATCTTGTTTGGTTTGACCAAAGTTGTTACGTCTTCCCCTCGCAGTATTTCTGTAAACTTTAGTTTCTGTCGTATTCTTCATGGTGTCATCTGCACCATCAAAGTGCAATTTCCTTATTGCTTGTGGTGATGTTATCCTAAACAATTTGTTTGGTATAGGAGTATTTTTGTGTGGCGTGAGTTTTAGTAATGCACACGCTTTTTTGTTCTTGGCAAGAAGCTTGAGCAAATGTAAGAGACGTCCTTTCAGATGTTCCGTTAGCATATTCCTCCACGGCGGGTCAACCGGCATGCATTTGCAGCAGATATACTCAATAGATGGGGGCAAAGCTGAAAGAAGTTGATATCCCTCACCGGACAGACCCTCACAGCTAGCGTGCACCCATCTTCCACACCAACCGCACTCCATCATCTGAAAGAGACACAAAATAAACAATCAATTTCCCACAAATAAATTGACTCTGCTTTAAAAAAAAAATGAAGTATTTATAGAAATCGACCCGTCTCACAATCAGCACCGATGGGACTCGAACCCACGATCTTTCGTTATCCGGGCGACTGCTCTAACCACTGAGCTACGGAGTCGTTACGAGAAGCATCGAACTTATCCAATACTTCTTACGCGCTGTATAGCCAGCGTTAATTTCATCAATGTGAAGATATTAAGATATTACGAGATTATATATCAATGTAATTCATACGCTGCGGCAAGTTATACAGAAGACCGAAGAGTATAACTTGCCACTTTGCTTGGCGTTCGTGGACTATGAGAAAGCCTTTGATTCGATTGAGACTTGGGCGGTGCTGCAGTCTCTCCAGAGGTGCCAAATAGACTACAGGTACATCGAGGTGCTGAGGTACTTATACCAAAACGCCACCATGTCGGTCCGATTACAGAACCAGAGCTCTAATCCTATCCAACTACAGCGAGGTGTGAGACAGGGAGATGTCATCTCTCCCAAACAGTTCACAGCTGCGTTGGAGGATATTTTTAAGCTGCTGGACTGGAAAGGATGCGGCATCAACATCAATGGCGAGTACCTAACACACCTACGGTTTGCCATGATGTAGTTCTTATGGCTGAGACCTTGGAAGACCTGAACACAATGCTCGAAGATCTCGGTAATGCTTCGCAAAGAGTGGGTCTTAAGATGAACATGGACAAGACAAAAATCATGTTCAATGCCCATGTTGCACCCGCTCCAGTTAATGTTGGGAACATTACACTCGAAGTTGTTGACCACTATGTTTACCTAGGACTAGTGATGGGAAATTCCCGAGAACATTCTCTTTGCGAGAACTTTGCGGAAATGTTCTCGAGAATGTTCTCTGAGCTGAGAACTTAAGAGAACTTAAAAACAGAGTTGCATTCTTCACACCACACATAACTTTATCTAATCCTGTGTTAAAATTTGAATGATAGAGGAAAAGTAATAGAGTATTATGTTATATTTTGAAACATTTTCATGAAACAAACTACGTTATGGGGATTTGCAAAATTAAATACAGTATCAGTTATTACAAAATCACCTTTAATCTTGGTATTTTGCCAAAATTAAAATAAAAACAGTTGCGTTATATTAATTTCTCTTGATAAAATCACTCTGGTTGTCAAAATAGGGTGGTACAGTCAGCGTCAAATTGATATAAGCGTCTAGAGTAGTCAAAAAGATCTGTAATCTGATGATTTTGACTTCTCTAGACGCTTATATCAATTTATTTATTTATTGGAAAACCAACGACGTATGACGCTGACTATACATAGATTTATATTTCTAATAAGTTTTAACTTGGAATTTTTTTTAAAGAAATATTTTCCTTATTAAATAACATATTCATATCACTTTGGATAGTAAGTCACCACAGCAAAAACTAATTCTTACTAAAGTATGTACTAACAATAAATTAAAATACTTATTTACTTTTCTTAATTAAATCATTTTGGTTAATGATGATTGTTCATTAAAGGCTAGATAATTTTAAGGCTCTTCAGTCCAGGTTTAATTGATCATAGTTCTCATCATTGCAGAGTTGGTTCAATGGTTCATACACTTCTTCCTCTTCACTTTCCGTTTCTTCTTTTACTGAATCTTCCTTATCCTCCGACTCTAACTCAACGTCACTTTTTCAAGATTGAGAGTTTGATTCATTATTTGACCTATCATTTGCCTGATTATTTGGTTCCTGATTTCCGCCGGATGTATCCAGGACTGTATGTATCCATGTATCCAGTACTTGGAATAAGATCAGAAAAACTTCCTTCATTTTCGAAATTTAATCGTCTGTTAATTATTTTCCAGTTGTGTGCAATTAAACATATTTTTCCCGCTGTATCAGTACGAAATCTATTGCGGTTTTTCGTGTGGACGTTGGCAAAAGTGGAAAAGGAGCGGTCTACTGAGGCAGAGGTTGCCGGTGCTGATAGTATCCTGAGAGCAATAATTCCAAGTTCTGTGTCGGGGTACAGACTCTTCCACCAGGTTATTGCTGGCACTTTTGCGGCCATGGCCCAGACAATTTTTTTTCTCCAAAATCCTGAACGACACTTATTTTCGGTTTTTTTTTAAAAAATCGGTACCGTTGGGGACTGCTCTTCGAGCTATCCCTTAGAATGCTGATCAGATCAGTTGGGTGTGTAGGTGTAGCGATCTGAATCTCCTCCATTCACTCCCTGGATGGCCATCATCATATCACAGCTAGGTCAATCCAAGGCTTCAAATTTACCTCGTTTGTGTGAAAATCAACTGGTGTCTTTAATTATGTGACCGCCACTGTGTATTCAGTGGTATAATGATGTTACCAGTTAAAAAATCTTACCTCGTCAAAGGGCTTATCATTCGCACTTAGGGTTAAATTCGCCTGTTCAAAATTTTAAGAAAACGAACGCGACGAATTTATATTGCTGTTGGTGTTAGTAACATCAGCAAGATAAAGCCGATTTGCCTTTTAATCTCGACTTCACAAATTGCGGGACATTTCTTGCAGTTTTTTGTTAAATGATTGGTCATCCTGGTAGCATTTCTATACTTATAACGTTGACCACAAAACTGACACAAAAAGACAGATTTTCTATTCTGTAATATTTCTCTGTAAAACTGGTACACTTTTCCCTTTGGTTTCATTGTGTTCGTTTAAACTTTAAACGAACACAATGAAAATTAAAGCAAACGACCGGACGAACGCTACACACGTGGCACAACGCTAACTGACGTGGATTCACTCTGAGTGGTCATTCAGTACGAACGCAGCAAAACGCGTGAGATGAATGGGGGGGTAGCGGGCGGGGCGGGGCAGTAATACCTCGCATACAATGTATTATTTGGTTTTTGTTACAGTGTAGTTTAGATGGAAATAAACAAATTTCTTAATGTTATTTAGAAATGAAACCTTTTACAAAAATTAGTCAAGTTTAATCAAATAAGTAGGTAATAAGTTTATAATAGCTACTAGTTATGACACCACTATGTCGCATTCATAGACTACAACAGCATAATTTACTGTTTTATGTAAAAAATGGAAGGTTCACATACTCGTTTTAAGTTCTCTTAAGTTCTCGTAAATTCTCGACTTAGGAGAATGTTCTAGAACATTCTCGTTCTGAGAATATTCTCATTATGAGAATGTTCTTTTTCCCCATCACTACCTAGGACAGACGGTCCAGTTAGGTAAGTCCAACTTTGAGAAAGAGATCTCTCGTCGAATCCAGCTCGGATGGGCAGCGTTTGGGAAGCTCCGACATATATTCGCGTCCGAAATACCTCAATGTCTCAAGACGAAAGTCTTTGACCAGTGTGTGTAACCTATGGAAGTGAGACGTGGTATTTTACTATGGGTCTCATAAGAAGGCTCAAAGTCACCCAGCGAGCAATGGAGAGAGCGATGCTTGGTATTTCCCTGCTCGATCGAATCAGAAATGATGAGATCCGCAGGAGAACTAAAACGACCGACATCGCTCGAAGGATTGCATCATTGAAGTGGCAGTGGGCGGGACACATAGCGCGGAGAACTGATGGCCGTTGGGGCGGACAGGTTCTCGAATGGCGACCGCGTACCGGACGACGTTCCGTGGGTAGGCCCCCTACAAGGTGGACCGACGATCTGGTCAAGGTCGCGGGAAGCCGCTGGATGCGGGCAGCGCAGGACCGATCGTTGTGGAGATCCTTGGGGGAGGCCTATGCCCAGCAGTGGGCGTCGTTCGGCTGACATGATGATGATGATGATGAAGATATTACTACCCTTACACACGAAAGAAATATCTTTCCAGATATTTAACAGTTGCTAAAGATGAAATTATTGCTATTACAAGTTTTAACTTTCACACTCGCACTTTGGTTGTGAGACGGGTTCATAAAAATTGCATTGTGAAATAAAGTAAACATTTAAATAACTGACTGTTTTGTTTTGATGTATGTGTACAGCAAATTTTAACAAAATATCTACCTTGCTATCAAAGTCGTTGTCCCTGTAGCAGGCTTGACAAAGCGGGCAATAGTTCCCTTTCTGGCGCAGTTTGAAGCAGGGCCCGCAGAAGGGTAAGCTGCCAACGAACTTGCTCACGCGGCTGCTGTCGCAACTCTTGCACTTCAAGCATGCACTGCATATCTGTAACGGAAAATAATAAAAGGTGAGCTTATATTATAAGATACTCAATGAAGTTATCTGTATTGCACGATTAGATTCTTGTAAGGGGCTGTGCATTTAATCACGTGAGGCCGAAAGAGGGGAGGGGGGGTCCGGGAAAAAATCACCAAGTATCACAATCACATAGTAAAAAGCCTCAAAATGTTTCAACAGGGGTGGGGGGTCTAAAAAGTTGCTAACAACATCACGTGATTAATTAACAGCCCCTAAGGCTCAGCGCAGACAGAACGGAAAAATCCTCGCGCATGCTTGAGCTTCCTCTGGCCGCAATTCACATTTGAGAGCAAAAATGCGCTAAAAGACGATGCAACATATGAAACAACTCATGAAAAAACATCCTCGACTACTCCCGAGCAATCTCAAGCGGTCGCGAGCATACGTGAGGAGACTGTGTCGATATTCATACGATTTTCTTCTTTAGGCTATAGTAATACGTTCCTTTTTTCAATAGAGCCAGTAAACTGCTCGAGCTTTTTTGTTCTCTCGACGGAACTGACCCATGAGTTTCTATCTACACCGTAATTTTTTTATCACCTCGGATAAATTACGGTGTATAGTCATCGGTAAGCTCACGAGCTTAATTTCATGTTTGTTTACGCGCAGCGACAAGCAAGTTTAGACGAGGAGTGTTCGTCCAACGGTATCTGTATGGAGGTAAGCGCTGGGTGAGAGTGACCTGCGGCCAGTCGCTGCGGTGGTCGGGCGGCGCGGCGGGCAGGCAGGCGGCGTGGTAGTGCGCGGCGCAGGCGCGGCACCGGCGGCGCGCGGCCGGGCGCCCGCACGCGGCGCACGAGGCGCAGCGCGCGCACGTCCAGCGGTATCTGTATGGAGTGACAGTGACCTGCGGCCAGTCGCTGCGGTGGTCGGGCGGCGCGGCGGGCAGGCAGGCGGCGTGGTAGTGCGCGGCGCAGGCGCGGCACCGGCGGCGCGCGGCCGGGCGCCCGCACGCGGCGCACGAGGCGCAGCGCGCGCACGTCCAGCGGTATCTGTACGGAGTGACAGTGACCTGCGGCCAGTCGCTGCGGTGGTCGGGCGGCGCGGCGGGCAGGCAGGCGGCGTGGTAGTGCGCGGCGCAGGCGCGGCACCGGCGGCGCGCGGCCGGGCGCCCGCACGCGGCGCACGAGGCGCAGCGCGCGCACGTCCAGCGGTATCTGTACGGAGTGACAGTGACCTGCGGCCAGTCGCTGCGGTGGTCGGGCGGCGCGGCGGGCAGGCAGGCGGCGTGGTAGTGCGCGGCGCAGGCGCGGCACCGGCGGCGCGCGGCCGGGCGCCCGCACGCGGCGCACGAGGCGCAGCGCGCGCACGTCCAGCGGTATCTGTACGGAGTGACAGTGACCTGCGGCCAGTCGCTGCGGTGGTCGGGCGGCGCGGCGGGCAGGCAGGCGGCGTGGTAGTGCGCGGCGCAGGCGCGGCACCGGCGGCGCGCGGCCGGGCGCCCGCACGCGGCGCACGAGGCGCAGCGCGCGCACGTCCAGCGGTATCTGTACGGAGTGACAGTGACCTGCGGCCAGTCGCTGCGGTGGTCGGGCGGCGCGGCGGGCAGGCAGGCGGCGTGGTAGTGCGCGGCGCAGGCGCGGCACCGGCGGCGCGCGGCCGGGCGCCCGCACGCGGCGCACGAGGCGCAGCGCGCGCACGTCCAGCGGTATCTGTACGGAGTGACAGTGACCTGCGGCCAGTCGCTGCGGTGGTCGGGCGGCGCGGCGGGCAGGCAGGCGGCGTGGTAGTGCGCGGCGCAGGCGCGGCACCGGCGGCGCGCGGCCGGGCGCCCGCACGCGGCGCACGAGGCGCAGCGCGCGCACGTCCAGCGGTATCTGTACGGAGTGACAGTGACCTGCGGCCAGTCGCTGCGGTGGTCGGGCGGCGCGGCGGGCAGGCAGGCGGCGTGGTAGTGCGCGGCGCAGGCGCGGCACCGGCGGCGCGCGGCCGGGCGCCCGCACGCGGCGCACGAGGCGCAGCGCGCGCACGTCCAGCCGCCCGACCCCACCGCGTCCTCCGCGCACCAGCTGTGGTACCACTCGCAGCAGCTCGTGCAGACCACCATCTGGAAACGGAACATATTTACGCATTATTTTCTAATTTCAAATATTTGATTGAATCGAGCGTCACCTGGCGGAAGTCCCTAACCATTGTGAAAAAAGAAATATTATGTAGCTTACTTCCGTAAAAAAACGAAACATGCAAGATGCACCGCCCGCCCCGCCCAAAAAAATTGCACATGTACAGTCACGAGCAATAATATGTTAACAACATAGAACTTTGTCACATTGGAACGTTCCGAAACAAAATGGGCGCAACAAAAGTTATTCAATATTGTAATATGACAAAGTTCTTTGTTGTTTACATATTATTGCTCGTGACTGTACCACGAAAATATCAGTGCACAATATGTGCATTTAGCAAGACAACAACACACCTTGCACGTGTTTCGCCCCAACCCAGGGCATTTTCAGGAGTTACGTCTTGCGAAAACCAGAACTAATTTGTAATGCGAAAACGAGTAACTCTTGCACTTGTTATGAATTTGTTAGTTTACTTACGTTTTCTCTTCCTGCACTTCCGCACAAAAAGCATAGTCTGGCGACTGTGAAAGGTGCGGTTCCGATAAGGCCGAAACCAGAACTGCAAACTTCGTCGGGATCATAGCTCTCCCAGAAGTCGACACAGATTAGCTCTGGACGATTTTGTCCACACTTTTGAGCCCGACCTCGAATCTGAAAAGAAAAGGATACTTTTTAAGTACCAATTCATATAAACTACAAGAGGAATTTTCAAGAAAAAGTCCTACATTACTTACATTAGTAATATTTGTCAATGGCTTCAAATTAACCTTTCTTGGTACAAGATCCATCACAGTTTCATCTTCACTAGACTCTACTTTAGTCTGTGACTTCACGGGAGTTGTTGTCTCTATCTTTCTCTTCTTGATTTCTACTTGCATTTCTGTATGACTCTCCTTTGTTGCAGGAGGTTCTGGAACCACCTGCGATTCAAGTTGTGGGATTTTGTTCTCTGATTCAATCTCAGATTCGCAACTTGAAACATCAGGTGTTTCCTTTTCAATAACAGGTTCAGACAAAGTTTCTTCTGCAAGCAATGGTGTCTTGTCCTGTTTCTCTTTTTCTTCTTGAGTAGGAAATGTAGCTATCGGTTGTCCTAACACTATTGATGCACTGCGACATACATGCTTTACTCTTGGACCTTTTAGTTCGACTTTTTGACGTTTTGGATCCTCCACTTGTGTGTTGGATTCACTCTTTTCTTTCTTTCTTACTTTAACCCTTGTAAGACGACGTTTCCTATCAGAGCTGAAGTCTTCTGTAACCTCTTCTTCTTCTGCAGGCTTTTCTTTAGCAACCTTCTCAATTATTTCCTGAAAAAAATGTATTTTATTAATTTTATAAATAGCCTTTATTCAGACAATAAATTACATAATAAGATTATTTAAAACATAATTGTGCATGAGCTCTGTTTCTGTATGTTACTAGTTGACAAAGGCCTTGTTGACAAAGAAAAAAAATATAAGTCAATATAAAATAGGTTTCAAAATATTGTATAATGAGTCTAAAATTACCTCTACTTTTTCAGCTTCTTCTACAGATTTTTTAGTTGTTTTTAAGGTTCCAAAGAGCTTGTTTTCACTTTCAGGCAAAGCAAAGACTGGAAGTTTTTCTGTTGTTGTGGTGTTTGAACATATCCTTAGAGGATTGGCCTGTGTCAGAGGCAAAGGCCCTGTAGGGACGACTCCACCTCTCATGTATGGTGGCAACAGTGCTGTCAGTCCTGTTCTCATGCTTGGTGGCACTTGGAATGCCTTCAAACACAACTTTAGCCAGCATGCTGGGCATCGAGCGCGATTTGTGCATTTCAACAATTTCCATTGTTGGGATCTTACAATTGGAGGTACATGACAGTTCCCTGCAATAAATGTAACACAGCGTTATAATAATATATCATAGCAAATAATTTTGTTTTGATTTTTTATTGGTTTCAATTTAAATAATTGTTCACTGGTTATTATTATTTAAAAGTGGGGATGCCAGCGAAGCCGGACGGGTGATCAGTCACCTTGATAGGAACCATTTCACCCAGTTCCCTAAGTCCCCTGAAAGCTGAGAGCAGGGGGAGGCTGGTTATTGTTATTGTTTACTGGTTAAGAAGACCATGAACATTATAATAAACCCACCTTCTCCCTTCAGACATTGTATTACAATGGGGCCAGTTCGATGTGATAATTTTTCTTTCTTCAGCATTTTGGAAATGAACTTGCGACAAGATTCACATGAATAAATTCCAAACTTTCTTGCTTGTTTCACAAACCTATAGAAACGAACTGCCCCACACACTCCACAAGTGACTGTTGTAGGAGGATTATTTGCTGAAATTAAAATATGAGTTAATTTGTATACAGTATTAAGAAAATAATGTTTTAACTATGTAACTGATATAAGCTTACTTGATAGTGATGTAAGAGTAGAAAATGGCCCATCTAAGCCCGTTGTAGACTGAGCAGGGGAACTAAGTTGAAGCCTAGCTTCTCGGATAATAACTTTACCACTTAGAAGCTGTGAGGCTGGAGACTTTTCTTTTTCGGGACTTGGAACATTTTGTTTGTCTTCTTCATCACCACTTCCCTCTGCACTATCACTATCAAAACTATCTTCTGATTCTGAACCAGTACTGGTGCTACTTGAGCTACTTGCATCTGATATATCCATCAGCTTTCTTAAAGCATGCCCTGATTTATCTTTTTTTGTTTCTGTGGATTTCAGTTTCTCTGAATCATCCAAATTGGAATTCTCATCTTGTGAATATTCAGGGTCTTTCTCAAATGAAAAGAAATCATGCTTTCTGGAGGTAACAGTTAGACTGGAGAATGATTTGGATGTCTTGTCTTTAAATAGGCTTGATGGTTTCAATGGGTTTTTGTCACATTTTTCATTTTCATTGATTTTTTCATGTTCTTCCTCTGGTGAATCATCATTATCCCGTAAATTATTAAACACTAGCCTCTTGAGTTTTGGTTTTTTGAGTACTTTGCCAGAAGATATGCCACTAGTGATACCAGTCTGTTCCTCACCATCAATGAATCTTTTGTTTGGTTTGATAACACGGGAAGAATGAGCGCTCCTCACAGGCAATACAAATCTGTTGGAATTGACAGATTCTTTATCTAAAGAAGACATATTCCTAGGTGGTGGTGAAACACACCGTGATTCATTGAACTGAGAGAATTTGTTCATAGGCTTTGATAATGGATTTAGATTTTTTCTCAGATACCCCTCATGGTGTTCAGATGTTGATTTAGAACTCAAATCTGTAAGTTTTGCAGGTTTAAGAATGCATGAATACTCTGTTGGTTTTAATGAAGATTTCTTTTTTATTATTGGTATGAGTGGTGCATGGTGTTTTGGAATCTTCTTGAGTGGCAAAAATATATCTTCGCAACTTTCTACAGTCCCAAAAGTGACAGTTTTCTTCACTGGTTTTGGTTTATCTCCTTTAGCTGGCTCCATTTTATTTTGTGATCTTGTGCGCACTGGGGATTTAGATAAATCACTGTTTTTATCTTGATTATGATGATCTTGTTTTGCTGTGTTGAGAACTAATTTATTTTCACTGGTTCCATTTGTCTCCTTCTCATTATTATTTTCTTTCTTTTCTTCTTCCTAAAATATCGTTAAAAAGTGTTAAACACCATGATGTTTGAGACACTCCAAAAGCTGAGTAGCGTTTGAGAATTCAGTTGTGAGCCATTCAGTAAACACTTTTCTTCTTAGGTACTTAAGAAGTAAATTACATATCTAGATAAATAATTATTTTAACCACAATGATTGTTGAATAAATCAAAAATATTTTATCAAGTATCAAGATTAACATATAAACAATATTTTTTAATAAAATAGAAACATAGGTTATCTTTTGCTGCTGTCAACAATATCATGTCAAAAATTAATCTAAATATCAGTATGTACACCTATTCATTAATTATTACTTATCCCAATGTTTATTTACAAAATGTAGTAAAACTTATAATGTCAACAGTTAACAAGCAGCATGGCTCATTCTAGTTTACGCAGATTAAAAATAAATCAAGGGCATATTACAATTAAGCATTTCCTCATTTCAACATAATCAGTAAATTATTGGTAATAGTATGTTATGTTATTGTGCACAATCATGTTCTGAAATGCTGAATGAGTACAAGACAAGACCACTATTGGCCTAAATCTTCCTTTGTTTGGAGTATAATCATAGCATAGTGTATTTGGTACAGGGTTATGTTTATGATAGCATTTTGTTTTATGTTGTAAAACATGTTTCTTTTGTTTCTTGTAAACAAATGTGTATTAATTTTGATGTTAATTCAGAAGTTTGTTGACATCGACGAAATATTCTAAATGTCAAAGTAAATGAGACGTACCCTTACCTACTTGACGCTTAACAACTGGCATTTCGTGCTCTTTGTAGTTATTACGTAAACATATCATATTATAAAGATTATGGTTAGGATTAGTGAAAGAATAGATTTTATGCCTAGCAAACGAGAATTACCTCTTTCTCCCCGATAAAATCATTGGAAGACCCGCCGCGGGCGGGCGGGTGACTCTCTGGAGCAGTCTCATGGTAAACAGCGCCCGATAATACACTAATACGCTTTCTGTTTTGGAATTTCAATGGTTTCCCAGGGAATCTCGACCTTCCCATTTTGATTTACTTCGTATACGAAGGACAGTCAGTGCGTTTCTAGCAAACGCGATGAAACTGGCGCGCATGCTCCGGCCCGCGCGCTCCGCAACGCCATTTCACTCATTTATGCAATGTATACAACTAAAATTACGACGCAGTTTTCATCACTTGTTCATCCGAATATAAACACTAACACCATCCTTCACATTATTTAGTAATATAATCACATAGCACTCTTTTTGCAAAAGACAACATATCATCCATCATTTTAATGGTCGACTGGTTGGTTGTTATCGCCGTAAAGTCGTAACGCTTCCATTCAACGAACCAAGCGTCATGCTACTATTGAAACAAAAGAGATTGTAGAAAATGCACACGATTCCTTATCACGCACGACACGTTGTAACACTATTATGGCGTTTTGTTCCATTTGATTACAACAAACAAACCAAATTATTGAAATTGAATCGCCCGTAATTTGACAAAGATGGCTGTACACCGCGCTTCAACAATAGCGAGCAAGAGTGATTAACGAGACGAGGCGCGAGGCCGCGGTGTGAACGACACCTGGCTCTCGGAGGCCAGTTATGGATTTTGAACCAATCGCGACGTTAATTCGGACCGGTATGAAAACAAACATGTCGATTTGCTACTTCTTCTTGATTACATTTAAATTATTCTCTCTATACGCGTCACTGATTTGTCTTTATGATCCGTTTTTATTTTAATCTGTCTGCGCATGGTGTAGGTAGAGGAAGGTACTACCTTTGGTAGGTACTACTGAATTTTGTGCTCAACTTACGAACTGTTTTAAAGAAAAAGAAAGCAAGGCCTCTATATAAATGGTAGTATATAATACTAAAAATAATATTTTCTGTGTTTATTCATTTATTATTTCTATGGAACATAAACATAAGTATTGAATTATATAGTACGCGTACTTGTACAAATTAAGTACTTACTAAGTAGGTACCTAAGTATAGCATAGAAGAGATAGGGAGAGTAAAGTAAAATTGTACCTAGGTACTTACTATTTAGTGCCCTCTTGATTCACAAACCGTCGGAAACAGAGGGTCTACTCTGAAACGCGAAACCCGAAACTTCGGTATACCCGTCCCTCTCAAACTCCAGTCATGAGAGAATCGAGTGAAAGGGGCGGGGCTAGCCGAAGTTTCGGATTTGCGTTTCAGAGTACGGTCCCAGAATCGGATTCGGATTAAGTGCTTTGTCTTTATCTATTCTATGGGGTGTGTGTGACAGAGACAGTGCATAGGTACATTTCGCTGTCGGGAGAGTTTCCGACGCTTTGTGAATCAGGGTGCTGTTCTGTTCTGTAGGAAAAGTTGAATTAAGCAACTGTATTAATTAATAATTTACTAACAACTAAACTCGTAATAATCAACAATTTATAGGTAAGCTACCTACCTACTGCATAGAATGCTGTCCAAATTAAATTACAAATGTCCAAATTTCGATTCGATATGAATGAATGCAAGGACACTAGCTACCTACCTATAGGTACCTACCTAGATGACCATAGGAGTTTGTGCCAACACCTTTAGCTGAATTTTAATGCCCTTCTTTAACCTTACTAGGTAGCTAAGGTAGGTACCTACATTATTGTAAAATTAGTTTGATTTATTAGCAAATTAATTAATGTCTGTACGTTTAGGTAGGTACTCTTTTTATTCGTCTGGGTAATTAAGTAATTTAACTATGTACCTACAATTGTAAGTACCTACCTACTTACCTAAATCAACGGCATCATAATAACGAAACTATAAACAGAAAACATTAAAATCTACAAATTAAATTCATTTTAAATAGGTAAGTACCTACCTATTAAGTGAGTATCTACTTAAATACAAACTATAAAATTGATGAATTCTAAATAATCAAAGTTATAAGTAGGCCCTGTCTACACAATAATAGCATTTTTGATTTAGCCTACTCAGCACGCACGTACGCCGCTTTCGTACTTATAACAATCTATATGTGTGCTTGTATAGTACCCGCACCCTTCTGTACACAACACGGAGAACCCCAAAACTCTCGGTCGATCATGCGTAAAGGGCGGAGAAGGGATGTTAAAGGGACGAGCTGTCGGTGATTGAACCCTTACCTATATACTCATACGTAACCATACATACAACTTAAAAAATTCAATCCAAAGAGAGAATAAATTACTTTCTTTAGTTTGTGTCTCGTTATCATACTGACCTCTAGCGTGAGTTACGGGAATCAAAAGTTCCTTGCTGAAACGCTTCCTGAAATAGGAATAGGCGGCATTTCCTTGGTCTTGGATCGAAGCGAGACAATTCAGATTCACTGTCATTAATTTTCAGCTATTTCTCACTTAAAAACCACATTTTTAAGCACTATTTCACCTTCACTTCACTCAAAGTACCTACAGACAGTTTGAAAATAACAAACTGTGTGTAAATATTATGGTACGAGTATTATTTACATCGGTTTCATTGCACTGATGTTCGTGCGTGAAACTGTAGTAGCGAGACTGGCGGAGAGACGCCGCGCATGCCGCGAGGGACACGATGTAAATATAAAAATGGACAAACTCCCCTTCTGGGGGCTCACCCGTATGAATCACTGTAATCCACGCACTAGTCGCGTTCTTGGAACAGTTTTTTGTAGGGTTCGGGATGAGCCCTTGCGTCGAGTTCGGCCCGATATTATAACTTTATCGGTGTTGCGGTTACAATTTAAGCGGCATCGAGTTATTATGCAAACTTCCGTGTAGCACTTATTAGCAAAATATTGATCGACGCGACTCCTGCCAACGGTGGACATTTTTCACTGAGACTGATTTTAGAAAAGTTTAATCACTGTAGATCAGCCGCACTATCCTTATTGTGTCCTAATCTGACCCCCTCCCACGTAGGTAGCAGGTAGAATTTTTTGTATTGTTTGGGTCGCAGGCAGCAGATTCTGTTGGTAAAAAATGATTCATACCTACTTTTCGAATGATTTAGTAGTGAAGAATCAACTAATATCCTGTTTTGGATTCAATTTTGTTGAGTGTAAGAGAAGGCATATCTTTAAAATGATTGCTTCTGCTAAATGTAACTTTTCATTATGATATGATTAATAAAATATCCGGTAAAATAAATTAAAAAAAAACTTTATTCGACTTGACTAAGGCCCGATTTCACCAATGATATTTAAACGCGGTTAACGCTAAACGTGTTTAAAACGTATTTCTGTCCCTGACACATTCAAACAGATGACAGAGGCAGAACTATGTATTAAACACGTTTAGCGTTAAGCACGTTTAAATATAAATGATGAAAGTCGCCCTTAATAAATAATCTCTTTTGAACCGTCAACTTTTTAACTTATATTAAGAACAGGAGGACGTTAGTACTATTATAAATTCTCCTCTGTGGTCCTCTGTGGTGGAGGGTATAAAGGTACCTACAGTCTTCCGCCCGTGGCTTCGCGCGCGTGGACTTCACGAGTTATCCCACGGGAATGTGATATTTTTCCGTGACAAAAGTAGCCTATGTTACTCTCCACAGCTCCCAAACTATCCCCATACCTACAAAAATCACGTCGATCTGTTGCTTCTTCGTTTTGACGTAAAAGACGAAAAAACAAACATACTTTCACATTTCGACCCCCGCGAATAATCCGGTAATCGAAAAAGTCAAAATGTTCAGGAAAAATAAAAGAAGCATTTTTGTTATTATAACTCGACTAAACAATAAGTATCAGCGACTTTTTATATCACATATGGAAGCTATTTTTTCAGCTATCTTGTTATTTCAACCAATTTTAATTAGTACCAAGGTATTTGTTACAAATTAACTAAAATGCATTTTACTATACCTACTAGTATAGGTTAAGCTCTGGGGGGCTACCGCGTAACTTTATGGGTACCTATGAACTTCGTACGTTTTTCGGAACTTTAAGTCAATTTTATAAAGAAAATAGCCGCTATCAGTTCATTGTTTTGTGACGTCGGGTATAACGATAACTAGCTTAGCTAGCAACGTTCAACAGAACAATCAACAAACAAGCAGCAAAAATCTATCAAGATAAGGAATTCAAATGACAGTTGAAGCCCTTCAGATTTCTTAGCCGGTAGCCCCCCAGATCAGGGGGCCAAGTCTGCTAACGTTAAGTCACAATCGTGTCTTAATCGTGTTTCGATTGTAGTTCAGTTGAAGTGCTTTTTTCCACATTATGTTACAAGAAATATGTACCTTTTTCACAATACTATTGATGGTCACATCACACCACACACTACATTATACATCACATCATACTGTCATAATTCTTGTAACTAGTGTTAAAAAAGCACTACAACTGAACTGCAATTGAAACACGATTGAGACACGATGGTGACTTAACGTTAGCAGGCTTGGCCCCCAGTAGTGTCTCTTACGATATTATTCGTGTAAAGGAGGATGGGCAAAAATGTATGGGACTTGGCCCAACGACCAATAGCAATGACTTATGGGTCAGGCCGTAGATTTTGCCACAAATAGCGCAATGGTGACGCAAAATTTTCTACGAGTCGGTCGCACAAAGTGGCGCAAAATGGTAGCGCAAAATTATTAAGGAGCACGTACATTAATGTGATTTTATTTAACAAACATGTACTAACAAGAGGTATTGCATCAAACTAGAAAAAGAAACACGATGTTGGTATGTAAGTATGTTTAATTAATAATTAACAATAATGTACCTATGAGTAATTCTTTTTTATATATTGCGCACAATGAAAAGTTAAACAGGATGACAAAAACTAGTAAGTATGTATGATTTGTTCAATTTACAAAAAGAAATACATTTCATTTGTTAGATGGGGAGGTATTTGGTATAATTCATTATTAATTATATGTATAAATATAATACAACTTTAAAATTTATTTCAACTCTTTTCAATGTTTGAGAGTCCATTACTTTGACTCTAGCAACAACCTGCTTGAAGTATCACTATTAAAAGGACCTGCCAACCATTAAGATGCCAATAATAAAAAAAAATAGATCTGTCAATAAAGAAAAAAGTTAGATGGGTTTAAAAGTTAGTATGAAAGTGACGAAATTCCAAAACTTATAAAATACAAAATAAAAAAAACTTTGGACCTAGGTAAAATCTTTGGGGCTGGTTAGGTAGCAGACCACCGCACCTACCCCTATTTTCGTATGTTTAACGTTCTGCCGAACACCCTGTACTTATAGAATATTAATAAAAGCTAACAAATCAATTAATAGTAATGCTAGTCATGTTTTTTAGCGGAATTACAGCTAAAAGTAATTTCAAAATAATAAAAACACTTGAAAACCTTGTGTGCATGCACTATTATTCAATAGCGTAAAATAAGTGGCGCAATTTCTACGCAACCGGTATCGCAAAGTGGCATAAAGGCAGTTTTGCGGAACCGAGGCGCAAATGAAATCGATTATAACTCTTAAAATATACTATTTTACAAGGCTAATTTAACATATACAGATCACACACATCTAATTAAACCATGCGCAACAACAATTATAAGTTTTAATCAAAAACTTATCTTGAAATCTCAAATATGCACTCTGTAAAGTAGGCGACATTTTTCACTTTGATCGGAGTTGACACCGAAATGTCAAAAAATATGGTCGTCAGCGCTGCATTGATCATAGAATACGATTCTTTGGTGATGCCAGCACTCAAACAAAATCTTAATAAATGTTTTAAAACCATAATATGGGTGAAAATGGTTGCGCAATATAAGTAGCACAAAGAAATGGTTTTTCAAAAAAAAAATCTTATTGCCGAAATTTTATCTTTTTTCTTAGGAAATACGCAAAAATATTAAAGGAATGGCAACCTTATTATTATTTTATAACGTCAAATCAAACAGCTCATCAATAAGTTAAAAAATGATAATTTTATCGATGTTTAAGCTGGACACCTACCAATGCGGATTCGCGGTTTTTATAAAAAATCCGTCACTTTTGGGAGGGAAATGTCAAATAGTTTTCCAAATCTATAAACTTATCCAAATATCTATATCTGCCTTGGTTTGCTATTTCTTAGGAAACACGATGATAAGATTGAGAAATTTCTAAGAGTACTATATTTAAAATTATATGAGGCGGAGACTTTTGTACCCTCGAATGTGGCAAAATCTACGGCCTGACCCTTATATGTCATTTGAAAGCTCTTTTTATGTAGATTAATTGTTACTATGTCGGCAAGTCGCAAATCGCTGTGTGAAAAAAGTTATAGGGCTCTAAATGCGTATTAAATTGATTTAAACAAAGGGTAAAAAGAAGTGAAGTTTTAAAAATATATGTTTAATATCAAATAAGATACATGGTTAACAGCCAGTTTACCATAAAAATACCACATAAAAACTAAAAATATTATTATTCCCTTTATTACATTTTAAATACTTACAAAATTATATTTCTAAACATTAAATTTTTACAATGTATAACACTAAAAAATATAACATTTAAAAATACAAAAATGCAGTTCCCCAACGGCAGCAAGATCAGGGTCCCGGCTACCGATGGTTAAGGATCCAGAGACAGGAACCTTCTCACTATACGGGCCGTGTCCAGAAGTACTGCCTTCTGCATCTGACTCCCCAGGTAGCATTTATACGTCGTAAAGACGTGAACTTTACTTTTCGTCAATTTAGACCTGAGAGACGTCATCTGATGACGTCTGGATATCCAGAAAATGACGTGTGAAAGTCACAGACCCACGACGTCTTTTTTCTCACGTTAAAATAACGTAACTATCAAACGTGCCTAGCACGTTCTTCTATTAGCGTGACTACGACGTCATCTAGATGTCGTCTTTCTGACGTTAAATAGAAACGAACAGGGCACTCCTTAGGGTGCGTCCAAAATTAGCACTTAGCCGAGCTGATAATAAAATAAAACTCCGTATAGTTTATATACTTACATTTTATTAAGAAAAAAAATATTAAATATTTATACATACTGAAAAGATACATTAATACATAATCAATTTGAAATTTGGCATACAGATTATAACCTGGATTATAGTATACCTAAAGCACTATTTATCCCGAAATTTTGTCATGTTCCCTAGAAAGCTCTATACCGAAATATAGTCTAGTTCTATAAATATGACAGGATGTCTCTGAAATGGTAAATCAAATGTCACACCGAGATAAAGAGTTGATCAAGCTCTATTCAAAAACGCTAACATTAATTCAGCGAAAATGTACTTTTATTTTCTATATTAGTTGGGGTTTTCAATATATCCTATTTTTTTTAAAACGCCTACAACTTACATTTTCGCTGAACTAATGTTTGATTAATTTAATGTTTGCTTGATCAACTCTATCTCGGTGTGACGTTTGATTTACCATTTCAGGGACACCCAGCCGGCCTAGCATGAGCGGCTTATAGCGCGCGATATGATATGGTACGGCAAGTTGTCTTGCTTACCCCACTAAGGTGTAAGCAAGACATTTATACATAAACTAATAATTAAACACTCAGTTGCAGAAAGCTCTCATCAAATCTATTGCTGTCACTTATTTTCTTGACAACGAAAAAGTGACAGCAATAGATTTAGTGAAGCATTAACAGAACTTTAATGGAGCTTTCTGCAACTGGGTGCTAAACACTTTAATAGCCAATAAAAGAAAACATAAACTGCTTGCAAATATTTTTTACGCACAAACGCTATTGCTTTCAATGCAAAACACAATAACTTAGAATAGTTAAACATTATAATACAGTATGTAATAATATAGCGAATAACAGTAGTAATTTGCACCATAATTATTCTGTTTTGATAATTTATTACTGCAGAAATAGGCAGACACGGGTATCTTCGCAGCACTCCATGAACCTCTTTGACACTCAAGTTATCTGAAAAGATTAGATTTTGTTACTAAGTATAGATTTTAGATATTGTTACTACTGCCATAACATTGCCTAAACAAATAAGTGAAAGCTGAATAGTTTATAAATCATGAAAGAGTAGTGTGGCTAAAGCACATTGTTTGTTGTGCCGGTATGCACATATTAAGTTATGGATAATCATCGTTTCTAGATAATAGTAAATAAGTAGGTAAGCTTTGTGCATAGACTTATAATATGTGTATAGTGTGTATAAGTAAAATCTAAGATAGTAGCAGTAACAGTGTTCACGCGCGCTTGCGAGCGGGCAGTTGTCATTGTCAAGGTCACGGGACAATACGCTCGGGCCGCGTGTAGGATTTATTAGCAGTTCGCCGTACGCCGCCGTGAGGCAAGGTTGTGTGTTCCTGTAGCGACGTGCCGCGCCAGGAAACCTACCCGTGTGTGTTCGCCTTGAAAGGCGCCGGGAAAGTTTTAGCTGTCTATTAGGGCATTGTGTAGTTATAAGAGTGTTAGCTATAAGAGTTTCCCATCGGGGTTGGGTGAAGATCTTTGCCAGGCGCGCGCGCGCCGGCGAGACAGCGATCAGCCCCCCTGGATTACGGACAGTATCTGCTAGTAAGGTAGGACTAGCTTAATTAACTTAATTTTGCATGAGAAACCTCCGTTTCAATAAACTGTGGAACACAGTCGATGGTCACCACAATTGTGCGTGATCAAATTTTTGGTAGCAGAGCGTACCTAGAAATACCTAAAAAGCGTACCTAAAAATAAAATTTTTTTTTTTTTTGTTGAAATCTCGAGGGTATTCCGAGAGGATTTGAAGTACTAAGAAATTGTTCTAGTAAATTCTCGAAGCGAATGTTTCTCACTTGGTGGATCCGATAATAGATAGACACTTATATAATTGTGGTCACATACTAGTGATTTGATACGAGTTTACTCGCCTAGATGTGTATATTTTTTTTGTGTGTCCGGATTTATTTGACGAATAGTTTCGTTCGAAAGTGTGTTTATTAGTACCACATACTAGTGATTTGATACGAGTTTACTCGCCTAGATGTGTATATTTTTTTTTGTGTGTCCGGATTTATTTGACGAATAGTTTCGTTCGAAAGTGTTGTTTATTAGTACCACATACTAGTGTTTGTTCCGAGTCCGCTTGCCTAGTTGAAAAAGTGGAACTAGTTTTAATTATTAGTAGTATTAAATTACGAGTATTATTATTAAAAATACTTTTGTTTTTGTTTGTTGATAACGGTTTAGTAGTTGATTTGCGAGGTTGACTTGGCCGTGCCGTGTATGCCATACCGTTAATCCTATACGTTTTGTTTATACCGTTATATTGTTAGCCCTTGAAATTGGTAAGTTGTTAATAATTTATGAAAATAGTAGGGTCCGTGTATGTCGTCCGAATTTTAATTGTGTTTTATATTATCGTGACGCGACCTATTTCTATTGTTTTTTTTTGTTGATGTTTACCACTTTTATATTTCTTTGTTTGCTTTGTTTATTAAACGGATTATAAATGGCTCCTACGAATCCGCTCGCCGTATCCAGGGCTGGCATCCAAGGAGTTTTGCGTTGGCTTGCTTGTGCGGTCACATTAATAGACCGAGCCGACCGGGTAGGCGCGTTGCTAGCTCGGTATGGCGGGCTGGCAGCTCGGCTGCAAGACCTGGAGCGCCACGCCATGGAGTGTCGCGCGTATTATATGGAAAACCCCCCAGCTGATGATGCCGTGTCGGAACAGCTGGAGCAGGATGTAGCCCAGGCCTATGAGCTGGCTGACCAGTTCACGGAGGCGGCTGAGAGGGCCCTGGCTGTTCGGAAGGGGGAGCCGGTTTTGAGCGGGGAGGTCAAACCTACCCCGACGGCGTTGCTAGGCCGATTGCCTACGTTGGAGATTCCCACTTTTAATGGGGATCTGTCAGCCTGGATGGGCTTCATTAATTTGTTTGACAGTTTGGTGGATTCACGACGGGACTTATCCCCTAGCGAGAAGTTGGCCTATTTGCGCTCCTCCCTGCGAGGAGAGGCCAGCGCGGTAATCCAGCACCTGCTCATCAGCGACGACAACTACCAGGTGGCTCGCCAGCTTCTGGTTAGCAGGTACCAGAATGTCCGGTTACTGGCGGACACCCACGTGGCCACGATTTTGGCCCTCCCGCGAATCACGCGGGTACACCTGTTACGAAGGGAGTTGCTGAACCCGCTACTGTCAGCGGTCAACTCCCTAAGGCGATTGGACCTGCCGGTGGATCAGTGGTCCTTTGTACTGCTGCACATAGTCCTCGCCAAATTGCCCGCTGAAATGAAGGGGCGTTTCGAGCAGAGGTACGGAGGCGACAGCGCCTCGTATCTCCCGCCCTTCGCGGACCTCCTTCGTTTTTTTGAGGACGAATGTAGGGTGACGGACCACCTGGAGCCCGCCCCGGTTCCAGGTGTTGGTCGTATGGTGGCGGCGAGGGAACAGCCCCGTCGCCCGACCAACCGGTATGCTGCCTTCCAGCAGTCCCCTCCCCCCGCACCGAGTGAGCGGTGCAGGTATTGCAGGGGAGATAGGCACGTGGTGCACGAATGTGCCAAATTTAGAGGCCTCCGCCCAGAGGGACGGAGGGCCGTTGCGAAACAGCGCCAATGGTGCTGTTCGGAAAAGATCGACACTTCTGAACGCATCCCTAATGTCACGTCAAATTGACATTAGCTGTCACTTGAAGTTGACAGTGACACTTGATTGAAATTCTTGTAGAAAAATGTCGGAATAATTTTGCTGAATTTGTTAAAAAATCGCTCGCGTTGAATGTGCCTGGCATATCGAGTTTGAATAAAATCTTAAATTATCTATGTGATCCCGTTTTGTACGACCAAGGTTTTGACGCCATCCATCGGGCTGGTCGCGGAGTTTTGAAAGAAAGATAATTGTCTACCACGCGTTGTTGCAGGGGCAATATATATCTTCACAAAAAGCTCCTCCGTGTGTTATTGTGTATCTATTGTTGAAACGCCCAGTGTCTTGGGAACGCTGTTATTTGTGTTGTGAGTGAGGTGACGAATTGGTAAGGTTGGCAGACGAAGAAAGGACATCAGGGGCGCGCGCGCTCCCTTACACCACTTCTGCCTTGGAGACGTTCGACACACAGACCCGTATGTAACCTCACCTTACTTAACATTCTCTCCGCTGTGTATCGCAGTCCAATTGTTCAGTTTACATCCCCGCTGAAACCTAGTTTTTTGTCCGGAGTCTATATTAGTAATACCAGCTTCCACTGCGCTAAGCCGATTCCGCGGATTTAGCAGGGGTGTACTGAACATTTCTTGGTAGCCAAGAGCGTAGCTTGAAGGCCGGAGAGGCCCACGCCAAAACTTTGTATTAATCAGTGCCGTGTTGATGACCATCTGGTCCGGACTAGATTAATTTGTACTTGTATATGGTAATTGGCTTGCATTTGAAAAGTAAAGGGCATTCCTTTGTTATTGGTTCCATGTCTTGTAATTAATTGTCATGTATTGAAGTTCCAAAGTGTAAACAGATGCCTTTCTTTGCTCATAATAATTATTATTCAGTTTTGTTAGCAAATTTGAGTTGTGAATATTGACAAGTTTGTTGCTAAAATAATAGCTAATAAAAGGTTAGCTAATAAGTTTGCACTCAATACTTAGTGAAACTTAGATGATTTAGGACATTGTTTACACATTGAAACTCATTGAAACTTGTGCTTTGAAATAATTAAAATTAACTTGTTGTTGTGTAACAGTATGTTGTGTTGATATCCAAGTGAATTTCAATAGTCAGTGATTTTGAGTGAATTTCAATAGTCAGTGAGTTTTGTTGTTTTCTGATAACCTCCAGATATTTAAGAGTTTGTGTCATTATAAATACTTTGTTGTTGTAATATTGGAATTTTGTGGTTAGTAATAACCTCCAAATATTGGAGATTTTGTGTTATAGTGAATATTTTGAATTTGTTGTTTTTGTTGATAAATTTGGGACGTTACAATGACGGCCTCCTCTGCTAAAGCCAAAATACGTTCTGAGTTACGGTGGTTAGCTTCTGCGGTTGCGTTGTTGGATCGACCGGATAGAACGGAGGCCTTGTTGAACAGATACGTAGATCTGCCCATACGTTTGGCTGTTGTTGATGAGCAGTATGCCTTATTTTTGGAAAGGACTGTTGAGGCCGAGGTGGAAATGCGACAAGAAGTCGATTTGGATGTGGACCAGTGTTATGATTTTGCGGACAGAATTACCCAGGTGGCTCGACCTTTGCAAGTGGCAAGAGAGAATGAACCGAGCCCGTCCCCGGTCACATCTAAGAGTATGCCCCCTCTCTTTGCTAGATTGGCCCCCTTAGACTTAAGGCGCTTTGCTGGTCGTCTAGAGGACTGGGAGGGCTTTATTAATATTTTTGATAGTCTTGTACATGCCCGGGACGATTTGACCCAGGGCCAGAAGTTAGCTTATTTGTTATCCGTGTTGGAAGGGGAGGCCCTTGAATCAGTTCAACATTTGGCCCCCTCGGATGAAAACTACCCTATTGCTAGGGATTTGATTGCCCGTCGGTACCAGAACGTACGACGTCTGGCGGACAACCATGTTGCCGCCATTTTGAATTTACCCCGCGTTGCCAGCGTGATGCACTTGAGAGTGGCTTTGTTGAATCCGCTGTTGGTGGCATACAACGCATTAAAAAACTTAAAACTCCCAGTGGAGCAGTGGTCGTTTTTGTTACTGCACATTGTCCTGGGAAAGTTGCCGGACTCTGTTAAGGTCCGTTTTGAGCAGCAGTATGGTGGGGATAGTGCGACTTATCTGCCACCCTTCTCGGACCTCTTGACGTTCCTGGAAGGAGAAAGTAGACTGGCAGATAATTCCTCTCTGGCCGGTCCTATGGGACCCGAACGACCTGTGCCACAGAGTGGATCCCCCACCGGACCCCCCCGTAGGGGGCGTATGGCCCCTCGCGCGCCCGGCCGCTATGCCGCCGTCCAGGAGACCGCCCGCTGCTTGTACTGTCGGGAACCGGGTCACAGCACGACCCGTTGTGATAAGTTCCTCGACCAGCGCGTCCAAGGCCGTCGAGCGATCGCGCGACAACGGACATGGTGCTACTCGTGCTTGGGCCTGCACATGCAGCGCGAATGTACCCAAGCGCACCCATGCCGCTTTTGTAAGGGCAACCACCATCCCCTCCTCTGCATGAACAGCCCAGAGGGCGGCGGAGCGCCGCAGCGCGTCGCTGCAGGATCACCGCGTATGGGTGGGGGTCTCGAACCCCCCGCGGTGTTTGCATCCCGCAGCAGTTCTAGTGGCCACCGGAGTGGCCCCAGACGCTCTCCGCCACGTTTGGACCCTCAAACGGGCGGGGGTCCCAGGGACCCCCCCATGGGAAACCGATCCCCAAGGATGGGGATGAATTATGCGAGCGTTGCCGGAGGTCGTGGAGGCCCCCCGCGACGTTTTGAGCCTCGCACGGGCGGGGGTCCCACGGACCCCCCCATGGGAAATCGGTCCCCAACTAGGGGGTTCGATTTTGCGAGCGATGCGGGAGGTCGTAGAAGCCCCCCGCAACGTGTTGAGCCTCGCCCAGCCGGGGGTCCCAGGGACCCCCCTTCTGAAAATCGGTCACCGTGCCCCCGCGACTATGGGGCGACGTACACGGTGGATGCTAGGCACCGATTCTCGCCGCCGCTCGCCGAATACCCGCGTTTGGAGCGGCGCCCGCCCCGTTTTCAAGGGGCCGGGAGATATAACCCGCCTGATGCCGGGCGAATTGGACGTAGGCAGTATGTGGGAGATTGGGACCCACTGGATCGCTATGAGCGACCCCCTTACCATGGGGGGACGTCTGGGGACCCCACATACTAGCAATCAACGTGTTTACGGTCGATTGTAGCCACCCCTCCAGAGACCGTTTTGTTGCCCACGGCCTCTGTGCTTGTCAGGGGATTGAATGGCGACCTTGTGGAAGTTCGCGCCTTGTTGGATTCCGGTGCTCAGGGGTGTGTGGTGTCATCTTGGTTAGTTAGGCGGTTGGGCCTCAAGGTGCACCCCCACACGGAAGGCGTGAGAGGTGTTGGCGATGTGAAAGTCCCCGGGTTATTAGGGCATGTTGACTTCACATTTACATCACGTAATGGGTCCACGCCAGGCATTAAGACCTCGGCGATTGTGTTGGACACAGTTGTTGGCCGTCAACCTTCAGTTGACTTGGGACCGAGTATGTTGTCTTTGGTGTCTGATTCCCCACTCGCCGATCCAAATTTCTTCCGCCCAGGCCCGATTGATGCTCTCCTTGGAGCCGATGTCCTGGGGCGAGTTTTGTTGACGGGGAAGCGAGTTTTGCAGCCAGATGGCTTGGTAGCTCTGCAGACGACACTCGGTACAGTTGTGATGGGCCCTGCTCGCCGCGTTTTGGATTCCCTTGATGAGGATCGCGGTCTTGTTTTTAATGTGTCTCTCTCCGAAGTGGTGCAGAAGTTTTGGGAGGTTGAGGAACCTCCACCAGCCCCGCGGGTTGACCCAGTAGCGGATGAATGCGAGTTGTATTACCAGAATAACACTGGTCGCCTCCGCTCTGGTCGTTTGATCACCCGTCTCCCCTTTCGTGCCGGCCGACCTCCTCTGGGCGAATCCCGACCGCTAGCGGAACGTAGGCTAGTGGCGATGGAGCGTCGCATGAGCAAGGATCCGGTCTTCCGCCAGAAGTATGTTGAATTCATGCGGGAGTATGAGGAGTTAGGGCACATGTCCGTGAGCGATTTGGATTGGCGCTCCGTTGAGCACTTCTTTCTGCCGCACCACGCCGTTTTGAAATCCGGAAAGATTCGGGTGGTCTTTGACGGTTCGGCTCCCACCTCTACTGGAGCGTCCTTGAACCAGTGTCTGCATGTAGGTCCCAAGCTGCACACGGAGATCTCAGACATTTTGACCAACTTCCGGCGGCACCAAATTGTATTTATGACTGACATCCGGATGATGTTCAGACAAACGGTCATCCATCCCGAGGATAGGAGGTACCAATTGATTTTGTGGAGAGAGAGTCCTAGGGACCCCTTGTTGATTTATGAATTGAATACGAATACGTACGGTTTGGCTTCGAGCCCGTTTGTTGCGATTCGTTCTTTGTTGGAGTTGGCCGAGAATGAGCGCTTGAGATACCCTCGCGCCTCCGCCATTTTGGCCAGTGACGTCTATGTGGATGACATTTGCACGGGCGCCTCATCTGTCTCAGAGGCGATTGTCCTGAGAGACGAACTCACCGCCCTTTTGAAGTCGGGAGGTTACGAGTTGAGGAAATGGATATCCAACTCGCCTGATGTACTGGTAGGCTTGCCCGAAGAGCACCAGCAGGACCCCCACCTATTCGAAAATGTTGATAATCCCCATGTGGTGACCGTCCTTGGCGTACAGTACAAACCGGTCTCTGACACGTTCACTTATTGTGTGGATTTACGACCACCGAAAGTCTGGACCAAGCGTTTAGTATTGTCTACTGTCGCACGTACCTTTGACCCCAATGGGTGGATTTGCCCCGTGCTGTTTATGGCCAAGTGTTTCTTGCAACGGTTATGGGCTTCGGGTGTGTCGTGGGATGAACCCCTCTCGGACGAGTTACTCCGAGATTGGTCGAGCTTCGTTTCATCCCTCCCCGAGATTAATGAAGTGCATTTGCCGAGGCTATTCCTCCCTTCTGAAAATTGTAAAGTTACTCTTCACGGCTTTTCCGATGCCTCCGAACGTGGATTTGCTGCGGCCGTGTACCTCCGCACCGTTACTGTTGACGGAGTTGCTGCTGTGCATCTGGTGATAGCGAAAAGCAAAGTCGCTCCCCTTCGGACTCGTCATACGATCCCGAGGTTGGAATTGTGTGGAGCTGCCCTCCTAATGCGTTTGTTGAACCACGTATGGCTCACATTAGGTCGATCTATTAAGATACAAGAGGTTTATGCTTGGACGGACAGTCAGGTCGTCCTTTGTTGGTTGAAGGCTCCGGCGCACACCTTGGACATGTTTGTGGCCAATCGAGTGTCGCAGATTTGTAATTCCGACATCGAGTTGATTTGGAGACACGTGCCGGGAACCATGAATCCCGCGGATTGTGCGTCTCGGGGTTGTGTAGCCCCAACCCTAATTAACCACCCCCTCTGGTGGGGCCCACAGTGGTTGATGCGGCCTGAGTCGGAGTGGCCGCCCTCTCCAGCGTTGTCGAACGTAGCCGTTCCTGATATGCGGGCATGCGTCCTGGAGACTAACCCCGCCGGGGAAAAGGATTTGTTGTTGGATCGGTACAGCTCCTTACAGAAGCTGCTTGGTGTTACCGCTTGGATCAGACGTTTTGTGTACAATTGCAGAAACCCACGCGCGAGGCGTGATTCGTCGGTTCTCACTCCGGACGAGCGTAGGGACGCGCTCTTGTTTTGGGTCCGGAGAGTACAAGCTGATAGTTTTGAGTCCGAGATTGAAATTTTGCGTTTAGGCCGTCGCAAGTTGAAGGGCGCGGTATCGCGATTGAATCCCTTCCTGGACGAGAGTGGGCTTTTGCGAGTCGGCGGAAGACTTCGAAATGCGAACCTGCCGTATGGAGCTCGTCACCCCCTTTTGTTACCTAAAGCCGGACATTTGACTCAACTGATAATAACAGATCGCCATGTGAATGCACAACATGCTGGCTGTAATGCTTTGTTGCCCATTTTGCAGCGTGAATTTTGGATTTTGTCTGCTCGTCGAGCCATTCGCACTGTGGTTTTCCGTTGCCTGCCTTGTTATCGATTGAAGGCCGCGACCATGCAGCCCCAGATGGGTGATTTGCCTGCTGATCGCGTCACGGAATGTAGAGCTTTTGCCGGAGTCGCCACCGACTTCGCCGGTCCCTTTACTGTAAAGGCTTCGAGACTGCGTAATGCTAAAACCTATAAGGCGTACTTGTGCGTGTTTGTGTGTTTGTCCACCAAGGCTGTCCATTTGGAAATTGTCTCGGAATTGTCTACCGAAGCCTTTGTCGCCGCCTTGAGCAGATTTGTTTCCCGTAGAGGACTGCCGACATTGATACGTTCCGATTGTGGTACTAATTATAAGGGAACGTGTAATTATCTTAAGGAAGTAGTTAAGTTTTTTGTTGATAATAAAATAGACATTGGAACCACCCTCTCCCGGCGTGGGATAATCTGGAAGTTTAGCCCTCCAGCTTGTCCGACCTGGGGAGGAATTTTTGAAGCTTGTGTAAAGGCTGCCAAGACACACTTGCGTCGCGTGATTGGAGAAACTATTCTCACGTTTGAGGAACTTGATACGGTATTTTGTAAAATTGAGGCCGTCCTCAACTCGCGACCCTTGTGCCCGTTGTCTTCGGACCCGAATGACCTGGAAGCGTTGACCCCAGGTCATTTCTTGATCGGACAGCCCCTTTTGGCTTTGCCTGAATATCCGATTCAGGATGTAGGATCCCATCGTTTGTCGCGATACCAACTTTTGAAACAGATGTCCCAAAACTTCTGGGCACGTTGGTCGATGGAGTATTTGCATATCCTGCAACAGCGCGTGAAGTGGACAGATAAAACCACCCCACCCCAGACTGGCGACCTCGTGTTGATTAAGGATGCTAACCTGCCGCCCCTATGTTGGCGAAGGGGGCGCATTGTTAAACTCTACCCCGGAACTGACGGAGTTCCTCGTTTTGCTGAGGTTTTGGTTCGAGATTCGGTTTTGAAGAGAGCAGTTAGTGGGCTCTCCCGATTACCCGTAGATTGACGTACCGTTCTTAACGGTCCGGGGCGGGGGGATGTTCGGAAAAGATCGACACTTCTGAACGCATCCCTAATGTCACGTCAAATTGACATTAGCTGTCACTTGAAGTTGACAGTGACACTTGATTGAAATTCTTGTAGAAAAATGTCGGAATAATTTTGCTGAATTTGTTAAAAAATCGCTCGCGTTGAATGTGCCTGGCATATCGAGTTTGAATAAAATCTTAAATTATCTATGTGATCCCGTTTTGTACGACCAAGGTTTTGACGCCATCCATCGGGCTGGTCGCGGAGTTTTGAAAGAAAGATAATTGTCTACCACGCGTTGTTGCAGGGGCAATATATATCTTCACAAAAAGCTCCTCCGTGTGTTATTGTGTATCTATTGTTGAAACGCCCAGTGTCTTGGGAACGCTGTTATTTGTGTTGTGAGTGAGGTGACGAATTGGTAAGGTTGGCAGACGAAGAAAGGACATCAGGGGCGCGCGCGCTCCCTTACACCACTTCTGCCTTGGAGACGTTCGACACACAGACCAGTATGTAACCTCACCTTACTTAACATTCTCTCCGCTGTGTATCGCAGTCCAATTGTTCAGTTTACATCCCCGCTGAAACCTAGTTTTTTGTCCGGAGTCTATATTAGTAATACCAGCTTCCACTGCGCTAAGCCGATTCCGCGGATTTAGCAGGGGTGTACTGAACAGGTGCTATAGGTGTTTGGGGGGACACATGCAGTCGGCGTGTCCCCAGACAGAGGATTGTCGTCTTTGCGGAGGGAGGCATCACCCCCTCCTTTGTTTGGACCGCAAGGACGCCGGGAGCGACCGGGGTTCGAATTCCTCGCGCACGGGCGGGGGCCCGGCAGCCCGGAACCGGTCCCCTAGAGATTCGGCGGGGCTTAGCCCCCCCGTTCAGTCCCCCCCGGAGAGGGGGAACTATAGGAGAGACGCCCCCGCCACGGGCGGGGGTAGGGGGGTACCACAAGAGTACGCCACGGTGGCGATGGGCACGGGCCCTATTTGCTACTCCCCCCCCCCTAATGGAGAGGCCTCGATTGGGGTACTATGTACCGAGGCACGCCCCACACGGGTATTACCCTGCACCTAGGAATGCTGTTGGTCGGGGCCAGTATGTACCCGATTGGGACCCGCTCGCCCGGTACGAGCGTCCCACATTTGGCGCGCCGACTCAGGCGCGAGGGGGACAAGTACCCCCCCAAAATTTTTAATGGCGCCCCTGTCGGACCCAACCACCCCTCCGGAGCTTGTGCTGTTGCCAACAGCCTCCGTGAATGTTTGGGGACCTAAGGGCAATGTTGTAACGGTGCGTGCCCTTTTGGACTCAGGTGCCCAGGGGTGCATAATGTCCAGGTGGCTTGTCCGACAGCTGGGTCTTTTGCTTGTGCCGCATCACGAAGCGGTACGGGGGGTGGGAGACTCGCGGATCCCTGATCCGATTGGTCGAGTTGAGTTCTCCTTCTCCCCCCACTTCACGCCAAGGCCGAAGATCGGTGCTTCGGCGATAGTCTTTGATAAGGTGGTTGGACCTCTCCCGCAAGTGCGAGTGCCGCCATCCACGATTGAGCTGACGTCTGGACTGGCTTTGGCTGATCCTTCCTTCCACCGACCGGGCCCAATACACTTGTTGAAAGGTGCGTATGTCCTCGGTCGTGTACTGTGTGGAAGCAAGCGAGTTTTGCAGACAGCCGATCTTGTCGCCTTATCCTCGTCGCTGGGTCATGTGGTGATGGGAAAGGTACCACAGACACCAGAGACCCCGTCGGTAGACCGCCAGACCATTGTCGGTTCTACTTTGTCCGACGTTCTCCAAAAGTTTTGGGAGGTGGAGGAACCTCCCACTGCCAAGCGGTTGGATCCGTTAGCCGAGGAGTGCGAATTGTTCTACCAGAACAACACTGGGCGCCTCCTCTCGGGTCGCTTGATTACCCGCTTGCCCTTCTTGGCGGTTCGCCCTCCTTTAGGGAGCTCCCGACCGATGGCCGAGAAGAGATTGTTGTCCATGGAGCGTAGGATGGCCAGGGATCCCGCATTCAAGGAGAAGTATATAGACTTCATGCGGGAGTATTTGGACCTTGGGCACATGTCCATCTCGCAGTTGGACTGGCGTAATGTGGAACATTACTTCCTGCCACACCACGCTGTTTTGAAGACTTCCAATGGGAAGATCCGCGTGGTATTTGATGGTTCAGCGCCCACGTCAACCGGAGTGTCGTTGAATCAGTGTCTGCATGCGGGGCCGAAGTTGCATCACGATGTCTGTGATGTTTTGACCAACTTCCGCCGGCACGCTGTCGTCTTTGTGGCCGATATCCGCATGATGTTCAGACAGACCGTGATTCACCCGGAGGATAGACGATACCAGCTCATCCTTTGGCGTGAGGATCCCCAGGATCCGATGTTGGCTTACGAGCTGAACACCAACACTTATGGTTTGCGGTCGAGCCCCTTTGTGGCGATCCGTTCGCTTTTGGAGCTCGCAGAGCGCGAACGGCTACGCTATCCCCGGGCATCTGCTCTTATTGAGGGGGGGGCCTTATTTGTCGACGATATCTGCACGGGGGCCTCGAGCTTAGATGAGGCTCTCGTCTTACGTGATGAGCTGATTGCGCTCTTGAGGGCTGGTGGCTATGAGTTGCGGAAGTGGCTGTCTAACTCACCGGACCTATTGGCAGATTTGCCTAAGGACCACCAGCAAGAGCCGCTCCTCTTTGAAAATCCGGAGACTCCAGACATGCTGTCTGTTTTGGGAGTCCAGTATCGACCAGTCCCGGATTTGTTCACATATAGATTGGAACTGCCAGACCCAAAGGTCTGGACTAAACGCACGGTGCTGTCTACTGTAGCCCGTACCTTTGATCCGAACGGTTGGCTCAGCCCTGTAGTGTTTTCGATGAAGTGCTTCCTACAGGAGCTCTGGGCTGCGGAATTGTCATGGGATGAGCCCCTCTCTGGTAGCCTCCTACGAGAGTGGGTGAGGTTCGTGTCATCCCTACCCGACGTCAATCGGGTTTGTATACCGAGGCAAATGCTGCCTTCGGGAAAGTTTAAAGCCTCCCTGCACGGCTTTTGTGACGCGTCCGAAAGCGGATACGCGGCAGCCGTTTACATCCGAACGGTGGATGCAGCAGGCGTTGTCGCCGTACACTTAGTTATGGCCAAGAGTAAGGTCGCCCCCCTTCGGACTAGGCTAACCATTCCGAAGTTGGAGTTGTCCGGCGCCACTCTCTTAGTACGGCTACTCAATCATGTTGCCGACACCTTGGGAAACGGTGTCGACTTGGAGTCGATATTTGCGTGGTCTGACAGCCAGGTCGTCCTTTGTTGGCTGAAGAGTTCAGTCCACACCCTTGAGGTTTTTGTGGCCAACCGGGTCTCACAAATTCAGACTTCAAAGGCCCCGTTGATTTGGCGCCACGTACCGGGCGAATTGAACCCCGCAGATTGTGCCTCCCGCGGCTGCGAGGCGCCTGAGTTAGTGGACCACCACCTATGGTGGAGTCCATCATGGTTGTTACGGCCTGAGCGCTCATGGCCTGCCACCCCGGCTGTGGCCAGAGTCCCAGACCTAGGCATGCGTGTTCACGCCGTGGAGACGGTGGCGGCTCCGCAGATGGAGTTTTTGTTAGACCGCTACAGTTCTCTTGATAAGTTGCTCGGCGTGACTGCTTGGATGAGGCGCTTTGTGCGAAATTGTCGCCAGCCTCAGGAGAAATCGTTGTCTCCGGTCCTCGCCCCACAAGAGCGGCAAGACGCTCTGTTGCATTGGGTGCGAGTGACGCAACAGCGAGAGTTTGAACCGGAGCTGAAAGCCCTGCGCTCAAGTAAGTCCAAGTTGAAGGGACCCTTGGTGCGGTTGAATCCCTTCTTGGACAGTACCGGATTGCTGCGTGTCGGAGGTAGGCTCAGACATGCCAACCTGCCGTACGGATCACGCCACCCTTTGTTGCTCCCCAAGGATGGACCGTTAGTTAGACTGTTGATTACAGACCGACATGTAAAGAATGCTCATGCCGGTTGTAATGCTTTGACCGCGCTCCTCCAACGAGAGTTCTGGATTTTGTCAGCGCGGAGAATAATCCGATCCGTTATTTTTCGTTGTCTCCCGTGTTATCGTTTGCGCGCCGATACGATGCAGCCCCAGATGGGTGACTTGCCTGCCGATCGAGTGAACGAATCGATGCCCTTCTCAGGAGTTGGAACGGATTTTGCGGGGCCATTTACCGTTAAGACATCGCGGCTTCGTAATGCTAGAACGGAAAAGGCTTACTTGTGTGTATTTGTTTGTTTGGCCACTAAAGCGGTCCACCTGGAGGTGGTTAGTGCCCTCACCACAGAAGCCTTTGTAGCCACGTTGAATCGTTTTGTGTCTCTCCGCGGAATGCCGTCGTTAATCAGGTCCGATTGTGGAACCAATTTCAAGGGCACCGATAGGTATTTAAAGGAAGTTTGTGAATTTTTGGATAGGAATAATTTTGAGATCGGATCCACACTCTCTCGCAGAGGGGTACGATGGCAGTACTCCCCGCCATCCTGCCCCCACTGGGGAGGGATTTTTGAAGCAACTGTAAAGGCCGCTAAAACTCACCTTCGTCGCGTTATTGGGGAGACGGTCCTCACGTTTGAGGAACTCGCGACCGTATTTTGTAAGGTTGAGGCGGTCCTCAACTCGCGTCCGTCGTGTCCGTTGTCTTCGGACGCGAATGATTTAGAGGCCCTTACGCCGGGCCATTTTTTGATTGGCAGACCGCTTAACGCCTTGCCGGAATATCCTTATTCCGAAGTGCCCTCCGGACGGCTCTCGCGATTTGAATTGCTCCAGCAGCTTACGCAGAGTTTTTGGCGCCGTTGGCATCTGGAGTATTTGCACATTTTGCAGCAACGCGTTAAGTGGTCGGATAGGACGACCCCACCCAAGACCGGAGACCTCGTGTTGGTAAAGGATCCAAACCTGCCGCCCCTCCGCTGGCGTTTAGGACGCATTGTTCAGCTTCATCCGGGGTCGGATGGTGTGCCCAGGTTTGCCGAGGTCCTGGTGGGGGTCTCTGTTTTGAAGCGAGCGATCGCTACCCTCTCTCGCCTACCCTTAGATTGAGTTGGCGGACAGTTTGCTACTGTCCGGGACGGGGGGATGTTCACGCGCGCTTGCGAGCGGGCAGTTGTCATTGTCAAGGTCACGGGACAATACGCTCGGGCCGCGTGTAGGATTTATTAGCAGTTCGCCGTACGCCGCCGTGAGGCAAGGTTGTGTGTTCCTGTAGCGACGTGCCGCGCCAGGAAACCTACCCGTGTGTGTTCGCCTTGAAAGGCGCCGGGAAAGTTTTAGCTGTCTATTAGGGCATTGTGTAGTTATAAGAGTGTTAGCTATAAGAGTTTCCCATCGGGGTTGGGTGAAGATCTTTGCCAGGCGCGCGCGCGCCGGCGAGACAGCGATCAGCCCCCCTGGATTACGGACAGTATCTGCTAGTAAGGTAGGACTAGCTTAATTAACTTAATTTTGCATGAGAAACCTCCGTTTCAATAAACTGTGGAACACAGTCGATGGTCACCACAATTGTGCGTGATCAAACAGTTATAATAACACAGTCATAAGACAATCACAATAAACCGTCATTCGTACCGACACCACAACAATTTCTTATCCTGCCGGAACATTTGTTATAATTCTGTTCCGTTTGTCAAAAATATGAATTTGCTGATAAGTCAGTTTTAAATGCTTCGACAAATTTATTGAATTACATTGTTATTTTCTCTCGATTTAGTATTAACAACTTTACTAACTCCACACAATTGAAACTAGTTAAATGTGTCCTAAGGTACCTTATCTACTGTAAAGCAGTACCTAATAGTATATCACAATATGATATCACTGCTAAATGGATATTGAAATTATTATGAAGATTTTTCAACAAACTAATCAATAATTAATTTTAATATACAAAGGTTAGGTACATTCATATATAAAAATTAAACAAACATTACCTTTCATTCATAACTTTCTGAAAATCTTCTTTGCTCCGGATTGTGAACTGTATTTTGTATTTTTAAAATGCGCTTCCTCTCCTCTTCCACCAAGTTGCGTACCCGACCGACAGGATCCATATTGATCTTTAGATTATAAGCTTTTACCACCTTATGTACACTATAGTTAGCAATAAATGATTGAGTAGGTATTGAGTATTTTCTTATGATTTGTTCTATGAAATACAAAGTTGCCTCTTGGAATTTGCCTGAAACAACAAACTCAAATATAGGTATACCTACAGAATTATTGATACATAAAACTACGTAAATAGTATTTACTCACGTACCTTAGGCACCTTCGAATACCGTAAGTATACATTATATCAAAAAACAATACAAAATGAAATGTTGAACGCAATAATAATAGAAAAAAAACCGAAATGAATTTTGTAAAAATCTGAAAAAACATAAACTCAGTGTTGCCAGATGCCCGTGTTGCATTCTCCGAAATCCCGAAAATCCGAAATCCCCAAAACGCTGATTTAAGACACCCTAGACACCTAACCTTCGTCGAATCGACGAATACCCGTAGGAAATATAGCTATATCTTTTTATCGAGAGCGCCGATCGTCGTGCCGTCGCTATTTAAATCAGTGCTCGCCGAGCTCTTTCCGGAGGAGTCCGTGTCGCCCAGGTAAGTGCGTTGTTTTTCGAATAATTGCTTAAATACTCATAAATTAAAGTATGTGCTCATTGCATAAATTAAAGAATTTGCTTCCAAAAACTAGTTTTTATTTTTTCTTATAAATAAGAAGACTATTATAATTATCTTTCGCCAAAGAAGAATAGGCTATTTTTGTTGTTTTTTTTTTATTTTTTTTTTAAGTAAGTGATCTCATGTGGCCTAGTTTCATAAGTGCCTTACCAAAAATTGACCATAAATAAATATATTGATCTGAAACACTACTTATTGTTTTATTTACTAAAATAATACCTTATTAAACTATGTATGTATTAAACGTAACAAAATAATGTATATATATATATAATTTTGAACCACCAAAAATAGTCGTCGATTCGATGAATGGTTAGGTATAAAGGGGTACGTTCGAACGTTAGGTGTCTAGGGTTAAGAAAAAGCCCCACAACAACCCGAAACACTTGAAAAGGCGTTCTTCTATCTCACTGATTACTCGATAAGCTTTTTTTAGAGTGTGGCAGAGTAGATCACTTGCACCAAGAACACTGATTGCTATATATATAATCAGTTCCAAGCGCTAAAACACACTTAAAATAACATTTTTGGCATGAAAAAATACCCCACATCCCCCCAAAGTCAAAACTCTTCCTCCCGAAAATGTCCTCCACTGCCCAAAATAATCCCGAATTTGGAGGGTAATCACCCCAATCCGGCAACACTGCTTAAACTATACGTCAAAAGTGACCGTATTAATTTTAGCCAATGGGATTCACTTGCGGCACAGAAACAAAATGGCGGTCTTAATTATAGCCAATGAATAGACCGGGGAAATTGCAGTCACTAAGTTTTGACCGTTTTGACCCAATCTATGGGTGATTCCAACGCCTGATGTCAATGTCTGTCTTGTATTTACAAGTAGATTTTTTTTTGTTATTGCATCGATGCAATCGATTTTTGCAAAATTTTTGTGAATTACTTTAAATAATGAACCGGACTATTCATGGGGGAGCTCGTGAAATTATATATAAAGTATTCATGAGATGATTTGCAGAATTTCAAGCTGGTAAACTATTATCGGAATCGGATGATGTTTACTAACGAACAGCTGATATCACAGGTAATTTGATATTATAGGTCCTACTTAATTTAATTAGTTTAACCTATATTACCTATATAGTTCAACCTTCCTATATTCCGCTCTACTGCATGTAAATCGAATATTTATTTACATTTAAAATCTTTTGAGGTTATAAATGTCTTGTTGTTCTTTCTAATACATCAAATTTTAGTCTTCATTATAAATTTGATACCTACTTGAATGCAAATTTTATTTTACAGGTAAATCGGTAAGCACTATCCGAAGAATTGTAGAACATGGTGAGAAGACAGGTGGAAAATTTGGCACTCCTGCCAAAAAACGAAAAGGTCGGCCTAGAAAGGAGTTAGGCGACTTCAATAAATGTACTATCATTCTTAATTTTTTTTATACTGTAAAAAAAGGAGTACCAACAGTTAAAAACACGAAAAGTCGCTGCCTAAAACATCGGAGGAAAGGACATTAAACAACTCACCGAGGAGGCTTTCAAATTATTGGAAGAGTTGCTGCGGCACGTAAAAAAAATGGAATCTCAGTATTATGAATGAGGCAGAACCTTTTATCAAAATATAGATCAGTTAGTAATATGTGTTGAGGAAGAGAGCTCTTCCAGTGACACGGAGTGGTCAGATGGAAATGATATGCCTGTTCAGGTACATCCCATCAACCAACTCCTGAAGAGTTCTTAGGAGAAGAATACCTAGATTTTGACATGCTCAATGAATAGATCTTTATTATTAATTGTACAAATTGTTTTTATTTCACTACCCTCATTTTATTAACCAACTTCAAACAGAAAAAAGGAGGTTATCAATTCAATGTATTTTTGAGTATGTTAATCTCTACCAACTTCTAACCCTTTAACCGCCGCACATGTGTGCCAAATTTCATTCATGTTTGTATGTATGTTTGTCCACCTGTTTCTAAAAACCAAAAGGCCGATTGCGATTATTATTTTTTGTTCGTTTGTGTATAGTTCAACTAAAGGAATAGTAAAAGTTTCATCAAAATCGGTTCAGTAGTTTCTGAGATATGGAATGTCGAAAATTTGAATATTCTAAGTACATGTTGAAGTCGCTTGCATCTATGATTTTTAAGCATATACTTGTTTGTATTGATTAGTTTCTAAACATACTGAACCGGTTTGAAAAATTATCTTCCCATTAGAATCCTACATTATCTCTCATGCATTAGGTTGTAAATTTTTATAAAATTAAAATTGATGCTGAAAACTTTTCAATAAAATATATTATGATATCGCATGTCTTATTATTTTATTTTTTATCTCTTAAAATTTTCCAAAACATTACTTATTTCTTGAAGTAAGAAATTAGCAACCCTAGAGCTATCATTACGACAGATTTTAATGTGTAATGATAAGCTCCACTTACTGAATAAGGTAAAAAGAAAGATCTTAAAAAACGTAACCCGGACGTAATGTGCTAACGGACGTAGGACGTTGATTAATTAACGTAATTAGTACGTTACTTTAACCACCGTGAAGAGACGTCATCAAATTGACCTTAATGTTACGTAAATTAGACGTGCTTTTATGACGAATAATGGACCAACCCTAAATCGACCAAAATGGCACGTGTTATTTACGTCGCAGACGTAAGTATGCTACCTGGGTCCCGATCCATCGTGTGCGTTACCGCCGCAAAAACTTGTGCTTTAGAGAGATGAGACCTTATCAGATAATTAGTGTGTTGTGAGGAGAAATTTGTTTACTAATAGCAAAATTTGTGTGAATTGTAGTTTTTGAGATATTTGACAAAAACAGTTTTTGCCAGGGTCACGTTTTAATCGTTACCCTGGCAAAAAAAGTTGTTTTAGCTCGGAACTAAATACATGAATAGATAGCTTTTGTTGCGTTGTAAATGTTAGCAAACAGCAAAAATTGTGTGTGTTATGGTTCTTGAGTTATTTGAGTTTTTGCTGGGGTAACGTTTTGAGATTTCCCATATCTCAGAAACGGTTCAACGCAGAAGTTTGAAAAAAATACCAGTAAGAGACCTGAATTTGTTTAAATTTGTTTAAACATTAGTTTTTGATTTGGTTGTCGTAAACCAACGTAATTAAATGTTTTCGAAATTCAGAAAAAACTGATTTGTAAGTAAACTATTACATTTACAACCAAACAAACAGCTGCAAAAAATACCCGTGGTAGACACTTATTATGTCTAGAATTTTAGATCTTGTAACTTTACACGATTTAAAGATAAAGATAAATTTGATTAATTTTAGACTGGTCGTACTTTAGAGATCGAATACACAGTTTCCATAACATTATGGCACATGGCATACATTAAACAAATTTAAGTAATTCATGAACATTCGTTCCTGTTAATTTTAGCTTTCAATTACAGCTATCATGAAAGATATATCAAAAACAAGATTGGGACAGCAATTCTTTAATAAGCCGACCAAATTGTAAAGGTCACTTATAAGCGACCGCACCATACGTACGGGCTATCTTCGTAAATTAGCAGCTTAGTATCCGATGTTTTGTACAGTTACGCAGAAAAACGTTATTGGTAAAGTATTGATTCTACTAGTTTTCTATTTTATAAGTAAAATTCATGTTTATTAATAGTAGTTTTAAATAATTTAATGATTTACGATAGTTATTAGTTTAAAGGCAAATAAATAAAGGTTGGTCAGTAGTAATCTATATCTACCTAAGTAGGTAATAATCTCAGTAAGCAATTTATAGTGTGATTTATTTGTCAGTTCAGTACCAATCATGTACCAATAAATACATTTATAGTAATTTGTTGTTTCTCTTTAGTCAAACCAATTGTTTTATTTTTATACCACAACGCAACGAAAACGCCACGCTAAACTTTTTTTACTTTCGCGATGCAAGTCGGTTCTCGCCTCGTTCGCCTATCGCAAATATTTACCGTTTTAAAGTCCATTGAGCGATTTCACATTGGATTGGACGATAACGGTAACGAAACGATATCGGCACGATATCATCGGACTGGCAGTTTGATACAATCACTACTAAATGCTTTCACACTGTGTCGTTCGTTACCGTCAACGATATTGTCTGTCGTGCCGATATCGGTGTAGTATCGTGTCGGTGTCGTTATCGTCCAATGTGAAAACGCCCATTCGCTTAGATAATGTCGCCCTTTTATCGCACCGCATTGGCACGTGCCGCTTTTTGTCAAAGGTTGCCGCCGCATAAACAAAAGAAGCCGCGTGCGGCGTACACCCGCAATTGAATTGGATTTTGGGATTCGGCATTTATTAAATTATATTTTCTTAAATAATCTATGTTTATTATAAATACAGGTTGTAACGACGGTTGTGACTTGTGACAATTCAGGCGATGATGAGTAATCATAATAATCATATAAAAATGATTATTATTATTATTATTTGTAAATCACTTATTTAACTTTTTTTTATATAAAAACTAGCGTTCCGCCCGCGGCGTCGCCCGCGTGGTATACCCGACGTTATCCCGCGGGAATGTGATATATTTCCGGGATAAAAAGTAGCCTTAGTTTCTCTCCAGGCCACAACGTATCTGTGTCCCAAATTTCAGCCAAATCCATTGAGCCGTTATTGCGTGATTCAGTAACAAACATACAAACATCTAAACATCTAAACTTTCACATTTATAATATTAGTAGGAAGTAGGATATACAAATTTTCATTAAGATTGACTTTGGTACCCAACTTGAGTGTATTATTTTATATCTGCATTTTATAGCAAGAGCCACAATGCCGTGCTAACTTTACACAACATGTCAAGCCAAGCCAAAGTCATATTTTGACACGTGGACTGGAAGGTGACTATTGCTTAACCAACCTTGTCGTGGAAGTGGCACCAAATCACAAATTATATAGACTAGTCACCAATTTGTAACCTATCACGTGTTCTACAGGACTTCCGAAGTAAACTCGCTCTCTGAAATGTCAACGCAGCCGTGCGTAATATTGTCTTGACGCGAGACGAGATGGGAACGCTCGCTCTTCCGACCCAGCCAACGAATTAGTCTGTGTCGTAAACAATGAGTCACACCAACACATCAAAATATGACTATTATATTATTACTGCGTTAATGCGCGTACTCGTGCAAGTAATAACAGTTTTGGTTTCATCGAAATCTGTCCAGGATTTCCAAAGTTACAGCGTTGTAAATTTTCACCAGCTTTTGTAAATTTGCTTTCCTTGCGCGCTATTGCGATGACGTCATGTCGCAGTGACATCTCCGATTGCGGCTGCTGCGGGTGATTTCCGTCCAACTGTACCTACATAGAGTCCGTCCGTGCGCAATTTTCGCGCAACTGGTGCGTTTTTGGCGCTAGTTACAGTACGTTTTCTTCGTTCTAAGGTTATGGTAAATGATTAGTATTCGATTTCGACCGCGCGCAGCCGCACTCTAAAACTGTCACCTACTGTCCATTCCACTTATCTGACGAGCACTCTAGGAACAGTTTTTACGGGAAAATGTTTTTTAACAATTTTCCACGCAATTTTTCCATATATATTTCTTACCGTTAAATTAAACCTCCCCCTGAAATACGACAGACATTTTAAAACTAAAATCGGCCCAGCCATTCTTTAGTTTTTGCGAGACTGACATACATTTTATATTTAAAGATAATCTGACCAGCGAACTTTTGTACTAACATAATATCCATAACATCCCGTTCATTTAAGATGGTTACGCTTATGTATGGCGCGGTCGCTTTTACGTGACCTCTACAATTTGGGCGGGTTACTAGAGAATTGTTGTCATGTTCTTGTTTTTGATATATCTTTCATGATAGCTGTAATTGAAAGCTAAAATTAACAGGAACGAATGTTCATGAATTACTTAAATTTGTTTAATGTATGCCATGTGCCTTAATGTTATGGAAACTGTGTATTCGATCTCTAAAGTACGACCAGTCTAAAATTTATCAAATTTATCTTTATCTTTAAATCGTGTAAAGTTACAAGATCTAAAATTCTAGACATAATAAGCGTCTACCACGGGTATTTTTTGCAGCTGTTTGTTTGGTTGTAAATGTAATAGTTTACTTACAAATCAGTTTTTTCTGAATTTCGAAAACATTTAATTACGTTGGTTTACGACAACCAAATCAAAAACTAATGTTTAAACAAATTTAAACAAATTCAGGTCTCTTACTGGTATTTTTTTCAAACTTCTGCGTTGAACCGTTTCTGAGATATGGGAAATCTCAAAACGTTACCCCAGCAAAAACTCAAATAACTCAAGAACCATAACACACACAATTTTTGCTGTTTGCTAACATTTACAACGCAACAAAAGCTATCTATTCATGTATTTAGTTCCGAGCTAAAACAACTTTTTTTGCCAGGGTAAAGTTTAAAACGTGACCCTGGCAAAAACTGTTTTTGTCAAATATCTCAAAAACTACAATTCACACAAATTTTGCTATTAGTAAACAAATTTCTCCTCACGACACACTAATTATCTGATAAGGTCTCATCTCTCTAAAGCACAAGTTTTTGCGGCGGTAACGCACACCGATCCATCCACCTAACGCAAGCCTCTTAAGGTGTTTATCGAGGCTCTTGGCTATTAGACCATGGGCAGATATGACTATCGGGACAATAATTGCTGAATCAATGTCCCACATGTCAACAATCTCGTGAGCTAAATCAAGATATTTGTTTTCTTTATCTTTTTCAGCTTTCACAAGGTTGTCGTCATGGGGAACAGTGACATCAACAATTATTGCGCGGCGTTCGTGTCGATCTATCAATACAATATCAGGCTTATTAGCTACAATAGTCCTGTCTGTAATGATAGATCGATCCCAATACAATGTGGCATGGCTATTTTCAAGGACCTGTTCTGGTGCATACCTGTAGTACGGCACCTCGGATGCCACAAGACTATGTTTCAGAGCAAGTTGTTGGTGTATTATCCTGGCCACTTGGTTATGTCTATGCAAATACTCGCCGTTTGCGAGACGAGAACAACCGGAGATTATATGCCTAAGGGATTCACCCGGACGATGGCACGCTCGACAAATATCCACTGTGCCATCCCTTAGGATATACTTTCGGTAGTTATTCGTCATCACAACCTCATCCATAATTGCACAGACAAAACCTTCGGTTTCACCAATAAGATCACCAAAACGGAGCCAGGATACTGAGGCTAATAAATCTACGTCGGGCCCATGGAGAGCCCGGTAGAATCTGCCATGTAACTCCTTGCTTTGCCACACAATGCTGCGGCCGGAAGTACTAAGTACTACAGGTTTGCGCCAGTTTTCTTTTGCTAAAAATAGAGGAGTCAGTCCATTGTCAACAGCAACTACATCTCTATGAGACCCAATATCGTCTTGGAGAAAATACTCCCTAAGATTGCATATCTCGCGGTTATGCAATGTCTTAGCATTTAAGAAGCCACGACCACCGCACTTCCGCGGGATATACAATCTCATGGTCGATGAACGTGGGTGATGCATGCGGTGTGCAGTTAGCAATGTACGAACTTTTCTATCCAGGGCATCCAGTTCAGTTTGAGTCCATTTAAGTATGCCAAAGGAATACATCAGTAGCGGCATGACCCATCCATTGTATGCGCGAACCTTGTTTCCGCCAGACAAAAGACTTAAGGACTTTTGAGAGGCGCCCCAAGAAACGCTCACGCAACGACTGTTTCATGTCAGCATCGTTGATGCCTAATGCCTGTGATATACCTAAATATTTATAGGTTTCGTTAACGGAGAGAGATTAATAGAATCCGAGAGTTGTATACCCGTGGATTCCATTATCTGACCACGCTTTACATGCATGACTGCACATTTGTCCACAGCAAATTCCATTTTAATGGCATTACTGAAAGCTTCAGTAACCTTCAGTAACGCTGTCAAATGAGAACTGCTATGGGCAAATAGTTTCAGGTCATCCTGTATAGCAGGTGTGATATTACTTGACCATTTCTCCGTAAACGGTAGCCTAATCCTGAACTCTCGAGAAGTGTACTCAGAGGGTTCAAGGCCAGACAGAACCACAATGGACTCAGACCGTAACCCTGGAAGATACCTCGCTCTATTTTTATAGGGTCGCCCTGTTCGAGACTGTTATGGGTCCATACACCCGAAGTAAACACTCTACTTTTCATTTCGAATATGAAATGAGTAAAAATAAACAGAAATATTCAAAAAAATATTTTTCCTATGGCCGCGAAATTTTCGATAGACTCGAATTCTCATAACTTTTTTGTTCATTTTCTCTATTTTAGGGAAGGCAAGGGAAACTAAGTCCATACAGCCATGTTTAGTGTTTGACCCGTACTCTATGCAATTCTATGGAATTAATAGCCCGATTTTTTATGTTACAAATAACTTATTTGATTTAATCTGTTTCTAAAAACGCATATTATTAAAAAAAAAACAATGTTTTAGATAATAATAACAATTTCTCTTTTTGTATGGTGTCTACGATTTTAGTTATTTTATATATAGTAGCAAAGCTGGCTGTATAGGCTTCTGTGCCTTTGCCCACATACCTTTGGTAAATAAATGTCCAGAGATTATTGATCATTTTTGTACATAAGTACTCTTTAGTTTACAGATTTTGACATGACCCCTCCTGTTCCTTTTTTAAATTTCATTACAGCCCTAGGGCCGCCACATACCACTTTCAACCCGCATTTTAGACAAGTTATGAGTTACTTTCAGAATATGAGACATGAAAAATCAATTTACGCATTTAGAGCCCTATAACCATAGCTATAACTTTTTTCACACAGTGATTTGAGACTTGCCGCCATAGTAACAATTAATCTACATAAAAAGACCTTTCAAATGACATATAAGTCATTGCTAATCCTGAACTCTCGAGAAGTGTACTCAGAGGGTTCAAGGCCAGACAGAACCACAATGGACTCAGACCGTCACCCTGGAAGATACCTCGCTCTTTTTTTATAGGGTCGCCCTGACCTAAAACCCGTCGAGATCCTGGATAGAAAAGGACGGTTCTCCATTTTCGCATGCACGCACGACTTCAAGAAAGTGCGTAGAGTTGTATTAATTTTATACAATTTTAATTTTATTTTTTATTATTATTCCCTTTATTACATTTTAAATACTTACAAAATTATATTTCTAAACATTAAATTTTTACAATGAATAACTCTAAAAAATATAACATTTAAAAATTATTTTTATTATTATTGTTATTACTAAACTTATTATTGTTATATTTTAGTTCAGAGGGACCAAGGTGGATTAAATGCGTTACAACATTATTACTGTACATGTTTAACTGGGCGACGCACATTATGAAGCTGTGCTCACATCGTATCTATTATATTGTACCTCGGTTGTGGTAGGCACACATCGTTTAATCTACCTGCAGCATCTCTAATGGACATAATTGTCCACGAAAAAACTAAGGCGCTATTCGGAAAAAGTATGGACTTTTTGATTTAAAACTATAGGACAGTTAGAGTTGTTATAAATCTGGTAATAAGATATATATTTTTTCATATCTTTATCTAAATTCGTATAGTTTCAAAAACACGATTTTATGATTTTGCTTCGACACTTTTTCTTTTCAAAAAGAACCCTAAAAATACAAAATTCAAGATTATTCCTAAATGGGGTTACATATACTATTGGAAATTGGTTTAATTAGTAGACACCAATAATATCTAGGATCGTGTAGAAGCATTTTTTTTAAATCGCTATAGTTTTTTAATACGAAGTGATTTTGTGTTTTTTTTGGCTAATCTGCAAAATCGGTCTCGCTCCCGCGCGCGTCGTTTTCTCATTGCTATCTCGCTTCCACATATGTTTTTCGAGTATCGCCATAAAGTAAAATAATAGGAATGTCTTGTACTAAGAAGTGTTGTTGACTGTTTATTATTATATTTTTAACTAGCGGCCGCCCGCGGTTTCACCCGCGTGGTACCCGTTCCCGTGGGAATATCGGGATGAAATATAGCCTAAGTCACTCGGGAAGACTGTAGCTTTCTAACGGTGAAAGAATTTTCTAAATCGGTCCAGTACTTTTTGAGTTTATTCGTTACATACAAAAATACAAATCTTTCCTCTTTATAATATTAGTATAATAGGTAGTATAGATATAAGTTTGTTGTATATTAATTTTTTATTTTTAGTTTGTATGGTATTTTTATGGTAAACTGGCTGTTAACCATGTATCTTATTTGATATTAAACATATTTTTTTAAAACTTTACTTTTTTTTTTACCCTGTGTTTATAGTAGATTGTTTAGTAAGGGCTGTATGGCACCCATAACAGTCGAGTATTTTGGCGCACGAACGAAGTGAGGGCGCCGATAGTTCGAGACTGTTATGGGTCCATACACCCGAAGTAAACACTCTACTTTTCATTTCGAATATGAAATGAGTAAAAATAAACAGAAATATTCAAAAAAATATTTTTCCTATGGCCGCGAAATTTTCGATAGACTCGAATTCTCATAACTTTTTTGTTCATTTTCTCTATTTTAGGGAAGGCAAGGGAAACTAAGTCCATACAGCCATGTTTAGTGTTTGACCCGTACTCTATGCAATTCTATGGAATTAATAGCCCGATTTTTTATGTTACAAATAACTTATTTGATTTAATCTGTTTCTAAAAACGCATATTATTAAAAAAAAAACAATGTTTTAGATAATAATAACAATTTCTCTTTTTGTATGGTGTCTACGATTTTAGTTATTTTATATATAGTAGCAAAGCTGGCTGTATAGGCTTCTGTGCCTTTGCCCACATACCTTTGGTAAATAAATGTCCAGAGATTATTGATCATTTTTGTACATAAGTACTCTTTAGTTTACAGATTTTGACATGACCCCTCCTGTTCCTTTTTTAAATTTCATTACAGCCCTAGGGCCGCCACATACCACTTTCAACCCGCATTTTAGACAAGTTATGAGTTACTTTCAGAATATGAGACATGAAAAATCAATTTACGCATTTAGAGCCCTATAACCATAGCTATAACTTTTTTCACACAGTGATTTGAGACTTGCCGCCATAGTAACAATTAATCTACATAAAAAGACCTTTCAAATGACATATAAGTCATTGCTATTGGTTTTTGGGCCAATTTGTCCATCCTCCTTTCTGTGAAATTTCTAGTGCCTTATGCAACAGTAATATCACAGTCTACTTACTAGAGTGCTCGTCAGATAAGTCTGCGCGCGGTAAAAATCGAATACTAATCTTTTCTATAACATTAGTACAAAAAAATTCACTGTAACTAGCGCCAAAAACGCGCCAGGCACGTGCAGAGTTATCTGACACACACTCTACATACAGTCAGTCATCGCGTTTGACATTGGCGAAAATGCCGCCGATGTTCAGACAGTTGTAAATCTGTAGGGGTTGTCACGCGTATAATAATATAGTTGTAAGACTCCGCCGAAAAAAAGGAGTTACATTTTATACATCTTGACTAACTTACTAAAAAGGTATATAGATATGGCGAAGTTCACAAGTTTATATTGTGACTAGCCTTCCGCCCGCGGTTTCGACCGCGTGGACGCACGAGAACGAGACGTTATCCTATGGGAATAATTATGATGGCGGCCAACTTTTTTGTTTGTGGGCCGATTTTGATGAAACTTTTTTAGTACTATTTTGACAAGAAAACAGCAACGCAATGTTAAAATAATTAAAAAATCCAACATGGCGGCCAACTTTTTTGTTTGTGGGCCGATTTTGATGAAACTCGTTTTTTGGTACTATTTTGACAAAAAACAGCAACCTAATATTAAAAATCCAAGATGGCGGCTAACTTTTTGTTTGTCGGCCGATTTTGATGAAACTCAGTTTTTGGTACTATTTTGACAAGAAAACAGCAACACAATGTTAAAATAATTTAAATTCCCAGATGGCGGCCAACTTTTTTGTTTCTTGGCCGATTTCGATGAATCTCGGTTTCTGGTACTATTTTGACAAGAAAACAGCAACGCAATGATAAAAATATTAGAAATCCAAGATGGCAGCCAACTTTTTTGTATGTTGGCCGATTTTGATGAAACTCAGTTTTTGGTACTATTTTGACAAGAAAACTGCAACGCAATGATAAAATTTTTGAAAAATTCAAGATGGCGGCCAACTTTTTTGTTTATGGGCTGATTTTGACGAAACTCGGTTTCTGGTACTATTTTGTCAAGAGAACAGCAACGCAATGTTAAAAATATTAAAAATCCAAGATGGCGGCCAACTTTTTTGTTTGTGGGCCGATTTTGATGAAACTCGGTTTTTGGTACTATTTTGGCAAGAAAATAGCAACGCAATGTCAAAAATGTAAAAAATTAAAGATGGCGCCCAAATTTTTGTTTGTTGACCGATTTTGATGAAACTCGGTTTCTGGTACTATTTTGACAACAAAAAAGCAAAGCAATTTTAAAAATGTAAGAAATCCAAGACGGCGGCTAACTACTTTGTTTGTGGGCCGATTTTGATGAAATTTGGTTTTTGGTACTATTTGGACAAGAAAACAGCAACGCAATGTTAAAAATATACTAAATCCAAGATGGCAGCCAAATTTTTTTGCTTGTGGGCCGATTTTGATGAAACTCGGTTTTTGGTACTATTTTGACAAGAAATAAGTAACGCAATGTTAAAATTGACGAATTAAAACTAAATAAAAGCATGTAAATGTAAACTAAATAAAAGCAAGCAAATAATAAATTTTGAGACTTCCTGCGTCTAATAAATTTTTTGTTTAACAATACCTTCGGGGTCCTAAAACATCCACCTTCACATTTTAAGACAACCGTTCCGTACTTACGTTAATACCTATACAGGTGTCGGTATCGATCAACTTCAAGGGCCTACTGTATGGAAAAGTTGCTGTTTTCTTGTCAAAATACTACCAAATACCGAGTTTCATCAAAATCGTGCATATTTATTTATTTAATCTTTATTGCAATATATATAACAAATGGCGGACTCAATGCTTATATGCATTATCTTCCAGTCAACTCGAAAGGGTGTCAGGAAGAAAATGAACAGCAGCAATAAAAAAAGTGTCAGTTAAAAGAAAACAGAAGGAACTAATAAAATTTCTTGAACACGCACTTATTTGGGGCACTGCGAATATTTTAAGGGCAAATCGTTCCAAAGTTGTACAGGCGAAAAAGAGAATGATTGGGAGACGAAGCCAGAAGAGTGGGATGGTGTTTTCAGGAGAAAGTTGTCACTAGAGCGAAGGCTACGTTCATTAGAGTCGCCCAGGAACTGAAATCTGAATTTCAAGTAATCTGGGGTAAGTGGATCTAATAGAATATTGAAGAGCATGCAGACAACTCTAACGTTCCTACGCTCGCGAATAGGGAGCCAATTGAGCTGCTGACGGAGTTGAGAGATATCGTATTGACGTAATCGATATATGAAACGAATACAGTTTTTAAGGAGACGATCCAACTTACTGAGAAGGTTTTTTTCTTTTAAGGTTGGTACTACAGACATCAGCGTAGACAATTATAGGTAAGACAACCGTCTGTATTGGAGCAATCTTGATACTGGTAGGCAGAAAGAACTTAAACCTATAGAGAGCTCGAAGTGCATTAGTGGCTCTGAGACATGCTTGTTCGATATGATCTTTCCAAGAGAGGCAGGCATCGATAGTCAAACCCAAGTCCTTCACTTGTTGTGAGTAGGATATTATCACGCCGTTAAATACCAAATTGTAGATACTATTCCAGTTTACGCATCACAGCTGTCGAAAACTACCCTACCAGCAATTTAAGATTGACATTTAGGCGCGTTAACTGATATGCATAATTAGTCGACCACACAGAAATCTTCATCAGATCACAGTTGATTAGCGCGACAACATTATTTAAACTGTGGATATTATGTTGCGCATAAAATTGTAGATCGTCGGCAGGCATAGAGATGGAAAGAAGAGGAGAAATGAGAGGTCAGAGAGTTGATAAACAAGGAAAAGAGAAGAGGGGAGAGTACACCGCCTTGTGGAACGCCAGCCTCCAAGTCGAGCCAGTCAGACAGCGTCCGATCTACTCGCACGGCTTGCTGGCAATCGCCTAGATAGGAAGAGAACCAAGTAGGTGCCATAGAAGAAATACCTAACTGACCGAGCATAGCTAGGAGAATTTCGTGATTAACGGCATTAAATGCGCTGGAAAAATCTATTAAAACTAGGACAGTTAATAATTGCTTAGCACATCTAAAACGCCGTTACATGACACCAATATCACAAAATAGAAAAAAAAGCGCGGCCGCCATCTTGGATTCAAAAACACATCAAAATCGAGCTTCGCATCCCTAAAACCCCTTACATGACACCAATATCACAAAACTGAAAAAATGCTCGGCCGCCATCTTGGATTCCAAAACTCACATCAAAATTGAGCTAAGCATGCCTAAAAACCCCTTACATGACACCAATATCACAAAACTGAAAAAAAGTGCGGCCGCCATCTTGGATTCCAAAACTCACATCAAAATAGAGCTTAGCATCCCTAAAAACCCCTTACATGACACTAATATCACAAAACTGAAAAAAAGTGCGGCCGCCATCTTGGATTCCAAAACTCACATCAAAATCGAGCTTAGCATCCCTTTAAACCCTTTACATGACACCAATATCACAGAACTGAAAAAAGTGCGGCCGCCATCTTAGATTCCAAAACTCACATCAAAATCAAGCTTAGCACCCCTAAAAACCCCTTACATGACACCAATATCACAAAACTGAAAAAAAAGCGCGGCCGCCATCTTGGATTCCAAAACATACATCAAAATCGAGCTTAGCATCCCTAAAAACCCTTTATATGACAGTATGACACCAATATCACAAAACTAAAAAAAAGTGCGGCCGCCATCTTGGATTCCAAAACTCACATCAAATTCAAGCTTAGCATCCCTAAAAACCCCTTATATGACACCAATATCACAAAACTGGAAAAAAGTGCGGCCGCCATCTTGGATTCCAAAACTCACATCAAAATCGAGCTTAGAACCCCTAAAAACCTCTTACATGACACCAATATAACAAAACTGAAAAAAAGTGCGGCCGCCATCTTGGATTCCAAAACACACATCAAAATCGAGCTTAGCATCCCTAAAAACCCCTTACATAACACCAATAATTATCACAAAATTGAAAAAATAACGCGGCTGCCATCGCCATCTTGAATTCCAAAAATCCTAATAAACACACTTAAAAACCCCCTACAGAAAACCAATATAAAAGAAACTAATTATTATTTTTCCAATTCAATATTTGAAATCAAATGCGAAAGCCCTGTCGCAAAGCTCCCAGTCCCATCTAGCTAACAAAATTTTGTATGGTAGATGGGAAGGACCCTCTCCCCTCCTGCCCCGCGTACCCCGCACGATTGCTCTGTCTAGACGCCTCCGATGAACGACTGTAATCGTGTTGCGATATTATTCGTGTAAGTTTATATTTTCGATTACAAACAGTAATATCGTGTTGCGATATTATTCTTGCAAATAGTTTTGTTTATTGTACATTTGTTGAAGCCAATTACTATAATATTCGCCTGTCATGAAATAAATGACATTCTAGTAAATGAAACAACTTTTGTTAGTTTATGAAATTATTGTTTTATGATTAATAAATAAATAAAAATAAATAAATAAAATAAATATTTTCATACAATCACACCAATTATCTAAGCCCGTAGGTAGTTAATTTCTTAAGAAACTGTGTCTACGTGAACTTGATAACGGATAAATATATACTTAAATACTTTTTGTTTGTAAATACATACTTAATTTGATATACCTAACTTTAGTTTTCTTTCCTTTGGGAATGTCGAGATTAAACAAATAAAATAATTGCGAACCGATGGCATAGCTTCATTGACACCCAGTTGTTGTCACCCAGACCAAGACAAATAGACTTGTTAGCGGCTATGGTAACGGCGGGGCAGGGGGTGCTAAGAATCCCCGGGTAGGCTCCGGCTACCAACACCGACGACTCGACCTGGCAACCTACAACACGCGCACATTGAGGCTCGACGAGAAGCTCGTAGAGTTGGAACTTGGAAGAGGCAATAAGTAAGTTACATTGGGATATCATTGGGTTATCTGAAGTCCGAAGAGAGGGGGAGGACTCGATAACCCTGCAATCCGGTAACTTACTTTACCACCGGGAGGGCGACCAACAGTCCATTGGTGGTGTCGGGTTCATCGTCCATAAATCCCTTGTCAACAACGTGATCACCATCGGAAGTGTCTCGAGCAGGGTAGCGTACCTGAGGGCCTACTCTGAAACGCAAAATCCGAAACTTCGGTATACCCGTCCCTCTCACTCTCTAGTCGGGACAGAATCGAGTGAAAGGGGCAGGGCTAACCGAAGTTTCGGATTAGCGTTTCAGAGTACGGTCCCTGATACTCAGATTATCGAAACGATATTCGCTGAATGTTATCCAGGTCTACGCTCCGACCTCGAAACACGACGATGTCGAAGCGGAGGCTATGTATGAGGAGATCTTTAAAGCCATGCATAGCTATAAAACCCACTACACGGTTGTGATGGGGGATTTCAATGCAAAGTTGGGGCAACGTTGCGGTGATGAGCTGAGAGTGGGGCAATTTGGATTTGGGCAACGGAACGATAGAGGCCAGATGCTGGCAGACTTCATGGAGAGGGAGAACCTCTATATGATGAACTCCTTCTTTAGGAAGCCCGTAAGCCGCAAATGGACCTGGATCAGTCCGGACGGTAAAGTCAAAAACGAGATCGATTTTATCATGTCGACGAAGAAGCACATATTCAATGATGTCTGTTGCCAACTGGCTATTAGGCTTAAAATCTTTTTATATTTACTTTATGGTTTTCTTGTATTTTTATATGTCTTTTGACGTTTGTTTTGTTATTAAATTAGTTGTCATTGTCTACTTGTGCTAAATGGTGTTTTCTTCCCTAATTATCCTGAAAAGTCCTAGTTTTCCCTCAATCCTACAGCTCTCCGTAGCATTTTGGTCCTTCTACCGTTATTTTGAACATTCGCCTGTGAAAATTTTGTCCATTTTCTAAATTCATTTCAAAATTTGATGGTGAAGACTAGGGCTCAAGCAAAACTTCGGGAGACCGAGGGAAAGCCAAGTAAAAGTGACAACATGAGCGATCCTGTGGCGGCTACATCCGCCGCGGTCGCTCCAATTTCGAGCTTAAGCTCTAATGCTTCTAGTTCTAGGTCTCGTTCAACTGGTACAATGCGCGCTCAAAAACTCACACTGCAGGCTGAACATGCACGAAAAATTGCTCAGTCTGAAGCAGCTGCAGCAGCAGCAGTAGCAGCAGCAGCAGCCTCAGAACGAAAAGCCGCCGACTTGGAACTGGAAGCGCAGCTCGCATCTTTGGAGTCTGAAAATGGTAGGAGCCGAAGAAGCTCCCGAACTTCAGTCCAAAACTGGTTAGAGTCTATCGCTAATAATAACCAAGATGATGTTGTGTTAGAACCTTTTACGCCTTATGCTAAAATAGTTGAACAACCTTTTGTTAAGAATGTTGAATGTCGCCAAATCAAAAATACAAGTGGCAGGAGAAGCTCAATAGAGCCAGTCCATCTATCTGCTGCCACAGCGAACGTTCCTAATATACTAATAAAAAATTCTAACAAAGGTAGTGAAATAATACAACAGCGTTCTGACATCACTTTATTAGCGCAGGCTATATCATCACTCGCCAATAAAGGTGCAAGATGTGGAGGCGGCTACCGGTGTTCGACGGTAAGCCTTTCGATTGGCTGGCCTTCAAGAGGATTTTCGACGACACCAAGACCGCACATTCGCCGAGCGAAAACTTGGTACGGATTGGCATGGCCCTCAAAGGTGCAGCCAGAGAAGCCGTCGCAGTGCTCCTCGTCTCAGCCCACGACCCTACCGAGGTGATGGAGGCGCTAGAGTTGCGATTTGGCAGGTCTGAAATAATAGTTCTCAATGAAATTTCTGCGGTCCGTGCTATGGCTAAACTTAACTCGGACAGTTGCGACCTTAACAAGTTCACTTGCAAAGTTCGCAACTGTGTTGAAACAATAAAATTGCTTCAGCAAAGATGTTATCTAGAGTCACCGGAACTCTTTCAATCTGTTTTAGGTAAACTAACACCTTTGCTTCGAAGCAAGTGGATCGATTACTGCATTTACTGCGCTACACATTTCTTACCTCAGGGTAAGACCAAACTTGAGTTATTAGCACAATTTTTAAGTCGAGAAGTCGATATGCAGCTCAAGTTTGGTTTAATTCCAGAGCCCTCATCAATTCAAAAAAGGTTTGAAAAAGTTCACACATTTACATCCACCAATAGTTTTCAAAATTCTTTCATCAATGCTAAGTCATCACATATGCACGAAATTCCGACAAAAACACTAATTCAACCTGAAAGTCAACAAAAGGCCTGTTTCATTTGTAAACAAAGTCATAATTTGTCAAAATGTGACAAGTTTGTAACGATGTCAATCGGTGTGATATGGCCCGGCCACGGTGTCAACAAAGGCTGTGGTTGTGTCGGTATACGGTACGGATAAGTACCTCGTAGTACTTTGATGGAAAAAAAGAGTACCACAGTATTTCATCAGTTATAACACATTTTTGGTGGCCGGGCTGCAACGCATACGACCCAGCCCGGCCACGCTTCTATCGAAATAAATAGATAACTTAACGATGCAATTTTGGTACGGGGTAATGGTACGTATTCTGTACCAACGAGAATGTGTCCGTTTCCCCTTTAAAATGGTAATTAAAACAATATATTTTGGCATTGAAATTTCTGAAATAAAGCGCCTGATATTGTTGATTGAGCAATATACGTAACTTGACGTCTTCTGTATATTTTTTTTTGTAGGCGCAATGGCTCATATGATTTAAACTAGGCTTAGTTAAAATTTGATAAAAATTTATAATTATACATCTATCTTTTCCCATTGGTCTTTTTCCACTTACATTTTGTTTAGTGTAAATAGTTTCTAAGACCCCAAAATATTTTAAAAGCTTAGCAGTCAGGGCTGCCTCAATACAAAAAGGTTTTCGTAAAGAAGAGTAAATATATTTTCCTATACATTTCGGAAGGGTGATATAGATTTGAAACATTTATAGTATGGTGGTCCCTTTTTATGGGCATATTAAAATAATAAATAAAGTTTTTGAAACTGAACCGTGCGACATAACTATACCATAGGTATTAGAAAAGATCGAAGAGAATCTCGTTTCGCAATTTGCCACAGTAGGACTCAAACCCACGACATTTCACTGTCGTCCGAGTAAATGCTCTGACTACTGTGCTACGGAGTCGTAAAAAGACGCATCGAATTTCTCTAATACTTCTTATACATCGATAGGTACGTAATCTTCAAACTGTCTTAAATGCGAAAAATAAAAATAATAAATCGAACTCATCGCTTCATTATAACGTTATATGGGGGTAAAGTTTGACTTATTGTTTTTAGGGTTCCGTAGCAAAATGGTAAAAAGGAATCCTTATGGTGCGAAACTGTCTGTCTGTCACAAACTGGTTTACTCGAGAACCACTTATGCTATCAACTTGAAATTAGATGACGTTTGCCCAACTATTTTGCAAATAAGAGAGAAATAAAACAATAATTTTTTTTTTTTGGAACAGGGTCTGAAAGGGGATCTTAAAAATTCAAACTGGGGCTACTAGGGCATATGAAGTATCATATGAAAGAGCGCTGCTTGCAAATTCTCAAACATCTGTTTTTTTTTGTTTTAGGCTGCATAGTTTTTGACTTATGATGAAAAATGTAAAAAAATACCGTTCCCTCTTATCGCCGAAGTTTGCAAAGAGAAAATCTGAAATTCTTATATGTAATAGAAGTTCATGTAAAGATTACAGGAAAAATAAAACGATGTCTCTTAATAGTAAACTTTTTCAGAAATCATAAACCAATTATTATTTACATTAGTTCCACTATCGGTCAAGAGATAGCACTGACCTAAAACTGCATTATTCTACACCGCAAACTCTGACGACTATAGCCTCGCCGATGAAAACATTTTCACGTTTTATTTATTTATATTAATGATAGTACGGAACCCTCAGTGCACGAGTCCGATTCGCTCTTGACCGGTTTTTTATGTACTTAGTTCCCTGTTGTGGCTGTTGTTTTCGTTATCGAAGTTTAAAGCCTGATTGTATCTACTAATATATTAAGGACAACAAAATAAACATTGATTTTGAAAAAAAAAATAGTAGTTTTTTTTTCTTTAATATCCATTTCATACATAGGTATATAACGTTTTTTAACCAACTCAAAAAGAAGGAGGTTATCAATGCGACTGTATATTTTTTAATTTTTTATGTGTGTTACCTCAGAACTTTTTCGTTAATGAACGGATTTGGATAATTCTTTTTTTATTTGAAAGGTGACGCTTCTTTTGTGGTCTCATTCAAATTTCATCAAGAATTGACGAGAAGTTCTGGAATTATCGTGAATAATGCGTATTGAGACTTTAGTTTGCTTATTTAGGCGACTTCTTTATTTTCATCAAAGTAAGGATCTTTTTCAAATATTTTTTTGTCGAAAGTTTATACTCCTGACGAGATCTTATTTTCACCAAGTCAAGATCAGGAGATGAAATCCCAGGAAAATTGAGAGAAATTCTGTAATATAGGCAACATCGTTACATTTATTTTTGAAGTTAGTCAAGTATTTGCATCTGGTAGTATGATCATCTCATACTGATGAGCTGGTGATGGAAGCTACAATTCCTTAACGGTACGTTTGGACTAATAGTTACCTATATTCTTTCAGGTTATTAGGGTGAGCTGATTGATGATGAGAGTTGAAACTCCTCAACATAGTTATAGGACGTTTTATAAATACCATATGCACGAATGGACCTTCAGTTGTATACCTTCAAGTTATCTAAGTAGCTAAAGATGGATAGCTGAACTCCGTAACGGTCAGGATATTACAACAATTTATCATAATCACCATGTAGTTTCGCTACGATTATTTACACTAAAAATAGAAAAATAAAACGTAAAAAAAAATGTAACCGCCTCCAAAAAGAATCTTCAAACAAAATTAACAAAAAAAGTCGGTGCCAAGCCAAGCCAAAAAGAATAGGAACGAATTACACTGAGTGAAATAACAAAAATTGAAAAAAGCCCGGTCCCAATCGTGAGGTGTAGGACGTATTTACCTCAAATACCTATTAGACCTGGCACCGACTTCAAACAGTTCAGTAAGTAGGTACCAAGATAAGTTAGAAAAAGTCACGCATTTTCGTCCTTTGAATTAAAAATTCTAATTACTTTTTTCGTTTTTTAGTGTTTGTTAATTTTGTTTGAAGATTCTTCTTGAAGGCGGTTCCCTTTTTAAAAAAAATGTTTTATTTCTATTACTTAAAAATTCGTAAAACTCATATTTACAAACAATTTTTTGTATGGAGGCAGCCCTGAGTGATAATCTCTCAAGACGTCAAATTACGTTAATTTGCTCAAACAAGAATGTCAGGCGTTTTATTTCAGAAATTTCGATGCAAAAATAAATAGTTTTAATTACTATTTTAAAGGGGAAACGGACACATTCTCGTTGGTACAGAATACGTACCATCACCTCGTACCAAAATTGCATCGTAAAGTTACCTATTTATTTAGATAGAAGCGTGGCCGGGCTGGGTCGTATGCGTTGCAGCCCGGCCACCAAAAATCACTACATAGTATAAAACAAAGTCGCTTTCTCTTTCCCTATGTCCCTTTGTATGCTTAAATCTTTGAAACTACGCAACGGATTTTGATGCGTTTTTTTTTAATAGATAGAGTGATTCAAGAGGAAGGTTTATATGTACTTTTTATCCCGATATTCCCACGGGAACGGGAACCACGCGGGTGAAACCGCGGGCGGCCGCTAGTATGTTATAACTGATGAAATACTGTGGTACTCTTTTTTTCCAACGAAGTACTACGAGGTACTTATCCGTACAGTTTACTGACACAACCACAGCCTTATTTGACGCCGTGGCCGGGCCAGAACGTAACACACTGTCAATCGGCGACAGGTGGCAGTTAGTCAAAGATCACAAACTTTGCCATAAATGTCTCAAAAGAGGTTCACATAGTTACAAAACTTGCAAATACTCTAAAGAGGTTTGCAATATTGCCGACTGCCGATCACGTCATCACAAACTTTTACACAACGCAGATTTCTTACAAGCGCATACTATAGTTGAGTATGAATCCGATTCTGATAAGCATACGCCCTCTTCAGACAAAGAGCCAGTAATCGATCTTCAACCAAGCGAACAGATTGCCCACACAACGTCACCATCTGAACCAAGTAGCGGTAAAGAATATTTTAGACCTCTGCTCAAAATTATTGGTGTTACTATTTCAGGTCCATCTTCTAGTATTGACACCTATGCACTACTTGATGATGGTTCCACGGCAACTTTCATTGATTCTCAGTTATGTGAACAAATCGGTGTAACTGGACCCGAGTCCCTTGTTCAGCTTGATTGCGTCAGTGGATTAAACAAAAAGGTTAAAGTTCAATACGTGGACTTTAACATAAAGGGTCGTTATTGCACCGACACATTTAAAATAAGAAATGCTAGATCAATTAGTGACTTAGGGTTGTCTAAGCAAACAGTAAATGTTAAAAACATCAAGGAGTATCCTCATTTACAAGATTTAGTCCCTATTCTTTGTTACGAGGATATTAAACCAAGAATAATTATAGGAGTTGACAACTGGCACCTTTTGATTTCTAAAGCAATCAGGAAAGGCACAAAGTCGCAGCTGGTTGCAATAAAAACTAATTTGGGCTGGGTATTATTTGGTTTTCACTCAAGCAAGACCAAACCCGTCGATTTAGTCAACCACATCGGATTTTCTCACGAAGCAGATTCTGATCTCGGTCAAATAAACTCCCTAATACAAAATTACTATAAGTTAGATTCTTTAGGCATAAACAAGAAGGATCGTCTTAGTAACAACGATGCTAAAGCCGTGACTATTCTTGAGGTGACAACTCGTCGTTTATCCGATGGCAGATTTGAGGTAGGCCTTCCATGGAAGGACAATATCTCTCAAATTCCAGATAGTTTTGGACTTGCGTTGTCGAGATTTAAGAGCTTAGAAAGGAAGATGGCCCGGGAGCCAGCTTACGCTGAACAATATAAATTAAACATCCAAGCTACCCTTGACAAAAAATATGCCGAGGGCCCCGTCAGTGTAAATTGCGGAAACTCGAAATGTTGGTATCTACCACATTTCGGTGTCACCAATCCTAATAAACCTGGGAAACTTCGTATCGTACACGACGCGGCGGCAAAGTCCAACGGGGTTAGTTTAAATTCTATGTTGCTCACTGGTCCGGACCTTCTAAATTCTATATTGGATATTCTTTTTCGTTTTCGTGAGGGCAGAGTTGGACTCTCTGCAGACATTAGAGAGATGTTCCCTCAAATTAAAATACGTGAAGAGGATAGGGATGCTCAACGTTTCATATGGAGGCTTTCAACGTTTCACCTAACGAACCGGTTCAAGTTTTCAGAATGTCATCTATGATTTTCGGAGCAGCTTCTAGTCCTTTTTCAGCCCAATTCATAAAGAATAAAAACGCGTTAGAATTTCAAAGACAATTTCCTGAGGCTGTGGACGCTATCCTCAACGACCATTACATGGACGATTGCATAGTGTCTACACCTTCAGTGGAGAAAGCGGCGCGTCTCGCCGCCAATATTGTAGCTATTCACAAAAAAGCACATTATGAGATGAGATCTTGGGTATCCAATGATCCAAAAGCCCTTTCTCTCATCCCAAAAGAGCTTTTACTAGATCCATCTTTAGCTAATGTTAATGTAGATTTGGGTAAAGTTACAAATTCAGTAAGAACATTGGGTCTAGTTTGGCAGCCCGCCGAGGATTTGTTCATTTTTAATGTTAAAAGCTTTACTGAGAAAATAGTTTCGGACAAATGTACAAAGCGTGAGGTTCTCTCTCTAATGATGAGTGTGTTTGATCCGTTAGGACTGTTAGCGCCACTGACCATTAGAGCTAGAATAATGTTTCAAAATATTTGGCGTAAATGACTCGATTGGGATCATCAACTCGCACAGGAAGATACCGCTGCGTGGAAGGAATGGCACAGTGTTTGCGTAAATTCCCTAAGCAGTCTGAAAATACCGAGACGGTACAACCTCAGCGATTTTGATGATACTCGCCATGAAAGAGAACTTCACTTATTTTGTGATGCCAGTGAGTGTGCGTATGCTGCTGTAGCATATTGGCGATTAATTTTCCCTGATGGAACTATCAGTGTCGCGCTTGTAGGTAGCAAAGTTCGTGTCACCCCATTAAAACCAGCATCCATCCCACGGCTTGAGTTGCAAGGCGCCTTAGTAGCTGCTAGGTTAGCAGAGACCATTTGCAACGCTCACAAATTGAAGCCAAGCAAAAGTTTTTTCTGGTGTGACTCAATGAATGTTCTAGGATGGCTTCGCAATGACGCTCGCAATTATAAACCTTTCGTGGCCAATCGTCTAGGCGAGATTTCAGAATTGTCCAATGTTAGTGAATGGCACTGGGTTCCAACCAAATTGAACATAGCCGACGATGCGACGCGTTTGAGCAAAGATCCATTCAGTTCAGAGTCACGTTGGTTCGTAGGCTCAGACTTTCTACATTCTGGTCAATGGCCAACTGAGCCTGTCATTTGCATACCAGCAAATAGTAAGTCCGAGTTGAAACCAAAACATAGAGTTCTTTGTCATGCAACTGGTTGAAGAAACATTTTCTCCGTTAGCTCCTGTAGCAGCCAATCCTCATCGCTTCAGTAGATGGCTTTGTTTAGTTCGAGCCACCGCATTAGCTCATTTATTTATTAGAAAGCTTCGTGCAGCACGTAGAGGAGTAGGTAATACGAGACTCACACCAAATGATCTGACAGCGCTCGATTTACATGAAGCAGAGAGGCACATCTTATGGCAAAGCCAAATAGACAGCTTTAAGGCAGAGATCGCTTGCATAGTCAGGAAAACACCACTTTACCGAGGAAGCCGATTGTGTAGACTGTCTCCCACCATTAATGAAGATCACCTGCTTCGTTTGTCCGGACGCACCACAGCTGCTGCTAACGTTCCATCGCCAGCCAAATTCCCAATCATCCTTGATGGCAAACATCCAGCCGTACGATTGCTCGTCCATAGATTTCACCAGAGAGCCGCACACGCCAACACCGAGACAGTAGTGAATGAGCTCCGTCAATCTTACTGGATTATCAGCCTTAGAAGCACAGTACGTTCAGTGGCTCACCATTGCTTGTTTTGCAAACAAAGAAAAGCGAAACCGTTTAACCCCCCAATGGGACAGCTCCCTCACGCGAGACTCGCACATCATGAGCGGCCATTCTCGTATACCGGACTGGATTACTTTGGCCCCATTCAAGTCACAATAGGACGAAGACATGAGAAGCGATATGTTGCTCTGTATACGTGCCTGGTCATAAGAGCAGTTCATCTGGAGATTGTTGACAGCTTATCAACAGATGCAGCTATGATGAGTTTAAGAAGGTTTATTGCTCGTCGGGGAACACCCGTTGAAATTTACTCCGACAACGGAACAGCTTTCGTCGGCCTGAACAGGGAGCTAAAGAAACTTTACGGCGAACAAGTATCAACCTTTGCTGCAAACCAGCTTATTCATTGGAGATTTATTCCTCCTGCAGCCCCATTTATGGGAGGGGCCTGGGAACGACTTGTCCGGAGCATAAAAAGCGCTCTCAAGGTCACCCTTAAAACAAGATCACCAACTGTAGAAGTCTTGCAAACTCTTCTTTTGGAGGCGGAGGCGATAGTAAACAGCAGACCACTCACGCACGTTTCTCCTGACCCCGACTATCCAGAAGCCCTCACTCCATTTCACCTTTTAATTGGGACTTCTTCAGGAAGCAACTTGGTCGTTCAGACCGAGGAGGGCGACTTGTGTGGAAGAATGAAATGGAGAAAAGCCGCCAGAATGGCCGATAATTTTTGGCAGAGATGGGTAAATGAATATTTACCTCTTGTGAATGTTCCAAGGCTACAAGGTCAGAAGCCAAATATTAAGGTGGGGGACATAGTCTTGATTGCAGATAGCAACTTGCCTCGAGGAATATGGCCAAAAGGGCGAATAACTTCTTTACACTGTGGCAAAGATGGTGTGGCCAGGGTCGCCGAGATATGCACCTCTGCAGGAGTTTTTAAAAGACCTCTCAAAAAAGTCGTGCCCTTACTTTAAAAAAGGGAGGATGTTGCCAACTGGCTATTAGGCTTAAGATCTTTTTATATTTACTTTATGGTTTTCTTGTATTTTTATATGTCTTTTGACGTTTGTTTTGTTATTAAATTAGTTTTCATTGTCTACTTGTGCTAAATGGTGTTTTCTTCCCTAATTATCCTGAAAAGTCCTAGTTTTCCCTCAATCCTACAGCTCTCCGTAACAATGTCAGTGTGATCAACGCTGTTAAGACAGGAAGCGATCACCGTATGGTGAGAGGCACATTGAATATCGATCTCAAGCTCGAAAGATCGCGACTGATAAAATCCACGCTCCGACCAATACCAGCTCAAATTCAAAACCCCGAGTGCTTTCAGCTCGAGCTTCAAAACCGCTTCGAAGCCCTTGAGAACAACATAGACGTGGAGGATCTATACAATATGGTGGTGGATACTGTCTGCACGGTAGGGTCTAAGTACTATAAAACCCGCCGTCCCAAATTGAAGAAACTCTCCAGTCAGACTCTCCTACTCATGGATCAGAGACACGAAATGAAGCTGCAGAACTCAGCGGATGCCCATCGTTATCGACAGCTTAATAGACAGATATCTAAGTCTTTGACGCGCGACCTTCGCCAATTTAATACCGAGCGTATTAAAGAAGCCATTGAGCGGAACAAAGGCTCCAAAGTGTTCGCGAGAGATCTGTCTATCGGGCAAAGTCAATTGACGAGGCTGAAAACTGAGGAAGGTAGCATCATTTCGTCAACACCTGAAATCCTGAGGGAGATTGAGAGTTTCTATGGACAGCTATATTCCACACAAACACATGTTGAAAGCAAGGCTACAGACCCTAGAGCCAAGCTTACCCGACACCATACCGAAGATATCCCGGACGTCAGCCTGTACGAGATTAGAATGGCTGTCAAGCAGCTTAAATACAACAAGGCGGCGGGCGATGACGGAATCACAACAGAGCTTCTCAGAGCGGGCGGTAAGCCGATACTTAAAGTCCTCCAGAAGCTTTTCAATTCAGTCATCCTTGAGGGCAAAACGCCAAATGCATGGGGCAGAAGCGATGTGATGCTGTTTTTCAAGAAGGGTGATAAAACTCTCTTGAAGAACTATAGACCCATCTCGCTTCTGAGCCATATCTGGCTCTAAGCTCTAAGTTGTTTTCGAGAGTCATTACGAATCGTCTCGTTCGCAGGTTCGACGACTTCCAACCTCCCGAACAAGCCGGGTTCCGGAAAGGCTACAGTACCATAGACCACATTCATACGCTGCGGCAAGTTATACAGAAGACCGAAGAGTATAACTTGACACTTTGCTTGGCGTTCGTGGACTATGAGAAAGCCTTTGATTCGATTGAGACTTGGGCGGTGCTGCAGTCTCTCCAGAGATGCCAAATAGACTACAGGTACATCGAGGTGCTGAGGTACTTATACCAAAACGCCACCATGTCGGTCCGATTACAGAACCAGAGCTCTAATCCTATCCAACTACAGCGAGGTGTGAGACAGGGAGATGTCATCTCTCCCAAACTGTTCACAGCTGCGTTGGAGGATATTTTTAAGCTGCTGGACTGGAAAGGATTCGGCATTAACATCAATGGCGAGTACCTAACACACCTACGGTTTGCCGATGATGTAGTTCTTATGGCTGAGACCTTGGAAGACCTGAACACAATGCTCGAAGATCTCGGTAATGCTTCGCAAAGAGTGGGTCTTAAGATGAACATGGACAAGACGAAAATCATGTTCAATGCCCATGTTGCACCCGCTCCAGTTAATGTTGGGAACATTACACTCGAAGTTGTTGACCACTATGTTTACCTAGGACAGACGGTCCAGTTAGGTAAATCCAACTTTGAGAAAGAGATCTCTCGTCGAATCCAGCTCGGATGGGCAGCGTTTGGGAAGCTCCGACATATATTCGCGTCCGAAATACCTCAATGTCTCAAGACGAAAGTCTTTGACCAGTGTCAGTTGCCAGTAATGACCTATGGAAGTGAGACGTGGTCTTTTACTATGGGTCTCATAAGAAGGCTCAAAGTCACCCAGCGAGCAATGGAGAGAGCGATGCTTGGTATTTCCCTGCTCGATCGAATCAGAAATGATGAGATCCGCAGGAGAACTAAAACAACCGACATAGCTCGAAGGATTGCATCATTGAAGTGGCAGTGGGCGGGACACATAGCGCGGAGAACCGATGGCCGTTGGGGCGGAAAGGTTCTCGAATGGCGACCGCGTACCGGACGACGTTCCGTGGGCAGGCCCCCTACAAGGTGGACCGACGATCTGGTCAAGATCGCGGGAAGCCGCTGGATGCGGGCAGCGCAGGACCGATCGTTGTGGAGATCCTTGGGGGAGGCCTATGCCCAGCAGTGGGCGTCGTTCGGCTGACATGATGATGATGATTCCTTCGTTAGGATTACTGATTGCTTAATTAAGTTTACAACTAAACAAAATGTGAGACAGAGCTGCATCTTGTCCCCTGCACTGTTTAACACAATATGGAGAGCAAATCATACGGAGGACCATTGAAGATTGGGAGAAGGGTTTCCATGTAGGCGGAAAGAGACTTTCAAAATTTTCGATATGCTGACGACACCGTACTATCTATGGATGATAGGAGTGAGCTATTCCATAGACTCGAGGTGGAGAGTGGCAACGTAAAAAAATAACTAAAGTGATGATAGAGGATCGAGCCGGAACGTTATCAAATGTCACCTGCAACATTCCTGGCGTTAGCATCGTCGACCACTACATTTATCTGGGCTCCCAAATCTGCAACGACTGCAGCTGTGTACCGGAGATAAAAAGGCGTAGGTACAGGATGGCAAAGGATGCTATGACCCGTTTAATATTATATGGAGTTGAAACATGAACAATTCTGGTCTGCGAAAGGTAAAGGATGTGGTGCCGAAGGCGAATGCTAAGAATACCTTGGATAGCGTAACGCACTAATGCATCAACCCTAACCTAACCCAGCTCCAAATTAAATTCCAGCAATGCATTCTTTCATATTTCGGTCACACGGTACGCAAAGGTGACGACAGCCTAAAACAACTAATTGTAGTCGGGAGCATCGAAGGCAAGAGATCGCGCGGTCGCTCAGCTACAAGATAGACCGATCAAGTAAAAGACTCGTCATCCTCCATACACACGGTCGTAAGAGAGGTGCTGAACCGGTGAACCCTGATGCTGACCACGATCGTTAGACATGAGGGACCGACCCCAGAAAGAGAGATTCTTTACTCGTGTAAAGAACAAGCATGTCTCAGAGCCACTAATGCACTTAGATCTCTCTATAGGTTTAAGTTCTTCCTGCCTACCAGTAATCAGTATCAAGATTGCTCCAATACAGACGGTTGTCTTACCTATAATTGTCTACGCTGATGTCTGTAGTACCAACCTCAAAAGAAAAAAACCTTCTCAGTAAGTTGGATCGTTTCCTTAAAAACTGTATTCGTTTCATATATCGATTACGTAAATACGATATCTTTCAACACCGTCAGCAGCTCAATTGGCTCCCTATTCGCGAGCGTAGGAACGTTAGAGTTGTCTGCATGCTCTTCAATATTCTATTAGATCCACTTACCCCAGATTAATTGAAATCCAGATTTCAGTTTCTGGGCGACTAATGAACGTAGCCTTCGTAGGACATTAAGCCATGCTGCCAATTCTTGAGTATCAACTTTATTTATTTTTTATTTTATTATTTTTTGTTGAATGTGTTTAGTTAGGAACTGTTTTTACTTATTATGTTTGTTTTTGACTTTTTGGTGGCGTCTGGTGTTGCTCGCACAGGCCCTGCCAGAATACCAGCGTTGTTGTAGGGTGATATTTTTGACACCCAGCAACAACACGTCCGTATGGATTGAGGAGCCACGTCAGATTTTTAAGGATAGCTATCACCCTTATTTAGTAGCCATGCAGATAATTTTGTAGGTCAAATTCTGAAATTTGTAGTAAAATACATCAAAAGTTATATCACTGCAAAGGTGGCTCCTCAATCCTGATGTTTAGATTGAGGAGCCACCTAGAACTCGTAATGTATTGAATGTAGGTTGCTGAAACTTATGTATCAATTTGTAGCCATCACGTAGGATATCTACTAGAATTTTGAGCATTTTAGTTCTAAAATTCAAGAAACTACAACACTTTTGTTGTGGCTCCTCAATCCATACACAATAGAGTAAATTTCTATGAATATTTGCAGTCAATTCAGATATTCGACATAATGATAATTTAGAAGGAGGTAAATTCTATTGCCTACAATATGAATGAAATACTAAAACATAGTGATTTCCGTAAACAAACGTATATTAGTTGGCTCCTCAATCCTGACGTTTATTTACCTGAGATCACAACGAAATCAAAAGCCAGAGACTCTAACGTTTAGTAGGCGTGCATACTAAACGGCTACATACAATTAATTGCTGTATTCGTTTTAATTGCTGAAAAATAAAGCTTTTTGGTATTGCTCAAGGATCCGTTTTGAGGGGTGACCATAATTATGTGAATGAAACTAGGATAAGTAATTTTTATCAACATTTAATAATTTGTTTTTACAAAATATAGGTTACCTAGCGAATGGATGAGTACCTATTGGGTCTTCTGTGCTCTTACGAATTCTGGATTCATAGTCATCGTAACACAACACCTCATCCTTTGCTAGAATATGACATTTGTAGTGACCCATGCCAGTGATACTAACTCTGGGAAAGAATTCTATAGCGCCCATTAATGTGTATGAGCTGCCTAGAACTATTATAGATTCTGGTATCTCCTTTATTGTGATGGAAAGTAACCTTACTATTATGTGAAGGTCACTTTTCAAATTTGACGACTCTGTATAAGTTAAAACAGGGAGAAAAAAATAGCCCTTGGCGAGTTTCTTGCCGGTTCTTCTCGCTACAAGGTCTCCTGCCGTAGGATTTGCGAACCGATGGCGTAGCTTCATTGACGTTCATAAGTGTTGTTAAACAAACCTAAATTGAATAAACGATATTGAATTTTGAATTTTTTTTTTGAATTTTCAAACATTTTTTTTGCAATCATTCAAATCGAACGAAACCGTATTTGAAAGTGTTTATTAACAGACTGTTACTGTTGTTTGGTTGTTGCAAGTCTTACATGCGTTTTTATCTTGTGCAATACAAATGGCATCTTCTAAATCTTTGATGCCAAACACAGAAAAGATATTAGTCTCGCGACAGTAAACACACAGTAAATTAATTTAAAAAACATGTTAAAAAGACGCTCTCAAGCAAAGGCTATTACAAAGTAGAAGATTATTTAAATGATCACAACGCATGGTTGTCATAATTATAGTAACACTAACAATGTATAAAAGGAAAATATTCCTATACATAAGTATGAGAAAACTTTCCTTCAGCATTAGCTTTTCGTATAAATTTTATTATTGTACCATTTTGTCTAGCAACGACATAATTATTTTGTAAATGCGTTGCTTCTGTTAAAGCGGATGAATTATTTTCGCCTGTTTTTCTTGTCAGTTAAAATTTGTCCATAACAGGTGGTAGGTACAAAAATGTTGGACGATTCTATATGAATAAAAATTTATTGACTTTGACTTTGACAGCTGCGTAGATATTTTCCCAGCGGACTCGCTGTCACACCGTTTTGTCACACTGGTGTGACTACGAAGAATTTTTTTCCTATTTTTCACACTGGTGTGACTACGAAGATTTTTTTTCTTATTAGTCACACCACTTTCAAAATATCATACTTGACGTAAATCACTTGATAATTTGATACCACTTTGATACAATATACTTACGTTATGATAGGTACTAAATTAAATATTATATTAAAATATTATTAGCTGAAAGTACCAGGGTTGCATAGCTGACCAGGAGTTATTTTAGATGTTTCGAGTTTTATAGGCAGCAGCATTTTAAGTAGGTATACTCGTAATAACTCTTGGTTGCTTAGGCTGCCCTGATACTTTTTGTTCAATATTTTTCCAATATGCCTAGTGCCTAGTACTTCATTGGGGAAACAAATCTCCCGTACTACTACAGCCGTTAGTATCAGTAGTAAGGTCAGGTAGTCAGGAGGGTAACGAAGGATATTGTATAGCTTGTATCTGACTGTACATAAATAAATGTGCTGACTGTACGTAAAATCGGAAGGTGCCAACTCGCGCGCGCTCAAGCATAGTTTCCATTAGTCGAGCAGCTCGGCCCAGTGAACTGGGCCGAGTAACTGAGGTACTACTCGACTCGGCTTCCACCGTTTACATTGGTCAAGTAATTGGGCCCAGCAGGGTTGCCAGATGTACGTTTAAATCGTATTTGTACGATTATTTACAACATTGTTCGATCCCAAATTTTCAGAAAATTTTGGATTTTGTATTAAGTACGATTATTATACATATATTATATACTTAAACATATTTTTTTATGTTTAATGTACAATTCTCGATTTTTCGCACCTGGCAACCCTGGCCCAGGAAACAACTCGGCCGAGCAACTATGCTCCGCGCGAGACCACTCGACTCGCTCAGTACTCGGCCCAGTTTACTCGCCCTATCGTTTACATTGGTCGAGTTAGCCTGCTTTTTGTTCATCGCTACTCGACTCGGCCGCCTACTCGACCAATGTAAACTATGCTTCACGAGTTTCACACTCGCGAGTTGACGAATAAGTCAGTTTGCAATCCATGTTATAAAATATGCACATACAGGGTATTTAATTTCCCCGCACTAGTAGTGTGACAACAAGTCTCATGTTTTGGTAGCTTTCTAATATTCACACCAAACAGTGTGACTACGAAGAAAAAAATGCTTCGTAGTCACACCAGTGTGACAAAACGGTGTGACAGCGAGTCCGTTGGGGATATTTCAATTATTTTTTTTGTGAAACAATCCATCAGTTTTTTTTTTCACAAAAAAGTAACCACGAAAATTAAGGCTTTTTTCTAACCTATCATGTGTTCTACAGGACTTCCGAGGCAAATTCGCTTATCCTTACTTCCTTACTTATATTATAAATGCGTCTTTGTCTGTCTGTGTGTTACACAATCACACCTAAACTACTAAACCGATTTGAATGAATTTTGAAAGTACAGAGATAGTCTAGAGCCTGAGAAAGGACATAGGCTACTTTTTATTTCTGAAAAATATCACCTTCCCGCGGGATAACGTCGTGTAGTACACGCGGGCGAAGCCGCAGGCGGAAGGCTAGTACTAAATAAATAACCTAAAATACGATATTTTGCAATCTCATTTCTCACAAACTAGTAATCTCCGCGCTCTGAAAGTGGTGTCATTGGAAAGGGGAGATCAAAATCTACATTTTTCATACAAATAATCTACAAAAAGCCTGTGGTTGGATACTAATACCAACCCTTCCAATACGATGTATTGTTTTTGCAAATATTCTTGCGAGTATATTGATACCCAACCACAAAGTAAAATTAGGTAATTGTACCTTACCTTTTCTTGTTATAATTCCAGGTCTGTCATATTTTGTGATCAAATTAATATAGAAATAAAGTAGCTAATAATGTACTTATGAAATTTTGATGAATTATGTATGGCATTTGACAAGACCGCCTCTGTGGTCTAGTGGCTAGTGGTTTACATCACACCACCGATTTCAGACCAAGAGGTCCCGGGTTCGATTCCCAGTAGGGGAATATATTGTATTCGGTTTGGTTGGTGGTAGAAAGGTGGTAGGACTTGTTCCTAGTCCGCCTGGTTCAATTTATTGTACCAACTTGTATATACCGTATTTTAAGCAAATAAACAATTTTATTATTAAATTATTATTTATGAGACATGTATTATTATGTCAAATATAAATTATTTCAAATAATATTTACAATTACTTATAATTATAGTATTTGTTATTAAGGCATCTCATTTTATGGCAAATGAGAGTTATTGCTACTAAATAATTATATCATGCTTTATTAGTACCTAAGTACAAATAAGAATAGTGTTAACAAATATTATGACCAAGGATCATTATGGCAAATGAAATGATTAAAATTTTGTAAAAACAAATTATTAAATGTTGATAAAAATTACTTATCCTAGTTTCATTCACATAATTATGGTCACCCCTCAAAACGGATCCTTGAGCAATACCAAAAAGCTTTATTTTTCAGCAATTAAAACGAATACAGCAATGAATTGTATGTAGCCGTTTAGTATGCACGCCTACTAAACGTTAGAGTCTCTGGCTTTTGATTTCGTTGTGATCTCAGGTAAAAAACGTCAGGATTGAGGAGCCAACTAATATACGTTTGTTTACGGAAATCACTATGTTTTAGTATTTCATTCATATTGTAGGCAATAGAATTTACCTCCTTCTAAATTATCATTATGTCGAATATCTGAATTGACTGCAAATATTCATAGAAATTTACTCTATTGTGTATGGATTGAGGAGCCACAACAAAAGTGTTGTAGTTTCATGAATTTTAGAACTAAAGTGCTCAAAATTCTAGTAGATATCCTACGTGATGGCTACAAATTGATACATAAGTTTCAGCAACCTACATTCAATGCATTACGAGTTCTAGGTGGCTCCTCAATCTAAACATCAGGATTGAGGAGCCACCTTTGCAGTGATATAACTTTTGATGTATTTTACTACAAATTTCAGAATTTGACCTACAAAATTATCTGCATGGCTACTAAATAAGGGTGATAGCTATCCTTAAAAATCTGACGTGGCTCCTCAATCCATACGGACGTGCAACAACATATGCTGAGGCAGGGTCCTGATTGGCGCATCACATAGATATTTTATTTTTTATTTTCTTTCATGTAGGTACTTAGTTGTTTGTTAATTGTGTTCTTTGTTATCTGTATTCTTTTGTAATGTGAACTTGTGATGTGCAAATAAATGTGTTTTCTTTCTTTCTTTCTTTCTTTCTTTTCCTTCGCTCTAGTGACAACTTTCTCCTGAAAACACCATCCCACTCTTCTGGCTTCGTCTCCCAATCATTTTCTTTTTCGCCTGTACAACTTTGGAACGATTTGCCCTTAAAATATCCGCAGTGCCCCAAGTAAGTGCGTGTTCAAGAAAATGGTCCGCGAACATTACTCGAGCTGATTACACTTATCATGATAGATCTGTTCTGACTTTATGTGTTATTTATTTATAGTTGTATGTATAATATGTGTATGTATAAATTATATATCATGTTATTGCTACTTTAGTATGTATACCTTTTAATACTCATATATTTATAAGCATTTACAAATTTTCATTTGTTATTTAATTTTAGTATTTTTTTCTTATATTTAACTAGTTCCTTCTGTTTTCTTTTAACTGTCAATTTTTTTTATTGCTGCTGTTCATTTTCTTCCTGACACCCTTTCCAGTTGACTGGAAGAGAATGCATATCAGCATTGAGTCCGCCATTTGTTATATATTTTGCAATAAAGACTAAATAAATAAATATCCACGATTTTGATGAAACTCGGTATTTGGTAGTATTTTGACAAGAAAACAGCAACTTTTCCATACAGTAGACCCTTGAAGTTGAGCGATACCGACACCTGTATAGGTATTAACGTTAGTACGGAAGGGTTGTCTTAAAATGTGAAGGTAGATGTTTTAGGACCCCGAAGGAATTGTGGAAAAAAAATCGGGGCAGAAAGTCTCAAAATTTATTATTTTACATGCTTATATTTAGTTTTAATTCGTCAATTTTAACATTGCGTTTCTTATTTCTTGTCAAAATAGTACCAAAAACCGAGTTTCATCAAAATCGTCCCACAAACAAAAAAATTGGCCGCCATCTTGGTATTTTTATAATTTTAACATTGCGTTGCTGTTTTCTGGTCAAAATTGTACCAAAAACCGAGTTTCATCAAAATCGGCCAACAAACAAAAATTTGGGCGCCATCTTTAATTTTTTACATTTTTGACATTGCGTTGCTATTTTTTTATCCAAATAGTACCAAAAACCGAATTTCATCAAAATCGGCCCACAAACAAAAAAGTTGGCGGCCATCTTGGATTTCTTACATTTTTAAAATTGCTTTGCTGTTTTCTTGCCAAAATAGTACCAGAAACCGAGTTTCATCAAAATAGGATAACAAACAAAAATTTGGGCGCCATCTTTAATTTTTTTACATTTTTGACATTGCGTTGCTATTTTCTTGTCAAAATAAAACCAAAAACCGAGTTTCATCAAAATCGGCCCACAAACAACAAAGTTGGCCGCTATCTTAGATTTTTAATATGTTTTACATTCCGTTGCTGTTTTTTTGTCAAAATAGTACCAGAAACCGAGTTTCATCAAAATTGGTCCAAAAACTTAAAAGTTGGCCGCCATTTTAGATTTTTAATATTTTTAACATTCCGTTGCTGCTTTTCTTATCCAAATAGTACCAATACCGAATTTCATCAAAATCGGCCCACAAACAAAAAAGTTGGCCGCCATCTTGGATTTTTACATTTTTAAAATTGCTTTGCTGTTTTCTTGTCAAAATAGTACCAGAAACCGAGTTTCATCAAAATCGGCCCACAAACAAAAATTTGGGCGCCAACTTTAATTTTTTTACATTTTTGACATTGCGTTGCTATTTTCTTGTCAAAATAAAACCAAAAACCGAGTTTCATCAAAATCGGCCCACAAACAACAAAGTTGGCCGCTATCTTGGATTTATAATATGTTTTACATTGCGTTGCTGTTTTTTTGTCAAAATAGTACTAGAAACCGAGTTTCATTAAAACTGGTCCAAAAACTTAAAAGTTGGCCGCCATTTTGGATTTTAAATATTTTTAACATTGCGTTGCTGTTCTCTTGACAAAATATAGTACCAAAAACTGAGTTTCATCAAAATCGGCCAACAAACAAAAAAGTTGGCCTCCATCTTGGATTTCTAATATTTTTATCATTGCGTTGCTGTTTTCTTGTCAAAATAGTACCAGAATCCGAGTTTCATCGAAAACGGCCAAGAAACAAAAAAGTTGGTTGGCCGCCATCTTGGATTTTTAATGATTTTAACATTGCGTTGCTGTTTTTTTGTCAAAATAGTACCAGAAACCGAGTTTCATTAAAATTGGTCCAAAAACTTAAAAGTTCGCCGCCATTTTGGATTTTTAATATTTTTAACATTGCGTTGCTGTTCTCTTGACAAAATAGTACCAGAAACCGAGTTTTATCAGAATCAGCCCACTAACAAAAAAGTTGGCCGCCATCTTGGATTTTTCAAAAATTTTATCATTGCGTTGCAGTTTTCTTGTCAAAATAGTATGTTCGCGCCGCGCTGCGAGCGGCCCCGTTGTCATTGTCAAGGTCACGAGACAATGCGCTCGGCCGGCCGGTGTAGGATCGCCAGTTGGCCGTAAGCAGCCGCGAGACAAGTTCGTGTGTTTCTGTAGCGACGTGCCGCGCAAGTTACCTACCCATTTTGGGACCGAGATTCGTTTTGCACCTACTAGGGCTCCGGTCGGGGTACGGACGTGTAACCCGTGTGTGTTCGCTTTGAAAAGCGCCGGGAAAGTTTTAGCGGCCTATTAGGGCATTGTGTAGTATAAGAGTGTTAGCTGTAAGAGTATCCCATCGGGGGTTGTGTGGAGATCGTTTTGCCAGGGCGCGCGCGCGCCGGCGAGACAACGTCAGCCCCCCTGGATTACGGACACTATTTTAGTAAGGTAGGATTAGTTTAATTTACTTAATTTTTGCATGGGAAACCTTCGTTTCAATAAACTGTGGAACACAGTAGATGTGGTCATCACAATTGTGCGTGATCATATTTTTGGTAGCAGAGCTTAGTTGATATAATTAATTTTCATATTAAAATTAACTACATAAAATTTCATAGTAAAAATAAAAAGCGTACCTAAAAAGCGTACCTAAAAATTATTTTTTTTTGTTGAAATCTCGAGGGTATGCCGAGACGATTGAAGTACTAAGAAATTGTTCTAGTAAATTCTCGAACCGAATGTTTCTCACTTGGTGGATCCGATAATAGATAGACACTTATATAATTGTTGTCACATACTAGTGTTTTGATACGAGTTTACTCGCCTAGATGTGTATATTTTTTTTGTGTGTCCGGATTTATTTGACGAATAGTTCGTTCGAAAGTGTGTTTATTAGTACCACATACTAGTGATTTGATACGAGTTTACTCGCCTAGATGTGTATATTTTTTTTTGTGTGTCCGGATTTATTTGACGAATAGTTTCGTTCGAAAGTGTTGTTTATTAGTACCACATACTAGTGTTTGTTCCGAGTCCGCTTGCCTAGTTAAAAAAGTGGAACTAGTTTTAATTATTAGTAGTATTAAATTACGAGTATTATTATTAAAAATAGTTTTGTTTTCGGTTGTTGATAACGGTTTAGTAGTTGATTTGCGAGGTATGCCATACCGTTAATCCTATACGTTTTGTTTATACCGTTATATTGTTAGCCCTTGAAATTGGTAAGTTGCTAATAATTTATGAAACTAGTAGGGTCCGTGTATGTCGTCCGAATTTTAACCCTTGAACCCCGTTGGGGCCAATTCTGACCACGCATATAGCTGTCAACGTTCACTCAAACCCGGGGCGGCCAATATTGACCAGGCGCCGGCCGGCACAGATTACTTGTGTTTTATATTATCGTGACGCGACCTATTTCTATTGTTTTTTTTGTTGATGTTTACCACTTTTATATTTCTTTGTTTGCTTTGTTTATAAAACGGATTATAAATGGCTCCTACGAATCCGCTCGCCGTATCCAGGGCCGGCATCCAAGGAGTTTTGCGTTGGCTTGCTTGTGCGGTCACATTAATAGACCGAGCCGACCGGGTAGGCGCGTTGCTAGCTCGGTATGGCGGGCTGGCAGCTCGGCTGCAAGACCTGGAGCGCCACGCCATGGAGTGTCGCGCGTATTATATGGAGAACCCCCCAGCTGATGATGCCGTGTCGGAACAGCTGGAGCAGGATGTAGCCCAGGCCTATGAGCTGGCTGACCAGTTCACGGAGGCGGCTGAGAGGGCCCTGGCTGTTCGGAAGGGGGAGCCGGTTTTGAGCGGGGAGGTCAAACCTACCCCGACGGCGTTGCTAGGCCGATTGCCTACATTGGAGATTCCCACTTTTAATGGGGATCTGTCAGCCTGGATGGGCTTCATTAATTTGTTTGACAGTTTGGTGGATTCACGACGGGACTTATCCCCTAGCGAGAAGTTGGCCTATTTGCGCTCCTCCCTGCGAGGAGAGGCCAGCGCGGTAATCCAACACCTGCTCATCAGTGACGACAACTACCAGGTGGCTCGCCAGCTTCTGGTTAGCAGGTACCAGAATGTCCGGTTACTGGCGGACACCCACGTGGCCACGATTTTAGCCCTCCCGCGAATCACGCGGGTACACCTGTTACGGAGGGAGTTGCTGAACCCGCTACTGTCAGCGGTCAACTCCCTAAGGCGATTGGACCTGCCGGTGGATCAGTGGTCCTTTATACTGCTGCACATAGTCCTCGCCAAATTGCCCGCTGAAATGAAGGGGCGTTTCGAGCAGAGGTACGGAGGCGACAGCGCCTCGTATCTCCCGCCCTTCGCGGACCTCCTTCGTTTTTTGGAGGACGAATGTAGGGTGACGGACCACCTGGAGCCCGCCCCGGTTCCAGGTGTTGGTCGTAGGGTGGCGGCGAGGGAACAGCCCCGTCGCCCGACCAATCGATATGCTGCCTTCCAGCAGTCCCCTCCCCCCGCACCGAGTGAGCGGTGCAGGTATTGCAGGGGAGATAGGCACGTGGTGCACGAATGTGCCAAATTTAGAGGCCTCCGCCCAGAGGGACGGAGGGCCGTTGCGAAACAGCGCCAATGGTGCTATAGGTGTTTGGGGGGACACATGCAGTCGGCGTGTCCCCAGACCGAGGATTGTCGTCTTTGCGGAGGGAGGCATCACCCCCTCCTTTGTTTGGACCGCAAGGACGCCGGGAGCGACCGGGGTTCGAATTCCTCGCGCACGGGCGGGGGCCCGGCAGCCCGGAACCGGTCCCCTAGAGATTCGGCGGGGCTTAGCCCCCCCGTTCAGTCCCCCCCGGAGAGGGGGAACTATAGGAGAGACGCCCCCGCCACGGGCGGGGGTAGGGGGGTACCACAAGAGTACGCCACGGTGGCGATGGGCACGGGCCCTATTTGCTACTCCCCCCCCCTAATGGAGAGGCCTCGATTGGGGTACTATGTACCGAGGCACGCCCCACACGGGTATTACCCTGCACCTAGGAGTGCTGTTGGTCGGGGCCAGTATGTACCCGATTGGGACCCGCTCGCCCGGTACGAGCGTCCCACATTTGGCGCGCCGACTCAGGCGCGAGGGGGACAAGTACCCCCCCAAAATTTTTAATGGCGCCCCTGTCGGACCCAACCACCCCTCCGGAGCTTGTGCTGTTGCCAACAGCCTCCGTGAATGTTTGGGGACCTAAGGGCAATGTTGTCACGGTGCGTGCCCTTTTGGACTCAGGTGCCCAGGGGTGCATAATGTCCAGGTGGCTTGTCCGACAGCTGGGTCTTTTGCTTGTGCCGCATCACGAAGCGGTACGGGGGGTGGGAGACTCGCGGATCCCTGATCCGATTGGTCGAGTTGAGTTCTCCTTCTCCCCCCACTTCGCGCCAAGGCCGAAGATCGGTGCTTCGGCGATAGTCTTTGATAAGGTGGTTGGACCACTCCCGCAAGTGCGAGTGCCGCCATCCACGATTGAGCTGACGTCTGGACTGGCTTTGGCTGATCCTTCCTTCCACCGACCGGGCCCAATACACTTGTTGATTGGTGCGGATGTCCTCGGTCGTGTACTGTGTGGAAGCAAGCGAGTTTTGCAGACAGCCGATCTTGTCGCCTTGTCCTCGTCGCTGGGTCATGTGGTGATGGGAAAGGTACCACAGACACCAGAGACCCCGTCGGTAGACCGCCAGACCATTGTCGGTTCTACTTTGTCCGACGTTCTCCAAAAGTTTTGGGAGGTGGAGGAACCTCCCACTGCCAAGCGGTTGGATCCGTTAGCGGAGGAGTGCGAATTGTTCTACCAGAACAACACTGGGCGCCTCCTCTCGGGTCGCTTGATTACCCGCTTGCCCTTCTTGGCGGTTCGCCCTCCTTTAGGGAGCTCCCGGCCGATGGCCGAGAAGAGATTGTTGTCCATGGAGCGTAGGATGGCCAGGGATCCCGCATTCAAGGAGAAGTATATAGACTTCATGCGGGAGTATTTGGACCTTGGGCACATGTCCATCTCGCAGTTGGACTGGCGTAATGTGGAACATTACTTCCTGCCACACCACGCTGTTTTGAAGACTTCCAATGGGAAGATCCGCGTGGTCTTTGATGGATCAGCGCCCACGTCAACCGGAGTGTCGTTGAATCAGTGTCTGCATGCGGGGCCGAAGTTGCATCACGATGTCTGTGATGTTTTGACCAACTTCCGCCGGCACGCTGTCGTCTTTGTGGCCGATATCCGCATGATGTTCAGACAGACCGTGATTCACCCGGAGGATAGACGATACCAGCTCATCCTTTGGCGTGAGGATCCCCAGGATCCGATGTTGGCTTACGAGCTGAACACCAACACTTATGGTTTGCGGTCGAGCCCCTTTGTGGCGATCCGTTCGCTTATGGAGCTCGCAGAGCGCGAACGGCTACGCTATCCCCGGGCATCTGCTCTTATTGAGGGGGGGGCCTTATTTGTCGACGATATCTGCACGGGGGCCTCGAGCTTAGATGAGGCTCTCGTCTTACGTGATGAGCTGATTGCGCTCTTGAGGGCTGGTGGCTATGAGTTGCGGAAGTGGCTGTCTAACTCACCGGACCTATTGGCAGATTTGCCTAAGGACCACCAGCAAGAGCCGCTCCTCTTTGAAAATCCAGAGACTCCAGACATGCTGTCTGTTTTGGGAGTCCAGTATCGACCAGTCCCGGATTTGTTCACATATAGATTGGAACTGCCAGACCCAAAGGTCTGGACTAAACGCACGGTGCTGTCTACTGTAGCCCGTACCTTTGATCCGAACGGTTGGCTCAGCCCTGTAGTGTTTTCGATGAAGTGCTTCCTACAGGAGCTCTGGGCTGCGGAATTGTCATGGGATGAGCCCCTCTCTGGTAGCCTCCTACGAGAGTGGGTGAGGTTCGTGTCATCCCTACCCGACGTCAATCGGGTTTGTATACCGAGGCAAATGCTGCCTTCGGGAAAGTTTAAAGCCTCCCTGCACGGCTTTTGTGACGCGTCCGAAAGCGGATACGCGGCAGCCGTTTACATCCGAACGGTGGATGCAGCAGGCGTTGTCGCCGTACACTTAGTTACGGCCAAGAGTAAGGTCGCCCCCCTTCGGACTAGGCTAACCATTCCGAAGTTGGAGTTGTCCGGCGCCACTCTCTTAGTACGGCTACTCAATCATGTTGCCGACACCTTGGGAAACGGTGTCGACTTGGAGTCGATATTTGCGTGGTCTGACAGCCAGGTCGTCCTTTGTTGGCTGAAGAGTTCAGTCCACACCCTTGAGGTTTTTGTGGCCAACCGGGTCTCACAAATTCAGACTTCAAAGGCCCCGTTGATTTGGCGCCACGTACCGGGCGAATTGAACCCCGCAGATTGTGCCTCCCGCGGCTGCGAGGCGCCTGAGTTAGTGGACCACCACCTATGGTGGAGTCCATCATGGTTGTTACGGCCTGAGCGCTCATGGCCTGCCACCCCGGCTGTGGCCAGAGTCCCAGACCTAGGCATGCGTGTTCACGCCGTGGAGACGGTGGCGGCTCCGCAGATGGAGTTTTTGTTAGACCGCTACAGTTCTCTTGATAAGTTGCTCGGCGTGACTGCTTGGATGAGGCGCTTTGTGCGAAATTGTCGCCAGCCTCAGGAGAAATCGTTGTCTCCGGTCCTCGCCCCACAAGAGCGGCAAGACGCTCTGTTGCATTGGTTGCGAGTGACGCAACAGCGAGAGTTTGAACCGGAGCTGAAAGCCCTGCGCTCAAGTAAGCCCAAGTTGAAGGGACCCTTGGTGCGGTTGAATCCCTTCTTGGACAGTACCGGATTGCTGCGTGTCGGAGGTAGGCTCAGACATGCCAACCTGCCGTACGGATCACGCCACCCTTTGTTGCTCCCCAAGGATGGACCGTTAGTTAGACTGTTGATTACAGACCGACATGTAAAGAATGCTCATGCCGGTTGTAATGCTTTGACCGCGCTCCTCCAACGAGAGTTCTGGATTTTGTCAGCGCGGAGAATAATCCGATCCGTTATTTTTCGTTGTCTCCCGTGTTATCGTTTGCGCGCCGATACGATGCAGCCCCAGATGGGTGATTTGCCTGCCGATCGAGTGAACGAATCGATGCCCTTCTCAGGAGTTGGAACGGATTTTGCGGGGCCATTTACCGTTAAGACATCGCGGCTTCGTAATGCTAGAACGGAAAAGGCTTACTTGTGTGTATTTGTTTGTTTGGCCACTAAAGCGGTCCACCTGGAGGTGGTTAGTGCCCTCACCACAGAAGCCTTTGTAGCCACGTTGAATCGTTTTGTGTCTCGCCGCGGAATGCCGTCGTTAATCAGGTCCGATTGTGGAACCAATTTCAAGGGCACCGATAGGTATTTAAAGGAAGTTTGTGAATTTTTGGATAGGAATAATTTTGAGATCGGATCCACACTCTCTCGCAGAGGGGTACGATGGCAGTACTCCCCGCCATCCTGCCCCCACTGGGGAGGGATTTTTGAAGCAACTGTAAAGGCCGCTAAAACTCACCTTCGTCGCGTTATTGGGGAGACGGTCCTCACGTTTGAGGAACTCGCGACCGTATTTTGTAAGGTTGAGGCGGTCCTCAACTCGCGTCCGTTGTGTCCGTTGTCTTCGGACGCGAATGATTTAGAGGCCCTTACGCCGGGCCATTTTTTGATTGGCAGACCGCTTAACGCCTTGCCGGAATATCCTTATTCCGAAGTGCCCTCCGGACGGCTCTCGCGATTTGAATTGCTCCAGCAGCTTACGCAGAGTTTTTGGCGCCGTTGGCATCTGGAGTATTTGCACATTTTGCAGCAACGCGTTAAGTGGTCGGATAGGACGACCCCACCCAAGACTGGAGACCTCGTGTTGGTAAAGGATCCAAACCTGCCGCCCCTCCGCTGGCGTTTAGGACGCATTGTTCAGCTTCATCCGGGGTCGGATGGTGTGCCCAGGTTTGCCGAGGTCCTGGTGGGGGACTCTGTTTTGAAGCGAGCGATCGCTACCCTCTCTCGCCTGCCCTTAGATTGAGTTGGCGGACAGTTTGCTACTGTCCGGGACGGGGGGATGTTCGCGCCGCGCTGCGAGCGGCCCCGTTGTCATTGTCAAGGTCACGAGACAATGCGCTCGGCCGGCCGGTGTAGGATCGCCAGTTGGCCGTAAGCAGCCGCGAGACAAGTTCGTGTGTTTCTGTAGCGACGTGCCGCGCAAGTTACCTACCCATTTTGGGACCGAGATTCGTTTTGCACCTACTAGGGCTCCGGTCGGGGTACGGACGTGTAACCCGTGTGTGTTCGCTTTGAAAAGCGCCGGGAAAGTTTTAGCGGCCTATTAGGGCATTGTGTAGTATAAGAGTGTTAGCTGTAAGAGTATCCCATCGGGGGTTGTGTGGAGATCGTTTTGCCAGGGCGCGCGCGCGCCGGCGAGACAACGTCAGCCCCCCTGGATTACGGACACTATTTTAGTAAGGTAGGATTAGTTTAATTTACTTAATTTTTGCATGGGAAACCTTCGTTTCAATAAACTGTGGAACACAGTAGATGTGGTCATCACAATTGTGCGTGATCATAGTACCAAAAACTGAGTTTCATCAAAATCGGCCAACAAACAAAAAAGTTGGCCGCCATCTTGGATTTCTAATATTTTTATCATTGCGTTGCTGTTTTCTTGTCAAAATAGTACCAGAATCCGCGTTTCATCGAAAACGGCCAAGAAACAAAAAAAATGGTTGGCCGCCATCTTGGATTTTTAATGATTTTAACATTGTGTTGCTGTTTTCTTGTCAAAATAGTACCAAAAACTGAGTTTCATCAAAATCGGCCGATAAACAAAAAAGTTGGCCGCCATCTTGGATTTATTTATTTATTATTTATATCTATATACCTTTTTAGTAAGTTAGTCAAGCAAGATGTATAAAATGTAACTCCTTTTTTTCGGCAAAGTCTTACAACTATACGCGTGAGCGTGACAACCCTTACAGGACCCCTAGTGTAAGTTTTTATGTCAAGCAAACGCAAACTATTTCGATTCCGTATTTATGTCAATTTGTATGAAAACTATATAAGCGCGCTACTCACCGCTAGAGGCGCTAATACAGTTTTCATACAAATTGACATAAATACGGAATCGAAATAGTTTGCGTTTTTTTGACATTAAAACTTACACTACGGGCACAGTATTACAACTGTCTGGATGTAGTAAGTAGACTGGTAGTAGCACAGAATAAGCAGACTGGTGTAGCACAGAATAAGCAGACTGGTAGTAGCACAGTAGACTGGTAGTAGCACAGAATAAGCAGACTGGTAGTAGCACAGAATAAGCAGACTGGTAGTAGCACAGTAGACTGGTAGTAGCACAGAATAAGCAGACTGGTAGTAGCACAGAATAAGCAACTTTTCATACAGTAGGCCGACGGAGACGTCTAGACAGGTCAATCGTGCGGGGCTTACGGGGTGAGACGGGGGAGTGGTTGTCCCGAGTTACATACAACGCCGATCATAGTAACTCGGGACAAGTCTTCTAGGGCTATCACGTCTTTATCGTTATAATTTATTACCACACTTTTATTAGCTTCACTTGTAACTAAGTCACAATGTAAGAAAATCTTGGAGTTCAATTTTAACCTACTTCTAATTGTCGTATTGATTTGAAACTTTGCAAGTCTATATGAATCCCATGACAATACAATAATTTGCTACCATCGAGCTGATCTGATGATGGAGTCAAGAGGTGGGCAATAGAACTCTTCAATGGCTGCTAGGAAACTTCTCGAGTTTAGGCTCATTTGTTTTGTTACGATGAGACCTATTCGCTACACTTAATGGTGAGGGTCTGATGATGGAGCAGGGAGGAAGCCAGTGGCACTTCTAAATGACCACTAGGAAACCCCTCGTGTTAAGGCTCCGTTGTTTCGTTCTGACGAGACTTATGAGCTGCACTTGGTGGTGAGGGTCTGATGATGGAGCAGGGAGGAAGCCAGTGGCACTCCTTAATGGCCAATAGGAAACCCTTCGAGTTCTGGCTCATTTGTTTCGTTCTGATGTGACCTATTCGCAACACTTGGTGGTGTGGGTCTGATGATGGAGCAAGGAGGTCAGTGGCACTCCTTAATGACCACTAGGAAACCCCTCGAGATGGGCTCATTTGTTTCGTTCTGATGAGACCTATTCGCTACAGTTGGTGGTGAGGGTCGGATGATGGAGCAGGGAGGAACTCAGTGGCAATCCTTAATTACCACTAGGAAACCCCTCGAGTTTGGGCTCATTTGTTTCGTTCTGATGAGACATATTCGCTTCACTTGGTGGTGAGGGTCGGATGATGGAGCAGGAAAGAAGCCAGTGACACTTCTTAATAACCAATAGGAAACACCTCGAGTTTGTGTTCATTTGTTTCGTTTTGATAAGACCTATTTGTTACACTTGGTGGTGAGGGTCTGATGATGGAGCTGGGAGGACCCAGTGAAACTCCTTAATGACGTCAAGAAAACTCCTCGAGTTTGGGCTCATTTGTTTCGTTCAGACGAGACCTATTCGCTTCACTTGGTGGCGAGGGTCTGATGATGAAGCTGGGAGGAAGCCAGTGGCACTTCTTAATGGCCAATAGGAAACCCTTCGAGTTCTGGCTCATTTGTTTCGTTTTGATGTGACCTGTTCGCAACACTTGGTGGTGTGGGTCTGATGATGGAGCAAGGAGGAGGTCAGTGGCACTCCTTAATGACCACTAGGAAACCCCTCGAGATGGGCTCACTTGTTTCGTTCTGATGAGACCTATTCGCTACAGTTGGTGGTGAGGGTCGGATGATGGAGCAGGGAGGAACTCAGTGGCAATCCTTAATTACCACTAGGAAACCCCTCGAGTTTGGGCTCATTTGTTTCGTTCTGATGAGACCTATTCGCTTCACTTGGTGGTGAGGGTCGGATGATGGAGCAGGGAGGAAGTAAGGGTTCGGCTCGCGCATCTGGTACCTAATAGACTCCACTTGAGTTTGTAAAACTGTGGTGGGTGGGCAGACACATAAATGGACTGTGAAATCGATTACCATCCCCATCCATAGCTTGCCATTTGTTAAACTAAAAAGTAAAAAATAAATATGTAGTTTAAAAAACTATAAAAACACACTTTTATAGGAAGGAACAGACTAAAAGTACAAAATAACCGTCTATTCAGTAACTGAAATAAAAAGCGTGGTGCGCCCTTTGCAGAGCATGCATTCAAGTACTTACTTAATATTGACAACGCGCACCACGCTTTTTATTTCAGTTACTGAATAGACGGTTATTTTGTACTTTTAGTCTGTTCCTTCCTATAAAAGTGTGTTTTTATAGTTTTTTAAACTACATATTTATTTTTTAAATTAATATTATGGTGCATACGACATGTAGTGTGAGTGAGTGCAAATCTTCATCTCGCTTATTAAAAAAAAGGCAATTTCCAAAATTCAAGATGGCGGCCAACTTTTTTGTTTGTTCAACTTTGATGAAACTTGGTTTTTGGTACAATTTTGACAAGAAAACAACAACACAATGTCAAAAATAAAAAAAAACAAGATGGCGGGCAACTTTTTTTTTGTAAGCCGATTTTGATCAAATTTAGTTTCTGGTACTATTTTGACACGAAAACAAAAACGCAATGTTAAAAGTATAAAAAAATCCAAGATGGCGGCCAACTTTTTTGTTTGCGGGCCGACTTTGATGAAAATTGGTTTTTGGTACAATTTTGACAAGAAAACAACAACACAATGTCAAAAATAAAAAAAAAACAAGATGGCGGGCAACTTTTTTTTTGTAAGCCGATTTTGATGAAATTTAGTTTCTGGTACTATTTTGACACGAAAACAACAACGCAATGTTAAAAGTATAAAAAAATCCAAGATGGCGGCCAACTTTTTTGTTAGCAGGCCGATTTCGATGAAACTCAGTTTCTGGTACTATTTTGACAAGAAAACAGCAACGCAATGTTAAAAATATTAAAAATCCAATATGGTGGCCAACTTTTTTGTTTGTGAGCCGATTTTGATGAAACTTGGTTTTTAGTACAATTTTGACAAGAAAACAACAACGCAATGTCAAAAATAAAAATAAACCAAGATGGCGGCCAACTTATTTTTTGTAAGCCGATTTTGATGAAACTTAGTTTCTGGTACTATTTTGACAAGAAAACAACAACGCAATGTTAAAAGTATAAAAAATCCAAGATGGCGGCCAACTTTTTTGTTTGCAGGCTGATTTCGATGAAACTCAGTTTCTGGTACTATTTTGACAAGAAAACAGCAACGCAATGTTAAAAATATTAAATACCCAAGATGGCGGCCAACTTTTTGTTTGTGAGCCGATTTTGATAAAACTTGGGTTTTAGTACAATTTTGACAAGAAAACAACAACACAATGTTAAAAGTATTAAAAAATCCAAGATGGCGGCCAACTTTTTTGTTTGCAGGCCGATTTCAATGAAACTCAGTTTCTGGTTGTATTTTGACAAGAAAACAGCAACGCAATGTTAAAAATATAAAAATTCAAGATGGCGGCCAAATTTTTTGTTTGCTGGCCGATTTCGATGAAATTCAGTTTCTGGTACTATTATAACAAGAAAACAGCAACGAAATGTTAAATATTTTAAAAATCCAAGATGGCGGCAGACTTTTTTGTTTGTGGGCCAATTTCAATGAAACTCAGTTTGTGGCTCTATTTTGACCAGAAAACAGCAACGCAATGTTAAAAATATAAAAATCCAAGATGGCGGACAAATTTTTTGTTTGCTGGCCGATTTCGATTAAATTCAGTTTCTGGTACTATTTTGACAAGAAAACAACAACGCAATGTTAAAAGTATAAAAAATCCAAGATGGCGGCCAACTTTTTTGTTAGCAGGCCGATTTCGATGAAACTCAGTTTCTGGTACTATTTTGACAAGAAAACAGCAACGCAATATTAAAAATATAAAAATCCAACATCTAACCTATCACGTGCTCTACAGGACTTCCGAGGCTAACTCGCTCTATGAAATATCAATACACCCGTGTGCTTTCTTTTCATGGTGTTTTTTTTTTTGTGAAATAAAACTTAGGGATTATTCTAAAAAAAAAAAAAAACACGAAATTTAAGGCGATCATCTTAAATTTCTAACCTATCTACGTTCTACAGGACTTCCGAGGCGCGACGCGAGACACTCGTCAAAAGTGATAAGTTATCACTGATAACCAACAACATTTTATTACTAGCTTCACGGCATTGGATTTAAGCTATTTGCGACCAGTTAGCAGTGCTACCAACCTAGCGGGATGATGTCAAACACGTTATAAGTTGATTATTGTCAACACAAGCAATGGAATTGCGTAAAGTCACAGCCATCTCTATCGTCTTCTACAAGCCATGCCACAGCCGTCTCTATCGTCTTCTACAAGTCATGCTATGATACGGAACGGCAACATTGCTGTGAACCGGTTTACTCCTCTGAGTACTAAATCCTATGGAGGTGGCATACCTATGAAAAAGTGAGGTGTAACTAAGTCACAATGTAAGAAATTCTTGGAATTCAATTTTAAACTACTTCTAACTGTCGTATTAATCGGTCCGTCAAAATCGGTCCAGCCATTTCAGAGATTAACCGGAACAAACAGACAGACAGACTAAAATTGTAAAACATGTCGTTTTGGTATATGTACCGTATATTTAATCATATGCACGTAGTAAAAAGCGGTTATTTAATGTTACAAACAGACAGTCCAATTTTATTTATTTGTATAGATGTATAGAAGATATGCCATCTCCATAGGATTCAGTACTCGAGGTTTACTCGCTGTTTACCTGTCAAACGGTGCAAACGGTGTCAAATCGGTTCACTTAAAACTACGTTGCCAACTTTATGTGCATGGCTTGTAGAAGACGATGGAGATGGCTGTGGCATGGCCCGCTATTATTTCTCGGCTGCTTGCGCTCCTACAGGCTGTGAGTACTGGCTGGCACTGCCCTGTCGTTTATGGTTTTGCTAATGCTTAGCAACCAAGTTTGTTTACTATATTGTCAAGGGAAAACTGAGTAAGTTGGATAACTGGATTAACGTAAATATTTTATTGTATTATTGAATGCCCTACGTAGTAAACCCTCACAAATATGGTAGCAGAGCGTAGTTTTACCTACAAGTAAATAAAATGGCATCAACGTCGAGTTATCGCAGCTTAGAACCGTTGACCAAGGCAAATTATGATACTTGGTGCCTGCAAGCGCAAGCGGTCCTGATTAAAAACGATTATTGGGATATCGTGAGCGGCGAGAAAATATTGTCACCAAATGCGGATGCGGCAGCGACGGCAGCGTTCAACAAGGAGGACTTAAAGGCAAGAGCAGAAATCTTACTTTTGAAATCGCCGTCAGAATTAAAACAAATTAAAACCTGCACGACGTCTAAAGCAGTATGGGACAAATTAAAAGCCACTTACCAAAGCACCGGGCCTGCAAGGAAAGCCACCTTGCTGAAACAACTAGTTCTTAAGCGAATGACCGCAGAAGAAGACATCCGTGATCATATAAATAGCTTCATGGATGTGGTAGACAAACTCGCGGATATGGATATAAAAATACCATCAGAATTGCTCAGCATAATGTTACTGTATAGTCTGCCGACAAGTTTTGAAAACTTTCGGATAGCCATAGAGTCTCGAGACACACTGCCTTCTCCCGAAGACCTGAAAGTAAAAATCTGTGAAGAATATCAGGCTCGGAGCGGCAGCGAACAACCTGAAAATTCAGAAGCATACCACTTTAAGAAAAATAAACACAAGTTGTACTGCAAGAACTGTAAACGAAAAGGTCACACTACAGAGACATGCTGGGGAAAGAAGAAAAACACCAATGAGAGAGACAACATAAACAAAAACAGAAATTTTAATGTTTGTCTCAGCACTGCAAGTTCAGATGCCAGTGAAGACAGCTGGTGTCTAGATAGCGGCTGCTCATCACACATGTGTGGTGAAAAAGGGATGTTTTCTAGATTGACCCCTGAGAATGGCACTTTGAAGTTGGCATCAAACAAGCATACAAGCCAAATTCAAGGAAAAGGAAGAGTTACAGTCAGCACCGATAAACAAGGTTACAACCTCATTGATACCTTGTATGTTCCCGATGTGTCAGTGAACCTGTTGTCTGTCAGCAAAATAACAGACAGAGGAAACAAGGTGATTTTTGAGAAAAATAAAGCCTACGTCATAGAAAAAGGCGGTGAGGTAGCACTGACAGCACAAAGAAAAAATGGGCTCTACTACATTGAATTTAAAGGAAAAGAGACTGCACACTACAAACCAAAAATGGGTAATGACATCATGGAATGGCATCGCAAACTTGGCCACATAAACGAAAAGGATTTAAAGATGATGGCTAAAGACGAGCTTATGTATGGTTTGAAATTTACTGACGAAAAGTTAGAAACATGCGAGACCTGCATTAGAGGTAAACTATCAAGACTACCATTCAAAAGACATGATGACCTGTACACAACGGACAAGCTAGAAATAATTCATAGCGACGTATGTGGACCTTTTGAGTGTGAGACACTAGCAGGCTCAAGATATTACGTCACATTTATAGACGATTACACACGTTACTGTCACGTCTATTTTATGAAAAGGAAGAGTGAATATTCAATATTTTCAAAAATTATAAAAATGAAGTCGAGGCGTTCCACAACAAGAAGATAAAATACCTGCAATCAGACAATGGTACAGAATACCGCAATAAGGAGTTCGATGAGTATCTCAAATCGCACGGCATCCAAAGAAGGTTGACCACCGTGTATACTCCTCAACAAAACGGGATTAGCGAGAGAAAAAATCGATCATTGCTTGATAAAACCAGATGTCTATTGATTGAAGCCAATGCACCCAAAAGGCTCTGGGCGGAGGCGGTAGCTACTGCAAACTACCTAATAAATCGTAGCCCTTCCAAAACCCTACATGGTAATACACCGTTCCAGAAGTGGGTTGGCCGAACACCATGTGCACATCATCTTCACGTATATGGCAGAAAGACCTTCGTACTGAAAAAGAATAAGCGAGGAAAGCTTACCCAGAACACTAAAGAAGGTGTATTTATGGGATACTCGATGACCTCAAAGGCGTACAGAGTTTACATACCTGAAGATGATGATGTGATAACTAGCAGGGACATAAAAGTCATAGATAAAATGTATTTTGACGAAGGAGATCAGAACTACGAACTTGTAAATAAAAAGGGACAACTCTCGAAAATACCTGAAAAAGAAAACAAAAGGATAGGTAAAGATAAAGAAAATAAAAACGTACCACAATTAGAAATTGAATTTGTAGATAATAAAAATGGAAGCACATTGCAAAATCTAAGCGATGACGTCTCTTCCGCAGACGAAATAGAATCTCATGAGAGACATGACGCATCAGAAATTATAGAAACACCTGGACATGGGAGGCCACAAAGAGAAAGGCATCCACCAGCGTGGACCAAAGATTTTGTAGTGAACGAGACTGAAGAAAGTAATTTATTATCGGAAATATCAAACCTATCTGAAGAAAATGAGGATGATGATTACTGGCATGATGCAATAAAAGCCGAAATCAGAGCACATGTCAAGAATGGAACCTGGAAAATAGAAAAGAAAGATAAAGATATGAAAGTAGTGGACTACAAGATGGTTCTAAGAAATAAAGTAGGACCGGATAACACCATTACAAGAAAAGCCAGACTCGTAGCACGGGGGTTCACTCAACGACCAGGCATTGATTACAACGAAACATATGCTCCCGTTGCCAAACTAAGTTCGATCAGATCTGTCGTTGGAATAACTATGGAAGAAGGGTTAAAATTGAACCAGATGGATGTGACAACAGCATACCTGAATGGCGAACTAGAAGAAAAAATTGGCATGAAATACCCGGACTATTTAGAAGACTATCTGACAGAAATTATGGTCGAAGAAAGTAAAAATGAAGATCTGACGCTGTATAATAAAACAATGAATATGTTAAAAGACATAAAGAACAATTCCAAAGATAAAGTCTGTCGTCTTATAAAAGCTCTATATGGACTTAAGCAGGCAGGGAGGCAGTGGTATAAGAAGCTCGACACAGAGTTAAAGAACATAGGTTTTAAAGCTTTAGAAGCTGACCCATGTGTATACCTACTGGAGAAAAGAGGAGTTAAGATAATAATAGTAATTTATGTCGATGACCTATTAATTGCCTACTCATGTCCAAGAAAGCTCCAAGAAGTAAAAGACCTCCTAAACACGAAATTTGAGTTGAAAGACTTATCGGAACCTAAACGTTTGATTGGAATTGATGTAACCTACAAAAGAGGTGAAATTAAACTAAACCAAGAGAAGTTCATAGAAGAAACTCTTAAAAAGTTCAAAATGGAAGAGTGTAAATCTGTATCTACGCCTATAGAGCCAGGTCTTATACTAGAAAAAGGTGAAGGCGATGACAGGCTTAACCTTCCATACAAAAACTTAATTGGCACTCTCATGTATATAGCAGTGACAACTCGCCCTGACATAATGTTTGCCATAAGCTACCTCTCTCAATTTAATGATTGCTACGGAGAAGAGCATTTCAAGAGCGCCAAAAGAGTACTGCGTTACCTAAAAGGAACGAAGAGCGTCGGCCTTATTTTTAGAAAAAATGGGGAAGAACTGTATGGAATGGCAGATGCGGATTGGGGCGCGTGTAAGCTCGATCGAAAGTCCTTCTCGGGCTATTGTTTTAAATATGCTGGGACAGCTATCAGTTGGATGTCTAAGAAGCAGAGAAGCGTCGCTCTATCGACAGCTGAGGCCGAATATGTTGCCTTGACTGAAGCTGCCAAAGAAGCGATTCACCTAAGAAGTCTATTTAAAGACAATTGTCGTATTGAATAACAATCAAGCCGCCCTCAAACTAAGTCAAAACGCAATGGTGACTTCAAAGTCAAAGCATATTGACCTAAAGATGCACTTCATCCGGAACTGCATTCAAGAAGGAGTGTTGGAGGTAAATTATCTTCGAACTGAAGATATGGAAGCTGATCTACTGACCAAAGCTTTGGCTGGTCCACGACTGTTTAAATTGCGGAGCAGCTTAGGACTGTCCTGATGACCACGACGGTGCCGTGAAGAGGAGTGTGAGTACTGGCTGGCACTGCCCTGTCGTTTATGGTTTTGCTAATGCTTAGCAACCAAGTTTGTTTACTATATTGTCAAGGGAAAACTGAGTAAATTGGATAACTGGATTAACGTAAATATTTTATTGTATTATTGAATGCCCTACGTAGTAAAACCCTCACACAGGCCATGCTGCTCGGATTGGCAACGTCATAAATGTCAATGTCGTCTACTAATCCTAATTTCTTGTATGCATGAGATGAGATGAATTCCTGATTATAGCGCCTTAAAATCAAATAATACGCGTACATAACTAAGGGTTGTTTTATTTTAACTATATCACAGTCACGAAAATGTTTATTAAACACTCCTACTGATGTTGTAAGCTCCCAGTCGGCTCGAGGTATCGCACGAATCCATCGCTGACGCAGTGTTCCTCCTTCGGGAATCCAAATCTTTCGAGATCCAAGGTTTCATAAGTAATTTCCAACAATGATCACGTATTTATATGCACTAATTATACAATAGATATTGTATTAAAACACCCAAACAGCAATCAAGAAAATCAAACAGCAACGTTTCTTGACATGACCAAAGAGTATTCCGACTTGCCACATCCAGATAAAAAAATTATCCAAAATGTGCAAAAATAATAGATTTTCTTTTTATTTTGTAACAAGCAAATTTAACCAAGTTGTTAAATAAATGCGTGCAAAATCCGAGAAAGTGTTTTATTTAAATGAACAGTTCGCGCAGAAATCTAAGATGTGAATTGAAGGTCTTCCGAGGCAAAGTCGCTCTCTGAAATGTCAACGCGATGAACTATTTTGGCCTAGGAAAAACTAGTTTGTCCTGAAATCGGGTTTGGCCGGTAAAATATATACAGTATTATACAACACTTTTAGCCCAAACAAAGTTCCAAAGTCAAAAATTGTCCATATGCTCTTTGGTGGCCATGCGCATAAAGTTGGCAACGTCGTTTTAAGTGAACCGATTTGACACCGTTTGCACTGTTTGACAGGTAAACAGCGAGTAAACCTCGAGTACTGAATCCTATGGAGATGGCATATCTTCTATACATCTATACAAATAAATAAAATTGGACTGTCTGTTTGTAACATTAAATAACCGCTTTTTACTACGTGCATATGATTAAATATACGGTACATATACCAAAATGGCATGTTTTACAATTTTTGTCTGTCTGTCTGTTTATTCCGGTTAATCTCTGCAACGGCTGGACCGATTTGGACGGACCGATTAATACGACAATTAGAAGTAGTTTAAAATTGAATTCCAAGATTTTCTTACTTTGTGACTTAGTTACACCTCACTTTTTCGTAGTATTCCACCTCTATAGGATTTAGTACTCATAGGAGTAAACCGGTTCACAGCAATGTTGCCGTTCCGTATCATAGCATGGCTTGTAGAAGACGATAGAGACGGCTGTGGTAAAGTCAATCGTATTCATTTGACAGTTCATATTAACTGTCATTCCATACAAATTGCAGATGTTAAAATTGACATTTGTAACCTAACAAATCTTAATTTTTAGAAATTTATTTCTCGCGTCGTATTTATCTCCTCGCTTTGAAATTTCGTATTTGAGTTCCGAATTATGAGTTCTTTCCATGAAAAAAATATGAACTCGATACTCGATGTCAACTAATGGAAAGCTGAGCCGCCCTTGATGGTACACATGGCTTGCTCTCGTTTTACTTCCACATAGCCTACAGAAGATTGAAGTGTCAACGTAGGCATCTCTCGATGAAAATAAAACTTCAGCTCCCCTTATTTCCGCAACGTTAAATGAGTCGTGTTCACGCATATTCCAATAATGCCCCCAGTACACGATGGCCGATCATGGTCGGCGACCATGACCAATACATCGTACATTGACACTTTTGAAAGAACCTTTTTAAATTTGTTCGACCGCCGACCATGATCGGCCATCGTGTACTGGGGGCTTTAGAGCTTGTGGTAAGCCTCCAGGTAAGGTTTAGCCATGAAGCTCGACTTAATACTGAGGTAACTGGAGTTCTCACCCTGAATAAAAAAGTGTACCCAGCAAATTTGACATTTATGTATGTAGTGGCTGTCAGTTGTCTCATATGACCATACGTATTTTTTTAAAGTGTAGGTGAGACAGAAGACAGCCTCTGTGTAATTTGTGGTCACAAAAAATTGTTCGTACTGCACTCTCCAGTTACCTCAGTATTAAGTTGAGCTTCATGGGTTTAGCGAAGAGTATGGGCGTTTGTGCACTACACTGAATTTTACCGATCCGGCGGTCCGTTTTTTTACGGACCGGCGTGGCATGATAAACACGGATGATTGGCTTGTGCACTTGTCCGGTTTTTTACTGGCCGGGGCAGCGCAGTGATCTCTTTGAAACTACACTCTACGGACGCGTTTTAAACGAGAGGGAGGAATGATGAGTTCCTTGGAACGTCGGCAATTGCTCGCGTTAATTTATTTACGATAACTCCTAAGATATTCATTTAAATTATATGGTGTAAAAGAGTAAAATAATGTGCATGAAATGCTTAAAGCAACTAAGGTATTTAGATTGATAAGGGTTAATACTGTATCCGTTTAAATAGCTTTCCAAATTACCGCATTGTTCGTAACCATTTTTTAAGAGATAATAATGGCTATAATATGCTATCCTTAAAAGATAGACATATGCTATCGCGGACTTTTTTGTAGATCTATAAAAGATGAATATTCCAACATGCATTATTTTTTTAAACCTCGAAAGGATTAGGCAGCGTTTTTTGCTGAAAGCTCCCGGGCGGCTTGCCGTTTGCCGGCACTTTCGACAATTATCGTTATATTTCAACCAATTTACACAAAACATTCATAAATTATATATTAAAACCTTCCTGAAGAACCACGCTACCTGTTAGTGAAAACCGCATGAAAATCTGTTTCGTAGTTTTAAAGATTTAAGCATATATAGGGACAGACAGACGGGAAGCGACTTTGTTTTATACCTTGTAGTGATTTATGATTAAAATACAACCATCCGTTTTTTTCCGGACGGTAAAATTCAGTGTAGTGCACAAGCGCACATATGTTTTTCATTGCCGGCATCTCGGAACGGAAAAAAACGGTCCGGAATGGGGAAAAGTAAAATGACGGACGGTAAAATTCAGTGTGGTGCACAAGCGCCCATATGTTTTTCATAGCTGCCATATCGGTCCGTAAAAAACCGGATCGCCGGATCCGGAAAAAAACGGATGCTTGTATTTAATTAATTACTAATATAAATGATTAATTATTAAAATACAAGCATCCGTTTTTTTCCGGATTGGTAAAATTCAGTGTAGTGCACAAACGCCCTATCACTACAACTCGGGCGAGCTAACAGCAGTTTATACCCATCTCTGTCACTCTCCGGACATGACAGAATTGAGTGAAAGAGGCGGGTATAATATTTGTACTCATTACTCATCTTGGCAGCGACAGTTTTTTTTAATGAGAGGCGTTTTTTTAAGTTATGCAAAGGAATGTCATTATAATGTTCCTTCATCAAGATAAAATTTGCACTTGATTGGGGTTACATGTTACAGGTCAGGGGGGCTACCGGCTAAGAAATATGGATATGGGTATGGGCTTCAACTGTCATTTGAATTCCTTATCTTGATAGATTTTTGCTGCTTTGTTCTGTTGAACGTTGGTAGCGAGTTATCGTTATACCCGACGTCACAAAACAAGGAACTGATAGCGGCTATTTTTTTTATAAAATTGATTTAAAGTTCCCAAAAACGTATGAAGTTCATACCCATAAAGTTACGCGGTAACCCCCCAGGTGTCATATATTTTGTAGCTCCTCCCATTCAGCCAACTATCACAGCATGTGATAGATTTGGGGCGGATAATATAGAAATAAAACTATTCTGATAAAAGCATTAAACTGTTCAATTAACTATAAAGCTTCTATTTCAATAAGGTCAGGATTAATAAAAATCTTAAATCTCTAATAAACTATTTTATTCTTTTAAATCGTCCTTTTATTTTTTTACCTACCACCCGTTAAGGACATCTTTTAGCTGACAAGAAAAACGGGCGAAAAAAACTCACCAGCTTTAACAGAAACAATGACATTTACAAATAATCATGTCGTTGTTGAACATACAACACATTTCACAACATTTACAACAACATTACTTTTCATGATAAAAGATTAAACAACATTTACGAATATGATCAAGCATGTTCTATAAACTGTTACTTTATATTACTTCAGTACTCACATAATTTATTCGAAACCGATAAGGAAAACTTTAATTTAATATTATCAGCAAATAAGCATTTACGTTTAACAAGTTACTGAATATCCTTCGAACAAGGGCAAATCTTCAGCAATATTTACTTGACAATACATCAGCATTAAACAGCAAGAAAAACAAGGAATGAGAAATATGAAACAACGGAATAGTTACTTAACTTATACACCGCTGACGGCTCGGACCAGACTAACCAAATAAAATGGCTGCCTTGCCTTATAAATGTTAGCGTTTACCGCCAATTCTTGTTTTAGAAAAATACAGAAAACACCATAATATAAACATAACAATTATGAAAAAGTATTCTAAAATCAAAGAATGATTTTACATAACATTATTTATAAATACAATAATTACAATAATTATCTATTTGTTTTCTGTTCAACCGGAAGTAACGTGTACTTACTAACGTAAAAGTACACTTAGATACTTTATATTACTTAACATTTCAGTAATAAATTAATTGATATGAATATTAAAAGTAATAACATGATTTTATACACATTATTCAGTACTTATAGGCAAATTAAAGTACAATTGCTTGATCATGCTTTGTTGACGGTTGGCCCCGCCACGAATCAAAATACTTTTTATTAGAAACAGGATACATGTAGTAAAATGTTATCTCCATAATAAATATAATGAATTTAGATGTAAAAATAACTATATGAGATTAATAACAAAACTCCATATCATATCGCTTTGTTGTCGGATGGCACCGACAGAAATCAAACTACTATTTAATGAAAACACGATAAATAAGGTACGATGTTATCCACAAAATTACTTTAATGGATTTAGGTGTAATAAATACTAAATTGAATCAATGTCAAAACTTGATATTCTAACACGGCCATACTGACAAGTACTTCGTTCTCGAAGTACTAGATAAGCATAGGTACTTAATTAATCTCATGTGTCACATCTAACGTAGATTTTTCGATCTTACTGTGAGCCTCGCCATGTCAGCTACTTTACCCTCTATCGGCACAGACCAAGAAGACACCAAACTCACAGCAGTAGTAGATATAGTCAGTCAGTCAGTATGAATAGTATGCCTCGACATGTACGGCTCCATCACCGCTGCCCGTGAAGACCAAACCGACACCAAACACACTATCGACCAGCTTGTTTATCTACTGTGAACCTCGACATGTCAACGGCATCACCCCCTGTCGGTGAAGACCAAGAAGACACCAAGCCCACAGCAGCAGGGGGGTTTGTCAGTCAGTAGTTAGTCACAGTAATGCTGCGCCGATCCCAGACAAAATGGGATAAGGACACGATATTCAGTCATTTTTAGTTGTAAATAATATTCTATCACGGTTATCCGTGACACAATCGACATTGAACTATAAATTTCATTAACAGATCTGCAATAATTGTACAATTCTTTTCATGATTTATACTAAATCATTAGAACAATATCCAATATTTATTTTCGCTACTATTACATTCTCAAGATAAACACTACATCTTAGAATGAAACGGTCATTTAATTAGAATTTTTCTTTTATTACACCTATACAAACGTTTACTGCAAACTAATCTGCACCGGCATGGATTACGTTCCCGTCGGAACATAGACAAAAACCATCAATCAAAATGAAATTAATATTTCATCCAAATCTGTTTATACAATATTAACTTTCACTTTTATCATATTGCCTGGACTATTATTTATATGACGTAATAATAATAATAGGCTACAGTATAATTTGGCTGTTATAAAACAGATTCAAATTATAATTTTCAAATTTGGTATTCTTAAAGTTATATTTCCTTAACTCCATCATTAAACATCTACATTTCAAAAACAGTGAAAACACCCCACCAGGCATCTTGAAATGTTCGCTATCGTAATGAACATTTCGAATCAAATATATACCAATATCTCAAGGCCCATCTATAAAATAATCAAGTAAACTTTTGTATGACAGTGTTAACCAATTTTCTTTTTAAACCGCTCGGCCAATCTGATAATATTTAATACATGTATTGTATCCATCTATTTACTGTCGAAACATTATCTCCTTAGCTTAACCATGATTCCTACATGGTACCTGCCGAAAATACTAACTTGTCGACCGACATTGACACCGAGTATTATAGTTTGGCCGCTATAAACTAATTGTTAAGTGGATCATGATAATAACTGGTTCAACCTTACCATTACCAAATCTCACGAGAACCAAAATTAGCGCCCCAGTAAGTAACACTTATACATTTATAAATTTCCCAAGAAAATTTAAAGATCAAAATTTACATCGGCCCTAGCAACTTACAATGATCGTGAAAAGGACAGGACTTATTTAACAGATCTTATGAAACTTATGGAAACGTATGGAAACTTCTATGGAAACGTATAATTTCTATGGAAAGCTATCGAGGAATATCGAGAACTACCGAAACCCATCGAAAACTACAGAAAACCATCAAAAACTACCGAAAACCATAGAGAACTACCGAAAACCATCGAGAACTACCGAAAACCATCGAGAACTATCGAAAACTATCGGGAACTGTGGAGAACTATCGGGAACTATCGAGAACTATAGAAAACTATCGAGAACTGTCGAGAACTGTCGAGAACTATCGAGAACTGTCGAGAACTGTCGAGAACTGTCGAGAACTGTCGAGAACTGTCGAGAACTGTCGAGAACTGTCGAGAACTGTCGAGAACTGTCGAGAACTGTCGAGAACTGTCGAGAACTGTCGAGAACTATCGAGAACTGTCGAGAACTATCGAGAACTGTCGTTAACTATCGAGAACTATCGAGAACTGTAGAGGACTATCGAGAACTGTCGAGGACTATCGAGAGCTTTCCAAACCTATCGAAAAGTATCGAGAACTATCGAGAACTATCGAGAACTATCGAGAACTATCGAGAACTATCGAGAACTATCGAGAACTATCGAGAACTATCGAGAACTATCGAGAACTATCGAGAACTATCGAGAACTATCGAGAACTATCGAGAACTATCGAGAACTATCGAGAACTATCGAGAACTATCGAGAACTATCGAGAACTATCGAGAACTATCGAGAACTATCGAGAACTATCGAGAACTATCGAGAACTATCGAGAACTATCGAGAACTATCGAGAACTATCGAGAACTATCGAGAACTATCGAGAACTATCGAGAACTATCGAGAACTATCGAGAACTATCGACAACTATCGAGAGCTATCGAGAACTATCGAGAGCTATCGAGAACTATCGAGAACTATCGAGAACTATCGAGAACTATCGAGAACTATCGAGAACTATCGAGAACTATCGAGAACTATCGAGAACTATCGAGAACTATCGAGAATTATCGAGAACTGTAGAGGACTATCGAGAACTGTCGAAAACTGTCGAAAACTATCGAAAACTATCGAAAAACTATCGAAAACCATCGAAAACCATCTGAAACCATCGAAAACCATCTGAAACCATCGGAAACCATCGGAAACCATCGGAAACCATCGGAAACCATCTGAAACCATCGGAAACCATCGGAAACCATCTGAAACCATCGGAAACCATCGGAAACCCTCGGAAACCCTCGGAAACCCTCGGAAACCATCGGAAACCATCGGAAACCATTGGAAACCATCGGAAACCATCGGAAACCATCAGAAACCATCGGAAACCATCGGAAACCATCAGAATCCATCCGTAACCATCGCAAACCATCGGAAACCATCGGAAACCATCGGAAACCATCGGAAACCATCGGAAACCATCGAAAACCATCGAAAACCATCGGAAACCACCGAAAACCATCGAAAACCATCGAAAACCGTCGAAAATCATCGAAAACCGTCGAAAACCATCGACAACCATCGAAAACCATCGACAACCATCGATAACCATCGGAAACCATCGGAAACCATCGGAAACCACCGAAAACCATCGAAAACCATCGGAAACCACCGAAAACCATCGAAAACCATCGAAAACCGTCGAAAATCATCGAAAACCGTCGAAAACCATCGACAACCATCGAAAACCATCGACAACCATCGATAACCATCGAAAACCATCGAAAGCCATCGAAAACTATCGCAAACTATGGAAAACTATGAAAACCCATGCAAATCCTATGGAAAACAGAAAACCCGTGGAAAACATATGGAAAACCCATATAAACGTTTGGAAAACCCGGAAAACCAATGAAAAACGTATGGGTAACCCCATGAAAACGCATGGAAAACCCATGGATAACCTATGGAAAGCTATTTGAAAACGTATAAGAAAGCCCATTGAAAACGTATGAAAAGCCCATGGAAAACGTATGGAACAACCCATGGAAAACCTATGATAAACGTTTGGAAAACGTAAGGAAAACCCAAAGAAAACCCATGGAGAACGTATGGGAAAGTTATGGAAAATCCATGAAAAACGTATGGAAAATGTACTTATGGACAGATATCAGTTCCTAGTCTACTAGGTAGTAAATTTTTTTGATTAAAACCAACAAACCGAAACCTTGTTTTTTTTTTCATCAGGAAAAACAAAATCAACATTGATAACAAACTGTAATAACATACCGTTAGACAAAAAAACAGAAGTTGTTTACCGTTCTTACGTGGCCGTTTTATCATAAGAAAGCTATTTAACATCAATAATATTATTATAGTGGAGCAAATCGTTCCAAATGATTAAAGTTAAATAAAAAAAAGGATAAAAATAAATCTAATCTCACTGTACTCCGTCTATCAAGGAACAAGTCTAAATATAGTTGTGGTGGCAACTAGGGAATACGAAAGAACCATAGCAATCTATTTAAACTTAAATGGTTAAGCTTTTTAATAAGAGGTATACTTTGTCGTAGTGTTAAAACCTATTAACACTGTTATAACTTATATAATTAACTATCACTTTCTAAAAGTCACTTCAAAATCAAAGTTTTGTAAGATAGTATACCAATGGGGAATTCGTAGTAGGTATAAAAAAACTTTATAACTTTAGTACCTACCTAGATTTGATAAAATTTCTTGCAATAGGCTATTAATTGAAAATCTAAGTAATGTTATGCTGAAAAAGAAATTAGAGCCTTATAAAATGAATATGACAACAATACTTTTCGATTGCACATATTTGTTGTATAACATAAAGCAAAGATTTGAATACTAAAATGTAAAATGTCATTGTTATTAGCAAAATCTAGTTAATCTTACATTATTTTGATTCAATAATGATTAAATTACTACGCGGTTCAAAATACCAAGTTGCACCACCAGAAACCCTTTATTTTACAAACCACTAAAGGAGGTATAATCACGGTTTAAATTAGCAAAATAGGACGACAAGAAAATGATAATTTTATGTACCTACCCGACTCCATTCCACTATATTTTACGACTTAATTGTTAGAATAACACTGACTTTCACGAACTTAAACCTTTCTAAACCTAAGGTTAAGTAAAATTATATCACTATTTTTTCACTTTGCTCCAAAGACCGCCTCTTATTTATTTTTAGTTGCAAATGACTAATGTTAATCAAGGAACACTGGAAAGCCACCGCACTATTACCTATTGTATAATTATACTACCCGACAAGATTTTCAGAAATGAACCCTAGTGTTGCATAATAGGTTTATCAGTTTCTAGCATTTTAAAATAAATATCTGTAGCGAGTCATATTATCACAACAATGATTACTGTAAGTTTACACAAAAAGAAATCTTTGGTATGATCATCTAGTAGGTAATTTTCAATGTCATTGAATAAACAACATAAGCTAAGTAATCTATTCGAAGGTACGAAAAAATAAAACCAAAATGAAATACAGAAGCCCCAAAAGGCTATACCAGATTTAGCGACCGTGGAGATGCGGTTTCACCTCCATTGGCGAGGTATCTGTACATCACCAGGAATCAGCTCCATTGCCAGGTTGGATAGAAGAACGGCAGCGCCACCTTGCCACGATGGATGACCATAGTTTGAAACGGCAGCGTCGCTGAATGTAGCAGATAAGCCGAAACCGCAGGAACATGAAAAATAAAACATATATGTATTAATAATGGGAGCAAGACCATCCCACTTCTGATGATAGATTTGGGGCGGATAATATAGAAATAAAACTATTCTGATAAAAGCATTAAACTGTTCAATTAACTATAAAGCTTCTATTTCAATAAGGTCAGGATTAATAAAAATCTCAAATCTCTAATAAACTATTTTATTCTTTTAAATCGTCCTTTTATTTTTTTACCTACCACCCGTTAAGGACATCTTTTAGCTGACAAGAAAAACGGGCGAAAAAAACTCACCAGCTTTAACAGAAACAACGACATTTACAAATAATCATGTCGTTGTTGAACATACACCACATTTCACAACATTTACAACAACATTACTTTTCATGATAAAAGATTAAACAACATTTACGAATATGATCAAGCATGTTCTATAAACTGTTACTTTATATTACTTCAGTACTCACATAATTTATTCGAAACCGATAAGGAAAACTTTAATTTAATATTATCAGCAAATAAGCATTTACGTTTAACAAGTTACTGAATATCCTTCGAACAAGGGCAAATCTTCAGCAATATTTACTTGACAATACATCAGCATTAAACAGCAAGAAAAACAAGGAATGAGAAATATGAAACAACGGAATAGTTACTTAACTTATACACCGCTGACGGCTCGGACCAGACTAACCAAATAAAATGGCTGCCTTGCCTTATAAATGTTAGCGTTTACCGCCAATTCTTGTTTTAGAAAAATACAGAAAACACCATAATATAAACATAACAATTATGAAAAAGTATTCTAAAATCAAAGAATGATTTTACATAACATTATTTATAAATACAATAATTACAATAATTATCTATTTGTTTTCTGTTCAACCGGAAGTAACGTGTACTTACTAACGTAAAAGTACACTTAGATACTTTATATTACTTAACATTTCAGTAATAAATTAATTGATATGAATATTAAAAGTAATAACATGATTTTATACACATTATTCAGTACTTATAGGCAAATTAAAGTACAATTGCTTGATCATGCTTTGTTGACGGTTGGCCCCGCCACGAATCAAAATACTTTTTATTAGAAACAGGATACATGTAGTAAAATGTTATCTCCATAATAAATATAATGAATTTAGATGTAAAAATAACTATATGAGATTAATAACAAAACTCCATATCATATCGCTTTGTTGTCGGATGGCACCGACAGAAATCAAACTAACTACTATTTAATGAAAACACGATAAATAAGGTACGATGTTATCCACAAAATTACTTTAATGGATTTAGGTGTAATAAATACTAAATTGAATCAATGTCAAAACTTGATATTCTAACACATGCAAATCTTACATTATAATATGTGTTGCAATTAAGTTTAGTTAACTACAAATCATTAAATTATTACATACAAATCAAAAACAAATAAAATCATAAAATACAAAAATCCTCTTGTGAAGAACACACCTTAATTTTTATTTAATTAGTTAACACAGTTCTATGTTAGTCTGTGGTTAGTTAATTTGCTTTGCGTCGTCGTCCTTTTTGGAAAAAGTATCGATACTATCGATAGTTTATTAATATTGAAAAGCAATACTATCGATACTATCGATATTATCGATAGTTTATTCGATGTCAGGGATCGATACTATCGATAGTATTGCTGCTTATCGATAGTATTGCTGCCTTAGCACTATTATTTATTCTGTGGTATTGCACTAAAAGAGAGATCGATACTATGGATACTATTGTTTTTGCGTAAACTATCGATAGACTATCGTCGAAATGCTATCTAGGAGTATATATTCTGTGGTGGACTATCGATCGGCAACACTACTGCTGTCATTTTTCTTTCATTCATCATTCTGTCATTTCGTCATTTCTCTGTCTTTCATTTTCGCGCTATTTTTTTGTGATTGTGATTTTGTGTGTGTCGGCAGTGTCGGTGTGGTTGGGATTTTTTCAGAATTCAGTTTGTGGCTTTGGTGGCTTGTGCCTCCTGGTGCCTTCAATTCAAGGAAGAGTAAGGAACCCATATACGGATTACGGATAATCATTCTGTTTCGTAATATTTTAAAAGCTTTTCTACCGGTATCCATCAAAATGCCAGAGGGAATTGAACCTGTCTTGAAATTCACTCGTATGAGTGACCACGCGTTCCCGCCATTGAAAGGATCCGATAAAGCTGCTGGGTTTGATCTTAAAAGGTATTTTATTGCTTATGAAACTAATCCTTCATTAAACTCATCTTATTTTCGAATGTAATAGGTATTGTGATGTTGTTCCTTTAGCGCATATGACTACATTGTACCGGCTAGGGGCAAAGAGTTGATCAAAACCGATTTACAAATCGAGCTGCCTCCTGGTTGCTACGGTCGAGTAGCTCCACGGTCTGGTTTGGCTGTGAAGAATTTCATTGATGTTGGAGGTATGTTTATCAGTTGTTTTATTACACTATTTACTGTAATGTTGCAGTGAGTATATTTTAATGATATGTTCATGGGATCTAAAGTATATGTAGGGGTTGATTTATCAACAGGTCTGTTTTAGACAGTTGTTTAGGACAAACGTACATACATATCCCAGTCCATCTATCGTCAACGCGAGTATGGTTGAAACGTCCAGTGCGCACAATGTCCGGTTCGCAGATTGTCCATTTCGCATAGTGTCCAGTTCGCATAATGCCCAATTCGCACAATGTCCAGTTCGCACAATGTCCAGTTCGCACAATGTCCAGTTCGCAGAATGTCCAGTTCGCAAAAATATCCAATATTCATCATAATGTCACAACATCAAAAACAGATATTTGGAGGCTTATTTATACTTTATTTCTCCAAATATAGATTTTTTGTTTTGATAGAAACCTAGATATAGTGCACAAGATACCTATTAGTTCAAAAGTAAAAAAAAAATATATGTTACAAGTCATTGTTGATCGGAGGTTACAACACTATAATCATTTTCTAGTGTTTGTATAAAAAGTAAGACGGGTTGGCCGCTCTTAAGACAAAAAAGGTAAAAAAAGGTAAAGTCTGTTGTATGTTGGGTTCTTAGCAATTTTCTCATCTAAAAACATTAAGTAAGTTACATTAGTTGATATTTAGGTACATCTGTTTCGTGGCATACTTTTCAAGGAGTTCACAAACCTTTTGCCGCCGCGCCGGCCCGGCCGAATGGGGCCACACAACAATAGAAACTCTAGTTAATGGAATGACCATCATTGAATATCTTAAAATGTCTAACACATCTCTTTGACCTACTTCAATTTTTAAGTTTATGTTAATATAAGGTGAACACATCTTTAATCTCTTTTCAACAAAAGATGATGGTTGTGTTTTTATGCAATCCCTATAATAATATCATCAAAATTCAATTCAAAATTTCTTTATTCACTTTAAATTGTTATTTGTTAGTTTAGGTTACAAGTTACAACACCTTATGAATGTCAAAGATGCTATGACATCGGTTCACAAATCCTATGGCAGGAGACCTTGTGAGAAGAACAGGGAAGAAACCATCAAGGGCAATCCTTTTCTTCATCAAATATTAAAGCAATCCTTGAAACTAAACCACTGGTTAAGTTAGATACTATTGCTTATAATATTAACTAGATATTCTTCACAGGAAAAACATTCAACATTATAGCACTGTATTTGTTGTTGCATGATCTTTTTACATTTTAATCAGATTCTTTTTTGCAGCTGGGGTAATTGATGAAGATTATAGAGGAAACATTGGAGTTGTTCTATTCAACCATTCTGATAAGGACTTTGAAGTAAAGAAAGGAGACAGAATCGCACAACTCATTTGTGAAAGAATTTGTTATCCAGTATTAAAAGAAGTAACAAATTTAACTGATACCAAGAGAGGAGATGGAGGATTTGGTTCCACCGGGAAACAGTAACAAAACATTTTTGCGTTTTTTAAGTTAAGTTATTGCTAAGGATTAATGAGGAAATGTTGAAGTTGTTCTGTTCAATCCTTCTGATCCACTTTGATTGAAGTAAGGAAATGATAAAGAATTGCACAGCTCATGTGATTTATGAAAGAATCTGTTATACTTAAAATAACTGACTGACACCAAAAGAAGAAATGGAGAATTTAGTTTAGTTTCACTGCTAAACTGTTACAAATTGAAAGGGTGTAATTGATGAAGATTATAGAAGGAATGATAAACCTGTTTACAATCCTTGCCATGATTTTGATGATAAATGAGGGTAAATTGCACTTTAAAATACCCAGTAAATGAATCCAAAATCTTGTGAAGTAACATTTGCACACACCTAGAGAGGTTGGTGAATTTAGTTCCCCTGATAAACTCTATCCCCATTATTACAAAACGTGGACTAAAGTTAGACCTGGTTTAAAATTCATGCTAATTATGTCTTTCATTTGGAAAATTTAAGTGAGAGTACCAGTTTAGTACCAGTTTTAAACCAGGACTATTTTAGTCCACGTTTTGTAATAAGGGGAAAAAGCATTTTTAACCTTTTGACTGCCATGTCTTCTATAGAAGACAAACGTTTTTGTGTCCTCCACGCTAAGACTTTAATATGAAGATAACTAATTTTTTTTATTTTTATTTTGTGTTCTATAGGAGACATTGGCGGTCAAAAGGTTAATAATAAGTTCATAGCTATTTTAGCTACTCTTATGAGAGCTATTATGTTTTAAGTTGTATTTCCAGTGAGTGTTACTTGATATTTATTAAAGATTGAATAGAGTTGTGCTGTCTTCATTCATCAGCAGTTTATATTATTATAGTGGTTCACTATTTGTCTGCAGTGATTCGCAACCTTTTATGGTTTTTAATTTAACTAATATCTTCTAAAACATCTGTATTAAAAATCTCAAATAAAATTAAGTATGTTTGTAGTACTTATCTATGTTTAAAATAAATGATTAAATGTTACATTACATACTTATTATTTCTGTATATTTTATTTTTTAATAGATAGAAGTCGGGAAACTTAGGTTTGATAAAGATTATGATAACATTTAAATATTTGACTGTTTAGACCTGATTAGAATATTCGATTTGTTTAACATTGTAGTTCTGCATAAAAATAATATTGTGGATGAATTGGGTGATATCAATTTAGAAGTAGTGTGATAGAAATAAAAAAGATCAAGTCCACATAATATAATTTTAATAAAAAACTTCAAGATTTACTAACTTCAAAGTTGTCTAAAACACTTTCAAACTTAAATTGTTCTGGAACAACTATAACATTTTCAGCTGGAGTCTCTTTGCGCTTCAAAAATGGTTTGAAGAGATTCATGAACTTGTTGTCATTTTGTACACCAAAATCTGATTCTGCTTTGTCTACTGTTTTTTCCAATAACTCCACATTTTTGTTCAACTTATGGACCACATCACTAACTGTGGCGATTTTCTTTGAGAGAATATTTATTTCACTTCGATATTTCCTTATATCTTCTGTAACAGTAGAATTGCAATCACTATTTTTTACCCTTATCATTTGCAGTACACTTGTTAACTCTTCTAGTCTTGTTAGCATGTTATCAATAACATCTTGTACATTCTGGAATCCACTGGAGACATCCAGTTTTAAATAGGCAGCATAATCTTGCACTACTTCTTGCAACATATTGTTATATTTAATCAATTTCACACACCGAAATCGGGATATAAATACTCGAAAATACTTAATAACCAGTCAAATATATCTGTCACTAACTTTGACAATTCTCGCACAGAAAAAGGGCATAGAGGCAAGAGTTTTACATTAACTTCCATGTCTTCCATCACGATCACATTATTTTGTTTAAACTGTTTGTAATTGGCGAGCTATAACCATTTTGATGGTAAGTATGAATGCCATTGTGAAATAAGAACCATGACATTATTGTGAAACAGTTGTGCGATTGATTGTAATAGAGGTCAGTGGATTGATATGTCGAAGCTCGAACTAGGAGTGGGCGATACAAATCGTATATAGTTGATTTCACCCGCGTGGTTCCCGTTCCCGTGGGAATATCGGGATAAAAAGTACATATAAACCTTCCTCTTGAATCACTCTATCTATTAAAAAAAACGCATCAAAATCCGTTGCGTAGTTTCAAAGATTTAAGCATACAAAGGGACATAGGGACAGAGAAAGCGACTTTGTTTTATACTATGTAGTGATATAGTTACTGAAACGTATATTCACCGTATATTGCATCAATATCGTCAAATCCGATATCGATGCGTTCTGAAACTATATATTTTAGAAAACACTATATCGCGTTAGGATTGCGATGTGCGTTGAGATCACAAATTATAGTTGAGATTACAGTTGCAGTCGGGAATAATTCCGAATCTTTCCCGTGGAATACTTACGAAATATTCCGAAGTATTACGAAACATTCGGAATATTTCGATCGTCGAAAAATACGGGAGTAGGTATCGATAAAAAAGCAGCAATCGGTAAAAAAGCAGTAGAAAGCAGTTTTGACACTTATTTTTAAATACCTACCTAAGCAAGAAAAATAGTCAATCATAGTAAAAGAAGTATGGATGGATATCTTACTATCTAGGTACCTCTTAAATAAAATGTCTGTGGAAGTTTTAAGTGTAGAAGTAGGTACTTAAGTAGGCACATATACCCTACCTAAGTACCTATTATTTTAGCGAATTTTTAATGTTTTTGAATTGCTTGAAACGGATGAAAACATATTTTTAAACTATGATAAAAGGTTTTAAACTATAATAAGGTAAGCCGATTAGAATCGGCTTGTAGGTATGTACCCTTTCGTTTTGCCACTGCTAGGTAGGTACAAAACTCGGCACGGAGTCACGGAGTATAGCCGTCATCGGCATAGCCGTCGAACCACAATATAAGTGGTCGTACCTAGCAATACAAGTGCCGTGCCGAGGCTTAGGTCATCACTTCACTATCACTAGGTAGGTAAGTAGGTAGGTACATAGTATAAAATAAAGTCACTCTCCGCCTCTGTCTGTCTGTTTCTAACCTTTCTTCTTTTAAACCACGCATCGGATTTCGATGCAGCTGTCACTGTTATTTAGAAAATTTATTCTCGAAGGTTTATAAATAAATACCTACATACAAAACATTCTAATTACGTATTTATATAATAGAGAAAAATTACATGTTTTTTGATGAAGCCGTCAAAAAACGATTTTTCGAGCGCTTAGGTACATTGCGAACGCTGCTGGCTACGGGTGGTGGTATTCCATTCATCAAAGATCTTTGTCCAGTATGCATTGGATCCAAGAAATTGGACGCATATTGGACGACTTTGACGTCCAATTTCATACATTCGACGTCCAATTTCTTGAACAAAGATCTTTGATAAGTGGAATACCACCCTTAACCGTATGAGATACCTACCTACATCAAAATAATTTACTACGGCATTGTATATCATAGAGGCCTACAAAAAAGACCCGAAGTCGCCTTATTTCTATAGGTTGACTCACAGTAATTTTTATATTTATTAAGTTATTTAAAAATATTACTTTATTTGCAAAGCTAATGTCTCCTAATCAGTATTAATCCTTATCCAAATAAGTACCTATATAAGTTACCTTGGCCATTTAATGTAGGTAAAACGATATCATTGAGGTAGATCAAAATTATCCTTTACCGTATTTCATTTAAATGAACACTTTAGAAGTTATCACAGATTCGAAGCACCTACAAATTGTTCAAACGAAGCCGGGCTGGGTCGCTAGTACCTATAAAAATTAGTGTTTTGCTGTAAGTAGGTACCTACCTACTTTTGTTGTTAATGTCGCCTTACATAGGTAAGGAATAAAATAAACATTCAAACTTTACTTACGCTAATTACGCTACAATAATAATAACAACCAATTCACCATCAATCCATCACTGAGCAAATAGGTAAGCACTTCGTTTTTAAAAACAACGCTCACGTTTATTTTTATCGAAATTGAAATATTTTCTTAGACCGCGAATTATTGCGAAACATTATGAATCCTTCTCTGCGGGGAAGGGGAGCGGTCGAATAATTCCCCGGGGGGCATCGCCTCCCACTCCCCGCCCCGCTAATCTCGCCCGCCAGCCCTGCGCGCCGCGCGCGCCGCCTGCCAAGTGCCATGCGCCACTAGAATTTGTTCTGCGGCGGGCGCCGCGCGCCGCGCACGAGTTGTTTGTTCATCCGTCGTCGTCGTCGCCCGCCGGACTCGGGCACGATATTTTCTAGCAAGATTGACCTAAGATAAAAAAATGCCAATATTTTCAAACGAATTTATTTTGAAAAATTCTGATGGAAAGAAACTTTATGAGAAGTATTACGTAATTATTCCGAATACTTCAGAAGTTTTGCAACTGTAGTGAGATCCTATATTGTACGGGATCCGATAAATCCAATGGGCTATTTTTTGAAAGCTCAGCCACTAGATGGCGAAGCAATGAGTCACACCCATTGAGTTATAATGTACTAACGTACTAGAGAAGCTATCCCAAACAAAAATCTTGTAGTATTTTTGCTAAGCTAAGAGTTAGCCTCGCGACCAATCGAAAGCGCCCGTGCAGAAAGCGGCAACCAATAGTATTGCAACAGACATAGATCAAACATTGCAGAACAGACATAGCTTTTGTGCGTGTTTTCTGCCTACAAAATTTTATGAGAATTCATATTTTATTTAATTAATTATTTTTTTAAGATTAAACATTGACATCGTGAGAGAAATACTTACTAATCGAGTTTATTTTTGGTACTTATATACGTTTAAATACATGAATACTATTATTTATTTTACATGCGTTTATTTAACTTGCAGTATAAATGTAAGTTCAATGTTCAAATGTTCAATAACAAAAAAAACATCAAACTTCCATCAAAACCTGAACCCAAGTAATCACCTAAAACCTAGTACCTAAAACGTTTAAACTGTCACTTGTGCACCACAAAATAACCAATCTTGTTAATCTATGACTCTATCGAAATATGGCCGTCGCTTAATTTTTCGGCGAACCTAATAAAATAATTACTCAGTAGCATGTTATTAGATACTTTAGTGAGTACTTACTAGTGAAAAGTAATTCCTTGGGCTTTATTAGTATTTTTTGAGTTATTTAAACAGTACCTCAACCCACATATCGGCATTTTTAAATAAAATAGAACAGAGTACACACACGTGTTGTTGCGTCTATCGCTTGCCACAGACTAAACGAGTTGAGTCCACGTGGACTCAACTCGTGTTGCAAAGATTCTAGTTGAGATGTCTCCTCTATTCTTTTATCTCAATGGTCACACCAATGGTTTTTGTCATCAGCATATCTAAAAAATATGTAACTCGAGAAAAAAGAATCTGTTTTTATTTTTTTCCTATCTTCAAAAATGACTGAGATATTAAACGAAAATTTGGGTGAACCAACCAATGGCATTAACGTGTGACGTCACGTCGCACTTCCGTATACCTACATTACATAGAATCCTTTGGCTATATAGTTGCGCTCTCACGGTTTTGTAGGTAATAAATTTATTTATTTTTCTTAGTCGATCAATGAAATTTTTAAGAATTTTGTATTGAGCCCATGTGAAAAAACACCTTCAATAATGATTTATTTTCGTGAAAAATAAATTAAATCAACTTTCGTAATGGCGGGCGGGATTCTGTCAATACATTAGCAACCGTCAAAACAAAATGTACATAATTATAACCTTATCTGACTTGGTAGTTAAATATGCCAAAGATGTAGTATTAAACATAGATGGATACTAAAAAGTTGAACAACGAAACGATATATCTTTTATTTCCTCCGAAATGACAGTTCAGCGTGCATTGAAAAGAGATAGCAAGGCAACGCTCCGTATTGAAACCTAGCGCGCCACCAGCCGAGTTTCTGTAGGCCAGAGTGGACTACATCAGTGTTCGTGGTTTTTTATTAATAGTGGTTAATTTATGCAAGATTAGTGAAAAAAATCTTTCTGTGGGTATTGCCAAAACAACATGGCTTGTGCTGTAAGGAGCTGCAAAAGTTCCTACAGTAATTAAAAGGACAAACTCGGAATAATATCCTTTCGTCGGTGAGTGAGCCTCCGTTTTTTCCAATTATTCAAATAACTAGGCCATTTTTAGTAAGCCTTTCTTTGCAAAAATACTGTAGAAAACTCTTATCTTTTATTTTCAAACACGTAACTATACCTGATGATAAAACAAATGAATGAAAATGTTTTGTTAGATATCGATCGACATTTTGTTTGACATTTCATTTACTCGCCATTGGTCTTGTAGTGTTGGTACTTTACAGATAAGATATCGATAATCGAATTAATATTTTTTCGTTCTCAGTATTCAATCATAGTACTTTTATTTTATGTGTGTAACTACCTACTTTTTCGTCCGTATGGCAAATTTTATTTAAAAACAATATTGTTTAATTTTCAGCTTTCCGTCAGACTCCGATTTAAAATTGAGGTGGTTGAAAATATAGGAAAAGCAGACTGGCTTCCCCCAAAAAATGCATGAGTATGCTGTTTGCATTTTGAAAAAAAAACGAGTGCTACAAACAATATGCACGGATTTATGCGGATACGGATTTTTTAAACTCAACCAGCAAACGTTCAGCAGGTAATTTTTGTATTCTGAATTTATGGTATCTATAAAATTTCATTCTGTACCTAAGCTATTCATTTTAGAAGTGTACCTAAGTATATGATGGAGGTAGGGCAGGCTTACCGGTTTTGGCCACTGTACCAGTTTTGGCCACTTTTTGCTCTAAAAGTTTTCTAAACAACATTTAGCCATTTTTGATAAAGGCAATTAAAATAAGGTATTTTAAGGTAATAATAACAATCGTTAGAATTCCTTATGTCATAAGATTTTTTTTCAATAAATTCCTTTTTCTGTTTGAAAAAATGTTTTGTATGAAAATTTTAAGAAATTTGTTTTGGATGAAATACTTTATAAACCTTTGTTTTTTACAATTAAAATGTTGTTTCGCAATTGACTGGTTTCTAGCGCATTAGAATATATTGATTTTACCTGGGTTTAGTTTTGATTTTTCGCAATACTTACAAAAGTTTAACTATCAGTAAGTGGCCAAAACCGGTACATTTGGCACCTCTCACACATTGTGTGTAATATAAAAAAAAACTATTTTTTATAAATTTGAAAAATGTACCTTTAAAGGTAGATAAATAATCTATAATTTAAGATATAATTTGTGTCTTAAATACCTAGACCAATTAGTACTTAGTGCTTAAAAGTCAATAAAGCCTTAAAGTGGCCACAAAGGGTACCTCTGCCCTACATAGGTATGTATAGATAATGTATGATTATTTTATAAACAAGGTGTTACAAAAAATACCCGTATTTTGTTTTGGAAATAATAGTTATTTTTAGTAAAAAATGATAAAGTAATTGCTAAAGCGCCTACTGACATAGCCCGGAGGACCCATTAGTTCGCACAACTTTGCTACTTTGCATGGACGGCCGATCTTTTAGTATCCTTTATGTTTCGCTGTCGGACTAGGTGTAGCTTGGCACGTATGGGGTAGGTAGTTATAAAAAGTGCCTTCGTCTGATATAGCAAGGAACCTGCTCAAATAATAGAACTAGAAATGTTACATTTTCATACCTAAAATAAGGATTTTAGATATAAAAATGTAACTTTTTCCAATCCGGCACTTAAATATTTAAAAAAATCTCTCTGTTTTAACTACGATCGGTTCTATTATCTTATGTTCCTCTTGTATTGGGCTCACTCACGTCAGGTTGACTGACCGTCACTAGAGTTGCAATGACTTTATTAAAGAGTGTAGCTAACTGCAATTTTTTTGATTTTTGGTTAACTTTGTAACATGTTTTATACATACTTATGTCTAACTTTTTTCTGTTAACAGGAAACATAATGACACACGACCACGAGTACTATGCACTATCAATGAGAGCTTTGACATCGACCATCTCGGAACCTACCAGATTTTCTTCACATAGTCAAGCAAGCCCCAGAAAGATTCGTTTCTTATGAATACAATTTTGTTTATGTTTGCTCACATACTCATTTTAAAATTATGTATTTTATTATTTATATAACAAACCTAAAAAGCGAACCCATTCAGAGACAATTTCATATAATGTATATGTCGCAGTCGCAGGCGGATGGTTGAATCCGCCAGATGGTTAAGTATAGCAGCATGTACAGTCGAGGACAAATTCGGTGAACCACCTCTTACTTCTTTTCACGTGGCTGGTGCCTCGCCATTCACGCGCAGACCCTTTTACAATTTTTTTATGTATTAAACTAGGGTAGTACAATGCCTAAGCAATTACGGATAGGGACTGCAACTGAACGGTGAGACGCCAGCCACACGAAAAGAAGTAAGATGTGGTTCACCGAATTTGTCCCCGACTGTACCTCTCGAAAGTCCTGTAGAACACGTGATAGGTTAGAAATTTAAGGCTTAAATTTAGCAGTTATTTTTTTATGACTTCGTCAACTTATGGGAAGATAAAATAGCTTACGGAAAAAATGATCGGCCTGGTAGGCGTTTATTTGAATGGCGAATTCAACCATTTGGCTGCGATATATATATAATTGTAATAATAATTAAGTAAGATTGAGAAGATGTAAATTTGTTTTAAACATAAAAGTAAAAATAAACTGATGTTTGTTTTATTATCTTTCCATAACTAGAGTTTCCATTAGTAAAGTATTTATATTATGAAAACAAACGGTAGGTACAGTTCAGTACAGTATTTTTTGATTTATTGTTAAGATTATGGGTCAGGTATTACAATAAATAACTCAATAATTAATATTCATTTTCATTTATTCAAGTTATTATTAAGCCTTTGTGATTGTCTAGGATGCTACGCTATTGGTTCAGAAAACCCTACGGCGGGAGACCTTGTAACGAGAAGAGCCAGCAAGAAACTCGCCAAGGGGTGCAATTCTCCCTTCATCAAACACTTTTATTTTCATAAAACACGTCAGACAAATTACATTTTTAAGTATGAAATGCACAATGTGTATTTGAATTATAACCATACTGATAATAGTTTTAATACATTTACAACAATAGAATATTGTGACAAAGAATAACAAATTCCAACAGAAACTATTTGATGCTAATTCAAGTTTGTTTCGTATTAGATATCTAACAATTTACAACACCAATAATCTCACATCGATTTAGGTAATAGAATACTTAGCTTTGCTTTGAATTCCCGATGCAGAATGAGAGCCGCTCAGGGACCGTACTACCGTATTTATACATCACTTAAACCAAAATGGCGCGGTAACACAACCGCTTTCTGCCTATGTGTTTCCGCCCAGTTAGTAATAATTCTTATTTACCTAAACTAATTTAAATTATGAATACAAATGTTTAAATATGATTATAACTTTATAAAGAATGCATTTTAATTTAAATAACGACATTTGTTTAATTTTCAATAAAAGTACGACTACAGATTGTGGACTTTGACTAGCATAGACAATACACTGTCCTAATTAATTTAGATTCCTTTTATTACCTATTAGATAACTTTAATTCTCAATAATTATAACATTCGTCCATCCTGACAAAATTTGATACCACACAAATTTGCTATAAGGTAATGAAAATATGTTTGATTACTTACTTTTAATCAACTAACCAACTTATTATAACTTATCGTAACTAATATGATTGCAATTGCTTAAGAGTCAACAGCGACATTTCGACACAATCCCATGGTAACATCCAGTAATTTATACAAAACTATTATTATTGTATTAGCTCCATGGCCTACTGATACCGATTCTCGACTCCATCCCATGGTAACTGTAATAAAATGAATAATTAGCCATTGGTAGTAAGTTCATCAAATATATACCAAGAAGCCTTGTTATTTGCATGAAGAATTACATTATAATCGTCATCACCATCATCATCATCATCATCATCGTCATCACCACCAACATCATCATCATCATCATAACCAACATCATTAACATCATCATAACCTTTATATTCATCATTACCATTATTATGTACAAACTGAAGTTTATGAATAGTTTTTTTTTATTACCTTTATCATTACCTTCATCATCATCTACCCGTATATTGGTCCATTACTCGAAGACATGACTTAATGTTAAGTTGTATTTGATAATTATTTGCGTTAAACATGGTACGATCACATTCCGATAGCCCTACTCAGTTGACAAGCTCATTCCTTCATTAAGTTAATTTATTTATTTTATTTTTCCTTATTAGCACAATAACAAAATTCAGACCAAAACAATTTTCACATAGTTTACTACGGCTAAACATTATTAATAGTAGTAAAATTATGTTCTCTTAGTACTTTTCGAAGCCTAACCACCTTTACTTCATCGTTAAAATTGTACACACTTGACCCCCGTCCAATTTGATATCAACATCGAAAATCTCTAATAGCTTACATTCATTACAAAGTTTGAACCAGTTATGTCCTATTTATTTGACTGTATTGCATTTAGCATATTCGTCAGCCACGTAAAAGCTGTTTCAAATCAGCCTTAGCATTTAGAGTCATTTTGTTTTATCCCATATGCATCATTCTCAAGCTATGAACACCTTGTTTTTGTATATCCATCTACCTCAATTGTAACACTTTACCCTAAAAGTGACACCATGTATGCAAAGTACACTGTGATTTGCCTTATTCCAAATGTGATGGTTCTTAAATTCATCGTCTAAGTGACGGCCATTGTTTCATCGTCTGAGTGACGGCCATTGTTTCATCGTCTAAGTGGCGGCCATTGTTTCATCGTCTAAGTGACGGCCGTTATTTCATCGTCTAGTGACGGCCCTTATTTCGTCGTCTAGTCGACGGCTCTTATAGCATCTGCTTATTGCCTACCAGAAAGTCATTAATTTCGTTAATTTCTTCGTAATTGTTCACCTAGTTATTGCCTTCCAGCAAGTCATTAATATCTCCATGCTCTCTAATGGTATAAGAATTCTCGAAGTTTGTTCAGCAGTTCCTAAGATTACTTCCTACAATGATACCTTACTTCTTTATGATATGATAATAACAAGTACCTATTGATATTATTATGATCTCCGTTAGATTTTGTCATCTATAAAATATCCTTATCTTTGTAAATTAATATAAAAGATCCAAAAACCTTTGGTGATCGAGTCAAAAGTAATCTCGTAGCTCTTTCTCCTAATTTATGATTTTATCTACTTTCTTCCTCCATAATTATTTAGTTTTAATTATATACTTTTTCTAGCTCTGTTTATAATGTACCCATTTATTACCCTATTTATTTGTTTTCTCTGGCCCAAGGTTGCTTGAAAGAAACTGTTGTCTAGCATAAAGCTACCTAGACTAGTGTGTGTTATTTTTGTTGTATTTCCCTGTATTTGTTGTTTAATTACCATGCGCAATCAAATTGATTTAATTTCAATTTCTAATTCCGTTTATAATGCACCCATTCCCTATTACCCTAGTTGTTTTCTCCAGCCCAAAGTTGCCTGGAAGAAACTGCTATCTTGCATAAGGCTGCATATATTGGGTGTTATTCTTTGTTGTATTTCTCTGTATTTATTGTTATATTACCCTGCGCAATAAAATTTAACTTATTTTAATTATAAAATAACCCAGGGTAGACATTATAAACACTTCAATAAGAATGTATCAAAATATTCATAAAAATATTGAAGCCATTATTCTGCACTAAAATTCTCAACCTATTAGAACAAAACTAAGTCTATTTTAATTAAAATAACCCAGGACTTCAATAAAAATGTATCAAAATATTCATAAAAATAATGAACCTATTATTCATTCTGCCACTAAAATTCTCAACCTTTTAGTTCAAAACTAAGTCAATTAGAAGTTATTTCAATTACCAGTAATATGTCAATTGATGATCAAAACTTACCGAAATAAAAGTTGTTTTAAGTACCATCGATATGGTCAGTTATTGTTTAATAGAAACTTTCCTCAAAATACAATGTTAATATTTCACAGATATCAGGTTATTCCTTAGCCTCACATCCCAATCACGGGTCAAGTCAAAGGGTGGAGTATGTATGTAATTAGTAAAAACAATAACTTACAAAAAAAACTCGATTGTCTTAATTCCATGCCATAAATAATAGTTAAGACTTTATCATAAGTTCGGTCCAACAAATTATTCTATTGTGTTGTTTTAAGATTATTTTTTTTATAGGTCGTACTGAACTTTAGCGTTGTAGTTACAAGCTGCAACACGAGCTGAGCATGTTAATATCCATGATAGCATCCCTTCTAATTGCAAAACTTGACAACTAACCTCTTCAGAAAGGCTATTGAAGCTTCTACTGATAAAGCTTATTACACAACTGTAGACTTCCTCACTGACTCTTCCTTAAATGAAATGGATATTTAAATAAACTCATTCATTGACATATTAGGGCACAACTTAATTTAAGTTTTTATTGACATATTATGATGGCACAATTTAATTTTATCTTTTGTTTGACATATTTATGACACAATTTAATTTTAGGTACCTATTCTTAATTTAGTTCCTGACATCGCTCTAATATGATAATTGTATTTTTATAATTATGTTGAATTGAATTTTTGATAATTGTATACCTTGTAAAAGGTGGAAGTGTAGTGAGACTTAAAACCTATTTAACAATTTTTGTACACTAACAATGTAACTAGCTACATTTCACAATAAAGACAATTCGTATTTGTATTTGTATGCAGGGTCACCCCTTTCAGTTGTTTCTCATCACCTCGGTTGAGGAAACCTCTTGTAATTTTCCATTGTTAATGCATAGAACATAATTAATTATACTTTTACTTTGCTTTACTATACTTCATTATACTTTGTTATACCTTGTTATACCTTGTTATACTTTGTTATACTTTGTTATACTTTGATATACTTTGCTAAACTTTGATATACTTTGATAAACTTTGATATACTTTGCTACAATTTGCTATACTTTGCTATAATTTGCTATAGGTACTTTGCTATACAATACAATACTTTACTATACTTTACTATACTTTACTATACTTTACTATACTTTACTATACGTAGGTACTACTTCTGTGAAAGACTTATAATGAACCATCAACAATATTTTTGTTAATGACACCGTAACTGATAATAACGCAAAAGCCACAACCAAACCATTTAACTAAGATTATGGAATAATAATGATATAACTCATCAACCAATTCCTTTTTAGATGGATAAGTTATGCCTCGAGTTTGTATGTGTTCAATACTTTGTCTTGAGTTGTATGAAACAATGTTATTTTCTTTTGTTTAATATTTCTAGTGTATGTATTGTTTCTCGTTTCTATGTGTGTAAATCTGTGATTGGCTTTCATGTTTCCATATTGTTACTTATTTTAGGATTAATAAGCTGTTGATTCACCGAAAAGTTAAAATAAAGACACAAATAATGCTAATAAAGAAACTATAAGGCAAGATGTCGTAAATTTTATTTCTGTCTTAATAATTTTATTTTATGCTATCAAATTTTATTCAATATGTCCATATCCATAATTATTTTACTTCTGCTAAAATGTAGCAAAACTATCTGAAATTCTTATCATTACACTTTTTCTTGTTTTATTGGTTTTGAAAACTTTTATAAGAAAATCTAACTAATGATCTATCTGACAAAATATTTAATGGGCCCCCAGTAAATAACCCGATGATAACGTGTTACATATAAGTAGTTGAAAGTATTTCTAGAACTTGTAAAATAAAAATAGAACAATAAACCTCAGAACTGTCTTAAACTGTAGAAAATAGTATTTATTAAAAGCTCGCAGCTACAGACGAGTTGATAAAAAAACTTGCAAAGTTAAAACCGAATAATAGCAGTGACTATGGTATGGAGATATCCCTAGCTGATCATTAAGAAATCCCTCAATTCAATATGTAAAATGTTGTAAGAATATCTCATAATCAGGAAATAAACATAATTATTAGTTATAAAAATGATACGGACGGATCCAACTATAAACAGTAACATAAACAGTAAATATTACAAAAAACGGAATTTTTACCATGTTTTGATTGGTTGTCGAGTCCCCGATATTTTGGCGCAGTTGCACACGCCATGATCAAGGGGTAACTGAAGAAAGTTAATGCGGGTTGGATGTTAGGAGCGGACAAATCTGTCTACCCTCTTTCTTGTTCGTTTTCTATGCTCAATCGGGTAACATAAACACCGGAACAGTGGTTTGATAAAATGGTATTAAAGTGTAATATTATTTGCCTACTACTATCAAGCTTGATCAGTCAGTTGGTCAGTTATTTAGACTAAATATAAATTTAAATTGATTCTTAAACGTTAAATAAATTGTTAATACTAAATTTGTTCTTAAAACCATTATTGAAAACGGGGTTTTTACTATGTTTAAATTACAATAAAAGTTATAGTGACGTTAAATTAGAAGTATTTAAATACATAACAGTTTTACTCATTATGACCTTGTAAGCTTAAAATGTTATTAATGTTCTTTCTTTCCAACTTGCTTAACAGTTGTAAATGATACTGATTCTGTTCTGTCTGATGATCTGTCTTACATTTAAAACTGAGAGTTCGTCTTCTCAACTAGCCATTTACAGAACCCAACAGCTCCATTTTGTTGAGCAAAATGCAACAAAGGTGCAAGGGATTTTAAAGGTCAAAAACTAACTAAATACTTCATCAAGCGAAGTAGTCACGTTTTAACATAATAAGGAACATTCCTACCTTGCAAGCCCTTACTCTCAAGGCTTTCATCTTCACTATCCATTGTAGAGTGACCAAAAGCAGAAACCTGGCATTTCCAAGGTCGCCCTCTTCTTTGATAGTTGTTCAGCTCTCCAACCAACTGGAACATTGTAGCTGTCGATCCCACTTCTGAAATTGTTAAGATTATGGGTCAGGTATTACAATAAATAACTCAATAATTAATATTCATTTTCATTTATTCAAGTTATTATTAAGCCTTTGTGATTGTCTAGGATGCTACGCTATTGGTTCAGAAAACCCTACGGCGGGAGACCTTGTAACGAGAAGAGCCAGCAAGAAACTCGCCAAGGGGTGCAATTCTCCCTTCATCAAACACTTTTATTTTCATAAAACACGTCAGACAAATTACATTTTTAAGTATGAAATGCACAATGTGTATTTGAATTATAACCATACTGATAATAGTTTTAATACATTTACAACAATAGAATATTGTGACAAAGAATAACAAATTCCAACAGAAACTATTTGATGCTAATTCAAGTTTGTTTCGTATTAGATATCTAACAATTTACAACACCAATAATCTCACATCGATGTAGGTAATAGAATACTTAGCTTTGCTTTGAATTCCCGATGCAGAATGAGAGCCGCTCAGGGACCGTACTACCGTATTTATACATCACTTAAACCAAAATGGCGCGGTAACACAACCGCTTTCTGCCTATGTGTTTCCGCCCAGTTAGTAATAATTCTTATTTACCTAAACTAATTTAAATTATGAATACAAATGTTTAAATATGATTATAACTTTATAAAGAATGCATTTTAATTTTAATAACGACATTTGTTTAATTTTCAATAAAAGTACGACTACAGATTGTGGACTTTGACTAGCATAGACAATACACTGTCCTAATTAATTTAGATTCCTTTTATTACCTATTAGATAACTTTAATTCTCAATAATTATAACATTATTTTCTTTTTCCTCTACATCTCCTATAATAAACAGATTCACAAATTCACTTTTGCATCGTTGTTTTTATCCAATAAAGGTTTTAGATTGTAGAAAACTAGCTGCCCTTCCGCTTGTAATTCCCGAGGAAACTCTTGAAATTTCCGGGATAAAAGGCAGTCTAAGGAAGGACTAACTAGCTACGAGGTGTTCATTTTGTTAACTGATAAAATGAAGTTATCGATACTTTTCATAACGAATGGTGCATCACTATAGCTCTATATCATAATAAATAAGTATGTATAGACCATAAACTTATTTATACTAGGGAGTATAATAAGTTTATGGTATAGACAAAACGGCGACACTTCGATATCTAGTAGCAACAAAGCTACTATGTTTGTCTCTTCTTTTCAAATGACTTCCATAGTGAATTTAAAAGAGATGCAACCTGCATTGAACATTTCACTTTCTACTTTCCATCTACGTTTATTAGTACATCTTTGAAATATGCACCCTAAAATTGACAGCCATTTCGATAATTTTATACTGCTAGTGGCGCCTCCACCACTGGGTCAGATAACTTTGTGGGATAAATATTGTTTTTCGGTATCGACAGTAGGTGACAGTTTTAGAGTGCGCCTGCGCGCGGTCGAAATTGAATACTAATCATTTACCATAACCTTAGAAGAAGAAAATGTACTGTAACTAGCGTCAAAAACGCACGAGTTGCGCGAAGATTGCGCACAGACACAGCGGTGACACTTCGTGTCCGTGAGAGTTCGAACGCCGGTGACATTTGAGACGGATCCTCCGCTAGGAGTAATAGTGTTCTGTGGATCCTCCTCAGAACAATAACTAAAGCTATAGAAACCGTACTAAAATAAAAACTGTGTATCAGCTATCGTACTCACTTTAAGTAATTCAGCATACATGAGTAAGAGTGAAATAGACAATCTTTGTGAGTTTCTATTGTTTCTGTCATTGTCACAAGCTCGTAAAGTACAAATGTCAAATGGTTCTAATTGATTGTAATATAATACTACCAAAATAAAAATACGTCTTTGTTGAGAACGTAGCTTCTGAGGTATGACCAATTTAATACGAACGTATTACAATGGTCGAACAGCTTCGCTGGCAGCTAAAGTGAAAATTTATTAATTTACAAGGAATTCGGTGATAAAACAACAGGAAAGTGTGCATACAGGCTCTCTAGAGAGCTTGCATTCCGTGTCTAGGATGGTTTGTGTTGTTAGGTCCGGTTGCTCGAAGCTTGGTTAGGGTTAAATTATGGTTAAAGTAAAATTAACCGGCGGTCAAATTTAAAAAGCGTTGTTGAAGCAGCGGTTACTTTAACGAGCAGTCAAATTACAGTTTTAACGGCGGTCAAAATAACCGACAGGGTGGGGGTGGTTTAAATTTTGCCATTAGTAATTAAGGGAAGGTTAATAAAATAGTACAGACAACACTTTTAACCCTAAAATAACCAATGTATTTTTCTTTTACCGATGTCAAAATTGACATCAGTTAAATTTTAACTTTTGTCAATTTTAACAAAAGTTAAATGTACGAGCAACCGGACCTAAGGTCCGGTCTAATATATCACGGAAAGAAAATTCGGATGAGATTGAACCATTTCATCGGTAAGTTTTGTTTCAAAATTCAAATATTTTTAAGATTTTAACATCAGTATTATCCGAAAATTTTAATAAATTAATATTATCAATAGAAATGTACGTGAGTTTTGGTCTATTTTTTATATTTTCTTGCATTTCTGTTAAAGTTGTTAAGGTTATGGTAGTGCTGTGATTTTTCTTTATCGATGTTAACAATTTTTACTTCTTTCAGATTTCCCAAAGATGAAACTATTATAAATGATTGTATACGCCGTATTTCAAAAATCAACTGGACAGCAAAAGTGAACAGTCACGTTATGCGTAACACTTTGGACTACAATCATTTGAGCCAAATGAGAACATTAAAGATATGTTTAAAAGAAAAAATGGTTTCTTTATTTTAATTAATTGATTAATTTCCTTTTCAGCTTAATTCACTCTAATGTTTGCAATAAAAGTAGGCGAAGGAACCAGCATTATTATGTGCAATTTTTTTACTTATTATATTATCAACTAGCGGATCCTCGCGGTTTTACCCGCGTGGTACCCGTCCCCGGGATAAAAGATAGCCTGTGTCACTCGGGAAGGATGTAACTTTCTAATAGGTAGTAGAAAAAATTGTGCAGTAGTTACTGAGATTAGCACGTTCAACCAAACTCTTCAGCTTTATTATAATATTAGTATAGATTACTGAAGACTGCAAATTTTTATAAAAGAAAGTGGTACTGCATTTATAATATTGCAGGTGCTATACTTAATTATTCATTGGGTCTACTCACACGTACCACAACCACACAACTGTGGGCGGGGTGTATTTTGTATTGGAAATGAATACCTAGTACAATTTACCTGTAAGTACCACATTTTGCCGTCATTATCGACCGCGTGCGTAAGTAATACCGACCACCACCAGCGACGACGCTGTGAACTAGCAGCCGGCCACACCGCATACGATACGACGTATCCACATCACAACTACTGGCGACAACGCAATCACATTGACATTTTGTCCCACAACCACAATGCAACTGCGAAAAGCTGCATCGACACCACATTTTGTCGCTGCGATGTGGTGTGGTTGTTTGTGGTAGTTACGTGTGCGTCGACACATTGTCATTGACATACATAGAGATTTTAAAAATGTTATGTATGTAAAATCAATTTTTAATTTATCGATATTAATGTCGATGACGTTGCATCACTGGCGTAAATAAAACTTGTGACAACCTTATAAATTAAGAAACATTAGACTGTATACTATCTCTTTCTTACACATGTACTACTGCATAAGATAAAAGAGTACGAAGTAATGTATTTTGTTGTTATTTTAGCACGGTTTCTATAGCTTTAGTTATTGTTCTGAGGGATCCTCTAACGCTAGGGTTGATACCGAAATGGAATATAGACTTGTGCCAAAGAAGACCAAATTGAAACTTTGGTCTATCAGATAAAAAAAGAATAATTAAAAACGGTTAACAATATTGGCGGAGCTATTGTGGAACATTCATTAAAAAATCTGACGACTTGAGAACCTCCTCCGTTTTTTGAAGTCGGTTCAAAAGAAGGATTTTTCTCTTCTTTTCTATACTGTGGTTGTATTAACTAGGAGCCATCTATCGTTGACTTTAGTGTACTATTTATATGTAAAGCTAAAACTAGCGACTGAATTTAACAACTTTCGCATTTTTGGCTTCCTAGTAGGTTCTTCTAGTAGTTCCCATTTTAATGTAAGAAGATTGCTCCCCCTGCTAGCTGCTAAGTGCAAAACATCGAGAATTTTATTGTACTTTTAATTAAAAAAAAATCATACACATGTACAAAAACCATACAAACTCGGAAAGTACATGGAAAAAACTATCGTACTTGGCAAAGTAAATAATCGTACTTCCATTCAAATTCCCATTTTCAGAAAATCTGAATTTTTCTGAAAATTTGTGATCGTACAATGTTATAAATAATCGTAATCGTACATTTGGCAGCCCTCGGCCAAGGCATTCAGCGACAGCGCGCCTCTCGCGGCCCCCGCTCACATCCAGACACCCACACATAGCCGCAAGCGATTTTACGTGCACACATGCTTAAGTGTCGTTTCTTTTCGCGTAAGTGTATATATTCTTTGGCACAGACGAACTCTATGTAGGTACAGTTAGACGGAAATCACCCGCAACAGCCGCAAACGGAGATGTCAGTGCGACATGACGTCATCGCAATAGCGCGCAAGGAAAGCAAATTTTCAAAAGATGGTGAAACTTTACAAAGCTGTATTTTGGAAATCCTGGCCAGATTTCGATGAAACAAAAACTATTAGTACTTGCACGAGTACGCGCATTAAATGCATTAATTTTTATAGTCATATTTTGATGTGTTGGTGTGACTCATTGGAAGTTTTTTTTTTAAATGGCCTCTCAGAAAATCGCTCATTGCGAAACCGTGAAGCCCCCAGTACAGGATGGCCGACCATGGTCGGCGACCATGACCATTACATCGTACATTGACACGTTTGAACGAACAAGTTTAAAAAGGTTCTTTCAAAAGTGTCAATGTATGATGTATTGGTCATGGTCGCCGACCATGGTCGGCCATCCTGTACTGGGGGCTTGAGAGCGCAACTCTAAAGCCAAAGGAGAAATACGGAAGCGCCAACTCTCAATCGCGATGTGTCGTCACACGTTAAATCCATTGGCTCACCCGAATTTGTTACGGAGGCCGTACTTTAACGTTCAATATCTCAGTCATTTTTGAAGATAGGAAAAAAATAAAAACATTTTCTTTTTTCTCGAGTAACATATTTTTTAGATATGCTGATAACAAAAATCACTGGTGTGACTCATTTCGGCGTTAGAGCTGGCGCGCACGGGTGACTTTTGTCTCCACAACTATTTTGTCACTCCCATCAAGTCTACGGGTTAGTATGAAAGTGCGCGCACGTAGCGACGCGACACACGGGAGACTTTCTTGTCCGCGGATTCGAAGACAAGCCCGCGAGGCCGCGACGCAAGGCGACAAATAAGTTGCCGGTCGGCCAGTAGCCACTCAACCGCCGCCCGGGGTGATAGTGTGTACCAACCAACCAACCTAGTAACGGAAAATCTACATACTTATCTACATGCTTCCTACTATCGATAATAGTTAATATCCTTAATATTATTAAAATACTTTTTAAAGTGCCAGTAGTAGAAGAAGATATTGATAACTATAGACTAATATTGAAGAAGTGGAAGGGCGACCATTAATACCATTATTATTATACATTAAAAAACATTCTAAAGTAGCGAAAATTTTTTTTCGGATATGCTCTCAATTTCATAAACATTGTATGAAATTTTCCAAGTGTCAGCCTATTACTTTGTGCTACTTCATGGATGCATGCACCCAATATCGCTTTCTATTTCGTTCGGCTTCTTTTTTTTTTTGTTTAAGTTTTAGTCATGAAGTTTGACTTAATACTCTGAGGTAACTGGAGCTCTCACCTCGCTCTCACCCTGAATAAAAAAGTGTCGCCAGCAAATTTGACATTTATGTATGTATTGGCTGTCAGCTGTCTCATATGACCATACGTATTTTTTTAAAGTGTAGGTGAGACGGAAGACAGCCACTGTGTTATTTGTGGTATTCGAAAAATGAGAAGTTTTCCAGTAGGTTCTATAATGCTCAATAGATGTCGCTGCGACCACTTTTCTTTTTTTTCTTAATTTTCATGTATAGTGCCACAAGCTTTTCTGTTCCGGTGACAGTCGTGTCAGAGGAGCCACTTGCAATACGAAATTACCTGTCAAACTGGACTGTCGTATGAAAACTGTTTTAGTTCCAAAGAGAATCACCGGAACAGAAAAGATTGGCACACTATATGGTATGTTTTTTTGCGTTCCCCAGTTTACGGGAAAGTTGAATGTATTGTTTCACGAATTTTGTTGCGTATATATATTAATGAGTGAGTTATCGTTTTTTTCTTATTTTACCTGATTTTGATTATATTTTAATTTAAATAACTGTTAATGTCAGAAAGAAAAGAAAATGTGGAAAAAGTGGCATTTTCATGAAAAAGTTGAAATTAATAGCTCAAATTAATTAAGAAGTTAGTACCTTTGTACTAAATTTTCATTCTCTAGATGCAAAAACAAACTTGAATAAACTTTTCAACTTGGCAGTTAAGTATTGTACATTTTTGTAGGTACAACAAAAATAGCGAAGTATGGATAAAAACCTACGGTTGAACTTTAAGTCATATCCTAAAAGTAGTAATTTAGAAATAAAACCTTATATAACAAGATTATTTACATATTTATTTACATTTTAAAATTTTATTTTGTTTTGCGTAGGCTGACAAACGTCCAAGGTATTGTTATTAAAAAAAAAAGAAAAGTTTCGCTAGCGCCATCTCTTGCACCTATTTGAAATAAGCTTACGATACCTTTTGGAAAATTCCTCATTGTTCGCACTGCACTCTCCAGTTACCTCAGTTCTAAGTCGAGCTTCATGGTTTTAGTTGTAATAAATTGTTAATACAGGATGGCCGATCATGGTCGGCGACCATGTTGGGCCATCGTGTACAGGGCCGGTTTGCGTGTGATTGCTGACTGTGAGCAATGATCGCCGGCGATCCGTCCCGTGTCGGTTTTTCGTGCACGATTCAAAGCCATTCAAAGGGAGTTTGTCGCAGGCCACAAAGAGCGTTCACACGTTAGCCAATCATTCAGTTCATGTGAATATTTCTGCGTTGACTGACGTGTAGGATATTTTAGATTTATTGTTTTTTTTCGCAATCAGGCCATTTTGTGGAGCATATTAAATTGTCAAAAATATCCTTGATGTTGTATATCTTTGATATAATATATTTTTTATTGAAATGATAATAAAATACACCATAAATTCACAAGATGTAAAAGTATTCTGTTTTGTTATCTAAAATTAAGTAAATAAAAATAAAATGAATAAAACGTTATTAATACATTATTGTTATTATACTGGGTTCAATCCCCGTCCAAGAAATATTGTTATGATGTAAGTATATGTTTTTTCTGTGTCTGGGTGCTATGATAAATATGTCTATTTTTACTTTAATGCATAATCACATTTATCAAGACATATTATACAAGATCCAGACTCTATTAATATAGAATCATTCTCGTAATAAATTAAAAGCACTGTAAATGTAAATTGCATAAGCCGTCATTGCATACACATCCATCCTCACGGCCAGTCCAACGCAGAATGAAACCGGCGATCGTGTGAACACTGTCACTAAATGATCGCCGGTCATAGTCGCCGACCATGGTCGGCCAACAAGGGGGGCTACCGGCTAAGAAATCTGCATATGGGTATGGGCTTCAACTGTCATTTGAATTCCTTAATCTGATAGATTTTTGCTGCTTTGTTCTGTCGAACGTTGCTAGCTAGATATCGTTATACCCGACGTAACAAAACAAGGAACTGATAACGGCTATTTTCTTTATAAAATTGACTTAAAGTTCCCAAAAACGTATGAAGTTCATACCCATAAAGTTACGCGGTAGCCCCCCAGGGGGGCTACCGCGTAACTTTATGGATATGGACTTCATACGTTTTTTGGAACTTTTAGTCAATTTTATAGAAAAAATAGCCACTATCAGTTTTTTATTTTATGGCGTCGGGTATAACGATAGCTAGTTAACAACGTTTAACAGAAGAAAGCATCAAAAATCTATCAAATTAAGGAATTCAAATGACACTTGAAGCCCATACCCATATCCAGATTTTTTAGCCGGTAGCCCCTCTGTACTGGGGCCATAAAAATTTTGGAATCATTAAGGAGGAGCGGGGCTTCTTAACGCAGGCACAAAATAAAGAGTTTACAGAAGGACCGCTCCCACCATTTTTGAAAATCTATACCTATCCTTGTCTGACTTACTAGGGTTGCTTCTGTATTGATTCTGAATTTAAAAAGGAGTAAGTAGTAAAAGTTAACAATCATACATAAATAAATTCGTTTATACATACATCGTAACAAGTTTACATGCCTTAGATGCTGCTTAGATGGTAAACAGAGCATCTAATATCCATTTAAAGTCCCGACGCCACACACGACACGACGAAGACAAGATCCTATTGTACCTATACCGTACCTATTATGTTGTAATGTATTCCATTCCTATATGTATAATGTACTCTATGAACAAGATATAAATATGGTATGATAGTTATCCCACTAAAAACATAAACGTGAAAAAGGCACTAAGTAAGTAAGTTCGACGAAAACATAAAGGTAAAAAAGGTGCCAAGTTCAGCGAAAAATAGTTGAAATCTAAATGGGTTACAAGTTCCATAAATTTTTTCGTTCAAGAACTTCAAATAATTAATATTTTCTTAAATGTTGAATTTATAACTTGTCATCTTCAAAAATTGAAAAACCTTTATAACGCAAGAACTGTATCAAGCAATAGTGGTAACTATTTTGAAAACAAGAAAGTGTATTTAAATACCTATGTTGTGTTTTTATCGTATATAGGTAAATAAAAAAATATAAGTAGTTTAATAGTCAAAGTCAAATTTGTTTATTCAATTTAGATTGGTTTTTACAATACTTGTGAACGTCATAGAAGCAACGCTATCGAGATGTAAACAGGTTCATATTTGTTTCTGGCGCAGCTGTTCTTCATAGTCCTTTCTTGCACTCAAGAATATCGTTTTTCAGCTTTCTTTTTCTGGGAGAATTTGCAGAAACGTGAGTTGCTATTTGTGAATTTGAGTCACATTTAACTTTTTCATATTGTGTACAAGATTCATTAGTCTCCACAGTTGCTTGCGATTCTTCATTTAAATTTTTTTTGACAGGTAGCAAAAGTTTGGGAACCGATCTGTCCTGAAAAAGGACAGGACTTTTTCAGGACAGTTCGGTTCGATGTCTTGATTATAGAATTGGTTTCGAAATGGGCCTCACAAACTCGAAGATATGTTGACCATTTGTTGCGTACATCTTCTCGATCAATTAAACTTATCCATAAGGTTCGTCTGAAAAAAAAATCATTTGATTTTTAAAATGAACTAGTTAGTTTTGCAACGAAAATAGCCTATGGCACTCCTACGATTAAGACGTTAAAATAAATAGGTATACGCATAATCGTGCGTGGTTCGTTTTCTCCTGAACTTGGCTGGCACACTGCCGTGCGTCAAAGAAAACTTTACTGCAAGTGAAATGTTATTTGGGATTTATTGATTGGCGTCCTTTCCTGAACTTGGCTGGCACACTGCCGTGCGCTTAGATGAAAAAAAATACTGCAAGTAAAATGTTATTTGGGGTTTAATGACTGAAGTCTCTAAAATGTAAGTAGGATTTCATAACACTGCTAAAATAAAAGAAAATGCAACGACAACTTTTACTTGAAAATTCGTCAACATGACTTGTGGCTGTGTTCGCTGAACCGCCAAGAAGTTTTGAGAATACTATAACATCTAAATAAGGACCATAGAACCCAATTACTGGCGTTTTACCACAACCAGCTAACTATAAGATGAATGTGTATGGTTCATCGTCGTTATCAAAGCGGCTAGTCCCAAAAGTACCTAGGTATACTCACTCACCTACCAACAGTTTGACATAACTTACCTTTCAATATCGTTTGGAAATTTAAAAACGTGAATGCACAGTTTTTAGTCGTATTTAGACAACCAAATACACTGCAACTGTAATAATATTGGTTATTAATTTTTGTTAATTAATGGTAAAATAGGTATATAAGTGTCACAGTGACACGTAGCGGCGCGGACGTGAAGTGATCAATTAAATGCTCTTTGGAACTTGCGATCACTGACCTCTTTGCGATACTCGCGACTGAGTACTGTCCCAAACCACAAAGTAACTACGCGGGCGGTCGCCCTAGCAGAGAGTCCGCTTAGAACAAAGTACCATTTTCGTCACGCACACATAGACGTCACATATACAGGCAAAATGGGGCAGTTTGGGACAGTACTCAGTCGCGAGTATCGCAGAGGTCAGTGATCGCAAGTTCCAAAGAGCATTTAATTGATCACTTCACGTCCGCGCCGCTACGTGTCACTGTGACACTTATATACCTATTTTACCAATAATTAACAAAATTAATAACCAATATTATTACAGTTGCAGTGTATTTGGTTGTCTAAATACGACTAAAAACTGTGCATACACGTTCTTTAAATTTCCAAACGATATTGAAAGGTAAGTTATGTCAAACTGTTTTCTCTTGTTGGTAGGTGAGTATATCTAGGTACTTTTGGGACTAGCCGCTTTGATAACGACGATGAACCATACACATTCATCTTATAGTTAGCTGGTTGTGGTAAAACGCCAGTATTTGGGTTCTATGGTTTAGTTAAGTAGGTTCCTAGATACCTATATTCTTTGTTGGCGCTCGACCGCCGCCCGCCGCCGGCCGGTCACAATCACAACTCGTAGCGGGTCACGCATAGGTAATCAAATGAGACCGATAGTTGTGGAGATCCTTGGGGGAGGCCTATTCCCAGCAGTGGGCGTCGTTCGGCTGACATGATGATGACGCTGGTCCTTATTTAGATGTTATAGTATTCTCAAAACTTCTTGGCGGTTCAGCGAACACAGCCACAAGTCATGTTGACGAATTTTCAAGTAAAACTTTTCAAGTGCATTTTCTTTTATTATAGCAGTCTTAAGAGATCCTACTTACATTTTAGAGACTTCAGTCATTAAACCCCAAATAACATTTTGCTTCCAGTAATTTTTTTTCATCTAAGCGCACGGCAGTGTGCCAGCCAAGTTCAGGAAAGGACGCCAATCATTAAATCCCAAATAAGATTTCACTTGCAGTAAAGTTTTCTTTATCTAGGCGCACGGCAGTGTGCCTGCCAAGTTTGGGAGAGAACGAACCACGCACGATTATGCGTATAAGTACCTATTTATTTTAACGTCTTAATCGTAGGAGTGCCATAGGCTATTTTCGTTGCAAAAATAACTAGTTCATTTTAAAAATCAAATGATTTATTTCCAGACGAACCTTATGGTTAAGTTTAATTGATCGAGAAGATGTACGCAACAAATGGTCAACATATCTTCGAGTTTGTGATGCCCATTTCGAAACCAATTCTATAATCAAGACATCGAACCGAACTGTCCTGAAAAAGGCACTAATCCCAAACTTTTGCTACCTGTCAAAAAAAAATTTAAATAAAGAATCGCAAGCAACTGTGGAGACTAATGAATCTTGTACACAATATGAAAAAGTTAAATGTGATTCAAATTCACAAATAGCAACTCACGTTTCTGCAAATTCTCCCAGGAAAAGAAAGCTGAAAAACTATATTCTTGAGTGCAAGACAAGGCTATAAAGAACAGCTGTGCCAGAAACAAATATGAACCTGTTTTCATCTCGCTGTTCTCCCGCAGTAGGGTTTGCGAACCGATAGCGTAGCTTCTATGACGTTCACAAGTATTGTAAAAACCAATCTAAATTGAATAAACAAATTTGACTTTGACTATTAAACTACTTATATTTTTTTATTTACCTATACACGATAAAAACACAACATAGGTATTTAAATACACTTTCTTGTTTTCAAAATAGTTACCACTATTGCTTGATACAGTTCTTGCGTAATAAAGGTTTTTCAATTTTTGAAGATGACAAGTTATAAATTCAACATTTAAGAAAATATTAATTATTTGAAGTTCTTGAACGAAAAAATTTATGGAACTTGTAACCCATTTAGATTTCAACTATTTTTCGCTGAACTTGGCACCTTTTTTACCTTTATGTTTTCGTCGAACTTACTTAGTGCCTTTTTCACGTTTATGTTTTTAGTGGGATAACTATCACACCATATTTATATCTTGTTCATAGAGTACATTATAACATATAGGAATGGAATACATTACAACATAATAGGTACGGTATAGGTACAATAGGATCTTGTCTTCGTCTTGTGGCGTCGAGACTTTAAATGGATATTAGATGCTCTGTTTACCATCTAAGCAGCATCTAAGGCATGTAAACATGTTTAAGATGTATGTATAAACGAATTTATTTATGTATGATTGTTAACTTATACTACCTACTCCTTTTTAAATTCAGAATCAATACAGAAGCAACCCTAATGAGTCAGACAAGGATAAGTATAGATTTTCAAAAATGGTGGGAGCGGTCCTTCTGTAAACTCTTTATTTTGTGCCCAAACTGTCCCATTTTGCCTGTATATGTGACGTCTATGTGTGCGTGACGAAAATGGCACTTTGTTCTAAGCGGACTCTCTGCTAGGGCGACCGCCCGCCCGCGTAGTTACTTTGTGACGCAGGCCTTAAAGCTTAAAGGGAAGCTCCAACCCATTGTTTCTAATGTGTTATTTTGTTAATGGAAATAAATGATTTATTTTTATTTTTTTATACAAGTGCACAGACCACAACCGCCTCTTCGAAATCCATATTGATGACTGCGATCAAAAATTGCGAAAAGGTTGTGTCGCTGTCGCTCTCGTGTGCGCATCTTTTCGAGGCAAGGAGACGGCCGGCGACAGTGACAATTAAATTGCCGGGTAAAGCCCCCAGTAAAGGGGGGCTACCGGTTAAGAAATATGGATATGGGTATGGGCTTCAACTGTCATTTGAATTCCTTATTTTGATAGATTTTTGTTGCTTTGTTATGTTGAACGTTGCTAGCTAGTTAACGTTATACCCGACGTCACAAAACAAGGAACTGATAGCGCCAATTTTTTTTATAAAATTAACTTAAAGTTCCCAAAAACGTATGAAGTTCATACCCATAAAGTTACGCGGTAGCCCCCCAGGGGGGCTACCGCGTACCGCTCATTTGAAGCCCATACCCATATCCATATTTCTTAGCCGGTAGCCCCCCTGTACTGGGGTCTTCACTAAGTCACCCGTGCGCGCTAGCCCTTATGGCGGCAGAGCGCGTCAGCCAGGGATGGGACAAAGTCAAGGCTGATGACTAGGCTGTATCTGTATGCACATTGATGCGCTTTGCCTACCCAGAATGGGTAAACCTTAAAAAAAATAACCTGAATGTCAGTCATGTCATGTCATCTCAAGTGTCAAATCACTGTCAAATGAAGACTTGATCTTATAACGTTGTTGTAATTTTCTATCTTGAGGTGATTTTAAAGCTTTAATACATGAAGTAATGTAATCTTAGACATGCTTCCTTCGACTGGTTATTTTAAAGGAATCAGTTGTCCATTTTATGATAATGGTTTATGTGAGAGGCCGTATTGTCACTTTCGTCACGTTAAAAAAGAATCGCAAAGCGCTTCAAATGAGACTACTGAAAGTGGAGCTATTCTCCAGAAACTAGTGTCAGCGGCAGTTCAGAAAGTCCTTCAGCAGTCTGATTCTACAGGGATTATATCTGATTCAGATGGCATTACAAGCGACAAGGGTAACGCTCAACCAATTAGTAAGGTGACATACAACCCTACTCCTATCTCAGAGTTAAAAAAGATAACAAATTTAGACTCAGAGAACAAAGATGATGTTATTGAACAGAGAAAAAGGCATATCCCTGTACCATACACTCCAAGAAAGCCAACAAGTTTGCCTATAAAAAGGCCAATTGACGCAAATGGTTCATCAAAACCATTTATTTATATACCACCGCCAGTGAAATATACTCCTGGTTGTTCTGATCCAGTTTCTTTAGATCAATACACACCAAAAGGAGGTGTAGAATCTGATAATAAGTACTTACCTGGCTCTGAAACACAAATTCCAGAATACATGCCAAATGAAACTCAAAATACGACGAGTAAAATAAGTTATGTTCCATCTGATAAAAATGTAAGTAAAAAGAAGGAAATTCCAGAATACAAACCCACAAATGAAACTCAAAATACAACAAGTAAATTAAGTTATGTTCCATCTGATAAAAATGTAAATAAAAAGAAGATATTAGAGTACAAACCTGCCAAAGTGTCAGCTAAAGGTGAATCTGCTTCGGTAACATATCAACCAACACCAAGATCATTAGTGCCCTGTTTTTCAAGTGATGAGGATGAACCAAACACCAAAAAGAGGAAACTTTCTAGTGATCTAAATGGCTTTGATGACTTAGGCCCCGAATTTGATATATTAGATGAAATACTTGATGATGAAACATGTGATCAAGAAGATAACACAAAGACAAACAAACTAACTACAATAAAAGATTTAAATGATGATAGTGAAAAGAAAGATGTAAGTAACAAAATAAATTCTCAAGACAAAAAGAAGTCTCATAAGAGCTCTAAAAGTGATAAGCATGACAAATCTAAAAAGAAGAAAAGCAAAGACTCTAGAGATAGTGATAAGCATCAAAAGAAATCTAAAGAAGATGAAAAAAGGTCCAGTTCAAAAAAATCTAGTAAAGATCTTAAAAATGACAATAAATCTAAAAGTGACCGTAAAGATAAAAATAGCAGTGAAAAGAAGACTTCCTCCAGTTCTAGAAGTTCTCGTGAATCTTCAAAAAAAGATAGGCAACATTTATCTAAAAGTTCTGAAAAACATTCTAGACACACAAATAAACATAAAAGTAGTTCAAGCAGCAAAGAGAAGGGGGATCATCGCAAGTCACATAAAAGTTCTAAATCTGAGGATCAAACAAGGCACAACAAAAGCAAAGAAAATGAATCCAATAATATGTCTGATGGTGATAATGATACTACTCATATTTTAGATTCAAACTGTGATGAACTGTATGAATCATCTGAGTCTGATGAAGAATCTAGGGCCATGGAATGTAAAAGGATATTTGAAGAATATGTACCTACAGAAGTAAAAAAGCCAGAAGAGGTAATGGATAAGATAGAAAATATTGCTGAAGATGAATATGTGCCTACTAAAAAAAGAATATCAAGAACAGCTGACAAAAATATTAAAGTCATTCCTAAAGTTCCAGTGAAACCAAACTTTAAGGTGAATGCTGCTCAGGCCATGGCAGAGAGATTAGCTAAGGTTAAAGAGTATCATGTTGCCAAGAAAATCGACATGCCCAGCGAGACTAGTAAAGTTGATAGCCCCAAAAATATTCCTGGTACCATCAGTCATATTCCTCCAGTTAGTAGTTCGAAAATACGAATTGCTCATGTTCCTTATGCTTCCACTTTAATGAATGCCAAGAAGACCATATCTCCGAATGTAAAAAGTGAACCATCCACAAGCACAACAATCACTCAAACTGTCAAAAAAGGTGCACAAAGAGTTGCTCATGTTCCCAATGAGAAATTTATCGATAGACCTGGAGTTCTTGAACCACTTGGTTCTAAAATACCTGCAAACATAAGATCAACTTATTTAAATATGATGATTGATGAATGTTTAAAAATTTATTTGTCTGCTGTAGATGCCTACGCACGCGCACAACATGAGGAGTTAACAACCAGCAAAAAGTGTTCTACTGTACAAATATATAAGAACTCTGCAGTTCTAACTGTAAGTAGATTAAGAAAAGAATTTCATGAATGTAAGGGTGTTAAAAAATCTGGTTCTGATTGCTCTGCTTTACAAAAAATTCCAACAGCAACAGTAGGGAATTCAAACAATACTGGTTCATGGAGTATTGAAAGTAAAAATAGAAGAATTGTTGATAACTCTAAGGAATTTACAGGTGCTAAGCTATACCGTAACATACAAAAGTGGATTTTGACCGAAGAGCAATTGCAGGAAAATGGTTTTCCTAGACCACATCCGAGTGGAGATAAGGGAAGAGCCATGATATATGGTCAAAAGAAACAAACTCCTCCTAAGGGTTTTATAAGAAATTGTTGTAGATGTAAAAAAGATTATACAGTAGATAAAAAGGGATTTGCTGCAATCAAACAAGAATGTATATACCATCCCAATAATAAGTATAGGGTTCGTGGCGAAGTTCGCTATCAATGTTGCAGTCAAGATGGCACTTCTGATGGCTGTTGTGTAGCTCCTAGCCATGTCTATGAATATGTGGATTATGAAAATCTGAAGGGTTATGTTAAAACATTACCACCTGAAAGGGAAATGGAAGACTATGGCATATATTCACTTGACTGTGAAATGTGTTACACCACACGTGGACTAGATTTAACAAGAATAACAGTAATAAATACGGAATGTAAAGTTATCTATGAGACTTTGATAAGGCCATTGCATCCTATAATAGATTATAATACTAGGTATTCAGGTATCACAGAAGAACAAATGGCAGGAGTAAGAACTACCTTATTAGAAGTTCAAGCAACTCTTCTTACTATGTTCAATAGTAAAACTATTCTTATTGGTCATAGCTTAGAATCTGACTTTAAGGCTTTGAAACTAATACATGATACAGTTATAGATACAAGTGTATTGTATCCTCATAAAATGGGTCCCCCATACAAACGGGCTCTGAGAAATTTATCATCAGAATACTTAAAGAAAATTATTCAAAATTCTGTTGATGGTCACGACAGTGCTGAGGATGCCACAGTATGTATGGAGTTAATTATCTTCAAATTAAAAGAAGACTTGAAAACCAGATGATGTTTGTAAAAGTATTTACGAAACTTTTGGTTTTCGATGAGTTTAATATGTACCTATTGATATTTTGTGATTAAATTAAACTGTCTTGAAACCATCCTACTTGTTGCTCAATCACGCCAAAACATCAAAACGGATTTGGCTAAATTTGGGACACATATACTTTGAAGCGAGGAACATAGGCTACTAACGCGGGATAACGTCGTGTAGTCCACGCGGGCGAAGCCGCGGGCGGAAAGCTAGTATTTCCTAAAGCAGTTGGATCGGTAATTTAATTAAACCGTGAGTACGGCCATAGACTTGGACGGTTGTCGAACCCAATCTATATTACAAAGTCGCGGAATCAGGACGCGCAGAGGCGCAGTGTCTCTTCCCTTCGATAGTTTTCGACGAAGCAAAGTTCAGCCGAAGTAGAAGTTTTACCGTGGGATGGGCTGTCCAAGTATTGTCTAAGTATACGAACCATGGCAATCTAGTATGCCACTGCGTGAGCGCGACTGATAGTGTACAGAACTTTAAATTAATTTCTTTTTTAATTAGGTTAAATGTTAATGGGAACACATGGCATTAGATTTTGCCTTGATTGAGCTTACATCTATACAAATACATTAGATTGGTTTCAGTTTTGTGTAAATACTTCCTTATCACGTGATATTGATGTGGGATCTTTAGGAATGATTTTTTTTTTTATATTTTATTACACATTCGAAATATGTGGATAAATAATTGCTATTCAAATCAACGATGTTTAATAAAACGTCATTGATTCAAATATTATTATCAATAGTTAATTGGCGAGCTTGTGCAACCTAGCAGGCTGAGTTATTTATTCTAAATAGGAACTTTGTTTATTTGAGGCACTTGCTGATTAGGTAAGTAGCGAATTCGGTTCGGTAATAAGATTCATTACACTTGAAAATGCATATTATCATATTATGTTTTTCTTTGTATCAAAGAAAATTTCTTGTGAAAGATTAAAATAATTTAGGATTCCTGACAGGAATTTACCCCTAAAGCGTCTTCTGTTTCTTATCCATAAAAAGTTATTAAAGAATAACGGACCTGTTTCAATATTATGATATTTATCTACTATACCTACTATACTATGGAGATAAAAATAATAATATGATATCTACCAACGATTTTATTTCATAAGTAAAGACAATATTTTAAGTGATTGATGTACTATCCAACTTAATAAATTGTAAGTACCTATGTAAGTAATTTAATAATTTTCTATAAATTATTTTTTCTTATTGAAGTGGTTTTATTAATTTCTCGACTCGGTTTCCTTAACTTTCCTTTGTTTTGTTTTTTCTATCGATGAGGACTCGGTGACGGCCTACAGTAATATTATTCTGTGCTACAGTCACGCACGTCACGTCACGATCACGACACAAGCAATAATATTATTGTAAACAACATAGAACTTTGTCATACTTTGTCACTTTCATGACTGTCATTCATCCAGGCACGCGGAGCGGCGCGGAAGACTGGCGCGACCGACGACGTGCGTTACTGCCACCTAGCTTTACGCCTTATTATAATTAACCGCCTCTGTGGTCTAGTGGTTCACACCATCGATTTCAGACCAAGAGGTCCCGGGTTCGATTCCCATTGGGGGTATATACATATTTTATTCGGTTTGGTTGGTGGTAGGACTTGTTCTTAGTCCGCCTGGCTAGCTACCACCATCTTATCTAAGTCTGACGCCATAACAATGATGTTTTCAGCATTATTGTGTTTCGACAATTACAGATAAGACAGCCAGTTCCTCAGTGATTGAGGATTTCGGGAGTAGTGCGCTTCCACCTTCAGCCTTATCACCACTTTACATCAGGTGTGATGAAGGCTAAGTGTTACCCCGTTGTGGATAAAAAAAAATATCACCACGATGCGATGATGTCGATTGATTGAGACGGCCATTTTGTTTTCACGGGACAAAATTCTTGGGGAGCGGGAATACAGATTTTATCCACCCGGAGCACCCCGGAATAGAGGCTGATTCGGTATTTAACGTCGCGGTAAGTATATGCCGCCCGCCACGCCATGTGTGGTGTGGTAGACATGTTCATGCACACAAATATTTATCTTGTGCGGGCGGGGATCGAACCCGCGACATGAACCCATTGAGTTATAATGAACTAACGTGCTATAGTCATTAGTAGGTGTACCACAGGTGTTATTGTTGAACGAAGACCACAGTGTACCAATTTCTCTTACTGCTCATTGTTTCATATTGAAATTTTTATTAAAAAACTGATAATGTCAGTGTGCTACATCACGGCGCGGCCCACTCTGAAAACCGCAATTCTGACTACATGGTCATTTTGTCCTATTTCGTCCTATTTCTGTCCCAAATTTTCAGAATTCGTCGTAAAGGGGACGAAAAGATATAAGCGATTTAGATGGTCCATGCCAAAGCAAACCTTCATTATGGCACGGACAGGCTATATTTATTGAACCATAACACCTAGCCAGGATCTGATTAGTATAACATTTTGTCCCTTTTTTATAGAACCCGCAATGCCTGGAATCAAAACGAAATGAAGCGCCGTTCAAAAGATATAAGGGTCAGGCCGTAGATTTTGCCACAAATAGCGCAATGGTGACGCAAAATTTTCTACGAGTCGGTCGCACAAAGTAGTGCAAAATGGTAGCGCAAAATTATTAAGGAGCACGTACATCAATGTGATTTTATTTAACAAACATGTACTAACAAGAGGTATTGCATCAAACTAGTAAAAGAAACACGATGTTGGTATGTAAGTATGTTTAATTAATAATTAACAATAATGTACCTATGAGTAATTCTTTTTTATATATTGCGCACAATGAAAAGTTAAACAGGATGACAAAAACTAGTAAGTACCTATGTATGATTAGTTCAATTTACAAAAAAAAAATACATTTAATTTGTTAGATGGAGGTATTTGGTATTATTCATTATTAATTATATAAATATAATACAACTTTAAAATTTATTTCAACTCTTTTCAATGTTTGAGAGTCCATTACTTTAACTCTAGCAACAACCTGCTTGAAGTATCACTTTTAAAAGGACCTGCCAACCATTAGGATGCCAAAAATAAAAAAATAAAAAAAAAGTTACATGGGTTTAAAAGTTAGTATGAAAGTGACGAAATTCCAAAACTTATAAAATACAAAATAAAAAAAAACTTTGGACCTAGGTAAAATCTTTGAGGCTGGTTAGGTAGCAGACCACCGCACCTACCCCTATTTTCGTATGTTTAACGTTCTGCCGTACACCCTGTACTTATAGAATATTAATAAAAGCTAACAAATCAATTAATAGTAATGCTAGTCATGTTTTTAGCGGAATTACAGCTAAAAGTAATTTCAAAATAATAAAAAACTTGAAAACCTTGTGTGCATGCACTATTATTCAATAGCGTAAAATAAGTGGCGCAATTTCTACGCAACCGGTATCGCAAAGTGACATAAAGACAGTTTTGCGGAACCGAGGCGCAAATGAAATCGATTATAACTCTTAAAATATACTATTTTACAAGGCTAGTTTAACATATACAGATCACACACATCTAATTAAACCATGCGCAACAAAAATTATAAGTTTTAATCAAAAACTTACCTTGAAATCTCAAAAAATGCACTCTGCAAAGTAGGCGACACTTTTCACTTTGATCGGAGTTGACACCGAAATGTCAAAAAATATGGTCGTCAACGCTGCATTGACCATAGAATACGATACTTTGGTGATGCCAGCACTCAAACAAAATCTTAATAAATGTTTTAAAACCATAAAATGGGTGAAAATGGTTACGCAATATAAGTAGCGCAAAGAAATGGTTTTTCAAAAAAAAAATCTTATTGCCGAAAACTTATCTTTTTTCTTAGGAAAGACGCAAAGATATTAAAGGAATGGCAACCTTATTATTATTTTATAACGTCAAATCAAACAGCTCATCAATAAGTTAAAAAATGATAATTTTATCGATGTTTAAGCTGTACACCTACCAATGCGGATTCGCGGTTTTTATAAAAAATCCGTCACTTTTGGGAGGGAAATGTCAAATAGTTTTCCAAATATATAAACTTATCCAAATATCTATATCTGCCTTGGTTTGCTATTTCTTAGGAAACACGATGATAAGATTGAGACATTTCTAAGAGTACTATATTTAAAATTATATGAGGCGGAGACTTTTGTACCCTCGAATGTGGCAAAATCTACGGCCTGACCCATAAAGGAATGATTTGGTCCATGCCATAATTAACCTACATTATGGCGCGGACTTTTTAACCAGGTCACCTAGAGAAAATCTGTTTATTGAAAACGATTCGTGTACATTCGTCCCAATTCGTCCTAAAAGCCACAGAATTCGTCGTCCTTTGGTTTAGGAGATAATCGAAATTAAAATTTTGTTTTTATAGTATAGGAGCTGACTTCCTATTTAGTGACGATGTTTGTAACTTGTTCTTGTTTTGCGTGTTTGTGTTAGAATAATTAAGTGTATTAGTAACACAAAAGTATAACGTAAAGTAATACGTAACTTTTATGCATTTTCGAAACTCAAAACCTTAATTTTTAAGTTATAAACAAAAATATTTTCTTAAGAGATATTTTGATCCTGGGCTCCTAGACTATATCAAAAACATGTACAGTCGCGTACAAAATAATTTCGATAGAGGTCATGTATGAAGTTGCTTTTCAATGTTATATTGCTCTTCTTTCGAAATTATTAATATTTGGAGGTGGGGCTCCCACCGTGGGAGTGAAGTGGAGTGGGGATTGGGGGGAAAAAAGGGTTTGTTTGTATGAAACTTTTCTTCCTTCAATGGAATAGCTAGGTACTTGAAACATTGTACACTTGACAGCATATCAGGTTAAACAGTTGAACTGCTATAACAGCTTTTATTACGTAGGGCATAAAGGCGGTCTCAAGTTCAACATGTATAGTCTGATGTGCCGCCGTGTGTACATATACAGGGTTATTTTTTATTCATTTAAAACATCTCGTGGGGTTAATCAGACCATCAAACTGAACAACTTTCATTATGAGACAGATATTAGATTGGAACAGCTGATTTTTTTTCACCGTAGAGTTAGTCTTATAGTGAAAGTTGTTCAGACAGAATGATGGGTAGAACACCAGGGTTTCGGCTTTAAAACCAATAAAAATTTAGCCCGTATAAGTTTTATCATTATAATTAGAAAAATATTATTAGGTATATAGGTTACATGACACTTTTTTTTATAAGATAACGTTTTTTTATAATAATTGTACATTCATAGATACCTCCTTGTCACCAAATCACATTTATTTATTGCAAAATCACAGTAAAATCACTTTGAAAAAATGTTTTATTTTGGGAAATATAGTTGATGAATTGCGGCACACAATATATTGCGGCACACCTCACCAGTGTTGCCAGTATGATTTCCCAAAAAAGGACGGTTGGCTTCTGAAAAGGTACGGTTTTTAACTTCAAGGTACGGTTTTATTTTACCAAAACCGAATTTTAATGTACAAACAATTAACTATTTCAAAGTCACTGGGTGGCGAGAAGCGAAGCGCAAGCGAGAGTTATTAGAAAGAAAAACAGGGTAAATAAATTTATGGTAAACCACGGAACGGAAAACTTTAACAGTACAGGATGGCCGATTATGTTGGCCGACCATGATGGCCCATCGTGTACAGGGCGAGTTTGCGTTGCTCGCAGACGGCAATCACACACAAACCGGCCCTGTACACGTTGGCCGATCATGGTCGGCAAGAAAAGCTCCCAGTACAGGATGGCCGATCCCATTGGCCGACCATGATGGGCGATCGTGTACAAGTACAGAGCCAGTTTGCTTGTGATTGCCGTTGCAAATTTACACAAACTGCCCCCTAACCCCTGAGGCCCTGACGGAATCGAGTTGAGATGAAAATCGAACCGTTTTATAGATTTTAGTTATTTCGTACTGTTTTATAGATTTAAGGTCAAAAATCCCACCTTCGATCACAACAAAGCTGGTTGTGATCGAAGGTGTGATTTTAGACCTTAAATCTATAAAACAGTGACCTTCTGCTGGCAAAGACCTAGAAATAAGTTTATTTTTAAATTGTGAAAATATTGATGTGTTATGTGTTACTGAACATTGGTTAAAAGAATATGAATTATTGTTAAATTTGGATAATTATAGTGTTGTAAGTTCATTCAATAGAAAAACTGCAGTAAGGGGGGGTTCTCTAATAATTTTACCTAATAACACACAATATAAAGAGCGAAAGGATATAGTATCCCTCTCTGTTGAACGAATTTGTGAGATATCATGCGTGGAACTTGAACAAATGATTATAATCTGTGTATATAGCCCCCCTGGAGCAAATTACACAGTCTTTGAGTCCACTATGGAGGATGTTTTAAAAATATGCTGTCGTAAGAATAAAAAAATTGTAGTTTGTGGAGATTTTAATATAGACATCTTAGATATTAAATTAGCACAACTCTCCAGTAAATTCCTTAACCTTTTTAAATCATTTAATTTGCTTCACACTTTTAATGAACCGACGCGAATTACGCCAACATCGGCTACTTGCTTAGATAACATCTTTTCCAACTGTAACTTAATTGAGAAATCGGTAATTAATATTATTAAATCCGACCACAGTGGACAACTAGCTTCTTTTGAGCACTATAATGTTACTTCTAAACGCGAAGTAATTTGCAGGCCAATACCGAAACGTGGTATTAATAAATTTAGAAATAATGTACAAGATAAAATTCAATGTTTGCCAGCTTCTGCTGACGCTAATAACTCTTATCAATCATTATTTGATATTGTTGAAAAAGAATTTAGTAACAATTTTAAACAAAAAGTTATAAAGTGTAATGATCGTAAGAAGTTTAGTGACTGGGCCACACCTGGTATCTATAATAGTAGAAGAAAGTTATTTGAACTCTATGCACAAAAAACGACTTCCTGTGATCCTAGCTTCATTGAATATGTCAAGAAATATTCAATAACATTTAGGAAAGTATGTGCTTTGGCAAAATCTAGGTATATTTCAAATAAAATTAAATCATCTGAAAATAAAATAAAAGCTACCTGGAGTATTATAAACCAAGAGACTGGCAAAACAAAAAGCAAAATTAATTCATTTAACTTAAAAATTAGTGATCAGACTTTTGAATCGGATATTGAGGTGGCTAGTGCTTTTGAAGGTTTCTTTGCTCGAATTCCGTTAGAAACTACTAGCAGACTTAACTCTTGCCCCAACACCGCTGTCTCTCTTATGGAATCTAGTGTGAACAAGTGCCAGGAAACATTTAGTTTTAGCTATGTCACTACCGAAGATATTATTAAAGCATTCAAAGCAATAAATATTAAAAAAAACAGAAGATCTCTGGGGCATATCTACAAGTATCATCAAATCAATAATTGATGTGATAGCTCCATCATTAGCAATAATTTTTAACCAATGTATAAGTGAAGGGGTCTTTCCTAATTTAATGAAAAATAGTAAAATAATTCCTCTATTTAAAGCTGGTGACAAAAGTGACCCAGCAAATTTTAGACCTATATCCATACTACCAGCAATAAGTAAAATATTTGAGAAATTAATTTATGCTCAACTTTTAGAATATTTTAAATTAAATAGTATACTGCATGAGAAACAGTTTGGTTTTTCAAAAGGTAAAAGTACAACTGATGCTGGAGTTGCATTTCTAAAACATGTACTTGATGCCTGGGAGGACAAGCAGGATGTAATCGCTATTTTTTGTGACCTTTCCAAGGCATTCGATTGTGTTGATCATCAAACACTATTAAGGAAGTTAAAACATTATGGTGTTTCTGAAATGTCAGTAAGCCTTATGCATTCATATCTGTATGAAAGAACTCAGAAGGTAGTTATTAATAAAACTGAGTCTACCGGAGCTCTCATTACTATGGGCGTACCCCAAGGATCAATATTGGGCCCGCTGTTGTTTTTAATATACATAAATGACCTTCCTTACTACGCGAAGAATTTATGTGAGACAGTGCTATTTGCCGATGATACATCTCTAGTCTTTAAAGTAGATAGAGGTGATGACTGTTCTGACGAAGTGAATAGTGCTCTTTCAAAAGTGTCACATTGGTTTAATAGTAATAATTTATCATTAAACTCAAAGAAAACTAAGTGTTTAAAATTTTCGTTACCTAATGTAAGACAAGTTGATTTTCATATAAGACTAGACGGCGATATGGTCGAATTCATTAACAATACAAAGTTTCTAGGTATTATATTAGACTCGCGACTACAATGGGATCCTCATATCGAAGCCTTGGCGAGTAGACTCAGTTCGGCCGCATTCGCAGTTAAGAAAATAAGGCTCTTAACCGATATTGAAACGGCAAGAATAGTCTATTTTAGTTATTTTCATAGTGTTATGTCCTACGGCCTTTTGTTGTGGGGCTCAGCCGCTAACATCCACAGTATATTCGTGCTCCAAAAAAGGGCTATTCGCGCCATGTACAACCTCCGATCGAGAGATTCTTTAAGAGATCTATTTAAAGAAATAAACATTTTAACTGTTGCAGGACAATACATCTATGAAAATATAATCTATGTGAAAAAGTATTATAATACATTTGCAAAGCAGAGCGATATTCATCGCTTTAACACAAGAAATAAAGATAAACTTGTCGTTCCCAAGTTTAGGCTAGAAAAATCCAGAGCCTCATTTCTGGGGAAAAGCATAGCCTTTTTTAATAAAGTTCCACAGCATATAATTGAACTACCATTGCATAAATTTAAATGTTACATAAAAGAGTCGCTGATGAGCAAAGGATACTATAAAGTAGACGATTATTTGAATGACCGCAATGCATGGTCATGATGTAACACATAACATAATCACTGTTTAATATGATGTATTTTTATACTAAGCAATTGTTGTATTAGTAACGATATGTTTTTTTTTTTTGTAAATGTCGTTACCTAACTAAGAAACGCTGGCAAGTTTCTTGCGCCCATTCTTCTTGTCAGTTAAAAAAGTCTTGAATGGGTGGTAGGAAAATATTGACGATTCATAAGTACATATTTATTATGTCTAAGTGAATAAAGAATATTTTTATCTTTATCTTTATCTTATCCTATAACGATTTCATTTTGTTCGGTATTCAATCACTACTTACTCCTTTGGCGCTATACAGTCGTTACTAGAATGGTGATTTTTTTTATCTTGATTCAATTTTTATCTCAACTCGATTCTGTCATGGGTTAAGTAAGGGGTACCCTGTACATTTTGAGTGAATTTAACATTTGTTTACTACACAGTTTTCAATATCAGATTAATAGGAGATGTCATATATAAAATATGTAATTTTTATAGTGGCAGTAAGTACCTACTTTTGCGCTACCCAGTATATTACTATAATAATATTCTTTTTAGCGAATAGACTACAAAAAGTTGCAAATTATTTAAAAATCCGCTAGAACGGCAACACTGCACGTATGACAAGAACACCCTTTTTTTAGATTTGGTTGGGTGTTTATGGCTTTTTTAAGAGCCGTTTAGACCAGACAACATGCTTCAAACACATGTTTCGCATCATCTACCTGTCTTGTCCATTTTGCTTCATGTTTTGTGTCGGCTTAAACGCGGCTTTAGGGTTTTTCCCACGAACAACGACACGACACGATTTACAAATTGCGCGACAGTCTTGTCAGCACTATTTTCCAATAAAAGACGGTTCAGTTCACAGCATTGAGCATACATAAAGACAGTACGACCAACTTAACAGCGAATTGCTGACAGATACGGCAAACTGTGAACTGCAGTTGCCATGCAACAAAATAGTACCTACAGTTTACGGTTTGATGGTAAATGGTACAGAAAACTGTACTTTTTGTTACGTTCTGGCAACACTGTTAGTAAATCGTCTCGTGTCGTTGTTCGTGTGTAAACGCCCTTACAAGCCCTCAACTTTATTCCGTTCCGTAATGCGCATTCTGTTCATGTTCCGATTGTAAAACTTAATGTTCACAGAGACTGTTCGTGCATTCCTCAATCTACGAAAAGTTCGTGCAAAAGGATGTAGCTTTCGCAAAGAGGCGCAAGATAGGACGCTTAATGTTTGAAAAATTAAAAGGAAGTATTTAGAAAAAAATCTACCCGTCTCACAACCAGCTCCGATGGTTCGGGTCGATTTTTTCTAAATAGGTACTTCATTTTCAATTTTTCAATAATAAAAATTGCATTGTAAATGCAAAACAATAAAAATTTAAATAACTCGCTGTTTTACAATCGGAACACTGCGTATTACGGAACGGAATAGTTTTAATTAATTTTTACTGTAGGCTTTTGTACGTGACTGTACTTATATAAAAAAACTGAATATCTCCTAAACCAAAGGACGACGAATTCTGTGGCTTTTACGACGAATTGGGACGAATGTACACGAATCGTTTCCAATAAGCAGATTTTCTCTAGGTGACCTGGTTAAAAAGTCCGCGCCATAATGTAGGTTAATTATGGCATGGACCAAATCATTCCTTTATATCTTTTGAACGGCGCTTCATTTCGTTTTGATTCCAGGCATTGCGGGTTCTATAAAAAGGGACAAAATGTTATACTAATCAGATCCTGGCTAGGTGTTATGGTTCAATAAATATAGCCTGTCCGTGCAATAATGAAGGTTTGCTTTGGCATGGACCATCTAAATCGCTTATATCTTTTCGTCCCCTTTACGACGAATTCTGAAAATTTGGGACAGAAATAGGACAAAATGACCATGTAGTCAGAATTGCGGTTTTCAGAGTGGGCCGCGCCGTGATGTAGCACACATAATGTCACCGGGCGACTTCAGACTTTAAAATTTTAGACGTCGAGATCAAAATCAAATGGTAGCTAAGTAGGTACATCTTTTGACAATAATATGTTCCGCTCGCAGCTTTGCCCGCGTGAATTAGACGATGTTTTCCCGTGGAATTGAGATATTTTCCCGGTGTAAATAGCCTATAAATGCTATACCTACTAGATCATTATTTATCTGTTCCAAATTTCATCTAGATCCGTTCGCTGCGACGATAGTGTAACTGGATTAACAAAACATCCAATTTTATTATTTATTTATTATTTAACCGCAAGCCCGAACAACATACCGAAGCCGCAAGCACGAAAGGTCTCGTTCCGGAAATGTATGAAAACCAGAGGCGCAGCTCTGCCGGCCTAGCATGAGCGGCTTATAACGCGCGATATGATATGGTACGGCAAGTTGTCTTGCTTATCCCACTAAGGTGTAAGCAAGACGGCATTTACCATATCATATCGCGCGTTATAAGCCGCTCATGCTAGGCCGGCTGGTTTTCATACATTTCCGGAACGAGACGCTATGGTCGTTTAAGGTGCGCGCACATTATGTCGGGGCGCAGCGGGCCGGGCCGCAGCGCAAAAATCCGTCCAAATCGCTCGTATGTATTTTATATGAACTATCGCACACTATGCCGGGGCGCAGCGGGCCGCATAATCCGCCGCGGATTTTGTTGCGTGCGTGCGATGCGATGCGGCCCGCCCCGCCCCGACACAGTGTGCTATAGCAAGCGGATTTTTCTCGTACTACTCGGTCAGATAACATGACACCTACAATACAAATTATACCCGTCTCTTTCACTCGATTCTGTCATGCCCGGAGAGTGAGAGGGACGGGTATAACCGGCAGTAGTAGAAGAAATTGGATGTTTGAATTTGGTTATACTCAAAATCCGTCAATGCGCTGCGGCCCGGCCCGTCACTATGTGCTATACTCAAATCCGTCAATGCGATGCACTGCGGCCCGCTCCGCTGCGCCCCGGCATAATGTGCGCGCTCCTTTAAAGAACTAAAATGAGCGATTTTCTGATGCCCCCAGTACACGATGGCCGATCATGGTCGGCGACCATGACCAATACATCATACATTGACACTTTTGAAAGAACCTTTTTAAACTTGTTCGTTCAAAAGTGTCAATGTACGATGTATTGGTCATGGTTGCCGACCATGATCGGCCATCGTGTACTGGGGGCTTGAGAGGTCATTTAAAAAAAAAAAAGCTTCCAATTGCTTCACTAGATGGCGTTGAATAAGTATGTACATGTCTATGGTATATTTTGGTATGAAACATATTTAAATTAATTACTTTTTAACAACCCAAAGGAAACTAATAATATATTAAATAAGTAATACTGTGAGGAACAGAAAAGAAATAGGTAAATTTAAAGATTTAGGTAAATAAATAAAATCTGTCTGACGTTCCGTTTTACGTAAAAAAGTCGCGTCAAAGTAAAATTTATAACGTTCCGTTCCTTCTAACTGCATAGGTGGGACAGCGCCATCTAGTGACTGAGCTTTCAGAAAATCGCCCATTGCAGAGCGTTTTGACCTCAGAACAATAACTAAAGTTTTGACATCACTGAAAGCAATCTATGATGACAACCGTCGCGATCACTGATCGTGGTCATTGGTCGCGCGCGATCGAGATTCACTTTATTTAAGCCCCCAGTACAGGTTGGCCGATCATGGTCGGCGACCATGACCAATACATCGTACATTGACACTTTTGAAAGAAACTTGTTCGTTCAAAAGTGTCAATGTACGATGTATTGGTCATGGTCGCCGACCATGGTCGGCCAACCTGTACTGGGGGCTTTTCACAGTCAATCTGGATCGCAATCACAAAATATATATGAGTCGATCATTGATTTTGAGTGTGGATCGCGATCGAGTTCGAGATTGAATGTGTAATGGCCAGGGTTCGAGGATATATATCAATGGATATATATCATGATATATATCCGATATAGGTATATCGGATATATATCCAATGCTTTTTTGAATATATCAATACAAACATATTTCCAAAATATTGTATTACCTACTAAGTAGATTTTTTCTATCGCATTGTATTTCTACTTCATCCCTGATGTAATGATAGATAATGCCGGCAATACTCATTATTGTGAAATTAGCATTTTTTCCGGGCTAAAAGTAGACTATGTTCCTTTCCAGGCTACAAAGTATCTGTGTCCCAAATTTTATCCAAATCCGTTCAGCCATTTTGGCGTGATTGAGTAACAAACATCGAAACATACAAATAATAATAATATGTTTTGTTTTGCCAGGGCCGGTTTGCGTGTGATTGTTGTCTGCGAGCAACGCAAACTTGCCCTGTACACGATGGCCCATCATGGTCCGCCAACATGATCGGCCATCCTGTACTGGGGGCTTTACACAGTCAATCCAGATCGCGATCACAGATCGTGATCATTGATCGCAATCGAAATCACTTTGTAAAGCTGATATTACAATGCCATGGATCGCGATCACAGAAAATACAGGGCGTCCCAAAACTATGCTACATGAAGGGAAAGTACCTACCTTAAATACTGAAGGTATAAAAATTTGCTGAAGGGAAACTTCATTTTGATTTTAAAAAGAAAACAAACTGCATTCAAAGAATTTCAAATAATCGCATTTCTGAACTGGGAATCGAATCCGCTGAATGTGATTTTTTTTATTTTTTTTATTTTATCATAATGTGACAAGTAACACCATCTCGATTGATTTAAATCTACATAATTTGGTGCAGTCTATTCCACCATTTGGCATAGTCGTGGGTCGCCCTCAGGGCGCTCTCAGGGCGTCCCATGTATGTATGCCACATGGTGGCACCGTGGCATAGACCACACCAAATACTGTAGATTGAAAATTTTACGGAAAAAATACTTTATTGTTATTTAAATAACAATACGAACTGCATTCAAATATTTTTAAATAATCGCCTGTCCAAAGCGAGAATCGAATTCGCACTAAATTATTCAAACCTTTTGAATCAGTCTAGGTGGTGTTACTTATCACAATAAGTATAACTTTATCACAGACTTAGGAAAGGGAAATTAGGTTTAATATTGCTCCAATGGGGGAGGCCTATGCCCAGCAGTGGGCGTCGTTCGGCTGACATGATGATGATGATGATGATTGCTCCAATCTTCACTCATTTTTATTAGAAATACATTGAAATGTTAAAGTCAGTTGTTTTATTTTATTTTATTTTATTTATTTATGTGGTCTACAAAACAGATAACAATCAATATAACAATATCAACTTAAAGCATAGCTAGATCTGTACTAGATTGTAATCCTACATGTTGACACATCATTGTAAAAGTTTATAGTAAAGACTTACATGCTAAAGAAAGAAATCATTTAACGGAACTTATAAATAAGCAAAACATTTAGAAAATGATGGACAAAATAATTAGAAAACCGGGTAAATAATACTTTATCTATTGATCAACTAATTTTTCGTTTAATAGAGATTTAAATAAACCGAATTTGGGATTGAAAATATCAATATCAGAATTACTAGTGGATATCTCGTTGTAAAGCCGACACATTCTCGAAATAGGATTATAGAATGATGTGTTATTTTTATAAACTTGCAGATAAAAAGTTTTATTAGGTAAACGGGCATTACGTCGTGTGTTAAAATTAAGTTTGCTCAAAAGATAAGGCGAGTCAATTTTACTATGGAGCAGTTTAAATAAAAATTTTAGGTCATGTTCTCTGCGTCGGTTCTGCAACGAAACAACTCCAAAACTGTTGAGTTTTTCTCTGTAACCAACTAAGCTTCTGCCAAGTCCACATCTGAAACTTAGTATTCTGAGAGCTCTTCTTTGAACACTCTCAATTTTGTCACAGTGCACGCTATAACATGGAGACCAAACTACACAGGCGTATTCCAGAGTGCTTCGAATAAGAGTGTAATAGAGTGTCAAGAAACTACGAGGCTTTTTAAATCCTTTCACACTTCTACATACAAATCCTACCAATTGCAGACCTTTGTTTTTAATGAAGTCATAATGATTATGGAAAGTAAGTTTACTGTCAAACAGTACTCCCAGATCTTTAACCACATTTTTTCTTTCCAACTCATGTTTATTTAATTTGTAATTGTGGATATGCTTATACCTTTTATTTGTAAAAGTTATCACAGCACATTTACTAGCATTTAGGTCCATGAGGTTCCGCTGACACCATTTGGAAACCGCGTCAATATCGGCTTGCAATGCCAGGCAATCTAAGGGACTATTTATTGCTCTGTATAGTTTTAAGTCATCTGCATACAAAAGGCATGGACTAGACATTTGATTTACTAAATCATTTATGAAAATAATAAAAAACAAGGGTCCAAGATGCGATCCCTGAGGTACACCCGACTTGATTGACACAGGGGATGACTTAAAACCTTTGAGAGATACAAGCTGACTTCTGTTATTAAGATATGAACAAACCCAGCGTAGAAGACTGCCATGGATCCCAAATGCCTTCAACTTTTCACATAATAGATAATGATTTACTTTGTCGAATGCTTTTGTGAAGTCGGTGTATATTGCGTCGACTTGACCACCAGTAGCAAACACCTCACACAAATGGTTCTTATACTCTAAAAGATTTGTTACAGTGGACCTATTTTTTACGAAACCATGTTGCTTAGAAGAGATGAACGGTTCTACCTGAGAATATATATAATCATAAACAATAGATTCAAAAACTTTGGCAGCACAACTAAGAATACTGATCGGCCTGTAATTTTCACAAATTGATTTGCTTCCAGATTTGTGTATGGGTAGTATATGAGCTATTTTCCAGACAGAGGGAAATAACCCTAATTGCAAGGACTTATTAAATAGCAATGCCAATGGTTCGCTCAACTCTCTTGCACAATTCAAAAGAAACATTGCAGGTATTCTATCATATCCAGCCCCTTTACGTGAATCTAATTTTTTCAATGTCTCAAAAACAGTATCATTACTTATTATTATACTATTTATGTTATAACTGCTATTGACGTCATGACCAGCATCAGAATCCAATATATTATTCTGGCTAGCAGAATCCACAAAGACCGAACCAAAGTATTTAGAAAAAAGTTCACATGTGCCTTGTGCATCAGACGAGGTTTCTGTATCTAGAGTAATTGTTTGGGGCACATTTGAACTGCCTCTTTTACTGTTTATAAAATGCCAGAAAGCCTTTGGGTTATCGCTTAGATCATCTTCAATAGAGGTTAAGAAAGCCTTATATGCCAAGTGTGTTAGTCTTTGACATCTCGCGCGTAACAAAGAAAAAGTATCATAATCTCTAGGGTTTTGATAAAGTTTAAAGCGGCGGTGGTACTTGTTCTTTTCTTTCAAACAACTTATCAATGTCGGAGTATACCACGAAGGATAATTGTTTGTGGCTCTACTAATACAGGGAGTGTGTTTAACTATTAAGGTATTGACGATATTATAAAATTTATCGACCGCAACATCAATGTCAGTTTCATTTGACAGGCCAGACCAATCTACACTCGCCAGATCTTTCTTTATAGATGTGTAATCGCATTTCCTAAAATTGTATCTAATTTGGGAGGCACACTTAATAGCTTTAAAATGTTTATCTACTGAAAGTTCAATTTTTAGCGGTGGATGGTGACGATCTATGCGTGATAATGAATCAGTACAGGTCACAGTAACATTGTCAGATGTTGACAGCACTAGATCAAGTAAACGGTTATTAGAGTTGAATATACAGTTAAATTGCTGAAGGTTACAAAGATTCATTATTTCAATTAGACTGTTAGACTTAAAGTCTGATGATACACCTGGTGTCAAAATATTACTATTGATGTTTAGGGACCACTTTAAATAGGGTGTGTTAAAATCACCTATAACCAAGAACATGTCACTATCTTTACAACGAGATAAATTACTATAAAGATTATCATAAAACATTTGTAGGCTATCACGCGCAATATCAGGTGGTAAGTAACATAGACATAGATGGATTTTAGGGTCAGTGGAGTTTGTAGGAAGGATTGTTATCCATAAGTCCTCCACTGCACACTCCCAGGATGTTTGCCTTATTACACTAAATTTATCCCTAACAGCTACCAACACGCCACCGCCATCAATCTTTGAAATACAAGTTGTATTACGGTCTCTTCTAAATACATTAAATTTTGCGTCGAAAATTTCCGAGTCTAAAACACTATCATTTAAATTAGTTTCCGTGATGCAAATAATATCAAAACTACAATGTAATGTATTTAAATAAATATCAGTAAGTTTTGTTCTTATTCTATTAGCATTCTGGTAGTAAATATCCATGAAATGAAACAAAAATACTTATTATAATATTTAGCTTATGGTTATGCAAACACTTACAAAAATAAAAATAATGACAAAAACAATATTTACTTAAGGGTTTTTAGAACATCAATATTTTTTATGTGAATAGCTTGGGAAACGTCATCTTTTCTCATGTAAATACGTCCGTAATTTATCCATACATATTTATACGAAAGTTCTTTTGCGGCTGACCTTGCTGCGGCGTGGACTTTCTTAGTTTCTGGTGAAAGATGTTCGGTAACATAGATATGACTCACGTCACCGAGAACGCCCAAATGGGATGAGTTTAGCTTACAGGCTTTATTGTCCTTGTTATATCGCCTATACGCAGATATAACATAATCTCGATCGCGCTCCGACAGCAAAGTTACAAGTATTCCTCGTGGTCTGTTACTATTTTTCTCCATTTTTGCAACTCTTCTCACTGCTTTTATACTGGACTCGCACACAGATAATTTAATTTCTTTGAACAAATTCTGAAGTATTAATAACAAATTTTCGTTTTTCTTTTCGGGAACACATTGGATTTCAAAATTGCAACTTCTAGACACCTTTTCTAAAGTGTGAATGCGAGAATTTAATTTATTTATTTGCTCCTCTAGTGATGACTTTTCACACTCAATTTTGTAGATTTTTTTGTTTGCTAAATCCAAGTCAGTTTTTATATCGGATTGTACCGCTGATAGGTAGTCAGTTGTTTCCGTGAATTCGGATTTTAATTTATTTATGGCACAATTAATATCTTCCTTTATAGCAGACCTCATAATTAGAAGCTTTGAATCTAAAAGAGCGCCAAACTGTTCGTAGCTTATAGTGCCGGTGGGCATCGGTGTGGTGGTGTTCAAGGTATGATGCTGACGATTATCGTTGTTGATAGTAAGATCCGAAAACTCAACGCAAGTTGAATCGGAAGAGTTTCCCTGTGCTATATCATCGCACGACATGTTTGAAATATCGGCCGGAGGCGAAAGATGATGCTTACGGATCGGCGTGTTATCATCCTTACGGCGAGTAATTTGGCTACACGATTGACATTTCCACTGTCTCTTCAAAATCTGTATATTTTCATTAAAATATGTTGTAGTCATATTAAAGCATTTATAGTGGTAGTACCCCTTGCACGCAGTGCATTTAAGTTGTTCATTAGGACGGGTTATTTTATTACAAGCCAAACAATTCATTTTCACTTTTATTATTTGTAGTGTAGGTTGTCAGATAACTCCTAAGAATTAGCTAACTTCGCAAATGTAGCACAACAAGCAGCTAGCGCTTAGCGGTATATCGTTCAAACACTCACGTGGCAGAGTAGTGCTGTAGCGCCTTACCTGTCCGGCAAGCAGTGCCAAATGTAAGTAAGCGTTAAAGCAGCGCTGCAAATAACACACCGTTCAGCCAGTGCGATCGTGGACCAGCGCTGTAGCAGCTTTGCGGAAACTCAGCGGCTAAGCTGCGGGTTGTCGTAGGTCAGGGTAACACAATTAATAACGATGATATTTTCACAATATTTTTGATAATTCGGGTGAATTTTGATGTGAATCAGTAAGTCACTATTACTGTATTTTAGGTCACTTCACTAGCTAACTATTCAACTAAGTTTTTGATTAAATTGAGCACTTTTTACAGTAAAATTAACAAAAAATTTTGCAGCACGTCTTTACTATTGCCTTGCGGACGACGGACGGTTTTAAGCACCACAGTCACAGAAAAAGCTATCCATAACGCTGCACAAACTTTATAATCAACATTAAATGTTAAATTTCGTAGTCTCCCTTTTATTTAAGATGCCATGTTACTCAGAATAAATAAATGTTTATAATTGAGACTTTCGATCGGTATGATAAAATTTATAGAATAAAAATTTTCACATTCGCGGGTTCGATTCCCAGTTCAGACAGGCGATTATTTGAAATTCTTTGAATGCAGATCGTTTTCTTTTTAAAATATAAATGAAGTTTCCTTTTAGCAAATTTTTATATCTTCAGTATTTAAGGTACTTTCCCTTCATGTGGCATAGTTTTGTTTTGGGACGCCCTGTATATAGATTCTGATCGATCTGTTCTGTGATTGACACTTTTGAAAGAACCTTCTTAAACTTGTTCGTTCAAAAGTGTCAATGTACGATGTATTGGTCATGGTCGCCGACCATGGTCGGCCAACCTGTACTGGGGGCTTAAGATTACAATACGTGAATGAGATTTTAGAGCTTGGGGTACATACTGTTATGTGGGGCTTCACCTGCGTGACGCCTAACGGCGTTAATAACGGCATGCACGTATTAGCGCGCTTATTGTATCAAATTAGTGCGCTAAAACCCGGCTACACCTGCGTATTGTATCAAATAGCGCGCTAATTAATGGCATTAGACGCAGGTGAAGCCCGGGCATTATAGCAATTATAGACAAATTATATATTGTAAGATTTTCGTGTTAGCATAGCATAATTCTTTATGTGTAATGTAAACATTATTGTTTGAAATGTAACTAACAATTTGACGGGTGTATGGAATAAAATAGAAACACCAGTGTAAAACCGAAAATAATATTTTACTAGAAGACAAAATATTACACATAGTAAAAACGTCATCACCTCATGTATGACATTCAAACTTATAGCTTTATTAGATTAGAAAACAAGAAAACTGCTACACAGTATTTCAAAAAACATCCATTGGGACACTTACAGAAACTTTGATTAATTTTGTGCAGCAGATTGATACATATTTATTTGAAGCTATTGTATTAAAGTAGGTAGTTGAAAAAAGTTAACAAACATTGAAACATCTTCTTTTTCAATAGCATAGTTTATTGTATTAGACTACATAAACTGCAGTACTAATAAATAAATTAGCATTAAACATAACGTAAAATAATCACATAATATATTATGACAAAGAGTATGTGAAGTTTATAATTTTAAAGAATATGAGGCCTGGCTGTAAGTTTTTCTAAATTATACATTTATCTGGAGCTAAAGAAAAGTAGTTTTTGAACCGAGAGATAATGATAACAATAAACAGGTTTACCCCCGAATTCTCGAAAGCTTAAACTATAGACGGGTCACAAACATTGGCCTGCTGCTTAAAATGTTAAACATAATTATGAAAGAGGTGCCATGATGTTTATGACTCTCCCAAAGCTGAGTAGCATTTGAGTATTCAGATATTACAAATCAATTAGTTAGATAAAAACAAATCAGCCACACATTTGGAAAAAAAGCTTTGCAACTTTATTTTGCTTTTCTATACTAAGGCCACTCAAAGAATTCCAATTTATTGTTTAGTTATTTTGTTGGAGTAAAGTTAAATTTTGAATAAAATGGTATATTTTCTATGGGTTTGACAATCTCTCGACGGTCTTAGTATATTTACAAAAATCTTAATATTAATGATTTGTATTTATGGGTAATGTAGCTATATAGACTAAGACAAATTATGTTTATCATAGAGTGACTTTTTAAATATGTATAGGTAAGAAATTTGTATGTATGATGAAGTATTATTTTACCCAGACCACTATAATAGAACTGCAACAGTTCATAATGTCATTTTGGGTATTTTGTAAATATACACACTTGTCCCAATGAATTTACATCGAGGTATTCGCCGGTGTCATCAGCACAGATTCAGCACAATGTCTCTGATGTCTGAGGTCCTGGCTGTCCCCTGCTAATCAATAAATGATTGTTCTACACACGCTTTCACCCGTTTTTCATATTCCCTTCGATTCTCCTTGTATAGTTGTGCTGCCATTGAATTTGCTGGAGAGTTAGGATTAGGATCACTTAGTAGAGACTGGAAAAAAGAAAGGGATTGTTTAACAACATTTAGGGCTTGTTTCACAATGTCTAAGTAAGTTCTCATTAGCTGTTACTTGACAGATAGTCCATAAAAAACTGTCAATTTAACTGGAAAGTATCTCCTAACCTGTCATTCGGTAGTAGCTTTTTAGTAATTTTTTTTCAAATCAATTCAATTTTTTTTTTCCATTATAAACTAACAATCTATCTTTCCTCTTTATAAAGTTATAACAAAGAAGTATAGACTACAACATTATTAGTCATTTTTTAAAGTATTACCTGTATAGATGTTAATATTGCTGAAACATCATAAGTAGGGCTCCATCTGTTTTGCAAGATGTCTAAACAAATTCCACCATCAGCATAAACATTAGGATGGAACATTTTCGACACAAACCGGACTGTTGGAGGTTTGTTGGGATATTCTTCTGTGAACTCAATAGTTAATTTAAAAGTGCCATCTTCAAACGGAGTGTCATGTGGGCCAAATATAACAGCATTCCAGATCATTATATTGTTGTCAGTTGGAGCACCTGAGACACCCGTTGGAGGATCCTCTTGTAAACTGTAAATGAAAATTAAATAATATAATATACTTCAACAGTTTTATTTAATTAAATATAATTGCAGCCCTTATCAGTTATTAGTTATTCTTTTGTTAATGTGAGTGTTTCAGTCTCAATGAATGTCAGGTACAAAGTCAATAATCAAGGCCATGAAAATAGTTGATTTACATGGTTTTTAAAGCTACCAATGCATGCCAAATACCATTAGAGAACGAAAATACTAAACTTTCATGTTTTTATAGGCCAATTGACATGAAACAGAACAGTCATTTGGGAGTAATAGAATTTAGACCTACTTGGGTAACCTAGATGTGGGACAATAAATTTTACAAACATTCCGAGCATGACAGTTAGAATCGAGTATTTTTTTAATTTCTTTAAGATTCTAGCTCAATTTAATTCTGAGCGTTAGGTAGGTGTAAAAGTAAACTAAAATGTAGAACAGAATAGAAATCGATGAAATGACAGTGATGTAATTTGATGAATCAGCACTAGTTTTTTGTCAGAATTCCATGTAAGGCTACATAGAATCTGTTAGGCAAGGCGTTTTCTTCGTGTTTATGTGAAAATCTATTACGATTATTTGTTACAAACCGTTTGAAATCCCTCATTAGGCGTCTTCTAGCTGGGGTTGACATTTTGATTATAAGCACTAAAACACTGATCTACTGAGGTAACAGTTGTGAAAACTGTATTTCACTGATTAATTATTTCATATGATTGATTTACTGGATATCACAATAAAGTTTTATTAGTACACAAAAGGTTTCCCTTTGTCGTTGTAAAAATTTTGTCGTCACGACAGGACAGATGGTTGTCACAGATTACCACGAAGTTGGTTTTTCTATTCAATTTTATTTTTTGCCAGTAACACCAACATTCCCACAAAAAAACAGATAATGGGATGTTGTAGAAACTGTTTATTCCTTTCACTGACCTCCACCGTGCCTCCACCCACAAATTATATAGACTAGTCTCCACCTCTTTTAAGGTAGAAACACATTTCGCTGGCGCAGCGCAGCGCAGCGCGATCGGTTTCATACATTTAGTTGCATTTAGTATGGCTAGAAACACATTTCCCTAGCGCAGCGCAGCGTTTCCGCCCGGCTCCGATTGCGCCAGGCCCCCCACCACTTTCTAGCATTGTATCGTCATGCCCCCAGTACACGATGGGCGATCATGGTCGGCGACCATGACCAATACATCGTACATTGACACTTTTGAAAGAACCTTTTTAAACTTGTTCGTTTAAAAGTGTCAATGTACGATGTATTGGTCATGGTCGCCGACCATGGTCGGCCAACCTGTACTGGGGGCTTCAGATGGCTCGGTAGCGGACTGCGTAGCGGAGCTCTGCATTTTGCTTTTTACTACTTATGTTCTCCGATTTCTCCGTCAATAATGGGCCAATTTAAAAAATATTTTTTTTGTTTAGAAGAGTCACCAATTCATTATCATGTAGGGTTGTTAGATATACTGTTAAAACAGTATTAAAGTGTTTTTAGTACACTATACTTTTTAATTTTATAACAAATTGAATGTATAATTCTGATTTGAAAATAAATTTCACTAAATATTTCTAAAATCGGTTCAGTATTTTTTGAGTTTATCTATTACAAACAAACAAAGTGTATTTATAGTATTAGTATAGATATAAATTGCATCTCGTAATCATTCATCATCATCTTATCATCGTAATCATCAACATATTTATTTTTGGATTTAATATGTTCAAGTAAGAACAGAAATTGTTTTCAAAATTAGAAGAAAACATAATGCAGATGTTAGCTCGGCAACGACTCGATTGACACTGATCAAAAATTTCGTCTGGAAACGCTGCGCCACGCTAGTAAAGTGTGCACACCCCGGTCGACGCTGCGCTGCGCTGCGCCAGCGAAATGTGTTTCTAGCTTTAAGCAACTTTTAAGGGCCCCACAGATGATCAGTTGGCAACGGCTAGGGCACAAATTATGGCCGTGTTCCGTTTTGAGTCAATAGTACTGTTGGCGCTGTGAGCGCTAAAAGCTGTTCCGATTTGATTATCGCGCTGTGGGCCTACCACAAGCTCTTATAGCAGTTATTTTTAAGTTGAGAGAGTGAGACGCCGCTCTACACGCCGTATAGCGGCGTCTCACTCTCTCAACTTAAAAATAACTGCTATAAGAGCTTGTGGTAGGCCACCTGACAGCACTGTTGACGCGATTTCAATTCGGAACGGCTATTTGCACGCATCGCGAGCGAGCGTTGTTTGTAAATAATCACCGGTTTAGTATGGATATTCGTCAATTAATAAACGTTTTATTGGACAGCGATGATGATAGTGATCCGTGCTTAAATTTAGAGTAATGTCTCTACCCCACAAATTATATAGACTAGCTCTACCCGTCGTCTCATCTTTAATAAGCACTATCATTTTTCTGGCTTTCTGCTTCGGGATAAACAAATAAATAAATAAATAAAATAAAAAATAAAATAAAATAAAAAAGCCTTTTATTTCTTACTTTTGGTAAATATAACAAAATATGCATAATATTTACTTTATACTAAATTCTTAACTAATACATAATTTTATCAATTTAGTAAGAACCCCTCGTTTTCGTAGGTGAAGGCCTCCTCTAGAGATTTCCAAGTCTCCCTGTTTTTCGCTATCTCCATCCACTGTTTGCCAGCCACTTGCATAATATCATCTGCCCAGCGGGCAGCTGGCCTACCTCTTCTTCTAGTGCCCGGTGGTCCGTTCCAGCATGTTATTCTGTGGGTCCATCTATCGTCTGTTTGTCTAGCTATATGGCCGGCCCACCGCCACTTTAGTTTTTTACAGTGACGCAGAGCATCAGTAACTTTTGTCTTTTTCCTAATAGTTTTGTGTGATATTTTTTGTATTCTTCTTATTTTTAACAAGCTCCTTTCCATACCTCTCTGACATGTTTTAATTTTGGATTTTACTCTATAAGTGAGCTTCCAGGTTTGGCTAGCGTAGTTTAATGATGGCAGTATACAGGAGTCCATAATCCTTTGTTTAATTGAGATTGGCATATCACTCTTCATAATTTCTTTTAAGCTCCAAAATTTTTTCCATGCATTTGAAACTCTCCTTTCTATTTCATGTTCATTTCTCTGCATATCAAATGAGATTTGCTTACCTAGATATATGTAGGTGTCAACATACTCTAGCGCTTCATTTCCAAGGTAGACGGGATATTTAATGGAGTTTGTCATTATATTGGTTTTGCTGCGGTTTATTTCCAAGCCTACTTGTTGGCTTGCGGCGTGGAGGGTGTTGATCATTGACTGAAGCTCGGTTGCATTTTCAGAAAACAGAACTATGTCGTCAGCAAATCTTAAATGGCTGATATAGTGATTGTTTATATTTAAACCAACCTTTTCCCAGTTAAGTTGTTCAATAACTCTTTGTAGCACTGCTATGAATAGTATGGGAGAAATAACATCACCCTGTCTTACTCCTCTTTTGATTGGTATGTAGGGTCCAGTCGTCTCTAGTTTAATTCTACTGATGCAATTTTGGTATATATGTTGAAGTACCTTGAGATATGGCATTTCAACATTTTGCTGTTGTAGAGACTCCCAAATTGAGTGATGGTACAAAGTGTCAAAAGCTTTTTGATAGTCAATAAACACCAGGTAGAGAGGTTTGTGAAACTCTTGATATTTATCTATGAGCATTTCGATAGAGTGAATATGATCCACAGTAGAGAAACCTTTTCTAAAGCCAGCCTGCTCTACTGGTTGGTACTTTTCAATAGTGCTTCTTATTCTTTTTTCTAAGATTGTTGAGAATAATTTGTAAATTGAAGACAGTAGGCTTATTGGTCGGTAGTTACTAATATTATTTGGATCTCCTTTTTTGTACAGTAAGATTATATCAGATTCAGTCCACTGTTTGGGTGTAGTAGCCGTTTTCAGCACCAAGTTAAAGAGTTGTGTTAGAGGGCTCGCTAGATAAAGACTTCATAGTTTCAGGGCTTCGTTGGTTATCTTATCAGTTCCTGGGCTTTTTTCAAACTTCAATTTAGCGATTCCATTCATTACCTCCCTTTCATCTATGTCTTGTATATCCGTTATGTGTGTATTTGACAATGTTCCGTTGGGTAGAGTTAAAGGTGGTTCTTTATTTCCATAACTGTATAATTCTTTGTAGAAGTTAGTAGCAACATGAAGTATTTCATTTCTAACGCAAGTTGTTTTATTCGAAGCTTTAAGTCCTTCTATCCAAGTCTTCATCATCATCATGTCAGCCGAACGACGCCCACTGCTGGGCATAGGCCTCCCCCAAGGATCTCCACAACGATCGGTCCTGCGCTGCCCGCATCCAGCGGCTTCCCGCGACCTTGACCAGATCGTCGGTCCACCTTGTAGGGGGCCTGCCCACGGAACGTCGTCCGGCACGCGGTCGCCATTCAAGAACCTTTCCGCCCCAACGGCCATCGGTTCTCCGCGCTATGTGTCCCGCCCACTGCCACTTCAATGATGCAATCCTTCGAGCGATGTCGGTTGTTTTAGTTCTCCTGCGGATTTCATCATTTCTGATTCGATCGAGCAGGGAAATACCAAGCATCGCTCTCTCCATTGCTCGCTGGGTGACTTTGAGCCTTCTTATGAGACCCATAGTAAAAGACCACGTCTCACTTCCATAGGTCATTACTGGCAACACACACTGGTCAAAGACTTTCGTCTTGAGACATTGAGGTATTTCGGACGCGAATATATGTCGGAGCTTCCCAAACGCTGCCCATCCGAGCTGGATTCGACGAGAGATCTCTTTCTCAAAGTTGGACTTACCTAACTGGACCGTCTGTCCTAGGTAAACATAGTGGTCAACAACTTCGAGTGTAATGTTCCCAACATTAACTGGAGCGGGTGCAACATGGGCATTGGACATGATTTTCGTCTTGTCCATGTTCATCTTAAGACCCACTCTTTGCGAAGCATTACCGAGATCTTCGAGCATTGTGTTCAGGTCTTCCAAGGTCTCAGCCATAAGAACTACATCATCGGCAAACCGTAGATGTGTTAGGTACTCGCCATTGATGTTGATGCCGCATCCTTTCCAGTCCAGCAGCTTAAAAATATCCTCCAACGCAGCTGTGAACAGTTTGGGAGAGATGACATCTCCCTGTCTCACACCTCGCTGTAGTTGGATAGGATTAGAGCTCTGGTTCTGTAATCGGACCGACATGGTGGCGTTTTGGTATAGGTACCTCAGCACCTCGATATACCTGTAGTCTATTTGGCACCTCTGGAGAGACTGCACCACGGCCCAGGTCTCGATCGAATCAAAGGCTTTCTCATAGTCCACGAACGCCAAGCAAAGTGGCAGGTTATACTCTTCGGTCTTCTGTATAACTTGCCGCAGCGTATGAATGTGGTCTATGGTACTGTAGCCTTTCCGGAACCCGGCTTGTTCGGGAGGTTGGAAGTCGTCGAACCTGCGAGCGAGACGATTCGTAATGACTCTCGAAAACAACTTATAGATATGGCTCAGAAGCGAGATGGGTCTATAATTCTTCAAGAGAGTTTTATCACCCTTCTTGAAAAACAGCATCACATCGCTTCTGCCCCATGCCTTTGGCGTTTTGCCCTCGAGGATGACAGAGTTGAAGAGCTTCTGGAGGACCTTAAGTATCGGCTTACCGCCCGCTCTTAGAAGTTCTGTTGTGATTCCGTCATCACCCGCCGCCTTGTTGTTTTTGAGCTGCTTGAGAGCCATTCTAATCTCGTACAGGCTGACGTCCGGGATATCTTCGGTATAGTGTCGGGTAAGCTTGGCTCTAGGGTCTTTAGCCTTGCTTTCAACAGGTGTTTGCGTGGAATATAGCTGTCCATAGAAACTCTCAATCTCCCTCAGGATTTCAGGTGTTGACGAAACGATGCTACCTTCCCCAGTTTTCAGCCTCGTCAATTGACTTTGCCCGATAGACAGATCTCTCGCGAACACTTTGGAGCCTTTGTTCCGCTCAATGGCTTCTTTAATACGCTCGGTATTAAATTGGCGAAGGTCGCGCGTCAAGGACTTAGATATCTGTCTATTGAGCTGCCGATAACGATGGGCATCCGCTGAGTTCTGCAGCTTCATTTCGTGTCTCTGATCCATGAGTAGGAGAGTCTGACTGGAGAGTTTCTTCAATTTGGGACGGTGGGTTTTATAGTACTTAGACCCTACCGTGCGGACAGTGTCCACCACCATGTTGTATAGATCGTCCACGTCTATGCTGTTCTCAAGGGCTTCGAAGCGGTTTTGAAGCTCGAGCTGAAAGCACTCGGGGTTTTGAATTTGAGCTGGTATTGGTCGGAGCGTGGATTTTATCAGTCGCGATCTTTCGAGCTTGACATCGATATTCAATGTGCCTCTTACCATACGGTGATCGCTTCCTGTCTTAACAGCGTTGATCACACTGACATCATTGAATATGTGCTTCTTCGTCGACATGATAAAATCGATCTCGTTTTTGACTTTACCGTCCGGACTGATCCAGGTCCATTTGCGGCTTACGGGCTTCCTAAAGAAGGAGTTCATCATATAGAGGTTCTCCCTCTCCATAAAGTCTGCCAGCATCTGGCCTCTATCGTTCCGTTGCCCAAATCCAAATTGCCCCACTCTCAGCTCATCACCGCAACGTTGCCCCAACTTTGCATTGAAATCCCCCATCACAACCGTGTAGTGGGTTTTATAGCTATGCATGGCTTTAGAGATCTCCTCATACATAGCCTCCACTTCGTCATCGTCGTGTGTCGAGGTCGGAGCGTAGACCTGGATAACATTCAGCGAATATCGTTTCGATAATCTGAGTATCAGGTACGCTACCCTGCTCGACACACTTCCGATGGTGATCACGTTGTTGACAAGGGATTTATGGACGATGAACCCGACACCACCAATGGACTGTTGGTCGCCCTCCCGGTGGTAAAGTAAGTTACCGGATTGCAGGGTTATCGAGTCCTCCCCCTCTCTTCGGACTTCAGATAACCCAATGATATCCCAATGTAACTTACTTATTGCCTCTTCCAACTCTACGAGCTTCGCGTCGAGCCTCAATGTGCGCGTGTTGTAGGTTGCCAGGTCGAGTCGTCGGTGTTGGTAGCCGGAGCCTACCCGGAGATTCTTAGCACCCCCTGCCCCGCCGTTACCATAGCCGCTACCGTAGCTAGGAATAGCGGGGCCGCCGGGGACTGGGGGCCGATTTGTTGGTTGTGTTGTCATTGGGGGGGGTTGTGCCATAATCGCCACGCTTGGCAGGCGGGTTGGCGATCGCAGTATTGGCCTTTTGTAACTGGAGACGCTGCTGCCCATCTCCTGATGGCAGTTTTCCCTTAGTCGCCTCTTACGACACCCACGGGAAGAGAGGGGGTAGTGCTATTCTATTTATGTGCCGGCACTACACGGCACAAAGTCTTATGTGATCGTAATTCTTTGTTAGCCTTCTTTAAGCTTCCTGACTGTAGTACGTGTTTTTCAATGGTCTTGTTACGATGGGTGTTGTAATCGTTTCGGATATATTTACTTATAAGTTTGTAGAGAGCTTTTAGCTCATTTTTCATGCTTCGTGTCTTCGGTTTAGTATTTTGGAGCTGGGGGTCTACCGGCTAAAAATATGAAGTTCAGATCCATATTACTGATTTCAAGCCCAGACCCATAATATGGGCTTCAATTTTGGAGCTACCGGCTAACTGTTTTTCCGGATCTGGATTTCGCGAGTGAATGATAGTCGCGTCTTGTTGCATCATTTCAAATAAATACCAATATTTAACAAAATATTATTATTTCTCTGCATTTTTTACTCTTATTATTTATATTTTAAATGACAACGGACAAAGTCGATAAAAACAATTAATTTAGTTCTTCATAGTATTAAAAACAAGTATTCCTAAAATAAATAATGTACGTATCAATTAATAACCAAACGCAAATGACAAGACTTTCTACAGTATTCCAATGGTATTCCACCTATGAAAGATCTTAGTCACATCTTAGTCCAATATGCATTTGATCAAAGAATTTATCAATGAAACCATTCGAAGTTGTCCTCGTCCAATTTCTTGGATAAATATTTGATAAGTGGAATACCACCCTTAACTTTACTTTTTGAACTAAGTAAATAACACAAAATTAATAAAAATAACGAAAAAGGCATATCTTTGAGGGTCAACTATGGTTTCTCTTCGATTTGTGTGCGCTAATTTGACAAATGACCCCGTCATGGCAAAATTTTGTAGAAGTTATTATTTGGGTCATTTTGTGGTTAATGTTCTTCATTTCCTCTTATGATACTACCCGTAAGGCTCATTATCAGAGCAAGGTTGCAGATATTTATCAAGATTTAAAGAAAAGCAGACCGAATGTTCCTTATAAGTTTAATATTGACATGATGGAATGGACGGCTACTCCAAGACAAGAACATTGTTTATAAGATGATAATTACAGAGAAAATCATTCAACAGAACCTTTAAAAGATAAACAGTACAAAGTATACCGTAATAATGTCTTAAATTATGTGTTGTGAACTTGTGACAATAACAACTTGGTTAATAAATGCATGATGATACCATTTTGCTAGTCCTTTATTTCTGGTTGTTAATTTCTTGTACTTACCTACTTATACCTTTGTGTTTACATAAATTATTAGTATATTGTGACAAATTCAGACTAAACAAAGCCAAAATTCTCAATTAAGAAGTGCCACAACACAACCCTTCCAGAATTGAAAATAAGCAAGGTTTAGTTTCTTGAATTCATATTTTTAACACTTATTTATGTAACATAGGTAGGTACTTATTTTTATCATTATCTTGATTTTATATAAATTTGCTATGAAAGAGAAATAAAATTACTATCATTTATGAGGATGATTAAATAGTTAGACCTGTAAATACATAAGTTATTTATTTCTTCAGCGGCCAAAAGTTATTTTTTTTTCTATGATTTTTCAGTTTAGCACATCTTATGTTTTCAGTTGCTAACTTAAATATAAATAAGTGGGTTTTTGACATTACAATTTAACAGCAATTAAGAAAATTAACAAATTGTCTATCAACTCATAATTTTATTTGAAAAATATGAGCTTTAAGCGCTGTCTCATAAGAGTTGCACAAAATAGACAGGTATTGATGTGCATTGTAGCTATGCTATATTGTACTTAGTAAGTACAACATAGCATAGCATATTATGTAGTTGTACTACTTACTACAAAATACTTTTACAAAATAGCACATAACGTGGATTAGGTACTTTGAATAGAAATTGCTAAATAAATAGGTTAATAATATGGTTTATTTATTCAGTAATTCTGAAATAATTGCATCAACCCGAAACGAAAAACAGACAAACTAGAGTTAGTCTGTTAAGTATAGAGTATCTAACAAATGATAACAGATGGGAGCTTTTATTGAAATTTATAACTTAAACTTCTATCGATTAGGTTAAAAATAAAAAGGTATTTGTTCGACAGAAATGATTAAAAATAAGCAATGATTAAACTGTTCAAATAAAATAAAATTCCTTTATTTCTTTGCTTACTGACTATTTTAGTACAAAATCACAATATTAAAATTAAAATAGGCTACTTATGTTAACATAAAGTTACACCAAGCAAAATATGGAGAGACTAACTTCTCTCCACTCTCCTCAGAATGCCTTTGAAATAAGAAGCCAGATGCACTGCAGAAACGTGGAAGCGCCAACAAGGATTTAAAGATGTTAGTGAATCACACACGTAGGGCATTGTAGGAAAGCTGGATAAAGTTTGACCACAGACTACTGGTATAAAAATTTTGACAATAGGCTTTAAATAAAGTAAAATTTACTTCTACTGTACACCAAGCAAACCTATGTCTCACCATGTTACCACTGACCAACAAAGCCCTGCATCCCTATCCATCTATATCAGAATAAATTGTCATACAGAGTTTCAGTTAGGTACTCTAGGTATTTAAACTGACTTACACGGCCCAAGGGAACCCTGTTCAAAAGTAACAGGGGCACATTTTCAAGTCTCTTAATGTTACCCCTGAAGATCATGAATTCACTCTATTTCTCGTTTTACCTTCGGCTGTGCTTTCATATATAGTCCTCGCAGGAGCTTTTTGGGGCCACCCAGCGATAGGCTGAGCAGCACAGCACCATGTCATCAGCATAACTGATATTATTCACACAGACATTATCTATATAACAACCATGTGTGCTGCTCAGCCCAGCGATGAGCTTGTCCATATATACATATATAAGAGCGAAGTCAGCCCATCCTGTCTAACACCACATAAACTCTTCAGAGCATGTATTTCCCCACTTTACCACTTTTTTCTGATTACCATACCAATGTGCCAGTACATTTATAACCTCAGCCAACGAGAAACATCTTTAACTTTAAGTTTTGCCCAAAGGTCCAAAGCTTATCATAACTTCATAACACACAAGATCAAATGCTTTGCTGAGGTCTTAAAACATGCATTTATAGGAAGGAGTTAGCTTTATAACATAATAAATAACAGAGAACTTTAACACAGCTCAATATCACTTGTGTCAATCAATAGCACTTTCTGTAGACAATATCCACAAAAAAGTGGCTATTGATAATATCACAGAACACAATTACTCCAAGGAGGATAATAAGTATTATCTAGCACTTCAGCACTTCAGCACACTTCAGCCAGAATGGTGGCTAGGCTAGGCTAGGTATTTGGTTTGATTTTTGTGTTTCGGATAAAAATCCTCAAAGCAGTAAAAACAAAATATATAACCGTACGTACATAAAATAAAACTTTCCTATTTTTGATTTACATAGTATCTTCATTACTTTAATTAAATGCCTAATTTTTATCAAAAGTAGGTCAACAATTTATCTTTAAAGTTATGTAAATTCCGATAACGAAACAAGTAACGAAAATTTGAATTTCACGGGTAAAATTCCATTACATGACTTCGAGAGAAAGGAACAGCGAAATAGCAATTTGTGTTTGTCTCTTTCGCTCCATCTTTTTGCTCCGCTTTTAAACTCTCTTCTGCTAAAGTTCAACGTTTTACAAGTGCTAGGGGTATATTTACTATAAATGAAGTTGATTACACTCAAAAGTAGCAAGTTATTTCACACAAATTGAGAAATTAAACGTTTCCATGAATCTTCCGATACCAAAATACTCGCCTGCTTCATTTGACATAACGATATGAATATATGAATCTGGGTTTCGAGTTTTTACTTTTTAATTTTTACAAAATACCGATTCTGGGTTTCAACTGTCAAAAATGTATAGAGAATTTTCTTCGTCATTCACTCTTTTTCTGACATATGGGTATGGGAAGAAATATGAAGTCCATGGAATTAGGCGGTACCGCCAAGTTCAGATTATGGGCTTCAAATGTCAAATAAAGCCCATATCCATATCCAGATTTTTTAGGCGGTAGACCCCCTGTTGTCGTCTTAACATTAAATTTCTAGTACGGTCCGATATAACAGAATAAGTGTTTTTGTGCTTTGTAGGCTCATTATTGTAGCGGTTTTGAGGCTTTTGTTTATTGCTGCAACAATTTTATCGTGAAGTTCCTGTACTGTGTAACTTTGATCTGTGTTAATCAATTGTTCTACATTTTCGTTAAGTGATTCTCTGTAAGCTAATATTTCTTCTTCAATCAAATAAAATACCTAAATAAAACCTAAAACGCAGAGATTACTCAAACAAAACCACAACAAACAATGACGTTTGACAACAAAACGTCAAATATGACAGCCCGCTCACAGTGCTAACGCTTGAGAACGATATCACCGTGATCGCAAAATGGCGGCGGTAGTGACGTCATCCGTGACGTAATTACTGCTTTCGTTGTCGCGCTCACAACAAATCGGAACGATGTGTGAGCGCGATATCAGTGATATTATCGCTGTTGGCGCAAAACGGAACGTAGCCATAGGGCTAGGGGGGCTACCGGCTAAGAAATCTGGATATGGGTATGGGCTTTAACTGTCATTTGAATTCCTTATTCTGATAGATTTTTGCTGCTTTGTTCTGTTGAATACAATGAGCGATTTTCTGAGAGGCCATTTAAAAAAAAAAAGCTTCCATTTGCTTCACTAGATGGCGTTGAATAAGTATGTACATGTCTATGGTATATTTTGGTATGAAACATATTTAAATTAATTACTTTTTAACAACCCAAAGGAAACTAATAACATATTAAATAAGTACTACTGTGAGGAACAGAAACGAAATAGGTAAATTTAAAGATTAAGGTAAATAAATAACATCTGTCTGACGTTCCGTTTTACGTAAAAAAGTCGCGTCAAAGTAAAATTTATAACGTTCCGTTCCTTCTAACTGCATAGGTGGGACAGCGCCATCTAGTGACTGAGCTTTCAGAAAATCGCCCATTTTATATACAATTCGGAACATATAATAGAAAAATTAAGTAACTAAATATATGTATAGATGGACAAATAGTAGAATCAGTAAAAAAATTGAAATTTTTAGGAATAACATTAGATTGCTTTTGTAATTGGAAATGTCATATAAATGAACTATGTACAACATTAAATAAGTATGTGTATGCCTTAAGCCGTATCACCCAGATTGTTTCAAGAGAGGCTGCTATTACCGCCTATAACAGTTTTGTTAATTCAAAATTGCGTTATGGAGTTATGATTTGGGGAAACTCCGTCGATAAGGATAAGGCATTCATAATGCAAAAAAAATGCATTAGAGCAATATTTGGTTTGAGGCGAATTGATTCGTGCCGACCATATTTTAGAGAATATAAAATTCTTACATTACCTTGTATGTATGTTTTCGATATCTGCTTGTTTGTTTATCAGAACAAACATTTATTTGAATATAAAAATCAAGTGTCAACTCGTAATCTGCGATCCAATTATAGAAATAAACTTTATAATCCGGGAGCAAAATTAGCACTTGTATGTAATAATTCTTTTGCTATGTGCATTAAAATATATAATAAACTCCCAGATGAATTTAAAACTTTTAAGTTTAGTAAATTTAAATTTTCTGTTAAACTTTGGCTTACAAACAAATGCTTTTATAGCATTCAGGAATATCTAGACTATAAATAGTATTATGACAATAATATAGTAAAATGTACTGAAAAATGGAAAATGAAATATTTAGAAAAAATCGACCTTTTTCAGTAAATAAAAATTGCATTGTGAATGCAAAAAACTAAAAATTAAAAATAAGTTGCAATAGTAATTTCATCTTTAGCGATTGCCAAATACCTGGAAAGGTATTTCTTTCGCGTGTGCGGGTAGTAATATCTCCACATTGATGAAATTAACACTGACTATACAGTGCGTAAGAAGTATTGGATAAATTCGACGCTTCTCGTAACGACTCCGTAGCTCAGTGGTTAGAGCAGTCGCCCGGAAAGCGAAAGGTCGTGGGTTCGAGTCCCATCGGAGCTAGTTGTGAGACGGGTCGATTTTTTCTAAATACTTCATTTTCCATTTTTCAGTAAATAAAAATTGCATTGTGAATGCAAAAAACTAAAAATTAAAAATAAGTAGTAAAATGTAATTTTTATTTTTGATTATTTTTATTTAATAAGATAGTTAAATTTTGATTTGTACCACTAGCTTTGAATTTAACCTCTAGGTTTACTATGTAACGTAATCTAATTATGTTTTTTGTGTATATACCTGAAAAGGTAGGATAAAGTGAAACTTGTGTTTAGACTTTAAGATCTTATGTACCTTTCTCCATACACAATAAAGTACTTACTTACTTACTTACTTACTTACTTACTAACGTTGCTAGCTAGTTATCGTTATACCCAACGTCACAAAACAAGGAACTAATAGCGGCTATTTTCTTTATAAAATTGACTTAAAGTTCCCAAAAAACGTATGAAGTTCATATCCATAAAGTTACGCGGTGGACCCCCTGGGGGGCTACCGCGTAACTTTATGGATATGGGTATGGGCTTCAACTGTCATTTGAATTCCTTATTTTGATAGATTTTTGCTGCTTTGTTCTATTGAACTTTGCTAGCTAGTTATCGTTATACCCGACGTCACAAAACAAGGAACTGAGAGCGGCTATTTTCTGTATAAAATTGACCTAAAGTTCCCAAAAACGTATGAAGCTCATATCCATAAAGTTACGCTGTAGCCCCCCTGTTAGTACCCTTTATGAGTTTGGTTGGTTTGGCAAACTGTATTCGTAATCGAAAACTATCGCTCTATCTCTTTCATGTCCTTTGACTGCTTTACCGACATGAGCAGTTCATCCGAGTTTTCGTTAACGTTGACAGTATAAATCAACTGATAATAAGGGTTCTATCAGGCCGTTGCCGACAGGCGAACTGAGGGCCTACTCTGAAACGCAAAACCCGAAACTTCGGTATACCCGTCCCTCTCACTCTCTAGCCGCGACAGAATCGAGTGAAAGGGACGGAGCTAACCGAAGTTTCGGATTAGCGTTTCAGAGTACGGTCCCTGTCCATCAGTGGGGTGCTTTAAGATGGGCATTGACATGCGTCCGTTTGGATGACGTCCAAATGGAGTGCCTGCGTCTAATTGGACGTCATCCAGATTGAGGGCACATTGACATACGTCCAATTGGACGCATTCCATTGGACGTACGCGCTGTCACTTTGATTGAACTAGTGTTCAAAGTCAATCAACTAATCACAAACATGTAAAGTATGTGTAAAGTCATGGCCCGCTATTATTAATCTCGGCTGCTTGTAAAAGCTTACAAGTGCAACGAGTGAGATAGAAGATGGCTTTGGTAAAGTATGTTTTATAATGAGGGATTTTAAAGGGACAGAAAAAAAAAAGAAAAAAATTAGTTCTAATAATGAAACGAGATGGCGCTTACAAATAGCGAAGTCGGTGTGACGAAATAAACTAAAATAACGAGTTGATAACATTTTGATTTGTTTTCAAATTCGTATCGTAGGTAGCACTGTCTAATATTTAAACAGTAAAATAACAACGAAGTAACACAAATATCAATGAGAGAGAACGCAACGTAAATCTACTTCTAGTTGAAGCATAAGCAATCAAAAAGTGTGTAAAATCCCCGCGCTTGATTGACATGACATGACAAGCATAGCCTGGCAACGTCGTGCGTGCGTGTTTTTGGCCTAACTTCTAGTCTTTTATATTACTTTTGATCATTTCGTTATTTGCGAGCGCCATCTGTCGCCACTTTAAATCAACTTTTTCAAGACCCACGTCCGGTCGCAACTCACTTACGCAGCACCGGCGTGGTACTCTCTTTGCTCGCAGACGCAGAGGAAGAGACTGCAAGCCCAGCAGAACGTGGCGCTCCGCATCATCACCCAAGCGGGGCGCTACGTCCGCAACGAGGTCATCGCGCGGGACCTCAACATCCAGCCGCTGCAAGACTTCGTGAGCCAGCTGGCGCGTCGAATGTTTGACAGCGCCGATCATGGCCCCCACAAACACCTGCAGGGCATCGCACCCAGACGACGACCACCGCCGCTAGAAATTAATGACTCAGCAGCTCCTTCCCCCAACATTACCACCAACACCAGAGCCATGAAGAAATGGACGCTGCCCCGCGATATTGTGCCCCCGCCACTTCCCCACCTCACCCAATCCTCACATCCCTTCTAACACCCCTACCTAAATTATAGCCCATACCCCGTTTGCGCGCCTGCTCGCAGGCGCTAGCTGGGCCTCCCCCAAAGGGGTCTCACCCGGCTGGCTGACCGCGCCGAGGGCCGCAAACATCCGGTGGGGCACACCACCCGTCCCGAGGACGGCCGCGCAAAGCGGCTTCAAACACCGTGGGGCAGTAGCCTCACGAGATGAAGCCCGGGGAAGGAGCAGGAAGCTCAAACCCGAACCCGCCTTCGTCGGCGGAAGAAATCCATGATGAGATATAGCTTCCTTCCTTCTGAGGGTAGAAGGGGAAGCTATAATGACTAGATGACTAGGCACCTAGGTACTACAGAGACATCGTCGAGCATGCTGCCTACTAGGCAGCATGCTCGACGATGTCTCTGTAGTACCTAGGTACCTATTTATAAAAATAAATAAGTGTCAATGTCAATGTCAAAATGACAGATAAATAGTGTTGTGCTATTGTTGTTGATCGAAGGATAAAATATATAAAATTATAGTCAAAAAACAAACAAAAATACTGTGTAAAACCAATAAAGTAAGGGATAAGAGCGGGATCAAAGGGTCGAAGTGTCGTCAAGATTTATTTTATTGTGTTTAAAATGCTTCCGTAACGAGATCATAGGTCTAGGTTATGATGAACGAAATGAACTCAAAGAAGTTACTCTTTAATAAATCATCGGTAAGACCATCTAATCTAAAGCTTGATGTAATTATTGAATTAGAGGACAGTAAGAAATCTTCCAAAAGTCCCATTCATTACTAGTTTTTGAAAGTTACAAACATTCTTTTTATAAAGGTAAACTGTCTGTTTTACAGTTGGTGAGTTTGAAGGCTGAATTGCTAAAAAAACAACAAGAAGTTAAGGAAAAAAAGCAGTTACCTCAACACAAAATCGAAAATTTCAAACCTCCTCCTGCTAAAAGCAGTCTGGGAGAAAATAATGATAAAGATAACAAAAAGAGTTTCAAGGACAGTCTAAAAGCTGTAGATACAGATGAATTAGAATCGAGTCGGAGGGCGAGGTATGATTTCACACATTTGAATGCACACTCAACTCTCTATTTACAAATACATTATCTGTTATTAATTTATTAGCTTGTAGATTGCAATTTTTTTTGTTTGTTTGTTTTTTTTTGTTTGTTTGTGCATAACCACTCAATGGTTCCTTGCCTCCTGGAGGCAAGTATTTTTACCCGCCCCAATGGTTCCTTGCCTCCTGGAGGCAAGCTGACAGCTAATTAAAATACTTTAATTAATTGTGTCAAATCACTCTCTGCTCCTATCCAACTTATAGTAATCTTAATCTAGACACCTTATTTTAATCGTAGAACAAGAAATTGGTCCAATTTAATAAAAATTTGGCGTATTATATTCGATTGAAGTTCGCCGACTTGCTTGCCTCCAGGAGGCAAGGAACCATTGCGTGGTTTAGGCAATGTTAGCTAAGTATGGAAAAATAAAATATAAAAATATAATTAAATATATTGTACTAAATATGTTGCAATATATTAATATATACTTCTCGTGCCCTCAATACCCATAAAAAGTATATATTTAAAATTTATCTACTTTCAAAAAAGAAGTCGATACGAAATCGATCCATACTTTTGTAGCCCGTAAGGGTGATTCTTTACTTACATTTTTATATCTTTAATTAAACAATATTTTTCTAAAAGAGAGTTATCTTTTTTTTACTTTTATCTAATAACAACATTGTAAACTATTATTTAAACACAAATTGGTCTGTAAGAATTGTTTATTTATTAGTATTTATTGCATGTTTTAAAAAGAAATCGGTAAAACATTTCCTTTTCTGCAACTTCAACTCGCTGTTTCTAATTAAATCGTAATAAAAATCCATCTACAAATCATACAATCTTATTGCAAATTTAGCTAACATTATAAATCAATAATTAGTTTTTATAAAATCCTTCTAGTTTTTGAGTAAAACTTAATTTAAAGCCGAGCGAGCGAAGCGGAGCGGAGCGGAGCTGTGCTGAGGAACCATTGCCCCGTAAGCATATTTAAGCGTGCGTAACCATTGAGTGGTTATCTTATCTACAATCAGTACTTAACTATAAGCAGATTTGTTCTACGTCTTTTAACATGTTTAAGGAGCCCTTCAGCAGGAAACCCCTCATCCTTCACCATCTGTCTCCAAGTTTTTGTATGTCCTGATGTTTCAGTTCTTTAGTGTTACTACTTGCTATGCGGTTTTTCATTTCAGGTCATTTCGGTGGTTTTCCAGACACATTTTATATTTATTCCCTGCTAGTTTTAACTCCTCCTTAACAGTTCTTATGTTTAGAGCTTCATGAATCTCTGTGTTAGTAATGAACCATGGTGCATTTGAAACAGTTCTTAGAATGCTGTTTCGTAGCCTTCGAATTATATAGACGCTAGCTGCTGGCGTCTCCAACCTAAACATAATTCAGGAACTGCTAGCGGCTAGCAGTTCCACACAGTTGAGCGCCATACATCCATATTGGTTTAAGAATCATTTAGTATATAAAGATTTAATTATTGATTGACAATTTAGAGTTATGTGCCATCAGCCAGTGAATGTTTCTGACCCGCATGCTCAGCTTGTTTTTATTTATTTATTGTGTTTTTTCCAGGTTAACCTTTTGTCCAGGTGCATACCGAGGTATCGGACAGAGTCAGTCTGTGACAGAAAACTGTCACACATCTTTACTGGAGCACAGCTTCCTCTCCTAAGCGTAAATGTGACATTTACAGATTTAGTTGCGCTGGCTTTTATTCTGCATTTCTGGATCCATTTGTCGACCTTACCAAGACTATTTTGCAAGACAGAGGATGCTTCTATGGGATCCTTGCTGCTTGCGAAAATTGTAGTGTCACCAGCAAATGTAGCTGTAGCTACCCCTTGTGTTTCTGGGAGGTCTGCAGTGTAGATGCTATATAAGAAAGGGCCAAGAACAGATCCCTGTTGAACTCCCGCCATTATGTCTTGGATAACGGAGAGCTCTCCATCCTCTTTAACCTGGTAGATTCTGTTCGTTAGGTATGACTGCATTAGCAGGTAGTAGCTATGCGGTAGGGACAATTTTATTTTGTACAGTAGGCCTTTATACCACCCTTTGTCATAGGCGGCCTGGATATCCAAAAATACAGCAGAGCAGTATGTATTCCTTTATTTCAAAGCTCTGTGCTGTGTCTTATCTTGTCACAGACCCAATGCACTTGTTCTACTGTAGAATGGTGTTGTCTGAAGCCAAACTGCTATTGCGGTTTTACCTGGTTTTCGTTGAGTATATATAATATTCTGCTCAAGAGAATCCTCTCAAATATTTTGGATAACACAGGCAAGAGGCTTATAGATCTATACCATAACGCGTCTTCCGGGGGCTTTCCTGGTTTTTGTATCATAGTTACTATAGATACCTTTCATAGCCTGGGAAAATATTGTACTCGAAGCACCCTGTCAAAGAGAACAACGAAAAAAACTAATGCTATCCTGGGCAGTTGCATGATAATTTCTTTTGTAATCAGATCGAAACTAGGGGCTTTTTTGTTTTGTAGTTTATGATCCTCTTCAGTTCCCCAACTGTAACTGGTCGTGGTGGATAGAACAGTTGGAGGTCCTGCTGCAGTGCACATTCAACTTCATTTTCAAAGTCCGCATTTTTTCCGTCATTAGGTGTGAACTGTGAAGATGGCTGATAGGTGTTTTGCGAAGATATTGGCTCTTTCTTTACTTGTCTTAGTCCATCCAGTTTGTGTTCCAATTGGGCATTTATATTGCTGCGGCCTCTTTAACGTTTTTGCAAACTTCCAGAGAGAGTATTCTGTCGATTTTGTGGCTGTTAGATTTCCTAATTTCTTTCTCAATTGTGGAATTCTTCAACTTATCTATTGAGTTCAGTCTTGTCACTTTATTTCCTGATTGTTGCCATGCCATATCCTACATATACGTGCCGTGCAGTGCCGGCACATAAATAGAATAGCACTACCCCCTCTCTTCCCGTGGGTGTCGTAAGAGGCGACAAAGGGAAAACTGCCATCAGGAGATGGGCAGCAGCGTCTCCAGGTTACAACAGGCCATACTGCGATCGCCAACCCGCCTGCCAAGCGTGGCGATTATGGCAAACCCCCCCCCGCAAAAAATGGATACACATACAAAAATCGGCCCCCAGTCCCCGGCGGCCCCGCTATTCCTAGCTACGGTAGCGGCTATGGTAACGGCGGGGCAGGGGGTGCTAAGAATCCCCGGGTAGGCTCCGGCTACCAACACCGACGACTCGACCTGGCAACCTACAACACGCGCACATTGAGGCTCGAGTAGAAGCTCGTAGAGTTGGAAGAGGCAATAAGTAAGTTACATTGGGATATCATTGGGTTATCTGAAGTCCGAAGAGAGGGGGAGGACTCGTTAACCCTGCAATCCGGTAACTTACTTTACCACCGGGAGGGCGACCAACAGTCCATTGATGGTGTCGGGTTCATCGTCCATAAATCCCTTGTCAACAACGTGATCACCATCGGAAGTGTCGAGCAGGGTAGCGTACCTGATACTCAGATTATCGAAACGATATTCGCTGAATGTTATCCAGGTCTACGCTCCGACCTACTCGGATTTCGGATTTTGCTTGTGTTGGACTGTGGTTTTTGGTTTGTTTCTGTTTGTTTCTTCTGAAACCTATTTTTGTTGACTCCATGTTCACCGGCTATGTACGGTGACGTGGAGACATTTTCTAATGGGGGGTCCAGACCGGGCACCCCGTTACCTGTCGATGACGTCCCTCCGGAAAGTGAGACCTCCACCAGGGTGACAAGAAAGCGTCAAGGTGAGGGTCAGATGGTGGAACTGACGAGCTCCGATGAGGATCCACAGCATTCACACTACGGAGGTGTAAACAAGGCGCTTACACGTACCTCCTCCGGGGGTAGGGGAAAGGCGCCCGGTCTTCTTCACGGGGCTGCGGCTGGTCACGCCAACCTGCGAAAACAAAACACGCAGGAGGGACGTGAGGAGTACGAAATGGGGGAAATGGAAAGACAGCACTCCAAGGGAGAAGCAAGGAGGGAGGAACAAGAAAAGATAAGAGAAGAAAAGGCGGGGAAAAAGAAGGGAAAAGGAAGGGGTAAAGACCCGGAACGGAAAGGTCATCCTGACTCTCCGGGATATTTTCTAAATTCCCAACCCTGCTCGGATTCGGATGATTATGACGACTTGCCGACCAAGAGGTCCTCCAAAGAGATTAGGAACGAAGTGGACAAGATCTCTCAAAAACTATTAGATGTCGTTGCCCAGTCGGGTAACTTAAAAAGAGAATTTAAAAAAGACGTCACGGACGCTAGCAGCTGCTTGCGCTCCATCATAAATGAGGCGCTCAACCTGACCTCGACGGAGGAAACCGTCCGCCTTCAGGCCGACAACAAGAGACTCCAGGGAAGGGTAAGCCAAATGGAGAAAGAACTCCTGGCTCTAAGACGGCAATTTGAGGACAGGGTGCGTTCAGGATGCCCAGCACCCGAAGTCATATCCAGCTGTCGTGATGCATCAAGAGGAGGATCTTCCGGCTTCTGTGCCGCCCTCCTTCGGTTCGGATGCTCCCGAATGGGTATTGCACCTCGAGAAAGCCCTGACCGTGACATTCGAGAACATGCTCAATGCAAGGATTGAGGGCCTGGAACAGCGTCTTCCCCCTGCCCCGATCCTAAGACCCACTTTAGCAGCGGATAAAAGGAAGACAGGCCCAGCAGATGCCAATCCGGTTGTACCTTCTCCAGTGCCGAGCTCCGCCCAAAGGGCAAAACAGCAGATACAGCCGTCCGGCTCATCCTATGCTGCTGTTGCGCGGGAAGATCCCTGGACAGTGGTAGGGAAAAATGGACGTCCAAGTAAACCCGTTACAGCTGGTCCGGCCCCGGCCCCAAAGCCCGCTAAGTCGCAGCCTGTGGCACCCGCGGCCCAGAAACCAAAGTTGAAGACCCCGAGATCAACGGCCGTGGTCCTGGCGATCACCCCAGAGCAAAAGGAGAAGGGATCCAACTACGCTGACGCCATCGCCAAGGCCAAAAAAGAAATTGATATCTCCGCGTTAGGTATCGAGGGTATGCGCATCAAAGTTTCGTCAACCGGCACTCGTGTGTTTGAAGTGCCGGGAACATCCAGCGGGCCTAAGGCCGACGAACTGGCCGCCAAACTCAAAGAGACACTCGGCGACACAGTGCGTATATCCCGACCCGTCAAGACGGCGGACGTGCGGGTGACCGGGCTTGACGACTCAGTTGACGAGGATGAGTTGCGCAACGCAGTTGCAAAGAAGGGTGGCTGTCCGCCCGAACATGTGAAGGTTAGCCCTATCCGTGCGGGCCCCGGTGGACTTAGTGCAGCCCTTATCAAGTGCCCCGTACCAGTCGCAAAGTTGTTGGCCGAGTCAGGTCGTCTTCAGGTCGGATGGGTCTCGGCCCCAGTTCGTGCGCTGGAGCCTCTTCCGCTCCGTTGTTACGGGTGCATGATTACGGGGCACACCAAACAACTGTGCCTCCACAGCGGAACTGACCTCAGCGACAACTGCTATAGGTGCGGCCAGAAGGGCCATAAGTCTGCGTCGTGTCCGGCCTCGGAGCCATGTTGTGTGGTGTGCAAAGCCGCCAAGCTACCGGCAAACCACGTCATGGGGGGAAACAAATGCCGCCCCCCCTCTGTCAGGGCTAAAATTCCGTCAAGTTTTAGGACGCCGTCACGCAAAATAGTGAGTGCTGCTCTCGCGGAAGGGGTTGAGGATGGTGATATGTCAACTTAATGGCCAGACACCTCAACCTCTTCCAAGGGAACGTCAACCATTGCGCCGCATCTCAGGACCTGTTCCTGCAGCATTGTCGCGGAGTTTGGTATACAGGTCGGGGTGATCGCGGAACCATATCGCGTTCCTCAGCGCCCTAACTGTGCCGGGTCGTTTGATGGCACTGCCGCCATTGTGGCCCCATTTTCTGCCGCCTACTCCCCCCCCCTCTCGGTCTTAGAGAGAGGTCTGGGCTATGTGGCGGCCTCTTCGGGGGAACTCACGCTCGTCGGCGTTTACTTCTCCCCCAACCGGGGCCTCTCGGAGCTACAGGGGTGGCTCGACTTGTTAAGCGGTGTGGTGGTGCGTCTCGCACCAGCGCAGATGCTGGTTTTGGGCGATTTTAACGCTCACCACACCGCGTGGGGCGAAAGGTCAGACACCCCCAAGGGGGTCGCAGTCTTGGACTGGGCGGCGACGTCAGGCCTCGTTGTTTGTAACAGGGGCCGCGAGCTTACCTGCATCAGGGGAGCCGGTGGGTCCATCGTCGACCTCACCTTTGCGACCCCTGCCCTGGCGGCGCGTGTACAAGGCACGTTTGTAAGGACGTGGTCACGTTGTCTGACCACGACCATATTTCTTTTAAAGTCGCAGCTGCTTCAAGCGCAATTCCAGCTTCGCCTCCTGGGGAGGCCCTACGTTGTTTCCCAAGATGGGGGGTTACCAAATTCAACCGCGAGTTAGCGGAAGAAGTGGCGATGGTAGAGGCCTGGAACCTCGAAGGGGAAAGGCTGGATCGGTTGGGGGTTGAGGATCGAGTCCGGCGTTTAACGGCCTCCTTGAAGGCGGTGTGCAACGCGTCGATGCCGAGAGTAAAGGGGCTCCCAGCGAAGCGTGGGGTTTACTGGTGGTCGGACGAGGTGGCGAATCTCAGAGCCACCTGTCTCGCATCCAGAAGGGAGTTGCAGCGCTCGAGACGCAGGATAAGACGTGATCCTGCGGAGGAGTCCCGGCTCCACGAAGCATACACGGCGGCGAAAAAGGCCCTTTCAGAGGCCATTTACAGGGCGAAGTCCACCGCCTGGGACGGGTTTTTGGAAGACCTTGACCGTGACCCGTGGGGGCGTCCCTACAGGATGGTTCGGAGTAGGCTCCGCAACCAGGCACCCCCTACGGAGTCAATGGACCCGCGACTATTGTCCCAGGTGGTCGACGGCCTCTTCCCGGCCGAAGTGCCCCCGGTTGGTCCCCTCATAGGGCCCTCAACACGACCACCAGACGAATCGCAGGGATACTCCCCTGTGACAGAGGTTGAATTGGAGGCGGTCCCGCCTCAAATCCAAACGAAAGGCGCCCGGTCCGGATGGTATCCCCGGCCGGGTATTACCTCTAGCCTTCGAACACCTAGGGGAAGATGTGCGTCTCCTATTTTCGGAGTGTCTGCAGACGGGACAGTTTCCTAAGTCCTGGAAGAGGGGACGACTCTGTCTCCTGAAGAAGGAAGATCGGCCCCCCGAATGTCCGTCGGCCTACAGACCAATAGTCCTGCTGGACGAGCTTGGCAAAATGCTCGAGCGCATCATTGCAGACCGAGTCGTCCATCATTTGGACACCGTAGGCCCAAATTTATCAGAACGCCAGTTCGGCTTCAGGAGAGAGAGGTCGACAATCGACGCCATCATGGTATTAAAGGAGCTGTCCCAGAGAGCAGTTGGTCGCGGGGAGAGAGTGATAGCGGTTTCGCTCGACATCAAAAACGCATTTAACTCTCTCCCCTACTGCGTTATTCGTGATGCCCTGCGTCACCATAATATCCCTCCCTATCTCGTTCGTATAATCGAAAACTATCTGACGGAAAGGGAGGTAATATACCTTGCGGCGGACGGTCAGTTAATGGTCCGCGAAATGAAGTGCGGTGTTCCACAGGGGTCGGTGCTTGGGCCGCTGCTGTGGAACCTTGGGTATGACTGGGCGCTTCGCGCCGTGCTTCTCCCCCGGATGGATGTCATCTGTTACGCAGATGACACTCTAGTCACCGCCCGGGGTCGAGACTTTGAAGAGGCGAGGCGCCTTGCAAAGATTGGGACAGAGGCGATGATACGCCGCATCAAGATGTTGGGTTTAGAGGTGGCCGTGGCGAAGACCCAGGCCATCCTTTTCCATGGCCCGCGACAGGGTCCACCGCCGGGGGCGGACATAGTTTTAGATGGGGTCGAGGTTCGTCTGCGCCCCACCATGCGCTATTTGGGTCTAATACTCGACGGTCGTTGGTCGTTCACCGACCACTTCAAACAGTTGGCCCCTCGACTGGTTGCCGCGGCGGCCGCGCTTGGCGCATTACTGCCAAACATAGGCGGGCCGAACGGCATTTGTAGAAAACTGTATGCAGGGGTCATCCGTAGCATGGCCCTCTACGAAGCCCCTGTATGGGCGGATGCATTAAATGAGGCTAATAAGGCCGCCATAAGGCGACCTCAAAGGGTAGTAGCCTCCAGAACGTGTCGTGGACGGCGGCATGTGTTTTGGCCGGGACGCCTCCCTGGGCGCTGGAAGCCCAGGTACTCGCAGAGGCGTACAGGCGGAAAAAGGAGTTAAGGGCGGGGGATAGCCGCCTTGCTCCACAGGAGTTTTCCAGCATTATGCGTGCGGCAGAGGCGCGATGTCTTGAGGACTGGGAGCGGCAACTGGCAGAACCAATCGCCGGTCACAAAACGGTAGAGGCAATCCGCCCAGTCCTCAAGGAGTGGAAAGCTCGAGCCCACGGGGCTCTCACATATCGTCTGACACAGGTACTTTCCGGGCACGGGTGTTTCGGAAGGTACCTGTGTCAGATACAGAGGGAGGAGTCCCAAGCGTGCCACCATTGTGGCGCGCCACAAGACACCGCACGCCACACACTCGAAGAGTGCACGGCGTGGGCGGTGCAGCGCCAGGAGTTGGTCGCTGCGGTTGGGCTGGACCTTTCGCTACCCAATATCACAGTTGCGATGCTGAGTAGCGAGGGGGAATGGCAGGCCGTGGTCTCCTTCTGCGAGGACGTCATCTCGCAAAAGGAGGCCGCGGAGAGAGTTCGCGAGGCGGACGTCGCAGCGAGCCAACTCCGACGTGCGCGGCCAGGGAGATCGAGACGACAACGGGTGCGACTCGATCTCCCCGCATCGCAGGGGGGGGGGGGCGCAGTAAATAAATAATAATAAATAAATAAATCATTTATTTCAGGCAACACAATGAAATTTTACAAAATCAGGCCCATACAATAAATACCTTACAGACTAACATACATACATTTATATTATACATAATTATAAACTATTTATTTTCACGTATAATCGGCGGCGACGTGTTGCGCAATGCAGTGTCCGGTAGCCGACCCCGAAACCGGCGGAACAGGACACCCTTCGGCCAAAAGTCTTCTTTCATGAAGGTCGACAGATGATCGGTCGGCACCCTCACCACAAATGAGTTGAAGTTCACATTGTGGCGGGACTCCAACCGCTCGACCCTCAGACTGAACTTAGTTTTCACTCTCATGTACTCCACAATGTAAAGCCCTCTGTCCCCCAAAGGGTGGAGCCCTAACGGGCCACTCTCCCCGGGTCAAGTGGCGCGTGCTACAACGTTCCCACAGACCCGGCGGTAAGGCGCAGGTCTTCGAGAGGAGTTTAGTTGGTAGTGGTGCTTCCTCCTATTCGCCCCACCTGGCCTGCCCCCACGAGCGGGTAGCCACGTGGGGAGCTGGGGAGGACGCTTCCTCCTCCTGTCCGGCCCCCTCTCGAGCTTTCGAGCTCGTTAGTGGGCGGGGCAGGGGTTAGAACCGCCCAGCCCTGACGCGAAGCCTATTAGGCTTGGCGGGAGGGCTGGGTGCGGCGAGGAACATGCCCTAGGTGTGACCGATCGCATTCTTGATACAAAAAAAAAAAAAAAAAAGGTCTACGCTCCGACCTCGAAACACGACGATGTCGAAGTGGAGGCTATGTATGAGGAGATCTCTAAAGCCATGCATAGCTATAAAACCCACTACACGGTTGTGATGGGGGATTCACTGCAAAGTTGGGGCAACGCTGCGGTGATGAGCTGAGAGTGGGGCAATTTTTTTTTTATCCACAACGGGGTGGCACTTAGCCTTCATCACACCTGATGTTAAGTGGTGATAAAGCTGAAGGTGGAAGCGCACTACACCCGGAATCCTCAATCACTGAGGAACTGGCTATCTTATCTTTAACTGCCGGAACACAATAATGCTGAAAACATCATTGTTATGGCGTCAGACTTAGATAAGATGGTGGTAGCTAGCCAGGTGGACTAAGAATAAGTCCTACCACCAACAAAACCGAATACAATGTACCCCCACTGGGAATCGAACCCGGGACCTCTTGGTCTGAAATCGGTGGTGTGAACCACTAGACCACAGAGGCGGTTAACTTAGTTTAGGCGGTTAATTTGGATTTGGGCAACGGAACGATAGAGGCCAGATGCTGGCAGACTTCATGGAGAGGGAGAACCTCTATATGATGAACTCCTTCTTTAGAAAGCCCGTAAGCCGCAAATGGACCTGGATCAGTCCGGATGCTAAAGTCAAAAACGTGATCGATTTTATCATGTCGACGAAGAAGCACATATTCAATGATGTCAGTGTGATCAACGCTGTTAAGACAGGAAGCGATCACCGTATGGTCAGAGGCACATTGAATATCGATGTCAAGCTCGAAAGATCGCGACTGATAAAATCCAAGCTCCGACCAATACCAGTGCTCATCTGTTGTAGGATCATGTCGAATTTTTCCGACTGTTTGATAAGTAAGTAGTTCTTCTATTTTGCTGTTTATGCTGGTTGTAGTTGTCGGTTCGATTTTCTTTTTTAATATGTCAGAGTAAAGCTGTTTGTCTTCTTCTTCCGTCTTTTAAAGGTGTGGTCGAGTATCTATGGGACCAGTTTTACTGGGCACCGCTCTCGATTTACCTTTGAGCATAGGGTTACTTTTTTTTTTGTATAGTAGGGGGAATGCGATTATGCATCCCGAAGGTATGTGGGACTCACCGCTAAAGCCCTACCCACTAAACCCCCTACTGCTTCCCACACCACCTAACACGCAGGACCTACGGGACCGTGATATCACGCACCGTGTGGTCCTGGTGTTGACGCCCCAACGTGCCCGGCACTTGGAGGACCACCGATGACACTCGTTCCTTGACAAGGACTAAGGAGGAACGAGGTGCGCATAGCGTCTCCTCCTTCCTCCTTTCCGTCTCCGTCGGAGCGGGTCTGCGTCCGCATCCGCCTCTCGCTCCCTCTCTGCGGCCTCCTTCTGTGACATCACGTCCTCACAGAAGGAGACCACCGCCTGCCATGACCTGTCACCACCCAGCATGGCGACTACCACGCTGGGAAGCGAGAGGTCCCCTCCAATGACTGCGATTACTTCTCTCCGCTGTGACGACCACGTCGGGCACTCTGCAAGAGTGTGCTCCGTGGTGTCGACCGGTGCGCCGCAGTCGTGGCACACCGGAGCGGCTTCTCTCCGTATTCGACACAGGTACTTACCAAAGCAAACATGCCCGGTAAGTACCTGTATCATCCTGTATGTTAGGGAGCCATACTGCCTATCCCGCCACTGAGCATAGGGTTACTTGCCATTTTTCTTTCTACGATATCTTTATATATTTCAGAGCCTTTGTAGTTTGCTGGGTATGCGCCTTGACACAAGGCACACATAACCGGTGTGCGGCGATCTTTTTTAGGACAGTCTGCCGTTTTGTGTCCTTGAGCGCATTTTACGCAACGGTTTACGGTATGGCCCCATCTGTTGACATCGTTGACACTGCGTAATAGTATTTCCCTTTTTTGGATCTTCTATGACGACGGACTGGTGGTAAATATATTTTATATTTTTAACGGCTTTGTTGTTTGGGCCTGGGACCACGTCAACAAATATGTGGGTTTTTTTGTCTGGTCTGTATTTTGCATAAATAATTTCACAACAAACTACATTACCGGACTTTGTTATTTCTTCTTCGATGGCTGTATGTGGGGTTGTGTGGTGTAGGTTTTTTATAAGCACTATAGGATCGTTGGTCCTTCAGGTTAAAGGTATGGCCTATTAGTCCCTTGCTCCGGAAAATAGTGATTATACTTTTATAGACCTCGACATTCCTGCAAGTGATTCCGAGTTTGTTTCTGTTTGAAAAATTTCAATTTTATTAAGTACTAGCAGATCCCCGCGGTTTCACTCGCGTGGTACCCGTTCCGTGGCAATATCGGGATAAAATATAGCCTATGTCACTCGGGAAGAATGTAGCTTTCTAATGGTGAAAGAATTTTCTAAATCGGTCCAATAGTTTCGGAGCCTATTCGATGCAAACAAACAAACAATCAAATCTTTCCTCTTTATAATATTAGTATAGATTAGAAAGTGACGAATTTATCCAATACTTCTAACGCGCTGTTAGTCAGCGTTCATTTTATAAATGTGTAGATATAACTTCCCGCGCACTCGAGAGAAATATTTTTCCAGATATATGTCAATCGCTTGGAAGATTAAGAAATTCGTTCTTATATTTGAATTATCCGGTGTTTTACAATCGTCCTAGGACTTTCGCTTGCGACATATACATATACTGTTAAATTTACCAATTAAGTTTGTTACATAAGTGTTTCTGCATTTAATCTAGACTATAATAGAAATTCTCTTTATTACTCTAGGTATTAGGAAGGCCCCAGCAATGGTGATGATGAAGTGAAGATGATTGTCATTTCATTGTATTGTAATAAATTCATATTACGCTTAATTGGACGATAATAATTTTGTATGATTGAAAAATTCACTAAAGGAAGATATACTTATTGATTATCTTAAAAAGCATTATTTTTATTTAACCTAAAGTAGGGTCATTTTTTGTTTTGAGTAGTTTCAGTTATACATATAGTGCACCATCAAGATCTGAAGTAGGTATTGCCGAAGTATGTAAATATTTATTATAATGTTACGCATTATTTTTTACACTAGGTTAGCCCTGGAGAAAAAAGCTGAGCTTTATGAACATTTAGCTGATAGCTCTGGAGATTCCCAATTAGCTGGACGGTTCTTAGTTGATTTCAAGAATAAGAAATTACAAGATAAAGAAGATGATAAAGTAATAGAACATTTTGGAAACGATGACTATCATAATGAACCGGACGATGATGATGATTGGTAATTATTCATTTTAGATTTCTTTGGAATCATATAAAAAAGCATAAGGGCTCATTTATACAATGACGTTTGACGAATCGTCATTTTTCACGATACGATATTATTTATTTTGCTGCAAGTTTTGACGCCGCATCAATGATGAATCCTGTGTGAACGAACCGTTACGGCTTATTAAAAAACACGAAACATAAAGTAGGAAACACATATTCGTCATTCTTTTACAGTTCGTGATTGTTTGGACGCAGAAATTTAAAAAGCATAACTGCATCAAAATAGGACGAATCGTGAAAAAAGACGATACCCCAAACGTCAACGTGTGAACCAGCCGTAACATTGAATACGCTTATCTGGTTGTGCGTTTTTATAAATGGTTCATATAAATTATATTGTATTCATTGCAGGATGGAATTTACAGACTTCTTGGGCCGAACACGAAAGTGCCTTAAATCAGACAAAGAATTTTACCTGAAAAGAGATGAAGAGTTGATGAAGGGTTTAACTAAGGATGAAGAAAGTACTGAACCTAAAGTCATAGTAAGTATAGATCACATGAATCCTTTTATCAAACATCACCAACATTTTCAGCTTTTCAGTTTTTTTACATTCAGTACACCCCTGCTAATACCGCGGAATCAGCTAGCGCAGTGGAAGCGGTTTCACTAATATAGACTCCGGACAAAAAACTAGGTTTCAGCTGGGATGTAACTGAACAATTGGACTGCGATACACAGCGTTTTAATGTGAAGTAAGGTGATTTTACATACTGTCTGTGGTCCTGGGCAGCGGAGACAGAGGGCGCGCCCCCTGGTAAATCTTCTTCTTCTGCAGACCTTACCAATTAGTCACCTCACTCACAACACAAATAACAGCGTTCACAAGACACTGGGCGTTTCAACAATAGATACACAATAACACACGGAGGAGCCTTTTGTCAAGATATATATTGACCCTGCAACAACACGTGTGGTGGATGATTATCCTTCAAAGCATCGCGACCGGCCACTCATCAGGATGGCATCAAAATCGTGGTCGTACAACACGGGATCGGCAGGATAATTTAAGATTTTATTCAAACTCGATATGCCAGGCACATTCAACGCGAGCGATTTTTAACAAATTCAGCAAAATTAATCCGACATTTTCTACAAGAATTTCAATCAAGTGTCACTGTCAACTTCAAGTGACAGCTAATGTCAATTTGACGTGACATTAGAGTTGCGTTCAGAAACGTCGATCTTTTCCGAACATCCCCCCGCCCCGGACCGTTAAGAACGGTACGTCAATCTACGGGTAATCGGGAGAGCCCACTAACTGCTCTCTTCAAAACCGAATCTCGAACCAAAACCTCAGCAAAACGAGGAACTCCGTCAGTTCCGGGGTAGAGTTTAACAATGCGCCCCCTTCGCCAACATAGGGGCGGCAGGTTAGCATCCTTAATCAACACGAGGTCGCCAGTCTGGGGTGGGGTGGTTTTATCTGTCCACTTCACGCGCTGTTGCAGGATATGCAAATACTCCATCGACCAACGTGCCCAGAAGTTTTGGGACATCTGTCTCAAAAGTTGGTATCGCGACAAACGATGGGATCCTACATCCTGAATCGGATATTCAGGCAACGCCAAAAGGGGCTGTCCGATCAAGAAATGACCTGGGGTCAACGCTTCCAGGTCATTCGGGTCCGAAGACAACGGGCACAAGGGTCGCGAGTTGAGGACGGCCTCAATTTTACAAAATACCGTATCAAGTTCCTCAAACGTGAGAATAGTTTCTCCAATCACGCGACGCAAGTGTGTCTTGGCAGCCTTTACACAAGCTTCAAAAATTCCTCCCCAGGTCGGACAAGCTGGAGGGCTAAACTTCCAGATTATCCCACGCCGGGAGAGGGTGGTTCCAATGTCTATTTTATTATCAACAAAAAACTTAACTACTTCCTTAAGATAATTACACGTTCCCTTATAATTAGTACCACAATCGGAACGTATCAATGTCGGCAGTCCTCTACGGGAAACAAATCTGCTCAAGGCGGCGACAAAGGCTTCGGTAGACAATTCCGAGACAATTTCCAAATGGACAGCCTTGGTGGACAAACACACAAACACGCACAAGTACGCCTTATAGGTTTTAGCATTACGCAGTCTCGAAGCCTTTACAGTAAAGGGACCGGCGAAGTCGGTGGCGACTCCGGCAAAAGCTCTACATTCCGTGACGCGATCAGCAGGCAAATCACCCATCTGGGGCTGCATGGTCGCGGCCTTCAATCGATAACAAGGCAGGCAACGGAAAACCACAGTGCGAATGGCTCGACGAGCAGACAAAATCCAAAATTCACGCTGCAAAATGGCCAACAAAGCATTACAGCCAGCATGTTGTGCATTCACATGGCGATCTGTTATTGTCAGTTGAGTCAAATGTCCGGCTTTAGGTAACAAAAGGGGGTGACGAGCTCCATACGGCAGGTTCGCATTTCGAAGTCTTCCGCCGACTCGCAAAAGCCCACTCTCGTCCAGGAAGGGATTCAATCGCGATACCGCACCCTTCAACTTGCGACGGCCTAAACGCAAAATTTCAATCTCGGACTCAAAACTATCAGCTTGTACTCTCCGGACCCAAAACAAGAGCGCGTCCCTACGCTCGTCCGGAGTGAGAACCGACGAATCACGCCTCGCGCGTGGGTTTCTGCAATTGTACACAAAACGTCTGATCCAAGCGGTAACACCAAGCAGCTTCTGTAAGGAGCTGTACCGATCCAACAACAAATCCTTTTCCCCGGCGGGGTTAGTCTCCAGGACGCATGCCCGCATATCAGGAACGGCTACGTTCGACAACGCTGGAGAGGGCGGCCACTCCGACTCAGGCTGCATCAACCACTGTGGGCCCCACCAGAGGGGGTGGTTAATTAGGGTTGGGGCTACACAACCCCGAGACGCACAATCCGCGGGATTCATGGTTCCCGGCACGTGTCTCCAAATCAACTCGATGTCGGAATTACAAATCTGCGACACTCGATTGGCCACAAACACGTCCAAGGTGTGCGCCGGAGCCTTCAACCAACAAAGGACGACCTGACTGTCCGTCCAAGCATAAACCTCTTGTATCTTAATAGATCGACCTAATGTGAGCCATACGTGGTTCAACAAACGCATTAGGAGGGCAGCTCCACACAATTCCAACCTCGGGATCGTATGACGAGTCCGAAGGGGAGCGACTTTGCTTTTCGCTATCACCAGATGCACAGCAACAACTCCGTCAACAGTAACGGTGCGGAGGTACACGGCCGCAGCAAATCCACGTTCGGAGGCATCGGAAAAGCCGTGAAGAGTAACTTTACAATTTTCAGAAGGGAGGAATAGCCTCGGCAAATGCACTTCATTAATCTCGGGGAGGGATGAAACGAAGCTCGACCAATCTCGGAGTAACTCGTCCGAGAGGGGTTCATCCCACGACACACCCGAAGCCCATAACCGTTGCAAGAAACACTTGGCCATAAACAGCACGGGGCAAATCCACCCATTGGGGTCAAAGGTACGTGCGACAGTAGACAATACTAAACGCTTGGTCCAGACTTTCGGTGGTCGTAAATCCACACAATACGTGAAAGTGTCAGAGACCGGTTTGTACTGTACGCCAAGGACGGTCACCACATGGGGATTATCAACATTTTCGAATAGGTGGGGGTCCTGCTGGTGCTCTTCGGGCAAACCTACCAGTACATCAGGCGAGTTGGATATCCATTTCCTCAACTCGTAACCTCCCGACTTCAAAAGGGCGGTGAGTTCGTCTCTCAGGACAATCGCCTCTGAGACAGATGAGGCGCCCGTGCAAATGTCATCCACATAGACGTCACTGGCCAAAATGGCGGAGGCGCGAGGGTATCTCAAGCGCTCCTTCTCGGCCAACTCCAACAAAGAACGAATCGCAACAAACGGGCTCGAAGCCAAACCGTACGTATTCGTATTCAATTCATAAATCAACAAGGGGTCCCTAGGACTCTCTCTCCACAAAATCAATTGGTACCTCCTATCCTCTGGATGGATGACCGTTTGTCTGAACATCATCCGGATGTCAGTCATAAATACAATTTGGTGCCGCCGGAAGTTGGTCAAAATGTCTGAGATCTCCGTGTGCAGCTTGGGACCTACATGTAGACACTGGTTCAAGGACGCTCCAGTAGAGGTGGGAGCCGAACCGTCAAAGACCACCCGAATCTTTCCGGATTTCAAAACGGCGTGGTGCGGCAAAAAGAAGTGCTCAACGGAGCGCCAATCCAAATCGCTCACGGACATGTGCCCTAACTCCTCATACTCCCGCATGAATTCAACATACTTCTGGCGGAAGACCGGATCCTTGCTCATGCGACGCTCCATCGCCACTAGCCTACGTTCCGCTAGCGGTCGGGATTCGCCCAGAGGAGGTCGGCCGGCACGAAAGGGGAGACGGGTGATCAAACGACCAGAGCGGAGGCGACCAGTGTTATTCTGGTAATACAACTCGCATTCATCCGCTACTGGGTCAACCCGCGGGGCTGGTGGAGGTTCCTCAACCTCCCAAAACTTCTGCACCACTTCGGAGAGAGACACATTAAAAACAAGACCGCGATCCTCATCAAGGGAATCCAAAACGCGGCGAGCAGGGCCCATCACAACTGTACCGAGTGTCGTCTGCAGAGCTACCAAGCCATCTGGCTGCAGAACTCGCTTCCCCGTCAACAAAACTCGCCCCAGGACATCGGCTCCAAGGAGAGCATCAATCGGGCCTGGGCGGAAGAAATTTGGATCGGCGAGTGGGGAATCAGACACCAAAGACAACATACTCGGTCCCAAGTCAACTGAAGGTTGACGGCCAACAACTGTGTCCAACACAATCGCCGAGGTCTTAATGCCTGGCGTGGACTTATTACGTGATGTAAATGTGAAGTCAACATGCCCTAACAACCCGGGGACTTTCACATCGCCAACACCTCTCACGCCTTCCGTGTGGGGGTGCACCTTGAGGCCCAACCGCCTAACTAACCAAGATGACACAACACACCCCTGAGCACCGGAATCCAACAAGGCGCGAACTTCCACAAGGTCGCCATTCAATCCCCTGACAAGCACAGAGGCCGTGGGCAACAAAACGGTCTCTGGAGGGGTGGCTACAATCGACCGTAAACACGTTGATTGCTAGTATGTGGGGTCCCCAGACGTCCCCCCATGGTAAGGGGGTCGCTCATAGCGATCCAGTGGGTCCCATTCTCCCACATACTGCCTACGTCCAATTCGCCCGGCATCAGGCGGGTTATATCTCCCGGCCCCTTGAAGACGGGGCGGGCGCCGCTCCAAACGCGGGTATTCGGCGAGCGGCGGCGAGAATCGGTGCCTAGCATCCACCGTGTACGTCGCCCCATAGTCGCGGGGGCACGGTGACCGATTTTCAGAAGGGGGGTCCCGGGGACCCCCGCCCGTGCGAGGCTCAAAACGTCGCGGGGGGCTTCTACGACCTCCCGCATCGCTCGCAAAATCGAACCCCCTAGTTGGGGACCGATTTCCCATGGGGGGGTCCGTGGGACCCCCGCCCGTGCGAGGCTCAAAACGTCGCGGGGGGCCTCTACGACCTCCGGCAACGCTCGCATTACTCATCCCCATCCTTGGGGATCGGTTTCCCATGGGGGGGTCCCTGGGACCCCCGCCCGTTTGAGGGTCCAAACGTGGCGGAGAGCGTCTGGGGCCACTCTGGTGGCCACTAGAACTGCTGCGGGATGCAAACACCGCGGGGGGTCCGAGACCCCCACCCATACGAGGTGATCCTGCAGCGACACGCTGCGGCGCTCCGCCGCCCTCTGGGCTGTTCATGCAGAGGAGGGGATGGTGGTTGCCCTTACAAAAGCGGCATGGGTGCGCTTGGGTACATTCGCGCTGCATGTGCAGGCCCAAGCACGAGTAGCACCATGTCCGTTGTCGCGCGATCGCTCGACGGCCTTGGACGCGCTGGTCGAGGAACTTATCACAACGGGTCGTGCTGTGACCCGGTTCCCGACAGTACAAGCAGCGGGCGGTCTCCTGGACGGCGGCATAGCGGCCGGGCGCGCGAGGGGCCATACGCCCCCTACGGGGGGGTCCGGTGGGGGATCTACTCTGTGGCACAGGTCGTTCGGGTCCCATAGGACCGGCCAGAGAGGAATTATCTGCCAGTCTACTCTCTCCTTCCAGGAACGTCAAGAGGTCCGAGAAGGGTGGCAGATAAGTCGCACTATCCCCACCATACTGCTGCTCAAAACGGACCTTAATAGAGTCCGGCAACTTTCCCAGGACAATGTGCAGTAACAAAAACGACCACTGCTCCACTGGGAGTTTTAAGTTTTTTAATGCGTTGTATGCCACCAACAGCGGATTCAACAAAGCCACTCTCAAGTGCATCACGCTGGCAACGCGGGGTAAATTCAAAATGGCGGCAACATGGTTGTCCGCCAGACGTCGTACGTTCTGGTACCGACGGGCAATCAAATCCCTAGCAATAGGGTAGTTTTCATCCGAGGGGGCCAAATGTTGAACCGATTCAAGGGCCTCCCCTTCCAACACGGATAATAAATAAGCTAACTTCTGGCCCTGGGTCAAATCATCCCGGGCATGTACCAGACTATCAAAAATATTAATAAAGCCCTCCCAGTCCTCTAGACGACCAGCAAAACGCCTTAAATCTATGGGAGCCAATCTAGCAAATAGAGGGGGCATACTTTTAGATGTGGCCGGGGACGGGCTCGGTTCATTCTCTCTTGCCACTTGCAAAGGCCGAGCCACCTGGGTAATTCTGTCCGCAAAGTCATAACACTGGTCCACATCCAAACCGACTTCTTGTCGCATTTCCACCTCGGCCTCAACAGTCCTTTCCAAAAATAAGGCATACTGCTCATCAACAACAGCCAAACGTATGGGCAGATCTACGTATCTGTTCAACAAGGCCTCCGTTCTATCCGGTCGATCCAACAACGCAACCGCAGACGCTAACCACCGTAACTCAGAACGTATTTTGGCTTTAGCAGAGGAGGCCGTCATTGTAACGTCACAAATTTATCAACAAAAACAACAAATTCAAAATATTCACTATAACACAAAATCTCCAATATTTGGAGGTTATTACTAACCACAAAATTCCAATATTACAACAACAAAGTATTTATAATGACACAAACTCTTAAATATCTGGAGGTTATCAGAAAACAACAAAACTCACTGACTATTGAAATTCACTCAAAATCACTGACTATTGAAATTCACTTGGATATCAACACAACATACTGTTACACAACAACAAGTTAATTTTAATTATTTCAAAGCACCAGTTTCAATGAGTTTCAATGTGTAAACAATGTCTTAAATCATCTAAGTTTCACTAAGTATTGAGTGCAAACTTATTAGCTAACCTTTTATTAGCTATTATTTTAGCAACAAACTTGTCAATATTCACAACTCAAATTTGCTAACAAAACTGAATAATAATTATTATGAGCAAAGAAAGGCATCTGTTTACATTTTTGGAACTTCAATACATGACAATTAATTACAAGACATGGAACCAATAACAAAGGAATGCCCTTTACTTTTCAAATGCAAGTTAATTACCATTTACAAGTACAAATTAATCTAGTCCGGACCAGACTGGGTCATCAACACGGCACTGATTAATGGACAAAGCTTTGGCGTGGGCCTCTCAGGCCTTCAAACCACGCTCTTGGCTACCAAGAAATGTTCAGTACACCCCTGCTAATACCGCGGAATCAGCTAGCGCAGTGGAAGCGGTTTCACTAATATAGACTCCGGACAAAAAACTAGGTTTCAGCGGGGATGTAACTGAACAATTGGACTGCGATACACAGCGTTTTAATGTGAAGTAAGGTGATTTTACATACTGTCTGTGGTCCTGGGCAGCGGAGACAGAGGGCGCGCCCCCTGGTAAATCTTCTTCTTCTGCAGACCTTACCAATTAGTCACCTCACTCACAACACAAATAACAGCGTTCACAAGACACTGGGCGTTTCAACAATAGATACACAATAACACACGGAGGAGCCTTTTGTCAAGATATATATTGCCCCTGCAACAACACGTGTGGTGGATGATTATCCTTCAAAGCATCGCGACCGGCCACTCATCAGGATGGCATCAAAATCGTGGTCGTACAACACGGGATCGGCAGGATAATTTAAGATTTTATTCAAACTCGATATGCCAGGCACATTCAACGCGAGCGATTTTTAACAAATTCAGCAAAATTAATCCGACATTTTCTACAAGAATTTCAATCAAGTGTCACTGTCAACTTCAAGTGACAGCTAATGTCAATTTGACGTGACATTAGAGTTGCGTTCAGAAACGTCGATCTTTTCCGAACATAAATCATATAATATTTTGTTCAGTATCAGTAGAGTATTTTTATCCAGTTTTTCCCAGTGATCAGATTGATGGACAGACTAGTCTGGCCAACGGGATTTTTTTTCCCCGTTGTTCAGATAAGCTCTTAATTTAGTAAAGTACTTCTGAATACAAAAATACGAAGAGGTCATAAAACTTTTTAATTGAGTTTGTTGACACTGATTGAAACTCATTGAATTCTACTAAAATAATAAATTAACGGACATAGGAGACAAATAATGAGAGATGAATATATAATGTATTGATAAATGATGTTAACTAGTAGAATTTAGTGGTAATAATTATTTTTAGAACACCTGAGATAAAATTCTAAGATACTAAAATGCAAAACTGTTTTTACTTTGATTAGTCTAAGCAAAATAAGGTTTGGGGTCACATTAATTGCACCTTTAAGAAATTTATTTTTAAATAATAGTATTGCCATTTTTTGAGCACTCATTGTGATTTTGTAGATATACTGGTGTGCGTTCGTAAGAAATACCTAAAGTTGTGTTTCGGCCGTTTATAATTATTAGACAAAAAAGGCACTTTAGGTGAATATTATAATTTAATCTATGGATACCATTTAGATTATGATATGCAAGTAATCCCTGACGTAAGTACAATATTCTGCACTTACGACGTTTTTTCTATCACGGTTAAATATCAGGGCTTTATAACAATTTGATATAGAATTTTCGAAATAAATCGACCTTGACAAGAGATTTTTTATTCCTCAATGAAAGCATTCTAAAAGACTCTAACATGAACAAAATCACCAATTTTCCATTTTTTGTTCGGACGCAAATTGTATTTTCTTACTTTATTCATTAATTAACAAGTACGTATTTAATATCAGCCGGCCTAGCATGAGCGGCTTATAACGCGCGATATGATATGGTACGGCAAGCCGTCTTGCTTACACCTTAGTGGGGTAAGCAAGACAACTTGCCGTACCATATCATATCGCGCGTTATAAGCCGGTCATGCTAGGCCGGCTGGGATTATTCTGATTTCCGGTTTTTCAAGTATTCATTTATGTTATTCTAAATTATCACCCGAAGTGCTTTAATTGCAACCTACTCCATACAAAAACATTTATTTTGACTGGTTTATGATAGTGGATGAAGTCGCTGGATGCGGGCAGCGCAGGACCGATCGTTGTGGACATCCTTCGGGGAGGCCTATGCCCAGCAGTGGGCGTCGTTCGGCTGACATGATGATGATGATGATGATGATAGTACTTTACTTACTTTTTCCTATGTCTTTACCAGCTGTAACTTATTTTCTTTCCGTTGGCCAGACTAGTCTGTTCATCAATCTGACCACTGGGAAAAACCATGTTAACCTAGCCTTTTTGAAGCAGCCAGAATAATGATATAAATTAATTTGTAGGAAGCCCCTAATAAACCCGAAATGCCATTTTTGGTTCAAAAAACGAATGATTACCTTCAATCACTGCGTGAAAAATGGGAAGAAAAAGAAAGGGAGCTGATGGGAAAAGATAGGGATATTCACTATCAGGATTTGCTGTTTGATGGTATGTTTCCTTTTAAAAACTTTATTAATAGCAGGGGCTAAGTATTTATTTCATCGAATAAAATTGATTTACAAAACTTAAGATAATTATGTGTATTATAGGAAAAATGTGATAGTAAAAAACCATGAGCCCTATAAGTAGCTTTCAGGCGGGATTCGAACCCGCGCCTCCGGGAATCCGGCCCGATGCTCTGACCAACTAAGCTACCGAAAGGCTTACACGACTCGTCGAATTTTGCCATAACTTGTTACGCTGTAGGCCAGCGTTGCTTCATTAATGTGAGGAAACCCTCGCATCCGAAAGAAACATTTTTACAAATGTTTAACAATCGATTAAGATGAAACAGCCATTAAATTGAGATTTTAACTATTTTAAAAAAAATTTTTACTATTACATTTTTCCTATACTTATAGAATTGCATTGTGAATGCATAAAAATAATTTAAAATCTCAATTTAATGGCTGTTTCATCTTAATCGATTGTTAAACATTTGTAAAAATGTTTCTTTCCAATGCGAGGGTGTTCAGTACACCCCTGCCTATACCGCGGAATCGGTTAGCGCAGTGGAAGCTGGTACTACTAATATAGACTCCGGACAAAAGCTAGGTTTCAGCGGGGATGTAAACTGAACAATTGGACTGCGATACACAGCGGATAGAATTTGTGAAGTAAGGTGATTTTACATACGGTCTGTGCTGTAGAAAGTCCCTGGGCAGCGTGGGGAGAGGGGAGCGCGCGCGCCCCCTGGTAAATCTTCTTCTTCTGCAGACCTTACCAATTAGTCACCTCACTCACAACACAAATAACAGCGTTCACAAGACACTGGGCGTTTCAACAATAGATACACAATAACACACGGAGGAGCCTTTTGTCAAGATATATATTGCCCCTGCAACAACACGTGTGGTGGATGATTATCCTTCAAAGCATCGCGACCGGCCACTCATCAGGATGGCATCAAAATCGTGGTCGTACAACACGGGATCGGCAGGATAATTTAAGATTTTATTCAAACTCGATATGCCAGGCACATTCAACGCGAGCGATTTTTTAACAAATTCAGCAAAATTATTCCGACATTTTTCCAAGAAGAATTCCAATCAAGTGTCACTGTCAACTTCAAGTGACAGCTAATGTCAATTTGACGTGACATTAGAGTTGCGTTCAGAAACGTCGATCTTTTCCGAACATCCCCCCGCCCCGGACCGTTAAGAACGGTACGTCAATCTACGGGTAATCGGGAGAGCCCACTAACTGCTCTCTTCAAAACCGAATCTCGAACCAAAACCTCAGCAAAACGAGGAACTCCGTCAGTTCCGGGGTAGAGTTTAACAATGCGCCCCCTTCGCCAACATAGGGGCGGCAGGTTAGCATCCTTAATCAACACGAGGTCGCCAGTCTGGGGTGGGGTGGTTTTATCTGTCCACTTCACGCGCTGTTGTAGGATATGCAAATACTCCATCGACCAACGTGCCCAGAAGTTTTGGGACATCTGTTTCAAAAGTTGGTATCGCGACAAACGATGGGATCCTACATCCTGAATCGGATATTCAGGCAAAGCCAAAAGGGGCTGTCCGATCAAGAAATGACCTGGGGTCAACGCTTCCAGGTCATTCGGGTCCGAAGACAACGGGCACAAGGGTCGCGAGTTGAGGTCGGCCTCAATTTTACAAAATACCGTATCAAGTTCCTCAAACGTGAGAATAGTTTCTCCAATCACGCGACGCAAGTGTGTCTTGGCAGCCTTTACACAAGCTTCAAAAATTCCTCCCCAGGTCGGACAAGCTGGAGGGCTAAACTTCCAGATTATCCCACGCCGGGAGAGGGTGGTTCCAATGTCTATTTTATTATCAACAAAAAACTTAACTACTTCCTTAAGATAATTACACGTTCCCTTATAATTAGTACCACAATCGGAACGTATCAATGTCGGCAGTCCTCTACGGGAAACAAATCTGCTCAAGGCGGCGACAAAGGCTTCGGTAGACAATTCCGAGACAATTTCCAAATGGACAGCCTTGGTGGACAAACACACAAACACGCACAAGTACGCCTTATAGGTTTTAGCATTACGCAGTCTCGAAGCCTTTACAGTAAAGGGACCGGCGAAGTCGGTGGCGACTCCGGCAAAAGCTCTACATTCCGTGACGCGATCAGCAGGCAAATCACCCATCTGGGGCTGCATGGTCGCGGCCTTCAATCGATAACAAGGCAGGCAACGGAAAACCACAGTGCGAATGGCTCGACGAGCAGACAAAATCCAAAATTCACGCTGCAAAATGGCCAACAAAGCATTACAGCCAGCATGTTGTGCATTCACATGGCGATCTGTTATTATCAGTTGAGTCAAATGTCCGGCTTTAGGTAACAAAAGGGGGTGACGAGCTCCATACGGCAGGTTCGCATTTCGAAGTCTTCCGCCGACTCGCAAAAGCCCACTCTCGTCCAGGAAGGGATTTAATCGCGATACCGCGCCCTTCAACTTGCGACGGCCTAAACGCAAAATTTCAATCTCGGACTCAAAACTATCAGCTTGTACTCTCCGGACCCAAAACAAGAGCGCGTCCCTACGCTCGTCCGGAGTGAGAACCGACGAATCACGCCTCGCGCGTGGGTTTCTGCAATTGTACGCAAAACGTCTGATCCAAGCGGTAACACCAAGCAGCTTCTGTAAGGAGCTGTACCGATCCAACAACAAATCCTTTTCCCCGGCGGGGTTAGTCTCCAGGACGCATGCCCGCATATCAGGAACGGCTACGTTCGACAACGCTGGAGAGGGCGGCCACTCCGACTCAGGCCGCATCAACCACTGTGGGCCCCACCAGAGGGGGTGGTTAATTAGGGTTGGGGCTACACAACCCCGAGACGCACAATCCGCGGGATTCATGGTTCCCGGCACGTGTCTCCAAATCAACTCGATGTCGGAATTACAAATCTGCGACACTCGATTGGCCACAAACACGTCCAAGGTGTGCGCCGGAGCCTTCAACCAACAAAGGACGACCTGACTGTCCGTCCAAGCATAAACCTCTTGTATCTTAATAGATCGACCTAATGTGAGCCATACGTGGTTCAACAAACGCATTAGGAGGGCAGCTCCACACAATTCCAACCTCGGGATCGTATGACGAGTCCGAAGGGGAGCGACTTTGCTTTTCGCTATCACCAGATGCACAGCAACAACTCCGTCAACAGTAACGGTGCGGAGGTACACGGCCGCAGCAAATCCACGTTCGGAGGCATCGGAAAAGCCGTGAAGAGTAACTTTACAATTTTCAGAAGGGAGGAATAGCCTCGGCAAATGCACTTCATTAATCTCGGGGAGGGATGAAACGAAGCTCGACCAATCTCGGAGTAACTCGTCCGAGAGGGGTTCATCCCACGACACACCCGAAGCCCATAACCGTTGCAAGAAACACTTGGCCATAAACAGCACGGGGCAAATCCACCCATTGGGGTCAAAGGTACGTGCGACAGTAGACAATACTAAACGCTTGGTCCAGACTTTCGGTGGTCGTAAATCCACACAATAAGTGAACGTGTCAGAGACCGGTTTGTACTGTACGCCAAGGACGGTCACCACATGGGGATTATCAACATTTTCGAATAGGTGGGGGTCCTGCTGGTGCTCTTCGGGCAAACCTACCAGTACATCAGGCGAGTTGGATATCCATTTCCTCAACTCGTAACCTCCCGACTTCAAAAGGGCGGTGAGTTCGTCTCTCAGGACAATCGCCTCTGAGACAGATGAGGCGCCCGTGCAAATGTCATCCACATAGACGTCACTGGCCAAAATGGCGGAGGCGCGAGGGTATCTCAAGCGCTCCTTCTCGGCCAACTCCAACAAAGAACGAATCGCAACAAACGGGCTCGAAGCCAAACCGTACGTATTCGTATTCAATTCATAAATCAACAAGGGGTCCCTAGGACTCTCTCTCCACAAAATCAATTGGTACCTCCTATCCTCTGGATGGATGACCGTTTGTCTGAACATCATCCGGATGTCAGTCATAAATACAATTTGGTGCCGCCGGAAGTTGGTCAAAATGTCTGAGATCTCCGTGTGCAGCTTGGGACCTACATGCAGACACTGGTTCAAGGACGCTCCAGTAGAGGTGGGAGCCGAACCGTCAAAGACCACCCGAATCTTTCCGGATTTCAAAACGGCGTGGTGCGGCAAAAAGAAGTGCTCAACGGAGCGCCAATCCAAATCACTCACGGACATGTGCCCTAACTCCTCATACTCCCGCATGAATTCAACATACTTCTGGCGGAAGACCGGATCCTTGCTCATGCGACGCTCCATCGCCACTAGCCTACGTTCCGCTAGCGGTCGGGATTCGCCCAGAGGAGGTCGGCCGGCACGAAAGGGGAGACGGGTGATCAAACGACCAGAGCGGAGGCGACCAGTGTTATTCTGGTAATACAACTCGCATTCATCCGCTACTGGGTCAACCCGCGGGGCTGGTGGAGGTTCCTCAACCTCCCAAAACTTCTGCACCACTTCGGAGAGAGACACATTAAAAACAAGACCGCGATCCTCATCAAGGGAATCCAAAACGCGGCGAGCAGGGCCCATCACAACTGTACCGAGTGTCGTCTGCAGAGCTACCAAGCCATCTGGCTGCAAAACTCGCTTCCCCGTCAACAAAACTCGCCCCAGGACATCGGCTCCAAGGAGAGCATCAATCGGGCCTGGGCGGAAGAAATTTGGATCGGCGAGTGGGGAATCAGACACCAAAGACAACATACTCGGTCCCAAGTCAACTGAAGGTTGACGGCCAACAACTGTGTCCAACACAATCGCCGAGGTCTTAATGCCTGGCGTGGACTTATTACGTGATGTAAATGTGAAGTCAACATGCCCTAACAACCCGGGGACTTTCACATCGCCAACACCTCTCACGCCTTCCGTGTGGGGGTGCACCTTGAGGCCCAACCGCCTAACTAACCAAGATAACACAACACACCCCTGAGCACCGGAATCCAACAAGGCGCGAACTTCCACAAGGTCGCCATTCAATCCCCTGACAAGTACAGAGGCCGTGGGCAACAAAACGGTCTCTGGAGGGGTGGCTACAATCGACCGTAAACACGTTGATTGCTAGTATGTGGGGTCCCCAGACGTCCCCCCATGGTAAGGGGGTCGCTCATAGCGATCCAGTGGGTCCCAATCTCCCACATACTGCCTACGTCCAATTCGCCCGGTATCAGGCGGGTTATATCTCCCGGCCCCTTGAAGACGGGGCGGGCGCCGCTCCAAACGCGGGTATTCGGCGAGCGGCGGCGAGAATCGGTGCCTAGCATCCACCGTGTACGTCGCCCCATAGTCGCGGGGGCACGGTGACCGATTTTCAGAAGGGGGGTCCCGGGGACCCCCGGCTGTGCGAGGCTCAACACGTTGCGGGGGGCTTCTACGACCTCCCGCAACGCTCGCAAAATCGAACCCCCTAGTTGGGGACCGATTTCCCATGGGGGGGTCCGTGGGACCCCCGCCCGTGCGAGGCTCAAAACGTCGCGGGGGGCCTCTACGACCTCCGGCAACGCCCGCATAACTCATCCCCATCCTTGGGGATCGGTTTCCCATGGGGGGGTCCCTGGGACCCCCGCCCGTTTGAGGCTCAAAACGTGGCGGAGAGCGTCTGGGGCCACTCTGGTGGCCACTAGAACTGCTGCGGGATGCCAACACCGCGGGGGGTCCGAGACCCCCACCCATACGCGGTGATCCTGCAGCGACGCGCTGCGGCGCTCCGCCGCCCTCTGGGCTGTTCATGCAGAGGAGGGGATGGTGGTTGCCCTTACAAAATCGGCATGGGTGCGCTTGGGTACATTCGCGCTGCATGTGCAGGCCCAAGCACGAGTAGCACCATGTCCGTTGTCGCGCGATCGCTCGACGACCTTGGACGCGCTGGTCGAGGAACTTATCACAACGGGTCGTGCTGTGACCCGGTTCCCGACAGTACAAGCAGCGGGCGGTCTCCTGGACGGCGGCATAGCGGCCGGGCGCGCGAGGGGCCATACGCCCCCTACGGGGGGGTCCGGTGGGGGATCTACTCTGTGGCACAGGTCGTTCGGGTCCCATAGGACCGGCCAGAGAGGAATTATCTGCCAGTCTACTTTCTCCTTCCAGGAACGTCAAGAGGTCCGAGAAGGGTGGCAGATAAGTCGCACTATCCCCACCATACTGCTGCTCAAAACGGACCTTAACAGAGTCCGGCAACTTTCCCAGGACAATGTGCAGTAACAAAAACGACCACTGCTCCACTGGGAGTTTTAAGTTTTTCAATGCGTTGTAGGCAACCAACAGCGGATTCAACAAAGCCACTCTCAAGTGCATCACGCTGGCAACGCGGGGTAAATTCAAAATGGCGGCAACATGGTTGTCCGCCAGACGTCGTACGTTCTGGTACCGACGGGCAATCAAATCCCTAGCAATAGGGTAGTTTTCATCCGAGGGGGCCAAATGTTGAACTGATTCAAGGGCCTCCCCTTCCAACACGGATAACAAATAAGCTAACTTCTGGCCCTGGGTCAAATCGTCCCGGGCATGTACAAGACTATCAAAAATGTTAATAAAGCCCTCCCAGTCCTCTAGACGACCAGCAAAACGCCTTAAGTCTAAGGGGGCCAATCTAGCAAAGAGAGGGGGCATACTTTTAGATGTGACCGGGGACGGGCTCGGTTCATTCTCTCTTGCCACTTGCAAAGGCCGAGCCACCTGGGTAATTCTGTCCGCAAAATCATAACACTGGTCCACATCCAAATCGACTTCTTGTCGCATTTCCACATCGGCCTCAACAGTCCTTTCCAAAAATAAGGCATACTGTTCATCAACAACAGCCAAACGTACGGGCAGATCTACGTATCTGTTCAACAAGGCCTCCGTCCTATCAGGTCGATCCAACAATGCGACTGCAGACGCTAACCACCGTAACTCAGAACGTATTTTGGCTTTAGCAGAGGAGGCCGTCATTGTAACGTCACAAATTTATCAACAAAACCAACAAATTCAAAATATTCACTATAACACAAAATCTCCAATATTTGGAGGTTATTACTAACCACAAAATTCCAATATTACAACAACAAAGTATTTATAATGACACAAACTCTTAAATATCTGGAGGTTATCAGGAGATTTTGTATCATTGTATCTATGGCTGATTTACAAGTAAACGACTGTGAATTTAATAGATTTGAAGATATAAGAAAATGGTCTGATTTTATTATTAGCAAAGATGATAAGATTGAAATAGACATAATACACCTAAACATTCGTTCATTAAGAAAAAATTTCAACCAGCTGTTGGTATTACTTAGAGCATGCCAAACTAACATCGATATGATAGTTCTAAGCGAAATAAACATAAAAGGACACGAGGTGCCATTATATACAATAAAGGGATATAACACTTATGAATACACTAGAGATTATAAAAGAGGAGGAGGAATATTAGTATACGTGAAAAAGGAGTTAACTTGTGATTTCAAACAAATATCATCATTGGACGTAGAAGTAATTCATGGAAAAATTACAACACAGTTGAGGAACATACATATACTAGGATTATACAGACCGCCAGAGAAAAACAAGTTAGAGTTTATTCGACAGATCGATCAAATAATTAGCAGCATACCGAGCTCTGAAAATATAGTGGTCATCGGTGATATGAATATTGACTTGAGAAAAGACAATTGGGATGCGGCCACATTTAGTTATAAAAACACCTTGTGTGATCGGGGGCTCGAGTGCGTCATACCGGAGAAAGAGATAACGCGCGAAGCTATCGTGGAGGGGAGGCTACAGGTATCATGCATCGACCATGCTTGGGTGCGACAGGACGGCGGCAGTGAGCTACGGTGCGTAGCCGCACACACGTTTGTATGCAATTTATCGGACCATCGAATGATTGGTGTAAGATTAGAATGTACTTTGCTCGAGGGTAAAAATACTAATAAGTTGCAGACTGTGCGGACTGTGGTCAATGATAACTTAGTTAAATATAAACTTGATTGTGTTAATTGGCAACAGTTAATAAGCATTGAGTGTCCCTTGTTGTTATATGATTCGTTACGTTCTATATTTTTAGCTATCTATTCTGAGTGTAAGCAAAACAAGCCGATAAGTGAAAAAAAGGAAAAACAGCCGTGGGTGAGTAACAGGTTGTTTTTTATGATAAATAAAAAAAATGAATTATTTAGAATATGGAAAAATGATCCTAGTAATATGAATAAAAGATTGGAATACACGCAATTTAGAAATAAAGTTAATAAAGTAATAAATGAAGCGAAAAATAAATACATGAGAAATCAGATCGATAAATGTAATGGGGATTTAAAGAAAATATGGGCGAATATAAATGCATGGATAGGTAGGAATAAGTTAAGTATAGATGATACAATAAATAAATATTTAGGTAAAACGGATAATTTGATTAATATATGTTCAAAATTTGCAAATACATTTACGAATGAAATTAATAAAATTAAACATAACTGTAATCAAAAGTTTATTAATAGAAGTACATATGTAAAGGAAAGTGAAACGTCCTTTCGGTTTGTGAAAGTTGATAGTAAAAGCATAGAAAAAATTATAGATAAATTAAAATGCAGTAAATCACCAGGTTTTGATGAAATCAGGGTTCAGGATTTGAAATATGCAAAGCATAACATTAGTCAGCTCTTAGCTAAGTTTATTAACATGTGCGCTGAGAAAGGTATTTACCCGGATTTATTAAAGAAAGCTTTGATCAGGCCTATATTTAAACATGGTTCCCACTTGGATTATACGAATTATAGACCAGTGGCTATTTTATCGGTCATTAACAAGATTGTGGAGAAGGTAATTGTGGGGCAGCTTAGTGACTTTTTGGAGAAACACAATATTTTAAGTACTTGTCAACATGGGTTTCGTCGGGGTAGAAGCACTACTACGGCACTATCAGCATTCACTGAGTTCATCAATGGGGAACTTAATAACGGTAACCAGGTTCTGGCGCTCTTCATAGACTTCAAAAAGGCGTTTGATACATTGGATCACACGCAACTTTTGAAGGCTATGGAGGAGTGTGGAATCAGGGGGCCAACAAATAAGTTTTTTAGTAACTACCTTGAAGGCAGGACGCTCCGCACTGTTGTATCAGGTACAACGGGAGAGGATGCACAGGTAACACTCGGTGTGCCCACTGGTTCAGTGTTTGGCCCTTTAGGCTATATTATTCACGTTAATAGTATGGTTAATGTGATTAAGCATTCGATGGTATGTATGTACGCAGACGACACATGTTTGTTGGTGGCTGGTAGGGATATAAATCTGTTAAGACAGAAATTGCAGTCTGATTTTGAAATGATCACTAAGTGGGCCCATGACAATGGCATTATTTTAAATACATGTAAAACTAATTGTATGCATATATGTTCGCCCCATAACGTGAAAGCAAAGAGGGCAACCCTTAGTGAATTACAAATTGTAGGTCATTCTTATGATTGTTTGCATCAGAATAAGGTTAACTGTTCTTGTAAACCCCTACAGTATGTAGATAGTACTAAATATTTAGGCTTAGTTATAGACAGTAGATTTAATTGGAAACAACATGTTAAGATGGTGTGTAATAGGCTTCGATCGGTCCTGGGTAAATTCCATCATTTAAAAAGAAATTTAAGTAAGAAAACTTTGTATGTAGTGTATTATGCTTTAGTAGATTCTATTATGAGTTATGGTTTAACGTGTTATGGGCTGACGTTTAAAACATATATTGAGCAAATTAAAAAGTTACAGGTTAGGTTTTTAAAATACTTAGTAGACGTAAAATGTAAAAGGCAGTGTAAAGATGATTATTATAAATTATTTAAGATATGTAAAATATTACCAATAGATAAGAGAATAAACTACCTTATGGCTCTGGAAACATACTTTAAGGATGAACATAAGATAAGGAAATGTAACAAAATAGTAACGAGATCCATAGCCAACAAAAAACTTGTACAAATCAAGGCTAAAAATTACTACGGGGAAAGATGCAGAAATTGGGTCATTCCAAAATTATTTAATAAATATTCGTTGTTGCTAGAAGAGCCAAAATTAACTTGCAAAATAGGTTTAAAAAAAAAATTAAAAAAATGCATGATGTAAGTTTGGTGCCTTATTTAGAATAGTATTATATTTGTGTGTTATTTATTAGCATTTAAGTTTTAACTTATAGTAAATTAGTTTTGAAATAAGCGTGCGCCTACAAACTGCTTTAGCAGTTTGGCGATGTAAGTTTGTGTTAACTTAAATGTAATATGTATTTGGAAAATAAATTAAAAAAAAAAAAAAAAAAAAAAAAAAACAACAAAACTCACTGACTATTGAAATTCACTCAAAATCACTGACTATTGAAATTCACTTGGATATCAACACAACATACTGTTACACAACAACAAGTTAATTTTAATTATTTCAAAGCACAAGTTTCAATGAGTTTCAATGTGTAAACAATGTCCCAAATCATTTAAGTTTCACTAAGTATTGAGTGCAAACTTATTAGCTAACCTTTTATTAGCTATTATTTTAGCAACAAACTTGTCAATATTCACAACTCAAATTTGCTAACAAAACTGAATAATAATTATTATGAGCAAAGAAAGGCATCTGTTTACAATTTGGAACTTCAATACATGACTTCAATACATTAATTACAAGACATGGAACCAATAACAAAGGAATGCCCTTTACTTTTCAAATGCAAGTTAATTACCATTTACAAGTACAAATTAATCTAGTCCGGACCAGATGGTCATCAAACGGCACTGATTAATAGACAAACTTTTGGCGTGGGCCTCTCAGGCCTTCAAGCTACGCTCTTGCTACCAAAAAATGTTCAGTACACCCCTGCCTATACCGCGGAATCGGTTAGCGCAGTGGAAGCTGGTACTACTAATATAGACTCCGGACAAAAGCTAGGTTTCAGCGGGGATGTAAACTGAACAATTGGACTGCGATACACAGCGGATAGAATTTGTGAAGTAAGGTGATTTTACATACGGTCTGTGCTGTAGAAAGTCCCTGGGCAGCGTGGGGAGAGGGGAGCGCGCGCGCCCCCTGGTAAATCTTCTTCTTCTGCAGACCTTACCAATTAGTCACCTCACTCACAACACAAATAACAGCGTTCACAAGACACTGGGCGTTTCAACAATAGATACACAATAACACACGGAGGAGCCTTTTGTCAAGATATATATTGCCCCTGCAACAACACGTGTGGTGGATGATTATCCTTCAAAGCATCGCGACCGGCCACTCATCAGGATGGCATCAAAATCGTGGTCGTACAACACGGGATCGGCAGGATAATTTAAGATTTTATTCAAACTCGATATGCCAGGCACATTCAACGCGAGCGATTTTTTAACAAATTCAGCAAAATTATTCCGACATTTTTCCAAGAAGAATTCCAATCAAGTGTCACTGTCAACTTCAAGTGACAGCTAATGTCAATTTGACGTGACATTAGAGTTGCGTTCAGAAACGTCGATCTTTTCCGAACAGAGGGTATCCTCGCATTGATGAAGCAACGCTCGCCTACAGCGTAACAAGTGATGGCAAAATTCGACGACTCGTGTAAGCTTTTCGGTAGCTTAGTTGGTTTAGAGCATATAAGGCCGGAGGCGCGGGTTCGAATCCCGCCTGAAAGCTACTTATAGGGCTCGTGGTTTTTTACTGTCACATTTTTCCTGCACTTACAGAATTGCATAAAATAATTTAAAATCTCAATTATGTGTATTTCTCAGTAACGCCCTAATACTCGAACGCTACTCAAGTTTCAAAGATTGCCCTAAATGTCGCATTAAATGTCAAAGATATGAAAGAGACGCCATTTTCATTACGGAACGTTGGCGGAATTTCTGTGAAAAATATAAAGTGATATACGGAAGAAGAAGAAAAATAAGAGACGCCATGATGTTTGAGACGCTCCCAAAGTTGAGTCGCTTTCGAGTATTCGTCTATTATTTATCGTACTTACTACTTATTTGACGACCTCCGTGGCCGAAGTGGTGTACGTACAAGGTACCGCTATCTCTAGAGGGTCCGGGTTCAATTCCCGGTCGGGTAAATTTTGAAAAGCGAACTTTCAATATTTCCTCCGGTCTGGGTGTATGTAGTAATACCCGTCGTTGTTTCCCATTTCCATAATACTAGTGCTCAAGCTGGTATTGGTATTGGAACAATGTATGTGATGGTGTCCAATATTTATTTATTTTATTATACGTGCGATTTAAATTAATTTTTATGAGAAATAAAGTACCTATCCTTAACCATAAACTTTCCAAATTCTAGAGGCCCGTATACATGGTGTTGGGTATTATTCGTTTAGTACTGATGAAAATGAACGTAAAAAGCAAATGGAAGAATTGACGAAGAGACGTCAGGAGACTCTGCGAGCCCAGGAAGATGCCGAGCAGTTGAGGAAGAGGAGGGATGAGCTGATGGCCGCCAGGGTTGCCGCGGCCCGCGCCCGACAGCGCGCCAGGGCTGGTCTGCCACCAGAAGAACCCAAAGGTATGCATCGGAGTTGTCTTTCTACTACATCTGGTATATAAGAATGTAGTCTTTCTGCTACACTCTTATATACCAGAATATATGCCCAGAACTCTGCCTAAAAATCATATCACAACTGCTAATTTAGTGATGTTGTTATGTCGACTGTGGTAATGATTATATCAAAATTAGTTCTCGGGCACTCGTAGTAGCGCTTCGAAATTTGCCATTCAAAATTTGCTGTCATTTGTATGGAGACAGCCTGTCCAGTGTGTAATAATAGAGGTAAGTGGAATGAGGGATTTTCTGACAGATGATTAAAAAAGAAAAAAGTTAGTTCAAAAAAACTCAACAGATGGCGTTCATCAGACATGGGTCTGCTTTTTTTTATTTGCTGGCAAGGAGTCTATGTTAAGACGGTCAATTTAAAAAAAAAACATTTACAGGACCGAAAAGGCTTATCTACAACTCGCGGTATGGTCGGTATGGTATTGCAACGCAAAACAAGAGGAATAGAATTATTTGACATTTCTTTTCTTCCGTCAACGTCAACTTTTTTTTGGCCTTGCACCTTCTTGCACAACTTTGAAATACAAGTGTAGGTCAGATCAGATGAGATACATGTCTGGTCAGCGCAATCTATCGAGCTAATAAATAAACTTTTTTTTTTAATTTGCTGGCAAAAAATCTCTCATTAGACCCATGGTTAGTTTTGAATATTCAAAAAAATCTTACGAAATTAATTCTGATCGCTATTAAACTAATTAAAATGTGCATAAAGACAGATTACCACAAACGAAGATATTATCTAAAATTCTCAACAAAATAGTTCTGGGCAGATATGGTATCAATTCATTTTCGAGTCCAGGGGCATATGTTGGGTTAAAAGTAGATTGATGACGTTTCCTCTTCTCTTAATCATGGTTTTATTATTACAGAGAATCAGAAGGATTTCACTACATGTTTATTAGAATTCCTAACCCAACAAAAGAATGAAGCAGATGCTAAAGCTAAGGAAAAAGAAAAGAAAGCCAAAGAAGAACAAGAGAAAGAAAGGCAGAAGTTACGTGAGGCCTACATCCGTGAATGGGACTTGGGCAAAGAAGGGGTGGAAGAAAAAGTTAAAAAGTTTAGAGAAATGACACAGGAAGAATATGTTGAGCAACAGCGAAGCAAAAGAATTGATGAGTTTGCACCACCTCAAGCCTCTTCAAGTAGCAAGTCTGATTATACATTTGATGATAATGGTAAAATTATGGCATCAGATTCTAAAACTCCAGTTAAAAGATCATGGACTGAAGTTAGACCAAAAGTAAAAACTCCACCACCACCTGATATTGGTGATTTAAGTGGACTGTATGAACAGAAAGGACTTTACTTTTCAACGTCGAATAAACCTCCTCAATTAAAGTATAAGAACTTTATCAAAACCCAGGAACAGGAACCGGTACCTATAGATAATGAATTAAGTGACGAAGATGATACTAGGACTAAGGAAACTAAACCAGGGAAGAGGAAATTTGATACTAGTCATGCGGAAATTGAACCGCCGCCTACGTATGACTACTATGGTCCCAAGCCGAAGCAATCACGACGACCACAAAAGCCATTCGATTCAGACATCAGGGAGGCCTATGCTCAAGGTGCTAAAAGTCTTGAGAATAAGACTTCTGATAGGCATCTATCCAAACAGTATGATTTCACATTTGATTGATCGTAACTTTTTACTTTTAAGTGGGCGCAAATAAAATTATAAATTACACAAATGCTGTCTTTTATTTTTATTTAAATACTAATATCACAATTATAAATATTACGTTCGTGACCGATAAAAACACCATTTTTTATTTTATACAATGTAGGTAGATGACAAATTCAGATTTAGTTATTTTGATGTGTGTTCAAATAGTGCAATTTATGAATAATATAATAATTTTCAGTTTCAAGTTGAAATTTATTGAATACAACACTTAAAATTACTTAACAGAGAGATCAGTATCTGACTTGTGTCTACTAAATTTCAAATTCCTATAATTACTTCCAAATAAGAGTAGTGTACGTTACAGTGCTTTGAATTCCTAAAGTATATAATTTATGAGTAATGACTTAAATAGGATGAGTGAAGTTCCCAGAAAAACGCTTTTAGCACTATTGCGAGTAGGTTTGGTTGATTTTGGAGTGGTGCTCCCGGAGCTTTCGGTAGTTGTCATGTGTGATGTTTCAGTTGTTGTTTGCTCCATGGGCTTTTCACTATTCATTAATAGGCCAGAGCTTTGCTGTAGAGCTTCAGCAGTCGGTAACTCCATACTAGGTTTTATATCGTGGCTTATTATTGAATTTTCCTCCACAACTGTGGTTTGCGGGATCATTGGTAATGCAGAAGTTTTTGTATCCATCATTTCGTGGTTAGCATTTACTATTTCTGCAATTCTTGATGTAGTCATTTCAGGTATTTCTTTTTCTATTTCATTGTCACCTTTTGTCGCGACTTTAATTTCATCAGTTTCATCGTTCATTTCTTCGTGTTTCGAAGTTGTAGCACTATGTTCATTTGAACTTTTCTGAGGCTGATCAGACTGCATTGCATCGTTTGAAAAGTTACTTACTTGAATATGTTCGGTTATTTCATTTTCGACAGCAATTTCTATATTATCCATATCGGATTTAGTATTGTTTATTGGTTCATCGTCCTCGTCGTTTTGAATAAGGTGTGCTATTTTGTCATTTGACTTAAGAAAATTGTTCGAGAAGATAGCGTTTCTTTTCTTTATTCTAGTGTTTTGTGTTTTTGAGACTGCTTTTGCTAGCACAGCGAACGCGTCTATTTCTCGTTGAGTGTTTGGGCCGTTGCACAGTTCACCGCGGCAAGGGCACGTCATTCTGTAAGTTTTAGTAGAGTTGCAGTAGAGCGTGTAGCATTCATCTTGATAAAACTTTACGCAGTAGCGTGATTCGACGAACGCTGTGAACAATCAAAGTTTATAATACATATGTCGCACACATCGCAAACATGTGTCAGTATGATAGATAAAGCCGTAATATACTTAGTTATAGCCCTAGGGATATAATTATATTTCTTTTATCCACAACGGTGTAGCACTGCCTTCACACCTGATGATAAGTGGTGATAAGGCTGAAGGTGGAAGCGCACTAGTCCCGGAATCCTCAATCACTGAGGAACTGGCTATTTACTGGCTATTTCTAACTGCCGGAACACAATAATGCTAAAAACGTCATTGTTATGGCGTCAGACTTAGATAAGATGGTGGTAGCTAGCCCGGCGGACTAATGACAAGTCCCTACCACCAACCAAACTGAATACAATATGTAACCCCACTGGGAATCGAACCCGGGACCTCTGGGTCTGAAAACGGTGGTGTGAACCACAAGACCACAGAGGCGGTTAAACCGTAACATAGTTATACGTAAGCGATTTATTAATATTATAAGCTACTAGCTTCCGCCCGCGACTTCGTCCTCGTGGACATTCGAGAAAATCCATTTTAGCCATTTTTACGTGATTAGGCGGGTCCTCACTCACCAAGCGCGTTGCCTCGCGCGAGGCAGAACGTTTGCGACGTGCGGCGGGCCTCGCACGAGGCTGCTCGCTTGGTGAGGACCCGCCTAATTACGTAAAAACAGCTGATCGGATTTTGATGAAATTAAACCAAAGAATACTTTTTATCCTGGTTATTGATCCCCTAAGGATTTCCTCGAATATCCACGCGGACAAAGTCGCGGGCGGAAGCTAGTACCTAAATAATAAGTGTCTGCTTCACAATCAAAAAGTTAGTTCTGAGTAGCTTATGTACCAAGAACTTGTTAGGTACCCTATTTACACCCTGGGTTTGATTTTCGGAAAATTACGAAATGGATTGCCTTTTTGTTTTTAGAAGTACGCCTACAAAGTTTCAAGATGAAATGCCAATTTACCCCCTGATTTTTCATTCAAAATTTCACCCCTCTTTTAACCGTTTAGGGGTTGAATCATGTTCAGCGTGTTATACATCAAAATAAATTAAACAGTCTGCTGAGACGGTGCTTACGGGGAGAGGAGGCGACCACAGCGTAGTGCGTGTAGCTCTGGGTTCTCAGGCGGTTACGTGGTTCCCGGCGTTGTCGCAAGGAGGCGCACGCTGGCTCCTGTGGACCTGCTCCATCAGCGGGCCGCAACAGTACCACTGTGAACAGTCTGCTGAGACGGTGCTTACGGGGAGAGGAGGCGACCACAGCGCAGTGCGTGTAGCTGGGTTCGCAGGCGGTCACGTTGGTCCCCGACGATGTCGCAAGGTGGCACTCGCTGGCTCTGTGGACCTGCTCCATCAGCGGGCCGCAACAGTAGCACTGTGAACAGTCTGCTGAGACGGTGCTTACGGGGAGAGGAGGCGACCACAGCGCAGTGCGTGTAGCTGGGTTCGCAGGCGGTCACTCGGTTCCCGATGTTGTCGCAAGGTGGCGCGCGCTGGCTCTGTGGACCTGCTCCATCAGCGGGCCGCACCAGTAGCACTGTAAACTGCCTGCTGAGATGGTGCTTACTTACGAGGAGAGGAGGCGACCACAGCGCAGTGCGTGTAGCCGTGTTCGTAGGCGGTTACGTGGTTCCCGGCGTTGTCGCAAGGGGGGGCGCGCTGGCTCCTGTGCACCTGCTCCGCCAGCGGGCCGCACCAGTAGCACAGTAATCTGTCTGCTGAGACGGTGCTTACTTACGGAGAGAGGAGGCGACCACAGCGCAGTGCGTGTAGCCGTGTTCGCAGGCGGTTACGTGGTTCCCGGCGTTGTCGCAAGGGGGGGCGCGCTGGCTCCTGTGCACCTGCTCCGCCAGCGGGCCGCACCAGTAGCACAGTAAACTGTCTGCTGAGACGGTGCTTACTTACGGGGAGAGGAGGCGACCACAGCGCAGTGCGTGTAGCCGTGTTCGTAGGCGGTTACGTGGTTACCGGCGTTGTCGCAAGGGGGCGCGCGCTGGCTCCTTTGCACCTGCTCCATCAGCGGGCCGCACCAGTAGCACTGTAAACTGTCTGCTGAGACGGTGCTTACGGGGAGAGGAGGCGACCACAGCGCAGTGCGTGTAGCTGGGTTCGCAGGCGGTCACGTGGTCTCCCGTTATCGCAAGGTGGTGCACGCTGGCTGCTGTGCACATGTACCGCCAGCGGGCCGCACCTGTAGCACAGTAAACTGTCTGCTGAGACGGAGCTTACTTACGGGGAGAGGAGGCGACCACAGCGCAGTGCGTGTAGCCGTGTTCGCAGGCGGTTACGTGGTTCCCGGCGTTGTCGCAAGGGGGCGCGCGCTGGCTCCTGTGCACCTGCTCCGCCAGCGGGCCGCACCAATAGCACTGTAAACTTTCTGCTCTCGCTGTAACAAACGTTAAAGTAACGAATAAATTCATTTAATAAGGTTAATTAGGACCTACCTATCCAACGATAACTTGTTAAAGCACACCATACCAAACGACCCGCGATCCATGATCCACGATCCTTGTTCGCGGATAGAGGGATTGCCGATCCAAAATGGATCGATCTGGACAAAAAACCGACAACAAAAGGATTGCACGCGGCGAGGAGCGCGTGCCCCAACTTCGAACCTTGGATCGTGCGAAGCACGTCGACACCAACTAGGGTTGCCAACGTTTTTACAAAAAAAAAAAGTATTGTTGAGGTCTTGTAAGGAAAATAAATAGTTTTTTTTACAAAAAAGGAGAAGTATTATCATACTACCATATTTTAATGTGTTTAAGACATATTTCAGTGTTTAGTGTAATTTTATTAAAAAAAGTAGGTATATTGTATAAGAACTTTATTTTTGTTTAACAGTATAAAGTTGGTATAATATATTAAAAAAAACAGTATAATCCTGTTTTCTACTTTTTACCTAAACGTAAACTTGATTGATAATTATTAAAAGTAATTAATTTATCGTTTTTTTCTTTGGAATAATGTAAAATTATGATTTTCTTTGATCGATTTGGCGCAGGGGCACGGATATCTGCCTTTTGCGCCAGAGGTCTCAGGGTCGATTCCCGAACAAGACAAATATTTGTGTGCATGAACATGTCTATTTGTCTTGGTCTGGATTGTTTCTGTGTATAATAAGTATGTTACTTAATACCCTATAATAGTAAGCGAAGCGAAGAGTTATTAATCTATGCTTATTACAAACAAAAAAGTATAAATTTTTCCGTTAAGTATCTAGTTTCCCTCACAGTTTCTCGATGAGAACTACTTACAGGTAAGTAATTGAATTGGTAAATGATAATAATAATAAATATCTTATTATTATTATTATCATTTACCAAAATAGGATTATCTTCTAATAATATTGTGTTCTATTTATTATTAAAAAATACGATCTTGTCGCGTTGATTGCTACAATATCTGAGGGCGAAAACTGATGTTAGTCTCCTCCGTCATTGCTGTCAGCTAAGTCGACGGGTGGCAAGCGGGTGGCATTAGTATTTATTCGTCCTTGGGTACACGCGACAGGTAAGGGTTAGATAGAACTAGGGTTGTCAACTATTTCTAGAAGCAGTGGAGTAGAGTGCGCGCCAGATATCGCCCGCGGTCGAAATCGAATACTAATCTTACCCTTAGAACAAAAAAATCTACTGTAACTAGCGCCAAATACTCCCGTCGCGCGCAGAGTTATCTGACATGAACTCTAGATCTGATTTCAGAGAGGGTAAATAAAGAGTACCTACAGATTAAAAAAAGAGTAAGTATAATTGGAAGTCCTCTATTATTTATAGAGGTCAGTGGCTGGCATGCACTGGCATGTGCTAAAAATGAAAGTAGAGTATTTTACCGTACTCTATTAGTGTTATAGATTATAAAGTACACCCACATGAAATAGACTACAATACTCTATTTTAGAGAACGGTTGGCAACCCTAGTTAGAACTACATGTTGTTGTGATAATAGCACGCTATTCTAGTCCATAGTAATGACATAGGTATAACAAACTTATATTACGATTATGTCGCAGGGAAGTGCTTAAAATTGCCATTGCCATAATGACTGATAGAATAAGGTCGCCTGGCACTTGACTGCGATAAAGTAATCAGTAAGAAATTATGAGAGCCTAGGCAAGTTGTAAACAGAACGTGGTAAACGATTGTTTATTACTCATTTATTAATTAACTAGCTGACCCAGCGCGACTTCGTTCCCGTGGCCCTACCCCCTACTCCACCCTACCCTACCCGTACTCTACCCCTACCCTACACCTACGCTACCCCTACCCCTACCCTACCCCTACCCTACCCAACCCTACCCCTACCCTACCCTACCCTACCCCCACCCCTACCCATACCCTACCCTACCCTACCCCTACCCTACCCCTACCCTACCCCTACCCTACCCCTACCCTACCCCTACCCTACCCCTACCCCTACCCTACCCCTACCCTACCCCTACCCTACCCCTACCCTACCCCTACCCTACCCCTACCCTACCCCTACCCTACCCCTACCCTACCCCTACCCTACCCCTACCCTACCCCTACCCTACCCCTACCCTACCCCTACCCTACCCCTACCCTACCCCTACCCTACCCCTACCCTACCCCTACCCTACCCCTACCCTACCCCTACCCCTACCCCTACCCCTACCCCTACCCTACCCCTACCCTACCCCTACCCTACCCCTACCCTACCCCTACCCTACCCCTACCCTACCCCTACCCTACCCCTACCCTACCCCTACCCTACCCCTACCCTACCCCTACCCTACCCCTACCCTACCCCTACCCTACCCCTACCCTACCCCTACCCTACCCCTACCCTACCCCTACCCTACCCCTACCCTACCCCTACCCTACCCCTACCCTACCCCTACCCTACCCATTACCCTACCCCTACCCTACCCCTACCCCTACCCTACCCCTACCCTACCCCTACCCTACCCCTACCCTACCCCTACCCTACCCCTACCCTACCCCTACCCTACCCCTACCCTACCCCTACCCTACCCCTACCCTACCCCTACCCTACCCCTACCCCTACCCTACTCCTACCCTACCCCTATATCCTTCCTTGGACTTCCACGAACATTTCAAGACCAAAATTAGCCAAATCGGTCCAGCCGTTCACGCGTGATGTCGTGACCAAGGGAAATAGGGATTCATTTTGATATATATAGATTATCCTAGCTTTTCACTTACTTTCTACCAACGTAGCCTAGCTAGCGGGCGAAATTACCTAAAGTTATTCAATTAAATACTTCGATTATAGGTGTTATTATTGTTGATCGAAGATAAAATATAGGTATATTTAATACGTTATTCAGAAGAACTCTGTCGCCTTGATTGCCAATTCATAATTTTAGAAATTGGTCGTATTTAGTAGAAATAAGATAAAATCGATTGGCAGCGCTAGTTGGCTCTAGTCAGCCATTTTTGTCAAAAGATTTCCAATACCTTGCCATAAATTTCAAATAAACTTTCATTTCAACTTAAGCAATGAAACTTTATTTAGGTACCTACCTAATTCGTCATCAAGATCGACGTTTTTAGTCTGATAACTGGGAGTTTCGTTGCTTATAATTTTTTAAACCAACTTTTTAGTTCGGGGAGTTAATGTTCATTTTCGACAAGCCGATAAAATTCGGTCGTAGGCTGGCAATCTGGCATGGCAGCCTAAGCCAGCGAGCGGGCAGGCGCGTTTTATTTGCTAGCTCGCCCAACACACGGCGCGGGTGGTTGAACAGTTGATTGCTCTCTGCTGGTAATTGTCGTTTGTTGATTGCAAATATTGCGGTCGAATGCAATATTCTCTAGGCTACTAAATGTCATCGTTAACCTATTTGCTACAAGTTTGAAATTGCAATGAAACATCCCTGCATCCATCACATACTCAACACGTACGTACTCAGAGGAGGTACGTTTAAATAAGTTTAAAAGCAGGCTTTTCAGCTTACATGGATATCGCCCATATAAAAACTAAGTTTTTCAACAATATTCTATTCTATCTATGAAATAAATCTTATGAAACATATTGATATGATACCAATATTCACGTTATACGATCATCATAAAAAATATAATAAATTAAGTATTTAATAAAGATTATCTAGCTTATAAAAGTCAGCGAAATGTTCTCATATCCATATTATAATATCACAGTCTATATATTTCCCTTCCCTAATAATATTATAAATGTGTGTGTTTGTTTGTCCGTCTTTCACGTCTAAAGGGAGCAACGGATCGACCTCCGGGGTGGAATGAGGATAGTTTTAGGGCTGGAGAGTGACATAAGCTACTTTTCATATCGGAAAAATATTACACTCCCGCGGGGTGTATCCGCTTCCAAAGAGTAGGTATGTAATTACTGACGTTAGTCGCTTCGGATTACTTTTAATGTGGCATTTGTGGCAGGCTGTGTTTAAATTATAGGCTTCGATCAACAATGTGTCATTGTTGATCGCAGATTATAGGTGAATCTTTATTTGATGTAGGCACAGATCACCTGTGGCACAGTATATATATATATGTCACCGGAAAATAATAAAAACTGTAAATTTATAAATTTCCTAAAAAAAATAACAACGAAATTTAAGGCAATCGCTTCGCTGCGCTTCCCGATCGCCTTAAATTTCTAACCTATCACGTGTTCTACAGGACTTCCGTAAATTTATAAATTTCAATATGAAATTTATAAACTTGCGGCGACATAACCGCTTCCAAAGAGTAGTATGTAATTACTGACGTTACAGTGCCACAAACTTTGCTGTGCCGGTGGCCAAAATGTGTAACTAACGTGTTTTTTTTAATGTCATTTTGCTGTCAATTGAGGTCCAACCATAGCGCTGCTGGCGGCTGAAATTCTTAGAACTCAGGGCCGGTAAAATTGCTACAAAAAAAAGAAAAACGCACGTAGCGCCACTGTCACCGGAACAGAAAAGGTTGTGGCACTGTAGTCGCTTCGGATAACTTTTAATGTGACATTTTTGGCAGGCTGTGTTTAAATTATAGGCTTCGATCAACATAATGTTAGCATATATTTACTGTGATAATGTGTTATTGTTCATCGCAGATTATAGGTGAATCTTTATTTGATGTAGGCACAGATCACCTGTGGCACAGTATATATACATATATATTATGTTATAGCCTGTGATATAGGTGATACAAAGTCAAGAAAGTTTTAGGATGTCTTGTACGAAGTTTACAGGGTCCACTATTATTTTTCTCTATGGTCCACTCGTTACATCATAAAAGTTTAATAACATTTCCAATTCCGTTCAATACTGAGGAAGGTGCTTCACATACCTACACATACCTACCTTACATACCTACACATAATAATATATTATTTCAATTTACATTTGACGACCTCCGTGGCCGAGTGGTGTACGTACCGATTTTCATAGTGCCGCTATCTCTAGAGGTCCCGGGTTCGATCCCCGGTCGGGTAAATATTGAAATCGAACTTTTCATATTTCCTCGGGTCTGGATGTATGTGGTAATAATACCCGTCGTTGTTTCCGATTTCCATAATACTAGTGTATATAAGCTACTATACTTTGGTATTGGAACAATGTAGGTATGTGATGCTGTCCAATATTATGTGTTGCAAAGATGGGCGATTGTTACTGATTCCAAAAATCGAACGGTTTGATACTACTAATGTTAACAATCGAATACCAAAACAATCGATCGCTAGTTCGCATGAAACCGCTAGTTCATTCATTCATTTTGCCATACAAAATTGGTCTTTGTTTCTTGTATAATAAAGTCTACTTTTAATTGATATTCGAAGTAACTATCGAATGGTCTGGTTCTGTCTAGCCAACGTTTCGACGCTTCTCCTAACGACTCCGTAGCTTAGTGGTTTATAAACTAGTAGTAATGAAATTCGAATCGAAAGGAATGAGACGACGCTATACATTCTTATTTGCTTCTCGCTTTTTTCAAATTCGAATGATTTGTAAGGTTATTCGAATAATTCGAATGACTTCAACAATCGAATAATTCGAATAATATCATTCACAATCGCCCATCTTTAATGTGTTGGTGTCCAATATTTATTTAACAGGTAAGTACCTACGCCTTTTTCGTAGGATATGTTTTCAAACAGGATTATAAGCTTCTGTGAATGTTCCAGTGGGCCTACTCTGAAACGCAAAACCCGAAACTTCGGTATACCCGTCCCACTCACTCTCTACTCGGTACATAATCGAGTGAAAGGGGCGGGGCTAACCGAAGTTTCGGATTAGCGTTTCAGAGTACGGTCCCTGGTTCGGGATTTTTTACCCGACTGTCACAGAAGGTGGGTTATTTATCAACTCTTTAAATGACTATCGATGTGTTATATCTACCAATTTTAGTATATTAATAATAGTATATTACACAGACCTTTACATGTCAGCACGCTATCTAACATACACAAATGATAGCGTAGAAACCAATTACAAATAATATGTATGTGAACACCAGGTGGTGCGAAGGACGATGTTTTTCTTGTGAATTTTTTAACACTTTTGATGTCACCCATATTTAATGAAGTGAGGTCTTCTGAGGCACCTCGCAAATACGCTAAATCAATATGTTGATATATATCCAACACATTGACATAGATATGACCTGTACACTTTGGGTATTAAAGTTTAAGTAAGGTTTTACAAATATCAAATTTATGATAATTGAGACAATTCGATAAGTTTTTATAAAATGTTTTTAATTTTACTTAGGTATGTTAACAAAAGTTAATCGCTAACGTCAATTTAAATTTTACCGAGCATTCGTGACGTTTCATTTCTGAATCTTGCTTTAATGTTAGAATGTTAGGACATGATACAAATAGAAACATGTAAAGGGCAGAGTAGTAGGTATACTGAAATTTTACTAAAACGTTTCATCCATCTGATTACCATCCATACTTGGTTGCCATTCCAAACTTACGCACAGGAGCTCTATTTTTGAATCACTCGGGTCGAGACGAGCGCTCGATTTCTACTGATTTTCGTTCGGAATCTGAAATTGCGTATTTTTTAATCGCTCGACCGCAACGAGTGCCCCTACCCACTCGTTGCAGACAGGCGAGCGATAGAATAACTGTCAAAATCAATGCGTGTGTCAGATCTCACGTTACTTGTTCTTGTCAAGTTTGTGAAAACAAGCAAATCTTTTCGTTTTGTTAGTAAAAAACAATTTATTGTTTTGACGACATAGTCACAAAACTAAAAGCACAAAATATACTTTAAGAAGGAACAACTTAAAAATGCGGTGCAAGTGCAACACAAATTCACAATTCACAAACACAACAGTTATTTCTTATGTTGTGACATTGATTGACAGTCAAAAAAGTTTTTTAAACATAAATATTACGTTCCGTTTTCGTTGCGGAAGTGACCGGTTTTTCTAAATTCTGCGTGAAACGGATAAAACCCGACATATCGTATTATGTTGGCAGCACTAGAAACGAACGATTCAAAAATACGGATAATCGGCGTCATGCGACTTGGAAGACGAGTGCGACTTATGTCGCATGCGTCAACTCGGTGTCATACGAGTGATTCAAAAATAGAGCTCCAGAGCGCTTTAAGTCGTACCATACGAACAGCCAAGGAGTGGAATGCCTTGCCGCCGGCGTTGTTTTCCCGAGCACATACCTACCTACAACCCAAACCTCTTGACGACCTCCGTGGCCGAGTGGTGTACGTGTCGCAATAAGATAGAAAAAGCCGTGATATAGTTATATCCCTAGGGATATAATTATATACCGGAAGATAGTTATACGAAAGCAACAAGAGTTCTGTGGTGTGGAAAAAAATATAACTACAAAATTTAATGTAATTTCTAACCTACGTGTTCTACAGGACTACACTCATACAATTATTTCATTAAACAAATCTAGTAATATAACTATATCTCTAATATTATAATTATATTCCTAGTAAGATAGTTATAAAAAGCGATTCATTACTATCTTACGGTACATAATTATATTCCTAGGGATATAACTATATCACGGCTATAGCTATCTTACTGCGACATACGCACCGGTTTTCAAGGTGCCGCTATCTCTATAGGTCCCGGGTTCGATCCCCGATCGGGTAAATGTTAAAAACGAACAATTTCAATATTTCCTCGGGTCTGGGTGAATGTGGTAATTAACACCCGTCGTTGTTTCCAATTTCCATAATGCTAGTGCTTAAGCTATACCTTGGTATTGGAACAATGTATGTGATGATGTTCAATATTTATTTATACATTTAAAAAAAACCTCTTTAAGGTCTTCTAAAGGCTTCTAGGTGAACCCGCTCCATCTTCGCCCTTGGGCCAGATTGCGGTCAAGAGTAAGCCCATTTAATTTAAAAAGCTTAACAAACTTATTTCAAATGACAATAAATCGTGATTTCTTGAGCAAAACCAGTAACACAGAAGTCTGTGATTGTTCTGGTTTTTAATAAATATTGGCTTATACTAAAATAACTCAAATATGTCAAAAAATACATCGTCTTTTTAATTTAATTTAATTTAGGTACTTAATTAGGAAATCTGAAAGGAGGATTTTTGCAAGGTTTTACTTTCAAATTTTAAATTAAAGAACAACAATATAAACTATTGGTGTACAGTGGTTTCATAATAAATCATTTAAAAGTTGTAAATATTGTGTTCTGTGAATATAGAGCACGATCATAAAAATGTAGAGCACGCGTTTATTTCCCCATAAACCCTATGACCCGATAATGTTATCAAACAAATTTTATCTAATAAGTATTATGAATAACAATCGTTGCCATGTGTGTAAGTGTGTTTGATTCTATCGATTACACCAAACCACGACTATTCACATTTGTTTTAAAAATTCATATCCATGAGAAACAATTTGATTCATGTTATTGATTCCTTTGAGTCAAATTTTGTTAATTTATTTGTATTCGAGTTTAATAGATCGGAAGTGAGTCTACAATGATATTTTGACTATTGTATTGTAAAAACAAAATGTTAAAACTTAACTCGAAACCCTTTGAGTGGGTATTATGCAGTGTTCCAAGTTTTCCAAAATAGGTAAGTACTACAGTTTTATTTTTAATGTATACCGACTGGTGTTAGAGAGGGTGATCACGTCTCAAGCTTTAAATGTATAACTATATTTCTATTACTAACCAAAGTGAATGCTTTGTGCTGTGATTAAATAACTGACAATACTCAGAGAAAGAAAGAAAGAAAGAAAGAAAAAGCATTTATTAACACACAGTACTTACAAAAACATATGACAACAAAAAAAATAGAAATATATAAAGCACAGATGATACTTAATTAATAAACTTATAAACTTTTCGGTAATCAAAGCCGTGAATGTATGTTATAATGCTTGGTTCCAATCGTGATATTATACAGTTATAAGTACTAATAATAATCCTTATATTATTATGTAAAAAAATAAAAAACACGACTGCCAAAATCAACCTAAAAAGTAAAAAAACAAGCTATCATTGCAGTCTGGGTACCATGCTGTCGAATACTTTAAGTTAATGATTTCCCGACTGCAATGAGAGCTTGTTTTTAATTTTAACTTTCTAGTTTTATTTTGGTAGTCATGTTTTTTATTTGTAAATTATAAATTTTTAAGTATACATATTATTTATTGGTTTTTAAAATGTACTCGTCGATGTCGATGCCTTTCATTGAATACCCATCCTTACTATAATAATATTATAAATGCGAAACTAACTCTGTCTGTCTGTGTGTTACGCTATCACGCCTAAGCTACTGAATCGATTTAAATGAAATTTAGTAGGTACAGAGATAGTCTAGCTAGAGCATGAGAAAGGACATAGGCTACTTTTTAATGCGATAAAAGGGCTGTAAGGGGTTGAAATAGGGGATGAAAGTCTGTATGGAAATTACATCATATTTCGACCCATGTTTCTAGCAGAAAGTTGTTCATCTGCCAATTCTGAATCGAACTTAAAAATTTGTGCAATGTTTAAAAATTGATCCTGTATGCATTAAAATCCGTTAGGCATTTAAGGCGATGATTCCCGACCGAAATAGGCACGCTGACGTTTGCTCGGCCGCGCGCGATACACTTCACGCGGACGCAGCGGCAGCCGGCAGTGAACTTTGAACTCGCGAGCGCCCCGCGAATCAAAAATCACTTAAAATTCAATTAAGAAAAATGGAAAATGAAGTATTTAGAAAAAATCGACCCGTCTCACAACCAGCTCCGATGGGACGGGTCGATTTTTTCTAAATACTTCATTTTCCATTTTTCTATAATAAAAATTGAATTTATTGTGAATGCAAAAAACTAAAAATTAAAATAAGAATTGAATAGTAAAAATTTTACAATTATGACGGCCGGAATCCCTCGTCTAATCAAAGACAAGGCAAGTAATACGATATTTGGATTACGATTAGACGGATGTTTGGGATTTAAAAATAAAAATGTAAATGTAAATGTAAAATATCATCAAGCGAAAAAAACGCCCGGAAGCACTAGATAAATAACTTTAAAATAACATATTTTTTTTCCAAGTTTAAAGTACTTGTGATTTGCGAGTAATCCATAATTTAAAATACACTCCTTTTTTTGAGCAGACATGTAAAAATCAGTCACCGAAAAAAAGTTTCAATAACCTTGTTTTCATCATCAATTCGCAAAAACAATATTTCTCAAATCGCTGTCGCCGATTCTTGGTAAGAAAATAAATCATATCATGCATCAAGAAACTGCGCGCACATTTATCACGAAAGTTGCGAGCGAGGCGCGAAAGTTGCGAGATAATCCCGAGTACTCACCACTTAGCAAGATGAGGGCCGCCGCCGCCTGCAAGCCTACTGTGAACGCCTTCATTGTTACCGCCATCTAAATCACACAACTTTCTTTACCGAACTTATTTTGTTTTACAAACTATTTTAAAACTCCACCATACAAATACCTATCTTAGAAACTAGTCGTTATTTCAAGAATAAAAATTTCCTTTTTAATCAAAATTCTTATTCATTGAATAGTATTTCTATATTATTGTACTTTTGTTGTTAGAAGTAGTAAATCTATTTATAAAGAGGAATATTAATAAAGGATGCAAGCGCGTACGCCAATGTCGCCGCGCCGACTAGCCGTAGCCACAAAGTAAGTACGCGGAGCGCCCGTAGCGCCGTAGCCGTAGCGGACGTAGCGAGTGACGTGTAGCTACGAGAGGTGGTCACGCGTACGTGGTAACTAGGTTAAAAATATTCTTCGCAACCATTGTGTAGTACTCGGTTGTTATGTAAATACTTAGACGACATTCCTATTAACAAACAACTAGCTGCGCCGCGCGGTTTTACCCGAGTAGTTACGGTAAAATGATTGACTTGTGAAAAAACTAAATATTCGGCACTTCTTCGACCCAATATCTTATGAAAACAGTACCATTCTATACATATATACCATTCATGGTGACACAGGCCGCCGGACAAAAATCGAGCTCCCTTAAATAATAAAAAGGGAAACAGTTCTGATTGTAAGATTCTCATTTATAACTCAAGTATTTATAGTACAATAACTTTCAGTTACCAAAATAGATCGAAGTATTTCATGTATATGGCAGATTGAATAGAAAATCCAACGTGTTTTAAATAAAACCATATGTATATAATTTGAATTTTAGTCTTCAGAATGTGTTTGGTCTTAGGTAGGTAATAAACCAAGCATTCACCCCTTATTATGATACCACTACCCACCACCCACTTTATAGAAATACAAGCGAGTCGCCCCGGCGGCGGCGGCGGCGTCAAATGGTTGCAATGTAGAGTAGACGTAATTAGTAATAGGTATGTGACATAAAACTTCTCCTTTATTCCATTCAGTCTATTGATGAAAACTGCATTAAAATCCGTTGTGTAGTTGGAAAGGTCTTAGCACACAGAGACGGCGAGAAACGACTTTGTTTTATGCAATGTAAAAAATTAGCAAACAATCTTTTTGTTTTTTTTTTTCATTTTGGCATTCAAAATGCAATTTTATTATTGAAAAGTAAGTATTACATGAAATCAACCCGTCTCACAACAGTCATTAACGACTCCGTAGCGCAGTGGTTAGAGCATTCGCCCGGACAATGAAAAGTCATGGGTTCGAGTCCCACCGGAGCAAGTTGTGAGACGGGTCGTAATAGCTTTTTCACTTCTCATGCTCTTAAAGTTCGTGTTTATGTTGGGTATAGGCTGCATAAAATCGCTTTTTATGCTCTAGTGCATAAAGTAAAATCTTCGTCTATGTCACAGACAGACTCTTTAAGACAAAGGTCGTCAGGTAAACAGTCACACACGCAATTAAACTTCGTTAAATAAACTTGTTGTTTCATTCTGTTTCTTAAATTTTGTACATAATCCATGTTAAATTACTAAATTAATAAAACTAGGCAAAATTAATGAGTTTTGTAAGAAATAAGTATTTTAAGAGCATTATGGACTACGATCTATGCTAAGTAGGTAACTGTGCTGCCACTTCCACGTATAAAAAAAAGAAAAAGAAAGTTTTCCTGCCAATATGGTGAAGTCTTTATTTTTTGCAATATTGTAATTTATTTTCCTCACACTCGAAGTGAAAAGCAGAGTGTATAACTCGTACATAAAACCCATTTTACCCTCGAATTGACTATCCATCCTCGCCTACGGCTCGGGTGGATATATACGTCTCGGGTAAAATGGTATGTTTTATGCACTTGTTGTACAATCTACTATTGTAATAGCTACTTCCTTTTCAATATTTTCAATATTTTTGTATTTTCAGTCATTTTTCAAAACGATATCAAATGTAGTGTATGTGCATCGTCTTATTGACAGCTTCTCAATTGAAGCACCACTCCCCATATATCAGTGGGGTAGCAAAACCCATAGTAAACCTCCCCTTATTGCGTCACATTCATGTTGACCTTCTTCGTATAATCTTATGTAAAACAGACTTTATACGAAGGCCAGTCTTGACCTCTTTTCGTAAAAGATTTTCATGTTGATCTTGTATAAATTATTACCTAAATGAACTAGATATTGCCTAAATAAGTCTTTAAACACCGCTCGTTATTTTGGATAAGCAACACGAAATATTGTAGCCACGTAAGTTTAAGCTTGTAAACAAAAAATATAATTGAAATACATAGTTTATATTCAAAAGAATTGAATTCGTGAAAACATGAATTTATAAACATACTTAATAAGTATTTTGTTTTCTGCGTTTGAAGTCGATTTACATATAAAGGTATCATATAGAAATTGAAATTTTAACCCACAGAACATGGAAAGTAATAGAAGTCGCATGTGGGCGTGGCAGCGGAATCAAGCTTTTGCGTAAACACGCCGATTTGATTTGACGTCTCTCAGTCAGTCGCGGACTTTCAAGCAGAAACTTTATAAAAAAAGGCTGGTTGTGAGGAGGTCAGCTTTGAATGGACGATGCGTCGATCATCGACAGAAAGCACATTTACAAGACCTGTAGACCTTCCTATGAGACGGGGATCTACTTGGAGTGGACGAAAAGCTACTTGGTTCTAAATTAAAAAATATTTCGAAATGTCATTAAATATATAAAGTGCTCGTCAGATAAGTCTGCGCGCGGTAAAAATCGAATACTAATCTTTTCTATAACATTAGAACAAAAAACTGCACTGTAACTAGCGCCAAAAACGCGCCAGCCACGTGCAGAGTCACGTCGTTTATATATATTTATTTAACGACTCCGTAGCTCAGTGGTTAGAGCAGTCGCCCGGAAAGCGAAAGGTCGTGGGTTCGAGTCCCATCGGAGCTAGTTGTGAGACGGGTCGATTTTTTCTAAATACTTCATTTTCCATTTTTCAGTAATAAAAATTGCATTGTGAATGCAAAAAACTAAAAATTAAAATAATTTACCTTGCTTGAAAATTCTTGAAAAGATTCAGACCCATCTTGCAGTTTTAGCGCAATTCGAACTTCTTGGTAAATGGATCAAATAGCGAATTTTTACAAGCAAATGTTTTTTTTTTTGGTCTTGATAGATGATGTGTCTTATCGTTTTCCGAGCGAAGGTACTGACTGACGTTGAATTGAGTAAGTATAATAAGAAACTAATGAAACAATGCAGTTGCTGTTGTTATTTAGTTGTCAAAATACACGGCTAAATTTTAATTAGCATAAATATTTTAGGGGATGTTAGTGCCCATCAATATGAACAACTTTCACTATGGGACCAACCATGGAATCGCGAAAAAAAAAACAGCTGTTCCATACATTTCAGTCGACTCGATGTTGTACTTTTGTATGGAACAGCTGATTTTTTTTCGCGATTCCATGGTTGGCCCCATAGTGAAAGTTGTTCATATTGATGGGCACTAACATCCCCTAAAATATTTATGCTAATTAAAATTTAGCCGTGTATAATTAGTAACAGCAATTAAATATGCACGTAAGTATTAAATTTTATCGACATTATGGATGATGTGATATGACCCCGTCCCTAGGTTTGTACAATCATACCCACGAAAAATATATTTACCCGTATACAAATTATCTTAAAAAGTTAATTTACGTGAATATTAAAATAAATATTACAATAGACATTGATTTCAAATGGAATCATAATATATAAAATATTTAAAGTAATGAAATACTTAGAATGAATGAATAGCAGCGATGCTAACATATTGATTTTAATGTATTATTCTTAAAAAAAAATCAAAATCAAATTGCATTTAAGTATGTGATGTATCATCCCATTTGCAAATTTTAAGATTTAAAATAATTTTTGAGTTCTAGTCATTTAAAAATGTCCCAATCAAAATGTGCAATTTTGTTTCTGGTAGCCCCGAGATAAAAAGAGACGGATTGACTTGATTGTGTAAAGTAAATCAATGCTTAACTACTTGAAATAGAGTCGATATTATATTTTTTTCCGTAGACCAATGATAGGGCCGGGTCTTATGTAGTGACAATAACGACTCGAGTTTATTTGTGTGCGAGAGGCTACACCGGTTCTAGTACTAAAGTCGTAACATGCTCCTTCTATCTATAAGAGGAAAAAATCTTTCCGTGTAGAAAAAAATCTTTCCGTGTTCTGTGTTTTAACCCTATTTGAAAATAAGGTTTTAAATTAAGATACTAAATAAGTATATTTTTTATTTTATTCTAATTGATAGATGACGTTCTTGCAATAAGTACCTACTTATGAATTTGGCATCGATCTATAAATTAAATAAGATAACACTAACAAAACTAAATGTAATATAATAGCTAAAAATATATTGGAATAATACTTATCTACTGTTAAGTAACTAGCCTAACTAATCCTGCCTGCGACATCTTTCAATGTTTTATTTCAAAATCATGTGGTCACAGAACACGGAATAGTAGATTGTATTACATGGGAGCAAAATAACATATTTACGGCGAGGGCGCTATTTTGAATCCAGAGCGCAGTGAAGGATTCTAAAGTAGAATCCTAGGCTTCCTAGGCTTACCGCATATAAACCGTTTGTGGAAAAAAAGGCTTATTCGCGTCACGGTCGCTTCTCTCCACTGAATAGAGTTGTACTTACTTACAACAGCTTGCACAGCAGCCTTACGCGGTTTGGAAATGCGGTGCGGGTAAATAAGGCTCCTAAGTTCAGTCAACCATCCTCTTACCCTGACGTTGATATTTTTTCAGACTCATTAGTAAAATTTAAGAAAAACGTTATATTGTGTCTTGACATAGCTTAAATTATTATTATTTTATTTTACTTCTCTTTCACTCTTTTTAATTTTTATTTTTTTTCACTTAAGTGTAGGTAGGTACTTAATTGTTTTCAAATAATTTAATGGTAAACTTATTTGCTTTTATTATTATTATTGTAACTTTTTATATATAATCCATAAATCTGACATCGTAATTTAGACATTGATATTTTGCTGTTTTTATATTATTATTACATAATTGACATTGATATTTTTTTTGACATTGACTATTTGATATATATTTGTTTAATGCTTCTGACTTTTTTTTTGTTTTTCTAATTTTCAATAATAAAATTTATGTAAGTACTATAAAATCATAATCTCACATTAAGAACACTTTTATTATAGGTATTAAATTAATAGCGGCTACTCTCATTATGCATTTGTGTAGTACCTACCTGTAACTGAGATAGCATTTAGCTCTGTAACTTTGCATTTTAGTTATAATTGTATTTATTGATGTATATCTTGTTGGTGCTGAATAAATAAATATAAATATAAATTATATTATAATATTATAATAATATTATAATACAAATTTTGCAAGTATTCAACGCCCTCGCCGTAAATATATTATTATGCTCCATTGTAATATAATCTACTATTTTCTCTTTCCATGTTCTGTGCATGTGGTTATAGTTCGTATGCATTATGACCAGTACCAAAAACATGAACCCTGTTAGGACTTCGTTCCATGTGTCCGTTTTTTTTTTAAAGAAACATCGTGAAATCGATTTTCTTTCTCAAATTATGGCGTGTCCTATGATACTAGGGTTTCATGTTTATATATAGACTAGTGGTTCTTCGCGGTTTCGACTGGGTGGTACTCTTTCCCGTGGAAATATCGGGATCAAATATAGACGTTATTCAGGAAAAAAATAACTTTCTAATTATGAAATAATTTTTAATATCGGGCCAGTAGTTTTGGAGTTTATTCGTTACAAACAAAAAAAGATATAGGTACAAATATTTTCTCCTTATAATATTATTAAGTATGAACGTATGAATGAATAGTAAAACTTACCTACGAAATTTCAAAGCGTTTGCCTGACATATTACACATTTGAAACTAAGTGGTAACAAGCACGTTTGTACATACATATGGTTTAACTTAACGAGGACTTGACAGCTTTGTGCAGCTGCCACTGTACTGTGCACTGGTTCATTTACTTAGCTAAATTGCAGTGCCAGCATAATATATTATGTGCCTTTTCTTTCTATATGTTATTGAATGAAACGATTGATAAAAACTATTGGAAGCACGTGACTTCATGACTTCCGCGTTGGATTGCTTAGTCTGATAGAAAAAAAACTACCAGTCCTGTCGAATCGAAAATCACGTCAATCCGTTGCTCCGTTTTGACGTGAAAGACGGACAAACAAACAAACAAAAAATTAAATATAAACAAACACACTTTCATATTTAAAATACAGTATTTAGAATGGATATGTCGTGGTCATATCGTAGATTTGCTCACTTCATGAAATGCTGGAGAATTTCATGAAATAGTCAGTTTAAATTGACAATATCGTTGAATAGTTAACGTTTAATATTATTTTCAACAACGTTTAACCATAATTATCATGAAATACAACTATTTCATGAAAGGACCAAGCATTTCATGATATTATCAATTTAATATGAGGACATACATTTAAGGTTTCCATGACATCAAAGTTTTTATTTCTGAATTTGTATTCTGGCGCTTTGCCGGCTGCTGTTGCGGTACGCTCACTTCGCTCGCTCGGCTCGCGCTGTTTTTTTCACAGTTCTAACCTAACCTAACTGAACAAATAACTTTTCTCTATACGGTTTTGAGTTATCACCCTTACACTCACATTTAAGTATTTCACCCCCTTGCTAAACCTTAACATACATTTGATAATAGATCATTTATGAGTTTAGGACTGATCATCGAAAGTTATTTAGTCGAAAGCCATTTTTTCACCGCCATATCATCGAAGGTCCACTTCATCAGGCTTTTTTACTGATAAGTCATTTCACCGAAAAGCCATTTGACGGAAAACTCATATCAGCGATAGCACATTTCTTCGAACGCCAAATTATCGAAAGAGAGATTTCCTGGGAAGTTCTGTAGAACACGTGATAGGTTAGAAATTGAAGATGATGACGAAGCGCAGCGAAGCGATGGCCTTAAATTTCGTGGTTACTTTTTTTCACACTACGGAAATACTTGTTGTTTAAACAGCATGAAAAAAACTATTGATAATATGGCACACATAAACAAAGCGCTTGCAGAGCCGGTAATAAGTATAACTTTTTTACGACGATATCAATTAATCTTGGCCATTTCATGAAGTAGCCGCGCTTCGGTTTTTCATATCGAGAAACGATTTCTTATAAAAAGTCTTGAGCCTGTGAAACACTTAAATAATATTATTAACCTACATCGCAACTACAACTTTTAAAGTTATATGTTCCATTATATTCTCATATTATCGAAATACGATACACCACTTACATATACTAACATTACCACGACAAGACAATAAAAAAGTATCGAATTCCCAAGTAACACTTTTGTTGAAAATTGTATTTACAGCCACACGTGAACATCTTTATTATTTTGCAGTAGTAAATAAGAAATACCTACGTTTATAAATACTACGTTTAAAAATAAATAAATGTAACTTAAAATTTGTATCCACAATTGATACCTAACATAAAGAAAAATTACGATTTTCCAACTTGCTTAGACAGACCTCAAGCCCGCAACTATTGGACGTTTCGTCTAATGCTTTCCCAATTTAGGCTCCTGAACACCGTAATTACCTTAATTTGTCAGTCATTCGATGTAAGCTGGGCTCTGAGCAAGTTGGCGACAAATTGTTTTTTTTTAAATAATGATATTAAAGATAATTTTAGTAAGTACTAGCTTTCCGCCCGCGGCTTCGCCCGCGTGGACTACACGACGTTATCCCGCGGGAATGTGATATATTCCCGGTATAAAAATTAGCCTATGTTCCTCTCCAGGCCACAAAGTATCTGTGTCCCAAATTTCAGCCAAATCCGTTGAGCCGTTTTGGCGTGATTGAGTAACAAACATACAAACATCCAAACATCTAAACTTTCACATTTATAATATTATATAGTAGGACTAGCTTTCCGCCCGCGGCTTCGCCCGCGTGAACTACATGACGTTATCCCGCGGGAATGTGATATTTTTCCGGGATAAAAAGTAGCCTATGTTCCTCTCCAGGCTTCAAAGTATCTGTGTCCCAAATTTCAGCCAAATCCGTTCAGCCGTTTTGGCGTGATTGAGTAACAAACATCCAAACATCCAAACATCTAAACTTTCACATTTATAATATTATATAGTAGGATAAGTAAGTATTATTCTTCCCAAAGCTATGAGCACTTAGTTCAAAAGGATCAATTTATATCCCTTTTAAGCTCAAGCGTCACGACATTTGTAATTTAGACTAGTAGTTCAATTGTACTTCGTCAAGTTTGTTGTACAAGTAAGTAGGTCGGTGACACAATCCATCATGTTGTTGGGACTATTGTACTCATTTTTCTTTCATAGGTTTCAATATTTTAGGCCGGCTCTATCATTATCCAAACTTAAGGCCTTTAATGGTGCATTGGTACCTAAATATGTAATCGACGACGTTAAAGCTAAAGAACAGTTAGTAGATAATGGATTCAAGTACATAAGTAATTACATTATACATTGTAGTAACATACAAAAAAATCATACAAAGCTTTACGACAAATATTTGTTTTTTAAAACAAATATTTTTTATAAGCTTTGCATGGAATGGGCACGAAATCAATATTTTTACTATTTATTGATAAGTAAAGCAACTAACGGTCATGAGTACAAGTCATAGTAAAATATACTTTTACTATGGTACAAGTCATTATAAGTTACAACTAAGTAAACATTCCTATATTTTTATATTTATAAAACACTAGCTTCCGCCCGCGAATTCGTCCGCGTGGACATTCGAGAAAATACTTAGAGGACCAATAACCAGGATAAAAAGTATTCTATGTTTTAATTTCATAAAAATCCGATCAACCGTTTTTACGTCATTAGGCGGGTCCTCCCTCACTAAGCGAGCAGCCTCGCGCGAGGCAGAACGTTTGCCACGTGCGGCGGGCCTCGCACGTACGTCGCAAGTAGGTATATCCGCAACAAACATGTAAACATAAAAACAAAAATCTTTCCTCATTCCACAAGATAAAGTTCTTTCTAAAATATAGGACACGAAATACGTATTAACATGGGTACTGATACATCTTAATACGTATTTTGGTAACGTCAACTTGGTATTATGCTTAGGATAAGATTAGGTAGATATTAATGTACTAACTACTTATAATAAATAACGGTTATTCTGTAAGCTTATTGCATAAATCTCAATATAGCTTCAATAACTTTCCTAAAAGTAAAAAAACACAGAAATCCTACGATAACAAACATATTCGCGCGTAATAAATAAATTGCAATGGATACTATTGATCACGCACAATTGTGATGACCACATCTACTGTGTTCCACAGTTTATTGAAACGAAGGTTCCTCATGCAAAATTAAGTAAATTAGGCTAATCCTACCTTGCTAGAAAATAGTGTCCGTAATCCAGGGGGGCTGAACGTTGTCTCGCCGGCGCGCGCGCGCCTGACAAAACGATCTCCACACAACCCCCGATGGGATACTCTTACAGCTAACACTCTTATACTACACAATGCCCTAATAGGCCGCTAAAACTTTCCCGGCGCTTTTCAAAGCGAACACACACGGGTTACAAGTCCGTACCCCGACCGGAGCCCTAGTAGGTGCAAAACGAAATCTCGGTCCCAATATGGGTAGGTAACTTGCGCGGCACGTCGCACACGAACTTGTCTCACGGCTGCTTACGGCCAACTAACTTGCACGCGGCCCGAGCGCATTGCGTGTCGCCCGTGACCTTGACAATGACAACTCCCCGCTCGCAAGCGCGCGTGAACATCCCCCCGTCCCGGACAGTAGCAAACTGTCCGCCAACTCAATCTAAGGGCAGGCGAGAGAGGGTAGCGATCGCTCGCTTCAAAACAGAGTCCCCCACCAGGACCTCGGCAAACCTGGGCACACCATCCGACCCCGGATGAAGCTGAACAATGCGTCCTAAACGCCAGCGGAGGGGCGGCAGGTTTGGATCCTTTACCAACACGAGGTCCCCGGTCTTGGGTGGGGTCGTCCTATCCGACCACTTAACGCGTTGCTGCAAAATGTGCAAATACTCCAGATGCCAACGGCGCCAAAAACTCTGCGTAAGCTGCTGGAGCAATTCAAATCGCGAGAGCCGTCCGGAGGGCACTTCGGAATAAGGATATTCCGGCAAGGCGTTAAGCGGTCTGCCAATCAAAAAATGGCCCGGCGTAAGGGCCTCTAAATCATTCGCGTCCGAAGACAACGGACACAACGGACGCGAGTTGAGGACCGCCTCAACCTTACAAAATACGGTCGCGAGTTCCTCAAACGTGAGGACCGTCTCCCCAATAACGCGACGAAGGTGAGTTTTAGCGGCCTTTACAGTTGCTTCAAAAATCCCTCCCCAGTGGGGGCAGGATGGCGGGGAGTACTGCCATCGTACCCCTCTGCGAGAGAGTGTGGATCCGATCTCAAAATTATTCCTATCCAAAAATTCACAAACTTCCTTTAAATACCTATCGGTGCCCTTGAAATTGGTTCCACAATCGGACCTGATTAACGACGGCATTCCGCGGCGAGACACAAAACGATTCAACGTGGCTACAAAGGCTTCTGTGGTGAGGGCACTAACCACCTCCAGGTGGACCGCTTTAGTGGCCAAACAAACAAATACACACAAGTAAGCCTTTTCCGTTCTAGCATTACGAAGCCGCGATGTCTTAACGGTAAATGGCCCCGCAAAATCCGTTCCAACTCCTGAGAAGGGCATCGATTCGTTCACTCGATCGGCAGGCAAATCACCCATCTGGGGCTGCATCGTATCGGCGCGCAAACGATAACACGGGAGACAACGAAAAATAACGGATCGGATTATTCTCCGCGCTGACAAAATCCAGAACTCTCGTTGGAGGAGCGCGGTCAAAGCATTACAACCGGCATGAGCATTCTTTACATGTCGGTCTGTAATCAACAGTCTAACTAACGGTCCATCCTTGGGGAGCAACAAAGGGTGGCGTGATCCGTACGGCAGGTTGGCATGTCTGAGCCTACCTCCGACACGCAGCAATCCGGTACTGTCCAAGAAGGGATTCAACCGCACCAAGGGTCCCTTCAACTTGGACTCACTTGAGCGCAGGGCTTTCAGCTCCGGTTCAAACTCTCGCTGTTGCGTCACTCGCAACCAATGCAACAGAGCGTCTTGCCGCTCTTGTGGGGCGAGGACCGGAGACAACGATTTCTCCTGAGGCTGGCGACAATTTCGCACAAAGCGCCTAATCCAAGCAGTCACGCCGAGCAACTTATCAAGAGAACTGTAGCGGTCTAACAAAAACTCCATCTGCGGAGCCGCCACCGTCTCCACGGCGTGAACACGCATGCCTAGGTCTGGGACTCTGGCCACAGCCGGGGTGGCAGGCCATGAGCGCTCAGGCCGTAACAACCATGATGGACTCCACCATAGGTGGTGGTCCACTAACTCAGGCGCCTCGCAGCCGCGGGAGGCACAATCTGCGGGGTTCAGTTCGCCCGGTACGTGGCGCCAAATCAACGGGGCCTTTGAAGTCTGAATTTGTGAGACCCGGTTGGCCACAAAAACCTCAAGGGTGTGGACTGAACTCTTCAGCCAACAAAGGACGACCTGGCTGTCAGACCACGCAAATATCGACCCCAAGTCGACACCGTTTCCCAAGGTGTCGGCAACATGATTGAGTAGCCGTACTAAGAGAGTGGCGCCGGACAACTCCAACTTCGGAATGGTTAGCCTAGTCCGAAGGGGGGCGACCTTACTCTTGGCCGTAACTAAGTGTACGGCGACAACGCCTGCTGCATCCACCGTTCGGATGTAAACGGCTGCCGCGTATCCGCTTTCGGACGCGTCACAAAAGCCGTGCAGGGAGGCTTTAAACTTTCCCGAAGGCAGCATTTGCCTCGGTATACAAACCCGATTGACGTCGGGTAGGGATGACACGAACCTCACCCACTCTCGTAGGAGGCTACCAGAGAGGGGCTCATCCCATGACAATTCCGCAGCCCAGAGCTCCTGTAGGAAGCACTTCATCGAAAACACTACAGGGCTGAGCCAACCGTTCGGATCAAAGGTACGGGCTACAGTAGACAGCACCGTGCGTTTAGTCCAGACCTTTGGGTCTGGCAGTTCCTATCTATATGTGAACAAATCCGGGACTGGTCGATACTGGACTCCCAAAACAGACAGCATGTCTGGAGTCTCCGGATTTTCAAAGAGGAGCGGCTCTTGCTGGTGGTCCTTAGGCAAATCTGCCAATAGGTCCGGTGAGTTAGACAGCCACTTCCGCAACTCATAGCCACCAGCCCTCAAGAGCGCAATCAGCTCATCACGTAAGACGAGAGCCTCATCTAAGCTCGAGGCCCCCGTGCAGATATCGTCGACAAATAAGGCCCCCCCCTCAATAAGAGCAGATGCCCGGGGATAGCGTAGCCGTTCGCGCTCTGCGAGCTCCAAAAGCGAACGGATCGCCACAAAGGGGCTCGACCGCAAACCATAAGTGTTGGTGTTCAGCTCGTAAGCCAACATCGGATCCTGGGGATCCTCACGCCAAAGGATGAGCTGGTATCGTCTATCCTCCGGGTGAATCACGGTCTGTCTGAACATCATGCGGATATCGGCCACAAAGACGACAGCGTGCCGGCGGAAGTTGGTCAAAACATCACAGACATCGTGATGCAACTTCGGTCCCGCATGCAGACACTGATTCAACGACACTCCGGTTGACGTGGGCGCTGAACCATCAAAGACCACGCGGATCTTCCCATTGGAAGTCTTCAAAACAGCGTGGTGTGGCAGGAAGTAATGTTCCACATTACGCCAGTCCAACTGCGAGATGGACATGTGCCCAAGGTCCAAATACTCCCGCATGAAGTCTATATACTTCTCCTTGAATGCGGGATCCCTGGCCATCCTACGCTCCATGGACAACAATCTCTTCTCGGCCATCGGCCGGGAGCTCCCTAAAGGAGGGCGAACCGCCAAGAAGGGCAAGCGGGTAATCAAGCGACCCGAGAGGAGGCGCCCAGTGTTGTTCTGGTAGAACAATTCGCACTCCTCCGCTAACGGATCCAACCGCTTGGCAGTGGGGGGTTCCTCCACCTCCCAAAACTTTTGGAGAACGTCGGACAAAGTAGAACCGACAATGGTCTGGCGGTCTACCGACGGGGTCTCTGGTGTCTGTGGTACCTTTCCCATCACCACATGACCCAGCGACGAGGACAAGGCGACAAGATCGGCTGTCTGCAAAACTCGCTTGCTTCCATACAATACACGACCGAGGACATCCGCACCAATCAACAAGTGTATTGGGCCCGGTCGGTGGAAGGAAGGATCAGCCAAAGCCAGTCCAGACGTCAGCTCAATCGTGGATGGCGGCACTCGCACTTGCGGGAGTGGTCCAACCACCTTATCAAATACTATCGCCGAAGCACCGATCTTCGGCCTTGGCGTGAAGTGGGGGGAGAAGGAGAACTCAACTCGACCAATCGGATCAGGGATCCGCGAGTCTCCCACCCCCCGTACCGCTTCGTGATGCGGCACAAGCAAAAGACCCAGCTGTCGGACAAGCCACCTGGACATTATGCACCCCTGGGCACCTGAGTCCAAAAGGGCACGCACCGTGACAACATTGCCCTTAGGTCCCCAAACATTCACGGAGGCTGTTGGCAACAGCACAAGCTCCGGAGGGGTGGTTGGGTCCGACAGGGGCGCCATTAAAAATTTTGGGGGGGTACTTGTCCCCCTCGCGCCTGAGTCGGCGTGCCAAATGTGGGACGCTCGTACCGGGCGAGCGGGTCCCAATCGGGTACATACTGGCCCCGACCAACAGCACTCCTAGGTGCAGGGTAATACCCGTGTGGGGCGTGCCTCGGTACATAGTACCCCAAACGAGGCCTCTCCATTAGGGGGGGGGAGTAGCAGATAGGGCCCGTGCCCATCGCCACCGTGGCGTACTCTTGTGGTACCCCCCTACCCCCGCCCGTGGCGGGGGCGTCTCTCCTATAGTTCCCCCTCTCCGGGGGGGACTGAACGGGGGGGCTAAGCCCCGCCGAATCTCTAGGGGACCGGTTCCGGGCTGCCGGGCCCCCGCCCGTGCGCGAGGAATTCGAACCCCGGTCGCTCCCAGCGTCCTTGCGGTCCAAACAAAGGAGGGGGTGATGCCTCCCTCCGCAAAGACGACAATCCTCGGTCTGGGGACACGCCGACTGCATGTGTCCCCCCAAACACCTGTAGCACCATTGGCGCTGTCTAGCAACGGCCCTCCGTCCCTCTGGGCGGAGGCCTCTAAATTTGGCACATTCGTGCACCACGTGCCTATCTCCCCTGCAATACCTGCACCGCTCACTCGGTGCGGGGGGAGGGGACTGCTGGAAGGCAGCATAGCGATTGGTCGGGCGACGGGGCTGTTCCCTCGCCGCCACCATACGACCAACACCTGGAACCGGGGCGGGCTCCAGGTGGTCCGTCACCCTACATTCGTCCTCCAAAAAACGAAGGAGGTCCGCGAAGGGCGGGAGATACGAGGCGCTGTCGCCTCCGTACCTCTGCTCGAAACGCCCCTTCATTTCAGCGGGCAATTTGGCGAGGACTATGTGCAGCAGTACAAAGGACCACTGATCCACCGGCAGGTCCAATCGCCTTAGGGAGTTGACCGCTGACAGTAGCGGGTTCAGCAACTCCCTCCGTAACAGGTGTACCCGCGTGATTCGCGGGAGGGCCAAAATCGTGGCCACGTGGGTGTCCGCCAGTAACCGGACATTCTGGTACCTGCTAACCAGAAGCTGGCGAGCCACCTGGTAGTTGTCGTCGCTGATGAGCAGGTGCTGGATTACCGAGCTGGCCTCTCCTCGCAGGGAGGAGCGCAAATAGGCCAACTTCTCACTAGGGGATAAGTCCCGTCGTGAATCCACCAAACTGTCAAACAAATTAATGAAGCCCATCCAGGCTGACAGATCCCCATTAAAAGTGGGAATCTCCAAGGTAGGCAATCGGCCTAGCAACGCCGTCGGGGTAGGTTTGACCTCCCCGCTCAAAACCGGCTCCCCCTTCCGAACAGCCAGGGCCCTCTCAGCCGCCTCCGTGAACTGGTCAGCCAGCTCATAGGCCTGGGCTACATCCTGCTCCAGCTGTTCCGACACGGCATCATCAGCTGGGGGGTTTTCCAAATAATACGCGCGACACTCCATGGCGTGGCGCTCCAGGTCTTGCAGCCGAGCTGCCAGCCCGCCATACCGGGCTAGCAACGCGCCTACCCGGTCGGCTCGGTCTATTAATGTGACCGCACAAGCAAGCCAACGCAAAGCTCCTTGGATGCCAGCCCTGGATACGGCGGTCGGATTCGTAGGAGCCATTTATAATCCGTTTTATAAACAAAGCAAACAAAGAAATATAAAAGTGGTAAACATCAACAAAAAAAAACAATAGAAATAGGTCGCGTCACGATAATATAAAACACAATTAAAATTCGGACGACATACACGGACCCTACTATTTTCATAAATTATTAGCAACTTACCAATTTCAAGGGCTAACAATATAACGGTATAAACAAAACGTATAGGATTAACGATATGGCATACACGGCACGGCCAAGTCAACCTCGCAAATCAACTACTAAACCGTTATCAACAAACAAAAACAAAACTATTTTTAATAATAATACTCGTAATTTAATACTACTAATAATTAAAACTAGTTCCACTTTTTTAACTAGGCAAGCGGACTCGGAACAAACACTAGTATGTGGTACTAATAAACAACACTTTCGAACGAAACTATTCGTCAAATAAATCCGGACACACAAAAAAAAAATATACACATCTAGGCGAGTAAACTCGTATCAAATCACTAGTATGTGGTACTAATAAACACACTTTCGAACGAACTATTCGTCAAATAAATCCGGACACACAAAAAAAAATATACACATCTAGGCGAGTAAACTCGTATCAAAACACTAGTATGTGACAACAATTATATAAGTGTCTATCTATTATCGGATCCACCAAGTGAGAAACATTCGCTTCGAGAATTTACTAGAACAATTTCTTAGTACTTCAATCGTCTCGGCATACCCTCGAGATTTCAACAAAAAAAAAATAATTTTTAGGTACGCTTTTTAGGTACGCTTTTTATTTTTACTATGAAATTTTATGTACCTAGTTAATTTTAATATGAAAATTAACTAATTATATCAACTAGGTACGCTCTGCTACCAAAAATATGATCACGCACAATTGTGATGACCACATCTACTGTGTTCCACAGTTTATTGAAACGAAGGTTCCTCATGCAAAATTAAGTAAATTAGGCTAATCCTACCTTGCTAGAAAATAGTGTCCGTAATCCAGGGGGGCTGAACGTTGTCTCGCCGGCGCGCGCGCGCCTGACAAAACGATCTCCACACAACCCCCGATGGGATACTCTTACAGCTAACACTCTTATACTACACAATGCCCTAATAGGCCGCTAAAACTTTCCCGGCGCTTTTCAAAGCGAACACACACGGGTTACAAGTCCGTACCCCGACCGGAGCCCTAGTAGGTGCAAAACGAAATCTCGGTCCCAATATGGGTAGGTAACTTGCGCGGCACGTCGCACACGAACTTGTCTCACGGCTGCTTACGGCCAACTAACTTGCACGCGGCCCGAGCGCATTGCGTGTCGCCCGTGACCTTGACAATGACAACTCCCCGCTCGCAAGCGCGCGTGAACAACTATATTTAAATATGAATCCAATTTGTTATCGAGTTGCGAAGCCATTCTCGTTGTTTCTCGCGTAAAGCAGCTCCTTAGAAATAAGGTCGCTTTAGGACAGAGTTTCTCAAACTTATGGCTCCAGTCCTAAAACCCCTGACCCCTGATACCCCTGATAAACTTTTTAGTTAATAGCGCACCGTCCTTACAGCTGCTCGCATGAAGAATTAATAGGGGCTACTTGTTCTGCAATTCGCGTAGCAGAATTTTGGCCAGACACTGTTTAGATTTGCTATCAATCAACTCAAAAAGAAGAAGAACAAGACAGGTAAACTCACCTACCACTAACCTACAATTAACCTACTCACCGCAAAAATAATAGGCTGCTGAAAATCAGTTGCTTTCGGAAATAACAGGTAACAAATACAATTACAAAATGAAATATTTTAAAATGTAATGGGTGAGGGGGTTGCTTGAAGAGAGTTTGGGGTGATTTACCTACGAATATTTCTACTAATGACTACAGTTGCCACCATTGCGTTAATTTTGTCACGAAGCCCAAATACCTATTGACGAACCCCTTGGGGATCGCGAGCCCCACTTTGAGAAACTGTGCTTTAGAAAATACGATCGTGCGGGGACAATAAATTGAGGCATGAATAAACAGTCCGAGGAAATAGATTATCGCTGCGAGCTCGGAGCGCAGATTATACTCGTGTGAGAGTAGCTTTAAGCGCATTTATGTATGGAGAGACGAGGGAAAGTGTAACTGGTGTTCACTCCCTTTTTTATTCGAATAACGTATGTAAGACAGGGCGTCCCAAAACTATGCCACATAGAGGGAAAGTACCTTAGATACTCAAGATACAAATTTTCACTGAAAGGAGACTTCATTTTTATTTCAAAAAGAAAACGAACTGCGTTTAAAGAATTTCAAATAATCGCATGTCTGAACTGGGAATCGAACCCGCTGAAAGTGAAAAAAAATATTTTTATATTTTATTATACCGATCGAAAGGCTCAATAATAAGCATTTATTTATTCTAATTAGCATGGCATCTTAAATAAAAGGGAGACTATGAAATTTAACATTTAACGTTGAATAACAAGTTTGTGCAGCGTTATGGATAGCCTTTTCTGTGACTGTCGTGCTCAAAACAATTGAAATTAACATTTCAATGTTTTACTAATCAGTGAAGATTGAAGCAATTTGAAACCTTATTTCCCTACCGTAAGTGTGTGATAAAGTTATACGTACACTACGAGCCACTCGATCGGTATAATAAAATATAAAAATTAAAAAAATCACATTCAGCGGTTTCGATTCCCAGTTCAGACATGTGATTATTTGAAATTCTTTGAATGCAGTTCGTTTTCTTTTTGAAATAAAAATGAAGTTTCCTTTCAGTAAAATTTTATATCTTCAGTTTTATGGTACTTTCCCTCCATGTGGCATAGTTTTGGGACAGCCTGTATAGGTACATAATAATATTATGTGCGCATTTAATCTTCAGTACACAGGCAAACAAACTCTTTATTTTTATTTAATTAAACATAAACCCCCTTATTAATAAACGTGGAGTAAATTTACACCTGATGTAAATCTGTCGTCGTCTCTGACTTCTTTTTAGCGAATAAAAGTGCATAAGTTAAAAAGTAGAGTGCGCGCCAGATATGTCCCCGCGCGGTCAAAATCGAATTCTTATATTTTTCATAACTTTTGAACAAAAAAAATTGTACTGTAACTAGCGCCAAAACCGCCCCAGTCGCGCGCAGAGTTATCTAACACGCACTCTAGGTGTATCTTTGCTTCACGTTTAATAGTGAGGGTAGAGCACATCTTAAGTTTAAGTTTTTAGGTTTACATTGGTTTTATTTTAAAAGAATTTCATTAAGGAACTTCTTTTGTTCCCGTTCCCGTGATTTTATTCCAAGATAACACGTCATGTTATTATTGAGCAATTTAAAGTACGTTTTATAATTCGGTGCAAAAAAAAATAATGTCACTTTCACATTTGAGTTTGGCAATAGGGTGTCGTAAACCTTTTTCTTCATGTCTCTTTTAAACCACATTTATTGTGAGGTTTTGGTTTTACAGATTTTGTTAAAATCTACTTATAAAAACTATATCTTGGGTTAAAGCGCATAAGATAATGCAAAATGGGTTAGATAGTAATAGTAGAGACACAATAGTAACAAGTAAAAACGGTTCAAACTTAAACAATAAACAAAAACAATAACAGAAACAACAAGAAATCTACAAAATAATATAAAAGAAGCACTGTACGCGAAGCAGATAGGAGCCCACGTAAAGTAAACAAAATACAAATCAAAATCAATCAAATAATCACACACATGTTAAAGTAGGTTTGTCACCCCTGCGTCACAAATACTTTGTGCCTGCGTGTTGCCAGTACGTGAAAAAAATATCCATCTAACATCCCTTCGAAAAATTATTTTGTTGTTTACTTAAGAGTAATTTCCATTTTTTTACTTTTATTAATAATGTTAAACAAATATCTATCCAGTCAAAGCATGTTTTGAATTAACAGCAATGCCGTTCACAAATAAAGAAATCTACAGAATGTGAATATAGAATTTTAATATGGTAATACTGTATTCTTTTTTTTTTGCACCGAATTAAAAAACGTACTTTAGTTTTATAAAATACTAGCTGACCCAGCGCGACTTCGTTCCCGTGGCCCTACCCCCTACTCCACCCTACCCTACCCGTACTCTACTCCTACCCTACCCCTACCCTACCCTACCCCTACCCTACCCCTACCCTACCCCTACCCTACCCCTACCCTACCCCTACCCTACCCCTACCCTACCCCTACACTACCCCTACCCTACCCCTACCCTACCCCTACCCTACCCCTACCCTACCCCTACCCTACCCCTACCCTACCCCTACCCTACCCCTACCCTACCCCTACCCTACCCCTACCCTACCCCTACCCTACCCCTACCCTACCCCTACCCTACCCCTACCCTACCCTACCCCTACCCTACCCCTACCCTACCCCTACCCTACCCCTACCCTACCCATACCCTACCCCTACCCTACCCCTACCCTACCCCTACCCTACCCCTACCCTACCCCTACCCTACCCCTACCCTACCCTACCCCTACCCTACCCCTACCCCTACCCTACCCCTACCCTACCCTACCCCTACTCTACCCCTACCCAACCCTACCCTACCCCTACCCTACCCTACCCCTACCCTACCCCTACTCTACCCCTACCCAACCCTACCCTACCCCTACCCTACCCTACCCCTACCCTACACCTACCCTACCCTACCCTACCCTACCCCTACCCTACCCCTACCCTACCCCTACCCTACCCCTACCCTACCCCTACCCTACCCCTACCCTACCCCTACCCTACCCCTACCCTACCCCTACCCTACCCCTACCCCTACCCTACCCCTACCCCTACCCTACCCCTACCCTACCCCTACCCTACCCCTACCCCTACCCTACCCTACCCCTACCGTACTCCTATATCCTTCCTTGGACTTCCACGAACATTTCAAGACCAAAATTAGCCAAATCGGTCCAGCCGTTCACGCGTGATGTCGTGACCAAGGGAAATAGGAATTCATTTTTATATATATAGATTAATGTGTTTTACGCATATTCTGACGTTATTTCTATCACTCAATATAACACACACACATATACACATCTGAATAAACGGGGTTGTTCATGGCCGATTCAAATCCTCGGAAGAAGCACTCGTCCACGCGTGTTGGGTTGGGGCGGGCTTAACACCGCGTGCAGCATTACAATGCACTACATTTCAGACGTGCTGACAACCTCTAAATCCTTATACATACTTGTTTATAATTCCTCACTTTTGAAGTTTCCAGCAACAACACGTACCGAGGATTTCGTTTCATGGTTATCCTTCTACATATAAAACTAGCGACGCTTTTTCCAGGTCTCTATACGAATTTTCATCCCATTTTTCTTATCTATAACAATTTTTTAACAAAATGAAAGCAAAACAGTCCTTTTCAATGGTCCAATCTTTCTGTGTATCAATATTGGTTCAATGGTTATGGTTTGAAAGGGTAAAACATACAGGCGGAGATTTTTTCACCATTATGATAGCTATTAGCTTTTGCTATTTTACTGTTAGTAGGTAACCAAAAACTAAAGTTTGAGGAATGATGTATCCAAAAACAAACATTTTTATCTTTGATTCGCTTTTTATATTTTATTAGCAGTTTTTATATTTCACCCGTGTGGTTCCCGTTCCCGTACGAATATCAGCATAAAAGTATTCTATGTGTTATTCCAGCCTATAATCTATCTCTGTTGCAAATTTCATCTAGATCCGTTCAGTAGTTTTTGCGGGAAAGGGTAACAATACCTACTCACAAACTTTTGCATTTATGGTATTAGTAGGATAGTAGGATTAGACAAGCCGAATCAACATGTTTTCTTAATACCAAAAGAGAGGTTTTCTTTATAAAGTATTGTTCTTGAAAAACACAATCTCGTAGACAATGCTTAGCTGCTTGAATAAACACGTTCAGGAAATAGATATCACACAGAGAAGTGCGATACAAACAGGAGACTGGTTTTATTCCGGGAAAGCCAACAAATAACGAAATCGGAATATGTATGTGTTGACGAAATAACTAAATGTTGGGAAGAGATTTATCTCACCAAAACTCCATCTTTTTAACGGAACGATTAAGAAAATATTAAATTGTTACTAATTAGCTTTTGACCGCAGCTTCGTTTGTATTCATACTTAGTTCTAATTCATATAAATATTAGTATGGTATATAATAAGTCATTAGGTAGGTATAACGCTAGTCCACAGAACACGGATTTTTAAAAAAAAAGTACTGATAAGCTTACGATTATTATTATTATTATTGATGAAATAATTATAAAGCGCTTTCATAAAACTGATGTTAATTAACTTAATCCGACTATTAATTGGATTCATAAAAAAATGCAAATGCCAAAATACCGTCCTAACTCAGGGACTAAAATATCGATAAAAAAATATATCGATATAAAAAAATATCGATAAAAAAATATATCGATATAAAAAAATATCGATAAAATTTATCGATATTTCTATTATCGATAATTATATCGAAAAAAATATCGATAATTAATAATCGATAAGGCCTTGCTGCGTCATACCATGTATGCATGTTGCCAACTTTACGTCCGTCTGGATATTGTCTGGTGTGGTGTGGTGTGTGTGGCTCACACACTCACACGCCACACACATGGGGCGCGCCGTTGCTGTTATTTATCTTTTACTTATATTCTTTTAGCGCACTATCGTTATGATTAATAATTATGTTAGTAAATTGTTTTATAATAAGTGATTGACATGCGTTAGAAAATAAATCCTTATAACTGAATAAAAAATTTACCGGATAGTCAACCATTTCTTGAATTTTTTTGATGTCGTTTTTTTATTTAACTTAGTGCTACTTTTGGCGGCGCATCAGATATTGAAGATGACCATATATTATGACGTGCCAGATTCTTTGGTGGTAGATTTTTATTGATGATATCCACCATATTCCATCCAATCATCCTTAGAACGTATGAATCTGGAACCCATCATTCTTTGGTTGGGAGATTAAAATTAAAATATATTTTATTTTAATTAATAATGCCTCTGAAGTATTCATTTAAACATCGTGTCCTAAACGATTAATAATTGTCCTATTACACCAAAAAATGTAAGTATTTAAATTAAAATTTTAAAACATAAGAACCTACAAAACTTTATTTTTAAATTTCGCTTTTTATTAACCGGTAAAAATGCTCTTCGCCATGTTCTGACGTCATAAAATTTGTAACCAACCACTTGACAGTGTTGACAGTATCAAGTGGTTGTTTACTTACCTTAGGGTAGTTCCACTTAACAAAGATCTTTCTCCAATATGCATTTGATTAAAGAAATTTGAAGACTTTGACGTTAAATTTTATACATTCAACATCCATCTTTGATAAGTGGAATACACCCTTACTTATATGTAGAAAAAGTGAAAGTGACGTTTATTTGTTTACAAATTTAGAAATCCAATACGTCTCAACATAGTGTAGGCAATGAACAGATTCTTTTTATGGAGACCCATACACTAATTCCTCAGTCGATGAAACTTTGCTGAGTTATAAAATAGCATGAGCCATAAACTTTTAAATGATTATCCAAAAAAAAAACTCACACGGAAGTTAGGTATTTATACATAAATATATAAATCTGTTTATATATTGAACAGAGTAATTTCTCAGTCCAAATTAATTTTACCAAATGAGTTATTTATACTAGTATGTGATACTTGATGAAAAACCAAAACTTTTTTCAAACAAAAAGCATACTCATTGCTTGGCAAAATGGTATAATTTCGTTAAAAAGTTCGACAGAGACATTTTTCAGTCCAAGTCACCCCATTTTGTTTTATTAAAATTTGGTGTTTCTGCTGGGATATTTTTTTGGGTATTTCATATTATTGTTTTTATACGTTACATGAATAAAATTAAGTAGGTAGTACGGTTAAGAAAATTTTGACGGAGCATTTTTCCTAAAAAAGATATCAATGAAATAAAACTGTCATTAAAAAATACCTAATCTTCTATTATTATAATTTTTTGGAAATTTATACCATACTTTTAATTTATTAATACTTCATCATGATGTAAAGTTTTTTCTGACTGAGGAATTACTGTGGGGGTCAACTAGCTTCATTGACTACACTAATATGGATGATAGTGTTTTCATCAGTTCAAATAAAAAATAAAAAAACATATTTTTAAAATTATTTTGACTTATCAATCTTGTACTTTTATTTCGTTATATCGCTATATTACTTTTTCCTAAGCCAATTTTTTTTTTTCATTTTTTTTTCGGTGATGAGATGGAAATTTTCATTCGATGTATCAAATTAAGTATGAGTCAAGTAGCCTATTAATAAATTATTTTTTGTTTTAAGTATTAATGATGACATTGAAGTATTCATTTAAATTGTAATAGCATTTATTTATTAGATTTTTTTTATTTGGTAACAAAGAATTTTTATTTTCATTAATTGAAGGAGGTAATTTATTATATATTTTAATAGATGAATGTTATGTACTATTAGATGTTAGTTTTAATCTGCAACTTGGCAACATTAATTTATTTTTGTATCGTGATGGATATTTTGATGGAATATCTTGTCGTTTTGTGTAAAATTCGCTATGTTTGCGTACAAATTTGCAAACTTCGTAAATATACAAACACGGCAGGGGCAATTTCTAGAAACTGTGTCTATGTGAACTTGATGACAGATAAATATATACTTAAATATTTTTTGTTTGTAAATATATACTTATTATACATAGGAAACACCCAGACCAAGACAAATAGACATGCACACAAATATTTGTCTTGTTCGGAAATCGAACCCGAGACCTCTGGCGCGGAAGGCAGGTAGTTTGCTCCTGCGCTGCGCCAAATCAGTCGTCAGGTATCGTCAGGTAAATATAAGTACTTATTTTAAAATAAACAAATACAAAAGTCACTTTACCGTGCGTACGAAGTCGCGGGCAATAGCTAGTATTGATATAAAAACATATATTCAAACAAAGCTTCACATAAATTCAACAAAATGCTATCAAAAAGAAGTCGTAATGCATTCGTATCGTAATTTGTTATCGTATTGGGTCATTAATTACGATGTATTCGTCATTCGTATTGGTATCGTAATAGCCACAAATAGGGTAAATTACTAAAATACGCAAAGAACGCATTTTAGTTGGGAGCTATCTGCCGCTTGCCAAAACGCAAAACAAAATCAAACGCTTGTCGTCTTGCCGTTGTTGTCGCTCCGACGACGATAATCCCCCGATCCGATGCTCTCGCCCTGCTACGTTTGGCACCGTCGCGCGTCGCACTCGCACGTTTCGTACATTATCGATATTAAAATATCGATAAAATTATCGATATTTTAATCGCTATTTCGTATCGATATCCAACTATCGAAATTTTATGCTTATATCGATATTTTTCAAATATATAATCGATATTTTTATAATAAGTCCCTGTCCTAACCTAGCTACCGTCACTTTGGCGCAAGTAGAAAAATGTATTAACTTAATTATGCACTCATCTTCTTGTAGTAACTAAACGGCCAAAGCCACATATTTTGGCTTAAGAGTAGTGTAACGTTGCGTAGTCGTTACTATTCTATTTCACGTTATGTTTTATCTATAACTTTATGGTTTTGTCCTATATTTTCACGGTTTAATTTTTATAACCTCCTTTTATATAATTCAAAACTATTTGTCAAATTTTTATGCGTCTGTCCTGAAAAATTCTATTTTGTATGTCTGCCATGTTATTGTCATTGAATTAATTTTACCCGTTTAGTTATTTAGTTAAATATATTGTAATTACTTAATTAGGAAAAACCTGTAGAAGACCACTACGGGTTTTTATTTTGGAATTTTAATATAAATGTTGATACTGTGGACGGACTGCATTTTTATTGGCTGCACTGCACCGTATCAGTAGAGTTTGAGAAGTTAGGATTTGTGGAGTTAGCTCATGCAGAGTTAGAAGCTTGGCTCTACATGATATCTGATAACAGTGCGAGCCTTTTTTTCTCTTATGCCGCGTACACACCGCGCCAACGAACGCCAACGAAGGATATTCAGCGTTGGCTACCGCACGCTCGTTGGCTATCGAAGGACAAAGCACAAACAACAAATGATGAGCAAACGATCGTTGGCACTTGATTCCGGCTCCAGTGTTGCCAGGTTACTTTTGATTCCTTTTAGGTGATTTTTAGCTCCGTGGTTACTTCTAGTTTAAGTTACATTTAGGCGGTTCTCACACTGCACCGCACACCGTTCCGGTTTGTGGTAGTGCGCTTCTTAATTATGGCTGTAGAATCTTGATGCGCATAAAAAATCCGCAGTGTATAACAAACTCACGCCGCATCTCCATCCACCGGAATGGAAACCGCAGCAGTGTGATAATCGCTTTAGGTGATTATTCAGAATGTTCATGAAAGAGAGTGTGCAACTCCCAAAAAATTGTAGGATAACTCCTCAATCTAACATCTGTTTCTCTTTTTCACACCAATGCATGAAGTCATCCGTCCGTTGTTATTATTACACACTTACTCGTCCGGTCAATGGGATTCGTTCGTATCTAGTCGGTTGCTCGTAGTGAGAAAGTTTCTTCCCTCCATCCATTCCTAAATACTATATCTATGATTCCTAATTCCTATTTTCATACATTCACTCACTCACTCTAGTTTTGATTTAGTTTTGTATGAAATTTTGTAGGAGTTGATTTTGTAAAAAAAAATAACTTATAAAAGATTCCTGACTCTAATAAAAAAAATATAAAAAATGTTACTTTTTTGTACATTTCAGGTATCTTTTGACAAGACCTCGCTGGCAACACTTGGTAGAAACTATGCTTCAACTGAGCATTCGTTCGTTGGCCTTCGGCCACCGTCCACACCGAGTTCGATCTAATGGCTCAATTCCTTTAATGTTACCGCCACGCTCCGGATCGCCGGCACACGCCAACGAACGATCGTTGGCGTTCGCCAAACCGTCCAAACAGGACCAACGAAGGGCATCGAAACCCATTCGATGGCGTTCGTTGGCGCGGTGTGTACGCAGCATTAGCAGCATTTTACATGAATTTTTTTTTGGTGTGATTGTCAATTTAGAATTATTAAAGGTTTTTTGCTAACGATAATCGCGAAATTTAATCTTTATTTAGACAACATTTTCTGTAAGATTCACTTATTTTTAATTTGAACAAAGATTTAATGGGATCATTGTGCCATCAATATGAACAATTTTTAATTTGAGGCCAGCCACGAAATCGCGAAAAAAAGACATCAGCATAGCAAAATGCAACATCGACTCTACTAAAATGTATGGAACAGCAGTTTTTTTCGTGATTTCGTGGCTGACCCCAGAGTAAAAAATGTTCGCATATTTCATCCCCTAAAATATGTGGTGTATACCTAATACTAAAAATAAGAACCTTATTGTTGAAAATATTGTTTGTTTAGTTTACTAGAAAAATCCTGTTCAGCTTGATTTTAAATTTACCTCTCAATATTTATTTTGAACTAGCTTTCCGCCCGCGGCTTCGCCCGCGTGGACTACACGACGTTATCCGCGGGAATATGATATCTTTTCGGGATAAAAAGTATCCTATGTTACTGGGTCCGAGATCATTCTCGGATCTCTTAGCTGTTCGCGAGTGTAGGTAGGTATGTAACTGAACTCCTCCTAAACAGCTGGACTGATTTTAATGAAATTTTTTGTGTGTCTTCAGGTTGATTCGAGAATGGTTTAAATTTACAATTAGACCCGGTAGGTGGCGTGCTGTCGATAAGGCGGTACAACGTTCGCCGGATCAGCTGGTAAAAATATAATTCTTGAAATCGACATGCTGTCCGTCCTTTCATATTCCAAATGCAATGCAATCCAATTTGGAGTGGCGGTAAAAGGTAGTGCAGAGTGTGGCAGCACGGTGTGATCTTACAATGCGCTATTGTGCCGGATGTAGGTCATCGGCGCATCGGCTGCTGCATTGCGGCGCGCCAGCCGCTCATCATATGCACCGGGCTGCAACGCTGATGTTCTAATCAGTTATTATTGGCGAATCTATTGGAACGTGTTCGACGGAAATTCTAACTGATACTGTCGCCTTTAATGTCTCAGGTCTATCATCCATCTTATCTAAGTCTGGCGCCATAACAAATATGTTTTGAGCATTATTGTGTTCCGGCATTTTAGAGATAAGATAGCCATTTCCCCAGTGATTAAGGATTCGGGGAGTAGTGCGCTTCCACCTTCAGCCTTATCACCACTTATCATCAGGTGTGATGAAGGCTAAGCGCTATCCCGTTGTGGATAAAAAAAAGGTATGAATTGAGATGCTGTAACGCTCCTAAAATTGAGAACCGCTCGAGGATTCGGGTCTACCTATTTGGGACTCTAGATAGAGTCAATCTAGGTAGTACAGATTCAGTAAATCTACTTCAGTGTGTACCTACAACAATGGGTGCAGAGAAAACAGTGATATTTAAAATACTTAAAAATATTGATAAAAACGAAAGAACATTCAATTCTAATTCTAATTATTACGACCCGATATTAAACTCAGGATTTTGTGAGCTATTTCTATCAAGTTATTTACGTGCTTATTTTCCTTATTTCTAACTACTATTACAAAGTACTCATTCCCATTGAAATATCGGAATAAAATGTAGCGTAGGTCACTCGGGAATAATTTAACTTTCTAATGGTGAAAGAATTTTCAAAATCAATCCAGTAGTTTTCGAGTTTATCAATCACAAACAAAATAACAAAGAATCGAATCTTTCCACTTTACAATGTTGGCGTACGTAGGTACACACAAAACGCACATTGAAAAACTACAAGCACATTCCTCATTAATTTTTTATGATTATATATCAAAGGTCTCTTCGTCAAACGTCAGGCGCAGCAGCGAAAATAACTGTTTACTGTATACTTACATTTGTTTTCGTAAACTCAGCCAGCGGCCAAACTTAGTGAAAAGGCAACCGTAATAATCGTGAAAGAAATTTTGATCCATAACCTTATACATACATTGAAAATAATAGACTAAGGCCCGAGTTCACCAACAGCCAGTTACGTTAACCGTTGGTTGTTGATTAGTGTTCGTATGGGCTAACCAACGCAACGGTTAAATAAAATAAATTAATAAATGTTGGACACCATCACATACAATGTTCTAATACCAAAGAATAGTAGCTAGCTTAAGTACTAGTATTATGGAAATTGGAAACAACGAATTACCACGTACACCCGGACCCGAGGAAATATTGAAAAGTCGTTTACAATATTTATCCAACCGGGTTTCGAACCCGCCCAGATAACATTTATAACTGTATAAACGCTGTACTACGAAAATTTTAAAGACTTTAGGCTGTTCCACTTTGCTGTATTTGGGCTGTATATCCGGATATTCAGACGTTGTAACTCAAAAAGAGGCCCCAAATTATACAGCTCTAAGTGTAGATCTAGCTGTCTAACAGCTGTGCAATAGCTGTACAAGCCGAAGCATTTGGCTGACTTAGAGATTAATTATATACCATTATACAGATATTGTTCTCAAATTTTGCGTGTTTTATTCTTTTGTACAGTTTTAGGCTACAAAGCGTCTGAATATAAGAATAATATTTCGAATGAATCTCTGACATAGTTATTTTCTAACATTTTATTTATCGGATATGTCGGACACACGGCGGCGGCCATAATATAATTTGTGAAGTGAACAAATATTTATTTTGCTATTGGTAAGTACCGATTATTAGTTTTTGGTTGTTATTTTGCTTGCGGCTGCAACTTTTTCGTGAATATGTATACTAATAGTGAGCCAAAATTCATGCGCCCTCGACATAATAAATATTATCGAAAATATATATGTAATGAAAACCGTTTAACCCAACTTGAGACTAATTTTATGAGGTCCCAGTACTTTTCTATTTAAAATAAATTAATTGTGTATAGTGTTCTGATAAAATGCTCTGTATATTTCACAAAAAAAATCAAATACTAACATTAAAATATCTTATGAAATATGAAACCATGTTTATAGGTTATGATTTAATGGCGTCCCAATTTAAACAGCTCTTGCTCTTTTAGTACTCGATAATGAAGCTTTTTGCGTAACTGAGTCGTAATTTAAGAATATACTACAGCCTATAAAGTAAAAATGTCTGTACATTAGAATTTAATTACTCTAATAGCTTCTTAAAAGGGTAAATTAAGTATGTAAATATTACAGCAATTTAGGGTTCAATTAAAACAAAGAAGAAACCAATTCACTGGAGATCACATCAACCCAGATTAGACCTTCACCGCGATCACTGATCAAACGTTAGAATAGTACCTACTGTTTGTGTGTGATTGGGTTTATTATATAATTATAAAAGATACAACTAAAAATCTCCAAGAGAAATGCTGAAGTAGAGTAGACATATCCCTATTTCCCTTGGTCACGGCATCACGCGTGAACGGCTGGACCGATTTGGCTAATTTTGGTCTTGAAATGTTCGTGGGAGTCCAAGGAAGGATATAGGGGTAGGGTAGGGATAGGGTAGGGGTAGGGTAGGGGTAGGGTAGGGGTAGGGTAGGGGTAGGGTAGGGGTAGCGTAGGGGTAGGGTAGGGGTAGGGGTAGGGTAGGGTAGGGGTAGGGTAGGGTAGGGGTAGGGTAGGGGTAGGGTAGGGTAGGGGTAGGGTAGGGGTAGGGTAGGGGTAGGGTAGGGGTAGGGTAGGGTAGGGGTAGGGGTAGGGTAGGGGTAGGTGTAGGGTAGGGGTAGGGTAGGGTAGGGGTAGGGTAGGGGTAGGGGTAGGGGTAGGGGTAGGGTTGGGTAGGGTAGGGTAGGGTAGGATAGGGTAGTGGTAGGGTAGGGTAGGGGTAGGGTAGGGGTAGGGTAGGGGTAGGGTAGGGGTAGCGTAGGGGAAGGGTAGGGTAGGGGTAGCGTAGGGGAAGGGCAGGGTAGGGGTAGCGTAGGGGTAGGGGTAGCGTAGGGGTAGGGTAGGGGGTAGGGCCACGGGAACGAAGTCGCGCTGGGTCAGCTAGTATACAATAAACAGAAATATTAGATAACCCAACAAACCAACCAAGGGAAAGGGATAATTGTAAGGCGCCAAATCACAAATATAGTTTTAACCGTAGAATATGCATTATAGCGCAGACCACTGCTATTCGGACTATATTTAAAATTGTATTCTTTAGTCGTTTCAGGTACTTCATCCAAATAATGACCCACAAGAGTCGACTTCATCTACATCAAAAACTGTTTCCGGTCAGGCTTCTAACAAGGAATGCAGCGATACGGCTATTACGATACCAATACGAATGACGAATACATCGTAATGACCCAATATGATAACGAATTACGATACGAATGCATTACGATTTATTTTTGATAGCATTTTGTTAAATTTATTTGAAGCTCTGTTTGAATTTACTTATATCAATATTAAGACTGAGTAAAACAAAAATAAATGAAACATTTTTGATTTATTTATTTATAATAACGTAAAATTTTTTTTAAAAGGCCCATTTTGCATTGTTACTGTTATTGTATGGAGAAATTACTATGGATGGGATACTATGGAGAAATATTCTTGGATCCTGCCTTCGATCAACAATAGTACTAGATGAAGGCTCACGAACTAAATGAAAACATTATATGGCCAGACTGACATTTTTTTAAACGGAGAAAAAAGGTTACGAATGTTACGATCTTACAATAAATAACAAGAAGCGTTCTAAGTATGAAATACCTTAGTATTATTGACACTGTCAAAATAATCTACTTATTATACTCTCAAGTGGGCTATTATGAGGCTTGGACATATCTGTCACTCCAAGTATGTATCTAGAGCTAGGTGTTATTGTTGATCGAAGGATAAAAAATCCTGCGGTAAAAAATCTTGAAATCTATCGATTACAATTTCAATTAAATTCTTTATTGCAGCTTGAGAAATATTCGTGTCTATAGCCTATTTTTTAAATCTTACTGCGAAATAATAAATGGCGATCAGGCGATCTGCTTCGTCTTCATCTGATGAACTTTCAGATTCAGGAATTGGGTATTTGACTGAAATTTTTTTATTGACTTAAAATGTTAATTTAATTCGTAGCAACACAACATAGGTATTTATTTTCAAATATCTTGCATATTTTCAGCGATATAGAGCATCAAACTTTCTAATTAGACAAGGAGAGCGCTATAAAAACGTGACGTCACATTTCTATAGCGCCATACTCTCGCCATAGAAAATTTCGTTTGAGAAAGAGATAGCTAGAGACACAATTAAGTAGCTCATAATTGGCTTGTTATAATACAGATTGAATTTCTTTTTTCACATTTGTTATTTAATAATGTTTTATTTCTGAATGTCATTATTAAATATCTACATTTCAACAACAGTCAAATACCCAATTTCGAGTCAATTTTTGTAAGTAGTCACTATTCGTCACTATCCAACCCAATTGTGATTGTACGGGACCCTCTTTGCTTGTTACTGATCCAAAATTCAGCCGTACGTATGGCTAAATTATCATTGTCCAATAATTTTGGTTGTTTGTACGGAACCCTCCTGGCATGATGACAATGCTAACTTTTGAATTGGCTGACCTTGTACAATTATACTTTGTTCCGTATAAAGTTCTACTGTTTCACGTTGTGAATATGCTTTTATTAGTTTCATTTTTATTCCTCCGGTCCTTTTTTATTTTTACCATAGTTTTATATTCACAATGAACAATGAATATAATCACCCTTAACAGTATGCAATTAGCCAAAACTGACATTAAGCGATAGGTACATAAGTTTTACTTGCATTAAAATAATCGATAAGCTGAATAATTCTCAATTTATGCACTACCAAAATTATAATAATCTGTTGTAACACCGGGGGCTGTACTAAAGGGAAAAATTTACGCTAATCGCGGCAGCTTTAGAATAGGGTAAGACTGAACTTTTATGAAGCAGACGGCATTGTATTACACTCTTGTAAAGAGATTTGCTTTCTAAGGGTGTCCTAGATAACCATTGAACAGTTGTTATCAAGCCTATTAACACGACTTTATAATAGAGTACTTCTACACCAATATGCAGATGATAGCAATATTCAATGCTCTTAAACAGAATTAGGCAATACAGAAGTAGAATTCAAGAGCAGTATCCAGTCGATATGCTGCTCTAGTCTTCTAACCTTGCTTGTAGTAGTTTTTTACACTACATACTGTATTTCAGTGTTTTTACGTCCTATTTAAAAGCCATTAGTAATAATTTCGACTACTTATATACAGCCGTAAACCAGCTCTACTGTATAACACTACACAATTAATGCTATAGTACAGCCCTAAGTATATTTTTACGCTTTTATTCATCGTTTATAAAGCTTATAGCTGATAATTAACTGGTAAAAAGAAATTTTGTCAGCCTAAATGTTTATTGGGCGGGACCTTTAAAGATAGTGGCATCTTAAACCGGTGCGTACACCACTCCGCCACGGAGGTCGTCATTACGGTCGTCGGTTAATGTAATTATAACTGACTGTTGGTGAACAGTAAAAGATTACAATAGAAATGTAATAAAGATGACAAAGTAACTTGCGACTTTCAGTGGTACAAGGTTACAAGGAAAACTTGACCATTCACAGACGACCTGAACTATGCAAAGCTAAGATTGAAAAAATATTACAAACTTAGGAAAAAGTTGCAAGAAATTACTCCTACTTTCACCACCATAGTAAAACTGACAGAAATAGTCCATAGCTTGTGATTCATGATTCATGAACTAAAATCATCACGTAAAAATAAAAATTGTAACCGTGACACTTTCGCCTATTAGACTTCAGGCACAAGAGTTAAATTGGTTTACAGGGCGATGCATAATAAATTTTGCGACGAGATTTATACAAAGGGTCGCCGGCACGACTCTCCATCTTCATTTGACGTACCTTCCTACCCTGGACGCTGATGGGGGGGAGGGGGCAGACAAATAGCACTATTTGTATAGATTTGCGTGGCTCGGGACCTCGCAAATCGTTAAACATGCGATCGAGTGTAATCTTTTTTAAATTGTCGTCGATAAAGCGCCCGTGACGCGTATCGGAGGATATAAATATTCGAAACGGCAATCAACCATTTTATGTGGTGTTTATTTCGTGTAAGCAGTTTTCCCAGCGTTTGAATTTTATTTCTGGGAGTACAATATATTTTTTTATTAATATTCGTTAAACAGATTTATTGACAAAGAAACAAGGGCGCCGGGACACCATGGACGCTTATCGAACCCATGTTTCCTAAGTAAACAATCCAAAAGAAATATATTTTTCTTGTTTAAATTTACTCAGTTTCTTTAGAGGCTGTTCTTGTTTGTCGGTTGCCTTGTTGTTACAATGACGTTTAAGTTCCGCTTATTATGTATTTCGTAACTATGAATTGTTGGATGAATCATCAGATTTATCTTATATATCATCCTACGCAACGACTTCTCTCTTTACCGTAGAATTTAAAACAATGGAATATATTACTTTAGTTGTGCAGTGATGAGGATCGGATGCTCGCACTTGCTTTTTACGAGAGGAATAAAAACGAAATGACGCTTTGAAGTACTATTTTAGTGCCTATGTTATCATAATCAGACGACGTTTGTAGTAGCAGACAAGTGAACCGATTTTTTTTTTAAATAATTGTATTATTTGGTATATTTTTGTATTTGTACCTACTTGTGTAACTTTCTGGTTCGTAGTCCAGTTGGTAGTTGATAGGTCTGACCTTTTGGAATAATATTGAAATTTTTAATGCATTTTAAATTTTCCCAATAATTTTATTAATATTTTTTCCAAGGAATATGTTTTAATTATTAAATATTCGGTAACTGTAGTTAAAGATTATTTTTACTTTTTTACATTAACAACGCAATAATTATAATTAAAAATATGAAAAATCGACCCGTCTCACAACTAGCTCCGATGGGACGCGAACCCACAACCTTTCACTGTCCGGGCGAATGCTCTAACCACTGAACTACGGAGTCGAACTGGAGGTACTTTATTAAAACCGGTGTTTTCATAGCAATATGTATATTGGTCACGTCTCGTACGACTAATAGCAAGATATTTCTAGTGAGCTGACTACTCGCACGAGTAAACCACATCCTTGCGATTTTTCTTAAACCACTTGTCATTGTGGGTCAACAGTTGATATTTCGTGATCCTCGAATTCAATGGGTATTTATATTTATTACACAAAAGTAAACGGCATAAACACGGCTTCCCTGCCTCTTCTATAAAAGTAGGTCACGATAAGTGCTGTTTACTGAATTTTGGAGATATGGAGAAAACGACTAAATGTCGTATAATTTAAACGTTATAAGAGGACAATCACAATCTGTGAAATATTTACTTATAGCAAATCAGCTGTCTTCGTGTATGTTTGGCCGAGACTTAAATTTTGAAGTTGCATTAATTTTACGTTACTCTCTGACACAATAGAAAACCACGTTTAAAACATAGAAGTTGGCCGTAAACGGTTTGTAATAAATACTCTTCATGAACTATGGGGCTACCTTTGTGAGAACTTTATGCTTTGCATACTCCGCTTTAACACTATCGCTATTAAGTTTTTTCTAAGAGATGATGAACCATAAAATGAAGTATTTAACTGAGTAGTAAAACTTATGTAAGTATAACTTTTTCATTTTTTTCTTAGCGATACGAGATAAAATGCGTCCATCAAATTCCTTTCCTATTTGGTCGTACGTGACAAGATAATATTTGCTCTTTCTGATGATAAGTTGTATATGATTTTACCTATACTATATTCATTTAAAGTTATAAAAAGTTTAATGACGTTTAGGCGCATAATGTCCAATTCGCAAAATGTCCAGCGTTCGCAAAACGTCCAGTTCGCAGATTGTCCATTTCGCATAATGTCCAGTTCGCATAATGCCCAATTCGCACAATGTCCAGTTCGCAAAACGTCCAGTTCGCGAAAATGTCCAATATGCTTCATAACGTCACACTATCAATCAGTACGTTTATTGATTAGTGTAGCGTTGGGTTTTAATGATTAGTCAAGTTATTACTTGAAAATCAGTTTTTATTTTTGTAATTTATTTTAATTTAAGTAACATAAATCATAAAATACTAAAATTAACATAATAAAATCAAATAATTCCTTCGGTGATTGTAATTTTTAACAGATCAGGTAATGAAAAATATACATATTTATTTTTAAATTTACTATTTTTCATTATTTGATCTGTAAAAATTACTGATTGATGGTGTGACATTATGATGAATATTGGACATTTTCGCATCAACTTTAAGACAGCGATTCAAAAATAGCGCGATGCAGAATAGGTTCCTAAAATGAATTGCTTTCTTTCGTACTCTGACCTTCTAAAAACTGGATCGCAAATGAATTGCTAAATGTGAATGACCGAATGATTTGTGTCCTTATTTCTTCTACCCGTCTCTTTCACTCGATTCTGTCATGCCCGGAGAGTGAAAGGGACGGGTATAACCTGCAGGCGTCATGTTTGCTTGGCCGAGTTATAAGTCAAATAAGAGTTGATGACAGCTCAGCGGCTGTGAAATGTCATTGACTGATCACTGAATCACTGTCATTGATATTAAACTGTCGTGGTACGAATAAGCGAAGCAGATCAGTTTAGGTCCTAAACAAAACCGCAATAAGAGTTGATGGTAGGCACCCTGGACATTGTGCGAATTGGGCATTATGCGAACTGGGTATTATGCGAAATGGATAATCTGCGAACTGGACATTGTGCGATCTGGACGTTTTGCGAACGCTGGACATTTTGCGAATTGGACATTATGCGCCTAAACGAGTCCACGCAGATGAAGTCGCAACATAGCGCTAGTTTTGTATAATATCGTCGGCGTAGAGTGAAAAGCTCACATACTACGTTTTTAGACAAATTATACAAGAGATGAAATAAACTTCCCCTGAAATTTTTTGTGTGAAGACTGCCGTTTCTTTCTCTTGTAAGTGTGTGTTATATTTCAGATATTAATAAAGAGGGATTAATTTTAGAATTTGAATAAAAGTGTGTACACTAAAGACTCGCGAGGTTGCTAGTGTTTCCTCTACTTTACTATTGCAAATTACTAAATCGTAAAGAGAAAAGATTGGATTTTTTGTTTGTTTGCTTGTTTGTTTGTTTGTAATGGATAAACTCAAAACTATTAGACCGATTTAAAATGTTTTTCAACAGTAGAAAGCCTGATATTCCTGAGTGACATTGGCTAATATCATAAAGAGGAAAGGATAGATTTATTGTTTGTTTGCTTGTTTGTTCGTTTGTAATAGATAAACTCAAAAACTACTAGACCGATTTAAAATGTTTTTGAACAGTAGATAGCCTGATTACTCCTACGTGACATGACATAGGCTATATTTTATTCCGATATTCCTACGGGAACGAATACCACGCGGGTAAAACCGCGGGGAGCGACTAGTTGACGATAAAGAGGGTTTAGGGGGTTTCTCTCTACACCAACGATATGTAGTGTGTGCGGTTAAAATAGCTCACCATTTTACCTGCCTTTGATCAGCCTTTAGCCTAGTGAAAACCAACATAGCCATTCTCTTGTACTGATTTCCTGCAGTCGACCGCATACAAACACACAACCCATAACTGCAGGCATGGAATAAATACTACTACTACTAGTATGTCGTCTTCATATAAAAAATCGGAACACTCATATGTATCTCTTTCTCTCTCTCTCTCTCTCTCGGTATGAAGCGCATACTGAGATCCTTCCAGATCTGGATACGCGGCAGCGTATCAGCCAAGTTCAAAAGCAAACAGAATTGGCGAGCAGCACCGTGTGTATCTTAACACGAACCATTTGGAGCCACTTTTGACCCCCTCATAACTCAAAAACTATTACACAGAAACATGTCAAATTTGGCTTATGTATTGAGACTAGCGAGATAAAAATGTGGTCTAAATTTTATATACACAGCTCAAACGGTTATTTAGATATTTACGTCCAAAAATCGTTATTTTTATCACTGACTCACCTATAATCAAAACTCTAACCCAGTTCCAGATGACTTAGATAGCTGAAATTTAGCATGCAGACAGGTAATCTGGTGAATACAAAGGAAAAAAGCCGAAACTAGTATTTTTTTTAAATAAAACGTTGACAAACTTATATTTGCGTTCTTTATGCACTTATCCTGTATAAGATCTTGTATAAGATGAAGTACAAATATAAGTTTGTAATAGTTTTTATTCTGTTATATAACAATAATTCGTCATACTTCTCGAGGTTCGGCTAGCGCCGACGGCGTAGTGGCCATTCAATATTGAGGACTCGAGAGAACCAAGTTCGAACCCCAGATTACCCAATCACTTTTTTGTCCTCGGGTTAAATTAATTACAAACTTGCGCCTTATTAATTATTCATAATAATATAAATTATAAAGTTATTGAAATTTTTACTTTTTTGCATTCACAATCCAATTTTTATTATTGAAAAATGGAAAATGAAGTATTTAGACAAAATCGACCCTCATCTCACAACCAGCTTCGATGGGACTCGAACCCACGACCTTTCGCTTTCCGGGCGACTGCTCTAACCACTGAGCTACAGAGTCGTAATGATAAATGTGAAAGTGTGTGTTTGTTTGTTTGTTTGTCCTTCTTTCACGTCAAAACGGAGCATAGTACTTATAACCCGACCACCAGGGGGCGCAATCTTCATACATTCAAATGGGAACTAACGAGAAGCCAAAATATGCGAAAGTTGCTATGTTCTCCCTGTAGGTGCACACTTTGCACATAAATAGTTCACTAAAGTCAACGATAGATGGCTCCAAGTTAATACACCCACCCACAGTATAGAAAAGAAGAGAAACATCCTTTTTTTCTATACTATATTGTTGAAAGTTGATGGAAGATTATTAACTTTAAAGAGTAGAGTTTTAGAGACACTTTACTAAAAGCGCGCGCCAAATAAGTCTGCGCGCGGTCGGAATCAAATACTAATCTTCTCAATAACCTCAGAACAAAAAAACGTACTGTAACTAGCGCCAATAACGCCCCAGTCGCGCGCAGAGTTATCTGGAACTGACTAGTGTACTTATGGAAAATAATGTCAAATAATCTAAATTATACTTTTGTTTGTTCAATTTGTTATTTGCTATGTTCTGTTTCGTAAAGATCCGTAATTCTGTTAGCAATTACATAGTTTCGTTGCTCGGAGTACCGCTTTTTGAGAAAAAGACTCTTTTGTGTTGAGTGTGATGTTAATTATATAGAATTCTTTGGTGATTTGCTGTTTGAAAAAAGACTTCTTTGAACATTGTTAATGCCTTTAGTGATGCATATTTGTTGTTTTATTGTTAATAAATAATTGTTAGTTAATAAATAAATAAATATTAATAAAATATACTGAAACATTTGGTATAAATTTTATTATGAATAAGTACCTACTAATAATTTCTCTACAAAAAGTAATGATATCTCATCAAAAACATAAAATATGTGAAGTGAGAGCCAACTTCAATATTAGGAAATATGCCTTGGTTGTTGACTTCAACGACAAAAGATGTGAGATCTAAATGGGTGCCAAGTTTAACGGTCAGTCCTGAAAATTTAGTACATACAATGTTTTATAACAACTTAAAATATAATTTCTTCTTATAACTTAGAATAATATATTGAAGCCTAAGGTCTGATTTGGCTAGTTTTCATATACGAATTATATATATATTATAGCCTTCGCAAGCTCTAAAGCCGAAGTTCTTATTGTATTCTTCCGAAAATTTGGCTTGCTGGTAGACTAGAAACTAGAGATGAATATAGGGCTCTTCCTTGACTGTTTCAGTAAGTACCTAATAATAATTCGTATACAAGAACTAGCCAAGTCAGACCTTAGGCTTCAATATATTATCATAAGTTATAAGAAGAAATTATATATTAAGTTGTTATAAAACATTTTATGTACTAAATTTTCAGGACTGACCGTTAAACTTTGCACTCATTTAGATCTGACATCTTTTGTCGTTGAAGTCAACAACCAAGGCATATTTCCTAATATTGAAGTTGGCTCTCACTTCACATACTTTATGTTTTTGATGAGATATTTTATAACTTCCAACAACATAAGAATTTGAGTTCTTTTTTCTTTATTATATTTACTTATTATTAGTATACTCTCCACTATCCAAATTACGTTTTTGTAATCCTTATGTTTTATAACGTTTCCAGATATTAATATGGGTAAGTCTTAATTTGCTTTCGTCATTTTTTATATGAAGATGAAAGACTGTTAGTATATATTCTGTGCCTGGAGGTAACTGCACGTGCGGTGGTTCCGTTTTTCAATTTGCCCGCAATAACACGCTGTGTGTTTTCAGACGAATGACTTCGTTTGGATTTTTCAAAGCATCCAATAGCGGAAACTTCGTAAACAACTAATAGTCCATGGAATTCGTACATTTTGCCTTGCGTTAAATGAGGTAGTTCTAATTTTTTTGTATGTTAGTAGTGATGAGATAGTAATGACAAATCCAAGTTTTCCACCTCGAAAGCCCTTCGGATCATTGTTAAATATTTAAAAATCAATAAATTTTCAGTCAATATTTAGTGGGCGTTGTGAAAAAGATGAATTAGTTTATTAGAGGCTAATATATTTTCCCGTGGCTTGGTTATAAAAAAAGAAATTTAATCACGTGGCCAATTAAAAACTCTGTGGCTGTACTTATTATTTCCCATTGTTTACTTACCTACCTCTATAACTTTGAACAGCTGTGTCTCAGGAACTATCAGGTGTAAATTGACATAATTAATCTCATTTTCTTGGAAATTTAATGGACTTTAATAACTAATAAAAAACTTTTGCCATAAACGCACTACTAGGGGCTTAAAGTTGACGAAAAATAAAAAAACTAATACTTCCTTTTTTGTGTTTTTGCAAATTTTAAAATAGCGGTATCTTAAAAACTATTTGGCCTACAAAAACTAAATTATTCTCTTTTTATTGCAAATTTAGTCTACTTTAAAGAGCGCATAGTAACATTTGCCGTAACTCAGATCCTTGGTGGTAGAAATTGACAAAAACTGAAAAATATTCGAAAATTTTATGGATTTTTAAGTATTAAACAATGATCCAAATGCCTTCGAGGTGGAAAACTTGGATTTGTCATTACCATCTCATCACTACTAACATATAAAAAAAATCAGAACTACCTCATTTAATGCAAGGCAACACCACTTATTTGGTACGATTTCCATGTACTATAAGAGGAACTTTGTATCATTTCATACGTAAAAACGTAAACTTCCTAACTATAGGTTAATAATATAAATTTTCTGAGAAAGCTTTGGTTGTGAAGAAAGAATAGAAATAAAATAAACTATGTATATTGAAATACTTATTTTATAAATACGCTAAAATATACAGTGAACTTCTGTAGCTTCAAGATCGAGTCGAACCGAGTCTCTGCGTCAGCTTAGATTAGACCGGCCGTGACCTTAGCGCGTGCAGTGATTATTAGTTTATTTATTGCACCGGTGCGCTCCCCTCCGCTAAATGTGTGTCAGCTGTCGACGTCCTCTTAACCTGCTCTAGGCAGGCTCTAGGGCTGGCAATATGCTGAAGTTCATATTTGAGTAACAAACAAAAAAAAAAAGCAAAAATTTCTGCTTCTAAAAATGCTAAGGTTAAAATGGATTACACCAGAACGGCTAGAGAATGCCGGTTATTAATAGTCTAGAATAGCATAATATAACATACTTTTTATCCGATATATCCCAATCTTCTTGTTCACCCCTAACCTACTAGCAAGACTTATTTCAGGTAATCCCGCAGGAGTAGGTTGAGTGGTTATTTGCCTGGCCCTTCAGGCGCATCGATCTGTCTCGTCAGGAGGAAAAGATTTCTCACTACTACGAGAAGCATAGCAGGAATCCTGGCGAGGCATGCATAAATACCATAAGCTGACGGGGTTTCCGTTAACAGTTAATTATAAGATAAAAGGAGAGCTTACTATCTACGAGTATGCTAATATTTTAAAGGTGGAAAGATTTGATTTTCTGTTTGCGTGTTTTGTTTGTTTATAATAGACTAGTGGCTTCCCCGCGGTTTAAGCCGTGCAGTGCCCTTTCCCATGGGAATAAGGGAATAAATTATAGCCTTTGTCATTTGGGAAGAATGTAGTTTACTAATGGTCAAAGAAGTTTTGAAATCGGTTCAGTAGTTTTCAAGTTTATCCATTACAAACATTACATCAAATCTTATAATATTGTTAGTACAGTATAGATAAACACAAAAACTACTGAACCGATTTTAAAAGTTATTTTACCAGTAGAAAGTTACATTATTCCCAAAGTGACAAAGGCTTATTTCATACCGATATACTCCTTCGAAAACGGGTACCGCAGGAAGCCATCAGTACTAAATATGCCGGGTTAATTGGTATCCCTAACTTGCGTGGATAGCAGCACTTCAAATTGCAGTTTCCAACTCGTGAGCCGAACATATTCCAAATCATGGCAGCTACTTATGGATCGTGGTCACGCCACGCCATCGACAGTTGTTCGGTATCGTAATCCAAATAAATAACGTTCTTTCTTTCTTTCTTTCTAATCCTTTTGTTTTCACTGAGTTTGCGTATTATTTCAGTATTCAAGCTCTCATTTTTAAATACTTAGATACTAATTTGTTTGTAGGTATTTAAGGGTACATTTAAGACATTCAATTGATGGAAAAAAGCTATTAGTTATTTTAATTCCAAGTATCGCTTCAGAGACTATTCCCAATTTTATGAGGTTCAGTTACTTTTTGTTCAGCTAATATAGTTAGCGTTAGGCTCTATCGTTTACTTGTCGCAAGACGCATATACAAGTATACGACTTCATACAAACTCGAAATAAACATATTGTTCAACACACACATGTTTGTCGCGGTTGAGGATTGAACCCGACCGTAGGCATGACCACTGCGCCATTGCATCGGAGAAATTGACGGGAACTTCCACATTGTTTTTACTTTTCTTTGCATTTACAATGCAATATTTTTTATATGAAATATTAGGAATAAGAATCGACCCGTTTCACAACTAGCTTGTAACGACTGCTCAGTAGTTAGAAGTTCATGGGTTCAAGTCCCATCGGAGCTAGTTGTGAGACGGGTCAACATTTTCTAATACTTACATATTTCATTTTCAATAAAAAAAATGGGAACTTTCACCCATAGAAGACGGAGCGAAACAACAATTTTTCATTCTTCACCCCATGGAATAGCCCAACATTTCGCCGAAACTTAAGAAAAATCGACAGCTTATGTATTTTATAGCTTACATCGAAGCTCACTTATATTCTCCATCACGTTTATTCTATGTATTCGCACACGCGACGGCATCGCATATGCATGCGCATGTAATTCGATTTGACTGAATGCACGTGCCTGCACTTATTTATGGCTCGCCGATGACGCGAGAACGCTGGAATAAAAGTAGTGCGAATAGTCGCGAGATGGTTTAGTTTAGAATGTTGTTTGAAAGGTTTTAGAGAGTGGGGTATAAATAAACAGGTGGTTAGGTGAACTTACCTTTGCCGCACACGAGCCACAATACTACGTTAGTAATATTATAGTACTAGCTGACCAGCGCGACTTCGTTCCCGTGGCCCTACACCCTTCTCCACCCTACCCTACCCGTACTCTACCCCTAGCTTACCCTACCCTACCTTTACCCTACCCTACTTCTACTCTACCCCTACTAACCCCTCCTTCCCATATTTTCTCACCGTTAAAACCTTCCTTGGACTTCCACGAACATTAAAAAAAAAATTGGCCAAATTGGTAAAGGCGTTGTTGAGTTATGCGCTTACCAACACATTTTGCGATTCATTTTTATATATAAGATTCTCTGACAATACTATGCACAAACGCCGCCTCCTGAAGTTAGAACACAGATCACCTGTAGTAGCAAGTTAGAATAAGAAACAAGTGACAACTATGTATGAACTCGTATGAATGAGTTCGATGACATATGACAAACTCGCTGTCAGTCAAGTATGACATACGTCAAACTCGCTGTCAGTCAAGTTCTTGTAACGCCAAGTCCTTTTTTCGTCTAATTTCAGTTTTAGTCAAATTCACTTTTCGTCAAGTCTTCTCAGAGAAGGCTCAAGGTCACCCAGCGAGCAATGGAGAGAGCGATGCTTGGTATTTCCCTGCTCGATCGAATCAGAAATGATGAGATCCGCAGGAGAACTAAAACGACCGACATCGCTCGAAGGATTGCTCAGTTGAAGTGGCAGTGGGCGGGACACATAACGCGGAGAACCGATGGCCGTTGGGGCGGAAAGGTTCTCGAATGACGACCGCGAACCGGACGACGTTCCGTGGGCAGGCCCCCTACAAGGTGGACCGACGATCTGGTCAAGGTCGCGGGAAGCCGCTGGATGCGGGCAGCGCAGGACCGATCGTTGTGGAGATCCTTGGGGGAGGCCTATGCCCAGCAGTGGGCGTCGTACGGTTGAAATGATGATGATGATGATGATGAATATTAACTTGTATACTAAACATGGCGATTTGCATGGTTACAATACAAGAAATAGGAATAAACTTTCAATGCCTCGGTACCGATTAGAGAAGGTACATGGGTCCTTCATGGGTCAAGGTATACACATCTTTAACAAGATTCCGAGTGATATCTTAGAGTTACCCTTTGAAGAGTTTAAGAATCATATAAAAAATTGTCTCCTAAAGAAGGGCTACTATACTGTAAGTGATTACTTAAATGACAAAGCAACTTGGTCATAAGCTGAAAAGAATTTTTTCTGTAGTTAATTGTGAGTCGTGTTTTACAAAATTATTAATATTAGGTACATTCTTATATTGGTTTCTGCGTTTTGAGATGAGTAGTTTGAGTATGTCATGCTCTCTGTAAACATTTCTGCGGTGGTGTCGTGTGAGGCGGGTCGTTACGTTCCCTAAAATATGGTTGAGCGAAGCGATGGCTGGTTCATACGTCATGCTCGTGAACGGGTGCCACCAGTGGGATGGGTCTGCTCCTGGCTTCTTGTCTCAAAATATGCAGATTTTTTATTTTTTATTGTTACTTATTAGTTTTATTTTATCGTGGCTTGTATGGCACTGTTTATTATTGACTCCTATGTTCTTAAACTATTCAAAGTTTTATTACCCTTGTTTGGCATTTATATTTATTATTTTATTCGCTACGTTTTTCGTTGGTGTGTATTTTAAGACTGCGTCGACCTTTTAACGCGGGCAAAGATTAGGTATTAGCGGAGCATTCCACCTGTGTGTGCGTCATCACGCACACTAATGCCGCCTCGCTCGCTCGATCGGTACGGTGTCGGTGGTAAAAGTTAGTAACTCATTATTCTGTAATAGTTAATCTCAACTAGGTACTCCTAGAAACCTATGGATGGAATGAATCCATACTAATCCTACTTCCTACTATATAATATTATAAATGCGAAAGTTTAGATGTTTGGATGTTTAGATGTTTGGATGTTTGTTACTCAATCACGCCATAACGGCTGAACGGATTTGGCTGAAATTTGGGTGACAGATACTTTGAAGCCTGGAGAGGAACATAGGCTACTTTTTATTCCGGAAAAATATCACACTCCCGCGGGATAACGTCGTGTAGTCCACGCGGGCGAAGCCGCGGGCGGATAGCTAGTATTATAAATGTGAAAGTGTGTTTGTTTGTTTATTTGTTTGTTTGTTTGTTTGTCCTTCTTTTACGTCAAAACGGAACAACTGATCGACGTGATATTTGGTACGGGGATAGTTTGGGAACTTGAGATTAGCATAGACTACTTATTATTCCGGAAAATTAAGTAAAAATGGTAATTTTGTATGAAAAATCGTTTGGCTGTCGTACCTTCGATACAAAACTGTCAGGGACTTTTGTTCACCGACATAGGTAACCTAAAAGTGGAAACTTTTGCTGCGAATGCAACGTAAAAGAAGATTGTTCTGCCCATGAACCTCCTCCTGCCTCCTTGCTAGATCTTAACGAATGAAATAACCGTCGTAATGCATTGAGTTCGTGGCAAAAGTTTCCACTTTAAAGTTAGTCCGGTGGACAAAAGTGCCTATATTTTATTCAAAGGGGTTGATGCCACTCAGCCAATAGCTTGGTCCAGTTTCTATGTCCAATTGATCAAAATATTTATTTGTCATGTGCCCATGCCTGGTACATTTGATCCAAGTTCCAAGTCTTCCAATTTCTTTGATCAAATGCACATTGGACAAAGATATTTGATGAGTAGACTACCGTAGTCTCTGACGCTGACGCTCGCTATGAAATACATAGAAACCAGTAGTGGCGCGGGCGCCATGTCGCGTGCAGTCACGACGCCCAGTTTGAACAGATACCTTTAGAACGTTTGTTGTGTAAGCGACTTCATCCACGCAAACAAAGTCGCGGGCAGAATAGCTTATGTTACTCAGGGTTAATGTAGCATTCTAATGGTGAAATATTTTTTTATTTCGGTTCAGTAGTTTTTGAGTTTATTTGTTACTAACATAGGAAAAAAAACTAGTTTAAAAATTAAAAACAGACTGGCAAAATCGAACTAAAAAGTACAAAAATTAAACCGCCTTCAAAACCAAAAAACTGCAAACAAAAACTCATCCAATACTCGTAAAATAAAAAAATGAATTAAATCATTCAATTTATAGGACGAAAATGAGTGCGCTACTTTTTCTAACTAATCTTGGAACTTTCTGATCTGTTTGAAGTCGGTGTCAAGCTTTATACCTAATTTATTTGATAGGTTACAACTCACATCACTCACATTATTATTGTGTATATTGTTTCACAAAGTATTTTTCTTGTTACTTTCGGCTTGACACCGACTTCAAACAGATCAGAAAGTTCCAAGATTAGTTAGAAAAAGTCGCGCATTTTCATCCTGATTTAATTTATTTTTCATTTTTACGTGTTTTGGGAAGTGAGTTTTTGTTTGCAGTTTTTTGTTTTGAAGGCGGTTTAATTTTTTTGAAAAAATATGTTTATTTTTCCATTTTTAGTGTAAGAAATCTACCTTGAAACCACATAATGAGCAAGTGTACCGTAAAGTGCAGCGATAAAACTGTTGTCACTTGGTGGTCCATATCTAAATTAGAACACCAAGACAAGCTCCGCCTTCCAAATATATGATATGCAGTTTAACCTTCCACTGGCTTCCACCATCAGCTTACCTGAATTACTTGAAAGAATACAACTAAAGGTATTTTCGTGCATGTGGTACTTAAAAAACATGCTCTTAATCCTAAGCGTTAAGGAGTTTTACCTTCCATCATCAGCTCACCTAAATAACCTGAAATATTACAACTACAAATCTTTACTTATTAACGATGTTTAAAAAATTACCCTCCAACTCCTAACCATTGAAGAGTTGGACCTTCCATCACCAGTTCATTATCATGACATCATGATTAGCAGATGCAAATACTTGAAAAATATATAAAACACGTAAAATACCTATTAAATTTGCGAGTTTTCCTCAATCTCCCCTAGATTCCACCATCAGCTTTTAACTTGGTTACAATGGAACCAATTCAGGAATATACTCTTTCGAATAAAAGAAGAATTATCAAAATCGGTTAATAGTTCCCGAAGATATTGAAGCGTAAAGCAAGAACTACCAGACGAAAACAATGTGTTTTTTCGGGATTCTGAAGAAACTTCTGAACTGACTACTGTAAATTTTTCATGGGACCAAATTGAAACTTGGTCTATCAGATAATAAAAGAATTATCAGAATCGGTTCACTATTGGTGGAGCTATCGTGGAACATACATACATAGTCTCATTGCAGTCGGGGGACCTTTTAAATTTAAGAATTCCACAGCATGGTACCCCGACTGCAATGAGAGCTTTTTTTTTTACTTTTGAGGTTTTTATATTATGATTTTTTATTATATTATTTTTAGTGATTATGCATACAAATAATATATATTTGAAATGTACTCGTCAAAGCGTTTCATTTGATACCCATATTGCTATAATAAGGAAAAACCTACATTTTTTTTATGGTGCCACACCACACGTCCACCATTTTGAGTACTTAAAAAATCATTAGCCATTAAAGCAAGCACATCCTGCAAAAATGGGGGTACGTGAATAGCTCGGAGTGCGAATGTGGGGAGCCATTTCAAACGATGTCCCACCTATTGGAGTGTCCCCTATGCCCCTCCACCTGCAGTGCAAGCGACCTGATAAGGGCAACCGATGGGGCAGTCCAGGTTGCCACATACTGGGCGAAACAGATTTGAGTGTGAAATAATCGACACGAAGAAGAAGCCATTAAAATCCGTTGAGGCATTCAAAAGTTATGGTGGAAAGAAACTCGCATACATACACACAAACATACATTAACCCTTAACACATTACACTCCTTGAGCAGTCGTGATAAGAATAAATCAAAACCAAAATTGAGTAAAAAAATTATTACAAATTTATACTTACGCTGTTTTGCTGCGTGTAACACAGAATACGTACACGATAGGCAACGAAGTCTTTCTAGGTCAAGTCGCTCCGCATCGAAACGTCGCCTCTCTCTGAGCTCTCGTGGGCGACTGAATATTTCGTGTGTTGCTCGCTTGTTATATTCAACGTCTCGAGTCCATAGTAATTTTGTATGGCGGATTTAAGAAGCGTTTTAAAAAAATCATAATTAAATAACCAAAGCATATTAGAAAATAAAACAATTGATAAGTTGTAGTTATTACTTTTGAGATTTGTTTGAGTAGGCTTTTGAATCTAATATATCGATTTTTTTATTCAATTTTACCTTAACGCCGACACACGTTTTCTCATATTTTGTGCAACTTTACGTAGTTGTATCTTTTATACTGTAAATGATTTTAGATTATTAATAGTGATACATTGTAAACACACCCTTTATGATAGTAATTACAACCATTTTAATTATTTTTGAAAATAATTGTGAACTCCAGCGATTTAACGGTGACTGCCGTTTTAGCTGATTTTGATCGGCCGGCCCTTAAAGAAACTATCTTTTGGATGTCTATTTCTTAGTTATTGAAAATTATTTACTGCTATGATTACCGGGTTTTTTGTTTTGTTTTTAAATTTAAGATTAATTTGTGATGGAAAGTGACTTTACATATTATATTATGTTAGAGTCACTTTTCAATTTGACGACTCTGTATGAAATATGACAGGGAGAAAAAAATAGCCCTTGGCGAGTTTCTTGCCGGTTCTTCTCGTTACAAGGCCTCCCGTCGTAGGATTTGCGAACCGATAGCGTAGCTTCATTGACGTTCACAAGTGCTGTATCAGCCTAAAATGAATAAATAATTTTGATTTTGATTTTGATTGATATGTCATCGAACTCACAGAAGTCGGTGGCGGCGTTTTTTAGTGCCCGTGTGCGGCGAGGCTAGAGTTCTAATTGCTAATAAGAGATTACTCGACAAGTGATTGTTTTGTTTTGGCCGTGTAGGTGCCGGCCTAGAATAGCAAGACCCCCTATTAGTCCGGTCGTGGGACATTAAATTCCATACAAAAGTTTTGATAATTCTAAAATTTTAATTTTTGGACTCCCCATACTAAATCGATCACGTGATCAGTCCGATTGTATGAAGAGTCAAAAATTTTTTGTCATATTTCGACCTATGTTTCTAGGAGAAAGTTGTTCATTTACCGATTCTGAGCCGATCTTAAAAATTTGTGCACTGATTAAAAATTTACCCTGTACATATAAGCGGATTGAAAAGGTCATGTAAGAGCGATTTTATCAATTTTAATTCATTATTGCGTCTGTTACGAAAGAAAAATGAAACTATTAATAAAGCACATTACTCATATTTCTAAACTTTTGTTCAGCAGATACATCACACCAATAAAAGTCTTAAAATATGATTTCAGAAATTTAAAATTTTTATTCAAAGACAAATGAGTGATTTTGTGATATATATTAACTTTCTAATAACTTTACAAAATGAAGCCAAGATAGTTCTTATTATGAAACACTAAACATTTCAAACTTTCATTTTATATACATACGTTACACGAAATATTACGAAATACCTATACCACACATAAAGCACTGTCATAAAACTTCTAACTTTTCAAAAATAGCTCACAATCCGCATAATCTATACGCTCAGCAAAAATGAAAACTTTTAGAATTATCATAAGTAATTTTTTTCCGGCTACGCGACTATATTTAGCTTTTATTTTTAATAAGTGTATTGACGAAGGAGTCTTCCCCGATTTAATGAAATATAGTAAGTTAATTCCGCTTTTTAAATCTGGAGACAAGAGTGACCCCACTAACTTTAGGCCGATATCAATTTTACCAGCACTTAGTAAAATTTTTGAAAAGATAATATACGCTCAATTAGTAGATTATTTGGTATTAAATCAAATCTTTCATAAGAATCAGTTCGGATTCTCTAAAGGTAAAAATACCACAGATGCTGGAATTGCACTTCTTAAACATATCCTTGACGCTTGGGAGGGTAGGCAGGACGTAATTGGTGTATTCTGTGACCTTTCCAAAGCTTTCGATTGCGTTGATCACCATACTCTTTTAATGAAGTTAGAACATTATGGTGTCTCGAAAAAATCAGTTAACCTTTTGCGTTCATATTTGAGTAATAGAAATCAAAAAGTGATTGTTAATAATACTGCGTCCTCTGGAGCCCCATTATAATGGGCGTTCCCCAAGGCTCAATATTGGGTCCTTTACTATTTTTAATCTACATTAACGATCTACCTTACTACGTGCATAATTTATGTGAGACAGTACTATTTGCAGATGATACTTCTCTAATTTTTAAAATTGACCGAGGGAATAATTGCTCTGAAGAAGTAAATAGTGCTCTCTCAAAGGTCGCACATTGGTTTAACATTAATAACTTGTCTTTAAACCCTAAAAAAACAAATTGTGTCAAATTCTCACTACCAAATGTAAGGAAGGTTGATTTAAGTATTAGTTTGAATGCAGATGCAGTCGAATTAGTTGACAGCACGAAATTTCTTGGTATTACCTTAGATTCACGACTACAATGGGATCCACATATTGAGGCCTTGTCGAGTAGACTCAGTTCAGCTGCTTTTGCAGTAAAAAAGATAAGGCTATTAACTGATATTGAAACGGCAAGACTTGTTTACTTTAGTTATTTTCATAGTGTAATGTCCTATGGCGTGTTGTTGTGGGGCTCAGCAGCCAATATTGGAAATGTTTTTGTACTTCAAAAAAGAGCGGTACGCGCCATTTACAGCCTCCGCCGCCGCGATTCATTAAAAGTTTTGTTTAAAGAAATTAATATACTAACCTTAGCAGGGCAATACATCTACGAGAATATATTATATGTTAGGAAACATCTTGACTCATTCACTAAGAATAGTGATATTCATAATTTTAACACAAGAAATAAAAATAAGCTTGCCGTTCCAAGATTTAGACTTGAAAATTAAAGGCTATTTTTTGGGAAAAGGCATAGCATTCTTTAATAAAGTTCCACAAGAAGTAATCGAGCTGCCTTTGAATAAATTTAAAAAACATGTTAAAAAGTCGCTCTTAAGCAAAGTCTATTACTAAGTAGAAGATTATTTAAATGATCATAACGCATGGTTGTCATAATTATAGTAAGTAACACTAACAATGTATAAAAGGAAAATATTCCTATACTTAAGTATGTGAAAACTTTCCTTCAGCATTAGCTTTTTGTATAAATTTTATTATTGTACCATTTTGTCTAGCAACGACATAATTATTTTGTAAATGCGTTGCTTCTGTTAAAGCTGATGAGTTTTTTTCGCCTGTTTTTCTTGTCAGTTAAAAGATGTCCATAACAGGTGGTAGGTAAAAAAATGTTGGACGATTCATAAGCATTAATTTTATTTAATCTATATGAATAAAAATTTATTGACTTTGACTTTGACTTTGATATCTTACCGTGGGTGTCTTAAAAGTCGACTAAGGGAAATCGCCATCAGGAGACGGGCAGCAGCGCCTCCTGAAACGCCAGGCCATACTGCGATCGCCAACCCTGCTGCCAAGCGTGGCGATCACAAAACACAGATTCTTGTATGGTGTGGTGGCGATTATGGCAAACCCCCCCTCTTGGAGGAGGTCTATGCCAGCAGTTGGTGTCGTACGGCTGAAATGATGATGATGATGATTGTTTTGTAATATACAGACTTCGATCAACTACACCACTAGATGACGCCTCCCGAAGTTCGTATGTCACGAACTAAAACAAAACGTAAATATGGCACCGACTGACTTTGCTTTTAACGGAGAAAAGAGTTACGAATGTTACGATCTTACGTCATAAATGACAGTAATCGATAAGAAATAAAAGCGCACCTTTGAAGTGCGCTCTTATTCGGCCGTTTTTGACACTCCGACCGGTTATCTAAAAGAGTGGTATTGTTTATCGAAGTATGATAGACCCTTAACCCTTTACCCGTCCCGCCGCCGCCCGCCCCGGTCAGATTTATTCGACGAGTCGGTTTCTTGGCTGCACCAACTACCATTTTCCTTCTCCTCCAAAAAATGGATATTTGATTTCCATCAAAAGATAAACATAACAAGAAGACAGGGTTACCTACCACAGAAAAAAATCTGGAATTTTACATTAACGGAAATGCTTGTGGGATAAATCCGACAGCGGCTGATTCAGTTTGATAACTCCCATGAACATTTTCTCGAGAATTGAAACCGATGCACCTTTTAAAAAGTAATACGTTTTGATTCATTCCATGTAAATAATTTGGATTGGGAAATACCTACATCACCAACCATTATTACGTCCTCACTCCACGAGCACAAGATGGAAAGGTCATATCATAACCCATGATGCGGGGCCAAAGCGGACTGATGGGTGTTAATGATTGAAACTGTAGCTAAATCGTACGTACGGAGGAGCTCTAGCTAGATAATAGTATATTATGATACAAGTAAGCTTAGGTTGCTCATTATACACGAGGCTGTGGGTTGCAGCCCGAGCCGCAGGCGAGGGCGTAAATCAGCCGAGTGTCTAGTGAGTAAGTTGCTCACGTGTTTCATACGCACTTTTTCAACACACTTGCGAGGAAAAACAAACATTTATTGCATACAATAACCTAATTATTAGCTAAGGGAAAAAGCGCGCAAGTTTTGTTTTTGCACGCGCCAAATGTAAGGTGATTGATTACATACAGCCATACAGCCTACTTCAAAATAATTAAGTATAATAATAGTGATAAAATGCAAATGTTTTATAACAGACTATTGTGAATCACTACATAGTATAAAACAAAGTCGCTTTCTCTGTCCCTATGTCCCTTTGTATGCTTAAATCTTTGAAACTACGCAACGGATTTTGATGCGTTTTTTTTTAATAGATAGAGTGATTCAAGAGGAAGGTTTATATGTACTTTCTATCCCGATATTCCCACGGGAACGGAAACCACGCGGGTGAAACCGCGGGCGGCCGCTAGTAACCAATATAATTCACGATTTTGGCATATAATTTGCAGTTAGGTACTTACTTAACTTTGTAGGGATAATTCTATTACGCAACTAGTACTGTAATATTATTATGCACGCGTGTGTTATAGTTCGGTTTATGGCCCTAAGATCGATGTAATAAGGTTCACTTTATGAGCAAGTATGTTGAAAAATATTTTTGAACTGATTATTGCGAAAGATGTTTGACAGCCGCTGTCACGGGGCGAATGTGCCAATCACTCCACCATTTAGTAAATTAAATAAAAATTGAAACTAGATATAGGCATATGCATGACTTTACTACTCGTCAAGCCTCTAAGATTGGCGGTCCTTGCTATATAGCTCACTAATAATCGGTTCAACTGCAAAGCCCTCAAACATGGTGTCCGGGGCGTGAGTTATGTGGCGGCCGTTATTCCCGAGCCGTTCGCTTGTTTATCAAATTCATTGCCGTGTCGTACGTATGCGACCCAGTCCGACAAAAGTAGCTATATTTAATATTTTTTCTGTAAATATGAAAAAGGACGATGCGTCAAAACGTTTTATTAAACGTTTTAACGTAACACCTACGCTAATTAAAAATTCTTTGATTTTTACCATTTTTTAACCGACTTCTAAATCAAAAAGGAGGAGGTTCTCTATTCGTCTGTATGTATGTTTTTTTTTTGTGTATGTCCACCGATTACTCGACGGATGGACCGATTGAAATGATTGAAACGTTATTACACATTTTAACCGACTTCAAAAAAGGAGGTTTTCAATTTGATACCTATTTACCAGAATACAAGTAATTTGCCTGCACGATGCACTAAAAAGAGTGAAATAAAAATTATTTTTATAAAAATATAAAACCGCCTTCAAAAAATCACATAAAAAAAGTAAGAAATATTTCCTCACCAAATAATTAACGTAAGTACTTTGAAGTCGGGCGGGTTTTAACAAAAACAACAAAAAATCGTACATGTTTCACGCCCGACTTCAAAGTAACGTTAATTATTTGGTGAGGAATTATTTCTTACTTTTTTGATGTTTTTTTTTGTAAAAGTGACTTCGACTCTTTATAGATGCGTATGAATTAGTCGACCCACATAAAAGGTATGTTGGAAGGGGGGACGGGTCCCATACAAATTTGCCCATTATCCTTTATCAACTATCTATTTTACTGGAATACTTGTAATATGTACTTACTTGCTTGCTCCTGCAAAGCACTCAAACATGTGTCCAGGGCGTGAGTTATGTTGCAGCCGTTGTTCCCGGGCCGCTCGTTGTTTATCAATTCATAGCCGTGACGTGTGCGACCCGGTCCGGCCCTACAGGTCTTACTATTAAGTATTCTGTACCTGTGGGGTGTGTACTGTCTGTATTCTGACCAAAATGGCCATAAACTGTGACGTACGGGACGTGTCGCTCTTTTGAATTGTGCAGGTTACGGGAAACTAACAAGTGAGCTTTTCAAAAGTGCGACCAAAAACTTAAATAACTTTGTCTGAATTAGTACTTAATAAAAAACCTAATCTTAACGAATATCACTTTTGATTATTGTCTTAAAAAAACAAGAATTCTGGATTTGACGCTGCTAAGAATGAAATAATAGGAAATTTTAGAATGATGATAGGAGCAGTAAGTGTGTTAGAATGTGAACGTATTGAAAGCTTGAAAATGAAGGCTGGTATTAATAGTACATTACAGCAGAGGACAGGTAAGTAAGAAATTACATTGTCGAGGATGGTTTGAAGCACGAGCCGCAGGCGAGGGCTTTAATCATTCGAGGCAAGGTAATTTGCTTACCGTACAAGGCATGTATAGTGCTTTTCTCAAGAAATGCGAGGAAATAAAAAAAAAACTGTTTAACTAAATAATATTTATTAAAATTTATATCACACATGTTCGGGCAATTATTAAATGTAAGTACTTAAATGTTATTGTTTTCCCGGGCACACTTATTTATATAAATCGCCCATAATAATATTATTTTAATGATGTATCATTAAAATACGCCAACAACACAGATTCCGAAAACGTATGCGCCTTTTTTTCACTTTTCCAAATCTGATCGTAGGTTTTCATATATTTCTTTCTTTTGATTTTGCTGGCAGTACCTAATTTTTAAGTAATGAATTTCAGTACTTACTTACTGCACTAAAATCAGTGTAGTAAGTAAGTACTGAAATTCATTAATGCAGTGATTTTCAAATTTAGAATGTTTACCTCGGAAAAGTGCCACGTACTGCATTCTTTTCTCAAATATAATATTAACATTTCAGAGCATAAGTGTGAAATAGTACATTACAGCCGAGGACAGGTAAGTAAGAAATTACATTGTCGAGGATGGTTTGAAGCACGAGCCGCAGGCGAGGGCTTTAATCATTCGAGGCAAGGTAATTTGCTTACCGTACAAGGCTTGTATAGTGCTTTTCTCAAGAAATGCGAGGAAATAAAAAAAAACTGTTTAACTAAATAATATTTATTAAAATTTATATCACACATGTTCGGGCAATTATTAAATGTAAATGTTATTGTTTTCCCGGGCACACTTATGTATAAATCGCCCATAATAATATTATTTTAATGATGTATCATATATGTATAACACAGATTCCGGAAACGTATGCGCCTTTTTTCACTTTTCCAAATCAGATCGTAGGTTTTCATATACCTATCTTTCTTTTGATTTTGCTGGCAGTAAGCTAAGTTTTCTGTAATTAATTTTGCTTCTGCTCTCATATTTGGTGGAGTAGGTACATACGATGTCTGTATATGTTTCATTGGCAGAACTCATTTTGATAAATTATTACACAATATAAACTGTATTGATATCAAATCAACCGCTGAAAATCATTCCCGCCGTTTTTTTAATATTGGTTTGTGAGGCCATGTGCAACGGTCATACAGCCTATTGATACTTACTACTTGCTTCTAAAATGCGCAACTTCAATACCCGCTTCTGGGCGGTAGATGGCGCTGTACATATTTCCCATACAAAATTACTCGTAAAGGGTCTATGATAAATCTCATTTTGTTTTTTCGATTGATGTTCGTGCTAAGGGTACATAGCGCTTGTGGTACAATACGAAGTAATATACTCTGTGCGCACCGTATTAAAAAAAAAGTTAACCTAATTATGATAAAATAATTACCTAAGTATATAATAATAATAATAATGTGGCTGTATGGTGCAAATGTCCCTTTGCTTTTTCTGTTTTTATACACAGAAATAACGAAAAAAAAAATTAAGAAAAAAAGTTGGTAATAATATCTTTGGGTAGTACCTTTTCCGAGGTAAACATTCTAAATTTGAAAATCACTGCAATAATGAATTTCAGTACTTACTTACTGCACTAAAATCAGTGCAGTAAGTAAGTACTGAAATTCATTACTGCAGTGATTTTCAAATTTAGAATGTTTACCTCGGAAAAGTGCCACGTACTGCATTCTTTTCTCAAATATAATATTAACATTTCAGAGCATAAGTGTGAAAAATAAATTATTTCTGTTTTCTTCACCCTAAATAAAATATGCTTCAATAAACACTATACATCACATAAAAAAAGTTTACAACATGTCTCAAGCAGGCTGTAAACCATCAATACCTTTTTACCACATGCGAAATCGGATAAAGGACACAATGGGCTTTGAAGTGTGGACCAGACTTTTGTTCATGTGAGCGAGCGGACGTATATTAAGGAGGTTCCGGCTGGTCAGTACGCATCTATCTCATTTATCTATAGTCGTGGGTTACCTATTCTAAATCCGAAAACATATTTACCATAAGTTTATTTTGCTAGAAGTTTAATTAGACCGAAATGTTTTTTATTCGTATTACATAGTTTTATAAAATTCTATAACTACTTATCCTGTTGTAATTTAATTTGACTGTTGATATAGGTATATTTTTTACTTTCAGCCAAATGAAATATCTTGGATAAAGATACTTCTGGAAAATAATTTTTCAGACTCTGATATGATACCAGGTGACGTTGCCAGCACCCAAATCTTAGGTCACAAAGACCTTCGAAATTGGATTTGGGTAAGGACCCTTTTGTGCGTTGGTACAATATCGCTTTTTGCGAGCGCCGCGCATGATCTTGTTTCACACGGTTTGTTGCGCATCTGTTACGCGAAAAGATTTATTAATATATTTTAGGTTTTCTTTCTATGATCTGTTCGCTGAGAGTTGATAAATATTATGGAACGTCTCTGAAACTGTATGGCAGCCGTCGCTTAGCTCTCGCTTTCGCTGTTTTTCGTGGTGGCACGAAGTTGTTTTCAACCGCGGCCCGGCGGGCGAGCGGACACGTGAGCCATTTTTGCCATTTTCTCTTTTTATATAAGTAATTAGCGGGCCACAATCAGTAATGACGTTATCACCTTTCGGCGAACATACTTTATGTACCTATTGTAAGTTTTGGCGACATGAAGGATCTGATAGACCGTTTATTAATTCTGCATTTTTATCGGATTGTGTAAGCAATTTATGATTAAAAAACCGGTCAAGAGCGAGTCGGACTCGCGCACCGAGGGTTCCGTACCATCATAAATTTAAATAAATATAACGTGAAAATATTTTCATCAGCGAGGCTAGATTCGTCAGAGCATTAGCGGTGTAGAATATTGCCGTTTTAGGTCAACGCCAGCTTTTGACCGATAGTGGAACTAATATAATTTTTGTTGATGATTTCTGAAAAAGTTTACTATTAAGAGACATCGTTTTATTTTCCTGTAATTTTTACATATACTTCTATCACATAAAATAATTTAAGATTTTTCTCTATGCAAACTTCGGAGATAAGGGGGGGGGCACGGTATTTTTTTTAGATTTTTCATCAAAAGTCGAAAACTATGCGGCTTAAGAAAAAAAGAAAAAAATTTTTCAGAATGTGCAAGCAGCGTTCTTTCATATACTTACCCCATATTCCCTAGTAGCCTCACTTCGAATTTTTAAGACCCTATTTTAGTCTCTGTTGCAAAAAATATATAAATATTTTTATTTCTTTCTTATTTGCATAATAGTTGGGCAAACGTCATCTAAAACTATTCCAAATATCAAGTTGATAGCATAGTGTAGGCAATGAACAGATTCTTTGTATGGAGACCCATACATTAATTCCTCAGTCGATGAAACTTTGCTGGGTTATAAAAAAGCATGAGCCAGAAACTTTTAAATGATTATCAAAAAAAAAAACTCACACGGAAGTTAAGTATTTATACCTAAATATACAAATCTGTCTATATAATGAACCGAGTAATTTTTCAGTACAAATTTATTTTACCAAATGAGTTATTTAAACTAGTATGTGATACTTGATAAAAATCCAAAACTTTTTTCAAACATGAGTAAGCTTGGAAAAATGGTATAATTTCGTTCAAAAGTTCGACAGAGACATTTTTCAGCCCAAGTCACCCCAATTATTTTATTAAAATTTGGTGTTTCTGCTGGGTAATTTTTTTTGGATATTTTATATTTTCCCTGAGGATAATGTCGTGTAGTACACGCGGGCGAAGCCGCGGGCGGAAAGCTAGTTGTTTATAAACGTTACATGAATATATGTCTGATGAAGAAAGTTTAGACGGAGCATTTTTCCTAAAAAAGATATCAATGAAATAAGACTTTCATAAAAAAATACCTAACCTTCTATTATTATTATTTTTTGGAAATTTATACCTTACTTATAATTTATTGATACTCTATCATGCTGTAAAGTTTTTTTGTGACTGAGGAATTACTGTGGGGGTCAACTGGCTTCATTGACTACACTAGCATTAGTAGTTCTCGAGATGTCCATTTGTGACAGACAGCGACTGAGTCTCACCATAAGGGTTTCTTTTTACCATTTTGGTACGGAAACCCTAAAAAGTAATGAGACAAATCTACTAAATCTACTCGTAGATAGAGCTTTATTGACATTTCATTTAGCATTAACTGTCTTCAGTCTTCACCGTAGAAATATGATTGTTCTGTATTTTCGTCTGTAACCTAAAATTAAACTACTTATGCTTTTATTTATAAAATCAGTCAAGAAATCTGCATAGTTATGAAACTTCAAATTGAATTACATTCTGATTTTAGTTTCATTCTAAACGACTTTTATTGTGAATGCTCAGTTATGAGAAATGATGAAAATAACCGTTTCATAAAATTCAATTTGCGATTTACATTTGCGGCAGCATAGTTCGTTATCTCGGGAGCTACGTTACGTGACGTTAATTAAAAGTAAATATTTTAGCTTTGTTTTACAAAATTTAGATGTATCTAGTAGATGCCCGCGTATTCGTCCACGTGTATGTACCATCGTACATCCACTTAAATCGTCGGCTAAATTTTTGTCGTAAAATGACACCAGTACCAGAATTCTTGGTCATAAGTCTCGCTTCTATAAATCGTCTTTCATACGTAATGTAGATTGAGAGCAATTTGTTTATCGTACACATTTTGATAGAATTATATTATTGCTAGACCAATTTGCTAAATTGCAGGTATAGTCGAAAGCACATCTTGACTTTGAACATATCCTTCAAGACGCTTCTTCCTGCCACGGATAAAGACGCAAACATAAAAATGTTGAATTCGGTGTCTCTACTTTGAAAATATTAAAAATCTCTGATACGCTTGTTTTTAGAGATTCAGGTAGGTGGTTACATTATTTTATTTAAAAGCGGGACTCCCGTAAAGACGTGGACAGTCCCAACCTAGTTCCTTTCCCGTCCGCAGGCTTCCGAGTGCCCTCGCGGCCACTTCCCTGTCGCCCAGTGCTCAAGACGCTCTCATTGTTTACTTCCTGCTACGGAAAGAGACTCAAACGAAAAAATGTTAAGTGCGGCGTCTTGCGTATTTATTTTGAGCCTTGTTTATAGAGAAAGTAATAAAATTGAAGTAGAGTAGACATTTTTTTCGGTCACTGCTTCAATTTCTCATTTTTAATATGAAAATATGTCTTTTGTATATATGTACTGGGTAAACATTTGAGCACCATCCAGCTTAGCAGACCGGATGCAGTCTAGGGTGTTGCATGCTTACCCGAGAGGTGCCCATTCACTCTTACTTTGAAAAGAGCAAGGTTATAATGACCGGGGAACACATTCGCACGCAGCAGCGCATTCCAATCGTTAGCAGCTAGCAAAGCGCATAATACGGACAGGTGGAATGTCTACGATGTATGGGTGGTGGAAAGGGGCTGGAGGAATAAGATCGTGCAGTTCACAGAACAGAAAGATTTTTTTCTTTGCAGTTCCTGTGCGCACTCTTCAAAGTTTCACTCTTTGATATAATATATTAGAAAACGCACGAGCTTCAGACGAAGTTACAGTTGTTATGACAGTAGCTGCCTTAAAGTAAGTTGCAGCGGTTTCTCATAGCTCGGACTGACTGAGCTTAGGTATGTAAAAAAATTGCATCTCCGATAAAAAAGTATCAAAAGGTAGGTTCATACGCCTTCTAAAGAAAATATTGCGTGGTTCATGCGCGGCCTTTTGTCTGGAGAATTGAGCCGTCTCGAGGCGACCTCTTGAGATTGGCGACAGGACGCAGGACGTCCGAGAGCACTTGCGCGACCTTGTCGCGAGACCGGACACTCGTTATTTGTAGCGCGGGGAATTCCTTTATGAATTAATCAAATAGTAACAATAGCAATATTAGGTATTTCCATAGAGTCTATTTAAAGAGCTTCTTGGTAATCACATAGATGAACTTCGTAGTTTTTGTTTCAATAGAACTTGGAGTCACACTGCTATTGTAATTTTCGTTAGAAAAAACTGCAGTGAAACCGACACTTTTACGACATTATCAAAGATTTTGAAAATGTTACTTGTATTTAAAAGTCACCTTTTAAGAATATGTGTGTGAATATTAGGTATTTGCCTTTTACTGTTCATATACAGGGTTAATTTTTAAACACTATCCAAATTTTTAAGTTTGACTCAGTATCGGCAAGTAAACAACTTTGTCCTAGAAACATAGGTCGAGTTATGACAAAAAATGTTGGACTTCCTACACTAAAAAAAAACTGCAAAAAAAAACTCACTTCCCAAAACACGTAAAAATGAAAAATAAATTAAATCATTCAAGTTTGAAGTCGGTGTCAAGCCTTATACCTAATTTTAGTATTTTTCTTGTTACTTTCGGCTTGACACCGACTTCAAACAGATCAGAAAGTTCCAAGATTAGTTAGAAAAAAGTCGCGCATTTTCGTCCTATAAATTGAATGATTTAATTTATTTTTCATTTTTACGTGTAAGTGAGTTTTTGTTTGCAGTTTTTTGTTTTGAAGGCGGTTTAAGTTTTTTGAAAAAATCTGTTTATTTTTATATTTTTAGTGAAACTTGAAACCACATAATGAGCAAGTGTACCGTAAAGTGCAACGATAAAACTGTTGTCACATGGTGGTCCATATCTAAATTAGAACACCAAGACAAGCTCCGCCTTCCAAATATTAACTGTTATGCAGTTTAACCTTCCACTGGCTTCCACCATCAGCTTATCTAAATTACTTGAAAGAATACAACTAAAGGTATATTAGTACATGTGGTACTTAAAAAACATGCTCTTACTCCTAAGCGTTAAGGAGTTTTACCTTCCATCATCAGCTCACCTAAATAACCTGAAATATTACAACTACAAATCTTTACGTATTAACGATATTTAAAAAAATACCCTCCAACTCCGAACCATTGAGGAGGTGTACCTTCCATCACCAGCTCATTATCATGACATCATGATTAGCAGATGCAAATACTTGAATCTATATAAAACACGTAAAATATCTATAAAATTTTCCTCAATTTCCCCTGGATTCCACCATCAGCTCTTAACTTGGTTACAATGGAACCAACTCAGGAATATACTCTTTCGAATAAAAGAAGAGTAAGACGTACTGCGTTAGTGACTAATCGCGTTCATGACGAAACGCGTATTGACAAACTGAGTAAATCAGAACGTTGATGTCGAACTGTGTATGTGACGAATTGCGTTTGTGACATACAGCGTGTAATCCTCATCGAAATTGGTTAATAGTTCCCGAAGACATTGAAGCGTAAAGCAAGAACTACCAGACGAAAACAATGTGTTTTTTCAGGATTCTGAAGAAACTTCTGAACCGACTACTGTAAAATTTTCATGGGACCAAATTGAAACTTTGGTCTATCAGATAAAAAAAGAATTATCAGAATCGGTTCACTATTGGCGGAGCTATCGTGGAACATACATAAAAAAAATATTTACAACACGACTTGAGAACCTCCTCCTTTTTTTGAAGTCGGTTAAAAAGATCGCGTGATGAGTCTGATATGTATGAAGAGATTTTTTTCTTGTCATATTTTGACCCATGTTTCTAGGAGAAAGTTGGTCAAATACAGATTCTAAGTCGAACTTAAAAATTTGGATAGTGTTTAAAAATTTAACCTGTATTTTTAACGATTTAATTATTATTATCTGTATGTATAAAACTCTTGCGTTACTGACTGACAGACAACGCACAGCCAAAACTATTGGGCGCAAGAAGCTAAAAATTGGCATGTATGTTCTTTGGGGAGTGTAGGGGAGCACTAAGAAAAGATTTTTGGAAATTCCCTCTCTAAGGGGGTAAAAAAGGGGATAAGAGTTTGTATAAAACTTTTTATATGTTCAATGGATTCAGTACAAACTTTGTATATAGATTTTGCAAAAGATTTAAGCGAGCACTACCAAAGGATTTTTGGAAATTCACCCCCTAAGGGGATAAAAAAGGGGGCCAGAATTTGTATCAAACTCTTTATTTTTTCGATAGATTTACTTGAAACTTTGTACGTTTAGTATTTGCGTGTAATATTTGTGTGAAAGAGTAACAAAAATAAACCCGTCCTCACAAACTTTCGTATCTGTATATGTAAAACTCTAGCGTTACTGACTGACAGACAACGCACATGCGAAACTATTGGGCGCAAGAAGCTGAATGGCATGTAGGTATGTTCCTTGGGAAGTGTAGGGGAGCACTAAGAGAGGATTTTTTGAAAATTTCCTATCTAAGGGGGTAAAAAAGAGTATAAGAGTTTGTATACAACTTTTTATTTCTTCAATGGATTACGATTAGTAGAAACTTTGTATATAGATTTTGCTAAAGATTAAAGTGTGCACTACTAAAGGATTTAAGGGAGTAAATGGAGGTCAGAATTTGTATGAAACTAACTTTGTTTTATGGTTTAAAGTTCAAACGCGAGAGAAGCTGCTACTACTTCATATTCATTCATTCATCTCATTAATTTAATAGCATTTAAAAAAATTGATAACTAAATTCCTTTTTTTAAAGTTTAAGGGTCGTTTGAATATTTAAACTCCACGCGGACGAAGTCGCAGGCGGAGCGCTAGTTCACAATAATTATACTCATTGTACTTCATTTTACTTTATTGTAGGTACCTTAATTTCAAACTACATGTAAGTATTTATATTTAGACAAAACAATTTAATACGTTTGTAATACTCGTACATAAATAATATTTGAAACGTCCATCCGTTCAATTAATTATTAATAAAGGAATTATAATGAAGCAGAATAATAATTAATTAGTGTAGGTACTCAAATATTAATAGTACGGTCGCAATTACTGTTACATATAGCCAATCCGAATGGCACATTATGCATATTGAATTTACATTTATAAGCCCATCTATCATTTATTTTGTAAATATTAAATTGGATTCACATATAAAATTATATTATATTTCTACGATACAGTACAACATAATTAAATATATGAATTGATAAATAAATAAAACAGTGCTAAAATAAAAATAAATAAATAAAAATGCGACGCCATCACTAAAAAAATTTTTCCTTTCAGTAAAGTAAGTTTTTCAAAATACTTTATTTTCCATTTATCAAAGTAAGCTAAAGGATTAAAGCCAGTTTCTCTCCAGAACCCATAAAATTTTTCCATCCTGTATATACATATATTATTCTGTGCCTGTAGAGTACTTAGGTATATGAACAAAAAGATGGCGTACCTATATAATAAATGCGAATGTAACGTTTACCAACTAAAATCGGATTAGGTTGGTAGGAACGAGTACCTGCTGAAATTCATAATTTGTTTATGGTATAATAGCACAGCTGGCTTACATAGAAGGCAGATTAATCAATGCATAGTCGAATTTCATAAAAATGTTAACTGTTGTAAAAAAATACGATGATGACATCTGAAGGTAAAATATGGGTTTATCTCCACCATTTTTCTTTAGCAGGTTTTCACATTTCCGTCAGTTTGGTTTCAGTCAAATAGTTTCTTGTGTTTTCTTTCTAACATTTTCTCCTTAGTTACCTACTTCCGTTTTTCTTTATCCTGTTATTTAACCGATATTCTTTCTTACAACCTTTTATTAGATTTCCGCCTTTTGTGTTATATTTATATTGCACGATAATTTACTATATTTAGGTCCAAGTTCACCAACAAGTCAAGTCAAATATTTAGATTGTTATTAACAATACTTGTGAACGTCATAGAAGCTACGCCATTAACGGTTACGGTTCGCAAACCCTGCAGCTGGAGACCTTGGAGAAGAATCGGCAAGAAACTCCAAGGGTTGTCTTTTTCTCACTGTTTTATTTCATACAGACTCCTCAAATTGAAAAATGACTTTAACATTTTATGACTAAGGTCAGTTTCCATCACAATTACACATGGGTTATGATAAACACAGTTAAGTATAGGCGAACTTATGATCATAGCGGTGAACAATTTTCAATTACTTAGGAAGTCTAGTTAAAGCAATAAGTAATTAGTTAGCGGTCGGTTACGTTAATCGTTGGTTAACCCCAACTAATCAACGGCTAACGTAACCGAGTATCTATTCGTGAACTCGGGCCTGATATCTCCTGTAAAACCGGAACACCATGTAACAAACATTTTCTCATAATTTTATTTCAACCGTTAATGTAAAAAACTACTTTAACAGAAATGAAAAGCTTCCACTTATCCTTCAAAAACTTTGCAGAATACCTAATCTTTTTGAGCGAAAAGCACGATTATGTTAGCATTACTTATTCTGATGTTCCAAACAATCTGGCAAGGTCGACTCTCAGAAAGAATATTGTTCCAAACATTCACAAGAAAAAGGTTTATTGTAATTTTTTCTCCCCAAAGTCACGGTTGACTGGGCCGTATTAAAGGGAAGAAATTAAACACAAATGAGGTCGAGACGGGTGGCTCCTAAATTTGACTCTGTGCGTTACAATGGTTTTTCAATCAATTACGTTAACAAATTGTTTGTTATTGAAATGGCTATTGAATTGAAACGTAACGGGCGGCGGTTGGTGCTCAGGTGCGATCAGTATTCATAAAGGTACATTATATGGATTGTTTCATACAATATTGATGACTAGATTCACAAAAGTATGCTTTGCTGATATTCGGGGGTTCTTTACTAACACGCTTTTATTAGCTTCACCTGTAGGTAACTAAAGTCACAAATTCACAATGTCAGAAAATCTTGGAATTAAATTAATTAATTGTCGTATCGATTTGAAACTTTGCAAGTTTATAGGAATCTGATGACAATTCAATAATTTGCTACCATCGACCTGATCTGATGATGGAGTCAAGAGGTGGGCATTCGAACTCTTTAATGGCTGCTAGGAATCCCCTCGAGTTTGGGCTCATTTGTTTCGTTCTGATGAGACCTATTCGCTATACTGGTAGTGAGGGTCTGATGATGGAGCAGGGAGGAAGTTAGTGGCACTCCTTAATGACCACTAGGAAACCCCTCGAGTTTGGGCTCATTTGTTTTTTCTGATGAGACCTATTCGCTACACTTGGTGGTGAGGGTCTGATGATGGAGCAGGAAAGAAGTCAGTGGCACTCATTAATGACCACTAGGATCCCCTCGAGTTTGGGCTCATTTTTTTCGTTTTGATGAGACCTATTCGCTACAATTGGTGGTGAGAATCTGATGATGGAGCAGGGAGGAAGTCAGTGGCACTCCTTAATGAATTACCACTAGGAAACCCCTCGAGTTTGGGCTCATTTGTTTCGTTCTGATAAGACCTATTCCCCACACTTGGTGGTGAAAGTCTGATGATGGAGCAGGGAGGAAGTCAGTGGCACTCCTTAATGACCACTAGGAGACCTTTCGAGTTTGGCCTCATTAGTTTTGTTCTGATGAGACTTATTCGCTACACTTAGTGGTGAGGGTCTGCTGATGGAGCAGGTAGGAAGTAAGGGTTTGGCTCGCACATCCGGTAACTAATAGACTCCACTTGAATTTGTAAAACTAAATACATACAATCACGCCTTTGAGTTCTGTTATAATGTTTACGGGGTGGGCAGACACATGAATGGACTGTGTAATCCATTACCATCCTTCCATAGCTTGCCATTTCTTTAACTAAAAAGTAAAAAATTTAAATATGTAAGTAGTTTAAAAAACTAAAAAAACACACTTTTATAGGAACAGACTAAAAAGTACAAAATAACCGTCTATTCAGTAAGTGAAATTAAAAAGCGTGGTGCGCCCTTTGCAAAGCATGCATTTCAAGTTCTTCCTACTATACTAATAATAATAATAGCCGGGACCCTGATCTTGCTACCGTTGGGGAACTGCAGTTTTGTATTTTTAAATGTTATATTTTTTTGTGTTATACATTGCAAAAATTAATAATAATAATTAATCATTCATAATTCATAATGCATAATTATTAATAATTAATAATATTAAAAATTAATAATATTAATAATTAATAATAATATTATAAATGTGAAAGCTTAGATGTTTGTATGTTTGTTACTCAATCACGCCAAAACGGCTAAACAGATTTGGCTGAAATTTGGGACACAGATACTTTATAGCCTGGAGAGGAACATATGCTTTAATCCCGGATAGAAATTTTTATCCCGGAAAAATATCACATTCCCGCGGGATAACGTCGTGAAGTCCACGCGGGCGAAGCCGGGGGCGGAAAGCTAGTAATTAATATTGACAACGCGCACCACGATTTTTAAATTCAGTTACTGAATAGACGGTTATTTTGTACATTTTAGTCTGAAGTGTGTTTTTTAAAGTACATATTTATTTAAAAAAACTTAAGCACTTTTATACAAAAGTTATCCTGGGCGAGATTGGATAAGGATAAGATATTCTCACGTGGTGGTGTGCCACTTTTATTATATTAGTTTATGTAATTTAGAAAGATGAATCTGAAATTTAATTCTTAAATTGTGTAAATTAAAAGATTATGGATATACTGGGGTTCGAGGGGGTGACTTTGTTGACAACGCTTATTTGACTGAATTATGATTGTTTTTCATTTTTTTTTCAACTGACCTTTGGTAGCCTAAATATATATAAGATAGTATGCCCATTTTTTACTTAATTACGAATATTACTGGTTTTATACTACATTATAAGTTATCAAAGTAACCCCATTTTTTCCTAAAGTAACCCGGTCTACGGTATACCTTCTATATTTACTGATCAATTCTCCGATAATAGATTAATCAGGATTTCAATTCCAGGATCTATTAAGGTACCTATCAATTATCCGATTTGAAATAGGTACTGATTAAAAGTGCTCGTGCCAAAGAAATTAAAAACTATTTATTTCTTGCTCGTATTTCTTCTATTCAATTATGTGCCTCTTCAGTGAATTTCATTGCGCCTTACCTTACCGGAATAGTTAATAAATGATTCAATTTAGCTTTATTACCGACCTACTTAATAGAATTGACAACAGCTACTGGAGTAAATTAATTTCTTTAAATTCAGTGTTTCGTCAATGTGCGGTAAAATTTGTGTATGTAAATGGTATATCTGCAACGCCAGTTTTGGGTTTTGATTGTTATTTCCAGTTTATGTATTAATTTCATATGTGCTCTATGCTTGTTCAATGTTGTATTGTACATATGTTTTTTTATAAATGTCGTTACCTGAGGAACGCGCTGGCAAATTTCTTGCGCCCATTCTTCTTGTCAGTTAAAAAAGCCTTGAATGGGTGGTAGGAAAATATTGACGATTCATAAGTACATGCTTATTATGTCTATGTGAATAAATAAATATTTGGCTTGATTACCATGAAGCTAGTAAAAGTAAGAAGCACCACATGTATATAAAAAAAAAATGAGAAATAATTTCTTCAAAATATATTTTTAATGAAAAACATCCCCTCCAGGCAAAATTAGGACGTGTTCGCCGTGTTGGCTATATTATGAAGTTCTCGGTATGAAAGATGCGCTAGAAATCAAAATGACGTCTAAGACATATTGAAAAAATATATTTCCCATCTTATCAGGAGCTATCTTGCCGCGCCTGCGACAAAGAAAGTTGAAAAGACAATACCATGTTTTCAAAAGAAAGTTTGGCTAAGAATGAAATGGCATCCAAGAAATGTTGAAAAAAAATGGACTTCGCCATTTTATCAGGCATGTCGGGAAAACAAAAGAAGCGCTTGAGCAAAGGGCACTCTAAAATAACAACAGCTATCTTGCCGCGCCGCAGACGCGATCGGGCGCTGATGGAATGAGAAACATAATTATCATTCCAATCCACCAGCTTGCTATTGACACCTGACACAATTTAAGATTAAAATTGTTTTAACAGGTAAGGCAATCCTTTTAAATAATTATAAGTACAATCTGATTGGTTTGTCAAGTTCGATTTGTGGTGATATGATAGGTATTTGATAACACAAACATATTGTATTGCTAATGAATATCATTTTCTTTTAATTGAAATTGTTATTGTATTGTTTTGGAATGCTTCATCATGTCATGTCAGCCGAACGACGCCCACTGCTGGGCATAGGCCTCCCCCAAGGATCTCCACAACGATCGGTCCTGGAATGCTTACTTTTCGGTAATCAAGTATTCAAGTGCATTAACAGGTAGGTACTAACAATCTAAAATACCATTCCTAAGATCTCTTTCGAACTAATTCAATACATTTTATAATACTACCTACTACTCGAATTCGCGGGTCAACAAGAACATTTCGACAGCTTTATTCTCTCTGGTAAAAAAATATTATAGAAAAAATCTCTGCCAATCAAAAATCTAATACCTACAATCACAGGTAATACCAACCAAATTACACTTTACGTGTTTATATGAGTGTGTTATACGAGGTTATTATATTTTAATTACGCTGCCACTGGCCTTGCACGAACTACCGACACCAGCGCTGGCAGTGGGCACTCTTCCATAGTTAACAATAAACGAGTGTAATACCTTTGTTTCTGGCAAAAACGTGTATAGGCTTAGGCTAAAGCAATATCAATATTTCGTGGAAAGCGTACCTATATGAGGTAAGATTTACCTAAAAGTTATAGTACCTATACCACTCATATGGAATGCAATAAAGATATTGAGTATATTGGTAGGTACATCAAGATATTCTAACAAAACCCACAAGTTGTGCTACTTACAAATAACAATTTTTTTACTGGGACGAATAAAGATTTCAGTTTATATGGTTATGAGGTGTCTTTTTAAAGTGACGTTCTGTAATAAATTGTCCAAATAAGACCGAAAAAGAAGCGTTGCCGAGTTTCTTAGTATTAGTTCTTCTTGTTAGGTCCCGCTTTTCGGTCTTTCACAAGGGTAGTCTAACAGCTTCACTAGAAGCTTTTGTAGTAGGTACTTACTTGTACACTTACAAAGTAGAGCAGGAGCACTAAGTACTCAATGGTCTTAGGTATTTGAAGACAAAAATTATATCTTAAATTATAGAGAATTTATCAATCTTTAAAGATCAATCTTTCAAATTTAAAAAAATAAAATATGTTTTTGTATATAACAAGAAATGTGCAAAAGGTGCAAAATGCCCCGGCTTTGGCCACTTATTGATAGCCAAACTTAAGAATAGCAAATATTCTAATGTGCTCGAAACCAATCGACTGCAAAACAATAATTTAATTGTAAAAATAAAGGTTTATAATAAATTTCAACCTAAGACAATTTTTTTAAATTTTTATACAAAAAAAATTAAAACAGAAAATGGCGTTTATTGAAAAAGAATCGTATGACATAAGAAATTTTAACGATTGTTATTATTACCTTAAAATAACTTCTTATAATTACCATAAATAAAAATGAAGAAAAGTTATTTACTTAGAAAACTTTAAGAGCAAAATGTGGTCAAAACCGGGGCCTACCTACAAGTACATTTTCAGTACCGTAAAACGCAAAGCGCATCCTACAGAAATCACACCGTACACTTCACGATGTGAGCAGTAGTAGGTTTTATAGGAACGAAACGCCGAATCACCGTTTCGTTAATGGTTTCTATTTTTGTACGTCATTGTGTTAAAATAATATAAGTGCAAGCTTTCAGCGCCGCAGGCAGTCAGATGTCTTAAGGCGCCCATTCCCCAAAATAGGGTATTTTAAATTATGGATTACTCGCAAATCACAAGTACTTAAAATTTAGAAAAAATATATGTTATTTTACAGTTATTTATCTAGTGCTTCCGGCCGTTTTTTTTCGATTGGTGATATTTTACTGTGTCAAATAAAATCCCAAACATCCGTCTAATAATAATTCAAATATCATATTACTTGCAGTATAATTGGTTTTAGTTAATGAACAATATATGAAAATAATTGTCTTTGAATAGCCGAGGGATTCCGGCCGTCATAAATTGAGTTTTTTTATTATTTAATTTTTAATTGAATTTTAAGTGATTTTGGATTCGCGGGGCGCTCGCGAGTTCACAGTTCACTGCCGGCTGCCGCTGGGTCTGCGCTAAGTGTAAAGAGCGCGGCCGAGCAAGCGTTAGCGTGCCTATTTCGGTCGGGATTCCTCGCCTTAAATTAGTTACTGTCACCAACTTGAGCTAAATTAGCGGAAAAAACTGAAACTATAAAAATTCATATCAGCTCACCTAAGTAACCTGAAAAAATACAGCTAAAAATCTTTACGTAACAACGATATTTAAAGATTACCCTCTAACTCCTAACCATTGAGGAGTTGTATTTTCCATCGCCAGCTCATCAGCATGAGATGATGACTACCAGATGCAAATACTTAAAAAACTTTAGAAAATCTATAACACACGAAAACTACCTATAAGATTTACGGGTTTTCCTCGATTTCCCCTGGATCCCACCATCAGATCCTAACTCGGTAACAATATGTGACAACCTCCGGAGTTTACTCTTTCGAATAAAAAAAGAATCAATAAAATTGGTCAATAGCTCGCGAAGATATTGACGTGTAAAGCAGGAACTACCAGTCGAAAACTATGTGTTTTTTCAGGATTGTGAAAAAACTACTGAACTGACTACTACTTTAATTTTTTTATGGGACTACACATAATTTATTTTCTAACAGATAAAAAAATAGTTATTAAAATCGGTTAACAACTGGCGAAGTTATGGTAAAACATACATAAAAAAAATACAGTCGACTTGAGAACCTCCTCCTTTTTTTGAAGTCGATTAAAAAGTGTAGGAGCTCTAAATGATTCGTAACAGTATGGGAGAATTACTATTATTTGTGAGTAATTCTATTACAGTTAGAAAATTGTTTTTCTAACATCAGTGTGGGATCACCGAAAGGAACTTTACTGGTATATAAGGGTCTGGCAGGGTGATTTGTATAAGTATGTATGTTCAAACAAAAAGTATTTACTTAAGTATATATTTATCCGTTATCAAGTTTTCCATGACACAGTTTCTTGATGAAAATTTACATGGTCTAAGATAATTGGTGTGATTGTAACAAAATACATATTATTATTATACTGTCATGTAGTTTGATTATGATTGCATGTTATATTAAATCATTTTCAGCGCTGGCTTATAACGTGCCGGTGGATGCAGACAATATCAAAACTTTATCTATTTATGCTTTATGAAACTTTGTTTTATTTCGCAGATTATTTTGCCGAAGTTTTTAGTTGGTTGTTCTAGAAATGTTTGTTTATTCCAGCGTCCACAGTTTCTAGAGACGTTATTGTGATATAAAGAATACAGAATTCTAGTCAAAAAAATATCTGTATGTTTATATTCATACTCATATTCTTTATTGCAAGTCACAGTTACAAGTACAGGTTTACTTTAGATTCTAAGTTTCATGTTGATACAAATGAAAAAAAAAATCGCGTTACGAATGTCTAAACTAATTAAGGTTTTACAAATAAAAAGGTAGGTTAAATAAATTGATAACACTCGGTTGAATAATCACAAAAGTTCATCATAATATTAATGCCTGTCCCAGGAGGATCACTCATTATCTCTTACACCATTTGGTTAATGAAAATTGTAATACAGTACTTAATCCATCACTATTAATTTAGCCGGAAGTTAAAAGCATGAATAGATGCTTTGAATCCAGTAATGAGGTATGTACTGTGATGTACTAGCATCACTCATCGCAGTACATTCAACTGTATTGTTCATTGTTTGTCAGTCAAATGGCAGTTTAAGAGTTAAGCGGTGAAAATAAAGCCTAGGTTATAATCACAACTTTTAGACATGCAAAAAGATACCAAGGTACTATTTTTAATCTGATTTTGGTTGGTGGTGTTGCCTTTTACTTAGCTTACTAAGTCTACCGCCATAACTTCCATGTTTCCAGGTTTTTGTGTTCCGACTTCAGCCTCTCAGTTGTTTTGGATACTTGGAGAAGCAACTTCCGCCTTATCATTACTTAACATCAGCTATGATGAAGGCTAAGTGTTTCCTAAGTAACTGTGTTTTTAACTGCTCACAAATCCAACCTAACCTAACCGCTAAAAAAATACTGATTTGCACACCTAAAATGCACACTGAATGACATTTTTTAACCGACTTCTAAATCGAAAATTATTTTTATAAAAAAATAAAACCGCCTTCAAAAAAACCACATCAAAAAAGTAAGAAATAATTCCTCACCAAATAAATAACGTAAGTACTTTGAAGTCGGGCGTGAAACATGTTCAACTTTTTTGTTGTTTTTGTTAAAACCCGCCCGACTTCAAAGTACTTACGTTATTTATTTGGTGAGGAATTATTTCTTACTTTTTTGATGTGGTTTTTTTGAAGGCGGTTTTATTTTTTTATAAAAATAATTTTTATTTCACTCTTTTTAGTGCATCGTGCAGGCAATTTACGTGTTTTCTGGTAAATAGGTATGTGATCAAACTGAAAACCTCCTTTTTCGAAGTCGGTTAAAATACCTTGAGGTATCCCCTTTTTAACAAAACAAGAATCATCTAAATCGGTTTATAAACAAAGGAGTTATGCCTAAAGATACGTATTAAATTCACATTAAGTGGTAACGAAAACGACAGTATTTTCAAGATTTCCTGAAAACTACACGGATAAAATAATCCGACTTCAAAAAAGGAGGTTTTCAGTTTGAGCACATACCTATTTACCAGAATACACGTAAATTGCCTGCACGATGCACTAAAAAGAGTGAAATAAAAATTATTTTTATAAAAAAATAAAACCGCCTTCAAAAAATCACATCAAAAAGGTAAGAAATAATCTCTCACCAAATAAATAACGTAAGTACTTTGAAGTCGGGCGGGTTTTAACAAAAACAACAAAAAATTGTACATGTTTCACGCCCGACTTCAAAGTAGGTACTTACTTACGTTATTTATTAAATGAGAAAAAGGTTTCAAATTTTACGATGGTACGTTGAAAACGACAGGAATCGATATGAGATAAGAGCGCAACTTTGAAGTGCGCCCTAATTCGATCGAAGAGTGCAACTCACTATTTTTTTGGGGAGAAATTATACACCACTAAATTTTAAATAGTACACAGATTTTAGGGGATGATAGTGTCCATCAATACGAAATGTATGGAACAGCTGTATTTTTTTTCGCGATTCCGTGGATGGCTCCATAGTAAAAAATTGTCGTATTCATGGACACTATCAGTAGTAGCACAGATAATATAATACTATACTAGTGTAGTAGTTTATATTTACTCATGTGCCATCATCTTCTAAAATCTTTGTACTAATTAAAATTTAGAGGTGTATATCACCCTAAAAACCTATTGAAGTTAGGTTATTAATGTTTTCGTTTCGAGCGCGAAGTGCACCGCGGTTCCCGGGATCCCGGAAATTAATCCCGATGAAATTAACCGGCTAATCTTTGCAAAGTTCGCTTAAAACTTTCCGACATCGCTCAAACTCCTTCGCTCTATGTTGTCAACTTGTTATATTTCGGAAACTTTTGACGTTTTGTGATAATAGCTTGGTTAAGGTTGTATTAAATGTGTTTTTTATACAGTATGTAAACGATCAAAAGGCAAAGAATAAAACCCGATAATGTTAAGACGAGAAAGATGAATTTGGAACCGAACTTACTGAATTCTGGAAACTTTTTATAGATAGCGTTACAAATAAATAATAAGTTCATCAAAATGTGACCCCCTGTATGATTTTGTTTACAATCTCAACAGTGACGTCAATGACTACAACTTGAATGACATTATGTTAGTTATGTGTAGGTACACTCACATTATTAATTATATTATACATTATATTATTATATGTATACAAAGGCATCAGCCGATCGACTCCCTTCTACGATAAGATCATTAGTAACAATATTTTTTAGTTATGATTTTAAAATTATGTATTCACAATGTACCTATCTTTTCACTAACGGATTCATTTTAATATAAAAAAACAACTAGTTTCACACGTAGAGAATGGTGTCCCGTCCGAAATCTACTAGCAGACTGGGTTTTTATATTTTATTTAACCGAAAAACATAATTTTCATCCACGTCTAACGTTATGTACTCGTCATTTTGATATCCAGGCGCGAAGCCAAGCTTCTTGCCCATCACAACTAATAAGTAAAAGAGCTTTGATGAATGAAGTAAGTATATTGTTGTTGTTTATTTCACTCCATCTCAAAAGGTCTGAGAGACCTACTAAAACCACCTTTAATAACCCCATTTTTTCCTAAAGTAACCCGGTCTACGGTATACCTTCTATATTTCCTGATCAATTCTCCGATAATAGATTAATCAGGATTTCAATTCCAGGATCTATTAAGGTACCTATCAATTATCCGATTTGAAATAGGTACTGATTAAAAGTGCTCGTGCCAAAGAAATTAAAAACTATTTATTTCTTGCTCGTATTTCTTCTATTCAATTATGTGCCTCTTCAGTGAATTTCATTGCGCCTTACCTTACCGGAATAGTTAATAAATGATTCAATTTAGCTTTATTACCGACCTACTTAATAGAATTGACAACAGCTACTGGAGTAAATTAATTTCTTTAAATTCAGTGTTTCGTCAATGTGCGGTAAAATTTGTGTATGTAAATGGTATATCTGCAACGCCAGTTTTGGGTTTTGATTGTTATTTCCAGTTTATGTATTAATTTTATATGTGCTCTATGCTTGTTCAATTATTGTACATATGTTTTTTTTGTAAATGTCGTTGCCTGAGGAACGCGCTGGCAAATTTCTTGCGCCCATTCTTCTTGCCAGTTAAAAAAGCCTTGAATGGGTGGTAGGAAAATATTGACGATTCATAAGTAGGGCAGGCGTACCGGTTTTGGCCACTTTAAGGATTTTTTCACTTTTAACCGCTTAGTGCTTAATGATCTTAAGTATTTTAGAGAAAATTTATAATGTAGAGTTATAGATAATTTATCGACCTTTAAGGGTACAATCTACAAAGTTAAAAAAAATCAATAGTTTTTTTTATTTAGAACAAATTCTGCAGAGGGGGCCAAATACACCGTTTGCATTGGTTTTGGCCACTTTCATAAAATTACTATATTTATAAGTTGAGTTTATGCTTAATTGATGTCTTATTAGAGTTCTGGACTAAAACACTACATGAAATAGTATTTCAATCACAGCTAGCTCCTTACTACAATTTTATAAGTATACCTTTATCACTTGATTAAAAGAAAATTAGCGGATTGAGTCTAGTGTAGGCTAGTGCCTACACTAGCCTCAATCCGCTAATTTTCTAGTACGTTAGCTAACAAAAGTAAGTTGTGAGTCTTTTAAACTAAATGAACTTTATGATAGGTTGGAAACTTTGGCCAAAGGTGGCACAATGCTAAAATTTCTAGCCCCACTTTTGGCCACTTATTGTTTCCCAACTTTTTGTAAGAACAGTGAAAAACAACACTTAATTCAGATGGATTCTAGATAGAAGAAACATATTCCAATATGATATAAAATATTAAATAACCATAAAATAATTTTATTGTAGAAAAAAAATGATTTTACAAAACCTTTACCCTGAACATTTTGCTTAAGAATTTTACAAAATGTTAACTTTGAAACATAACACGTGTTTATTTCTAAAATATCGTACTACATAAAAAAGCTAAGTGCTGTAATTATTGACTAAAAGTCCAATCTTTTATTCGCCATTAATAAATATAAGCAATAATTATTTAATTCCTATTTATATAACTTTAAAGTGAAAAGTGACCAAAACCGGTACAGTGGCCAAAACCGGTACGCCTGCCGCCTACATGCTTATTATGTCTATGTCAATAAATAAATATTTGGTTTGATTACTGTTGAGGAGAGGAGGAAATAAATAGGGCTCAGGGTAAGGTAGAAAGAATATAATGATAAAATATAGAGTAATACAAACCATATATAAACCAAACATATAAGCACACAAGACAGCTACAGCAGGAAGACAACACACGACAGGTATCAAAATGTAAAGTTCTTATAAAAGGCATAGACAAAAGTACCGGCCTGATGGCCAGTTCGTAACATCTCTCCCCCTCTTTCATCAGTAAGGAAACAATAGGTCAAGAGGGAGAGAGCCCACGAGGAGACCGTCAGACCGGGAGTCGCACCAGCTTCTTGCAGGGCCGGCGAAGTAGGCCCGCCGCGGTGGAGACCTCGGCAACGCGAACAATGGCGTCGGCGCCTGGGAAAACCCGAGTAATGCGGCCCCGTGGCCAAGTACCACGCGGCAGGTTGCCGTCAGCTATCAGCACGAGATCACCAACTGCGAAAGGGGGGCCAACTTCGCTGGGACCTCGTCGAGGCACCAGAGTTGCCAGGTATTGCTTGACCCAGCACTGCCAAAACATATCTGCAAGTCTGACTGCCTTTCTCCAGTTTGCACGTCCGTACAAATCTTGCGGATCAGAAGGCGCAAATTGGTTGGCAATTGAGGACGATCCAATTAAAAAATGGAATGGGGTTAACGCTTCCGCTTCTTCAGGTTGGGCGGAGACATGGGTTAATGGCCGCGAATTAACAATCGCCTCGGCCTCTGCCAAAAATGTGGCGAAAATAGGTTCTTTCGGGGCTCGCTCTGTTAACATCCCTTTTAGTGCGAATTTGACTGAACGCACTAGTCTTTCCCATGCCCCGCCCATAGAAGGCGCTGAGGGTGGGATAAATCGCCACTCAACGTTCTCATTCGCCGCGTGATCTTCGATCTCGGGGCCATACAGCTGGCGGAGAAATTTGGAAGCTCCTACAAAGGCGGTGCCGTTATCCGACCATATCTGCTTCGGTCTCCCACGACGTGCCGTGAAACGACGCAGCGCCAACAGTGCCGCATCAGCAGATAGATCATGGACCACTTCCAAATGCACCGCTCTCGTGGTCAGGCAAGTAAATAACGCGACGTATCGCTTCTCGTGTCTTCGTCCAACTGTAACCTGAACCGGGCCGAAGTAATCTAAGCCGACGAATGTAAAAGGGCGACAGTGATGACCCAGACGAGCCTCAGGCAGGTTCCCTAATGGGGGATCCAACGGACGGGACCGACGAATCTTGCAGAGTTGACAGTTATGAGCAACAGATCTCACGGCGCTCCTGAGACTGAAGATCCAGAATCGTTGCCTGATCTCGTTCACGACGGTCTCGTTGCTGCCGTGGGCAAGGCGACGGTGATAATTGTCTATGAGAAGCTTGGTGACTCGATGGTTTGCGTCCAACAGGATGGGATGGTTGGAGATGTCCACTGTGTCTGCTATCGCACCGATGCGTCCTGACAACGTAATCAGTCCTTGACTGTTGAGGCGAATATCAATTTTTGAGAGTTTGCTGTGTCGGGATAACGGCACACCAAGTCTCAGCGCTGCCAACTCCTCCGGGAAGGACTCCTCTTGAGACCGACGTAGGACATGTGTCTGGGCAGTACGTAAATCCTCAGCAGTCAAATGAGGAAGCTGGGCGACAGTGGAAGGAGTACGCGCAGGAGTGTGCGAGGTAGCAGCGCTTACACTAGCTGGACCTCTCAAACTCCTGAACATGTTAGCACATTGATGTGCCCGGGCGGTTGCGCGAATTAAGCGAAGCCATAGGCTAAAGCGGGACGCGTCCGCAGAAACAGGTTCTAAGATAACAATGGAAGGCGAGCTATTTACATTAATGAGGTATGATTGAATCCTGGCGCTCGGTTTCAGCTCGGTAGCGTTCGGTAGTGAATGATGAACATAGTTAGGCCAGTCACTACGAGACGATTTAATAAACTCAGGACCTGTTATCCAGCGACTGTTGGAGAGAATGACTCCTGGGTGGTCCCTAGTGGCATCATCTGCAACATTTAAAATTGTAGGGACCCAGCGCCATTCACTCAAAGAAGAGAGCTCTAAAATGTCCGCCAGTCTATGCGCGACAAAGGGAAGGTATGACCGCGCGTCACTCCGAAGCCAGCCCAGAACGTTTTTAGAGTCTGTCCAAAAGTATCGACGCACGGGTTTATATGTATGCGCCTGGCAAATGGAAGATGCTAATCGAGCTGCAACCGTAGCGGCCTGCAGTTCTAGGCGAGATATGGTCACGGGGGATAAAGGTGCTACCCTTGCTCTACTGGCAATGAATGAAAGCTGCACGTGACCGTCAGGGAAAGTGAGACGCCAATAAGCCACCGCTACGTAAGCGTGCTCACTCGCGTCACAAAATACATGCAGCTCCCTTTCTAGAGGTTCAGCTCCCCGCGAGTGCCACCGTGGAACTTTAAGCTCGACAGCCGATGCCACGTCGGAGAGCCAAGATTTCCACTGAGAGAGCAGGTCAGCGGGAAGCACTTCATCCCAATCGATTTTTTTGCGCCACAATAATTGAAAAATGATTCTACCTCTAATGGTGAAAGGTGCAAGCATGCCAAGTGGATCAAAAACCCGCATCAAACTTGACAGCGCATGACGCTTGGTTATTTTGTGAGGTAAAGCGAGCGCAGCTTTTAAAGCCTCAGAGTTAAAACCTATCTGGTCAGGAGTAGGGTACCAGACGAGCCCTAAGGTGCGTACGCTTTGCTGGAAGTTGCCTATATTTACATGATCTGTACCGTCTGAACTATTCAGCCTTAGTTCAGGCGGCACGAGAGCGAGTGCGCCAGGTTCGTTAGAAACCCAGCCACGAACTTCAAAATGCGCTCGCTTGTGCACTTCAACAATGTCCGTAGCAAGGAGAGACGCTCGATCGATACTGTCCACGCTCCCAATGTAATCGTCCATATATGTGTCGTGGACAATAGCGTGAGCGGCCTCTGAAAACGCAGCTTGGTTTTCATATGCATTTTTATTTTTAATAAAAAGTGCCGTAAATGGGCTTGACGCAGCACCGAACATCATTGAAGACATCCTAAAGATTTTAATGGGTAAGTCGGGAGAGTCACGCCACAGAAAACGCTGCGCGTCCCTGTCCCGGGGCCTAATCTTAATTTGCGGAAACATTTCCTTAATGTCAGCCGCCATACCGACTCTCTTTTCTCGGAACCTATACAAAATGTCAACGAGAGAAGACAGCAGGTCGGGCCCAGTTAACAATAAAGAATTAAGACTAGTTCCATGAACAGAGGCGGCGGCGTCATGGACAACCCGCAACTTTCCCGGCTTATTAGGGTTGACAACTCCGAAATGAGGTAGGTACCAAACTCTCGAGGAATCAGAAGCTAAGGCACACGTTTCGGCGTAACCTTTGTCAATCATAGCTTGTATATTGTTTCGATACTGAGCGGCGTAAGAATTATCGCGCTTGAAGCGCTTTTCCAAACTGGTGAACCTGGAAAGAGCCAATGGATAACTGTTGGGAATGTCGGTAGCATCAGAACGCCATAGCAAGCCGACCTCGAACTGCCCATCGGGAAGTCGGCGAGCCGTCTGCTCCAGGATGTCGGCCGCCCGTTTGTCCGCAGTCGACTGCACCTGACGCTTGACTATACCAACAGCTTCCAACTTGAAATTCTCCCTGACCAGATCCTCCAGTTCGGAAAAGTCCTCACTAGACACGCTATGATTCACAAAGTCAACTAGTTTGGTTCGACTATTTGAACACCCAAAAACAGCCCACCCCAAAGGCGTAAGACAGGCCGCAGGTTGTGCCTTGGAACCCTTTCTCACTTCAGTTGGTATTAGTAACTGCCAGTTGTCGATTCCGATTATCAATTTTGGCTTAGCATTTTCGTAAGTAAAGTTTGGGATTGATAGATGTCGAATGTCATTCGGAGTTACGGATTGGCAAGCGATGCCCAAGTTGGAAATCGCGCGAGCTGTTTTCACTTCGTGTGATGTTGATACATCTCTCCCTTTAATAGAAAAGTCGACATATTCAATATCAGCAAACTTAGATAGTCCTCCCATACAATCGACCCTGATCCTGGCTCTGGGGCCACCCACACCGATCTGATGCGCTGTCTCCATATCAATAAAGGTGCTAGACGAGCCGTCATCGAGAAGGGCGTAAGTGTCCGCAGAACCACTCGGACCACTCACCGTAACTGCAATAACCTTTAAAAGAGCCTTAAGAGGCCCCTCTGAAAGCGTGTGGGCCACCGTGTCACATATCTCGGTGGTTTGTATGGAAGACGATGAAGCTTCGGGTTCAACATTCACAAGGTTAACTTCAGTAGTCATGTCGTATCTATGTAATAGCTTATGATGTCTAAATTTGCAACCTGCTACTTGACATAAAGTTTTAGGATTACACGAACTATAACGATGTGAACCTTTTTTCAAACACCTAGAACAAACTTTTTGCTCACGGACCCAATCTAGCTTAGCCATAATGTCAAGATGAATAAACTTGTCACAATTGTCAATAATGTGACATTGATGGCAATATAAACAAGATAATGGTTTATTTTGTGATAATTGTAAATGTTTTTTATTTTCAGAATTTTGTTTATTAGGAAATATGCGTGGGGTGGTGTCAACGACACTAGTTCGGAATGTTTTCGAATAATTAGGCCGATCTGTTAAATAGGCCTCCGTGATTGCCCCGAAACGCAATTCCGTAGTTACTTCCTCGGATAAAAAGTCACCCAGTAGCTCCAGCTTCGTACCCGAAGCCAAGTGAAAATGAGACTTAGCATAGTCTTTCCACCGTGCACGCATTGCAGGGGTTAATTTGAGTAAAAGTGAATTGTAAAGCTCTGGAGACTCCAAGTATGAAGTATTATTTAAAAATTTCATAACCGATATGCAACTGCGTACACGGCCGGCAAAGAAATGCAGATCCTTCCCTTCTACATTGACTTTAGGTAGTGACCGTACCGCAGCTACTTCATGGAGGACAATAAGCTCAGGCCTACCAAAGTGTAGCTCCAAAACGTCAATTACTTCTTTTGGATCCTGTGCTGTAGATAGTAGGGCACCGACCGCTTCGCGGGCCGGGCCAAAGATTGCAGAATTAAGGCGAGATAAGTTAGCTAAGGGAGAATAAGATAGTTTTGAACTGTCGTATGCTCCTTTAAAAGCAAGCCAATCGTATACTTTACCGTCAAAGGACGGTAAACGCTTCTCAGCACCGTCCTTGGACAGATTTTGTATTGTTCGAGCTAATAAAAGAATATCAGAAGTGTTGGTACCTTCATTTGCATCCTGGTCGCCGCGACCGGCTCGAGGAGGCGTCTGACCGTTAGGCGCATGGGTAAGCACCCTACGGTAATAAGGGACGCTGGGGCCGGGCGTGGGAATGCCGGTGTAGTGCGCGGCACCTGCGGGAGCGGGATAGACGTGACGCACGTCACAGGGTGCGTCAGGTGCGGCTACTCCGCAGGCGGCCACAGGCAGACTTGAGGGAACCACGAGGGTGGGACCACCTGGGTGCACGGGGGGAGGTGCACCGCAAGAGGCAGTAGCACGGGTAGCGCCTGGGTGCACGGGGGTATGCGCACCGCGAGAGGTAGTACCGGGTGGTTCCAAATCAGACTGCTGCTGTAAAGGCGCACATTTGTTTATCCAATTTTCCACTTCAGTGACATTACGGCTAGTACGGCAGCTGGAACCGCGCTGACTAGCTTCTGCTTCAATCTGTGCCATCTCGGCTTGTAACTCTAGTTCCAACACCTTTGCCTCTGCTGCAGCTTCTGCCGCTGCTCGCGCTCGTTCGGCTTCCGCATTTTTCCTAGCGTAAGCAGCTTGGATGGCGAGCGTGCGGGCGCGGATGGTTGCAGACGACCGCGAGGACGCTGAAACAGAGGATGCTGGCGCGGCAGGCGCCCTTGGCGCCTCGAGCGTGACAGGCGCGTCGGGCGCGGCAGGCACCTTTGGCGCCTCAAGCGTGACAGGCGCGTCGGGCGCGACTGGCGCTAGCGTGTCGGACTCCGACACGGGTGCCTCTGCCGCGCTCGGTGTTATTGCCTTACTCTGAGCCAAAAGTATTACGTGAAACTGGTATGCAAAAGGAAAAAGGAAAATTTTGAAAATTTATAGGAAATATTTTTGCCGGGCGAAAGGACCAAATGTTGAGGAGAGGAGGAAATAAATAGGGCTCAGGGTAAGGTAGAAAGAATATAATGATAAAATATAGAGCAATACAAACCTTAAATAAACCAAACATATAAGCACACAAGACAGCTACAGCAGGAAGACAACACACGACAGGTATCAAAATGTAAAGTTCTTATAAAAGGCATAGACAAAAGTACCGGCCTGATGGCCAGTTCGTAACAATTACCATGAAGCTAGTAAAAGTAAGAAGCACCACATGTATATGAAAAAAAAAATGAGAACAATAGTACTTAATATGTATTTGTTTATTTTTCCTTAAGTACGTACTTATATTATTTGTGTTATTTTTTTTTCAGTTTGCACCACTTATGATTATTATAATACTTACCCAACTCTTTATTTGAGTGGTTAGAGAATAACCAAAGATATTATGTCCGCCATTTGTTATAAAAAAATTATTTAATATGGACGCAGAAAAATTTTAAATAATTTCTTCAAAATATATTTTTTAATGAAAAACATCCCCTCCAGGCAAAATTAGGACGTGTTCGCCGTGTTGGCTATATTATGAAGTTCTCGGTATGAAAGATGCGCTAGAAATCAAAATGACGTCTAAGACATATTGAAAATAGTAGATTGTACAACAAGTGCATAAAACGTACCATTTTACCCGAGACGTATATATCCACCCGAGCCGTAGGCGAGGGTGGATAGTCAATTCGAGGGTAAAATGGGTTTTATGTACGAGTTATACACTCTGCTTTTCACTTCGAGTGTGAGGAAAATAAATAACAATATTGCAAAAAAGAAAAAATAAAGACGTCGCCATATTGGCGGGAAGACTTTTTTTTTATACGTGGCATTGGCAGCACAGTGACTTTAGCATATATCGTAGTCCATAATGCTCTTGAAATACTTATTCTTAGAAAACTGATTAATTTTGCCTAGTTTTATTAATTTAGTAATTTAACATGGATTATGTACAAAATTTAAGAAACAGAGTTAAAAACGTTAGGTATTAATAAAATTTATTTAACAAAGTTTAATTATTGTGTGACTGTTTACCTGACAACCTTTGTCTTAGAGTCTGAGACTTAGACGAAGATTTTACTTTATGCACTATAGCATAAAAAGCGATTTTATGCAGCCTATACCCAACATAAACACGAACTTTACGAGCATGAGAAGTGAAAAATATATTTCCCATCTTATCAGGAGCTATCTTGCCGCGCCTGCGACAAAGAAAGTTGAAAAGACAATACCATGTTTTCAAAAGAAAGTTTGGCTAAGAATGAAATGGCATCCAAGAAATGTTGAAAAAAAATGGACTTCGCCATTTTATCAGGCATGTCGGGAAAACAAAAGAAGCGCTTGAGCAAAGGGCACTCTAAAATAACAACAGCTATCTTGCCGCGCCGCAGACGCGATCGGGCGCTGATGGAATGAGAAACATAATTATCATTCCAATCCACCAGCTTGCTATTGACACCTGACACAATTTAAGATTAAAATTGTTTTAACAGGTAAGGCAATCCTTTTAAATAATTATAAGTACAATCTGATTGGTTTGTCAAGTTCGATTTGGGGTGATATGATAGGTATTTGATAACACAAACATATTGTATTGCTAATGAACATCATTTTCTTTTAATTGAAATTGTTATTGTATTGTTTTGGAATGCTTCATCATGTCATGTCAGCCGAACGACGCCCACTGCTGGGCATAGGCCTCCCCCAAGGATCTCCACAACGATCGGTCCTGGAATGCTTACTTTTCGGTAATCAAGTATTCAAGTGCATTAACAGGTAGGTACTAACAATCTAAAATACCATCTTTCGAACTAATTCAATACATTTTATAATACTACCTACTACTCGAATTCGCGGGTCAACAAGAACATTTCGACAGCTTTATTCTCTCTGGTAAAAAAATATTATAGAAAAAATCTCTGCCAATCAAAAATCTAATACCTACAATCACAGGTAATACCAACCAAATTACACTTTACGTGTTTATATGAGTGTGTTATACGAGGTTATTATATTTTAATTACGCTGCCACTGGCCTTGCACGAACTACCGAAACCAGCGCTGGCAGTGGGCACTCTTCCATAGTTAACAATAAACGAGTGTAATACCTTTGTTTCTGGCAAAAACGTGTATAGGCTTAGGCTAAAGCAATATCAATATTTCGTGGAAACCGTACCTATATGAGGTAAGATTTACCTAAAAGTTATAGTACCTATACCACTCATATGGAATGCCATAAAGATATTGAGTATATTGGTAGGTACATCAAGATATTCTAACAAAACCCACAAGTTGTGCTACTTACAAATAACAATTTTTTTACTGGGACGAATAAAGATTTCACTTTATATGGTTATGAGGTGTCTTTTTAAAGTGACGTTTTGTAATAAATTGTCCAAATAAGACCGAAAAAGAAGCGTTGCCGAGTTTCTTAGTATTAGTTCTTCTTGTTAGGTCTCGCTTTTCGGCCTTTCACAAGGGTAGTCTAACAGCTTCACTAGAAGCTTTTGTAGTAGGTACTTACTTGTACACTTAAAAAGTAGAGCAGGAGCACTAAGTACTCAATGGTCTTAGGTATTTAAGACAAAAATTATATCTTAAATTATAGAGAATTTATCAATCTTTAAAGATCAATCTTTCAAATTTAAAAAAATAAAATATGTTTTTGTATATAACAAGAAATGTGCAAAAGGTGCAAAATGCCCCGGCTTTGGCCACTTATTGATAGCCAAACTTAAGAATAGCAAATATTCTAATGTGCTCGAAACCAATCGACTGCAAAACAATAATTTAATTGTAAAAATAAAGGTTTATAATAAATTTCAACCTTAGACAATTTCTTTAAATTTTTATACAAAAAAAAATTAAAACAGAAAATAGCGTTTATTGAAAAAGAATCGTATGACATAAGAAATTTTAACGGTTGTTATTATTACCTTAAAATAACTTCTTATAATTACCATAAGTAAAAATGAAGAAATGTTATTTACTTAGAAAACTTTAAGAGCAAAATGTGGTCAAAACCGGGGCCTACCTACAAGTACATTTTCAGTACCGTAAAACGCAAAGCGCATCCTACAGAAATCACACCGTACACTTCACGATGTGAGCAGTAGTAGGTTTTATAGGAACCACAGCCATAGTAAAAGACTATGCCACAGCCGAATCACCGTTTCGTTAATGGTTTCTATTTTTGTACGTCATTGTGTTAAAATAATATAAGTGCAAGCTTTCAGCGCCGCAGGCAGTCAGATGTCTTAAATTAGTTACTGTCACCAACTTGAGCTAAATAAGCGGAAAAAACTGAAACTATAAAAATTCATATCAGCTCACGTAAGTAACCTGAAAAAATGCAGCTAAACATCTTTACGTAACAACGATATTTAAAGATTATCCTCTAAGTCCTAACCATTGAGGAGTTGTATTTTCCATCGCCAGCTCATCAGCAAGAGATGATGACTACCAGATGCAAATACTTAAAAAACTTTAGAAAATCTATAACACACGCAAACTACCTATAAGATTTACGGGTTTTCCTCGATTTCCCCTGGATCCCACCATCAGATCCTAACTCGGTAACAATATGTGACAACCTCCGGAGTTTACTCTTTCGAATAAAAAAGGAATCAATAAAATTGGTCAATAGTTCACGAAGATATTGACGTGTAAAGCAGGAACTACCAGTCGAAAACTATGTGTTTTTTCAGGATTGTGAAAAAACTACTGAACTGACTACTACTTTAATTTTTTTATGGGACTACACATAATTTATATTCTTACAGATAAAAAAATAGTTATTAAAATCGGTTAACAACTGGCAAAGTTATGGTAAAACATACATAAAAAAAATACAGTCGACTTGACAACCTCCTCCTTTTTTTGAAGTCGATTAAAAAGTGTAGGAGCTTTAAATGATTCGTAACAGTATGGGAGAATTACTATTATTTGTGAGTAATTCTATTACAGTTAGAAAATTGTTTTTCTAACATCAGTGTGGGATCACCGAAAGGAACTTTACTGGTATATAAGGGTCTGGCAGGGTGATTTGTATAAGTATGTATGTTCAAACAAAAAGTATTTACTTAAGTATATATTTATCCATTATCAAGTTTTCCATGACACAGTTTCTTGATGAAAATTTACATGGTCTAAGATAATTGGTGTGATTGTAACAAAATACATATTATTATTATACTGTCATGTAGTTTGATTATGATTGCATGTTATATTAAATCATTTTCAGCGCTGGCTGATAACGTGCCGGTGGATGCAGACAATATCAAAACTTTATCTATTTATGCTTTATGAAACTTTGTTTTATTTCGCAGTTTATTTTGCCGAAGTTTTTAGTTAGTTGCTCTAGAAATGTTTGTTCATTCCAGCGTCCACAGTTTCTAGAGACGTTATTGTGATATAAAGAATACAGAATTCTAGTCAAAAAAATATCTGTATGTTTATATTCATACTCATATTCTTTATTGCAAGTCACAGTTACAAGTACAGGTTTACTTTAGATTCTAAGTTTCATGTTGATACAAATGAAAAAAAAAATTCGCGTTACGGATGTCTAAACTAATTAAGGTTTTACAAATAAAAAGGTAGGTTAAATAAATTGATAACACTCAGTTGAATAATCACAAAAGTTCATCATAATATTAATGCCTGTCCCAGGAGGATCACTCATTATCTCTTACACCATTTGGTTAATGAAAATTGTAATACAGTACTTAATCCATCACTATTATTAATTTAGCCGGAAGTTGAAAGCATGAATAGCTTTGAATCCAGTAATGAGGTATGTACTGTGATGTACTAGCATCACTCATCGCAGTACATTCAACTGTATTGTTCATTGTTTGTCAGTCAAATGGCAGTTTAAGAGTTAAGCGGTGAAAATAAAGCCTAGGTTATAATCACAACTTTTAGACATGCAAAAAGATACCAAGGTACTATTTTTAATCTGATTTTGGTTGGTGGTGTTGCCATTTACTTAGCTTACTAAGTCTACCGCCATAACGTCCATGTTTCCAGGTTTTTGTGTTCCGACTTCAGCCTCTCAGTTGTTTTGGATACTTGGAGAAGCAACTTCCGCCATATCATTACTTAACATCAGCTATGATGAAGGCTAAGTGTTTCCTAAGTAACTGTGTTTTTAACTGCTCACAAATCCAACCTAACCTAACCGCTAAAAAAATACTGATTTGCACACCTAAAATGCACACTGAATGACATTTTTTAACCGACTTCTAAATCGAAAAGGAGGAGGTTCTCTATTCATCTATATGTATGTTTTTTTGTATGTCCACCGATTACTCGAAGACGAATGGACCGATTGAAATGATTCAAACGTTATTACATCAGGTTGGTTTTGAAATCGGTTCAGTAGTTTTCAGGAAATCTTGAAAATACTGTCGTTTTCGTTACCACTTTATGAGAATTTAATACGTTTCTTTAGGCATAACTCCTTTGTTTATAAGCCCATTTAGATGATTCTTGTTTTGTTAAAAAGGGGATACCTCAAGGTATTTTATCCGACTTCAAAAAAGGAGGTTTTCAGTTTGAGCACATACCTATTTACCAGAATACACGTAAATTGCCTGCACGATGCACTAAAAAGAGTGAAATAAAAATTATTTTTATAAAAAAATAAAACCGCCTTCAAAAAATCACATCAAAAAGGTAAGAAATAATCTCTCACCAAATAAATAACGTAAGTACTTTGAAGTCGGGCGGGTTTTAACAAAAACAACAAAAAATTGTACATGTTTCACGCCCGACTTCAAAGTAGGTACTTACTTACGTTATTTATTAAATGAGAAAAAGGTTTCAAATTTTACGATCGTACGTTGAAAACGACAGGAATCGATATGAGATAAGAGCGCAACTTTGAAGTGCGCCCTAATTCGATCGAGGAGTGCAACTCACTATTTTTTTGGGGAGAAATTATACACCACTAAATTTTAAATAGTACACAGATTTTAGGGGATGATAGTGTCCATCAATACGAAATGTATGGAACAGCTGTATTTTTTTTCGCGATTCCTTGGATGGCCCCATAGTAAAAAATTGTCGTATTCATGGACACTATCAGTAGTAGCACAGATAATATAATACTATACTAGTGTAGTAGTTTATATTTACTCATGTGCCATCATCTTCTAAAATCTTTGTACTAATTAAAATTTAGAGGTGTATATCAACCTTAAAAACCTATTGAAGTTAGGTTATTAATGTTTTCGTTTGAATGAATGAGCGCGAAGTGCACCGCGGTTCCCGGGATCCCGGAAATTAATCCCGATGAAATTAACCGGCTAATCTTTGCAAAGTTCGCTTAAAACTTTCCGACATCGCTCAAACTCCTTCGCTCTATGTTGTCAACTTGTTATATTTCGGAAACTTTTGACGTTTTGTGATAATAGCTTGGTTAAGGTTGTATTAAATGTGTTTTTTATACAGTATGTAAACGATCAAAAGGCAAAGAATAAAACCCGATAATGTTAAGACGAGAAAGATGAATTTGGAACCGAACTTACTGAAATCTGGAAACTTTTTATAGATAGCGTTACAAATAAATAATAAGTTCATCAAAATGTGACCCCCTGTATGATTTTGTTTACAATCTCAACAGTGACGTCAATGACTACAACTTGAATGACATTATGTTAGTTATGTATAGGTACACTCACATTATTAATTATATTATTATATGTATACAAAGGCATCAGCCGATCGACTCCCTTCTACGATAAGATCATTAGTAACAATATTTTTTAGTTATGATTTTAAAATTATGTATTCACAATGTACCTATCTTTTCACTAACGGATTCATTTTAATATAAAAAAACAACTAGTTTCACACGTAGAGAATGGTGTCCCGTCCGAAATCTACTAGCAGACTGGGTTTTTATATTTTATTTAACCGAAAAACATAATTTTCATCCACGTCTAACGTTATGCACTCGTCATTTTGATATCCAGGCGCGAAGCCAAGCTTCTTGCCCATCACAACTAATAAGTAAAAGAGCTTTGATGAATGAAGTAAGTATATTGTTGTTGTTTATTTCACTCTATCTCAAAAGGTCTGAGAGACCTACTAAAACCGCATATAAAAAGTTTCTTGCAAGTTTTTATTTTTACAAGTTATACTGGTAAAAATTTACATGTTGTTGGCTAACTTAGTACATTTTTCTATTTCGGTTTATTTATCCGCCACAAATGTCCTTGTCTTTCTGTCCAGTATTTATCATTTTCCGGTTACGATTTTTCAATGATTATCTACGATTCCGGACGTTCGTCATTATCATAAAGGGTATTTATTTGAATGGACCAAGAGCACAGTACTTAAATCCAGATTTCCAATTTGGTTTGGTAAAATAAACAAGGCGTCGACGTAAGTTGGGGTATTAACGAGGCGAATATTCGGGGCCTTTCGCAAACTGATCGTCACTTGGACTGATATATTGGGAGCATTGGGAAGGTTGCCCTTTTTTGCGATGGTCCTTGTTCCCTCATCACGGTGTGACAAGAGGGATCCGAAACAATTCCGCCGACTGAACTCACTCATTACGATCGGCCGATAACGTTTATGCTGGCCGGAGTGCGATAGGACCTCTATCGGAAACAGTTAAAACTTGCTACCCTTGTCACGAGTTTTAGGAGTCATGTACGACAATATCAATTGAGTTTTAGATTAAATCCTGAAAAAAATTACAATTGTTGTTGCTTTACAAGTGGGTAACGCCAAAATGAATGAATAGAATTGAATCTAATTGAATTGAATTGAATCTAATTTAATTGAATTGAATCTAATTGAATTGAATTGAATCTAAAGAAGCTTGAGCACTAGTGTTCGGAAAAGATCGACTTTCTGAACGCATCTCTAATGTCACGTCAAATTGACATTTAGCTGTCACTTGAAGTTGACAGCGCCACACTTGATTGAAATTCTTGTACAAGATGTCGGAATAATTTTGCTGAATTTGTTAAAAATCGCTCGCGTTGAATGTGCCTGGCATATCGAGTTTGAATAAAATCTTAAATTATCTATGTGATCCCGTTTTGTACGACCAAGGTTTTGACGCCATCCATCGGGCTGGTCGCGAAGTTTTGAGTGAAAGATAACCTTTTCTACCACACGCGTTGTTGTTGGGACAATATATCTTGATAAGCAAGCCCCGCGTGTGTCATCGTGTAGTGCTGAAGCGCCCAGTGTCTTGGGACCGTTGTGTTGTGTTGGTTTTGTGAGTAAGGTGACTAATTGGTAAGGTCTGCAGAAGAAGAAGATTTACCAGGGGGCGCGCCCTCTGTCTCCACTGCCCAGGACCACAGACAGTATGTAAAATTCACCTTACTTCACAATATAAATTAACATTCTCTCCGCTGTGTATCGCAGTCCAATTGTTCAGTTACATCCCGGCTGAAACCTAGTTCTTTGTCCGGAGTCTATATTAGTAACACCAGCTTCCACTGCGCTAGCTGACTCCGCGGTATAGGCAGGGGTGTACTGAACATTTCTTGGTAGCAGAGCGTAGTTTGAAGGCCTGAGAGGCCCACGCCAAAACTTTGTATTAATCAGTGCCGTGTTGATGACCATCTGGTCCGGACTAGATTAATTTGTACTTGTATATGGTAATTGGCTTGCATTTGAAAAGTAAAGGGCATTCCTTGGTTATTGGTTCCATGTCTTGTAATTAATTGTCATGTATTGAAGTTCCAAAGTGTAAACAGATGCCTTTCTTTGCTCATAATAATTATTATTCAGTTTTGTTAGCAAATTTGAGTTGTGAATATTGACAAGTTTGTTGCTAAAATAATAGCTAATAAAAGGTTAGCTTATAAGTTTGCACTCAATACTTAGTGAAACTTAAATGATTTGGGACATTGTTTACACATTGAAACTCATTGAAACTTGTGCTTTGAAATAATTAAAATTAACTTGTTGTTGTGTAACAGTATGTTGTGTTGATATCCAAGTGAATTTCAATAGTCAGTGATTTTGAGTGAATTTCAATAGTCAGTGAGTTTTGTTGTTTTCTGATAACCTCCAGATATTTAAGAGTTTGTGTCATTATAAATACTTTGTTGTTGTAATATTGGAATTTTGTGGTTAGTAATAACCTCCAAATATTGGAGATTTTGTGTTATAGTGAATATTTTGAATTTGTTGTTTTTGTTGATAAATTTGTGACGTTACAATGACGGCCTCCTCTGCTAAAGCCAAAATACGTTCTGAGTTACGGTGGTTAGCGTCTGCGGTTGCGTTGTTGGATCGACCGGATAGAACGGAGGCCTTGTTGAACAGATACGTAGATCTGCCCATACGTTTGGCTGTTGTTGATGAGCAGTATGCCTTATTTTTGGAAAGGACTGTTGAGGCCGATGTGGAAATGCGACAAGAAGTCGATTTGGATGTGGACCAGTGTTATGATTTTGCGGACAGAATTACCCAGGTGGCTCGGCCTTTGCAAGTGGCAAGAGAGAATGAACCGAGCCCGTCCCCGGTCACATCTAAGAGTATGCCCCCTCTATTTGCTAGATTGGCCCCCTTAGACTTAAGGCGTTTTGCTGGTCGTCTAGAGGACTGGGAGGGCTTTATTAATATTTTTGATAGTCTTGTACATGCCCGGGACGATTTGACCCAGGGCCAGAAGTTGGCCTACCTGTTATCCGTGTTGGAAGGGGAGGCCCTTGAATCGGTTCAACATTTGGCCCCCTCGGATGAAAACTACCCTATTGCTAGGGATTTGATTGCCCGTCGGTACCAGAACGTACGACGTCTGGCGGACAACCATGTTGCCGCCATTTTGAATTTACCCCGCGTTGCCAGCGTGATGCACTTGAGAGTGGCTTTGTTGAATCCGCTGTTGGTTGCCTACAACGCATTGAAAAACTTAAAACTCCCAGTGGAGCAGTGGTCGTTTTTGTTACTGCACATTGTCCTGGGAAAGTTGCCGGACTCTGTTAAGGTCCGTTTTGAGCAGCAGTATGGTGGGGATAGTGCGACTTATCTGCCACCCTTCTCGGACCTCTTGACGTTCCTGGAAGGAGAAAGTAGACTGGCAGATAATTCCTCTCTGGCCGGTCCTATGGGACCCGAACGACCTGTGCCACAGAGTAGATCCCCCACCGGACCCCCCCGTAGGGGGCGTATGGCCCCTCGCGCGCCCGGCCGCTATGCCGCCGTCCAGGAGACCGCCCGCTGCTTGTACTGTCGGGAACCGGGTCACAGCACGACCCGTTGTGATAAGTTTCTCGACCAGCGTGTCCAAGGCCGTCGAGCGATCGCGCGACAACGGACATGGTGCTACTCGTGCTTGGGCCTGCACATGCAGCGCGAATGTACCCAAGCGCACCCATGCCGCTTTTGTAAGGGCAACCACCATCCCCTCCTCTGCATGAACAGCCCAGAGGGCTTAGAGGCCCCCCGCGACGTTTTGAGCCTCGCACGGGCGGGGGTCCCACGGACCCCCCCATGAGAAATCGGTCCCCAACTAGGGGGTTCGATTTTGCGAGCGATGCGGGAGGTCGTAGAAGCCCCCCGCAACGTGTTGAGCCTCGCACAGCCGGGGGTCCCCGGGACCCCCCTTCTGAAAATCGGTCACCGTGCCCCCGCGACTATGGGGCGACGTACACGGTGGATGCTAGGCACCGATTCTCGCCGCCGCTCGCCGAATACCCGCGTTTGGAGCGGCGCCCGCCCCGTCTTCAAGGGGCCGGGAGATATAACCCGCCTGATACCGGGCGAATTGGACGTAGGCAGTATGTGGGAGATTGGGACCCACTGGATCGCTATGAGCGACCCCCTTACCATGGGGGGACGTCTGGGGACCCCACATACTAGCAATCAACGTGTTTACGGTCGATTGTAGCCACCCCTCCAGAGCCACGGCCTCTGTACTTGTCAGGGGATTGAATGGCGACCTTGTGGAAGTTCGCGCCTTGTTGGATTCCGGTGCTCAGGGGTGTGTTGTGTCATCTTGGTTAGTTAGGCGGTTGGGCCTCAAGGTGCACCCCCACACGGAAGGCGTGAGAGGTGTTGGCGATGTGAAAGTCCCCGGGTTGTTAGGGCATGTTGACTTCACATTTACATCACGTAATAAGTCCACGCCAGGCATTAAGACCTCGGCGATTGTGTTGGACACAGTTGTTGGCCGTCAACCTTCAGTTGACTTGGGACCGAGTATGTTGTCTTTGGTGTCTGATTCCCCACTCGCCGATCCAAATTTCTTCCGCCCAGGCCCGATTGATGCTCTCCTTGGAGCCGATGTCCTGGGGCGAGTTTTGTTGACGGGGAAGCGAGTTTTGCAGCCAGATGGCTTGGTAGCTCTGCAGACGACACTCGGTACAGTTGTGATGGGCCCTGCTCGCCGCGTTTTGGATTCCCTTGATGAGGATCGCGGTCTTGTTTTTAATGTGTCTCTCTCCGAAGTGGTGCAGAAGTTTTGGGAGGTTGAGGAACCTCCACCAGCCCCGCGGGTAGACCCAGTAGCGGATGAATGCGAGTTGTATTACCAGAATAACACTGGTCGCCTCCGCTCTGGTCGTTTGATCACCCGTCTCCCCTTTCGTGCCGGCCGACCTCCTCTGGGCGAATCCCGACCGCTAGCGGAACGTAGGCTAGTGGCGATGGAGCGTCGCATGAGCAAGGATCCGGTCTTCCGCCAGAAGTATGTTGAATTCATGCGGGAGTATGAGGAGTTAGGGCACATGTCCGTGAGCGATTTGGATTGGCGCTCCGTTGAGCACTTCTTTTTGCCGCACCACGCCGTTTTGAAATCCGGAAAGATTCGGGTGGTCTTTGACGGTTCGGCTCCCACCTCTACTGGAGCGTCCTTGAACCAGTGTCTGCATGTAGGTCCCAAGCTGCACACGGAGATCTCAGACATTTTGACCAACTTCCGGCGGCACCAAATTGTATTTATGACTGACATCCGGATGATGTTCAGACAAACGGTCATCCATCCAGAGGATAGGAGGTACCAATTGATTTTGTGGAGAGAGAGTCCTAGGGACCCCTTGTTGATTTATGAATTGAATACGAATACGTACGGTTTGGCTTCGAGCCCGTTTGTTGCGATTCGTTCTTTGTTGGAGTTGGCCGAGAAGGAGCGCTTGAGATACCCTCGCGCCTCCGCCATTTTGGCCAGTGACGTCTATGTGGATGACATTTGCACGGGCGCCTCATCTGTCTCAGAGGCGATTGTCCTGAGAGACGAACTCACCGCCCTTTTGAAGTCGGGAGGTTACGAGTTGAGGAAATGGATATCCAACTCGCCTGATGTACTGGTAGGTTTGCCCGAAGAGCACCAGCAGGACCCCCACCTATTCGAAAATGTTGATAATCCCCATGTGGTGACCGTCCTTGGCGTACAGTACAAACCGGTCTCTGACACGTTCACTTATTGTGTGGATTTACGACCACCGAAAGTCTGGACCAAGCGTTTAGTATTGTCTACTGTCGCACGTACCTTTGACCCCAATGGGTGGATTTGCCCCGTGCTGTTCATGGCCAAGTGTTTCTTGCAACGGTTATGGGCTTCGGGTGTGTCGTGGGATGAACCCCTCTCGGACGAGTTACTCCGAGATTGGTCGAGCTTCGTTTCATCCCTCCCCGAGATTAATGAAGTGCATTTGCCGAGGCTATTCCTCCCTTCTGAAAATTGTAAAGTTACTCTTCACGGCTTTTCCGATGCCTCCGAACGTGGATTTGCTGCGGCCGTGTACCTCCGCACCGTTACTGTTGACGGAGTTGTTGCTGTGCATCTGGTGATAGCGAAAAGCAAAGTCGCTCCCCTTCGGACTCGTCATACGATCCCGAGGTTGGAATTGTGTGGAGCTGCCCTCCTAATGCGTTTGTTGAACCACGTATGGCTCATGTTAGGTCGATCTATTAAGATACAAGAGGTTTATGCTTGGACGGACAGTCAGGTCGTCCTTTGTTGGTTGAAGGCTCCGGCGCACACCTTGGACGTGTTTGTGGCCAATCGAGTGTCGCAGATTTGTAATTCCGACATCGAGTTGATTTGGAGACACGTGCCGGGAACCATGAATCCCGCGGATTGTGCGTCTCGGGGTTGTGTAGCCCCAACCCTAATTAACCACCCCCTCTGGTGGGGCCCACAGTGGTTGATGCGGCCTGAGTCGGAGTGGCCGCCCTCTCCAGCGTTGTCGAACGTAGCCGTTCCTGATATGCGGGCATGCGTCCTGGAGACTAACCCCGCCGGGGAAAAGGATTTGTTGTTGGATCGGTACAGCTCCTTACAGAAGCTGCTTGGTGTTACCGCTTGGATCAGACGTTTTGTGTACAATTGCAGAAACCCACGCGCGAGGCGTGATTCGTCGGTTCTCACTCCGGACGAGCGTAGGGACGCGCTCTTGTTTTGGGTCCGGAGAGTACAAGCTGATAGTTTTGAGTCCGAGATTGAAATTTTGCGTTTAGGCCGTCGCAAGTTGAAGGGCGCGGTATCGCGATTGAATCCCTTCCTGGACGAGAGTGGGCTTTTGCGAGTCGGCGGAAGACTTCGAAATGCGAACCTGCCGTATGGAGCTCGTCACCCCCTTTTGTTACCTAAAGCCGGACATTTGACTCAACTGATAATAACAGATCGCCATGTGAATGCACAACATGCTGGCTGTAATGCTTTGTTGGCCATTTTGCAGCGTGAATTTTGGATTTTGTCTGCTCGTCGAGCCATTCGCACTGTGGTTTTCCGTTGCCTGCCTTGTTATCGATTGAAGGCCGCGACCATGCAGCCCCAGATGGGTGATTTGCCTGCTGATCGCGTCACGGAATGTAGAGCTTTTGCCGGAGTCGCCACCGACTTCGCCGGTCCCTTTACTGTAAAGGCTTCGAGACTGCGTAATGCTAAAACCTATAAGGCGTACTTGTGCGTGTTTGTGTGTTTGTCCACCAAGGCTGTCCATTTGGAAATTGTCTCGGAATTGTCTACCGAAGCCTTTGTCGCCGCCTTGAGCAGATTTGTTTCCCGTAGAGGACTGCCGTCATTGATACGTTCCGATTGTGGTACTAATTATAAGGGAACGTGTAATTATCTTAAGGAAGTAGTTAAGTTTTTTGTTGATAATAAAATAGACATTGGAACCACCCTCTCCCGGCGTGGGATAATCTGGAAGTTTAGCCCTCCAGCTTGTCCGACCTGGGGAGGGATTTTTGAAGCTTGTGTAAAGGCTGCCAAGACACACTTGCGTCGCGTGATTGGAGAAACTATTCTCACGTTTGAGGAACTTGATACAGTATTTTGTAAAATTGAGGCCGTCCTCAACTCGCGACCCTTGTGCCCGTTGTCTTCGGACCCGAATGACCTGGAAGCGTTGACCCCAGGTCATTTCTTGATCGGACAGCCCCTTTTGGCGTTGCCTGAATATCCGATTCAGGATGTAGGATCCCATCGTTTGTCGCGATACCAACTTTTGAGACAGATGTCCCAAAACTTCTGGGCACGTTGGTCGATGGAGTATTTGCATATCCTACAACAGCGCGTGAAGTGGACAGATAAAACCACCCCACCCCAGACTGGCGACCTCGTGTTGATTAAGGATGCTAACCTGCCGCCCCTATGTTGGCGAAGGGGGCGCATTGTTAAACTCTACCCCGGAACTGACGGAGTTCCTCGGTTTGCTGAGGTTTTGGTTAGAGATTCGGTTTTGAAGAGAGCAGTGAGTGGGCTCTCCCGATTACCCGTAGATTGACGTACCGTTCTTAACGGTCCGGGGCGGGGGGATGTTCGGAAAAGATCGACTTTCTGAACGCATCTCTAATGTCACGTCAAATTGACATTTAGCTGTCACTTGAAGTTGACAGCGCCACACTTGATTGAAATTCTTGTACAAGATGTCGGAATAATTTTGCTGAATTTGTTAAAAATCGCTCGCGTTGAATGTGCCTGGCATATCGAGTTTGAATAAAATCTTAAATTATCTATGTGATCCCGTTTTGTACGACCAAGGTTTTGACGCCATCCATCGGGCTGGTCGCGAAGTTTTGAGTGAAAGATAACCTTTTCTACCACACGCGTTGTTGTTGGGACAATATATCTTGATAAGCAAGCCCCGCGTGTGTCATCGTGTAGTGCTGAAGCGCCCAGTGTCTTGGGACCGTTGTGTTGTGTTGGTTTTGTGAGTAAGGTGACTAATTGGTAAGGTCTGCAGAAGAAGAAGATTTACCAGGGGGCGCGCCCTCTGTCTCCACTGCCCAGGACCACAGACAGTATGTAAAATTCACCTTACTTCACAATATAAATTAACATTCTCTCCGCTGTGTATCGCAGTCCAATTGTTCAGTTACATCCCGGCTGAAACCTAGTTCTTTGTCCGGAGTCTATATTAGTAACACCAGCTTCCACTGCGCTAGCTGACTCCGCGGTATAGGCAGGGGTGTACTGAACATTGGTATTATGGTTATTGGAAACAACGACACGTACACTCAGACTGGAGGAATTAATATGTTCGTTTTCTATATTTACCCGACCGGGAATCGAACCCGGGACCTCTAGGAGATAGCAGCACCTTGAAAACCAGCGCGTACACCACTGAGGGGGTATAAAGGCAAATCGCCAGTCGTAGATTTGATTTTCACAATACAAATTCAACCACGAATTACTTATTTGGAAAAAAAATTATCTGGATACGCGGCAGCGTATCAGCCAAGTTCAAAAGAAAACAGAACTGGCGAGCAGCACCGTGTGTATCTTAACACGAACCATTTGGAGCCACTTTTGACTCCCTCATAACTCAAAAACTATTACACAGAAACATGTCAAATTTGGCTTATGTATTGAGACTAGCGAGATAAATATTTGCTCCAAATTTTATATACACACCTTAAACAGTTATTTAGATATTTACGTCCAAAAATCGTTATTTTTATCACTGACTCACCTATAATCAAAACTATAACCCACTTCCAGATGACCTAGAAAGCTGAAATTTGGCATGCAGACAGGTAATCTGTTGAATACAAAGGAAAAAATCCGAAACTAGTATTTTTTTAAAATAAAACGTTGACAAACTTATATTTGCGTTCCCTATGCACTTATCCTGTATAAGATCTTGTATTAGATGAAGTACAAATATAAGTTTGTAATAGTTTTTATTCTGTTATATACCAATAATTCGTCATACCTCTTGAAGTTCGGCTAGCGCCAACGGCGTAGTGGCCATTCAATGTTGAGGACTCGAGAGAACCAAGTTTGAACCCCAGATTACCCAAATACTTTTTTGTACTCGCGTTAAATTAATTACAAACTTGCGCCGTCTAGCACGATATCCATAATATTATTATTTATTAATTATTAATATTAATATAAATTATAAAGTTATTGAAATATTTACTTTTTTGCATTCACAATCCAATTTTTATTATTGAAAAATGGAAAATGAAGAATTTAGACAAAATCGATCCTCATCTCACAACCAGCTCCGATGGGACTCGAACCCACGACCTTTCACTTAAATTAATTATTAATATTAATATAAATTATAAAGTTATTTAAATTTTTACTTTTTTGCATTCACAGTCCAATTTTTATAATTGAAATATGGAAAATGAAGTATTTAGAAAAAATCGACCATCATCTCACAACCATCTCCGATGGGACTCGAACCCACGACCTTTCGCTTTCCGGGCGGCTGCTCTAACCACTGAGCTACGGAGTCGTAATGATAAATGTGAAAGTGTGTTTGTTTGTTTGTTTGTCCTTCTTCACGTCAAAACGGAGCATAGTACTTTAACCCGACCACCAGGGGGCGCAATCTTCATACATTCAAACGAGAAGCCAAAAAATGCGAAAGTTGCTATATTCTCCCTGTAGGTGCACACTTTGCACATAAATAATTCACTAAAGTCAACGATAGATGGCTCCAAGTTAATACACCCACCCACAGTATAGAAAAGAAGAGAAAAATCCTTTTTTTTCTATACTATATTGTTGAAAGTTGATGGAAGGGTATTAACTTTAAAGAGATTAAAGTGTACTTATGGAAAATAATGTCAAATAATCTAAATTATACTTTTGTTTGTTAAATTTGTTATTTGCTATGTTCTGTTTCGTAAAGATCCGTAATTCCGTTAGCAATTATATAGTTTCATTGCTCGGAGTACCTACCGTTTTTTGAGAGAAAGACTCGTTTGTGTTGAGTGTTATATAGAATTCTTTGGTGATGTGCTGTGTTTGAAAAAAGACTTCTTTGAACATTTTTAATGCCTTTAGTGATGCATATTTGTTGTTTTATTGTTAATAAAGGGTGCAGTGTTAACCTATGTTTCATTTACACTGAGTTTCCTTATAAATAAATAATATGTATACTATGCCTATGTGTGTGTCTGTGTTTATATGCCTTTGTAATTTGCATATGTGTGTAACCAAATGGAGTGTGAACTGTGAGACTATAACTTCGATACAAAACTGCAAAACTGTCATCTCTTCCGTGGCCGCTTCCAAAGAGTATGTAATCACTGACGTCTGCGCGCGGTCAAAATCGAATACTAATCTTTTCCATAAGCTTAGCATAAATAATGTACTGTAACTAGCGCCAAAAATGCACCAGTCGCGCATGCGCGCAGAGTTATCTGACGCGCACTCTACTTTACAGAGTAATTTATATATGTAGGAAGTAGAGACCAATCTTGGCCCTTTTATTGGTAGTGTATACCTAACTAGCGCTATCTATCGTCTGGTGTAGGCAACTTTTGGTGTATAAACACACACACTAGACATAGTCTTCTTATTATTTATTCTACTTTAGTCCACTATAATTTATATGACAAAACAACGTTTACCGGGTCAGCTTAAGCTAGTTAGCAAATAAAGAATCAATAAGCAAGATTAGATGTCAACAAAAACGGCTACATCCATAAATTGTCAAGACATGGCGCTAAATGATAAATGTAAAAGACAAACTACTGCTATATACACTGACCTCTATTATTTACGCACTGGACTGGCTGACATAAATATTGTCGACTGCGGTATTGATTGTGTCAAAATTAGTTCTCGGGACACTCGTAGTGGCGGCGCTTTAAATTGCCACATAAAATTAGCTGTAATTTGTATGGAGACAGATTGTCCAGTGTATAAATAATAGAGGTCAGTGGCTACGTAGTAATAATTATATAATATTCTTTGATACTGCCAAGGATTCTATATTAGTGCATTGTGCGGCAAAAGATACGAGTTTGTCCGGAAAGCTTTATCGCTTAATGAAACCAGAATCAAAACGCAAATGGAAATGCAATATCTGCTCAGGAACATTAAATACCTACTGCAACTTCGTCGAGCAAAACACCATACACTATTACGACTAGGAAAAAGAAACTGTTGGAAATAAGAAAATCTGTTAAAAATGATATTTCTACGTCCACACCAAACACGAGCATAAAATTAGTTTCATTGTCAGTAGCTGATACACAAGGGCAAAGTAATATAACTGGCCAAATAAAATATACTGAAACATTTGGTATTAATTTATTATGAATAAGTAGGTACCTACTAATAATTTCTCTACAAAAAGTAATGATATCTCATCAAAAACATAAAATATGTGAAGTGAGAGCCAACTTCAATATTAGGAAATATGCCTTGGTTGTTGACTTCAACGACAAAAGATGTGAGATCTAAATGGGTGCCAAGTTTAACGGTCAGTCCTGAAAATTTAGTACTTACATAAAATGTTTCATAACAACTTAAAATATAATTTCTTCTTATAACTTAGGATAATATATTGAAGCCTAAGGTCTGACTTGGCTAGTTTTCATATACGAATTATATATATATTATAGCCTTCGCCAGCTCTAAAGCCGAAGTTCTTATTGTATTCTTCCGAAAATTTGGCTTGCTGGTAGACTAGAAACTAGAGATGAACATAGGGCTCTTCCATGACTGTTTCAGTAAGTACCTAATAATAATTCGTATACGAGAACTAGCCAAGTCAGACCTTAGGCTTCAATATATTATCCTAAGTTATAAGAAGAAATTATATTTTAAGTTGTTATGAAACATTTTATGTAAGTACTAAATTTTCAGGACTGACCGTTAAACTTGGCACCCATTTAGATCTCACATCTTTTGTCGTTGAAGTCAACAACCAAGGCATATTTCCTAATATTGAAGTTGGCTCTCACTTCACATATTTTATGTTTTTGATGAGATAGATATTACAACATACTTAAAAGGGACCGGACTAAGTGAAAACCATAAAGTTAATAGTATATTGTAAAAACCGGACTAAGTGAAAATCATAATGTTAATAAATATAATAGTATATTAACTTTATGGTGAAAACATAAAATAATAACATTTTGTCGATAAATAAGTTTTTAGTAAAAATTTCATTTTCATGACTAGCTTTTTTGCTGACTGTACTTAAATATTGTATTGTCATCCAAACCAAATACAAAATTTGAGCTTCATCGGACTCTGGGAAGTGGGTCTTATTAAGCTTGCCAGATTTGTACCCCACTAACTAACAAACTAACTAACTAACTAACATGGCAAGTTAATAAAAAGCTTGAACAAAATCACAAAGTTCTGGTCTAATTTTCAGCTATAATAAATTTATTTTCATTATGACGTGACTGAGCCAATAATTTAATACATAATATTACAGGTTATCTTATAGCGAACCTATTAAATATTTGCAAAAATAATGTTTATTTTACGAGTAAGTAATTCAAATAAAACTAATTCGGCGTTAACTATTTCTGTTTTTTTTGGTATGTGATTTTTTCTATATTTATACCCCCTCTTCTTGTTACATTATACCAGAAGTTACCCTATACTCTGAAACAGGTCAAACAGGAAAGCCGGTTGTAAGGTCTTGTGTTATCCAAAATTATAATTTCAGAAGCTCATCGTCATTTACATGGGTACGTGTCACTTGACAGTTTATGAAGCATGTCTAAAGGCATTCACAGTAATAAACACCGAGGAGCATTAATTTGATGACGGCGTCGCCGTCGCTCGGGTAACAGAGTTGCGGCCCCCGTAATAAACTTGAATAGCTTTGCATTATTCAAATAATGTACGCCACTGTATTGGGAAACTTCGTACGGTGAATCAAAGCTATCTCCCGGATAAATTAATAGTGAAATTAATACCACTGTCAACGATTAAACAACTTGACCTCACAATGAACGGGCTTCGGCGGTCGCAATGTAAATAAACCGTCTGGGACTAGCCGAAATGAATTCCACTTCTATGCTCCCGAAAATTAATAACGTCCATTTCATCAGAAAATGCTGTGCATTTATTCTTTGCTCTCTTTGAATTTGTGCATCGCGGTTTATCTGTTAATGCACTGAGTATAAAGTACCTCTAAAATGGCTGATAGACGTGCGAGTAAGTACGCGAACTTGTGGCTCGACGACCTTTTTCGCTCGTGCGTAACCCTAAGTACGCGTACTTTAAAACCGCCGAGTAAGTTCGTTGGCGATCCAACAATACAAATTGTGAGCAAGCTTCACGTGTGTCACCGATGTCAAGCCGCGTAAGTTCGCGGTCTTAAAAACCGCGTAATTTAAATTGTTACGTCTATCGCCCGCTTTAGGATTCACAAACTGCATTCCAAACTTGAAATTCTTAATTACTAACTACTTAGCTTCCCGCAACGGTTTTTGCCCACGTGAACTACACGATGTTCTCCCGCGGGAATGTTGCCTATGTGCTATTCTATACCAAAAATTCTCTGTGCCAAAATTCATTCAGATCCGTAAAATATCTAAACATCCAAACTTTACCAGCATTAAATAATAATGGGCTACAAAGGTAGCTGTAGCGCGAGACAGATACTTTTGGCCGATAGGAGACACTTGCGGTCGGCAGCCGCTACTTTTTCTAACCCATTTGATTGCAGTATTTTGTGTCCGAGTTAGTGGCCGGTGGCGGCCACAAAAAGCGAGTGGCGTCGATTTGTAGCATGTATGACCACTGGCGGCGTCGTCACCGTGTGCAGCGAGTTTATGAAATGTGTGAAAACTACTGGAGAGAGGTCGGTGGCGGTGTTTTGTGGTTATGTTCGGTGGCCCGTGTGCAGCCAGGGTTAGTTCACGTAAATAAAATCCGCCAAATCAAAACCAGGTCACTAGGAAGTACGTACTTACGACATAAGAAGACTGCTAAAGACGATACAATACAGGATATCGGAGCGTAAAAACAATTCAATATATCGTGACAGTCGGCGCTGGTGAAATTTTCCTGCAATATTTTTTGTTTCCCCGCTGAGTCCCACAAAGTTTCCCGTTTCCCCCACGGCGAAATTCAAGTCATCGTTATTCTGGGGAACATTTTGGTAGGAAATAATTATTTTTAAACTTTCTTTTGTTTGTAACGGCAACCGTAAGGCTTATGGTATTAAAAGAAATTAACAGTTGACTGTTCTGTTTAGTAATAACATTGTGGCTTTTAATTAAAGGTAAATATTAACAAAATAATGTTGGAAGCGATATTTTGGTCAAATACAAACTTACTCGACTGAAAAAGCAGAGGACTGTGTGTTCATCCATGTATTAAATTATTCATATTATCTAAGTACCTATCACGAAGTTACTAGTACAACAAGGTTATTTAGTAAAGTGAATAAGCTAAATAGCATAATACGCTATGAAACATCGACGAGTGTGTGAGACAAGTGTGGAATTGAGAGCAAGCTACATGCATGAAAATTTAAAGATAATCGTACAAGGTAAAATGTAGGTATATAGGTTTTGCTGTTTTGAGCAAAGGGTTTTCGACGTGTGCCCACTTAGGTGAGTATGTACTGCTATTTACATTATTTTTTCTGGCTTTATACTTATACAGAATTATTTGCTTTTTTATTATGTTCTATCTTACCTTTTTACATCGTGTCAACCTGACGAAGTGCGACTTGATGTATGTGTAATAGAAAACGTAGGTGTGGTCGCAGTAATAATTGAAAGCAAACAGGCGACGCGACGCGGCGCTCGCCTGAATAAGTCATCTTCAGAGCGGCGATGCACGTCCACAAACAACTCCTTAACCCCATGAGCCTGCACCTTCCGACCTACTCATCACTTTAACACTAATTACAAGCATGGGAACCTTCTTACTGAGTACTAGCGCTCCCCTCGCGGCTTCGTCTGCGTCGTATTTGATAAAGGGGTTCCCTTTTTACCTCCTTAGAGGGTGAATTTCCAAAAACCTTCTCTTGCTCCCCTACACTCTCCAAGGAACATACATGCCAAAATTCAGCTCCTTGCGCCCAGTAGTTTCGGCTGTGTGTTGCCTGTGACGCGGCGCTCGCCTGAATAAGTGATCTTCAAAGCGGCGATGCACGTCCGCAAACATCTCCTAAACAACATGAGCCTGCACCTACCGACCTACTCATCACTTTAACAATAATTATAAGCATGTGAACCTTCTTATTGAGTAGGTACAGTCGAGTTCATTAATATCTGTGCATTTTTGGACTTTGTCGCATTAAGTTTTCTGACATCGTCTTTGACTTTCTGTACAAATTGTCACAATAATTACTACGACAAAGTTCAAACGTGCACAGATATTATTGAACTCGACTGTACCTACAAGCGCTCCCCTCGCGGTTTCGTCTGCGTGGACCCTTTTTTACCCCCTTAGAGGGCAAATTTCCAAAAATCCTCTCTTAGTGCTCCCCTACACATATTTATCTTTCTCTATGATTTATCCTTCTCTATGCTCCTACACTCCCCAAGGAACATACATGCCAAAATTCAGCTTCTCGCGCCCAGTATAGTTTCGGCTGTGCGTTGTCTGTCAGTCAGTCAGAAACGCAAGAATTTTATATATACAGAATATAGATAGATAGATGTATAGTAACAAAACTTAAGTATGGTCGCAGTGATAATGAATTGAAGGCGAGACGCGACGACGCGGCGCTCGCTTGAATAAGTCATCTTCAAAGCGGCGATGCACGTCCGCAAACAACTCTTAAACAACATGATCCTGCAACTACCGACCTACTCATAACTTGAACAATAATTATAAGAATGAGAACTTTCTTATAGAGTACCTATGTGTAGTAACCAAACTTGGGTGTGGTCGCTGTAATAAGTAATTGAAAGCAAACAGGCGACAGGGCGCGGCGCCCCAGCCCTCGCCTGAATAAGTAAGTCATCTTCAGAGCGGCGCTGCACGTCCGCAAACAACTCCTAAATCACATGAGCCTGCACCTACTACCGACCTGCTTCGCTATTTTAACAATAATAAAAGCATGGGTGATATATTTTTATAATCTGGTGTCAACATTGCAGCAATATTTGACAACTAACATTGTTGGTACTCTGGTACTCAAAGGTGGAACAAAGATGGCAATATCAAATAACATTTTTAGTATGTACCAAAAAGTAGTAGACTCAAAATATCAGTTAGTTGAATGTTAGTTGCAATCTAAATGTCAGTTGGTGTCAGTATCAAAACACAAATGTTGTGATACTGACACCAACCGAGAAAAATGAGTTCCAAATTTTAGAAACTTTTGGTTCCTTGAAGTACGGTCTCAATCGTAGCAAGCAAAAGCGAAGATTTATTAAATCTATGGATTCTTCCCACTCGCTCATTTACTTACATCGTAAGTAATAAACATGATCCAAAGTTAGCAAGTAGCTGCCAGCGCAGCTTCTTAGCTAAATACGACGCAATGACACGGAAGGAAGCACTCGATTATTAGTCTATTATTAGATGTACTCGAGAGGTTCGTTAAACCAAATAACGATGTTTATATTATGTATTTATAGAAGGCCTTAACTTAAATATTTTTTCCAGGACAGCAATATTAGATTATTATTTTGACGACGACATTAAGTTTGACATGTTGATATTGTTGATGACCCTGAACTACTGATTTCATGAGGAGTTGTTAGCACATTAGCTTACGATTGATGAGGCTTTGCATGTTTTTTGATTTTATTAATCACTAGCGGCCGCCCGCGGTTTCACCCGCGTGGTTCCCGTTCCCGTGGGAATATCGGGTTAAAAATATCCTATGTATTATTCCAGCCTAAAATCTATCTCTGTTCCAAATTTCATCCAGATCCGTTCAGTAGTTTTTGCGTTAAGAGTAGCAAACATCCATACATCGATCCATACTCACAAACTTTCACAATCATAGGTAACAAGCGGCCGCCCGCGGTTTCACATGCGTGGTTCTCGTTCCCGTGGGAATATCGGAAAAAAAGGAGCCTAAGTTACTCCTTATTACATCAGCTACCTGCCAGTGAAAGTCCCGTCAAAATAGGTCCAGCCGTTTCAGAGATTAGCCGGAACAAACAGACAGACAGACAGATAGACAAAAAATTAAAAAAAATGTTTATGTACCGTATATATGTATAATCATATGCATGTAGTAAAAAGCGGTTATTTTAATATTACAAACAGACACTCCAATTTTATCTTTTTGGTCAAAATTTTTCCAAAAATGTTGGTTGCTCGTTTTGGTACATATTTTTGTCTTAGATATATGTATGATACGTAAAAAGTAAACATAAAACCAAACTGAACCTGCAAAATGAACTGTTGTAAACAGAGTTGCTTTAAACTAAAGCAGAGTAGCGAAGCAGCGAAGTACCGCCCCACGAGCCGACCTGAACTTAGGCCGAACACACACGGGGCAAACAGCTTTACGACACTGTGATTGCACTCACTTTACTATAAGTATGCACAACTTAAGTTTTCACGCTTTTTTACTGTTCATAGAAAAAAAAAACATTTAAGAATGGGTTAAATTATAACGCGCGTTTGCGTTATAATTTAACCCATGCTCGCAAAGGTGCCGAAAGGCCGGGAAAATCCATAATACCTTTGAGTGTGTTAAGCTTTATTATATTTACTTTTAGATTTTATATATAAGAGTGTTAGTTTTCAGCTATCCTGCATGATCTAATTCGTATCTAATCCTTCATCTTGGGGTTTGTACCTAAAAATATCATGTGTATCATCAAGTACAACCTACTACTAGTATTTCAATATAGGTAACCGTGAATTTAAAAATTGCATTTGCAAATCCATAGAAAGTAATAAATATGTTTACTTCTGTTTATTGACCAGCATATGAAACGAAACGAACTGCAAACTACCCAGCAATATTACGACCTAAAACAGCAATATTTCACAAAACTAGAGGAGCAGCAACTTGCTGCATTTCCTGAGTCGTAAAATATGAAACCGCCAGCCATGAAAAGCCAACTCCTGTATAATGGAAAGGAGGTCCCTCTGCCTAATAAATACGCCGAACTACTTTAGTGATGTCTTTCTTGTTCTTTGTTCTGATGTGGTTCTTAATTAAAGTTTTCGATAAAACAAAAACAATTGATTACGTGGGCTGGGACAGAGATGAGAGAATTATGATTTAATTAGCAATTAAAACAATCTCTGTCTGAGAAATGTAGGAGTATACGGGTAGGTACGTCTACAAGAAACGAGGAAAATAATGGATAGGTAGTGGGATTCCAAATAAGTTGAATTTGGGTAAAATCTTCATACTTAAAAAGGTGATTTAACTGAAAAAAGTTCAAATGAAGATAAAACAGCCTATAACTAATTATTATGTTTTTGCATTCACAATGCAATTTTTATTATTGAAAAATTGAAAATGAAGTATTAAAAAATGTCGACCCTTCTCACAACTAGCTCCGATGGGACTCGAATCCACGACCTTTCACTGTCCGGGCAAATGCTCTAACCACTGAGTTATGGAGTCGCTGGGAGAAGCGTCGAATTTATCCAATACTTCTAACGCGCTGTTAGTCAGCGTTCATTTCATCAATGTGGAGATATTACGACCCTCACACTCGAGAGAAATACCTTTCCAGATATTTGATAATCGATAAAGATGAAATAATGCTATTTCAAATAGTTCAACTTATAACAAATAATATTTCAAAATTAAATAGTTAAAGGCTAAAAAATTGAAAAGTTTAAATTTTTCAGCCTTTAACTCACAGAACACGTTTTTTTTACTTTTCATGTTCTGTGCTTATATTTAACTATTTCTTTTACCTGCAATGTTCCCCTGTTAACAAGATTCTTTTCTTCAATGCAACATGAGAATTCTTCTAAAAATATTTTAGCTCTTTACTGAAACTCGCGTCAGCAACGAATGTTTTTTTCTCTCCTTTACATGTGAATTGTTGAGTGCACAATGTATTTAAGTACACCAGCACACTATTGTAAAACGCGTTTTTTTTAAAAAAGTAAGTACATATAAACTATGAATTTTGAGCAAGTTAATGCAACTTTTACTTTGCACTAACGGCAGTCCGCACCTTTGTCTGAGTGCACAAAACTGTATTTTCTCATGAAAAAATAATAACTTTATGAAATATAGATATAATACAAGTAGGTGCGATTTTTCGTATGTTGGTATCCTATGTATCTTTATACCTACTATGTATCGATTCGCAACTGTTTAAGCTTAAAAGATAAAACGAGATTAAAAAATCCTTCCATTCGAAGTTAGCAATACTTTAAAGGAAATCGAACCGTTTATGAAAGCAGTAAGCTCGATTTAGTACGAACGACAGCGCGTCGGTATCACGACAATGAAAGGAAATCGGAAGAGATATTAGTTTCATTGTTCATAGTTGCTCGACTCCTTTTGAATCCCACAAGTTCGAATACAAAAGCTGCCATGTATTCCGTATTCAGCTTGGTTTCCGAGTTCAATTTTCAGCTGCCTCCCGATGTCCGCCGATTAATCTGTCGACAAACAATGACCCGACGATATCGGAACAGCGGCGCAGGTACGCAGACGCATTCATTCGGACATAAATCGAATTTGCAATTGAAATCTACGTTCCGATCCGACGAAGGGGTTGCTTACACAGTACTTAGGTAGGAGGGAGAGGACTTTAAAATTATACCAATTTCTTTCGGAACTGTTTCTGGCAAGTATCATTGACATCGAAGTTGAGATTTTTTGTGTTTTGTTTAACTGTTCGTTATTGTAACAAAGGAAAATAGGTATTGAGCCAATCTAATAGATGATTAATCTATTTGGTGTGTTTGAGTGATTTTGGACTCCGAAGTTTTTTTAATTACCTATTTACAGTTTGTGTGTGTGTTTGTCACTAACAAAATGTGACCTTGTTACTTATTCAGTTAATGTTTAATTAATCCTTCCTAAACATAGGGTCTAGCTAGTTTAAAGACGCGTGAATTGCACACAAGTTTATACTATAAAGGGTCTCAATATCACAAACAATAGTCCTTTAAGGACGTAATGAAGTACACCTGCGACAGGCTAGTGTACACACCATAACGGATCTTACTTTAAAGGGATAGGGTTGGAATTAGAGTTGTTAATTGTAGCTAAGTAAGTCGTTGTATTAGGTGTAGACATTAGCCGAGATGTCATCTAAATTATTAGTCAATTCCGGAAAGCTGGCAGCCGGCCGGTGCACGTTTGTGGGCTCTTATTAAGTTTGACCGTACGAAACTGCGGCCCGAGACGCTCAGGACGTCTCATTACTATTCTAGCTGGGCTATGCTCGTCCTAATTAGGATTTAGACTAGAGTCATCCAACTTAAACTTATACGTGCTTAAACAATAAACTTGCTCTGGGATATCCAATTACTAGACTAACAATTTAACTGATACTCAATTCGTTTGAATGCATTTTCGTGTTGATGGTCAAACTTGTTAAACAACTACACTAGAATGCATTCTGTTTCATTTTTCTTTTATTTTGAATTGACATGTGAATCAGAATTCTATCCATTTTAAATTCCAACAATCCATCAAAAACTTTGTTAATACCGCGACATTGTCAAATATTTAATCGTTTAATCACTGTTTAAATACACCTATGTACCTACACTACATACATATATAATGTATACATTATCTATATTAATCTTGTTATAGCATTCAGGATTGGTTTTGATATTTTTCTAAAAGTAAAGTTACAGTTTATGTAAGGAAGTGAGCTAATTGCTTTTCTCTTTAGTCTGCTTCGAAAAATGAACGTGTTGCAACAAATAGGTTTTAATGTGTAGACTTTTCTTCAAAGTAAAGTCTACACTTAAACCTATTTGTAGAACACATTCATTTTTCGAAGCAGACTAAAGAGAAAAGCAATTAGCTCACTTCCTTACATAAACTGTGAGTGTAAAGTATAGCTAACAAAATTTTACCGCCCTCGCAAGCAATAATTTATCTACTTACAGCAGGCAGCAAAGTTCACATAAACACACGATATTTTTGGGTTAATGAATTTAATGCACGATATATTAAAGAAGTTTTCTATCCGCCTCTGTGGTCTAGTGGTACATACCAGTATTAGGTCCATAGGTTCCCGGTTTCCCGGTGGGGGCTCCATATTGTATTTGGTTCGATTTGGTTGGTGGTTGACTTGTTCTAAGACCGCCCAGTTAGCTTCCACCATCATAATTATGTCGTCTGTCGCTATAAAAACAATGTGTACAGCATTGTTGTGTGTGAAACTCTTTATTTCTTCAATGGATTCAGGTAAAACTTTGTTTAAACTATACACCTCAAGTGACGTAAGTGAACAATAAAAAAGGAGTTTTGAAAATTCTCCCTCTAAGGCTGAAATGATGAAGGGAGTAAAAGAGGGGGTACGAGTTTAAATGAACTTTTTATTTCCTTAATGGTTCCACTTGAAACTTTGTACACATGTTCTTCAATGATGTAAGTGAGCACTAATAAAGGATTTTTTGAAATATTAACCCACCACCCCCATAAGAAGGTAAAAAAGTGATAATGAAAAAACTCAAAAACTACGGGAAATTTAAAAAATCTTCCATCTCACTAAAGCTACATTACTTATATGGGCTACAATTTATGCCGATATTCCTACGGGAACGGGTACCGTGCGGCTAAAACCGCGTGTACAACTGTATTTTCCTATAAGGTACGAGTTGGAACTGAGCGTCGAACCGCAACTGCAAGCGACATGACGCCGCGCCATACTAGTTTCTAGTTGATGTTCCTTTGTTTTGTATGAAATCGAGCGTCGACGCTTGCAGTTGTCGTCCGACGGTAAATTTTTTTGCAGTCAGGTTTTTAGCTTTGTTATTGTTGATCGAAGTATTTTAGTTCATTATCAATAAATCACCTTTTTAAGGAAGAAAGTACCTACTAAAAAAAAGATGTAAATTCTTTTCTTTTTTAGATAAATAAATGCGGAGATTTCTGCAAAATTACAAGATATACATAGTTATGAAATTAAATTTATTATTTCATAAAGGCAACATTATTCCCAAGTTTTATATCCCTATAGTCCTACGGTAACAGGCTCAGGTAACGGCAGGTAACTGGTATCATGCGGGTAAATCTGCGCGGACTCAAAAACTGTTAGACCGATTTTGAAAATTTTCACCTAGCTAATTTCATCGCCATTAATAAAAAACTAGCTTTCTGCCTACGGCTTTGCCCGCGTGGACTACACGACGTTATCCCACGGGAATGTGGTATTTTCCCAGGATAAAATGTAGCCTATGTTCCTCTGCAGGCTACAAAGTATCTATGTCCCAAATTTCAGCCAAATATCTAAACATCTAAACTTTACTGATAATATTTTTTTAGTTCCAAGTCGCGTGATTATCTAAATTCCACGCAGACGAAGTCGCGGGCGTTATTCATAGGTATATGTTTATTATTGTACTACACATACTTCATACTACATACATCATAAGTGCTTCAGCTACTTATTTCGGAATCGAATCAATGTATGTGAGTTGGGTGACCTTTATTATTTAATTTGAAAATTAATAGGTTTTACTATACATCAGAGGCAGTGTTCGTTAAATTATTAGTCTGTCGGCCATCGATCGTTACGGGACGTGACAAGCGATGATGTATTAGAATCGTGTTTTAATTAATAAAGCCACTATATAGCAGGCAGTGAGTCGTATGTGTAGTTAAAGGACTTGGCTTCTTATGAACTCAAAATAGCTTCAAAGAATTATTTTTACTGTTTTGCATTCACAATGCAATTATTATTACCTATTGAAAATAAAGTATTAGAAAAAATTGTGAGATAGGGCGTTTTTTTCTAATACTTCATTTTCAACAAGCTTGCTTTCTCAAAAGTACGCCGACAGATAATCAAACATCAGAAAATGTTACACTTTGAGGCAAGGTGTGAAAAAAACAAACGAATATTTGATTTTGTAACATTCATTCATTCTATATCAGGAAATGCGAGGAGCGTTAATTTATCAGATCCCGCTTTATTTTATTTAAAAACACTGGAAGTAAAATACTGAATACTTTTGTAAAGTTTTCGTCTTCAAAATGTTTACCGCTTTCGATTTACGCTAACGCTAAATATTTAACGCGCCTTCCATCATTTCATAAATAAAATCACTTATGTATTTGCTACAGACGCTCACTTTTTTCACAATTTAAAAATTCTAATACGAGTCGCTCAGCCTTTTATATCTAATTTAATAAAGACATAATTATCCAATCAGTCAAGCACGGAGGAAAATTTTAATAACGCTTTCACAAGCGTAGCAAGTGAACAACATACAATTTAAAACGGTCGCGAAGGGCGTTGTGTCGCGTCGTCATTTATATATAAGCTTCTGTTGTATGTACTATATTTATTCTAGTCGGTCTTCTCATTTATTTTGTTGGCAAGAGACCTTTTTGAATAGGCAATGTGCCGTATAAATTTGCCGTAGGCTGTACTCGGCCCGTTAAAAGGTGCCACGAATTAATTTCAACTGGCGTCAAGGACGGAATAAGTTACCCCATAATGAGATGACTTTGTAAACTTGGCTAGGGCAGAGTGTGCATTTTGTATTCCGCCAAACAAGCACTTGTTTAGACATGGGGAGGGAAAAATCGCCTCACAGGAAGGTTCGCATGAAAGTAATTCATTAAGTTACCTTGGGTCAATAATTGCATTTCCTTTTCTCATTTACATGTTTTTTACAATGCAAACTTTGTCCTTTTTCTCCTTGTATAAGCGGAATTTATTTAATTAGTATATGATCTTATTTTCAACTTATACTTACCGGAATATACAAATTTTAGTTAGGAAGAAAAGAGATTGCAAGTTTTCACATAACTGCTGGTAAATAAACCTGAAACCATTTTTATAATAAAAATATGAGTTTCAAATCACTTTACTACCGAGAAAAGGCTAGGCTAGTAGTTAAACGCTAACATAACAAGCCACATCCCAGGCTGGTAGATTGAATGTCAATGAAGATGAAGCCGTTAGTTAAACGACACCGTTTAGTTAAGGCGAGGAATCCCGACCGAAATAAGCACGCTAACGCTTGCTAGGCCGCGCTCTATACACTTCGCGCGGACCCAGCGGCAGCCGGCAGTGAACTGTGAACTCGCAAGCGCCCCGCGAATCGAAAATCACTTAAAATTCAATTAAAAATTAAATAATAAGAAAATTTAATTTATGACGGCCGGAATCCCTCGGCTATTCAAAGACAATTATTTTCATATATTTTTCATTAACTAAAACCAATTATACTGCAAGTAATATGATATTTGAATTATTATTAGACGGATGTTTGGGATTTTATTTGACACAGTAAAATATCACCAATCGAAAAAAAACGGCCGGAAGCACTAGATAAATAACTGTAAAATAACATATATTTTTTCCAAATTTTAAGTACTTGTGATTTGCGAGTAATCCATAATTTAAAATACTCTATTTTGGGGAATCGGCGCCTTAAGGCGCTATTCGGAAAAATATGGACTTTTTGATTGAAAACTATAGGACGGTTACAGTTGTTACAAATCTGGTATTAAGATATATATTTCTTCATACCTTTATCTAGAATCGTATAGTTTCAAAAACACGATTTTATGATTTTGCCTCGACACTTTTTATTTTCGAAAAGACCTCTAAAAAAATGCGAAAAGTGAAGATTATTCTTAAATGGGGTTACTTACACTATTGGAAATTGGTTTAATTAGTGGACACCAATAATATTGAGGATCGTATAGAAGCATTTTTTTTAAATCGCTGTAGTTTTTTAATACGAAGTGATTTTGTGTTTTTTTTGCCTAATCTGCAAAATCGGTCTCGCTCCCGCGCGCGTCGTTTTCTCATTGCTATCTCGCTTCAGCACATTTTTTCCGAGTATCGCCTTAAATGACTAGGCGGTTAATTAACCTGCTTATTTAAGTGGTTGGCTTACATACATACATCATTATATTCTTTCCTAGAAAGCTATAAATGGTTGAGATTTTATATTATTTTTATGCATTTACAATGCAATTTTCCTATACTATAAATGGTTCTTTTAACTATGACACTTGAACAGTGCACTAAAAACGCTTTGCTTATAGATTGTTCCCGAGGCTAGCAAGTTCCAGCACACCCGGAATGCTTACACAGGCTAATTTTAGGTGTTTTACTTTACCAGAGCATCCAACTTGCTGCTTCGACGTCGCCACAACCAAGTTGCGAACTTAGCGTCGGTTGTGCAACGTTGCGATATCGACTAAATTGCAATTAAACTCTTGACTGTCTTAGAATTATGGACACCAAAGTTCCAAATTCACCTAAAGAAAAACAGCTCGTAGTTGGTAAATAGATTTTTATAATATCTAAACCTACAAGCTAGGCGACATTAGTTCAAATCGTCATCATCATCAGACATTTAAGGCGCTACTCGGAAAAAGTATGGACTTTTTGATATAAAACTATAGGACGGTTAGAGTTGTTACAAACCTGGTAATAAGATATATATTTCTTCATACCTTTACCTAGATTCGTATAGTTTCAGAAACACGATTTTATGATTTTGCCTCGACACTTTTAGCGTCGAAAAGACGTCTAAAAAATATGAAAATTCAAGATTATTCTTAAATGAGGTTACATATATTAGTGGACACCAATAATATTATATATATATAGGATCGTGTAGAAGCATTTTTTAAAAATCGCTATGTTTTTTATTACGAAGTGATTTTGTGTTTTTTTTTTGCCTAATCTGCAAAATCGGTCTCACTCCCGCGCGCATCGTTTTCTCATTGCTATCTCGCTTCAGCATAATTTCTTCGAGTATCGCCTTAATGTTCCCACTGCTGGGGCACACGCCTTCCTTGTGGGTGGATAAGGAGAATGGGCCTCTTGACACGCAGGTCCAATGCGGATTGGTGGTGTTAACTACTTGAAACATGGCAAGAAACCAACAGCTTATCGTGGCTTTCGAAACACGGAGGAGCTCGAGATAATATATTTTAGGTCACCCATCCCGTGACCGACCATTGCGAAAATGCCTTAACCATACCGATCGCAGTGCGCGTGTTATTTGCGTCAAGTTAGCAGCCTCACAACAGAATTAGATGGTTTTGATTATGTCAAAAAATACTGTATAAATAGTGCTAAATAGTGATCTATATCAAATAAATAGTGATACTTTGATTCAAAAGATATTTGAGTATCTTGGTGAGGCTGCTAACTTAACGTCAAGTTAGCAGGCACCTCAAGAAATACAGTTCGTATCAATGTGATTTATGTGTCAAAAAATACTGTATAAATAGTGAATCGTTTATGCAAAATTTCAATAGGAGTGATTTAATACAAGCCGCGATATTAAGGTCTCTAAGTGGGCTGCTAACTTAACGTTTCTAGCAATGACGATTAAAGGGAAACGGGTACAAGTTTTAAATAAATAAATACTTGCAAAAATAGAGCGTGAAATTGTGAAACTTAGGGTATAAATAAAAAAAGAATTCTCCTTTCCTATTTTCAAAAATCTAATGTACACTTCTACCATACATACGATTTTAGGTACAGTCGTGTACAGTTTTATTTATTAGACGTACTGATATAGTCTAATTTTTTATTCAAGTCATTTTAAATGGCACGGGTGGGGCATGTTGTTTCCAGAGCATGTGGTGGGGAAAATTGCTCTCAGGGCCCCATGGAGGCATCGGAGCGGATCCGCGAAGAGGAGGCTCATGCGGATCGGCTCCGACGAAGACGAGTGGGGCGGAGAAGGCGGCGATTCGCGCACCTCATTCCACCCTAGCGGGGCGGTGCGGGGCGGGAGATGGCTTGTTGGCTGTCTCCCGGATCGTACGGTCCCTCCCCCCCCACGAGTCTAAGCAATGGCAACGTTTGCCATCGATGGCAATGGAGTGGGGCATTTTGCTCCCAAAGCCATGGGGTGGGGCAACTTGCCCCTACGCCCGTAGGGCGATGGGATGGCAACTTGCCGCCTCCAAAGCCATGGGGTAAGGCAAGTTGCCCCCAGGGCCCTGGGTGGGGCAAGTTGACCCCAGGGCCATGGGGTAGGCAAGTTGCCCACAGGGCATGTGGTGGGGCAAGTTGCCCTCAGTGTCATGTGGTGGAGCAAATTGTCCCCAGAGCCATGGGGTGGGATAAGTTGCCCCCAGGGCCATGAAGGTGGGGCAAGTTGCCTCCAGGGCAACGTGGTGAGAAAATTGCCCCCAGTGGTATAGTTGGTTGTTTAACTTGGCCGCCATCTTGGCTTTTTAATTTTTTTTAATTTGCGTAGCTGTTTTCTTAACAAAATAGTACCAAAAACTGAGTTTCATCAAAATTTCATCAAACAAACAAAAAAAATTGCTGCCATCATATTCCCGCAGGTAAACGTCTCGTGCAGTCCACGCGGTCCAAGCCGCGGGCGGAAGGCTAGTCACAATATAAACCTGTGAACTCCGCCACATAATATACTTTTGACCGGATAACAGTTTTCTAGATCCGTCATTTGACTGATTTGAATCGGATTCGGATCGAATTCTAATCGAATTCTGACCGAATTCGGATCGAATTCAGATCGGACGTAGTGCGAAGTGCGTAAGCAATATCAGAAGTCTGTCAGAGTTTTTAAGATCCGTATGTATTGACACAATAAAAAAATGTATATTTCACTTTTTCGCTCAATAGTACGCACGATTGAAATAAATTTTAAACCTTATTACTGTGGAGCAAAGTTCAACATTGATCGTCAGCATATATTCAGAGTATTATGTAGAAGTTAACATTACATTTCTTGAAAATAGCAAAGCAGAATTCTTTTTTTATTTATACCCTAAGATTCACTATTTCACGCTCTATTTTTTCAAGTATTTATTTATTTAAAACTTGTACCCGTTTCCCTTTAACCGTCATTGCAAGAAACGTCACGTGAGCAGCCCACTTAGAGACCTTATATCTCGGCTTGTATTAAAGCACTCCTATTGAAATTTTGCATAAACGATTCACTATTTATACAGTATTTTTTGACATATAAATCACATTGATACGAAATGTATTTCTTGAGGAGCCTGCTAACTTGACGTTAAGTTAGCAGCCTCACCAAGATACTCAAATATCTTTTGGATCAAAGTATCACTATTTATTTAATATAGATCACTATTTAGCACTATTTATTCAGTTTTTTTTGACATAATCAAAACCATCTAATTCTGTTGTGAGGCTGTTAACTTGACGCACATCGCGTGTTAACCACTTTACCAGCGCCACGGGCTCCTACAAAACATATCGGGTATCGAAAACATGGTACCCAGTATTTGTTCTTGCTTAACCGCCCTAAATAAACTTGCTATACGATAATTCAGAACTTAAATTTAAACATCGTAAATCACCCATTTTACACAAGCGTAGAGCCTGTAAAGTTTGTAAGTTGTATATTCAGCCAAAGGCTGACCGTTATTATCCGGAGATAAGATTATTCATAATGCCATTTGCAAAGATTGAATGGTCACTTAGAAACAAATAATATATCATCTTTCACTTAAATATTTTAACTGTTTAGAGAGATTCGATTTCTAATTAATTAAAAAGTAAAAAGTAGTTTATTAGTTATTTTAATTTTTAGTTTTTTGCATTCACAATGCAATTTTTATTACTGAAAAATGGAAAATGAAGTATTTAGAAAGTATTTAGAAAGTCCCATCGGAGGTGGTTGTGAGACGAGTCGATTTTTTCTAAATACTTCATTTTCCATTTTTCAGTAGTTTATTAGTCAAGCATTTCACAAATATTTGTGTTGGCTGCTCCCATAAAAGGTTTCCCTGTGGAATGGGAGTCAATTAAAATTTTAGTTAATTTTAATTTTTACACATATTAATGAAAATACAACCTACAGAGCACACACACACACACAAAATAAAATACGAATAAATAAATGTTGGATCGTAAAGGCATTTACAAATTATAGCTAGGAAGGCACATAGAAAGTATACCTACTTATTTGGTCTAAGTACTGTACCTTTAAAAATGCTCAAGTATCTAAGTATGTACCTTTTAGTTGAATCTGAAAATATCAACCACCATATATTACAGTTTGTAGGACCAATATTTACATTCACTTTACTTTCTGAGATAAACAATAATTCTCTTTTTTATTTATTTTATCATATTTGTGTAACTAAACTTATGAAGTCGGCATTCATAAAAATAAATCATAATCTTCGTTTTGCCTTTCACCATGTTGTTTGCCGTCATCTGCAAATACTTCATAAAAATAAAAGAATTCAGCACAGAGGTCGAACATTTACAAACTGCACGCCGCCGGAGCATGAATACTTTTGGTCCTTTTGTCTCCCCTCCGACATTAGATAATCTGGCCATTAATTTGGTCGCCCACCTCCCAGGTGCTAATGTCTTTGACTAATTAAATTAAACCCGGGAATAATCCACACTTTTTCAGACACCATTTAGAAAGCTTTTTGTTACTATCACAAATTCTCTTATAGGGTTTGATCATACGAAGAAAGTAGGAATATCACTGAAAGGAAAATTTATATAAACATAAATAAATATGAAAAATATTTATTATAAATATTAATTATTATATTTTTTATTCTACTTTAAAAAAGGAAGAGAATATTTAGTTGACAATATTGACGTTTTATTTCAAAGTATACAACATAAATTAGAAATATGTCTTTGTGCTATTTTATAAGTAATTATGTATCGAGTTAGAATTCAATGTAGCTACTAATTAAGCTAGATTAGGTTATAATTCCCTGAATACATCTGATTAAAGCACTAAATTTGATGCTTCAATCCTCGTGCTAAAATTAACAGCATTAATTTAACGTTGAGATACCTACTTGACTAAGCTTTATGCTTATTTACTAATGCTAAAATTCTGCTCATTACCGCTGTTTATGAGTAAATAAATATAAATATGAAAGCTCTCCTTATATTTATATTTATACAATTATACCAACCGCAAGTAATTCATGCGTTATAATGTGATCGTTACGCTTAGCTGGGTAATAAATAAATAAATAATAAGTAAACCATGTCTGATAAACAGAATAGATCCTGATAAAAAATAAAAAATCTCGAAAAAGCTCAGGCGAGACATTTTAGTATATACGGCTGAATAACTAGATAATATTGTCAAAACAGTGTTAATTTATGTAAATTTTAACCATGGAGCCTTTCCTTATGACATTGCGATCAAAGCCTGCGGCAAAATGGTATTTGTGTCATCCATGAATTCTTGGCATCTGCTGCGGTCACTTTGGCCAAACTTTGGGCTGTGCTGGCAGTATAGTAAACGCCGAAAATTTTACACAGAAACTTTTGGTAAGAACTTTATTTATTTAAGTACTCCTTTTCCCACACAGTGCTTGTGAAAAATTTTATCTCTAAAATAATAAAAATAACTATGTTGTTAAGGCGCTACTCGGAAAAAGTATGGACTCTTTGATATAAAACTATAGGACGGTTAGAGTTGTTATAAATCTGGTAATAAGATACCTTTATCTAGAGTCGTATAGTTTCAGAAACACGATTTTATGATTTTGGCTCGACACTTATTTTCGAAAATACCTCTAAAAAATAAGAAATATCAAGATTATGATATTTTATATTATTTTTTATGCACTCACAATGCAATTTTGTAAGTATAGGAAAAATGTGTGATAGTAAAAAACCACGAGCCATATAAGTAGCTTTCAGGCGGGAGCTACTTATATGGCTCGTGGTTTTTTACTATCACACATTTTTCCTATATCAAGATTATTCTTAAACGGGGATACATATATTATTGAAAATTGGTTTAATTAGTGGACACCAATAATATTTAGGATCGTATAGAAGCATTTTTTAAAAATCGCTATAGTTTTTGAATACGAAGTGATTTTGTGTTTTTTTTTGCGTAATCGGCAAAATCGGTCTCGCTCCCGCGCGCGTCCTTTTCTCATTGCCATCTCGCTTGAGCATAATTTTTCCGAGTATCGCCTTAAATGCAAGAACTCTTCACTAGCTGTAACCTGAAAAACAAAAGCGCAATTCCTAATATGTCAATTGCCAAAAAGTTTTCAATATTGAAAATGAAGTAGGATAACGGACCCAATTGCTAGCACTGCACCAAATTATCAGCACTCTGAATAAATATTAAAATTATAAGTTTTTCACTAACTTATTTGAGTTACCACTTTGGAAAATAAATAAATTGATGTTTTTGAAATCGTAATTTCGGCAATACCATACTTTCCGACTTGTAAATGGCGAAAAACTTGTGATTAAACGTTTGTATCCTGCAGTTTGTCCTGTTTTTGCCAGTTCCTTGTGATCGACGGTAAGTTCATGTGTTTACATTTTATACTATATTATTATTAGACCTTTTAGATATTTTATACTGAAACTTTTGATTTCTCTGATTTATAAGATAGTTTATGAGGATAATCTGTAAAAAAAGAATTTGCGTTTATGGTAATATATTGGTAAAAATGTGGTGCTGATATATGGATCCACTATTTTGCAAATTTCCAATTATCAGCACTGGTACTGATAAATAGAAAATAGTACGTAAATACCTACTTATTCTATTTTTTTTTGCATACCGTGTCTATTTTTTGTATAGAATGTTTTTTTTGATAAAAGTAGATTATACCTTCGAAATCTAAATCTTAGCAAGGTGCTGAAATTGCATTAATTGCCATTTGTTAGCATAGTGTTGATAATTAGATCAAAAGCATGCTGATAATTTGGTTATCCTAGTATTTCATCATTTTTCCTTTTTTCAGAGCCCCCTAGTTACCATGAAACCAAAGGAAGTGAATAAACCAAATAAAAGAAAAAACGCACAAACGAAAATCAAGAACAAGAAAAAAGAATATAAGAAGAAAATAAAAGATTATAATTGATTGAAGATGTAGAGCAAGAACTTTTCTTTTTTATTTAAATTTTCTTATTGCTATGCAATGTTCCATAATAGCTGTACCTACCTATCAGCTAGTAATACCTACCTACCATCCAGATTATTTAAGTAAGTCGCTTTCTAGTGAGATTTAACGACTAAGTCTGAAAAAATTATTTAAATGCCTACATAACTATAAAGATGTTAAGCCTTGTTAAGTTTATAAATACTGTTAGACTATATGTAAATTATATCTTTTTATGTTTATTAACAGAGTACCTACCTATATAAAACATATTTAATAAAAACATATAATTTCAATACCACTATCACAGTGCTGATAATTGGTTCACTCTATGCTCATAATTGGTGGTGATGGTGCTGATAAATGGTGAGATGGTCATTTTTTGCTCTTGCCTATCTAAAAAAAATTGGACAAGGATAAACTATGTTTTTTAAATAAATAATCATACTGATTAAATATTGAAACTAGAAAACTCATCATAACGGGTGAAAACGTATTTTTGAATGTCATAAACGGGTATAAGTTAGGACTTTACTCTTAAAGTGCTGATAATTGGGTACTTTACCCTACTTATTAGAAAACTGGCCCGTCTCAACTAGCTTCGATGGGACTCGAACCCACGACCTTTCACTGTCTGGGCGAATGCTCTAAATACTGAGCAGCGGAGTCGTTTAATAATAAGAACCAAATTATGCATTGCACTTTGAAAAATATTAGTCGTTCAAATTTAGGTAGGTAGGTACAACTTGATGTTTAATTTTCTAATATTCCATACATATCGTATATCTCATTGGTGCTCGTTTATAAAAATAGAATGACGACGTAGTTCTTCCTGAATCGATACCAAACAACATGAATTTAAACATTAGTTAATATAAGTACCTATATAAAAACCGTCCCATCTATACGCGCACTCTCCAAGAACTAAGTCATATGCTTAATTCTAGTATTTGAAATAGTGGTTTCCTTAGCATGTTTCACCACATATAGTTTTAACAGCAACTATGCACTGGCGTCGTGAAATTTTGATGCGAGCACCTCAACTTCTCGCCTTAACTAAGTTCGAGTTGGTTTAGCGTCGCAGTGTGGAGCTAGTCCGGGCCGCACCTGAATTATTCAATAACCCCTCGCCTTATTTAAACCTAATCAAAACTCACCAAAATTGCTCAACGTATTATTTCATTCAACAAATTGGTGCATGTGCTTAAATGAGATGGGCTATTGTTAAATATTGAACATTAGTGTGACGTAGCGTCTCTCCCTTATAAAATGCCAGTAAAATAGTCTGTGTGATCTGAATTTGTCGTTTTATTTTCTAAAATTAAATTTCGAAAAATTCTAAAATTCATTTTTTAAAAATCGCTATAGTTTATGAATACGAAGTGATTTTGTGTTTTTTTTGCGTAATCGGCAAAATCGGTCTCGCTCCCGCGCGCGTCGTTTTCTCATTGCTATTTGCATTAGCATATTTTTTCCGAGTAACAACCGTAACCGCCTTAACTAGATATACATACATAGCATTGTTGGGTGGTGCATATCCCCGCCTAAATATTTAAATAGAAATAAAAAAGATACATAGATACAAACATCTCAATTTGACGCAAATAAAACCATTTTGTTCAGCATTTATTAATCCAGCTGTGTAGATATTGTACAAATAAAAATTCAGAGCACTATCTGCTGAATGCTCCATTGTGATTGTTTCACTAAAGTGGATTCCAATTATAATTCCTCGCCGTGGTTTGATATCGACCTTAATCGCGCGCTCCGGGTTAAAACCGCAGTATTGTTATTTACACTCTGTCCTAAAGACAAAAGTGGCGATAATTGTAATTATTTAATTAACCTTTATTGTATGAATTACAAATGGTGAACTAAATGCTAGTAAGCTTTCTCCACTCCTTCTTCTCTCTTAGTCTTATACTAGCTTCCGCCCGCAACTTCGTCCGCGTGGACATTCGAGAAAATACTTAGGGAATAATACAATCAAAAAGTTAGTTCTGAGTAGCTTAGGTACCAAGAACTTTTAGGGTACTTAAGATGATTTAGGTTTCTATACCCGATTTACCCCCTGGGTTTGATTTTCGGTAAACTACGAAATGGGTTGCCTATTTGTTTTAAGAAGTAAGCCTACAAAGTTTCAAATTGAAATGTCTATTTTACCCCCTGATTTTTCATTCAAAATTTCACCCCAATTTCAACCATTTAGGGGTTGAATCATGTTCAGCGTGTTAAACATCAAAATAAATGCTATTTTGCAATCGTTAGGCATGACCTCAATAACGACATCCATATCTATTTTTAGGTTTATTTATCCCATTTAACCTCTAAGGGGTTGATTTTCGAAAAAATACGAAATATATGTTTCCTTATTTGTTTTACTTTCCGACCATAAGCCTAAATAATAAATTAAATGAAGGACTTTCCAGACTTTCCAACATTTCATCCCCCTTTTCACCCCTTCGGGGTTGGAATTGTCAAAACGCTGACACAGGGAAATATTAATTTTCAATTGCCAGCCTAAATACAAAATTTGAAGATCCTAACTTCAAAACTGACGGACTTTCATACACATATTTGTCCCCTATTTTACCCCTTGGGTTTGATTTTTGGGAAAATCACGAAATGGGTTGCCTATTTGTTTTAAGAAGTAAGTCTACCAAGTTTCAAGTTGAAATGTCTATTTTACCCCTGACTTTTCATTCAATATTTCACCCCTCTTGCAAACTTTTAGGGGTTGAATCATGTTCAGCGTGTTAAACATCAAAATAAATGCCATTTTTGCAATCGTCATCCCATAAAACCTCAATAACGACATCCATATCTATTTTTAGGTTTATTTATCCCATTTAACCTCTAAGGGGTTGATTTTCGAAAAAATACGAAATATGTGTTTGCTTATTTGTTTTACTTTCCGACCATAAGCCTAAATAATAAATTAAAAGGACTTTCCAGATACAACATTTCATCCCCCTTTTCACCCCTTCGGGGTGGAATTGTCAAAAACGCTGACACAGGTAAATATTAATTTTCAAATGCCAGCCTAAATACAAAATTCGAAGATCCTAACTTCAAAACTGACGGACTTTCATACAAACGTTAATCCCCTATTTCACCCCCTTAGGGGTGGAATTTCCAAAAATTCTTTCTTAGTGGATGTCTACACTGTATAACGTATCTATGTGCAAAATTTGAAGTCTCTAGGTTCAGCGGTTTGGGCTGTGCGTTGATATCTCAGTCAGTCAGTCAGTCAGTCAGTCAGGACTTTGAATTTTATATATATAGATAGATGGGAGCTTAAATCACAGTATAATTAAACCTTTGACGGAGAAAATCCAACAACAGCAAGACTAATGAATAGGTATTAATTATTACTGACAACATATTCAAATGAAAGTGGTTTCCATTACATAAAGTTTCTAAGGTAATAAACAAATTCACCCTCTCTCGCAGTATGGTAATATTCTTCCTAATGGCGCATTGTCCATATTACCGAGATGACATAGCTAACTTTGTCTAAATTGAATATGAATCTTTACGCGCACTGCACACGAAGTTCTGTAAACTTCCTCGCAACTTCAGCCATTCCTATTCCTTCCACCTTAACGAGAGTAGAGTCTGAAGTTTCTGTATAGCAATTAATGTGATATAACCCTAGAAACGTAACTTTGGCAAGTAATGCAAAAATGGGCGTGAGCGGCGAAATATGAGTCGTATGGTTATAAAGATAAGAATAATATTTGGGTGGTGGATGGATGACAGTAAATCTGGGTGGAAGGGTATAAATAATTCAGTTCACGGCTATCAGTGACTGACAGAGGCTGAATGTTTGATGCAAGGCCGGGATGACGACCGCCCGAGATGGACGCGAGGCGCGAGGCCAAGTTTTATTGATTCATACATTTTGTATCAAACGAAATTGCTCCTCTAGGTATTCCAATAAAAGTGTAAATACCGTAACAGAAATTCAACATCTCCTTTTATTAGAGGGGCAACCTTGTAAAAGAAACGTTAAAGCATTCTAAGTAGTTATTATTTTTTACCTTTTCAATTGAAGTAATGGGTATCGTTTCGCATTGCCAGCCCCTGTAGACAAGTGGCTTTCTATTAGCGAAGTCGCTAGTCGAATAGAAAGAAAATGTATGGGATTGACATTAGCGGTCACGTGACATTTCGATTGCTAATGCCAATCCCATACATTTTCTTTCTATTCGACTGGCGAATTCGCTTATAGAAAGCCACTTGTCTAGGGGAGCTGATCAGACTATGATCGTATTCACTCGATTCAATTCCGACTCTTGCACTATTGTATATTCTGTGCTCTTGCGTCAAACCACCGTCTGACGTATCCTCCGAATTTAATAACAGGGGAAATATAATACTTAAAAATAATCGATGTACCTAGTAAGTTCATTACATATTCATTCAATAAAATACTTAAATTCAAGTTTTTAAAGTCAAAGCAACGTTTTTTTCTCAAACGTACCAAATAAACGCCACAACACACACAGCTAGAAGGCAACCAACAAATAAGAAAACGAGCGCCTTGTGGCGGCACAGGCGGCGGTAACCGGGTGTGCAATCACCGCATTTATTCGCCGCGACACTATGCCGCGACGGACGGCGACGGCTGCTTCGCCTAATTTGCTTACCATAGAAGAACTGAAGCTGCAGGAGGCAGGACCAATTTGTAAAACATGTTATTACAGTGAAAAGTTTAACTGAAAAAAAAATCGGCAATAAGATACTAATATGAAATCTACTAACTAATATTATCACATTGTGTACCCCGTAAAAATCTTATTTAAACTCAAGAGTAACATTCCAAATCTCAAACTTACTAAATGAATGGCACAATACATACAGCTAGAAGGCAACCAAATAAGGAAACGAGCGCCTTGCAGTGCGGCGGTAACCGCGTTAGGGTGTGCAATCACCGCATTGATTCGCCGCGACACGGCTGCTGCTTCTAATCTGCTTACCATAGGGGGAACTGCTACTGCAGCCCCAGTCTGTAAACTATGTTATGACAGCGATAAATATATAGGATATAACATCCAAACAGGGTTTTAGCAATAAATATTCCACAAAATAATATAACTATAGTTTATAATAATATTGCACCATTGTTTAGGCATTATATAATAAAATTTCTTCAAACTTAAAAGTCATTGAACGTGCCAAATAAACGTTTCCACTCACTGCTAGAAAGTAACAAAAATAAGAAACGAGCGCCATGCAGTGTGCAGTAAGTAACCGCGTTAGGGTGTGCAATCACCGCATTGATTCGCTGCGACACGGCTGCTGCTTCTAATCTGCTTACTATAGGGGGAACTGCTACTGCAGCTCCAGTCTGTAAACTATATTATGGCAGCGAAAAATATGCAGACAAACTATTACATCTAAACATACAGGACATAACATCCAAACATAGGGTTTCAGCAACAAATATACCACAAAATAATACTTACTATAGTTTATAATAATTTTGCACCATTGTTTAGGCATAATAAAATATTCATTGAAAGTGCCAAATAAACGTTTCAACACACTGCTAGAAAGTAAAAAAAATAAGAAACGAGCGCCATGCAGTGTGCAGTAATAGGCCGGGCGGACACGACAGTTGGAGGTGTACAATTTTTTACAGTAAGTATGCAAATTTGCGAGAACGTCTTAGACGACGACATTTGTAAGCACTATCAAAATTAGATTTTTATCCCTGTGCATCACACTTGAAATTTAATTTTAAAATGTAACAAAAAAGTACGCGTGTGAAAAGTATGCAAACGCATATTTGTCGCTTACACTAGAAACGTTATCGATACATCAATTTGCATACTGAAAAAAATTATTGTTTTAGAGCCGAATATATAACAATTTCAAAAACTTATTCTCGAAATTTGCACTCGCCAGAATCATTTTTTTTAGTATGCAAAGTGTTGTATTGATAACGTTTCTAGTATAAGTAACAAACATGCGTTTGCATACTTTTCACACGCGTACTTTTTTTGTTACATTTTAAAATTAAATTTCAAGTGTGATGCACAGGGATAAAAATTCTAATTTTGATAGTGCTTACATTATGTCGTCGTCTAAAACGTTCTCGCAAATTTGTATACTGTAAAAAATTGTACACCTCTAACTGTCGTGTCCGCCTGGTCTATAACGGCGTTAGTGTGCAATCTCAGCATTGATTCGCCGCGATGGCTGCTTCGCCTAATCTGCTCACCATACGAGGAATTGCATTTGCAACATCAATACGCAAACGATGTTATTAGAATGGAAAATGTACAGAGTGACTTTCGAATCATATTTTGTATACTTCTTACAGCAACTCTGGTGAGTTGCTTTACTAACCATCAAATATAGAAGGTAACATATTAACGTAATTATAATCTGATATTGTATATTATATCCCATTGTGTCTAAGCCGAGATGTGTTAGTTGATTTCATTGTAGAAATGTTTAAGCAGTAAGCTAACCGTTCAAGTTACACAAAGGAAAACATCGATTCTGAGTAACTCAAGGTGTTTGCAAGCAAGGAGCAAGGAATGGTTTTAATGACTTAAAGCTCTGCATAGACCCTTAATATTACGACAACGTGATTTATAAATATCAAATCTTTCGCCTCTACACCATTATACAGGGCGTCCCAGAGTTATGGGACCTGCCCCCCGATTTACGAACCGTTCGAAACGAACGACGAAATCGGATTCGAATCCTATGCTTTGTCTTTGTCTTTTCTATAGCGAGTGACAGAGACAGTGCATAATTCCGCTGTTGGGAGCGTTTCCGACGGTTCGTGAATCAGGGGTCAGATCCGATGGGACTCGAATCGACGACCTTTTACTATCCGGGCGAATGCTCTAACCCCTGAGCTACGGAGTCGTTAATATTTTCAATAATATTTTTTTACATAAAAGCACTTAAAACGAAAAATAAAATAAGTTAAGTAGGTACCAATTTATTTAATTCATAGGATTAAAATGCGCGACTTTTTCTAACTACTCTTGGAATTGACTGGCTGCGAGTTATTCACTAAACAGTTTTGTAATAAGTATAAATTTTCCTCGTATGTATACATACATCAACCAAAAAATTTTTTTTTATTTTACTATAATTCATAGATATTTATCTACGTAGGCGTGGGGTGGGCCAAACATCTGGGCCACAACAGCACGCGTGGCGCCCTGTCCGTTAATCTACTTATCTTCCAGAGGGCCTTTATCTCGCAGATATAAAACCTTTTTCTGAGGACTATAAACGCTTCCATTGTGCTTTTTTATACAAAAACAGACTACTTTTTTATTTTTCTTTCAGCCGAGGTATTCTCAAGATTTAAAGAATTACGGAAGAAATGTATGCTGATTAAAATTCCGATTATTAATCTACAATAGGTTGTATGAATAAGCTTTAATTTAACGCAGATATTATATGTAATGTAGATAGGATCTAGGATACAGATTTATTTAAACCTTTTTGTTAATATTTTTTAATACCGCACCGTATTTGCAACGTAATTTAGTTCAAAGTTTCGGATATTCTATCGATTGAAAAAAACTTGATGAACGCAAATATTAAATATCCGCAAACAGCAGAAGTAATCATCTGTATGAATGCGGACGCCGGACGGACCATAAATACTGACATAAACCGGTTATTGGTCGGAACATTTAGCGGCCGGCGCGATACATCCCTAATCCGCCGCCTCTACCCATTTCTATTATGAAGAATAACATAACTTGTACTAACCACTACGCATGATACGCCGTATCATCATATAGCTATATAGCTATATATCATTACTACTCGGAAGAAGAATAGAAAGTCAAAACTCTTAGCCTTGTTTTAGCAGCAACATTAACTGTACAAAAGTAATAACGTATTTTTAGAATTTTGTAGGTACTTCTCTGAATCGGAACTAATTATTATTCTGTGCAAAAGCTAAACCTGCCCAAATAGTTGATTTTGTTAAATATTTTCATGCAATGCAAAATATGGTGGCATTTTTACAGCTTAAAAGATTATGCTTAGGTACTTGTGGTTTAGTTGAATATACCTAATAATCGATTTTCTATGAAGTAGACTAGGCAAGTAATACTTGCCTAGTAACTTTATGGAATCTAACCTGTGTGTAACAATACTGACAATGCTGTCGTCAAGCTGTAATACATTCTATGCTCTATGTTTATCTTTCACTCGAAGTTATGAGATAAATAAATAAATAAATAAATAGATAAAATTGAAATAATTTAATTTAAGTATGTTTTTTTTAAAACATTAAACCTGTAATTCATAAATCTTAACCTTTTTGTTTAAAACCTACATGAGTGGATAATTTGGCTTAGTACCAAATCGAGCTCTAAACCTGTAAAAGTTCCAAGAAACATGAGATGCAATAAGTAGGTCAATTGTTTAGTTTACATAACAGCTTAGCTTTTTGGCATTTGGACATCTGTTAGCGGTTCAGTTTAACGTGAGCCACTCTGGAGCGTCACTGGTCAAGGAACGGCACTGGCCGACTGCCAATTGCGCTAATAACATTGATTCGATACCGGGAACTTCTAATTACATACCGGTCCAGCGGTACGGAAACTACTTCTTACTGATTAGGCGCTACTGTTTGCAGATTAAATGTCAAATATTTTTATTTTTACATTAACAATGCAATTTTTATCATTAAAATATTAAAAATTAAGTATTACAAAAAAATCGACCCGTCTCACAACTCGCTTCGATGGGACTCGAAAGAACGACTTTTCACTGTCCGGGAGTATGTTCTAACCACCGAGCTATGGAGTCACTCGTTGTGGGTTTAAGTCCCATCGGAGCTAGTTCTGAGACGGATCGATATTTTCTAATAAGTACTTCATTTTCAATATTTTCAAGATAATGTCGTTAGCGCAGCGGAATATCTACAAAATATCTTCATGCTTTGGCATTTAGGCATCTGTTACCGGTTCAGCTTAACATGAGCCAGTCTAAATAGAGCATACCTACTGATTAAGTACCACTGGCATTGCTTGCATTAAATGTCCTTAGATGTTACTAATTACGTTAAGTGTTATCTTAATACCCACATAATAGCTCAACTTTATGACATTTAAACATCTGCTACCGGTTCAGTTTAACGTGAGCCACTCTGGAGCGACACTATGTCGAAGGCTGGTACAACTTGGGCGAGCTAACTTGACACCTGCAAATTATACCCGTCTCTTTCACTCGATTCTGTCATGCACGGAGAGTGACAGAGATGGGTATAACCTGCAGGTGTCAAGTTAGCTCGCCTGAGTTGTACAAGCCGACCACCAACTACTCTAATAGCACCGATTCGATACCGGGAACTACAATTGCAAACCGGTACAACGGTGCGGAAATTACTGCCTCCTGGGGCCCGATTCTCACGCATTCGAACTTTTTCAGTGTGGTAATTCGTATACGAACATTTTGTTTGTGGTTTCTATTGAAAATTTAGAACGTTTCAAACAAACTAAACTGTTCCACATGTCAACAAATTCATTTTGACAGCTAAGTTCGTATACGAACATCGATTGGTCTGTACCACCCGTTGCGTTCGACTGGTTTTCGATCGAACTTTTTCGATTGTGAAATTCTGCCAATACACAAAATGTGTTATCTTCGTAAAATATTTGAATTTCGAGCTATAAATGTGAACTTTTCTCGATTGCCTGAGAATCGGCACCCTGATCAATCATCAATGCGTTCATTTTAAATGTCGATGGACGTTACTTCTTATGTTAAGTGAAGCGGCAAATTTGATAAATATAAAATTGAGCTATATTAGGTATATACCTAATACTGTCCGGGCGAATGCTCTCACCACTCAGCTACGGAGCCGCTAGGTATGTACCTAATATAAAAATAATTTGTTTGTAGCCCTTATTTCTTTATTATTTTCTCTCTCAATATTTCTTCTCAATATTATTTTCAAAATAGTTATGTAAAATTACCTACTGAATATATTTTATATCGCTAACCTTTTCTCGTGTCCATCTAAAAATAGTAGTTTATGTGACTGTCGCATAATGAGGGGTCTTATGTGTATGTGTAGGGGAGTTATGTGCAGTCTCACACACTACTTTATCTACACTCATTACATTTCAAAATTCAAAAATAAAGCAAATCAATATTAATTATAAAATGTGAATAGGGAACTTGCATTATTTCATAAATGTAGTCTATCTGAAAGATTTAAGGATTGTATGAAGATATCACAAGCAAAAAAGTTGAAATATGCTTAAATTATTTATTTAATGCAAATCAAAAATTAACATTTCAAAGTCCGCGCGTAAACGCTCAATGGCCGGACGTGACGTCATTTCTTAGGACGTCAAACTTTTCAATGTGCATCTGAAAGGAGTGACCAAGAAATTTTGACAACTAACGACAAACGCTAAAAGTGAGTGACCAAAGATTTCAGTTTTACTGACTAGGCTTCGCCAGATAGGTAAATGAAAGAAAACTTATGTTTTTAGCGAAATCTTTACTAGAACTTGGTTTATTATCCGTTTCTCAAAGTACTTACCATACTTTTAGGAGTTGAATTTTTAATTTTTGTGAAAACGATTTTTTTTTTTTTTAAATTGACAGAATATGGCTGCCATCATTTTTTACTGTTTTTTAAAGTAATTAAAAATTAAGTAAACTTTACGTAAAACGCACTAACATATAAGTATTGAAAATATGCCTATTTTGCATTAGTCTAAAATATTGTGAACTCTAACATTGACAAAGGCAAAAATACTTGTTGTTGCTTGATCGATTATATTGATACTTGATTTATTTCTGCTGCACACTGGAGTAAATATACTGTTACATTGTTATAAATATATTGTTTAAATGAAGATGTTAATGTTGGTAGAAAATATAAGTACTGAGTTATATTTACTACATATGTATATGTATCAGTCAGCTCAGCAGGCAGGCCGCCTGCAGTCCTTAGTCGAACAGGCCACCTGATATTCGGTTTTTAAGTGCGCGCACTAGGCCACTTGCAAAAATAATAACTGCAACGGCCAACTGCAAAGTAAATGCTGCCTTATTTCTATATAATTCTCCGGCACTATTCGGCCGGTCCGGAATAAAGAAATAAAGGAAATTCTTTTTTTTAAAAGGATATTAAAGGTTATTAACAAAAATATATAAGGTCCTTCTTAAATAGTGAACATAATTTTAAGGGGTCAATGTACTCACGCATACAAAAAACTTTTACTATAATACCAACATTGAAAACGTGAAAAAGAAATCAGCTGTTTCAAAGAAAATATTAAATCAAATAGATTAAAATGTATGGAACAGCTGATATTTTTTTTGCGATTTCAATGTTGGTACCATAGTAAAAGTTGCTTGTATGCATGAGTACATTGACCCCTTAAAATTATGTGCACTATTTAAGAAGGACCTTATATAACATAAGCCCTGCCTTATCTATATAGTGTAATTATACTAAAAAGTTTCAAGCTTTATTTAAATGTATTATTAAGACTAGCTGTTTATCGTGTTAATTATAGCGATTTGGAGGTAACTTCGAAATTTCTTTCTATTGACAAAATTTTATGTAATCGTGATTTTGAGTAACATAGTCACTAGTGTTAGTCCTGAAGTTTGCTGCATCTTAATTTGAAATTCAGTTTTTCATTAATATTGATATTACTGACGATCATGTAAAGCAATCTAATTTTCGTTGGCATATAGCGGGCTCTTAATGTAAAACTGTGGGTGTGTGGGCGAATGTGGCCAATGACAGGCCATTGCCTGCATGTGGACTGATGGACTGTGGATAGTTGGTTCATTGCATTGCATCCTTTATACTTGCGACCGCATTCGCATTGCCTTGAACTTTCTCGTAAATATTTTCATAGTGTCCACACACTTGTGCACTCGCGACGTTTACCGCTGTGCTTCACATTCCAATATTTGTCGCATGACAGGATGGACAACAACGTTATAGCGGCATTTAAAATCCTTAAAAAATGTAATAAATGAGGGTAACCATCTGTCAATTTTGTTTTAACAAAAAATAAAAATTCAATCTCTAAAAGTATGGCACCCTCAGAGAAACGGATGATATGCCAACTTCTAGTAAAGATTTCGTAGGTAATAATTAATAAAAAACTAAAAAAACCCGAGAAGTAAAGAGCTGGTTTTTTCATTTTTAATGGTAAATTTTTGCAGTCGTGTTTTTAGTTTTTTAAATATTAACTACGTTTTTATTTTAGACTTTTTAGTTCATTGTCAATAAATCATCTTTTTAAGTAAGAACTTACTAATTTAAAAATTCGTAAATTCTTTTCTTTTTTAGATAAATCAATACGGAGAGATTTACAAAACTGCAAGTTATAGATGTTTATGGAATCGCTATTTAAAACTCTTCATTTAATACCTACCCCACTCGATGAGATTTAAAAATATTTCTTTTACAATGCACAGAATAATATGCCGCCTAAAAGCCGCCATTTTGATTTTTGTTAATATTGATGTTCTATTTTCACTCGGGCTATTAAGACGAATCTGATGACGTATCAATTAACAAAATAAGTTTATCCGTTTAGTAGTTACGAGGGAACATAGGAACAGAAACACATACATTCAGGTCAAAAACGTAACACTTTTTGGGCTTCGCCCGCCGCAGTCAGGTAATTTTTGACTTCGCCCGCCGCAGTCGAGTAAAAAAACTTAAGCTTACTTTCATTTATCTATGTGGCGAAGCCTAGTCATTAAAACCGAAAACTTTGGTCACTCAGTTCAAACGTTTGTCGTTAGTTGTCAAAATAGATAAATTCCATTTATTATTAAACTATTAACGTTTGTACCATTGTTTCTTCATAAGGTGCTAAACAATTAGTTATTTAAAGTAATTTTATGTATTTCTTTAGTTTACTTGCAAAATTTGAGAGATTCGATGATGCACAAATTGTATGAACTCAGTGACCAAGCTAAATTCTTTACTAGATTAACACACAATGCTTAATTACTTTGACAGGTGACAGTAAATTTTTAACAGTTGCTGAACTGAGTGTCCAACTCAGAATTAATACGAATTATTTGGAGTTTTGCTTAGGAATCAACAATTTTTTTACTAGATTCTCTGACAAGGGTCTCAAGCTGTTTCTCTTTTGGTGGGCACTCCTTTCAGATGCACATAACTTTTCATGTCGCGTAAAGATTCTCTGATAGGCTCTCAACCTGTTTCTTTTTTCGTGGTCAGTGGTCACTCCTTTCAGATGCACATAACTTTTCACGGCGCGTAAATATTATTTTTGTAAGACAGAATTAATTTATTTCAGTTTTATTTGACATACAAAAAAGTCAGGAAACGATACTTTATTACTACTACAATGGATAATTCTTTTACAAGTAAAGCTAAATCTCACAAAATAGAGTGTGCAGTTTTAACTGTGCCTCAAGAGCCTAAACTTAGAGAAAAGTGGATGAAAGGAGCTATATAAGACAACATTCACCCTCTTCAAAATCTGCCTTGCAATGTTGTGAAGATCATTTTGATGTAAGTACCTTGTATTCGTAAAAATCATAACCTCGTTAGATCTTGCATCAACAGTGTATAAAGTAAACAGCAATCTCTACACTTGAAAAAATTGAATTTTCCATAAAAAACCACCTCACTATGTCCATATAAACCTTAAGCAAATCTCGCGAGTCGAATTTAGTCAATCCTTTTTCCATTTTGTAGATATTTTTAATGTTTTTTGACATGATTTGAATGTATGATTACCTATATGTTTTTGAACTCAGCTTAAGTGACTAATGGAATGACGTCACTGCGCGCTGATTGGTGTTTCAAATCACGTTTCAATTTACGTAACTTTACATTAAAATATTTTGCAAAATAATAATAATTTTGGAATAAATCTTCCACGAATGCACTTTTAATGGCTATCATCATTGGATTATTAATATAATTTCTCAAAATAATTTTAATGCAAGTTCCCCATTGGTGCCCAACCCCACTCATAGGAGTCTATACGGTCTATTCCTTCTAAATTCAAAATTCTAATTTTAAAAAAGTTTCTGATTGTTGCCTGCTAAAGAAGGGCTTGAAAGAGTTGGAAGTCAGGGCCGGTAAATCCTACGGTTGCCATGGAGACTGTAAAATTAAGAAATATAAGTGTTTTATAATGAGTGACAGCTGTATCCAGGTGTTTCATAATAGCCATTATGCAACACCCGGATAGAGCTGTTTTATTTTTTAAAGTTGGCTATGGCATAAAGTGTATCAATATACGTTCAGGCATGAGTTCATAATTCGAATATTATAACATGAGTGTAGATAAAATAATATTCAATCTTATAAATTTGAACGTAGACAATTTCTGGGATTTATTTAATACCAAAACGAAGCACTCATCATACGAGGCTAACTCAATCAACCGCTATCAGATTACGTTCTCCCTTCATAATCAGGCACAGTTACTTCAAATAACCTAGTTAGTACCTTTGAATGAAATAATACTGCTCTACAACAGTGAATCGTACACTAATGTGCGAAACCTCCCCTGAGAACAATTAACGAGGCAGCACTCATTAGGGGATTGGACTGTAATAGATATGTCAATATTTAAGAGTGACATTTAAAAATATAACATTTAAGTATTACAAAAGTGAAAAAAAGTTCAATCTGTTTGATAATAAGCAAGTAATAAGCTGCTGAATTTGTGACCAACCGCGACTCAAGCTATCTCTTTCTAAAACTAATTTTATGGCGGGAGTATGGCGCTACCTACGTGTGACGTCACACGTAGTTAGCGTTGTCCTTGTCTTATAAGGAAGCTTGTCAAGCTTGATGCGCTATACGATATATCTTGGAAAATATGTAAAATATTTGAAAATAAATACCTGTGTTGTGTTTCTGATATTTCTAATAACATTTTAAATAAATAAAAAAAAACTATACTACTTACTATTTTAGTTGCTGATTCTCCAATTTGTAATCAGTGAATGTAAGATTAAAGCCATGCAACCACGTAGTGCCACGATACAACACGTGTTCAAATTCAAATGATTCCGTGGAGTTACGACACCCTGTATTGTGCAAGGGGTACGCCCGTCTTCTGCGCTGGAGATCACGAGTTCGATCCCCGAGCAAGATAAATATCAGTGTATATTATGAATCACAAAATTATAGTCTGTCGGGGCGCCGGGCGCCGCGCGCCGTGACATCAGCCATCTCTGACATACTTTCATTCAGTTAATAAAACATAAAGGGAGTAGGGAGAAATTTATTATTATATGAGTTCATTGGTTATTCCCATAAACCTATGTGCGTTATTGTTATGTTATACTCGGAAAAATTATGCTAAAGCGAGATAGCAATGAGAAAACGACGCGCGCGGGAGCGAGACTGATTTTGCCGATTACGCAAAAAACACACAAAATCACTTCGTATTAAAGAACTATCGCGATTTAAAAAAAAATGCTTCTATACGATTCTAAATATTATTGGTGCCAATTTTCAATAGTATATGTAACCCCATTTAAGAATAATCTTGATATTTCGTATTTTTTGAGGTATTTTCGAAAAGAAAAAGTGTCGAGCCAAAATAATAAAATCGTGTTTCTGAAACTATACGATTCTAGATAAAGGTATGAAGAAATATATATCTTATTACCAGATTTATAACAACTCTAACCGTCCTATAGTTTTATATCAAAAAGTCCATACCTTTTCCGAGTAGCGCCTTAACTGTGACACTTGTGAACGTTAGCATAATTCGATGCCCAGTCTCGCGAATGACAGGCAAGACACATTTGATTGTTAATACTTCAAGTTACAATACTCCTTGTATGCATACTGTGTGGAAGGATTAGTACTATTATATTGTGTGAGATGATAAACACCTCGGCGTGTAAGCTGATGAGGCTCATGGGCTTAAGTGCAGTGGGAATACAACTATTATGTTACTATTTGATAAGAAAATATTTAAACTAAGAGTAATATTCGAGTATTTTAATTAAATTAATGCATTTATATTATAGAATACATACATGCCTTGTACATTAATTATGTATTATGAACAAAAGCTTAATATATTGCACACCGTTTATACATTTTTTTAGGTGGCCGCGGGATAACGTCGTGCAGACCAGGCTAGGCCAGGAAGGCTAGTAATAAATACTATATTTTTTGTAAAATTAATATGTTAAATAATGTAATAATACCCACATTAACGTTTTCCGCAGTTTCTATTTAATCCTTCGGTGAAATACCGTCTTGTGTCGGATTCATTGTTAAATGTTACGAAGGATAACAATCATATTCAACAAGTAACCACTACTATGTATAGCAGTTATTGTGATCAAAATACTTTACTAGCGTTCCATGTTATAGGTTGTACGGAATAATGGAATTGTATACATTTAAGCTTTTACTAAAATAACTAAAAAAATAAATATAAATAAATATTTTCTCATCACATTATGTAAATCCCATTAATTGATTTTTTTCATTCAGAATGCTATTCTTTAAGAGGAACCCACACGTTTGTGGGTTCGTCCTGCGGCCTGCCATCAGCTGTCGTCGCAATATTGAAGTAATATTGATTCAAGTACGCAACTGTACACTGAAGCAGAAGCAAAAGTGTTAACAATAGTAGATTGTACAACAAGTGCATAAAACATACCATTTTACCCGAGACGTATATATCCACCCGAGCCGTAGGCGAGGATGGATAGTCAATTCGAGGGTAAAATGGGTTTTATGTACGAGTTATACACTCTGCTTTTCACTTCGAGTGTGAGGAAATAAATTACAATATTGCAAAAAAGAAAAAATAAAGACTTCGCCATATTGGCGGGAAAACTTTCTTTTTCTTTTTTTTATACATGGAAGTGGCAGCACAGTTACTTGGCATAGATCGTAGTCCATAATGCTCTTGAAATACTTATATCTTACAAAACTCATTAATTTTGCCTAGTTTTATTTATTTAGTAATTTAACATGGATTATGTACAAAATTTAAGAAACAGAATGAAACAAAAAGTTTATTTAACGAAGTTTAATTGCGTGTGTGACTGTTTACCTGACGACCTTTGTCTTAGAGTCTGTGACATAGACGAAGATTTTACTTTATGCACTAGAGCATAAAAAGCGATTTTATGCAGCCTATACCCAACATAAACACGAACTTTACGAGCATGAGAAGTGAAAAAATATGTGTGTCTATTGTGTGAGCAATGTATGTCGTAGCGGTCGTAGCTAACCGTAGCTGCTACGAGAATTACGTAGCATAGCAGCTACGAAACACGATAATTAGTACGGTTTATTGGCCGAAACCAAATCGTAGTAGGTAGTATGAGTACTTGCATAAATCTTTATAATGATTACTAGCTGACCCGGCAAACGTTGTTTTGCCATATAATAGTGGACCCGGTCACCAACATCTTGTGTGTGTGTTTATACACCAAAAGTTGCTATATAATAGTGGACCCGGTCACCAACATCTTGTGTGTGTGTTTATACACCAAAAGTTGCCTACACCAGACCACAGATAGCGCTAGTTACAAACTACCAATAAAGGGGCCCAAGATTGGTCTCTATTTCCGACATATAAAAAATTACTCTGTGAAGTAGAGTGCGTGTCAGATAACTCTGCGCGCATGCGCGACTGGGGCATTTTTGGCGCTACTTACAGTTCAATTTTTTATTCTAAGCTTATGGAAAAGTTTAGTATTCGATTTTGACCGCGCAGACGTCAGTGATTACCATAAAGTTAATATACCTATTATTAACTTTATGGTGATTACATACTCTTTGGAAACGGCAATGGAAGAAATGACACGATTTGTAGCGAAGGTACGACAGTTAAACGATTTTTCATAGAAAATTACAATTTTTACTCAATTTTCCGGAATAATAAGTAGCCTATGTTACTCTCCAGCTCCCAAACTATCCCCATACCAAATATCACGTCGATCCGTTGCTCCGTTTTGACGTGAATGAAGGACAAACAAACTATCGGCCGATACAAAGTCTGTGGTGTGCGGGGGATACTACGCGCCTATGCACAAAGCATTTTTAAAGCGCGATGACGACGGTGTTTGTAGAGGTGCATATTTCATGATAGATAAAAAAATATTTTTATAAAAAAATAAAACCGCCTTCAAAAAAATCACAGAAAAAAGTAAGAAATAATCCCTCACCAAATAAATAACGTAAGTACTCTGAAGTCGGGCGTGAAACATGTACAATTTTTTTGTTGTTTTTGTTAAAACCCGCCCGACTTCAAGTAGGGCAGGCGTACCGGTTTTGGCCACTTTAAGGATTTTTTCACTTTTAACCGCTTAGTGCTTAATGCTCTTAAGTATTTTAGAGAAAATTTATAATGTAGAGTTATAGATAATTTATCGACCTTTAAGGGTACAATCTACAAAGTAAAAAAAAAACAATAGTTTTTTTTTATATAGAACAAATTCTGCGGAGGGGGCCAAATACACCGTTTGCATTGGTTTTGGCCACTTTCATAAAATTACTATATTTATAAGTTGAGTTTATGCTTAATTGATGTCTTATTATAGTTCTGGACTAAAACACTACATGAGATAGTATTTCAATCACAGCTAGCTCCTTACTACAATTTTATAAGTATACCTTTATCACTTGATTAAAAGAAAATTAGCGGATTGAGTCTAGTGTAGGCTAGTGCCTACACTAGCCTCAATCCGCTAATTTTCTAGTACGTAAGCTAACAAAAGTGAGTTGTGAGTATTTTAAAATAAATGAACTTTATGATAGGTTGGAAACTTTCTACTAATGCCAAAGTGGCCAAAGGTGGCACAATGCAAAAATTTCTAGCCCCAATTTTGGCCACTTATTGTTTCCCAACTTTTTGTAAGAACAGTGAAAAAACAACACTTAATCCATCTAGAAGAAACATATTTCAATATGATTTACAATATTAAATAACCATAAAATAATTTTATTGTAGAAAAAAAATGATTTTACAAAACCTTTACCCTTAACATTTTGCTTAAGAATTTTACAAAATGTTAACTTTGAAACATAACACGTGTTTATTTCTAAAATATCGTACTACATAAAAAAAGCTAAGTGCTGTAATTATTAACTAAAAGTCTAATCTTTTTTTCGCCATTAATAAATATAAGCAATAATTATTTAATTCCTATTTATATAACTTTAAAGTGAAAAGTGACCAAAACCGGTACAGTGGCCAAAACCGCAACGCCTGCCCTACTTACGTTATTTATTTGGTGAGGGATTATTTCTTACTTTTTTCTGTGATTTTTTTGAAGGCGGTTTTATTTTTTCATAAAAATAATTTTTATTTCACTCTTTTTAGTGCATCGTGCAGGCAGTTTACGTGTATTCTGGTAAATAGGTATGTAATCAAACTGAAAACCTCCTTTTTTGAACTCGGTTAAAATACCTTGAGGTATCCCCTTTTTAACAAAACAAGAATCATCTAAATCGGTTTATAAACAAAGGAGTTATGCCTAAAGATACGTATTAAATTCACATAAAGTGGTAACGAAAACGACAGTTTTCAAGATTTCCTGAAAACTACTGAACCGATTTCAAAATTTCAAAAAATGGGACCAACTTGAAAACTAACCTGATGTAATAACGTTTGTATCATTTCAATCGGTCCATCCGTCTTCGAGTAATCGGTGGACATACACAAAAAAAAAACCATACATACAGACGAATAGAGAACCTCCTCCTTTTTGATTTAAAAGTCGGTTAAAAACTAATAAAGGGGGCTCTCCTCGACGCACCACGCTTAAAAAAACAACGGTGTGACCGTGAGCACAGGCACTGACATTCATACTTTTTGCAAGCAGTCAAAATGTCGAACTACCGTATTATTACTATTGCTGAGAATCAGAAAGTTGGTCGAGGCGAAGTTTTGGAATTCTTCTTAAGGCGGTTATTACAGCAGAGTGGTCAGGTGGGAGCAATCGCGATTTACTCTAAAGAATAGTTCCCGACGCTGATGAGTTTTCGATGAAACTTCCGGGAACAAGAACCTCCTAAGTACCTACAGGCAATGACTTACAATTTCCGATGCTTCAACCTCTAAGGAGATTACAATTTCATGGCAAGGTAAGAAATTCATTTTTATTGTGACCATTCATAAATATTAATTAACCAGCTACCCGGACAGACTTCGTTCAGTCAAAAGTTAATAGAAAAAAAAGAATAAAAAAAAAGAAACGTACTTCGGTCGGTGCGATCACGTTATTTATGTCACAACATTAAACAACGATTACTTAAAAAATAAGTTTTTTATTTCTTACAATGCAAGACTCTATAAATGTGATGGTATTAATTTTAATGCTCTCATGATAATTTTTGAGTGATTGCCTGGCGCGTAAACAAATAAAAATGACGGTTTCCCAACGCGGGAGCAGGCAACATAGAACTTTTTAAGACTAACGCCACAAACACTCAACGACTGACCCGTGTATTTATTTATGGTCATAGCGAAAGCAAGCCGCACTGGAGATTGCAGTCTTTTAAATTCAAATGGTACGTCAGTTGGTACCATTGGGATGCGAGGTATCAACACTTCTTCTCCCTTATATATTCTCCCTTTATAATTATTGCTTCCATCTCATTTTTTGGTAAATTTTTCATTGCTAGCCGTGTGCCGTTACAAAGACGCGGTGGGTTAATATTTCGTTACATTATGACTAGCGATCTTACTTTCGATTGATAATTATAGGGTGGCAATAATCTTGGGAAATCCAATGAATTCAAAGATTCTGGTGGATAGTTGACGTGACGACATCATCTTAATTAGTTGCGCATTCAACTAGTTTGTAATATAAATGTCCTTAAGGCGATACTCGGAAAAATTATGCTAAAGCGAGATAGCAATGAGAAAACGACGCGCGCGGGAGCGAGACCAATTTTGCCGATTACGCAAAAAAAAACACAAAATCACTTCGTATTCAAAAACTATAGCGATTTTAAAAAAAAGCTTCAATACGATCCTAAATATTATTTGTGTCCACTAATTAAACCAATTTTCTATAGTATATGTATCCCCATTTAAGAATAATCTTGATATTTCTTATTTTTCAGAGGTATTTTCGAAAATAAAAAGTGTCGAGCCAAAATCATAAAATCGTGTTTCTGAAACTATACGATTCTAGATAAAGGTATGAAGAAATATATATCTTATTACCAGATTTATAACAACTCTAACCGTCCTATAGTTTTATATCAAAGAGTTCATACTTTTTCCGAGTAGCGCCTTAACATATAGCACGTTCGTTCAACCAAAAATGATCATTGTAGAGCGGCGCACAAACGTGCGCCTTTGTTTTGTTTATAGTTTAGTCAGATTGACGGTGACGATTTACGTCCGATGTTTGACAGCTGGTTTGTATGTCAAGTCAAAGTCAAATTTGTTTATTCAATTTAGGTTGTTATTTACAATTATACTTGTGAACATCATAGAAGCTACGCCATCGGTTCGCAAACCCTACAGCGGGAGACCTTGGAGAAGAACCGGCAAGAAACTCCAAGGGTTGTTTTGGAAAAGAAAAGTGTTGTTTTTACAATAACTTAAGGCTTAAGGAACACATAAAAAAAATTGCCGAATTGGTCCAGCCGTTCTCGAGTTTTGCGGTTAGCAACATTTATTTTAATTTATTTAAATAGATTTATATTTTAATCATGGAATGTCACGTCTGAACAACTTAACCAATTTTGATATATTTTAGCCTGGATATAGAATGGACCATAAGAATGTCCTCATAGCCACATCAGCTATCTTGTGCTAGTAAAAGTATACCTTGGGGTGATTATAGGGGATGATAGTTTCTATATAGGCATGGGAAAAGTCCTAGTAAATAAATAACGCGTGGCCCCAGACATCTTGAAATAAAAATCAGATGTGCGTTATTTTTATAAATACTATAAAAAAGGTATGATAGCTTCTATTCCACATCATTCATTTTAATATTAAAGAAAATTATAAAGGATACAGTACGTAAAAGATAACCCCTCAGAGCCACGGAAGCGTCAGGAACCGCCTCTGTGGTTTAGTGGTTCACACCACCGATTTCAGACCAAGAGGTCCCGGGTTCGATTCCCAGTGGGGGTACATATTGTATTCGGTTTGGTTGGTGGTAGGACTTGTCCTTAGTACACCTGGCTAGCTACCACCAGACGGTATATCTAATTCTGACGCCATAACAAAGATGTTTTCAGCATTATTGTGTTCCGGCAGTTAGAGATAAGATAGCCAGTTCATCAGTGATTGAGGATTCCGGGAGTAGTGCGCTTCCACCTTCAGCCTTATCACTACTTAACATCAGGTGTGATGAAGACTAACTGCTGCCCCGTTGTGGATAAAAAAACGCGGGACGATAGGTACGTGCTTTCCACCGACAATGTGGAATTCAAGCGTCACGTGAGCGCAGGCGCACGAGATACCCGACAGCGTCTGCCCGCGAGACGACATTCTCGCTACCGCTTCGCTCACTTGTTGTTCGCGTCTATCTTTCCCGGAGCTAGGCTGAATAAATCGGACTTGTATTCCGAGCCTAAAGGCGTTTGTGCACTACCACAGAATTTTACCGATCCGGAAAAAAACGGATGCTTGTATTTTAATAATTAATCATTTATAATAGTAATTAATTAAATACAAGCATCCGTTTTTTTCCGGATCGGTAAAATTCAGTGGTAGTGCACAAACGCCCTTAGGCAGAGAATACACGCTCCGATTTTTCTCTCCGATAGTCTGATCAGACTTGATTTTGATTGGTTGTTTCTGATCAGACTTGATTTTGATTGGTTGTGTCTGATCAGACTTGATTTTGATTGGTTGTTTCTGATCAGACTTGATTTTGATTGGTTGTTTTTTTTCTAACAATCAATCAAAATCAAGTCTGATCAGATTATCGGATAGAAAAATCGGACGTGTATTTTCAGCGTTAAATTGTTTGATGTGTTAGCAAATGGTTGGCAACGGCGAATAATAGCGACGGATTTATGATATCAAACAAAGGTATCAATTCTAAGTAGCAGCCACAGATTCCATACAAGTTTGCCAGTCATTTCATATAGGTTACATTTCTAAGAAATACGGATCGTATCAAAGGTACTATATACATACTTGAAACCGCGTTGCTTAGTTAAGAAGCCAACATCGTAAATAAATCTATTGTGTATGAAATTATATGAAAGTATGTACTGTCTGTCTTTATTTTTATTATACTGTCTAAATTTGAATATCAAGCTTTAGGTTTTAAAGGGTTGAAGCGTGGGGAACAACCGCTGTCCAATATATGCCTATTGCTATACCAATATAAGTCATAATCTGTTAAGGGAATACCGGCGATCAAACTTAGAACGTTCAATGTTTTTAAATTAAATTTCCTGACAAAGTATCATTGCTAGGTCTTCCAAATATTTCACTTAAAATGGGACGAGACCAACACAGATTATTTATTATTTGAATATATTTTTTGAACATTCATCATTGATTCATTCAACAACATATTATTATGCTTGAAAGATTTGGAAATCCTACTATTATCACAACAATCCCCTCAAATCAACATAATGATTATCATCAACGGTCCTCATAACTAAACATGATTGAAAAACAAAAGTTGTCAAATAAGTAATGATGCTAAGAAATAAAATAAAGCAGTTTAAATTAAATACTTATCCTAGAGCGCTCCTCGCCACTCTAAACTCGAAAGTAGATGAAGATTGAAGGAATACCTATTACCGTTCGAAGGGGGATCGAAACCCATTAATACAACATTTTCACAAGGAGTTTGACCAACCGATAGAACGAGCTAACGCGAGTATATACGTTTATACTAGTCTATACATCTCGTCTCGTGAAACAGTTCTTGTTATACGGCTGTATTTATGGAACAACCTGTGGGAGGTTATTTGTTAGCTAACATCGAAAAAGCAGATGGTTATCGTATACATAGCTTACTATGCATGATAAATCTATTGTGTAACTACATGTATAGTATACGATTTAATTCTATAGAATTAAATTATCATTTATATTTTGTTATGAACTCAAATCATTGAAAAATATGATATGATGTAATGAATGAAATTAACTTTATAGGAAAAATCCGTAGTAATTTTCATTCAGCATTAATAAAAGGATACTCAAATCTTCCTAAAATACTTAGATCTCAGATCAAGTAAACAGAGCATTAGTTAGAATTATTATTGACAATATCGGACGCGACAATAGTGTATTGTATAAGAATAGTTGGACTAATTAGATCAACTATTTAATGCAAACATACTTCACTCAGTCTGAACGAATCTGCAGTACAATCTCGGTTCCAAAAAACTCCAACACAGTTGTTATTGTTACGATCGCGTCATTTTGTTCTTCATTATAACAAGCAAATATGCTTAAGGTAATTAATAGGTAGGGTTTTACCTACGTTAAAGGTACATTTGCCGGCTTATTTACAACAAAGACGAATAGAGAATGTTCAATCATTTACCTCCTTATACGGTAATAGGAATAACAGAAATTCGAGGCGTCTGAGCTATTAAGACGAGGATTCCCGACCGTAATAGGCACGCTAACCCTTGCTCGGCCGCGATCGATACACTTCGCGCGGACCCAGCGGCAGCCGGCAGTGAACTGTGAACTCGCGAGCGGCCCGCGAATCGAAAATCACTTATAATTCTATTAAAAATTAAATAATAAAAAAAAATATGACGGCCGGAAACCCTCGGCTTTTCAAAGACAATTATTTTCATATGTTTTTCATTATCTGAAACCAAGTAAGTATACTGCAAGTAATATGACATTTGAATAATTATTAGACGGATGTTTGGAATTTTATTTGATACAGTAAAATACCATTAATCGAAAAAATACGGCCGGAAGCACTAGATAAATAACTGTAAAATAACATATATTTTTTCCAAAATTTAAGTACTTGTGATTTGCGAGTAATCCATAATTTAAAATACCCTATTTTCGGGAATCGGCGCCTTAAATACAGAAAATTAAATATACTATCATGTATCAGTTGAGTCATACGTACAACTTCCCGGGCAACCACTTTTCGGCGACAATCGCTTGTTCATAATCTACACGCACGCTTATAGAAGAAATGTATAGACGTTCGTGGATTCGGAATGGAGCGCATGCAAATATGGTCGCTAAGTGGGCGAACATTTATTCCTGCATCGTACGTCTGCCTCAAGCGCAGAAGCTGGATTTAATTTGATATCAGACGTAGTCTTGATGGATGCGATAGACGGCTTTCGTTCACGCATACCCACCCACCCTTATTAAATTCCCTTTACATCAGAGATTGATTGACTTGACGGTTCTGGGTGAATCGATTAACTTGTCCATCATTATTCGGCAAAGAATTATGATGTGCTAACAGTCAACCATAGTCGTTTCGCAGCGCAGTAGGTTGGCGCAAAGACAGGCTACAGACTTGGCTAAGTGTCGATCCATACCTACGTACCACAACCACACCATATCGCAGCGACAAAATGTGGTACGTGTGAATAGTGTCGATGAAACTTTTTGCAGTTGCGTTGTGGTTGTGCGATAAAATGTCGATGTGATTGCGTTGTCGCTAGTAGTTGTGATGTGGTTACGTCGAATGCCATGTGGCCGGCCGCTAGTTCGCAGCAGCGTCTCGTCGCTGGTGGTTGCGTTGTGATTGGTATCACTCACGCGGTGGATAATGACGGCAAATGTGGTACGTGCGAATTGTGCTATTCATTTCCAATACAAAATGCGCCCTGCCCACGTGTTGTGGTTGTGGTACGTGTGGGTAGACCCTAAGATACGCAGCCTGTACAAGGGATCATCTAATTTATAAGCATCTTTAGATAAGGTCTGTGCTTTAGAAGAACATTACGCCATTAGAGTCAGGTTTTGTTATTGTTGTCGCCCTAAAATAAAAAATTAAATAACTATAAACGTAAGGCAGTCGTATTCAGCACAAATAGAAATAAAAATAGTACCAACGTGATGAGAGCTCATTCGTTATTACTAAAGAACAAAGAAAAACGTAAACCTACATACTTTACTTGTGCTATACAAACAAATAGGTTTCTCCTCACCCGACACTGCTGAACTGCATCAAAGAGGTATCAAACAATGACTGCATTCCGTTGAGCGCATCCAACCACCGCAAAGAGGCGCTCTCATCCGGGATTCTTTTATTAACGACCCACACCGAAATTAAATTAACGGAACATTCGGACAATGGAATTGAATTGAATCAGTGTCCGCTTCACAGTCCATCGGACTCCGAGCACGTTCGACGCATTTTGATGACTAGTGACATATTGCATATCCTTCATGCTTGTAATTTTTATAACGAACCGATTGATATATTTTATTCATAATGTTAAGTGTATGTTACTTAATATACGTAGGTAATTAAAAATTTAGAAATTTAATACATTATTCAGTATACCTATTAAACACTTCCCGCGCGGGGTTTCACCCGCTTGGACATACACCCAATTGCAGGAAGCTCCATTAAAGTTAAAGTTTCATTAAATCTATTGCTGTCACTTTTTATTTCTTGACAACGAAAAGTGACAGCAATAGACTATAAAAAGTGACAGCAATGGATTTAATGAAGCATTAACTTTAATGGAGCTTCTTGCAATTGGGTGTAAATGAAGCATTAACTTTAATGGAGCTTCCTGCAAGTGGGTGTAAGACCCATGTCCAGCAGTGGGTATTTATTTATTTATTTATTCTCAATAATTTATATTTAATAAGTTTATAATAAATTTGACGTACCTATGTATTGAATCGAAAGGCAAAGAATAAAACCAGTCAATGTTAAGGCTATTGCGGCGATCAAACTCAGAATTTTCAATGTTTTTAAATTAAATTTCCTGACAAAGTATCATTGCTAGGCCTTCCAAAATATTATATGTGATAGATCTTTTCTTTATGAAGGAAAGTTACTAAAATTTATTTGAATCAAATAAATACAATGTACTAAAAAAATATATTTTCAAGACACCTTTTTTCCGTCTTAAATTCAATTATCTCAATAACTATTTGAGCAATCAAGCTATTTTTTTTTGTGTAAGTAGTTCTTAGTCATATCTAGGGAAGATACTAAAATTTTTTTTTGTTATATTTAAAGTCAATAACTAGTATCCCAAAATGCATCGTGCACCGTTTCGCAGCATAATTATTCAGTCTCCGCCTGGCATTGGCGGCGCTTGGACGTGGAGACTGTAACGCTCCGATTGCGCCAAAATTGAAAAAAAAAACTCACTCTAGGATCCAAATTTTTTTCAATGATGATTATTTTGCTAGGAAATATTGAAATAGCGCTTCAGGATTGGGTATAGATGAGTGCTTTGCCATTTATTGCATAACCATAGACCTTTGTAACCTAGGACAAGTTCAATCAACAACATCAATATTTTGAAATAATAGTGACGGATAATATTGCCTAAGATACTTAAGAGCCCATAAAAGTTGTACCTATTTGAGTACCAATATTTTGTTGTGTTGTAGGTACATAATTAGTCTAAGTTTCTAACTTCTACTTCTAAATTTATGTTCGTTTTAGGTTCCTCAAAATTGAAAATGTGAGAAAGTTAAGATAGGTAGGTGTAAAAAATTGCATCAAGAAATAAGAAATTCGCTTGTTGAAAAAGTTTTTTACAGAGACATAATGTAAAAGCAATTCTTGAAATAAAACCGACGTAAGAATTTTATATACATAGTTGATCTAATATCACCATTACACCAATTTTATGAGACTGTGAGAAGTCCAGCTTCTTTCCTTTGAGTGAGGAACATAAACCGCACCATTTTGTGTAAATTTCAGGTTCAAAACATTTTTATTACTGATTCTCTTATCCATTATTAGTACATACAAAATAGAGCATGCATACAATTTCTTGCAAGAAATGCTCTCGCGGTTTTGAAATTCGAAATTCGAAATCCCCACAACAATATCTAAAACCGATGGTTGAGGCGCCAGTAGTAATAAAAAAGAATGAAAGGTCTGTCAGCTGTATTGACAGTTTAAACTCTCAAATTCTACCACCGCGTCAGATAAGTTTGCGGAGTTCTGTAAGGAGACTTGCATAGTCGGAGTAAAATTTTTGATACTCTAATGAAATATTGCATAGGTACAAGTACTTCCAAAGGAGGAATATTTATTTCATTATTTAAATTTCATTGCACAAAGTATAAACAAATGGCGGGCTAACTTTAAACTGACTAACATATTATATCAAAGATAATAAACTCATAAAAATAAATAATCTCGAAGAAGTTTTATATACACTCTCTGCCACAAATGACATTTATTAAAAGTAGGTGGCTAAAACGTCAGTGATTAGATTACATACCCTTTGGAAGCGGCCATGGAAGAAATGACAGTTTTGTATAAGTAGTACGAAACCAAACCGTTTCAGCTGCTCGACCCTGATGTTGTCAAAGCCAGCGGCTTTACCTTCTTTGAGCTTATCAAGGACAAACTTGAGCTCTGTTTCTGTAAAAGCCTCGTCCAAGTGGTTAACCTCTTTACCAGGGTCTCGTGTAAATCGAGACTTTTCGTGGAAGCTTTCCCATTTTGGAGTAAGTGGTGAGCGATCTGGTTTGTGGTCACATTGGAACGACGATCAGAGATTTTAGGATCATTATTTAGTTTCCTTATAAAACACCATGCCTTCTTTCTTTTATGCGTCATATCTACGCCTTCGATTAGCTTGTTCCACTTTTCTCTCGTTGTTTCGGATATGGCTTCTAGCAATTCATTCCCAAAATCGATGGTGTCCTGTGAGATGGGATCTAATTCATAGTGGTCTTGGTATGTCATCCTATCATATTATATTTGAAAACATATATTTGATGCTTGGGAGGGCAAGCGAGATGTAGTTGGTATTTATTGTGACCTCTCCAAAGCTTTCGATTGTGTTAATCACCAAACGCTTTTAAGGAAATTAAAACATTATGGTGTCTATGATAAATCGGTTAGCCTTATGCAATCATATCTATGTGAAAGAACACAGAAAGTAGTTATCAACAAAACTGAGTCTACTGGAGCCCCTATCAATATGGGCGTACCCCAGGGGTCAATACTGGTCCCTTTTCCTGTTTTTAATTTATATAAATGACCTTCCTTTTTAAGCAAAGAATTTATGCGAGACAGTGCTATTTGCTGATGACACTTCCTCTAGTCTTTAAAGTTGACAGAGGTAATAATTGTTCTGACGAAGTAAATAGTACTTTATCGAAAGTTGCGCATTGGTTTCATAGCAATAATCCATTCCTTTACCATGGTACCATTAGACAGTACCATTGATGGTACTGTGGCAATTTCTTTTTGCCGTGGTACCATCAATTAATCTATCATTAAACTCGAAAAACACAAAATGAGAAAAAATATTCCCTGCCAAATGTAAGACAGGTTGATATTCACATAAAATTGGATGACAATGTAGTAGAATTGATTAACAGTACTAAATTTTTAGATATAACATTAGATTATCGCCTTCAATGGGACCCTCATATTGAAGCCTTGGCCGGTAAACTCAGTTCTGCGGCATTTGCTGTTAAAGAAATAAGGCTCTTAACCGATATTGAAACGGCAAGGTTAATCTATTTTAGCTATTTTCAGAGTCTATTGTCCTACAGCCTATTACTTTGGGGTTCAGCAGCTAACATCGAAAGTATTTTTGTGCTTCAGAAGAGCTATTCGCGCCATATACAAACTTCGGCCAAGAGATTCTTTAAAAGAAATCAACATATTAACTGTTGCAGGACAATACATATATGAGAATATGGTATATGTGAAGAAGTATCTCAATACATTTGTAAAACGTAGCAATATACATCAATTCAAAACAAGAAATAAAAATAAGATTGCCGTTCCAAGGATTCGACTTGAAAAAACAAGAAGTTCGTTTTTGGGGAAAAGCGTAGCTAGTTTTAAAAAAGTTCCACAGAATTTAGTAGAGCTGCCTTTGCACAAATTCAAAAGTCATGGCAAAAAATCGCTCATGGGCAAAGGATATTATAAAGTAGACGACTATTTGAAAGACCGTAATGCATGGATTTGTTGTAACACATAACCTTAGCTGAACTAATGTAATATTATAATGAAAAAGTTGTAAAAGTTAACGATATAAATCTTTGGAAATATCGTTACTCCAATTATTAAAGCTGATAAGTTTATTGCGCCTATTCTTCTTATCAGTTAAAAAAGTCTTGAACGAAAATATTGACGATTCAAAAGAGCTTATTTATTAAGTCAAGTTGAATAAAGATATTTTTTATTTTATTTTATTATTTTATCCTTCAGGTCGTAAGGCCTGGCACATAATTGGGTACTCCGTATTGCACCACTTACTGTCTTCACGTACTGGTGATCTATGTGATCACTGGCAAAGATTAGATCAGGGTTTTAACCCCTTTTCCAGCGACCGCTGTTGAATGATGACGGAAGTTTTGGATCATGGATCAAAGATAGTTTGTGTCCATCAATCCATTCTTCAACCTTCACTCCGTTGTCATCACTGGTTCTGTATCCCCAGTTCTCGCTATTTTATTATTTATTTATTTATTTTATTTTTATTCGGAAAACATACAGTGATACATAACTAAATGATAACTTATTGGATTCTATACACCAATTACATGTTTCCACATATACAAAACAAAGTAATATAACAAGATACATTCGTTACATAGTAGTTAGAATATTAGCAACGTATCTAAATAGAACATATTATAAGAGAAAGAACATTAAAAGTAAAATGCTACTCGATCCTTATTCATGACTAAACTGTTGGAGAATCATCATCAAACCATGCAGTAGATAAGGTTTTTTTTAAATGTTTTGGCTTCGTTATATTTAAGTCGAGGTCGGGAAAGACAATCAATTTGTTTATTTCGCTTGAAGTTCTCACAAAAATGGAGTTCTGTCTATAATTTGTAGAACAGTGAGGAACGTCAAGGTACACAGGTCGCCTTACGGTCCTGTTGGGTATTTTGAAGTTAATTTTTGCAAGCAAGTCGGGAGCATCCACTAAGTTTTGCATTATTTTAAATGAAAAATCGATGTCAGCTATTTTCCTTCTTTCATGCAGGGGCAAAAAGTGGTGTCGGCGACATCTAGCTTCATATTTGAAATCGCGAACCCCACACTTGTACTGCAAAAATCTCAAGAACCTACGCTGGATAGACTCAAGTCGGTTAATATGGACATTGTAACGAGGGTTCCAAACCTGAGAACAAGGCTATGGCTATTAAAATTACCAAGGACGAATCTAACCGGATGGGAGTTAAAGTTCGGCGGACAGCTGAAGTAATACGGTGCATTGGGAGGTTTGTAGACTGAAGTGACCGTACAGTTACTAAGTTCGGTAGTAAGGATCTCTATGTTACTGGTGTTAGTCTGATACACAGTGCGTACCTCTTTATCTGGCCTGGCGAATAAGCATTCCCATACTGTCGATGGGGGACTTCAGCTATGAGTTTCATCCCCTGAGTCACTTGTCAGATATGCTTTAACGAGTGTGCATCTGAGTTGCATAACCTCATTCCGCCCTCTCCTTTAAACTCACGCTCAGAGAATTAAGTACTCCTTCATCATGCCTGGAATACCCTGCCGGCTTCTGTTTGCCCGAGTACCTACAACCCAAACCTCTTAAAGTCGCAAGTGAATAGGCATCTTCTAGGTGAATCTATTCACACAAAATATTCAAGTACTATAACCAACCACATTATAAAACTACCTTTGTGAGTTCACTCAATACACGCGACTAATTTAATAAACATTGTTTAATTGTTTAGAATTTTCCGAATATCAGTCAATCACTTTACAATGCAATGGATGCACCCATTATTGTCTTTTTTGCTGTCGCCTTTGGTTGTCATGTCACACATACCACAAAATTGTCTTGAGATTCATGTTAATGAATATGACAAAATTTTAACATATAGTTGTGTTACTGTCGCTTCGGTATTAATTTTTAATTAGTACTAATATTTCAGCAAATATCGCATAATATTTAAACAGAAAAAAGAACCTGACGTTAGGCAAGTTTTTACGTTTTTTACCCATTTTTAGAGCACAAGGGATATGATGCGTACATGGCGAAAAATAGTGACAGTGAAAAATAAAGATATTTTAAAATGAGTAATGAAAAAAGTTTTTTTAAAGTGGCTGATTTATAACCTTATTTGGCAAGTTTACATTAGTAAACAAAGTATCAATTATTCCAGTTGCGCTACATTTTGTTTAAACAAATTCGACGATCTCCGTGGCCGATTGGTGTACGCACCGGTTTTCTAGGTGCAGGCCCTGAGTCTGACCGAGTCCAACATGCCGTGATACCGTATACGTAAAGACAGTATTTGCCCTCACTATAAAAAAAATTAAATATTTTTATTTAAGTGTTTTTTTTATATATTGATTTATATTATAGATTGATAGCGTGATTTTATATTAACGGTATACTTATTTAAATATTGATTAACTAAGTAGATTTATTTTGTAAAAAAGTATTAGATGATGGGCTAGTATGATTTATTTATATTTTTTCATATTAAATTATAAGTTTTATTAATTTGATTGGAATAAATCTGAAAATGTACCTACTGGTTAGAGCAGTAGGTATACATTATATATTTTTTTCAGTGTAATTTGTAGCAAATGTTGTAGTTTTGCCTGCGAAGATCATGTCGATAATGGATATATTATCGAAATGATCTAGAGATAGAAAATAAATATAAATAGCTGCTTTTGTGTTCTGCATTTTGAAGAATCGTTTGAAGCGACTATCTTTGTTAAAAAAAAGCTTTTTTTACTACATACGAATAATATCTAAGATCTACTCTTCCTACAAACCGACGTTTACAATAAATATTCATAATAATTCTTCTTGTATTCTACATAATATAATTTCCTTAGTAAAACACTAACGAGTCCCATCTCGGTCGTCCGAGCAACAAAAGTAGGTATGTAATGCGCACCGGAGGAATTCAACTAAACTGAACATAGAAAAACACATAATTAGCAAACAAATTGAATTGGGATCAGAGCAAACCCAGTAAAAAAAACAAAAATGTGAAAACAAACATGAACCCATAAACTTATTTATGCTAGAGTATAATATGTTTATGCATGAACCATGAACCGGCTCAAAATACATCTCAAACGATTGACAGGTCTGAAAGATTTTACTCTCTTTTTAGTTTATCTTTTGTTCAAATGATTTCAGTTGTAAATACAGAACAAAGGATTTTTCTTTTTGTTGTTCTTTACAAAAGTTTTAGTAAAACGCGTTGTCAAAATGTCAGAGATGATTACTGTTAAAGATGATTAATTGTCAGTTGATGTTTATACCTACGAAAACTCCTAGAAGTAATTTATTTAGATATTTAGTAATAATTCCTTCTGCTGTGCGGTTAAGAGTTTAAGAGTGCATTCTAAAGTAATTAAAAGTGATATGATAATGTCTGATGTGCAGAATGATTTGTAGATTGTTTACGTTCTGAAAGTGATGACAAATTTGCATCATAGGATGTTAACTACGATCATTAACCGACTGATGAGAAAGAGGTAAATTATTGAATTTAGTAAAATTTTAAACTAAAACAAAAAAATATTGTATAATAAAGGGCGCCATTGTATTATACCCGTTTTCTACATCCACCAGTTTTAAGGTTTGCCCCAATCGTATAATATGTAAAATTGTTAGAAAGTCCCTAGCCTGTGTCACTCAGGGATAACGTAGCATTCTAATGGTGAGAGAATTTTTTCATAGGTTCAGTAGTTCCGAAGATTACCCCCTACAAACTCACAAACTTTACATCTTTATCATATATCTTTATCTATATATCATCTTCATTTATAATATTATATAGTAAAGAAGTAGGTATAGGTAACCCAGATATGAGCAGGTGGTTAACCATTGAAAACTTTGAATGCATGAAACTGACATTTCAAAATAGTAACTTTCTATAGTCATGAGTCACAATCACAAGCAATAATATGTAAACAACATAGAACTATCTATATGTCATATTACAATACTTATTGCATGACTTTCGTGGCACAGGTAGATTTGTTTCAGAACGCTTAAATGTGACCAAGTTCTATGTTTACATATTATTGCTCGTGACTGTACAACCTATGTTCATTTCATTCAGAGAACGCAAATTCTATTAGACTTACAGAAAATCATATTAGGAGGGGTGATTGCTTCAATCAAAAGCCAGTGGTTAAGCCAGCAAGATTCCCCCAAACGAGACGCTAGAAATCAAATAAACGTGCAAAATTATCGATTCCACAATCCTTCGCGCGATTCGCCGAGTTAGTGAGATTGTAAATATATTAACGGCGTGTGATACGCGACCCTCCCGCGGGCCAATAAGTCCGTCTCGGCTGCTGATTGAGTTTTTATTGCCTCTTCATCCCTTTTTCCCCTGCAGGCACTCCCGAAACCATCTGAAAGGTTCAAATAAAATTTTCTGCGTATTACAGTAATTGATGAAATCTGTTTTGTCCATGTTTCCGTAACAGGCGTTTATTCTGTGTTTCTTGGAACAAAATGTGCACACTCACTCGGCGGGCACTCGGAAACGGATTCGGGTCACGAGTTTCGTAGTAAATTTCGGTGTAACGAAAACCTGTGACACGATAATTCGAAAGAAAGAGTAAAAGTGCATTTTGTTTTGTTCATAAAGGAAAAGGCACAATAAAATTCTGTAACAGTAACTCTTAACTAGAACAAAGTAATTTATGTTAAACAAAACTGTATATTAGGTATTTGAAACGGGAAGAACTTTGACAATAATTCCGTTCAAACCAATGCCAATGGTAAGGGCCCAAACGTGTAGTCCTCACGTATTGCCTCTATTTTTCTAATCTAAAGTTGGGTCATTTATTTCGAGTAATTATCGGGCGACGAGGTGGCGAGAAACGAAAACAGATTAGGGCAAGTTTGCCGAAGCACAATGATTAATGCCGACCGCTAGTAGACGGAGCGCCTACGTGTTTCGAGCCAACTGACGGTTTTTGTTTGCTAGAGTTAGTAGGTGCGGTTGGGCCTCAAAACTAGACGGTGTACCTACTGTGGCATTTGTTTAGTGAGCTGCATTTTAATATCGAGATTATAATTTAATAAAAACATAATACAAGCATTTTGCTATCGACGCACAAGGTACTTATTATTATTATTAAAACTTTATTACACAAAAACAATTTACAATTTTCAGTTACATTTCCTCGCAAAACCTTATGATAGGTTTGTCTGCGAGTTAGGAGGTAAATTATTTACTTACGTATATTATATTATCTTATGTGTTTTATAATATAATCTTTTCCAAGTACTAATACTTGACAGACTCTAAAGTCTGATAATAAAAAATGCTGCTGCATTGAAATATTTAATTACTTGTTAAAATACTTTAGTGGGCTAAGTTGGGCTTGCAATAAATCGCTTTCAGCGATAAGGCCGCCAATTGTATGTCTCCTTTGTATATTTTTTTGTCTATCTGTATTATCTGTGTGTACAATTAAGTGTAAATAAATAAATAAATAAATAAATAAAAATAACTGCGTTTGAAGAAACGCTGCAATCCATTTTGAAGGCTCTACAAGGTTTTTTCTATTTTAACTTATGTCTGCTCCGTATGAAACTCCTGAACGAAATGACGCAAAACTCGGCTAAGCTAACTGCCTCTGCTCGCGGCGCAGTGCACAGCGATTGGTATAAATTCATTAGGGGAGCAGCCGCGGGCATTTTTCATACGGAACTAAATCCGACGAGTACACAGCGCCGCGCCAGCGAGTGTCCCAGGTGTGTGCGTTTGGAGGTTTTGCGGAACTTTTGGCTAAATGATAGGGCTGCCTTCCGTGTGAATGTATCTTATTGGGAACGAATATTTTAGCTGTAAAAGACATTTCTTTTGTAACTGTAAGGCAGTATCTGAGAGGTTCAATACATTCTGTCGAGTACTCGCACGTACACTAATTTAACCTATTCAGACCAAAAGAACTTGGCGACTTTGATGTGTAAGTATTCTTGCAGTAATAGAATACTTTTTTGACAAAGCTTATGGAACAATATTTAAAAACATAATTAAAAAAGAAAAAACCCGACTGCAAAAAGGTTTTAGGAGATAAAAAAAAATGTTTTGTGGTTAATATGGACATTGTAACGAGGGTTCCAAACCTGAGAACAAGGCTATGGCTATTAAAATTACCAAGGACGAATCTAACCGGATGGGAGTTAAAGTTCGGCGGACAGCTGAAGTAATACGGTGCATTGGGAGGTTTGTAGACTGAAGTGACCGTACAGTTACTAAGTTCGGTAGTAAGGATCTCTATGTTACTGGTGTTAGTCTGATACACAGTGCGTACCTCTTTATCTGGCCTGGCGAATAAGCATTCCCATACTGTCGATGGGGGACTTCAGCTATGAGTTTCATCCCCTGAGTCACTTGTCAGATATGCTTTAACGAGTGTGCATCTGAGTTGCATAACCTCATTCCGCCCTCTCCTTTAAACTCACGCTCAGAGAATTAAGTACTCCTTCATCATGCCTGGAATACCCTGCCGGCTTCTGTTTGCCCGAGTACCTACAACCCAAACCTCTTAAAGTCGCAAGTGAATAGGCATCTTCTAGGTGAATCTATTCACACAAAATATTCAAGTACTATAACCAACCACATTATAAAACTACCTTTGTGAGTTCACTCAATACACGCGACTAATTTAATAAACATTGTTTAATTGTTTAGAATTTTCCGAATATCAGTCAATCACTTTACAATGCAATGGATGCACCCATTATTGTCTTTTTTGCTGTCGCCTTTGGTTGTCATGTCACACATACCACAAAATTGTCTTGAGATTCATGTTAATGAATATGACAAAATTTTAACATATAGTTGTGTTACTGTCGCTTCGGTATTAATTTTTAATTAGTACTAATATTTCAGCAAATATCGCATAATATTTAAACAGAAAAAAGAACCTGACGTTAGGCAAGTTTTTACGTTTTTTACCCATTTTTAGAGCACAAGGGATATGATGCGTACATGGCGAAAAATAGTGACAGTGAAAAATAAAGATATTTTAAAATGAGTAATGAAAAAAGTTTTTTTAAAGTGGCTGATTTATAACCTTATTTGGCAAGTTTACATTAGTAAACAAAGTATCAATTATTCCAGTTGCGCTACATTTTGTTTAAACAAATTCGACGATCTCCGTGGCCGATTGGTGTACGCACCGGTTTTCTAGGTGCAGGCCCTGAGTCTGACCGAGTCCAACATGCCGTGATACCGTATACGTAAAGACAGTATTTGCCCTCACTATAAAAAAAATTAAATATTTTTATTTAAGTGTTTTTTTTATATATTGATTTATATTATAGATTGATAGCGTGATTTTATATTAACGGTATACTTATTTAAATATTGATTAACTAAGTAGATTTATTTTGTAAAAAAGTATTAGATGATGGGCTAGTATGATTTATTTATATTTTTTCATATTAAATTATAAGTTTTATTAATTTGATTGGAATAAATCTGAAAATGTACCTACTGGTTAGAGCAGTAGGTATACATTATATATTTTTTTCAGTGTAATTTGTAGCAAATGTTGTAGTTTTGCCTGCGAAGATCATGTCGATAATGGATATATTATCGAAATGATCTAGAGATAGAAAATAAATATAAATAGCTGCTTTTGTGTTCTGCATTTTGAAGAATCGTTTGAAGCGACTATCTTTGTTAAAAAAAAGCTTTTTTTACTACATACGAATAATATCTAAGATCTACTCTTCCTACAAACCGACGTTTACAATAAATATTCATAATAATTCTTCTTGTATTCTACATAATATAATTTCCTTAGTAAAACACTAACGAGTCCCATCTCGGTCGTCCGAGCAACAAAAGTAGGTATGTAATGCGCACCGGAGGAATTCAACTAAACTGAACATAGAAAAACACATAATTAGCAAACAAATTGAATTGGGATCAGAGCAAACCCAGTAAAAAAAACAAAAATGTGAAAACAAACATGAACCCATAAACTTATTTATGCTAGAGTATAATATGTTTATGCATGAACCATGAACCGGCTCAAAATACATCTCAAACGATTGACAGGTCTGAAAGATTTTACTCTCTTTTTAGTTTATCTTTTGTTCAAATGATTTCAGTTGTAAATACAGAACAAAGGATTTTTCTTTTTGTTGTTCTTTACAAAAGTTTTAGTAAAACGCGTTGTCAAAATGTCAGAGATGATTACTGTTAAAGATGATTAATTGTCAGTTGATGTTTATACCTACGAAAACTCCTAGAAGTAATTTATTTAGATATTTAGTAATAATTCCTTCTGCTGTGCGGTTAAGAGTTTAAGAGTGCATTCTAAAGTAATTAAAAGTGATATGATAATGTCTGATGTGCAGAATGATTTGTAGATTGTTTACGTTCTGAAAGTGATGACAAATTTGCATCATAGGATGTTAACTACGATCATTAACCGACTGATGAGAAAGAGGTAAATTATTGAATTTAGTAAAATTTTAAACTAAAACAAAAAAATATTGTATAATAAAGGGCGCCATTGTATTATACCCGTTTTCTACATCCACCAGTTTTAAGGTTTGCCCCAATCGTATAATATGTAAAATTGTTAGAAAGTCCCTAGCCTGTGTCACTCAGGGATAACGTAGCATTCTAATGGTGAGAGAATTTTTTCATAGGTTCAGTAGTTCCGAAGATTACCCCCTACAAACTCACAAACTTTACATCTTTATCATATATCTTTATCTATATATCATCTTCATTTATAATATTATATAGTAAAGAAGTAGGTATAGGTAACCCAGATATGAGCAGGTGGTTAACCATTGAAAACTTTGAATGCATGAAACTGACATTTCAAAATAGTAACTTTCTATAGTCATGAGTCACAATCACAAGCAATAATATGTAAACAACATAGAACTATCTATATGTCATATTACAATACTTATTGCATGACTTTCGTGGCACAGGTAGATTTGTTTCAGAACGCTTAAATGTGACCAAGTTCTATGTTTACATATTATTGCTCGTGACTGTACAACCTATGTTCATTTCATTCAGAGAACGCAAATTCTATTAGACTTACAGAAAATCATATTAGGAGGGGTGATTGCTTCAATCAAAAGCCAGTGGTTAAGCCAGCAAGATTCCCCCAAACGAGACGCTAGAAATCAAATAAACGTGCAAAATTATCGATTCCACAATCCTTCGCGCGATTCGCCGAGTTAGTGAGATTGTAAATATATTAACGGCGTGTGATACGCGACCCTCCCGCGGGCCAATAAGTCCGTCTCGGCTGCTGATTGAGTTTTTATTGCCTCTTCATCCCTTTTTCCCCTGCAGGCACTCCCGAAACCATCTGAAAGGTTCAAATAAAATTTTCTGCGTATTACAGTAATTGATGAAATCTGTTTTGTCCATGTTTCCGTAACAGGCGTTTATTCTGTGTTTCTTGGAACAAAATGTGCACACTCACTCGGCGGGCACTCGGAAACGGATTCGGGTCACGAGTTTCGTAGTAAATTTCGGTGTAACGAAAACCTGTGACACGATAATTCGAAAGAAAGAGTAAAAGTGCATTTTGTTTTGTTCATAAAGGAAAAGGCACAATAAAATTCTGTAACAGTAACTCTTAACTAGAACAAAGTAATTTATGTTAAACAAAACTGTATATTAGGTATTTGAAACGGGAAGAACTTTGACAATAATTCCGTTCAAACCAATGCCAATGGTAAGGGCCCAAACGTGTAGTCCTCACGTATTGCCTCTATTTTTCTAATCTAAAGTTGGGTCATTTATTTCGAGTAATTATCGGGCGACGAGGTGGCGAGAAACGAAAACAGATTAGGGCAAGTTTGCCGAAGCACAATGATTAATGCCGACCGCTAGTAGACGGAGCGCCTACGTGTTTCGAGCCAACTGACGGTTTTTGTTTGCTAGAGTTAGTAGGTGCGGTTGGGCCTCAAAACTAGACGGTGTACCTACTGTGGCATTTGTTTAGTGAGCTGCATTTTAATATCGAGATTATAATTTAATAAAAACATAATACAAGCATTTTGCTATCGACGCACAAGGTACTTATTATTATTATTAAAACTTTATTACACAAAAACAATTTACAATTTTCAGTTACATTTCCTCGCAAAACCTTATGATAGGTTTGTCTGCGAGTTAGGAGGTAAATTATTTACTTACGTATATTATATTATCTTATGTGTTTTATAATATAATCTTTTCCAAGTACTAATACTTGACAGACTCTAAAGTCTGATAATAAAAAATGCTGCTGCATTGAAATATTTAATTACTTGTTAAAATACTTTAGTGGGCTAAGTTGGGCTTGCAATAAATCGCTTTCAGCGATAAGGCCGCCAATTGTATGTCTCCTTTGTATATTTTTTTGTCTATCTGTATTATCTGTGTGTACAATTAAGTGTAAATAAATAAATAAATAAATAAATAAAAATAACTGCGTTTGAAGAAACGCTGCAATCCATTTTGAAGGCTCTACAAGGTTTTTTCTATTTTAACTTATGTCTGCTCCGTATGAAACTCCTGAACGAAATGACGCAAAACTCGGCTAAGCTAACTGCCTCTGCTCGCGGCGCAGTGCACAGCGATTGGTATAAATTCATTAGGGGAGCAGCCGCGGGCATTTTTCATACGGAACTAAATCCGACGAGTACACAGCGCCGCGCCAGCGAGTGTCCCAGGTGTGTGCGTTTGGAGGTTTTGCGGAACTTTTGGCTAAATGATAGGGCTGCCTTCCGTGTGAATGTATCTTATTGGGAACGAATATTTTAGCTGTAAAAGACATTTCTTTTGTAACTGTAAGGCAGTATCTGAGAGGTTCAATACATTCTGTCGAGTACTCGCACGTACACTAATTTAACCTATTCAGACCAAAAGAACTTGGCGACTTTGATGTGTAAGTATTCTTGCAGTAATAGAATACTTTTTTGACAAAGCTTATGGAACAATATTTAAAAACATAATTAAAAAAGAAAAAACCCGACTGCAAAAAGGTTTTAGGAGATAAAAAAAAAATGTTTTGTGGTTTTAGGTTATCACCGGTAGATACCGTATAGTAGATCACCGGGCCTCCCCCCCCCCCCCCGCTTTGCCTCATGTTAAATACTGAGTTAATTTGAACAGTATTTCAAAAGTAATAAAGGTTTTTTAAAACTACCTGCGTTTGGGAAGTCTAATATCCTACGGGGCGTTTTGGAGCCACTTTGGAAGTCTAATATTCCATGGACAATCGAGCGGTTATTAGTTCATTATCAATAAATCACCTTTCTGTAAGAACTAGAAGGGGGGCTATTTCGTACACGGGGCACATTTAGACACTAGCTATATATCTAGCCTAAAGATAGCGCTAGAGAATTCATCTTTGTGTGGGTAATCCGAACACGTTCCCCACGTGTGGGGTACATTCGCACAATTTCCATGTTTTGGTAAAAGTCTAAAGTGCTACATCATACTTAAAACGTAACTATCTAGTTTTGAAGACAAATACACTACCTATCCATTCATATCAGTGTAAATTTGAAAATAGAGTTCATTTCGTATATATGCTCGAAATCCTGTGTTTAAATTAATGTTTTAAGTAAGTAAAAGAAATAACAACCGTGTCACTAATCACTATACAATATGCTAGATGATCAGTGCCCGTAGTGTAAGTTTTTATGTCAAGCAAACGCAAACTATTTCGATTCCGTATTTATGTCAATTTGTATGAAAACTATATAAGCGCGCTAGAGGCGCTAATACAGTTTTCATACAAATTGACATAAATACGGAATCGAAATAGTTTGCGTTTTTTGACATAAAAACTTACACTACGGGCACAGAAAATGAATATTTCGGCCGATGCGTCCGAGTAGGAGAGAGACAGTGGCATATTGTTATCACGTCAAATTATCGTCCGTAAACAACCGGCAACGATTTTCTTTTGATATTGCAATACCTATGCCATCAAAAATCCACCATTTTCTTTTTTTTTATGTACTTACCCGGTATCACTCGCGCTATCAAGACATATTCAAATCGTTTAGGCTGTTGCAAGGAACATAAAAATCTACATACATACCTACATAAAAACATAACCTTCCTCCTGTCGCAGTCGGGTAAAACTAGTAATATAATGTTTCTGGATGGACACATTTGCACATGGACACATTTACGACTACTTTTAGAATTTCCCAAGATGTCACGCTGATATTACTGGGTTTTTAGTTGTATAGCTAATTATACAAACACCAACGTGGACAAATGTGTGCACGTTCCAAGCTTGCTGGAATATTAACTCCGACTTAAGTTATTATGTATCTGAAAGTCCTAGCAAAAGTGTGGCAGCTTTGCTTAAACAGTGGCATCCCTCATAAAACATAGGGTAAAGTCGCAAGCGTCCCGTCGACATATTTCACCATAACTACTTACCGGGTCCGTCGCTTCGCCCCGTGCCGCGGGTGAAGCTAGTGGCTGTACGGACATACTGAAGCTTTCTAGTTTCTAGATATATGTAGCTTTAGATATAAAAACAATAATTGTTGACAAAAGGTTTAATAATGTAGAGTCTGGTGCTCCAACTTGATAAACGTCATAAGGACAGGACATCTCGATCAGTAGCCAATTTTCTTGGCGTAGTTCTATTTAACTAATTGCATACACTTTGCTTTTTTACAAACTTTTATTTAACTGGCAGTGTACCTATGTATCAAATATTTATGTCAAATCTTGCAAGCTTAATTTGACCCACTTCTTAGTGTCCGATTGAGCTGAAACTTTGCATACAAGTACAAGTACAGTCAACAAAAAGCTTGTTATAAAAACGAAGTTTTTAACAAAAAAAAAACTTATTTTAAGTTTGTTCTAATAAATGAAAAAAACATCTTTATCAGAAAGGGATCAAACCCACTAAAGTAGGAGACTATTTATTATTATTTTATTTTGTTTATTGATCACCAACAAGGTTGCACCAGTACATACAATATGTAATACACTTCAAATTATTTTTATTTATTTTGCACTCACAATGCAATTTTTATTATAGAAAAATTTAAAATGAAGTATTAGAAAAAGTCGACTCGTCTCACAACTAGCTCCGATGGGACTCGAACCCTTTCACTGTCCGGGCAAATTAATTTTCAATTTTTTTAATTACACTTGGTTGGCTGGAACCTTAATTATAGGTGACGATGACGGCATACATTTACACAAAACAATAATAAAATACTTACAAAGTTAAAATTAATAAAACTTAACAATAATTAAAAGAAAGAAGAAACAATGACTCCCAGAAGCAAGCAAAAGCCGAATTTATAAGGAAAAGAAAAGCCGACTTATTTAGATTGTAGGTTTGTTTAAACCTAAAGATTTAAAGTCTATTGAATCTGAGTACATATCGAAATATTTTTTTGTAATGGAGAAAATAAGCTGTAAATCAGAGTTCCTAGTAAGGAATAAATTATTTCTCGATTTTCTTGGCAATTTCATGGGGACATTTAAATTAATCCTTGAGAGTAAATCAGGACAATCTAAGATACCGTTACAAACTTGTCTTGTACAGAAAGATACCGTAAAACATAGCACGACGATCTTTGATAGAATTCATTTTGAAGTATCTGAGCCTATCCTCTAGTGAGGTAGTTTTTAGCTAGATTGGGACTAAACGTAAGGTGCGATGGAAATCGTTTCTGTATCCTCTAAAGTTTTTTGACATAAATATCATAGTGTGGATTCCAAACAACGCTGCAATATTACTTTTGAATTAGTTACACTGCCAATTTAACTATAAGGCTGAAATTACAATTTATTTCTCGAAACTAGCATAGCCCCCACCAAACAAAAACATAACATTACATTTAATAAGTCGGTGTACAACTTCTATGCCAAAAGCACTAACAAAACTCTAGTGTTAATTTCCTAACAACAGTAGTGCAAAACCAAACTCGTTACTCAAAAGTTTTCCGGCTACTACTGCAGACAGTACAGACATGTACAAAAACACAGTTCGTTTCACCAACAACTAGGACTCGTCGTCAGGGCACCAAACTGGAGATCTATTTTCCATTGAAGGAACTCCGTAATTTCGTTCAAACTTCGTTTAATTCCAACCCCATTAATCGATCCTGTCAGCATTATTCTAAGGAATTCGTTTGTAAATTGGAGCTTAATTTGGTGTCAGTTTTGAAAGCGAAGGAGAAACTTACGAAAATAACTAGAAGATGACGTACATAAATATATATGCGGCATGATGAAACGTGCTAAATATTTGTTGACTATGCGTTTGTTTTCAAATTGTTTTGAAAAAAACCCACCGCCCGCCAGCCGATGCCGCAAGGTTGTTTCTGTCTAGCTTTAGTCGTATTAGGTCACAGCCATCTCTATCGTCTTCTACAAGCCATGCGCATAAAGTTGGCAACGTAGTTTTAAGTGAACCGATTTGACATCGTTTGCACCGTTTGACAGGTAAACAGCGAGTAAACCTCGAGTACTGAATCCTATGGAGATGGCATATCTTCTATACATCTATACAAATAAATAAAATTGGAGTGTCTGTTTGTAACATTAAATAACCGCTTTTTACTACGTGCATATGATTAAATATACGCTACATATACCAAAATGACATGTTTTACAATTTTTGTCTGTCTGTCTGTTTGTTCCGGCTAATCTCTGAAACGGCTGGACCGATTAATACGACAATTAGAAGAAGTTTAGAATTGAATTCCAAGATTTTTTTACATTGTGACTTAGTTACACCTCACTTTTTCGTAGGTATGCCACCTCCATAGGATTTAGTACTCAGAGGAGTAAATCGGTTCACAGCAATGTTGCCGTTCCGTATCATAGCATGGCTTGTAGAAGACGAGAGATAGGCTTTGATTAGGTGGTTTATCAGACTGTTACTCGTTCAGAAATTGAAAAGCTTATACCTATTCATTTAAATATTAATTTTTACAACTACATTATCTAGTTCTTACATTTATGTTATATTATTACCTACTATCGCCCTTTCTTGTAAGAGGTTACTTTGAATAAGCATTTTTAGCTGGTAATTATTTTAAAAACGTCTGTGAAATGCGGCTAATCGGATAAGGGCTTTAAGCTCTAGTTAAAAGCTCCGTTAAGTGGAATAAGATATCACTGCATTGCAGTGCGGCCGCGGCGGGAGGTCAGCCGGACGCGCGCTCACCTAGATAGTCACTTCCGTCCGGTTCTGCGGCCCTGGTACACAACGAGTTTTAGTGTAAATATGAAAACACTAGATGCTAGCTACGATTTGTAAGGGTCGTAACTTACATTACGATGGCATTGAACGATTCTGACGACCGATTTGGCGCAGAGATACGGATACCTGCCAGAGGTCCCGGGTTCGATTCCTGAACAAGACAAATATTGGTGTGCATGAACATGACTATTTGTCTTGGTCTGGGTGTGTATATGTATTTACAAATAAAAAGTATTTTAATAAGTATATATTTATCCGTTACTAAGGTTTCCATTATTCACAGTTTCTTAATGAAATTTACATGGGTTTAGATAAATTGGTGTGATGGTAAGAAATTATTTATATTTATATTATTTATTGTAGATGAGGTGTAAGTAAAGATCTAAAAAAATCGGCCAAGTGCGCTCATGAAGGGTTCCGTACCCACTTAGCGTACCGATTGCAGTGAACGCATACAAAAATAAAAATAAAAAAATAGCCAAAATACCACTATAATTATTCTTCAGCAAAATATAACTTTGATTTTTCATAATGTTTGTATGAATGACAAAGTTACATTTGCGGTTTTTGAAAATGTGTTATATCTTAAAAAGTGCTTACTATATCTCTTTCAAACCAATTTTCGTTGAAAGTTTTTATTAAAATCTACAGCATATTTTTTTTTCTAGATTTTTCACTCTTTTATTTCAAAAGTTAGAGGGGGACACGCGTTTTACCACTTTGGAAGGCTCTATATTTCAAAAGATTGACTTTGAGGAAAAATGGTTTGAGAAACCTTTATGCCATTTTTAAAGACATCCCCCACGAATATTATTGATGAAAATAGTAGATTTTATTACAAGTGCGGAAAGCCTGTCATTGCAAAGAGTTCCGACAAATGTCTACCCGAGCCGAGGCGCAGCCGAAGGTGAGGGTTGACAGTCGGAACAAGTTGCAATGACGGTTCCGCACGTGTACTGAACAACTATTTTTAATACAGTTGCGAAAAAATTAATACTAATATTAATTTAATGTATAATTAAAATTACTTTTAAATCTGATATCGAAACAAATTAGTAGCTTCTTTTTAGAAATATTTGCATGAATCATAAAAACTTAGTAAAAACTTCGTGGTTGGTTTTTCTTTTTAATAGACAATATTTTGACAGTTGGGAAAGAAAACGCACGAGTTCGGGAAAGGTAAAGAAAAAGTTCGAGTGTGTAATAGCCCACATCCCGAACGCTATACGTCCCTGCAATACGCCACTTTTTGAGCAACTGTATTAAAATAGTATATTTCATTACGAGTGCGGAAAGCCTGTCATTGCAAAGAGTTCCGACAAATGTCTACCCGAGCCGAGGCGCAGCCGAAGGTGAGGGTTGACAGTCGGAACAAGTTGCAATGACGGTTCCGCACGTGTACTGAACAACTATTTTTAATACAGTTGCGAAAAAATGAAGCAATTTAATAAAATAATAAAAACACAATAAACTCAACTAACTAATCGTGAAAGAATTCATGCAGAGATTTTTTGTTTTCTTCACCCATTCTGGGTAGGCAAAGGGAACTATGCCCATACAGCCAAGTCTTCAGTAGAATTTTTTTATTGATATGAAATGAAAATGAAATTAAAATAAATGAGGTGAAATAAAATGAAACAACAAAAGCAATCCGAATCCTACAGGAGCGCCTTTCCTTATTTCTCACTTTTACTACATCGTTTTCCATTAAAGGCACATTATTGCACTAATTCCACCATACCACAATAAAACCAGAAAAAACTAATTTAGAAAATTAAGAAATAAGGTCCGTTATTTTCTTTTCAATTACCCGCGCAAACTCTTATAAGCAGAGACTATGGCAGTGCACGTCATACAGACAACTTTTTTATATTTATAAATTTAATTTGGCCGATACTAATATTAATTTAATGTATAATTAAAATTACTTTTAAATCTGATATTGAAACAAATTAGTAGCTTCTTTTTAGAAATATTTGCATGAATCATAAAATCTTCTATGATTTTTTTTAGTAAAAACTTCGTGGTTGGTTTTTCTTTTTAATAGACCATATTTTGACAGTTGGGAAAGAAAACGCACGAGTTCGGGAAAGGTAAAGAAAAAGCTCGAGTGTGTAATAGCCCACATCCCGAACGCTATACGTCCCTGCAATACGCCACTTTTTGAGCAACTGTATTAAAATAGCTATTTATGATTCAAGTGCGGAAAGTTGGTGATTTCCGACGAGTATCATTTTTATTCACGAGCGAGCGAAGTGAGCGAGTGTATTAATCGACACGAGTCTGAAATAATATTTACGCATGTGTATCATACAATGTTTTACTATGCATTGTGCGAGGAAATAAAAAAATACATACTTACTTTTGAACGCCGGAAATGTTCCAGGCGAAAATTATAGTCATTGCTACCTTATTTCTATAAAAATAAGGTAGCGTTTCAGTTTGGCCCCATTCGGCCGCCCGGGCGTTGAACGGTAGGGGATTTTATTATGAATTAAAATTAAAGGTTATAAATAATTATATTAGTACAATCATACGCGCTCAACTATGTACTTACCTACTGCGCATGTGCAAATAGCATCCACGTCATATCGCAAAAGGCACTAAGGAAATATCTATACATTCAGTCAAACATACATAATGATTATAAAAAAAAATGAATATCTATATGTACTTATTGATCGAAATCAAAATCTAAAATAATTAATAACACATTTCGTATGTAAGTATCCGGTTTCATGTACCTATTATATTAATTGCCTAATACTTTTGATAAACACATCTTAGATTTCTGCGCGAACTGTCCATATAAATAAAACACTTTCACGGATTTTTTCACGCAATTTATTTAACAAGTTGGTAAAATTTTAGTTGTTTTTAGATTATTAATATTCTTTTATTAAAATAAAAAAATAGTGGGTAACTAGTTTTCCGTGATCACGGCCCCTGGAAAGGTGCCGAGCCGAAACGTCGAATAAACCAAAAAATCTCTAAAAACAACTAAAATTTACTGAAAAATGGAAAATAAAGTATTTAGAAAAAATCGACCCGTCTCACAACTAGCTCCGATGGGTTGTGAGACGGGTCGATTTTTTCTAAGTACTTCATTTCCCATTTTTCAGTAACAAAAATTGCATTGTGAATGCAAAAAACTAAAAATTAAAATAAACTAAAATTTAACCAAGTTGTTAAATAAATTGCGTGAAAAAATCCGTGAAAGTGTTTTATTAATACTTTTGAATTTCGAAAACTTTTTTCGAAGAATAAATACTCTTTGGTCGGGCTGACGACGAGAGTTGAAAATTAAAAAAAAAACTGAAAAGTAAAAAGCACTAGTGCGGAAAAGTGGAACTTTGCGCACGATTTTGCTGCTTGGAAAACGCTCTTTTCGAGCAAGTGCATTGTAATAGTACATTACAGCCGAGGACAGGTAAGTAAGAAATTACATTGTCGAGGATGGTTTGAAGCACGAGCCGCAGGCGAGGGCTTTAATCATTCGAGGCAAGGTAATTTGCTTACCGTACAAGGCTTGTATAGTGCTTTTCTCAAGAAATGCGAGGAAATAAAAAAAACTGTTTAACGAAATAATAGGTCTTTACCTATGAAATTGCCGTTTTGTATGGAGATTTCTGTAATTATTTTTTTTCCATACTAACGTTTTTGTTATTATATAACGACTAATATTATGTAAATTTACAAAATATTACACACGTATTTATGGATATTTTAACTACTAAATGACACATTCGTTAAGAGAAAAAAAATGTTTTTTCACTAAGTTACAACTAATAAAGTACGAAATTCTGGAAACAAAAATAGTCGTAATTTTCGGAATAAGTTTTTTCTATGTAAATAATCAAATATCGTGGTTATTAAATTATCAAAAGTTGCTCGATACGGTCTTAATGTAACGCAATATTAAAGAAATTATATATTTCTAATATTATAAAAGTTGTTAAGTTATATGTACAAAAGAAAAAAACGGCAATTTCATATGTAAAGACCTATTAATATTTATGAAAATTTATAACACACATGTTCGGGCCATTATTAAATGTAAATTTTATTGTTTTCCCGGGCACACTTATGTATAAATCGCCCATAATAATATTATTTTAATGATGTATCATTAAAATACGCCAACAACACAGATTCCGAAAACGTATGCGCCTTTTTTTCACTTTTCCAAATCAGATCGTAGGTTTTCATATATCTTTCTTTTGATTTTGCTGGCAGTAAGTTTTCTATTATTCATTTTGCTTCTGCTCTCAAATTTGGTGGAGTAGTAATACAATGTCTGTATATGTTTCATTGGCAGAATTCATTTTGATAATTTATTACACAATATAAATAAACTGTATTGATATCAAATCTGAAATCAACCGCTGAAAATCATTCCCGCCGTTTTTTTTATATTGGTTTGTAAGGCCAAGTGGAACGGTCATACAGCCTACTGATACTTACTACTTGCTACTAAAATGCGCAACTTCAATACCCGCTTCTGGGCGGTAGATGGCGCTGTACATATTTCCCATACAAAATTACTCGTAAAGGATATCTTGTCTATGATAAATCTCATTTTGTTTTTTCGATTGATGTTCGTGCTAAGGGTACATAGCGCTTGTGGTACAATACGAAGTAATATACTCTGTGCGCACCGTATTTAAAAAAAAGTTAACCTAATTATGATATAATAATTACCTATATAATAATAATAATAATGTGGCTGTATGGTGCAAATGTCCCTTTGCTTTTTCTGTTTTTATACACAGGAATAACAAAAGAAAAAATAAAGAAAAAAAGTTGGTAATAATATCTTTGGGTAGTACCTTTTCCGAGGTAAACATTCTAAATTTGAAAATCACTACAGTAATGAATTTCAGTACTTACTTACTGCACTAAAATCAGTGCAGTAAGTAAGTACTGAAATTCATTACTGCAGTGATTTTCAAATTTAGAATGTTTACCTCGGAAAAGTTCCACGTACTGCATTCTTTTCTCAAATATAATATTAACATTTCAGAGCATAAGTGTGAAAAATATTGTTCAGTTTTAGTTCCACATATGAGGAGCCCCCCTTATTTTTTTATTATTTTTGTATTAAAATCATAAAGTGGTTTACAGAATACATCTACCTACCAAGTTTCAAGTGTGTAGTCTTAATAGTTTTGGAATGAAGTGGCTGTGACATACGGACGTACGGACAGACAGACAGACAGACTTGACGAATCTATAAAGGTTCCGTTTCTTGCCATTCGGCTACAAAACCCTAAAAAGTGTTTAGCCACACAGCGTTTGAGGTCAGCCAGACATGGATTCACCTAGCTAGATACTTAGTCACTTCCTTCCGGCTCTGCGGCCCTGGTACACAAAACGGCCTGAACCTTGTGAATTAATGCCTTTTATTTAAAAAATTTATGTTCTAGCCTTCGATCAACAATAACACAAGGTCCTAGCACTCTAGCACAACCAAGTTTTACACATTATTTGATAATTCGTCAAATTAGATGTATGCGTCAGCCATTTTAATTTCAATTTTGTCATTATGTTAGCCCTGTATTTATTATTAACGTTTCAGAAATTCCTCCACCTAGTAAAAATTTCTTTTTCTTATTACATACGTCATTGTAGTTATTGAAAAGTCCTCACATGTTTTATACCTACTATCAAACTTTGTTTACGGCTTACACAAAGGCACAATGTGTTTACTCAATTACTTTACATAATTGAATCAACGATGTCGTTAGAAACACATAAACTAAAATTAACAACTTCCTAGGTAATTTCCGGACTTTCGCTAAATTCCGTTTCCAAGAAGCTTTACGTCGTTCCAGACAAAATAATGACATATTCCTAATTAAACGTCAAAAGCCCAACCTTTATTAACAACTTAATCTCATAAGCACCTCTCAAGTCGTCGTGACTAATTAATGCGTGCTTACGCCATACATCCGATTAAGTCGACGTCAAAAGTGAATTATTATGCGCGAATGAAAATTCTGAATAATTAATATTGGTTTAGTCTTGTACCTACATCTCTAGGAATGCAGACAAACCTGTCACTTTATCCCGATTCCTAATGTGTTTGTTATTAAATGAAACGTACTATGCGATTATTATAAGAATAGGACGGGTTGTTGACAAACTTCACTCTGAAAAGGTACAGTTCGCAAGAAAGTGCAAAACAAAATGAAAATAGTTATATTTTTATTTTGGCAGAAGGTGGTTTGGGTATTGCCACTTTCAAAACAAAGTTTTTTATTTTTTAAATTTACCTTCTTCCCTTTTTTTTGAACACAACTTTACTGCTCATGCCCTTCCTTATGCCGCCGGCGCCAGACATAGCACAAACATTTGAACAAATATTTGGACACATGTGGTATTTGAGTATTTGTTCAAAGCTTTGATAAAATACTAAAACATATTTCTACAGTACTTTGCAATGTCAGAAGGAAAAGTCTTCAGTTAGAGGTGGAATAGCATTAGCAAGCATAATGTGTTGTGTTTTGATTTACAATTGGCGGATTCACGAAAGGCGCCTCCCCGAGTGGCTCGATTGAATAGTTCCCCGTGATACCAATACCCGGCGCACCCTGGTAACAGCTAGATTCTGCCGAATCTAACTTCAATCAACGTGCAGACTCTAGCTGGCCAATCCTTTTACCATGATAGACCAAAACAATTTTTCACGAGACTAAAGTTGATTATTAAATTATTTTCATAACTTAAATTCCTGTTTTATTTAAATTCTTAAACCAGTAAATAATCAAAATTCAATTTATTCTGTGTTATTGAAGCATCAGAACAATGTATGAAAAAATGGTTTCAGTTAAATATCACAAAATTTTAATTTAATTGAGATTCAAATTACCTGATCATTTTCGTAAAAGCATACTTTCATGAGTTCTATACTTTCCGAAAAAATCAAGTTAATGATTTGTATAATTATTATCTGCAAATTATTCATATGTTTTGGTTTGCACGAACATCATTATTTATCGTATCTAAGCTATGACATGATCAGCCCCCTGCCTGATTAACGATAAATTAATTTTTTTGCACACCATTCTGAAGTGATGTGAAGTTAGTTTGACAGCACTTTGACAGCTTGACGTCACAACATGGCGGATTCCCTATCCTATTCTTATATTAATCGCATAGTATGAAATCTAAATATTCTAATGAAGATATGAACTTTTTATGATTTTATGATTGAGCCCTGAGGCACAGATTACTAAATGGTTACTACGTAACCTGACCTGAGGCCTCACGGGTTTGGACCTAAATTCGCACTAAGAATCACTAAGAAGTTGCCATAAAGTAAATCTGCGGTTACATAAAATTAATATAAGTACCATTGAACTGAATAGCTTTTACGGCTTTCTTTTTTGTTTTTCGAAGCTCTAAAACACAATACATTTTTATTAACGTTTGAAGCTTGGTTGATTTAATTCGATAATTAATCCCGAGGATCTCGGGAGTGCCTTAACTTCACTCAACATCAGGTGTGATGAAAGCTAAGTGCTACCCTGATGTAAATAGAAAAGAATATCAATTGTTTTCTTTACGTTATTTTGTGAAATAAAAAGTAAAATAACATTCTTGTCCCTCGGAACACAGTGTATGTAAACGGGCATTTAGTATTTATGGAAATGCTGACCAAAGAGCTCACAAAAAGATTAAGAAGTCCGCTTTAGTATAATTTTGTAACAGTCGGAAATGGAAAGTTTTAATCCACTGTCTACGCTACGTATTCGCCATGCAGCCAACCTTACATTATTCACAAAATTAACATAACCTTTACGTGTTCTTATACACTCAGTATTGCACTAAAAACTAAACTCAAAATAGAAGCAACCTTAAAAATACAGCGTTCTCTTTGAAACTTTTGTAAAGAGTTTCAGGCCACTTATAGCTTTTATTAATGGGGAGTTGAGGACCTAAAACTTAAAATGCAGCTTTATAAAAATCATTCTATTTTTGACATATGGCCTAGAATAGATATACAAAAAATACAGTTTTTTTGTATAAGTTGAGATTTTTTTTATTGTTTCTACGAATAGTTAAATTAATGTCATATGTATTGTGTATGGGAGCTTATCTATACTAATATTATAAAGAGAAAAAATTTGATTGTTTGTTTGTTTGCATCGAATAGGCTCCGAAACTACTAGACCGATTTAGAAAATTCTTTCACCATTAGAAAGCTACATTCTTCCCGAGTGACATAGGCTATATTTTATCCCGATATTCCCACGGGAACGGGTAACACGCGGGTGAAACCGCGATTATCCGCTAGTCTATACTAATATTATTAAGAGGAAAGATTTTATTGTTTGTTTGTTTGTTTGCATCGAATAGGCTCCGAAACTACTGGACCGATTTAATAAATTCGTTCACCATTAGAAAGCTACATTCTTCCCGAGTGACATAGGCTATATTTTATCCCGATATTCCCACGGGAACGGGTACCACGCGGGTAAAATCGCAAGGTTCTGCCAGTCTATACTTCTATACTAATATTATAAAGAGGAAAGATTTGATTGTTTGTTTCCATCGAATAGGCTCCGAAACTATACTGGACCGATTTGAAAAATTCTTTCACCATTAGAAAGCTACATTCTTCCCGAGTGACATAGGCTATATTTTATCCCGATATTCCCACGGGAACTGTTACCACGCGGGTGAAACCGCGAGGATCCGCTAGTATACCATATATCGGGGCTTATACTCAGAATAAGTCCCGAAGTTATACATATACTCAGTTCAGTTCACTATACCTATAAAATATTTTATCTACACTCATGTTATAATACTCGAATTATGAACTCATGCCTGCACGTATACTGATACACTTTATGCCATAGTCAACTTTAAAAAATAAAGCTTCTGTATCCGGGTGTTTCATAATGACCATTATGCACCACCCGGATACAGCTGTCACTCATTATAAAACACTTATATTTCTTAAATTTACAGTCTCCATGGCAACCGTAGGATTTGACCGGCCCTGACTTCCAACTCTTTCAAGCTCTTCTTTAGCCGGCAACAATCAGAAACGTTTTTAAAATTAGAATTTTGAATTTAGAAGGAATAGACCGTATAGACTCCTGATGAGTGGGGTTTGGCACCAATTCACATTTTATAATTAATATTGATTTGCTTTATTTTTTAAATATATAATAAATGTAATGAGTGGAGATAAAGTAGTGTATGAGACTGCACATAACTCGGTATTAAAACACTCGTGGAATACTATTAAAAAACTCGCCAAAGCTCGTTTTTTAAACTCCCACTCGTGTTTTAATACCCCTCATTATGCGACAGTCACATAGACTACTATTGTATTAACTTGCCAATATGATGTAATAATTGTGCTATTGAGAATTTGAGAGTGCATGGGAAAGTAGAAATTAGAAATATCTGTCCCTTATTTAGTCATGCCGGCTCCACACGTTTGCCCAAACATTGGTCAATGCACTGTACGTTGACACTTTTGAATGAACCTTTTTAGACTTGTTCTTTCAAAAGTGGCAATGTAAGATGCATTGGCCAGTGTTTGGGCCAACGTGTGGAGCTAACATAACAGTACGAAATCTGCTTAGTAGTTGAATGTGTGGTTAAAGGTATTACAATAATTGGGTGTTTGACTGTTGTTGAAATGTAGATATTTAATTATGACATGCGAAAATATAACATTAATGAATAACAAATATTAAAAAAGAAATTAAATATGTATTATAACAAGCGAATTATGAGCTACTTAATTGTGACTCTATCTCTTTCTAAAACGAAATTTTCTATGGCGAGAGTATGGCGCTATAGAAATGTGACGTCACGTTTCTATAGCGCTATCCTTGTCTAATTAGAAAGTTTAATGCTCTATATCGCTGAAAATATGCAAGATATTTGAAAATAAATAATTATGTTGTGTTGCTACTAGGTCAATAAACATTTTACGTCAATAAAAAAATTTCAGTCAATTTGCACCACTTTTCTCATAACAAAAAATTAAATAATCAAATTAATTGTTCGATTTAACTTTAATAATGATTCACCCCATTTCGAATGAGTTTAACTCACAAAGTTAAACGATTGCAATAATTATAATCTATCAATTTTCAATCAGTTTAGCTGTAAGCTGAGGATAAAACTGTACCTATCTGATTTGGTATTTTGTATTTATTTTAGCTTTGTGAGTAAACACTTCTTTTTGAATTCGATGATATTCTTCCCATTGATAAAAGGATGCTTGCTGGCTTACAGCGTAGAAAGTAAAAACTACTAGAAAAACATCAACGTGTTCTCATAACCTCTATTAGGAGTGACGTGGAGTGGAAATCAAAGATATTCATTTGGAGGCATGAAGTCATCAAATTGGGTATTTGACTGAATTTTTCTTATTTACTTAAAATGTTCATTTAATTAGTAGCAACACAACATAGGTTTTTTTTTTCATATATCTTGCATATTTTCAGCGATATAGAGCATCAAACTTTCTAATTAAACAAGGAGAGCGCTATAGAAACGTGACGTCACATTTCTATAGCGCCATACTCTCGCCATAGAAAATTTCATTTTAGAAAGAGATAGCTAGAGTCACAATTAAGTTGTTCATAATTCGCTTGTTATAATACTGAATATATTATTTCTGAATGTCATAATTAAATATTTACATTTCAACAACAGTCAAACACCCAATTGTGAATTGTCTGAATACCTTGGAGATTTAATAATCTTGCCTAGTTAGACTTTCATTAGTTGATTTGCATAGCGTATGCAAAGTTGTAATGCAATACCTACACATAAGAAAAAAACTTTATTATCCGTTTCAAATGCTGTTACAATACGACCTTTTGGAGTTGCGCTTGTACATCACACTCGCGCGCGCGCCGCGTCAGTCTGTTCACACATATATATGTGACATTTCATTCCAAAAAGGTCGAATTCTTAACAGCATTTGAACCTTACAATATTTAATTTACCAGATAATCACTACATAGTATAAAACAAAGTCGCTTTCTCTGTCCCTATGTCCCTTTGTATGCTTAAATCTTTGAAACTACGCAACGGATTTTGACGCGTTTTTTTTAATAGATAGAGTGATTCAAGAGGAAGGTTTATATGTACTTTTTATCCCGATATTCCCACGGGAACGGGAACCACGCGGGTGAAACCGCGGGCGGCCGCTAGTATATCAATAAAACCCTAGCTTCATAATTGAAGTAAACTCGTGTCTCAGACCAAGAATACATAAACAGCACACAGGAATTTATTTCCATTCAATCCTTCTATGGAAAGGATCCCTATAAATGTTTGATTCAAGGCAGTTCATTACCTGTTCGGTGGAGGTACTCGCAAGTCGTCGGCTGAAATTGTCACGTCACAAATTTGTCGGCGACACGTGCCGAGCAAAACAAACAAACGCTCACAAAAAGCAATTCTAACTTTATAATTGGATCACCACTCGCCTCAGCCAGGCACAGGTGAAATGAATAAGCACATCTTGAATTTCCGTTCAATCAAATTGTATTGTTTTGTTATTAAAACAGCTGCTCCTTGCGATTTTACCCGCGTGGTTCCTGAGAATCTGGGAATGTCGGTATAAAATATAGCTATTGACACTGAAGAATAGTGAAGCTTTTCTACTGCAGAAAGAATTTTCAAAATCGGATCAATATTTCCAGAGATTATCTCTTACAACCAAACTTACCTACAATCTTACTTTAAATATTTTTAATATGAGCGACAGTAGTGTATAGGTATTACAATTTTATTGTAATATCAAAGTTCGCTACCTGCTTTACACTCAATAATCTATAATATGTGAAATCAACTAATAAAACTAGTGTGCATTCGTATATTTGAATGTTTATTATATTATGATTACATTTCATGCAGACTCAAAGGAGTCTTGTTTGAGTACTAACAGGTTACCAATTTTTATTGTATGTTGCACTTGCATGTGGGATCAAGAGTTATCATTTTGCTTTAATGAAAAATGTCTTCTATGATATTTTAGTAAGTACTAAATTAAAACCGAAGCCCAATTAAGGGTATTTACTATTTATATACTCGTGTCCATTTGCACGTGCTTGTACATACATATCTCTAGGAACTGAACTAACTTTTGGTACGATTTGTAGTTTGAACAACAACTTATAATTAAGACATTTGGCTGAAAACAGCTATCTAAGGGTGTGTTTCAACAGAATCGGACTGCGCTGAACCGAACTGTGTTTCCGAAAATTTGATAGGTAGGTAGTTGAGCTGACAACGCCTCTTGTGTCAATTGTATGAAAGCACAGCTCAGCTTCGTGCAGCTCCGCACCTGTGGTAATGCACCCTTACTTACAATCCGAAGCGAAGGTTTTAACAGCAAATCATTTGCGTTCTAATTCTAGATATTTTAAAGTGATTAAAAAACTAAAACTGCTTTGAAAGAATTAAACAGTTAGTATTCAGCTCTGGTGGTGCTAATTTAGCATTGCTTAGCTAGCGTCTGTTACAAAAGCAATTTGTTGCACGCAAATAGAATCTGCTGTGCGAGTTTCGGAAGCAGAACACTAACTTCGCCACTAAATAAAATATAGTTTTTCTAGTCTACTACCTTTTTTGAAAACTAGTGTTTTTGAAAATACACACTTTTACTTAATGCTTTGTTAAACATAATAGGGGTTAAAGTATGAAATTTCCAGTTTTTTTTCTTTTGTACAATTGTACCCTACAACTTATAATATTAGAAAATATAATTTCTTTAATATTGCATTACATTAAGACCTTATCGAGCAACGTTTAATAATTTAATAACCACGATATTTGATTATTTACATAGAAAAGAACTTATCTCGAAAATTTATTTTGTTTCCAGAATTTCGTATTTTTTTAGTTGTAACTTAGTGAAATTTATTTTTTTACTTTAAAGAATGTGTCATTGCTGTAAAAGTGTCCATAAATACGTGAGTAAAATTCCATAAATCAAAATAATATTAGCCTTTAAATAAATTGTAGGGATGTATAAAATGTACGAAAATCCCCATACCTACAAAACGGTAAATTGAAACAAAATTTGGTACTATAAAAGTACTTAAAACGTTTTACATTATAATGCTAACGTGTTAATTATGTTTTGAACGTTTATGTCAAAAATTCGCACTATTAGAGTAAACAATACATGTTTATAGTGCTATTTTGAACTATAAACGATTCCAGTGATCTTTTACATCACAATCGGTTGCTATTTTATCGATGTTGTGGTCGTGTAACTGTGTCTTCGTGACCGTGGGAATTATAATTATTCTTCATGTCATTCGCCATTGTTGCTTAACGTAACTTATATAAAAAGTACGTACTACGAATCATTCATAGACCGTAACTCTGCCGTAATTTGCATGTGCGAAAAAAATAGTATCAATTAAATTTTTGTGTTGATTTCAAGTTTGACACTACGTCCTAATAATGTAATTTAGTGCTTTAACGTCACGTTTTAGTCTCGTGACAGTAACACGAATTCACTTAGAGAGCTATTACGAATTTAAGTTATTTAACACCTGCACCTGGAGCCGCTATGGTACAATTTGGCACTATAAAGGAGTGCACATTTTATAGAATTTATTTTATTTATTTCTTTATTTGGGATAACAAACAGTTGTCACTTAGAAAATATTACAATAAATGAAATTATCTATTACTAAAGTTTTATAAAAGTGCAACCCACACCGCTATCCACAGATTGGTATTGGTATCCACAATTAGCCCCATAGCGATGTTGAGGAAGCTGTTAAGGCGCTACTCGGAAAAAGTATGGACTCTTTGATATAAAACTATAGGACGGTTAGAGTTGTTATAAATCTGGTAATAAGATATATATTTCTTCATACCTTTATCTAGAATCGTATAGTTTCAGAAACACGATTTTATGATTTTGGCGCGACACTTTTTATTTTAGAAAATACCTCTAAAAAATTAAAAATATCAAGATTATTCTTAAAAAGGGATACATATACTATTGAAAATTGGTTTAATTAGTGGACACCAATAATATTTAGGATCGTATAGAAGCATTTTTTTTAAATCGCTATAGTTTTTGAATACGAAGTGATTTTGTGTTTTTTTTTGCGTAATCGGCAAAATCGGTCTCGCTCCCGCGCGCGTCATTTTCTCATTGCTATCTCGCTTTAGCATAATTTTTCCGAGTATCGTCTTAAGAAGCTAAAACGTTACGTTATGATTGTGCATGGTACTTCTATAGTGCAGATTGATCCTGTAATAGAGTTTTTGATACTGCTACAGTACTAGTGTTGTACGGGCTGCTCTCGTACGATATTTAATTTGATAGAAATGATAAGAAAGTCTTGAAGAATATGAATTTATTTTGATAACTGATAGAATTGCTAATTGATACGAGTAAACATCGGGGCGATCGAATGCGTACTAAAATTACAAAATTAATATTATAATAAAATGAAGTAAATGCTGAATCGGCGACATGACGCTATTGTGCGGTTGTATAGACCGTACATGTTGCGGGCGCGAGAAGAAAACATGATAAGATAAAGAATGTAAACTTCACAAAATGTATAAAAATGCTAAAATAAAATAAGTAAATTGTATAAAACATAAACACTTAAATATTTCATACTTAGAGTCTCTATAGGCATGAAATTGAATGTCACAATTAAATCACAATCACAACACTATTCACATTCACTAAAACGTTTGCGTGGTTGTGGTGACGTCGCCTTATCCAGTGAACTTACACCCGGATTACTCGTAGTAATTGTTACTTTATGAATGGGTTCCTGTGGCTGCGTTAGTTGATAATGTCGGGACGGTTCCACTCTGGGTTCATTGTTTGTGAAATGAGCGCTCAAGCCTAATGATCGCTCGCTCAAGGGTGCGGGGGGTAATCTTGCTGAACATCTTCGTCGCAGACGCCGTCCCGCGTACAGGATACCCAACAAAATAGCAGCTCCCATGATGGTGTACATAACAGCATACTGATGGATGTCATGATGTGACATTGTACTTGATAGTACAGCATTACTAGCGCTGTTCTTCATTTGATCGATGTCTTGACCGATGTTGAGGAGACGTTGTTTATATTTCTCGTGTTCAGTTTGATCTGTTTTCTGAATGACCTTGATAGGTATCGACAGGTTGATGACGTCATTGATAGGGGCAATGCTTATTTCTTCAAGGTCGGGCTTCACCTTAAAATTAGTCAGCTGTTGTTTGTGTGCCAAAATAGTAATATTTTCGTCCTTGATAGTACAGCCGTCGCCGAGAGTGATAATGCCGGCCTTGCTGAGTTGCTTCGCTGTAACTTGATGCTCGCATATTATTCTTATCGTGCACTGCTCGCAACAGAAATAAAGGTAGGTGTTTATTTTTTCTAGTTCGAACCAATTGTTTTTACAAGGTTGAGTATCAACTTCACATTCATTTTTGTTTTGATTTTTGATACATAAATGATCGTCTGTTTTCATGTTGAAAATTGGTTTTTGAAGTAGACATAGCTGGGTATCTGAATCGTATGAAATGCATCTTCTTACTTCGCTTTCTGATAAGGGAATGTATGAATCCTTGAGAATACTAATCGCTAAATAATCAGCTGTAGGTTTTATTCTAACCATTTCCCGTCCCACTTGTTGCGGTATAGTGATAAGTTTGTATATCTCATAACTGTCTCTGCTGATTAAAGGAATCTGTATTTCAAAAATAAAATATTTACTTGTCATTCTTGCCTTCACCTTGAGTAAATGATAAATGCTAGGTAGGTTTGTTTGAATGTTGTCTATCGGAAGGGACAAGTGTTTTGCTAACTGGCCAGAAATTATATTTAACTCTTGACGTAATTGCTCCGGTGTGAGTAAGTGAATATTAAATTTTTCGTATTGAATATTGCTAATTGTATCCAATAACATTTCTTGTATGTTTTTCAGGGTTGATAAAATGCTGTTCGTGATTAAAGTTGATAACATAAATTCGTTGATGATTTCGATGTCACTCAGTTGCCTTGCTATTGTATTCGTTGCTTTTTCTAATTCTGATATGTGTTGATTAAATATTGTTTGCTGTTTCGACATGGATTCTTCCACTCTTTTCAACAGGTTGTACTCTGCCTCTACTACTGATGTTTGATTTTTCCATAAGAGCGCAAGATGTTTTTGATTTTCTTTAATCATGTCGATTTTTGTGCGAATTCCTCATCTAGTATCCCGAACATACTGCGCGCGACATATCCGACACCGTTGATAAGGCCTCGTCGCTTTCGCTCCGCGCGGGCGAATTGCTGACCGAGTAAAATGTTGTTATAGTACTCGAGCTCGGTAGCTTCGTGTCTTAGTTGATGTAATACAACTTCGCACTTTGTTTGTTTTGCTACGGACGAACATATGTTTTCAAGGTTCTTGTAATATTTGTCCAATAAAGACATTCCTTGCCAATAGGGGTCCATATCGTAGTATACTATTAGTTTCCATTGATCTGTGATAAGGTGCATGTTCGATAATTTATCCAAATAAATGCTTTGATTGTTTTTTAGTTTCAGTATGTTGTAGGCACACTGAGCGGGTGATAAGACGGTAAGTATCAACATTAGGGCCAACGTAACTAAGTTACATACAGGTTTGTTTCTCATTTTTCTTGTTTTGATTCCTGGCGTCGTATCTGATTCTTTGGTGTTTTTATCGATGCTTGGGGTTGAGCTTGGTACTAATGTTGATATCTTTGTTATGGGTCTTTTGATAACTCCATTTTTTGTTTTGATTGATACCACTCGAACGAAACCGTCCTTGCCTGGGTGAAGTTCGGTGATTCGTCCTAGTGCCCATTTGCCGGGAGGTAAATTGGCGTCATTAATGATGATGACGTCATTGATATGCGGATTTTCACGCTTTTGCTGCCACTTGCTTCGGTTCTGTAGTGTACACAAATATTCTGATTGCCATCTCTTCCATACGTCTGTAAAGATTTTCTGGACTAATTGCCATCTTGTGCGTTCGTCTCTTTCAGTTTCCACAATCGTTAAAGTAGGGCCGCTTGCCAAAAAGTGTGATGGTGTAAGATAGTTGATGTCGTTTATATCTTCGCTGAGGGCACAAAGCGGTCGGGAGTTAAGTACTGCTTCTAGTTGTGATAATAATGTTGATAATTCTTCATACGTGAGTTTCTGATCTCCTATAACTCTACGTAGATGAAATTTCAGACTCTTGACACATCCTTCCCACAAACCTCCTCCACTAGGCCACGAAGGAGCGTTAAAGTGCCATTCAATCTCAAGGTCTGCTATTGCTGAGAAGAACTCGTGGTCCAAAGTGCTTTGTAGACCTCTAAATTCATTCTTCAGAAGTTTGCTGGCTCCGACGAAGTTCGTCCCGTTGTCGCTATACATGTGACGGGGGGCGCCTCGCCGGGCTGCTAAGCGGCGCACTGATGCCAAAAACGCTGAGGAGCTGAGGTCCGACACCAACTCAAGGTGCACGGCCTTGGTGACCATGCACACAAATACAGCGACGTACCCCTTTGAGGTTTTAACACCGCGACCTCTGCTTGATTTTACTTCAATGTAACCGGTGTAATCGACGCCTGTGTGATAAAACGGGCGGGTCGGGTTACATCGCGCTGAAGGTAAGTCACCCATTATTTGATTTTTCTTGATAGGGCTATGCTTACGGCAGGTGACACATTCACGGATGCGTTTTTTGACAGCCCTGTTGCCACCTATAATCCAGTAATTCTGTCTTAGCCTTGACAGAGTCAGCCTGGTGCCTCCGTGGAACGTCATCTTGTGAGCCTGATCTATGAGTATATCAATGAAGTGTCCGCTATGGGGCAAAATAAGAGGGTGCTTCATATTTTTGTCAATATTAGCATGCTGTATTCGTCCACCCACTCTCAAGAGGTCGTCTTCATCGAGGAATGGATTTAGTGATAAAAGCTTGCTGTTATGATGAACATTTCCCTTTTGCTTGATGGTAAGTATTTCCTTTTCAAATTCTTTTTGCTGTATATATTTTATGATAATTTTGTTTGATTTTCTGATTTCAGGTGCAGTCAGGTGATTCGGTTTGCGGGCGCAACGTGACACCGCGCGCAACACCCATGTAAGTATACGCGTCACTCGAGTCAGACAGCTGTGTTTGCTTATCAACTCACCAATGACGTCATGATCGTGACGTCGCAGTGTGACGTTTGTCTGAGGTGCTTTCTTTAGCTCTTGATCTGTGCTATAGATTTTTTCAGTGTGATTATTTTCGTATGTTGGTAACCATTCTGGTCCTTGCCACCAAAGATTGTGCTGTACTAAATCGGTTGTTGTGATTCCGCGACTAGCACAGTCCGCCGGGTTTTCTCCTGATTTCACATGGCGCCAATTGGTAGCAGGTATGATTTCCTTGATCTTTTGCACTCTGTTGGTCACGAAAGGTTTCCAGCGCTGGATGTCTCCCTGGATCCAACCGAGTACCGCGGTGGAGTCTGACCAACCGAAGACTTCTACTTTTTGCTCTGATAAACTATGTTGGACGGATTGCATTAACTTTGATAGTAAAAGTGCTGAGCAGAGTTCCAGTCTTGGAAGTGATACGCATTTGGAGGATGGGACTAATCTTGATTTTGCTGCTACTATCACTATTGATGTTGGTTGATCTTGATTCTTGCTGTTGACCTTGCAATATATGACGGCAGCGTAGGCGCGTTCCGATGAATCGCAGAATCCGTGAAGCTCAACTTGATCTTGGATTTTGATTTGCAACCATCTTGGTATTTGTATTTGATTGATATCTTCAAGGTCAAGTTTTATAGACGACCACTCTTGATTGATATTATGGGGAAGTTGGTCATCCCATTTCAGATCTTGGTGCCATACTAATTGAAATAGCAACTTAAGCTTTGTGGTGATAGGACAAAGCCAACCCAACGGATCAAAAATTCGGGATATATCTGATAAAAGTGATCGTTTTGTTGCTGGTTTTGTTGATGAAGTAGCAATTTTCAGTTGAAATGAGAATGTATCATTTTCTGCATTCCACTGTAGTCCCAATGCTTTTGTTGATTCTTTTTGCTTGAATTCATATTCTTTTTGATAATCTGTACTGACGTTTTCTAGCAATTCCTTGCAATTGGAGTTCCACTTTCGTAAATTAAACCCTCCTGCCTTAAGTAAACTGATAAGATCTTGCTGAATTTTCTTTGCTGATGTTATGTCATGGTGACCGCTCAAAATATCATCCATGTATATATTTTGCTCTATAACCCTCGCTGCTTCTGGGTATTGATGACCTTCATCACGGGCTAGTTGCTTCAATGTGTTCATTGCTAGGAAAGGCGCGGCCTTGGAACCGTAGGTAATTGTGGCTAATTTATATTCACGTAGTGGTTCGTTAGTGTGGTCACGCCATAGGATTTTTTGATAAATTTGATCCTTTTCATTACAGAGAATTGCTCGAAAAAATTTCTCAATATCCGCTGAGAAGGCGATTTTATATTGTCGCCATTTGATGATAAGCGTCATGATGTCAATCTGGAGGTTTGGCCCACTGTACATTAGGTCGTTTAGACTGTAGCCACTTGTTGTTTTCGATGACGCGTTGAACACGACTCGTAGCTTCGTAGTCGTAGCGTCTTCCCGTAGCACACAGTGATGCGGTAGATAGCAGCCGGGAGTCGTATTGCTGTTGCGAGTACATTGCTGCATATGATTTAAGTCAATGTATTCTTTCATAAATGCTTTATATAATTCTGATATATTTTCGTTTTTGTCGAATTTTCTTTCAAGTTGATATAGTTGAGCCGCGGCTTTTTGCCTTGATTCTCCCAAATTTTGCTCTATGTCAGGTTTTAAGGGTAGGCAAACGACATATCGACCATCACTTAATCGTTTAGTTTCTTTTTCATATTGTTGTATACAATAATAGTCCTCTGACGACATATTTATAGAGTTGTCTGCTATATCTTCTATGGCCCAAAACCTCGAAATGTCCTCTAAATTGTGTAAAACGACATTGCATTGATATGATGACTTCAAGTTCCCACATATGATCCAACCAAGGCGAGACTGCTGTGCTATTGATTGATTTTCATCTTGTCTTATGATTCCACTCATAATGATGTTTGAGTAGATGTCTGCCCCCAACAGTATGTCTACCGGACGGCTGATGTTGAAGTCAGGGTCGGCTAGTTGAATGCTTTCCAGGTGCTCCCAGACTGGTTTGCTGAATGTGCGATTCGGTAAGTTGTTAACAAGGTTTTTCATAATGATGACGTCAGTACTGAAGCTGTAATCAGTATGAATCGCGGTTGCTGTGATATTGATAACTCCCTTGCAGTTATTTTCTTTAGTGCCGATCCCGAAAATAACTCCTTTACAGTGTTGTCTAGGTAAGCCAAGTCTTTGTGCTGCATTTTCGGTGATAAGTGATGTCTGTGATCCTTGATCGATCAAAGCACGCATAGTGATAAGGCTCCCATCCGCTGCTTGTATTTTGATTTGTGCTGTTGCTAAGAGAATTTCAGCGATACATTCCTGTGACACGTGTGACACATGTTTTTGTGAACTTTGCTTTACATTGCTTGCTTGCTGGTTTGCTTTGTTGCTTGATAAGAATGATTCATGTAGTAATGTATTGTGATTTCTCTTGCAGTGAGCGCATCGTTTCTCTGAAAAACAGTCTTTGCCGTTATGGTCATAAAGACAGTTTTCGCATAAATTCAGTTTTGATACTGTCTTACGTTTTACTTCTGGTGATTGCTCTAAAAACGTTTTGCAGTGATATATTCCGTGTTGTTCATTGCATAAAGCGCACGGCGGTGTCTTGTTACGTGACGTCGTCGGTTGGAATGTTTTTGCGTTCGTATAATTAATAAAAGGTTTACTCGATCCACTTTGATATGATTTGTTATTATAGGGTTTTGTATAGTCATACATCTGTGATTGTTGATTAGTTTTAGGCGTCTCTTGCTTACGCCGAGATGACTCTAGTGCTGTAAATCTCATTTCCAGGAATTTAAAAAAATCTGATAATGTTGGTAAATCTCTTGGGTCCTCCAAATATTCAAAATAATCGTTGTGTGTCTCCGTATCCACTTTTTGAATTAGTATGTGGACTATTAGCGGATCCCAGGTTGATATGTTGACGCCCAAGTTTTTAACAGCGTTTAGGCATTCCTTGGTAGTGTCGTGCAGTTTTTTGAGTGCAGATGCTGATTGATGATTCATAGTTGGTAAACTGAGAAGCACGTTGATATGTGAACTGAATATCATACGCTTGTTGTTGTAGCGATGGTTCAGGATGTCCCAACATGTTGAATAATTTTCGGAACTAATTGGTAGGTGCTGAATTAATCTCTCCGCCTCACCTCTGATCTTGCTTTTTAAATATTGCATTTTTTGCGCGTCTGATATGGTTCTGCTCTTGTGGATAGATTCTGTGAACAAGTCCTTGAAACAAGTCCATTGCTGGTAGCTCCCACTGAACACCGGTATTTCCAATTTTGGTGTAGAATGTTCTTGATGAGAAACTGCCCACATTTTGCTATTAATAGACTTTTTGATCTGATTATACCGGTCCTCAAAAGTATAGTATATATTTTCATAATTTACATCTTCCGTTGTGAGTTCGCTGTCGATATCCCAGTGTAAGGAATCCACAGCGTTCCAACGACCTTGAATAGTGCGTAAAGCGTCGTCGAATTCCCACTTTTCCGTAAGTGAATCGAGATTGATAGCGTTCAAGGCTCTTTCAAGGGCTTTGATGTTACTTTTTTGCTTACGGTACATCTCGTCGAGTTTGCTAGGGTTTCCCTTGTCGACCTTGAAAGTTGATGGACATTTGCTCTGATTTTCTGATCGTAATTGCTGCGGTTCCGTAGGAGTCCCGGGAACAGTTAAGGGTGATTGACGCTTCCCTGGTTGCTGCCAGTCCATGGCGCCTAACGGGGTGCCCGGTCGAAGCAATACCCTTGGGTCCGGATCTATGCTTTGATATCTTTGAATGATTCTTCTGTTTTCCGCATAAAACTCAGAAGCTTGCTCATAATGCTTTTCAGAAAAATACGTATAGTCGCGTTTTTCACTTTCACATAACTTGATATGATTTTCTTGGAACTCTTTCCAATACTGATCCAGTGTTTCCAAACGGCGTTTGATGTAAGAAGGAGTTTTTCGCTCTGAACCATCCTTCTTGAAGTTTTTGATAAGTTGCTGCATGGCATCCATGAGCTGATGCTGATTTGATAGTAGATCTTCCATGATTGAAGTCTTGTGCCTGAAGTTGATAAGATGACGCTGTTGCTACGCGCTGATTACGTGTTCGTGCGGCGAGGTAATAAGCCCGCGGTGCGATATGTGCGTCCTTGTCTCAATCCTTCCGGTGAGACCCGCTTCTGGGAGGCCGGTCAGACCGATTCGCTACCACACCTTGGACCCAAAAACCACGATAGCACTGCTGGTTGATAATTGTTTTTTGATGTTTGGTGAAGTTTGATAAAGTCCGGAAAGTCACAGGTCACGCGTCCCACGTTGCACAAGTCACGTTGTCGAAACACGTGGTCCCGCTTTTTTGACCTCCCGCGCGCTAGATCAAATTGCTCGAAGGACCATAATTATGTACGGGCTGCTCTCGTACGATATTTAATTTGATAGAAATGATAAGAAAGTCTTGAAGAATATGAATTTATTTTGATAACTGATAGAATTGCTAATTGATACGAGTAAACATCGGGGCGATCGAATGCGTACTAAAATTACAAAATGAATATTATAATAAAATGAAGTAAATGCTGAATCGGCGACATGACGCTATTGTGCGGTTGTATAGACCGTACAAGTGTTGTAATAGTATATTTCATTACAAGTGCGGAAAGCCTGTCATTGCAAAGAGTTCCGACAAATGTCTACCCGAGCCGAGGCGCAGCCGAAGGTGAGGGTTGACAGTCGGAACAAGTTGCAATGACGGTTCCGCACGTGATCTGAACAACTATTTTTAATACAGTTGCGAAAAAATGAAGCAATTTAATAAAATATTAAAACACAATAAACTCAACTAACTAATCGTAAAAGAATATAAGCAGAGACTTTTTTTTGTTTTCTTCCCCCATTCTGGGTTGGCAAAGGAAACTATGATCATACAGCCAAGGCTTCAGTAGATTTTTTTTATTGATATGAAATGAAAATAAAATTAAATGAGATGAAATTAAATGAAACCTAACAAAAGCAATCCGAATGCTACAGGAGCGCCTTTCCTTATTTCTCTCTTTTACCACATCGTTTTCCATTAAAGCCACATTATTGCACTAATTCCACCATACTAAGTACCTACCACAATAAAAACCAGAAAAAACTAATTTAGAAAATTAAGAAATAAGGTCCCTCATTTTCTTTTTACTTACGCAAACTCCTATAAGCAGATACTATGGTAAATAGTGCACGTCATACCATATTTAGTAATCTGTGGTCATACAGCCAATTTTATATTCATAAATTTAATTTGGCCGATACTAATATTAATTTAATGTATAATTAAAATTAAGTTCTTTTAAATCTGATATTGAAACAAATTAGTAGCTTCTTTTTAGAAATATTTTCATGAATCATAAAAACTTCTATGAATTTTATTTTAGTAAAAACTTCGTGGTTGGTTTTTCTTTTTAATAGACAATATTTTGACAGTTGGGAAAGAAAACGCACGAGTTCGGGAAAGGTAAAGAAAAAGTTCTAGTGTGTAATAGCCCACATCCCGAACGCTATACGTCCCTGCAATAAGCCACTTTTTGAGCAACTGTATTAAAAAAGTTATTTTGACACATTATTATTACAAAATATATACATAATAGTGCCAGTAAGGTCATTTATAGTACCATATAGTACCATAATTGCTTTTTCATATCCATTACAGTCCAACAACCCAAACTTAAAGAACCTCTGCTAAAAGCTCTGATGAAAACATTTATAGAGCTGTACTCCTGTGGTTACCATTATAGGCCTACTATATCTCTGTTTGGTGATACACGCCTTGATTAAAGAACCTTTTGTTACTTGGTTATTGATACTTTAACCCCTAATATTAACCTCTCAACAGTCAGGGGTATCAAATTACAGGCTCATTTTTTACGTAAACAATGCACTAAAGCGCGCGTTTCTGCTCTCCCAAACATCTGTTTGTGCGCGAGACGACGGAAGTTACATTTATGAGCAGCATATGAATCATGGCAGCGCATAAAACTTATCCGACACTTTTACGAGATGTTTTGTTTTTATAATCGACGTTCAAACTTAACTTTTGTGTAAACACAAGACAATAGTGCGGTCCCTTCGTAATATCTTTTTTTTACATAGTTTTCGATGAAATAACATATAAAAAGTATATATATTTAGAATGTACATGAAAAAACCTATCGGATAAAATTATAATATATGGAAAACCAAAAATATTTTATTTTTCGAAAATTTTTGTTTTTTTTAGATTTGCAAGTTTGCAAATTTGCAAGATTTTTTTATATTTTTTTTTGTTCCGGATCACATAATATATTGTATTTTTATAGTAAATAGAGTTTATTTATCTTATAAACACCGAAAACCACGTTCAAAACACATAAAAATTGAAATAGTTACAAAATAAAATAACGAGGGTAGTCGTGCGGGATCTCCAGCGATCCCGCCGATGCTCTACAGGTTAAGAGACATTTAAAAAAAGAAACATCATGTTTTACTCATCAATATTTTTACATGCATAACTGTTCATTTAAAACAGGGGGCTCTCATCTGATTTAGTTTAACAGAAACATCCAATAGTTGATTTTTGATTCGTTGAAATAAAATTTTAGAAATTTGGTATATATTTATATATTTGGTAAATATTTGGTAAATGGTATCAATTTATTTAATAAGTAAACCCACAGTAAAGAACAAGAATTGTCTTTAATAAATTATAGGCTACAGACTACTGTACGATTCAAAAGAGGTACTTAAATACTTTACTCAGAAGTCAAAGGTCGGCGGTGTATTCAAACATTAAAATGGTAATTAAGGGTATAAGGTCTTTAAGCTTTCAACTTTGAACTATCCTTCAAACAATGCTTTGAATTCTGTAAGAGAGTTCAGAAGAATGGGTGAACGGCTGGTGAGCGAACAGTAGCATTTCCAATTGTTCTTTTTTGACTGAATAATGAAAAATCTTCAATGAAGATTGATTGAGGTGGAATTGTGAGTAACAATTAGTCTAGTAGAGGCGCTTTTTGAAACCTAAGTATACCAAATTTTCAGTTTCACACGAATGTTTGTGGGTGGAGATGGATCCACCTTGGCTCATCATGCAGGATCACTACCCATTTCGCCATTCAGGCCAAATAGACCTATCTCCTAATAGGTACGAGTATATAGTTAATGTTAGTTTTACTGATTCCTTATACACAGTATTAACATATCACGTGTCGCTCACAAAGTGTCTCTCCAACTAAAGAAAGGTGTTGTATACAGCATCAGAAGCTTTTAGTATAATAATTCCACTATAACATTTATCAGTCCCTATTTCGCCGCAGAGCGTGCGCGAAATCTCTCTCCGGATGGAATTATTGCGTTCCCGACGTCAGCCCTCTGACAGACAACGGAGGGAAAGAGGTGGAATTCTTTGCACCTCTGAATGTTTCCGACCAGCGCGTCGTGAGGAGACAGCCCAAATACGTGCGCGTTGAGTCCCGCAAATTGGAAATAACTAGCGAAATTACCTGTTTTGTGTATTATTAGTTGTTAGATAACTTTGTTTGAGTCCCCTCCATTAGTAAAACTTGTAAGTGCTTAGCTTTATTTAACGCCGTTAAGGTTGTTAAGGTGAGGGACGAGGGCTCAAATAATGAAAAGAAATAAAATAAAATAATATGACATTAGAAACCGATAAACAGGACCGTAGGTGACAGGACCAGAAGAGGGCCAAACAAATATAAAAGAAAACTAAAACACAATAGACTTGGTTGTGTATAAGCTGCTTTAATTTGCTATATCACCTATTGGAAATTTAATTTAAAAACTATTTCTAGTGCCGTTAATTGCACGGACTGTACTTATCTTAGAACCGATACCGGCGATATCAATTTATTTATAAGACAGCCGCGTAAATTTTATTTTCATTTACTTTAATGGCTTTTCGTTTCCGATTGTTTCAGTATCGTTCTAGAATTTTTAGTGCACTTTTAAGCTATTGCAGTCCTACTCTTTTTGTACTAGCTTTCTGTCTGTAGTTCGCGTTTTTTTAGATTCCGCCACGTTCACCAGTCGAGTCAATGTATAATGAAAAGTTTTCCTCTTGCAATGAGTGTTCCTTTATTATTCTGATCTGAAAATTCTATGCAGCACGCGCCTGCCATTGACGATAAGCTCTGCCATTTGATACAAAGCTTAGGTGTTAGGTATGATGCTGTCATGTGAATATCAATCACGGAAGCTGCAGTATTTTACGACTTGATCTAAAATTAAATGCAAATAATATTTTCCTTTCTATACCATCACAATATAGGTACTTTGTGATCGTGATCGTGATCTACCTATTGGACTTTTCATGCTGGTTACCTTTCACATATTTCAATAATATCAAATCGTTCAACGAAATCTTTAAAATAGCGCATTAGTAAAAAGAGAGCCTACAAAAAACCCTAACTAATAAAAGGCAATTTGCAGCATCTGAAATAAAGAAGATAAAAAGAGCCATCCCTTTCAGTCCTGCATGCAGATTTTACAATATTAATCAGGCTCGCTCGCAGACGGCCGAAGGGCATGAAATCGATTTCCGCCAGAAGGTTTTATTGCAAGAAGCAAACAAACATTTCCGATGAAACACTGTGAAACAACCCTCTGCATTTGAGGCCCGAGTTCACTAGTCGGTTACGTTACCCGTTGGTTTGTTTGTTGGTTGGTTAACGCACGTGATTGGTGTTCGTATGGGTTAACCAACGGTTAAAGTAACCGGCTGTGGGTGAACTCGGGCATTATAGTAAACTATATAAAAATTCTATGGCAAACTAATTAGTCGTAGGGCAGGAGACCTGAGAGAGAAAGAGAGAAAATCCATCCAGGAGAAAATCCTTATAATATAGTAAGGATTTTTTCACTTTGAAGCAATAAGTGCTAAATGGTCATAGGTATTTAAGCCAAAAATTATATCTTAAATTATAGTGAATTTATCTACCTTTAAAGGTACTTACCTACTCTTTCAAATTTAAAAAAATATTTGAAAAATATATTTTTTTAAATTTAATAAAGCGAATAATCAAAATATTGTAATGTACTAGAAACCAATTAATTGCAAAACAATAATTTAATTGTAAAAAACAAAGGGTTAGATAATAAATTTCGTGCTCAACAATTTTTAAATTTTCATACAAAAAAAAACAGAAAATGGCGTTTATTGAAAGAAAAATCGTATGGCATAAATAAACTAACGATTATTATTATAACCCTACAAACCTTCTTTGAATAATTGTCATAAGCAAAAATGACGAAAAGTTACTAATAAAACTTTTCGAGAAAAAAGTGGTAAAAACCAGCGATTTTTTTTTTAATGCTTCTACATGATTCTAAATATTATTGGTGTCCACTTATTAAACCAATTTCCAATAGTATAACCACAGTCTATATATTTCCCTTCCCATAACTATGTAACCCAATTTAAGAATAATCTTGAATTCTCGTACTTTTTAGAGGTCTTTTCGAAAAGAAAAAGTGTCGAGGCAAAATCAAAATACAAATAAAATCGTGTTTTTGAAACTATACGATTCTAGAGAAAAGTATGAAGAAATATATATCTTATTACCAGATTTGAAACAACTCTCACCGTCGGCGTCGTCGTCCCCTATAGTTTTATATCAAAACGTCCATACTTTTTCCGAGTAGCGCCTTAATATCTTTCTGTTTCTAACTAACTGGAATTGGCGTAGTTATGGAAAGAAATAGTAGTGTAGACAAGAACATCGCGTATGCCCGACAACGATAATTTTAGCGCGCCAAAGTGACACGAATTATCGTCCGCTAATGTACCGCAGCATAAGTGATCATCAGTGCGAAATTTTTTGTTTCTAAGTTTGATAAATGCCTGCCTTTACGCTCGCCTGCAACACAGAATTTCCTAGTTCAGAAAAAATTTGAAATGTTTTTATCCATAATATTTCTATAGTTAAAGTTAAATTATTATTATTATTTAACGATACTTAACTTAAAAAAGTGGAACAATTTTTATCTCATAGCCCTGCGTTGGTCGGCAGCCGGCCGCGCCAGCGGCCGGCGCCGCCCCGCCGCCGCGCCGCATGAAAGCGTCAACGAACGGAGCGAACAGAGAAGTTTGCATCTCATTGTTCGTAGTAATGCGTAGCAACTACAAACTAGTTCGCTAACTCGAGCACTTTCTGAATTAGCGGTCACCCGCGACTTCGTCTGCGAGGACAGAACTATCAGCCGTCACCTACAGATATAGTTTGTCTTCAAGACTCTCCTTTCCCGTAACGCCAGCAACCTGCGTCCATAGATTTAACTTTTAAGTCTTAAAAAACCCAACATAGGTACCTACTCGTCACTTAACGCTCTACTATAATTTAATAGATTATATTATGCTATAGACCTTTTCACTTTTCATTTACGGTGACTTTAAATCACAAGAAAATTGAATAACAGCACAGATAATATAATACTATACATAACAGTTAAAAATGTTCAAAATATCCACCGAACGAACCTTAAAATAAGTAATATTGAATAAGGCAAATAAAAACACGTTCTATCAGAAAATTCGCCGAGAGGACAATTGTTCTAAAAATACCTTGTTACTTTTTCTTTCAATGAAGAGAATAGGTTTAATTAAACAAAAGAGACATTTATTTTGAAAACATTAAATGCAAAACGCGGACAAATTACTCTAGTTTCAGAAAACCCGCTTTCTATGTAGGTGTCGTATAATATAAAAACATGATGTTTTATATCATTTTGCGTCGTCTATATGCGTCGTTGTCACCCAGGCCTTCAAATTTGCCAAAGGCGACGGGGGCGCCCACTCTCTCTATAATTTTCACAAATTAGGCAAGACAGGCTGGCGGCTCCCTACGAAGAGTTAAGGGTCCATGATGGAGCTTTCATTTTATATAAAACATGTTTCAGAAATTAATTTCAGTAAGTGAACATTACATTAAATAATATCACAAAATATTAAGTTCCGTTCTGAGGATTATTTTCACTTGAACTTTATATAATTACCCTATGTAACTGTTTTAAAGGGCAAAACAATCAGGAGTGGCTACCTTAAGTTCGTGTAAGCATACAGCTTTTCTGCGTATCTTTCTAATTAGTCTGTGTTCTTGCCTACCTGCTAATTGACAGGATAAATCTATTTTCTTCATTCTTTTCAAATGTGTTGGATAAATGTTTGATTTTCAGATAAATCCTTTGAAACAACTTTGAAAAGCTACACATTCCCAAACCGCCTCTGTGGTCTAGTGGTTCACACCACCGACTTCAGACCCAGAGGTCCCGGGTTCGATTCCCAGCGGGGGTACATATTGTATTTGGGTTGGTTGGTGGTAGGACTTGTTCTTAGTCCGCCTGGCTAGCTACCACCATCTTATCTAAGTCTGACGCCATAACAATGATGTTTTCAGCATTATTGTGTTCCGGCAGTTAAAGATAAGATAGCTAGTTCCTCAGTGAGGATTCCGGGAGTAGTGCGCTTCCACCTTCAGCCTTATCACCACTTAACATCAGGTGTGATGAAGGCTAAGTGCTACCCCGTACTTAGTAGATAAAAAAAAAACTTTAAATGACTAAATTAAATTAGTTGAGTTTCATTGAACAATGTATGGAACGTGAATAAACATTCTATATTTTTTTTCACTATTGGGAAATGGGGAAATGTTTGTTCTTTTTTGAGGATTCTATTCTTTACAAAGGACCTCCTTCTTTTTACAGTTTATAGGACTTTTTACAATAATATAACCTTAAGTTACGTATAAAAATAGTATAATATGCAACTAGTGAATAAAGGACGGATTTAAAGCGAGGGCCGTAGATGAGTCACGAGCAAGTGAAGGATTCTTAGAATCCTGAACGACGCAAGTGATTCATGGCCCTCGATATAAATTCCTACTTTATTCAGGAGTTGCATACTATACTTTATACCATGACTACGAGAAAAGACATAATTTAAGCGAAAATAGAAATTTAATCAAGAAATAAGAATTGTTACATTAATTGAAATGGACATTAAAATTAGAGCAATGACTGAAATTAAGCGTAATTTTCTTATTATTATCATTAGGGTGGTCAACTTGTGAAACTATATTTATTTATTATAAAGTAACACTAAACTTTGTGTCCGTACAATTTACAGAAGTATTTGAAATGACGCCAATTCACTATTTTTTTCTATAAAGGCAGCACAAAGAACACAAAACAGTTTTTAATCTAATGCCAAACTCCTTGTCGCAAATATCGACCAATCAAATCTCGAGAATTTATTTGCACCAAAGAGTTATGAATTTTGAATCTTAGCGCAAGGAGTTTGTGTAAGCATTGAAATAGAGACCGGATATATTTTTGTGTTCCAAATTCAAACACCAAAATAGTGAATAAAAACAAAACAGTGAATAAAAGGCCTTTTTATTCACTGTTTTGCGTGAATAAAATAAGTTTTTAAGAGTACCTAGGTATGGTATAAAAGCTTATTTTAAGTCATTGCTCTAATTTTAATGTCCATTTCAATTAATGTAACAATTCTTATTTCTTGATTAAATTTCTATTTTCGCTTAAATTATGTCTTTTCTCGTAGTCATGGTATAAAGTATAGTATGCAACTCCTGAATAAAGTAGGAATTTATATTGAGGGCCATGAATCACTCGCGTCGTTCAGGATTCTAACAGTTGAATCACTCGCTACGCTCGTGATTCATTCATTAGAATCCTTCATTTGCTCGTGAGCGTGACTCATCTACGGCCCTCGCTTTAAATCCGTCCTTTATTCACTAGTTGCATAATATACTATTACTTTTTAGCATTCACAATGCAAATATTAGTACCTATTGTTTTTTTTTCTAAAAGTTCATTTTCAACTTATTTTCTTCATTAAAAATCGAAACTTTTTCTCTCTTTAAGTAACTTTACTATGATTTGAGGCATCATTGCCTATCGATACAAAATTACTTAGATACGAATTCCGCAGGTTTCTCAATAAACCCCACGCAATAAATTAAACCTTAATTTAAAAACACCATGTTATTGTTTTTCCCGATCAACAACCCTAAATCCCAATTAGTCTGTCCTTATGCCCCGATTTAAAACAAATCGGACCTGGCAACACTAATACTACTGATACCATGAAGTTTGACTTAATACTCTGAGGTAACTGGAGCTCTCACCCTGAATAAAAAAGTGTCGCCAGCAAATTTGACATTTATGTATGTAGTGGCTGTCAGCTGTCTCATATGACCATACGTATTTTTTTAAAGTGTAGGTGAGACGGAAGACAGCCACTGTGTTATTTGTGGTATTCAAAAAATTGTTCGTACTGCACTCTCCAGTTACCTCAGTATTAAGTCGAACTTCATGACTGATACCGTGTCGCTCCCGCTTCGAAGACGGTTGGTCGCCTTCTGTCCGGAGCTAATAGGTCAGGGGGGGCTACCGGCTAAAAAATATGGATATGGGCTTCATCTGTCATTTGAATTCTTTAATTTGATAGATTATTACTGCTTTGTTCTGTGAACGTTGCTAGGTAGCTATTATTACACCCGACGTCACTAAACATGGAACTGATAGCGGCTTTTTTAAAATAAAATTTACTTATAGTCCCGATAAACGTATGAGGTTTATATCCATAAAGTTACGCGTTAGCTCCCAGGCCAACCAACAAGTTTGAATTTCGACCTTATTTAATTTTTAATATCAGTTACAAAATAATCTTATCGTTTAGACATGATTCAATTGATTCGACTGTACATTCAAAAAAGAGGAACGGTTTTGACTGCACATTAATACAGATTAAGGCGTTTTTAGCAGATAAAAGCCCGTTGGTAGGTAGGTATATGAAAATGGAGGAACAATTTTCAAATGGCTGCTTACTCATTTTTCACAATTAAAGTCTAGCCATGATAACGAGGTCTGCGTTATGTTTTCGTTTTAGTCCAAACACGAAATCTACTTTGCTTATTAGTAACTATTAGTAGTATTAAATCTGTTATTATTAACATCTACAGCAGCATTCTTCAGTTTTATTTGTTGTTTAATAATTATATTTCATACGCACGTGTTAACAGAGCTCATTGTTAAATGATATTTAAAGACCAAACAATGCCTGGATTATTTTGGTTTCAAGACAATGTGAGGTGTTCAGTATTATGAAGTACCTTCACTACACGTTATTCCCTTTATTCTATTCGTTCTGTTTGAAAATCGAGTCTTGTGTTAATGACTGGGCGTTCTCATTTAAGGGCGTTAAGAGACGAGCGACAAAAGTATACTAGAATAGATACTCGCTCGACGCGACAGGGACCATACTTCGACACGCATAGTCGAAACTTCGTTAGCCCCGCCCCTTTCATTAGATTCTGTTATGACTGGAGAGTGAGAGGGACGGGTATAACGAAGTTTCGGATTTTACGTTTCGGAGTAGACCCACAGAGTCGTTCTATTAGGTCGACGAACGTCATCGTAACGAAGCGACGACGGGTGTGCGTAGTGGGCAACTGGCTGCTGTCAACAGAGGTCTACTTGGCTACCACGTTTGTCAGCATATTGACGACATGTCGTCGACCTTAAGCAACGACGACGCCCCATCTCGGTCGAAGTTGTCGGTCAAGTGTCGCTCGTCGGGTCGTCAGTCAAGAGTCGCTCGTCTGTAAGAGCCCTTAGCTGTAATCCACGCATTGTCTGCGAACCGAGTCATGGTTGGCTGGCGGTGAAATACACTCTGGACTGTTAGTACCCGCCCGTGCTCTCCATTTGAAAATTAACATTTCATCCAGCCCGATTCATAAATAAGGCGCGAACATGATATTTTCGTTTGGTTTTGAATAATAATTATAATTCTATATTTTTTATTTTAATGATGTGTCTCTCGGTATTTTCATACACCCTTAATGTGTTGGTTTCTTGGAATTAATCAAATAAATATATGATATCTTCCACAAAAAAGATAAGTATAATGAAACAGTTACGAAAAAATATCTAATACTTACATGAAATGTTTTTTAGAAACAATTACTTTACTGCTATGTTATGTGTACAATGTGTACAGGATATAGACCCCAAAACGAAAGATATTGAAATTTTTGTCTGTTTGTAAGTATGTTCACTTTTCACGCAACAACTAATGAACAGATTTTTACCAAATTTTGTGTTGTGAGAGCTTATAACCCGTGTCCACATTAAGGGTACCTACCTTTTATTGCGGAAAGATCTCATCCTGACAACTTATAAAAGTTGACAAACTTATGTTTACATTACCAATTTTCAAATCAAATCAAATCAAATCAAATAAACTTTATTGCACCAATAAATACACGGACAAGTACAAAAAGAGACAAGAAAAATACACAATAGGAGGCCTTATTGCTACATAGCAATTTCTTCCAGGCAACCTTGGGTGAAAGAAATAAATAAAAATGATAATAGGGGAATGGGTGCTGAAAAAGAATATAAAATGATGGAGTAAAAGTATATACTTAAAATATTAATTACTAAAGGAGATAAATACTTAGATAATATTATAAGTTAAGAGAGGAAATGACTTTTAACTTGATTACCAAAGGACACCAGAGTCTGAGCCTTTCTGATACCCTCTGGAAGCGCATTCCACAAGAGAACGGCACGCACGGAAAATGAATAGGAGAGGAAGTCGGAAGTGTGACGCGGGATTTCTAAGGCAAGGTTAAAAGTAGAACGCAAGGTACAATGAGTGGACGAAGATCGAAAGGAGAAACAATTTTTAAGATATGGTGGGGAAGTAGGTAGGAAAAGGATAGAGTAGAGGAGCTTGAGTGTGTGTAAGTCCCTGCGCCGGCGAATAGGGAGCCAATTGAGTTTGTTGCGAAAGTACGAGACGTGGTCATATTTACGAAGATTGAAAATGAATCTGCTGCAAACATTCTGCAGACGCTCCAATTTGTCAAGAAGCTCCTCAGACAGGTCAGTGTAGCAGACATCAGCGTAGTCAATAATAGAAAGCAAAAGGGATTGTGCTAAAGTGATTTTAGTACTGGTCGGCAATAAATTACGTTTTATAAATTAAATTTTCATGTTTTTTTCCTTTTTTTGTACTGTTAGATCTTACATCTTGCCAAATTTCATGATTCTACGCCAATGGTTACACCCTACAGGTTTTGATTACATTGCGACCGTCAAAATATGCGACGCTTAAACGGCCGTATACACAGAACACGGTTTTTTTTTATTTTGATTGTTGAATTGGAAGTTTGATTTTTTCTCGGCTCCAAGGGATTGCAGACTGATAATTTGATTTCATATTAATTTCAGCATGATACCTCCACGCGTTCCTGAGAAAAAGGGTCTTGACTCTTGACAGACGGACATACTTACCTATGAGAGCTCAACAATGTTCATGCCCTAGCCTGGGTGTATTCGATACTCTTTAAACCCTTTTGGTATAGAATATGATTTTAAAAAGAGCCTTATGAAATCTAAGAAATTTATACACATAAACTAAACTAACACAAAAGTCACTACACCGTGCGTACGAAGTCGCGGACAACAGCTAGTATTATAATAAATACCGAAATACGCGCTCTTTGCTGCTTTTATACGCTCGTGTACCATGTTTTGTTGGCCGTGTAATTGACTCGTATCCTACTTAGCTCAAATAATATACATAATCTATATTATACTAATATTATAAAGCTGAAGAGTTTGTTTGAACGCGCTAATCTCAGAAACTATTGGAACGAATTAATAGTAGATTGTACAACAAGTGCATAAAACGTACCATTTTACCCGAGACGTATATATCCACCCGAGCCGCAGGCGAGGGTTGATAGTCAATTCGAGGGTAAAATGGGTTTTATGTACAAGTTATACACTCTGCTTTTCACTTAGAGTACGAGAAAAATAAATAACAATATTGCAAAAAAGAAAAAATAAAGACTTCGCCATATTGGCGGGAAGCCTTTCTTTTTCTTTTTTTATATGTGGCATTGGCAGCACAGTGACTTTAGCATAGATCGTAGTCCATAATGCTCTTGAAATACTTATTTCTTAGAAAACTCATTAATTTTGCCTAGTTTTATTAATTTAGTAATTTAAAATGGATTATGTACAAAATCGAAGGAACAGAATGAAATACCTAATAAGTTTATTTAACAAAGTTTAATTGCGTGTGTGGCTGTTTACCTGACGCCCTTTGTCTTAAAGTCTGAGACTTAGGGCGTTTGTGCACTACCACTGAATTTTACCGATCCGGAAAAAATCGGATGCTTGTATTTTAATAACTAATCATTTATAATAGGTCTTTACCTATGAAATTGCCGTTTTGTATGGAGATTTCTGTAATTTTTTTTTGTTCCATACTAACGTTTTTGTTATTATTTAACGACTAATATTATGTAAATTTACAAAATTTTACACACGTATTTATGGACATTTTAACTACTAAATGACACATTCGTTAAGAGATTTTTTTTTTTTTCACTAAGTTACAACTAATAAAGTACGAAATTCTGGAAACAAAAATAGTCGTAACTTTCGGAATAAGTTTTTTCTATGAAAATAATCAAATATCGTGGTTATTAAATTATCAAAAGTTGCTCGATACGGTCTTAATGTAACGCAATATTAAAGAAATTATATATTTCTAATATTATAAAAGTTGTTAAGTTATATGTACAAAAGAAAAAAACGGCAATTTCATATGTAAAGACCTATTATTAGTAATTAATTAAATACAAGCATCCGTTTTTTTCCGGATCGGTAAAATTCAGTGGTAGTGCACAAACGCCCTAAGTCTCAGACTTTAAGACAAAGGGCGTCAGGTAAACAGCCACACACGCAATTAAACTTTGTTAAATAAACTTATTAGGTATTTCATTCTGTTCCTTCGATTTTGTACATAATCCATTTTAAATTACTAAATTAATAAAACTAGGCAAAATTAATGAGTTTTCTAAGAAATAAGTATTTCAAGAGCATTATGGACTACGATCTATGCTAAAGTCACTGTGCTGCCAATGCCACATATAAAAAAAGAAAAAGAAAGGCTTCCCGCCAATATGGCGAAGTCTTTATTTTTTCTTTTTTGCAATATTGTTATTTATTTTTCTCGTACTCTAAGTGAAAAGCAGAGTGTATAACTTGTACATAAAACCCATTTTACCCTCGAATTGACTATCAACCCTCGCCTGCGGCTCGGGTGGATATATACGTCTCGGGTAAAATGGTACGTTTTATGCACTTGTTGTACAATCTACTATTAATTCGTTCCAATAGTTTCTGAGATTAGCGCGTTCAAACAAACTCTTCAGCTTTATAATATTAGTATAATATAGATTATGTATATTATTTGAGCTAAGTAGGATACGAGTCAATTACACGGCCAACAAAACATGGTACACGAGCGTATAAAAGCAGCAAAGAGCGCGTATTTCGGTATTTATTATAATACTAGCTGTTGTCCGCGACTTCGTACGCACGGTGTAGTGACTTTTGTGTTAGTTTAGTTTATGTGTATAAATTTCTTAGATTTCATAAGGCTCTTTTTAAAATCATATTCTATACCAAAAGGGTTTAAAGAGTATCGAATACACCCAGGCTAGGGCATGAACATTGTTGAGCTCTCATAGGTAAGTATGTCCGTCTGTCAAGAGTCAAGACCCTTTTTCTCAGGAACGCGTGGAGGTATCATGCTGAAATTAATATGAAATCAAATTATCAGTCTGCAATCCCTTGGAGCCGAGAAAAAATCAAACTTCCAATTCAACAATCAAAATAAAAAAAAACCGTGTTCTGTGTATACGGCCGTTTAAGCGTCGCATATTTTGACGGTCGCAATGTAATCAAAACCTGTAGGGTGTAACCATTGGCGTAGAATCATGAAATTTGGCAAGATGTAAGATCTAACAGTACAAAAAAAGGAAAAAAACATGAAAATTTAATTTATAAAACGTAATTTATTGCCGACCAGTACTAAAATCACTTTAGCACAATCCCTTTTGCTTTCTATTATTGACTACGCTGATGTCTGCTACACTGACCTGTCTGAGGAGCTTCTTGACAAATTGGAGCGTCTGCAGAATGTTTGCAGCAGATTCATTTTCAATCTTCGTAAATATGACCACGTCTCGTACTTTCGCAACAAACTCAATTGGCTCCCTATTCGCCGGCGCAGGGACTTACACACACTCAAGCTTATATACAAAATTATGTACAAAATCGAAGGAACAGAATGAAATACCTAATAAGTTTATTTAACAAAGTTTAATTGCGTGTGTGGCTGTTTACCTGACGCCCTTTGTCTTAAAGTCTGAGACTTAGGGCGTTTGTGCACTACCACTGAATTTTACCGATCCGGAAAAAATCGGATGCTTGTATTTTAATAACTAATCATTTATATTAGTAATTAATTAAATACAAGCATCCGTTTTTTTCCGGATCGGTAAAATTCAGTGGTAGTGCACAAACGCCCTTAGACGAAGATTTTACTTTATGCACTAGAGCATAAAAAGCGATTTTATGCAGCCTATACCCAACATGAACACGAACTTTACGAGCATGAGAAGTGAAAAAATATATTTTTGTGTTGGATAGTCCATTTATCGAGGAAGTCTATTTAACATCACGCTACGACCAACGAAGCAGAGCTGCAAAAACGGGAAAAGTTATTTCAATTTTAAATAGGCTTTTCCCTTTTCCTCAAATTTACGCAGGTGAAACTGCGAAGCACAGCTAGTATTTTTATAAAAACAAATATTTTCTAAGAACTGCCCCGTGATTCACGAACCGTATGCACTGTCTCTGTTACTCACTATAGAATAAACAAAGACAAAGCACGAATTCGAATCCGACCGATTCCGTTTCCGACGGTTCGTGAATCAGGGGGCTGATTTGTCTGGACTAGAGTTATCGAATGGCAATTCACTTGATGTAATTTTTTTAGTTTTACGATAAAACCTTAATAAAAATAAAAACGAAAATATATATTTTTATTCTTAAAAAAAATCACCTATAGCATATTTCCCTCCTGATCAGAAGGTCTAAGTAGCTAAATGTCCAACAGCGCGATACGTCTAATGAGCAGTAAGTCTAATTAGCAAAATGTCCATGTAGCAAAACGTCCAAATATCAGATGGTCTGTATAGCAGAACATCTATTTAGCAATTCGTCACATTATCAAAATGTCTGGATACTCAGGCACAAAATTCAACACACACATTACATCGGGAGGGAAACGGACACGGAATTATAATATGTACGTACGCACAGACTTGTACATACCTACAGATTCTTCGCTCTATGTAGCTTAAACCATATCTTTCTAATGGTGACTGACAATTTATGGTCAAGAATGCTATTCGATTAGCATTACATAAATCTCTTAGAAATGAAGCGCTTCGTTAAGATTTCAAATACAAGAATATGTTATTTGAAGGAAATAAAAGAAGGAAGGTCAATATAAAGTTTAATGCCAAATACAAAAGAGCTGCGAAAGCTTGAGGGCCAAAATAGTCCGTTGAAGTTTTGATAAACCTTGGTCATATCAAAAGGATATGAATGCAGGGGAATTTGTGCGCCTAATATGCTAATAATATCTATGACGCTACTAGCTTTTTAATCCAGTTTTTGTTTTATCAAATAAATGTAATGTAATTTACAAATGACTTTTTCTTTTTATAATGACTGTACACATTATTAAAATGACTTTTTGCTAAATAGATGTTCTGCTATATAGACCATTTGATAGTTGGACGTTTTGCTAAATGGACATTCTGCTAATTAGACTTACTGCTCATCAGACGTTTCGCGTTGTTAGACATTTAGCTACTTAGACCTTCTGATCAGGAAGGGCATATTACATGGGGCAATTGTTAAAAATCAATGTTTACAAAATGTGCCGTTAACGTTTAATTAAATAACTGGCAATGAACATCAAATAGTCGCTTTTCAGTATGAAATATCCCGTTACAAGGGTGCTCGTTAGGGCGGAGTACTTCTAATTTAGGGACAACACGTCGATAAACGAGAAGCTTTCAACAGAATGAAAATAATTTTTAATCATGGCGCTTAAAATTAGTTCACTTTGAGCCGTGCGATGCCCGCACCCGTTACAAAGAGAAACTGGTAAAAAACTGCGACAATTACCCTTAATATGAAGAACGGAAAACATTGTTTGCTCAGAAATAGAAATAGAAATAGAAATATCCTTTATTCAAATTAACATTTTTAAATGTATTTTCGAGCAGCTGTACCTTTGTAAAGCAAGTGGTGCAATAAAGCAACGAACCTAGTACCTAGTGAAGAATTTATTTATAATCTAGTCTCATATCTGAGGTTCCAGAGTTAACTATATTAAGCATTGCCGTTACAGAGAGGAACTGGTAAAAAAACTGTAACAGTAGGGTATTTGACTGGATTTTTTTTATTAACTTAAAATGTTTATTGCATTAGTAGCAACACAACATAGGTATTTAGGGGGGTTAGGCGGTCAGCGAGAAATCACTATGGAATCAACGAGCTCGGAACTAAAAATCGTAAGCGAAATTCACACTTTTATCAAAAAGTTAATAAAAATGCTTCGATCAACAATAACACCTAAAAATGTTAAGTTTTTTTTAATCTAAAACAGTCACGAAATAGAAAAGGTAGTACCCCGAGTGTAAGTTTTTATGTCAAGCAAACGCAAACTATTTCGAATGCGTATTAATGTCAATTTGTATGAAAACTATATAAGCGCGCTACTCGCCGCTAGAGGCGCTAATACAGTTTTCATACAAATTGACATTAATACGCATTCGAAATAGTTTGCGTTTTTTGACATAAAAACTTACACTACGGGCACTGATTACAAAATTTGTATGAGTGATCACAATCAAAACCGTTTTGAGCACGGAATTGAATACATTTTTTTACATTGTGTTGTGTGATGTTTCTCGGTATAAGAAGAGATAAGACGATCTCCGTGGCCGAGTGGTGTACGAACCGGTTGGTTTTCAATATGCCACTATCTCTGAGGTCCGGGGTTCAACTCCCGGTCAGGTAAATATTAAAAGCGAACTTTTCAAAAATTTCTCGTGTCTGGATGTATGTGGGCCAGTCCAATTGCTATAACACTGTAGCAATGTATGCGATGGTGTCCCATATCTATTTATTTTTTACACTTTATTATTATGGATTTGACTAGGGCATCGAACCCGGGTTTACCCGGTCCGGAAAAACCCGGGTTTTAAAGAATACAAAAAACCCGGGTTTGATTTTACAAAAAACCCGGGTTTTTCGAGTTTTTCGGGTATTTTTAATACTTTGTGAAAAACCAAATATGTGTAGCTTACTTCCGCAAAAAAACAACCAACAAACCAACACTAACATTTGGTGTTGGTTTTCGCACGAACTATCTCCTGAGGATGCCCCGGGTTGTGGCGAAACACGTGTAGAGTAGTCTAATCGGTGAATGTGCAAGGTGTATTGCTGTCTTGCTAAATGCAGGTATTGTGCACTGGTATTTTAGTGGTGTGCATGTGCAATTTTTTGCGGGCGGGCGGTGCATCTTGCATATTGTGTTTTTTTGCGGAAGTAAGCTACATATATTTCGTTTTTCACAATGGTTAGGGACTTCCACCAAGTGACGCCTAATTCAATCAAATATTTTTAATACTTTTCTTTTTGTTATTTATTAAGTACAAGCCACTTCGAATGCAATAATAAATGGAATAAAAACACACTTTGATAAATTATTACAATAAAAGATGCTTTGTTGCTGCGTTCGTACCAAGAAAACAAGCAAAGCAAGTTAAATGGAACGCGCGTGGTGCGTCCATCTTAGGACATGGAGAGGGTAAAATGTGGACTCCACATTTCACCCCAGGGAACCACATGGAATTAGAACTAGTTCTCCGATCTTTTCGACTACATTGTCATTTGCTCATGAAGACGACCCCGAAAATATAGCATATTTTCGGTCTGTTTGCGTCTCTCTTAATCTCTTTGCAGAGAATTCACGTCTAGATGTTACACGCCAAACTCCACCGAAGATACCTCGTGTTAGCTCTTCCATGGGTAATATTCACATTCGCCACAAAGAGGTTCTCAAAGCTCTCCGTGGTCTAGGAAATAAGGTTAGTGGTCCTAATGGAATCCCGGCAATAGTCCTGTGTAACTGTACACCCTAGTTGTCTCCTATCTTGAGCCGCCTCTCATTTGAGACAGGACTATTGTCTTGTTCCTCAGTCATGGAAGCGTGCCAATGTGCAGCCCATACCTAAAAAAGGTAGCCATGCCAACCCCTCTAGCTACAGGCTGATTTCGGTCACGTTCATACTCTGCAAGACTACGGAGCATGTACTGAATAAACATCTATTGGCGTAACTTGAAACTAAAGAGCTCCCTAGTGACTTCCAGTGTGGTTTTTGCCGCGGACGGTCGACTGGAGATCTTCTCGTGTACGCCACCCACCTTTGGAATCAAGCATTCGATAGACATGGCGAAGCACTTGTTGTCTCGCTTGATATTTCCAAAGCATATGATAGGGTCTGGCATGATAGCCGAATTGGCAAGCTTCCCTCATATGGAATCTCTGACGGCCTCTGCATCTGGATCACAAACTTCCTTAGGAACCGTTCGATTCGAGTCGTTGTGGATGGTCAGACATCTGACATCAACGAGAACATCAACGCTGGGGTTCCCCAAGGTTCGGTATTATCTGCAACACTATTTCTTCTCCACATTAACGACCTGTTGGTGCCTGGTACATTTGGTTATGACGATGACACCAGTGTGTCTAGCAGATATCTTTCAAATGCAAGGGCTACTAGTGATGAAGTTCAATCTTGTCGAGAGTCACTAGTTGAGCAAACGAACCTGGCACTTCAGGCACTTCCGATTGGGGAAATGCCAACCTTGTCAGTTTCAACGCCTCGCCACGCAAACGTGTCTTTTCTCAGATAAACGGTGTCCCTTTCAACTAGCTTCGACTTTCCTGGGTATATCCTTACCAGTAACCGAGAACCTGCAACTTGGCGTTACTCTATAATCGGAGCTGAACTTCGGTGAGTAAATCGACTCAATTGGTAAAACTGATGCCAAAAAACTGGGCGTCCTCTCAAAGTTCTTTACAAAGCACAAATTCATCCGTGCATGGAGTACTGCTGTCACCTTTGAGATGGCTCCGCTAAAGTTTTAGTAGTAGTTTCACATGTATCTTATTGCATTACCCGTGTTTTCAAGCAAATAAACAATTTTGATTAGATTTTTGAAGTACCAACTGGCAGTTTTACCCCAAGAACTATCCGATATTTTTGTAAAAAATTCAATAACAGGCCAAATTTTTGTAAACGGCCCTTAAATATAATTTTAAGAGACTATATTTTGGAATCCAACATAATATCGCATTGGAAGGTATAAAAAAAAAGTTATACTCCGAAAATGATGCAATTCTTTCAGCAAATATGCTGTCACCAATTTTATCGTTAACATGTGTTTATGTTCACCATATCTAGGCACCAAAGTCGAAATCCATAAAGATATAAAACGGGAAACTAATACTTTAGGAAGAAGTCGGTTGTTTCTGATAGCATTTTTAACATAGGTGTAATGCCAATTTGAGTTTACGTAGAGAGTTTTTTTTAAAGTTTATTTGTTTTTCATTTACAAATATAGGGGGATTATATACTTTTACGAAAGATAATAATAAATGTATTCAAATGTAAAGTGAATAACACTTATACCATTTTTGCCTATTTTTTATAGATTTTTTAAAGCTTTGTATTTGTTTTTTTTTAATGTCGCTGTCATAAATATTGGTGGATTACTAATGAATTATTTATTAAACTAGATAATCTAATTTTCAATGTTAAGAAATTACTGATATAGAATTATTGTTGAGTCTCCATAGAGCGAATCAGTTTGGCTCTCGGGCTATTTTAGATGCGTTTGAAAACCGCGCAAAGAAGTTCATTGGAGACACAACTTTAGTAAAAGCTAAACTTCAAAGACTCAGTCATCGCCGTAGAGTTGCTGTTGCTGGTCTGTCGGTGTTTTACCTGATTCACTTTGGAGAGTGCGCACAGGAACTGCGCAATCTTGTTCCTCCAGCGCCTTTCCATCATCGGGTTTACCAGATGCAGGTCAGCTTACCATCCATACATCGTAGACATACCACCTGTCCGTACTAAGCGCTTCGCCAGTACTTTTTGAATGCAAGCTGCTAAAGATTGGAATGCGCTACCTGCGAATCCCGATCATTCTTCTTCTTCTTATCAATACGGGCGGTTTCTGCAACTCGACGTCTATTGCGCCAATTTTGCGTCCGGAGGGTGCGCGGCAAGAACACTCCAACCAGCGCAGCTCAGCCAGGAACGCTCTAAGAGCTTTCACATTCGTGATCGCTTCCTGGACGCTGCCCGGCGAGCCAAGGTATCTCGCCCGGTAGGGGCCACCCCCCTGCATTCCAGCAGTACGTGGGCAGCTGTTTCTTCTTCCTCCATTCACCCTTTGCATAAGGGACTGTCGGTGACATCTAAATTAAAAAGATGTCTGTTAAATTGTCCATGACCAGTACTAGCACCTGTTACCAGGCGAAGTTGCGGTCTGCACAGTTGTATCAGCCGGCCTAGCATGAGCGGCTTTTATCGCGCGATAGTATATGGTACGGCAAGTTGTCTTGCTTACCCCACTAAGGTGTAAGCAAGACGGCATGCCGTACCATATCATATCGCGTGTTATAAGCCGCTCATGCTAGGCCAGCTGGGCCCTGGATAGACGCGCGTCCACGCGCGGTTGTGCGAGTTTCGCCTGTCTGCACGAATCCAGCGAGCTCCAGTTAAGTTGGTGTAATTCTATAGTGCGTTCACGGATCTTATTTGCAAACCAGCTTGTCGGGATAGGCGCGATCGGCTCTGGGCCAACAGGGGTCGAGCCGGATGCGCGTCTGGCCATTATAACCTTGGCATTTTCAAAGCAAGAGTGAATGGGCATTGGGCACCTCCTGGGTAAGCATACAACATCCTAGACTGCATACTGTCTGCTATGCAGGATGGTGGTCAAACGTATGCATACTGCATACCCTGTACAAATATAAAAAAATAAATCATCCCGAAATTTATGATGGCCAGTCCTGCAAGTCTGTAAAGGCGCTAAGTTAGTAATCTATACTTACTTAGTATTAAGATATTCTGAAAAAATTAAAATCTATGATGACTTTTTTATATTAGATAGGTAACTGTTTTTGTAATTTGGAAAGTACCTACTATTTTTCATTTATTTTAATCCTTCCACATTCTTAACATCTTGTACTCATTGTAAAAATTGATATAATAACACAGTTTCTTGTATTTAATAAAATTATAACAAAAAGATCGAAAAGCTCGAAAAACCCGGTCTACCCGGGTTTTGATTACTCTTAGACCCGAAAACCCGGGTTTTCAAAATTGAACCGAGTTTCGATGCCCTAGATTTGACAATCAAATGATGAACTTTGTCTTAATTTATTTGGCGATTATGATTGGTTATATGATTGGCAAGAAAATAAAAACACGTCATACGTTTTATTTCTGATAATATCTTTTCGTGGTATAATTAGGCATTTCACTTTATTTTCTACACATAAAATACGAAATACACGGATTCATTTCTTACCGAACCAGAAATTCGTGTCATGAATTTTACATCTCGACTGTAAATCGCGATCCAATTACGATCTTGCTCCACATTCACTCCGACCATGTTTGACGAAATCATTTTTATTGTTTTGTTATCAAGATGAAGCCGGCCTAATCTCTTTGTGGTGGTGTCGCTACTCTGAGCCGGAATGCGGAAATCCGGGGGAAGCTCCTGGCACCAGTTCAGAAGTTCAGCACCCATACTTATATTCCTATTGTAAAATATCGCCGCGACTTGTTATACCTACCTAAAATGATTTATTTGATTCCACTCCCATGAACATTTTGGGATCATGCCACGATTTCCAAGTTATTGTTTTTCAGCTAAATTATTAGATCTAGCTTGTCATGCTGCGAAGATGCTTTATTTATACGAACAAAATTATTTTAAGATACTAGCTGTTGCCCACGACTTCGCCCGCGTGGATATTTTTCGTTAGAACGTTAGAACATGCACTTTCCTATAACAACCACTTGGAGATTATTATTGGTAACCAAAAATATTCTCCACTTTGATGATGATCTGATTTCATACAAACATAGACACTTTTGTGTCTTGTGTGGGGCACAAGTGGCACAACACAAGACACAATATATATATTTATGGCCTACCTACTATTTTGCTTGAAATGAGCAAAGTTACAGCCACCGGATAAACTGTATTTGGTTCTAGTATAATCAAAATTAGTTTACAAGAATTAAGCGATGTGTTAAGGAATATAATAGCTACGATCAAAAACACATCGTTTCCGACAGCGGAATGTATGCATTGTCACTGTCACACTTCAGAATAGACAGACAAGGTGCACACGATACGAATCCGATACTCTTTACGAACGCTTGTTAATAAGGGAACAGGTTGTAATATCTCTATAAGTATTTATTATAATGTATTAGTAACTTGCGCTTCGAAAGCTGAGCTTAAAATCGATACAGAAAATTGAGTGTTAGTCTATTAATGCAACAAGAACTTTCTAATCCAATCTAATCTTAAGAGATTAGCTCGTACAAAGCAATTAAACTCAGTAGTCATATGATAATAAAAGCTCAGTAGCTTTTATTATCATATGCTTTATTTTATGTTTACTACTATAAACCTTACTTATTTGTAGAACTGATCTTTACGAACAAACACCAATTTCATTTATTAAGCATAGTTCAAAGTGGTAAGTTCCTTTGTGTACATATATCTTACCTTTTTTTCGGTGTTCGGTATCATTCAGAAGCTGGTTTGTGAAGAATAGTGAAGGAACTCAAGCGGCGTTATCAGGCACAGCTTCGGTAGTCTTTGGATAGCCATCGTAAGCTTCAAGATTTATCGTACTCACGATGTGAGAGGTTCCACCGCAAACGTTTTTTAAATGCCCAAAGCCATCGCCTTCGTGATAAGATTCTAATTAAGAACTTGAGTTAAGCCGAAATTAGTTTTTACTGTTAGTTAAAGTTAGATGTAGCCCGCGGGCACGGTCGATGCAACTTGGGTGAAACTTCGTCAAGAGGTTTAGGTATGTGTGTTGTCCTCAGAGTGTTGTGTATCTCTATCCTATAAAATATTTATCACTTTTGAAACATATTTTTACAAATTTTCAAGTACCTACCTAATGTTAATGTTTCAAGGAGTAAACTTTCTATTAGTATTAATGTTAATATTTATTGTTATTGTTTAATAATAATAATAATAATTATAAAAATCTTTATTTTTCTCTCCAAAAGTTACATTTTACTTATTTCTAATAAAAAAACAGTATTGAGTTATAAAATATGTTAAAGAACTAATATTGGAGAGAACTGGTGCCTGTGCTAGGTGGGGTCAGACCCCCCTGTATGACAAGTCACCAGGCGCACTCCACCCTTCGAATTATAACTATTTTAGGTATGTACAAACTAAGACAATTTTATACACTGGGTGTTCAGATTTATAGGTATAGAGAGATTAAATTACAGAAAATAAAAATGGTAATTACGAATAACTATAATTAATAAACAATTGCAAGCAAAGTTAAAATGTGCATCAAGCTTCATCAAGAAATATGTTGTTATTACATTATATTATTAGAGTGGTATGATAAATATAAAAGTAGTAAGGTGTATGTTTTTATAATTATACCTAATAATGTAGAAAAATAAGTTTAAGTAGATTCACTGATTTGTTGTTATTTTATTATTGATAATAATTGCTCTGTATCATCATAATTGAACTTTTTTAGCCAAATCGAAACGGTATTTTTACAGGAAAATTTAGGTAAAGAGTAAATGGACAAAATGCTGTTAGCTTTATTGTATAAGTGTCCTCCAAGGAAGCAATGAAACCTATGGGTGAAGCATTTGTTGCATTTCACAACTGAACATACTTTGTCTTTACGTCGTCTGTTGGATAGTTGACCAGGGTCGTATGTAATGCTGGTGTGCTTTTTTAAAATAGTAGCAAGGATAAACATTTGTCTAACAGTGAGCACATCCCACAGTTGGTAAGTGGTGAAAGTCGGGTGATGGAAGGGAAGATACGCACTCACTTTGAGGATTGCTCTGTGCGCTCGTTCTAATTCAAGCATGTGGGATTTAGCAGAGCCACCCCAACTAGATATGCAGTACCCGACAATAGACTGGCATAGTGCGAGGAAAACGCTTCTTATTAATTTTAGATCAGCTAAGTGTCTGAGATTCCTGAACACAAAGATAAGCCTACGCAGCCGGCTTACCAGTGTCTGTATGTGATCCTTGAAACTGAGTGTACTATCCAAAGTAATCCCAAGGTATTTTAAACTATTACATTGCTCTAGAGGTGGACAGTTACAAGCTATATTACTAACACAGTGGTTGTATCGGTGGCCGGTTAAGATGACATTAATTGGTAGCTGTGTCTTAGTAAGAGCAAAAGGAAGGTATTTCGTTTTTGCTAAGTTTAAAGTGAGAATGTTATCTCTTAACCACTTAGATACCGTGTCAAATCCTTCCTGGGCAAGGCGAGTAACCTCATTCCAAGACTCACCAAAAAATACCAGAGCGGTATCATCTGCAAAAGCGAAGATACTACCCTGATTGAGTTGGAGTTGACAGAGGCTATTGACGTAAACCAGGAAGAGTGATGGGCCTAAGATACTCCCCTGCGGGACTCCAAAGGTAACAGGTTGCTCATCACTAAGCCAGTCCCCTATTTTAACTCGTTGAACTCTACCCGTGAGATAGTCTGTAAATAGTGAAAGTGGTATGCCCCTTATACCTATGTCTTCCAGCTTCCGAAGTAGTAGGGGCACGGATACAGTGTCGAACGCCTTCGCTAAGTCCAAAAAGATTGCTAGGCACTTAAGTCCTGAATCCAGCTTACGTACTATCAGATCTGTAAGGTCGTGTACAGCATCACCAGTAGATCTGCCCCTGCGAAATCCATATTGCGAGGAGGAAAGGATACTATTGTCTTCTAGGTAACAAACTAGTCTTTTATTAAGTATTCGCTCTAGGATTTTTGACATGGCTGGAAGTATAGAAATTGGCCTGTAATTATCGACACTGTATCCATCCCCAGATTTGTGGATCGGTTTTATCAATGAAGTTTTAAGTGCGCGAGGAAAGCATCCAGTATTTATTGCCAAATTACAAATGTAAGTGATTGGCTCAGCCAATATAATAATAATTTACATAAGGACGAATATTTTTCGTGCATCGAGGTTTTCATACAAACTTGTATGAAGCTGTTTCTTGTAGAATGGACTGATTTAAATATTTATTTCAAATTGAAAGCTACACCTGACTAATCTATATCTGCGGTTCTCTCATACTTCTTTAAACAGTTTCATAGTAGATTTTTTGACAGGTATCGAACCCACGCCCCATTAAAACCCGGTTCAAAGCTATAACCAGTAAAAAAATCGACAGGTCTCGTCTTTCGGTAGCTTAATTGGTTAAAGCATTGGACCGGATGTACAGAGGTGCATGTTCGAATCCCGTCTAAAAGTCCATTAATTATGGGACTACTCAGAGAAGTATCAGGCTGGTGGTTTCTTACTCTTACAATTTTTCATAAATATTAATCCCAATTTCCCGTGGTCACGCACGGCATCACTCTTGACCGGCTAGATCAGACGTCTGTCGGTCAGCTAGTATAAGATTAAAAATCATAGTATGGTATGTTTAAAATTCCTTTGAAGTTAAGTAACGTTATCAGCCGTATGATAGGCACTGTAGTTGTACAGTAGGCAATATCTAAAGACGATGCTATATGTTATTGCTAGCGGGGCAGGCTGTGAAAACTTTTGGCCCAAATATCGGTTCAAAGAGACATTAACTGTAGCCTGATGCAACCAAACTTACCAGATTGTTTGAGAGCTTTCGTGCTCCTTGAGAGATAGGATTTTAAAACAGTGTCAATATTACTATATCACACATACTTAACTAAGAACAAGTTCTTAAAATTTATAGAATTTATAAGAAAACAGGTTGCACTCCGGGAGTGCCGGCAGAAGTGAAAAGGGCCCCCTAGACTTTTTCAAAAAATAAAGAAATTTGACAAAAAAAAAGATAAAAATACGAACTGGATTTGAACCGAGGTCTTCTGGCTTCAATGCCGCCCGTTTTCTAAACTGAGCTATTACAACTTTGGAAACGGTGGCGAAATTTGCCTTCGTATTCTAGTGACATTGTAACAGTTTTTCGATGGTCACGTGTCCGTCTTACGAATTATCGATCTGGCGGTCACGTGTCCTGACGCGAGTTTAACATTTTTTACTCATCACTAAAAGTGCACAACGCCGTTAAAAGTTTTTACTTCAATAAGATAAGAATCACACATTATTAGAAATCCTGTTTCAAAAGTAAAAATAAAGATTTAGATTTTAAATTATTTTTATGCATTCACAATGCAATACTTATAGGGCTCGTGGTTTTTTGCTATCACATTTTTCCTATACTTTTCCTATAAAAATAAACATATTAAGCAGAATTTTATCGAATACTTGTCTTTTATTTTTAATGAATAAATAAATAAATAAATATTTTCTTACAATATTAGTCTTGTTTGCAATACTAACTTATGTGCAGTTATTCTAAGGGAAGAAAATTACAACAACAGAAAATATGAGTTGGTTCATTTAATTTATTTAATAAATCACAACAACATTTCATTAAAACAAAGTGATGTATTCGAATATAGTAATTGACTCTATATCTACTGCCTGAACGTGCATGGAATGTGACTGGCTTCAATAACCTATCTAGTTGATTGCCTATGCATACAATAACGAATCTTATACATATATTATGCTTAGCATACCTGACATAACTATCAAATAATAAGTAAATTTATACAGTTTTATTACTTCATTTTATTATTAAATATATTTATATCATGCTAAAATAAAAGAATCTACAATTAAGATTACAATAAGCTATTTTAAAACACTTAAAAGAAACGATACATTATTTATTTAATAGAAAATATAAATAGATTTTCCAATCTTAAACCAGTTTTATTTTACTAAAATTAAATGCTAGGTGTAAGTATGTATCATTTGAAAATCCTCGCCAATAACGCCTAAAGTGTCAATTTCTTAAAATTGACGAGTTGACTAATTGCGACCGAGATATTCATGGAAAAGTTGTGGCTTATAATGTACTTTTCATTGAACATGATTTGAATATTAGTCTTTGTATTATAAGCACCAGGGTAAGGGGTAAATCTATGTAAATTTATCTAAATGTAGTATAATAAAATTTCAACGTTTCCGCCTATAACGTTTAATAGGGGAAAATACAAGTGAATGCGGGTAAACAAAACGTTGGGTCACTGTACTTTGTACACACGCTATCCTAAAATCCTTAATTAAAATTTTCAATCTCCTAAATGGAACGCACTTTTTGTCATTGTGTTCTAGATAGCTTAAAGGGTCCGCGTATTTCTAAACCATAGATGGATAAATAGGCATATTATGTAACAAGCTGCTCACGTTTGAGGTTAATTAGAAAATATACACAACAATCGAATTTCTGTTTTCGTGAGAAAAATAATTTCTATACCAAACCAAACTGGTTCCAGATTCTACAAAAAATACAAGAAATATGATAGTTTGTTACTTTTTACATTCACAATGCAATTTAAATATTTAAAAACATTGAAAATGAAGTATAAGAAAAATCGTATGTTAGATACTGTGAAAAGTCCTGGGTTCAAAGTCCTTTTTAGTTAAATAGATTTACAAAATGAAATACTTTTGAATCGTCCAACATTTTTTTCATACCACCCTTTAAGGACGTCTTTTAGCTGACAACAAAAACGGGCGAAAAAAAACTCATCCACGGTTCGAATCCCATCGGAGCTAGTTGTGAGACGGGTCGATTTTTTCTAATACTTCCTTTTTTAATATTTTCAAGAAATATGTTTTTATAGAGTTCTTTATAAACAAATGTACTGTAGAATTGATGAAAGAAAAGCATTCTAAATGCTAAAAGTATTAAGGTATAAGTGATTAGTAAACTCGCTCACGCATTTGCCTTGTATACATTATAAATACGGCAAGGGTCTACCGTGATCTTCCGAGCCATACATTTAGATTGACTCGAGGTATCTTCCTTCCTCTAAATTGATTCCTCCCTCTTCAGATAAAGTGATTGTAGGTATTTACAACACTACGTTTGGCACGTAGTTACAGTATCACAAATTTACATGAAAAAAATTGATTACATAATCAATCATAGAAAGTAAAACTTCCACACAAAGCAAAGTCTCTCTATACTATACACCATACTTCTGGGAAATAAAATAAGTACCTAAACAGAATAGCTATCGAAATGGAATTTTCCAGACATACTTATTTGATCCCAATAGGTAATCGCTACAATTAATTTAAATTCTCTGTAAATGTTAGATACCTAATTAATTTTATAAATTTTCTTATTATTACCTCATTTAAGGAAAACAAACTTGTTTTGTATTATTTTAGTTTTTACACTAGGAAATAGAGTATGGGGGGTACTGCCAAGAGGCTAGGCAATATATGAGGTGCTTTGTTGTTTTGAGCCGGCAGGTAAGAGCTGGGGTTTGCGGGGGCGGCCGCTGGCTGGCGCTGCGGTCTTGTTTCCTCATATGATCCACTCCCTTCGCTCTCATCTTCATCGTCATCTGAAGGAGCAGTAGAGTCATGTTTCAAGGCTTCCGCCCGAGGAGCGATAAGTTCTACTGGATGTGCCGGCGTATGAACGCTAGTTGTACTGGCAATGGTGGATTTTAGCGTAACAGGCGGTGTCTTCGTTGTTTGCAATACCGCAACTGATATTGCTTTAAAAACGTCTTTATTAGATATATTTGCGAACGTGAAAAAGGCCTCTGTGTAGTCTGTTGCATTGTTAGTGAAGTTGGATGAAGTAAAATTGAGTAATTGCTTTTGTATTTCTGCTGAGAAAGGAGTGTTGCACAAGTTCTCCGTGCAAACACAAGTGAGCTTGAATACTTTATCCGAAGTTTGTGTCAGAGAACACGGAGCCTTTGCAGCAGCGGCGCAGCTGAGAGTTGTTGTAAGATCTGTGAAACAGGACACTTTAATAATACTTTTTTATCATTGAATAAAATTATACCTATGCTTTTTCTTTTCAAACTACTACCGAAGTTTGACATTATTATAAAGAGTTTGATATTATACTCGTACCAACATTTTTGACCCTGAGTTTGAATCGTGTGTCAATGTGAAAAATTGATAGACTGTCTGGTTATGACACACAAATAATTATGGTTTTATGCTAATAACATCATGAAAAACTAAAAATGATAACTGCCGATCATTGATCATTTGATCGATGAATGAAAATGATCATTAAAATTATAACTACATATACCTAATCTAATCCTAATCTTAAATTAAGAAAGAGGCTATTTGTTGGCTGGTAAATAATGTCTGAGTTTAAATTTAGCTTATGAACTCAAAATGCAATGAATGTAATGAAAAAACAGCTGCACAGCCCCATAGCAGATTTAAGGATGGGATTCGAACCTTTAGAAATCCAGTTAATGGTAACCGAAAATATACTACGGGGCTGTGGTTTTTCTAATTACAATTTTTCCTACAAATAATGTCTAATGATACTAAAGGGGCCCACAAACTATCAGGCCGCCGGCAGGCCACCTGCAGTCCTCGATCGAACAGACCACTTGACATTCGGTTTTTGTATGTAAAACTGTGAGAATGAGTGAGAAGAGAGTGTCAGAATGTTGCCTGCGAGCGTCCTGATAGTCTCTGGGGCCCTTAGGTGTTCACTTACGCGGTGCGACTACGGTAGTGGCGCATAATGGGAGGTCTGCCGGACAGTCCGCCGCCGCAGGCGCAGCGCAGGACGTCTCGTTGCCCACACATGAGAAGCAGCGATGCGGGACGTCTGCACATACAAATAAAAGAAATAAATATGAGACTGCATCATACACATGGATCTGCCACTGATTCACAAACTTGCGCAAAATGAATCAGATCGGCCTTTTCCTTTGTTTATTCTGAAGTTAGTGACAGTGACAATGCATAGGTACTTTTTGCCGTCGCGAACGTTTCCGACGGTTTGTGAATAAGTGGCTGTCTCCGAGACAATCAGCTTATGCACTTGTTTTACGGATATAGAACCAATCACGGAATTACTTGACATACATAAAAAGATAAATAGGTAACACTGAAAGACAGAACACACAAATTCATAACATAACAATCATATAAATGTTGGTCCCGTGAGAGAATCGAATCAGAGGGCCTACTCTGAAACGCAAAATCCGAAACATCGGTCGCCTAGTTCTTTTCACTCGATTCTGTCCCGACTAGAGAGTGAGAGGGACGGGTATAAAGAAGTTTCGGATATTGGGTTTCAGAGTAGGCCCTCTGCGCCATCGGCATCGGGCCAGTCAAAATCATGTCGCAACTGCATAGCATGTCAAATATCTAAGGCACACGTCTTTCATATTTAACATATATGAAAACTTTCGAGGAAACTAGCTAAAATGTCGATACTAATGCCGCCAGAGCCAATATACTTTAAGACATTGACGGAATCAGAGATTAATTCGGTTAATAGTTTAACTAAATGTAGTAGTCCGATCAACGAGGATATTCGTTGTATGGAGACGTCCGGAAAATTCCCTCGTCGCTCAAATTTGGCACGATTGTAGAGTAAGTAATTCTGATTAAGGATCTGCAAGAATCCAAGAATATTTCCAACGCCAAGTTAGTCATTTTTGACGTGCCGTGAGCGCGTGAAAATCGCTTCTAATTTCTTTGAGAATGGTTCCTTAGCCTCATTTTTTTCTGTATGCGTACCTATTACTAGGTGGAATAAGTTAATAAAGTTAGAAAATAACATTTCTTGCTAGAAGTTGAGATTTTGACCGAAATGTGAAAATATAAAATTGCTTCTAATTTCTCTTTTAATGTTTCTTTAGCCTCAAATACAAACTGCATACGTACGTATTACTAGTTAGAATGAGTATATGCAGGAATCCAATAACATTTCTTACTAGAACTTAAGATTTTTACCTAAACTTGAAAACGTTAAATCGCTTCTAATTTCTCTGTTAGTGGTTCCTTAGCCTCATTACTTTCTGTATGCGTACCTATTACTAGGTAGAATAAGTTTATAAAGGAATTAAAAAACATTTTTTGCTAGAAGTTGAGATTTTTACCTACACGCGAAAACATAAAATTGCTTCTAATTTCTCTGATAATATTTCATTACCCTCAAATACTTTCTGCATAACGTATTACGAGTTAGAATGAGTATATAAAGCAATCGAAAAACATTTCTTACTAGAACTTGATATTTTACCTAAACGTGAAAAAGTTAAATCGCTTCTAAAATCACTGTTAATGTTTCCTCAGCCTCAAATACTGTGTGTATACGTACGTATTAAGAATGAGAATATGAAGGAAATTCAAAAACATTTCATAAAAGAAGTTGAGAGTTTTACCTAAACGTGAAAACGTTAAATCGCTTAGTGTCTCTGTGAATATGTCCTTAGTCATAATTTCTTTTAGTGTTCGTACGTATTATTAGTCAGAATAAGTATATAAAGAAATCAAAAACATTTCTGACTAGCAGTTGAGATTTTTACCTATACACGAAATCGTAAAAACACATAATTATTTCTCTGTGAATGTTTCTTTAGACTCAATCGCTTATTATTTATCTGTGAATGTTTCCTTAGCCTCAATTACTTGTAAATATTACTAGTTAGAATAAGTATATAATAGTACATTACGATATTAGTGCGTTAAGAAGGTTATAACATGCGAGGCGGAATTTCAGCCCGAGCCGTACGCAAGTATATCGTACGACGTTTTTAAACACATTTGCGAGGAAACAGAAAAAAAACATTTAATATTTTGTTAATTTTTAATCTCTTTAAAAATGCAATGAGATTTGTATATAAATTAATATTGACACCATTTTTCATCTTGAGGGTACTTTTCAGCATAGAACATGTTGTCCAAAACGAGCTAGGCTTATATTTACTAGCTAGTTTATTAAAATACGCCAAAACTACAGTTTCGGAAAATGACTTGGCATTTTTCATGTTTTTTCATTTCAAGAAATTTTCACACGTGGTTATGTACCTGTCCTTGGATATTGATGGCAGCAAGCTGTCGCATGCGGTTCGCGCTTCTGTTAGTATATCCGATGGAGTTGAAGTAATATATTGCTCATCTTCATTATTGAAAGTTGTCATTTTTAGATATTCACAATACAAGTACAAAGAAAATAAAATTTGAGAAAAATGGAGCGAGGATTATTTTTTGCCGTGGCTGCGTGAAAATGTTGGCAAAGACGCTAGAGCATGCAGCCAAGTTTTTAAATTACCGAATAAACTGTTTTTTTTTTTATTTAAAAAAACTCAATCTGTGAATGCACACTGTCTACTGACTGGCGCCGCGCGGCGATCAGTTCGAAATTTGAATAGCAACAGCGCTCTGCTCACTAGCTGGAGTCGTGCGGCGGCGATTAGTTCCATATTTGAAATGGTAAATAATACTGTTATGGAATTTGTATGGAATATAACTTAACTATTTGCTTTGGTAACACACGCATTTTTTATGACCCGCTTTTCATATTTAAAACCGGTGGAATTACATCAGCTTTACTAGCAAGGGTGTTAAAAAAGATATTTTATCATCAAGACCCTATGCTATAGTAGTTACCTTCAATATGCAGACGTCACGAAAATATACAGAGTCATCGATTGTGAAGAGGACTGTTTGCGATTGCAGGATGATTTGGATTCGCTCCAGGGGGCCAATTCTCCTAACGTTAAATCATAATCGTGTCTCAATCGTGTTTCAATTGTAGTTCAATTATAGTGCTCTTTTACTCACTAGTTACAAGAATTATGACAATATGATGTAATGTGAATGTAGTGTGTGGTGTGACCATCAGTAGTATGGTGAAAAATGATGGTTGGTTCCGCTTTTTTCCATTCGGCTACGGAACCCTAAAAAGGTGTGATTCTGATAGATCTTGCGTTCCTTAACATTTATTATTATGGCACCAAAGCTGTAACTTCATTTTTAGGGTTCCGTAGCCGAATGGCAAAAAACGGAACCCTTATAGATTCGTCAAGTCTGCCTGTGTTTGAACGAGATTAAGCACTTTTTGAGATATAACACATTTTCAGAAACCGCAAATGTTACTTTGTCATTCATATTAACACTTAAATTTTTTGCTGGCAAAAATGAAAGTGTTATTTTGGTTTAGTGTAGGTAATAATGTAAGATAATTATGTAAGGAAGTGATCAGTAAATGGTAAAGAAATCAGCTTACGATGTGTAATGTATTTTTTTATATTGATATCAGTAGGTCAATTTGATGATAATGATGTATGTATGTGCCTGTCTGTTTGTTAGTCTCTCTGTCCCGCAAAATATACTTAGCAACACTAATATAGCTGATACATCGGAATAACACATATCCTACTACAATTTATAAAGATTTTGTGTAATTATCATTCAAATGAATAACTTAGGAGTTACCGCAAAAAAATTACTTGGTATCCAACAAAAAATAGGGCAGTTAAAAAAAGAGAAACGGGATGCCAATTTTAGTGTTCGGTGTTTTAGAAGTGTGCCACGTGTTGCAATGGATGTCAATTGGTATTGACCTTAAAACAATAAAAACCTTTGTGTTATGTTGAGCTAGGGTAGCAATAACAAACCTTTATTATTTGTCACTTGTTTTGATTTATTTTTACGTTGTGCCAAAAACTACGGTCTTTCTGTATGGAATGCGCGAAGAAAGATTTCTGTTATTAAGTACCTGTTCAAGTTGATCCAAGGTCATATTGATTCTCCAGAAATACTTGAACACACAAAATTCACACTTCCTCGAAGCGGAAGTAGGTTGCACAATCGCAAATTCTCAATACATTCACCCTCCCTTTGTGTAAGTCAAGACTCGGTCATCACTCGCCACTGTATCGTTCGTATGTGTCATACATAACTCCATCAGATTCAATTTTGATGTCTTTAACGGTTCTGTGGCCTAAGCAAAGAAAGCCTTTAAAATATTTTCTCATAAAACTTTTACTTTTATTTTATAGTAGGTATAATGTTTAGTTAGTAAGGTAAAGTAAAGTTATAATTGTTTTAGTTATAGCTGTAACGTACTTCCCAAGCCGGAAATAGTCAGTGTTTATTATTATAATCTATTTGACATTATTATAATCTACTAGTTTTCCGCCCGCGGCTTCGCCCGCGTGGACTACACGACGTTATCCCGCAGGAATGTGATATATTTCCGGGATAAAAAGTAGCCTATGTTCCTCTCCAGGCTACATAGTATCTGTGTCCCAAATTTCAGCCAAATCCATTCAGCCGTTTTGGCGTGATTGAGTAACAAACATCCAAACATCTAAACATCCAAACATCTAAACTTTCACATTTATAAATATTAGTAGGATTTTACGCATGTTTTGCTTGCATTGAGTAGGTTTCAATATGTAGTGCAATCCATACTAATATTATAAATGTGAAAGTGTGTTTGTTTGTCCATCTTTTACGTCAAAACGGAGCAACTGATCAACGTGATTTTTGGTATGGGGATAGTTTGAAAGCTGGAGAGTAACTTAAGCTACTTTTTATTACGGAAAATTGTAAAATAAAATCGGTAATTTTGTATGGAAAATAGTTTTAACTGTCGTACCTACGATACAAAACTGTAATTTCTTCCATGGCCGCTTTCGCGTCTGCGCGCGGTCAAAATCGAATACTAATCTTTTCCGTAAGATTAGTAAAATACCATGTACTGTATTAGCGTCGAAAATGTCCCAGTCGCGCATGCGCGCAGACTTATCTGTCACGTCACGGACCTATAAAACTTCTTCGTGATTATTTATTTTCATCTGTCTCATATTGGTGAGACCTGACTAAAGAGCTTAGACTAAATACTGAGGTGACTGGAGTTTTCATCCTGAATAAAAAAGTGTGTTCAGCAAATTTGTCATTTAGTACGTAGTGGCTGTCAGTTGTCTCATATGACCATACGTATTTTTTCAAAGTGTAGGTGAGACGGAAGACAGCCACATTGCCACAAAAAGTGTTAGTACTGCACTCTCCAGTTACCTCAGTACTTAGTCTAAGCTTTTTGGACCTGACAGTCTAAGGAAACATTTCCATAGAGTTTTGAGGCAATTTTATGTTTTCACGGTTAGGTAAAAATCTCAACTTTTAAAAACTACTTTTGTTATACAACATAATAATACATACATTCACATAGAAACAAGAAGCGATTTTACATTTATACGTTTATGTAAAAATCCAACTTCAAGTGAGAAATGTTTTTAAATTTCTTTACATACTTACTTATTTTAACTAGAAATACGTACGTATACAGAAAGTAATTGCGGCTCAGGAAACATTCACAGATAAATTATAAGCGTTTTTACGGTTTCACGTTTAGGTAAAACTCTCAACTTCTATTATGAAATGTTTCTGAATTCCTTCATGTAATCATTCTTATTATAAATACATACGTATATACGTATACATACGTATTTGAGGCTGAAAAAACATTAACAGAGATTTTAGAAGCGGTTTAACGTTTTCACGTTTAGGTAAAAATATCAAGTTCTAGTAAGAAATGTTTTTCGATTCTTTCATATACTCATTCTAACTCGTAATACGTTATGCAGAAAGTATTTGGGGCTAGGGAAACAATAACGGAGAAATTAGAAGAAATTTTATGTTTTCACGTTTGAGCTAAAATCTCAACTTCTAGCAAGAAATGATTTTTAATTCCTTTATAAAGTGATTTTATCTAGTAATAGGTACGCGTATAGGACTAAGGAACCATTAACAGAGAAATTAGAAGCGATTTAACGTTTTCACGTTTAGGTAAAAATCTCAAGTTCTGGTAAGAAATGTTATTGGATTCCTGCATATACTCATTCTAGCTCGTAATACGTACGTATGCAGATGGTATTTTAGGCCAAGAAAACATTAACGGAGAAATTAAAAGCAATTTTATGTTTTCACATTTAGGTCAAAATCTCAACTTCTAGCAAGAAATATTATTTTCTAGCTTTATTACCTTATTCTACCTAGTAAAAGGTACGCATACAGAAAGTAATGAGGCTAAGGAACCATTCTCAAAGAAATTGGTAGCGATTTTCACGCGCTCACGGCACGTCAAAAATGACTAACTTGGCGTGGGAAATATTCTTGGATTCTTGCAGATCCTTAATCAACATTACTTACTCTACAATCGTGCCAAATTTGAACGACGGGGGAATTTATCGGGTTACATATGCCCCGTTGATCGGACTATAGTACGAACTACGAAGTACCCAATTACCGACATATTTGGAAGGGCGTCTTATTCTCCGATTTTTCATTAAAATCACGCTACTTACATTTTTAATCTCAGGAAAGCAAATTATGGGAGCCTACAGAGGTTTTTCATAGTTATATCAAAATTTTCTAGTTATCTAAATTAATTTGATTGTTTGTTTGACATAGAATAGGCTCCAAAACTACTGGACCTATTTAGAAAATTCTTTGACCAGTAGAAAGCTACATTCTTCCCGAGTGGCATTGGCTATATTTCAACCCGATTCTCACGGGAACGGGTACCTCGCGGGTAAAAACGCGAGGATCCGCTAGTATCTAAATATTTAGCTAGGTGGTATAAACTTTATGTGGTACTAGCGGATCCTCGCGGTTTCACCCGCGTGGTACCCGTTCCCGTGGGAATATCGGGATAAAATATAGCCTATGTCACTCGAGAAGAATGTAGCCTTCTAATGGTCAAAAAATTTTCGAAATCGGTCCAGTAGTTTTGGAGCCTATTCGATGCAAACAAACAAACAATCAAATCTTTCCTCTTTATAATATTAGTATAGAAGTATAGATAAGTAGGTACGTTTTGTAAACATTGGCGTCAATGTTAAGTTAAAAAAAAAATTATATTTGTTTAAAAAAACTACAAATATATTATGAACTTGGTATATATCTACCTGTCTAGTTGTGCCCTGATAGCAGATTTAAGAAATACACTGCGTATAAACTTAAATTACGACTTAATTAAAGCTTTAAATGAAAATATGGTGTTATATGTGTTATAAATAAAGTATATGCAATGTTGTTTTCGCCTTACAGAATGTAATTATGTCCAAAAAAGCAGCTTAACGAAGTAACACAAAGTTATGCAAAATCACGCTACTTACATTTTTAATCTCAGGAAAGCAAATTATGGGAGCCTACGGAGGATCTTCCAAAACATATTTAATGTACAAAGTCATTTAATTACAGAGATAGGGGAGCCAAGTTTATTTAGTAAAGGAGGGTAACACAAACATGATATATTATGTATTAGATAAGTAATTGCTCAGTGCCGCGGCGTTACTCAGGGGTTGCCCATCTTTGTCAAGTAACCCATAAGGCAGTTTGTGCGTTGCGGTGTGGCCCCTGCCTAACTTTTGACGAGACTTGCCTCATAACACGGCACGGTCCGTATTACCGTATTAATTATAAACGAAATGGTTTAAACATTTTCTTTGCATATATCTACTCAACCTTAATAAAAAGCTATTTTGCTTCAAATACAAAGAATCAAATAACGTAATTATAAATCGATTTAGATTTATAACGTTCCCGATACTTTGTGCCGCTTTAAAAAGCTTTGAGAACTTAAAATTCTCATTCGAAGTTTTTTATTTCTTCAAAAAGATTTTCTAGAATACATATTTTAAAATTTCTCTTGTGATCTTCTGATTCTCACTCTGCTAAGAAACATTCTGCTTAGATGTGTTTTTTAAACATAGGTCTTCAATCAACAATAACACCTTTGATCGAAGACATAGGTACTAGTAAACATATAAAAACAACGTTTTAAGAGTCCTTCATGAAGAATATATTTCTACACACTTGACATATTAAGCTGTTAATTAGCCAATTCGTATAACTTATCTTAGTAGCGTAACCTACAAAACACAACAAAAACGTGAATCCATTTCTCAGAATAATCTTATTAAAAACTAGCTGTGCCCGCGACTTCGTCCGCGTGGAATAGTGACTTTCGGCAGCATTTTTTTATTTTTATGGCTAATAAGCTATTTTGTTTTTTTTATTTATTTATCCTACTTATCCTACTATTATCCTACTAATATTATCAATGTGAAAGTTTAGATGTTTGGATGTTTGTTACTCAATCACGCCAAAACGGCTGAACGCATTTGGCTGAAATTTGGGATACAGATACTTTGTAGCCTGGAGAGGAACATAGGCTACTTTTTATCCCGGAAAACGTCACATTCCCGCAGGATAACGTCGTGTAGTCCACGCGGGCGAAGCCGCGGGCGGAAAGCTGGTAATATTATAAATGTGAAAGTTTAGATGTTTGGATGTTTGTATGTTTGTTACTCAATCACGCCAAAACGGCTGAACGGATATGGCTGAAATTTAGGGCACAGATACATTGTAGCCTGGAGAGGAACATAGGCTACTTTTTATCCCGGAAAAATGTCACATTCCCGCGGGATAAGGTCGTGAAGTCCACGTGGGCGAAGTCGCGGGCGGAAAGCTAGTATATTTATTAGTATTAGTACAGCGCTATGAATTCTATGATACATATTAGCACATTTGACCGCGGTTTCGCCCGCGTGTACTACACTACGTTATCCCGAGGTAAAGTGATATTTTTAGTCTATGTCACTTTCTAGCTCCTAAACTACCTACATACTAAAAATCACTTCGATCCGTTGCTCCGTTTTGTCGTGAAAGACGGACATACAAACAAACACACTTTCATATTAATAATATTCGAGATAGTATGTCAAAAGAAAATACTTATTACCCTAAACAACTTCTCTTATGATGCTATATTTGTATCTCTTATAGTTTAGCTGGGCTGCTAGGGTTCCACATCAGGTGAACCAGACCTTCAAGCTTTGTATGACAGTAGAAAACGCTCATCACGTTTAATAATTTTCCTTAAGCCGGTATTTTTATATTTCTCATAGATTGGCTGGACTGCTATGGTTCCACATCAGATATTACGATCGTCAAAATAAATTATAGCCTATATGTTGGCGAGGACCAATAGCCTATATAACGAAAAAAGTTTCATCAAAATCCGTTTCGTAGTTTTTGCCTCAAACGCGGACAACAGACAGATAAACAGACAAAAAATTCAAAACTATATTTTTGGTATCTGTTCCTTTAGACCCCTGGAGGTATTATTTTCTATTTCTTTTGTACAGAATTGGATCGTTTAGTTTTATTATAAGTATAGATTATTTTATTTATTTATTTAATATATATTAGTGCAGTGGTATGATACAATAATTATATTAACACATAAAAAAATTATATCACATAGCCTTCCGCCCGCGTGTACTACACGACGTTATCCCGAGGGAAAGTGATATTTTTCCGGGATAAAAACTTATTTTAAGCTTACTTAAGTCACTCTCTAGCTCCTTAACTACCCGCACATACTAAGAACACGTCAATTCGTTGCTACGTTTTGACGTGAAAGACGGACATACAAACAAACATGCTTTCACATTTATAATATTAGTATAGACTGTATGTCAAAAGAAAATACTTATCACGCTGAATAACTTCTCTTAAGATGCTATATTTGTATCTGTTATAGTTTAGCTGGGCTGCTAGGGTTCCACATCAGGTGTGCCAGACCTTCGATATTTTTCCGTCAATAGAAAATGTTCATTACGTGAAACAACTTTTCTTAAGACGCCATGTTTGTATCTCATATAGTTTATCCTGGCTGCTAGGGTTCCACATGAGGTGAACCAGACCTTCAAACTTTGTACGTCAATAGAAAGTGCCCATCCCGTTTATCAATTTTCCTTAAGAAGGTATTTTTATATCTCTCATAGTTTGGCTGGACTGCTATGGTTCCACATCAGATATTACGATCTTCAAAATAAATTATAGCCTATATGTTGGCGAGGGCCAATAGCTGTATAACAAAAAAAGTTTCATCAAAATCCGTTCAGTAGTTTTTGTGTGAAACGCGGACAACAGACAGACAGACAGACAAAAAATTCAAAAACTACATTTTTGGTATCTGTTTCGTTTAAGAAGACCCCTGGTGGTATTTTTTTCTATTTCTTTTCAATAAACAGAATTGGATCGTTTACAGTTTTATTATAATTAACAAAAAAAGTTTCATCAAAATCCGTTCAGTAGTTTTTGTGTGAAACGCGGACAACAGACAGACAGACAGACAAAAAATTCAAAAACTACATTTTTGGTATCTGTTTCGTTTAAGAAGACCCCTGGTGGTATTTTTTTCTATTTCTTTTCAATGTACAGAATTGGATCGTTTACAGTTTTATTATAAGTATAGATTATTCGCTGATATTCTTTGTGTCTGCTTAGCCCCGAATAAATGCTCTGCCAAAATTGTGTTTGTTCCATGAATCTTAATGTACTATTTACCTTCCCGAAACGAATTTTGATATCATACATTATATACTTACCTATTTATAAGGTAGCCCCAAATGTACCCAGGAATTACCACAATAAAACCTAATAGCGTATTACTATTCCACAAAACCCTTTTCCATTCCATTTGTAGAATTTGAGGTAAATATAATTTGGCTTTATTAAAACACCCTCGGAACTGTACAGAAGGTATTTCCATAATAGCACGGACAATTAGTGGATTTAACAACTTCGGAGGAGTTTCAGTAAAAGCGCCGTTATTCAACTGGTTTCAGAGAGATTCATAAGTTTTAATCTAGTAATCCCTCCTCATTTCTGTAAGCAAAATACGTCGAGTTGTTATGACGAGGAATAGTTGCCAAACATTTTTCGTGTCGCCTTATTCACGAGGGCGCTGTTGTTGACTGATATTGAAACTTTGAAGTTTGTTCGAGCTTCTTTTTTTTAGGTCACGAGGGTTTTGCTTCTTTGTAATTTGAATTTACGAATCATTTCCCCCGTGAAATTTAAAACGCATTTACCTACTTATTTAAATATAAATGCAATTTGATTGAAAAGTAATACTTAGCTTGTGTTTTTTAAACATTTCTTTTAAATGAAATTACATGGTCTAATTGGCCATGTAAAGTGCGTGTAAAGAAGCTTCTATAAGCGGCGCCATAAGGTTAATTTGTTATTTAATTTGTCTCAAAACAGAACAGAACGTGCTTTAAAGTTACGAACACTAGCTCGTAATTGGCTATTGATAACAATAATATTAAATTTCTTACAATCACACCAATTGGGTAGGTTGACTGATTTTTTTTATTGACTTAAAATATTCATTGAATTAGTAGCAACACAACATACTTAGGTATTTATTTTCAAATATCTTGCATATTTTCAGCGATATAGAGCATCAAACTTTCTAATTAGACAAGGAGAGCGCTATAGAAACGTGACGTGACATTTCTATAGCGACATACTCTCGCCATAGAAAATTTCGTTTTGGAAAGAGATAGCTAGAGTCACAATTAAGCAGCTCACAATTCGCTTGTTATAATACAGATTGACTGATTTTTTTTATTGACTTAAATATTTATTGAATTAGTAGCAACACAACATAGGTATTTATTTTCAAATATCTTGCATATTTTCAGAGATATAGAGCATCAAACTTTCTAATTAGACAAGGAGAGCGCTATAGAAACGTGACGTCACATTTCTATAGCGCCATACTCTCGCCATAGAAAATATCGTGTTAGAAAGAGATAGCTAGAGTCACAATTAAGTAGCTCATAATTCGCTTGTTATAATACAGATTCTTCTTCAGAATTTCTTTTTTCACATTTGTAATTCAATAATGTTATATTTCTGAATGTCATAATTGAATATCTACATTTCAACAACAGTCAAATACCCAATTATCTATCTCGTAAGTAGTTTTCATTAAGAAACTGTGTTACGGAAACTAGGTAGATAACGGATAAATATATAGTTAAGTATTTACTTTATTTTTGTATATACATACCTACTTAAGGCGATACTCGAAAATATATTTCGTATAGTTTCGTATAGATTCGTATAGTTGCAAAAACACGATTTTATAATTTTGGCTCGATATTATTTGTTTTAGAAAAGACCTTTAAAAATACGAAAATTCAAGATTATATGAAGAAATATATATCTTATTACCAGATTTGTAACAACTGTAACCGTCCTATAGTTTTAAATCAAAAAGCCCATACTTTTTCCGAGTAGCGCCTTCATATACATAGAAAACACCCAGACCAAGACAAATAGAAAAGTTCATGCACACAAATATTTGTCTTGTTCGCGAACCCGAAACCTCTGGCGCAGAAGGCAGGTATCCTACCCCTGCGCCAAATCGGTCGTCGTGGCTATTACCACACATTTTCTCACTTGAAGCAACGAACGTGAAATACATTAAACATTAGTAGTTATACAGTCTCAAAAACCAGAAGCGTAATTAATTAAATAAAAAATTAACGTCACGATCAACTGATAGTTATGAGATAATAAAAACGTCTAACGATTCAAATTATCGATTTGATACTCGTAGCTTACTTACGTCACAGAGAAAGTAATCACTACGTTTTACTTACGTCTGCTCCGTTTTCGCGTCAAACAAAAGACAGTCGTTATATTAATTTTTCTAGGTAGTCTTTATTTCACCGTTTCGGCACAGTAATAGTACATTACAGCCGAGGACAGGTAAGTAAGAAATTACATTGTCGAGGATGGTTTGAAGCACGAGCCGCAGGCGAGGGCTTTAATCATTCAGAACTCATTTTGATAAATTATTACACAATATAAACTGTATTGATATCAAATCAACCGCTGAAAATCATTCCCGCCGTTTTTTTAATATTGGTTTGTGAGGCCATGTGGAACGGTCATACAGCCTATTGATACTTACTACTTGCTATTAAAATGCGCAACTTCAATACCCGCTTCTGGGTGGTAGATGGCGCTGTACATATTTCCCATACAAAATTACTCGTAAACATGGAAGTATTATTTAGGTAATACTTCCATGCTCGTAATGGATATTTTGTCTATGATAAATCTCATTTTGTTTTTTCGATTGATGTTCGTGCTAAGGGTATATAGCGCTTGTGGTACAATACGAAGTAATATACTCTGTGCGCACCGTATTTTAAAAAAAGTTAACCTAAATAAGATATAATAATTACCTATATAATAATAATAATAATAATGTGGCTGTATGGTGCAAATGTCCCTTTGCTTTTTCTGTTTTTATACACAGGAATAACGAAAGAAAAAAAGTTGGTAATAATATCTTTGGGTAGTACCTTTTCCGAGGTAAACATTCTAAATTTGAAAATCACTGCAGTAATGAATTTCAGTACTTACTTACTGCACTGATTTTAGTGCAGTAAGTAAGTACCCAGTAAGTACTGCAGTAAGTAAGTGCCACGTACTGCATTCTTTTCTCAAATATAATATTAACATTTTAGAGCATAAGTGTGAAAATATATATACTACTGTGGTTTCGGCCCATATCCTGCTTGAAAGGAGGAATACATATAGGAAGTTACAAACATTGCGAAACGTTTTAGCGTTACTCTCGCATCATCCTTTATCTTAACCCGTCAGGCTTTGCTCTGGCAGTGTTCAGAGCAAGCTAACAGAATATTACTTGTGGGAGCGACTCGAATTACTGAACATTTACCATCGATAAGAGCCTTTTAATCATGAATTAAAATTAAATTAATGTATAGAAAAAAGGCAAGTAGTTATAACCTTCGAACAATAGTACATTACAGCCGAGGACAGGTAATTTGCTTACAGTACAAGGCTTGTATAGTACTTTTCTCAAGAAATGCGAGGAAATAAAAAAAAACTGTTTAACTAAATAATATTTCAGATCGTAGGTTTTCATATATCTTTCTTTTGATTTTGCTGGCAGTAAGTTTTCTGTTATTAATTTTGCTTCTGCTCTCAAATTTGGTGGAGTAGGTACAGGTATACAATGTCTGTATAACGTAAGTGCTCCCATTAACGACCCCCTAAAATTTGTATTCTAATACCGCCCGTCTTTTCATTCTCTTTTATGAGACAAAATATAGGTTCCAGAAAACGCGTTACCCAAAGATTATCTAGGTATGTTTATTGATCATCAAAAATAGTAAAGTTTGTGTTCGTAAATAACTAGTGAACGGAGTTATTTGACAATAAGTGGGACGAGCCCGCAACGGTCGCACTTTTCATAGTGTCGCGCTCCCGGCTACGTAAGCACACCTGGTTTTTACTTAGCGATTTTAACACACTTAATATGGGTATAATAACATGCTTTTGCATAACAATAATAATTTATACATTAGTTTTCATAATGAACCCTCAATATTGCCTTTTCGCTGTTTCCTTGTGATTTAAATACAATTTTTTAAAATTAGGGCGGAATTAGAAACAATTTTCCTTATGTCGCTTCTAATAACGATCCATGGCGTTAAATGTTTGATAACGTTTTATATTTTAATATTTATTTCTTTACTTGCGTATTTAACCTCGATTTTGTTTTCTTGATTGATTCATAAGAATATTTCACAAATTTAGATCAATTAACGCCATACGTTTATTCTTATAGGTTTTGCTTAGAACTGTAAAGACTGTTAACGAATATCTCTGATAATGTATGGCGATAGATTTTGTAAAAACCTTGTAAATACGAATTAGTACCCATTTGAAATAAAATAAAACCTAATAGCAATGACACTTAGCTGATCACGTTTCCATTAAAGTCGATATTTTAGCTGGTTACTGTTTCCTTTTTTTTGGTCGCTATTAGAACAAAATAATCTTCATACTTAATTCTATTACCGACTCATAGCTATAACGCCACCTGCGAAGAGTTATAAGTCTAAATTTTGTAACATGGTAAACAATAAAATTTTGTATGCGGTCCATTTATGAAATGATACCAAACGAATCTTGCTTTACCATAATTATTATGTAACTTTTTAAGATATTTTAAATCTTAAAAAAAAATAAAAAAATACAGACAGTGTCCAATCGTCCATAATTAAAATTAAAATACACACATTTAAAATCAAAAACCTAAGTCAGAATAAAAAATAAGACCAAAAACATAAAATCAAAATTAAAATGTATTATCAAAATTAAAATATTGAAATATTAAATGAAAATTAAAACTCAAATATAGTTTAAATAATGACCCCCACTAAGACACTGGGCCAGCCATACTCTCCGACTCATAGAATGGATCAAACACACGAAATGAAACTACAGAACTCAGCGGATGCCCTTCGTTATCGACAGCTAAGGCAGATCTACAAGTCCTTGACAAGCGACCTTCGCCAAGAGGCCATTGAGCGGAACAAAGCCTCCACAGTGTTCGCTAGAGATCTAACTATAGGGCAAAGTCAATTGATGAGGCTGCAAACTGAGGACGGCAGTATCATTTCATCAACACCTAAAATCCTGAGGGAGATCGAGAATTTCTATGGGCAGTTGTACTCCACGCAAACACCTGTTGAAAGCAAGGCTAAAGACACAAGAGCCAAGCTTACCCGACACTATTCAGAAAATATCCCGGATGCCAGCCTTTACGAGATTAGAATGGCTTGCAAACAGCTTAAATACAACAAGGCGGCGGGTGATGACGGCATCACAACAGAGCTTCTGAGAGCAGGCGGTAAACCGATACAAGATCCTCCTGAAGCTCATCAATTCTGTCATCCTTGAGGGCAAAACGCCAAAGGCATGGGCAGAAGCGATGAGATGCTATTATTTAAGAAGGGTGATAAGACTCTCTGAAGAACTACCGACCCATCTCGCTTCTGAGCCATATCTACAAGCGGTTTTCCAGAGTCATTACGAATCGTCTCGCTCGCAGGTTCGACTACTTCCAACCTCCCAAACAAGGCGGGTTCCGAAAAGGCTATTGTACCATAGACCATTCACCATTCATACGCTGCGGCAAGTTATACAGAAGACCGAAGAATATAACTTGCCACTATGCTTGGCGTTCGTGGACTATGAGAAAGCCTTTAATTCGATCGAGACCTGGGCAGTGCTGCAGACTCTCCACAGCTGCCAAATAGACTACAGGTACATCGGGGTGCTAAGGTACCAAATCATACCAAAACGCCACCATGTCAGTCCGATTACAGAACGATCGGCCTCCCCAAGATGATGTGACGTCATAAATCCGGCTTCGCGTTTTACGGTCGTTCGGCGGTACCTACGACAGAATCATTACGTCATAAATCCATATTGGATTTGCAGAAAAACCATTATGGGCGATTTCGGCGGTGGGCCCCCAAAGCTCTAATAATATCCAACTAAAGCGAGGTGCCAGACAGGGAGACGTCGTTTCTCCGAAACTCTTTGCAGTTGCGTTGAAGGATATTTTTTGAGCTCCTCCTGCCTAGCAATGCCATCATTATATCACGCGATATGATATAGCACGTCATGCTGTCTTGCTTACACCTTAGTGGGGTAAGCAAGACAGCATGACATATCGCGTGATAAATGCCGCTCATGCTAGGCGAGCTGGGCTGGAAAGCATCCGGCATCATCGTCAATGGCGAGTACCTAACACACCTGCGGTTTGCCGATGATGTAGTTCTCATGACTGAGACCTTGGAAGACCTGAACACAATGCTCGAAGATCTCAGTAATGCTGCTCAAAGAGCGGGTCTGACTGAATATGAACATGGATGAGAGTAAAATCATGTACAATGCCCATGCTGCATCCGCTCCAGTTAATGTTGGGAATATTACACTCGAAGTTGTTGACCACTACAGACAGTCCAATTAGGTAAGTCCAACTTCAAAAAGAGATCTCTCGTCGAATCCAGCTCAGATGGGCAGCGTTCGGGAAGCTCTGGCATATATTCGCGTCCAAAATTCCTCAATGTCTCAAGACTAAGGTCTTTGACCAGTGTGTGTTGCCAGTTATGTATGACTTATGGAAGCGAGACGCGGTCTTTTACTATGGGTCCCATAAGAAGGCTCAAGGTCACCCAGCGAGCAATGGAGAGAGCGGTGCTTTGTATTTCCCTGCGCAATACATCAATTCAGAAATGATGAGATCCGCAGGGAAACTTAAACAACCGTCATCGCTAGAAGGATTGCTCAGCTGAAGTGGCAGTAGGCGGGACACAGAGCGCGGAGAACCGATGGCTGTTGGAGCGGAAAGGTTCTCGAATGGCGACCGCAAACCGGACGACACGATCCATGGGTGGGTCCCCTACAAGGTGTACTGACGATCTGGTCAAGGTCGCGGGGAGCTGCTGGATGCGGGCTGCGTATAACCGATCGTTGTGGAGATCCTTGGGGGAGGCCTATGCCCAGCAGTGGGCTCGTATGGCTAATGATGATGATGATGAATTAGTATAACGAAGTTACCTACATGCCTACAGTGACTACAAGTAAATGTTATTATTATAACTGTGGTTATTTTATTAATATTTTTGAACCCATAACTGTTAAATTTGCTAAATATATATTTTCATCGTCTTAAAATGATGACTTTAGTTTTTTTTGTATGAAGAGTAAGAGAGTATTCTTAGCGGTCGGTAATAGAAACAGTGAAAACGTTATTAGAAACTAACCTCATTCTACCGGTCGGTAATAGAAACATCTGCCTTTTCAGATTAAATTATTATTTATTAATTATTGTGTGATTGAATACTAACTGTAAGCACTTAAATTCACAGAGTAGGGCAGGCGTACCGGTTTTGGCCACTTTAAGGATTTTTTCACTTTTAAACGCTTAGTGCTCAATAATTTTAAGTATTTAAGAGAAAATTTATATCTAAAATTATAGAGAATTTATCGAACTTTAAGGTTACAACTTTCAAAGTTTAAAAAAAGTTATAGTTTTTTTTACATAAAACAAAACGTTTGGAGGGGGCCAAATACACCGGTTTTGGCCATTTTGCATTGGTTTTGGTCACCCAGTTTGCATTGGTTTTGGCCACTTTGATAAAATTACCATATTTATGACTTGAGTTTAAGCCTAATTGCTATCTTATCCGAGTTCTGGACTAAAACACTACATGAAATATTATTTCAATCCCAGCTAGCTTCTTACCACAACTTTATAAGTATACCTGTATCACTTGATTAGAAGAAAATTAGCGGATTGAGGGTAGTGTAGGCACTAGTCTCAATCCGCTAATTTAGGTAGATAGGGCAATAAAACAATAGTGCCTCCTCCTCCACCTTTGACATCAGAAACACGTCGATGTCATGTATGGATAAGATAAGTGTCACTTAACTTTAAGGGACACATAACTTTAAGGGACACATAACTTTAAGGGACACATAACTTTAAGGGACACATAACTTTAAGGGACATTTAAACATTATGTAGTCTTCCTTTCACCTCTAAAATCAACCTATCAAATCAATCTACGACGACCGATTTGGCGCAGGGGTAAACTACCTGCCTTCTGCGCCAGAGGTCTCGGGTTCGATTCCCGAACAAGACAAATATTTGTGTGCATGAACATGTATATTTGTCATGGTCTGGGTGTTTTCTATGTATATTAAGTATGTATTTACAAACAAAAAGTATATAAATATGGATTTATCCTTTATCAAATTCACACAGACACAGTTTCTTAAGAAATTTACTATCTGCGATATTGGTGTGATTGTTAGAAAAGTATTTATTTATTTATTTATCAGTCCATGAGGGATCAGTTGAGGGACACTTATCCATGACGGCGTCTTCTACCTTTTTTGACATCAGAAACACGTCAGTCAACGTCACGTTCAGTTAAGATAAGAGTATCTTACTTTAAGGGGCACTTAACTTAAAAGGACACTTAACTACTATGGTGGTTTCTATCTTCGGCATCAAAACGCGCCAATTTCACGTTAATATGTCATTTAACTTTTAGGGCCACTTAACTACTATGCTGGTCTCTATCTTTGACATCAAAACACGCTGATTTTACGTTAATATGAGTGTCACTTAACTTTAAGGGACACTTAACTTTAACCACTCAATGGTTCCTTGCCTCCCAGAGGCAAGTATTTTTACCCGCCCCAATGGAGGAACCATTGGGGCGGGTAAAAAAAGCCTCCTGGAGGCAAGCTGACAACTAATTAAAATACTTTAATTAATTGTGTCAAATCACTCTCTGTTCCTATCCAACTTATAGTAATCTTAATCTAGACACCTTATTTTAATCGTAGAACAAGAAATTGGTCCAATTTAATAAAAATTTGGCGTATTATATTCGATTGAAGTTCGCCGACTTGCTTGCCTCCAGGAGGCAAGGAACCATTGCGTGGTTTAGGCAATGTTAGCTAAGTATGGAAAAATAAAATATAAAAATATAATTAAATATATTGTACTAAATATGTTTGTAATACATTAATATATACTTCTCGTGCCCTCAATACCCTTAAAAAGTATATATTTAAAATTTATCTACTTTCAAAAAAGAAGTCGATACGAAATCGATCCATACTTTTGTAGCCCGTAAGGGTGATTCTTTACTTACATTTTTATATCTTTAATTAAACAATATTTTTCTAAAAGAGAGTTATCTTTTTTTTACTTTTATCTAATAACAACATTGTAAACTATTATTTAAACACAAATTGGTCTGTAATTATTGTTTATTTCTTAGTATTTATTGCATGTTTTAAAAAGAAATCGGTAAAACATTTCCTTTTCTGCAACTTCAACTCGCTGTTTCTAATTAAATCGTAATAAAAATCCATCTACAAATCATACAATCTTATTGCAAATTTAACTACCATTATAAATCAATAATTAGTTTTTATTAAATCCTTCTAGTTTTTGAGTAAAACTTAATTTAAAGCCGAGCGAGCGAAGCGGAGCGGAGCGGAGCTGTGCTGAGGAACCATTGCCCCGTAAGCATATTTAAGCGTGCGTAACCATTGAGTGGATAAAGGACACTTAACTACTATGGTGGTTTCTATCTTTGGCATCAAAACACGCTGATTTCACGTAAATAAGAGTGTCACTTAACTTTAAGGGTCACTTAACTACTGTGGTGGTTTCAATCTTTGGCATCAAAACACGCCGATTTTACGTAAATATGAGTGCCACTTAACTTTAAGGGCCACTTAACTACTATGGTGATTTCTATCTTTGACATCAAAACACGCCGATTTCACTTTATAATGAATGTCACATCACTTAACTTTAAGAGGCACTTAAATTTAAGTGACACATAAACATGATAGGGTCTTCTATCTTTGATATCAGAAACACGTCGATGTCACGTTCAGTTGAGTGTTACTTAATTTCAAGGGATACTCAGCTTTAAGGGGCACTTAACCATTAGGTTTTTTCTATCTTTGATATCAGAAACACGTCGATTCGATCGACGTCAAGTTCAAGTGAGTGTTGCTTAACTTCAAGAGACACTTGAAGTTCAAAGGAGTCCGCTACGAACTTAAACCTTATTCACATACTGTGTTTTCATACATTTGACTTCAAGGTGGAGTTAGGTTCTACTATCAAAAGTATGGAATCGCAATTCCACTCCGATTCCCTCTACTTCAGCGGACAGGCAGCCTTACGGAGTTAAAAGGAGTGAGGTAGCCGAGCGGAGCGAGGTTGCAAAACAAGGGTTTTATGAAACACTAGAAACAGAAGAATGAAAAAGCAAGCACGGCTTCCTAACTCCGCTTCTCCACTCGTGTTGCTCGCTTCACTTCCTCTACCGTTCCACTATAAATCAGGAAGATTTATACTTATAACTTTTTAAGTGAAAAGTGGCCCTAAGCCGAAGCAGAAACAGTCCGCTCTGCATTGCTGACTCGCTCCGCTCCGCTACTGCGACAGCGGACATCCTAAACATACATAATAATATACATAAGTAATTTAAAAGTGAGTTGTGAGTCTATTCTAATAAAATAACTTTATGAAAAGTTGGGAACTTCCTACTAATGGCAAAGTGGCCAAAGGTGACACAATGCTAAAATTTCCAGCCCCACTTTTGGCCACTTATTGTTTTCCAACTTTTTGTGACAACAGTGAGAAAACAACACTTTATCCATCTGGAAGAAACATATTCTAATGTGATATAAAATATTAAATAACCATAAAATAATTTTATTGTAGAAAAAAAATGATTTTTCAAAACCTTTACCCTTAACATTTTGCTTAAGAATTTTACAAAATGTTAACTTTGAAACATAACATGGTGTTTATTTCTAAAATATCGTACTACATAAAAAAAGCTAAGTGCTGTAATAATTAACTAAAAGTCCAATCTTTTATTCGCCATTAATAAATATAAGCAATAGTTTTTTAATTCCTATTTATATAACTTTAAAGTGAAAAGTGACCAAAACCGGTACAGTGGCCAAAACCGGTACGCCTGCCCTACTTTATCCTAATTATAAATAAATTATACCATCTTTTCTAGCATAACGACTTATATCTAATTTTCTAAAGTTAATCCGAAGGTAGCTTAAACTGGCGGTAATAGGAGCGTTTACGTTATGTTTCATTGGCAGAACTCTTTTTGATAATTTATTACACAATATAAACTGTATTGATATCAAATCAACCGCTGAAAATCATTCCCGCCGTTTTTTTATATATTGGTTTGTGAGGCCATGTCGAACGGTCATACAGCCTAGTGATACTTACTACTTGCTACTAATATGCGCAACTTCAATACCCGCTTCTGGGCGGTAGATGGCGCTGTATATATTTCCCATACAAAATTACTCGTAAAGGATATTTTGTCTATGATAAATCTCATTTTGTTTTTATGATTGATGTTCGTGCTAAGGGTACATAGCGCTTGTGGTACAATACGAAGTAATATACTCTGTGCGCACCGTATTTAAAAAAAAGTTAACCTAATTAAGATATATAATAATTACCTATAAGTATAATAATAATAATAATGTGGCTGTATGGTGCAAATGTCCCTTTGCTTTTTCTGTTTTTATACACAGAAATAACTAAAGAAAAAAAGTTGGTAGTACCATAGAAAATCACTGCAGTAATGAATTTCAGTACTTACTTACTGCACTAAAATCAGTGCAGTAAGTAAGTACTGAAATTCATTACTGCAGTGATTTTCAAATTTAGAATGTTTACCTCGGAAAAGTGCCACGTACTGCATTCAAAAAAAAAAAAAAAAGTCTTGAATGGGTGGTAGGAAAATATTGACGATTCATAAGTACATATTTGTTATGTCTAAGTGAATAAAGAATATTTTTATCTTATCTTTATCTTATTCTTTTCTGAAATATAATATTAACATTTCAGAGCATAAGTGTGAAAAGGATATTTAACGTACAGGGTGCTTACCATCAACTCTTATTACGGTTTTGTTTAGGAACCTAAACTGATCTGCTTCGCTTATTCGTACCACGACAGCTTAATATCAATGACAGCGATTCAGTGATCGATCAATGACATTTCACAGCCGCTAAGCTGTCAGAAACTCTTATTTGACTTATAACCCGGTCGATTTAACATGTCACCTGCAGGTTATACCCGTCCCTCTCACTCTCCGGGCATGACAGAATCGAGTGAAAGAGACGGGTAGAAGAAAAAGGACACAAATCGTTCGGTCATTAACATTTAGCAATTCATTTGCGATCCAGTTTTTAGAAGGTCAGAGTACGAAAGAAAGCGATTCATTTTAGGAACCTATTCTGAATCGCGCTATTTTTGAATCGCTGTCATAAAGTTGATGGTAGGCACCCAGGCATCCATGAATTCTATGATCATCTATTTTGTAGCATGCATACGTTAAACCAAAAAAATACTTATTAATAATTTGCATAGGCCAAATATTCACATTGCCTATGGAACGATTCGTTTGCTAATTTAAATTAATATTACAATGCGCTAAATTCATATTCGGTACCTACGTGTACAGAAAGTGGTTTTAGCAAACACAGAATATTATTACAATGTTCGAGCAGAACAAACAATATGTTCCGGCTGAATGGCTGGAGTTGGGGCAAGTGGAACAATTCGCGTCCACAATAACACCCGCCGCCGCAACCGAACCGAATAACTGTTCCAATTGGGTCGCCACTGTTGTACACATAAGTATGTATTTCTTACGAGTGTCTTTTGTTTATTTGAAACCGCAAATACATTTTATTATGGAATCTAATTGTTTTCACTACTTAAACAATTTATACTTTGCTTATTTGAACCTCGATAATTTTTAAAGAACTTTAAAGCGAGTTTCTTTTGTTTAGTTACACTTTAAACATTTTGTTATATAACTTACGTTCTTTATTAACTGCCTATTATTTCTTATAAACTGCAAAATCTGCGTTAGAGACAAACTCAGATAGTATTATATGATCTGAGGAGACAAACAATTCCGGCTGAATGGTTGGAGTTGGGGCAAGTGCAACAATCTGCGTCTACAATAACACCCACCGCGGCGGCAATACCAAATCGAAATAATAGATAAAAAATATGGATTGGCGCCAAATCGTACTCATATTCTATACGATTTAAACTTTCTAAATGAAAAATTCTAATAAAAGAAAATCCTAATGTTGCCGGCTAAAGAAGGGCTTGGAAGCAAGGCATCCCAAGTATGGCATAAAGTATGTCATTATACGTTGTCATTATGAGGTCATAATTCGAATATTATCATGAGTGTAGAGATAAACGATCATCATCATCATCATCATCATGGTAGCCGAACGACGCCCACTGCTGGGCATAGGCTTCCCTCAAGGATCCATCCCATCACACGATCTGGTCAAGGTCGTGGGAAGCGATAAAAAATAATAATGTTATAATGACACACAAACATAATAAATAGTTCAGCGATTCACAAATCCTTTAGTACCTACATAATAGTGTCAAGTAATAAAGGTATTTAGGAGACATTTTTCAATTTCAATATACAAAAAAGAGTTCATGAGAAATATCAAACTGATGGCGAGAATACTCGACACGGCGGCGCTAAGGGATTGGAAACCTCCAACTTTTGTAATAATAATCTGGGCTCGTAAGATATTACCCAACTTCATGACTGAAGACACAAGTTATTAAAAAATATTTTAGTATGATTTTATGCCCCCTATAAAGATGCCTTGCTTATCAGGTGTCATACCTTAAAATATACAATAAAGAAATTTATCATAAGCGAAAACTTCGGGCCATAAACATTACATCAAAGTTACGATAGGCTGTACATCATACTTTATCATTACTCTTGTTCTTATATTGTAAAAACCTTAAATATTCATAATTTTAAGGATAGTTTAAATGTACTCAAGAACGGTACACAACCTAAAAAAATTGGACTGTAAACCTTTATATCAGAAATAAATTCTACCATTTATTTCACTTCATCTGTACAAATTATTTATTAAAATACAGTCAACGAGAACACATTTTCTTGCATTATTAAACTCGGAACACTTTCGCATAAAATAACAAAATATGAATAAGAGATTATAAGAATATTTAAGATCTTGAATTAATGACCGTTGAATACTGCTTATAAAAAATAAAACCGCCTTCAAAAAATCACTTCAAAAAAGTAAGAAATAATCTCTCACCAAATAATTAACGTAAGTAAGTAGGTACTTTGAAGTCGGGCGTGAAACATGTACCATTATTTGTTGTTTTTGTTAAAACCCGCCCGACTTCAAAGTACTTACGTTATTTATTTGATTGATGACAGATTATTTCTTACTTTTTTGATGTGATTTTTTGAAGGCGGTTTTATTTTTTATAAAAGTAATTTTTCTTCTTAGTGCATCGTGCAGACAATTTACGTGTATTCTGGTAAATAGGTTTATGATCAAACTAAAAACCTTCTTTTTTGAAGTCGGTTAAAATACCTTGAGGTATCCCCTTTTTAACAAAATAAGAATCATCTAAATCGGTTTATAAACAAAGGAGTTACCTATGCCTAAAGATACGTATTAAATTCACATAAAGTGGTAACGAAAATACAGAATTTTGAAGATTTCCTGAAAACTACTGAACCGATTACAAAATTTCAAAAATGGGACCAACTTGGAAACCAACCTGATGTAATAACGTTTTAATCATTTCAATCGGTCCATCCGTCTTCGAGTAATCGGCGGACATACACAATAAAAAACATACATACAGACGAATACAGAACCTCCTCCTTTTTGATTTAGAAGTCGGTTAAAAAGTAGTGTACTTTACAGTCTCAATGCCAAGTTTATAATTTTACTAATGAAACGTGCGTAAATAGTTGTTTTATTTGCTACTATGATATCTATTCCATTATTTTCATATTTTAATGATGTCGTTAAATATTATCTCCGTAAAACATTTGACTATTTACCACAATCACAAAGCAACAAATGTTCCAAAATTGATTGTGATTATTAAAATGGCTGCTGATGATGATAAAAATACTAATGTTACTGATTTTAATTTTTAGTTTTTTGCATTCACAATGCAATTTTTGTTACTGAAAAATGGAAAATGAAGTATTTAGAAAAAATCTACCCGTCTCACAACTAGCTCCGATGGGACTCGAACCCACGACCTTTCGCTTTCCGGGCGACTGCTCTAACCACTGAGCTACGGAGTCGTTACGAGAAGCGTCGAATTTATCCAATACTTCTTACGCACTGTATAGTCAGTGTTAATTTCATCAATGTGGAGATATTACTACCCTCACACGCGAAAGAAATACCTTTCCAGGTATTTGGCAATCGCTAAAGATGAAATTACTATTGCAACTTATTTTAATTTTTAGTTTTTTGCATTCACAATGCAATTTTTGTTACTGAAAAATGGAAAATGAAGTATTTAGAAAAAATCGACCCGTCTCACAACTAGCTCCGATGGGACTCGAACCCACGACCTTTCGCTTTCCGGGCGACTGCTCTAACCACTGAGCTACGGAGTCGTTACGAGAAGCGTCGAATTTATCCAATACTTCTTACGCACTGTATAGTCAGTGTTAATTTCATCAATGTGGAGATATTACTACCCTCACACGCGAAAGAAATACCTTTCCAGGTATTTGGCAATCGCTATAGATGAAATTACTATTGCAACTTATTTTAATTTTTAGTTTTTTGCATTCACAATGCAATTTTTGTTACTGAAAAATGGAAAATGAAGTATTTAGAAAAAATCGACCCGTCTCACAACTAGCTCCGATGGGACTCGAACCCACGACCTTTCGCTTTCCGGGCGACTGCTCTAACCACTTAGCTACGGAGTCGTTACGAGAAGCGTCGAATTTATCCAATACTTCTTACGCACTGTATAGTCAGTGTTAATTTCATCAATGTGGAGATATTACTACCCTCACACGCGAAAGAAATACCTTTCCAGGTATTTGGCAATCGCTAAAGATGAAATTACTATTGCAACTTATTTTAATTTTTAGTTTTTTGCATTCACAATGCAATTTTTGTTACTGAAAAATGGAAAATGAAGTATTTAGAAAAAATCGACCCGTCTCACAACTAGCTCCGATGGGACTCGAACCCACGACCTTTCGCTTTCCGGGCGACTGCTCTAACTACTGAGCTACGGAGTCGTTACGAGAAGCGTCGAATTTATCCAATACTTCTTACGCACTGTATAGTCAGTGTTAATTTCATCAATGTGGAGATTTTTCTAAATACTTCATTTTCCATTTTTCAGTAACAAAAACTGCATTGTGAATGCAAAAAACTTAAAATTAAAATAAGTTGCAATAGTAATTTCATCTTTAGCGATTGCCAAATACCTGGAAAGGTATTTCTTTCGCGTGTGAGGGTAGTAATATCTCCACATTGATGAAATTAACACTGACTATACAGTGCGTAAGAAGTATTGGATAAATTCGACGCTTCTCGTAACGACTCCGTAGCTCAGTGGTTAGAGCAGTCGCCCGGAAAGCGAAAGGTCGTGGGTTCGAGTCCCATCGGAGCTAGTTGTGAGACGGGTCGATTTTTTCTAAATACTTCATTTTCCATTTTTCAGTAACAAAAATTGCATTGTGAATGCAAAAAACTAAAAATTAAAATAAGTTGCAATAGTAATTTCATCTTTAGCGATTGCCAAATACCTGGAAAGGTATTTCTTTCGCGTGTGAGGGTAGTAATATCTCCACATTGATGAAATTAACACTGACTATACAGTGCGTAAGAAGTATTGGATAAATTCGACGCTTCTCGTAACGACTCCGTAGCTCAGTGGTTAGAGCAGTCGCCCGGAAAGCGAAAGGTCGTGGGTTCGAGTCCCATCGGAGCTAGTTGTGAGACGGGTCGATTTTTTCTAAATACTTCATTTTCCATTTTTCAGTAACAAAAATTGCATTGTGAATGCAAAAAACTAAAAATTAAAATAAGTTGCAATAGTAATTTCATCTTTAGCGATTGCCAAATACCTGGAAAGGTATTTCTTTCGCGTGTGAGGGTAGTAATATCTCCACATTGATGAAATTAACACGACTATACAGTGCGTAAGAAGTATTGGATAAATTCGACGCTTCTCGTAACGACTCCGTAGCTCAGTGGTTAGAGCAGTCGCCCGGAAAGCGAAAGGTCGTGGGTTCGAGTCCCATCGGAGCTAGTTGTGAGACGGGTCGATTTTTTCTAAATACTTCATTTTCCATTTTTCAATACTAATGTTTATTTGTTACTAAGTTAATAAATCTATGTTAATAAAGATGAATTTCTGACTGTATTAAAATAATTATAATAGGTGATGAATTAAGCTGATTTTGTAGTGTTCGTAATAAAATTGTTAAAGTAGGTTCTATCAATCGGGATGGTAACCTTCAAAAGTTTACGCAAAGGAATAGGTAGCAAATGAAACATAAAGCCATGAATATTTAAACAAATTTACGGATCTAAGCACTACAGGCGAGGTTGCCACAAAATGCGCGATTGGGCCAGTCAAAGATTACTATAACCTTTAACATTATAATATAACCTCCTACTCACAGAACACGGAAAGATTTTTTTCTCTCTGTGCTCCTACTTATACCGTGCGCTATCGTCCTAGTAAATAAAAAAATATTGAATATCAACGACTTTTTCTGTTATTCTACAACAAAAAATACACTACACTGAAGTAAATGTGTTTCCTTCTTAAATCACGTACTTATGGTAAACGGCAAAAATCATGTCTCTAATAATTTGAAGTCTCCGAACGACGTTTGATGAAAATTGAACCTAGATTCAAAATTAAATGAATCATTACGATTTCACGTTAATTAAACTAAACGATTTGAAAGTAAAAGTAAAGCAGGTAAGGGTCACAGCAGTTCGTTTATAACGATTTTAAATAACAAAAGGTTACAATTACGAGATTCAGAAAGACAAGTATTTCGTAGAAATTTGTGGAATGTTTCCAAGACGGCTTTGAAATCAAAAACCTCGTGAGAGATAAGATACAATCAAAGGGCTTTAATTGTTTTTACCGACCCTTCATTAATCTCCTTCATTCATCTATATATATAAAATTCAAAGTCCTGACTGACTGACTGACTGACTGACTGACTGACTGACTGAGATATTAACGCACAGCCCAAACCACTGAACCTAGAGACTTCAAATTTTGCACATAGATACGTTATACAGTGTAGGCATCCACTAAGAAAGGATTTTTGGAAATTCCACCCCTAAGGGGGTGAAATAGAGGATGAATGTTTGTATGAAAGTCCGTCAGTTTTAAAGCTAGGATCTTCAAACATTGTATTTAGGCTGGCAGTTAAAAATTAATATTTACCTGTGTCAGCGTTTTTGACAATTCCACCCCCGAAGGGGTTAAAAGGGGGATGAAATGTTGTATCTGGAAAGTCCTTCATTTAATTTATTATTTAGGCTAATGGTCGGAAAGTAAAACAAATAAGCAAAAACATGTTTCGTATTTATTCGAAAATCAACCCTTTAGAGGTTAAATGGGATAAATAAACCTAAAAATCGATATGGATGTCGTTATTGAGGTTTTATGGTATGACGATTGCAAAAATGGCATTTATTTTGATGTTTAACACGCTGAACATGATTCAACCCCTAAAAGGTTGCAATAGGGGTGTAATTTTTAATGAAAAATCAGGGGTGAAATAGACATTTCAACTTGAAACTTTGTAGGCTTACTTCTTAAAAGAAATAGGCAACCCATTTCGTAATTTTCCCAAAATCAAACCCAGGGGGTAAAATAGGGGATGAATATGTGTATAAAAGTCCGTCAGTTTTGAAGTTAGGATCTTCAAATTTTGTATTTAGGCTGGGAATTGAAAATTAATATTTTCCTGTGTCAGCGTTTTTCACAATTCCACCCCCGAAGGGGTGAAGAGGGGGATGAAATGTTGTATCTGGAAAGTCTTTCATTAAATTTATTATTTAGGCTTATGGTCAGAAAGTAAAACAAATAAGCAAAAACATATTTCGTAGTTTTTCGAAAATCAACCCCTTAGAGGTTAAATGGGATAAATAAACCTAAAAATCGATATGGATGTCGTTATTGAGGTTTTATGGGATGACGATTGCAAAAATGGCATTTATTTTGATGTTTAACACGCTGAACATGATTCAACCCCTCAAAGGTTGAAATAGGGGTGAAGTTTTGAATGTAATGAAATGAAATGAATGAAAAATCAGGGGGTAAAATAGACATTTCAACTAGAAACTTTGTAGGCTTACTTCTTAAAACAAATAGGCAACCCATTTCGTAGTTTTCCGAAAATCAAACCCAGGGGGTAAATAGGGTATAGAAACCTAAATCATCTTAAGTACCCTAAAAGTTCGTGGTACCTAAGCTACTCAGAACTAACTTTTTGATCGTGAAACACCCACTTATTATTTACTAGCTTCCGCCCGCGACTTCGTCCGCGTGGACATTCGAGAAAATACTTAGTGGACCAATAACCAGGATAAAAAGTATTCTATGTTTTAATTTCATAAAAATCCGATCAGCCGTTTTTACGTGATTAGGCGGGTCCTCCCTCACCAAGTGAGCAGCCTCGTGCGAGGCCCGCCGCACGTGGCAAACGTTCTGCCTCGCGCGAGGCTGCTCGCTTGGTGAGGGAGGACCCGCCTAATCACGTAAAAACGGCTGATCGGATTTTTATGAAATTAAAACATAGAATACTTTTTATCCTGGTTATTGGTCCACTAAGTATTTTCTCGAATGTCCACGCGGACGAAGTCGCGGGCGGAAGCTAGTCATTCAATAAAAAGGAAAGACGATTTTTCCATTTAATAAAATTACTCATGGCTTTGAACGTTGATGTCGCATTTTGTATTTCATTAGGCGTCATTACTCTTAATTCATTCATAACTCATTATATTTAGTTTTATGCATTCACAATGCAATTTTTGTTATTGAAAATGAAATATTAGAAAAAAAACGACCCAACCTCCAAGTAGCTCCTCCGGGAATTGAACCCGGGACCTTTCACTGTCCGGGCGGCTGCTCTGACCGCTGAGCTACGGAGTCGTTAGAGGAAGCGTCGAATCTTTCCAATACTTCTTACGCGCTGTGAGCCAGCGCTTTATTTCATCAATGTAAAGATATTACTACCTTCAACACTCGAATGAAATACCTTTCCACATATTCGACAATCGATAAAGATGAAATAATTGCTATTTCAAATTATATTTAGTTTTTTTCATTCACAATGCAATTTTTATTATTGCAATATTAATTAAAATATTAAAATATTAAGGGAGTTAACTAAAGACCTAGGGGAGAGATCCGTAAGAAGTGGAATAGCAGTGTAGGTATATTTGTTCTCAATCATCACCTGTTCAGCTAACTACCAGTTAGATATATCCGCCTGAGATTGGAAATGAAAATGCGGTATAAAAGGGCATAGACAACTAGTGGAAATGCACAATTAGGCGAAGGCGTGTCATACATTCCAAATCATCGTACCCCCACACCCAGAGGCAGAAATGTGTAAATGCATTGCGCTGCCAGCGATGGGCGGCGTGCGGCAGAAAGCGATCAAATATGAAACATCCGCTTAACGTGCCTTCAGATAAAAATTTTGATAGTTACTTTTAGTTCATTATAATAACTGGTTTCTACAAAATTACTAGACGATAGTACCGAGTATCGATAAGTGTCCGAGTAGGCGTAAACAATGCTAAATAATGATATTTTTAAAACGAATGGCGATTCATTGCCTTACACACATAGTACTAATATATTAAAAATCTTAATCTTGGATTTGACAAAAGCTTGCTTCGGTTAAAGTTTCCCACTGTGAAAAATTTGATCAGTGTCCCACGCTTAGCTTACATTACAAAGTTATCTAATAATTACATCCACACATCATAAAAGAAGAAAAAAGAAACGTAAGAAAGTAAATAGTTCCAAAACTTATGACCATCACTTTGTATGATGTAATTGGAGTTGGACGTAATAAATAGTCGAACTCCAACTCCTCGTTATGTCCAGTTGTATTAGGCGTTTGTCAATATTTGGAACTAAAATAATGACATGGAATAAGGCTTATTTTTCCGATCGACCACGACGATCAGCGCCCTCTGCCAAAGGCCAAACCATGTGGCGCGGACTTTACCACTAGATGACTCCTCACGAACTAAAACACAAGGCAAATATGGCTCCGAATGACTTTTTTTAAACGGAGAAAATGGTAACGAATGTATCGATTTTACGTCAATAATGGCAGGAATCAATATTAAATACTAGCGGATCCTCGCGGTTTCACCCGCGTGGTACCCGTTCCCGTGGGAATATCGGGATAAAATATAGCCTATGTTACTCGGGAAGAATGTAGCTTTCTAATGGCCAAAAAATTTTCGAAATCGGTCCAGTAGTTTCCGAGCCTAATTTGATGCAAACAAACAAACAAACAATCAAATCTTTCCTCTTTATAATATTAGTATAGAAGAGCGCACCTTTGAATTGCGCTCTTATTGTCTCTTCCGATCTCTTCATACTCCAACCGGTTATCTAGTGGTATTGTTGATCGAAGCCCTGACGTCTATTTAAATATTGGACAGTTTAACCGGGCCGTAACATAAGTGAACCATTTTAATCTTCTTACACAAATAATAACGTTTTCGATGGGTCAACCCACAGAACACAAGATAGATGCTAGAAGTATGTGAGAGAGCGCCTGGAAAGCCCTTTGCTCAGAGCAGCAAACCTTCCATATAGGTATTTTACCTTTGTACGATTTTATCCGCGCGAGAATGACTAAATGTGTCACGGTAAGATTTACGAGAGAAAAAATAAAATACGTCAATACGACACGAATGCGGGCAAATCCGAGGTCGGTAGTTAGTAATAATAACACGTATATTATGCTAAAGTAGGTCGGTTGTGCAGAATAACGCAACATTGCAAAATATTGTTAAAATAAAAAAAATATACAGTCGAATTGATAACCTCCTCCTTTTTTTGAAGTCGGTTAAAAATTAAAAGTAACTAACTTTCCGCCCGCGGCTTCGCCAGCGTAGACTACACGACGTTATACCGCGGGAATGTGATATTTTTCTGGAGTAAAAAGTAGCCTATGTTCCTTTCCAGGCTATAAAGTAGGGTTAAAGTATGAAATTGCCGTTTTATTGTAACAGGTTCTTTGAATTGACATAGAATCTTCATGGTTTGAGGTTTTCGAATGAAACTTTTTTCACATGGTTTCTATGATATTCTTCTTTTAAAAAATGTAAAACATTTGAATATCGACTTTCAATTGTTTTTGTTATTCAACTTAGACAAGAAAGATGGATACTGCGAAAATTCGAGTGATTTTTGAATACGAGTTCCGACGCGGAAGTAACGCGGCAGAAACAGCCCGCAATATCAATGTTGCGTTTGGAGAGGAGTCTGCTAATGAACGCACCGTGCGATTTTGGTTTAAACGCTTTCGTGATGGAAACTTCGACTTGCAGAACGAGCCACGAGGAAGACCGCACACACAGGTGAATAACGGTGAATTAAGAGAGATGGTGGAAGCCGATCCTAGTCAAACTACCCAAGAATTAGCGGCATGGTTTAACGTTACCTTACCTACAATATTGACTAATTTGCGTCAAATCAATAAAATAAAAAAATACGAAAAATGGGTGCCTCATGATTTGACTGATCTGCAGAAAAAAACGCGTGTTGAAACTTGTGTTGCATTGTTGAATCGGTACAGAAATGAAGGAATATTGGATCGAATTGTGACATGTGATGAAAAGTGGATTCTTTATGATAACCGTAAAAGAAAAATGCAATGGCTGACCCCAGGTCAAAGGCCACAACAGTGTCCTAAAGCAAAAATTACCAATAAAAAGGTAATGGTAACTGTTTGGTGGTCTCAGCATGGTGTTATTCACTATAGTTTTCTCCGATCTGGTCAAGCAATAACGGCAGATGTCTATTGTGCCTTACTCCGAACAATGTTGGCCAGACCTAGCAGTAAAAGCCCCGACTCATGAATCGATCTTCACCATTATTGCTCCATGACAACGCGAGACCTCATACAGCACGAGAAACCGTTTTGACCCTTCAGGAACTGCAGTTAGAAACCATTCGTCATCCTCCGTATTCGACAGACCTTGCTCCAACGGACTACCATTTTTTTCGTGATTTGGACAATTATCTACGTGACAAGAAGTTTACCTCCCAGGAGGCAGTACAAAATGCCTTCACACAGTTTGTGCAGTCTAGATCCTCAGAGTTCTATCGCAAAGGCATAAATGACCTTCCTATTAGATGGCAGCAATGTAAAGATAATAATGGTAACTATTTTGATTAAATAAATTTGTTAAAAATTAAAAAATAAAGAATTTTGCTTTTCAGTACAAATCGGCAATTTCATACTTTAACCCCTATTATCTATGTCCCAAATTTCAGCCAAATCCGTTCTATTGTTTTGGCGTGATGAGTTACAAACATCCAAACATTTAAACTTTCACATTTATATTTTTTTTTTCAGGTTGTTCATGGCAACTAGATTGTTTTCAATGGAAAATATTTTTCCAACTGTTATTTAAACATTTGGTATGTTATTATGATCAGTTGAAAAACTATTTCAGCAGTTACTTAATTATCGGGTGGTTGTAAATTTACTACAGCAGTAAAACATGAATAGTAATAAAATGAAAATTTAGCGGTTAATTCATCCTACAATGAAGACTCAAAAATTATTCAAGCAGTGTAATAAATGAATGACCAGTAAAATGATGGAATGGGCAGTTAGATACATAGTTCGGCAGTTCACGGTGAGCATATTATTATTTCTAGGTTTTTCACTTTTTTATTTTAAAAGTTAGAAGGTCGAGGGTTTCACATTTTACCACTTAGAAAGTGTCTATCTTTTAAAAGAACTATTTTGAAAAAAAATGGTTTTAGAAACCTCAATACAATTTTAAAAGGGAAGTGGCTCCGCCGGTAGCCGGTAGTGAGCGAGTTTGCCTCGGAAGTCCTGTAGAACACGTGATAGGTTAGAAATTTAAGACGATCGCCTTAAATTTCGTGGTAATTTTTTTTGTAAAAAAAAATCATAGTGTGGTTTACAGAATCCATCTACCTACCAAGTTTCAACAGTGTAGTCTTAAAAGATTTGGAATAAAGTGGCTGTGACATATGGATGGATGGACAGACAGACAAATAAACAAGGTGTACCTACATTTTACTGCCTTATTTTTTAAGAACTGTTTAGAATGAGATTTCTTATCGACTAATTCCGATTTGATAACTGACCACTAATAACTGCCCATTCAGTCATATTACTGCTCAATATTTATTTAACTGCCCATTTTAATATTTCTTACTAATCATTTCTATTTAGTTTACTGCTCAGTTTTTACTGCTGAAATTGTTATTAAACGTGTATTTTGTAATTTAAAACTTATCAATTATACAATATACAACAGTGCCGCTTTAAATCAATGCCGTTTTCAATTCCACCCTTCGTTCAGCACTAAATGCGTTGATATGCTTCTCCTATCTCTTTATTATGTTCAGTGGGTCAACCTAATAAGTTCCCGTTTCATAATAGCCTAAGGTTACGGCGATCGTAGTCGTCGTCAAAATTTTAGACACGCTGCAGTTCGTCTTACAAAGGTTGTGTTCCGACTATTATGACACCCACGGGACGAGGGAGGGTGGAAGCTATTCTGCCAGCCGTGACAAGGTAAAGGGCATGTTGAAAATATCAATTTATATTTATTTTATTGGCGAAGAGGTAAGAATGCCTGCCTGTTCAGAAGTTAATTTTTTAGGTCGTGGGTTTAATTTTATTTATTTTATTGCAAAAGATGCACCAGCAACATATCATACACACACATTATGATAACAAATATAAATTACAAAACTAAAAGATATGCCTTTACAGGTAAATACAGCATTTTAAAAGAAGAAAATAATAAAATGAGTTTATAAAAAAAAAAAAAAACTTTTTATTAGTTTTTTATCTTTTAAAAATTTATAACAAATTTTAAATGATAAAAAACTCTAATTGATATCATTTAAAATTTTATAACTTTACGAACCTTTATTTATTTATATTAATAAAAGATTTTTGTAACTGATTAAATAATATTTTGAGAATTATATAAATGAGCTTTACACATTCTTTCGAATGCTTTATGAATAAAATGACAAATGTCGATACTGCTGTTCCCTATAGTTACGAAGTAAAATTATAGTATTCTTTGCTATAGTATTGTATAGTTAGCGTCAAATTGATATGAGCGTCTAGAGTAGTCAAAATGATCTGAAAAACATAAAAGTAAGCACACAAGGTGTTCAAAATATCGTAGTAGGTACTCATTGTTTCATATTTATATGAGCAATCAGGGTGTTCAAAATTATCTTAGCAAACAAAGCTCTCAAAGTTATCTGTGCATTATGTTGTTGTACGATAATATACTTAGCAGTCAGAAAAATATTGTGTATCCTAAATGAGATGAATTAATAATACCTGTACAAATATGCGTATAATATTTATTATTAGAAACATTACGTTTCACAAGGTATCTTAAAAAGAAAGCAACGGTGAAATTTTCTGAATAATGATTCAAAGACAAACAGCCATACTTGGCTCCACGTTACATCTCAATTATTTTTATGGTAGTCACGAGACTTGGCAAATTTTTACATAGAAAAATGTTTTTGGTGGGATTTCTTTTTGTATAAACATGTAGGTATGTTGATCTTTTTTCTGGTTTTATTATAAATCATCGCATTTATAAAAATACTTAGCTACTTACAGAAAAAGATACTTACTAAACCTTACTTCAGTATTTAGTCCTTTTGAGTGTTTAAAAGCGAAATAATAAATTCTATCGATGCTCTTATCGCAGTCGTTATGTATTGAAGAAACACTTTTCCGTATAAATTATTCAAAGCAAGCTTTTGTCTGACACTTGTATTTCAAGGTTTAGAATACTTTAGTACTATGTGTCTGAACTGTTCCGTTCACGTTAAGATTATCGTTTCGCTTGTCTTCAACAAACTTTTCTGTAAAAGCTGTTGATTGGATGAACTGGAATTAACTTGAACGTGCTTCTCTGTACTCTTCGTACTCTGCACGTCGAGCCATTGTTTCTAGCTATGTCATTCACCACTTTATCTCGTCACGCTTCACAACTGTTATGATATGAACATGTCACATCACTATGTCATTGGACATCCCTATGGAACGCGTGTGGTTTCCGGGCTGTCAGCCATTATACTAATAATGTGTGCCAATTTGTATCTCGATTACTTTATAATAAAACTAAGTCTTTCTAAAGTCCAGAGTTTATTATTTATATAATGCACCGACCCATAACAATAACATGGTGTCAGAAGTGGGTCGAATAGTCATTGTCAAATTCTCGTGTGAAAAAAGTCGGCATAAACCTCGTGTCCCGCCATGCCTGAAGAAAACCAGAAGCCCAAGAAACTGTCTGGAATGTCTTGTCCGCAGCCCATGGTGATGAATGGAAACTTGGCTCAACAATGGAAAAAATGGGTACAGTCATTTAAATTTTATCTACGTGCGTCTGGCATGGATGAAGAAAGTGATGGCAGAAAGGTAGCTTTATTTTTAACTCAAAACTTCGTCAATAATACAAAAAACAAGCATTATTCATATATGGACATCAAATTTTTACTCCAAGGGGCTCTGCTTCAAACAGTTGATGTATATGGTATATGTCACCGGAAAATAATAAAAACCGTAAATATATAAATTTCCAAAAAAAAAAATAACCACGAAATAACCTATCACGTGTTCTACAGACATCCGTAAATTTATAAATTTCCTAGGAAATTTATAAATTTGTGGTTCCTGTTATTTTCCGGTGACATATATAAAGATTTTTTATACAGGTATTATAGACCGATAGCGCTGGCCTATTTTGAGGTCATAAGTTTCAAAAATTCTAAAGTTGCTAATTTCTTAACTGTGGGTACAGTCGTACCTATGAAGCTTATTATAGCGTTTTGTGTCACATCTGCCACTTGCATTTTCAGCAATTCGTTGATTTGTGGTTGATTGTTTTTATTACAGTCAAAACTGGCAAAATAAATTTAAAGTTCAAAATAATTATGGTAATAGTCTAGGATAGCCTGAGGAGTGTGCAAACTGATTTTGTTCCATCTTCGGCCAGTGCAAACTGACATAGAGTCAGTATGAGAAAACAGTGCCCTTCGTGCGAAGAAGTCTGTTTTTTTCCAAATTATAAGATTTCGTGGATAAAAACGACACAAATTATGAATAGTGTTTTGTTACACCATCATAATCAAAAACACGTAAACTCTAATAACTTGCATTTTCTTTTGTGGCTTTTACAGGGTGTTGTAATAAAAAAAAACTATAAAAGTCGTGGATGAATTTGACACAAAATATTTTGAACAAAAGATATCAGTACTCTTAAACACGTAACACCTATTTAACCTATTGTAATATTCTTTTAGAGCTAGTAGAGCGAAGTGTTAGTTTTTGGTTAAATATCAGGATTCTCGTGGACGGAGATGACACAAAATGCAGTTCCTACTTCGATAGTATCATAAATGTAAAATTTTCATCTTTAATTTTCTTTTACGTCCAATACTGATCGAAAAGACAAATACCTAAATTTACACTTAAGCATGTACCCAAAGTGACACAAAATAAAGTATAAAGTTGGGTAAATGGTCCGGAAACTATATGCGAAAAACCATCAACTTTTGTATTTTTGAAACCTCAAAATTTAGCGCTATCGGTCTATTATGTTTCCGTTGCAGCGCTCCTGTCCATGAACATGAGTCCAATACCAGCGTAGCAACCAGGCTAAGAAACACAGCAACGTCATCGTCTATCACTTCACTCTCTGTCGCGCAGAGGTCATTACGGAAAGTGCAAATAAAAAACTTAAAATATCTTCTTTATACTAATAATTCAACCTTATACGAGGCCTGCTTTAAAAAGGTGATGTATTAAAAGGTTGTGATATTACCTTTTTATTGCAGCGCTACTGTCTTCATGTCTAGTACTAACGCAGCGATCACGCCCACCAACCACAACATCGTCATCATACCTCCACAAATAATACTTATTGTTTTTTTATAGTATGTGAGCAGATTTTTTCAAATAAAAAAGTACTGAGGTAACACACATAAAAAAAATAAAAAAAAAAATATACAGTCGAATTGATAACCTCCTCCTTTTTTTGAAGTCGGTTAAAAAAATACACCTTCACATACATTGTCCCAATAGTAGCTTAAGCACTAGTATTATGGAAATTGGATACAACGACGGGTATTAGGTACCACATACACCCACACCCGAGGAAATATTGAAAAATTCGTTTTCAACATTTACCCGACCGGGGATCGAACCCAGGACCTCTAGAGATAGCGGCACCTTGAAACCGGTGCCTACACCACTCGGCCACGGAGGTCGTCAAAAATTTGCGTAACCTTTTTGTTGTCGCGACTCTGTCTTCATGTCCAGTACCAGCGCAGTGATCAGTCCCACGAACCACAACATTGTCATATTCCCCCGCTCTTTGTCTCGCTACATTCCACAATGACTTAAACCTAATGACTTAATAAATAATTCAACCCTTCTTGCTGCAGCGAAGCCTGCAAAAATATGATGTTTCAAAAGGTTGTATACGTTACCTTTTTGTTGTAGCGCCCCTGTCCTCATGTCCAGTACCAGCGCAGCGATCAGGCCTACGAACCACAGCATCGTCATATTCCGCCACTCTCTGTCGCGCCACACTCCGCAATGGCTCAAACTCTCGTTAATTTCACGCTGAAAACATAAACATTTTTATGCGCGCTTAATGATTGAGGAAAAACGGCTACAGATTTTATGTTGACTGTTAATGCGAAATGGTGAGAGATAACGACTTAATTAGGTCGATTTATACATGTATATCAATTATTGGTATCTATGTTGGTAAATTATTTCAGAAAAGACCATTTTGTGACGATATCAATTTAGAGTTAAATTTTATTAATATTAAGTGAAATAATTTTATTATTTAAAATGATACTACGTACCCAACAAAATGCATAGTACAGCGTTTTTAGTGTTGTTAATAGTCGCCACTTTTATAAAAAGAATGTCAACTCACACAAACACAGATTATCACTTAATATTTTGGCACTGAGTTGCAAAATAATTTTACTCTTTATAAATTACTTTGCAGATTTTAATGTCACAAAAGCTGCAAAAGTAAGTTTATAACACTATGTTAAGTATATAACGTAAAATGTTTTGAACAAAACTGCATGAAACTGCAGATTTCAATACACGCGACCATTCACCCGCGATAGCGAAGTTCCGTAGCAAACGCGGCTACGGCGTAGCAACCGCTCTACGACACGTAGCAGACTGCCGTAGCCGTAGCCCGCGAGATTTCCGAACCCCAGGCGCCTGGACCGCGAACGCTGAGAATAATTCATTGAATTTATGATGGATGGGCTCCATTGCTGTTTCGCTACAGGTTATTTTAATAATCATGCTCTGAATAGCCGCATTACACTTAAATTGATCAACTTTATTATTGCACTGAAAGTATTCTCGCTACATATTACCTGTCTATTGTGTGGATTAATGTTTTACCGCTTTCTCTTTATCATGCTTTTCATTCAATGTCGAAAAAAGGTTGTGTAATTACGATCCCTTTAATGGTGTATTATGGTGTATTGTACTGCTATGGTACAATGTTAAATTAAAAACTTTTTCAAGACTAAATAATACGACGAATGCTTTATTACTTTATTTTAATCAGATAACATACTTTTATAAATGGAATTGTACTGCGTTTAAATTAAGCTTATAAGGCTTTCATTACATGTTCCCAGATGTATGAGACAAATCAGACGACCAATTTTAACTTAGCCACGGTACATAAATAAATATAAAAATATAGTTATATCAATATTTATATCACTATATGTATAGCTTGTTAGCTATTCTTACTTGTCAATATAAAGTCAATATTGTACGATTAACATTATAAAATATTTTGAAGCACCCACACTGTCCAACTGAAACAGATACTCATTACTCGAAAGATAAAACATTTCTAATTCTCATCTTACAAGCCCATTATCCAAGAATCGAGATAATTGTAATAATTAACAAATAAAAACATTGCCATCGATGCCTTATATACCGATAATGAAAAGAAAGAACACATTAAAGTGCGTTGGTCATAACACCTACCATATGCTGTCATCGCAATATTGAAGTAATGTTGATCAAAAGACGGAGCTATCCACTGCGTATAGCTCCATCTCACTTACAATTTACTTAAATATTATGAAAGAAATATGAGTAGAAAACAACACTAGCCTCCATAATTACTCCCCGGGAAAGACCTTTTTTTATAAGGGCAGATTATTTTTTATCCACACCGGTGGTGAAGAACTTAGCCTTCATCATAGGTCCATCATAGGAACTAAGGTCAAATCACACCTGCCCCCTTATTCACGAACCGTCGGAAACGCTCCCGACTGCGGAATGTATGCACTGTCTCTGTCATTCACTATAGAATAGACAAAGACAAAGCACGTTTCCGACGACGGTTTGTGAATCTGGGGTCTGATGTAATGTTATGATAAGGCTGAAGGTGGAAGCGCGCTACTCCTGAAATCTTCAACTACTGAGGAACGGGCTATAAATAAATAAATAAATATACTTGTCTCACACTGCCTGAACACAACAATGCTGAAAACATCGTTATTATAGCGTCCGACTTAGATAAAATGGTGGTAGCTAGGCAGGCGGACTTAGAACAAATCCTACCACCAACCAAAAATATTTACATTGATCCAGTAAGTGACGAATTCGCCAATGTCGCTGGCAATACAGCGCTGACTTCGTGTTTTAAGTTTACAAACTTTTTACGTTTACTACGTGTTTGAAGCAAAACGGCTGCCTACTAAGTGACACTGTTTTTTGGCGCGTAAAATTGGCGCTAGCTGCTGCTCCATTGATCGGAAAGCATTCTAGCGTGCTAGAATGAAAAAACATTTTGAATTATTTCGTTTTTAATGTGTTATGTTATTTTATTTTCATATACTTTGTTGCACTTATTTTATTTGCTTAATTATGGTAATCTTATTTGTTAAATTTTGTATATTTAATTGGATGTCACAATATGAGTTTTATCACCTATTTTACTGTTTATTCTACTACTCGTGGTAAGGCCCCGGTTCAAAGCTTGTTTGTATAAAAAGTCACGAGCGCCGTCCCCCGGGGTGGCGGGGGGGTGAAGAAGTAATTATTTACAAATAAGAATAATGTATTCAGAGAAGAGAAAAGAACGGAATAAATCTCCACGCAGCAAGGTATCCAGGGATATCAGTAAAGGTACGGCCACATGCTTACACTTTTTACCTTTTATTTTAATTGAAACATAACATTTGCATAAACCAATCTACTTTTATAGCGACGTGAACTGAATATTAACATTCACTTTGTTTTTATACAAACCGGTTTGGAGCTAAATCTATTATTTAAAAGACAAAAGTAATAATAATAATAATAATAATCATTTATTTCCAAAAAGCCTAAAACTATAGTTACATCAATTATTTATACTAATATAGCAGCTATATGGCTAGAGTAAGGATCATTAAAATAGTGGTTCACCTGACCTTCATAATAGGAATAACCTGTACTATGAAGGGCAGTAGTTCGGCTCTTACAACATTTCTAAAATCTCACATACATAGCAGCAAAACATTAGATATTATCATGGGCTGATAAACAAGTAAACATAGACAATAATAGGGAAATAAAATAAAATAGAAACAAAAATATGTGGTGAAAGAAAGAGTCACTTTTGGGTACATGTGCGCGTGGTTTGTGTGTTATGTGGTGTGTGTGTGTGTGTTGTTTAGCGAAGTGTTAGAGTACAACGTAAATAGATATCGTAATTGATTTTTTTTTTCATTTGTTTAGATTAATTGGTTTATAATAGTTTAGGTCAATAAAGCTTCAGTATCATCATAATTCAGTCCCTGCAAGTATAGTTTTAGTTTTTTCTTTATTTCATATATGGTCAATTTATTTATGCATAAAGTTTTGTCAATCTTATTGTATATCCGAGGGCCCACAGATGTCATCTGTCTTTTTGCAAAAGAGGTCTTATTTATTATAACACAGCAAGGCGGTTTTTGACGTCGTCTTGAGTCTAAGAACGGGTTTAACGGCACACTTGGATGCAAACGTAGCATAGAGCGAAGGATGTGAAGTTACCTAACCGTAAGCACATTTGAATCCTTATATAGCTGTGAGGTAGGGTACCTCCAAGGTTTCCTAAGCATGACTTTTAACACTGCCCTCTGTGCGCGCTCAATTTTAATGAAGGTAGTCTTGGAGGCACCCCCCCACACCGGTATGCAATAGGAGATGATTGATTCACAGAGTGCAGAATACACAGTAGATAAAATCTTCACATCCGCAGAGTTACGGAGCGCTTTAAAATAGAACATCATCTTACGTATGCGGCCCGCTACAGCTTCTACCTGGCTGTGCCAGTTTAAGCAGTTATCAATTAGGACACCAAGATACTTAATTTTATCGGTATTCTGTAGTTTGGGGCAGTCACAACAGGGATACTCGTTGGAGCATATGTGGGCACGTATTTGAGAGCATTCGCTTGGTGGTTGTGAAAAAGGTCTAATAGAAAATGTAACTACTCTAGTTTTATCTACATTCAAAGTCAGTAGATTACGATTTAGCCATGTCATTACATTTCTAAAGTTTTGTTCCGCCATTGTGACCGCTTCTTTCCAGTCATTCCCTGAGACTATGAGAACCGTGTCATCAGCATAGCCTATGATACGCGAATTAGGTAGATGCAAACTACTGAGCTGGTCAATATAAGCCAAAAATAACGTGGGCCCCAAAATGCTGCCCTGTGGAACCCCAAACTCAAGAGTTTCTTGGTGACTGACAAAATTTCCTATCTTGACACATTGCGTCCTTTCAGACAAATAATCGGCAAATATCTCCAGGGCAAGTCCCCTGACACCCAGTGCCTCCAACTTATTTAAGAGTATAGAGACAGAGACAGTGTCAAATGCCTTGGAAAGGTCTAAGAATATTCCTAGGCATTTTCGACCTCCATCCACTTCACTGACTACATGTTCCACGAGTGAAGCAACGGCATCTTCGGTAGACCTACCCTCTCTGAATCCAAATTGATTATTCGATAGCAAATTATTAGTTTCTAGGAAACGAACAAGACGACGGTTTAGGATACGCTCAAATACTTTGGACAGAGTAGGTAACACCGAGATAGGTCGATAATTATTAACAAAGTACTGATAGATTTAAATTTATGTAAGTATAGTAGGTCGTAGATGAAGGATTAAGTGGCCTTTTTTTATTTTAGCATAATACTATTTACTATTTTAAATACTGAGTAACCTGCTCAATACAAAGAAACGACTATATTTTGTATTTTTTTATAAATAATAAAACTATCTTTAAATCACTTAAATAAATTCCAAAAGAAAAATATAAAGCGTTGAAAGAACTTTCAAAGCGCTTAAGCTAAGCTCTATGAAGAAATTTGATTAACACAATGAATTGTGTTACTCAAATTTCTTTACAATTACAATGAGCACTTTTTAATCAATTCCACGTTTCTCTAACTCATTTATTTACTTTTGTCTCTGCATGGCGAACTTTAAATAACTTCATTTAACTTGGAAACTCTAGTTCCACAGTTAACAGTCGTTTTCACCTAACTAGGGCATTCAGGCTCCTCGGTGTCGCATTCAGCGTTCATAAAGTTATTTCATCAATAGCTTTGAACCATCGCAATTAATTTTTCGATAAGCTTTTGTTTTTGAAGCGGGGACAAAATTGAGTACCTATCATTGATCTCAATCAATCATGTATTGTTTCGAGTTCAAGTAAATTTACTTTTAAATATTGTTTGCAGAATTAAGAGACAATAACCTAGGACAATTTAATGATCCAAAGTTTGGAGAAGAAAATATTATTATGAAAATAAACAGATTTTATAGATACTTAGGAAATCCATAAGGATTTCCTAAGTATCTATATCATTTTATAATATTGGTATAAACCAATATTATAAAATGGAAAAGTTGATATCTGTTTCTTACTGTCAATCACGCGTTAATTTTCTATCAGATTGTTTATTGAATAAAGTTATTGACCACGACGAAATAAAACACTAAACAACTTTAAAGTTTCCAGCTAGGAGGAGCATTCCATGATGACGTCCTGATAAGTCCCACCTTCCATTATGGGAAACCTATGCTTTAAACATAAAATGTGGAGACGAAAATGCGACAAACATTTTAGGGGATAAATGTACATCTATAGATTCTATATACTATAATTTAATATAACTATGGGGCCAGCCACGAAATCGCGAAAAAATAAACATCTGTCCCATATATTTTGGTCAAGTCGATATTGTAGGTACTTTTCTATGGATTTTAATTCAAAGTTACAACATTTCTTGAAGAATGAAGTTGAGTATTGTAACAAAAGCGAATTAAAGACCTCTTCAACAATGTAAGATAGAGCCCGAGCTGAGCCCGCATCGTCCCGGCAACTTGCGATATCAAAAAAGTTTCACTGTCTCCACTCTTCAAAGCACCTATGATCTCTGTTGCAGTTAATGTAGCTTTACTATAATTGCAGAATAATAAGTAATTGTATTTACTAAGCTATATATTTAACAAATATATTGAAACACTTACTAAAAAAATTCAATCCCAACTAGGTCTGCTTAGCTGGCTTCTTCTTCTTTTTCTACATACGATACGGGAGGTTTCCGCAAATCGATGTCTTATTGCACCTATTTTGCGTGAGGAGGGTGTGCAGCTGGACTACTACAACCAGCCCAGCTCTGCCAGGAAAGCGCCCAGCGCCCTCACGTCGGAGACCGCTTCGTGGACGCTTCCCGGTGAGCCGAGGTACCTCGCGCGGTAAGAGGCCACTCCGTCACACTCAACCAGGACGTGAGCAGCTGTCTTTTCAGGTCAGGTCTGCTGGCTTACAGCTTAAGAACTACCAGAGAATTTCGATGTATCTTCTAACGTCTTCGTTGCTCATCTGTCAGAGCAGTAGCCCGGACAGTGAAAAGCCGCGGGTACGAATCCAGCCAGAGCTAGTTTAGGAGACGACTCGATTTTTTTTTGTAAATCAATATAATTATACAATTACAGTTCTACGTTTTTCCAATACGTAATGAGATTTTCTTCCTCACGTCAAGATTTGATTGAGGTTCAAAGATAATATTTATAGATAGTCGGTTTGATTCTTTAAGAAAATATTTTTCATATTATCTAACTTATGAAATATTTATGCCGGTGGACAAGGAACGTTTCGCTTTCTCACTTCCAATAGAGAAAATGCCTTCCCCATTTTAATGAGATATCGGACAGATTTTCCACGGAAAAATGTCATCAAACATTAACCTTTTGTGTTAAAGTAAGTTTATCTATATAATAAGTGAAAATATTATGATTTTTTCTCATGGGTAAAGTGAAAACTTTATAAGAAACAAATCTCATCAGATATCCTACTTCCTACTAATATTATAAATGTGAAAGTTTGGATGTTTGGATGTTTAGATGTTTGGATGTTTGTTACTCAATCACGCCAAAACGGCTGAACGGATTTGGCTGAAATTTGGAACATAGCTACTTTTTATCCCGGAAAAATATCACACTCCCGCGGGATAACGTCGTGTAGTTCACGCGGGCGAAGCCGCGAGCGGAAAGCTAGTACAGGATAAATATTGGTTCATTTAAAAGAATATAATTTTTTTAAAATAAATTAATCACTTCAGGCATATTAGAAATGAGTATTTTGTCTGCCTACTAAAGATCTGGGGCAGTAGTCTCGACTTTTTTCGATCGTAAAGTTATCGACGGTTGTCGTTAACTCAAAATAAGGAATTTGGTGGGATATGGGGCTATTTTTATAGTAAAAGAGTGTTTTGTAGTATATTTGAGCGATAGTAAGCCACTAAATACTTTCTTAAAGGCTTTCTTTCTTTCTTTCTTTCTTTCTTTCTTTCTAAATAATAGTTAAAACTAGTTTCGTATTGTATTTCGTGTAAATTGCTACAGCAACCATCGCTGACTTAATGATTTAAAAAAGAACTTACCGATGTTTTCGTCAAACATAGCGTGGAAATTTGAAAGCCCGCTGAGCTAACCACAAATATTATTTATAGCTAACCAATTTTAAGTAGCTAACGAATATTTTCGCTACGGATCTGCCGTCACCGCAATGCTCGAGCGAGTGAGAGAGAGGGTGAATATTTTAGCTTGGCCACAGCCACAAAGTAACTACGCGGGCGGTCAGCCATCTCTATCGCACAGCCATCTCTATCGTCTTCTACAAGCCATGCGCATAAAGTTGCCAACGTAGTTTTAAGTGAACCGATTTGACACCGTTTGCATCGTTTGACAGGTAAACAGCGAGTAAACCTCGAGTACTGAATCCTATGGAGATGGCATATCTTCTATACATCTATACAAATAAATAAAATTGGAGTGTCTGTTTGTAACATTACATAACCGCTTTTTACTACGTGCATATGATTAAATATACGGTACCTACATATACCAAAATGACATGTTTTAAAATATTTGTCTGTCTGTTTGTTCCGGCTAATCTCTGAAACGGCTGGACCGATTAATACAACAATTAGAAGAAGTTTAAAATTGAATTCCAAGATTTTCTTACATTGTGACTTAGTTACACCACACTTTTTCGTAGGTATGCCACCTCCATAGGATTTAGTACTCAGAGGAGTAAACCGGTTCACAGCAATGTTGCCGTTCCGTATCATAGCATGGCTTGTAGAAGACGATAGAGACGGCTGTGGCTTGGCCAATCGCGCGGCCGTGTCAACGACGACGGCTTGTCATGTCAATTACTGACGCGCAATGACGTGCCAGATGCCCGTCTTGCATTTCCCCGCATAACACAAGGACACTTATTATATTATCTAATTATTGGTTTATTTTATAAAATGTTAAATCCAAGTATCGGTTGATTCTATATGCAGTAAAATCAATGTTATACCACTGCCATTGAAATAAAAATATTGTTTTAAAAATAAAAATAATAATTTAGTGGCTTGGTACGAATCAAACATAAAAGGCATACTAAAAATACATTTTTACTGTAACTAAAACTTTCCACCGAAACTCAGATACGTTTATCTCAAAAAGCCATCTGAAAATTATTGCCAAAAAAAATTTACTACATCTATAATAACCCTTTTTTGGCTTCGCCGCAGACGGGTAAAAACACCCCTAATTTGTGAGGAATCACCACAACCTGGCGACACTGACTTACCGAACCGAATTCGATAATCATAACGATCGCTATCTCTGTAGAGACTTCCCACACTGAAAGCGAGTTATGACGTAACGTCTGGTCGTCATAACTAGCTTTCAGAATTTTAGTAGTCAGATAAAATACTCGTTTTAACTCTGCTTTAGACGTCTAGGGTAAAATATTAGTTACCGGTTTCATAAGTTTAAAAGATTTTGTCAGATCAAAAATATTATCAAATCATCAAAAATCAGCGTATGTTCGGACCCTTACCGGCCAGGAAGGCGGGCGCGGGCGGTTCGGCCGACACATTAATTGCCAATTTCCGCGGCCCACTGCCCCATGCCCGATCCGTCCGCATTACTCATCTCACAGATATCAGATAATGACCTTCATTAGCAGCACTCCACCACCCGACCGCCCAGATTGATCATTTGTTACCCACAATCATATCGTGTTTATGTTTCCCATATTAACCCAAAGAAATACAGAAAAAAATCTGTCCCTCGAGTAAATAAATGTAAGCGCTTGAGCGTTCTAGAATGAATCCTCGAAATAATTGCAACTAGGAATGGAATAGACGCGAAATTACGTTGGTCACCGTTGCAAATGGCGAGAACTACAATGAGGTTGTTTGTATAGAAATTTAAATTTCAACAATTTGTAACAAACGGTCTTTTTGTCGTAAATGTAACGGAAGAAGGCTGCGAAATTCTAGCGCCTATTTTTACTTGGTTTTCATAAACATTTTTTATTATAAATGTACGAGAGTATAAAAATAAGTAACTGGTTTGCAGAACTGCTGTATCATAAAATGAAAGACTTTATAGCTTATTACAAAAGTTACATGAATTTCAAAATTATAATCCCACAAGCCAAACGCAAACAGCGGCAGCGTAAACTCATAAGCAGCCAAAAAAATAAATCTTCATTAAACTGAATGAATGGTATCGTATTTAGTTAAGATATATCGCGCAGTAGCAAACATCAAAGAATAACACTTATGTTTAACGGGTTTCCCCCTGACCCACAACACGATTTATCTGAAGATTTTTTCTAGTGTGGCGGTAATCTGTTCAGCTGTGACATTTGGAAAACTTCCAAGTTCTGTTCGTCGCGGCGGCTGGGCGGCGGGCGTAACACTGCAAAACATTAGACGTACAGTACAACACATTTAGGACCCTGTGTTTAAACAGTAAATTGTTTGAAAGGAATTTATACTAACTATCACATACTTGCTTCTTTGACATAACACAACTTTTTACGGATATAAACACGCATGGTGTATTTAGCACTTTTCGTTTTGTTTCATATACGAGATTCACATTGAGTTCGTGCGAAAACCTAAACTACATTTTACCCGACTGCTCAAAAAAGGAGTGTATTGGGTTTAGGGTTAATGTATGTGTGAGTTTCTTTACTCTTCCATAACTTTTGAATGCCTTATTTATAAATCACTAGCCTTCCGCCCGCGGCTTCGCTCGCGTGTACTACACGACGTTATCCCGCGGGAAGGTGATATTTTTCAGGAATAAAAAGTAGCCTATGTCCTTTCTCAGGCTCTAGACTATCTCTGTACCAAAATTCATTCAAATCGTTTCAGTAGTTTAGGTGTGATTGTGTAACACACAGACAGACAGAGACGCATTTATAATATAAGTAAGGATAAGTTGATTTGTAATAAACAATACTTCTATATTTACAAGAAGTGTTTTAAAGTAGCCAGCTATAGCTTATTATAACACTGAGGATGAAAAAACCAACATATTAATTTTTACCAAAATATACTTCGTAAATGTTTGTAGAAACATTGACTTTTCTTCTTATGAGTTATAAGATCTAAGACAATCTATCAACCACATTTACATACAGAACATCAGATTATACAATCTGATTCATATTAAAGCTAGCATCAATGACGCTTTTTTTAATAAGTCAAGTATTGAAGAATCAGAATCTTTTATTGCTTAAAATTGTGTAGAAAATTATTTTACATGTTATAATAACTTATATAGTATTATATTCACCATAAAAATACTACAGGTACGCATCCCGCCCCGCCAATATCGCAGATTGAAACTGATGAGTATAGACATTAGACAAAATGGTTTTATTATAGACTAGCTGACCCGGCGCGACTTCGTTCGCGTGGCCCTACCCCCTACTCCACACTACCCCTACCCTATCACTACTCTATTCCTACCATACCCCTACCTTACCCCACCCAACCCTACCCCTACCCTACCCCTACCCCTACCCCTACCCCTACCCCTACCACTACCCCTACCCCTACCCCTACCCCTACCCCTACCCTACCTCTACCCTACCTCTACCCTACCCCTGCCCTACCCCTACACCTACCCCTACCCTACTTTCAATTTGACAGCAAAATCCCCCATTAACAAAATGATCCGCCATTTATTTCACATGTTACAAAAAATGTGATAAATGAAGAACCGCTGGACCGATTTTGTGCAAACTTCACGTTAACTATCTTCTAAATAGTTCGAACAAAGCCTAAACATTTGGTTTGGATAGGTGAGCCCGTTCTTGAGTTATAAAATTACAACGAAAAGTGGCATTGATTTTTATATATATAGATGCCTCTCACTAAATACGCTTGAACGGGACCCGATCCGATCCACTCTAAACTCACCGGTCCAATGTAAAAAACGACAGAAAACCCAAAAAAATTTTTTTTTTAATTAAAATCAGTTTACTAATCTGCAAAGACTAGTAAAACTCACACATTCTAACATATTTATCACTTTGCGTATGTTTAATTACTGTTATGCTACAATTGCCCCTTTGGGAAATAACCTCAACACAGCACTATATCACTGTCGCTATTAGTTGGCAGGAGATGAGTGATGTCCCAGCGGATGTCACCAACGTTACGGCTATGAGCTAGCTTAGGTTACCTAAGCTCTACTGAGACCTACCGACAGACTACCTGCTGACATAATAACACCCTATCCGTTGGTTGGTATACACAATAATAACAAACAGCCTATTAGTTATTATCCGTACTATTTTATAAATGCGATAGTAACTTTGACTACTACCTTTTCACACCGATTTTGAACCACTTTTTATAAATTAGCTAATGAAATAGATTTGCAGTAGCATTAGCAAATTTTTGTGCGACCGAATTTCACACGGCAGAAGTCGTCTCGTAGTCGCGTACCGTTCTACGCGCAGTTTTAAAGTGATGAGTATTTCAAATATAATTTACTTACATATGCGCGTACCAAGAGGCATCTAAACCACTTGTCTACACAGCTAGTACATAACAATAACACCCCATCCTAACGTACACGAAATAACGAAGCTCATTCGTTATTATCACGTATAACTCTCACAACAAAAAAGAAAATACGGCCGTCATACATTAAAAATGCACGCCAGGACGGTATCAAAATATCCCGAGCGCCCGCAAGGCCAGTCATGTGTGTGCCATTGAGGAGGGTTAACAAATGTAACTTTTGTTCATTTTTAAAATCGCTTTCAAACCATTAGGCCCATGCGAGGTACACACAAGCGCGTATCAGAGATGATAATTTTAATGCAAAACCAACGCTAACACGAGGAGGTAAAGGCATCTCGGTGCAAAGCGGTGTTGAAAGCCGTGCCATTATTTTTACATTGCATCTATATCGTTATATTTATGATACTTATACTTATTTTGTAATAGGTGAGCATTTACTTATTAAGTAGGTATTCAATATCCGAATAACTAGTTAAGGACAAAAAATAATTTTATTAACAGTTAAGGGCATATCGGCGATCAAACTCAGAATTTTCAATTTTTTTAAATTAAATTTCCTGACAAAGTATCATTGCTAGGTCTTCCAAAATAATATATGTGATAGATCTTTTCTTTATGAAGGGAAGTTACTAAATTTTATTTAAATCAAATAAATACAATGTACTAAAAAAATTATTTTCAAGACCCCTTTTTTCCGTCTTAAACTCAATTATCTCAATAACTATTTGAGTAATCAAGCAAATTTTTTTTGTGTAAGTAGTTCTTAGTCATATCTAGGGAAGTTACTAAAATTTTTTTTTGTTATATTTATAGTCAATAACTAGTATCCCAAAATGCATCGTGCACCGTTTCTCAGCTAATTCTTCAGTCTCCGCCTGGGATTGGCGGCGTTTGGACGTGGAGACTGTATCGCTCCGATTGTGCCAAAATTGAAAAAAAAAACTCACACTAGAATCCAAATTTTTTTTAAAGATGCTTATTTTGCTAGGAAATATTGACCTAGCGCTTCAGGATTGGGTATAGATGAGTGCTTTGCCATTTATTGCATAACCATAGACCTATCTAACCTAGGACAAGTTATTTTACTCATTACCTAAAGCAAACATCAATTGTTTGAAATAAAAGTGACGGATAATATTGCCTAAGCTACTTAAGAGCCCATAAAAGTTGTACCTACCTATTTGAGTACCAATATTTTTTTGTGTTGTAGGTACATAATTAGTCTAAGTTTCTAACTTCTACTACTGTATATTAAATTTATGTTCGTTTTAGGTTCCTCAAAATTGAAAATGTGAGAAACTTAAGATAGGTAGGTGTAAAAAATTTCATCAAGAAATAAGAAATTCGCTTGTTGAAAAAGTTTTTTACAGAGACATAATGTAAAAGCAACTCTTGAAATAAAACCGACGTAAGAATTTTATATACCTAGTTGATCTAATATCACCATTACATCAATTTTATGAGACTGTGAGAAGTCCAGCTTCTTTCCTTTGAGTGAGGAACATAAACCGCACCATTTTGTGTAAGTTTCAGGTTCAAAACATTTTTATTACTAATTCTCTTATCCATTATTAGTACAAAATAGAGCATGCATACAATTTCTTGCAAGAAATGCTCTCGCGGTTTTGAAATTCGAAATTCGAAATCCCCACAACAATATCTAAAACCGATGGTTAAGGCGCCAGTAGCAATAAAAAAGAATGAAAGGTCTGTCAGCTGTATTGACAGTTTAAACTCTCAAATTTAACCACCGCGTCAGATAAGTTTGCGGAGTTCTGTAAGGAGACTTGCATAGTCGGAGTAAAATTTTTGATACTCTAATGAAATATTGCAGAGGTACAAGTACTTCCGAAGGAGGAATATTTATTTTATTATTTAAATTTCATTGCACAAAGTATAAACAAATGGCGGGCTAACTTTAAACTGACTAACATATAATATGTTAGTCAGTTTATCAAAGATAATAAACTCATAAAAATAAATAATCTCGAAGAAGTTTTATATACACTCTCTGCCACAAATGTAATTTATTAAAAGTAGGTGGCTAAAACGTCAGTGATTAGATTACATACCCTTTGGAAGCGGCCATGGAAGAAATGACAGTTTTGTATAAGTAGTACGAAACCAAACCGTTTCAGCTGCTCGACCCTGATGTTATCAAAGCCAGCGGCTTTACCTTCTTTGAGCTTATCAAGGGCAAACTTGAGCTCTGTTTCTGTAAAAGCCTCGTCCAAGTGGTTAACCTCTTAACCAGGGTCTCGTGTAAATTTCTTCTGGAGACTTTTCGTGGAAGCTTTCCCATTTTGGAGCAAGTGGTGAGCGATCTGGTTTGTGGTCACATTGGAATGACGATCAGCGATTTTAGGGTCATTATTTAGTTTCCTTATTAAACACCATGCGTTTGCTGCGTGCACCATGCGTTTCATGCGTCATGCTCGTGAACGGGTGCCACCAGTGGGATGGGTCTGCTCCTGGCTTCTTGTCTCAAAATATGCAGATTTTTAATGTTTTATTGTTATTAGTTTTATTTTATCGTGGTTTGTATGGCACTGTTTATTATTGACTCTTATGTTCTTAAACTATTCAAAGTTTTATTACCCTTGTTTGGCATTTATATTTATTATTTTATTTGCTACGTTTTTGGTTGGTGTGTATTTTAAAGAAACTACCTTTTGGATGTCTATTTCTTAGTTATTGAAATTTATTTACTGCTATGATTACCGGGTTTTTTATTTTGTTTTTAAACTTAAGATTAATTTGTGATGGAAAGTGACTTTACATATTATATTATGTTAAAGTCACTTTTCAATTTGACGACTCTGTATGAAATATGACAGGGAGAAAAAAATAGCCCTTGGCGAGTTTCTTGCTGGTTCTTCTCGTTACAAGGCCTCCCGCCGTAGGATTTGCGAACCGATAGCGTAGCTTCATTGACGTTCACAAGTGCTGTATCAGCCTAAAATGAATAAATGATTTTTGATTTTGATTTTGATTTTGATGCCTTCTTGCTTTTATGCGTCATATCTACGCCTTCGATTAGCTGGTTCCACTTTTCTCTTGTTGTTTCGGATATGGCTTCTAGCAATTCATTCCCAAATCGATGGTGTCCTGTGAGAAGGGATCTAATTCATACTGGTCTTGGTAAGTCATCCTATCATATTATATTTAAAAACATATATTTGATGCTTGGGAGAGCAAGCGAGATGTAGTTGGTATTTATTGTGACCTCTCCAAAGCTTTTGATTGTGTTAATCACCAAACGCTTTTAAGGAAATTAAAACATTATGGTGTCTATGATAAATCGGTTAGCCTTATGCAATCATATCTATGTGAAAGAACACAGAAAGTAGTTATCAACAAAACTGAGTCTACTGGAGCCCCTATCAACATGGGCGTACCCCAGGGTGACCCCTGGGGTACGCCCATACTGGTCCCTTTTGCTGTTTTTAATTTATATAAATGACCTTCCTTTTTAAGCAAAGAATTTATGCGAGACAGTGCTATTTGCTGATGACACTTCCTTCAATCATTGTTCTGACGAAGTAAATAGTACTTTATCGAAAGTTGCGCATTGGTTTCATAGCAATGATCCATTCCTTTACCGTGGTACCATTAGACAGTACCATTGATGGTACTGTGGCAATTTCTCTTTGCCGTGGTACCATCAATTAATCTATCATTACACTCGAAAAAAACAAAATGTGAAAAAAATTTCACTGCTAAATGTAAGACAGGTTGATATTCACATAAAATTGGATGACAATGTAGTAGAATTAATTAACAGTACTAAATTTTTAGATATAACATTAGATTATCGACTTCAATGGGACCCTCATATTGAAGCCTTGGCCGGTAGACTCAGTTCTGCGGCATTTGCTGTTAAAGAAATAAGGCTCTTAACCGATATTGAAACGGCAAGGTTAATCTATTTTAGCTATTTTCAGAGTGTATTGTCCTACGGCCTATTACTTTGGGGTTCAGCAGCTAACATCGAAAGTATTTTTGTGCTTCAGAAAAGAGCTTTTCGCGCCATATACAAACTTTGGCCAAGAGATTCTTTAAAAGAAATCAACATATTAACTGTTGCAGGACAATACATATATGAGAATATGGTATATTATGTGAAGAAGTATCTCAATACATTTATAAAACGTAGCAATATACATCAATTCAAAAAAAGAAATACAAATAAGATTGCCGTTCCAAGGATTCAACTTGAAAAAACAAGAAGTTCGTTTTTGGGGAAAAGCGTAGCTAGTTTTAATAAAGTTCCACAGAATTTAGTAGAGCTGCCTTTGCACAAATTCAAAAGTCATGGCAAAAAATCGCTCATGGGCAAGGGATATTATAAAGTAGACGACTATTTGAAAGACCGTAATGCATGGATTTGATGTAACACATAACCTTAGCTGAACTAATGTAATATTATAATGAAAAAGTTGTAAAAGTTAACGATATAAATCTTTGGAAATATCGTTACTCCAATTATTAAAGCTGATAAGTTTATTGCGCCTGTTCTTCGTATCAGTTAAAAATGTCTTGAACGGGTGGTACGAAAATATTGACGATTCAAAAGAGCTTATTTATTAAGTCAAGTATAAAGATATTTTTTATTTTATTTTATTATTTTATCCCTCAGGTCGTAAGGCCTGGCACATAATTGGGTCCTCCGTATTGCACCACTTACTGTCTTCACGCACTGGTGAACTATGTGATCACTGGCAAAGATGAGATCAGGGTTTTAACCCCTTTTCCAGCGACCGCTGTTGAATGATGACGGAAGTTTTGGATCATGGATCAAAGATAGTAGGTATGTGTCCATCAACCCATTCTTCAACCTTCACTCCGTTGTCATGTCACTGGTTCTGTATCCCCAGTTCTCGCTATGGCTATTAAAATTACCAAGGACGAATCTAATCGGATGGGCGTTAAAGTTCGGCGGACAGCTGAAGTAATACGGTGCATTGGGAGGTTTGTAGACTGAAGTGACCGTACAGTTACTAAGTTCGGTAGTAAGGATCTCTATGTTACTGGTGTTAGTCTGATACACAGTGCGTACCTCTTTATCTGGCCTGGCGAATAGGCACTCCCATACTGTCGATGCGAGACTTCAGCTATGAGTTTCATCCCCTGAGTCACTTGTCAGATATGCTTAAACGAGTGTGCATCTGAGTTGCATAACCTCATTCCGCCCTCTCCTTTAAACTCACGCTCAGAGAATTAAGTACTCCTTCATCATGCCTGGAATACCCTGCCGGCTTCTGTTTGCCCGAGTACCTACAACCCAAACTTCTTAAAGTCGCAAGTGAATAGGCATCTTCTGGGTGAATCTATTCACACAAAATTTTATTCAAGTACTATAACCAACCACATTATAAAACTACCTTTGTGAGTTCACTCAATTCACGCGACTAATTTAATAAACATTGTTTAACTGTTTAGAATTTTCCGAATATCAGTCAATCACTTTACAATGCAATGGATGCACTCATTATTGTCTTTTTTGCTGTCGCCTTTGGTTGTCATGTCGCACATACCACAAAATTGTCTTGAGATTCATGTTAATGAATATGACAAAATTTTAACATATAGTTGTGTTGCTGTCGCTTCGGTATTAATTTTTAATTAGTACAAATATTTCAGCATATCGCATAATATTTAAACAGAAAAAAGAACCTGACGTTAGGCAAGTTTTTACGTTTTTTACCCATTTTTAGAGCACAAGGGATATGATGCGTACATGGCGAAAAATAGTGACAGTGAAAAATATGGATATTTTAAAATGAGTAATGAAAAAAGTTTTTTAAAGTGGCTGATTTATAACCTTACGTGGCAAGTTTACATTAGTAAACAAAGTATCAATTATTTCAGTTGCGCTACATTTTGTTTAAACAAATTGGACGATCTCCGTGGCCGATTGGTGTACGCACCGGTTTTCTAGGTGCCACTATCTCTGAGGTCCCGGGTTCGATTCTCGGACGGGTAAATGTCGAAAACTAACTTTTAGATATTTTCTTGTATCTGGGTGTATGTGATCGTTGCTTCCAATTTTCAATGACACAAGTTATTGTATTATTTGATATTATCATTTTTGGTATTGGAATAATATGTATGTATGTACTTAAACAATATTTTTATTTAAGTGTTCTTTTTATATATTGATTTATATTATAGATTGATAGCGTGATTTTATATAAACGGTAAGTATACTTATTTAAATATTGATTAACTAAGTAGATTTATTTTGTAAAAAAGTATTAGATGATTGGCTAGTATGAGTTATTTATATTTTTTCATATTAAATTATAAGTTTTATTAATTTGATTGGAATAAATCTGAAAATGTACCTACTGGTTAGAGCAGTATACATTATTTATTTTTTTCAGTGTAATTTGTAGCAAATGTTGTAGTTTTGCCTGCGACGATCATTTCGATAATGGATATTTTATCGAAATGATCTAGAGATAGAAAATAAATATAAATAGCTGCTGCTGTGTTCTGCATTTTGAAGAATCGTTTGAAGTGACTATCTTTTAAAAAAAAACCTTTTTTTACTACATACGAATAATATCTAAGATCTACTCTTCCTACAAACCGACGTTTACAATAAATATTCATAATAATTCTTCTTGTATTCTACATAATATAATGTCCTTAGTAAAAGCGCACATAGCTGATATTTAAGATGTAAATAGTACACGTATTTCTCAGTCTACGAGAGTGCCGCGGCCGGAGTCTTACCGATCCCAGCACCCCCTCGCTTGTGTAAGCAACGGCCATCGACGATATTTTTTTTACCTATGCAATATCCTTAAGTCGATGATTCCCGGCCAAAATAGGCACGTTAACGCTGAACACTGTGCAATTTCTCAAATAGACCATCTGACAGAAGTGTGCGAAGATGCGTTCGCAGACTCAAAATCTGCTGACATAAAAATGCATAGAACAAAGTGCACTCAGATTATCACCCAGGTTTTAGCGCCCCATTTTAGAGAAAACCTTGTCAAAGATATTGGTAGCCAAAAATATAGCCTGATTTTGGATGAATCTACAGATATTAGTGTGACCAAATTCATGGGCGTTATCGTGAGATATTACAGTACGTCACAAAATTCTGTCGTATCTGCTTTTCTGTCTCTGGAGCCTATAGAACGAGCTGATGCCAACGGTCTTGTCTCATCATTAGTAAAGTGTGTACAATCGCACAATTTATCTCTCAAAAATTTGGTTGGGATCGGGACTGATAACGCTGCAGTAATTACAGGGTGTCATAACAGCGTATACGAAATACTTAAGAGGCAATACAATCTACCCCATTTAATCCTTATAAGATGTATCTGCCCTTCCCTACAGTTAGCCGTCAGTCACGCATCACAGAACTCTATTCCAAAACATGTTGAATTTATGTTAAGAGAAACCTACAAGTGGTTTTCAATCTCATCAAAGCGCCAGCATGAGTACAAGGAGCTATACGGCCTCATTAACTGCGGTGACGAACCTCTTAAAATTCTCAAAGTTTGTGATACTCGCTGGCTGTCGATAGAACCGACTGTTGTCAGAATTTTAACTCAGTGGGAAGAGCTGAAGTTACATTTTTCAGTTACTAAAGATAAATGCTACACTGCTGATTTATTGAGTCAAATGTACAAAGACGAAACTAATCGCTTGTATTTCATATACCTGAAAAGTATTCTAAATGACGTACAAATGGAAATCAAGATCTTCGAAGGAGAGCATACAGATCCTGTTAAATTATTAACCTCACTTATGAATTTATTGCGATCAGTCTGCAACAGAATATTGATACCAAATTCCGCAACAACTGAAAAAGATTATTTGACCATTAAAATTGATAACCACCTAAGTCCAGTACCTCATCTAGGATATCTGTTTGAGTCCCACGTTGCCAAAGCCAATTTACCATCTGAAACAGTTGCAACTATTAGAAAACGTTGTATTGATTTCACCGTTCGTTTGGCAAAAGAAATTCAAAACCGTTTACCCAGCAATTACGTGGCATTACAAAAAATTACACAATTGTCTGTAGATAACACTTTAAAACAGATCAAAGATAATTCAATCGCTGAACTAGCTGTTGAATTTGGTTTTGAGGAGGACAAAATTGAAAACATATTAAAACAATGGCACACTATAAATTTTGTAAAATGGGACCTAACTACAGATACTGTACAATTCTGGGGTCATGTCTTAAAATACAAAGACGCTGCAGGTTTTAATACTTATAAAGACATAACAGACTTTAGCCATCACAGTCCTGTCGTTGCCACATTCCAACGCAGAAGTAGAACAAATGTTCAGTCAGATGAATATTGTAAAAAACAAACTAAGGAACAGACTGGCATCAATTACTTTAAACTCTATACTTATTGTAAGAAATCAATTAAAGATTTTAAAACAAAATTGCCATAGCTATGTCTTGCCAGATGACGTCCTTTCCAAAATCACAAAAACCATCAAAAAGCCGAGTGCATCAACATCATCCACTTCTGCATTGGAACCATCAACTTCTACAGCTTCAACGTCATTAGAAGTAGTCGAAGTCGAAGATGACGCAATCGATGACGATATTTTTGATTGTAAATCTATAGGCCTACATATTAAATCTTTGATTGTTCAAATTGGCTTTTAATTACACTATTTTTTTATTGAATATTTGTTTTATTTAGCGACTTCTAGGGAATATTTTAAGCAACTTTTTTTCAAAATCTAGGGCCTTTTTAATCAAGGTATAGGGACTTTCTTTTTTCCCGAAACGGCAAAATATTGCCATGCGCAATCGGTAAAGCAGACCTATTGCTAATACTGAGCAAAGAAAAATATAGTTTATGAAACCTTTATTACTACCAGGGTACATAAATATAACTGTTACTTAGATGAAAGTAGATCGTAGTAGATCTGGTCACAATGGACATGATATTCCGAGTGGTTGTAGTGAATGGAGAAGCTTCATAATAAATTATCATTCCAGAGGAAATTCATCTACTTGGTTGCGGATTGATTGATATTGTACGATCTATGTAAAGGGATCATGTAACTGGATGCAAAAAACATTTATTTTCTCTCTAGAACTATACATAACTGTCGTTTGTAGCATGTCAGTTCTACAGTATACGGTTAGAAATTTATATAAAAAAGTGTTTTGTACTATTTGATTTGGGATTTATTTTGCAACGGTCTCCATGTCATTGTAGTAAAATTAAGACTTGTATGGTTTGGTTTATTAAATAAAAAGCACCTGTTAGTTATGTTTTTATGCATTATGTAAGTAAATTAAGAAAATTCTAACCTTAAAGAAGAGTCCCATTCAAGTTATTACTTTTTTCCAAATAAATAACTGTTTGAAAGAAGCTACATCACTACTAACGTCTTATAATACGACTAGCTTCCGCCCACGACTTCGTTCGTCCGCGTGGACATTGTGGATAAAAAGTAATCTATGTTTAAATTTCATCAAAATCTGATCAGCCGTGTTTACGTGATTAGGCGGATCCTCCCTCACCATAAGCGCGCTGCCTCGTGCGAGGCAGAACGTTTGTCACGTGCGGCGGGCCTGCACGAGGCTGCTCGCTTGGTGAGGACCCGCCTAATCACGTAAAAACGGCTGATCGGATTTTGATGAAATCAAAACATAGATTACTTTTTATCCTGGTTATTGGTCCCCTAAGGATTTTCTCGAATGGCCACGCGGACGAAGTCGCGGGCGGAAGCTAGTCCTACTAATATTATAAATGTGAAAGTTTGGATGTTTGGATGTTTGGATGTTTGTTACTCAATCACGCCAAAACGGCTGAACGGATTTGGCTGAAATTTGGAACACAGATACTTTGTAGCCTGGAGAGGAACATAGGCTACTTTTTATCCCGGAAAAATGTCACATTCCCGCGGGATAACGTCATGTAGTTCACGCGGGCGAAGCCGCGGGCGGAAAGCTAGTAAATAATAAGTGTCTGCTTCGCAATCAAAAAGTTAGTTCTGAGTAGCTTAGGTACAAAGAACTTGTTAGGTACCAAGAACTTTTAGGTACTTAAGATGATTTAGGTTTATACAGGGCGTCCCAAAATTAACTCACATGGAGGGAAAGTACCTTAAATACTGAAGATATAAAATTTTACTGAAAGGAGACTTCATTTTTATTTTAAAAAGAAAACGAACTGCATTCAAAGAATTTTAAGTAATCAACTGTCTGAACTGGGAATCGAACCCGCCGAACGTAAAAAAAAAAAATCTCTAATTTAAATGTACCGATCGAAAGGCTCGATCATACCTTATCATTTTTTCTTAATAACATAGCATCTTAAATAAAAGGAAGACTACGAAATTTAACATTTAATGTTGAATAACAAGTTTGTGCAGCGTTATGGATAGCCTTTCCTGTGACTGTCGTGCTCAAAACTTTAACATTTCAATGTTTTACTAATGAGTGAAGATTGGAGCAATTATCATAAAGTGTTTGATAAAGTTATAATGTGTTAAGTAACACCAGCTCGATTGGATTAAAAATGTTTGAATAGTTACTTTGGTGCGGTCTATTCCAACATATGGCACAGTCGTGGGACGCCCCCAGGGCTTCCAATGACTATGTCACATGGTGGCATAGACCACACCAAATACTGTAGATAGAAAGTTTTATTGAAATAGGACTTTATTTTTATTTAAATAACAATAGAACTGCATTCAATTTTTTTTTAATAATAGCATGTCCAAACCTAGAATCGAACCCGCACGAAATTATTCAAACTTTTTGAAACCAATCGAGGTGGTGTTACTTATCACATTAACAAACACTTATGATAGGGAATTAGGTATAATTGCTCCAATCTTCACTCATTAGTAATACCTACATTGAAATGTTAAAGTCTGTATTGAGCACGACAGTCATAGAAAAGGCTATTCATAACGCTGCACAAACTTGTTATTCAACATTAAATGTTAAATTTCGTAGTCTTCCTTTTATTTAAGATGCTATGTTATTTAGAAGAAATGCTTAGGTATAATCGAGTCTTTCGATCGGTACAATTAAATTAGAGAAATATTTTTTTTACATTCAGCGGGTTCGATTCCCAGTTCAGACAAGTGATTATTCAAAATTCGGTGAATGCAGTTCGTTTTCTTTTTAAAATAAAAATGAAGTATCCTTTCAGTAAAATTTTATATCTTCAGTATTTAAGGTACTTTCCCTCCATGTGAGTTAATTTTGGGACGCCCTGTATACCGTATTTACCCCCCGGGTTTGATTTTCGGAAAATTACGAAATGGGTTGCCTATTCGTTTTTAGAAGTACCTACGCCTACAAAGTTTCAAGTTGAAATGTCTATTTTACCACCTGATTTTTCATTCAAAATTACACCCCTATTTCAACCTTTTAGGGGTTGAATCATGTTCAGCGTATTAAACAATAAAATAAATGCCATTTTTGCAATCGTCATCCCATAATTCCTCAATAGCGACATCCATATCTATTTTTAGGTTTATTTATTCCTTTTAACCTCTAAGGGTTGATTTTCAAAAAAATACGAAATATTAGTTTGCTTATTTGTTTTATTTTCCAACCATAAGCCTAAATAATAATGAAGGACTTTCCAGATATATTTTATTCCCCTTTTCACCCCTTTGGGGATGGAATTGTCAAAAAAGCTGACATACATAAATATTAATTTTCAATTGTCAGCCTAAATACAAAATTTGAAGATCCTAACTTCAAAACTGACGGACTTTCATACAAACATTCATCCTCTATTTTACCCCCTTAGGGGTGGAATTTACAAAAATCCTTTCTTAGTGGATGCCTATACTGTATAAGGTATCTATGTGCAAAATTTCAAGTCTCTAGGTTCAGCGGTTTGGGCTGTGCGTTGATATCTCAGTCAGTCAGTCAGGACTTTGAATTTTATATACATATACAGGGCGTCCCAAAACTATGCCACATTGAGGGAAAGTACCTTAAATACTGAAGATATAAAATTTTACTGAAAGGAGACTTCGTTTTTATTTTTAAAAGAAAACGAACTGCATTCACAGAATTTTGAATAATCACCTGTCTGAACTGGGAATCAAACACGCTGAATGTAAAACAAAAATATTTCTTTTACTTTATTATACCGATCGAAAGGCTCGATTATACCTAAGCATTTTTTCTAAGTAGCATAGCATCTTAAATAAAAGGAAGACTACGAAATTTAACATTTCATGTTGAATAACAATTTTGTGCAGCGTTATGGATAGCCTTTTCTGTGACTGTCGTGCTCAAAACTTTAATGGTGCATCTGTCGCAGGAATTTTGTCAAAGTCGTGATATTATAATTCCATTAGTAAAATTATAATTTCGCGTGATATTAGGAATGCATTACGACACAGTATGCACACGGCTGCGAACCTCGGAAGTCATATAGAACACGTGATAGGTTAGAAATTTCGTGGTTGTTTTTTTTTGTATTAATACAACTTATGGATTGTTTTATTGTCTATTCATAATTTAACTAGTGGAATTATAATATCACGCGAAATTATAATATCACGACATTCACGACTTTGACAAAATCCCTGCGACACATCCACACAGATAGAATCACAGAGTGAAGATTATACCTAATTATACCTAATTTCCCTATCATAAATGTTAAATAATGTGAAAAGTAACACCCCCTCGATTGGTTTAAAAAAGTGTGAATAATTTGATGCGGGTTCGATTCTCGGTTTGGACGTGCTATTATTTTCAAACACTTATAATGGGGAAATTAGGTATAAATTGCTCCAATCTTCTGTCATTAGTAATATATTGAAATGTTAAAGTGTTGAGCACGACAGTCACAGAAAAGGCTATCCATAACGCTAGACAAACTTGTTATTCAATATTAAATGTTAATTTTATAGTCTTCCTTTTATTTAAAATGCTATGTTACTTAGAAGAAATGCTTAGGTATAACGAGCCTTTTGATCGGTACAATAAAATAAAAGTTTTTTTTTCTTTATTTCAGTAGTGTCGGAGCGTTAACGCAGTGCTGCCCTCACGGACATCAAGATCGATTACTTTAATTTAAATTATAACGACATCTATTGAGTTATTTTGTAACTATCGACTTAAATTATAGCGCCATCTAGTTTGCTGCTTTGTAACTATTAGTTGAGTCAGTTTAAACGTTGCGGAAAGCACTTGGGTGAATTGGATACAGAGAGAGATGGCAGGACCTGACCAAATGAGTTGAATTTGTCGATACATTTTGGTGCAGGGGCAAGATAAAAACAGAGATATAGGGACCCACGAAGGGGTTGGACGTGTGGCGGAAGTGGGGCCCGCAAGGGCCACTTTTCTGTATCGAATTTGCCGCGTTTAACGAGTTTATCCATCTACATCACTTAAATCGTTGTTTCATTTGTGCCATATCGATTGTGATTGAAGAATAAGACGTTTGTTATTGAAGAAGAGACTAATATTTTGAGGATCCCTCGTCACAACCATCCTGACAACGAGACCATACCATGCAACCGGACCCAGCGACGTCATCAGAAGTGGGATGCAGCCCGTGCCACAGATGAAAAGTGGACTGAAAACGAAATACCCGTATTTCTGTTATTCGACATTCTGTTACTGAACGGGTGATGAAAAAAAGGCGTCCTGCCCTGCCGTTTCACTAGCGGCATTTCATTTGCAAGAAGAGAATTGAAAATCATCTTTTCCTGGTGATGAGCGGTGCGCTGAAAGGAAGTTCATCGGCAAGACTGGACCAGTCTGGACCTGGACCAGATTTCATGTGCTGGCGTAACCTGGCTAGTGCATAAGGATTTGTTCATCGATAGGTTTGTCTGTATCTAGACAAACGGAGGTATTCTCATATTTTTCTTATTTTGTGAAGCCGAAAGAAAGTAAATCTTATTTCTTCGTGACTAATTCGTTGTAATAATAGTTCCTAACGGAACCAAGAATGTTTAATGATTTTACTGTCAACTACCTACATCAAAATTCAGCGGTAACCATTTTTCTAATTTTACTAACGTACAGAGTGTTTAGTAAATTCGCATACTATTGAGTTTGAGAAAAATTTTGACAGATGGATTGTACTTTGTTGTAGAGATCCGCGCCGCGCCGGCGCGCCGCCGCCGAGCTAACTTAGCGCGCCGCCGCCGCCGACGGGTCAATGAAAATTTCGCGCCGACTTCACATTTAGTATTTTTTTATATGTAAAACTGGGCAGGCATTTGCCCACCATCTTTTTTAATTTAACAGGATGTGGTCTAAGATGTTGCATGATTGCCCAGGAGATGCCTGTTCACTCTTTCCTTAAAGAGACCAATGTTGTATAGTTATCGGAGAACACATAAGCAAGCAACGCATTCCATGCCTTAGGGATTCGCATAAGAAACGAATTTGTAAAGCGTTTAGTGAGGACAGGTGGAGTGTCAACAACGTAAGGGTGATAAGCTAGCCTGTTTCTGGTTCCCAAATGGGGGAAAGGGGCTGGAGGAACAAGGTCGTGCAGTTCTCTCGCACACTCCCTAAAGTGTATTCTATAAAAAATCTATAGACAAGCAACTTTGCGACGGTGACTGAGGCTCTGAAGTTCTGCCGTAGCCAACGTTCAGTTTCCACTGAGCTTTCTGGCACGGTTTTCGATAGATTCCAGAAGTTCGAGCTGATACTTAGCAGAACCATCAGGATGATAATAATATGTTCAGGCCAAGAAGTTCCAGATTTTCGGTTATCGGCAAGGAAACACCCTGGAAAGTCGGAGCCTGTTGGAAAGGACTCCGTTTAGGGGTGAATAAACAAGCCCGCGTTTTAGTGGCATTGAAACTGACAAAAATGTCAAGAACTCTGATATATTAGAATCGGCTAAACCTAAAACTGGTCCTTCTTCAAAAGAAAACCATGATGTTACTCCAAAAACATTCAAGAAGAGCATTTTTAGAAGAGGACGGCCAAGTTGAGCAAGAGTGCTGGAAATATCTAGCCACCGCAAGCCCCTCTGATTTAGAAGACGACATCCTCAACTTCTTGAAAGAACGAAAAAATACATAGCCATAGCTAGCTGGATTAGCACGATCTCTACTGGCTATGTCAGCCACAAGCAAACCTAGTGAAAGAGTATGATCTCTGTGGCTGGGCAAGTCTTAACTGCTAAACGATCGCGCTTGAATCCGAGCAAAATGAATAAAATTATATTCATATACAACAATAATAACTTTCAAATGGTTTATTTAAACAAATAAAGGTACCTACTTTCAAAATATAGAGTTCTTATTTAAACTTTCTAAAAATAAAATTTCACGCCGGCGACGCCGCGCCGCGCCGGGTGCGCACATCAGCGCGCCGCCGCCGGCTTTAATGACCACGGCGCGGATCTCTACTTTGTTGTAAAGAAATAAGATCTAGATAGTAACGTTTGCACTTTGACTAATTTACACTCGGGGTACAGATACCATACGAGATAGTTGTGTCATTGTAACTCTTGATATAAAGTTGGTGCCTATAACATGACCTGTCAGATAGTGAGATTGCCTGACAGAGATCGCTACTAAGCGATAAGGTCGCCTAATATTTTGTACTTCTCTTTGTAAATGTTTACCTCGTGTATTTTTCTGTTTGTTGAATACAAGCGCTGCATGGTGGTACCTGTGGTGGTGCTATGCAGGTGCTGCCTATGGTGAGCCGTTCGTCGGCGCGACATCGGCGTCGGTCGGCGCAGTGGTGCAATGGTGCGATTCTGCTGCGATGGCAGTGCAGCGGCGGCGCGGTGGCGTGGTGGCGCAACGCAACAGACAAGTAGCCGGCGCTGGTGGCGATAGTGTAGAGAGAGATCTACTGGCATCGCATATCATGTGATCGCAATTTGGTGAGCAGTTTTCATTTTGTCATTACTTGTGCAAACAGCACCGAAGTGCTATTTTCCGTTCAATGAACATTCTTTTGTACAGTTTTTGGCACTTAACTAGTTCAAACCTAGGATTACAATGATTGTTAATGTGAGATTTGATTTAAATTGGATTAGTAACGATAAGAGTTCGTATTAGATTGACAGAATATGGGAACATGATTTGATTAGTTCAGAGGACTAAATATTTGGTTGGTGTTTTACCACATTATTAGTAACGAAGTGCTGAAGAAGTTCAGTCGCACTGCGCGAGCCCTCAAGCACGTACGCACGTATCGATATACCTGTTTTGTGACAGTGGTTCTCAAAGTTACACACCATCATTTTTAGTGATAAATATTTTAACCATCCTATCAATCTTATCATTATGAAGTGTGCAAGCTGCCAAAGTGAAGCAAGGGACATGGCCCAATGCTGCATATGCATGCATTGCTTCGACTTCAACTGTGCCGGCATCACGGAAGCAGGTTTCAGGAAACTTGGTGATAGAAAGGCGACATGGAAATGTCCCAGCTGCAAAAATGGCCCAGCTACAAAGTTAACACCATCTGCTCCCTCGTCACCAGTTCCTCATAATGTAGACAGTGAAATGATTATGGCAGAAATTAAAAAACTGAGCAAACAAATTTCTTCACTTTCCCATCTGACTGAAGATATTAAATCCATCAAAGACGATGTACAACAGTTAAAAACTTCAATAGAATTTGCACACGATAATTACAAAGAATGTATTGACAAGGTAACAAACTTAGAGCAAAGAATGGATAGCATCGATTATCACCAGGAGGAATTAGGATCACTCAACCAGCGGGTAACGCAGTTAGAAAGTTTTATAAAGATGAAGGACCAAACAGATCGCCTAAATAATGCTGAGATGAAAGGGGTTCCATATATGAATTCCGAGAACTTGTTCGACGTCATCCTTAAAATAGGCTCTTTCATCAATTGCACAGTGACAAAAGCTGATATTAACTATATAGTACGTGTGCCAACACGAAACGATCCTAAGAATAAAAATATTATAGTTGCATTTGGCAACAGATACATGAAAGAAAACTTCGTTGCGTGCGCTAAGGCAAAGAAGAAAATTACTACGTTCGACGTCGGCTTTAACTCAGATGCCAATATATACGTCAATGATCACCTGACCCGTGAAAATAAAATCCTTCTGAACAAAGCTAAAAAGGCAAAAATAGAACACGGTTATTCTTATGTATGGGTAAGAAACTGTAAGATTTTTTTAAGGAAAACCAATACCTCTACTGTGAGATTAATCGAAACCGAGCTGGATTTAAAAAAGCTATAAAACACTTGTTAAATCTTATAAGTTTATTTCCATATGATTTGTTATTTATTTTTCTTCTCACATTGTGTCTCATGGATGTATCTTTCTGTTCGATCTACTTTGTTAAAGGTGAGTTAATATTTATCAAACTCATATTAGTGTATAAGATTCTAAACTCTCATGGTCAATTTCACGTATTAATGTATATCAGATCCTCCTCACACTACTTTAAGAAATTATTATCTCATTTTATCATTTTTGTTGTCATCATAGTCCAAATCTTGTTATACAGTTTGAGAAGCTCAGGCGATCTGGAATATTCCACTTCTTTTGTTCCGCGGTGGGTGCTCGCTGCGCAGTGGCACAGTCGTGCCACCGTCCGCCGCCCCGTGCACACGTCACCCCTAACTAAATTCGCTATGCAATTTTACTCATTTTGCGCGTTGCCTGCTGTATTCCTCCTTATTTTTGTGATATTACGGTGTTCATCTAGTATAATTAGTGATATCCGGGTTGAAATTGAAAATAGTTATTTAATTAATATTTATTTAGAAAAAGTGTACGATATCTCTAGAGTACCTACTTTTATGCACACTTCTACAATATATTCAAACTTTTGCCACAGAATATATAATAGCGTTCGCTTACATTGCATATTACTTGTCTTGTTTTTATATAAGTGTTACTCAAAATACTGTGCTCCAAAAGCTTTCCAAATGTGTATGATACGCAGGAACTACTTTGATTATGTGGTTTTATTCTGTACCACTATCTACACAGTTAACACTTTGAGCAAATATTTAAGTAATTTAATTTTTTGTTTGCGATGGCTAATTTAAGGATATTTTACCAAAATGTTAGAGGCTTGCGTACGAAAGTCAATTCGTTTTATAGAAACGTTCTAAGTAATTCTTACGATATCGTAGCCTTAACAGAGACTTGGTTAACCGATGGTATCTTGGACAGTGAAATTTTTGATGATCGTTATTTAGTCTGGAGGCGAGATAGAAACTACGTAGGTACAGGTCAGTCCCTGGGCGGCGGAGTGCTGGTGGCTATCAAACGCGAGCTGATTGGGTATGAACAAAGCGAATGGCGTTCGTCGGCTGAGGATTTATGGATCACCATTACTCTACGTGGGTCTTATAGGTTGCACATAGGTTGCGTATATATATGTACCCAGGGTAGGGGCAATTCTTTGGCACAAAAACTTATTAACTTTTCTGACAAATGCACCGAAATCGTAACCAACAATGCTGACGACAAATTTATTATCCTTGGAGATTTTAATATACCAAATATTGTTTGGCTACCCACCCTTGATGACAATAAATTTTACCGACAAATATTGTAGGCACTTATCAGGTAACATTCTTTGATAATATTGACACTTGTAATTTATTACAATTTAATCATATTCAAAACTCTCATGGCCGGTTACTGGACTTAATATATAGTAATACCAACCTACAGGTTCTCAAATGCGGGAATTCCCTGGTCATACCCGACAGTCATCATCCACCTATTTGTATCATGGTCCAAATAAAAAAAGACAGAACTTTACCAAATCCTGCCCGTACTATATACTTGTTTAATAAAGGAGATTATGTATCAATATGTAAAAAGTTGGACAGTATTATTTGGTCGCAGTTCTTTTTAGGGTTGTCTCTTGAGGATGCCATCAATAAATTCTACCGCTTACTGTATTCTCTTCGCGACGAATTTATACCCCACAAGATAAAGAGATCTGGTTACAATTATCCACAATGGTACAGCCAATCATTAATTAAAATGATAAAAGAAAAGAGTAAATTTCATAAAAAATATATGACTTACAAAAATTATTCAGACTACCTTTCCTTCTCAATTATTAGAAATCGTGTGAAGGCTTTAGAAGAGAAATGTTACAATGAATACATAAAGAAAATGGAAAAAAGCATTACCGACAACCCGAAATCATTCTGGACTTATGTAAAAAGTAGGCGAGCGTGTCACTCATATCCGTCAACAATGAGTTATGGAGACCAGTTTTCAAGCTCGGGTAATGGCATCTGTAATCTTTCCGCTGATTATTTTTATTCCACTTTTCAAGTCAATTCCTCAAGTTATAATTTACCTACTGATAATCAAAACTTAATATCAAGTATAAATAATGTTGAAATAAATGAAAATACATTGTTAAAACTACTTAAAAGTGTTGCGTAAATAAAACGGCTGGTCCCGACAATATCGCCCCCGCATTTGTTGTCCGCTGTGCCAATAGTCTCGTGGCCCCTCTCATATATTTGTATACCTACTCATTGAACTCTGGTGAGGTCCCTGCCATTTGGAAATCGAGCCTTATAACACCAGTGCACAAAAAAGGTCAAAAGGATAAGGTCGAAAACTATAGACCCATATCAAAGTTATGTGTCTTCGCTAAAATACTGCAAAAAAATAGTATATGAGCAGGTCTATTTATCAATGCTCCAGGTCCTTAGTGAATTCCAGCACGGCTTTTTAAATGGCAGGTCGACAACTACCAACTTGCTGCTGTGTCAGGACATTCTCACTCATCATATGTCACGTGCTCAAACTCAGGTAGATATCATCTACACTGATTTCAGTAAATGTTTCGATCGAATTGACCATCAAATTCTCTTACACAAGCTCCAATCAGTAGGCATCCGTGGCAACCTCTTTAGATGGTTTTGCTCGTATGTAGAAAACCGCAGCCAAACTGTAGCACTACATGGTTATACCTCTCGTAGGCTCTCTGTCCCTTCAGGCGTACCGCAAGGCTCGAATTTGGGTCCATTGCTGTTCACTATATATTTAAACGATATAGATTTAACTTTTAAACATAGTAAAATCTTGTTGTACGCAGACGACCTCAAAATTCTCTGTCCTGTCTCCGAGTTGTCGGATTGTCTAAGTTGCAAGAAAATATCCATCGTTTCCAAGTCTACTGTGACATTAACAAGTTAGATTTAAATATATCCAAGTGCTTTGTCTGCTCATTTAGTAGAAAACCTAATAATGTCTTATTTAATTACTCTATTAATACCGAACCGATAACACGTGTCTCTCATATGAAAGATCTCGGAGTCACGTTTGACTCTAAACTACTGTTTGATATGCATATAGATTCCATAATCACTAAAGCTAGAAAAGCACTTGGGTTCGTAATGCGAATGACATCTGAATTTCATAGTATTAAAGTCATAAAGATTCTATACTGTGCTTTCGTACTGTGATGGCATTCGTATTATTAGCAGATGTGCGGGCCGGGCTCGTAAAACAAAACTAGGAAAAAAAAAAAAAAAAAAAATTCAAAAAAATGTTTCGAATATTTCTTCTAATAGATTAAGAGCGACAAGTTTTATTAGCGCACGGCGGGGACTAAGACAAATGAAGTCTTGGGTAGGCCGTAAATTACGCTCAACTGTCAGACAAACTATTCAAACTGGTGAATGATGGACAATTTTAGTTTAAATGCACAGATTTCTAAGAGTTTGGTAGATATTAAATGTGTTGCAGATGGGTGAAGTAGACGAAGGAAGGAAAAGACTTGAGTTCTCTGAATTGTTAGGGCGGATCGTGAGAAGTTGTGCGTAGGCGTCACCATGGAGATTGCAAGCATCAAGCTGACCAATGAGGGATCGAGATGGGCGTAGAGCGGGAGGAGATAACTTCAGTAGAGATGGAAGATAGAAAACGGGGATGCAACTGGCATTGGGGAGAGGCTATTTGATATTTTAGGAGAGTGATAGATTGGGAGTTTCGTGACTCCATTGTAACTAACTGTGTGAGAAATAAAGATTAAAGAGTTAACTATTAATTAAATACTAACTTTGTTAAGTAAATTGTAGATTTGAATATTAAAACAAGTGTAACTATTTTACAAAGTGAATTTAAACAACGTCGAGAGGGGTATGTAATTGTGTACATTGTGGCTTATTCCGTGTGTCAATAAAGGTACAATCTCTAGAATAACGAGCGGTATATCACATACAACGTAGAAATGTATCAATACGAAGAACAACACCATTCTGGGGGTTTCGCTTTAATAACCGAATGGAACCCGATAGAACATCTCATTTTTGTGTTGGCTTTAATATGCGCAATAGTTGTGTTAGGGTGTTGTGGATATAAGATATTCAGTTATTGCAATCGTCGAATATTAAATAGACGGAGGTATTTGCAAGATGGTCTACCGAATGAGATAGAAATGCAAAGAGCCGGGTTAGACCTCAATCGAGGCTGAATTGGATTGCGTCTTTTCTCGATGCATAGTTAATCTCAGAGATAGGGATGGTTAACGTGAAAGTATTAATTAAAGCTCTGTAAAGTTGTACTGTAACTTTATGTAGCCTGGTGGAATACGAAACACTAATATCTACCATGAAAGTTAATAATCAAGTCTAAATTAGACTAATATGTGAAATAGTTTTCCTTTCCATTTTTCAATCAATGGAACAGGTTTGTTCTATAAATGTGTTCGTATCTCACTTTAGACTTAAGTTGTAAAATAACTATTGAAACTTTAGTGTGTGTTTAATTAAATTTAAGTGTGAATCTAGATGACCTTAGAGAGTTTTTTCTTTGGATTTTCGCTTTCTCTCTATGTAGTATGGTCTTAAGATAGGAGCTGAAAATCTAGCTGTCATTATATAGCAACCTATAGGTGACAGCTTAAATAATCAAACCAGTTTCTTTTTGCTATTTCGAAGATAAACAAAACACATTTAAGTTAAATAAATAATATTTTTTTTCCATAATTATATGTTTTACTGCTTAGATATAAGATTCCTAAGAGGAAGCACAGTGTGAGGCATAGTCAAATCCGTGTTAAATACTAAGAAATACTTAGGAGAACCATTGAGCTAGTTTGTTTGACTTCGCTTAACACCTTGCGTTCTCACATGTACACCTTTCAGTTGAATCACGATTTCTATGAGCTAAATTCGTTAGATTTCAGTCTAGGTCTAGGTAGATTTCTATACATATACCTAAATAAATAAACATGGGATAGTAGGGAGTGATTAAAGACTTTAAGGGAGAGACTACATTCAAACCGTTGAGGTTACCTGTGTATAGGTAGTTTATTTAAACGTGTTAGTAAAGGGGTCTAGCTGCTGAATTTGGACGAGAGAGACAACAGGAGCAGAGCAGAAGGAAGTATAATGTATTAGTGTTGAATAGGTATAATGTGTAAGTTCATTTTGCCTCTACACAGGACATAGACGCTGTTAGGTGCACTTATAGACTTGTATTTAGGATAGGAAATAGAGATAGGTATACTAGGTGATCTGTGATGAAATAGGACTTGCACAGGGTGTTTAAATCCTGGGGTGTTTGACCGCTTGAGGCTGCGAGCTAGTCATTCCACCCACTGACTTTAATCGAATGAGGGCCCTTGACTATAAAAGATTATTCTCTTAGACTACTGAACGGGATGCTCTGGCCGGCACTCGCGAGCTCAGCCTTATTGAGCCTAAAGGCTATCTGCGTGTGGGTTTCAGTGAACGGGTAGCAGCATTTCTGGGTCGTCGTCACACTTGCACTTCCATAGCGTTCAGCCATCGCCCGATTTGGCCAAATCGAACTTTCTCAATTAATACAAATATGAATAAATAAAGTATACCATGGTATTATGGGGAAGGTGTCTAGCGAACACCTTATAAAATAAAGTAAATAAATGTCCACATCCTGGAGATGTCTGACATACGCTTCGCAGCGTAACAAAGATGGCTGACGTTCCCCAAATAATAAACCTCAGAAGGGTTTTTCCTAGAAGGTTTTGTAGGCGCTACTAAACGACCAGAGTGTAATCCACTACGTGAGCAGACATCTATTGGTTATAGCTTAGGAATAAGAGTAGAAGAGAGGCGAAGGTCGCGATCAGATTAAAACAATTTGCATTTTAATATTAACAAGCTTCGCAATGTTATTTAAAACCATAGGCCTGCGGAATGATGGATTTATCTCGATGAGCTTCCGTTCTATTCACACGCAGCTACTAAATAGTACAAACATAAACACGATTCGCAGATCACTTAGATGCCAGTAACATCGACTTTCACCAAGACCACCAAATACATAGAAAAACATTATAACTAGACGATCACATATACAAATCAGGGTTAGAGCCACTACAGTACGCAGCCACTTGGAGTATGCATCACAGGTTTGGAATCCCCAATATAATGTGTACGTTTCGCGTATCGAGGCGGTGCAGAAAAGATTTCTACGTTATTTGCAGTATAAATGTCACCATTCTTTCGAAAATTATTCTAAACGTTGCAAGCACTTCCATTTCTTACCATTACATAAAAGAAGAGAAATGTCGGACATAGCACTACTTCTTAATACATTCCAAGGTAATATAAACTCTCCTGAACTTTTAAGTAAATTCTACATTAATACGCCCAGAAAGACGACACGTCATACAAATTTATTAAACGTACCTTTTTCAAAAACGAATTATCTTTCGAATACGTTCACCAACAGAGCGCCTGAACTTTTCAACTCGATGTGCCAGATCATGGACTTGGACTTATTTACCACCAAACCAAACAAATTCAAAAAAATTTATAATTATAACTTCTTTCAACATTAAAAACTAAGCATAATAATAACACCACTTGTAACATTTATTAAGATCGATCGATAAAATTTATTTATATGTGAAAACTTGTAATTGGCCCTATTGTACTTACACTAACATTGTTATTATCTTTTTAATTAGCTGTAAGTTTTCCAAAAACTGTAAAATAAAATAAAATAAAATAAATGTGTTTGTTTTATTGCGTGGCTGAATGAGTCGGCACGTTGTTGTGGTACCGTGATGGTAAAGAGGGTAGAGCGGAAGCACTTGTAGTATGTACAAAAGATTATGTTTTGTTGTTGTTCCAAGCTGACCGTCTAAAACGCGTTGTGACTCAGTTCAGTAATTTAGACGTACCTAGTTGAGAGCTTTTATTTCCAAATAAAGCTTTAAGTAATAACATTATTTACAAGCAGTTATCAGCTGCAGTGCAGATGCCTTGTCATTAAGTCAAACCAAACTCATTAGTGTACTAGTAACTATTGGTTTTATGTTAGTAATTGCAGAATGCAAGCCACTTAGATTGCATGCATCTCCAGTGCATTCGTAGTCGTAGGCGTAAAATTCGGGCAATATTCTGATTCAACCCGTTGCAGTGCGGCCACGGCATTGAGTGGCGTGCGTTTAGCGTGGAGATGTAAGCGATCGTTTGGTGTGCCAGATAGAGGCAAATTTTATCGCTAGATGGAGGCGATTGTGAAGGGTACCTGTGAGGGGTATCTGTGTTGTATTTGTAAAGTGTTGCATACTGCTTTTATTGTCTGGTTTGTTCTGCTACGTGACAGATTTATTTGAGTATTGAGCTTTGTTGGACTGATACCATAAGCACTGAGTTTTGTGATCGCTGGTTAAGTTGTGGAGTGCTGGTAAAGCACAAAATTTTACGATCACTGGATAAGTCATTGAAAGTTACTCTAAACTGTAGAGTTCTGACAGATACGTTATGGTGAATTTAGTACAAACTCCGCCAAGATAAAGTGGAAATGGATTTTCATGAGTAAACTTATGAAGAGAGTTAATTTGTGTAAAATGATATTTTTAACGTTTGCCCTAAAACAGTTTTGAAGTTGTTAAAACTAAGTTTTTGAAAATTAACGAATAGCTCAGATAGATGCCTCAAAGTGATGTATCCTCAGAATTAAATGTTTGTGATGTTGAATCGGGTGTGGACAGTGCCGGTGAAGGCCTGTCTAACTATGTGCGAACACTTACTGACATGGCTACTTATTTGGTAATCCGCACGCTTCAGTCGTAGTCGTAACTGCGATTCGATAGGGTTGTACAGGGCGCGGTGCGGCTGAGGCTGTGGCAATCTAGCGTCTCATGGGAGACTATGTCATTATGAAATGACCATGTATGTTGAGCATACCGATTCCAATGTGGGAATCCGTCTCATGGGAGACTATGTCATTACGATGACCATGTACATTGAGTGTACCGATTCCAATGTGGGGATCCGTCTCATGGGAGACTATGTCATTATGAGATGACCATGTATGTTGAGCATACCGATTCCAATGTGGGAATCCGTCTCATGGGAGACTATGTCATTACGATGACCATGTACATTGAGTGTACCGATTCCAATGTGGGGATCCGTCTCATGGGAGACTATGTCATTATGAGATGACCATGTATGTTGAGCATACCGATTCCAATGTGGGAATCCGTCTCATGGGAGACTATGTCATTACGATGACCATGTACATTGAGTGTACCAATTCCATGTGGGAATCCTCGCCACCTAATGTGTAGCTACTGTTAGTGATGTGTGTTGTTTTTATGACTTTGATTATAATATTGTGATTATTGTAACTTACTATGAGGCATACTTTCTTCCTTATCTTTTGTGTAACTACTAACCTTTTAGTCAGGTTAAGCCGAGCGGAATTAGCTCCATTGAAGTAATTTTGTTCCAGATACACATGAGGACATGTGACACGTCAGAATGGCCGTGTCGGAGCGTAAACGCAGTGCTGCCCTCACGGACATCAAGATCGATTACTTTAATTTAAATTATAACGACATCTATTGAGTTATTTTGTAACTATCGACTTAAATTATAGCGCCATCTAGTTTGCTGCTTTGTAACTATTAGTTGAGTCAGTTTAAACGTTGGGTGAATTGGATACAGAGAGAGATGGCAGGACCTGACCAAATGAGTTGAATTTGTCGATACATTTTGGTGCAGGGGCAAGATAAAAACAGAGATATAGGGACCCACGAAGGGGTTGGATGGACGTGTGGCGGATGTGGGGCCCGCAAGGGCCACTTTTCTGTATCGAATTTGCCGCGTTTAACGAGTTTATCCATCTACATCACTTAAATCGTTGTTTCATTTGTGCCATATCGATTGTGATTGAAGAATAAGACGTTTGTTATTGAAGAAGAGACTAATATTTTGAGGATCCCTCGTCACAACCATCCTGACAACGAGACCAGACCATGCAACCGGACCCAGCGACGTCAAGTAGGTTCGGTTCCTAGTTCATACAGGCGATTATTTAAAATACTTTGAATGCAGTTCGTTTTATTTTTTAAATAAATATGAAGTTTTCTTTCAGTAAAATATCTTCGGGATTTAAGGTACTTTCCCTCCATGTGGCATAGTTTTGGGACGCTGTGCCCGCAAAACCAGTGCAAAACCTGTTAGGTGGTGATTGTGCTCATGAATATGAATAACTTTTACTATGGGGCCAACTTTGCAACTCAACAAAAAAATCAGCTGTTCCATACATTCTGGTCAAGTAGGTATTGACAATTTGTATGAAACAGATGATTTTTCTATTGAGTTGCAGAGTTGGCCCCATAGTAAAAGTTGTTCATATTCATTAGCACAATCACCACCTAAAAGGTTTTGCGCTTATAGAAAAACACCTTGTATGATACAGTTTACAGTGCTATGATACATATTACCACAAAAAAAATATATCACATAGCCTTCCCGCCCGCGGTTTGCCCGCGTGTACTACACGACGTTATCCCGAGGGAAAGTGATATTTTTCCGGGATAAAAATTTGCTTAATTCACTCTCTAGCTCCTAAACTACCCGCACATACTAAAAACATGTCAATTCGTTGCTCCGTTTTGAAGCTCCTAAACTACCCGCACATACTAAAAAACACGTCAATTCGTTGCTCCGTTTTGACGTGAGAGACGGGCATACAAAGAAACACACTTTCACATTTATAATATTAGTATAGACTGTATGTCAAAAGAAAAATACTTATCACGCTGAACAACTTCTCTTAAGGTGTATCGATGAGCTCAGTGGCGCCGCCAATGGAAATAAATCAATTGCATTTTATTAAAGGCTTGGATTAAAAGTTTCGGTTATTTCGCGCAGGTGAAAGAGTGGAATGCATTTTATAAATATACTTTTGAGAACTTAAACTTACGCAATAAGTCGTGAATCTCAATAGTGCCAAAAGTGGCCACATTTGGCAATATCGAGATCCATAACTTGGTGCTCATATTTGAGGCCATGAAAAAACAATTAAAAATTGCATTATGCTCTTCTATTTGCGCGAAATAACCGAAACTTTTAATCCAAGCCTTTAATTAAATGCAATTGATTTATTTCCATTGGCGGCGCCACTGAGCTCATCGATACACCTTAAGATGGTTCCACATCAGGTGTGCCAGACCTTCGATATTTTTCCGTCAATAGAAAATGTTTATTATGTTAAACAACTTTTCTTAGGACGCCACGTTTGTATCTCATATAGTTTAACCTGGCTGCTAGGGTTCCATATCAGGTGAACCAGATCTTCAAACTTTGTACGTCAATAGAAAGTGCTCATCACGTTTAACAATTTTTTTAAGACGGTATTTTTATATCTCTCATAGTTTGGCTGGACTGCTATGGTTCCACATCAGATATTACGATTCAAGATATTAAAAATAAATTATAGCGTATATGTTGGCGAGGACCATTAGCTGTATAACAAAAAAAATTTAAACAAGATCCGTTTAGTAGTTTTTGTGTGAAACGCGGACAACAGACAGACAGACAGACAGACAGACAAAAAATTCAAAAACTATATTTTTGGTATCTGTTTCGTTTAAGAAGACCCCTGGTGGTATTTTTTTCTATTTCTTTTTAATGTACAGAATTGGATCGTTAGTTTTATTATAAGTATAGATAGATAGTTTAACCTGGCTGCTAGGGTTCCATATCAGGTGAACCAGACCTTCAAACTTTGTACGCCAATAGAAAGTGCTCATCAAGTTTAACAATTTTTCTTAAGACGGTATTTTTATATCTCTCGTAGTTTGGCTGGACTGCATGCTATGGTTCCACATCAGATATTACGATCTTCAAAATAAATTATAGCCTATATGTTGGCGAGGACCAATAGCTGTATAACAAAAAAAGTTTTATCAAGATCCGTTTAGTAGTTTTTGTGTGAAACGCGGACAACAGACAGACAGACAGACAAAAAATTCAAAAACTATATTTTTGGTATCTGTTTCGTTTACGAAGACCCCTGGTGGTATGTTTTTCTATTTCTTTTCAATGTACAGAATTGGATCGTTTACAGTTTTATTATAAGTATTACAGTTTTATTATAAGTATAGATATAGATGGCCACAAGGCTATCCACTATCTGCTTCCAGCGGATACTTAAGTATTTCGGACACGTCGCTCGAAGAAACACCGATAGCCTGGAAAAACTTCTGGTAGTTGGTCAGGTTGACGGAAAAAGACCCCGCGGTCGCTCGCCGACCCGATGGTCAGACCAGATCAAAACGCTGACTGGCTTGCCAATACCAAAAGCCATTAAGACCGCCGAGGATAGAACCACGTGGAAGACCTTAGTACATCGGGCCTAAATATTTCACTTTGGACACGAACTTCAGCAATGGAGATACCGACTAAGAAGAAAGATATAGATGCACCCGTCCACAGATCCACCGACTAACACAATTACAAGTGGTAATCCACTGGGCCACAGAACAATAGATCTCCTGCAGCTTAGTACTTACAAATAAAGAAATAAGGTTCAATCAGAGCCAAGCGGTTTAATCAGTGAGCAGACATGGCCGGCCGCTGCACTCCTCCGTCTAACGCATTAACACGGGGCTGCCGCAGAGCAATGGGATACAGCTCACAGCTTACTATTTCCCCTAATAGAGTTGATACCGTATTAAGTTTATCGATTGTTTTCATCCTTTATTTAATTAAAGTACTGCCTGGACCAAGCACGGAGTATCTAAATAAATACATACCTTTTCTAGATCTCGTAATTTGACACCTTGGAAGTTTTTTTGGTCCTTCATGGAATGAAGCGCATACGGTAAGTGCCTACTGAACAAATAACTTTCTTTTTGAAAAATGGAAAATGAAGTATTTAGAAAAAATCGACCCGTCTCACAACCAGCTCCGATGGGACTCGAACCCACGACCTTTCGCTATCCGGGCGACTGCTCTTACCACTGAGCTACGGAGTCGTTACGAGAAGCGAATTTATCAAATACTTCTTACATGCTGTATAGCCAGCGTTAATTAACGCTAATTAGTCAAAGTTAATTGAAGAAGTATTTGTAGTATTTGTACGGTTCATGAGATACCTACATCTGGTGACAGAGAGACAAGATAAGTCTTAGTAATAGGGTCCCGATTTTACCATTTGGGTACGGAACCCCAAAAGTTTTAATTCACAGACAGACATATACACTTAATTTCAACAAATCTGGAAATTTGGACCCTACTCCCTTACATCACTCACAGTACGTGGCAGCCCCTAGCTCTTCTTCATCACTACATAGTATAAAACAAAGTCGCTTTCTCTGTCCCTATGTCCCTTTGTATGCTTAAATCTTTGAAACTACGCAACGGATTTTGATGTGTTTTTTTTTAATAGATAGAGTTATTCAAGAGCAAGGTTTATATGTACTTTTTATCCCGATATTCCCACGGGAACGGGAACCACGCGGGTGAAACCGCGGGCGGCCGCTAGTTAATATTATAAATGTGAAAGTTTAGATGTTTGTATGTTTGTTACTCAATCACGCCACAACGGCTGAACGGATTGGGCTGAAATTTTGGACACAGATACTTTGTAGCCTGGAGAGGAACATAGGCTACTTTTTATCCCGGAAAAACATCACATTCCCGCAGGATAACGTCGTGTAGTCCACGCGGGCGAAGCCGCGGGCGGAAAGCTAGTAAACTAATAAACTCTTAGCAGAATTACCAATTTGAGCATTCGTCATGGGCATTCCTCGCAGCCAACTTTCAATTAAATACGCAATTTAATAAAGAACTCAATCGCAATAATTCAATATCATTCCACTATACCTACCTATCAAAACAAGGTCGCCAGTTGTTTTGATGGCAAATGGAAAAACTTGCGGCTACAAATCAATTTCGAGAGCACTTCCAGGAAAGTAGCCGCAGACTTTTAGCCACACATCGAAATGCGAAATCACATTGCTTTAGAAATCACCTGAAAATTTAATTTCCGGAGGGACACTCGCCGAGTGTGGCACCCAGGGAACTAATATTGAATGGTTAGTCACATTTATCAATCCCTTAGGAAATACGTAATCATCAGATAGGCAGCTAACAAATAAATGATACAGAAAAAAAATAAACACGGACTGGATTTTATTTCATCTAATTATATTTAACTAGCGGCCGCCCGCGGTTTCACCCGCGTGGTTCCCGTTCCCGTGGGAATATTGGGATAAAAAGTACATATAAACTTTCCTCTTGAATCACTCTATCTATTAAAAAAAAACGCATCAAAATCCGTTGCGTAGTTTCAAAGATTTAAGCATACAAAGGGACATAGGGACAGAGAAAGCGACTTTGTTTTATACTATGTAGTTTTAGGTATTCCCCTATATTATGGTCCGGGAGAGAAATTAAAGAAATAAACTTCGTTTCACTGTTTATAATGTCTCAAATCACACACTGATATAGTACAGTAACGTAATTAATATTTAGTCAACTTAAGGTAAACAAACCGTGACCTAGCGAGGCGGGATCCTGTAGGCGACTGCGGGGCGTGTGTCGCGCTCGCAATTCTATTACTCAAAAATGCTAACTTGCAGTTTGCCCGCGCCGCTATGTCACTACAACCATCCCCCTCCTTTTTCAAAAAAAATAATTCCCAAAAATAACATCTTAGTACTACTAGTTAGCGCGCGGAAGGCACACAGGAATGCGCTGATACAGTTGAAAAGCGTGGTCGCCTACGTGACGGCGATTGCTCGCTGCGATGACGCAATCTAGGTTACTTGCAATACAATGAACTCTAGCTAGTCATAACAAACAATATTAGAAAAAGCATTATTACAATTTACAATTTAAAAATTTTGTCACTTGAACAACAATACAACATTTATTACTTATACTTATATTTTATTATAATACGTACCTACTTAATAAACATTTTATCAAACCATTTCTTGTCTTTTTATTTCACAAAAAAAATATCTTCATCCAAATAGCTTTTTGACATATTTATACTACCTATCATTCTACAGAATCGAAATTATCAACATAATAATGATGCACAAAGTACCTATTGTGGTACAAATACATAAATGACGTTGTACAAGTTTAGTGATTATTACAAACACGTAAACTAAACATACATTATAAAAAATACTTATTACTTGATTTAATTATCCATAGCTCTTAATGTTATGCACGAAACAATATAGTTGTGTTATCACTATCGCAACACAACTACGTCACTCCTATGTTCAATACCCCTAGTGTAAGTTTTTATGTCAAGCAAACGCAAACTATCGCGAGTACGTATTTATGTCAATTTGTATGAAAACTGTATAAGCGCGCTACTCGCCGCTAGAGGCGCTGATACAATTTTCATACAAATTGACATAAATACGGACTCACGATAGTTTGCGTTTTTTGACATAAAAACTTACACTAGGGGTACAGGAGTGCCATGACAGCAATACTATTGCGCGCGCGTCTCATTCCAACGCTTAAGGCGCGTACTAGCAATCTATTTTTAGAACACTTAAGGCGATGTTTACGCAATCCTTGACAACGTTATTTGAATACTTTTAAGGACTAAGAATATTATTCTTACGTTGTTCTTTGTAAAAGTTTATAACTGAACACAATCATCATAATAATTTAATTTAATGTTTTTTAACCAAAAATTTTGTAAACACTACATTCATATTACGAAAATATTATTACTTACTTACTATATTTGCGAACACCTGTTTTTCAAGGGTCGACTTTAAATTTACACACGAGTAAAACATAATAAAAAAAAACACAAAAAAATATTAAGGGTATATTGTCCGAGAGGCTGGTCTGCAATACTAAATAACACCCCTTAAGGCTCACCTGGCCCCCTCTCGCGACAATAGCCAACTAATTTCTCCATTAGCACACTTTCGATTATTCCGACGAGTAAACCACCTGCTGCGGGGTTTGTAATGTAACGTTTGCGTTACCAGCTGACTTCCACATGGCCCTGATTCTATCATCCATCCAGCTTCGAGTGCTTTCACGACATTTTCTAATGCAAAAGTATATGAAAAGTAACGCCACCATTATGAACATTGCGAACAAGATTGCTCCATAGAGCTTAAATTGCATCACCACATCACTAGTGCTGGCATTATTCGCGCCATTTTGAGCAATGATTATTTCCTCTTCTTTACTATAAGTTTTACCCATTTTACAGATAAAGAAAAACATATACTTTATAGGCAACCAATTACGTTAACTACTTTTTCTCGAGTGAGATGTGCAATATTATAAATAAATTATCAACATTTTTAATCTAGATCAGATCATTACGGCACCAAAAATCGCACCGGCGGCTTAATTGTACGGCCACTGCGCGTACTAAGCTTAGGCGGTAGCGATTTTTGCGCATCTGGAATTAAGACAATACCTTCTTTTTGACTTTTTTGACTATTTTCACACATTTTGTTATTAACTCTTATATTTTCCTTGTTCACATGTTCATAATTGGTTTCAGATTCGTTCAAACAGTACGCGGGTTTAACTCTGTCTATAGAAACAGTTGTTTGACGGTCCCCTATTTTAACAACCATGTTTTTTGGTGATCGTTTTACTACAAAATACGGTCCACTATAAGCAGGCAACAAAGGCTTCTGCACTAAATCATTGCGTACGAAAACATGCGTACATGAACTTAAATCTTTATGCACAAAATTTTTTCTACAATCGCTCTTCTCTCGTGTCTGAGGCCGCAGACTTTGTATGATTTGACGCAATTTACTTACATACGTCTCATCTGAAATTTCTACATTCGCGCAATCGGTATAAAAATCGCTAGGTAAGCGTAACGTGTGCCCTATTACCATTTCTGCTGCGCTGACGCCGCTGTCGCTTCGACACGCTGCACGCAGGCCCAGCATGACTGTTGGTAGTTCATCGACCCATGATCCATTTACCTTTTGTAACAATCGGGCTTTTAAAGCGGCCTTCAGAGAACGATGGAGTCTTTCTACTTTCCCATTACTTTGTGGATGGTACGCTGTAGTACGAATCTTATGGATACCTAATATTTTCATAAGTTTACTAAATAAATTGCTTTCAAACTGCCTCCCTTGGTCGCTGGTTACTCTACTCGGACAACCAAACCGGCAAATCCAGTATTCATAAATTGTTTTAGCGATGGTCTCGGCTGTAATATCGGTTACCGGCACTGCTTCCGGCCAGCTAGTAAACCGGTCTATCATGGTAACTAAGTATCTAAACCCTTCCTGCGTAGTCGGCAGGGGACCCACAATATCTATATGTAAATGCTCGAAGCGTTCTGCAAGAGGAAAAGTACCTAACCCCGAGTTTGTGTGCCTATGCGTTTTTACCTTCTGACAGTGTATACACGCTTGGGCCCACAAACTAATATCTTTGTTCATCCCCGGCCAAAAATACCTATTCGCGACCATTTTGCGCGTGGTTCTGATTCCGGGGTGATTATTATTGTGAACCACTTCGAAAGCTACTTTTCTAAACTGCTGGGGCAGGTAGGGTCTCACACGGTTCTCTGAAGTATCACAATAAATAGCATTATTACACAGCGGCGATTGCAATTTTTTAAGCACTATATTACCTTGTAGCTCTGTCAGCATTTTAGCCAGCTTATCGTCTGCTTCCTGCGCCCGGGCGACTTCGTCGAAATCTATAACCGACGGACAAACAATAGTCTCTACTACCCGGGATAGCGCGTCAGCAACCGCGTTATCGTTACCTTTGACGTATTGTATATCGCTCGTAAATTCGCTTATATACAATAGCTGTCGGGTTCGCCCGGGCGTTTCTTTGTTATCCGTACCTATTTTAGACAAAGCATGAGTTAGCGGCTTATGGTCTGACATTACTATGAGCTGTCGCCCTTCAATCATGTTACGAAAATGCACTATAACCAAATACACTGCTAGAAGTTCCCTGTCGTACGTGCTATACTTCTTTTGCGCTTCCGAAAGCCTTTTGGAGAAGTACCCTAGAGGCTACCAGGCGCCTTTTACCTTATGCTGGAGCGCTGCACCGACGCATGAATTTGACGCGTCGCACATCAAATATAGCGTACCTTCCTCTCCCGGGTGTGATAACGTCACTGCGTTTTCCAGGGCTATTTTGCAGTGTTCGAACGCGGCGGTTGCCTTATCTGTCCATTTTACCTGTGACTTATCCTTCTTTTTGGCGCCATGCAGGAAATTATTCAACTCCGCCTGATACTCTGCCGCGCGTTCCAGGTGACTCCTGTAAAAGTTTACCATCCCTAGGAACCGGCGAAGCTGTTCGATGATTTCCGGTCTAGGGAACTCTTTGATGGCTTCTACTTTGCTCTGGGCTTAATACCTTCTGTGCTGACCTCATAACCTAAAAATTCCACATTAGACTTACCAAAACAGCATTTTGCTAGGTTAATAGCCACTCACACGTTCAGGCCGCTCTAGTCACCCAAAAAATTATGGCTAAAAACGTTAAGGCCATGATGCTTCGCCAGATATTCAGCGAAAAGGGAAGTACTTCCTCCGAGCTAGGTGTCTGTGCTCGGGGACCGCGGCCCAACTGTTAGTAGTTGGAAATTGTATTTATGCGACGCATCTGATAAACTCTGTTAGCGCGATTCATGTTTCCATACAATTCTTCAGTTCTGTCTTGACGTAGTGTGTGACGTCAGGCTTGCGCGTCGATGTTTACATTCGTACTTTTCGCTGATCCTGCATTTCTTCAATACTCGGCGTCTTGCTTATGTTGCGATGTGAGTGCGTCGCTACACCACACCCCCCCTTGCTTGAAATACTCGTGTTAGGCCAGTGACGCTCCAGTCTCCCAGTATGACGAGCGTGTGCTGCTGGCTGCTCCATGGGCGGTATAGCTTCATATGCAGAACTGCCACGCCGCTGGTATGTCCCTTCAGTTCGGTCGTGGGCTGCCTTGTTGCCGTCGTCCGCCAGTCTGCGAGTAGTTGCCGCAGGACCAAGTCGCGTTTGCTGCTGATCGTGGACCTTGTAGGCTTGATTCCATCATGAGGGGTGGTATACCTACCTTTATTCTCAAGAAGGCTGCTGCTGTCCAATGTCGGGGTCACCAATGTAGAGGCATGATGCTTCGCCAGATATTCAGCGAAAAGGGAAGTACTTCCTCCGAGCTAGGTGTCTGTGCTCGGGGACCGCGGCCCAACTGTTAGTAGTTGGAAATTGTATTTATGCGACGCATCTGATAAACTCTGTTAGCGCGATTCATGTTTCCATACAATTCTTCAGTTCTGTCTTGACGTAGTGTGTGACGTCAGGCTTGCGCGTCGATGTTTACATTCGTACTTTTCGCTGATCCTGCATTTCTTCAATACTCGGCGTCTTGCTTATGTTGCGATGTGAGTGCGTCGCTACATAGTGATAACTAGAAACTCCACGTGGTAAAACACATCATTAATGCTGGGGCTTCACCTGCGTGACGCCTAACGGCGCGGCGTTAATAACGGCATGCGCGTCTTAGCGCGCTTATTGTATCAAATTAGTGCACTAAAACCCGGCTACACCTGCGTATTATATCAAATAGCGCGCTAATTAATGGCATTAGACGCAGGTGAAGCCCGGGCATAACAGTAAAACACATCAGTAACATATATTTGTCTAACAACATAATGCAATAAAGAACTTTGAAGTTTGGTTTTACCTGTGCCACCGTTCCTGTGAGAATGTCTGGATAAAAATAGTCACTCAGGAAGAATGTAGAGGCAAGATGGCGAAAGATTTTTTGAAATCGGTCCAGTAGTTTTTGATTTAATCCATTACCAAACAAACCAGACCAACAAAAAATGAAATCTTTTCTGTTTATACAATATTAGCTTAGACTTCAACCCGACAAGTAATATTTGCCATCTTATTTTATTTATTTGTTAGAAATACGTAAAGAGATGACAAAACGACAAAATCGACGTAAAAGTAACACGTGTGTGAGACTTTACAAATAGCTTTGCTATTCCTAACCGTATATTGTAGTAAAATATCCTAGTGAAACGCTTAACCACTCTGAAAAAGAAAATTATATTAACCTACATTGGCGGTTATAAAAAGGCAGTAAGTCATAAAGCAACGGATAAAATAAAACCAGCGATAAATTTTACTGAATGAGCTTTTTGCTTATAAAGAACATGATAAAACGCAGCGCTCATTCAGGGAGACGCACTGTCGAGCTTATGATTAACGTAAGGACCAATATGTTTAGCGGGTGTACGTAGTGTACGTACACACACACCGCGGGGCATATTACACTTCAGCGGTTGAACAATGGCGTACTATAGGCTTATCAAGCAATATCAGTTTCCATCTATTGCAACATCTTATCAAATAGGTATAATATAGAATATAGATGCTTTATATTAAGTTTCTGTGGGTTTATTCAACGGTAACTCTCCACTAATCAAGTACCTACCTAACATTTTGAGGATCTCCGTGGTCTAGTGATGTAGGTACGCACTGCTATCTGTGAGGTAGGGTTCGATTTCCAGATGGGTAAATGTTGAAAACGAACTTTTCAATATTTTCTCGAGTCTGTGTATTTTTTAAAGATCCCGTATAAATCCTTTTTTAACCGACTTCAAAACAAGAAGGAGGTTCTCAAGTCGTGTGTGAATGTTTTTACCACACTTTTATTAGCTTCACTTGTAACTAAGTCACAATGTAAGAAAATCTTGGAATTCAATTTTAACCTACTTCTAATTGTTGTATTGATTTGAAACTTTGCAAGTCTATAATATGAATCCGATGACAATACAATAATTTGCTGACTTCGAGCTGATCTGATGATGGAGTCAAGAGGTGGGCAATAGAACTCTTCAATGGCTGCTAGGAAACCCTTCGAGTTTAGGCTCATTTGTTTTGTTCTGATGAGACCTTTTCGCTACACTTAAGCTAGAAACACATTTCGCTGGCGCAGCACAGCGCAGCGCGATCGGTTTCATACATTTAGTATGGCTAGAAACACATTTCCCTGGCGCAGGCGGCTCAGCGCAGCGCAGCGCAGCGTATCCGCTCGGCTCCGATTGCGCCAGACCCCCCACCATTTTCTAGCATTGTATCGTCAGATGGCTCGGTAGCGGACTGCGCAGCGGAGCTCTGCATTTTGCTTTTTACTACTTATGTTCTCCGATTTCTCCGTCAATAATGGGCCAATTTAAAAAATATTTTTTTGTTTAGAAGAGTCACCAATTCATTATCATGTAGGGTTGTTAATTATACTGTTAAAACAGTATTAAAGTGTTTTTAGTACACTATACTTTTTAATTTTATAACAAAAATAATGTATAATTCTGATTTGAAAATAAATTACACTAAATATTTCTAAAATCGGTTCAGTATTTTTTGAGTTTATCTATTACAAACAAACAAAGTGTATTTATAGTATTAGTATAGATATAAATTGCATCTCGTATTCATTCATCATCATCTTATCATCGTAATCATCAACATATTTTTTTTGGATTTTATATGTTCACGTAAGAACAGAAATTGTTTTCAAAATTAGAAGAAAACATAATGCAGATGTTAGCTCGGCAACGACTCGATTGACACTGATCAAAAATTTCGTGAGGACGCGCTGCGCCACACTAGTAAAGTGTGCACACCCGGGTCGACGCTGCGCTGCGATGCGCTGCGCCAGCGAAATGTGTTTCTAGCTTTAATGGTAAGGGTCTGATGATGGAGCAGGGAGAAAGCCAGTGGCAGTTCTTAATGACCACTAGGAAACCCCTCGAGTTTGGGCTCATTTGTTTCGTTCTGACGAGACCTATTCGTTACACTTGGTGGTGAGGGTCTGATGATGGAGCAAGAAGGAAGCCAGTGCCACTCCTTAATGACCAATAGGAAACCCCTCGAGTTTAGGCTCATTTGTTTCGTTTTGATAAGACCTATTCGTTACACTTGGTGGTGACTTGGTGAGGGTCTGATGATGGAGCTCGGAGGACCCAGTGAAACTCCTCAATGGCCTCAAGAAAACACCTCGAGTTTGGGCTCATTTGTTTCGTTCAAACGAGACCTATTCGCTAAATTCGCTACACTTGGTGGCGAGGGTCTGATGATGAAGCTGGGAGGAAGCCAGTGGCACTCTTTAATAGACAATAGGAAACCCTTCGAGTTCTGGCTCATTTGTTTCGTTCTGATGTGACCTATTCGCTACACTTGGTGGTGTGGGTCTGATGATGGAGCAGGGAGGAAGTCAGTGGCACTCCTTAATTACCACTAGGAAACCCCTCGAGATGGGCTCATTTGCTTCGTTCTGATGAGAACTATTCGCTACACTTGGTGGTGAGAGTCTGATGATGGAGCAGGGAGGAAGTCAGTGGCACTCCTTAAGACCACTAGGAATCCCCTCGAGTTTGGGCTCATTTGTTTGGTTCTGATGAGACCTATTCGCTACACTTGGTGGTGAGGGTCTGATGATGGAGCAGGGAGGAAGTCAGTGGCACTCCTTAATTACCACTAGGAAACCCCTCGAGTTTGGGCTCATTTGTTTCGTTCTGATGTGACCTATTCGCTACACTTGGTGGTGAGGGTCTGATGATGGAGCAGGGAGGAAGTCAGTGGCACTCCTTAATTACCACTAGGAAACCCCTCGAGTTTAGGCTCATTTGTTTTGTTCTGATGAGACCTATTCGCTACAATTGGTGGTGAGGGTCTGATGATGGAGCAGGGAGAAAGTAAGGGTTCGGCTCGCGCATCTGGTAACTAATAGACTCCACTTGAATTTGTAAAACTAAATACATACAATCACGCCTTGGAGTTATAATGTTTACGGGGTGGGCAGACACATGAGTGGACTGTGAAATCGATTACCATCCCCATCCATAGCTTGCCATTTCTTATACTAAAAGGTAAAAAATAAATATGTAGTTTAAAAAACTATAAAAACACACTTTTATAGGAACAGACTTAAAAGTACAAAATAACCGTCTATTCAGTAACTGAAATTAAAAAGCGTGGTGCGCCCTTTGCAAAGCATGCATTTAAGTACTTACTTAATATTGACAACGCGCACCACGCTTTTTAATTTCAGTTACTGAATAGACGGTTATTTTGTACTTTTAAGTCTGTTCCTATAAAAGTGTGTTTTTATAGTGTTTTAAACTACATATTTATTTTTTTATGTATGTTCCGCGATAGCTCCGCCAATACGGTATTTTACTGATTTTTTTTTATTTCTTTAAAATGTTTTTCGAAATATTAGCTACACAAAACAAGTTTTCATTTTGAATTATCTTGAATATTTTCAAAGATATAGGACTTCAAACTTTATAATTAGACAAGGACAGGACGCTATGCCACTATAGCGACCTAACTTTTTATGAAGAAGTAAACGAAAAAGTATTTACTTAAAGTCAAACGATTAAGTCACAAAAAGCTGAAGGCTCGTTAGATGGCGCTACTTTCGCTATTTAGTAGTTTTTATTTTTTTGTTAATTATTCTTTGTATCTTTGTAACTCAAAATACTTTTTGCGCGTTCTATAATGTTGTTATTGTGATATCTCTATGCCACAAGAACTGATACACATCTTCCAGTTCTGGTACCAGAACCAGGTCAACTTTGTACGATGGTCAAATACGTTATCGGAGCCGTACAGGTTGGAGTGTGGGGTGAGGCAGGGGGGGCTGACCTCCCCCAGGCTTTTCAACTTGTACGTGAACTCCCTGATAGGGGAGCTCAGCAGCACACGTGTCGGCTGTCATATTGATGGAGTCTTTGTCAATAACATTAGCTATGCGGACGACATGGTGCTGCTCAGCGCCTCTATATGTGGGCTGAGAAAATTGTTAGGCATTTGTGAAGCCTATGCACATAGTCACGGTCTGCTCTATAATGCAAGAAAGAGTGAATGCATGGTCTTTCGGGCCAGGGGCAAGTGTCCGGATACAATGCCGCCCATTTCATTGAACGGTACTGTACTTAAAAGGGTGGAGCAATTTAAGTATCTGGGACACTTGGTAAACCCTGACCTGACAGACGATGCAGACATAGAGAGGGAGCGAAGGGCGTTGTCTGTGAGAGCTAATATGGTAGCCCGCAGATTTGCTCGTTGTTCTAAGGAAGTTAAGATCACTCTTTTTAAAGCATTTTGTACATCATTCTACACGAGCAGTCTGTGGGTGACATAATTATACGCAAAAACAGTTCAACTAGCTTCGGGTTCAGTACAATAATGCATTCAGGGTGCTGATGGGGTTGCCGCGGTTTTGCAGCGCATCGGGAATGTTTGCCGAGTCGCAGGTCGACTGTTTTTACTCGACCTTACGCAAGCGATGTACAACCCTGGTGCGCAGGGTCCGGGCCAGCCCCAACAGCATACTGAGGGCATTATCGTGTCGGTTTGACTGTCAGTACTTGAACCATTGTTCTATGGTTCATGTACTGACTAACATTCAAGTGATGAAAAATAAATTGTGAATAATGATTTTTAGTTTTATATATTTAATTTAATTGTTTTCTTTTGTCATTTTTGTGTAAATACTTAATTGTAATATGGATTTGTGAGATCTGAAATAAAAAAAAAATATTATTATTATTATTATAAATAAATATTGAATTTTCGAAACCAACACTTAACTATTTGTAGTACAAAAATCATCCAAATATGTTGAAGGAGTTTTTCTGTCATCCAATTTTACTAATCACTCACATATGCATACCATAAATCCGAGTTTCTAGTAACAAAATATTTCGATACAGCTAAAAACGACAATGTGGCCCAGTAGTCTATATGCTTGACTCAGGCATCAGAGAGTTAAGGTTCAACCTCAGGAAGCTAATTTTTTTTATATTTATTATTATTGTTTTAAAAAACAACATTAAAATATTAATTTAGATGTATAAATTGCAACAAATGCAATTGCATTATTTTTTAAATTACACGAGTAGTCTATCAACTAATGCTCCAAAAAACGTATACAGGGAAAATGATGCTTGGAACACCATTTTTAGTGTTCCTTAGCCGAATGGCCAAAACCGGAACCCCTATAGATTCGTCATGTCTGTCTGTCCGTCTGTCCGTATGTTACAGCCACTTTGATCCAAAACTATTAAGACTACACATTTGAAACTTGGTAGGTAGATGTATCCTGTAAACCGCTTTACAATTTTTATACGAAAATAAAAATAATAACCCCATACCATACATAAAACTGAAACTAAAAAAAAATTATATATTCGTGTGGGGTGCCTATAGATAGGTCTTCAAAAATAATATAAAAGTTTCTTTAACCATTTTTAGGGTTCCGTAGCCGAATGGCAAAAAACGGAACCCTTATAGATTAGTCATGTCTGTCTGTCCGTCTGTCCGTCCGCATGTCACAGCCACTTTTATCCAAAACTATAAAAACTACTCAGTTGAAATTTGGTAAGTAGATGTATTTTATAAACCGCTTTACGATTTTAATACAAAAATCCGGGGGCTTCCGATATATGAAACTGAAACCGAAAAATACTTTTTTTATCAACCATATTCGTGTGGGGTGTCTATAGATAGGTCTTTAAAAATGGCATAAAGGTTTCTGGAACCATTTTTTCTCAAAGTCAATCTTTTGAAAGATAGAGCCTTCCAAAGCGATAAAATGTCCCCCCCCCGCCACCACTCTAACTTTTGAAATAAATTAGTGAAAAATCTATACTGAACATCTTTATATAACTTTCAACGAAAATTAGTTTGAACGAGATGTAGTAAGCACTTTTTGAGATATAACACATTTTCGAAAACCGCAAATGTAAATGAAAAACAATGTTATATTTTGCTGACGAAAAATGATAAGTTCCTAATAGAATAGGCTTGGTATAGGCAATCGGTAAATAATAATAACGTTAAGTTGGTACGGAACCCTTCATGGGCGAGTCCAACTCGCACTTGGCCGATTTTTTCTTATCTATACTAATATTATAAAGGAAAGATTTCCTGTATTCCCGTTTTGTATGTATTCAGGTATGTATGTATCAGGTATGTAACGAATAAACTCAAAAACTACTGGACTGATTTAAAAAATTATTTCTGCTACATTATCCCTGATTAACATAGGCTATAGAATATTTTGAAAAAGTTAGGGATTCGTATGAAAACTTCGATAATGTAACTCAAGGTATGAAAAAAGATACCAAAAAAACCTATATACCTACCTCGCGGACCGAAGTATGATAAGGGGCGTGTGCACATCTATGAGATAGATAACTGCAGCACTTTCTTTTAATTGTAGAGATAGGTTTCCATAGTAAAATGTATTTCTAACAATCTACACAATCAACTTTCGTAATAAAATAGCATAATATTTTAGGTTTGAAAACTGACAAGGTTCGATTTCCCACTACCGAGTACCGACCCATTTCCGAGTCGTGTATGAGTTTTTTTGAAAATCATTGAATGCAGTTTTTCTAAACTCTAATATCGACGACATGGTTCCATAAAACAAATATATCTCTATCTCTTATAGTTTCAAACTTTCCCATACTTTTTTTTTTTTTTATTCCCTCTTTGGTCTCGGTTTTCGTAATCGGGGGATCGTTGTGGCATTCTCCCCTTAAACTTTCCCATACTGACCCGTTGTCCGGTCCGGTCTAATGTTGTCTATCTATACATATATTATAAAGAGGAAAGATTTGATTGTTTGTTTGTTTGTTTATTTGCATCGAATAGGCTCCTAAACTACTGGACCGATTTAGAAGATTCTTTCACCATTAGAAAGCTACATTCTTCCCGAGTGATATAGGCTAAATTTTATCCCGATATTCCCACGGGTACCGGGTACCACGCGGGTGAAACTGCGAGGATCCGCTAGTATAGAATAATATTGTATGTTATAATTAGTGTATAATGTAATATATTAATAGACAATGGTACGGAACCCTTCGTGCGCGAGCCCGACTCGCACTTGGCCGTTTTTTTTAATACTAGCGGCAACATTTTGATAGGCAACCCTATAGATATAATAATATATTCTTCTAATCATTAATAGAAGTACGTAAAAACTAGGTTATTAGCAAAAACTCGATGAGCGCACTAATTTGCAGTGGGATCTAGTACTAACTCAAAAGAGAAATATGTAAATTATAATTGACACAAACGGAAGAGCAGCATCGCGCGTTGCAGCCGCATGGAACGGCAACGTCGCAAATTCGCTCGCAATGTTTGTATACGTACACGACTAATGTCACACACACATGCGTAAGTTTCATGAAAATTTTGAGTTGATTTGTGCTATAATTCTGAATGAAAGTATGTAAAATTATTCATTTCGCTCGCGGCCACTTAAACATGAGAAAAGACTATAGAACACATAATTTACCATAAATGGTGAATCCTAACATAGTTAAAGGTAAACGTTTTTTGTATGGTAATCGTTTGATCTTAATAGAAAATAGCAAAGAAAATAGTCTGTCTGAGTAATATACGAAAAGTCATTGTGTTTATTTATCTTACTCTATGCATTGTGTTGGCTTAAGAAAGCTTTGGAGTGTCTCTGTGCAGATGGGTTTTGTTGTTATTTTTTTATGCTTCATGAAATCGATTAGTCCATTTATTACAACCAAAATATGTTTGCACAGACCATGGATGGGGGCCCATCCCTGCCGCACACTCACATTGAGCTTCTAATATTATGTGATTGACAACTTTTCGAATGACATTATAATTAGGTAATGTTTTTTCGCATTTCTGATGTAGGTACATTATACCAGCCACAAAATAAACACCTCCAGTATTACCATAGGTTAATCGGCTGGTAATTAAAAACCCCTTTCGATACATATTGGCAGAAGTGTCAACATTTTCTCTTTCAGCCAATACAGAATACCTCATTAGATCTTCTTCAGTAATCGATGGCGCTATTGTATCACACTCGTGATATCAAAAAAGCTACTTTGATCCGGGACGCGTGTCTTATACGATGTGTCTGGGTTATTAACCAGGGGGGCTACCGGCTAAGAAATATGGATATTGGTATGGGCTTCAACTGTCATTTGAATTCTTTATCTTGATAGCTTTTTGCTGCTTTGTCCTGTTGAACATTGCAAGCTAGTTATCGTTATACCCGACGTCACAAAACAAGGAACTGATAGCGGCTATTTTCTTTATAAAAGTTCCCAAAAACGTATGAAGTTCATACCCATAAAGTTACGCGGTAGCCGCCCAGGTTTCAATCAAATTATCAAGAAAAACGAATACGCTCACAAAACACCACCAACACCAACGCATGGAAGCAAAGCAATCCGCAGACCTCACAGAAGAAAAACTTTACCACAGACAGATTAATTTGACAGTACAACCGACCGACACTCAAGTCTTTTTAGGCTGAATGAACTAATCCTTTGCCATAATATGCTGAAAAAACTAGGTTGTGTTAGGGTTACAGCGCCATCTAGTGGATCGAAAAATTACTGCTGGAAACTCTTTTATTTCCATAACACAAGGTGCTTATGCTCGAAAAATTAGAATTGGGGATGGGGTAGTTTTTTTTCTTATTAGAGACCGCAAATATTTTTCATAATATTGTTTTGAGTATCATTGATTTGCACTCGACTATCTTTTTACTAGCGTTAAATTGGTTATCTGCCACAAACTTGTTGGTCCTTTCACGCCAATATTGTTGAGTGGGGTGAGGGTATAAAATTTAGCGTCGCCATATCGAGTAATTTCACGATAAATTGCGCGAATTTGTCAGTCGATTGAACGCGCTAAATTCATGCTGTCGATCGCTTCAATGTCGCTCATCTCGTCCTGCATTTGTCATCCACGTCTCACAAATCCGGTTTCGCAATGGAATTATTGATGACAGTCGGTTTAATGTTATGTTAGGACAACTGGAAGATGCAGATAGGTATCAGCCTACATTCAACGCAAAATTCAAATAACGTTATCTGTTATTCAGATAATACTTAGTAAACAAAGTACAAACTACCCTACAAATATTCTACTTAGTATGAGGAGTAAAACTCACATAGCCTTCCTCCTGTTTGTCCTACAAATAATAAACAAACAGTCCTATCATTGTGTAACTCTAACATCTATCACAATCGCTGTCAGTTTAGCATACATATAAGATACCTACATTTCTGTAGTAATAATTACAAATAATACCTAATAAATAATAATATTTTTTTTATAAATAAATAGTTTATTGACTATTCAGTTATTACATTATTCCCAAGCTACTAAATAAAGTAGGTACAAAAACTGTGCATAAAAGATTTAAGATGTTAACGTTGGCAGCCTGGCAGCTGTACTATTATGAACATCTAGCGAAAAGTCCGGGGGTGCGCCATCGTGCCGGTTGGCGCCCGGGCGAGAGGACCCGATGGACACTCCTGGGGGGGCTCGGGCATCCCCGCGGTCTCCGGTTTGACTCTCCTATGGTGTGAGGCTTAGACGACTCTCTGTTAGTTCGCAACCGGCATCTCGGTCTACTTCCGCCCTTCTCCGCCTTCCCTCACGACAACCATGACAAAAAAAAAGGAAAACGGTTAAACAGTGGTCGCACGTCCTCTCTTTTTTAGTGCACATCTCAAATATAAGAGGTGTGCACTCTGATCTCGACCCCGTCTATCACCATCTCGAGACAAGAATACCGCACCTGTTCTTTCTCACGGAGACGCAGATAAAGTGTCCGACTGACGCTGCATACCTTACATATCCGGGTTACGTCCTGGAACACTGTTTTAGGGCCCATGCCGGTGTTTGCATGTGTTAGAGGTTCTGGGAGATTTTAATGCCCACCACGAGGACTGGCTGTTCCTATTTGTGAAAACCAACCACGCTGGTCGTGAAACACGTAAGCTGGCCTTGACGCTAGATCTCACCCAGCTGGTCCAGGAAGCCACTAGAATACCGGACATCGACGGGCACACACCTAATTGTTTGGCCCTTCTGTTGACAACAGACCCGGACCGTTACTCCGTATCGGTTTCGCCACCACTTGGTAGTTCCAACCATTGTGTGGTGGAGTCGGTGTATTTTGCGCCCGATCCAAGCCTTAAAGGCTCCCGGCGAATATGGCGTTCAAGTCAGCAGATTGGGAAGAGATGCGTTGTTTTTTTTGCGTCTTATCCATGGCGGCATGTTTGCTTTTCTTCTAGCGATCCCTCAGCTTGCGCGGATGCTGTGGCCGATGTGCTTCGTCAGGGTATCGAGTATTTTATTCCATTCTCTGACGTGCCCCTCTCTAGCAAAGCGCGCCCTTGGTACAATGCCAAATGCAGAGTTGGCGTTGCATGGAAACGTGAGGCATGCCTTGCCTGGGTTGAAGCTCGATCCCGTAAAGCTGGAAATATACGCGAATTGAAGAAAGCCTTTAACAAGGCCGTCAAGTCCTGCAAAAAGGTTATCAAAAGAGCTCGCTTCGACCATATAAGCCGAATAGGGAATAAACTTGCTTCGTTCCCATCAGGGAGTAAAGCGTTTTGGTCCCTGGCTAAATCGGTCGAGTTCAACTTTTGCCGTTCCTCAATGCCTCCTCTACTGAAACCAGACGGATCTCTGGCGCATACCGCCAAGGAAAAGGCAGATTTATTTGCCAATTTATTTGCCGAGTGTTCGCGTTTATCCTGGCAATGCTGTACCATCAGCTTTACCAAGTTCTGGGACTTTAATGTCGGAAGTCCGCATCAGACAGACAGAGGTAAGAAAAGCGTTGCGTGATCTGGACGTGAACAAAGCCAGTGGTCCGGACTTAGGGCTTGCACGCCTGAGTTAGCTCCGGTATTAACACGCCTATACCGCCTATCTATGGCAAAGGGACTAGTACCAAAGTCATGGAAGCTGGCCAACGTGCAACCCGTGCCTAAAAAGGGCAGTCGTGCCGACCCTGCCAACTACAGGCCCATCTCGGTAACGTCCATTCTCTGTAAGATAATGGAACGTGTACTGAACCATAGGCTCCTGTCGTATCTAGAAGCAAACGACCTTCTCAGTGACCGTCATTACGGATTTCGCCGAAACCGGTCCACTGGAGATCTTCTAGCATACGCCACTTACATATGGAGCGAAGCCATCGAGAAGTACGGAGAAGCACTCGCCGTCTCTTTCGATATCTCGAAGGCTTTTGACAGGGTGTGGCATGATGGCCTTATTGTTAAGCTTTCGGCATACGTACCTCCCACCGGTTTTTGTGTCTGGATATCGGACTTCCTGAGGGATCGGTCGATTCAAGTTGTCATTGACGGTTGCTCGTCCGACCAGTTGGCTATCAATGCCGGAGTCCCTCAGGGTTCGGTTCTCTCTGCAACGCTGTTCCTGCTGCATATTAATGACCTGCTTATACCCGGTATTTTGGAGTACGCAGATGACAGCACCGTTGTAGAGAGCTACATATCTGATGCTCGAGCTGGTGCAGAACAGGTCCAGTGTCTTAGGGAGGCGATGGTTAGTCGCATGAAACTATCACTGCACGCATTCTCCGATTGGGGCGATGCCAATCTGGTCAGGTTCAATCCATCTAAGACCCAGGCGTGTCTGTTCTCTGCCAAAAGGAGTAATTTTGACTTGTCTCCTACTTTCCGAGGTGTATCCGTGCCGATTACTAAACATCTAGAGCTTCTCGGCATGTCTTTGACTCCATCTCTCAATTTTGGCTCTTTCATTGCGATTAGGTAAAGCTCAATTAGCGTCTAAAAAGCTTGGTGTTCTGGCAAAGGTGAGAAAGTACTTCACGCCGGAACTGCTGCTCAATCTTTATCAAGCGCAAATTCGTTCATGTATGGAGTACTGTTCTCATCTCTGGGATGGCTCTGCCAAATACCAGCTCCAGACACTAGAAGCTATTGAGCGGAGGGCCAGAAAGCTCATTGGCAATGACTATCTCTTCGATAAAAAGCTCAAAAGCCTCGAGCATAGACGCAAAGTTGCAAGCTTATCGGTTTTTTATCGGATACATTTCGGCGAGTGTGCAGTGGAATTGCACAACCTAATTCCGCCATCTCCCTTCTTCCAACGGACAACCAGACGTACGAATCAGCGCCACCGTTTTATAGTGGATATTCCTGGGACACGGACTAAGCGTTTTGCTTCTAATTTTATTATCCGTACCGCTAAGGAATGGAACTCCTTGCCTGAGTCCTGTATTGCCCGATAGGCAATCTGGGGGTCTTCAAGTCGCGAGTGAACCGGTACCTTCTAGGCAAGCGCGATTCATCGTAGATCGCATCAACGCTTAACATCAGGCGTGATAGTGGACAAGCGCTTGCCTATCAACTAATAAAAAAAAAAAAATTACAATGACACAGAAAAAGAAATAAAAATTGAAAACTAATCTCATCATCATCATTTCAACCGTACGACGCCCACTGCTGGGCATAGGCCTCCCCCAAAGGATCTCCACAACGATCGGTCCTGCGCTGCCCGCATCCAGCGGCTTCCCGCGACCTTGACCAGATCGTCGGTCCACCTTGTAGGGGGCCTGCCCACGGAACGTCGTCCGGTTCGCGGTCGCCATTCGAGAACCTTTCCGCCCCAACGGCCATCGGTTCTCCGCGCTATGTGTCCCGCCCACTGCCACTTCAACTGAGCAATCCTTCGAGCGATGTCGGTCGTTTTAGTTCTCCTGCGGATCTCATCATTTCTGAAAACTAATCTATATATATAAAATTCAAAGTCCTGACTGACTGTCTGACTGACTGACTGAGATATCAACGCACAGCCCAAACCGCTGAACCTAGTGACTTCAAATTAGAACACATAGATACGTTATACAGTGTAGGCATCCACTAAGAAAGGATTTTTGGAAATTCCACCCCTAAGGGGGTGAAATAGAGGATGAATGTTTGTATGAAAGTCCGTCAGTTTTGAAGTTAGGATCTTCAAACATTGTATTTAGGCTGGCAATTGAAAATTAATATTTACCTGTGTCAGCGTTTTTGACAATTCTACCCCCGAAGGGGTGAAAAGGGGATGAAATGTTGTATCTGGAAAGTCCTTCATTAAATTTATTATTTAGGCTTATGGTCGGAAAGTAAAACAAATAAGCGAAAACATGTTTCGTACTTTTTCGAAAATCAACCCCCTTAGAGGTTAAATGGGATAAATAAACCTAAAAATCGATATGGATGTCGTTATTAAGGTTTTATGGGATGACGATTGCAAAAATGGCATTTATTTTGATGTTTAACACGCTGAACATGATTCAACCCCTAAAAGGTTGCAATAATAGGGGTGAAATTTTGAATGAAAAATCAGGGGTAAAATAGACATTTCAACTTGAAACTTTGTAGGCTTACTTCTTAAAATAAATAGGCAACCCATTTCGTAATTTTCCTTAATCAAACCCAGGGGGTAAAATAAAGGATGAATATGTGTATAAAATTCCGTCAGTTTTGAAGTTAGGATCTTCAAATTTTGTATTTAGGCTGGCAATTGAAAATTAATATTTTCCTGTGTCAGCGTTTTTGACAATTCCACCCCCGAAGGGGTGAAGACGGGGATGAAATGTTGTATCTGCAAAGTCCTTAATTTAATTTATTATTTAGGCTTATGGTCGGAAAGTTAAACAAATAAGCAAATACATATTTCGTATTTTTTCGAAAATCTACCCCTTAGAGGTTAAATGGGATAAATAAACCTAAAAATCGATATGGATGTCATTATTAAGGTTTTATGGGATGACGATTGCAAAAATGGCATTTATTTTGATGTTTAACACGCTGAACATGATTCAACCCCTAAAAGGTTGAAATAGGGGTGAAGTTTTGAATGAAAAAGCAGAGGGTAAAATAGACATTTCAACTTGAAACTTTGTAGGCTTACTTGATTAGGCGGGTCCTCCCTCACCAAGTGAGCAGCCTCGTGCGAGGCCCGCCGCACGTGGCAAACGTTCTGCCTCGCGCGACGCTGCTCGCTTGGTGAGGGAGAACCCGCCTAATCAAGTAAAAACGGCTGATCGGATTTTTATGAAATTAAAACATAGAATACTTTTTATCCTGGTTATTGGTCCCCTAAGTATTATCTCGAATGTCCACGCGGACGAAGTCGCGGGCGGAAGCTAGTCACTAAATAAAAGTGACAACTGTCTTCACAAGCCCATGATGGATGTTCCTACAATAAATCGTCAAATTAACAACGAATGATAAATGATGCATTACACAATTAGTTCTGATTTTTATTACATAAGTACCTATTAAGCACAGAACATGGAAAAGATTGAAAAAAACCGTGTTCTGTGATACTAACTTACACAACGTAATAAAAGTTCAAAGTTAAATATATAATTTAATATATAATTAAAGCTTAGCGTGCCATCTGCCTACCTGTGAGAACTTAATAATAATGTATAACTAATAACAACAACAAGAAACCTCAACAAGAATCCAATTAGGTACGCTATTTCCATCCAAACTGTCAAAGGCATGAAGAAACACGTTTAAGTAATCCGCTTTTGTTATGAAGTCCTTCATTGAAACCAATACGGGCAAGTGATTTAAACTCCCTAAACTTCGGGCGAGTTTGGAAATGACAAACCATTCGCGAGATTATTTCTCTGCGTAATTGTTGATTGAGGGCCCACTCCGGTGAACGGGAGACAAAACACTGTTGTATGTTTATTATTACTGAGAACTGTGGTCGGAGTTCATTAATAGATTACCTGAAGATACAGTCGCTGGTGTAGGTACGTCAATGAGGATGCAAATACGCTTTTGGAGAAAGGGAATGTAGAACATTAATTTTAAAATAGAAAATACGTATAGGAAAAATGTGATAGTAAAAACCACGAGCCCTATAAGTAGCTTTCAGGCGGGATTCGAACCCGCGCCTCCGGGAATCCGGCCCGATGCTCTGACCAACTAAGCTACCGAAAGGCTTACACGACTCGTCGAATTTTGCTATCACTTGTTACGCTGTAGGCCAGCGTTGTTTCATCAATGTGAGGAAACCCTCGCATCCGAAAGAAACATTTTTACAAATGTTTAACAGTCGATTAAGATGAAACAGCCATTATATAAGATTTTAAATTATTTTTATGCATTCACAATGCAATTTTTGTAAGTATAGGAAAAATGTGATAGTAAAAACCACGAGCCCTATAAGTAGCTTTCAGGCGGGATTCGAACCCGCGCCTCCGGGAATCCGGCCCGATGCTCTGACCAACTAAGCTACCGAAAGGCTTACACGACTCGTCGAATTTTGCTATCACTTGTTACGCTGTAGGCCAGCGTTGTTTCATCAATGTGAGGAAACCCTCGCATCCGAAAGAAACATTTTTACAAATGTTTAACAGTCGATTAAGATGAAACAGCCATTATATAAGATTTTAAATTATTTTTATGCATTCACAATGCAATTTTTGTAAGTATAGGAAAAATGTGATAGTAAAAACCACGAGCCCTATAAGTAGCTTTCAGGCGGGATTCGAACCCGCGCCTCCGGGAATCCGGCCCGATGCTCTGACCAACTAAGCTACCGAAAGGCTTACACGACTCGTCGAATTTTGCTATCACTTGTTACGCTGTAGGCCAGCGTTGTTTCATCAATGTGAGGAAACCCTCGCATCCGAAAGAAACATTTTTACAAATGTTTAACAGTCGATTAAGATGAAACAGCCATTATATAAGATTTTAAATTATTTTTATGCATTCACAATGCAATTTTTGTAAGTATAGGAAAAATGTGATAGTAAAAACCACGAGCCCTATAAGTAGCTTTCAGGCGGGATTCGAACCCGCGCCTCCGGGAATCCGGCCCGATGCTCTGACCAACTAAGCTACCGAAAGGCTTACACGACTCGTCGAATTTTGCTATCACTTGTTACGCTGTAGGCCAGCGTTGTTTCATCAATGTGAGGAAACCCTCGCATCCGAAAGAAACATTTTTACAAATGTTTAACAGTCGATTAAGATGAAACAGCCATTATATAAGATTTTAAATTATTTTTATGCATTCACAATGCAATTTTTGTAAGTATAGGAAAAACTTACTTACAAAATACTACTACTAAAAATAATTTAAAATCTTATATAATGGCTGTTTCATCTTAATCGACTGTTAAACATTTGTAAAAATGTTTCTTTCGGATGCGAGGGTTTCCTCACATTGATGAAACAACGCTGGCCTACAGCGTAACAAGTGATAGCAAAATTCGACGAGTCGTGTAAGCCTTTCGGTAGCTTAGTTGGTCAGAGCATCGGGCCGGATTCCCGGAGGCGCGGGTTCGAATCCCGCCTGAAAGCTACTTATAGGGCTCGTGGTTTTTACTATCACAATTTTCCTATACTTACAAAAATTGCATTGTGAATGCATAAAAATAATTTAAAATCTTAGAAAATACGTATTTACTTTTAATGAAAAAACTAGAGAACAAAAGCACAGTATCTTAACACTGTGACAAAAGAGCCAAAAACTACTGTTCCGTAACTTCGCCCGTGTGGACTACACGACATTACCTATACCTACCGCGGGAATATGATATTTTTCCAGGATAATAGGTCACCCTCCAGCTCCAAAACTATCTCCCAAAAATTACGTAGATCCGTTGCTCCGTTGTGGCGTGAAAGACTGTCAAAACAACAAACACACTTTCACATTTATAAAGAGGTTGCATAGGTACCTCACTTGCATCGCCGCTAAAATTATCACGATGCAGAATAATAATTATAGTTACATAAATGAATTGTCTATAGATAACTGATCTCCACTCGGAACCCACAATCACGGTATCAGGATGGGTCAACGTTTGTATTACATCCATTAATCAGTATAAGCTCCACTCAGTTCGGGACTAAGTTATTATTAGAACTAGTACGCGGGATTTGCTGTCATAATTATTAATTTGATTGAGTATTATTGTATTTCAATTATAATATTTAGTGCCTAACTACTACGGTAAAAAAACTGAATTACTCACAAGTGGCACAGAACAAATCACAATTAATAGCTCATACCTAGGACTTATTTACTGTATGCCGACTGCATTTTTGTATCACTTTATGAGCTAACTTATAATTTAAGTGGGGCTGACGTGGAAATTGTCCTAAATTATTCAATGTACATTCTCACGCGCCCCAAGCAATGTGCCCATTCTGTATGATAATGCAGAGTTACATGCTCATAACACCTTATTCGCGATCTGACCTTACGGTTTGATATAAATAACGACTATCGCAAGTCTGAGGTCCTAACTATCTTATTTGGATGCCATGGCAGCGAGACGCCATGCCCCAGGGGTGCTAGCCCCCCAGATGCTGACGCCAATCAAAATATGTCATACTAGCTTTCGTCCCGCGGTTTTACCCGCGTAGACTACAAGGCGTTATCCCGCGAGAGAAGTAACCTTTGTCACTCACCAGCCCCCGAATTATCCCCATACCAAAAATCCTGTCAATCTGTTGCTCCTTTTTGTCATGAAAGGGGGACAAACAAACTAACATTCACATTTATGATATAGGTATGGAAGTATGGATTGTATGACACCATTTCAGATTTCTAGCCTTATACCTACCTCATTTAGCAACGGCTTATAGTGCACGCACTAGTGTAACTAGTGCTAAAAACGCCCTAGTCACGCGCAGGGTTATCTGACACGGACGGACTCTAGCTGTGTTTCGACGCCAGGCTGCAAAAAATCAAGTAAATGCTGTTGGCGTTGCTGCCTTGGCGTCGTCCCAGTGAGATAGAGCTTCTAACGGGTCACTGGGCACGAACACAGCGGCGGATGGTAAGCGAGATCTTCTTTAATTGATTCGTCGGGGTTGCCATACCCGTCGAGATAAACGAACATTTTTAACTAGTCTTTTGTTTCAAAAATGAAGACTGCCCGATTTTGGGACTGGGTAAACAGGCAACCCTTTTTTCTCTGTGAAAGCTTTCAAAGCGTTCTGAATAATTTGTTGGCTCCGGAAATTTTATACATTTTAATGGGTATTTATTCCCGTTGCAGGACCTTTAGGAATAAATGCTTATGGTATTTTAGCTCTCGCTGTTTGTTTGTTATTTTGAAGTCTGGTCTGTTTATTTTTAGTAAGTGAGGGTGGCTAAAATATAGTAGATTGTGCAACAAGTGCATAAAACGTAGCATTTTACCCGAGACGTGTATATCCATCCGAGCCGTAGGCGAGGGTGGATAGTCAATTCGAGGGTAAAATGGGTTTTATCTACGAGTTATACACTCTGCTTTTCACTTCGAGTGTGAGGAAAATAAATAACAATATTGCAAAAAGAGAAAATAAACCGTACGTATTTTTTTAATACGTGGCAGTGGCAGCACAGTGACTTTAGCATAGATCGTAGTCCATAATGATCTTGAAATACTTATTTCTTACAAAACTCATTAATTTTGCCTAGTTTTATTAATTTTGTAAGTAATTTAAAATGGATTGTGTTTTGCCGCACACCTGCGGTTTGCCGATGGTGTAGTTCTCATGGCTGAGACTTTGGAAGACCTGAACACAATGCTCGAAGATCTCAGCAATGCTTCCAAAACCATGTCCAATGCCCATGTTGCATCCACTCCAGTTAATATTGGGAACATTACACTCGAAGTTGTTGACCACTATGTCTACCTAGGACAGACAATCCAATTATCGAAGTTGTTGACCACTATGTCTACCTAGGACAGACAATCCAATTAGGTAAGTCCAACTTCGAGAAAGAGATCTCTCGTCGAATCCAGCTCGGATGGGCAGCGTTTGGGAAGCTCCGGCATATATTTGCGTCAAAAATTCCTCAATGTCTCAAGACTAAGGTCTTTGACCAGTGTGTGTTGCCAGTTATGAATTATGGAAGCGAGACGTGGTCTTTTACTATGGGTCTCATAAGAAGGCTCAAGGTTACCCAGCGAGCAATGGAGAGAGCGATGCTTGGTATTTCCCTGCTCGATCGAATCAGAAATGATGAGATCCGCAGGAGAACTAAAACGACCGACATCGCTCAAAGGATTGCTCAGTTGAAGTGGCAGTGGGCGGGACACATAGCGCGGAGAACCGATAAATAAATAAAAATAAATAAATATTCTCTTACAACCACACCCTTAAGAAACTGTGTCTACGTGAACTTGATAACGGATATATATATACTTAAATACTTTTTGTTTGTAAATACATACTTAATGTACATAGAAAACACCCAGACCAAGACAAATAGACATGTTCATGGACACAAATATTTGTCTTGTTCGGGAATCGAACCCGAGACCTTTGGCGCAGAAGGCAGGTAGTTTACCCCTGCGCCAAATCAGTCGTCAAATGATGGCCGTTGGGGCGGAAAGGTTCTCGAATGGGGACCGCGAACCGGACGACGTTCCGTGGGCAGGCCCCCTACAAGGTGGACCGACGATCTGGTCAAGGTCGCGGGAAGCCGCTGGATGCGGGCAGCGCAGGACCGATCGTTGTGGAGATCCTTGGGGGAGGCCTATGCCCAGCAGTGGGCGTCGTACGGCTGAAATGATGATGATAACAAAAAGATTTGCAACCAAACAAGAGATGCGAAATCGAAAAATCACTTATTATAGTATGCTTTTAATGGAATGGACTAGATTTCCATCAACTTTTTTATCAACACTAATTCACTTTATCTTCAGCGTAAAATTGTATAGGTAGGTAGTTGCATTACCTACATGTTAGCAGTTAATAAATAATGGTTATAAGCACTATTCACCAGAAAATACCGTCTAAATAAATATTAGTGTTCACGTTTTATGTTAGCACTTTTGGACCATTATTGCGGTGCCAATGCGTAAAACAATTTCCAATTTGTAAGGGCAAAATTCGATTAAGGTGGAATAAAGCGGTCGTTGTAAACACCAGCGAGGATACAAAGGCAATTTGGTGAACACATTATTGCGAAAAATATTGAATTGTTATCATAAAGGGCTCATTTAACCGGACTGCCCTTTTAATCGCTATTGCTTTGCTAACAACGGGTAACATTTTATAAAAATATTCATAATATAAATTCAGTAAAATAATTAAAAACTACTTTCTAGGAAAATTTAGGAAACGCTAAATTAAATAACCTTCCCTTATAGAGTTCCGTAGTCAACAAGGAACCCTTATAGTTTCACCATGTCCTTCTGTCTGTCCCCAGTCTAGCTGGCATGAATATACATATTGATCACGCCGACAAAGCGGTGAAGTAAAATTTGGAAAACAAAAATTTTAGGATACCTTCCCTACACGTCGTGAAGTGGGGATGTAATTTTTTTTCTTATCTACCCCATAGTGTGGGATGTTATTGGATAGCAATTTAAAAATATTGCGTGTTTGAGGAAACAGTTTTTTGATTGAGGCATCCGTTTGTGAATTAATAAGCTTTAAAGTGCAAAATTTTGTTAGAGTCATGTGTCCCCTCCCCCTGCCAGCCAAATGGTTGTTTTTGGATACGTGAAAAAATTCACGACAGTTGTATGTATGACGAAGTTAAAAGGAAAACTATCACAGCTAAGTAGGCTTTGCAAGTTTTTGAGATATAACACATTCTCGAAAACCGCAAATATAACTTTGTCATTTATACGAACACCATGAAGAACAAAGTTATTTTTTTCTGGCGCAAAATGATAGTGGTATTGTTGCTGCTAGGTGTAAGTAATAGGCACGTTAAGAGGGAAGGTACGGAACCCTTAATGGGCGAGTCCGACTCACACGTGGCCAATTTTTTGTATTTTGTAGTCGGTTAAACTAAGATAATAATAGCCAAACGTTGTCGTCCCAAAACTCCTACAATTTACCCAATTTGTGGCCGCACTGAATGTTTGCATGATTAAGTTCCCAAAATAGCAGCACTGCAGTAGATTCTGTTATAAGCAGGTAAGTATAACAATTTAGTTTTTAATTACATTTCCGAAATCAAAGCAATTTCCGAAACTTTATTTATTTGCTTTTATCTATATTCATCAAATAGTAGGTAGATGGCTTTAATTACAGTGTACACTATCCAATCAAGGCATATGTCAACAAGCACACACATATTGCTTTGTACAACGGCTGTCGACACACCACGCGGGCTTATTAAACTTAATCTACAGCCTCACCTAATCGACCCGTCTATTTTTAGAAGTGACACGAGGAAAAGGCTTTTCAATTCAGCAACCCACTCGATGTAACGTCATGTCACGTCACTGGTTTTTTAATACTAACTACTAATAAAGCGTGGAATCCGCAAACTTAAGGTTATCTGGTAATTATACAAGCAACTAACAAAACTATTTGCAACAGCTAAGATGTTATACAAGACAGTGACGTAAGCAAAACTTCAGGCTAAAAAAAATCAGGGTGCCTACCTACCATCAACTTTAAGACAGCGATTCAAAAATAGCGCGATGCAGAATAGGTTCCTAAAATGAATTGCTTTCTTTCGTACTATGACCTTCTAAAAACTGGATCGCAAATGAATTGCTAAATGTGAATGACCGAACGATTTGTGTCCTTATTTCTTCTACCCGTCTCTTTCACTCGATTCCTTCATGCCCGGAGAGTGAGAGGGACGGGTATAACCTGCAGGTGTTATGTTAGCTTGGCCGAGTTATAAGTCAAAAATAAGAGTACAGTATGACCACAGCCGTCTCTATCGTCTTCTACAAGCCATGCTATGATACGGAACGGCAACATTGCTGTGAACCGGTTTACTCCTCTGAGTACTAAATCCTATGGAGGTGGCATACCTTCGAAAAAGTGAGGTGTTGTAACTAAGTCACAATGTAAGAAAATCTTGGAATTCAATTTTAAACTTCTTCTAATTGTCGTATTAATCGGTCCAGCCGTTTCAGAGATTAGCCGGAACAAACAGACAGACAGACAAAAATTGTAAAACATGTCATTTTGGTATATGTACAGTATATTTAGTCATATGCACGTAGTAAAAAGCGGTTATTTAATGTTACAAACAGACACTCCAATTGTATTTATTTGTATAGATGTATAGAAGATATGCCATCTCCATAGGATTCAGTACTCGAGGTTTACTCGCTGTTTACCTGTCAAACGGTGCAAACGGTGTCAAATCGGTTCACTTAAAACTACGTTGCCAACTTTATGCGCATGGCTTGTAGAAGACGATAGAGATGGCTGTGTGGTATGACAGCTTAGCGGCTGTGAAATGTCATTGAATGATCCATAGATGTATTATTCCTGTAGATGGAGCATAAAAATATGAACGATTCCTTCTATAATCGACTCTCGTCTCTCAAATGGCGACATTTCGTGTGTTAAAAAGAGATAACAATAGCCCAACGTGTGCGTCTTAATGAGCCGCGCGCCACTTAAAAGTGAACGTCATATTTGTTTGTTAACCAGCTGGTTACAAATGCTTCAGAAAGAAAATCTTTTTTTGTAGTAAAATATAGAAAGATTTGATGGTGTGGTGCGGTAAATCTGTTGTTTGTTAAGAATGGCCTGTACTGTTCCCGGTTATTCAAGCAGAGTGAGTGTTTTGAAAGAGAATAATGAACACATATCATTTCAGAGGTAAGTCACACTCATTGTTTTGTGTTTTTGCGAACACATTTTTATAGCTTACTGGTCCGTATTTGCAAAAACTAAATCGCTGTACGTGTATACACAGTTTAACGTTGACTTGGTTGAAGAAAATCGGATGTTTTTAGGCTAAAAATATATAATTTAAAGCCAATTGGGATTTTTTGACATTTGACCAACCTGATAGTGTTGTAGTCCGATTTTATTATGTAATATCGATAAAAAATTGTAGTGTTAACAATTTTGTATTTAAACTTAATTTTCTCAATTTTAAACAGATTTCCCACCGCCGCGCCGCCGTCGATGTAAAGGAAACGTGAATAAGAAACGTAAGAAAAGGCGACGATTGGAGACCTTCGCAACAAACAAGAATATGCTCGATGCACTTATTAAAGCAAATTGTGGATTTATACTAAAAAAAATTATACATTAAGAGTATAAAAATTAGCGTGAAATCTGTATATTTTTTTAGTTGATATCACTCAGCAGATTATTTAATTTAATAAATTGATTAGAAATCTCGTTCAGTTTTACGACTATACCTCCTAGTATAAATAATATAATTATCATCATTATCATATTAATGTCCTCACTGCTGGGCTATAGGCCTTCCCTGTGTATGAAAACACCACAGGTAGAACGGGCCATAAGTGCCATAACCCACCACGCGAAGCCAATGCGGATTGGTGGGTGAGGGTGCCAACGATTGCTAATGCAACCAGGAACAACGGCTTAACGGGCCTTCCGAAGCACAGAGGAGACCGAGATAATAAAGTTTTGGGTCACCATTCAGGGGGGCAATTGCGTAAGATAATAGTATTAATTTGACAGTTCATATCGTATTCAATCGGCTGCAATTTGTATGGAATGACATTTATTATGAATTTATGATACAATATGAACTGTCAAATGAATACGATTGACTTTACGCAATTCTATAGCAGATGTCCAACCGCAACGAATGTTGCTTAACATCAACCACCGGATGCAGAATGCGCGTACCAATGAGCCATCGAGCTCCTCAAGTATAATTATAGTACCTACTTCATATTTGGCACTGATTCAAAATTAAAGGGCTTGCTTAGACCATGAAACTGAACAACTTTCTCTTTGGAGCATAGCATACGTCGAAATATAAAAAAAATATTCTGCCACACTAGATCGATCAGCTGAGCGTGCGCTTTTGTCTGGAGGGAAGAAATTTTTGCCATATTTCGACCTATGCCGAAGTTTATATAAACAAAATTCTAAGGCCGTGAGCACTTTGGACACGATTAGTACTAAAAACGCATTATGAACCGCCCAATTACATAGTCTCTAGCCACTTTGAAAAGCGCGAAGCGCTCTATTCAATGCGGCGTAGTTTCGATCAGCCGTATTAAATACGGCGTATCTTGAATCCGCCGCATTACAATGCGGTGCGGTTTTCCAATACAGCTAGTTGCTATGTAATACGGTGAAATATACAATACGCCTGCGATATATACATATGCATTGTAATTTTATGTATCGCATTGCATTCAAATTATTTTTAAATCTTTTATCGATAACTTGTTATAAAAGAAACCACAGCACTATCATTGCATCATCATCATCTAGCATTGCATAGTCAAAATGGAGACATTCACTAATTACGACGCAACAGATTAACATATATGTCTCTTTCTATCTTATGACAATTTTATAGTGTTAGAAGGGGTAAAAGATGGGTGAGTTATAGCTTATTTTTGTGATCCATCTACAGGAATAATACATCTATGGAATGATCACTGACTCGCTGTCATTGATATTAAGCTGTCGTGGTCAAGTCGTGGTACGAATAAGCAAAGCAGATCAGGGTGCCTACCATCAACTTTAAGACAGCGATTCAAAAATATGGCGATGCAGAATAGGTTCCTAAAATGAATTGCTTTCTTTCGTACTACGACCTTCTAAAAACTGGATCGCAAATGAATTGCTAAATGTGAATGACCGAACAATTTGTGTCCTTATTTCTTCTACCCGTCTCTTTCACTCGATTATGTCATGCTGAGAGGGACGGATATAACCTGCAGGTGTCGTGTCATGTTAGCTTGGCCGAGTTATAAGTCAAATAAGAGTACATGACAGCTTAGCGGCTGTGAAATGTCTTGAATGATCACTGAATCGCTGTCATTGATACTAAGCTAAGCTGTCGTGGCACAGAATAAATAATAGTGCTAAGGCACAGAAGACTTACTCTGCAAGCTCATGCAAGTAAAAATAAATCTTTCTGCGTGGCAATTAAGTCCAATTCCGGTTGCTTTGTCATCGCTTGCCTACTGTTATAATAACCTAGAGTTCGCGCATGCAAGCAAAACTGTGCCCTATAGATACGCGCGAGTGTTTCTATTTCTATGAATGTATCAAACAGCTCGCTCGCTGGTTAGGGTTGCGAGCGACTTGCGAGTTCGGTTTTGCTGTTTATTTTGTTCTTTCTTTTATTTATACACCCGTGAACACAACAGTATCTTATATACGGATTATAACAACGTTTAGTAGTCATTGTTCGGTGCACAAAAGTCACAGAAATGATCGATCGTTTTACGCGCGAACGTGGAGCGTACGAGCCGAGCGGCATCCTTCTGCCATACGTACGCCTGCCCGGCAGGCGCGCCGGCCGAACGTACCTAAAGTGCGGAGTGACACCCCCCTGGTCGTGGTACGAATAAGCGAAGCAGATCAGTTTAGGTCCTAAACAAAACCGCAATAAGAGTTGATGGTAGGCACCCAGTTTAGGTCCTAAACAAAACCGCAATAAGAGTTGATGGTATAGGCACCCAGGTCTCAATGTGGTACTTGTCAAAGATGGGCGATTGTTACTGATTCCAAAAATGTAATGGTTTGATACTACTAATATTAACAATCGAATACCAAAACAATCGATCGCTAGTTCGCAAATTCGAATGAAACCACTAGTTCATTCATTCATTTTGCCATACAAAATTGGTCTTTGTTTCTTGTAAAATAAAATCTACTTTTAATTGACATTCGAAGGAACTATCAATCAAATGGTCTGGTTCTGTCTAGCGTTTCGACGCTTCTCCTAGCGACTCCGTAGCTTAGTGGTTAGATCATTCACCCGGACAGTGGAGAAAGGTCGTGCGTGGGTTCAAGTTCCATCGGAGCTAGTTGTGAGACGGGTCGATTTTTTTAAATACTTAAGTACTTCATTTTCAATAATAAAAATTGCTCACTACATAGACTTTACTTTGATGAGGTTACGGATATTCGAATATATAAACTAGTAGTAATGAAATTCGAATCGAAAGGAATGAGACGCTATACATTCTTATTTGCTTCTCTCTTTTTTCAAATTCGAATGATTTGTAAGGTTATTCGAATAATTCGAATGACTTCAACAATCGAATAATTCGAATAATATCATTCACAATCGCCCATCTTTAGTACTTGTTTACTTACCTAGGTACTAATCCAAAATTAGATGCCACATTACGCATATAAAATCCTTCGTAGCGAAAGTGCTCATAAAAGTTCTTTCACATTTTGTTTTTACCACACTTTTATTAGCTTCACTTGTAACTAAGTCACAATGTAAGAAAATCTTGGAGTTCAATTTTAACCTACTTCTAAGTGTCGTATGGATTTGAAACTTTGCAAGTCTATATGAATCCGATGACAATACAATAATTTGCTACCATCGAGTTGATCTGATGATGGAGCCAAGAGGTGGGCATTAGAACTCTTCAACGGCTGCTTGGAAACCCCTCGAGTTTAGGCTCATTTGTTTTATTCTAAGGAGACCAATTCGCTACACTAAACTTGATGGTGAGGGTCTGATGATGGAGCAGGGGGGAAGCCAGTGGCACTCATTAATGACCAATACGAAACACTTCGAGTTCTGGCTCATTTGTTTCGTTCTGATGAGACCTATTTGCTACACTTGGTGGTGAGGGTCTGATGATGGAGCAGGAAGAAAGCCAGTGACACTCCTTAATTACCAATAGGAAACTCCTCGAATTTGGGCTCATTTGTTTCGGTTTGATGAGACCTATTTGCTACCCTTGTTGGTCTGATGATGGAGCTGGAAGGAAGCCAGTGGCACTCCTTAAAAACCACTAGGAAACCTTTTGAGTTTGTGCTCATTTGTTTCGTTCTGATGAGGCCAATTTACTACACTTCGTGGTGAGGGTCTGATGATGGAGCAGGAAGGAAGCCAGTGGCACTCCTTAAAGACCACTAGGAAACCTTTTGTGTTTGGGCTCATTTGTTTCGTTCTGATGAGGAGACCTATTCGCTTCACTTGGTGGTGAGGGTCTGATGATGGAGCAGGAAGGAAGCTAGTGGCAATCCATAATGACCAATAGGAAACACCTCGAGTTCTGGCTCATTTGTTTCGTTCTGATGAGATCTATTCGATGCACTTGGTGGTGAGGGTCTGATGATGGAGCAGGGAGGAAGCCAGTGGCACTGTTTAATGACCACTAGGAAATCCCTCGAGTTTGGGCTCATTTGTTTCATTCTGATGTGACCATTCGCTACACTTGGTAGTGAAGGTCTAATGATGGAGCAGGAAAAAAGTAGGGGTTCGGCTTGCGCATCCAGTAACTAATAGACTCCACTTGAAGTTTTTTAGTCTAAATACATACAATCACGCCTTTGAGTTATAATGTTTACGGGGTGGGCAGACACATGAATGGACTGTGAAATCCATTACCATCCATCCATGGCTTGCCATTTATTAAACTAAAAAGTAAAAAATAAATATGTAGTTTAAAAAACTAAAACAACACACTTTTATAGAAACAGACTAAAAAGTACAAAATAAGCGTCTATTCAGTAACTGAAATTAAAAAGCGTGGTGCGCCCTTTGCAAAGCATGCATTCAAGTACTTAATATGGACAACGCGCACCACGCTTTTTAATTTCAGTTACTGAGTAGACGCTTATTTTGTACTTTTTAGTCTGTTTCTATAAAAGTGTGTTGTTTTAGTTTTTTAAACTACATATTTTTAGATTTCACATGCACTTGTAAAAATCTCTTCGCCTCACTCTATTTTCTGATAGATAACGTAACGTTGTCTTTATAGTGCCATAAAGCAGTTATTGCAGAGAGGCGATAACGGGGATTTATAACACTAGCTCGTATAAGAATCGCTCCGAGGGTTCCGTAGCACAAAGGGGACCTTAACACACATCTTGCCCTTTTCTTACGTACCTACATAAGTAAAGTGCTGCTTATCAGCTTTGCGTTTTAAAATATCACAGGGAAGTTTTATGGGCTAGTGGAAAAGCAAAGGTGTTTTTCAGAACATTTTTGTACGTAGGTAGATACTTTTCTATATAAGCAAAGTAATAAGGATATTTTAAGGAAACGATTCTGTGATAAATTCTTCATACCTGTCCCAAAATATTTACTAATACACTTGTTTGCAGAAAAAGCGGGTAAGTACTTGCTTTATCTTCATACAAACATGTTCACTTCACAGTTTCTATTACAGATCATCCCCTCTTTATTTCTCTACACTGCTACCACATAGCATATATACCGTTGCAAAAACTTTAACCATGGCTTCAGGCCATCATGCTGAATAACGCACAGCAAGAGTTTTTTGTTGGAAATGAAAAATTATCTTTATAAAAAATAATTTTTATTTCACTCTTTTTAGGTATGTGATCAAACTGAAAACCTCCTTTTTCGAAGTCGGTTAAAATACCTTGAGGTATCCCCTTTTTAACAAAATAAGAATCATCTAAATCGGTTTATAAACAAAGGAGTTATGCCTAAAGATATGTATTAAATTCACATAAAGTGGTAAGGAAAACGACAGTATTTTCAAGATTTCCTGAAAACTACTGAACCGATTTCAGAATTTCAAATTGGGACCAACTTGGAAACCAACCTGATGTAATAACGTTTGAACCATATCAATCGGTTCAGCCGTCTTCGAGTAATCGGTGGACATACACAAAAAAAAACATACATACAGACGAATAGAGAACCTCCTCCTTTTTGATTGAGAAGTCGGTTAAAAAAATGTGTCGACTCTCCATACAAAATGTCCCGATTAGTTGCTAAATTTGTATGAAAAGTCGATATTTTTTCATTTCCGACAAAAAATTCTTGCTGTACGTTTTTCAGCATGATGGTCGAAGCCATGGTTAAAGTTTTTGCAACGGTGCCCCTAACACCCTGTAGATACTGTGTTACTACTATTACCAAAATGCAAACACTAGCCCATTCCCCCACAGCGGAAAAAGATTGAAAGTTCGTTCTCGTTCCATACATTGTAAACTCAACGAATGTTTTACATTTTATGAAGTTTGGGAACAGGAAGAATCAAGTTGTTTGAAATGATTATCGTAAAAACAAACATTTATCCAACACATTCAACACAGAAATTATTGTTGAAATATACTGTCAATTTTATTTAAATGAACATGAACCGAGCATCATTGTATTTTTTCTGCAAAGGGGATTATAAAAACAATTTAACTAAACGGGACGTACTAATGTAAAATACTGTACAGTTAGCGATCCTTTACGCCTAATTGTTACCCTCGAACGGGTCGTAAAGTAAAATTTTATTACGGTGTGGCGACGTAAATATAAATCGTGGGGCGAAATATGAGCGGCTGCCCCGACGAGGGTGGGTCACCTGTACCTACATTTTATCTCACATTGTTGCTCATTCCTAGAAAATGGATAACATGGCAGTTTAACACGATGCTATTTTCAGATAAATAAGATTTTCTTAAGAAATTTTACGTACATTATGATACATTGGTACATGCCAAATAATGTGAGAAATCACGTACCAATTGCTTTTTATCACAAGTTGCGAAAAGATTTTAGGGCGATGATTAGTTATGACTTTAAAAGTTCACTGTCTCCTCTCAATGCTCGTCTTCAAAATGCTTTTGGGAGGGAAGCACCTCATTTGAACACTGTAACGTTGATGCGAAGAATTTGATCGTGAATGTGTTTGATGAAATTCGTGAAGGTCGGTCGGTTCGGACGGAAGCGGCCGTGATAGCTTTCAACCAGCGCGTGAAAAACCTGCCGTTAGCCCTCAGGACCATTGTTCCTCATGAGTCCTCATGCTCATGTTTTCAAAAATGGTTTGACCGATTGAAAAAGTGTTTAAAAAGTGTTCAATATGCAAAAAAGAAAAAATAAACCTAATGTGAAGGGTGACGTTGTCATTCAAATTACTTCAATAAAAGATGGTTTCGGTATAAAGTATTTTATTTATTTAAATTACTTTCATGGATTTTGTGTGATATTTGTGCCGAAAGTGTACAAGGTCCTTTAGAGCCAACGGATGACGATTTTGGGAGAAAACGCACAAAACGAATTCTTACTTTTTGGCCAAAGTTTCAGTTGATTGCGCTCATATTGAATTGCAAAGAGGAGAACCAAGTTCCAGTTTCTATAAACAATGGAGGCAAGAATCTAGAGTCTAAGAGTAAGATGTAAGAAGAATCTAGAGTCTAATCTAAGAGTCTTAAACGACCTAAAGAAGCAAATAGAAAGGGGTTTCCTCAACTTTAAAAAGTCACCGAAGGAGCGGTTAACTGAAAATTATGTCACGGCAAGATTGGAAATTTTGGAAAAGCAATACAACAGCTTTGTCGAGAAACATGAAAGCTTAATCAACGACTACGCGATTGATGCGTTAGACAAGACAGACTACATGAAGAACAATGTGTTTAAAAATGTGTTTGATTTATTTTTAGATTATAAGGTCGAGCTTCAAAATATTATGAAAACCAGTAGTGCCTCTCCTGACAGCGGCGGTTCTAAAAGGGAATCGACCACAAGTTTAAAACTTCCTCAAATCAAGCTGCCTACCTTTAGCGGTAAGTATGTAGAGTCGTTCCGCGATCTATTTGTATCTCTGGTACATGACAATGGGTCCCTGGACGAGGTCCAAAAACTTCAGTATTTGAAAACGCAGCTGTCAGGGGAAGCAGAACAGCTGACTAGACATTTCTCTGTTACCAAAAATAACTATGAAAAATGTTGGGAGTTATTAAAAGCTCGATATAATAACAAAAAATTTGTCTCGAATAATATTCTTAAACGTTTGTTTAGCTTGCGCAACATGTCACAGGAGTCTTCAAGCGCCCTTAAGGAACTGCTCGATACTACAACTGATTGTTTACATGAATTATCGAATCTGGGCATTGATGTCAGTTCATGGGACGTCATTGTGATTTACATGGTAAGTTTGAAGTTGGACGTAGAGTCACGGAAACAATGGGAAATACAGGTTAGTGATAATACTGATAATTTACCATCCTTTGAAAAATTCCGGGAATTTTTAAGTACTCGTTTCCGCGCTTTAGAATTTATTGAACCTAAAAATAAAACTAAATTCTCGGCTGCTAGTGTTTCCAATCCAAAAGTTTTACATACTACTACTCCTATGACTTGCCCTCATTGTGCTGAAGAACACAAATTGTACAATTGCAAAAAGTTTGCAAAGGAGGATGTTGACCAACGTCGTAGCATTGTCCAGACTTTGGGGCTATGTTTCAACTGCCTCGGGTACAATCATGCAAACAAAGTTTGTCGCGTTTTCTCTAAATGTCGTATATGTAAGCGAAATCATCATACCTTATTGCATCCCAAAATCCAAACTGACACAGTAGTAGCAGCGGCGGCTGCAACTATTGACTCTGAAATTGCATCTGTGTCAGTGAACGAGACCGAAACTAATATAGCCGCTCATTTTTCGAAAGGTACAGCTAGTCGCCAAGTGTTATTTGCCACAGCCCTTTTAAAGGCTGAGTCGAAAGATAGGTCGTCACAAGTGTTGAGGGCACTGCTCGATCAGGGCTCTCAAGCTTCTTTCATTTCTGAGGCTGCAGTTCAACTGTTACGGCTTCAAAAAATTGCAACTCCTAGCGCCATATCTGGGCTAGGTGGGGGGCAAGGTGGCCTTACCTCTAAACATACGGTAATGCTTAATATTCAGTCACTTTGCGACCCCTCGTTCACCATCCAAGTCAAAGCTCATGTACTTGGAACATTGACATCTGTGCTGCCTGAAAGGAAATTTACATTAGTAAATTGGCCCGAAGTAAGCAAGTTAAACTTAGCCGATCCTCACTTCAATTCCCCTAACAAGATTGATGTTTTGTTAGGAGCTGACACTTATTGTCATATTTTGAAAGAAGGTCTCATGAAAGGTCCGCAAGGTACTCCAATTGCTCAAAATACATACCTCAGTTGGATCCTTTCTGGAGAAGTGGAAGTGAAGAGAAGCTGTCACAATATAATTGTCAATATGCATGCGACGGTTGATGAAAACGACCTACTCAAGAGGCTGTGGGAACTTGAACCAGAGCCGTATTCACTTAAGAAACGCATGACTCAAGAAGAACAAGCGTGTGAAGAGTATTTCGCTGCTACTACACGCCGAGATGATTCCAGTCGATACGTGGTGAGTCTTCGGTATTCGGAACTGTCATTCGAACGTAAGCATCCAATTGTCGTGCCTCATGAATCAAGACTGGCTCAGCTGTTAATAGCTGACATTCATGAGAAAACGTTTCATGGAGGGCAACAGTTGATGTTGCGTTCTTTACAAACGCGCTATTGGATAATTAGGGCTAAGACTCTAATTAGGTCTTTTATTCACAATTGCGTTTTTTGTGTTCGTCACGCAGGTGTGACACGAAATCCGCTGATGGGAGATTTACCATCTTGTAGAGTTACACCCAGTAAGCCGTTTTTAAACTCTGGTGTGGACTACGCAGGCCCTATAAACATACGGGCATCTAAGGGTCGTGGACACAAATCGTATAAGGGGTACATTTGTTTATTTGTATGCATGGCGACACGAGCCGTTCATATTGAGGCCGTTTCCGACTTGACTTCGGAAGGTTTCCTAGCCGCCTTCAAACGATTTGTTGCCCGACGTGGTCACTGCAGTCACATCTGGACCGATAACGGTACCAACTTTGTTGGTGCCTCGCGAGATCTACAACGTTCATTTCTTAATGAAAGGTCCCAAGTTGTTGTCGAAATTGCAAGTGCTTTAGCCAGTAATCATACAGAATGGCATTTTATTCCTCCTCATGCTCCCAATTTTGGTGGATTATGGGAGGCGAGCGTGAAGAGCGTTAAACATCATTTAAAGCGTGTGATTGGTGACTCTACACTTACATACGAGGAATTATCTACAGTTCTTTCACAAATAGAGGCTTGCCTCAATTCGAGGCCCTTGTCACAACCTGGCTCAGACCCAGGTGATGCTGCACCTCTGACTCCTGGACATTTCCTTGTAGGTCAACCGTTGGTGGTAGCTCCTGATTTTAATTACGAACAAAACACACATCTCGGCTCTTTACGGCGCTGGCAATTGACCCAAAGAATGGTGCAAAGCTTCTGGCGACGTTGGTCTTCAGAATACCTGAATAACTTTTTTCAAAGACGCAAATGGTCAGTTCGAACTCCAGAATGCAACGTTGGAGATGTCGTTTTGGTCAAGAAAGACCATCTGCCTCCAGCGAAGTGGCTCTATGGTCGAATCGAAATGCTGCACCCTGGTAAAGACAGCGTTACGCGCGTGGTGTATCGTATCGTAGCTAAAATCTAACAAAATTTTCAACCCCCCTACGGCAACTCCGGAGATACTTATAAGGAAATTGATGGACATACTTATATTTTTTTTATTTATTTTTTTTTTATTTCAAAACTCTTTTTTTTTCTTGCCCGACTAGCGCTATGATGTATCCGAACGACAAAGAAAGGTAGGTAGTTTGAGTTGTCTTTACTGCTTTTCTTATAGAGGGGGATGAAAAGCAGAGTGTATTACTCGGCCGCAAAATTATTTTCACCTCGGGCGGCGTATATTGAATCCCTCGCTGCGTTCAGGATTCTACTTTAGAATCCCTCGCTGCGCTCGAGATTCTACTCTAGAATCCTTCACTGCGCTCTGGATTCAAATAGCGCCCTCGCCGTAAATATGTTATTTTGCTCCCTTGTAATACAATCTGCTATTTCATCTCTCAGATTCGCAAAGTGATGTATATTTAAACTGAGCAGCGGGTCCAAAACTATCCGTTTCACCCTAGGGTGGAAATGAATTTTAAGAATAGAACTGAATTTGGTTACAGTCAACCATAGAGTTACCTCATCGGCAATGAAAAGTTTTCAACTAATTTTGTATGGGGACGGGAATTGCAAAATTTTTAATTTTTTTTTTTTATAAAAAACGAGAATATCTCAAAAACGGTGCGTCTCGTAGCGTAGCTAAAATCTAACAAAATTTTCAACCCCCTATGGTACTCCGGAGATAGGACGCATCCGATAGACATAAAAAAAATTTTTTTTGTTCACAATTTTTTTTTTATTACAAAAAAAATTTTTTGTTATTTCAGAACTATTTTTTTTATATACCTATTATAGAAAAAACAGAGAAGCCCCCCGCCACCTTTCTTTTATTTTTCTTGATAGTTTTAGTTGTCTTTATTGCTTTTCTTATAGAGGGGGATGAAAAGCAGAGTGTATTTACTTTCCTTATATTCGAAATGAAAAGTAGAGTGTATTACTCGGCCGCAAAATTATTTTCATCTCGGGCAACGTATATTAAATCCCTCGCTGCGTTCAGGATTCTACTTTAGAATCCTTCACTGCGCTCTGGATTCAAAATAGCGCCCTCGCCGTAAATATGTTATTTAACTCCCTTGTAATACAATCTACTATTTTTATGGCGAGAGGGCGCTATTTTGAATCCAGGGTTCAGTGTAGATCTTCAACGCAGCGAGGGATTCAATCTACGTCGCCCGAGGCAGGCCTATTTCACTCCCCGTGTCGGCTTGAAAACGCGGCGGCAACGCCGGCGTTGTAAATCCATAGAAATTAGGTCCGCAAAAGAGCTAGAATATATGCGATAGAAAGAGATGCAAGTATTTATATTAGAAACATTTGTGCATTTTTGAAATGTTATAGTCATAGTTTTTAACCGACTTCAAAAATTGAAAAGGAGGAGGTTATTCTATTCGTCGCAATTATTTTATTTTTTTATATGTAGGTACACCGATTATATTAGGAACAGAGATTGTACTTATATTATGTTGTTAAGGGCACGTACTTCCAAATTATGGAAATCAACCTATTTTTGATTCAAACGTAAACAATCAAATATTCTTTCAACTTCTCATGCTCGTAAAGTTCGTCTTTATGTTGGGTATAGGCGGCATAAAATCGCTTTTTATGCTCTAGTGCATAAAGTAAAATCTTCGTCTAAGTCTCAAACTATAAGACAAAGGTCGTCAAGTAAACAGTCACACACGAAATTAAAACTTCGTTAAATAAACTTATTAAGTATTTCATTTCATTTGAGGAGCCCGTGGCGCAGTGGATAGCGCGCTCGGCCTGCGATCGTTGAGGTTAAGCAACGTTCGCAATGGTCGGTCACGGGATGGGTGACCAAAAACTTTTCATCTCAAGCTCCTCCGTGCTTCGGAAGGCACGTTAAGCCGTTGGTCCCGGCTGCCCTTGCAGTCGTTATTACCCACCAATCCGCACTGAGCCCGCGTGGTGGGTCATGGCTCATTCTCCTTATTCATCCATAAGGAAGGCCAGTGCCCCAGCAGTGGGGACATTAAACGGCTGATGATGATGAAGTATTTCATTCTGTTTCTTTAATTTTGTACACAATCCATGTTAAATTACAAAATTAATAAAACTAGGCAAAATTAATGAGTTTTGTAAGAAATAAGTATTTCAAGAGCATTATGGACTACGATCTATGCTAAAGTCACTGTGCTGCCACTGCCACGTATAAAAAAAGAAAAAGAAAGTCTTCCCGCCAATATGGCGATGTCTTTATTTTTTCTTTTTTGCAATATTGTTATTTATTTTCCTCACACTCAAAGTGAAAAGCAGAGTGTATAACTCGTACATAAAACCCATTTTACCCTCGAATTGACTATCCATATTGGATATATACGTCTCGGGTAAAATGGTACGTTTTATGCACTTGTTGTACAATCTACTATTATTTTGAGCAGATAAAAATATATATAATGTTGAAGTTTCAAAAACGATCTTGATTATTTTGTGGCTAGAAACACGATATTCGTATCGTAACTCGACAATAAAAAAATTCAAAAACAAAGACAATTTTCATTATTTTTATATTTTTTTGGTTTTATACTTAGATTATTAATCTCTAATTCACGAATAATATATAGAAAAATAGGTAATGACATATTGTAGACTATTCTCAGGCTTTTGGAAGATCCTGCCCTTAATAGTTCACGCGTTTTTCATTTGTTAACGATGATGTATAATGTTCGAAATTCAAATCTCATTACTGACCCGTGTAAAAGTCTCTTGGAGAAAAAACTTTACTTTTTTCGAATAGATATGGAATGAAAAAAATTTGTACAATAGTATTATTATGATACAAGTGAGCTAAGTTGCTCATTATACACGAGGCTGTGGGTTGCAGCCCGAGCCGTAGTTTCATACGCACTTTTTCAACACACTTGCGAGGAAAAACAAACATTTATTGCATACATTTATCCTAATATTAGCTAAGGCAAATAGCGCGCAAGTTTTTTTTTTGCGTGCGCCAAATGTAAGGTGATTGATTATGATTACATACAGCCATACAGCCTACTTCAAAATTATAATAATAGTGATAAAATACAATCTTAATTTTTTTTTAAGGTCATAACTGTTTAATTTGTTAATGTTCAGGATTTTCTCCAGCTTGTTATAAAGCAAAGGGCTTAAGGAGAACATCTGTCTTGTTGCGAAAGAGGTTTTGGTGGTTGCAACCCGACAAGGTGGTTTCTGGCGTCGTCTTGCCTCAACGTAAGGGTTCAAAGGTACAGTCAGTCAGATGTAGTCGCAAAGTGGAGCGGAGGACATGGAGTTGTCTAACCGTAAGCATATTACTATCCCTATACACTATACAGTTGTGTGGTAGGGTATCTCCAAGGCCACCGGTACATAACTTTTAACACTGCCCTCTGTGCGCGTTCGATTTTAATGAAGTTAGTCTTGGAGGCACCCCCCCACACTAATTTTACATCATAAAATGTCCCAAAACGGTCCCGTCTCAGCATATTGCTAGGTTAGCACCAAGCGCTGGTCTTCCTGGCTGGCTGGTATAGCCGTGGGACGCCCTCAGGCAGGGCGCTCTCAGGGCGCCCAATGACTACCTATGTATGCCACATGGTGACATAGACCGCACCAACTACTCTACAACGAAAATTTGATACGAACTACATTCAAAGATTTTTAAATAATAGCATGTCCCTACCGAGAATCGAACCCGTAGCAAATTATCCAAACTTTTTTAAGCCAATAGACACCTCGATTGGCTAAAAAAAAGTTTGGATAATAGTAACACCACCGTGTTACTTATACTAACACATTATAACTTTACCAAACTCTTATGATAGAGAAATTAGGTACTTAGGTACTTACCTATAGTTGCTCCAATCTTCACTCATTAGCAATACATTGATGATGACGATTACAACTTTTCCAAATTTTTGAATCGATATTATCTCGGAAACGGTGGCTCTTAGGAAAAAAAGTATTGAGCCATTTGTTATAGATAATTACATGATTTAAAATTTTGTCTTTGCTAATTTTACGTTAAAACTTACCGTTTCTGTTACCGTTCTGTTAAAGCTGATGAGTTTTTTTCGCCTGTTTTTCTTGTCAGTTAAAAGATGTCCACAACAGGGGGCCAAGCCTGCTAACGTTAAGTCATAATCGTGTCTCAATCGTGTTTCAATTGTAGTTCAATTGTAGTGCTTTTTTACACACTAGTTACAAGAATACGGTATTTTACTGATTTTTTTTTATTTCTTTAAAATGTTTTTCGAAATATTAGCTACACAAAACAAGTTTTCATTTTGAATTATCTTGAATATTTTCAAAGATATAGGACTTCAAACTTTATAATTAGACAAGGACAGGACGCTGTCTTAGTGACGTCAGTGGGTTAGTAGCGTCATAGTCACGCCATAGAAGATTTCGTTTTAGAAAGAGACAGCTATAGTCAAAATCAAACAGACTATAATTCTTTTATTATAAAACAGATTCAAATTATTTTTTCACATTTGGTATTCTTAATTGCAATATTTTTTAACGTCATCATTAAATATCTACATTTCAACAACAGTAAAATACCCTATTATGACAATATGATGTGATGTAAATGTAGTGTGTGGTGTGACCATCAGTAGTATGGTGAAAAAAGTACACATTTCTTGTAACTAGTGTGTAAAAAAGCACTACAATTGAACTACAATTGAAAGACGATTGAGACACGATTATGAATTAACGTTAGCAGAATTGGCCCCCAGGTGGTAGGTAAAAAAATGTTGGACGATTCAAAAGCATTAATTGTATTTAATCTATAAGTACCTATTATGAATAAAAATTTATTGAATTTGACTTTGACTTTTACTGAAAAAGCGCGAATTTGACCTCGAATATATTTTTTTCGTGGTACCAGATCGATGAGGACTTTTTAAATTTCATTTATAATTGTATTATGTTTTGAACAATTTCACCAACTTTCAGCTTCTTGCGCATGAATGTATGTATCTTCGGATGTGTAAATTTACCGGACTACATTGTTTTGTATTTTATGTCATTATTAGTTTAGTAGGGCAGGCGTACCGGTTTTGGCCACTGTACCGGTTTTGGCCACTTATTGCTCTAAAAGTTTTCTAAACAACTTTTAGCCGTTTTTGATAAAGGTAATTAAAATAAAGTATTTTAAGGTAATAATAACAACCGTTAGAATTCCTTGTCATAAGATTTTTTTTCAATAAATTCCATTTTCTGTTTTGAAAAATGCTTTGTATGAAAATTTTAAGAAATTTGTTTTGGATGAAATACTTTAAAAACCTTTGTTTTTTACAATTAAATTGTTGTTTTGCAATTGACTGGTTTCTAGCGCATTAAAATATATTGATTTTACCTGGGTTTGGTTTTGATTTTTCGCTATAATTACAAAAGTTTAACTATCAGTAAGTGGCCAAAACCGGTACATTTGGCACCTCTCACACATTGTGTGTAATCTAAAAAAAATCAATTTTACTTTTATAAATTTGAAAAATGTAAGTACCTACCTCGTAAGCATCGGTGGGAGCCATGTGGCTCCCACCGATGCTCAAGTGGCACTTTATTTTGTAATTATTTAAATTTGTATGTGTTTTGAACGCGGTTTTCGGTGTTTATAAGAGAAATAAACTCTATTTACTATAAAAATACAATATAATATATGATCGGTACCGGTAGGTTTTTTTTTCATGTACATTCTAAATATATACTTTTTATATGTTATTTCATCGATAACTATGTGAAAATAAATTATTTCGATATTGTCTTTTGTATACACAAAAGTTGAGTTTGAACGTCGATTATAAAAACAAAACATCTCGTTAAAGTGTCGGATAAGTTTTATCACGTCTGTGAAGTTAGCATCTCAAATGTTAGCATCTCACAAATAAACTCAATATATAATGGCATCCAGCATAGTTCTACAGTTCTTGATAAGTTTTAATAATAGTTCCGTCGATTAAACCATTAAAATCGCGTATTGAAAAAATGAGATGCTAACTTCGCAAATACATCATAGCATCTCATCAAATTCCAAACATCTAAGTACAAAGAAGTCAAAATCCGTTAAGTTCTATGTTCTAAACAAGTGTCAACAATAGTTCTGTCGATTTTTGACGATTTATCTATTAAAATCGCGTATTGAAAAAATGAGATGCTAACTTCGCAAATACATCATAGCATCTCATCGAATTCCAAACATCTAAGTACACAGGAGTCAAAATCCGTTGAGTTCTACGTTCTAAACAAGTGTCAACAAATAGTTCTGTTGATTTTTTATCGATTTATCCATTAAAAAGCGTTTTTAAAAAATGAGATGCTAACTCTTAAAACCACTATTAAAAACTCTTTAATAATGAGATGCTAGCCTAATATTGAGAGTTTTGGCTCCGGAAAAGATTTAAAATGATAACCAGCAACTCTCTCTGTGAAATGCAAAAGAGTTCCGGCCTCTAGGACTGTGCAATATTTTGTAATATTTTATTCGTGTAAAAAACTCTTTAATAGTGAGATGCTAGCCTAATATTGAGAGTTCTGGCTCCGGAAAAAAATTAAAATGATAACCAGCAACTCTCTGTGAAATGCAAAAGAGCTCTGGCCTCTAGGACTATCCGATATTTTGTAATATTTTATTCGTGTAAAAAACTCTTTAATAGTGAGATGCTAGCCTAATATTGAGAGTTCTGGCTCCGGAAAAGATTTAAAATGATAACCAGCAACTCTCTCTGTGAAATGCAAAAGAGTTCTGGCCTCTAGGACTATCCGATATTTTGTAATATTTTATTTGTATAAAAAACTCCTTAATAGTGAGATGCTAGCCTAATATTGAGAGTTCTGGCTCCGAAAAAGATTTAAAATGATAATCAGCAAGTCTCTCGGTTAACAGCAAATGAGTTCTGGCCTCTAGGGCTGTGCAATATTTTGTAATATTTTATTCGTGTAAAAAACTCTTTAATAGTGAGATGCAAGCCTAATATTGAGAGTTCTGGCTCCGCAAAAAAAAAAATGATAACCAGCAAGTCTCTCAGTGAAATGCAAAAGAGTTCTGGCCTCTAGGACTAACCGATATTTTGTAATAACTTTTTGTTTTAAAAAAATCTAAATAATAGTGAGATGCTAGCCTAATATTCAGAGTTCTGGTTTCAAAAAAGGTTTTAAATAATAACCAGCAAGTCTGTCTGTTAAATGCAAAAGAGTTCTGGCCTCTAGGGCTATCCGATATTTTGTAATAACTTTTTGTTTTCAAAAAATCTAAATAATAGTGAGATGCTAGCCTAATATTGAGAGTTCTGGCTGCGGAAAAGATTTAAAATGATAACCAGCAACTCTCTTTGTGAAATGCAAAAGAGTTCTGGCCTCTAGGACTGTGCAATATTTTGTAATATTTTATTCGTGTAAAAACCTATTTAATAGTGAGATGCTAGCCTAATATTGAGAGTTCTGGCTCCGGAAAAGATTTAAATAGATAACCAGCAAATCTCTCTGTTAAATGCAAAAGAGTTCTGGCCTCTAGGACTATCCGATATTTTGTAAAAACTTTTTGTTTACAAAAAATGTAAATAATAGTGAGATGCTAGCCTGATATTCAGAGTTCTGGCTTCAAAAAATGTTTTAAATAATAACCAGCAACTCTCTCTGTGTAATGCAAAAGAGTTCCGGCCTCTAGGACTGTGCAATATTTTGGAATATTTAATTCGTGTAAAAAACCTCTTTAATAGTGAGATGCTAGCCTTATATTGAGAGTTCTGGCTCCGAAAAAGATTTAAAATGATAACCAGCAACTCTCTCTGTGAAATGCATAAGAGTTCTGGCCTCTAGGACTGTGCAATATTTTGTAATATTTTATTCGTGTAAAAAAACTCTTTAATAGTTAGATACTAGCCTAATATCGAGAGTTCTGGTTTCGAAAAAGGATTCGAATGATAACCAGCAACTCTCTCTGTGAAATGCAAAAGAATTCTAGCCTCTAGGACTGTGCAATATTTTGTAATATTTTATTCGTGTAAAAATCTCTTTAATAGTGAGATGCTAGCCTGATATTGAGAGTTCTGGCTCCGGATAAGATTTAAAATGATAACCAGCAACTCTCTCTGTGAAATGCAAAAGAGTTCTGGTCTCTAGGACTGTGCAAAAATTTGTAATATTTTATTTGTGTAAAAAATCTCTTTAATAGTGAGATGCTAGCGTAATATTGAGAGTTCTGGCTCCGGAAAAGATTTAAAATGATAACCAGCAAGTCTCTCTGTTAACAGCAAATGAGTTCTGGCCTCTGGGGCTGTGCAATATTTTGTAATATTTTATTCGTGTAAAAAACTCCTTTAATCCGTTCCGGAGACAGAACTCTCAATATTAGGCTAGCATCTTACTATTAAAGAGTTTTTTACACGAATAAAATATTACAATATATTGCACAGCCCCAGAGGCCAGAACTCATTTGCTGTTTTCAGAGAGACTTGCTAGCATTTTAAATCTTTTCCGGAGCCAGAACTCTTAATATTAGGCTAGCATCTCACTATTAAAGAGTTTTTTACACGAATAAAATATTACAAAATATTGCACAGTCCTAGAGGCCGGAACTCTTTTGCATTTCACAGAGAGAGTTGCTGGTTATCATTTAAAACCTTTTTTGAAGTCAGAACTCTGAATATTAGGCTAGCATCCCACTATTATTTAGATTTTTTGTAAACAAAAAAGTTTTACAAAATATCGGATAGTCCTAGAGGCCAGAACTCTTTTGCATTTCACAGAGAGAGTTGCTGGTTATCATTTTAAAACTTTTCCGGAGCCAGAACTCTCAATAATAGGCTAGCATTTCACTATTAAAGAGATTTTTTACACGAATAAAATATTACAAAACATTGCACAGTCTTTGAGGCCAGAACTCTTTTGCAATTCACAGAGAGAGTTGCTGGTTATCCTTTAAAACCTTTTTTGAAGCCAGAACTTTGAATATTAGGCTAGCATCTCACTATTATTTAGATTTTTTGTAAACAAACAGTTTTAACAAAATATCGGATAGTCCTAGAGGCCAGAACTCTTTTGCATTTAACAGAGAGACTTGCTGGTTATCATTTTAATTTTTTTCCGGAGCCAGAACTCTCAATATTAGGCTAGCATCTCACTATTAAGGAGTTTTTTTACACGAATAAAATATTACAAATTATTGCACAGCCCCAGAGGCCAGAACTCATTTGCTGTTAACAGAGAGACTTGCTGGTTATCATTTTAAATCTTTTCCGGAGCCAGAACTCTCAATATTAGGCTAGCATCTCACTATTAAAGAGTTTTTTACACGAATAAAATATTGCAAATTATTGCACAGTCCTAGAGGCCGGAACTCTTTTGCATTTCACAGAGAGAGCTGCTGGTTATCATTTGAATCCTTTTTCGAAACCAGAACTCTCGATATTAGGCTAGCATCTCACTATTAAAGAGTTTTTTACACGAATAAAATATTACAAAATATCGGATAGTCCTAGAGGCCAGAACTCTTTTGTATTTCACAGAGAGAGCTGCTGGTTATCATTTGAATCCTTTTTCGAAACCAGAACTCTCGTTATTAGGCTAGCATATCACTATTAAAGAGTTTTTTACACGAATAAAATATTACAAAATATTGCACAGCCCCAGAGGCCAGAACTCATTTGCTGTTAACAGAGAGACTTGCTGGTTATCATTTGAGTCCTTTTTCGAAACCAGAACTCTCGTTATTAGGCTAGCATCTCACTATTAAATAGGTTTTTACACGAATAAAATATTACAAAATATTGCACAGCTCTCGAGGCCAGAACTCATTTGCTGTTAACAGAGAGACTTGCTGGTTATCATTTTAAATCTTTTTCGGAGCCAGAACTCTCAATATAAGGCTAGCATCTCACTATTAAGGAGTTTTTTACACAAATAAAATATTACAAAATATTGCACAGTCCTAGAGGCCAGAACTTATTTGCATTTCACAGAAAGAGTTACTGGTTATCATTTTAAATCTTTTCCGGAGCCAGAACTCTCAATATTAGGCTAGCATCTCACTATTAAAGAGATTTTTTTACACGAATTAAATATTACAAAATATTGCACAGTCCTCGAGGCCAGAACTCTTTTGCATTTCACAGAGAGAGTTGCTGGTTATCATTTAAAACCTTTTTTGAAACCAGAACTCTGAATATTAGGCTTGCATCTCACTATTATTTAGATTTTTTGTAAACAAACAGTTTTTACAAAATATCGGATAGTCCTAGAGGCCAGAACTCTTTTGCATTTCACTGAGAGACTTGCTGGTTATCATTTAAAACCTTTTTTGAAGCCAGAACTCTCAATATTAGGCTAGCATCTCACTATTAAAGTTTTTTTACACGAATAAAATATTACAAAATATTGCACAGCCCTCGAGGCCAGAACTCATTTGCTGTTAACAGAGAGACTTGCTGGTTATCATTTTAAATCTTTTTCGGAGCCAGAACTCTCAATATAAGGCTAGCATCTCACTATTAAGGAGTTTTTTACACAAATAAAATATTACAAAATATCGGATAGTCCTAGAGGCCAGAACTCTTTTGCATTTCACAGAGAGAGTTGCTGGTTATCATTTGAATCCTTTTTCGAAACCAGAACTCTCGTTATTAGGCTAGCATCTCACTATTAAATAGGTTTTTACACGAATAAAATATAACAAAATATTGCACAGTCCTAGAGGCCGGAACTCTTTTGCATTTCACAGAGAGAGTTGCTGGTTATGATTTTAAATCTTTTCCGGAGCCAGAACTCTCAATATTAGGCTAGCATCTCACTATTAAAGAGTTTTTTACACGAATAAAATATTACAAAATATCGGATAGTCCTAGAGGCCAGAACTCTTTTGCATTTCACAGAGAGAGTTGCTGGTTATCATTTTAATTTTTTTCCGGAGCCAGAACTCTCAATATTAGGCTAGCAACTCACTATTAAAGAGTTTTTTACACGAATAAAATATTACAAAATATTGCACAGTCCTAGAGGCCGGAACTCTTTTGCATTTCACAGAGAGAGTTGCTGGTTATCATTTTAAATCTTTTCCGGAGCCAAAACTCTCAATATTAGGCTAGCATCTCACTATTAAAGAGTTTTTTACACGAATAAAATATTACAAAATATTGCACAGCCCCAGAGGCCAGAACTCATTTGCTGTTAACAGAAAGACTTGCTGGTTATCATTTGAGTCCTTTTTCGAAACCAGAACTCTCGTTATTAGGCTAGCATCTCACTATTAAATAGGTTTTCACACAAATAATATATTACAAAATATTGCACAGTCCTAGAGGCCGGAACTTTTTTGCATTTCACAGAGAAAGTTGCTGGTTAACATTTTAAATCTTTTCCGGAGCCAGAACTCTCAATATTAGGTTAGCATCACACTATGAAAGAGTTTTTTACACGAATTAAATATTACAAAATATTGCACAGCCCCAGAGGCCAGAACTCATTTGCTGTTAACAGAGAGACTTGCTGGTTATCATTTTAAATCTTTTACTATTATTTATATTTTTTGTAAACAAAAAGTTATTACAAAATATCGGATAGTCCTAGAGGCCAGAACTCTTTTGCATTTAACAGAGAGAGTTGCTGGTTTATCATTTTAATTTTTTTCCGGAGCCAGAACTCTCAATATTAGGCTAGCATCTCACTATTAAGGAGTTTTTTACACGAATAAAATATTACAAAATATTGCACAGCCCCAGAGGCCAGGACTCGTTTGCTGTTAACAGAGAGACTTGCTGGTTATCATTTTAAATCTTTTCCGGAGCTAGAACTCTCAATATTAGGCTAGCATCTCACTATTAAAGAGTTTTTTACACGAATAAAATATTACAAAATATTGCACAGCCCCAGAGGCCAGAACTCATTTGCTGTTAACAGAAAGACTTGCTGGTTATCATTTGAGTCCTTTTTCGAAACCAGAACTCTCGTTATTAGGCTAGCATCTCACTATTAAATAGGTTTTCACACAAATAATATATTACAAAATATTGCACAGTCCTAGAGGCCGGAACTTTTTTGCATTTCACAGAGAAAGTTGCTGGTTAACATTTTAAATCTTTTCCGGAGCCAGAACTCTCAATATTAGGTTAGCATCACACTATGAAAGAGTTTTTTACACGAATAAAATATTACAAAATATTGCACAGCCCCAGAGGCCAGAACTCATTTGCTGTTAACAGAGAGACTTGCTGGTTATCATTTTAAATCTTTTACTATTATTTATATTTTTTGTAAACAAAAAGTTATTACAAAATATCGGATAGTCCTAGAGGCCAGAACTCTTTTGCATTTAACAGAGAGAGTTGCTGGTTTATCATTTTAATTTTTTTCCGGAGCCAGAACTCTCAATATTAGGCTAGCATCTCACTATTAAGGAGTTTTTTACACGAATAAAATATTACAAAATATTGCACAGCCCCAGAGGCCAGGACTCGTTTGCTGTTAACAGAGAGACTTGCTGGTTATCATTTTAAATCTTTTCCGGAGCTAGAACTCTCAATATTAGGCTAGCATCTCACTATTAAGGAGTTTTTTACACGAATAAAATATTACAAAATATTGCACAGCCCCAGTGGCCAGGACTCATTTGCTGTTAACAGAGAGACTTGCTGGTTATCATTTTAAATCTTTTTCGGAGCCAGAACTTTCAATATTAGGCTAGCATCTCACTATTAAGGAGTTTTTTACACAAATAAAATATTACAAAATATCGGATAGTCCTAGAGGCCAGAACTCTTTTGCATTTCACAGAGAGAGTTGCTGGTTATCATTTTAAAACTTTTCCGGAGCCAGAACTCTCAATAATAGGCTAGCATTTCACTATTAAAGAGATTTTTTACACGAATAAAATATTACAAAACATTGCACAGTCTTTGAGGCCAGAACTCTTTTGCAATTCACAGAGAGAGTTGCTGGTTATCCTTTAAAACCTTTTTTGAAGCCAGAACTTTGAATATTAGGCTAGCATCTCACTATTATTTAGATTTTTTGTAAACAAACAGTTTTTACAAAATATCGGATAGTCCTAGAGGCCAGAACTCTTTTGCATTTAACAGAGAGACTTGCTGGTTATCATTTCAATTTTTTTCCGGAGCCAGAACTCTCAATATTAGGCTAGCATCTCACTATTAAGGAGTTTTTTTACACGAATAAAATATTACAAATTATTGCACAGCCCCAGAGGCCAGAACTCATTTGCTGTTAGCAGAGAGACTTGCTGGTTATCATTTAAAATCTTTTCCGGAGCCAGAACTCTCAATATTAGGCTAGCATCTCACTATTAAAGAGTTTTTTACACGAATAAAATATTGCAAATTATTGCACAGTCCAAGAGGCCGGAACTCTTTTGCATTTCACAGAGAGAGCTGCTGGTTATCATTTGAATCCTTTTTCGAAACCAGAACTCTCGATATTAGGCTAGCATCTCACTATTAAAGAGTTTTTTACACGAATAAAATATTACAAAATATCGGATAGTCCTAGAGGCCAGAACTCTTTTGCATTTCACAGAGAGAGCTGCTGGTTATCATTTGAATCCTTTTTCGAAACCAGAACTCTCGTTATTAGGCTAGCATATCACTATTAAAGAGTTTTTTACACGAATAAAATATTACAAAATATTGCACAGCCCCAGAGGCCAGAACTCATTTGCTGTTAACAGAGAGACTTGCTGGTTATCATTTGAGTCCTTTTTCGAAACCAGAACTCTCGTTATTAGGCTAGCATCTCACTATTAAATAGGTTTTTACACGAATAAAATATTACAAAATATTGCACAGCCCTCGAGGCCAGAACTCATTTGCTGTTAACAGAGAGACTTGCTGGTTATCATTTTAAATCTTTTTCGGAGCCAGAACTCTCAATATAAGGCTAGCATCTCACTATTAAGGAGTTTTTTACACAAATAAAATATTACAAAATATTGCACAGTCCTAGAGGCCAGAACTTATTTGCATTTCACAGAGAGAGTTGCTGGTTATCATTTTAAATCTTTTCCGGAGCCAGAACTCTCAATATTAGGCTAGCATCTCACTATTAAAGAGATTTTTTTACACGAATTAAATATTACAAAATATTGCACAGTCCTCGAGGCCAGAACTCTTTTGCATTTCACAGAGAGAGTTGCTGGTTATCATTTAAAACCTTTTTTGAAACCAGAACTCTGAATATTAGGCTTGCATCTCACTATTATTTAGATTTTTTGTAAACAAACAGTTTTTACAAAATATCGGATAGTCCTAGAGGCCAGAACTCTTTTGCATTTCACTGAGAGACTTGCTGGTTATCATTTAAAACCTTTTTTGAAGCCAGAACTCTCAATATTAGGCTAGCATCTCACTATTAAAGTTTTTTTTACACGAATAAAATATTACAAAATATTGCACAGCCCTCGAGGCCAGAACTCATTTGCTGTTAACAGAGAGACTTGCTGGTTATCATTTTAAATCTTTTTCGGAGCCAGAACTCTCAATATAAGGCTAGCATCTCACTATTAAGGAGTTTTTTACACAAATAAAATATTACAAAATATCGGATAGTCCTAGAGGCCAGAACTCTTTTGCATTTCACAGAGAGAGTTGCTGGTTATCATTTGAATCCTTTTTCGAAACCAGAACTCTCGTTATTAGGCCAGCATCTCACTATTAAATAGGTTTTTACACGAATAAAATATAACAAAATATTGCACAGTCCTAGAGGCCGGAACTCTTTTGCATTTCACAGAGAAAGTTGCTGGTTATGATTTTAAATCTTTTCCGGAGCCAGAACTCTCAATATTAGGCTAGCATCTCACTATTAAAGAGTTTTTTACACGAATAAAATATTACAAAATATCGGATAGTCCTAGAGGCCAGAACTCTTTTGCATTTCACAGAGAGAGTTGCTGGTTATCATTTTAATTTTTTTCCGGAGCCAGAACTCTCAATATTAGGCTAGCAACTCACTATTAAAGAGTTTTTTACACGAATAAAATATTACAAAATATTGCACAGTCCTAGAGGCCGGAACTCTTTTGCATTTCACAGAGAGAGTTGCTGGTTATCATTTTAAATCTTTTCAGGAGCCAAAACTCTCAATATTAGGCTAGCATCTCACTATTAAAGAGTTTTTTACACGAATAAAATATTACAAAATATTGCACAGCCCTAGAGGCCAGAACTCATTTGCTGTTAACAGAGAGACTTGCTGGTTATCATTTTAAGTCTTTTTCGGAGCCAGAACTCTCAATATTAGGCTAGCATCTCACTATTAAGGAGATTTTTACACAAATAAAATATTACAAAATATCGGCTAGTCCTAGAGGCCAGAACTCTTTTGCATTTCACAGAGAGAGTTGCTGGTTATCATTTGAATCCTTTTTCGAAACCAGAACTCTCGTTATTAGGCTAGCATCTCACTATTAAATAGGTTTTTACACGAATAAAATATTACAAAATATTGCACAGTCCTAGAGGCCGGAACTCTTTTGCATTTCACAGAGAGTTGCTGGTTATCATTTTAATTTTTTTCCGGAGCCAGAACTCTCAATATTAGGCTAGCAACTCACTATTAAAGAGTTTTTTACACGAATAAAATATTACAAAATATTGCACAGTCCTAGAGGCCGGAACTCTTTTGCATTTCACAGAGAGAGTTGCTGGTTATCATTTTAAATCTTTTCCGGAGCCAAAACTCTCAATATTAGGCTAGCATCTCATTATTAAAGAGTTTTTAATAGTGGTTTTAAGAGTTAGCATCTCATTTTTTAAAAACGCTTTTTAATGGATAAATCGACAAAAAATCAACAGAACTATTTGTTGACACTTGTTTAGAACGTAGAACTCAAGGGATTTTGACTCCTGTGTACTTAGATGTTTGGAATTCGATGAGATGCTATGATGTATTTGCGAAGTTAGCATCTCATTTTTTCAATACGCGATTTTAATAGATAAATCGACAAAAATCGACAGAACTATTGTTGACACTTGTTTAGAACATAGAACTTAACAGATTTTGACTTCTTTGTACTTAGATGTTTGGAATTCGATGAGATGCTATGATGTATTTGCGAAGTTAGCATCTCATTTTTTCAATACTTGATTTTAATGGTTTAATCGACGGAACTATTATTAAAACTTATCAAGAACTGTAGAACTATGCTGGATGCCATTATATATTGAGTTTATTTGTGAGATGCTAACATTTGAGATGCTAACTTCACAGACGTAGTTTTATCCGCTGCTATGACTCATATGCTGCTCATAAATGTAACTTCCGTCATCGTGCGCACAAACAGATGTTTGGGAGAGCCCAAACGCGCGCTAAGATGCTTTGTTTACGTAAAAAATGAGCCTGTAATTTGATACCCCTGACAGTCGAGAGGTAGGTAGATGATAAATTATCTATAATTTAAGATATAATTTGTGTCTTAAATACCTAAGACCATTTAGTACTTAGTGCTTAAAAGTCAAAAACTCCTTAAAGTGGCCACAAAGGGTACAGTCGGGGACAAATTCGGTGAACCACATCTTACTTCTTTTCGTGTGGCTGGCGTCTCACCGTTCAGTTGCAGTCCCTATCCGTAATTGCTTATGCATTGTACTACCCTAGCTTAATACATAAAATAATAGAAAAACGGTCTGCGCGTGAATGGCGAGGCACCAGCCACGTGAAAAGAAGTAAGAGGTGGTTCACCGAATTTGTCCTCGAGTGTACCTCTGCCCTACTTAGGTATAGTAGATTACCTAGCTAATAGTCATCCGTCTTATTTAACACGACTAACACCAACGGAAAATCGTAGTCAAAGATGAGTCAGGTCATTTCTGATATTAGGTACTGTAATAAAAACTTCGCTGACTCAGCAGGTTTAATATTATTACGGTCAGTTTAGTAGAGGAAAATCTTATAGCCACAGTTATACTAGACTTGCTATCCGCCCGCGGCTTCGATCGACCGCGTAGACTACACGACGTTATTATATACGATTATTATTATTATTATTTATAGGGGGGACGCCAGCGAAGCCGGACGGGTGATCAGTCACCTAGGTCGGGACCATTTCACCCAGTTCCCCAAGTCCCCTAAAAAGCTGAAAAATCAGGGGGGAGGCGGGTTATCATTTACCCCACCGGCGGCGTCGGACCCTCGAACCTACCTGTGCGCTTACAGTACCTCCTGAGTTGACTTATCGTTAACTTCTTTAGATCCTCTTCCGTTCCAAAGAGCTCCCAGCGCAGTGATGCGTACATAGGGCACTCTGCCATGAAGTGGTAGCTTGTTTCTTCTCTTTCTTTGCATTGCGGACAGATAGGCAGGCTTATTACCAAAAAAGCAACCAGTTGCTAATTGTACAATTGCAACGCGACTGCTACTAGTTGCGGTTGGTTTGCAATCGGTACAGTACGGTACGATTACCTTTCATGCAATTTTAGTTTACAAATCGCTCGCTTGTGGCGCTAATCGTAGCAATCTATGTTCCGTAATACGAATATGTGTTTTGGGAGCGATTAATTGTTAATTGTCGCGATCGCAACTGTCACTTTAAGATCGGTAATAAGCCTGCCGGTCTTCTGTCCGTTTAATCACTGATAGGTGTCTGTTTAGTATTATATACGATACTTTTGTGGGATATAAAGTAACCTATGTTCCTCACCAGGCTACAAAGTATCTGTGTCCCATATTGCAGCCAAAACCAGGGGCCATGCCTGCTAACGTTAAGTCATAATCGTGTCTTAATCGTGTTTCAATTGTAGTTCAGTTGTAGTGCTTTTTTAAACACTAGTAACAAGAATTATGACAGTGTGATGTGATGTGAATGTAGTGTGTGGTGTGACCATCAATCATCATCATTTCAACCGTAAGACGCCCACTGCTGGGCATAGGCCTCCCCCAAGGATCTCCACAAAGATCGGTCCTGCGCTGCCCGCATCCAGCGGCTTCCCGCGACCTTGACCAGATCGTCGGTCCACCTTGTAGGGGGCCTGCCCACGGAACGTCGTCCGGTTCGCGGTCGCCATTCGAGAACCTTTCCGCCCCAACGGCCATCGGTTCTCCGCGCTATGTGTCCCGCCCACTGCCACTTCAACTGAGCAATCCTTCGAGCGATGTCGGTCGTTTTAGTTCATTGACCATCAATAGTATTGTGAAAAAGTACATATTTCTTGTAACTAGTGTGGAAAAAAGCACTACAACTGAACTACAATCGAAACACGATTAAGACACGATTGTGACTTAACGTTAGCAGACTTGGGCCCCAGGTCAGTGTAGCAGACATCAGGGATCAAGCAAATTTGAACCCGGCCTTAGTCGTTCTTTTTATTCATCAGAGAACGTATCTCGTCAGTTAGCCATGCATGGTGCAAGGAGATGCTTGAATTTAAGGCGCTACTCGGAAAAAGTATGGACTTTTTGATTTAAAACTATAGGACGGTTACAGTTGTTACAAATCTGGTATTAAGATATATATTTCTTCATACCTTTCTCTAGAATCGTATAGTTTAAAAACACGATTTTATGATTTTGCATCGACACTTTCTTTTCGAAAAGACCTCTAAAAATACGAAACTTCAAGATTATTCGTAAATGGGGTTACTTACACTATTGGAAATTGGTTTAATTAGTGGACACTAATAATATTTAGGATCGTATAGAAGCATTTTTTTTTAAATCGCTTTAGTTTTTTAATACGCAGTGATTTTGTGATTTTTTTGCCGAATCTGCAAGATCGGTCTCGCTCCCGCGCGCGTCGTTTTCTCATTGCTATCTCGCTTCAGCATAACTTTTCCGAGTATCGTCTTAACGCGGGTAGCTCAAGTATGACATGCTGGCGTTACACATTCTTGCAGTGGTGTGGTGGAGTCGTGCGAGGCGGGTCGATACGTTACGTTCCCTAAAATATGGTTGAGCAATGCGATGACGATGGCTGGTTCATGCGTCATGCTCGAGAACGGGTGTCACACTCGTTCTCGAGGTACCTACCAGAGGTTCTCGTATGCCAGTGGGGTGGGTCAGCTCATCTCTAATTGTGGTTAATCTTAATAAGGTAAGGTATTCTATGATGGTAGTAATTTTATCTGCTGTTTTTGAGCAAACTGGTGTCTTATTGAAAAATGGAAAATAAAGTAGGGGAGGTCCTTGTACCTCGGGACACTTTTTTTGAAACGCTTATATATATATATAATGAATGGGTATTTAAAAGTATTTAATAACCTCATAAGGGCAATAAACTGCTTCCAATATAATTTATCAGCTAATGTCAAAAAATTAAAAAGTTACTTTTGTCCCAAGGTACATACGGTGCTTGTACCTTAGGACACTGTGATATTGTTCCTTGGAACACTTATTTAAAGGGCATTTAGAAGTAAAAGCAAAAATTAATCATCATTAAAATGGCACATAATAAGTCACAGAACACGGAAAGATTTTTTTCTCTTGTAGATAGAAGGAGCATGTTACGACTTTAGTACTACAACCGGTGTAGCCTCTCGCACACAAATAAACAAGAGTCATTATTGTCACTACATAAGACCCGGCCCTATCATTGGTCTACGGAAAAAAATAAAATATCGACTCTATTTCAAGTAGTTAAGCATTGATTTACTTTACACAATCAAGTCAATCCGTCTCTTTTTATCTCGGAGCTACCAGAAACAAAAATTGCACATCTTTATTGGGACATTTTTAAATGACTAGAACTCAAAAATTATTTTAAATCTTAAATTTTGCAAATGGGATATATCGTACTTAAATGCAATTTGATTTTGATTTTTTTAAGAAAAATACATTAAAATCAATATGTTAGCATCGCTGCTATTCATTCATTCAGTATTTCATTACTTAAAATATTTTATATTTTATGATTTCATTTGAAATCAATGTCTATTGTAATATTTATTTTAATTTTCACGTAAATTAACTTTTTAAGATAATTTGTATACCTACTTACGGGTAAATATATTTTTCGTGGGTATGATTGTACAAACCTAGGGACGGACGGGGTCATATCATATTATCCATAATGTCGATAAAATTGAATACGTGGTGCATATTTAATTGCTGTTAACTAATTATATTTTGACAACTAAATAACAACAGCAACTGTATCGTTTCATTAGTTTCTTGTTATACCTACTCAATTCAACGTCAGTCAGTACGCTCGGAAAACGATAAGACCCATCATCTATCAATACCTACCCAAAAAAAATTGTTTGTGAAAATTCGCTATTTGATCCATTTACCAAGAAGTTCAAATTGCGCTAGAACTGCAAGATTGGTCTGAATCTTTTTAAGAATATTCAAGCAAGGTAAATTATATTAAGCCTCGTAATGAGCTCGTTTAAGTAAATTATATTCCACCAAAAACATTTTCATGTATAATGTTGCCAAGACGAGACCATATTATTATGGCTCACACTGTCAAAAAAAAAATTATCTCAAGTCGAGCCAAGCTTTTAACTCTACATTCTTCTAATACGCCATAACTTCACACACTCTACACTTTAGTCAAAATATCTATGTGGCTTCTTGTGGTATTCTTTTGTAAGTTCCTAATGACAATATTTTTTATTTCGCTGATTTTTAGGTTCCATACTCCGTACCTCAAATCCGGAACCCTTATAAGATCAGTTTGTTGTTCATCTGTCTGCCGTGACTCTTGATTTTGGGAACGCGTTGAGAAATCGAGTTAAAATTAAAACTATACTCTTATACTATACTTTGTTCTACAGTCCCTTGAAGCTTAAAAACATAAAACTTCTAAATGAACGTAAATAAGAAGAACACGGCCGTTTAAGCCGTAACAAATCATATTTCGACACTTTCGAGGGAATTAAAATTCATAGGGTATTTCCCGTTGATCTAAAACTATGGAATTAGGCAAGTAACATTGTTTTATAACTAAGTACTATAAATTTAAGTGAAATCTGGAAACTTTAGGAGTACATTTGTAATTAAATCATAAAAAGATTTAGTATTTCAGGGCATCAAAATTTCAAATTTAAGCTAACATAGTTCAAAAGGGGTTTATATTATAAAAGGGTTTGATGTGCACGTTCCTAAACATATTTTATTTATTTTGTACGACGCACAATTTGTTTCTTTTAATGAGAAATATCAAAAAAAACCGTTCCCGCCTTCTCAACTACGAAGTCTGTGAAGAAAAAATCTGAAGTAATAATAATAACAGTTACTTAATACATATTTATTGCCCCACGCGCCCACTGGGTAGTTGACTACCCAAAATTGTATGCGCAAACGCGCAAGCGGGCGCGTGAGTGCATGTAAATTTTACAGGAAAAATAGTGGGATGTTTCTATCAAGTACAGTTTTTCAGAAATTATCAAGTCATTGTTTATTTATTTTATTTTATTTTATTTTATTTTATTTTTTTATATTTAAGATCCCGCCTGAAAGCTACTTATATGGCTCGTGGTTTTTTACTATCACACATTTTTCCAATACTTACAAAATTGCTTTATTTTATTTTATTTTATTTTATTTTATTTTATTTTATTTTATTTTATTTTATTTTGTTTTATTTTATTTTATTTTGTTTTATTTTATTTTATTTTATTTTATTTTATTTTATTTTATTTTATTTTATTTTATTTTATTTTATTTTATTTTATTTTATTTTATTTTATTTTATTTTATTTTATTTTATTTTATTTTATTTTATTTTATTTTATTTTATTTTATTTTATTTTATTTTATTTTATTTTATTTTATTTTATTTTATTTTATTTTATTTTATTTTATTTTATTTTATTTTATTTTATTTTATTTTATTTTATTTTGTTAGGAAAACTTACAGCTATTTATAACATTATAAATTACAGTATGGTAAATATCTAAAAGCCATTTACAAGTTTTCACAGATAGAAATGAAGTACACAAAAAGGAGAGAAAAAAAACAATAATCATAAATCTATCAATAAAAATAAAAAGATAAAACGAAAATAAATAGATACAAATTAAAAGTACTCGCTGCACATCAGCCGCTTAACAGTTGCAGGTTTGATGTTACTTAAATCTAATGATGGGTTTCTTTTCAAAAAATCGTTAAATGAGCTAATTGCTCTGCAAAAGAAAGAATTCTGCCTAAAGTTAGTTCTGCACATAGGAACTCGTAGGGATTGGAAGTTTCTCAATTGCTTTGTCGGTACATTGAAGAAAATTTCACCCAGTAATTGCGAAGAATCAACGTTTCCGTTTAAAATGTTACATAGGAAGACTATATCAGCAATGTCTCTTCGCATTTGTAGAGGGAGAAAGTGGAATTTCTTACATCTAGCGTCATAGTCCGAAAGAAACTGCTTTGTTTTATATTGCAAGTATCTTAGGAATTTTCTCTGAATGCTCTCAATTCTGTTTATATATTTTTTGTATGAAGGATTCCATACTACGGAGGCATACTCAAGAATGCTACGTACGAAGGAGCAGTAGAGTACTTTGATCGCTTTGATACTATTGAATTTGGAACAGGATCTTATCACGAAACCAAGTGCCTTCGATGCTCTGTTTACAATGCATTCCACATGTTCATCGAATAATAATTTAGAATCGATAACTACACCAAGATCTCGCAATTTATTGGTAGAGAGAAGAGTTTGACCATTTAGATTGTAGTTAAATTTGAGTAGGTACGTTGATTTTACGTGTAATACTCATCGAATGGCACTTAGAGACATTAAGATCTAAGTTGTTTTTCACACAATAATCGAAAAACCTATCCAAGTCGGCTTGCAGTAACGTACAATTAACGGTTGTGACGATTTGTTTAAAGATTTTTGTATCGTCTGCATATAACAAGAATTTTGAATTTTGAAAACAAGAGTTAATATCATTAAGAAATATTGCGAATAAAAGCGGACCATTAAGTGAGCCCTGAGGAACACCTGAAGGAACCTCAAACCAATCGGAAATGAAACCATTAATTGCAACAGCCTGTGTGCGATTTTCAATGTATGAAGTAAACCAACGGAACAAGTTTCCATGGATTCCAGCACTATAAAGCTTTTGAATCAGGATATAATGATCAATTCGATCAAAAGCCTTACTAAAGTCGGTAAATATCATGTCCACTTGTGTTCCTGAATCCATGCATGACGTCACATAGTTGTTGGAAAGGAGGAGATTTGAGATTGTTGATCAACTCTTCAGAAAACCATGCTGTTCTGGGATAAACCAATTGGATAATGCAGCATAAGTTTGGTCATAAACAAGTCTCTCAAATATCTTTGCAAATATACTGAGCTTAGATATTGGCCTGTAGTTTTTTACATTACCTTTGTCCCCTCCTTTGTGGATGGGTGTGATGAAGGCAGATTTCCAGATAGAAGGGACCAACCCTTCGTCTAAAGACCGTCTAAAAAGTATGCTAATAGGAGTGACTAGGCTGTTAGCACAATTAGCGATGATCAAAGGGGAAACATAGTCTGGGCCTGCGCCTTTGTTTATGTCGACGGTTTTCAGCAATTGGAGAACCTTGGCGGTATCAATAATTATGTCCCCAATATTATTAGAATTAAAATAATTACTCCGCGCACTATAATTATTGCTATTGGACGCAAGATGATTGGTCTTAAAATATTCCGCAAATAAGTTACAGACATTTACCCCGTCTGTTTCCGATGCACCTTCATACGTCATTACAGATGGTATTTTAGAAGATTTACTATTGTATTTAGCATAAGACCAAAATGACTTAGGATTCCTTATTATAGCTTCCCGAGTTTTCTGCAAATACTCATTATAGCATGCCTGTTCAAGTGATTTAGCCCTCTGTCTAAGATGAGAGAAAGTAAGATAATCTTCATAATTGCCATATAATTTGTACTTGCGGTGAAATTTATTTTTTTCTTTTAAGGTACGTTTGAGCGCAGAATTGTACCAGGGGGGGAAAGAGTTAGGCAAAACTTTTATTTGTGGTACGTGAGTATCCCGAAATTCATATAATTTGCTGTAGAAAAACTTCGTCGCTTCATCAAGGGAGCAATCACTTAGTTTTTTCTGCCAATCAACGCTGTCAAGGTCACTACAAAAGGAACCATAATCACCACGACTGAAGAGGTATTTGGTTATTTTATTAAATTCTAATTGGGATATATTTGCAAACGACAATTCCAAGCAAAGAGACCTGTGATGGGGTCTATCTTCGGGCACTAAAGGATCATCACAGCACTGCACCGAGAGCTCATCGTTGGAGAAAACCAAATCTAAAAAATATGTAGTTTAAAAAACTATGAAAACACACTTTTATAGGAACAGACTAACCACTGGCTTCCTCCCTGCTCTATCATCAGACCCTCACCATTAAGTGTAGCGAATAGGTCTCATCAGAACAAAACAAATGAGCCTAAACTCGAAGGGTTTCCTAGCAGCCATTGAAGAGTTCTATTGCCCACCTCTTGACTCCATCATCAGATCAGCTCGAAGGTAGCAAATTATTGTATTGTCATCGGATTCATATAGACTTGCAAAGTTTAAAATCAATACAACAATCAGAAGTAGGTTAAAATTGAATTCCAAGATTTTCTTACATTGTGACTTAGTTACAAGTGAAGCTAATAAAAGTGTGATAAAAAGTACCGTTGTCATTACAGACTTGGTTACATTGAAATAAGTTGCATTGGTTCAATGTGTCAAAAAATTCCAATTGAGAGTTTGTGAAGCACCCTCTGGCTGAAAGATGAGTGCCGTCAATTTGCCAAGAAACATTCGGAAAGTTAAAATCGCCAGTTATGACAAATTTATCATCCGGGCAGGAGCTAACAATATCAAAAAGTTTGTTAGAAAAGTTTTCTAATTGCGCGTTAAAAGAGTTACCTTCATTCTCTTTACAAAGATAAAGTGAACAAAAGTGAATTGATAAGTTGTCTCTACTACCATTAGGTTTGAGGGTCAATGTAACCCAGATATCCTCAGCGGAAGAGTGCCACTCACGACGATAAACTGCTGTAAAGTCATGCCGTACTGCTAAAAGAACGCCGCCGCCTAATGACTGATTAGTTGAGATATAATCACGGTCACTTCTCCAGACTGAATATCTATCATCAAATAACTCCTGATCAAGAATACCGTTCAGCAGCCAAGTCTCGGTTACAGAGATAATATCATACGAGTTCAAACTTAAATTCCTTTTAAAAATATCCGTTTTCGTACGTAGCCCCCTTGCATTTTGATAATAAACATTGAATTTATCAACCATTGTAGTAAAATGAGTTAGTATAACGACATAACTCAAAAATAATAAACGTAGGTAATTACTAAGATTATGTAAAAAAATAAAATAAAAAATAAATTCCTTTTTTTATAATTATAAATCATAACGAATAAAACAAAAGATAAATTTAAATGCAGTAAACCGACGAGAGATTTATAGTACAGCGTTAGACTGAGAGCATAAACGAGGTAAACAGAGCGACATAATTGAGTAAGAAATATTAATACTATAATGGTGCAAAAATAAAATAATACTAGATGAAAACCAACCACCGACAACAACAACTGAGAAACGCGATATTTATTAAAGCAAGGTGAATGTATAATATAGTTATAACTGTAAATAGCTGTTATTAAAACATTAATAATAAACCCAACATAGGAAAGGTTAGGCAATTGTTTTAATCGGCGAAAGCCCAATTTATAATAATAACTACAACTTAGAAATATTGTACTAATAAAAATTAATGAAAATTGGTAAGATAATAGGTACGTTACTTTATTTAAAGTTCTGAAATAAAATTCACGGCGAAATAATATGTGTAAAATCATTCGTAACATTGCAGCGTTTAACAATAAACTAACTATTTGATGCACGATCATAGGATAAACGTTGAACACAGCGAGAGTATTATTAAAAAACAACAGTTCTGAATACAACGCCAAGCAGCTAAAATAGGCGGTAAGCATAAAACAACAAGCGTCGGCGAACGAACAGCGGCAGCGATAGGAGTGGGGCAGCGGTGACTGCACGCGCACTGTGCGTGATGTGTGTAACGCGCAAGCAGTGGCTACCAACTCTGGCGGTCGCAGCAATAAAGATAATAACAATAATATGAAATAGTTGATACTTATCAGCGGTTTATTGCTTAGTTGATTTTTTGGAGATCCGCTTCGGTCCGTATAGTAAAAATGCCAGATGTTGGGCTCTTTCTTGCCATGATCTTGCAATGTTTCACCCAGATAAATTGAAATTTTTTTTCCTTAGCTAACGATTTCGCTTTCGAAAGCAAATTCTTGTTGAATACTGTAAGGTGGTCGTTCACGAAAAACCGGCCACCGTCGGAGAATTCTTGTTTCATTTCACTCAATGAAAGTTCCTTGCGTGCACGAGCAGCGGCAATAAAGTCTTCTTTCTTGTATCTGTTGTTAAGTGAAACAACTATAGGCTTAGGAAAACCAGTCTGCTTGGAGGGAACTCTTGCTACATAATTTATATCATCCTTCTTTACTGAGTAACCAACGTAATCACCGATTCTCACCACAAGATCGAAAAGGTTTTCGTTTTGTTTTTTAGGCACTCCCTTAATTTCAACGTTGTTCCCCCGATCCCACTGATCTTTATCTCGTAACTGCTGTTCCAACTTTGCCACTTCTGCTTTTAAGACCGGAATTTCCGATGTACGTAATTCCGCAGCTTTTAATCTTGAATCTAACAATTTTAGTATGGCACCAAAATCCTTTATTGAATCATGCGCGAATTCGACAGATTTTTGGAGAAGCACCAATTCCTCTTTAATTAATTTGACATCATCTGACAATGTTTGGAGTGGCGTAAGTTTCTTCATAATATCGTGAAGTTTGGTTTCGATGCCATCCCACTGTAAGGGTGAGGTCGGTTCTTGAGATCTTTTAGGTGTAAGTGTAGATGTTCCACTTTTGCAATCAGGGCATCTCCAGGTGTATCTTCGATCTCCTAATTTACGATAACCCGCCTCAGTAATTAGCGCGCATGCGAAATCGAAACGGCGCTTGCACACACTACACAAAGCAACATCACTCGCTTCATTACTGCACTTCGCACAGGTAAACATGATTGCGGACTTAGGTTTGAGAAGCTCTGGATATATGAGCAGCGAGCAGGCGACCACCGTCGAGCGCAACCGAGACGGTACTGGTATCTTTTGATTACTTGAAGCGCGTGGTAAAATAGGTGCAAAAGAAGAAGAAATGAGATGTGTAGTGAACTAGTAACTAATCTTTACCATACAAACTTTCGCGTTTGTAATATTAATTAGTAAGATTATTAGGTTTTGGAGGCTGAATTTCAGAAAAAGCTCGGAGAGAATTTGCGATACTCAATTCCCGAACTATTTAAAATAATCTACATACAAATTTGTACGGAACCCTCGGTGGGCGAGTCCAACGTGACCGGCTTTTTATTAGTTTAGTTTAACTTGTAATAAAGATTCTGTGTACTTGTATAATTTTCGGATCTCTACAATAAAAATTAATGTGTGCAATGTAATTTAATTTTTGTTGCCAAAAAGGTTTTTATGAATGCTGTCATTGGCGTACGCAATTAAAAGTTTATATGGGAAAACCCATACAAACTTCCATTCCCTGATTTAAAGGTTTATTGTACTTATGTTTTTTTATTATTTATCACAAGGATTCTCTTTGTCAATATTCAGACCTCTAGTGTCTGTTAATACTGTGCTGTTACTGTTTTAGCGGCGAAGTGCTTCGAGAAAAGGCAGACACTGTCCTTGCACTTCGCTTTTTTGTCTTGGGAACCTAATCGGTTCGTTCCGTTGTTCCAAGCTATTTCTACTTCTACTTAAGTTTTGAGGGAAATCCAAAAGAAAAGCAGTTTAATTATTGTAAATTTCACCATCTATGACGTTACGATGTTATTTTTAATCCAGGAACTATCGCGGTATCGACACCTTGTAATATAACCGAAGCACAGCACTACTATGGCAAAATTTCCCCAAAACGATATACATCACTGTCTATACCTCTGAGTACTGAGGATTCAGTACTCAGAGGTCTATACACAGTGTAACTTCAATTGGTGACGTATTAAGTAAGCAATGTATATATTTAATGACATTTCGAAATATTTTTTGAATTTAGAACCAAGTAGCTTTTCGTCCACTCTAAGTAGATCCCCGTCTCATAGGAAGGTCTACAGGTCTTGTAAATTTGCTTTCTGTCGATGATCGGCGCATCGTCCATTCAAAGCTGACCTCCTCACAACCAGCCCTTTTTTATAAAATTTCTTACAAAATTACTGCTTGAACGTCCGCGACTGACTGAGAGACGTCAAATCAAATCGGCGTGTTTACGCAAAAGCTTGATTCCGCTGCCACGCCCACATGCGACTTCTATTACTTTCCATGTTCTGTGTAATAAGTATTACAAAAAAGTTAACGAAATTAGAGGTCTTTTTCCATGATCGCACTTTTTTGACAATAATTGTCAAATAATGTGCAGTCTTCAGGAACCAAGGAATGGCAGATAATGCTAAATGCTATTAAAAAGTGAATAGAAATGAACTACTTAACAAAACTGAAAGATTTATCTTGTATAGGACAGTCCCAACCCAAGGTACAAAAATGTAAGTGTCCCAACGGGGCCCGGTTGAGCGTCGGGCGGGGCTGCTAACACATAATGGTGTCCTGAGTAGCGGCCGGAGCGTTCGACAACCAAATGATGAACGCTGCCCGCCCCGCCCGGCGCCCCGCCCGCTGCTCACTCAACCAGATCGAGCACTCTGGCCGTACACGGGTGGCGCGGCGCGCGTATGCCGTAACGGCCGCGCAGAGCCTTATTTTCATAATGGAGATAGAACTCAGGAGAGGAGTCAGGACTTTATTATTGGAAGTTGCGCTGAATTAATTAAATACATTATAAGAACTTTTATAGGCTAGCCTGGGGGGCTACCGCGTAACTTTATGGATATGAACTTCATACGTTTTTGGGAACTTTAAGTCAATTTTATAAAGAAAATAGCCGCTATCAGTTCCTTGTTTTGTGACGTCTGGTATAACGATAACTAGCTAGCAACGTTCAACAGAACAAAGCAGCAAAAATCTATCAGAATAAGGAATTCAAATGACAGTTGAAGCCCATACCCATATCCAGATTTCTTAGCCGGTAGCCCCCCTGATCTTTGCACAAGGTTATCGCCTTGTTAAAATTTGAAACGAATACATTTCAAATTAATAAATAATACATAAAAATAATGTATTCTAAAAAAATTTTTTTTTGAAAACTAAATTATACGAATAAAACAATATACTATACATTAAACTATAAATTCTTCATGTGAGAATACAGAACACGGAAAGATTTTTTTGTATTGATATTCCACAGATGCCCCCCTTCTTAATATTTAATTTATTATGAAAATAATGCATACGAAAATACTCAGTTTTTAGCTTAGCACAAAAGCCTTGTGGTTTTGCAAAAAAATAACATTGCTCTAAAATGACTAGGCGCACTTACTTGTATGGTGTGAGATTTCAAGCACAGATATAAGTAGGTATGTCAAGTCAGCCGATCATTCGCATTGCTGCACTAATATCAGCCGTGTTATAAAGGTTGTTTCTTTCAGTACCCTTTTAATATTTAAACTAGCAAAAAATTATGAATATATATGTCGGCGTCGTAGTTCCATTATCAGTATGTACTCAATATTTTAATTTAAAGCATACCAGTTAAGAGGATCTTACAGTATCTTTAATATTAATGATTCATCCACATCCACTTTCTTATAAATATTACCATTTTAATTTAACCCGCTGCAGTGGCAAGGTATTGGAGAATCAACGAGAAATAAAAATATAGTTTACAAAATATAAACAGCTTATTAATTCAACAATACAATATTAATTTTTATTAATAAATATCATTAGGCGGTGGTCGTCCAAACAACAGCTTCCACGAAACTGGCTCCACTAATTGTGACATTAAGTCCTTTGTTTCAGTAAACAATGGCAATAACTGGGCCAGATAGTGGATCATCTCGTATGCATCTGGAATATTATTTCCCTCTGAGCAGTATTTGTACAGAATAAGACATTGCAGAGATTTTTCTGAGCAAATCTGATATAATAGAGATGCAAATCCACCACCATAGATTTGTAATCCGGCATCAAGTGATTCATGCTCCATCCAGTTCAAAGTTTTTATTTTGTTTTTCTGAGAATAGGATTCACTTGTCACATATCGAAATGGTGAAGTGGAAATGTGCTTCTTCTCATGAGCAAAGCTGCTTGTCAGAATTACTATGTCTTTCACTTTCATTTCTTTGAATTTCAAAACCATTTCATTTAGAAATCGTTTAGCATATTTATACACGAGAGGAGCCCTGAATTGTAAGACAACTATATTTCTATTACTACATTTGAATACTTCACAGCAGCTAGATAAATTTGACGAGTTTAAGTCGTATGGGTCATACCCAAGAACTGGTATCAAAGCTGTATCATAAATAGATGCTATTTTGACCATACTTAGAGACGAAATTAGCAAGTCACAGGCCAGCTGACTAACATTACCTACAGCCACACTCGGAATGATTAAAGTGTAGCCGGCTATATCGCTGTCATCAAAATGTTTCCAAATGCTTGTTTCTGCCATTTTCTTGTATAATTTTCTGCGCTTAACTTTTTGAATATTCCACAGCCGCCGGTTTGGTTAATAAATATTAGTGATTTTATTTTGGATGGTTTGGTTGCCTCTGTTATTTCATCGAGTCGAGTCGAGAATGGAATGACAAACAAAAATTGACGTTGACAATGACAATGACAGCAGGAATGACATATAATTTTTAGTTTAGTAGTAGTCATAGAATTCGTCCTTTTCTTGGATAGCAGCAGTTATTTTTAAGTTAAGAGAGTGAGACGCCGCAATACGGCATGTAAAGCGGCGTCTCACTCTCTCAACTTAAAAATAACGGCTATTAGAGCTTGTGGTAGGCCCACAGGGCTGGTTTGCGTGTGATTGCCGTCTGCGAGCCACGCAAACCGGCCCTGTACACGATGGCCCATCATGGTCGGCCAACATGATCGGCCATCCTGGGGGGCTACCGGCTAAAAAATCTGGTCGCGGTAGCCCCCCTTTATGGATATGAACTTCATACGTTTTTTGGTACTTTTAGTCAATTTTATAGAAAAAATAGCTACTACCAGTTTTTAATTTTATGGCGTCGGGTATAACGATAGCTAGCTAACAACGTTTAACAGAACGAAAGCATCAAAAATCTATCAAAATAAGAAATTCAAATGACACTTGAAGCCCATACCCATATCCAGATTTTTTAGCCGGTAGCCCCCCTGGGGGGCTACCGCGTAACTTTATGGATATGAACTTCATACGTTTTTGGGAACTTTAAAGCCCCCAGTACAGGATGGCCGACCATGGTCGGTACTAGTCTATATAATTTGTGATGGTCGGCGACCAAGACCAATACATCGTACATTGACACTTTTGAAAGAACCATTTTATACTTGTTCGTTCAAAAGTGTCAATGTACGATGTATTGGTCATGGTCGCCGACCATGATCGGCCATCGTGTACTGGGGGCATAAGTCAATTTTATAAAGAATTCCTTGTTTTGTGACGTCTGGTATAACGATAACTAGCTAGCAACGTTCAACAGAACAAAGCAGCAAAAATCTATCAGAATAAGGAATTCAAATGACAGTTGAAGCCCATACATACCCATATCCAGATTTCTAAAGCCCCCAGTACACGATGGCCGATCATGGTCGGCGACCATGACCAATACATGGTACATTGACACTTTTGAACGAACAAGTTTAAAAAGGTTCTTTCAAAAGTGTCAATGTACGATGTATTGGTCATGGTCGCCGACCATGATCGGCCATCGTGTACTGGGGGCTTTAGCCGGTAGCCCCCCTGGTACTGGGGGCTTTATGCCCCCAGTACACGATGGCCGATCATGGTCGGCGACCATGATCAATACATCGTACATTGACACTTTTGAACGAACAAGTTTAAAAAGGTTCTTTCAAAAGTGTCAATGTACGATGTATTGGTCGTGGTCGCCGACCATGATCGGCCATCGTGTACTGGGGGCATTACAGTGCCACAAACTTTTCTGTTCCGGTCATGGAAGTATTACCTAAACAGGAGGGCTACCGCGTAACTTTATGGGTATGAACGTTATCTTGATAGATTTTTGCTGCTTTGTTCTGTTGAACGTTGCTAGCTAGTTATCGTTATACCCGACGTCACAAAACAAGGAACTGATAACGGCTATTTTCTTTATAAAATTGACTTAAAGTTCCCAAAAACGTATGAAGTTCATACCCATAAAGTTACGCGGTAGCCCCTCTGAAAAGGTTGTGGCACTGTCACTGACCTCTATAATACAGTACTTGTATTATAGAGGTCAGTGGGCACAGGTGGCCTACCACAAGCTCTAATAGCAGTTATTTTTAAGTTGAGAGACAGAGACGCCGCTTTACACGCCGCATAGCGGCGTCTCACTCTCTCAACTTAAAAATAACTGCTATTATGGGTTGTTTACATGTATTAAGTGACGAAGTCATTAACTAAATTTTAAGTAAATTTTAACTAAATTCACGCGTGTAAACAGTCACTTAACAGCTCTTTAGTCACAAGTGCTAAGTAAACGATTTAAGTGAATAAGTGAGAATCGAGTCTATTTTTGCTTAAGTAACCCACCCTCGCGCACAGCGCGTATTCCCCGGTAGGCGTGGTCTTTACTAAATTTGCTTTTAGTTCGCATGTGAACGCACGCACTAATTTAGCGAAGTAGAAAAGTACCTTCGTCTATTGTGACCAAACTAAATTGAATTTAAGTTATAACACGTGTAAACACTTTACTAGGTACTTAAAATAAACTTAAAAATTAAGTTAATGACTTGCTTACTTAATACGTGTAAACTAGGCATTAGAGCTTGTGGTAGGCCACCTGTACGTGTACACATTAGTGCAGTGCACTGACCTCTATTTAATAGAGATCAGGTGGCCTACCACAAGCTCTAATAACAGTTATTTTTAAGTTGAGAGAGTGAGACGCCGCTATACGGCGTGTAGAGCGGCGTCTCACTCTCTCAACTTAAAAATAACTGCTATAAGAGCTTGTGGTAGGCCACCAGTGGTGCAGTGGTTTGCTTGCTTTGCTATAGTCGTAGTAATCTGCGACACAAATTATATAGACTAATCTGCGATTGTCTGATTAATGGCCCCAGTACAGGTTAAGCCCCCAGTACACGATGGCCGATCATGGTCGGCGACCATGACCAATACATCATACATTGACACTTTTGAACGAACAAGTTTAAAAAGGTTCTTTCAAATGTGTCAATGTACGATGTATTGGTTATGGTCGCCGACCATGATCGGCCATCGTGTACTGGGGGCATTGGCCGACCATGGTCGGCGACCATGACTGGCGATCATTTAGTAACAGTGTTCACACGATCGCCGGTTTCATTCTGCGTTGGACTGGCCGTGAGTGTGGATGTGTATGCAATGACGGCTTATGCAATTTACATTTACAGCGTTTTTAATTTATTACGAGAATGATTCTATATTAATAAAGTCTGGATCTTGTATAATATGTCTAGATAAATGCAATTATGCATTAAAGTAATAATAGACATATTTATCATAACACCCCGACACAGAAAAAACAAATACTTACATAATATCAATATTTATTGGGCGGGGATTGAACCCAGTATAATAATAATAATCTATTAAAAACGTTTTATTCATTTTATTTTAATTTACTTAATTTTAGATAACAAAACAGAATACTCCTATACATCTTGTGAATTTAAGTGTATTTTATTATCATTTGAATAAAAATATGTTATATCAAAGATATACAACAACAAGGATATTTTTGACAATGTAATATGCTCCACAAAATGGCCTGATTGCGAAAAAACCAATAAATCTAAAATATCATACACGTCAGTCAACGCAGAAATATTCAGATGAACTGAATGATCGGCCAACGTGTGAACGCTGATTGTGGCCTGCGACAAACTCCCTTTGAATCGTGCACGAAAAACCGACACGGGACGGATCGCCGGCGATCACTGCTCACAGTCAGCAATCACACGCAAACCGGCCCTGTACACGATGGCCCAACACGGTCGCCGACCATGATCGGCCATCGTGTACTGGGGGCTTTATACTTCAGGCCATCCAAGCCAAAAACATTGGGGGGGGGTACTTCAGGCCAATATGGTTCAGACTATGGCCGTAAAGCCTCAGAACAATAACTAAAGCTTTTACGTAAAGCTGAAAAAAAAATAAAAAAAACATTGTCATTTCAACTGTCACTGTGACTGTGACTGACACTGACCTTGCACTGACCACTGACCAGTGCTGCCAATTGCGGGAAAAATCCCCGATTTTCGGGGAATTGAGGGTTGTCGCGGGGAGAGCGCGGGTAATGACAAAAATCGGGGAATTTCGGGGAACTAGGATATTTTTTTTATTTAGTATACTAACGATTTATATGTTTGATAGTTCTGAATGCATATATTACGGTTGTCATTTAAAATACAAATTACCTCTACCCTTCATTTAAAAGTACCTACCTATTTAAAGTTTTCTTGACGCGTATGTACCGGTTGAAATCCTACTAATATTATAAATGGGAAAGTTTAGATGTTAGGATGTTTAGATGTTTGAAAGAAAGAAATAGAAAGAAATATAGTTTATTCGACTAAAACATACAAACAAGGTTGTTTACATAAACAAAAACAAACATTTTAGCCGAAATGGACCCAACCTCAGCTTATGCCACAGCAAATAGTGTGACGCTGATTTTCAGGTGGTTGATTTTCTGGTTTGGAAGTTTGTATGTTTGTTACCCAATCACGCCGAAACGGCTGAACGGATTTGGCTGAAATTTGGGACACAGATACTTTGTAGCCTGGGGGGCTACCGGCTAAAAATAATGGATATGGGTATGGGCTTCAACCGTCATCTGAATTCCTTATTTTGATAGATTTTTGCTGCTTTGTTCTGTTGAACATTGCTAGCTAGCTATCGTTATTCCCGACGTCACTAAACAAGGAATTGATAGCGGCTAGTTTTTTTATAAAAATTACTCAAAGTTCCAAAAAACGAATGAAGTTCATACCCATAAAGTTACGCGGTAGCCCCCCTGGAGTGGAACATTGGCTTCTTTTTATCCCGAAAAAATATCACGTTCTCGCGGGATAACGTCGTGTAGTCCACGCGGGCGAAGCCGCGGGCGGAAAGCTAGTTTTCAATAAAATTAAGGGAAAACCTGTTAAAAAGTGCAGCTACTGTTAAAAAACATGTAGGTAAGTTCCATGTTTTGCGATAAAATCAATGTTTGTATTCCAAAAATATCATTTAAAGGAATTTGTGAGAAATTATTCAGAGAGAGCAGGGAATTTCGGGGAAATGGCAAAACTGATGCGGGGAATGTGGAGATTTTTTTATTGGCAGCACTGCCACTGACAGTACGTTTTCTCTTTTGTGATTTCTCTGTTCTTTCTTCATTATTCCATGTTTTATTTCTACTAATCGGATAAAACCTATAAAATTAGCTAAGAAAAGCTAAATGTGACCAATAAGTCTTAGAAGGTAAAGTAGAATAGTTTAAAATACTGCCCTAAAAGAATATTGAAGTATTATGAACGAAAAAGAAAGTGTTGATCCGCAATTACAAGACTTTATACTTGCTGAAACTCAGAAACAACGTTTCCAGGTTAGAAGAAACCCTCCCAACCTTATCAGACATAGAATAAAACAATAAGTAAACATTTAAAGCAAGTGCTATAAATCTAACGAAAAATAAGTAGGTACATAGACAAACCAGGCTGTGTTTTTTCCTATTAGAAATTAGTAATCATGAGTATCATGACCTTTGGCCCAAGAAACAAAACTTAGCTCAAATATTCGTTTGTATGTAAATTTAGATTGTGGTAAACTTTGTTTTAATATATTGGTTCCCTTATTTACTTGTCATGAACTCTTATTTTAAGTCTCATAAAAAAATATATTTTTTGTACTATTTCAGGTTCTTGTCCATGGATTAACTGATACATGTTGGGACACTTGCATGGGCCGACCAACAACCCGCCTGGACACCAAGACTGAAGTGTGCATTATGAATTGCGTTGAGAGATTCATAGATGCTACTACCTTCATTACCAAACGACTTATGAACACAACTAAGTACAGATCAGAGTCACCCCTTGAATTCCAGTAACTCAATATAAAAAATTAACCATGTTTTCAAGCATTAGGAACTTTTTGCACCGTCATAGAAGGAAGTTCATAGTTACTGGTGCAGTGTTTGGGGGGCTCTATTTGCTATCCAGCTATGCTCAAAAGAAACTTAGAGAGTGGCAGGAGCGGGAGGCAAAGAAGTTCTTTGAAATGACTCGCAAGAAACAGCACTTTGAAAGCACTGAACGTACCTGCAATCAAACAATTCTGTCACTGTCGAAAATTGTCTCTGAAAGTATTTTAGGAGTCTTAAACACTGAAGAAATTGTGCAGAAACTACAAGAGAATCCAGAAAATAAACTGGAACTATGGGAACAGTTGAAAATTATGATTTTCACCAGGATTTGTGTGATGGTTTATGCTCTGTGTATACTTCAAGTGACACTGAGAGTCCAACTTAATGTGATTGGTGGATATCTTTATAGAGATTCTGTTCATGAAGATGAACCATTAGTTGACAGTGAGCTACAAGCAAAGTACTTATCTTTATGTCACCACTTTGTCAGTCGAGGGGTAGAAGACTTGGTGAAACAAATTGAAAAGGCTGTGAAAAGAGTTGTGGAACCGGTTCCTTTAAAGAAGAAAGTAACCCTCCAAGATATAGAGCAGATGTTCTGGTCAATACAAACGTTTTTATGTACTGACACAACTGAGGGTGACCCTGTGAAAAAAATGGTACATTACCTGATAGGTCATACTGAAATAAATGAAGCAAGACTAGATACTATTGTTAAAGAAACAATGGATATCTTAGAGAGTGATGAGGTGACTTCTGTAACAATGTCTTCAGTCAGTCGCAGCTTTTCATCTGTCATAGATGAGGTAGCCAATCTATTTGCCACAAAGTCAGCACCGGTTACAAAAAATCACTTAGAGGTAGATGAGCATGTTGTCACAAATGGAGCATTGAAATTAGGGGGTTGTCCTGAGCCATTTGTTGATGTGAACAAGATTGATCTGCACTTTGTGAAGCTGCTACCTGTGATGAATGAACTGATCACCAAAAACACATGCAAAGGCAATGGCAACATTCCAGACATGCTCACCCAACAGCTCACTTTAAATGACAAACTGAAGCTACTGGGAGCCAATATTTATGAAGTATTTAGTGGTGCATAGACTGCCCAAACAAGTTCAGTTTGTGTGCAGGCTTTATTCATAATACCAATGTCTAAAATATTTAAAGGTATTAGCATTTAATTTAATTAAGTTTCTGGGAACTTATTGTGATTTTGAACCAACATGACTGTTAGTTTTTAATTCATTGGGGTTTTTGCACACTATGTTCCAAAAAAATAGGTCATCTGTAATACATTAGGGGAAATTAAAGTTCTATTACAAATTACTTATTTTTTTGTTAACATCGACAGTCCTCTTATTATTTATCAATAGCTTAAATTATATGAAGAGATAATGTGTTAGCTTCGATCAACAATAGTACTAGATGAAGGCTCACAAACTAAATGAGAACTTTATATGGCACAGACTGACTTTTTTTTAAACGGAGAAAATAAGTTACGAATGTTACGATCTTACATTATAAATGACAGGAAGCGTTCCAAGTTTGAAATACCTTAGTATTGTGGACACTCAAAATAATCTACTTATCAATTATACTCTCAAGTGGGCGTATAACGCTCGGCCATGTCTGTCACTCCAACTATGTATCTAGAACTAGGTGTTATTGTTGATTGAAGTGAGTTAGTTAATAATTTTAGAATTTTGAAAAAAAAACAAGCTAACAGCACAGTCAAAATATTTATCTAGGCTCTGCCAGTACCAAGAAGTGCTATATTGCAACAACCATGAACTACAAATAGTCGATAAAAAAATGCATGCTAAGAAGAGCCGCAACAATAATCTTTGCTTTTAAAATAGGTTGTGGGCAGGCAGCCTAATTTTGACTAAAGAAAGGCATAGGTACACACACCACCTACCTGTGCAGGTTAGGCTAGACCTGGTTGACTGACCTACACAGGTAAATCTGCACAGGTAACCTCTCCGAAATACCGTAGAGTATATGGCTTGCTTGCATAAATTTTACTAAACACAGCAGCCATGGTTTCCTGCTTGTCCACTTATGGCGGCCAAATACGTGTTTGTTCTGGGGATATTTACAGGTTCCGCAATCCCGGATTACGTAAACAGAGCGATCACTATAAAACCGCCTTCAAATAAAATGCCACCAAAAAGTAAGAAATAATACCTCTAGAATACTATATTCACACTAAAGAATAAAGTGTGGTGTGACTTACTTCGGCGTGAAACATGTAGGGCAGAGGTACCCTTTGTGGCCACTTTAAGGATTTTTTTACTTTTAAGCACTAAGTACTAAATGGTCTTAGGTATTTAAGACACAAATTATATTTTAAATTATAGATAATTTATCTACCTTTAAAGGTATATTTTTCAAATTTATAAAAGTGAAATAGATTTTTTTATATGACATACAATGTGTGAGAGGTGCCAAATGTACCGGTTTTGACCACTTACTGATAGTTAAACTTTTGTAAGTTTTGCGAAAAATTAAAACCAAACCCAGGTAAAATCAATATATTCTTATGCGCTAGAAACCAGTCAATTGCAAAACAACAATTTTATTGTAAAAAACAAAGGTTTATACAGTATTTCATCCAAAACAAATTTCTTAAAATTTTCATAAAAAACATTTTTTCAAACAGAAAATGAAATTTATTGAAAAAAATCTTATGACACAAGGAATTTTAACGGTTGTATTATTACCTCTAAATACCTTATTTTAATTGCTTTTATCAAAAATGGCTATAAGTTGTTTAGAAAACTTTAAAAGCAAAAAGTGGCCAAAACCGGTACAGTGGCCAAAACCGGTACGCCTGCCCTACAATTTTTGTGTTTTTCTTTAAACCCGCCCGATTTCAAAGTACTTACATTTTTTAGTGTGAATACAGTATAAGGGTCACCGCAGACAGAACGGAGAAATCCTCGCGGTAATTTTTGCGGTCATTGAAAAATGAACCATGTCACCATAGCCTAAAATACAAAATTGTATGAATATCAACAGAGAAGTCAGCGTCGCCTCGCACGCATATTATTCATACAATTTTGTATTTTAGGCTATGGTGACATGGTTCATTTTTCAATAACCTGAAAATTTCCGCGAGGATTTTTCCGTTCTGTCTGCGCCGACCCTTAAGAGGTATTATTTCTTACATTTTGGTGTCATCTTTTGAACACGGTTTAGTTAAAGGGATCTATGGGTTTTGTCATCAATTTAGCAGTAAGAGTTGTTGACTTTCAAAATACAAACACGTAAGCGTTAAGTGTTTTCAGTCGACAATCGCAGTAGTTATCTCCCAACTTCTAAGCGTCAAGGAGTTATGTGGCTTTCATCATCATCTCAGCGACACGAGATGATGAATTCCATACCAAAACCTCCAGAATGCGACAAATACATTTCTCAAAATCGCATCAAAATCGGTGCAGCCAAACCCGAGATAATCGCGGCCAAACGTACATACAATGACAAACACAGGTCAAACTAAGAACCTCCTTTTTCAAGTCGTTTTTCTTTAATTTTTTAATTTTAATTTTATTCCTATTAGTGATTCTGTACATATACCTACCTACAAATTATATATTTTATTTAGAAATGAACTTTATTTTTTTATGGCGCTACACGTCTGTCATATTGAATTACCTATACTTACATATATAAAAAAGCCAGTGATAGTAATATACAGGGCGTCCCAAAACTATGCCACATGAAGGGAAAGTGAAGTTTCCCTCCAAGTGCCATAGTTTTGGGACGCCCTGTATATATAGAGTGATACACTCGGGGTGACATAACGTTTCTAATGATACCTCCTGGTTATGTGCATTAAAATCCGTTAACAAAACATACACACATACATACATTAACCCAAAACACAATAGGTACCTCCCTACACCCCTTGGGCAGTCATGTAAAAAGGGTAGAGCCTTAAATTGCCCAGGAATCTCTGCCTAGGCGTCCCATCTTCGAGCTAGTTTTACGTACAAACGTAATCCATTTCATGGATATGAGTACCTAAGCATCAACTTTGAGTTGGGTAGGTACCTAATTAACGGAAAGCTGGTACTTAATTATAATTAAGAATTTATTAATCTTTCATCCATATCTCAAGACATTGTATGATTTATGATAAGTTCTACGTAATTAAGGTTAATCCTTGCAAGTATTTTCAGCGGATTATGTCTTTCGCATAAAATAGCATTTCAGTTACGTTACATGCTCAGACCAATAATTGTTACATGAATTTAAACTCTCAATTTATTGAACAAGCAATCGATGAAGTTGGGTTGAGAACGTGATCTATAACCCCTTGTTTTGTCGTGGTCCCATGATTTTGTGTCATTAATGGGACCACGAGGGATTACTGTTTCTCGTGGTCCCATTATTATTTAATGGGACCGGGAGGGAGTACTGTTTTTAGTAGTCCCATAATCATCTGAATTTGTGGATCCCTCCTATATATATTTCCTGCAAAGACAAACTTTTTGGAGTGTGTAAGTGAAGTCGATGATAAATAAATGAAAATGTTTTAATGTATTCATACAAATACATACAAACCAGTAGTGGCGCGGGCTTCATGTCGCGCGCGTCATGTCGCGTGCGGTTGTTGTTTAAAGCTGAGTAAAAATTTACACCTTAATGGTGAAAGGGACCATCAAACTGAACTTTGGTACCAACTCTGAAATCACGAAAAAAATATTAGCTGTTTCATACATTTTCATATTTTCATTATCAATCAATTTTTGTATGAAATAGCTGATTTTTTTTCGCGATTTCAGAGTTGGTCCTATTGTAAAAGTTGTTCAGTTTGATGGTCCCTTATCTATACTTATAATAAAACTGTAAACGATCCAATTCTGTACATTGAAAAGCAATAGAAAAAAATACCACCAGGGGTCTTCTTCAACGAAACAGATACCAAAAATATAGTTTTTGAATTTTTTGTCTGTCTGTCTGTCTGTTGTCCGCGTTTCACACAAAAACTACTGAACGGATTTTGATGAAACATTTTTTGTTATACAGCTATTGGCCCTCGCCAACATATAGGCTATAATTTATTTTGAATATCGTAATATCTGATGTGGAACCATAGCAGTCCAGCCAAACTATGAGAGATATAAAAATACCGTGTTAAGGAAAATTGTTAAACGTGATGGGCACTTTCTATTGACGTACAAAGTTTGAAGATCTGGTTCACCTGATGTGGAACCCTAGCAGCCAGGATAAACTATATGAGATACAAACATGGCGTCTTAAGAAAAGTTGTTTCACGTAATAAACATTTTCTATTGACGGAAAAATATCGAAGGTCTGTTACGCCTGATGTGGAACCCTAGCAGCCCAGCTAAACTATAAGAGAAACAAATATAGCATCTTAAGAGAAGTTGTTCAGCGTTATAAGTATTTTCTTTTGACATACAGTCTATACTAATATTATAAATGTGAAAGTATGTTTGTTTGTATGTCCGTCTTTCACGTCAAAACGGAGCAACGAATTGACGTGTTTTTTAGTATGTGCGGGTAGTTCAGGAGCTAGAGAGTGACTTAAGTAAGCTTAAAATAAGTTTTTATCCCGGAAAAATATCACTTTCCCTTGAGATAACGGCGTGTAGTACACGCGGGCAAACCGCGGGCGGAAGGCTATGTGATATTATTTTATTATGTGTTAATATATTGTATCACATACCACTGTACTAATATATATTAAATAAATAAATAAAATAATCTATACTTATAATAAAACTGTAAACGATCCAATTCTGTACATTTAAAAGAAATAGAAAATAATACCTCCAGGGGTCTTCTTAAAAGGAACAGATACCAAAAATATAGTTTTGAATTTTTTGTCTGTTTATCTGTCTGTTGTCCGCGTTTGAGACAAAAACTACGAAACGGATTTTGATGAAACTTTTTTTGTTGTATAGGCTATTGCTCCTCGCCAACATATAGGCTATAATTTATTTTGACGATCGTAATATCTGATGTGGAACCATAGCAGTCCAGTCAATCTATGAGAGATATAAAAATACCGGCTTAAGGAAAATTATTTAACGTGATGAGCATTTTCTACTGTCATACAAAGTTTGAAGGTCTGGTTCACCTGATGTGGAACCCTAGCCTAGCAGCCCAGCCAAACTATAAGAGATACAAATATAGCATCATAAGAAAGTTTTTTTTTTTTTTTTTTATTCTTACTTTGGAGTACAGGACTTTTATCTAACAAGATATGCCAGTCCTATTGTAACTTAAACTATACAAATATCATCACTACATAGTATAAAACAAAGTCGCTTTCTCTTTCCCTATGTCCCTTTGTATGCTTAAATCTTTGAAACTACGCAACGGATTTTGATGCGTTTTTTTTTAATAGATAGAGTGATTCAAGAGGAAGGTTTATATGTACTTTTTATCCCGATATTCCCACGGGAACGGGAACCACGCGGGTGAAACCGCGGGCGGCCGCTAGTTATTTATAATTCAAATACATTGCTGAGGGAGTAAGTACCTATCTATCGCCGGTGACTAACCATTTCACAGATAATATATGCTGCTTTTGCTGTAGGTTCACTCAATAAGGACTGGAAAATGCCCATATCTAATTTATTTAAGTTTAGAGCGGTCCACAGCATTTGACGCTCCCTCATGTTTTTGACACACTCCAACAACAAGTGCTGCACATCTTCAATTGTGCCACATGTATCACAATTTGGGGAATCTACTTTCCTCATCAAGAACGCAAACTTGTTAGTTGGATAATGTCCAGATCTAAGTCTGTGTAAAATCACAATATTATTCCTACCTAGCTTACAACTACTGAACCATGGGATTCGAAGAGGTTGACACTGAATTGTTTTATACCAAATACCCTTACTCAAAGAGCGTTCATCAAAGTATTCTTTCCAATTGTTGTAGACAATATTCTTATATTTTGGAAGTGAATCGGTATAAAATTTGGATGTATTGTATATATTCCCGTTTAAAGCTGCCGCTTTGGCTAATTTGTCAGCCTTTTCGTTTCCACTTAGGCCTATGTGAGATGGAACCCACTGAAGTCTAAGGCATCTATTACTATTTTGACATTCGTAAAGCTTTGCAAGAATGTTATAAGCTATCGATACACCTCTGCAACCAGAGGCGCATCGAGCTATATGTTGCAAAGCACTTTGACTGTCCGAAAGAATTACGCACTTTTCGAATCCTTTCACAATCGCATATAGAATTGCATTGTATATAGCTATAAGCTCTATAGACATTATTGTTATGTCAGCATTAATCTTAAAATCGGCTTCATAATATGGATTTGGACAATAAAATGCTGCACCTTTACCCTGACATGACTTGGAGCCGTCAGTATAAATTTTATACCATCCTCTATATTTATCGTCAAGTTCATGTAATACATCAACGTTTATATACAGATTGTTTTTGTTAGACGCTTTTGAACCCGTAATACTATCTAAATTTAAACTTATTGAATTTGACATGTTTATATACGTAACCCAAATATTCAATTGAAACATGTCCAAAGGATATGTTGCGTGAATATCATTCTCACTTTTTGTGGTGTTATACGCAGTTATTAACAGAGGTTTTTTCTTTTTATTCCAATAACTTTTAGTACATTCGTTGCTGAGATTATTGAAAAGATCTATCGTGTCACTATTCTTCCAAGATTGTGCCTTAAGACAGTACTTAAAAGCTAAGTACTGCCGCCGTAAATACAATGGTGTAATGCAAACTTCGCTCTCCATGACGTGTATTGGCGAGCTCCTAATGAAACCCCCTACAATTCTAAGGGCTTGATTCTGCAGTTTATCCAATTTAGATAAATGGGTTTTGGCACTATTATCGTAAAGAAAACACCCGTAGTCTAGCCTACTTCTCACCAATGAAATATATAAGGACCGCAAGTGTTTAGGATGTACTCCCCAGCCTGAACCTGATAGGACTTTTAGTACATTAAGAACCTTCTGAGCTTTTTCAAAAATTTCATTAATATGCTTTCTCCATAAAAGAGACCTGTCTAGCCATAAACCCAAGTATTTTATACATTCCGAGGATAATACACGCTGACCCTGTATATTCAATTGTAAATTTTGATTCCTGCGTCCTCTAATAAACATACAATATTTTGATTTGGTGGAAGATAGTTCTAGACCAATTTTCTGTAAGAGAGTAATCATCAAATTGATGCTACTTTGTATACGGGTCTCCATCTCTTTTGGAAATTTATGACTAAAGTAAAATACAAAGTCATCCGCATATTGACTGACATTAACATGTTGAATCTCTTGACAAATTCTAGCAGTAACAATATTGAATAGAAGTGGTGAAATTGGGTCGCCTTGTGCTAAACCTTTGCTTGTGCATCTTTCAATAGTCTTCCCTCCATACATTGTTATTTGAAGACGCCTTAAACTCAAAAACTCCCATAAGTATTTGCAAATCAATTTTCCAACCTGTAGATCATCAAGAATTTCAATAACCTTGCTTATTAAGACGTTGTTGTATGCATTTTCCACGTCCAAGAAGCATACTAGGGTAGGCTTATTAGCCGATAGGCCTGTCTGTATGTACGTGACTAGTCTTACTAAAGAATCAATACAGGAGTGTGCTTTTCGAAATCCCGTAGAGTTACTGGAAATAATCTTATTTTTTTCTATAAACCACTCTAAACGTTTCGCAATCATAAGATGGAATAGTTTACAAGTACAAGAAATCAGTGATATAGGTCTCAATTTTGTTTCTTCGTTATTTTGATCGTTCTTTGACTTAGGGATCGGCACGATTTTTATGGTTTGCCATTGTTTAGGAACTATTCCGCTGCCAAGGATTTCGTTATATAAAGATAGCAAAATATGAATCCCATTGTCGGGTAGGTTTAGTATCATGGAGTATGTGATTTTATCATCCCCAGGAGCGGTATCGATCTTTTTAAGACAATTCCTGAGTTCTTGTACAGTAAATTCTGACTCTAGCAGTGCATTATTCGATTTGAGACAAGGCATTTTTTCTAAAGCTGTATCTGGTGTTAAGGTTCTTAGTAACATTACAAGTTTATCTTCAGTTGGTTGGTGATTTTTCTGTCTATAGCCTTTTACCCAGCGCATTTTACGCCATACATCTGACAGGTTAGTTGAGGCGTCTATATTAGTACAGAAATTTTGAAATGATTCTGATTTAGCCTTTCTGATCATCTTTTGCGTTTCTGATGTCTTTTCCTCTAAAATTGTTAAGTTTTGAGGTGTAGGATTATGTCGAAATTGTTTTAATGCTAATCTACGCTGTGCCACTAGTAAAGACAAAGATGGATTCCAGTAATTCTTTGGTTTAAAGTTCTGATTAGGATTGTTGCACAATTTAATCATGGGAATATTACTGTCCGCAGCTTTGTTAATTTTTTGTTCCAAAAAATTATATTTGTTTTGAATACTTTGATCATCAAGATTATAGAAACCAGCAAGTGATAGTTTTAATTCTTCCTTATAATCAGACCAATTAGCCATCTTGTAATTTCTTTTTTTGACAAACTCTATTTTATCTGTGTAATGTAAAGATACTTTAATTATAAGGTGATCACTTCCTAGGTTTTCCTTGCTCACATGCCAGCGCAAGTTAGTGGCAATATCGCTTGTGGCAAATGTTATGTCTGGCGCCGATTCTTGAAGTGTTTGATTGACTAGGCGAATTCTCGTAGGGTGACCATCATTAAGTGATATGAATGCATTTTCTAGAGCTGAGTCGAACAGTTGTATTCCCCTAACATCGTTTTTGTAAGACCAATTTGTATGGTGACCGTTAAAGTCACCCGCTATCAGAGTTTTACTTTTAAAAAGTGAAAAAATACTATCCCAATCAGATTGAGTAGTGCGTACCGTTGATGGACAGTAGATGGACACAATATTTTCAACGTACTTACAATTAAGGATTTTAATGCCAATTATTTCTATACCTGGATTTGACACTATGATTGGCCACTGCTGGGTCACAAGAGAACGATGAACCATTATTGCAACCCCACCATAACCATCACTTCTATCGTTTCTATAAATGTTATACTCACCTGTGTTAAGGTCACTGTCTTTTTCAAGCCACGTCTCACTGAGTATAGCTAAATGAATTTTGTCTTGATTTAGTAATGAATCGAAACTAACGAATTTCGGCCTTAGACTTTGTGAGTTCCACTGCACAATATTTACGTTAATTTTTTTATTGATATTATGATCCATAAAGGTTGTCAAAGATTGATTGAATTAGATCACCACATACAAAACTAGATAGCAAATATGACTTAATTTCATCAAAAATTACTCTCAGTATTGACGCTAACTTCTGTTCAAACTTCATATTGGATATAACAATTTCTTTCAACTTCATTATAAGCTTTTTCAACAGAGATTTTTTTACTTTTATGTTCTTCATTATTTAAGTGTTCAGATGTATTGTAACTATGTTCATTGTCTTGAGGCGTGGCTTGTACTTCATGTCGTTGCTCTCTTCTATTCTTTCCTGGTTTCAGTGGTTGTTTTCTTGATCGCTCGTGTTCACTTTGCGTATCCGATAGTCTTACTGAATCTGAGTCATAGCTGAGTTCTTGTACAGTAGTTTGTTCTGTCGTCGCTTTTACCACGCTGCTATATGTTTTCTTGGTAGAAGTTTTAGGCAGTGAAAGAATTACTGATTGTCCGCCCATATTTTCACTAGGATATAAATCCAAATTTCCGACTTGATCCTTGCTTGAAAGAAGTTGTAGGGCCTTCTTATAATTCACAGCCTTTTCGCTCATTATTTTCCGAATTTCTTTTTCTTTCAGGAATATGGGACAGAATTTATCCAGTACAAAGTGATTGCCTCTGCAGTTCAGACATTTAATATCCTTTGTGTCACAGTTTTCGTGACTTTGGCCACATTTTGGACATTTGATCTTATTCATAGGGCAAAATTTTCTGGAATGGCCAAATTTCCAACATCCCGAGCATTGAGTGACTGGAAATACGTATCGTTCAACTTTAAATCTACATCCATATGCATATGCATATGGTGGTAATGTCGAGTGGTTAAAACAAAGTCGAACTGTTTCACTTTTTACCCACGTGCCTTCCGCATTCAAACGATTCAAACGGTTAGCCGATAAAATTTTGTATGACGACGATTCAAATATTTTAATTATTTCTTTATCCTCGATTTCTAAATCTACTCCTTTGACTATGCCATATGATAAGGTCAATTCGGATACTATTTGACAGCGACATTCCATTTCAGCCAATTTAGTAGATTTCATTATTTTTTCTGCCTGATGGCGGTTAGCCAAACGAATGACAACTTTATAGGGACTTTTGTATTTTATTTGTGTAATCTCTTCAATGTTTTCATTCCTTAAAAGTTTGGCCAAAGCCATTTGTTTAGGTAAAATTTGTAATGATGTTATACATACTTCCGTTTCATTCTCTAAACGAGTATCAGTCAAAGTATTTGTATTCACATTCGAGTTATTTCGATTTAATTTTTTGGGTCTCCTCCTAGTAACAGTCGTATATTCCTCCTCGTTGTTATATTCTACACTTCCTTCACTCTCTTCACGACCTCTTTTTTCCGCCGACTTACTCCTGTATTGCTCTGGATAACGATCCCTGTTTCCCACTGTATTCCATTGCATTATATCTTGTAACTCTTTTTCACATTCTCTTAAAACTTCATTATCACTCTTGTCATTCACCGCCAAATTATTGTCATCGTCATTTTCACTATTTTCACTCATTTTAAACTATATTGACTATGTGAGGGTATTTGTTAAAATGCCGTTATTGCGTAGCACGGTTAAGGCTAACACGGTACACGTACGCTCACTCCGGCGATACCCGCGCAACTCGATCATAAGAAAGTTGTTTAGCGTAATAAGTATTTTCTTTTGACATACTATCTCGAATATTATTAATAGGAAAGTGTGTTTGTTTTTCTGTCCGTCTTTCACGTCAAAACGGAGCAACGGATCGACGTGATTTTTAGTATGTAGGTAGTTTAGGAGCTAGAAAGTGACATAGACTAAAAATATCACTTTACCTCGGGATAACGTAGTGTAGTACATGCGGGCGAAACCGCGGTCGGAAGGCTATGTTATGTAAATTTTTAATGTGCTAATATGTATCATAGCATTCATAGCGCTGTACTAATATATATTAAACTAGCTTTCCGCCTGCGGCTTCGCCTGCGTGGACTTCCCGACCTTTTCCCGCGCGAATGTGACATTTTTCCGGGATAAAAAGTAGCCTATGTTCCTCTCCAGGCTACAAAGTATCTGTGTCCCAAATTTCAGCCAAATCCGTTCAGCCGTTTTGGCGTGATTGAGTAACAAACATACAAATATCCAAACATCTAAACATCCAAACATCCAAACATCCAAACATCCAAACATCTAAACTTTCACATTTATAATATTAGTAGGATAAGTAGGATAAATAAATAAAAAAAAACAAAATAGCTTATTAGCCTTAAAAATTAAAAATGCTGCCGAAAGTCACTATTCCACGCGGACGAAGTCGCGGGCACAGCTAGTCTATCATATTCTGGTTTAGCTATTAATTCTGTTACACATTGTAGACAGGAGGGAATTTCCACAACCGTAAATAGTAATGGGACTACCAGAAATAGAAATCCCTCGTGATGCCGTTAATTGGTCAAAATCCTGGGAACACAATTTTAATGGGACCACGAAAAATAGTTATCCCTCGTGGTCCCATTAATGGGACAAAATCATGGGACCACGAGAAAACAGGGTTTATAACACTCCATCAAACAACAATTACATACGAATCATGATTAGTAATAATCACTGGTTTGGTTATGGTCCCCTCGCCCGCCTTTGTAATCTAGTGGGGGTACCTAGCTACACTACACACACACCACCGCACCGGTATCAGATCCAGAGGTTCGATTCCCACCCAGCCCCCTGATTCACGAACCGTCGGATACGGAATCGGTACGAATTCGAATTCTGTACTTTGTCTTTGTCTATTCTATAGTGACTGACTTGTGTGTATTATTTTTAATTTAATTATTATTCCCTTTATTACATTTTAAATACTTACAAAATTATATTTCTAAACATTAAATTTTTACAATGTATAACACTAAAAAATATAACATTTAAAAATACAAAAATGCAGTTCCCCAACGGCAGCAAGATCAAGGTCCCGGCTACCGATGGTTAAGGATCCAGAGACAGGAACCTTCTCACTATACGGGCCGTGTCCAGAAGTACTGCCTTCTGCATCTGACTCCCGATCCATCCACCTAACGCAAGCCTCTTAAGGTGTTTATCGAGGCTCTTGGCTATCAGACCATGGGCAGATATGACTATCGGAACAATAATTGCTGAATCAATGTCCCACATGTCCACAATCTCGTGAGCTAAATCAAGATATTTGTTTTCTTTATCTTTTTCAGCTTTCACAAGGTTGTCGTCATGGGGAACAGTGACATCAACAATTATCGCGCGGCGTTCGTGTCGATCTATCAATACAATATCAGGCTTATTAGCTACAATAGTCCTGTCTGTAATGATAGATCGATCCCAATACAATGTGGCATGGCTATTTTCAAGGACCTGTTCTGGTGCATACCTGTAGTACGGCACCTCGGATGCCACAAGACAATGTTTCAGAGCAAGTTGTTGGTGTATTATCCTGGCCACTTGGTTATGTCTATGCAAATACTCGCCGTTTGCGAGACGAGAACAACCGGAGATTATATGCCTAAGGGATTCACCCGGACGATGACACGCTCGGCAAATATCCACTGTGCCATCCCTTAGGATATACTTTCGGTAGTTATTCGTCATCACAACCTCATCCATAATTGCACAGACAAAACCTTCGGTTTCACCAAAAAGATCACCGAAACGGAGCCAGGATACTGAGGCTAATAAATCTACGTCGGGCCCATGGAGAGCCCGGTAGAATCTGCCATGTAACTCCTTGCTTTGCCACACAGTGCTGCGGTCGGAAGTACTAAGTACTACAGGTTTGCGCCAGTTTTCTTTTGCTAAAAATAGAGGAGTCAGTCCATTGTCAACAGCAACTACATCTCTATGAGACCCCATATCGACTTGGAGAAAATACTCCCTAAGATTGCATATCTCGCGGTTATGCAATGTCTTAGCATTTAAGAAGCCACGACCACCGCACTTCCGCGGGATATACAATCTCATGGTCGATGAACGTGGGTGATGTATGCGGTGTGCTGTTAGCAATGTACGAACTTTTCTATCCAGGGCATCCAGTTCAGTTTGAGTCCATTTAAGTATGCCGAAGGAATACATCAGTACCGGCATGACCCATCCATTGTATGCGCGAACCTTGTTTCCGCCTGACAAAAGACTTTTAAGGACTTTTGAAAGGCGTTCCAAGAAACGCTCACGCAACGACTGTTTCATGTCAGCATCGTTGATGCCTAATGCCTGTGACATACCTAAATATTTATAGGTTTCGTTTACGGAGAGAGATCTAAGATGAATAGAATCCGAGAGTTGTATACCCGTAGATTCCATTATCTGACCACGCTTTACATGCATGACTGCACATTTGTCCACACCAAATTCCATTTTAATGGCATTACTGAAAGCTTCAGTAACCTTCAGTAACGCTGTCAAATGAGAACTGCTATGGGCAAATAGTTTCAGGTCATCCATGTACAGCAGGTGTGATATTACTTGACCATTTCTCCGTAAACGATAGCCTAACCCTGAACTCTCGAGAAGTGTACTCAGAGGGTTCAAGGCCAGACAGAACCACAATGGACTCAAACCGTCACCCTGGAAGATACCTCGCTCTATTTTTATGGGATCGCCCTGACCTAGAATCCGTCGAGATCCTGGATAGAAAAGGACCGTTCTCCATTTTCGCATGCACGATATCAAGAAAGTGCGTAGAGTTGTATTTATTTTATACAACTCCAGCACGCTCATGAGCCACGAATGCGGCACGGAATCATATGCCTTCTTATAATCTATCCAGGAAGTCGACAGGTTCTTTCGGTTTCGACGAACCTGTTGGTTAATAGCCATGTCAATGAGGAGTAGCTCCTTAGTACCACGGGCCCCATTCCTACATCCATTTTGAGAGGCGAACATAATAGAATTTTGATCAATGTGTTTATTAATCTTCGACCTCAAAATGGACGTAAGAATTTTATAAATTGTTGGTAGACAGGTGATAGGTCTATAGTTTTTGGGGTCCGCAGTACTACCAGATTTATGGAGCAGATGGGTTATGCCTGTTGTCATAAATTCTGGAAGCGATCGAGATAATAAAGCACATTGAAATTGAGATGCTAAGCAAACGTGCGAGCTAGGTAACCATTTATACCAGAAATTGTGCAGTCCGTCCGGGCCTGGAGATTTCCAGTTGGGTAAGGAACGAACTGCACAAACTACGTCTTGGTAGTCAATGGTTACTTCATTCATATCAGGTATAAGCTCACACGAACGCTCAACATCCTCCATCCACGCGCCTTCAGAGTGAGTGACAGGCACGGACCAGATGTTGTGCCAAAAAGAAATCATGGCATCATCATCCGGCCGATGCATATCAGTATCACTCTGATCCGATCGCTCCCAGGATGCATAAACACGTCGTTGATCTCTCTCGAACATGCGGTTCTGAGTAAAGCGATCGACTCGCACCCTATACCTTCGAATACGATTAGCCCATGCACAAATTTTCTGCTTCAGGAAGTCGATGCGCTCTGTGACACATGAAATATAATTTTGAGGACTAATACCAGTCCCCAAGAATGCACGTTTCACAAAGCGCATGACCCTAGGGCGCATGTTGCCCTCCCTAAAGCAGCTGAGCTTACCGATGAGTACCCTAGCCTCACTGATACGACGCTCAATCCTACACTGCCAGGCTGGTACAGCCAGGCGAGGGCGTGTTGCTGTGTCAGTATTTGGAAATTTGACATGAGCAACACGACAAGCTGTAATAGCCGCACAGTACAGGATCGAATGAGTATCAGCCAGGTCTTCACTACTATCAAAGTAATTTGGTAGTAGCAAATCTAAAGCACACATCAGCGCCCTATTTTTTTTGTGCATGGGAAAACGTGGAAGCCGAGGTCTAAGGTGAACCGAAGTCGATCGAAATTCCCGAACTACATCTTCAAGAGTACTCCTCAATATATCATTGTATTGGGGACTTACAGTAGTAACCATATCATCTCCACCATCACTATCAGCAACGCCAGCTTGCAATGTGGCCGCGGCAGAAGCTTGAGTTGCCGCCTGCGATGCAGTAGTAATGATACGGTTACGTTGCACCTCTGTACGGAGCCGATCAAGTACCGAGTCATCCAACAAGTGACCCCGTTGAATGGCTCGCACCTGATCCGACAGTCGTTGAGCCGAAACGTTGATTGATGGTTCGAGAGCCTGAAACAGAGAAAGCATCCGAACACGATACGCAGTAAGATTAGTTCCTGCCTCTGTTGCCTCAAAATATGCGCGCATGACATTTTCATTGATGGAAATTGTCCATCGCATGCGCTGCACTCCACCGGGAGCGGGGGCCCTGACCGGAGCCGTTTGCCCCAGAAGCCCCAAACTCTTCGGTGGCCGGCCCCTCCTCCGGCGTACAGGCGGTGGCGACGTCGGCGGAGAGAAGTACTCGTCACTATCACTCGACGCAACTGCAGATGTCAGCTGAACACACGGCACTGAGGCAGTTGCCGACAACTGCGAGGCGGAGCGAGGTGACGAGCCCGGAGGTGGTAGACGTGCTGCTCGGCTTCTCGTCAACATCTATTTCTTCATTCGTTATCCCATTATTGGTAGTTTGGCAATATGATGATGACTGGTGATGACATTCTCAAATGTCATAGTAAATTTTCTATTTGTTTTTGGTATTTTAGGTCTAATAAATATTAAATAACTGTGGTATTATAAACTGGATGCTATTGTTGATCGAATTATTACAGATAATATGAGAATTTCGATCTCTGAATAAAATATAAAATATAAAATGGGGAATGAATGTCCTGTCACGTTGACGCTTTCTTTTTTTTTTTTTTTTTATTATTATTTTATTGCCCAATCTAATTTATTTTTAAAAATGTTTTAAGTTAATTTATATTACACTGATTTACAACAAACATGTCTAACAGTAGGTACATTCCTCCAGGGGGCCAAGCCTGCTAACGTTAAGTCATAATCGTGTCTCAATCGTGTTTCAATCGTAATTCAATTATTGTAGTGCTTTTTTACACACTAGTTACAAGAATTATGACAATATGATGTGATGTGAATGTAGTGTGTGGTGTGACCATCAGTACCCCGAGTGTAAGTTTTTATGTCAAGCAAACGCAAACTATTTCGAGTACGTATTTATGTCAATTTGTATGAAAACTGCATAAGCGCGCTACTCGCCGCTAGAGGCGCTGATACAGTTTTCATACAAATTGACATAAATACGCACTCACGATAGTTTGCGTTTTTTGACATAAAAACTTACACTAGGGGTACAGTAGTATGGTGAAAAAAGTAGGTACACATTTCTTGTAACTAGTGTGTAAAAAAGCACTACAATTGAACTACAATTGAAACACGATTGAGACACGATTATGATTTAACGTTAGTAGAATTGGCCCCCTGGAGCTACAACATAATCGTGTATGCCTGTGTTCTATTGATCTACCTATGCTGCCTTCTATTGTATCTCTGTTTATGTACCTACTAATAAATAAAATAAAATAGAGACAGTGCATACATTCCGCTGTCGGGAGCGTTTCCGACGGTTCGTGAATCGGGGGGGAGGTTGGTGGTGCGACTTGTCAAAGTCAGCCTGGTTAGCTCCCACCTTCTTATATAAAGGGCTTATTACACTTGGCTAAATTCAGCATCTAATTAAGCATAAGTACATTGCTTTCTTTGAGCTCATTTGTAGCAAGTGATTAGATGCTGAATTTAGCCAAGTGTAATAAGCCCTTAAGTCTGACGCCATAACAACGATGTTTTCAGAATTGTTGGGTTCCGGCCAGAGGCGTATATACCTAAGGGCCAAGGGGGCCATGGCCCAGGGCGGCAGGCTGCTAGGGTCGGCGCAAGCCGCCCCGCTCAGCTTAGCGCGCCCACTTGTCATCGGATGTCGGCAGAAGATCAAAAAGCTTTAGTACTTACTAATAAATTATTGTCAACAACATCTTTAATTAAAAAATCCAGTACCTAATAATCATTGTTATGATTTTTACCTATATTTTATTTCGTATTTGTCTGATGAAATTCAAAAAGTTTACCAGTGCGGCTCGGGCCGCCCCGCTCAGCTCTGCACGGCCACCTGTTTTGATCTTTACTTAAATTTTACTTATTTCTCGTTAATTTCTCTAATGAAATTCAAAAAGTTTACCAGGGCGGTTTGGGCCGCCCTACTCAGCTTTGGGTGCGCTTGTTATGATCTTTACCTAAGTATATTTTATTTCTAATCTGTCTGATAAAATTCAAAAAGTTTACCAGGGCGGCTCACGCCGGCCACCCCGCTCAGCTTTTGGTGCCGATTGTTATGATTTTTACCTTATATTTTATTTCTTATTTGTCTGATGAAATTCAAAAAGTTTACCAGTGCGGCTCGGGTCGCCCCGCTCAGCTTCTGGTGACTGCCTATTATGATCTACACCTTTATTTTGTTTTTCATTTGTCTGATGAAACTAAAAAAAGTATACCAGCGCGGGCCGCCCCGCTCAGCTCTGGGTGCCCACCTGCTTATGATGTTTACCTTTTTTTTATTTCTCATTTGTCGGACAAAATTCAAAAAGTTTACCAGGGCGCCTCAGACCGCTCCGCTCAGCTTTGTGTGCTCGCCTGTTATGATCATTACCTATATTTAATTTCTCATTTGTCTGATTAAATTCAAAGAGTTTACTTTTTTTAGCTTTTTTAGCTTTGTGTGCCTGCTTGTTATGTTTTTTACTTTAATTTTATTTCTCACTAGCGGCCGCCCGCGGTTTCACCCGCGTGGTTCCCGTTCCCGTGGGAATATCGGGATAAAAAGTACATATAAACCTTCCTCTTGAATCACTCTATCTATTAAAAAAACGCATCAAAATCCGTTGCGTAGTTTCAAAGATTTAAGCCTACAAAGGGACATAGGGACAGAGAAAGCGACTTTGTTTTATACTATGTAGTGATTTGTCTGAAGAAGTTCAAATACCTACCTAATTGTCAACAACACCTAAAACTCATATTATAAGTAAACAAAAAAATCAACTACAATGATAAGTTGATTTTTTTATATTTTTGTTTCATCTTAGAGCGCGTGCGATGTTTATTCTATTGAGTGTTTTTTTTTAGTTATTAAAGTTTTTTTTTCTTGAATGTATGGGGCGGCCCACGTTACTGGCCCAGGGCGCCAAATATCTAAATACGTCCCTGGTTCCGGCAGTTAAAGAGAAGATAGCCAGTTCCTCAGTCATTGAGGATTCCGGGAGTAGTGTGCTTCCACCTTCAGCCATATAATCATTTAACATCAGATGTGAGGAAGGGTAAGCGCTAACTTCCTCGTTCCGATTTAAAAACAATAAACAACAAAACAATAAATAAAAATATTGGACAACATCACTTACATTGTTCCATCCGAATTTAAGTAGCTTAACCACCTAACCTAACACAGGTTATGGAAGTCTGAAACAACGACAGGTATTATACCACATGAAATGACACGAGAAAATATCGAAAAGTTAGTTTTCGTCATTTCCCGACGGGAATCGAACCTGGAACTTCAGAGATGGCGGCGGCACCTTGAAAACCGGTACTTTCACCACTCGACCACGAAAAAAGGACAGTGTTCATAACATCATATCCAGCTTAAATGTCTGCGACACCAATAACTATTTTCTTCGGATCGGGTCATCTAAAGACAGGCAATGAGCATGGTAAACGAGCCTTAATTTTTTTCCTTTGAATAATACCTATTTAGTTACTAGTTGAACCGGCAAACATATAACTTGTTTAGCCATAGAAATGTCGAAGAAGTTTTATAGGTTTAACGACGTGACAGAAAAGTCTGCGCGCATTCGCGACTGGGGCATTTTTGGCGCTAGTTACAGTACATTTTTTTTTTTCTAATCTGATAGAAAAGATTAGTATTCGATTTTGACCACGCGCAGACGCGGAAGCGGCGCGGCCATGGAAGAAATGACAGATTTGTATCGTACGACAGTCAAAACCATTTCCCATACAAAATTACTATTTTTATTTATTTATAATTATTTTTGTTATTTTATAATATTCCGTAAAAAAAGTAGCCTATGTTACTCTCCAGCTTCCAAACTATCCCCATACTAAACAAAACATGTTGCTCCGTTTTGACGTGAAAGATGGACAAACAAACAAACACACTTTCACATTATAATATTAGTATGGATTCGATGAAGTAAGGACGGAGGTTTGCCTGCGATCAATTATCGATTAATTATCTTATCAATTGCTATCTATTGTCATTATATTCTCTTCTCCTAGTTCTCTAACTAGGCTCTAACACTATTTAGTAATCTGTGGCTCTAAGCTCTAGGCGAAAAGAAATAAGTAGATAGGTATAATATTATACTCACTCTTACCTATTTCTTTTAGCCTAGAGCTTCTAAGAAGCGAGCTATTGTCACTTTTTTCCTAGTTAGAGTACCTATCTGTTTCTTTCAGCCCAAGAAGTCTAGACTCTTCATAGCTTTTTTACTTCCTGTCGAATTATACCTAATCTGTTAGATCCTGGTGGATACTTATAGCGTTTGTTTTTGAGACCATATTTAGTTTCTTGAGACTAGGGCAAACAACGTTTGCTGTCTGTTGGTTGTCTCCGCGTGTGACAGATGAACGTATCGTACGTAATACCAAAGTTAAAAATACATCTGAACTAATCCGAAATGTTGACTCTACACCACATCCATCCCGTGCCCATTAATCAGCCAACTTTTTGTGACGGAACAGTAGAAGTCCATTAAAATACACGAATTCTAGTGTAGTATGTACCTGCCTATCTATTTTGTGCCATTTATTTTGTTACAGTGATAGTAAGTAGGTAGGTAGTTGCCTAATTTTCAACTATTCGCGACTTTGTCCGCGGGAACTCCACGATATTTCCCCGTGGTGGGAATAAGGTATTTTCTCGACGTAAAAAGTAACCTGTATGCTATTGTATAAGTACCTTCTATATCTGTGGCAATTTTCATCCAAATCTGTTCATCCGTTTTTTGCTGTGATTGAGTTAACACAGATCCTAACTTTCGCATTTAGGTAAAATATTAGTAAGATTCAATAAAGAGCAGCTCGTAATTTACTTAGCTTAGTTTTATACTGTTCTTCGTTTACTTAGCTTTAGGTATACTACATCTTTTTAGATTTATATATTTTATATTTTATATTTATTTTATATTTATATTAGGTATACTACATTTTTTTATAGTGAGGGTAATGCATTTACGCAAAGATGGTTTAATACTACATCTTTGCATTTACGCATACCCCGTCCGCGTGCGGTGTGCGTGGTTATGTGGGACTCACCAGGCCACTTCCTGATCCTCCATCCAGCGTCAGATACTCGATGGGGGATCAGGGAGGGGGAATACCCACTAAACCCCTCACTTCTTGCTCTCTCCGCCGTCAACTAGGTCATAATATGGAGGGCCCGAGGTGGCAAGCTCCTCCTACGACCTGACGGTTGGCTCGGTCTTCCGGGCCCCTACTAGATAAATACTACACCTAGCCTTCCGCCCGCGTCTCGTCTAAGCACGGTAGAGCACGGTCATCTATCCCGGCGTGATCGACCATTGTGAAAGTCAAAGTCGAATTTGTTTATTCAATTTACCTAGATTGTTATTTACAATACTTGTGAACGTAACATAAAGAAAGTTGCATAACCACAGCGAGCGCGCTAGCCACTGCACCACGGGTCCTCGCTCCTCTACAACTTGTAGGTAGGTACTATTATTTATTCTTTGCCTCTACAGTTCTACCTACCTACACAGTGTAAAGTCTGTAATATATTATTTAAATACAGTTTGTGTTGTGTTTTGTGTGAAGTTTTGAATGTTTTGAAGAACATTTATAGGTAAGTAGATAGGTAAGTACTCGTGACTGTCCCGGAAGGTCGTTTGTAGACTTGCACTCGTAGAATTGCACATAATTGTTATATACGCCGTATTGAAATCTATAGAAATATCAGTATGCAGTATTGCAGGTAGGTACATGTTATCAGTAGCGAACATTATATTTCAATAAAATACCTACACTGATAAAAACGCATTGCAAATTATGTGGAATATATTTTCTCAATTTCCAGCTAAAAAAATATATAGGTACTTAAGTAATGTGATAAAAATGTTTTCATTTTAGGTAGGTAGGTATTTCTAATATATATATATTTGTAAGTAGCCTATCTATATTAGTGCAACAAGCTTTTCTGTGCCGGTGATAATCTTTGGAACTAAAACAGTTTTCATACGACAGTCCATTTTGACAGCTAATTTCGTATTGCAAGTGGCTCTACTGTCACGGCTGTCACCGGAACAGACAGGAGTGTGGGAAACCTATTTTGTAGACGCTAATATTATAGATGTCATATTGTAGTTCTTTTACCTATGTAGGTAGGCGAGCGAGGAACCATAAATAAAAAATAAATAAGTAAATAACTTTTTACAATCCCATTAAGAAACTGTGTCATTGAAAACTTGATAACGGATAAATATATAATTAAACTAGTTTTCCACCCGCGGCTTCGCCCGCGTGGACTACACGACGTTATCCCGCAGGAATGTAACATTTTCCGGGATAAAAAGTAGCCTATGTTCCTCTCCAGGCTACAAAGTATCTGTGTTCCAAATTTCAGCCAAATCCGTTCAGCCGTTTTGGAGTGATTGAGTAACAAACATCCAAACATCCAAACATCTAAACTTTCACATTTATAATATTAGTAGGATTAGTAGGATACTTTTTGTTTGTAAATACATACTTAATATACATAGAAAACACCCAGACCAAGACAAATAGACATCTTCATGCACACAAATATTTGTCTTGTTCGGGAATCGAACCCGAGAGCTCTGGCGCAGAAGGCAGGTATCCTACCCCTGCGCCAAATCGGTCGTCATAAAGTGAAGAAAGTTTCTTCGAGTTTTCTTCGAAAGTTTCTTCCTTCTGCTTCAAGAAAGACAGGAAGAAGATGTAGGCGAGCGAGGAACCATAAAGAAAAGAAAGACAGGAAGAAATACATAATTCTACTTTGACTTCTTGGGAATATGTTATTTATTGCTCAGAACAATAACTAAAGCTATTGTTCTGAGTGTTATTGCCATAGATTGTAGCGTGTTGCCTGCATTGCCTGTCGCTTCTGAATTTTTAGTTTTTTAGCTAAGTAGTTTTTGTTAAATTAGCTTTAAGTACACTATATACTAGGCAGTATGTCGTGGTTGCCTTTGCATAACTTTTATGAGAAAAGTTAGATAAGTCAATCGCGCTGTCATTAAATCTATCTTCTGTCATGGCCTCATGGCCGTCACCTGTGTTTTTCCTGTATAATTTTATCCGCATGAATCTTTATAATCAGACGACATTTTTATGTTTAATATATTGAGTATATTAACCGTTGTGCGAGATTTCATTTCCAAGCCAAAACCACCCTCTGCACGCTCCGACTACTGGACCTACAAACAGGTAATGAGCCCAGGATTAGAGGGTTGGTTTTTTGACAAAGTATTGGTTTGGTTTTGGCACACGGTCGGATTCGGATCAAGAATCGATCAGCAATGCCTGGTGAGACTAATGGAAACGGGCAGCTTGGGCCCCCTGCTACGTTTCATTTGGAAAAACTTGACGGCGTGAGAAATTATCATGTATGGAAGTTCCAGGCTCGCATGGCTTTGATTTTAGAAAACCTATGGGAGTGCATTGAGGGGACGTCTACTGTCGACACAGCTAAAGACCAGAAGGCGTTGGCAAGGATTTGCTTGGCAGTGAAACCATGTTGTTTTCAGCATGTACGTTTGGCTAAAACGGCTAAAGAAGCTTGGACTAAACTAAGAGACGCATATGAAGATAAGGGTCTGTACAGACGAGTTGTACTGCTGCGACAGCTGCACCGAGCTGACTTTAATGACTATGAGAACATGAGTGCATACATCGATGGAGTAACAACCATAGTCCAACAATTGTGTGACATCGGGAAGGTCATCGATGACAAGGAAGTCGCGGAGATCCTGCTGAGTGGTCTACCTAAAAACTACGACGTCTTGGTATCTAGTTTGGAAGCTGCAAATTTTCAGGATAACTTATGCAGTGAGACTGTTAGAGCTAGACTTCTTCAAGAGGAGTATCGTAGAAACACGAAGTCAAATGGCAACCAGGTTTCATCGAATGAGGTCGCTTTTGTTGGCCGGAGTAGGAAAGTTATATGCCACTATTGCAGAAAACCAGGCCACATCAAAGCAAAGTGCTTTAAGTTGAGACGCGACAAGAAATTGGAGAAGCCACAGGACAAGTCTGAAGAAGCTTTATTCGTGTCTGCCTTTTCGGCATGTGCCTCTGAAGATTGGATTATAGACTCAGGTTGTACTACCCACATGTGTAATGATAAAGGTTTATTTATTTCCCTTGACGGTAACTTTTCAAGTGACATTTGCATTGCAAATGGGGACAAATTGTTGTGTAAAGGCATTGGTACTGTGAAAATTAACATTATGAATAGTAATATTAAAACAATTGAAAATGTTATGTTTGTGCCTGACTTGTTCACCAATTTACTGTCAGTTAGTCAGTTAGTAAGGAAGGGTTATAAAGTTACTTTTCAGGAAGAATTTTGCAATATTTATAATAATAAAAATAAAGTCATAGCTAGAGCATCTAGGGTAAAAGGAGTTTATAGGTTAGATTGTGTCACAAGTTCTGCCCAACAGAAAAACACCAGCAACTGCGGCAAGGCAACTGTGGAGGAGCAGCAAAGAGCTCATGCTGCTAGTTCTACGGATACATGGCACAGGAGATTGGGACATCTGAGTAGTGCAGGTATGTGCAAGTTATTAGATATGTCTGAGGGTTTAAAAATTAGTAAAACTAATAAATTAGCAGATTGTGAGGCTTGCATTCAGGGGAAGCAAACAGTAAAATGTTTTCCCAAGGGCGAAGCGAAGCGTGCTCAGAAATCTCTTGAACTGATACATTCTGACGTTTGTGGTCCCATGCCAGAGCCTAGTTGGGGTGGAGCTAGATATTTAGTGACATTTACAGATGATTTTACTCGAAAATCTTTTGGTTATCTTATTCAGAATAAAAGTGAGGTTATGTTTATGTTTATCAAGTTTAAGGATCTAGTTGAAAAGCAGTTGGGTTTATCAGTGAAATGTTTAAGGTCTGATGGAGGGGGTGAATATTGCAGTGCTCAATTCACCAATTATTTGACTAGTCAAGGTATTATCCATCAGGTAACTATGCCCTACAGTCCACAACAAAATGGCGTTGCGGAACGGTTGAATAGGACTCTAATAGAAAAAGCAAGATGTATGCTTGTTGACGCTAAGCTGGGCAGGCGCTATTGGGGCGAGGCCGTTATGACGGCGATATATTTGAAAAACAGGTCCCCTACAGCTGCAGTGCCTGATGTCACTCCGGAGGAATTATGGACGGGTCACAAAGTGGACCTTAGTCACTTGAGGGTCTTTGGGTACCGAGCTTTTGCTCTTGTGCCAGATTGTCACCGTCGCAAGCTAGATGCAAAGTCTAAGGAGTACATATTTGTAGGATACTGTGAACTTTCAAAAGGTTATAGATTAATAGATCCTAGTAATCCTAAAAGGGTTTTGAATTCGAGAAATGTGCATTTTATTGAATTTGACAGTGACATAAATAAAATTGATAAAATCTATGATAGCAATGAAAATAAATTAAATAATAATTTGCATAATAATGAATTAATTTCGAAAAAATTTGAACAATCTTTCTAATAATTATTCTAGTGAATTAATTAATAATTTGTTGGTCAAGCATGGTTACTCTCAAACTAAATGTGAACCCTGTGTATATGTCAAGAAAGGTAATAATAATAATAACTTAACAATCTTAGCGGTCTATGTCGATGTTTTTTTTTATTTTCACAAACAATTTGAAAGAAAAAGAATGTTTATTGATCTATTGTCCAAAAACTATTGTGTTAAAAACTTAGGTGAAATAAAGAACTGCTTAGGAATGAATGTTCAAAGAGATAGGTCAAAGGGTGTTTTAATTTTGAAACAGACCGAGTATATTAAAAGGTTATTGACTAGATTTGATATGTTAGATGCTAAAGAGGTATCTACACCTATGGTTGTGAATGAAAAATTTAATAATGAAAATAAATAAATAAATAAATAAATAAAAAGTTTATTTACTCTCCACACAATCTTATACAAATGAGAAAGAAAAATACAATCAATCCTGAGTGAAAATAAATTGTAACAAGATTGTGGAGAGACTGGCATCTGAACTGAGCCGCAGCCCGTATCTCAGAAACCAGTACTCTCCCCTCTCAGACACAGGTACTTATAACTACATTATTTAAGGATCCAACTACAGTAAAATTATATTAAGGATCTTATGAAGAGATAGTTTAACAATAATAAGATGATTATGTTAAATATTTAAAACTACCTATTTTGTTTTTTTAAAGAAAGTATCAATTATACAATTATTAATAGCTATTGTGTAAGTTTGCGTATGTGCCTGAGTGTGTCTGTTGTGTGTGTGTGCGTGTGTGAGTATGTGTGAGTGTGTGTGAGTGTAGGTATGTGCAGTTTTTATAGGTGTTAAAGGTATTAGGTTAAGTACAGGGGTGTATAAGATCTTCTGTTTCATTATATTTAAGTTTGTGTAAGAAGCTAAATATTTTTACTTTACATTTGTATCTGGTAAGTTGTAGGATGTGACATTGTTTATGCAGTTCTTTGTATAAGTGTGGACCAAGAAAATAAAAGAAGCGTTGAGCAAAAGCAGATTTACAATGTGTAGATGGAATTACGAGACAGTTACGGCGTTGCTTCAAATTACTATCTAAGTGACAATGCTGCTTCAATATGGTATGCAAAATAAATAATTGACGAACGGTGAGGACCTCGCAGTATTGATATAGACTATAAGTGGGGTAAAATATAGGTTTAAAAGTACAGACCTTCAGCACAGCCCTTTGGGCTCTTTCAAGGGTTAGAAGGAAATTTTTAGAAGCACCGCCCCAGGTAGTTATACAGTAACTTAAAATAGATTCGCAAAGTGCCCTGTAAATGTTTCTGACGAGATTAGGGTCAGCCACTCGTCGAATGCTTCTAAAGATATGCATGAGTTTACGAAGTCTTGAGGCGGTAGAATCAATGTGGAGCTGGAATGTAAGTCTGGCATCGACAATGATCCCCAAATATTTTATTGAGGAAGCCATCCTTAGTTGAGGACATGAGCAGCCAGTAGAAGATATGTCTGAGCACCGTCCCAAGTGTGCTACTAGACTCAAATCCTCAGTGGCCTCCGAAGATATTTTTATTTTAGACATGAGCATATACTGCGTTTTATCAATGTTAAGAGAAAGCAAGTTTGCTCTTAACCAGCAAAATACAATATTTAGACCGTATTGCGCGTGTGAGTTTATATACATAATCATTGCTAAATTAAGATTCTACACCATGTATTTCAAAGCTTTCAGATCAAACTTAGTTTGCTTACAGGGATAAAATAAATAAAAAACAGAATACCTTCAACAATGACTAAAATTTATTAAATATTATTTATCGTTTTATTTTGTTGTTATATTGTTTATTATAAAAGTGTTCCTTCAATAACTCTCAACGTATTAACAAATTAGGAACCTCCGATACATATTAACATAACTTTATTTCGTAATATTGCTAATAGGTGACAATAATCATAACTATTTATCAGGAACAAAACAGTATAAAAGTACTTAGCTTTTCAAGACCTCTCAGCTTGGCTGCTCACACGAGACTGTTCACAAATTATCATACTATCCCCCCAGAGGGATCTAAAAAGGTGGGGCTGTCCCGCCATTCGTCTAAGCCAATTAAAATTTGGCAGTAGTCACACAACTCTGCCACAGATGGCGCCAAACGAACAAATCAGTACTTTCATTAAGATTAATTTATAAATAAAGTTAGCTTTTTGTACAAAGCTTTGTGTAATATCAACAACATTATTTATGATTAATTTATCAAGCAAATAACAGGTTTTCTATTTGATTCATGACAGTAATATTAAATGGAAATGTGATTGTCTTTGATTATCTTTAAACAGATAGTCTTATCGTATCTTTTATCTTTTGAAACATTGAAATAATAATGTTTTAAACATTATTTAAGGAATAAATATAAATCATACGAAACTACGATTAATACACCAATAATTAATCAAAATATCTAACACGGCCATACTGACAAAAACTTCGTTCTCGAAGTTTACATAATAATAGCTCAACATGTCAAATACGATTGTCAAACAATCGTTTACTGGGATTAAATAACTTACGCTTTTGTGTCACATTTACATTTGTTTAAAAGAAATATTTTTTTGTTTTTTTTCTGACATTTTCTGACAAGTCGAAGTCACGAACGACCGTCACTGTTTAGGTACCTACTTATTTATTTTTTGTCGAACTTTTATTTTTATTTTTTTTTTACCGTAGTCGAGATACCTACGTTTTGACATTTAGTATTATTTCACAGTTTAGATTTATTTAGAATAAATTAGATTAAGGATTGTTTTATCACAAAGCAAAAACTACTGACTCGACCACCAGTTCACAAATTGGGAGGCCCTTCGAAGAAAGAACTGGCAAGAAAACTCACGAAGGGTAGACTGACCTCCGCGTTTTAATTTCTATTTATAAGTAGAATAAACCGTATCTTTAAGTCTTCAATTGTAATTTTAGACAGCAATTATAGCAGAAACACAAACTGACCACGATTGTTGTCATGTGTGATTATTATATTAAAGTGGCACAATGTTACTAAATTACTATTAAACCATTGTAGAGATGCTTTTCTTTTTGAAATTTAAAGAACAAGATGCCAGTTAGTGTAAGAAACAAATTGAAATCATTTGAATAATCTATCACGGCCGGACTGACCTGTACTTTGCTCTCAAAGGACATATTTCTACCATATCTTCTAACCATTATAACCAATAATCATATTCTTACATAGTCATTGTCATTATTCGTCATCATATTCATTATCATCATTCATCATAATAGCCTCTGGCCTTGACATACCAGACCTATCACCTGCTGCACATGAATTTCGGAAAGGTATCAGGGCAGTGACCGACCAGCAGTTCATAACTCAAAATAGCCTCTGGCCTTGACATACCAGACCTATCACCTGCTGCGCATGAATTTCGGAAAGGTATCAGGGCAGTGACCGACCAGCAGTTCATAAGTCAAAATAGCCTCTGGCCTTGACATACCAGACCTATCACCTGCTGCGCATGAATTTCGGAAAGGTATCAGGGCAGTGACCGACCAGCAGTTTAGTCATACGTCATCATAGTCTCCGGCCTTGACATACCAGCCCTATCACCTGCTGCACATGAATCTCAGGAGAAGGTATCAGGGCGGGACCGACCAGCAGTAAATAAAAATCTGATTATTGTCAACCTTTCTCATTAAATTATTTCAGGTTGTCTTTCATTTAATCATTTCAGTTTGTTTCCCATTCAATTATTTCAGTTTGTATCTCATTTGATGATTTCAGTTTGCTTCTCATTTAATTATTTAATTTGTTACTCATTTAATTATTTCAGATTGATTCTAATTAAATTATTTTACTTAATTTGTTTCCTTAATGGTTAATGTGTTATAATTTAATTTTTACTTTATACCAGTAAATATTTCTTACTCTCTGTATTTAATTCTCCCACACTCTTATTCCATTCAACTTTATAATACTGAAATATTTTAGGCAATTAAACTTTACATGTAAATGAATTTGTAAACTGTGTACTACAAACGAGATTATAAGTACCTCATGATAACAATCTATCACAATCAGATATTATAACAATAATAATCTATAACAGCCAATAATGTCGTACAATCAATTATTAACTTGGAAACGTTCACTTTTATTATATTGCCTGGACTATTTAATCCTTACCTCATTTAAACTTTCGTAATAGTAACAATAGTATATACACTTTAATTCGCGTGTTAAAAACAGACTCAAATTATAATTTTCACATTTGGTATTCTTAAAATGTTATATTTTGTTAACTTAATCATTCAATATTCAAATTTCACCAACAGTGAAACACGCTAGGCATCTCAAAATATTCTCTGTCATAATAAACATTTTGAATCAAATCTAATTAAGAATCCAAAGATATCTTAAGGCATATCGATTAGTTTAAGTATTGTATGAGAGATAATAATGTTTACCAATTTTCTCTTTAAATCCGCTCGGCTAGTCTGACATTACTTAATACATCAATGACAAGGATGAGTTTAAAGATTAATCAAATACTTTTTGATTGTTTTTTGTAAGACTGCAAAGTTACTTAAAACAATTTGAAGGTTTGCTCTCAATTTCCATGGGATCCCTTCATCAAATCCTGACTTAGTGACCGTGGGACCATTTTAGGAGTATACAATACAGGATTATTTGTAAAACACCAACAATCTCGCCGAGTAACAACGAACCTATATACTAATTTTATAAAAAACAATTTAAAAAATCAGTCTACCATACAAATCTGTCACGCTACCTTTGCCTATCTGATCCACTGCTCTCCCAATGAGCTACCGAGATACTTACGAGCTACGAGGCTCGGTAGTTATGAGACTACTTTTAATACCACCAGAAGGAAAGCGTCGTTTTATCAATCACAGGGATATCCTCGCATTTCATTCGATTCGATTTTGATACATAATAATCATAAGAAAATAATCTTTAGGATAGTACTAAAAATACGAATAGAATAATATTTTTTATGAAAACTTGAAACACTTATGAACCTAGTAAATAAGACGCAAAGATTAGGCCGGTAGATGACAATATTAGTACTTAATATACTTAATATTACTTTAATGCCACTATCAGGGTTTTACATAGTATTTCGGATTTATCTAAATTTATTTATCAAAATCTAATCAATTACGTAAAAACGGGAAAAAAAATTAAAAGATTAAACCTTTCCTAACAGTAGTAGAACATCGATCCCAAAAAACTTACCATTTCTTTTTGAATAATCTTGATAGTTCTTTTTTTATATAAATATGTAAGTAGCAAGATTTAAAAAAAATATTTTTTGTTTCTCATATCATATCTACCTATGATAGGTAGGTGACTACTTTGATAATTGTGAAAAAGGGCGAGATTCTTACAAATAGCATACATTTCAGATTGTAGTAACATTTCAATATCTTAAAGACTACCTATTGTTATTGTTTTGATAAATGGTATATTGGTGTTGCTCAGTGCAACATAAAAAGAAACTACTAGACCGATCCCGAAAATTCTTCCACCATTAGAAAGCTACATTCTTCCCGAGTGACTCAGGCTATCCCGATATTCCCACTGGAACGGATACCACGCGGGTGAAACCGCGAGGATCCGCTAGTTTCATATAACTGCATACTAGTATTATCAGGAACTAGCTAGCTTCCCTTCTCTACCATTCAATCTTCAGACAATGTAGAATAGTTTAAAAAGTAAATAACACAATAAAACACATTCATAAACAATAATAAAACGCCAAATTATTAAATTTGTAGTCATTCTGATACAACTATATTTACAAAATGTACACAGCATTCACCAGTACATTTTCCAAGTCCAATATCAAATTTATGTAATATCATTGCAAAGCCCCATTCTACTGTATTTGCCATACATCCTTCAGAACAGCGCACAACTTTGCAATAGACTAATGCTGTTGGATGGATTTCGAACTTTTTACCGGAATAAAACAGCAATGGCTTTTGATGGTAACGATCGTCAAAGTATGAAGCGGCAATTTAGTTTATTTTTTAATTTTTTTTAGGATTGATAGGTCTCCGGGAAAGAGTTGCCGTCAAATATCAAAGCAGTGTCGTCTGCATACGAGATGATTTTGCAATTTGGAATCACTAAAGATGAAAGTTCGTTTATATAAACTAGGAATAACGTTGGCCCCAAAATGCTTCCCTGTGGAACTCCATACTCAACAGGTAAATCGGAGCTCATGACCCCGCCGACCACTAATCGCTGCGAACGATATGAGAGGTAGCTTTGAAACAATGCCAGCTGCTTTCCCCTCACGCCAAGACGCTGAAGTTTGTCTAATAGTGTTGGAATTGAGACGGTGTCGAACGCCTTGGCGAGATCAAGGAAAACTGCTAGACACTTATCACCTTTGTCTAACGTTTTGACTATATGGTCAGTGAGGTCATGAACTGCATCTGAGGCGGATTTTCTAGCCCTGAAACCATATTGGTTATGCGATAAAAGTGATGAGCTTTCAAGGAAGTTTACTAACCTCTTATTTATGATCCGTTCCAAGATTTTTGAAAGAGCAGGGAGAATCGATATGGGCCGGTAGTTGTTAGGGCAGCTTTTGGACCCTGACTTGTGGATGGGGTGAATAACTGCTTTTTTGAAAGCAGTGGGAAAGATACCAGATTCGAGAGAAAGATTACATATGTGAGTAATCGCCGGGAGCAGAATATTCTTATATCGTTTGATAAACGAAGACGAGATGTTATCCCAACCCACCGCACTTACATTTTTTAGGGAATTAATAATGCTGTCGACCTCATCAGTAGATGTTTCAAGAAGAACGAACGACCTGACAGGTGTTCTGGTGGAAGACGAGTTATTTAAAAAGAGCGGTCTCTGGTTTGCTTCCATCATGTTGGGGGGTTCCTTCAGAATCTGTTCGGCTAGAGTGCTACCTACGTTGCCAAAGAATGTATTTGCATGTTCAACTGATTGCTCCGGAGTAGACTTAGTACGAAGAAGGTCTAGTGCGTTGTTACGGTTTTTGTTCATACTAGTAACATCTCTAATAACCGTCCAAAGCTTTTTGTTGTTATTTCCAGCCATTTGCAACATCTCTCGATCGTAATTTAATTTCACTTTTTTTATAAGAGCGTTACAAAAATTACGATAGCGTCGAAAAGTGATTTTGAGGATCTCGTTGGTAGGATCCAGCTTGAGCCGTTTGTGCATTTGATCACGATTTCTGATGGATCTTAGAAGACCCTGCGTCATCCACGGTTTTAATGTCCTCTTACGTCTGGATGGTACAAAACTGGTAGTGTGAGTGGCTATGACGGTCTGCAAAAGGGTTAACAACAAATCAGTAGCAACGTTGGGGTCAGAAGAGTTTAAAACTGGTGAGAAATCTAAATTGTTCATCGCTACAGCAAGCAAATTATAATTGATTTTGCTAACAATCGGGGGCTGCGGTTTATCTTTTTTGGTATAGAGTGAAATCAGCACCGCATCATGATCTGTAACCATAGACTTTATCACTATGGTTTGAGCTTTATGTACTGATTTCAAAAATACATGATCGAGACAGGCAGTTCCTCGTGTCGGAATGGTATGAGCCGGTAGAAGACCGTTAAAAGCCAAGCTGTTTAAATAGCTTTCAGTATGAGAATCCAACCCTTTGTCGTCTGTGGCCAATATATTAATGTTTATGTCGCCCATTACCAATACGTTTTTGTATTTACGTAGCGAGCCAAGGACTGAATGCAAAGATTGAATAAAATTGGTAGGGTTTTTATAAGCGCAAGGTCTATATATGGCCAAGATGGCTGTATGTTTGTTTATTTCTATTAGTAAGCAGCTAGCCTCTGTAATATTGGGTTCTGTTATTGAAATTCCCGTGAGTGATGTGCTACAATACACGATAACTCCGTCATTTTGATTGACGGGCTGTGATGTAGAGAAAGAGTTAAAGCCATATAAAGCAGGAATGGGAGGCTCGTTCTGCAGCCAACACTCTGTTAGAATTATCACATCCATATCGGTAACCAATCTACTTAAAAATACGTTAAAACTGTTAAAATTGGCAGATATGCTACGTATATTTTGAGTAAGAATTTTTAACGAGGAAACTTCAACCAACTTAGAAACGTCAACTGTATCGCAAGTGAGTGAGTCGCTTACCGATATTTCGTCTAAATTGTTTAATAAATTATTGGTGCTGCAAGCCATTTTTTATGTATTTATAGACTGACGGCGCCTTAATCTGAGCTATACATTCGAAAAGGTTGATCATATAAGAGACGTTATTAGACCCATCCATAAAAATATAATTACGACGATATTTGCAAAATACATTGGAAATAATGTTAAGTTTTTTATAAGTTGTTGTCTTTGTTATGTGTAATATGTAATTAATTTGATATGTTTTTAGTGTGAAAAATAGCAGTAACGTTAATATTGAGTTTTTAAATTGATTTGTAATGTAACACAGATATATATCTAACGAAAAAATTGTGAATGAAACATAAACAAACTTGATAGTATTAAAATGGTGTGAAAAACTTACAGCTAATTTGTTATGTTTAAATTGAAGTAAACTAACAGCCATGCAAAAAAATAAAATATTGTAGTTAACATCCATGAGCTTAAACAGCCAAAAGGTGAGCAAATATAAAAAGGAAAAGCAACATATGATACCAAAAAATAGTCATACAGGGACCAATTTCTTTCTTAACTCAGTGAGAGTCGCTTCCTCGTGTATGAGAATATGCGGTGCACCTTCACTCTTCCTTATATAAATTTTTCCATATGATGTCCAGCAAAAGGCGTAACCGAAGGTTTTGGCAAAGTCACGGGCAAGGAAGAATAAACGCCGTCCTTTAGGGGTAAGGCTCACGGATATATATATCGGTTTTGTAGGGGTTGCCATTCCAAACAAGCCGGTATTTAACTTCCCTTCCTTTTCTTTGAAACTGAGTCTCTTGAAATTCTTGATGACGTTTTCTTTGGTAATGACCGAGGAGAAATCAACCACAATTGCTGGAATCACATTCTGACTTACGCTGGCTCTTAAGCTGGTACGATAGATATCCTTTATTTCGTAATTTTGAATTTGAACGTTTAGGGTATTGCATAAAGTTTTTGCCAGTTCGCATAAATCTTGTTTAGACTCATTTTGTTGTTTCGGAATATTTCTAATTTCTAATTTAGTCGAACAAGACAGCCTTTCGAAATTTTCAATTTTACGTTCCAGTAATTTTAAATAAGTTTCATGCTCTTTGCGTTCTTGTTTCATGCACTCAAGGTCCTTTTGGATGTCGTCGTATTTATGCGACAAAGTCTCCAAAGTTGTTGTGATGGCGCAGTTTTGAGTTTTAATTTCGTTCAGGGAGGATTCTAAATTTGTAAATTTGTTGTTCTGTTCCAAAACAAATCTATTAAACATACTGCGCATTTCTTCCATAAAACTATGCAACTCATTTTCACGCTTGCGTTTCATACGGCCCGTAATATTACTTTGTGGGTCAGAACCGGGAATACTTTCAGTGTCAGTCTCTGACATAGTAATCTGTTTTTTTGGTGAAGTGCGCTTAGGAGGCATTCAAAATATTTATGAGTTGTAGTAGAGATTTAAAAATTTTAAATTTAGCGCCACTAATGCGAGAGAATAGAAAAAGTACCAGGCGCACGGCCGGTAGCGTTACCTCACTCTAGTTACCGAGACGGGCGCAGGCGAGTGCAGGCGTAGGACGGGTGGTGGGGTGGTACAGGTAAAGCCGCGCGCGCGCGTATTGGACACGCGCGGGAACGCCCCAGCGCGTAGGCAGCAGGCAGCAGTGGGCGGGGTCCGTGCTTAAGTCCGAGCTGTATGAGTCACTCAACACAACACAATGTCACTCGGTAACTGGCGGCGCCCCAGCGCGCTAATAGCAATCTCCTTAACGTTTATGCGGTCCTATTATTACGTGTTAATTTAATTGGATCAATTTGTTTAAATTTGTAAAAGAAACACGAGTAGCGGTTAATCAAAAACACGACTGAGCTCCTCAGTTGTCCGGGGGGGAGAGGAAAATAGTAATGATACTTGTTTGACAGAGTTTCATTATAGAGAATTAATTGGCTCATTAATGTATTTATGTGTGTGTACACGACCTGACATTGCTTATAGTTGTAGTTTGTTGAGTCAATTTAATAATAATTTTAATAAATGTCATTGGGTAGCTGCTAAAAGGGTACTTCGCTATTTGAAGAAAACAATGCACTATGGATTAGTTTTCAAAAGGTCTGGAAATAATATTTTTTGTTTAGAAGCTTTTGCAGACGCAGACTGGGCGAATGACCCTATTGACAGGAAATCTTTTAGTGGTTTTGTATTGAGACTAGGCAGCAATACTATTAACTGGGAATGTAGAAAACAACGCTGCGTCGCTTTATCCAGCACTGAGGCGGAATATCTGGCTATCAGTGACTGTTGTAAAGACATCCTGTTTATGTGTAATTTTTGGAAGGAATTGACAGGATGCCGGCTTCAATGTAAATTAAGAAATGATAATATGAGTGCTATTAGGCTTTTAGATTCAAAAGAGTGTCATAAGAGGACAAAGCACATAGATATTCGGCATCATTTTGTAAAAGATTTGATAAGTAGAGGTTTAATTACTGTGACTTACTTGCAGACTGATTGTATGATAGCTGATATCTTAACCAAGGCTTTGTCTTCAACAAAACATCATGGTTTCATGAAGGGTTTGAATGTGATGCCTATGTAAGTGGTACTGAGTTTTAAGTTACTGGTTAGAAGTTTGTAAAATGTTTTTACAATTTTTCTTAACTTAGTGTATATGCTCTTGTACTTGTAATGTAGAGTCATAGGTATATGTTTGATGCCTGTAGTATATAGTGTAAGGGGAAGTGTTAAATTAGCTTTAAGTACACTATATACTGTGAATACTAGGCAGTATGTCGTGGTTGCCTTTGCATAACTTTTATGAGAAAAGTTAGATAAGTCAATCGCGCTGTCATTAATCTATCTTCTGTCATGTCTGTATAATTTTATCCGTATGAATCTTTATAATCAGACGACATTTTTATGTTTAATATATTGAGTATATTAACCGTTGTGCGAGATTTCATTTCCAAGCCAAAACCACCCTCTGCACGCTCCGACTACTGGACCTACAAACAGTTTTAATTAGTTGAAGTTCCCTAGAGAATAAGAATTTTTGCTATAACGTTAAAAAAAAATTGAAAATAAGCACTCGCTTGGTAGCAGAGCAGGCAATATAACCGAACTACGGCGCCGGCGCGTCTCTGGAAAAATTCCCAAAAACTTTATAGCAGAGCAATATTGAGAGCAATTAATCTTTTTCTATCTTAGATTTTTACCGTTAATTCAATCTCTTTCTCGTATACTATTCAGTATAATACTTACCAGTATTTATACAATGCTATCTATCAATCCTTAAAGTTACTCGAGGAAAATAAAGTAGCCCTTAGATATTTCCCTTGATAAAACGATAAAGCAATCTATCAATGAAATGTATTCGAATTGCAAATTTTCATACCTAGGTACATCATACAGTAACCTTGTGTTGTCAGTTATCTACTTATATCCGACCATTCTGTTCTATGACGCATCTCAGCTGTAAAGGCCGAGGATTTTATTTGTATACTGCACCATGTATCGTGAGAGCGATAAATTTTCTGATTACAGACGGTGAAACAAAATTGTTTATTTTATGAAGTAAAACGAATGTCTCAGTTATGTATGAGGTTATGTTTGTTGTTTAAAAGATACGCTTTATAGATCCTGAAGGCCTGAATGCAGTGTGCAGGGTTCATTCAGCGAGCCGGTTGCGTTGCGTGTCGGGATCGGGAGCGGGTGCCGGGCGTGCACGGCGGGCGTCAATGCGGCGCGGGTGCCGCACGGTGCGCGCGCACGGGCGGCCCGCCTGCCAATCGCCGCGCTGACACGGCGAGCGCGCGTCGCGCCGCGCCATACGAGACGTATCGTATCGACGCAAACCTCACTTCACTAATTCTTAAAGGTGCCACCTTTTCAGTGACTGCAAGAAAACACCAACAATCACAAAAAACATCTGCTCGTCCTATATTTAATTACAATCAATCGCGAACCGGCAGTTATCTACGTTATCGGCGGTGTAACGCACATTTTCATGTAAGTTCTTCCAGCTATTTTTTTATTTAGTATCAATAATTTTGATAAAAATACTTTTATTAGACGAAATATATATGTAGGTATCAGTGATAACGATTAGATACAGCCAAACCAGCTGGGCATGAAATCCTCCACGGCTGGCAGTATGACTAGGTATGCCAATTTGTAAAAAGATAAAAACCTTAAAAAGTGTGGTAAAATTATTCATAAATTAATTCATGAAAAACCGATGACGCCCTGAAATGTTGATAGTCACCAGATGAAATCTTATTTTAAATTTTAATTTTTTTACCTTAACTAAAAAACATACAGCCATGTGAAAACAAAACATACCTAAGTACGTACTCGTATAAAACTTATTTGCGTTAAGTTAAACAATGTGATTGATGAAGTATTAAATTTTCCTCTCTTATCGGTGATACAGATTACAGAAATATTACTTCGAGAAACTATGAAAATGTTTTTCCCTGAATACCTTTGATATTAGGCCTATTGTTACTTATATAACTTTTCTCCCGAAAGGGGTGTAACAGCTGTCATGGTAAGTAGGTAACCACCAGTTAGGTTAAGTTAATTTGAACTCTCCAGGGTCAATGACAACAGTGATAATACTGATAATTCTAAGCTTACGGCTATTATTAAATTACAACTGATTATGAAAAAGTTTTAGTATAAAATTAGGTACTTTTAGAATTGTACTTAAGTACATGATAATTAGTATATTATATTTTCATTGATCGGAAAAGTCTAGTCTAATAGGTAAGTAAACATTCTAAAATAGCATTAAGTAACATCATCATCATCATCATCATGTCAGCCGAACGACGCCCACTGCTGGGCATAGGCCTCCCCCAAGGATCTCCACAACGATCGGTCCTGCGCTGCCCGCATCCAGCGGCTTCCCGCGACCTTGACCAGATCGTCGGTCCACCTTGTAGGGGGCCTGCCCACGGAACGTCGTCCGGTACGCGGTCGCCATTCGAGAACCTTTCCGCCCCAACGGCCATCGGTTCTCCGCGCTATGTGTCCCGCCCACTGCCACTTCAATGATGCAATCCTTCGAGCTATGTCGGTTGTTTTAGTTCTCCTGCGGATCTCATCATTTCTGATTCGATCGAGCAGGGAAATACCAAGCATCGCTCTCTCCATTGCTCGCTGGGTGACTTAAGTAACATACTAAGATATAATTTCCTTCGATTTTCTCAAACATGGTATGTCAAACATACAATACTAGATAACTCGTTACTTTATTTATGTATGTACCTACTTACCTCTTAAAACTAGTTTTATTACAAAAAAATTACAACGAAGATTAATTATTAACATCGACATAAAATTGCAATGTGTTCGTATTTTGTAAACGAAACTACAGAAGACTTACCGCGAGCTGTAGGTACGTAAGTCAAACGACGTTATTTGACCACCGTCATTCTGTGGTCAAACAATGTTACTGTTGATTACAGGACAGAGCTATACATGGCTATACACTGCGTATAGCGCTATCTCGCTTACAATATGACTATAACATTAGTGAAAAATAGTAAGAATTCGCGCGGGAGCAATGTATACAGGTATTGAAGATATTAATATGCTTAAACTTTCCTTTTGAATCACTCTGTTTATTAATGAGAAACTGCGTAGTTAAAAGAATGCAAGCGCACAGACTGAATATATAGATATCATCATCATCATCATCATCATTCCAGCCGTACGACGCCCACTGCTGGGCATAGGCCTCCCCCAAGGATCTCCACTGGATGCGGGCAGCGCAAGACCGATCGTTGTGGAGATATAGAGATATTCGATAGAAATTTAAAGCAGATTTACTAACGCATTCTTTTAATATTAGTATGCATTGTGTTGTGTTGTGTCTGATTATGAGAAACACACCAGCTGTTCTTCGAGTAGCAAATACAGATCGGTTAGGAATTATTTCGCTCGAGATAGATTCACATACCTACCGCCCGTATATTTAGTTTATATTTTTGTAGGCCACAGTTCTAAATCAATTCAAGTTTAGTTAGGCATTTACTTTTTTATAGTATCACAATAATAAAATAATACGTTAGATTAGAACTAAAGCCTTAATATTTTTTTATACTTACATATATGTTGAAGTTTGATTTTAGGCGAGATGATACATCGATCGAAAACGGCAAGCGATAGTAAGAAATTAAGGCTCATTCCTTCAATATGCATTTTCAATGTGCTTTAATTTATAAGTACTTAATTCACATCACAATTATGAATTACCTAGCTACTTAGCCTTCCACACGTGGCTTCGCTCCTTTGGACTACACGACGTTATCACGCGGGAACGTGATGTTTTTCCAGGATGAAAAGTAGCCTATGTCACTCTCCAGCTCCCAAACTATTATCCCCATACCAAAAATCACATCGATCCATTGCTCCGTTTTGACGTGAAAGACAAACAAACAAACACCCTTTCACATTTATAATACCTATACTAGCAGATCCTCAGTAGGTACCTACTACGTTTTACCCGCGTGGTACCCATTCCCGTGGGAATATCGGGTAAAATATAGCCTTCGTCACTGGGGAAGAATGTAGCTTTCTAATAGTTAAAGAATTTTCTAAATCGGTAATTTCGGAGTCGATTCGATTCAAACAAACAAACAAATCTTTCCTCTTTATAATATTAGTATAGATTAGAATATTATAAAAATTAAGAAACGAAGAGCCACATCATAAGAATATGACTATTCAGAAGATACAAATTTAATGCGTTTCGTAGCACCCCTGTAGCACCCTCTTGCTACGAAAAATGCTTATCCGTAGCCATTGGTTTTGAAACAAAAATATGGTTTGGTTACCCAACCAAATCATATTTTTGTTTGTTTTGGACTATTTTTAACCGACTTCTATATCAAAAAGGAGGAGGTTCTCTATTCGTCTGTATGTATGTTTTTTTTTTTTTTTTTGTGTATGTCCACCGATTACTCGAAGACGGCTGAACCGATTGAAATGGTTCAAACGTTATTACATCAGGTTGGTTTCCAAGTTGGTCCCATTTTTTGAAATTTTGAAATCGGTTCAGTAGTTTTCAGGAAATCTTGAAAATACTGTCGTTTTCGTTACCACTTTATGTGAATTTAATACGTATCTTTAGGCATAACTCCTTTGTTTATAAACCGATTTAGATGATTCTTGTTTTGTTGGAAAGGGGATACCTCAAGGTATTTTAACCGACTTCGAAAAAGGAGGTTTTGAGTTTGATCACACCTATTTACCTGCCATGCGCTCGAGGACTGAAGATGACTGAAGTGAAGGCGAACTTATGTGATGCAATGGCTGCATCAAGGTCAAGTTTATTACGGTTTTTGTTCGACTTCTCAAAAGACCACTTTATTTTTATTATTATTCGAAATTCCAAAATATTTTTAATATTTCACCCTTAGACAAGGTGGAGCGACGATATCTGGCAAAGTGGCTGGCTGAGCGGGATGAGAGCAATCGCTGATCGTGTTCGACGGCCTGCTCTTGGGGAGGCCTATGCCCAGCAGTAGACACTAGAGACGTTTATAAGAGCTAATGATGATGATGATCTTGATTCAGTTTAGTTGGTGTTGGCCTAGTCTAGTCTAGTTAAACGTCTGGGTTTGAGGGTTTGAAAGAACAAAATTTTACGTTTTTAAATCTTCTACTTAATTAATATAACTTGACTACATATGATTTTGCATCTATTTTATCTACATTATACCGAAATCTTTACAGCCACTGAGTATTTTAAATTCGAAATGCATTTAGAGTGTATAATTTATTTAACACATAACTGAAAGCAGTTATTATAATAGTGCGTAAATTGTATTACCATCTCAAACGAAACTGTTGAATGACAGTTGTTACGACCGGCAATAAAAATAAAAACAGTCGAATCTAGTCGAATTTTCACGGACACTTCAATAACTAAGTACCTAAATCGTTAACGTTTTGTTCATTATAATTTAACACTGCGAAATAGTATATTAGCTATCAATGGAAATATTGATAAAACTAAAGTAAGTACATTTAAAGGAACCATATGACACTAATATAAGAAAATATTCCCAAAACAATAATTTAAAAATAGGTAAGTAATTTATCATTATCATTCTTTATGTCATAAACATAATGAAAATTGCGTAAGAACTAGACTGATAAGAGACCCCTGGGCAGCTTTCAACTTGATCTATTCTTTCCCCTACTTAACATGTTTGTGGACGGTATAAATTCATCATTATTTTATATGGCTTTATTCAAACTTTTCCAAAATACATTTCTTCATAACTAGCGTCACGTAATCACGCAATCACGAAACGCCATCGCTATTAACGAAACGCATATTTGTTTTATATTTCTCATTTTTTTTCTTAAACGTCGTCGCCTGTAAAGTTCTGAACTAGGTAGTTTCGTTTCGTACAGCCAAGCCGTATACTTTGGAACACTAATTAAAACGATATCTTGAGTTACTTATCGCTGAACTAAACAGCTACCTGAAGTAAAATTTAAATGAGTTCGATATATTGCGATAACATGCTCACGATGTAGGCGAATATTAACTACAATTTGACGACCTCCGTGGCCGAGTGGTGTACGTACCGGTTTTCATGGTGCCGCTATCTTTAGAGGTCCCGGGTTCGATCCACGGTCGGATAAATATTGAAATCGAACTTTTCAATATTTCCTCGGGTCTGGGTGTATGTGGTAATACACGTCGTTGTTTCCAATTTCCATAATACCAGTAATGTATGTGATGGTGTCTTGGTGTTCAATATTTATTTATTATTATTTATTAATTTAACTTAATAAAAAACTTCAACAGCTTAAAACTTACACTTTCTTAGCCGCTTCTGTGGTATAGAGGTTATACCTACCACCTGTACCGCCTACCACCGATATAAGTGGTTACCTGGGTGCCTATCATCAACTTTAAGACAGCGATTCAAAAATAGCGCGATGCAGAATAGGTTCCTAAAATGAATTGCTTTCTTTCGTACTATGACCTTCTAAAAACTGTATCGCAAATGAATTGCTAAATATGAACGACCGAACGATTAGTGTCCTTTTTTCTTCAACCCGTCTCTTTCACTCGATTCTGTCATGCCCGGAGAGTGAGAGGGACGGGTATAACCTGCAGGTGTGATGTTAGCAAGGAATTTATAAGTACTTGTAATATAAATTCCTTGGATGTTAGCTTGGCCGAGTTATAAGTCAAATAAGAGTTCTTGACAGCTTAGCGGCTGTGAAATGTCATTGAATGATGACTGAATCGCTGTCATTGATATTAAGCTGTCGTGGTACGAATAAGCGAAGCAGATCAGTTTAGGTCCTAAACAAAATCGCAATAAGAGTTGATGGTAGGCACCCTGGTCAGATTTAGATAAGATGGTGGTAGCTAACTACCACCATCTTATCTAAATCTTACGGTATTACAACGATGTTTTCAGCATTGTTGTGTTCCGGCAGTTATAGATAAGCCAGTTCTTCAGTGGTTGATTCCGGAAGAAGTGACCTTCAGTCTTATCTTCACATAACATTGTGTTGAAAGCTATGTGCTGTGCTACCCCGTTGTTGGTAAAAAACTGTTTGTTAAGGCGATGATTCCCGACCGAAATAGGCACGCTATCGCTAGCTCGGCCGCGCGCGATACACTTCACCCGGACCACAGATAATATAATACTATCCCGGACGCAGCAGCAGCCGGCAGTGAACTGTGAACTCGCGAGCGCCCCGCGAATCGAAAATCACTTAAAATTCAATTTAAAATTAAATAATAGAAAATTTAAACTTATGACGGCCGGAATCCCTCGGCAATTTAAAGACAATTATTTTCGTATATTTTTCATTAACTAAAACCAAGTATACCTACTGCAAATAATAGGATATTTGGATTACGATTAGACAGACAGATTGACACAGTAAAATATCACCAATCGAAAAAAACGGCCGGAAGCACTAGATAAGTAACTGTAAAATAACATATATTTTTTCCAAATTTTAAGTACTTGTGATTTGCGAGTAATCCATAATTTAAAATACCCTATTTTGGGGAATGCCAGCCTTAACGGGATAGATAGTTTCCCTTGGAACGTTGCCGACTGGTATAAAATTGGGTACACAGTCATCACATCACGTTAACTACGTGTCAACTTTAAAGTAACTTTCATATAACGTACGTTTTTATAGCCAAGCATTGAGTTATAATATAATGTATTACGTACTTACCAAGCTGTTATGTTTGTTGTACTCTTGACTGTCCAAGAATCCAAAGTAGGTACACTAGGTACCTATACTATACTGTAGAAAGAATCATAAATATTTTACGCGTTACGTTATCGACTTAGGTTTGTGTATTGACTAAATTTTAGTAGGTACCTAAACCTAATCTTTGTAAAGTAACTTGTATAATTTGTACATAGGAGTTAGAAGGACAGCTGTAACTTTTCACTATGAAAATCAAGCAAATAACTTTGCAAATAACTACCCAATGGGTTGGCACTTTGGCAGATAACGTGGCAAATTGGCAGATAAAGATAACTGTACCCTTAGCATGAAAACTATCGTTATGGTAATCGAGTACCTGTCATATAATAATATGGGCAGAAGCCCCTGTTTTGGCCACTGTACCTACCGGTTTTGGCCACTTATTACTCTAAAAGTTTGCTAAATAACTTTTCGTCATTTTTGCCAAAGACAATTAAATTAAAGTATTTTAAGGTACCTTATAATAACATCGTTAGAATTCCTTATGTCATACGATTTTATTTCAATAAACGCCATTTTCTCTAAGTATAAAAAAAATATGAAAATGTTAAGAAATTTGTTATGGCAGAAATTTATTGAAATTCAGTTCCCTTTCTATACGACCGAAAGTTGATTTATACTAAATTATACGATCACGATAACGGTTACCTACGGCACCTACAGGCAAGAGCTACACTGAACGTAGTATTTGGAAAAAACATGATGTTTATGATATTGGGTGGTAGTCTTCAGAATTTCACTTAATTAAGGCATTTTTATAGTAAGTAGTTAAATACCTACCTACCTCAAATAAGTTTTTAGTAAAAATTTCATTTTTATCACAAGCTTTTTTGCTGACTGTACTTTAATATTGTATTGTCATCTGACTAAACCAAACCTGTATACAAAATTGCAGCTCCATCGGACACTGGGAAGTTGGTCAAATTAAGCTTGCAAGATTTGTCCCCCACTAACTAACATACTAACTAACTAACATGGCAAGTTAATAAAAAGCTTGTAAAAATAGACATCACCGTATGCTTTGATACACTACGATTAGTTAATTACAGTAAACATACGATCATAATTCGTTGAGGCTCCTCAAATCAAGAGTTTTGCTTGGAGAACCGCAGAACCTTAGCACAGTTAGGGTGATTACGCCAAACGTCGCCCCCCCCCCCAAACCTCGGCCGTCTGCACATTTTCAAATTGCGTTCATTCAAAAGGTACTTAAATGGAAATTTTTCCACTCGAATTGCAACCTTAGTTCATACTCTATACGCACAAACGGTTACTATCCGATTACGTCTCTCGCTCTTCGCACACTGAGCGTCAGTAGCGATCCCGTCGTTGAAGCGCTAGGTTCATTGTGAAAGTAGCTAACTTGCTGTGAATACCCACGCATCGGGGATTGATATTACACCTATAAGGCGTTTCTTTTTTTTTTTGCTTTAAGCTTTGATATCACTAATAAGTAAATTTTACTATATTTTAAGATAGTTTTTTAACGTTTTGTATAATTGGATTATGAGAAAAATAGGGGGCCGCCATTAGAATATCAGTTTTGACTTAAAACCCTATACTCGGCCGGGGCCGACTTAAAGTAAATGCAGTCTGTTTTATAAATTAAAATTCTACTAATCACATTGGCTGAATAGGAGAATTCGCAAAGCCTTAAGGTAAATAAATCCATTTTACGTTTAATAGCCAAATACCGGCCGGGGTGATATTAGTTTAATCACGAGATATAAGGTACACTAAACTGGGGCCGACTTTAGAAATATTAAAGGTCATAATGTCGGCCATCCTCAAATTCGACCGCCACTATACAGGAGGATTACTTTAGTGTTAACCACAGCATAAAAAAAAACTATAAACCTTTATTTTTATTTTATCTGACTTATTTTATCATTCTTAAATACTATTAGGAAGACGTCAACGTTATTTTATCATTCTTAAATACTATAACGGTGACGTGAAAGTTTAACTAACAATCACTGTTGATATACCTTAGTAGTTTTTTAACCTCTTTGATTATTAAATTCTGTTTTAAATTCAAATTTTTATTACATAAGTAGGTACTTACTTAGTTATTTACTTTTATTTAATTTTATTGTGATGTTTAACTTTGTTATTTAACTATAGGTACCTAATTTAATTATACTAACATTGTTAAAGTGTAAAAAACAACAAAAACAAAATATGTAAGTATACTTACTTAAAAAAATTAATCATGTTAATATTTTTCATTGTCTTAATTTGAAACACCCTATACCCGGCCGACATTTGGGAAAAACGCGACCGACTATAGGCAGTAAACGGCCGACTTTAGGGTTTTTTCGTTCTCGACACTTTAGTACCTTAATACTTTTTTCTTATAGTAGAGAAGTCAACCTTATGCCTAGAAACATAAAATAGATTTATCAACCTATCTCAAAACGCATCACAATCTATCTTTAGTTCCAAACCGATGGAGCTAGAGCGATCCAAAGTGAGAAAATCCGTAAGGGGGCCGACGTTTAGCGTATTCACCCTACATGACAGAAAGCGAGTGGGTATTATTCATTACAAGCTTTTTATTAACTTGCCATGTTAGTTAGGTAGTTAGTTTGTTAGTTAGTGGGGGACAAATCTTGCAAGCTTAATTTGACCCACTTTCCAGTGTCCGATGGAGCTGAAATTTTGTATACAGGTTTGGTTGAGATGACTATATAATATACAATATTGAAATACAGTCAGCAAAAAAGCTTGTCATAAAAATGAAATGTTTACTAAAATCTTATTTTGAGCAAGAAAGATAAAAAAATATAAGTAATATAAAAAGTCTCTGTTTATATTTACAATTTATGTAGTGCCTTCGTGTTATGCCTGAACACCTGTAAATGCGTACCTATTAGGAATCCGTGGCCTTTGACATAAATGATCGCTTGACTTTTACAAGGTGAAACTAAAAAAACAAGAAGTCTTTGAAACTTACAGAATAGATATACAAACTGTTACCCTATAGTATTAAAACGTGTATTTTAAAGTATAATACATGTTTTTAAATAATCTTGAAGACTATTAAATCCATGCTATTTAATTAAATACTTAAGTAAAATCATATATACTATACTGAGTGCAATTATAGTTATAGGTATACATTACATATTTGGCATCGTAACGTAACTACGTAAATAAATTAAGGTAGGTAGGTAGTTAAGTAAATCAGAATTTATGTGAATTTTATATATGGTTTCATTATCTTATAAATAGGCACCAATAATTAAACGTCATTTTTCTCAACGAATTTATAATACCTACCTACTAAAGAGTTGGTTAGTTTAGTTCTTTTCATCATATTTTTTTAGTACCTAATAAAAGTTTTGAGCAAAGGTAGGTAAGGTTCTACAGGAAAAATAGCATATTTTGGCGGCATGATATTACATCAATGAAACTTTGTTTATAACTTTATCTTGGCACTAGAAAAAAGGATCAGCCGAGTCCTACCAAAATTTAGGGGTCAGCCGGTGTGCCCACTTCCAGGGGGTAGGTATGGGATGGAAACTTAAAAAATGCAAATTTTACACACTAGACGAGTGAGGTGTCATTTTCTATGTATAACTAGAAATATCTTGAGAAACTAGGTATTGTTTGTAAGTAGGGTTGCCAGGTATTTTTTTCAGAAATTCGGGACATGTACTTAAATTTAATAAAAAAATCGGGACAAAAAAATTTGCCGCGGGACAACAAGAAATAAAAAGAAAAAGAAAATTAAGTATATTTTAATGAATTATTGCTTTTATTGATAACGTTACTTTTTTAAATAATATTGTTTGTCATATTTCAATTCACTTTTTGTTTTTTTCAGCAATTGTTCGTTTTTTTCTTATCAGAATTTTACAAGATAGTTGAAAATTGAATGTTACGGCAACTCCAATCGGATAAGTTTTTGTAAACTGCGATTTCGCACGTCTGCCCATCTAATATTCATTTGGGACAATACTCTCTGCACAAAATAAAACAGAATAAATAATATAAAAATATAAATAAATAAATAACGTCTTACATTCACACCAATTATCTAAGCCCATTTTAATTTCATTAAGAAACTGTATCATGGAAAACTTGATAACGGATAAATATATACTTAAATACTTTTTGTTTGTAAATACATACTTAATATACATAGTAAACACCCAGACCAAGACAAATAGACATGTTCATGCACACAAATATTTGTCTTGTTCGGGAATCGAACCCGAGACCACTGGCGCAGAAGGTGGGAAGCCTACCCCTGCGCCAAATCGGTCGTTAAGAATATGTTAGTACCTACTTAAAATGTTCAAAATTTTCAATTACGTTAATTGTTTCTACCTACAATGTGGTCCACAGCTGCACACTGCTAAAACAAAAATACTACGAACTTCAATTAAAATAGGTACTCAAAATAATTGATTAAAATGTATATTCGGTTAAATATTACTCTGGATGTTTTGTTTCTTTGTCTAACTGAAAAATATCATAATGCGGGACACATACCTGTCCCGGCGGGACATTGTAAAAATCGGCTGTTTCGCGGGACGTCCCGCTAAAATCGGGACACTTGGCAACGCTATTTGTAAGTGATGTTTAGATTGTTCTAATACACAGATCACCTTTATGTAATATGGCTGTTTGTACAATTAGTAGGTACCTACTTACATTACATATCTCGCAAAATAGTGATCCTATTAATATGTGTATGGTCTCATTCGATTCAGCGCAAAAAAATACATATAAAATGACACTTCACTCGCCTAGTTTGTAAAATTTATATTTTTTTAATGTCTCATGTCTTCCCTGCACATGGGTCTAGCTAAGAGGGAGTAGACCCTTTTTTTTACCTGGGGGAAATCGACATTAAGAACAATGGTGATATAGACAATCGTTCATCATCATAATACTTATGTCTATAAACTTGCTTGTTTTTCTCCAGTATTTTTCTAGGAGAATTGATTATTCCATAGTTCTTCTTTATCTGCTTCTGCATATAAAAGGAGGAGCCCTTGGCGCAGTGGTTAGCGCGTTCGGCCTACGATCGTTGAAGTTAAGCAACTTTCGCAATGGACGATCATGGGATGGGTGGTCCATTCATTACAAACTAAGTAGTAGGTATGCATTTAACTCTTCTCTTGTCAGACATTTTTCACGGCGAGCGTAGGCGTTATTATAATTTTAACCTAACTACTTACTTCTTAAGAAGTTAAGTAAGTACTTATATTAAGTATAGGTACCTATGAATCCGAATGTTTGAAGTTCAAACATTCGGATTCATAGGTACCTACTTAATATAAGTACTTAACTTCTTGAACAGAAGTTATTTTTACTCAATCACGCGAGAACGGATCTGAAATAAGGGCATAGAGATAGAGCGCCGAAAGTCCACAAAAGTACAAAAGCTACATTTCATCACGTCATATTAACAGAAACCGAACAACGAGTACAAAACCGCAAGACGCAGCTACTGTAAAAAAATAGTAAGTACCTAATAGCTAATAGGTACTTACGCGAGTACGCGACCAAATTGATGTAAATCGATGCGAAGCCAGAATACGCGCCATATAAGTCTGCGAGCTGTCGAAATCGAATACTAATCTACTACCTTACCTTTAGAACAAAAAAATGTAGGTAGGTACTGTAACTATAGGTCAAAAACGCCCCAGTCGCGCGCAGAGTTATCTGACACGGACTCATACCTACTAATTTTAATCCCGTCATCGTCACCAGCCAGCGACGATGGCGCACTCGCTTACCATAACAATAATGACGACAACTCATAGATTTTATACAAACACCACCGAGGCAACGACTACAATATGTTTCATAAGCTATAGTAATTGAAAATAACAAACCATCGATTATTCTATTTAACTACCTACCAGATGTTTTACGTTCATTTGTTTTGTTTTAAACAATGAAAAGGAACCACGTCACGTGGCCTTCTTCGAGTTGGCACGGAGGCTATTATTATTACTGAAAAATATACTTATTATCAACATAGACCGGTCAATTTAGACGTCCGAAGATACATAAATTGGCCAGAAGCTGAAAGTTTGTGAAATTGTTCAAAACATAATTATAAATTAAATTTAAAAAGTCCTCATCGATCCGGTAACTGGAAAAAATATTCGAGGTCAAATGTAAAATAGTAGTTTATGTGACTGTCGCATAAGGAGGGGTATTAAAACACGAGTGGGAGTTTAAAAAACGAGCCTTGGCGAGTTTTTTAATAGTATTCCACGAGTGTTTTAATACCGAGTTATGTGCAGTCTCATACACTACTTTATCTACACTCATTACATTTATTATATAATTCAAAAATAAAGCAAATCAATATTAATTATAAAATGTGAATTGGTGCCAAACCCCACTCATAGGAGTCTATACGGTCTATTCCTTCTAAATTCAAAATTCTAATTTTAAAAAAGTTTCTGATTGTTGCCGGCTGAAGAAGGGCTTCAAAGAGTTGGAAGTCAGGGCCGGTAAATCTTACGGTTGCCATGGAGACTGTAAAATTAAGAAATATAAGTGTTTTATAATGAGTGACAGCTGTATCCGGGTGTTTCATAATGGTCATTATGCAACACCCGGATACAGCAGTTTTTTTTTTTAAGTTGACTACGGCTTAGAGTGTATCAATCATGAAGTTTGACTTAATACTCTGAGGTAACTGGAGCTCTCACCCTGAATAAAAAAGTGTCGCCAGCAAATTTGACATTTATGTATGTAGTGGCTGTCAGCTGTTTCATATGACCATACGTATTTTTTTAAAGTGTAGGTGAGACGGAAGACAGCCACTGTGTTATTTGTGGTATTCAAAAAATTGTTCGTACTGCACTCTCCAGTTACCTCAGTATTAAGTCGAGCTTCATGGTATCAATATACGTACAGGCATGAGTTCATAATTCGAATAATATAACATGAGTGTAGATAAAACAATTTTATATAGTCATAGTCAACTTTAAAAAATAAAAGTGTTTAATAATAGTCATTATGATACAACCGGATACAGCTTTCACTAATTATAAAACACTTATTTTTCTTAATTTTACAATCTCCATGGGATTGTATACAAACCGTAGGATTTACCGGCCCTGACTTCCAACTCTTTCAAGCCCTTTAGCCGGCAACATTAAGAAACTTTTTTTAAATTAGAATTTTGAATTTAGGAGGTATAGACCATATAGACTCCTATCAGTGGGGTTTGGCGCCAATCCACATTTTATAATTAATATTTTTTTGCTTAATTTTTGAAATATATGATAAATGTAATGAGTGTAGATAAAGTAGTGTATGAGACTGCACATAACTCGGTATTAAAACACTCGTGGAATACTATTAAAAAACTCGCCAAGGCTCGTTTTTACCACACTTTTATTAGCTTCACTTGTAACTAAGTCACAATGTAAGAAAATATTGGAATTCAATTTTAATCTACTTCTAATTGTTGTATTGATTTGAAACTTTGCAAGTCTATATGAATCCGATGACAATACAATAATTTGCTACCATCGAGCTGATCTCATGATGGAGTCAAGAGGTGGGCAATAGAACTCTTCAATGGCTGCTAGGAAACCCCTCGAGTTTAGGCTCATTTGTTTTGTTCTGATGTGACCTATTCGGTACACTTAATGGTGCGGGTCTGATGATGGAGCAGGGAGGAAGCCAGTGGCACTTCTTAATGACCACTAGGAAACCCTTCGAGTTTGGGCTCCGTTGTTTCGTTCTGTCTGACGAGACTTATTAGCTGGAGTTGGTGGTGAGTGTCTGATGATGGAGCAGGGAGGAAGCCAGTGGCACTCCTTAATGAACAATAGGAAACACCTCGAGTTCTGGCTCATTTGTTTTGTTCTGATGAGACTTATTCGCTTCACTTGGTGGTGAGGGTCCGATGATGGAGCAGGGAGGAAGCCAGTGGCACTCCTTAATGACCAATAGGAAACCCCTCGAGTTTGGGCTCATTTGTTTCGTTTTGATAAGACCTATGTGTTCCACTTGGTGGTGAGGGTCTGATGATGGAGCTGGGAGGACTCAGTGAAATCCTTAATGGCCTTAAGAAAACCCCTCGAGTTTGGGCTCATTTGTTTCGTTCAGACGAGACCTATTCGCTACACTTGGTGGCGAGGGTCTGATGATGAAGCTGGGAGGAAGCCAGTGGCACTCCTTAATGGCCAATAGGAAACCCTTCGAGTTCTGGCTCATTTGTTTCATTCTGATGTGACCTATTCGCTACACTTGGTGGTGTGGGTCTGATGATGGAGCAAGGAGGAAGTCAGTGGCACTCTCCTTAATGACCACTAGGAAACTCATCGAGATGGGCTCATTTGTTTCGTTCTGATGAGACCTATTCGCTGCACTTGGTGGTGAGAGTCTGATGATGGAGCAAAGAGGAAGTCAGTGGCACTCCTTAAGACCACTAGGAAACCACTCGAGTTTGGGCTCATTTGTTTCGTTCTGATGAGACCTATTCACTACACTTGGCGGTGAGGGTCTGATGATGGAGCAGGGAGGAAATCAATGGCACTCCTTAATGACTACTAGGAAACCCCTCGAGTTTGGGCTCATTTGTTTCGTTCTGATGAGACCTATTCGCTACACTTGGTGGTGAGGGTCTGATGATGGAGCAGGGAGGAAGTAAGGGTTCGGCTCGCGCATCTGGTAACTATAGACTCCACTTGAATTTGTAAAACTAAATACATACAATCACGCTTTCGAGTTATAATGTTTACTGGGTGGGCAGACACATGAATGGACTGTGAAATCGATTACCATCCCCATCCATGGCGTGCCATTTGTTAAACTAAAAAGTAAAAAATAAATATGTAGTTTAAAAAACTATAAAAACACTTTTATAGGAACAGATTAAAAAGTACAAAATAACCGGCTATTCGTGCGCCCTTTGCAAAGCATGCATTCAAGTAGGTACTTAATATTGACAACGCGCACCACGCTTTTTAATTTCAGTTACTGAATAGCCGGTTATTTTGTACTTTTTAATCTGTTCCTATAAAAGTGTGTTTTTATAGTTTTTTAAACTACATATAAATTTTTTAAACTCCCACTCATGTTTTAATACCCCTCATTATGCGACAGTCACATAAACTACTATTTCGCGTTTTTCAGCAAAACTGTAACTTTTATCGTAAAATTAGTTACTTGGCTTAGGAAAACGTAATAAGTATAGCGATATCATGAAATAAAAGTACAAGATGGCTATGTAAAATTAATTTGAAAAATACATCAGTATTCTTATTTTTAATTTGAACTGATGAAAACACTATCGACCATCATGATGTGACGTCCTAGGATTTGTTTACAAATAATGTAGGAATATGAACAATAAAGCAAGTATTGTTATCGTAATGAATTTATTATAAAAGGTGTGACTTGTACAAAGCGGTTTCTGAGTAAACAAGAAAGAGGCGCCGCACAGCGGCAGAAATGCGAACTACTCTATGGTTGCGTTCCATTCCTAACAACCACCCCTGAACGCAAACCCATTTTTGCAACACAATACAAATTCTTATGTTCAGTTGTCCCCTTGGTAAGTATATCTGCAATCATTTTATCACCTCTACAATAGTTAAACTTTATATCTAAATTATTTACATGTTCTCTCAAAAAATGATATCTAATATCAATGTGTTTAGAACGGGGTAGATAACAATCATTATCTGACAGTTTTATAGCGCTTTGATTATCGCTGAATATGTGAAGGGGTCCGGCTAGGGGCTGGCCGAACTCGACGTGCAGCTGGCGCAGCCACAGGGCCTCCTGCGCTGCCGACGACATCGCCATGTATTCTGCCTCGGCCGTCGACAGAGCCACTGTCTGCTGTCTTCTCGAGCACCAGGATACTGCGCCTCCTTGAGAAATAAAAACAAAGCCTGTGCAGGACTTACGGTCGATATTATCGCTGGCCCAGTCTGCATCGCAGTAGCCTTTCATGGCTGATTCACCATCTCTGGTATAAGTGAGCTTCATGTCTTTAGTTCCTTGTAAGTATCTTAGTACCCTTTTGACAGCTGTCCAGTGTTCAGCTTTTGGCTCCTTGTTGAACCTACTAAGAGTATTAACTGCAAAGGAAATGTCAGGCCTTGTACCTTGAGCAATGTAGAGAAGACAGCCTATGGCTTGTTGATAAGGGTAATCCACATCCTTGTCATCAGCACTCTGAGTAAACTTCAGACCAACTTCAATTGGTGTTTTACATGGCTTACAATCAGACATACCAAACTTGTTAAGTACATCTCTAATATATTTTTCTTGGTCAATCATAATGATATCTCCATCTCTTGTTATGTTCAGACCTACACACTGACTGGCCTTACCTAGGTCCTTCATCTCCAGGTATTGCATAAGCCTGTTTTTTTATCATGTCCTTTTCTACTTTATTAGGAGTAAACAAAATGAGGTCATCGACCCATACAGCAATGTAGGTATTCTTATTTATATTAAAATAGACACATGGGTCAGACTTTGACCTTTTCATCCCCATATCCTGCAGCACAGTGTTCAGTTTTGAATTCCACAACCTGCTTGCCTGTTTTAGCCCATATAAAGATTTATGCAAATGACATACCTGAGGCCCTTGTTCATACATCTCTGGTTGCGTCATATATATGTCCACATCAATGTCTCCTTGAAGGAATGCTGATACTGCATCTAGCTGATCAATCTCAAGCCCCAATCTTGCAGCTAGTGATATGAGATAACGTATGGTGCTGTACTTCACAACAGGCGAGAACACTTCCTCGTAATCAGTGCCCTTCTTCTGGGCATATCCTTTAATGACGAGCCTAGCCTTGAAACGAATTATATTACCACTTTGGTCAGTCTTGGTTTTGTATACCCACTTGCAAGGTAAAACCTTTCTGTCCGAAGGCAAGTTCTTTAAGCTCCAAGTGTTGTTTTTCATCAGTGAGTTGTACTCCTCCTCCATGGCCTGTCTCCATTGTTTGGCATATGGTGATGAAAGTGCCTCCTCAACTGTCTGCGGATCAGAGAAACTTGAAAGTAAACAATACATACTATTTTCACCTGTATCTGTGACATTTTGTGTTCTGTTTCGAGGCCTCAGTGTGATGTTCCGCTGGCATTGTGGGGATACAGTTCTCAGTGGGGCAAATGTTACATCCATATCACCTGTGTCAGTCTCATACTCGCTAGAACCCTGATCACAATCCTCATTTGTTACACAATCACTGGTAGTTTCTTCATCTAATGGAATGAGGTTTTCAACCTCGGACAGGGATACTTCTGTAGGTACCAGGTCACCGATGCTGTGGCTTGTGAAAGTAGATTGACTGCCGGACGACTGTGACTTCACTTGATTATCTTGATAGTTAACAGATGAAGCTGAAACATCTTTACTAGCTGTTAAATCCGAGCTTTTATAACTTTCAAAGAAGGTGACATCTCTGCTCTTAGTAACTTTGTATGTTTTTTCATCTAATAAACGATATCCTTTTGTATTGTCACAATATCCAACTAGAATCATCCTTTATTTTCCGGGAACAATGATTTTCAACTTTATTTCTATAGTCCTTGAAAATGTCTAACACTTTGGTTTTATTTTGCATGAAGTACACATGCACCATTCTAGTATAGTCGTCTATAAAAGTAATATAGTACTTCATACCTGAGCAGCTCAAGTTCTCCATAGGTCCACATAGATCCGAGTGAACAAGCTGTAATGGTGCTGTGGCTCGGGAACCAATGTTCTTAAATGGCAACCTCGCTTGCTTGCCTTCATAGCAGGGGACACATCTTGGCATATTACTCTCAGTAGTAATCAGAGTCACACCCTTAACACAGTCGGGCAGCCTGTTGACATCTGAAACATTTAAGTGACCCATACGAAGGTGCCACAAGTAGGTATCACTACACTTTTCCTCACTAGAGCTTAAATGTGCTGTCTCAGGACTATTCTCTGCATCCAATATATATAATTTATTATTCAGAGTTGCAGAACATATCAATTTGCCATGTGAATCATGAACATCACAGCCTCTTTGTGTAAATGTTACTTTGTAACCACTGTTAACAATGGCACTCACCGAGAGTAGGTTGACAGCTAGGTCAGGCACATATAAAACATTTTTTAACTGAATGTTCTTACCCTGCGCTAGTCTGACATCAGTATATCCAACTCCTTCAACTGACAGCGGCTCTTTACTAGCTACTGTTATTTTCTTCACCGGTGGTTCTGTGACATTGTACATCCATTCTCTATTACCAGTCATATGCATAGACGCACCTGAGTCCATGAACCATTTGTTATGATTATCTCCTGAAAATGCTGAAAAAGCTGCAATGAAACCTGTATCCTTTTCATTCTCAGTCTCGTTCCCCTCAGCACTGGTACAAAACTTAGCGAAGTGTCCATAACTATTGCAATTGTAGCATCTTGGCCCTTTAGCCTTTCGTTGTTGTGGCTGACGATAATGTTGTTTTCTTTGTTTTGAGCTGACATACAGAGCAGTACTGGTATCTGCTGATCTAACTTCCTGTAGGAGTTTGGTCTTGATAAGATCGGCACTAATCTTCGCGCCAGAGCTCTCAAGCCCCATAATCATTGGAGCGTAGACATCAGGCAGACCGGCCAGCATCAAGGTGCCCAGCCACTCATCGTTGACTTCAAACCCTATGTTACGCAACTTGTGGGCTGTGGTCATTATTTTGTTAACATATGACTCCACATTACCGCTAGATTCCAGAGTGGTATTCACTAAGTCTTTCAATAGTCCAACTCTTCTGGTCAATCCGTTGTCATCAAATGCTCGTTGCAGATTTTCCCACACCTCTTTAGCTGTCTTACAGCTTTGTACATGTACATAGTTTTGAGGATCTAACAACAATATTAACTTGGACTTCGCCTTGACATCTTTACTAGAATCAACAGGTTTGTTATCTTCTGGCTCCACACATTGCCACAAGTCTTCATGTTCTAGGTACGTTTTGACACTGAATTTCCACGTTGCGAAGTTGTCACGCCCGATCAACTTATCGAGATTGAACATGTGATGCGACGAGCTCATTTTGGTTAGAGTTTTTGTAACTTGCCGGCGCCGGTCACTTGTATATAACCTCACTTTTGTTCCGGTACACGTGCACCACGAAGTACTTATAAATCCTGCACGAATACTTGTACTGATACTTGCAACTGAACTACGCTCTGCTACCATGTAGGAATATGAACAATAAAGCAAGTATTGTTATCGTAATGAATTTATTATAAAAGGTGTGACTTGTACAAAGCGGTTTCTGAGTAAAGAAGAAAGAGGCGCCGCACAGCGGCAGAAATGCGAACTACTCTATGGTTGCGTTCCATTCCTAACAAATAATAAACTTCAATGTACTCGCCCAAAGCCATCTTCTATCTCACTCGTTGCGAGCGCAAGCAGCCGAGAAATAATAGCGGGCCATGACTCGCCACATAAGTTGGCACGTGTCAAAATCTGGAACTAAAATAATAACAATAAGGCTAATTTTTCTTACCGACCACTACGATCAGCGCCCTCTGACAAATGTCAAGTTATGTGTCGCGGACTCTACTGACATAGTTGTCATCCACAGATCGACAATCTTTTCTGTTCTGGTGACAGCGGCGCTATGGTTGGACAGCAGCTTGATAGCAAAATGACATTATGAACAAAACATATTAGTTCCAGTTTTGGCCACCGGAACAGAAAACGTTGTGGAGCACGTGGAGTAAAGGTAGAGACAGACTGATCCCACGTACGCAACGTATGCAACGCATTATGACATCTAGATCATAGAATTTGTATGACTAGAAACACACTTACGTATCCCACGTACGCGTATGATAAGTGTTTCTAGTCATACAAGTTCAATGGTCTAGATTTCATAATGCGTTGCATACGTTGCGTACGTGGGATCAGTCTGTCTCTACCTTAACTGTCAAGTGTTTGTTTACATACAGGAGAAGGTGACGTCAGAGCACCGATGATCTATCGACCAACATGGCGGACAGCGTTTTTGCCTTAAATTTCTAACCTATCACGTGTTCTACACCTACAGGACTTCTAAGGGGTACATGCTGCCATACTTAACCATCCGCCGGATTCAACCATCCGCCTGCGACATATACACCAGATCAAGAAAAGTAACAATAGATAAATTTGTCTACACGAATCTTATTTTAGATTGCAATATTTTTTTGTCACTCTCAAGTTATAAATATGAACTTTTACATAATAGGTACCTATTATAATGATTTTTTTCATAAGCAGAATTCCAAGCTATGTCGCGGGTGAACAGTAAGTTGTTATTAGGTATATCTAGCGCTTTTCTGTCTGAGTAAGAGCTATTGCGTGCAGTTGCAATTGCAACACATGCAGTCAGACGGCAGATCTGTTTGCATTTCTCTCAATGTTTTGGAAAACAAGTGATACTTACGTTTACGAATGCGGGTCGCTTCCAATCGAGCAGCATTGTGAGTAATGTCTAATTGGCACACTTGTTTTTTGATATAGGTATTATTTTCTATTTAAGGATTTATTTCCAATACTAGGCATTGGAAATAAATCCTTATACCTACGTACTTTGTATCATTTTGATTAGGTCAAGGTTAAGAGGTAGGCCGAGAGGTAGGCAGTTCTTTTTGAGGTTCTTTATAGAGTTCTAACAAAATTAAATAGGATCTAAATATGGGAACTTGGGAACATACTCGCTTTCACTTAGGCGTAAGATGCGTGAAGATTCTCGTATGTAGGTTTGCGAACCGATGGCGTAGCTTCTTTGACGTTCACAAGTAATGTAAACTAGCGGCCGCCCGCGGTTTCACCCGCGTGGTACCCGTTCCCGTGGGAATATCGGGATAAAATATAGCCTATGTCACTCGGGAAGACTGTAGCTTTCTAACGGTGAAAGAATTTTGTAAATAGGTCCAGTAATTTTGAGTTTATTCGTTACATACAAAAATACAAATCTTTCCTCTTTATAATATTAGTATAGAAGTATAGATAACAATCTAAATTGGATAAACAAGTTTGACTTTGACTTTACACCTAGTAACAGTAACTTACGGCGACATCCTTCACTCCCAGTTCGTCTCTCGTTTACAAAAAGATAGGTACCAATAAGAAAGGTTCTTTTACATCGCTAAAGTCTAAGGTAGGTACTTTGTAGTCCATATTTGACTGTCAAAACTCTTTTCATCTCGACCTCACTCGCCTACTTACGTCCCTTGCAGTTGTAAAAATGTCAAGCTATTTTAAGTCATGATAATCCAACAGTTATTTATGTCGCATATTTGACTCTGAACAAATGAAGACGCTTGTGCTTCAGTAAGAAACACGCGTGATTAGCACTGCTGAGAAAATTATTAAATAAAACGATTTAAAAAAAAAAAATTTCCGCCTTCAAAAAGGATCTTCAAACAAAAATTAACAAACACTAAAAAACGGAAAAAATTATAAGATTTTTAAATTCAAAGGATGATGATGCGTGACTTTTTCTAATTTATCTTGGTACCTACCTACCTACTTATTGAACTGTTTGAAGTCGGGGTCAATTTTCCTGGGATTTTATCTCCTCCTATCGACTTGGTGAAAATAAGATCAGAAGGTAGAGGTACCCTTTGTGGCCACTTTAAAGATTTTTCGACTTTTAAGCACTAAGTACTAAATGGTCTTAGGTATTTAAGACACAAATTATATCTTAAATTATAGATAATTTATCTACCTTTAAAGGTACTTACCTACATTTTTCAATTTTATAAAAGTAAAATAGTTTTTTTTATATTACACACAATGTGTGAGAGGTGCCAAATGTACCGGTTTTGGCCACTTACTGATAGTTAAACTTTTGTAAGTAAGTAAGTACTTATTGCTAAAAATCAAAACCAAACCCAGGTAAAATCAATATATTCTAACGCGCTAGAAACCAGTCATTTGCAAAACAACAATTTAATTGTAAAAAACAAAGGTTTATAAGTATTTCATCCAGGGGGCCAAGTCTGCTGATGTTTCGATTGTAGTTCAGTTGTAGTGCTTTTTTCCACACTACTCTAGTTACAAGAAATATGTACTTTTTTCACAATACTATTGATGGTCACACCACACACTACATTCACATCACATCATACTGTCATAATTCTTGTTACTAGTGTTTGAAAAAGCACTACAACTGAACTACAATTGAAACACGATTGAGACACGATTGTGACTTAACGTTAGTAGGCTTGGCCCCCAGAACAAATTTCTTAAAATTTTCATACAAAACATTTTTACAAACAGAAAATGGAATTTATTGAAAAAAAATCGAATTGCTAACCTCCTCCTTTCTTTGAAGTCGGTTAAAAACTAAACGGAACCCTCGTCGATTTGCTGATCAGGGGCCTACAATGCAATGTTGTTAAAGTAAGATTGTGAAAGAGATGGGATAGCGCTATACCTACCGCACCGCAGCACAGATTACCTATAGCACAGTGCCTGTAGTAGCAAACGCTATATTTTTACCCAATGTACAGCTCCGGTTTTTAATTAACTTTACTTCAAATATTGAAGCGATAGTAGGTGATGTTATCGGTCGTCGGACCCTCTCTACTTCATTTTTTTTCAATTACATATTGGTAAACCTAAGTCATTTTAAAAGTTTCGCTTGAATACTATATGTTATGTATGAAGTATTGGTGCGATGCCATAATATGGTATTTCATTACAGTTATTAGTTTTATCAAATTGAGAGTCAACCAACCATATTAAAATTATCATGAGGAGCGGCACTTTAACTATGGGGTCGGCTCTCCTGAGGCCAAATAGGTTATTTAAAAAATAAATACATCTAAATGGGTGCCAAGTTTAACGGTCAGTCCTGAAAATTTATAACATAAAATGTTTTATAAAAACTTAAATGTTTTTTTTATAACTTAGGATAATATATTGAAGCCTAAGGTCTGACTTGGCTTGTTCTCATATACAAATTATTATAAGGTAAGTACTTACTAAAACAGTCATGGAAGAGCCCTATGTTCATGTCTGTATCTAGTCTACCAGCAAGTCAAATTCAAAAACTTTATACTTACTTTTGTAAAAAATGGTAATTTAGTAAAATATGTATCTAACATAAAGTAGTAGGTACCTATCAGAAATGTATCAGTGCCGGTCTTTAATTTAAGTTTTATAATTCGACAAGTCCTATTTTCCATTATTTCAGCCACCAGGCCCCTGATTCACGAACCGTCGGAAACGCTCCCGACAGCGGAATGTATGCCCTGTCTCTGTCACTCACTATAGAACAGACAAAGACAAAGTACCGAATTCGAATCCGATTTCGTTTCCGACGGTTCGTGAATCAGGGGGCTGAATAGCACTTTGTTTTATATACATTCGCTGAAATTAGTAGGTACCTACAATCTCTATTATTATGAAACATTCTCATTAGTGGCAACAAAAGGGAAGGACTACCTATTAATAAGTGAAGCTATTTTTATTCGTAGTCTATAAACGAGGAATTGGAGTAGAGAAGCGCTGCCGACGATTGACAGAGCAACAAATCTAAACAGATGGATGTTATTCTAAGCACAGGCGGAAATTGCGGTACAGTGTCTTCTCGTAACAATTTCGTATTTTGTATGGGTTTTTGGCGACGCGTCTTTACTTTTACTACCGGCATCTTTTAGCTCCCTTCGTCAACATCATCATCATCATCAGTTTAGTTCCCTTATCTCTTTAATATTTAGGTATTGTCGCGATAGCGAATATCTCACATTAGTCAAATTTTTCTTTGTACTAAAATAATGTAGGTACTAAAATTCAACGCCGTGTAGGTATAATTGTCGCAGCCAACTGGTTAAATCCGCCATTCAATTAAACGCCTAGGCCGATCATTTTTTCCGTAGACTATTTTATCTTCCCATTAGGTTGACGGTGTCACAAAAACAAAATAGCCACGAAATTTCAAACCTATCACGTGTTCTACAGGACTTCCGAGGGGTACATGCTGCCATTACTTAACCATCCGCCTGCGACATATATAGTTTCAAAGATGAGCCAGACAACAGACAAAGCCACGACTTTATCTTTTCATACACTCAAATATTTCCACCCTTTATATCGCCGTGCTTTTACCAAAATGTAGCTTATGTAGAAAACACTTGAAATATGGAAAATGAAGTACTTATTGTGAATGCAAAAAAAAACTTCCAGTAGAAAACACCTCTTGGTAGGTACCTAGTACCTACCTACCGAAATTCATCGCAATCCGGAGATAGGAAACAAACTCTTCGGCTCTATTTTATGGTATACCTACCCTGCCTAAAAAAAAGTTCGTGCCAAAATAACGACATTTTATAGACGAGTAAAGCTCTTTGATCTCTAACGACCCTAAAAGCGCCTATCATAAACAGCTTTTAAAAGGTCAACAACGCGTAGGTACTTACCAACGAGCTTAAAAAATTTGCGAATTTTTACATTCTAACTCACTCATTAAAACACTTACCTCTTTTTATCACAATTTTATAAAGTAAATCAGTTCTAGCAAACCTTAAATTTTTAAAGTATGAGCAGTCAATTTACTCAGCAACAATTTGTTTTTTAATAGTCATTATATTACAAATTATTTTAATTTTTAGTTTTTTGCATTCACAATGCAATTTTTGTTACTGAAAATGGAAAATTAAGTATTTAGAAAAAATCGACCCGTCTCACAAGTCTCACAACTAGCTCCGATGGAACTGGGATTGTGAGACGGGTCGATTTTTCTAAATACTTCATTTTCCATTTTTCATATTACAAATTGATCATGATTAATTTTGCAAGGTTAATAATATAAACATACCTACGTAGCAAATCAACAATCATACCAACCACCTTGATAAACAATAGTTTAATGTCACTCCTAAACATTTAGGTAATATCAAAGATTGCCTCTATATCTCAAGTCGATAATAACTACATCAAAGGGAAGATTTCGTTTCGTGTTTAACGCAAACCGCGTTGTTTACGTTAATCGTCGCCGTTGTTATACGTGTTGTGTTAATGAAGAAGCCAGTAATACCACGGTGTAAGTGCTGTTACGTCAAAATACATACATGCATATTTTAGTCATTAATATAATAACTAACTATTGGAAGCGCGCTCTTACAAACACGGTTATGACTTAATTATTATATCCTAAACTGAGTACAACCGGCCCAAAAAGCAAACCTCATAAATCACTGTAATATTTTCAAAACAGCCATTAGCACCGGTGCCGGTGGAGAGAGATGAGTGAGATAATTCGGTCTGTTATCTGTATTCTGTCCGTCTGATAATCTGGTTTGATTTTCTCAGTTGATCAACTTAGTAATAATAGTAATCATTTTTGGTACAAGTACTTAGAGATAAATTGAGCCAAAAAATTGCTTCCTTCCGCTGCGAAAATAAATCTTGAAAAGGGTAAAAGTCTATGCTGGGATTTGGAATTACTCCAAGCGGACGAAGTCGATGGCAACCGGTTGTATAGTACTAAAATATAGAATCAGGGGCTATAAAGTATAAAGTAGATTGGTTTAATCGAACCAATGGAATTACAGAATCTTTGTTGAATGCACAGTTAAAAATAGACAGTCGTATTAAGTAAATTCTCTCTGAATTGCAGGATTTGACGTTCTAGTGAGGAAACAACCGCCTATTTATAAGACGTTTTAGTCAAACAAAACATTTTTAATTGCAAATTTTATGTAAGTTTCTTCTGAAACCTAATTTAGTTTCTTGTGTAAAAAAGCGGTTTCAATCAACTTTATGATAATAAGATGAGATGATTTTAATTATGGATTAAAGTGAAGATTAACGAGGTGCTGAAACGGAGCCACAGGAGCTTAGCTAAACTCACGATAATGCTTATTGCTTATTATGAACTGAACGAATCCCAAACAGAGTCACTTTTACTAAAGGAAGGTCCAAAAGTTTCAGGCGGGAGAAATTTGGCGATTTAAAGGAAATAAAAAAAAAAGTCATTGTGATTGACATTTATTCTGCTTTTTCGTGTAGGTATAGTTTTGAGGTTTCTGTTTGTTGTAGTTTTGATTTGACGGCGTTTAGAAAAATAGGAAATCTGAATTCTTGCAGTGCAGTGAGCGAAAAGCGTGTTCTTAATTCGCAAGAAGTTTTAGAAGCGTATGGACGACACGGAGCGAGTTTATTGGAGTCAATTGTGACGGGGACGAAACCATGGTTTTGTACTAAGATCCTCTCTCCAAAAGGGAAACGATGGAATGGCGTCGTCATGGTGAAAAGCCGCCTAGGAAGGCCAAGGTAACGCAATCCACCAAAACGATAATGGTAGTTATGGTAAGTATTCTGGGATTTTCACGGAATACTAATGATTGATATGAAAGACCAGCGGCTACTACGCCACCTTTATTGAGCAGTTACGAGAAGCAACCAAGCAGAAGCGACGTGGAAAGTTTAGCAGAAGTGTTCGGCTTCTTCACGACAATCCTGTTCATCTGCTTCAATTGCCAAGGCTGCTGTTGCAAAATGTGGCTTCGAGGATATTCGCCACCCACCTTATAGTCCCGACCTGGCCCCTGTGACTGAATTATTTGTTTTCGAATCTTAAGGCAGACTTAAGGGGAAGAAGATTTTCTTCAGATGATGAAGTGACCCGTGCGGTTTACTTACCTACGCCCATTTTGAGGACAGAACTTCTGAGTAGAGTTGTGTAGTTCGTGAATGAATCCGTCAATTGGACTAGTTCACCTAGCAATTATATCTCCTTCATTAGTTCATTCGGGTCTCAATTAGTCAGTACTTCATTAGTTCACACTTCACTGAAGGAGAATAAAGCGGACGGATAGATTACTAACACCGCGTGCGGAAGTGAGACAGTTGCACGGCGTTGAAGCAAAAACATTCCCTATTGCACATACATAAGGCTTAGTTTTACTTGAATTAATTTAGAACTACAGAACAGAATGAACTAAACGAATGAATTGAACAGAACGACACAGTGACTCAAATGGACTACTGAAGTACTGAGCCAAGTGAACTAGATGAACTAAATGTGTGATAATATACTTCATCTAGTCCAATTGAACTACCTACTTATATCATTCTTTACACTTCAGTGAAGTATTTTGCGCATGTCTACTTCTGAGTATTTTTACAAGGGGATAGAGATAGAAATGCTTATTAAGAGGTCTGAAAAGTGCATTGATATGGAGAGAAACTACCTATATCAAAAAATAAAAAATTATTTGTAAATATATGTAGTTCTTTTCTTTGTTATGCCGGAAACTTTTGGACCTTCCCTCGTATGAGGTAGGTAGGTGAGCTATCAATCTCTGATTACTTCCCGATGCCGATGTTTATCGTTTTTAACCGACTTCAAAAAAAGGAGGAGGTTATCAATTCGACTGTATATTTTTTTTTCTTTTTTTTTATGTGTGTTACCTCAGAACTTTTTAGCTAATGAACCGATTTGGATAATTCTTATTTTATTTAAAAGGTGACGCTTCTCGTGTGGTCCCATTCAAATTTTATCAAGAACTGGCAAGAAGTTCAGAAGTTATCCTGAATAATGTGTATTTAGACTTTATTTGGGTATATGGACGATTTCATAGTTTCATCAAATTGGGGATCATTTTCAAAATATTTTTTTTTTCGAAAGTTGGTTGGTCAGAAGTACTGACCTGATCTTACTTTCACCAAGTCAGGACCAGGGGATCAAATCCCAGGAAAATTGAGAGAAATTCTCAAATATAGGCAAGCCTTATGCGTTCCATTTATTATTGGAGTTAGTCAAGTATTTGCATCTGGTAGTCATCATCTCATAGTGATGAGCTGGTGATGGAAGCTACAACTCCTTAACGGTTAGGAGTTGGAGAATATTTCTTTAAGTATTAATCGTACGTATGGGTCAACAGTTATATTCTTTCAGGTTATTAGGGTGAGCTGCTGATGAGAGGTGAAACTCCTCAACAGTTAGGAGTTATATTATGATGTTTTATAAATACCATATGCACGAATGGACCTTCAGTTGTATTCCTTCATGTTATCTAAGTAGCTAAAGATGGAAAGCTGAATTCCGTAAGGGATAGGATATTTACAACAATTTATCATAATCACCATGTAGTTTCTTTAGCTACTTCACTAAAAATCGAAAAATAAAACGTTTTTTAAAAAAAAATCTAACCGCCTTCAAAACGGATCTTCAAACAAAAATTAACAAACACTAAAAACGAAAAAAAATAATAAGATTTTTAATTCAAAGGACGATGATACGTGACTTTTTCTAATTTATCTTGGTACTTACTGAACTGTTTGAAGTCGGTGCCAAGCCAAAAAGAATAATAACGAAATATACTGAGTATAACTAACATATAAAAAAAACCCGGTCCCAAGCGTACACCTCACGCCGTGAGGTGTAGGACGTAATTACCTCAATACGTATAAGACGGCACCGACTTCAAACAGTTCAGTAAGTACCAAGATAAATTAGAAAAAGTCACGTATCATCGTCCTTTGAATTAAAAATCTTATTATTTTTTTCGTTTTTAGTGTTTGTTAATTTTTGTTTGAAGATCCGTTTTGAAGGCGGTTGCTAATACCTAATTGTTCTTTTCAGTCTTTATAGTGGTTATAATCAAAAGTAACATTTTAGTACCTAGTTGTTTGTCGTATCAAGAATTCAAGACATGAATGCATGGACAGAGAGTAGAGTTGAAATTACTCCACCGACAAGAAAGACGCTCTTATATCAAAGAAGAAGCAGAGATAGATAGGTACCTAATCGTTATCAATAAGTTTATCACTGTTTCCGGGTAAGGTTAGGATGTTTGTTTTATGATTCGATTTAAAGGTAAAATAATATTACTCGTATGTTAATAAATTAGCGTAAAAGCTAAATTTTGTCTCTACATAGGTAATGGCATCAATGAATCACTCGTGTTTAATAGCACTAAAATGTTTTGCGTTACACAATTTGTGTTTATGCTAACATAGTACGATTGCGCGACAGATGTTTATCGTAAATAAAATGCGTGACACGGAACGAATGTGGTAATCGAGTGCAGTGTTCAGTTCCCGGTAATAACATTTATTCACAATGTGCTCTATGAATGACTGTTTATTGCACTAATAGGTAGTCCAGGCATGGAAAATTAGTTTGTTCGAGATAATCACATTAATACCTACACGATGATGATAACATCATCATCATCATCAGCCATACGACACCGACTGCTGGGCATAGACACCTGAATAGTCTGGTTAGCAAACTTTTCGAATAAAGTTATAGAAGATCGCAAAACTGCCGACATATTATTATGGAGAAAAAACGTTTAAAAAAAAAGTGTAACCGCCTTCAAAACGGATCTTCAAACAAAAATTAACAAACACTTAAAAATGAAAAAAATAATACGATTTTTTAACCGACTTCTAAATCAAAAAGGAGGAGGTTCTCTATTCGTCTGTATGTATGTTTTTTCTCTTTTTTTTTTGTGTATGTCCACCGATTACTCGAAGACGGCTGAACCGATTGAAATGGTTCAAACGTTATTACATCAGGTTGGTTTCCAAGTTGGTCCCATTTTTTGAAATTTTGAAATCGGTTCAGTAGTTTTCAGGAAATCTTGAAAATACTGTCGTTTTCGTTACCACTTTATGTGAATTTAATACGTATCTTTAGGCATAACTCCTTTGTTAACAAACCGATTTAGATGATTCTTGTTTTGTTAAAAAGGGGATACCTCAAGGTATTTTAACCGACTTCGAAAAAGGAGGTTTTCAGTTTGATCACATACCTATTTACCAGAAAACACGTAAATTGCCTGCACGATGCACTAAAAAGAGTGAAATAAAAATTATTTTTATAAAAAAATAAAACCGCCTTCAAAAAAACCACATCAAAAAAGTAAGAAATAATTCCTCACCAAATAAATAACGTAAGTACTTTGAAGTCGGGCGGGTTTTAACAAAAACAACAAAAAATTGTACATGTTTCACGCCCGACTTCAAAGTACTTACGTTATTTATTTGGTGAGGAATTATTTCTTACTTTTTTGATGTGGTTTTTTTGAAGGCGGTTTTATTTTTTTATAAAAATATTTTTTTTTAATTCAAAGGGCGATGATACGTGACTTTTTCTAATTTATCTTGGTACTTACTGAACTGTGTGAAGTCGGTGCCGTCTAATACGTATTGAGGTAAATACGTCCTACACCTCACGCTTGGGACCGGTTTTTTTTTTTATATGTTTGTTATTTCACTCAGTACCTATATTTCGTTCTTATTCTTTTTGGCTTGGCACCACTTCAAACAGTTCAGTAAGTACCAAGATAAATTAGAAAAAGTCACGTATCATCGCCCTTTGAATTAAAAAATCGTATTATTTTTTTTGTTTTTAGTGTTTGTTAATTTTTGTTTGAAGATCCGTTTTGAAGGCGGTTACACTTTTTTTTAAAAAAACGTTTTATTTTTCGATTTTTAGTGAAGTAGCTTAAGAAACTACATGGTGATTATGATAAATTGTTGTAAATATCCTATCCGTTACGGAATTCAGCTTTCCATCTTTAGCTACTTAGATAACATGAAGGAATACAACTGAAGGTCCATTCGTGCATATGGTATTTATAAAACATCATATAACTCCTAACTGTAGAGGAGTTTCACCTCTTATCATCAGCTCACCCTAATAACCTGAAAGAATACAGTAGGTATGTAAACGATCGAAAGGCAAAGAATAAAACCCGATAATGTTAAGACGAGAAAGATGAATTTGGAACCGAACTTACTGAAATCCGGAAACTTTTTATACATAGACAGAACGTTAAAAATAAATAATAAGTTAATCAAAATGTAACTCCCTCTATAACTTTGTTAACAATCTCACCAGTGTGACGTCTCGACATCGACAGTGATTTAAGTTGTAGTGTGACGAGTTTCAACAACTTAAATAATTCATTATGTTAAACGCCATGTAGTTCGATATGTCTTCAAAGAAACACAGGATAACACTGCACCTTACTTTGAAGAAAATAATTAATAAAACTTACCTAACCAAAGGCTTTCTCAATTTTTAAACAAGTCTTTTAAACAGCAAATCACACTAAACACAAACGAGTCCTATCGCAGTAGTTCAAGCAACGAAATAATTTTGTAAAACGGTTTAAATAAACTAAACTGAACACAGTAAAACACATTGAACAAAGAAAAATAGGCGAAAACACTAATTCTCAATCAATTGACAGGTCTGAAACATCAAACTCTTTACTTTTACTCTCTTTAAAGTTTTACTTCTCTAACAAATCTCTTCAGTCATAAATACAGAACAGAAAAAAGGATTTTTCTCTTTTTGCTGTACTATAAAAGAAGTTTTTCGCTTTATGTTCGTTTTATACAACGCGTTGTCTATGGCATTTTATGGTTATTTTATGGTTTGACGACCGATTTGGCGCACCCACCTTCTGCGCCAGTGGTCTCGGGTTCGATTCCCGACAAGACAAATATTTGTGTGCATTTGTCTTGGTCTGGGTGTTAACTATGTATATTATGTATGTATTTACAAACAAAAAGTATTTAAGTATATATTTATCCGTTATCAAGTTTTCCATGATACAGTTTCTTAATGAAATTAACATGGGCTTAGATAATTGGTGTGAATGTAAGAAGTTATTTATTATTTATTATTTATTTATTATTTTGACAAAAATATCAGAGATGATTAGATACTGTTAATCACAGGATGTTACTAAAATCATTAACCGACTGATGATAAAGAGGTAAATAATTTCATTTACTTAAATTGAAAAATAAAACTAAATTCAATTGTATTTAAAAAAAGGTGCCATTGTATTATACCCGTTTTATACACCTACCAGTTTTAAGGTTTGCCTTTCGATCGTTTACATACTGTATAACTATTGGCCCTTACGTACGATTAATACTTAAAGAAATATTCTCCAGCTCCTAGCCGTTAAGGAGTTGTAGCTTCCATCACCAGCTCATCACTATGAGATGATGACTACCAGATGCAAATACTTGACTAACTTCAAAAATAAATGGAACGCATAAGGCTTGCCTATTTGAGAATTTCTCTCAATTTTCCTGGGATTTGATCTCCTGGTTCTGACTTAGTGAAAATAAGATCAGGTCAGAAGTACCAACTCTCGAAAGAAAAATATTTTGAAAATTATCCCCAATTTGATGAAACTATGAAATCGTCCATATACCCAAATAAAGTCTAAATACACATTATTCAGGATAACTCCTGAACTTCTTGCCAGTTCTTGATAAACACGACACGACACGGACCACACGAGAAGCGTCACCTTTTAAGTAAAAAAACAATTATTCAAATCGGTTCATTAACTAAAAAGTTCTGAGGTAACACACATAAAAAATAAAAAAAATACAGTCGAATTGATAACCTCCTCCTTTTTTTGAAGTCGGTTAAAAAATTATATCATACCCTTCTATAAAGATAAAGGCGACGCTGCCGAATGCGCCATAACTACACGCCAATAACTACAGAGCCATAAAGCTGACATCGCACTCCTGGAAAATCTGGGAAATCGTGATAGCTAGAAGACTATCTCGGCTTATAAAGTTAACGCCAAACCAATTTGGCTTATCTCAAGTGGCGTAGAAACCATAGATGCCATTTACTCTATTAAACTGCTTTTATAAATGTATAAATCATCTGCTACACATAACTTTTATGGATCTAGAAAAAGCATTTGATAGAGTTCTAAGAGATCTTATATGTACAGTGCTTCGAGCACAGCACGTTCCCGAACAGTACATTGATATAATGAAAGACATGTAGGATAATGATACGTAGTAGTAGGTAGATAGATACGTAGTCCGGCATGATTGAGTGAAAAATTCTATGTGAATATAGGAGTGCATCAGGCAGGGTTCAACTTTAAGCCCACTTTTGTTTAATACGGTAATGAATTACGTCACTGAAGATCTGCAACGTTCTGCTCCGTAGACACTCTATATTATGCCGATGATATAGTGCTCATGTCGGAATCTGCTGAAGACCTGCAAAACGAACTATATGCATGTGGAGCAACCGTTTGGAAAGCCGAGGCCTCAGAGTAAGCCGAAAGAAAACGGAATACATGCACTGGCGTCTCTGGCGTAAATGCAATCGTATCCCCACTACTAATAGATAATATTTCCCTTAATAAAGTCTCCACATTCAAGTACCTTGGATACGTAATAACAAGTGAAGCGAGTACCAAAGAAGACATAGAAAACAGGATTCAAGCTGGATGGCAAAAGTGGATAGCGCTGACTGTGGTACTTTGTGACTCGCAAATGCCTGTTCGAGTGAAGGGGATCATCTACAAGAGAGCAGTTCGATCTGCCCTTCTGTATGGTGCGGAATGCTGGCCGATACGCAAACGAAGAGGAGCATAAGATGCATTGTACAGAAATGCGAATGCTTAGGTGTGCTGGGGGGCGTAACGCGAACAGATAAGGTTCGGAATGAATATATACGTGGCACATTCAAGGTTGCGCCAGTACAAGAGAAAGTGTGCGAGAGTCGACTGCGATGGTTCGGCCATGTGATGCGCTGGGATTTCGACCTCATAACTAAGAGTGCGCTAAATCGAGGGTAAGAGAAGCCGAGGCCCTACGACTTGGACAATCACAATAAATAAAGATATGAAGACATTGGGCGTAAGCCTTGATATGACGCAAAATAGAGAGGAATGGCGCAAAATGATATGGAGAGCCGACCGACCCCAAATGACATGGGAAAAAGCAGTGCTTCCGGGTGCTCCTACTAATTACTCCTACTGATAGGAGCACCGGGACACCCATCCATGTCCTGATGCTCCTATTGAACATAAAAACAACGGGACATAATGTAATATTCTAAATGATGATGATGATGATCTTTGAAATATATGATAAATGTAGGTAGGTACATAAAGTAGTGTATGAGACTGCATATAACTCGGCATTAAAACATCCGTGGGATGCTATTAAAAACTCGCCAAGGCTCGTTCTTTAAACTCCCGCGCTACTCGGAAAAAGTATGGACTTTTTGATTTAAAACTATAGGACGGTTACAGTTGTTACAAATCTTTACAAATAAATAAAATTGGAGTGTCTGTTTGTAACATTAAAATAACAGCTTTTTACAACATGCATATGATTATATATAGGCAGTACACATACCAAAATGTCATTTTTTACAATTTTTGTCTGTCTGTCTGTCTGTCTGTCTGTCTGTCTGTTTGTTCCGGCTAATCTCTGAAACGGCTGGACCGATTTTGACGGGACTTTCACTGGCAGGTAGCTAATGTAATAAGGAGTAACTTAGGCTACTTTTTATCCCGGAAAAATATCACATCACATTCCCTCGTGATGTTTATTATCAATGCGAAAGTTTGTGGGTATGGATGTAACGATGTTTGTTACTTTTTCACGCAAAAACTATTGAAAGGATCTGGGTCTGGAATAACACATAGGGCACTTTTTATCCCGATATTCCCACGGGAACAGGAACCACGCGGGTGAAACCGCGGGCGGCCGCTAGTCTGGTAATAAGATATATATAATTCTTCATACCTTTATCTAGAATCGAATAGTTTCAAAAACACGATTTTATGATTTTGCCTCGACACTTTTTCTTTTCGAAAAGACCTCTAAAAAACACGAAAATTCAAGATTATTCTTAAATGGGGCTACTTACACTATTGGAAATTGGTTTAATTAGTGGACACCAATAATATTAAGGATCGTATAGAAGCATTTTTAAAAAATCGCTGTAGTTTTTGAATAAGTACGTGATTTTCTGTTTTTTTTACCTAATCTGCAAAATCGGTCTCGCTCCCGCGCGCGTCGTTTTCTCATTGCTATCTCGCTTCAGCATAATTTTTCCGAGTATCGCCTTAATATTGTCACTTAAACTAATATTGTGTATTCAAAAGGGAGAATTACCTGTGGCTGTGGCGAAGAAGAGAAAGCACAAAAACTAAAAAAAAAATCTGAAAATATTAAATTTAATTTGCTAGACATAATAAGGATAGAGCATTGCATTGCATTCGGCACTAAATAGATGTAGACAGTGTAAGAGTTATATTTGTTCACTGGATGTAGATTGTAGATGAATAATCTTATCTCAATCTACATGATCATATAATAATCACATTCGATATCTGTCTACCTAACTCCTTTACAACTTTTATCAGCTTTCAAACCCATTATATTCTTGCAGTTAAACCTAAACATAAAACGATTATCTTAGTTCACACATTTAGCGGAAAAACACTTTTTCACATAACAGCCGTTTAATGTATGTAGGAAATAAAAACGACAACAGTTTACATAATATTCGCAAACTTTTTTGGATTTACAGTTTGAACATTATGAGTCATTATAAATTATTATACTTACAAAAAACGCGTTTCCGTAGTTGGTTGTGGTAATGTCCCAACTTCAAAATTCTCTTCGCTTATGTTAATTAGACCAGTTTCCATCCGATGTTTATAAACCATTGCGTGTTGGATGTGGTTGTGGCAGTTCTACCTATATTAGGGCCTTATACCATACCTAAACGCCGTATGTAACTCGTCATCATCGTCACGAGACTGAGGAGCCATGGCTGGGTATTACCTAATATTAAACACTGTACCTAAGTACCTACCAACGGCTCAACATGCCTTTCGAAAAACGGAGAAGCTCGTTATTACATTTTTACTAGGTGTTATTGTTGATCGAAGATTTTTGGTCACTAATCCCGTGACACATCATTGTGAACAAGAGATCGCAGGCCGAACGCGCTAAACCACTGCGCCCGGGCTCCTCCCAAGTCCCAACACAACTGTACAGTACAAACAGTCAATAAATGTAGATTTAAAAAGATCTGTCTTATCTTTCAGTGTTCAAGGAAAAAGATGCGCGCATGTGCGTCAAGTTAGCAGCCTCACAACAGAATTAGATGGTTTTGATTATGTCAAAAAATACTGTATAAATAGTGTTAAATAGTGATGTATATTAAATAAATAGTGTAACTTTGATTCAAAAGATATTTGAGTATCTTAGTGAGGCTGCTAACTTAACGTCAAGTTAGCAGTCACCTCAAGAAATACAGTTCGTATCAATGTGATTTATATGCCAAAAAATACTGTATAAATAGTGTATCGTAAACGCAAAATTTCAAAAGTAGTGCTTTAATACAAGCCGAGATATTAGGGTCTCTAAGTGGGCTGCTAACTTGACGTTTCTTGCGATGGAGATTCCAGGGAAACAGGTACAAGTTTTAAATAAATAAATACTTGAAAAAATACTGTGTGAAATAGTGAATCTTAGGATATAAATAAAAAAAGAATTCTTCTTTGCTATTTTCAAAAAATCTAATGTAAACTTCTACATAATAATCTGAATATATGCTGACGATCAATGTTGAACTTTGCTCCTTAGTAATAAGGTTCAAACTTTATTTCAATCGTGAAGTGCGTACTATCGAGCAAAAAAGTGAAATATATATTTTTGATTGTGTCAATACATACGTATAATCGGTTTAATGCTATTGATTAGGTATTTAAACAAATATATTTCTACCCACTTTTTAACCGACTTCAAAAAAAGAGGAGGTTCTCAAGTCGACAGTATTTTTTTATGTATGTTTTACCATAACTTCGCCAGTTGTTAACCGATTTTAATAATTCTTTTTTTATCTGAAAGAAAATAGGTAGGTAGTTTATGTGTGGTATCATGAAAAAGTTAAAGTAGTCAGTTCAGTAGTTTTTTCACAATCCTGAAAAAACACATAGTTTTTGACTGGTAGTTCCTGCTTTACACGTCAATATCTTCGCGAACTATTGACCAATTTCAATGATTATTTTTTTATTCGAAAGAGTAAACTCCTGAGGTAGTCACATTGTTACCAAGTTAGGATCTGATGGTGGAATCCAGGGGAAATCGAGGAAAACCCGTAAATTTTATGGTAATTTACGTATTTTAAAGATTTTCTAAAGTTTTTTAAGTATTTGCATCTGGTAGTCATCATCACATGCTGATGAGCTGGTGATGGAAGGTACAACTCCTCAAATGTCGTTGATATGTAAAGATTTTTAGTTGTATTCTTTCAGGTTTTTTAGATTAGATCGTTCTTTCATAAATAATAAATAATAAATAATAAATAATAAATAATAAATAATAAATAATAAATAATAAATAATAAATAATAAATAATAAATAATAAATAATAAATAATAAATAATAAATAATAAATAATAAATAATAAATAATAAATAATAAATAATAAATAATAAATAATAAATAATAAATAATAAATAATAAATAATAAATAATAAATAATAAATAATAAATAATAAATAATAAATAATAAATAATAAATAATAAATAATAAATAATAAATAATAAATAATAAATAATAAATAATAAATAATAAATAATAAATAATAAATAATAAATAATAAATAATAAATAATAAATAATAAATAATAAATAATAAATAATAAATAATAAATAATAAATAATAAATAATAAATAATCAATAATAAATGAGTGTTTGTACCAAAATTTTGAAGTCTCTCCGGCATTTCGGAAGCGTCCCATCTTGCAGCTCTCAATTTATTTCTCCGTTTACGCTGTTTGCGTCGATTATGTAGCTTGTATATTTTGTTTGTTTATAATATACTAGCGGATTCTCGCGGTTTCATCCGCGTGGTACCTGAACGAATGTAGCTTTCTAATGATCAAAGAATTTTCTAAATCGGTCCAGTAGTTTCGGAGCCTATTCGATGAAAACAATTTAACAAACAAACAATCAAATCTTACCTCTTTATAATATTAGTACTTACTTATAGATAATTATATAATTTGTACCGCTTTAATTGTTTTCTGTTTCCCAACGGTTGACTGGCAAAAAATACTTTTAGTATTAAGTCCGCCTTGTATATTACATTACCTATGTATTATGTACAAAAGTTTATTAAATAAAATAAAAAAGAAATAATAACAAATATGCTAGCCCCAAGCTTGTTCTTCACATACAAAAGTTCCAGCTAATTGAACTTTTGTCCAACGACACTTGGATCGCTTATTTTGACGTTTAGTCGTTGAAATCCGATCGAAACAAAGGTCATCTAAATAGTAGAATACCTTCGAGTTATCGTTTTGAAACGATTGAAGGACGATTAATGTACCAGAATACACTTCGACGACACTTCGATAGAATCGCTGCCGCTCAAGTTCTATCGACAGTTGTGAATACGAATATGGTTTCAACGACTAAATCGCTACGATATCGTCACGGTTTATATTACGAGAATCGGGCTACTGGTCAAGGTCGCGGGAAGCCGCTGGATGCGGGCAGCGCAGGACCGATCGTTGTGGAGATCCTTGGGGGAGGCCTATGCCCAGCAGTGGGCGTCGTACGGCTGAAATGATGATGATACGATAGATTATGTATCATTTAAAATGACTGGAATAAAAAATTTGACAATATCAGTACGTCTAAAGAAAACTGTACACGACTGTACCTAAATTCGAATGTATGGTAGAAGTTAACATTAGATTTTTTGAAAATAGCAAAGAAGAATTCTTTTTTTATTTATATCATAAGATTCACTATTTCACACAGTAATTTTTCAAGTATTTATTTATTTAAAACTTGTACCTGTTTCCCTGGAATCTCCAGCGCAAGAAACGTCAAGTTAGCAGCCCACTTAGAGACCCTAACATCTCGGCTTGTATTAAAGCACTACTTTTGAAATTTTGCGTTTACGATACACTATTTATACAGTATTTTTTGACATATAAATCACATTGATACGAACTGTATTTCTTGAGGTGACTGCTAACTTGACGTTAAGTTAGCAGCCTCACTAAGATACTCAAATATCTTTTGAATCAAAGTTACACTATTTATTTAATATACATCACTATTTAACACTATTTATACAGTATTTTTTGACATAATCAAAACCATCTAATTCTGTTGTGAGGCTGCTAACTTGACGCACATGATGCGCGCCTGTTTTTTTCATAAATTCAATCCCACTATTTTGATTTCGCTTCCTATTCCTTCTCCGTACATGCCGTTCGTCTCTGGAATTCGCTGCCAGCCGAGATACGCGATATTTTATTTTATTTAAGTACTAGCGGCCGCCCGCTGTTTCACCCGCGTGGTTCCCGTTCCCGTGGGAATATCGGGATAAAAAGTACATATAAACCTTCCTCTTGAATCACTATATCTATAAAAAAAAACGCATCAAAATCCGTTGCGTAGTTTCAAAGATTTAAGCATACAAATGGACATAGGGACAGAGAAAGCGACTTTGTTTTATACTATGTAGTGAAGTATGTTTCAGTACAATAAGTCACTACAATAAGAGGGGGTTCTTTAATAATTTTACCTAATAACACGCAATATAAAGAGCGAAAGGCTATAGTATCCCTCTCTGTTGAACGAATTTGTGAGATAATATCATGCGTGGAACTTGAACAAATAATTATAATCTGTGTATATAGCCCCCCTGGAGCCAAATTACACAGTCTTGGAGTCCACTATGGAGGATGTTTTGAAAATATGCTGTCGTAAAAATAAAAAAATTGTAGTTTGTGGAGATTTTAATATAGACATCTTAGATATTAAATTAGCACAACTCTCCAGTAAATTCCTTAATCTTTTTAAATTGCTTCACACTTTTAATGAACCGACGCGAATTACGCCAACATCGGCTACTTGCTTAGATAACATCTTTTCCAACTGTAACTTAATTGAGAAATCGGTAATTAATATTATTAAATCCGACCACAGTGGACAACTAGCTTCTTTTGAGCACTATAATGTTATTCCTAAACGCGAAGTAATTTGCAGGCCAATACCGAAACGTGGTATTAATAAATTTAGAAATAATGTACAAGATAAAATTCGATGTATGCCAGCTTCTGCTAACGCTAATAACTCTTATCAATCATTATTTGATATTGTTGAAAAAGAATTTAGTAACATTTTTAAACAAAAAGTTATAAAGTGTAATGATCGTAAGAAGTTCAGTGACTGGGCCACACCTGGTATTTATAATAGCAGAAGAAAGTTATTTGAACTCTATGCACAAAAAACTACTTCCTGTGATCCTAGCTTCATTGAATATGTCAAGAAATCCTACTAATATTATAAATGTGAAAGTTTAGATGTTTGGATGTTTAGATGTTTGGATGTTTGGATGTTTGTTACTCAATCACGCCAAAACTGAACGGATTTGGCTGAAATTTGGGACTTATATACTTTGTAGCCTGAAGAGGAACATAGGCTACTTTTTATCCCGGAAAAATATCACATTCCCGCGGGATAACGTCGTGTAGTCCACGCGGGCGAAGCCGCGAGCGGAATTTAGGAAAGTATGTGCTTTGGCAAAATCTAGGTATATTTCAAATAAAATTAAATCATCTGAAAATAAAATAAAAGCTACCTGGAGTATTATAAACCAAGAAACTGGCATAACAAAAAGCAAAATTAATACATTTAACTTAAAAATTAGTGATCATACTTTTGAATCGGATATTGAGGTGGCTAGTGCTTTTGAAGGTTTCTTTGCTCGAATACCGTTAGAAACTACTAGCAGACTTAATTCTTGCCCCAACACCGCTGTCTCTCTTATGGAATCTAGTGTGAACAGGTGCCAGGAAACATTTAGTTTTAGCTATGTCACTACCGAAGATATTATTAAAGCATTCAAAGCAATAAATATTAAGAAAACAGAAGATCTCTGGGGCATATCTACAAGTATCATCAAATCAATAATTGATGTGATAGCTCCATCATTAGCAATAATTTTTAACCAATGTATAAGTGAAGGGGTCTTTCCTAATTTAATGAAGAATAGTAAAATTATTCCTCTGTTTAAAGCTGGTGACAAAAGTGACCCAGCAAATTTTAGACCTATCCATACTACCAGCAATAAGTAAAATATTTGAGAAATTAATTTATGCTCAACTTTTAGAATATTTTAAATTAAATAGTATACTGCATGAGAAACAGTTTTTCAAAAGGTAAAAGTACAACTGATGCTGGGGTTGCATTTCTAAAACATGTACTTGATGCCTGGGAGGACAAGCAGGATGTAATCGCTATTTTTTGTGACCTTTCCAAGGCATTCGATTGTGTTGATCACCAAACACTATTAAGGAAGTTAAGACATTATGGTGTTTCTAAAATGTCAGTAAGGCTTATGCATTCATATCTGTATGAAAGAACTCAGAAGGTAGTTATTAATAAAACTGAGTCTACCGGAGCTCCCATTACTATGGGCGTACCCCAAGGATCAATATTGGGCCCGCTGTTGTTTTTAATATACATAAATGACCTTCCTTACTACGCGAAGAATTTATGTGAGACGGTGCTATTTGCCGATGATACATCTCTAGTCTTTAAAGTAGATAGAGGTGATGACTGTTCTGACGAAGTAAATAATGCTCTTTCAAAAGTGTCACATTGGTTTAATAGTAATAATTTATCATTAAACTCAAAGAAAACTAAGTGTTTAAAATTTTCGTTACCTAATGTAAGACAAGTTGATTTTCATATAAGACTAGACGGCGATATGGTCGAATTCATTAACAATACAAAATTTCTAGGGTATTATATTAGACTCGCGACTACAATGGGATCCTCATATCGAAGCCTTGGCGAGTAGACTCAGTTCGGCCGCATTCGCAGTTAAGAAAATAAGGCTCTTAACCGATATTGAAACGGCTAGAATAGTCTATTTTAGTTATTTTCATAGTGTTATGTCCTACGGCCTTTTGTTGTGGGGCTCAGCCGCTAACATCCAAAGTATATTCGTGCTCCAAAAAAAGGGCTATTCGCGCCATTTACAACCTCCGATCGAGAGATTCTTTAAGAGATCTATTTAAAGAAATAAACATTTTAACTGTTGCAGGACATTACATCTATGAAAATATAATTTATGTGAAAAAGTATTATAATACATTTGTAAAGCAGAGCGATATTCATCGCTTTAACACAAGAAATAAAGATAAACTTGTCGTTCCCAAGTTTAGGCTAGAAAAATCCAGAGCCTCATTTCTGGGGAAAAGCATAGCCTTTTTTAATAAAGTTCCACAGCATATAATTGAACTACCACTGCATAAATTTAAATGTTACATTAAAGAGTCGCTGATGAGCAAAGGATACTATAAAGTAGACGATTATTTGAATGACCGCAATGCATGGTCATGATGTAACACATAACATAATCACTGTTTAATAGCATGTATTTTTATACTAAGCAATTGTTGTATTAGTAACGATATGTTTTTTTTTTTGTAAATGTCGTTACCTAACTAAGAAACGCTGGCAAGTTTCTTGCGCCCATTCTTCTTGTCAGTTAAAAAAGTCTTGAATGGGTGGTAGGAAAATATTGACGATTCATAAGTAGGTACATATATATTATGTCTAAGTGAATAAAGAATATTTTTATCTTATCTTAGTATATGTATATAATATTTTAGTTGATTTTCTTTATTTTTCTGTTAAAATATTTATAGAAGTTACACACTGCCCTTCTCTGTGTTTATTTCCTCTCGCGCGCCAGCTGGTAGATATACCAATGTGGAATAAGCTCTGCTGTGCCCTTGTACAATTCTTCTCTGTATATGTTTTTCTATTGAAACCTTTGTGTGTAGATACAGAATTATTAAATAAATTAATTTTAAATTGATCTGGTATGCCTACCTACTGATTTTAAATTTCTAAGGTTTAATAAGATCAAACGTGTTTTAACCATAAAAAAATGTCTGATTGCAAAGATTTTATTTCACGCGAAAGTCTAAAGAAGTTTTTATGAACCAGGTACGAATTCAGTGTACCTACCTACACTGCGAAGAATAGCAATTGTGAGACACTAGATAATACTTTTATTAAATAAAGCTGTTTAACAAACGTATTCACAAAACAAACTTAACGACTCTAACAATGAAGCAAGAAATAATAATATCCGTAGGTTGGTGGTACATGTTCCAATAAGACGGAATACACGTTTGTTTTTGTATAATGCTTATACGCGTAGTTAAGGGATTTATACGCAATTTCTAAATCAATATCAATAACAAACAGAAGCCCTTAAGAAAATATGTGCTGCACCAATAAAATATCAGACTTCCACCATTTTCGACTGGGCTGTTGATAAGATTTATCAGTTAGTCTTGTGTACACCAATATCGACACAATCGTGATAACTTTCTGTAACGTTATTTTTTAACACCACGGTCATAGCGACGAACTGTATAAGTTGGTTTAGCCGTTAACAAATAGAGCAAATTTAACACACCTTTCGTATTTACCGATGCAGTTATTAGCCTATGTCTAATTCTTAGCCGTTATCTATTTTTCTTCTTAATTGTGTGTAAGAATAACAAAATAAGGCTATTTCGTATTATGCCCCTGATCACGAAGCTCGACTTAATACTGAGGTAACTGGAGAGTGCAGTACGAACAATTTTTTGAATACCACAAATAACACAGTGGCTGTCTTCCGTCTCACCTACACTTTAAAAAAATACGTATGGTCATATGAGACAGCTGACAGCCACTACATACATAAATGTCAAATTTGCTGGCGACACTTTTTTATTCAGGGTGAGAGCTCCATGGAGAGTGCAGTACGAACAATTTTTTGAATACCACAAATAACACAGTGGCTGTCTTCCGTCTCACCTACACTTTAAAAAAATACGTATGGTCATATGAGACAGCTGACAGCCACTACATACATAAATGTCAAATTTGCTGGCGACACTTTTTTATTCAGGGTGAGAGCTCCAGTTACCTCAGAGTATTAAGTCAAACTTCATGCCCCTGATTCACGAACCATCGGAAACGCTCTTTCTCTGTCACTCACAAAATAGAATTAGACAAAGACAAAGAGCAGAATTCGAATGATTCCGTTTCAGACGATTTGTGAATCAGGGGGCAGATGTATTGTAATTATTATTAATCTACGGGACAATTTGTTGACCATCCTGTGGAGCCATTTCTAGACCGAAAATTTTATATTGTGTTCTTAAGATCAAATTAAAAGTCTAGTGACATTCTTTGCCAAATATTCTGACAGCTTGATTCACGATTTAACAAGTGGCATTGCCGCTGGTTTACGCACCACTAGTCGCTTTATATTATTTGCCTTAAAAAGCAGCAACGTTTCGTTAAGACACAACTGATATGGGGCCATATGACACCAGTCTACTATTATTTATTCTGTGCCATGACGGGGATGAAGTCAAGTCTACTTAAATTTTAGTCTGTCAAGTCTAATTTAAACCCACATGAATATTGCTACATAATATTTTGCTTTTTAGGTAGGTAGCGTGCTTCTTTCTAATTCTAATACACCTGTGGGTATCTCAATCTACCTACCTCAGCGGTAGATACAGGTGTATTAGAAGCACGAAAGAATTTGTATTACCTACCTACTTTGTTCATCTTATTTTAGGAATATTGGGGCAAACCCAAACATACTTTTTAAACTAAATTAAATAAATAAATACATACTTAGGTAGGTAGGTACATCCTTTATTTGAATTCTACATGAATTATTTTCGCAACAAAAAGTAACTTTGCCTTACTTCTTGGCATTAGGTAGGTAGGTAGGTACCTACCGTTTATAATTTTGTTCAGAATATCAGGCATAAAAATGAAACAGAATTACAATGAATTTTCAATATTTAACATAGATACCTACCTAGTTAATTAACTGTTTGATTGGGTATTTTTCAATTTAACCTTGGAAAAGACAGAAAATGTCGCAGCGCAGTATACTCAGCTGCGCAGGTGTAGGTAGGTAGGTACCTACCTATTATGTAGTTTGTTCTTCAATTTGACGCAATTCACATATTATTTTATTATTGCCTTTTTCTGCAGGCACATTACCGTAAGTAGGTACCTACTACGTATCCATCCATCCATGCATACTTTAATATAGAGGCAACAAAACATCTAGGTACTCAAATGGATAAAAATTATAAAATTAAGTACTAAGTGTTTATTTGTGATGTTAGGAAAACTCAAAAAGAAGGAAATTCATTTAGTTAGGACATGGTTAGGACCTTCAATGGCAGATAGCTGAAGTTACAAGGAGTAACTTAGGCTATTTATTGTTATCCATACTCATGAAGTTTGACTTAATACTCTGAGGTAACTGGAGAGTGCAGTACGAACAATTTTTTGAATACCACAAATAACACAGTGGCTGTCTTCCGTCTCACCTACACTTTAAAAAAATACGTATGGTCATATGAGACAACTGACAGCCACTACCTGCCACTACATACATAAATGTCAAATTTGCTGGCGACACTTTTTTATTCAGGGTGAGAGCTCCAGTTACCTCAGTATTAAGTCGAGCTTCATGTCCATACTAGTATAGTATTATATTATCTGTGTCCATATGCACATGAACGAAGTCGGGGGCAGGCGTTAGCCATTAATAAATAACGGACCTTACATACAGCAAAACAAGTGTGCAATAATATGTTGCGTTATACTGCGTTTCAGCGGAGTGCCATAGATAAATGAATTTATTGATAAACGGATTTAAGTGTAAAATGACTAGTGTGCAGTGCAGGCTAGTCAAAAGAACACCAAAAGCAGGAGAGGGGCGATCGCGCTAAATAATCTCAACCAAACCACAGCAAGCTGAACCTCAGCCGTTGGTAGTGCTGTCACGTTTGAAACAAGCGACGACGACCGGCTAGGTATACGAAGTCAGCAGAAATGCTGCGGTTCGGTTGTGGTTTGGTTGAAATTATTTAGCGCTATCGCCTATCAGTTCATAACTGATAATTTATGAATGCACAATTTATCGTTTCAAGAATCAGTAATTTTCGTGTCTTGCATTGAAAAGATTTCACGTTTTTTCCATAATGTGATCCCTTTTCAAAAAGAACAGACGTGAGCGCAATGTCAATATGTGATGCCGAGCCGACACTTCAAAGATGCTTCAAAGAAATAACTCAACATTTTTGACATTTCATGTTTACGATATTTTACTATGATATTTTATAATTATTTTTTGTTATTTGTAGTTATTGTTTGTAGAATTTGTATAAAACACGCTGAAACAACCTACTGTTTTATAGGTAAATACATATTATACTTATCATGATCTATTTCACTCTAGTCCACTAATGAAAAATGATAGAGGTAGATACTTACACAAATCGATCGTGCTGTTAGAGCTCATAAATATTGTTTGATGTATCAACTTCTCCGACTTCATAATGGGTGAAGGGTGAAGAAAATAACTACTATTTGCCACGTACTGGGTCAGTTGTTGAATTCTTAATAACATTGTGTACGAACCCTTCCTACCTACAGTTCTGCCATAGAACGACACAGTTTTAGGCAAAGTACCTATTGTTGGGAAGGACTATTCAACTCGATCCATATTAGAAAACTTGACCTCAGTTTTCGGTTTGATAATAACGCAAGGTGACTTTACGTAAGTTTTTATTCTCTTATACTTAAGTGTGTTTATTTTCTTTTCAGATGTCCACACAATTATTCCTCGTCGTAAGATAGTAGCTATTGGAATGAGCTCGCGGCAAGCGTGGGAGTCGCAAGCGGCGAGCGGGTAGTCAGGATGTGGGTGCGGGCGGCGCGCGCTGTGCGGGCGCTGCGGCGGGCGGCGCTGCTGCTGCCGCTGGCGCTGATGGCGGCCGCGCTGGTGCTGCTGCCGCGCCCGCCGCCCGCGCCGGCGCCCATGCGCGTGCACTCCTCGCCGCCACCGCGCGTGGAGCCGCTAGCACAGGCACAGGTATAACACAGAATGTTCTTCTATGATTTTTGCTGCTGCTAACTACAGGGGCCTAAACATAGCATGCGCCTCGAACGCGCGCCCCGGGCGCTAGCTATGTTTCATTACATATACAATTCTATATAATTTGATTAAGCGCCCGAAACGCGGGCGCCAGGGGCGCGCGCCCGAGGTGCTTGCTATGTTAAGGCCCCAGGTGTCGTGCTTGTGCTTAGTAGTAGTAGGTACCTACTCGTTAAGGCGCTACTCGGAAAAATATGGACTTTTTGATTTAAAACTATTGGACGGTTACAGTTGCTACAAATCTGGTAATAAGATATATATTTCTTCATACCTTTATCTAGAATCGTATAGTTTCAAAAACACGATTTTTTGATTTAGCCTCGACACTTTTTCTTTTCGAAAAGACCTCTAAAATATACGAAAAGTGAAGATTATTCTTAAATGGGGTTACTTACACTATTGGAAATTGGTTTAATTAGTGGACACCAATAATATTGAGGATCGTATAGAAGCATTTTTTTTTAAATCGCTGTAGTTTTTTAATACGAAGTGATTTTGTATTTTTTTTGCCTAATCTGCAAAATCGGTCTCGCTCCCTCGCGCGTCGTTTTCTCATTGCTATCTCGCTTCAGCACATTTTTTCCGAGTATCGCCTTAAGACAACGCCGTGAAACACATGGGGCGTTGCGGCGGCGTCGCTGGTTACAATGGGGCCATGCACTAAGAAGATATACATGTCGAAATCGCGATAGGTAGGTAGGTACTACTTAACTAATCTGACAAAAACCTGTGCAATAAATATAAAAAACTAGCGGCCGCCCGCGGTTTCACCCGCGTGGTTCCCGTTCCCGTAGGAATATCGGGATAAAAAGTACATATAAACCTTCCTCTTGAATCACTCTATCTATTAAAAAAAAACGCATCAAAATCCGTTGCGTAGTTTCAAAGATTTAAGCATACAAAGGGACATAGGGACAGAGAAAGCGACTTTGTTTTATACTATGTAGTGATGTCGCCATTCATTTAATACGCTTACCTACAAATTTTGTTGCCATAATACCTACTTAGTTACAACCTACCTATCTCACTCACGTTTTTTATTTTTACAGGCAGCAGTAAATGTGGTCTCTGATACCAACGACATTTTAACGAATGAAATAGACGACATATCGCGAAGACCTTGGTTCATGCGAGGTGGAGAGCAACGGCCCAAAGTTCACGATCCACAAGCAAGCTTGTTCCCGGAAGATGCTCCAGGAGACGATAGGTTAGTACCTAGGTACTTATTTTTTTATATAGGTAACACATTGCTTTGCATATGTTTAATACACTGTTATCTGATGGTAGACTTTCTTACCTAAACATAAACTATGTTTAAAATTTCAAAAAGAGATTACAGCAGAGTTATCAATATTATTGTAGTTAACATGTTATAGTTTGACTCATGAACTTTGTATTTATTTGTCTGATCTTTATCTCTGTTTTTTAAAGAATCGTCCAGCAACTGATGTACACGTTACCAAAAGAGGAGGATCCTCCGATAAAGAAGATACTGCTGGCCAACGGTCTGGGCGCGTGGGGTGTGCCAGCCGGCCGCACGGAGTTCATCCGCAACAAGTGCCCCGTGGACCGCTGTTCCATCACTGGGGACGCCAGAGACGCTGGCACAGCTGATGCCGTCCTCTTCAAAGATCATCATACGCCCTTCAATATGAAGCGGCCACAGAATCAAGTAAGCAATTTCGAATAATACTTAGGTAAATCCTCTTAATAAATTAAATCTTACTGCTGGCTAACGGCCTAGACGCATGGTTCATCAGCAACAAGTGCTCTTTGGACCGTTGCTCCACCACTTCGGACACCAGAGACGCTGGCACAGCTGGTGCCGTCCTCTTCAAAGGGCATAATGTGCGGCCGCAAAATGAGGATAGTAACTGCCGATTCCAATAAGTAATCTTATACCGTACCGACCTGAGATTTTCGAGTAAAAAGTAAGTTTATCCTGCTTATGTTAAGGAGGAACCTGAAAACTCTTTTACTCAAGATAGGTTTTTTTAATCCACTACGGGGTAGCACAGTCTTCATCACACCTGATGTTAAGTGATGATAAGGCTGAAGGTGGAAGCGCACTACTCCCGTAATCCTCAATTACTGAGGAACTGGCTAACTTATCTCTAACTGCCGGAACACAATAATGCTGAAAACATCATTGCTAAGGCGTCAGACTTAGATCAGATGGTGGTAGTAGCCAGTCGGTCTAAAAACAATTCCTACCACCAAACCGAATACAATGTGTACCCCCACTGGGAATCGCACCCGGGACCTCTTGGCCTCAAATCGTTGGTGTGAACCACTAGACCACAGAGGCAGTTGAAATAAAGGCGGTTAAAGGTTAAGGTTTATATGATCGAAGGTGGCAGTAAAAGAACATTTACTTTTGATGTATCAACGGCCCAATTGGATATAACCTCTATTTTTTTTAAAACGGCTACCATAGCGTGGTTAGGCCGCTCAGTAGTAATTTTGTTAGTTTAATCTATTTATAATAATCGTTTGGTTCATTTCAAATTTCCAGTCAAGAGAATACGGTATTTTACAGATATTTTTTTATTTCTTTAAAATGTTTTTCGAAATATTAGCTACACAAAACAAGTTTTCATTTTGAATTATCTTGAATATTGTCAAAGATATAGGACTTCAAACTTTATAATTAGACAAGGACAGGACGCTATCTTAGTGACGTCAGTGGGTTAGTAGCGTCATAGTCACGCCATAGAAGATTTCGTTTTAGAAAGAGACAGCTATAGTCAAAATCAAACAGACTATAATTATTTTATTATAAAACAGATTCAAATTATTTTTTCACATTTGGTATTCTTAATTGCAATATTTTTTAACGTCATCATTAAATATCTACATTTCAACAACAGTAAAATACCCAATTGTGTAAGCAAACGGTCTCCATACAAACGACGATAACGTTTTCCATCCCTAAAACTTAACATACAGCAATGATTTTTTTTATTTTTTTTTTATTCACAACGGGGTAGCACTTAGCCTTCATCACACCTGATGATAAGTGGTGATAAGGCTGAAGATGGAAGCGCACTACTCCCGGAATCCTCAATCGCTGAGGAACTGGCTATCTTATCTCTAACTGCCGGAACACAATAATGCTGAAAACATCATTGTTATGGCGGCAGACTTAGATAAGATGGTGATAGCTAGCCAGGCGGACTTAGAACAAGTCCTACCACCAACCAAACCGAATACAATATGTACCCCCACTGGGAATCGAACCCGGGACCTCTGGGTCTGAAATCGGTGGTATGAACAACTAGACCACAGAGGCGGTTGCGAATTTTCGATATATTGTTGAAATGCATAACAACTAGGGCTGTACCTACGTTTTTTTTTTCTTCATACCTATCTGTAGATATATATATAAAACTCTAGCGTTACTGACTGACAGACAACGCACAGCCGAAACTTCGAGGCGCAACAAGCTGAAATTTGTCATGCATGTTCCATAGGGAGTGAAGGGGCTACCCTAGTGCTAACTAAGAGAGGATTTTTGGAAACTCTCCCTCTAACTAAGGGGGTAAAAAAGGGGTTCAAACTTTGTGAACTCAATTCCACGGGGACGAAGTGGCGGGGGAAGCACTAGCTTATCATAGATTTTGAAATATTTGCACTTTACTGATTTCATACAACTCCAAAAAAATCCGATTAGTACCAAATCTATGTGGTACAATGAATACCTATTAAAAAAACAAAATCGATAGCGATCCAGACCGTATTACGTTTCAAACGCAGCACTTTCTTAGAACTTTAGGTAGGTATGAGCTTACGTAACCTAGAAATATGAAAGAAAGTGAAACTATTGACAAGTTTTCGTTGTCGTAACGTAACATCAAAAAAAGATGTGATGTTCATTTGTTTTTATCTTGAGCGTGGATAACATTTTGAAACTCTTTTTCCAGATTTGGATTCTCTATTATCTCGAGTGTCCTTACCACACAGCGTCCTTGCGACCGACCTCATTGGACGTCTTTAACTGGACGTCGACGTACCGGCGGGACTCAGACATCGTCGCACCCTACGAGAGATGGGTCTACCACGACCCCCTTGTCACCGAGAAGGAACTCGACAGGAACTATGCGGCGAATAAAACTAAAAAGGTTTGCAAAGCGACATCCAAGATAAAAAAAATCCTCTGTGTTTCATAATAATTTAAGTAAAACTCAATACAAATGCGATGATTTATTGGCTGCAGCCTAATTTATACTTACCTATAAACCGCTTGACCATTGGTCGGTATTTTATAATATTTCTCTTATCGCCCCCGATATTCATAATTAGTTACGTAACTCACTTTTTTGACGTTTCTTTTGGCAGGTGGCATGGTTCGTATCAAACTGCCACGCACGCAACCGGCGGCTGCAGTTCGCACGCAAGCTATCCAAGCACATCCAAGTCGATATTTACGGCGCGTGCGGCTCGCACCACTGCCCACGGACAGATCCCAATTGCCTCGACATGCTAGATAAAGACTACAAGTTCTACCTGGCCTTCGAGAACTCAAACTGTCGCGACTACATTACAGAGAAATTCTTCGTCAATGGATTACAGTAAGTGGTTTGAGTTCAATTTAAGATATCTGTTAACATTAGGTTTGTTTTCTCAATTTTTTACGGGTAACACGTTGGGCGCCAGTTTTTTATAACTGTGAACTCTACACTAACCTGCTGTCAACAGCTCCGAGGTGGCGTTTTTGTAGCTGTCGCGTAACCTTTGTCCACGCGTGCACTAAATTGACATTGCAAAATCTTTATGAAAATTTAGCTGTAGCTGAGGTAGCAAGTTGTGGTAGTTTTCAAAATTAACTATTGAATCGTTTGACGGCTCTATTTACTGCAAGAATCACTCTTAAAATTGCATTTCTTTTCACATAACAAATTCGCTTATCTCTGTTTTCAGGCACAACGTGCTTCCCGTAGTGATGGGCGCCCGCGCGTCAGAATACGCGGCAGCTGCGCCGCATAACTCTTATGTACATGTTGAAGAGTTCGCTAACGCCGAGGAGTTGGCGGCATATCTACGACGTCTTGACGAAGACGACAACCTTTACAATTCCTACTTTAAGTGGAAGGTACAGATTTTATCATAAGTGCTTATAGTATTTAATTATCATTGAGAGAAAATACGCTCCGAAACTGAAATAACTACAAAATTTATTTTGTCTGAATACCTACACTCTATGAACAATCAGATTTTCTATACTGGGCAAAAACTGAAAATCAGTGCTTTGCTTTAACTCAAAGCAAAGGTATCACTGAGTTTTTGCCTTTTTCTGTCTCGATGCGGCACACAGTTCAGTTTTTTTTGTATGTTCCTCTATGAAGTCATTTATCATCTGTGTGTTGTATGTGATGGAAATAAACAATTTATCTATCTATCTATCTATCTATCTATCTATCTACCTATGTAGATCAATTAAGATCTTAAAGAAGCTGTTTTTGTCGGACCTCGGGACGGTGGGCCGGTGGCTTGTATCCGTTTTGTCTAGTACCTAACAACCTCAGTTAGTAATATTGCACCAGCCCAACATTCGGCGAGAAACTGTCCACTCATCAATCCTAAAGAAATTACAGTTATTTCTATGTGTAACTTCTGTTTAATGTGTTAAATATAATGGAATTTAAACGAAAACCGAAACTTGCAGGGTACAGGCGAATTCATCAACACGTACTTCTTCTGCCGCGTGTGTGCCATGGTGCATGCGAGCGAACGGCGCCAAAGAAGCGCCCATTACAGTGACGTCCAAGCGTGGTGGCGCGACGGCGCTTGCACGCGAGCCGACTGGCGCGCCGCCGAGCATGACACGCGTGACAACGGATAGGGCGATACCAACCTCCTTTTTAGTTCAGCTTCAGGCGGCTACGGACCTTTGTCGTCGACAGAGGAGGGCGCGCCGCCCGCCGAGCGTGATACGTCCCATAAACGTTAAGGATAGGACCTCCTTAGTTATTCTTCTTCCATCTCGTCATCGGCAGACAACGGATAAACCACGCTAACCTCCTTTTAGTCCAGCTTCAAGTGGCTACAGACCTTGGTCGACAGATGAAGACGAGCCACCGATAAGGATAATAGGACCTTCTTTGTTATTCGTCTTTCATCGGTGATAGCGGATAAACCACATCAATCTCTTTTTTAGTTCAGCTTCAGGCTGCTACGGACCTTTGTCGTTGTCATAGAATAAACTATACAATTTGGCCGTAGTCTATGGTCGTTGCACGAGGGAGGGCGCGCCACCTGCCGCCCGTCATGCGTGTTACGTACTTACTTATACGTCCCATAGACGATAAGCATATTGGACCTCTTTGGTTTAGCTGCGGTTTGTAATAGTGTCTATACACGTTCCGATCCGACAGCCGATTTGGTCTGCTCCCAGACCAAATCTGCGCTACACACGTTCCGATTTGGTCTGTTCCGACCAAATCTGCGCTACACACGTTCCGATTTGGTCTGGGAGCAGACCAAATCGGCGGTCGGATAGGAACGTGTGTAGATGCTATAAGTATTACGGATTTTCTTCATTTAGCGAAAGGGTCGAGTCCGCACAAAGCTCTTATTGCACAAACACTATAGGGACTCATACCACAGATGTGTCAGGTACTGTTTAGTATATTAATTATAATTACCTATTTTTAATTATTAATGCTGCATTCTTACCGCACACCCTAAACAAATAGAATTGTGAATCCTAGTTCGATATAACTTAACGTTGTTACGTGTTATGGAAACTCATTTTAGCTACGCAAAGATAAATGAGTGACCGATAAGACCGCACAACTTTTTAGAATTTTTCAATGTGTAGAAAATACTGGCTATTGTTCGTCGGTATGTATGTGGCGCAGTAAGATAGTTATAGCCGTAATATAGCTATATATCTTTAGGGATATAATTATATACCTTAAGATAGTTATACGAAAGCGATTTATTACTATCTTACTAGTAATATAATTTTAATCTAGATTTGTTTAATGAAATAATTGTACGAGTGTAGTCCTGTAGAACACGTGATAGGTTAGAAATTTAAGGCGATCGCGAAGCGCAGCGAAGCGATCGCCACCACAGAACTCTTGTAGCTTTCGTATAACTAACTATCTTACGGTACTTATATAACTATATCCCTAGGGATATAACTATATTACGGCTTTATCTATCTTACTGCAACATATGTATTATATACCAAACGATTTATCAACTGTAGATATCGAGTGTATTTTGTTTCCCAAAGATAGTATACCAAAGGACAATGGGTTACAGCGTTCCTAGACACGAAAATAGTGTAGCATTATGAGTTGGGCATTATCGGGTTTTGTTGCCCTCTTAGAATTCAAAATAAGTAAGGCCGTATTCACTTGTAGAATCATGAAACAAGTTCATGATGCTAGTCTTTTTTTTGGGTACGGGGTCCATACAAGATTGCCCTTGTTCTGTAACTAATAAAAATACGACCCCACCACGTGTTGTTTTTAACCAACTTCAAAAAAGGTTGAGGTTAAACGTTCGACTGTAAGAATGTATGTTTTTAAAAACTGAATTGATACATTTTTTGATAAACTTGGTTGCAGTATTAAATTAAACATGTTTAGTTTCAAGACAGAAGTCTTGTTTCAAATGTGCATACCTTCTGCAATACCTACATTATGTAATGCACTTACTGCACTAGATTTACAATAAAAAATAATATTGTATGAGGTGTCTGAAGTAATATGAAAACAAACAGTATTATTCTTGAAATAAAAAATATATACTTACTTAGGTAGGTACTTGAGGAAGTACAAAGACTGGAAAACGATTGTAAATCGTAATAAAATAAAAATCTCTTCTCTTGTGTTATGCTGCTGTCTTAGTATGGAAAAATTATGCATTCGTTATTAAAACATACAAAGTGATTATGTATGTCCAGCAGTGGGCATTATGCAGTTGATAATGATGATGATAACAATAAAAGCCTCACGAAAAGTCATAATTGGATCAATACAAAAAGAAACTAGCTACCAATAACTTTTAAATTACTTTTTCGGTTATTTTGGATTATCAAACTTACAAAAAAAAATACAGAATACAATAATAACATTTATATTTTAGTGACATCTTGATTTTGTACTGGAATTAGATACTTATACTTAATTATTATTGTCTTCTTAGTTGTTATGATTTTATTATAGGTATTTTATCTTTGTTATTGTTATTTAAAAAGTGACTGTAGTTACCTTTAAGTTATAAATAAATTTTAATAATGACATAATGCTACATTAAGTATAACTCGCGCAGTTAACAAAACAATCTGTAAATGGCGGCCAAGCATTAAGTGTAAGCGCGATAGCATGTCCCACCCACGTGGTCTACATGCAGCATGACGATATGTGTGAGCAAGATAGCATGACCAGACGGCCGCCATTTCCATATTGTTTCTTTATCTGCGCGGCTTATACTATACCTAGCATTATAATGTAGTACACACGGCGGCACATCATACTATACATGTTGACCTTGAGACCGCCTTTATGCCCTACGTAATAAAAGCTGTAATAGCAGTTTAACTTGATGTGCTGTTGAGTGTACATAAGTAGAAAACAAATTATTCGTGCTATTTTTGAGTTAGCGTTGTTACATCGTGCGTTAGACAAATCAGTGGATTTGTTTTGCTTTTTAATTTTGCTGACTAGCTCTCTGACTGATTCATGAACCGTCGGAAACGCTCCCGACTTAGTTGGGTTTTTTTTCACATCACAGAAGTCTTGTTGCTTTCGTATAACTATCTTACGGTGTATAATTAGGGATATAGCTATACTACGGCTTTATCTATCTTACTGCGACATATGTACACCTAGTATGAGTTTGGCAAACTGTATTCGTAATCGAAAACTATCGCTGTAGAGCGATGCTATCTCTTTCATGTCCTTCTGCTTTACCGACATTCGGATGGTCTATCCGATAGTGTAAACGTTAACAGTTAAATCAACACATATTATGGGTAATGCATTGTCTCTGTCATGTACTATAGAATGACAAAGACAAAGCACAGAATTCGAATCCGATTCCGTTTACGACGGTTTGTGAATCAGGGGACCGGTGTTAAAACAAATAGTTACTCAGAGCATTTATTATTGTTTATGAAAAAAAGCTGATTTAAAATAGGTATAAGTTGAAAGTTTAATGTTTTACGATAAGTCTACAAGACTGTTTTTATATTAATTGAATGTTATGTGATGGGTAGGTATACTTACCATAGAAAAAGATTAAGAAAAAGATAATAATTGATTGATTGATAGAAAAGTCGTCAGCACAATTATGGGGCTAAATTGGGCATTTTTAGAAGAATTAAAACAAAATCGATTGGCGGCGCTAGTTGGCTCAGTCAGCCCCATAAGTGAAACTAAAACTTTGAGTGAAACTTGTTGGCTTTGAGCGTGCACTGTCTGCGTACAGTCGGGGACTCCCAAAGTCCCAACTCCCATGCATTGCCACTTAGGTACCTACTCCAACTTGTTGCGTGTGTGGCTGGATGGCGCCTCCCTATTCATGTGTGTGCGTGCGTCGAGTTCGTATAAAATGTATTAAAAAATGTAGGGTAGACTGGGTCAAGTTTTGCCAGGGTAAGATAGTGACAGTCATCATATCAGCAAAACTATACGGATTTCGGGGAAGGTTGCAAGGGGAGGGAGAAGCGGCATGCATGTCTTACCGCGTTCCCCAGCATTGAATCATTGAGTTTTACAGTCAAAAGAATTTTTTTTTTGTTTACTTTCTTTTAATATTTTCTGTTATTTGTATCCAGTTAATTACGAGTGACTATTTTTTAGGTAGATAACTGGCCCAGTCATGGCGATTGTTTGTTTTCGAAAATGTGCGTTGCGTACGTTGTGACAAATGTTGTTTGTTAGGTACGGTTGTGACATACATATTTTTATACTTTTGCTTTTAGATGCCCAGGAAACGCTTGCGGAAGACCGAAAGAGCACAGTCTGATATAAGTAAAGAGAAAAATTCAATGTCAAGAGAAGAAAGACTTCAGAACCGTCATCCGATGATTGTGTAAGCGCATATTCTGGAAGTAGGGCTGGGGCAATATTATGAATGTTAACATACCATAAAAGACAGTTATGTTGAGTTATGTTACATATTTCTAACAATAAAAGTAAATTATAAACCATTTCTGAGTATGTTTATGTCTGTCACTTCTGATCCCAACCACTTACTCTATTACTTTTTTTATTTGATACTATAAATAACTAATACAGCGTATTTAGGGACAACATTTTAGTATTTTTACGTAGACAAAAGTACAAATTAAGATTTAAATTGCTTTTCTCGCAGCTAGCTTACTAGTCAATTACTTAACAAAATTATTGGCGATCAAACCAAAATTGTCACAACCGTACCCAGTCTACCCTACAGGAAATAGGTCGGTGGCGGCGTTTTGTTGTTGTGGTCGGTGGCCCTTGTGCGACCAGGGTAAATTGGAATGCCACTGAAATATTGTGAGCCGGCAATATAATTGTAACAAGTAATTCTATTTTATAATTCATTATTTGAATAATTACTTGTCAAATCATAAATTAACATCAAAGCTCAATTTGTTACCTGTCTAGTCATGAATGAGTGTCGGGAGTCAGCGTAATAAAATGTGCACTTGCGTAGTGCACAAACTTAAAACAAATTGTGATGCACAATATTATTCACGTGAAACAGAGCACATTGAATTATGCACAAGAAACGTTAAATGTTTACCTTGTTGCATGTTACTTTTAACTTCTCAAAGAAGTTCTAGGGGGAAAAGTTTTAATTTTATGTTTTCGTTGCACATTTTAAACGCTTTTCTTATAACTTTTTGTGTCCTTACCGCTTTGTCTAAAAACTTTTTGTGTCATTACATTACCAATTTAAGGCTAGGATTCCCTAAAATAGGGTAGGTATTATAAATTATGGATTACTCGCAAATAGCAATCACTACCTACTTAAAATTTGGAAAAAATATATTATGTTATTTTACAGTTATTTATCTAGTGCTTCCGGCCGTTTTTTCGATTAGTGATGTTTACTGTATCAAATAAAATCCCAAACATCCGTCTACTCGTAATCCAAGTATCCTATTTATAGCCTTTGAATAGCCGAGGGATTCCGACCGTCATAAGTTTAAAATTATTTCATTTTTAATTGAACTTTAAGTGATTTTCAATTCGCGGGGCGCAGGGGGCGCTCGCGAGTTCACTGTTCACTGCCGGCTGCCGCTGCGTCCGTCCGCGCGAAGTGTATCGCGCGCGGCCTATTTCGGTCGGGAATCCTAGCCTTAAGAATCATGGTATTTTATATTAATTACGTGTACCTATTTTTTATTTAAAATTTTTGTTTCATTGGTTGTTTGTTAGTTTGTACTTAATTATTTTTATACAATATCAATAAGTTTTATTCGATCTACTGTCACTTTAGCCACAGGCCCACAACCGTCTCTATCGTCTTTTCGATAGAGATGGCTGTGCTTTAGCCTATGTATGTACAGTCAACAACACAAACCGCTTTATTGTGTACTAAGCTTAAATCACCCTCGCCCTTGTTTCACATGTACCTAAGTCGATATTTTGCTTTGACAACACTAATGGCAATGGCAGACATTGATCCAGTAACTGGCAATACAGCGCTGGCTTCGTGTAAACATAAACGTTTTTTCGTGCTAGTCCAGCGCTGGCGCTATGCCTGTCATATACTTAAGCGGCTGCCTACTTGCTAGTGCCGTTTTTACCTACGCCTAACTGGTTCTATGTAAATCTTCCTTAAATCACTGTGTACCTAACCAGTGATTGTAATCGAATCGTGATGTACCTACCTACCTAATCGTGGAGATTGAATGACGACATCGACACCAATTTTGAGCACAGTGCCTATAATGCAAGATGCCACTACTGCTATAATTATGCCTAAAACGCTACTTGAATAAGAAGCAGATTGCCTACAATGTACCGTGACTATAATGTTTATTGCCAACCATCAATTTGAAATATTTAAATATAATATTATATTAAATATTTCAAATTGATGGTTATGAGCACAGTGCCTAAAATGCAGGATGCCACTGTCTCGAATGCCGCAGCGGTATTCGACTGTCGATGTCGTTTTCGAGTGTCGATGTTGTCGCTATACGGAGCGACATTGCCGCTCGGTATAGCGCGAGTGTGTTCGTTCATACAAAATATCACGGACGAGCGCTCGCCCGGTACGGTATAAGTAAGTGTGAGTCATCCTTGTCGGTATTCATTGCGCCTTTTCACATTGGACGATAACTGTAACTACACGATATCGTCGGACTGCTAGTTTGATACAATCAACACCAAAATGCTTTTACACTGTGTCGTTTTTAGTCAACGTTATCGTCGCCGACAGATTGCCGTGCCGATATCGGGTATTCGGCTGACGATACAGTGCAGGGTGAAGCAGGATCGCGGTAGAGTGGAATGGGCAGGCAGGCCGCTGGACGATGGACGACGCCGACGCCACGCCACGCCACCCCGCCACGTCCAGTGTTGCCAATAGCATTCTACGAGTACATGCTAAATTTGGCATATTTTCTCTCTGTCTGTTTAGCATATTATTTCAGATACCGATATCGTCGGACGAAATCGTTGTCGTCCGAGCCGACGATATATCAGTAATATCAGTATCGATCGACTCGTTAACGTCCAATGTAAAAAACGCCCATTGGACTATAAACGGTAAACAGGCGGGGTTACTCTGGAAACCAATTCCGAATGATCGTCAACCACAATGCGTGGATTATCAGTAACCCACATAAAATAAAATTAGAGCAAAAGTGTCCAACCAAGCAGGAACTTATTTAAAAAAATGGCGATTGATCAAGGATTCGTTTGAAGGTAACCTTATGCCGATATTATACGGTTCAACCAAATTGATTCACTTTGGTTGAAAGACGCAGAAATACAGGCGTACATTGACATTGAATGATTCACTTTACGGTTACATTGTTCAATTTGGTTGCTTCATCTAAATTGAAAGGCAAAAGTGAACCGTGTATTTCCGCTATTACCTACAGGTTTTGTGTTATGTTATGACGTTAGGTAGCTACGAATTCGATTAGCTAGCTGTTGCTCTGCTCTACAAGGTATTTTGCGGCAAATAGCGGTGTTGTTGTGTGTCCGAAGAAGGTTAAGCCCTTAAAAAACTGTAAATTGTATGCAATCGTCTTTGACCTTTAAGATTTTAACTGTTAGGTTCAAAATCAATATGTAGAAGGAAATTGTCACTTTCGTAAGCTCTCATGTGCTGTTGTTAACTGTACACATTAAGGCTTTGAGTTCACCAACGTTTACGTAAACAGTTGGATAACCGTAGCTTTGTTGGTTAACAAATCACGTGCGTTAACCAACCACCCAACGATAAACCAACGGTTAACGTAGCCAACTGTTGGTGTACTCGGGCCTAAAGGGGCCCACAGACTATCAGTCCGCCGCCAGGCCACCTGCAATCCTCGATCGCACGCCCTTCCCTTCACAGGCCGCCTGACATTCAGTTTTTGTATAACTGCAAGTGTCTGGCCGATTACGGCCAACTGACAGGCCGATACCTACAGGCGGACTGATAGTCTGGCCCTTAAGAATGTTTTATGTAGCCTTCTGTAGTTCTGTATGTACTGAGAGTGTGAGAGTATTTAATATATGTATATGAAATGACACATTCCAAGTGCTATAGGTACCTACTTTGTAATAAAAAGAACATCTTTACAGAGTGTTTATTATTTATCAGATTAATATGGTAAAGTTTGAATCAATAAATTAATAAAATACATTGTTGTAAATAAAATAAAATCTGTTTATCAGGGTAGGTATCACAATCTTTCTTATGTTACACATACATTGATATCAATATTATTGTTACTTATTATTGAAAATGTAACTGACTTAAACTAATTCATAAGAACATATACTGAAATACCTACACATCAATATGATGAATATTTTTAAATATTATAATTTTAGAGGTAAATAAATGACTTACAGTTACCTAAATAAATAATAACTAAATTATGAAATATTAAAGAATTATTGACATTAAATATTATAAATTTTAATTATGGTCATGTTCCTTTATTTTATGGATCTTTAAAATATTGGTTTTTTTTTTAATATATGTTTTACATTTCAAAGTACTGTTTTTTTTATTATTTAACTAACTGTTAATGTGCATAATTTGCAATGATTTGCAATTAGGAGTAGGACAGCTACAATAGGGGACGACTGTTTATTGATATGTCAATATTTAATAGTGACATTCAAAAAATATTACATTAAACAATATCAAAAGTGAAAAAAGCCATCTCTTATTAAAACGAAATTTTATATGACAGGAGTATGGCCCTACCTAGAGTGTGTGTCAGATAACTCTGCGCGTGACTGGCGCGTTTTTGGCGCTAGTTACAGTCCATTTTTTTGTTCTAATGTTATAGAAAAGATTAGTATTCGATTTCTACCGCGCGCAGACTTATCTGACGAGCACTCTAAACTCGACGTCACTCTCACGTTAGTAGAGAGAGCGGTTCTTGTAAGATTGCAAGGAATTTATAATACAACAGGAAGGTGCACTGCTGCTAAAAAACGGTCCTAATGAGATAGCAAGAACGAGGTCAGTTTATCTCACTCCATTCCATTACGGCGGCCACGAACATGCGCGACGGGCGGCGGGCGACGACGAGCGAGTTGCGAACTTGACACAACGAAGACGGAAAACGTCATTCGGCTTGTACTGTTGCCACTTTAACATTCTGAAATCTATCATTCAAATTCTTTTCTAGGATAAGCCATAAAAAATTTATACGACCTAATACATTTTTATGCTTAATACGGTCATACCTAAATTAATATGCGATGTTTTCTATTGACTAAAAGTAATACGAAGCGGAAATTTAACGAAATTAGATTTTTATAACGAAAGTTGTGAACCATAAATCTGTGATAAATCTACTAAACCTGTTATTTAAGAGTGCTGGCAATTTCAGAGAGAGGGACACCCTCACCTCGTTCTTGCGGTCTCAGCTGGACCGTTGACATTTTGTATTGAAATATAAACCTTATCTCTTAAATTTAAAGTGTATTTTTAAATGCACAAAAATACGGAGTGCACCTTCCTGGTTGTACGTAGTACTTATAAATTCCTTGTAAGATTGACACTCTTTAGCTTCGAAAACATGTCAGATATTTTAAAATAAATACATGTGTCATCTTTCTGATATTTCTAAAAACATTTTGAACAAATAAAAAATCAGTTGAATCCCCTATCTATTACTAAAAATCCAATACCTACTAATAATAATTTAGTAAATTGAACTGATAAACCATAATATATATTTTTTTTGTGACATATATTTATTATTACAATTTTATTATAGTTCACAGTCTTAACCCATATGCTTGTGGTTCCTAGAAATCAATAAACGTAGTGATTACATGCTCTTTGGAAATCAATTATTGTAGTCGCACACAAAATAATGTGTGCATGTCCCGAGCTTATGAGTTAAATAAAATTTATTTGTTCTAAATAAACTTTTAAGATATGTTATTAGTAAATAACCAATAAATAGATATCTGAAAAATATATTGTTTATTTTATGTTACAATATAAAGTACTTATCTACTAACAAAAAACAAATAATGCTATAAACATGATATGGATTCATTTGGATGTTGGATAAAATAAGAGTTAGATTCATAACATTAACTGAATAATCATCATCTTACTGTTACAATAAATAAATATAATGTTACACATTTCTTATTTAGTACATGGAAATCGTACCAAATAAGTGGTGTTGCCTTGCATTAAATGAGGTAGTTCTGATTTTTTTATATGTTAGTAGTGATGAGATAGTAATGACAAATCCAAGTTTTCCACCTCGAAAGCCCTTCGGATCATTGTTAAATACTTAAAAATCCATAAAATTTTCGGGTATTTTTCAGTTTTAGTAAATTTTTGCCACCAAGGATCTGAGTTACGGCAAATGCATGCAGTCTTTAAAGTAGACTAAATTTGCAATAAAAAGAGAGTAATTTAGTTTTTGTAAGCCAAATCGTTTTTAATATACGGCTATTTTAAAATTTGCAAAATCTCAAAAAAGGAAGTATTACAGTTTTTTTTATTTTTCGTCAACTTTGACCCCTTAGTAGTGGGTTTGTGGCAAAAGTTTTTTTATTAGTTATTAAAGTCCATTAAATTTCCAACAAAATAAGATTAATTATGTCGATTTACACCTGATAGTTCCTAAGACACAGCTGTTCATAGTTATAGAGGTAGGTAAGTAAACAATTATGTAATAGAAGGCTTTGCAAAAGGTAGTAAGCCCTAAAGGAAGAAGGATCTGGGAGATGTTCCCGTTCTACCCTGTTATTGACACGCAAACCTTTATCACCTCGAAAGCATACCAAAGATGTAAGGTTGTACCAGCAGACATGGTTGCAGGAAAGCAGAACTCAAATTTCGGGTGTTTGCAGCTACTGCATTGGCCAATCATGCGAGAACATACCAGACCTGATGTGTGATGACATTGATGAACCATTGATTGATGACCCACCATCAAAGGACGATTTTGACCTTCCTGGGCAGTTCGATGAAGAAATTATACCTCAGCAAGCTGCCCCCAAAAAGTGTGCTGTGGATTCAGAGGACGTGCCTGGTCCATCAAAATTATACATACAATGTACATAATTGATCCCACCACCTCCCAGATCCTCTTTCCTTTAGGGCGTACTTCATTTTGCAAACCCTTCTATTACATAACTGTTTACTTACCTCAATAACTTTGAACAGCTGTCTCAGAAACTATCAAATGTGAGTTGATATTACTAATTGGTCTCATTTTATTGGAAACTTAATGGACTTTAATAACTAATAAAAATACTTTTGCCATAAACCCACTACTATGGGTCAAAATGTCGAAAACTAAAAAAACTGTAATACTTACTTTTTGTGATTTTTTGCAAATTTTTAAATAGCCACATCTTAAAAACTATTTGACTTACAAGAACCACATTATTCTCTTTTTATTGCAAATTTAGTCTACTTTAAAGCATGCATAGTAACTTTTGCCGTAACACAGGTCCTTGGTGGTAAAAATTGTCAAAAACTGAAAATTTATTGGATTTTTAAATATTTAACAATGATCCGGAGGGCTTTCGAGGTGGAAAACTTGGATTTGTCATTACTATCTCATCACTACTAACATACAAAAAAATCAGAACTACCTCATTTAACGCAAGGCAAAATGTATGATTTCCATGGACTACTATCCCTATCCCCCCATTTGCTTGCAACTAGTACCGAAAATATTGATAAACTTAAATAAATAAGACAATGGGTTAAACCATTCAAGGAAGTAATTCAAACCATATTCAGAATTGTAACATGGTTTTGTACTTTTTCAAAACAGCTATATTTTTCAAAGTGTCATAAATTTGCAATTGGACATTCACACATTCAACAACAAAATTAATAGTATTCTGGAATATACTCTGAGCCTTGTGCATATTCTGTGGCACCAAAATACCAAACCAGCGTAGTGGATTAACAGTATTTTTGGCATTGTTTTCTGCTACTTTTAATTGCGCCACACCATCTTCTTCAACAGTTTCACAAATAGTTGAAGCCGAAAATTCGGGACTATTTTCCACTGGAAGTCTAGTTGTACTCACCGAGTTCTGACCCATTATATATCTGGATTTTGCAAGATGAATACTCCCATTATTTATACTGGACTCAATATTTAACTCGCATCGCATTTTATCTTCCATTAGGTGCAGTTGTTTGACTACAAGCTTATCCAGAATATCGCAGACGGAATAATACTCTGAAAGAAATAAAAAATTAGTTTGTTATACATTTTACAAAATATTATAGATAGATTTATTGAATGTAAGATTTCTGTTACCTTCTTTTTCTGTCTGCATGGTGTGGTGACTCCGTTATATTGATCTTTAGAGTTTAATTAATTAAACACAAAATTGATTTACATTAGTTCAATTTTTATTTATCTTGTCACATGACCACAAATTATATATACTAGTACAGATAGGAATCAAGCCTTATAGCCATAGAATAAATATACTCACAGTCACAAGGCATAAAGCGGCCGTTTGTTAGTGAATGACGACCCCGATTAGATTTTGACAACATAGTGCTGCCAGAACTATCGACCCTTGATTCGTTATCGATAGTCGTGCAAATCATCGACGTTTGGTACAACCCTAGTAATATACTATTTTAAATTCTGCTCAAATAAAAAACACATTTGATGAAAGAAGGCATTTATTACTTGACATTATAATTTTATCAAATACAAAGTACATAAGTATAAGTTGAGATTTTTACAAGACAAAGAATGAGAGTAATGAAATTACTTACTAAATTGACTTTATAGATAAACTAAGAAATATAAATACTTTATCAGCTACAAGAAAAATTTAACTGCTTGCAATTATTAATTATTATGCACAAATGCTAATGCTAGATAATCAATGTTTATAGTTAATAACTGTTATTAAGTAGATAAGCTTTGTACATAGACTGATGAGAGGTAGTATATATAATTAAGTAAGATCTAAGATAGTAGGTAGCAGTAACAGTTATAACATACCTAGTCATAAGACAATCACAATAAACCATCATTCGTACCGACAACAATCATATATTATCCCACCGGTACATCCTACTAATATTATAAATGTGAAAGTTTAGATGTTTGGATGTTTGGATGTTTAGATGTTTGGATGTTTGTTACTCAATCACGCCAAAACGGCTGAACGGATTTGGCTGAAATTTGGGACATAGATACTTTGTAGTCTGGAGAGGAACATAGGCTACCTTTTATCCCGGAAAAGTATCACATTCCTGCGGGATAACGTTGTGTAGTTCACGCGGGCGAAGCCGCGAGCGGAAAGCTAGTTTGTTATAATTCTGTTCTGTTTGTCAGAATCAGAAATATGAATTTGATGATAAGGCATTTTAAATGTTTTGACAAAGTTATTGAATTACTTACACTGTTATTTTCTCTTGACTTGGTATTAACAACTTCACTAAATTGAAACTTGTTAAATGTGACAACTGATTATTTAAATTTAATCCCAAGTAATCTACTGTGCTTTATCATTATCACCATATGATATCACTTCTAAATGTATATTGAAAATGTATATTTTTTTACAAAACTAATCAATAATTAATTACACATACCTACTTACATTCATATAAAAAGAATAAACAAACATTACCTACCTTTCATTCATAACTTCTTCTTCAACATGTCAATGACAAGTACAAAATCATATGTTGTTGGCCCAAAACTGTGCCACTCTCACCGCATTATCTGCAGCCAACATGTCCTCACGCGTGCAGGTGTCCGGGCATGCATGCAGAGCAATCAATGAGGTGGGCCATGGTCTGTGGAGTGTAACCACACCTGCACGCGAGATCCGTGTTACTGGTGAAGCCCCACCTGGACAGGTTGTCTTTACTTCGACCAACTTGGGTACGGAGTCTATTTAAAGATCTCCATAATGATCTGGGAAGTTCAAGGCCAGGAGGGAGATTTTCCTGGATGAGCACATATGGGTGTGGAAGGGTAGCAGAGTTTTCCCACAGTTTAACTTTGGTTAAAGAGGCCTCCGTGGTGCCAGGCATGACGCACTTGTAAAAACTATTGCGACTCTTTAGCCTTTGATAAACTTCATAACTTTCTGAGAAACCGAATCTTCTTTACTCCGGTTAAGTTGTGAACTGTATTTTCTTTTGTTTTGGTTAGTTTTAAGAAATACAAAGTTGCCTCTTGGAATTACCTAAAACAACAAAACTCAAATTTAGCTTAAGAGCGTTAAACCCGAATGCGTCGCGTCGAGTTTAGGTAAATGAATAACTTTCACTCGCATCAGACGTGCGCTCAAGGTCAAACGTGCGGTGTCCTGCTATAGTCAAACTAATCACATTGATCCTTTTAACTCAAGTTTAAATATTATTTAGTGTTAGTTTTTATATTATATCCTTACTTACCCTTACATAATCATAATAAGTGTATGCTGTAATCTAATGGGTTTACTACATAGACAATATTTTATTGTTTACATGAAGTAGATTTTTTAAAAGTTTACCAACTAATACTAATAAAGTAATCCTTCCCAAATGTGTATGTAAGTACTTGCTTACTCATCTTATGTTATTCATGTATGACCGACCATTTTTTTTTTTTTTTTTTTTTTATTCACAACGGGGTAGCACTTAGCCTTCATCACACCTGATGATAAGTGGTGATAAGGCTGAAGGTGGAAGCGCACTACTCCCGGAATCTTCAATAACTGAGGAACTGGCTATCTTATCTCTAACTGCCGGAACACAATAATGCTGAAAACATCATTGTTATGGCGTCAGACTTAGATAAGATGGTGGTAGCTAGCCAGGCGGACTAAGAACAAGTCCTACCACCAACCAAACCGAATACAATATGTACCCCCACTGGGAATCGAACCCGGGACCTCTGGGTTTGAAATCGGTGGTATGAACCACTAGACCACAGAGGCGGCTAAAGGCGGCATTCGATACGTAATCCTATCCTACTTCCAACTAATATTATAAATGTGAAAGTTTAGATGTTTAGATGTTTGTATGTTTGTTACTCAATCACGCCAAAACGGCTGAACGGATTTGGCAAAAATTTAGGACACAGATACTTTGTAGCCTGGAGAGGAACATAAGCTACTTTTATCCCGGAAAAATATCACATTCCCGCGGGATAACGTCGTGTAGTCCACGCGGGCGAAGCCGCGGGCGGAAGGCTAGTTTAGAAATAAAATACCGATTTCAGAATACCATTTTTATCACAATCTGATGTAGACCTATACCACAGGAAAAAAAAGACTACTACGTATTACCACAGAATAATATTTGTAGCAGAAGGCTCACTTCCGAAACAGTTACAATAAATTATCAATCTTGTCCACGCGACAATTAGGTCTAAAATAATTTGCACCCGCTCGCCTGCCTAACTTATTTACCGTTCATTACAAGCGAAATTGAACCGTAGCTGTACGTAATACGCTTCTATTACTCGGAAACGCTTAAGCCGAATTGGTTTTGGGTGGTCTTGGTTGCCGCGTAGGGTCGCCGGTCGACTCGACTGCAATGTAACGACGAAGTAAGTAAGCAGGTAAGTGGTAAAAGGAACAACAAATAGCGCAAATGATTTTTTAAATACAGACAGTTTAGATTTTTTATTTTTACTTCTTTGCATTCACAATTCAATTTTTATTACTGAAAAAATTGAGAATGAAGTAGGTATTAGAAAAAGCCGCCCCGTCTCACATCACAACTAGCTCCGGTGGGGCTCGAACCCACGACCTTTCACTGTCCGGGCGAATGCTCTAACCACTCAGCTACGGAGTCGCTAAAAAGTAATAATAATTATTCGTAGGTACCTAACCTAGCTATGTAGGTATGAAAGCGAGAATCACTTTGTAAATTTTTTATTTTTGTCGTAATTACCTATGCTAAGGTGGGTCGGGGGTCCTTAAATCAAATATTCGGATCATTAAGTATTATAGATACTTAGAATAAGTAAGACAGTATAGTCACACAAAAAAACTTAGGAACCTTTCAGGTTTTTTTAGGAAGATGATGAAATTTTAAATCCGGTCTCTTTCTGTCGTTGTTAAGACAACCGAATATTTAATATTACGGATTTTGCTATGGGTAAAACCACAAGGTAACACACTTGTGTTTTGGCGCGAAAGTGTGGCGAAAGTAAAATAAGTAACTTCTTTCTCGCGTGGCGTCGCATGCACAACTGAGCGGTGAGCGCGCGTGACACCCGCCTATTCTCTACCTCGCGGTAGACAGCGCGTAGTCGATTGAATTGCGGAGTGAGCCCCCCCTGGTATTACAGAGAAACGACTTCATAGAACGGTGGGAAATGATTACACTACTACAAGCATGCTGGGCATGTGTGCGTGTCCACTGGCTGCTTGTCACTGGCGTGTCCGTACACGGCGTGTCTGGAAAAACCGGTTTACGACAGCTCAGCCAGTGGACAAGCTCAGGGTCAACGCGAAGCACGTATGAGCAGTTTTCAGGCTACGCCTTTTCAATAACTCTCAAAAGAGAAATATATTTTGAATTTAACTTTATTAAAAATCCAAGATGGCGGCCAACTTTTTTGATTGTAGGCCGATTTTGATGAAATGATGAAACTCGGTTTGTGGTAATATTTTAGCAAGAAAATAGCAACGCAATGTCAAAAACTTAAAAAAATCCAAGATGGCGCCCAAATTTTTGGTTTGTTGGCCGATTTCGATGAAACTCGATTTCTAGTACTATTTTGACAAGAAAATAGCAACGCCATGTCAAAAATGTAAAAAAATCTAAGATGGCGCCCAAATTTTTGGTTTGTTGGCCGATTTCGATGAAACTCGATTTCTGGTACTATTTTGACAAGAAAATAGAACTGCGATGTAAAAAATATTAAAAAACCAAGATGGCGCCGAATTTTTTTTTTGTTGGCCGATTTTGATGAAACCCGATTTCTAGTTCTATTTTGACAAGAAAATAGCAACGCAATGTCAAAAATGTAAAAAAATCTAAGATGGCGCCCAATTTTTTGTTTGTTGGTTGATTTCGATGAACCTCGATTTCTAGTACTATTTTGACAAGAAAACAGCAACGCAATGTTAAAAATATTCAAAAATCCTAAATGGCAGCCTACTTTTTTGTTTGTGGGGCGATTTCGATAAAACTTGGTTTTTAATCTTGTATTATTTAATGTTTTTAACATTGCGTTGCTATTTCCTTGTCAGAATAGTACCAAAAACCAAGCTTCATCAAAATCAGCCCACAGACTTAAAAGTTGGCCGCCATCTTGGATTTTTTTATATTTTTTACATAGCGTTGCTGTTTTCTTGTCAAAATAGTACTAGAAATCGAGTTTCATCGAAATCGGCCTACAAACAAAAAAATTGGGCGCCATCTTGGATTTTTTACATTTTTGACATTGCGTTGCTATTTTCATGTCAAAATAGTACTAGAAATCGAGTTTCATCAAAATCGGCCAACAAACAAAAAATTTCGGCGCCATCTTGGTTTTTTGAATATTTTTTACATTGCAGTTCTGTTTTCTTGTCAAAATAGTACTAGAAATCGAGTTTTATCGAAATCGGCCAACAAACCAAAAATTTGGGCGCCATCTTGGATTTTTCCAATTTTTGACATTGCGTTGCTATTTTCTTGTTAAAATAGTACTAGGAATAGAGTTTCATCGAAATCGGCCAACAAACAAAAAAATTGGGCGCCATCTTAGATTTTTTTACATTTTTGACATTGCGTTGCTATTTTCATGTCAAAATAGTACTAGAAATCGTGTTTCATCAAAATCGGCCAACAAACAAAAAATTTTGGCGCCATCTTGGTTTTTTAATATTTTTTACATTGCAGTTCTGTTTTCTTGTCAAAATAGTACTAGAAATCGAGTTTCATAGAAATCGGCCAACAAACCAAAAATTTGGGCGCCATCTTGGATTTTTTCAAGTTTTTGACATTGCGTTGCTATTTTCTTGTCAAAATAGTACTAGAAATCGAGTTTCATCGAAATCGGCCAACAAACCAAAAATTTGGGCGCCATCTTGGATTTTTTTAAGTTTTTGACATTGCGTTGGTATTTTCATGCCAAAATAGTACCAAAAACTAAGTTACATCGAAATCGGCCCACAATCAAAAAAGTTAGCCGCCATCTTGAATTTATTAGTATTTTTAACATTGCTTTGCTGTTTTCTTGTCAAAATAGTACTAGAAATCGAGTTTCAAATTGGGCGCCATCTTAGATTTTTTACATTTTTGACATTGCGTTGCTATTTTCTTGTCAAAATAGTACCAAAAACCGAGTTTCATCGAAATCGGCCCACAATAAAAAAAGTTGGCCGCCATCTTGGATTTTTTTATATTTTTTACATTGCGTTACTGTTTTCTTTTCTTTCTTTCTTTCTTTCTTTCTTTCTTTTCTTGTCAAAATAGTACTAGAAATCGAGTTTCATCGAAATCGGCCAACAGACAAAAAAGTTGGCCGCTATGTTGGATTTTTTTTACATTTTTGATATTGCGTCGCTGTTTTCTATTAAAATAGTACTAAAAAAATATAATTATAAAAATAAAATGTATAAAGAGAAACATTAGAGTAAGTAATTTGTAAATAAATATTTCATAATAGGTACCTAATAGAAAGCTAACAATTTTAACTTCTTGTAACAACCCTACCAAAATTTTGCACGCTCTATGAAGTCAACACTCTGATAGTACTCATGTGCCTATACACCGTTTTGAAGGTCAACATCCCATTTGGATAATTCAGTCATTTACGCCATGGGTTCGCAAACCCTAAAACAGGAAACCTTGAAGAAGTACCGGCAAGAAACTCGTCAAGGTTAATTTTTTTCCTCCTGATTTACTTCATACAGAGTCATCAAATTAAAAAATGACCTTACAAATTACTATTTGTTAGATCATTTTCAGGGTCAGTTTCTATTACAAATACGTATTCAATTATGATAAATACAATTAGGTGTGTGAGTGAACTAATGATCATAGAAGTAAATAATTTTCAATTACCTATCTAATGAGTGTACTAAAACGAAAGTACTAAGACGTGTCGGTTGCACTATAAACTATACCACACCACGCAGCACACTGCAAAGGTCAGCGAACGGCAGACGGCAGAGCACCGAGCGATACGTCCTCCCTCTGAAGAGCCTAGCGGCGGACTAATTTGAAATGTTTTGCGCAGAGTGTTTTATAGCACTTTCAAAAAATATATATAAAATAAATTATGCATCATTATATAGGTTTTTTGTATTCAAACTTTAGATAATATGTTCTTATTTTACGTTAGACTATAACTTTTTGTAAAATAAAGTAATTTATTGATAAATGTTGCATGTTTACCACCAGTGATTTCTATATAATTTCACTTAGTTTGGATTTTAATTTCGTATGAAAATAATCACAAATTATACTAATTTCCTTACTAACTATTTGCGTAATGATATGTAGATATACATAGAAATTTTTGTTCCCAATTTTTTTCAATGGTATTAAAAAATTAGAGCTTCAAAATTGATGTCAAAAGTGAAGTTTATAAAACACTGTTCGGGAAAATTGTTAGTATTCACAAATACTATATAAAAATAAAAATGTTTTTTACTAACTTTTTAGACAAAGATACTGTTTACAATAATTTGAAATTAGCATGTTTCTAAGATTACGTTTTCATAGAAAATATCTTGTTCAAAACTGCCTATTTTGAGGCAAAACGGCGTTCGACCGCATCAATGCTCTTAATGTAATAAATAATTGATACATAAAACTACGTAAATAGATTTACTTACGTGTACCGAAGGCATCTTCGAATAATGTATCCATATTTCTGTAAAGAAATATCTGAGAAAAAGTGGAAAAACATCTAAAGAATACTAGAAAACCGAAATGAGTAAACTAAAAAAACACAAACTAAATAAACGTCATCTTGAAATTCTTGAAAAAAGTGACAGCCTTAATTTTAGCCAATGGGGGCACCCCAACAAAATGGCGGTCTTAATTATAGCCAATGAATGGGTATCGGGGCTACCGGCCACTAAGTTTTGACCACAAATTATATAGACTAGTACAGATAGGAATCAAGCCTTATAGCGGCCGTTTGTTAGTGAATGACGGACCCCGATTAGATTTTGACAACATAGTGCTGCCAGAACTATCGACACCCTTGATTTGTTATCGATAGTTGTGCAAATCATCGACGTTTGGTACAACCCTAGTAATATACTATTATTTTTAAATTCTGCTCAAATAAAAAACACATTTGATGAAAGCAGGCATTTATTACTTGACATTATAATTTTATCAAATACAAAGTACATAAGTATAAGTTGAGATTTATACAAGACAAAGAATGAGAGTAATGAAATTACTTACTAAATTGACTTAATAGATAAACTAAGAAATATAAATACTTTATCAGCCACAAGACAAATTAAACTGCTTGCAAATATTTTTTACGCACATTGCTAATGCTATTTTTCCTAGTAGTATTATTTAGTATCTGCCATTTCATTATTTACTGTTAATATCACTTTCAATGCAAGACGCAATAACCTAACTCTAATAGTTAAACATTTAATGCAGTAAGTAATCAATATAGCAACTAACAGCAGTAATTTGCACCATAATTCTGATTTGATAACTTATTACCGCAAGAATAGGCAGACACGGGCATCTTCGCAGCACTCCACGAACCTCGTTGAGACTCAAGTTATCTGAAAAGATTAGATTTGGTTAGTATATATTCTACACATTGTTACTATAATCTGCCATAACATTTCATAAACAAATAAGTGATAGTTGAACTGAAAAGTTTGTAAATCAAGAAAGAGTAGTGTGTATAAAGCACATTTTGTTTGTTGTGCCGCTATGCACAAGTTATAGATAATCAATGTTTATAGTTAATAACTGTTATTAAGTAGATAAGCTTTGTACATAGACTGATGAGAGGTAGTATATATAATTAAGAAAGATCTAAGATAGTAGGTAGCAGTAACAGTTATAACATAGTCATAAGACAATCACAATAAACCATCATTCGTACCGACAACAATCATATATTATCCCACCGGTACATTTATTATAATTCTGTTCTGTTTGTCAGAATCAGAAATATGAATTTGATGATAAGGCATTTTAAATGTTTTGACAAAGTTATTGAATTACTTACACTGTTATTTTCTCTTGACTTGGGGCTTATACGCACTAGCGATTGACCGCCTAGGCGGTTCGTTTGAGCGGTCCAACCGCTTAACGCGGTTTCATCGCGGCTGACCGCTATGGCGGCCAATCGCGAAAAAACCGCGATGATAACGCGTTAAGCGGTTGGACCAGAGCGGCCCGCGTACCTCATAAACAAAATGGACGCCGTCGAGATAGCTTGTGTTATTTATTATTACTCCCGAAAACAACGAAAGAAAAATAAAAAAAGATACTGGATTCATCCTTTACTAGAAACACGTAATGAATTTGGCCAGTTCGCAAGTTGTTTTCAAGAACTGAAGAAGCACCAAGATAAATTCTTTGGTTATGTTAGAATGAGTGTTTCGTCATTTGAAGAATTACTAACAGTTTTATATGTCACCATCAAAGGACAAGATACTAAATTTCGTGACTGTATCCAACCCGAAGAGAAATTAGTTATAACGTTAAGGTATGTATTTTAAATAAAAAATGTTTTTGCTAGCTATTATGTTTTAATTTGAATCGCAATGTGTATTCATAACCACAAAGAACAATAAAAGTAGGAAACTATAACTATTACTGAGAATTATTATCATTAAAAAGATCTAAATAATCAGATTCTTGAGACATATGTGTATTCTGTGAATATGTTGATTCAGGAGAAGTTACAGATTCTCCTTCATTCCATGTTCCACGATGTGTAGGTGGAACTGAGGGCGGTGGTGGTGGTGGTGGGTTATTATTTCTAGCAAATGATGGTGTCTGATATCCTTGATGTGGCCCTTGGTTGTAGTTAAATGGTCGCACGTAATCACAGTAGTTGTATCCAGACGTTTGGGCTTCAGTAATGACTTGCATTATTTTAGCTTTTGTACGTAGGCGTATATGTTCAGGCACTTTTTTTATTTCACTAACCAACGACAAAAAGAACAGTCTATCTTCATCTTCTTCGGCCTTTCTGAACTCGACATTCTTATTTAAGACGTTAATCAATTCAACTCCTATATCATCTTCTTTTTTTTTCTTTTTATTTCGTTTTGGCGGTGGTGGTATGACTGGGTCAGTGACATTTTCTGTTTCATTTCCATCATTTTCTTGCCTTGGCATATTTGAATCAGTTTCATTGATGGATACTGTGTCTTTCAAAAACATTAAATTATTGTAAAATATGTATTGAGTCTTTTTCTTAGCTGCTGACCCACTCCTGCTAACATTGTCCTTTAGAGCTTTCACAAAATTATCCCTGATGTTTTTCCATTTTTTTTGTAATTCTTTTCCTAGAACAATACAACAAACAAGTTAATGATATAGTCATAAAGTAATAGAAGTATAATATAGGTACATATCTAAATTGAATTAAATAATGCATGTAGTAATTATAAAATTTTTGTTTCAGATATTTTGCAACAGGTTGTACATTTGCGGAACTACATTATACATTCAAAATTGGAGTAAGCACTGTAGCAGAAATCGTACGAGAAGTTTGTTTTGCAATTTGGTTTTGTCTGAAAGATATTTGTTTGCCTCAACCAAAAAAAGACGCTTGGAAAAAAATTGCGAATGATTTTTTTCAAAGAGCTAATTTTCCTAACTGCTTAGGTGCTGTCGATGGCAAGCACATACGATGTATAGCACCTAATAACAGTGGCTCAATGTGCTTTAATTATAAAAGTTTTTTCTCTTTGGTTTTATTAGCAGTATGCGACAGTAATTTCAAATTTGTTATGGTTGATATTGGAGCTTTTGGTAAATTCAGCGACTCATCAATATTTCAAAATTCTGTTTTCTACGAAAGAATGCAAAAAAACCAATTGGATATTCCAGAGCCACAGCCTATTTCACAAAACAGCGAGACATGTATGCCATACGTTTTTGTAGGCGACGAGGCATTTGCATTATCTACGAATATGATGCGCCCATACGCAAAAAAAGATTTGGATGAAACTAAAAGAACGTTCAATTACAGGCTTTCTAGAGCAAGAAGATATGTAGAATGCAGTTTTGGAATTTATGCAAACAAGTGGCGTATATTTCATAGACCTCTAAATGTTCACTTTGATCTAGCAAAAGATATTATAAAAGCTACTTGTGTACTACATAATTTTGTAAGAGACCGAGATGGTTATTGTTACGACGACTCACTCAGTTGCCCTTTGACAGAAAACTTAACACAGGAAGGGTTAAGAAGGAACGCTAAAACTGCGTTGAGATACAGAGAATTGTTTGCCCAATATTTTATGACTGATGGGAAATTAGAATGGCAAAGAAATATGATTTAATTGAAAATAGACGTATTTATTATGTTTTAAGATGTTGAATGTATGTGTAGTTTCGTTTATATAAATATAATAATAATAATTATAATAAATACTTACCAAGACTTCTTTTTTCCTCTGTTGTCATCTCATCTTTTCCAAAAATGTCTACTAATTCTTCCCATTGTTTCCGTTTTAAATCTCTATTCCTATATATTGCTCCTTGACAATTCCAAATTGATTCTCGTTGTTGAATTTCAACAATGAATTTCTCTGTGTCGAAGTTCATGACTGCGACTCACGTACTAACTCATCGGCGGCTCGCCGCAAACTGAAATCGCAAGTGCGTACAAGCAAGATGGCGGCCAGCCGCGGAGCGGGCCGCAGCTCTCCATTCAACCGCCGCGGTTGAAACTTTGGGGCGGTCAAGTGCGTACAATCACAGGCGGTTGCATATTAAACTGGGAAAGCGGCAGACCGCGCGGTTAGCCGCCCCCGCGGTTGACCGCTAGTGCGCAAGGGGCCTTGGTATTAACAACTTCACGAAATTGAAACTTGTTAAATGTGACAATTGATTATTTAAATTTAATCCCAAGTCATCTACTGTGCTTTATCATTATCACCATATGATATCACTTCTAAATGTATATTGAAATAAGGTATTAGGAAGGTTTTTTTTAACAAAACTAATCAATAATTAATTACACATACCTACTTACATTCATATAAAAAGAATAAACAAGCATTACCTACCTTTCATTCATAGCTTCTTCTTCAACTTGTCAATGACAAGTACAAAATCATATGTTGTTGGCCCAAAACTGTGCCACTCTCACCGCGTTATCTGCAGCCAACATGAGATCCTCACGCGTGCTGGTGTCCGGGCATAAAGAGCAATCAATGAAGTGGGCCATGGTCTGTGGAGTGTAACCACACCTGCACGCGAGATCCGTGTTACTGGTGAAGCCCCACCTGGACAGGTTGTCTTTACTTAGACCAACTTGGGTACGGAGTCTATTTAAAGATCTCCATAATCATCTGGGAAGTTCAAGGCCAGGAGGGAGCTTTTCCTGGATGAGCACATATGGGTGTGAAAGGGTAGAAGACTTTTCCCACAGTTTAACTTTAGTTAAAGAGGCCTCCGTGGTGCCAGGAATGACGCACTTGTAAAAACTATTGCGTTTCTTTAGCCTTTGATAAATTTCATAACTTTCTGAGAAACCGAATCTTCTTTACTCCGGTTAAGTTGTGAACTGTATTTTCTTTTGTTTTGGTTAGTTTTAAGAAATACAATGTTGCCTCTTGGAATTACCTAAAACAACAAAACTAAAATTTAGGTTATTGTAATAAATAATTGATAGGTACTTAAAACTACGTAAATAGATTTACTTACGTGTATCGAAGGCATCTTCGAATAATGTATCCATATTTCTGTAAAGAAATATCTGAGAAAAGGTGGAAAAACATCTAAAGAATACTAGAAAACCGAAATGAGTAAAAAAACACAAACTAAATAAACATTAAACATCATCTTGAAATTCTTGAAAAAAGTGACCGTCTTAATTTTAGCCAATGGGGGCACCCCCACAAAATGGCGGTCTTAATTATAGCCAATGAATGGGTATCGGGGGTAAGTTTTAACCTATTCTATGGGTGAATCCAACGCCTGGTTTTGACCTATTCTATGGGTGATTCCAACGCCTGCACATGACCATAGACTAATATATATATACGGGTCATAGATATAGTATATTAAAAGGGGTAGATGCGCCACCGAGCGACCGGGTGTAAGAGATAGACATATTATGACGTCAAAATATGGGGATGCCATGATCGCAAAAAAATTACCCTAAAATGTAGTCGGAATCGTTACAGTAGGTATGTACTCCAATTCCGTAGCTAGTAAAAGTCAACATTTTGACTCGCTAATTAAACATAGTATTGCAAGCGAAATCGCGAAAATAAGTGGTCCCGACCGACCACCCTTTTTGTGATAAACTATATTAATTTTTTTCAGTTACGTCAAACGGCGGCGGCGGGGTGCGGCGGTTTCAGTAAATTATTTGTCGACCAATAGCAGATCAAATAGGATGTTGCATTTTGATGTTGCACAAACTTGATTTAGTTTCGTTTATTTTTATTTTATCCCTTACCGTTTCCGTAGTTTATGCAACACCGAATGCAATCCCTGATTATGATTATCATCATTATCATTTCAGCCGTACGACACCCACTGCTGGGCATAGACCTCCCCCAAGGATCTCCACAAAGATCGGTCCTGCGCTGCCCGCATCCAGCGGCTCCCCGCGACCTTGACCAGATCATCGGTCCACCTTGTAGGGGGCCTGCCCACGGACAGGTTCTCGAATGGCGACCGCGAACGTCGTACGGTTCGCGGTCGCCATTCGAGAACCTTTCCGCCCCAACGGCCGTCGGTTCTCCGCGCTATGTGTCCCGCCCACTGCCACTTCAACTGAACAATCCTTCGAGCAATGTAGGTCGTTTTAGTTCTCCTGCGGACCTCATCATTTGTGATTCAATCAAGCAGGGAAATACCAAGTATCGGTCTCTCCATTGCTCGCTGGGCGACCTTGAGCCTTCTTATAAGACCCACAGTAAAAGACCACGTCTCGCTTCCATCATCTCGATTATGATTATACAGTGTGTAACTTATTAAGCGTCCTTTTGGAAAGAGAGTTGTACAGTGACGCTATGTGAACAACTATTGCTCAGTAAAACTTGAAAATTTGGAGAAAACAATATTGGGTCTCGCATACAAAATGTGGTCAAGTGACTGAATATTTTGTATAGGAACTATTGGAGAAGCTTTTTCATTACATTTTTATTTTATGAACAGCCTCGTTTCTGGTAGTAAATTTAATAAATTAGACCCTATTATATTATATGTTCTTCTTTATATCTAGTATTTACTAGCTTCGGCCCCGAACTTCGCGCATATTCGTATCTTTCTCATACTACAAAATTATGGGAAACTAATAACGACGCAGACAAATTTTGTAGTAGGTACCTATATTGTATACTAGCGGGCGCCCGCGGTTTCACCCGCGTGGTTCTCGTTCCCGTGGAAAAAAAATAATTTTATAAAAAAATTAAACCGCCTTCAAAAAAATCACATCAAAAAAGTAAGAAATAATTCCTCACCAAATAAATAACGTAAGTAATTTGAAGTCGGACAAGAAGCACTTTACGACCAATACACAAGGTACACAACTGAAATAAAGCGTGTGTTATATGGTCGCAAACCAAACGTCTCCATGTAGCAGACGCTTAACTAGCGCCGCAAAAGTCACCGATGCAGCGCCAAGCAAAATATAATAAAAGACACATTGATAAATTTGACTTCAGTAGGCGTATAAACCAAAACCCGCCTTCCAGGAGAGAATAAAAACGATATTTTTAAAATAAAATATAATAACTTTTTCGTTTTTGTAGTTATAAAAAAATGTCTCAGGTAAAATAATCTTAGAATAAGACTAAATAATCAAAATATATTAATCTTCTTTAGTTTCGAAGTAAGCTTGGATTTACGCCCTTAGTTTGTTGTTTATACGCCCCACAAAAATTTACTTAAAAATAACCATATATATTACTGGCGTAAAAACCCAAAGATGTAGATTTTTTGTATTAGAAACCATTTATAATCAAAGATAATTTGAATTCTTACTATTAACAGCAATCCCGGCACTGCCAGAATTTGTAGGAACTCAATTAATTACTCTAATACCTGATACAAATAAAAATTACCTGTGTAAAATCAAGATTTATTATTTTAATACTATCTATTATTGTATTAATGGCACTTACAAAAAATATTAAGAAAAAATATTGCAATTGCAAGTTAAATACAAAAAACAACATAGCCAGATAAACTAAAAAGGTCCATTTTTTAACTAAGTAGTACAATTTAAGCTTCTTCTTAAATTAAGTAATTAGGCATTTTAATTATTTGTAGTACGTATGACAATAAATAATATTTGCAGTAAAATTATAGTTCGTAAAACGTAATTCGGGTTAGTAAACCTACTTTGAAACTAAACTTCTCATCTTCTTCATTGGTTAGCGTAAGGCCGTTTGTGCACTACCACTGAATTTTACCGATCCGGAAAAAAAAGGATGCTTGTATTTAATTAATTACTAATATAAATGATTAATTATTAAAATACAGGCATCCGTTTTTTTCCGGATCGGTAAAATTCAGTGGTAGTGCACAAACGCCCTAAGAGAGTCAGACACATTTCTGTAGGATAAGTTTAAATAATCATGTTGGTACTTTTTATTGTTCAGGTAGGTACTACCGCACAAAAAAGCAAAAAAAAGCAAAGGCACATTATGAAAAGATGATTGAACTATGAAATTATGAAAATTTATTTATCGTTGGTGAATAAAGAAGTTGAGAAGGAACTAATGGAATAAATAAATATGATATGAGATAATATAATTAATAAAAACGTCTATTTTTCCATAGGTCTATATGTATTGATGATATTATTTTTCTTACAAATCTTACAATACTAGGACAATAGGTAATAGTAAGAAGAAGAATAGTATAAGTCGTGCTAAACGTGGAACACCCTCTCTGCAGCCCTACGACAGAAGTCTTGGGATCGGCGAACCACAGCAGGAGAGGATGTCATGCATACTTACCTATTGATAGTAGGTAGGTATAAACTACTGGCCTTTGAACAAAATCAACTTTGTGTACATATTTCGTATTTTTTCTTCTTTGTCTAGCATGGTTTTGGCATTGTAGTGAATTCGAACGTTTAAATATTTTTGACAAATTGCTTTTATTATTAAAGCGTAATGTTCACCTTGGAAGTGTTCCTTTATTTGTGGTTCAAGCGTTTCTGAGAAGAAATTTAGCCCTATGGATCTTTTCAAACATCTCTGAAGGAGATAGTGCATGTGATCTTTTTTCGCACTGATCTTATTGGCTTTGAACGCCTCTTCAGCGATTTCGCAAATTTTTATCACTGATTTTGAAGGATAATGTAAACCTCCCTTATCTTTTTTCTGCTGCAATGTATTCCCTATTTTCTCCGAAGATTGCAGTACAGATAGGCATTCTTGGCATTTCAATTGTTTTTCCAGGGCTTTAACTACAAATCCGGCAATATAGGTAACAACCGTTTTCGAAAACTCTGTTAACCTTGTGGGGTCGGCTATGTAGTCGTGGTCCCTGCTCACAACTATCTCTGAATTTAGAGCTTGATGCAAGTCGATGTCATCATTAAGCAGTCTGTGGCGTTCAGCTGTTTTATTAATGGAAATTTCCGGTTTGGTAGACGTCAAAATTGCTAACTCTGATAGCGGCACACAATTTCCTGTGGTTAAATGTTTTAATTCTCCATGTATTATTAATCGTTTGAAGGCGGCTTTGAACTGTGCTGCGGTAGGATTGTTATTGAAACCACCTTTAGATCGTATGGCGCTGAAAAACATTTCAAGGTGGTCTTGGCTGAGTTTATATGTTGAAAGAAATTTCAAAGGACCATTTTGAACATGTTCTTTGTAAAGAAATAGTAAACTTTTAATGGCTATCATGAAACCCAAAAAGCCAGTTTTTCGTTGACTGTTAAGAATATTAGTTGTTCCTAGTTTGAGGGACTTGATGTAATCGTAAGTATCATTTAAGATAACGGTCATCCTTTTGATATTTCTGGGTGTTAAAGGTTGCTTACAACCATAAGCATTCAAATTTCTTGAGTTCATAATGTCAAACAATGAGTTGATTTTTCGAATGAAAACTACTGTCGCTTCCGAGTTTTTAAATTCTTCTAGTTTTAAGTTATCATTGCAATACTCAATCGCATTTGCGACGGACTCACTAAATATTTGGGCAGCCAGTTTGACTTTCATGATCTGCTTTTTGTAATTTATGTGAGCTCCCCTGATTTTGTTGGCCAAGTGACATCCTTCATTTTCTTGGAGTTCTACAAGTCGTCTTATAAAGTCAAAAGCTATAGTTTTTCCTTCGCCGTCAATTAGAAATGATTTGTCACCTAAGGTGTTTCTCGTCAGTTTTAGCATGTGGGATGGATCCAGGAAAATCGCTACTTTCTTACCTTTGTGCGTGAATACTGGATCTATTAGTTCTGAGTCCAAGTCACAACCTAATACTCTGGCCATTGATAAGTTAGCAGCACAGCCGTCAAAAGTTACAGCAACAATGTCTACTCCGCATTCACTCACTAAGTCTATACACATCTTGACCAGCGATGCTTTTTGTTCAGCAGAGATGCCATTTATTAGAAAGTGCCCTACTGGCAACTTCCAGCTTCCATTAAGACACGTGAGCATAAACACCAATGCTTCTTTTGCCAACGGTATCCTGTCGTCCGTATCAACGAATGTGTCTTGATCCAGACCGAGATTCATAAAACCGACATATTGTTTACCATCCCAGTCCACAGCCTTGCGTATGGCCATTTCGTCGAAGCATAAACCACAAAAAAATTTTTTATTTGGGTCGCTTTTGGCTAAAAGTTTCAGAGCCTCCAGAGATTCCGATGAGAAACCCGGCTCTCCATCAACAGTTTGATACCACCTCGCTAATGTCCGCGTATGAGGCAAGCATGTATTGAAATGTTTTCGCACAAAATTGTATGCTCGGGGGCTGATGAAATGCAAATTCAATGCAAATTTACGGACTCCTGGGGAAAATTTGCTTTTATTAGATCTCAAAAAGTCGGAGTTGGTTTGGTTTAAGGTTGCTAGTAGATCCGCTGACTCCTGGTTTATATATCTTTTGGTTTTTAAATCTTGAATAATAGCTGATAACTCAGAATTTTTCTTTTCAAGCCGCCGGCTTTTAGATCTCAATGCTTCAATTTTTTTTCGACGTGACTCGGCTAGAATCGTTTGTCGGTTCAACTTCAATGTGAGTTTCAATTTTCGGGGTGACATAATCGGATCTTCGGTACTTTGGCAGTCCATGGATTCAGTAGATAACGGCTCTACTCGAACTTGATGAGATACAGGAAACTGAAAGAATGCATGCAATAAAAAGTTTTAAAAGAAGTAAAATCTCCTTCAAAAAACCTGAAAATACCAACAGAATTAAGTTTCTATTGAAGTCGGGTGGGGCTGGAGGACAACATGTTATTTTTTTATTTTGAAAACCCCGACTTCATAAGACGTGTTTTATTAAAGTTGATTATTGAATATTATTTCTTGCTTTTTAGAGGTAAGTATTTAAGTTTCTGTTACTATTTTCAGGTTTTTTGAAAGCTGTTTTACTTTTTTTTTTAAAACCCTTTTTTATTTTCAACTTTTATGTAGTATGTAAGTGTGTTACACTAAAGGTACCCATCCCTTTCCCAAAAGAAAACCATTACCTAAGTCTGTTAATAAAAAATGACCAATTCATCACGATAGTTCACACCATACCGTAATATTTTACCGATTTCTCTCAGGATTACTTGAAAACTACTAAACCGATTAGAATGAAAATTCTAGAAATAATAAATATAGGAAAAATGTGATAGTAAAAAACCACGAGCCCTATAAGTAGCTTTCAGGCGGCATAAAAATAATTTAAAATCTCAATAATAAATCTATTCTAATGCATATACAATTTCGAATAAAAAACAATTTTGAAAATCAGTTCACAATTCAAGGAACATAACACATACAAAAAACAGTCAAATTACCTCCTCCTTTTTTTCGGCCGGTAAGTCGGTTAAAAACGAGGGGGGGGGGGGGGCGACACCAAATAATGGGATAAAAGGCCAAGACAGACAAGGAAGACATAAACTTGCACTCACGGGTTTTGCTGTCACGCTGTGCTTTAGTGCATGCGCGTCAGGTTGACTTTGGCAGTCCATAGATTCAGTAGGTAACGGCTCGACTCGAACTTCATGAGATACAGGAAACTTCTGAAAGAATGCATGCAATAAAACGAGGGGGCCGACACCAAATAATGGGACAAAGCCAAGACAGACAAGGAAGACATAAACTTGCACTCACGGGTTTTGCTGTCACGCTGTGCTTTAGTGCATGCGCGTCAGGTTGACTTTGGCAGTCCATAGATTCAGTAGGTAACGGCTCGACTCGAACTTCATGAGATACAGGAAACTTCTGAAAGAATGCATGCAATAAAACGAGGGGGGCCGACACCAAATAATGGGACAAAGCCAAGACAGACAAGAAAGACTTAACATGCACTCACAGGTTTGGCTGTCACGCTGTGCTTTAGTGCATGCGCGTCAGGTTGACTTTGGCAGTCCATGGATTCAGTAGGTAACGGCTCGACTCGAACTTCATGAGATACAGGAAACTTCTGAAAGAATGCATGCAATAAAACGAGGGGGGCCGATATCAAATAATGGGACAAAGCCAAGACAGACGAGAAAGACATCAACTTGCACTCACAGGTTTTGCTGTCACGCTGTGCTTTAGTGCATGCGCGTCAGGTTGACTTTGGCAGTCCATGGATTCAGTAGGCAACGGCTCGACTCGAACTTCATGAGATACAGGAAATTTCTGAAAGAATGCATTTAACACACAAAAAAGCCAAACCAAATAAAGAGTTCCTTTAACTTGAATGTTATATGGTTTGTAATTTATTGTATAGGTAGGTATTTTTTACTCTTTTGACAAATGGTAAAAATAAAACATATTTTAAAGGTAGGTACAATACTTAACTAGAAAAATATTAAGCGTTTATGAAGGCCGATAGAATATAAATGCTTATTATTATTTATAACAGCCAACTTACATGTATGAACAACGTTGGAATACAGAACTTTTTTATTAACGTTAGTTTTTCTGTTTTTCGGAAACTATTTTTTTCAAAATGTTTTGAACAAATACGTGTGTACTTGTGTGGCACCCAATTCTCTTTTCCCGTTGCTTGTATCCATTTCACTCGAATTTTATCTTCCGTCGGAAATCTGAAAACATCAATTAGCTTCAAATTCCCTGAAATATGGGGTAATTATTGGGGAAATTTTTCTTTATGGTAGGCATCCGGAAATCGAATTATAAACCTACTGATTTTAGTGGACGTCAATGCAAAGCTAGCTTCTATCGTAGATATAAAGTACTCAATTTTACCGGTTATCATGTCATATGTTTCTGAGGTTATTTTTAGAAATAATTTTTACATTTTTCCTATTTATCAAGTTTTTCATGATATAACTAATGATTTAGGTCAGAAACTTGGTTCCTGTGAGATTTAAGAAAGAAATACGTGATCAAAATATAGAAAACAGTGTACTTACGCATGAAATGTAACACCCGCTTCTTTTCGTTGATTATTGCTTTTGCAGCCAAAAATCGAGCACCCCACCATTTTGTAAACTAAACACAAACACTACACATTCGATTGATAAAAAATCTTAAGTATTAATCATGTAGTAATCGCCAAAACTTTAAATTTCATTGACACTCTTGATAAAACCCCTCTTGTTTGTTTTGCCTAGTTCAACTGTGCCTATAACCCGACCATGAAAAAAAGTCCGGTCGGTGATAGAGAAAAGACATAGTACTCTTCTCTACTTCCTCATATAGGAATCTCAATAAGACGATCTCGCTCTATCAAAGCATGTCAGACCCTTGATACGGGTACATGACCACCACCTACTCTACACTATAATATAATTTGTGCCACCAGTCACCACCACCCACCACATGACCCACCAACACAGAACACCAATACCAACCTCAGAACAATAACTAAAGCTAGAAACACATTTTGCTGGCGCAGCGCAGCGCAGCGCGATCGGTTTCATACATTTAGTATGGCTAGAAACACATTTCCCTGGCGCAGCGCAGCGCAGCGCAGCGCAGCGCGATCGGTTTCATACATTTAGTATGGCTAGAAACACATTTCCCTGGCGCAGCGCAGCGCAGGGCAGCGTATCCGGTGTTATGATAAATATGTCTATTATTACTTAAATGCATAATTACATTTATCCTGACATATTATACAAGATCCAGACTCTATTAATATAGAATAATTCTCGTAATAAATTAAAAGCGCTGTAAATGTAAATTGCATACGCCGTCATTGCATACACATCCATCCTCACGGCCAGTCCAAATTTGTGAGTCCAACGCAGAATGAAACCGGCGATCGTGTGAACACTGTCACTAAATGATCGCCGGTCATGGTCGCCGACCATGGTCGGCCAACCGGGGTCTACCGCCTCAAGCCCCCACAGTACACGATGGCCGATCATGGTCGGCGACCATGACCAATACATCGTACATTGACACTTTTGAAAGAACCTTTTTAAACTTGTTCGTTCAAAAGTGTCAATGTACGATGTATTGGTCATGGTCGCCGACCATGATCGGCCATCGTGTACTGGGGGCATAAAAAATCTGGATATGGATATGGGCTTTATTTGACATTTGAAGCCCATAATCTGAACTTGGCGGTACCGACTAATTCCATGGACTTCATATTTCTTCCCATACCCATATGTCAGAAAAAGAGTGAATGACGAAGAAAATTCTCTATACATTTTTGACAGTGTAAAAATTAAAAAGTAAAAACTCGAAACTCAGATTCATATCGTTATGGAGTTTTTTTGGCGCCATCTTGGCGGGTTAGGTTAAGTGGATATTTTAATTAATCGCAATTTGTTTCATAGTGGACTTTGTGACTCAAGATAGGTGTGGTTTTGTGCCCCAAGTGTTTACGCAACTGGACGATGTGTGGAATGATTAAAATATGCGCTATCTCGGTAACGTGATGCCGAGTGTTTTATTGTAGTGGTGACTACCTCAGCAAGAATTACCGAGAAGACCGACTCGACATACTTGACGCCAAATACTCCAAGAAGCATTAGAATGTAACACACCTACATTCTAATGAAAACATAAGAAACTATAATAACATACATAATACTCAAGAATTGGCAGTATGGCTTGATGTCTTCGCCTGTCCAAAAAGGACGAACTTTTTTACAATACAATTCATATCGTTATGTCAAATGAAGCAGGCGAGTATTTTGGTATCGGAAGATTCATGGAAAAGTTTAATTTCTCAATTTGTGTGAAATAACTTGCTACTTTTGAGTGTAATCAACTTAATTTATAGTAAATATACCCCTAGCACTTGTAAAACGTTGAACTTTAGCAGAAGAGAGTTAAAAAGCGGAGCGAAAAGATGGAGCGAAAGAGACAAACACAAATTGCTATTTCGCTGTTCCTTTCTCTCGAAGTCATGTAATGGAATTTTACCCACGAAATTCTAATTTTCGTTTCTTGTTTCGTTATCGGAATTTACATAACTTTAAAGATAAATTGTTGACCTACTTTTGATAAAAATTAGGCATTTAATTAAAGTAATGAAGATACTATGTAAATCAAAAATAGGAAAGTTTTATTTTATGTAGGTACGGTTATATATTTTGTTTTTACTGCTTTGAGGATTTTTATCCGAAACACAAAAATTAAACCAAATACCTAGCCTAGCCTAGCCTAGCCACCATACTGGCTGAAGTGTGCTGGTGGCCTACCACAAGCTCTTATAGCAGTTATTTTTAAGTTGAGAGAGTGAGACGCCGCTCTACACGCCGTATAGCGGCGTCTCACTCTCTCAACTTTAAAATAACTATAAGAGCTTGTGGTAGGCCACCTGAAGTGCTAGATAATACTTATTATCCTCCTTGGAGTAATAATTGTGTTCTGTGATATTATCAATAGCCACTTTTTTGTGGATATTGTCTACGGAAAGTGCTATTGATTGACATCACAAAGTACCTTTGTCAAGGAATTTATTATAAGTACGACCTTTGTATATGATTGACATATTATTTTACAAGTGATATTGAGCTGTGCTGTTATTTATTACTAGCTGTTGCCCGCGACTTCGTACGCGCGGTGTAGTGACTTTTGTGTTAGTTTAGTTTATGTGTGTTTGTTGCCCAGATTTCATAACGCTCTTCTTGAAATCCTATTCTCTACTAAAAGGGTCTAAAGAATATCGAATATGCAGGCTAGTGTATGAACATGGTATGTTGTTATCAAATGCTGCATGAACATAGTTGAGCCCTCATTCATAGATCTGTCCGTCTACCTATCAAGAAATTTTTTCTCAAGTATGCGTGGGAGGTATCAAGCTAAAATTTATGTTCTTACTTAGTAATGCATAATATCAGGCCAATCATATTTTTACTATAAAATGAAAAAGAGATTGTGTGTATCCATACTAATATTATAAATGTGAAAGAGGGTTTGTTTGTTTATCCGTCTTTCACGTCAAAATTGATGCAACGGATCGACGTGACTTTTGGAATGGGAATAGTTTGGCAGCTGAAAAGTGACATACTTAGGCAGCCATTAGACAGTCAATCTGGATCGCGATCCGCGATCAAAATCAATGATCGCGATCCAGATTGACTGTGTACGAAGGTGATTGACGGCTCGCGATCTTGATCGCAAAATATCTACATAGTAAATCTCGATCGCGATCAAGATCACGATCAGTGATTGCGATCTGGATGGACTGTGTAATGGCTGCCTTAGACTACTTTTTATCCCTGAAAAATATCACATTCCCGCGGGATAACGTCGTCGTTTAGTCCGAGCTTGCGAAGTCGCGGGCGGAAGGCTAGTATTTTGATTTGAAGACATTTCCTATTTGTGAGAGCTTGTAATTAACTTTCTTTAAGTAACAGGTATAAAATGTAATGATATACCATTTAATTATTTAATTTAACATCATTTATGTAAGCTTTCCTAGTAAATAAATGAATAAATAAGTTAGATAGAAAACTATTTTTAATATTCCTTTATTTTATTGGATGGTACCTACGGCTGAAGGCCTAAGTAGCCAGAGCCGGTTAAATGACATAAAAAATGGTAGGTAGGTGTCGGTATCTACGTACTGGCCACTTAGCGTTTATGAGCAAATTTTTCAAAATTACATTAGTGACATTTTGTCTACATTGCGACAAACTTATTTCACACAGTGGTTAGTTTTTGGTACTAAATATACTGTTGACTGCCGGCAGTCCATTTTGACAGTTAATTTTGTATTGCTAGTGGCTCCTCCACGACCACTGTCACCGGGTCAGATATATTTGTGGCACCACTATACTTACTGTAGCGACATCTAGCGTCGAGTGGAAATGCGAAATAGAAATATTACATCAATAGGGTGAAAACTTCAGTTTTGGCCACTGCCCCGAGTGCTTACTTAGCTTAAAACATTTCGTTAATAACTTTTGCTTGATAATATACTTTTATCTATGACTTTTAAGTCATAATAACAATAGTAATAATTCAGTTTACATCGAATTAGATGTTTCTTTTATTTTATCTAAGTTAGTTAAGTATTGATTTCTCGATGTATCTTTTAAAATTTGATTAACAAAAACACATCAATCGGCACCCTTCGCACATTTTAAGTTTAAAAAATAGGTTTTTAATTTACTAAAATAAAACTAAATTTCGTAAGTATATGAATACTAAGTTATGTTTTTTACTATGTTTGTCCACGAATTTCTCGAAATCTTAAGGCATATCGAGATGATTCTATTTGATTTAAATTAGGTGTATTCTAACTTTGGGAACAGTCTAAGATTCATCAAAATCAGTTTAGTAGTTTCCGTGGGTATGTTATAGTACAATTCACTAAAACTTATTGTTATTGTACACTAAAACTTAAGAAATAAAAAGTAATTAAAAAAATAAACTGACTGGCACCGACCTCAAAAAGGTACCTAAATTATAGATATTATATTTTTCCTTTTCAGTTGACAAATACTTTTTGGAGTCTGTAAAATTTGTTTAAGTAGTTTTTTTGTATTGTAAGAATTTAAAAATGTATGACATTGCGTTGCTATTTTCATGTCAAAATAGTACTAGAAATCGTGTTTCATCAAAATCGGCCAACAAACAAAAAATTTTGGCGCCATCTTGGTTTTTTAATATTTTTTACATTGCAGTTCTGTTTTCTTGTCAAAATAGTACTAGAAATCGAGTTTCATAGAAATCGGCCAACAAACCAAAAATTTGGGCGCCATCTTGGATTTTTTCAAGTTTTTGACATTGCGTTGCTATTTTCTTGTCAAAATAGTACTAGAAATCGAGTTTCATCGAAATCGGCCAACAAACCAAAAATTTGGGCGCCATCTTGGATTTTTTTAAGTTTTTGACATTGCGTTGGTATTTTCATGCCAAAATAGTACCAAAAACTAAGTTACATCGAAATCGGCCCACAATCAAAAAAGTTAGCCGCCATCTTGAATTTATTAGTATTTTTAACATTGCTTTGCTGTTTTCTTGTCAAAATAGTACTAGAAATCGAGTTTCAAATTGGGCGCCATCTTAGATTTTTTACATTTTTGACATTGCGTTGCTATTTTCTTGTCAAAATAGTACCAAAAACCGAGTTTCATCGAAATCGGCCCACAATAAAAAAAGTTGGCCGCCATCTTGGATTTTTTTATATTTTTTACATTGCGTTACTGTTTTCTTTTCTTTCTTTCTTTCTTTCTTTCTTTCTTTTCTTGTCAAAATAGTACTAGAAATCGAGTTTCATCGAAATCGGCCAACAGACAAAAAAGTTGGCCGCTATGTTGGATTTTTTTTACATTTTTGATATTGCGTCGCTGTTTTCTATTAAAATAGTACTAAAAAAATATAATTATAAAAATAAAATGTATAAAGAGAAACATTAGAGTAAGTAATTTGTAAATAAATATTTCATAATAGGTACCTAATAGAAAGCTAACAATTTTAACTTCTTGTAACAACCCTACCAAAATTTTGCACGCTCTATGAAGTCAACACTCTGATAGTACTCATGTGCCTATACACCGTTTTGAAGGTCAACATCCCATTTGGATAATTCAGTCATTTACGCCATGGGTTCGCAAACCCTAAAACAGGAAACCTTGAAGAAGTACCGGCAAGAAACTCGTCAAGGTTAATTTTTTTCCTCCTGATTTACTTCATACAGAGTCATCAAATTAAAAAATGACCTTACAAATTACTATTTGTTAGATCATTTTCAGGGTCAGTTTCTATTACAAATACGTATTCAATTATGATAAATACAATTAGGTGTGTGAGTGAACTAATGATCATAGAAGTAAATAATTTTCAATTACCTATCTAATGAGTGTACTAAAACGAAAGTACTAAGACGTGTCGGTTGCACTATAAACTATACCACACCACGCAGCACACTGCAAAGGTCAGCGAACGGCAGACGGCAGAGCACCGAGCGATACGTCCTCCCTCTGAAGAGCCTAGCGGCGGACTAATTTGAAATGTTTTGCGCAGAGTGTTTTATAGCACTTTCAAAAAATATATATAAAATAAATTATGCATCATTATATAGGTTTTTTGTATTCAAACTTTAGATAATATGTTCTTATTTTACGTTAGACTATAACTTTTTGTAAAATAAAGTAATTTATTGATAAATGTTGCATGTTTACCACCAGTGATTTCTATATAATTTCACTTAGTTTGGATTTTAATTTCGTATGAAAATAATCACAAATTATACTAATTTCCTTACTAACTATTTGCGTAATGATATGTAGATATACATAGAAATTTTTGTTCCCAATTTTTTTCAATGGTATTAAAAAATTAGAGCTTCAAAATTGATGTCAAAAGTGAAGTTTATAAAACACTGTTCGGGAAAATTGTTAGTATTCACAAATACTATATAAAAATAAAAATGTTTTTTACTAACTTTTTAGACAAAGATACTGTTTACAATAATTTGAAATTAGCATGTTTCTAAGATTACGTTTTCATAGAAAATATCTTGTTCAAAACTGCCTATTTTGAGGCAAAACGGCGTTCGACCGCATCAATGCTCTTAATGTAATAAATAATTGATACATAAAACTACGTAAATAGATTTACTTACGTGTACCGAAGGCATCTTCGAATAATGTATCCATATTTCTGTAAAGAAATATCTGAGAAAAAGTGGAAAAACATCTAAAGAATACTAGAAAACCGAAATGAGTAAACTAAAAAAACACAAACTAAATAAACGTCATCTTGAAATTCTTGAAAAAAGTGACAGCCTTAATTTTAGCCAATGGGGGCACCCCAACAAAATGGCGGTCTTAATTATAGCCAATGAATGGGTATCGGGGCTACCGGCCACTAAGTTTTGACCACAAATTATATAGACTAGTACAGATAGGAATCAAGCCTTATAGCGGCCGTTTGTTAGTGAATGACGGACCCCGATTAGATTTTGACAACATAGTGCTGCCAGAACTATCGACACCCTTGATTTGTTATCGATAGTTGTGCAAATCATCGACGTTTGGTACAACCCTAGTAATATACTATTATTTTTAAATTCTGCTCAAATAAAAAACACATTTGATGAAAGCAGGCATTTATTACTTGACATTATAATTTTATCAAATACAAAGTACATAAGTATAAGTTGAGATTTATACAAGACAAAGAATGAGAGTAATGAAATTACTTACTAAATTGACTTAATAGATAAACTAAGAAATATAAATACTTTATCAGCCACAAGACAAATTAAACTGCTTGCAAATATTTTTTACGCACATTGCTAATGCTATTTTTCCTAGTAGTATTATTTAGTATCTGCCATTTCATTATTTACTGTTAATATCACTTTCAATGCAAGACGCAATAACCTAACTCTAATAGTTAAACATTTAATGCAGTAAGTAATCAATATAGCAACTAACAGCAGTAATTTGCACCATAATTCTGATTTGATAACTTATTACCGCAAGAATAGGCAGACACGGGCATCTTCGCAGCACTCCACGAACCTCGTTGAGACTCAAGTTATCTGAAAAGATTAGATTTGGTTAGTATATATTCTACACATTGTTACTATAATCTGCCATAACATTTCATAAACAAATAAGTGATAGTTGAACTGAAAAGTTTGTAAATCAAGAAAGAGTAGTGTGTATAAAGCACATTTTGTTTGTTGTGCCGCTATGCACAAGTTATAGATAATCAATGTTTATAGTTAATAACTGTTATTAAGTAGATAAGCTTTGTACATAGACTGATGAGAGGTAGTATATATAATTAAGAAAGATCTAAGATAGTAGGTAGCAGTAACAGTTATAACATAGTCATAAGACAATCACAATAAACCATCATTCGTACCGACAACAATCATATATTATCCCACCGGTACATTTATTATAATTCTGTTCTGTTTGTCAGAATCAGAAATATGAATTTGATGATAAGGCATTTTAAATGTTTTGACAAAGTTATTGAATTACTTACACTGTTATTTTCTCTTGACTTGGGGCTTATACGCACTAGCGATTGACCGCCTAGGCGGTTCGTTTGAGCGGTCCAACCGCTTAACGCGGTTTCATCGCGGCTGACCGCTATGGCGGCCAATCGCGAAAAAACCGCGATGATAACGCGTTAAGCGGTTGGACCAGAGCGGCCCGCGTACCTCATAAACAAAATGGACGCCGTCGAGATAGCTTGTGTTATTTATTATTACTCCCGAAAACAACGAAAGAAAAATAAAAAAAGATACTGGATTCATCCTTTACTAGAAACACGTAATGAATTTGGCCAGTTCGCAAGTTGTTTTCAAGAACTGAAGAAGCACCAAGATAAATTCTTTGGTTATGTTAGAATGAGTGTTTCGTCATTTGAAGAATTACTAACAGTTTTATATGTCACCATCAAAGGACAAGATACTAAATTTCGTGACTGTATCCAACCCGAAGAGAAATTAGTTATAACGTTAAGGTATGTATCCTACTAATATTATAAATGTGAAAGTTTAGATGTTTGGATGTTTGGATGTTTGGATGTTTGGATGTTTGTTACTCAATCACGCCAAAACGGTTGAACGGATTTGGCTGAAATTTGGGATACAGATACTTTGTAGCCTGGAGAGGAACATAGGCTACTTTTTATCCCGAAAAAACGTCACATTCCTGCGGGATAACGTCGTGTAGTCCACGCGGGCGAAGCCGCGGGCGGAAAGCTAGTATAATATAAAAACAAAAAAAAAAATTCTTATTCTAACTATTTCTAAAATTAAATCTTTTGAATAAAATCCCGCTAAAAGTGGAATTCCACATAATGATATATTAGAAATATTTAAACATAAAGAAGTTAAAGGAATAAAATTTCTAACTCCCCCTATAAATCGAATATCTTGAATATCATTTATTATATGAATCATTACACCAGCGCATATCCTACTAATATTATAAATGTGAAAGTTTAGATGTTTGGATGTTTAGATGTTTGGATGTTTGGATGTTTGTTACTCAATCACGCTAAAACGGCTGAACGGATTAAGCTGAAATTTGGAACACAGATACTTTATAGCCTAGAGAGGAACATAGGCTACTTTTTATCCCGGAAAAGTATCACATTCCCGCGGGATAACGTCGTGTAGTCCACGCGGGCGAAGCCGCGGGCGGAAAACTAGTTTTAAATAAAAAATGTTTTTGCTAGCTATTATGTTTTAATTTGAATCGCAATGTGTATTCATAACCACAAAGAACAATAAAAGTAGGAAACTATAACTATTACTGAGAATTATTATCATTAAAAAGATCTAAATAATCAGATTCTTGAGACATATGTGTATTCTGTGAATATGTTGATTCAGGAGAAGTTACAGATTCTCCTTCATTCCATGTTCCACGATGTGTAGGTGGAACTGAGGGCGGTGGTGGTGGTGGTGGGTTATTATTTCTAGCAAATGATGGTGTCTGATATCCTTGATGTGGCCCTTGGTTGTAGTTAAATGGTCGCACGTAATCACAGTAGTTGTATCCAGACGTTTGGGCTTCAGTAATGACTTGCATTATTTTAGCTTTTGTACGTAGGCGTATATGTTCAGGCACTTTTTTTATTTCACTAACCAACGACAAAAAGAACAGTCTATCTTCATCTTCTTCGGCCTTTCTGAACTCGACATTCTTATTTAAGACGTTAATCAATTCAACTCCTATATCATCTTCTTTTTTTTTCTTTTTATTTCGTTTTGGCGGTGGTGGTATGACTGGGTCAGTGACATTTTCTGTTTCATTTCCATCATTTTCTTGCCTTGGCATATTTGAATCAGTTTCATTGATGGATACTGTGTCTTTCAAAAACATTAAATTATTGTAAAATATGTATTGAGTCTTTTTCTTAGCTGCTGACCCACTCCTGCTAACATTGTCCTTTAGAGCTTTCACAAAATTATCCCTGATGTTTTTCCATTTTTTTTGTAATTCTTTTCCTAGAACAATACAACAAACAAGTTAATGATATAGTCATAAAGTAATAGAAGTATAATATAGGTACATATCTAAATTGAATTAAATAATGCATGTAGTAATTATAAAATTTTTGTTTCAGATATTTTGCAACAGGTTGTACATTTGCGGAACTACATTATACATTCAAAATTGGAGTAAGCACTGTAGCAGAAATCGTACGAGAAGTTTGTTTTGCAATTTGGTTTTGTCTGAAAGATATTTGTTTGCCTCAACCAAAAAAAGACGCTTGGAAAAAAATTGCGAATGATTTTTTTCAAAGAGCTAATTTTCCTAACTGCTTAGGTGCTGTCGATGGCAAGCACATACGATGTATAGCACCTAATAACAGTGGCTCAATGTGCTTTAATTATAAAAGTTTTTTCTCTTTGGTTTTATTAGCAGTATGCGACAGTAATTTCAAATTTGTTATGGTTGATATTGGAGCTTTTGGTAAATTCAGCGACTCATCAATATTTCAAAATTCTGTTTTCTACGAAAGAATGCAAAAAAACCAATTGGATATTCCAGAGCCACAGCCTATTTCACAAAACAGCGAGACATGTATGCCATACGTTTTTGTAGGCGACGAGGCATTTGCATTATCTACGAATATGATGCGCCCATACGCAAAAAAAGATTTGGATGAAACTAAAAGAACGTTCAATTACAGGCTTTCTAGAGCAAGAAGATATGTAGAATGCAGTTTTGGAATTTATGCAAACAAGTGGCGTATATTTCATAGACCTCTAAATGTTCACTTTGATCTAGCAAAAGATATTATAAAAGCTACTTGTGTACTACATAATTTTGTAAGAGACCGAGATGGTTATTGTTACGACGACTCACTCAGTTGCCCTTTGACAGAAAACTTAACACAGGAAGGGTTAAGAAGGAACGCTAAAACTGCGTTGAGATACAGAGAATTGTTTGCCCAATATTTTATGACTGATGGGAAATTAGAATGGCAAAGAAATATGATTTAATTGAAAATAGACGTATTTATTATGTTTTAAGATGTTGAATGTATGTGTAGTTTCGTTTATATAAATATAATAATAATAATTATAATAAATACTTACCAAGACTTCTTTTTTCCTCTGTTGTCATCTCATCTTTTCCAAAAATGTCTACTAATTCTTCCCATTGTTTCCGTTTTAAATCTCTATTCCTATATATTGCTCCTTGACAATTCCAAATTGATTCTCGTTGTTGAATTTCAACAATGAATTTCTCTGTGTCGAAGTTCATGACTGCGACTCACGTACTAACTCATCGGCGGCTCGCCGCAAACTGAAATCGCAAGTGCGTACAAGCAAGATGGCGGCCAGCCGCGGAGCGGGCCGCAGCTCTCCATTCAACCGCCGCGGTTGAAACTTTGGGGCGGTCAAGTGCGTACAATCACAGGCGGTTGCATATTAAACTGGGAAAGCGGCAGACCGCGCGGTTAGCCGCCCCCGCGGTTGACCGCTAGTGCGCAAGGGGCCTTGGTATTAACAACTTCACGAAATTGAAACTTGTTAAATGTGACAATTGATTATTTAAATTTAATCCCAAGTCATCTACTGTGCTTTATCATTATCACCATATGATATCACTTCTAAATGTATATTGAAATAAGGTATTAGGAAGGTTTTTTTTAACAAAACTAATCAATAATTAATTACACATACCTACTTACATTCATATAAAAAGAATAAACAAGCATTACCTACCTTTCATTCATAGCTTCTTCTTCAACTTGTCAATGACAAGTACAAAATCATATGTTGTTGGCCCAAAACTGTGCCACCCTCACCGCGTTATCTGCAGCCAACATGAGATCCTCACGCGTGCTGGTGTCCGGGCATAAAGAGCAATCAATGAAGTGGGCCATGGTCTGTGGAGTGTAACCACACCTGCACGCGAGATCCGTGTTACTGGTGAAGCCCCACCTGGACAGGTTGTCTTTACTTAGACCAACTTGGGTACGGAGTCTATTTAAAGATCTCCATAATCATCTGGGAAGTTCAAGGCCAGGAGGGAGCTTTTCCTGGATGAGCACATATGGGTGTGAAAGGGTAGAAGACTTTTCCCACAGTTTAACTTTAGTTAAAGAGGCCTCCGTGGTGCCAGGAATGACGCACTTGTAAAAACTATTGCGTTTCTTTAGCCTTTGATAAATTTCATAACTTTCTGAGAAACCGAATCTTCTTTACTCCGGTTAAGTTGTGAACTGTATTTTCTTTTGTTTTGGTTAGTTTTAAGAAATACAATGTTGCCTCTTGGAATTACCTAAAACAACTAAACTAAAATTTAGGTTATTGTAATAAATAATTGATAGGTACTTAAAACTACGTAAATAGATTTACTTACGTGTATCGAAGGCATCTTCGAATAATGTATCCATATTTCTGTAAAGAAATATCTGAGAAAAGGTGGAAAAACATCTAAAGAATACTAGAAAACCGAAATGAGTAAAAAAACACAAACTAAATAAACATTAAACATCATCTTGAAATTCTTGAAAAAAGTGACCGTCTTAATTTTAGCCAATGGGGGCACCCCCACAAAATGGCGGTCTTAATTATAGCCAATGAATGGGTATCGGGGGTAAGTTTTAACCTATTCTATGGGTGATTCCAACGCCTGGTTTTGACCTATTCTATGGGTGATTCCAACGCCTGCACATGACCATAGACTAATATATATATACGGGTACATGACCACCACCTACTCTACACTATAATATAATTTGTGCCACCAGTCACCACCACCCACCACATGACCCACCAACACAGAACACCAATACCAACCTCAGAACAATAACTAAAGCTAGAAACACATTTTGCTGGCGCAGCGCAGCGCAGCGCGATCGGTTTCATACATTTAGTATGGCTAGAAACACATTTCCCTGGCGCAGCGCAGCGCAGCGCAGCGCAGCGCGATCGGTTTCATACATTTAGTATGGCTAAAAACACATTTCCCTGGCGCAGCGCAGCGCAGGGCAGCGTATCCGGTGTTATGATAAATATGTCTATTATTACTTAAATGCATAATTACATTTATCCTGACATATTATACAAGATCCAGACTCTATTAATATAGAATAATTCTCGTAATAAATTAAAAGCGCTGTAAATGTAAATTGCATACGCCGTCATTGCATACACATCCATCCTCACGGCCAGTCCAAATTTGTGAGTCCAACGCAGAATGAAACCGGCGATCGTGTGAACACTGTCACTAAATGATCGCCGGTCATGGTCGCCGACCATGGTCGGCCAACCGGGGTCTACCGCCTCAAGCCCCCACAGTACACGATGGCCGATCATGGTCGGCGACCATGACCAATACATCGTACATTGACACTTTTGAAAGAACCTTTTTAAACTTGTTCGTTCAAAAGTGTCAATGTACGATGTATTGGTCATGGTCGCCGACCATGATCGGCCATCGTGTACTGGGGGCATAAAAAATCTGGATATGGATATGGGCTTTATTTGACATTTGAAGCCCATAATCTGAACTTGGCGGTACCGACTAATTCCATGGACTTCATATTTCTTCCCATACCCATATGTCAGAAAAAGAGTGAATGACGAAGAAAATTCTCTATACATTTTTGACAGTGTAAAAATTAAAAAGTAAAAACTCGAAACTCAGATTCATATCGTTATGGAGTTTTTTTGGCGCCATCTTGGCGGGTTAGGTTAAGTGGATATTTTAATTAATCGCAATTTGTTTCATAGTGGACTTTGTGACTCAAGATAGGTGTGGTTTTGTGCCCCAAGTGTTTACGCAACTGGACGATGTGTGGAATGATTAAAATATGCGCTATCTCGGTAACGTGATGCCGAGTGTTTTATTGTAGTGGTGACTACCTCAGCAAGAATTACCGAGAAGACCGACTCGACATACTTGACGCCAAATACTCCAAGAAGCATTAGAATGTAACACACCTACATTCTAATGAAAACATAAGAAACTATAATAACATACATAATACTCAAGAATTGGCAGTATGGCTTGATGTCTTCGCCTGTCCAAAAAGGACGAACTTTTTTACAATACAATTCATATCGTTATGTCAAATGAAGCAGGCGAGTATTTTGGTATCGGAAGATTCATGGAAAAGTTTAATTTCTCAATTTGTGTGAAATAACTTGCTACTTTTGAGTGTAATCAACTTAATTTATAGTAAATATACCCCTAGCACTTGTAAAACGTTGAACTTTAGCAGAAGAGAGTTAAAAAGCGGAGCGAAAAGATGGAGCGAAAGAGACAAACACAAATTGCTATTTCGCTGTTCCTTTCTCTCGAAGTCATGTAATGGAATTTTACCCACGAAATTCTAATTTTCGTTTCTTGTTTCGTTATCGGAATTTACATAACTTTAAAGATAAATTGTTGACCTACTTTTGATAAAAATTAGGCATTTAATTAAAGTAATGAAGATACTATGTAAATCAAAAATAGGAAAGTTTTATTTTATGTAGGTACGGTTATATATTTTGTTTTTACTGCTTTGAGGATTTTTATCCGAAACACAAAAATTAAACCAAATACCTAGCCTAGCCTAGCCTAGCCACCATACTGGCTGAAGTGTGCTGGTGGCCTACCACAAGCTCTTATAGCAGTTATTTTTAAGTTGAGAGAGTGAGACGCCGCTCTACACGCCGTATAGCGGCGTCTCACTCTCTCAACTTTAAAATAACTATAAGAGCTTGTGGTAGGCCACCTGAAGTGCTAGATAATACTTATTATCCTCCTTGGAGTAATAATTGTGTTCTGTGATATTATCAATAGCCACTTTTTTGTGGATATTGTCTACGGAAAGTGCTATTGATTGACATCACAAAGTACCTTTGTCAAGGAATTTATTATAAGTACGACCTTTGTATATGATTGACATATTATTTTACAAGTGATATTGAGCTGTGCTGTTATTTATTACTAGCTGTTGCCCGCGACTTCGTACGCGCGGTGTAGTGACTTTTGTGTTAGTTTAGTTTATGTGTGTTTGTTGCCCAGATTTCATAACGCTCTTCTTGAAATCCTATTCTCTACTAAAAGGGTCTAAAGAATATCGAATATGCAGGCTAGTGTATGAACATGGTATGTTGTTATCAAATGCTGCATGAACATAGTTGAGCCCTCATTCATAGATCTGTCCGTCTACCTATCAAGAAACTTTTTCTCAAGTATGCGTGGGAGGTATCAAGCTAAAATTTATGTTCTTACTTAGTAATGCATAATATCAGGCCAATCATATTTTTACTATAAAATGAAAAAGAGATTGTGTGTATCCATACTAATATTATAAATGTGAAAGAGGGTTTGTTTGTTTATCCGTCTTTCACGTCAAAATTGATGCAACGGATCGACGTGACTTTTGGAATGGGAATAGTTTGGCAGCTGAAAAGTGACATACTTAGGCAGCCATTAGACAGTCAATCTGGATCGCGATCCGCGATCAAAATCAATGATCGCGATCCAGATTGACTGTGTACGAAGGTGATTGACGGCTCGCGATCTTGATCGCAAAATATCTACATAGTAAATCTCGATCGCGATCAAGATCACGATCAGTGATTGCGATCTGGATGGACTGTGTAATGGCTGCCTTAGACTACTTTTTATCCCTGAAAAATATCACATTCCCGCGGGATAACGTCGTCGTTTAGTCCGAGCTTGCGAAGTCGCGGGCGGAAGGCTAGTATTTTGATATGAAGACATTTCCTATTTGTGAGAGCTTGTAATTAACTTTCTTTAAGTAACAGGTATAAAATGTAATGATATACCATTTAATTATTTAATTTAACATCATTTATGTAAGCTTTCCTAGTAAATAAATGAATAAATAAGTTAGATAGAAAACTATTTTTAATATTCCTTTATTTTATTGGATGGTACCTACGGCTGAAGGCCTAAGTAGCCAGAGCCGGTTAAATGACATAAAAAATGGTAGGTAGGTGTCGGTATCTACGTACTGGCCACTTAGCGTTTATGAGCAAATTTTTCAAAATTACATTAGTGACATTTTGTCTACATTGCGACAAACTTATTTCACACAGTGGTTAGTTTTTGGTACTAAATATACTGTTGACTGCCGGCAGTCCATTTTGACAGTTAATTTTGTATTGCTAGTGGCTCCTCCACGACCACTGTCACCGGGTCAGATATATTTGTGGCACCACTATACTTACTGTAGCGACATCTAGCGTCGAGTGGAAATGCGAAATAGAAATATTACATCAATAGGGTGAAAACTTCAGTTTTGGCCACTGCCCCGAGTGCTTACTTAGCTTAAAACATTTCGTTAATAACTTTTGCTTGATAATATACTTTTATCTATGACTTTTAAGTCATAATAACAATAGTAATAATTCAGTTTACATCGAATTAGATGTTTCTTTTATTTTATCTAAGTTAGTTAAGTATTGATTTCTCGATGTATCTTTTAAAATTTGATTAACAAAAACACATCAATCGGCACCCTTCGCACATTTTAAGTTTAAAAAATAGGTTTTTAATTTACTAAAATAAAACTAAATTTCGTAAGTATATGAATACTAAGTTATGTTTTTTACTATGTTTGTCCACGAATTTCTCGAAATCTTAAGGCATATCGAGATGATTCTATTTGATTTAAATTAGGTGTATTCTAACTTTGGGAACAGTCTAAGATTCATCAAAATCAGTTTAGTAGTTTCCGTGGGTATGTTATAGTACAATTCACTAAAACTTATTGTTATTGTACACTAAAACTTAAGAAATAAAAAGTAATTAAAAAAATAAACTGACTGGCACCGACCTCAAAAAGGTACCTAAATTATAGATATTATATTTTTCCTTTTCAGTTGACAAATACTTTTTGGAGTCTGTAAAATTTGTTTAAGTAGTTTTTTTGTATTGTAAGAATTTAAAAATGTAAAGAAAAGTATAAGATACATTCTTGACAATTTTAGATATAAATTTTGTATTTTATAGATACCTACTTAAGACCATAGGCGAATGAAGTGAAAAACGTCTTAAAGTGGCAACAGCGGGGGCTTTCATCCTACTTAATATAATCATTCGAATGTACATTTGTGAAAGGTATATCGTAATCTTACTGACTTCCTGCGCCATCTATTGCTTAGTAGTTATGATGCGAAAGAAGTGAAAAACATCTTAAAGTGGCAACAGAGGGGGCTTTCACCCTAATTAAAATAATCATTCGAATGTACTTTTGTGAGAGGTATATCTTACTGACTACCTGCGCCATCTATTGCTTAGTAGATATAATGACGTAAATAACATGAAATTATTTTTATGATTTTATATGGGCCTGGATGGGTTTCAATTTATATTATGTTTTGAAGCAGGTAAAAAAAAAATAACATGATTCATTATTAATTGAGACAGCGATTAAATATAACGTATTTTCATAATCATGTGGCGCCATCTATTTTAGTAAGAATCAGTCTTTGTATTTTCCCGTAGGAATAAGGGGTTTTTATTAAATATAAAGAAATTTTCCCGCAATAAAAGGTACCCTATATGTTGACCCGGGTTATAAGCTATTACTTCACAAAATTTGGTAAAAATCCGTCCAGTAGTTTTTGCGTGAAAAGCGAACATACAAACAGACAAACAGACTGATGAAGTCACTTGTATATCTATAGATAATGTATACTTGTGGAATCAGAGTAAAAACACATATCAACGTGCAGAGAGAAATATAATATAGAATAACACATAAGAAACATAATTGAACACAATAACACAGTAAACAAGTTAAAATAATTAGTAGGTATATTTTAACTGACACAACATAAAGCGATATTCTTTTTGTTAGAAGACACACCCTGTCATTCATAAATCATACAGTCAGCCAGTAGCTATGAAAGAGATTACACTTCATGTTTGAACAACCTCTTTGCTCTATCACTCCTCCTTAATCTCGATCATACACACTTCGAGCTCACTCATGTACACACACACTCACTCACACACTTAAACCCATATTACTCACACACCACTCAAATTTGCCTCTTGGCAAAGGTTTGGTCAGGGCATCTGCAACCATCTTTTCAGTTTCGCGATACTCTAACTTTATAACATTTGCATCCACAGCATTACGTACAAAATGGTACTTGACATCAACGTGTTTAGTACGCTGGTGGTGCACAGGGTTATTAGCAATAGCAATTGCTGATTGACTATCTGAGTACAGTGTCATTGGCTTGGACTCCTCACGATCCATCATCTCTGCAATAAATCGTCTGAGGAATATGACTTCCTTAGCTGCTTCCGATAAGGAGACATATTCTGCTTCTGCTGTACTTAGAGCCACGGTCTTCTGTTTAGTGCTCTGCCATGAAACTGCTCCTCCTTGCATCAAAAACAATGAGCCAGAGTAAGAGCGTCTGTCACTGTCTCCTGCATAATCAGCATCTGCAAATCCCTCAATGATATCTGAATCAGTTCTTTTTGTATATCTCAAGCCAAGCTTTTTGGTCCCCTTGAGATACCTCAAAACTCTTTTTGCAGCTATCCAGTGTTGTTCCTCATAACACTCATTAAATTGGCTGAGATTATTGACAGTATGAGCAATATCCGGTCTTGTACAAACAGCCAGATACATGAGAGAACCTATCAACGCTCGGTATGGAATTTTCTCATTAGGCTTTCTACCATGAGTAGGCTTCTCCAGCCTTTGACCGGGTATAGCTGGTGTAGTAACAGGCTTGCAACTTTCCATATTAAACCTCATTAAAATCTTCTCTATATATCGTTCTTGATGAAGCTTTATACCCCTGCAAGAATCTTGACCTACATGTATTCCCAACATAAGTTCTGCTTTTCCTAAGTCTTTCATTTCAAACTTTGACTTAAGATCCTCTTTAACTTTATTCATCTCTTGCTTATTATTCCAAAAAATGAGGATGTCATCTACATATACTGCAATGATAATGATGTTACCATTGCACGACCTCGTGTAGACGCAAGGCTCATTTTCAGAGGCTCTGAACCTTAAGTTGATTAACTCTCTATGTAGTTTGATGTTCCATGCTCGTGGAGCCTGCTTTAATCCATACAAGGACTTTTGTAGGAGACAGACATAGTCCTCCTTGCCTTTTGCCTCAAAACCTTCAGGCTGTCTCATGTAAACAGCTTCATCTAGTTTTCCATTCAAGAAAGCCGTCTTTACGTCCATCTGATCTATGTTAAGCTCTAGCCTCGCTGCCAGGGCCATTAACACTCTCAATGAGTTGTGCCTTATTACCGGAGAAAAAGTGTCGAAATAGTCAATTCCTCTCCGTTGACTAAATCCTCTCGCAACAAGTCGAGCTTTATAGCGGGTTTTTCCCCCAGCTTCCTCTTTGATTCTGAATAACCATTTCGAATCAACAATGTTAGCCGATCTTGGTGCTTTCACTAACGTCCAGGTTTCATTTTTCTTAAGAGCATCTAGCTCCTCCTGAATTGCACATTTCCACTTCTGCCTATCTTCTCTAGATAGTGCCTCTTGCACGGTCAAAGGATCCTGTAATACAGCTGCAGCCTGGTATGTTATGAAATCAGGAAACTGTTTTGGTCTTCTCACTCGATGCGGATATCTTCTCTCTGAGAACTCATTATCGTTGGTCGTTGATGATTCTTCGGGATCTTCTTCTCTCTCATCAGATGTTTCCCAAACGTCATCATCTGCTTCAGCATCGTCGTCCTCGGAAACAAGCACCTCTTCGTGAACCCTGTTGTTTGAAACTACTTCCTCTGAAGATGTCTCAGGAATTTGTTCCGATACTTTAACCGTCTCTGTCAACGGAACGGTATCATCAGATACATGCGCTGGTAGATTAGAAGGCAAGATATCTTTCACTAAATCCCTACTGTTCACAGATGGAACACTCTGTCCCCCGTGCTTCAGATTTTCAAAGAATACAACATCTCTTCCCTTACACAGTTCACCTGTCCCTGAATTGATCAAACGATAACCCTTCGTTTCGTCGCAGTATCCCACATGAATCAACTCTTGACTCTTTGGATCCCACTTTCTACGCTTCTGATCTGGAACGTGAAGAAAAGCCTTACATCCAAACACTCGAAGGTAGCTCAGATCAATCTTTTTACCAGTCCACGCCTCTTCTGGCGTCATATTCCGGACAGCTATAGTAGGAGATCTATTCTTTAGATGTACCGCAGTATTGACTGCCTCTGCCCATAGCTTCTTGCTTAAACCAGCTTCTTCCAACATAGTTCTTGCTTTGTCGACTATGGTTCTATTTGCTCTTTCAGCAACTCCATTTTGTTGGGGAGTGTATTCAACTGTTAGCTGACGTCGAATGCCCCTATTTTTGCAGAAAGTATCCATCCGTTTGTTGACAAACTCCTTGCCATTGTCGGACCTTACAATTTTTACCTTCTTATCAATTTGACGTTCCACTAACTTCACAAATTCTACAAATTTCTCAAAAACTTCAGCTTTACTTCTCAAAAAATAAACAAAAGTTTTCCTAGTAAGTCATCGATGAATGTAAGAAAGTATCTGTAACCTCCGTAAGATTTCTCACTCATCGGTCCACATACGTCAGTGTGAATTAAACCTAAAACATCCTGTGCCCTGCTAGCACTTGTCTTTTTAAAAGGTAGTCTCGTTTGTTTCCCTAGAACACAAACTTCGCACTCTAACTTAGCTTTTGTGTCAGAAAAACTTACCCCTTCCGCCATGTGTTTCTTAAGTAATGTAAGGTTACGAACTCCCAGGTGCCCCAAGCGCCTGTGCCATAAAGTTAGTGCATCTGAAACTGTTGTAGTAAGCGCCACCTCCTGTGAACAGTATTCTATCTTATATACACCCTTACTGACAGTTCCCACATGCGAAACTTTACCAGTCACCTTACATCCATCTGTTTTCATGATCTTAAAACCAGATTTATCAAACACAACGACAAGATTTCTACTTACAATTGTACTTACACTCAACAGATTAGATTGTAACTTAGGTACATACAATACATCTCTTACTGAAATACCTTCTCCATTACAAACATTACCCACTGCCTCCGCATAAACTGTTTCACCATTTGCACAAGCTATCTCTATTGGTGTGTCTAACTTCTTAAAGTCTTTTAACCAGTCTCTTCTAAATGTCATATGGTTGGACGCTCCAGAATCAAGAATCCATTCTCCAGGTCCTTTTCTTTCTATTGTCACCATCGCCAATGACGTCAGAGCATTCTTATGGTGTGGGTTATTAGGGCATTCTCTTGCCTTGTGCGCACCATTGCAGATAAAGCATTTGATTGAACGAATCCTGTTCGTGCTTTTCTCTTTCCTCTTTTGACATCTTTTGTTAGCTTGTAATGCACTTGTCTCTGTACTAGAACTCGCTAGGTACAAATCTTCCATTTGAAACAGTTTGGTTTTTATGTAATCTGTTGTCAGCTCAATGTTTGTGTTTTCTATCGCCAATCTCATGGGTTGGAAGCTTTCAGTCAACCCCTGTAGCATCAAAGCCGCCAGTAACTCGTCGTCTACTTCCTTACCGAAGTCACGCAGTTGTTGCGCTACAGTCATTAAGGAGGTCACGTACTCTCTCACTGTAGGAAATTGCTCCAGTTTTAGGCTTACCAGTCTTGAGAGCAATCTGCATCTATTATTTAGGCCCTTATCTTCAAAGGCAACCTTCAGGGCGTGCCAAGCCTCCTTGGCAGTCTTTGCCTGCCGCACATGCACTAGGCAATGAGGCATTATCATCAGGCAAATCTTGGCCCTTGCTTTTTGATCCTTTTTGCAGCCCACAGAATCACTGGCATCTGGTGTCGTTATAGTGTACTCCCAAAGATCATCGTGAATTAGATATAGTTCCATGATAAACTTCCATGTATTATAATTGGCATTACCATCTAGTTTCTCAAAAGATGGTAAGCTCATACCTGTGTTACCTCCGTGTGTGTGCAATCTTTCATTTGCATTTGCTGTGCTCACAGCAAGAAAAATAAAATTACTATCATTTATGAGGATGATTAAATAGTTAGACCTGTAACATATCATTTTTTAATATGTTACATTCATAATAAACTATGATAGTACTAACCTTCATTCCTGTTTTTTATCCAATATTTTGTACCTTTACACAACACAGTTTTTATACATCCCTTATTGCAAAGTACATGCATTCTCATTAACTCAATTCCAAACAATAATTGCTAATTTTTTACATCTTAGGTACACTTATATTTGTCAACAAACATCTATCACGTCTGACGTTTGACATTTAATTTTATCAGAGTAAACATCATAATTTTTGAACCACTGGCTCAATCTTGTGAGGAACAGCAGAACTATTTCCACGAGCAATTATCCAGAGATATACGTCTTCTCATTCTTGCATGGATGTCCAGCTATTTCCATCTCTTTTTCTTATAAAGACACCTTGCGTTGAGAGTCCACACTTCATCAAACTTTAGCGCCATCTGGTGTCAAATAGTGGCAAAGTATGCCGCACATATATTGTCATCTCTCTCACACCTAAATGCATAGCCATCCTGTCATCTCGTTCATGCAACAGCACCGAAACTGACATCTGGCGTAGAGTGGCTCTCTTGCTTTAATAATTGAACTTCTACATATTGAGTCCAGATTATCTATGGTACCTAAAAACTTTTATCAATAACATTATGAATATCTAATTTACAATGAAAGTAATTAGTTATTCATATTCTACAAATCTTCCTTTATTTGATTTTATATAATTCTTCATTTATCTTTAGCTAATTTTCTTAACCATAGACTATATTCGGATCATTCTAGAAATGTACAAGTGAGCATTGTCTATGCTACTTACCTTGGAAAATTCGAGATTGATGGTAAAGCAATATGAATTAAAAACAAGATTCTAGAAAAGTCGTGGCAGAACATATAAATAGGGCCCGTCTCGCCCCAGTGGTTTTTTCTCTCGATAACCGCTACTTAACTGACTGTGAGAAAGACTGTGAAGCAAAGTCACTGTGAACTGTTATTGCATAGACATTTTTTTTACCTACGTAGTTTTTCCCTGATAAACCTAACCGTCCTAAGCTGCATCATTGTGTGAACACTGCAATTTTCTTGATTCGTCCTCGATCTTCAGCGTCCGGGTAAGTCGATCTGCTAAATGGCAAACAAATTACCAACATCTCTTTATGTCACTGCTTTGGCATAACGCTGTGTTTTCTTCTTCCTCGACAGTTCTTATTATTGACTGGACTACCTGTCCGGAGCGAGCACCTGCGAAGCTGACATCATACCGGCGAGCCCTCGTTCGCTGACCTTAGGCCTTGAGAGACCGGCGTTCGCAACCCCTCCTCGGAATATTAATCTCAGGTGTAATCGTTTTATATCTTTATCTCTTAACTACATCTCTCCATACTCTCTTCGTTTATGAGCTGTTCATAAACGTGGCGCCCATTAATTGTCTCTAATCTTCTCCTCTCTTATAAGTTTAACTTAACTACATACATATAAGTATTACCTACCTACCTTTCAATTTTGTAACACTCCCAACTTGATTTAAACTACACTTGTGAACTTATAAAACGTTTAATATTGAATAACAACCATATTTTAATTTGTGTTTGTATTTGTATATCCAGTCTGACACGTTGTAAACCTATCTTAAGGATAGCGATAGCCTAGGTCTCCTATTCACGTAAATTTCTTTTGTAACCTTATTTGTCTAGTGTAAACTTCATTACCTGTTTATGTAATTTCCAACTCAGTGAGAATATTGTAATTTAAGTCCCTCTGACAGTGCAACAAGTGAGCTGCAAAGTAGAATAATTATCCCCACGCCCTGTATTTCTTGTAAGGACCTAATTTTACATGTTGTAAAAATAAAACTTCACATTTCATTATATTTCAATTTCTTTTATTTTACATCAAAACCTATAGTTAAAAATATTAGTTACAGACCTGTAAATACATAAGTTATTTATTTCTTCAGCGGCCAAATGTTATTTTATTTTCTATGATTTTTCAGTTTAGCACATCTTATGTTTTCAGTTGCTAACTTAAATATAAATAAGTGGGTTTTTGACATTACAATTTAACAGCAATTAAGAAAATTAACAAATTGTCTATCAACTCATAATTTTATTTGGAAAATATGAGCTTTAAGCGCTGTCTCATAAAGAGTTGCACACAATAGACAGGTATAGATGTGCATTGTAGCTATGCTATATTGTACTTAGTAAGTACAACATAGCATAGCATATTATGTAGTTGTACTACTTACTACAAAATACTTTTTGAATATCAAACGAACTTACCAAGTGAAGTTCGATCACAATTATGTGAATGGCTTCATTCGACGCGATAGCACATAACGTGGATTAGGTACTTTGAATAGAAATTGCTAAATAAATAGGTTAATAATATGGTTTATTTATTCAGTAATTCTGAAATAATTCCATCGTCCCGAAACGAAAAACAGACAAACTAGAGTTAGTCTGTTAAGTTAAGTATAGAGTATCTAACAAATGATAACAGTACCCCGAGTGTAAGTTTTTATGTCAAGCAAACGCAAACTATTTCGAGTACGTATTTATGTCAATTTGTATGAAAACTGCATAAGCGCGCTACTCGCCGCTAGAGGCGCTGATACAGTTTTCATACAAATTGACATAAATACGCACTCACGATAGTTTGCGTTTTTTGACATAAAAACTTACACTACGGGCACAGATGGAGCTTTTATTGAAATTTATAACTTAAACTTCTATCCATTAGGTTAAAAATAAAAAGATATTTGTTTGCCAGAAATGATTAAAAATAAGCAATGATTAAACTGTTCAAATAAAATAAAATTCCTTTATTTCAGACCATTTCTTTGCTTACTGACTATTTTAGTACAAAATCACAATATTAAAATTAAAATAGGCTACTTATGTTAACATAAAGTTTCACCTAGCAAAATATGGAGAGACTAACTTCTCTCCACTCTCCTCAGAATGCCTTTGAAATAAGAAGCCAGATGCACTGCAGAAACGTGGAAGCGCCAACAAGGATTTAAAGATGTTAGTGTATAACACACGCAGGGCATTGTAGGAAAGCTGGATAAAGTTTGACCACAGACTACTGGTATAAAAATGTTGACAATAGGCTTTAAATAAAGTAAAATTTACTTCTACTGTACACCAAGCAAACCTGTGTCTCACCATGTTACCACTGACCAACAAAGCCCTGCATCCCTATCCATCTATATCAGAATAAATTGTCATACAGAGTTTCAGTTACTATATGCCCAAGGTATTTAAACTGACTTACACGGCCCAAAGGAACTCTGTTCAAAAGTAACAGGGGCACATTTTCAAGTCTCTTAATGTTACCCCTGAAGATCATGAATTCACTCTATTTCTCGTTGTACCTTAGGCCGTGCTTCCATATATAGTCCTCACAGGAGCTTTTTGGGGCCACCCAGCGATAGGCTGAGCAGCACAACACCATGTTATCAGCATAACTGATATTATTCACACAGACATTATCTATATAACAACCATGTGTGCTGCTCAGCCCAGAGATGAGCTTGTCCATATATACATATATAAGAGCGAAGTCAGCCCATCCTGTCTAACACCACATAAACTCTTCAGAGCATGTATTTCCCCACTTTACCACATTTTTCTGATTACCATACCAATGTGCCAGTACATTTATAACCTCAGCCAACGAGAAACATCTTTAACTTTAAGTTTTGTCCAAAGGTCCAAAGCTTATCATAACTTCATAACACACAAGATCAAATGCTTTGCTGAGGTCTTAAACATGCATTTATATGAAGGAGTTAGCTTTATAACATCTATACATATAATAAAACAGAAACGGAAAAAAAGTCTGTACATGAAAGATTAAAAAAAAAAAAATAGTAATTATTTTTAATTACTGCTATGTGATGTGTACAGGATATAGACCCCAAAACGATAGATATTAAAATTTTTGTCTGTTTGTCTGTGATAGAGCAAAGAGGTTGTTCAAACATGAAGTGTAATCTCTTTCATAGCTACTGGCTGACTGTATGATTTATGAATGACAGGGTGTGTCTTCTAACAAAAAGAATATCGCTTTATGTTGTGTCAGTTAAAATATACCTACTAATTATTTTAACTTGTTTACTGTGTTATTGTGTTCAATTATGTTTCTTATGTGTTATTCTATATTATATTTCTCTCTGCACGTTGATATGTGTTTTTACTCTGATTCCACAAGTATACATTATCTATAGATATACAAGTGACTTCATCAGGTTACGGGCCTGCATTTAGAGAGAATTTATAAAGATGGACACTGAAGGTGGCAGGTACAAAATATTGGATAAAAAACAGGAATGAAGGTTAGTACTATCATAGTTTATTATGAATGTAACATATTAAAAAATGATATGTTACAGGTCTAACTATTTAATCATCCTCATAAATGATAGTAATTTTATTTTTCTTTCATAGCAAATTTATATAAAATAAAGATAATGATAAAAATAAGTACCTACCTTGTTGAACTGTGAAATTGTCTATGGCAACTTCCGGCTTCCGCTCCTGCATCTCTCTGTGAAAATGTTATGGCTGCCAATGTAAAAATGGAATATAGAAAATATATTGATTTATAAAGCAATCCTTATTTCCTAACTTAGTAAAGGCAAGTTCTCACAGGTTATGGGCCATTGATGCCTGTTAGATAGGTAGAAATTTGGCTAGGGAGTTTACCGTGCGCGTTTTCAGACACAAGATGGCAACCACGCCGGCAAATTTTCCACAACTAAAAGCCGAATTATTTGGAAATTGGCTCTTCAGAGTACAATCATTATTGGAGGAAAGAGGATTAAAGGAAATAACGGAGGCAGAAAAAGTAGAAGATGAAAAGAAGACGTTGGATGCAAAGGCAAGAAGTTTAATAGTACAATGCCTAACGGATAGACACTTAAACCTCGTAAAGGATTGTTCTACAGCTAAAGGAATGCTAGATGTTTTGAAAAGCACTTTTCAAAGAAAAGGTGTGATATCCAAAATCACTTTACGTAGAAAACTTCTAACCTTGAAACATCAGGGTGGCAGTCTCGAGGAATATTTCGCAAAATTTGAAAATATTATCCGTGAACTCGAAGTTTCAGATGAAAAGATAGCAGAGTGCGATAAAGTTTGTTACCTCCTAACAGGGCTAGGAGAGGAATATAATAATGTTATAACAGCAATCGAAACTGTAAACACAGACTTATCACTGGAATTTGTACGGTCCAAATTATTGGATCATGAAGTAAGAAAATCAGAGGAAATATCCACTGAAAAAGAAGACACTTCATTTGTTGTCATCACTACATAGTACCTATAAAACAAAGTCGCTTTCTCTGTCCCTATGTCCCTTTGTATGCTTAAATCTTTGAAACTACGCAACGGATTTTGATGCGTTTTTTTTAAATAGATAGAGTGATTCAAGAGGAAGGTTTATATGTACTTTTTATCCCGATATTCCCACGGGAACGGGAACCACGCGGGTGAAACCGCGGGCGGCCGCTAGTCTGTTATAAATGTAAGAAGAAGGGTCACAAGTCGTTTGAGTGCCGGATGGTCAGTAGAGGGCGAGGACGGGGCTACAGAGGTCCCAGAGGCAGAGGTGGAGCAGCTCATCCCGCACAAGAGGGGAGCAAGCCACTGTTCATAGCTTCAGAACAAGCATTTGCTGCCAAAGACATGGCCAACACTATTTCTTTTATAGTGGACTCCGGAGCTACTCAGCATTTCATTCAAGAGCAGTATAAGAAATACATGACGGATATAGAAGATTTACCTCAAAAGTTGAATATTAAGATTGCAAATGGACAGACATTAACAGCTACACAGAAGGGAATTTTAGAGGCGAAGCACAATAACAGAATGATTCAAATTGAAGCTGTTATACTACCTGGATTGAGTACTAATCTAATGTCAGTTAGTAAATTGGTAGACAGAAAAATGCAAGTGATATTCAAAGATGGACGGTTGATAATTAAGCATCAAAATGAAACTTATTATGGAGTGAAAAAGGGACAGTTATATATATTTGAAGTAAAGATAAATATTGATAAATATGCAGATACATGTCAATTATCAAAAGAAGATTCGATCAACTTATGGCATAGACGGTTTGGTCATGTGTGCAGAAAGAAATTGGCTATATTGGGACTACCATTTAGTAAAGAACCATGTGACATGTGTATGACTAATAAAGCAACCCGATTACCATTTAAACGACTACATACGTGCAATTTCAGCAAGAATGGTAGGATATGCCACAAATGGCTATAAACTATGGAACCCCAAAACAAATTCGATAACAGTATCGCGTGATGTCCGATTTGATGAATCAAACATAAGGTATTTAGATGAAGAGAAACCTCAGTATGAAAATAAAGAAATATTAGATGATACAATTCAAGAAGATCTTACAAATCAAGAAGAACCAAATAGTGAAGATAAAAGCCAAGATGAACACCACATTGAAACCAGAGAAGAAGCTAGTAACCAAAAAGAATCCACAAGATCGGGCAGAGAAGTGAAAAAGCCAAGTAACCTAAATGACTATGAGTTATACGAAGCATACTGCTTACTTTCTAGTGAAGGCGATCCATCAACTTATAAAGAAGTGAACTTTATGTGAATTTAATACGTATCTTTAGGCATAACTCCTGTGTTTATAAACCGATTTAGATGATTCTTGTTTTGTTAAAAAGGGGATACCTCAAGGTATTTTAACCGACTTCAAAAAAAGAGATTCTCAGTTTGATCACATACCTATTTACCAGAATACATGTAAATTGCCTGCACGATGCACTAAAAAGAGTGAAATAAAAATTATTTTTATAAAAAATAAAACCGCCTTCAAAAAAATCACATCAAAAAAGTAAGAAATAATTCCTCACCAAATAAATAGCGTAAGTACTTTGAAGTCGGGCGGGTTTTAACAAAAACAACAAAAAATTATACATGTTTCACGCCCGACTTCAAAGTAAAGAAAGAAAGAGAAAGAAAGAAAAAGAAGCATTTATTGACTATACACACAAATTATAGTAATATTAAAAGTAAAAAAAACCAGGTTTACAGCCAACTAGGCCCCCACCTCAGCATAGTATTGCAACAGTAAACAAAAAAGTATACTGTTGCAACGCTGATATTCTGGAGGAGCCTAATATTGGTGACTTAAATAAAACAAAACAAAAAATAATAATTAAGACTGATCACACATGTAGACACATAAAAATAAAAATAAAAGAAAAAACTGGAAACATGCTAAATAAGGTATTAAACCAGTAACATAAAAAAAAAGTACTTACCTACGTTATTTAAAAACTAGTTACAAGAATTTATGACAGTATTATGTGATGTGAATGTAGTGTGTGGTGTTTCCATCAATAGTATTGTGAACAAAGTACATAGGTATTTCTTGTAACTAGTGTGGAAAAAAGCACTACAACTGAACTACAATTGAAACACGATTGAGACACGATTGTGACTTAACGTTAACAGACTTGGCCCCCAGAGCATTTTGATTCTTCATGTTTTGAATCAGTATCTAGTAGAAGAAAGTTGATTGAGGGCGCGAAACCATCGAATTTTAATTGTTTATATAGGGAATCCATATCAAATTCCAGCCCAAGTGACACGCTGTCAAATCCTATGAAGTCAGAGTCATCATCTCAAACTCAACTGGAATCCATATCAAATTCTAGCCCAAGCGACACGCTGTTAAAGCCTATGCAGTCATCATCTCAAACTCAACTGAGTGATATGTCTAGGAAGAGAAAATTGACAAGAGAAATAATATTCCAAAAAAAGAAGATTAAGAGATTGCAAGACCAAAACAGATATTTAAAGAAGAAAGTCAATATGGAATTGGGAAGATTAGTGATGCAAAAGTACACAGATACCCGACTGACTTATCTGATGAGAAAACAGATCCGCAGAAATGTATACGTAACATATATAACAAATTAATTCATTTTAAAAATCAATAGAAATATAAAACATAATGAAACTGTAACTATGTAAACTCAAAATCTATGTAACTACAGCTTTTGGGTACTTTTCCTATTTAACAGTCTTTTTGTCATTTCGGTCGAAGCAATCCACACACAAATTATCCGTAAAGATATGCCCTGTTTCAGCTTTTTAAGCTTTTGGACTGGAAATTAAGATAAGATAATAAAGTGTAGATAATTCAAACTTGTGGTTCGGGTAGATAAGTTACTGTTTATAAAAAGATTAAAAAATAAAACAATATCTTATCTAATAAAAAGGCTACTTGCGCCAACTTTCACGAGCGGAATTTCATTTCTGTAAATTATTTGAAGATAGGGCAGAACTATGTTTTATGTATGTTGAGGGCCCCACAGACGATCAGTCCGCCAGCAGGCAACGGCCTGTCAGTTGGCCGCAATCGACCACACATTTCCAGTTTTTCATACAAAAACCGAATATCAATTTCATGGATCGTCTGTGGGACCCTTTAAACATTTATTTATAAGCTGCTTTTAGTAATTTTGTTGGTGCAAATAATAAAATCAAATGAAGACCGTATTAAAAAAATCTTTGTTCGTAATCATAAATGTTCCAATCATTCAATTTCATCGGTCTCTTTACGCCCCATCACTAAACTTGACGCAAGAGCCGACTTATTTTTTCGGTAAGTTTGGCGCTGCCGTCTGAGTAAGCTGTCAGAATGTGTACTATGATGTTTAGTTCCAAATTTTGGCCACTCGCAAATATAACTTTATGGTCTTTTTGTTTTCGTGTGCGTGTGTAACAATGTGACTTTTTCTACAAGAGTGTGCGTGAATTTGAAGTTGTGTGCTGTGCGTGTGTACCTCGTCTCCCCCCAAAATTGGCGGAAAAAATGTAATGTAGGAGAGTCCTCTTGGCAACTCCCGTTTTGAATACTAAAGCCCCCAGTACACGATGGCCGATCATGGTCGGCGACCATGACCAATAGATCGTGCATTGACACTTTTGAAAGAACCTTTTTAAATTTGTTCGTTCAAAAGTGTCAATGTAGTGGGGGCATCTTATGCCCCCAGTACAGGTTGGCCGACCATGGTCAGCGACCATGACCAATACATCGTACATTGACACTTTTGAACGAACAAATTTAAAAAGGTTCTTTCAAAAGTGTCAATGTACGATGTATTGGTCATGGTCGCCGACCATGATCGGCCATCGTGTACTGGGGGCTAAAGGTGATAGGCCACCTGCACGCGTAGCATGATGACCTCGAGAGCGGTTTTGTCTACGTTGAAACGTCAAAAATGACATCCCAACGTAGACAAACCCTTTGTTTAACTGCCAAAAATGACATTAAGGGGTAGACAAAATCTTTGTCGGGTTCGTCATGCTACGCCTCTGGGGCCAGAAGATCGACTTTGTCTATGGCTAAATGTCAGACCACACCATGAAGTTTGACTTAATACTCTGAGGTAACTGGAGCTCTCACCCTGAATAAAAAAGTGTCGCCAGCAAATTTGACATTTATGTATGTAGTGGCTGTCAGCTGTTTCATACTCTTAGTTATTGTTCTGAGGTTTCATATGACCATACGTATTTTTTTAAAGTGTAGGTGAGACGGAAGACAGCCACTGTGTTATTTGTGGTATTCAAAAAATTGTTCGTACTGCACTCTCCAGTTACCTCAGTATTAAGTCGAGCTTCATGGACCACACCATCAACAAAAGCCCCCAGCTAGATGGCCGATCATGTTGGCCGACCATGATGGGCCATCGTGTACAGGGCCGGTTTGCGTGTGATTGCCATCTTCCATGACGCAAACTCACTGCTTCTTCATAGACAATGCTGTATGTTTTCCGGAGGCACGCACTAAGACGGATCGCACACTGCACCGCACGACGCTCCGGTTTGTGGTAGTGCGCTTCTTAACTATGGCTGTAGAATTTTGATGTGCATACAAAACCCGCAGTGTATGATAAATCACGCCGCATCTCCGTCCGGTAGTGCGGAAACCGGAGGCAGTGTGTTGGACGCCTAAACGTAGTGATTATATGCTCTTTGGCACGCACATCAATGTATTGCCCCCAGTACACGATGGCCGATCATGGTCGGCGACCATGACCAATACATCGTACATTGACACTTTTGAACGAACAAGTTTAAAAAGGTTCGTTCAAAAGTGTCAATGTACGATGTATTGGTCATGGTCACCGACCATGATCGGCCATCGTGTACTGGGGGCATACGATTCTCGATTTTTCGCACCTGGCAACCCTGGCTTGGAGTCTATATAATTTGTGGGCTTGGCTTGATCAAAGATCTTTGGTTGGTTGGGTCTATATAATTTGTGGTTGGGCTTGAGTTGACTGGCTTCTATCTAGTCTATATAATTTGTGGCTTCTATATAATTTGTGGACTGGCTGGCCGCCATTTTGCTTGCTAAAATAAAGATAGTGGTTAGGTTAGTGCGTCGTCGCGTCGTTTAAGAAATACGGATTTGTGGATATTAATAGAGATATCTCAAAATAACTTCTGGCGATGTCGGACAAAAAGCGATTACTGAACGACCTTAGGGTGATCGACTTGCGCGCTGAATTGGAGAAACGTAACTTAGATAAAAGTGGTGTACGCGGCGTGCTAATACAACGTTTGTCCAAGGTAATCTAGGCGCTATAATTATCAAATACGCTTTTAAAACCTAGAATTCTTTAAACAAAAATTTACATATGTTTTGTAGCACTTACAAGAAGAGGGCAATGATCCAGAGACTTTCAATTTTGAAGTAAATACGGAAGCCAAAACTCCTTCAAAAAGAACACGGGGGTCTGGGAGTACCGTTGAACAAGAACCAGAAGAAACTCCGGCTATGGAAGACATGATTGTCCAAGACGACGCTGGTGAAGATGAAACTGAACAGGTGACAACAGAAGCTAACCAAGAACTTGAAGATGATACGACCAAAACCGAGGAGCAAATGGAAGTTGATCAAAAAGTAAAAAGAAAAAGAGAAAGCGAAGAAGAGACTGAAGGAAGTGAACCAAAAAAGCCATGTATTGAAGAAGACTCGAAAGAGGAAGATCACAAAATTGAGAATAATACTGATGCAGAAGACAGCATCAACTTAGACCTTGGTGAAGATGAACTACTCAATGAAGAGGTACGTTTCTATTTCTTCAGAGTTACAGTTAAACTGCCTCCAGTAGCAGCAAAAGTGACCAATGGATATTTAATGGAAGTAGAATAGATAACAAGTTATAGAATTTGTAATGTTATATCATATCATATTTATTTATGTAAAAATATAGCATTAAACAAACTCAATTTATTTTTATTAGAAATATATCAAGATAGATTGATTTATGTAGCAGTATTTTGCATAGTTAAGTGTTCATGCGCAGTTTGGGAGAATGCCAAATTATTCTGGATAGCTGTTTTCATATTTCTAAAACTGATGTTTACTTCTTGCAGGCTGACCATACTGAAAAAAGTGATATGAAAGGTAAGTTCTCTCAAAATTTACTTAGTAGCAGGAAATATGGATCAGTTTGTTGATATTCAGTTTATTATGAGTAGACTATTTGTTTTTTTGCTAATGCTGTGATAAATTCATTCTTCACCACAATATTACTGTTTATTGCAATGAAAGTGAGAATTTATAAGATTCTGATAAACTTTTGACTAACTGCCCTAATTATCTGATGTGAAGTGTTGCCGTTACAAGAATGGACCTTAAAAATCTGAAGAACATGTTACAAAGAACTAAAACTAAGGCACCACAATAATATTTTATAAAAATATTACATGCTGAACAGGAAGGCTATACTTTGTGTCAAAGGAGGGAATGTGTTGAAATTTGAAACACATAATCAAGAACATTTTTGTAAAAATGTGACCTATAAGTGAGGCATTTTTCTGAGGTTCAACTAGCAAATCTTACTGGATGCAATGGTCACTGTGCACCTTGTGGTGCTCAACAACTACCCATTCAAAGTGGCTCAGTGCTGCTGCATTCTATCCAGACGGTGGTGCTAATTTAAAATCAAGTTTTCAGGTTAAGAATAAGTTTATATTCAACATGTAAGTGTGGAAAGAGTGAAGAGATTATGTGACCTGTCATCGGAAGGAGAGGAAGAGAGACAGGACAGGCCGCTCCCTCCTGCAGAGCGACCTGTGCTGACTCATCTCATAACAAGTGCTGACGTAGATGATGCGGCGCTCGAAGACGCGGCCGAGACTACTGGCGACGAGCCGGCGCCCGGAGACGCCGCCGCTGACCTGGACTCCGCCACCGCCACCGATCAACAGCAAGTAAACGCCGAAGCCGCCGCCACTAGGTTGGTGAACGTCGAATGGCCGTCGCGACGCTGCCACGCGCATCTATATTACGTTACGCTCCGATTATACCGGCCTTTCATTTTCGTTAACACTACAAAGTTTTGCACCCGTCCACGTACGAGGAAGAATACGAAGCTGGACTACACGTCTCCTGCATCTGTCAACGTACTTCAAAGAAGAATCTCTGCGGTCAACCTCTTCGTGCTACGTGACCATACGTCCGTCGTGTACTCTGACCTCCCTGCGGGTAACTATGCTGTTAAGGAGGTTCAAAATAGCATCGACGAAGATCGTGAAATCAACGAGCTCTGAAGATCATGGAGCGATGCTTCTTCGGAACCAGACGTCATGAAGACATGGTGCAAAACTTTGTAGTGACTGTGTGCGTTGCTGATGATAGATAAACATTAAAATCTCGTAAAACATAAAAAAGCAATGTGTTGTTATAAAATTTAACTATTTACTTGCAAATTAATTACAACAGTATTTTTTCTTCCAGCAATGATGGGGAAAAGACTGAACAAGACCAAAAGGGTAAATTATTCTTTATGTTATGTATCAACATTTAATAAAAAAGATAATAGTTAAGTTGAAACTATCTAAACAACCTCATTATTATATTGTAGATGACAAAGACAAGGAGGTTGAAGGTGATAAAAAGGAGAAAAAAGAGGATGGCAAAGAAGGTGGTGCTCGTAATCTATGGGTTAGCGGGCTGTCGGGAGACACGCGCGCTAAGGATCTCAAGCAACTCTGTAGCAAGCATGGCAAGGTTATCGGAGCCAAAGTAGTGACAAACGCTAGGACACCGGGATCAAGGTGTTATGGCTATGTGACAATGGCCAGTGCTCAAGATGCTGAGAACTGTATCAAAAGCTTGCACAGAACAGGTAAATATTGCTAGACAAATATAGTGAGTGAGTATAATCTGTACACACAAGGATACGTAGATTGTAGACATTGTAGTATAAAATTTAATTAATTTTAAAACCTTGTAGAACTGCATGGCCGCATGATTTCCGTGGAGAAAGCCAAGTCCGAGTCAGAATCATCGTCCAGACGCCAACCGTCGAGGACGGAGCGAAGACCAAGCAAAGATCGCAAAGAAGAAGGCAAGGAAAATGAGGTCTGTTGTATGACTTTTATACTGCAGTAGTTATGTAGGGTTAGTAATAATGTACATGGGTAAAATGCCTGTTAGATAAGTATGGTAGATAGACATAGAATTCGTGTATTTATAATCATTCACACACTCTTAAGACACATTGTCTATGTACATAACACAAATCAAATCTATAAGTACAAAAGGTGAGATAATGAATTATTGTTCCAATCTAGTTTAGGTGAGGCCCAACCTTTTAAACTATGACAGCCCTAGCCAGCCTGTAGTTTTCATAATTTAATATAAAGGGAAAACAATACATGGTTTGCACACAGGATGGTAAAACAGGAGCTGAAAATTGTGAAGAAAACGTAAAGAAGGAGGATGAAATATCAGGAGCAGAAAGTACGCGGTCCACCTCACGGACGCGCGAGAAATCGCATCGCTCTGACAAGGTAACATACCACTAACTTTTAATTAGTACGAATATTTCGCGTCCTAAATTCCTCAATGTCTCAAGGTGCCTAGTGTGTGTGTTGCCAGTTATGACATATGGAAACGAAACGTGGTCTTTACTATGCATATAAGATGGTTCAAGGTCACCCAGTGAGCAATGGAGAGAGCGATGCTTGGTATTTCCGTGCGCGATCGAATCAGGAATGATGAGATTATGATGAGTGATGAGAGAAAACTATCGACATCGCTTGAAGGATTGCTCAGCTGATGTGGCAATGGGCGGTACACATAGCGCGGAGAACCGATGGCCGTTGGGGCGGAAAGGTTCTCGAATGGCGACCGCGTACCGGACGACGTTCCTTGGGCAGGCCTCCTACAAGTTGAACCGACGATCTGGTCAAGGTCGCGGGAAGCCGCTGGATGAGGGCCAAGCAGGGCCGATCACTGGAAATCCTTGGGCAGGCCTATGCCCAGCATTAGGCGTCGTATAGCTGATGATCATGATGATGACAAATATTTCAGAGTAAGAAAGTGTCCATCAAATCCTAAATACGTTTACTATCTATGGAGTATGATTGTATTGATGGACTTGTCCATCCCCTGAAATATTTGTACTAATTAAAATTGAGTGGTGTATGATGTGTTCGCAAACAATGCCACATTAACAAATGAATAAAAACGCCAATGTTGTTCTTGAATATTCTTTTATTTTAATGAAATACTCAGTCATACACTATGTGTGTAGGACAAAGCACGGCGAAGTACTAGGAGCCGTGAACGCAAGAAGTCACCAAGGGAAGTGCTGTCATTCTCCAAAATCTGGGTGAGTTCTAGAATCATACAAAAAAACTTGATATTATTACATTTTCGTTTTAGGCAAAGGCAATAATATAGTCATCTCATCATCATGTCAGCCGAACGACGCCCACTGTTGGGCATAGGCTTCCCCCTGCTGCCTGCTATTTCTACTGTAATAATAGTATTATAGCAGAACTAGAGCATGCATTGTCATAATCCAACTTATTACTCATATGCGTAATCTAAGAATATGTTTAATTATATGTTTAATTACTGTATGAACTATAAAATAATTGTTACAATCAGGAAGTGGCTGAATTTGACCAGTAGACGTAGACCTTCAAATATTTTTGTCTGTAAAAATGATGTTCAAAAACCTCGCTTGAAGCTGCTCTCTAAAGGCTTGCCCATGAAATTCTAGTAACTCCCCCCAACTCCTCGCTAGATCTTCCCGAATGGAATAATGTTTGCGGCGAAAGTTACCACATATAGGTTATATCGACAGACAAATTCCCTCATATGCAGGTCGTAACGGTACTGAGCCCTGAATCCCTATGTTGTATACAGAAAGAGCGCGACGTGGCCCGCGCTCGGGAGCGCTCGCGAGCGGCGCGCGAAGAGGAGCGGCGGCGGCGAGCGGCCGAGGAGGCCTTGCGCGAGCGCGAGCGAAGACAGCGGCAGGAGAAACATCGCCTCGCTATTGAGCGGGAGAAGCTGCGCGCTGAGAGGTAACACGCCACTCATACCGCAATCTATTTATTCATGTAGGAAAAATCTTGGAACACAATCGAATCTATTTGGATGAAAAGTGTATAAATAATCTCAAAATTTATTGCAAATTTTACATGAAAGCTTTGTTAAAGTTCCACAGTAGCTTAAAATGTACTGAATGAAGTTTCGTAGATTCTTCTTTCTTCTTTTATTATTTATTACCAGATTCATACTTCATCTTCACAAGTCACATTTAAATGAACACTAATTCATTTTCTTTAATGCTTATAACTAGAGATCGGATAATCGGATGCATATTTACCTAAAGTTATTATTTGGCTAAGGAATTATGGAAGCGGCTTCTTAAAACATTTTTTTTTAATATAAATCCCTGGATTCCAGAAAATTCGCGAATGCAAAATTGGTTAGTAACATGATGTGGAAACGACGTCTTTAGTATAAGGTATTTATACGACCGATTTGGCGCAGGGGTAGACTACCCACTTTCTGCGCCAGAGGTCTCGGGTTCGATTCCCGAACAAGACAAATATTTGTGTGCATGAATCATGTCTATTTGTCTTGGTCTGGGTGTTTACTATGTATATTAAGTATGTATTTACAAACAAAAAGTATTTAAATATATATTTATCCGTTATGAAGTTTTCCATAACACAGATTCTTAATGAAATTAACATGGGCTTAGATAATTGGTGTGATAGTAAGAAGTTATTTATTATTTATTTATTTATTTATTTATAAATTTTGATACAAAAGTGCACTCCATAACAGCTAACACCTCAACTTTAGGTAAATATGCATCCGATTATCTGATCACTGCTTATAACTAACAAACTATTTCAATTTAAAGAATATTTCTAATGTTTTGTAAGTAAGTAATTGTTATAAGAAAAACACGATAAACATATTGTATACATACTATTAATGAAAATTAAATTAACATTTACCCCTAAGTTAAAATATAATTTTTAACACTTTTAAAGAGTAACGGCGCCGCGGCGTATGGACTGCGCCGATGCCTGGAGCAATACTAAGAATTTGTACTGTTTTGACGCGAAAGAGATGTGAAATCCCACCAATTTAAAACTTACCAATTTTAGATTTGAGGAACTATCTTATTTTGTCACTATTCAAGAGAAAATATAGGCGATTCTGAGGATTTCTCTATACTCAGATGAGGTTTGGAAAATTTTCGGCGACACTTCATCCGAAAAGGCGAGATGTATGTACCGAAAATGTTACAAGATAACAACGCTTGTAAATATATTAGGTAGTAGTGGATTTTTTTAATGATTTAGAAGTATCCTTCTATCCATACCTTTTAATTCAAACATACTTCATACAATGACGTGAATTTGTTCGTTCACATTTCATCATATCGTTTATAATTTGATGTAGTTGTTGAATTGTATACTTAATAAAATTAATTAAAGAAGACAGGTTAGTAAACAGTAATGTCCTTTTCAGGGAGAAAATTGAACGGGAAAAGAACGAGCTTCTGCGTCTTGAGCGAGAAAGGCATAGACTGGAACGTGAGAAACTGGAACTTGAAAGATTAGAACTCAAGAGAGCGCAGTTGAGGTACAGTAGCAAATTTAGATCTTTACATTATTAAGTAGCCTTTTACAAAACTTGGTGGAGCTGTTCCTTTTAATATTGCATCTCTCTAGGATTATATTCTCACCAGTCATGACATTTTGCGAAGAGGTTATAATATAACCGTAAAAGAGGCGGCAGAAAGAGAGCATGAAGCAGCTGCAGGCGTAGACTCCATCTGACATATGCGGGTTGGGGTCAGACGGCGTGGCTAGACGCCTAATCCCCCCCTCCCCTAATGAGTTTAAGGGGATCATAAGTATCCATACTAATATTATAAATGCGAAAGTGTGTTTGTTTGTTTGTTTATTTGTTTGTTTGTTTGTTTGTTTGTCCTTCTTTCACGACAAAACGGAGCAACGGATCGACGTGATATTTTGTATGGGGATAGTTTGGGAGCTGGAGAGTAACATAGGCTACTTATTATTCCGGAAAATTGAGTAAAAATTGTAATTTTCTATGAAAAATCGTTTTACTATCGTACCTTCGATACAAAACTGTCATTTCTTCCATTGCCGTTTCCAAAGAGTATGTAATCACTGACGTCTGTGCGGTCAAAACCGAATACTAATCTTTTCCATTAGCTTAGAAAAAAAAAATGTACTGTAGCTAGCGCTAAAAATGCCCCAGTCGCGCATGCGCGCAGAGTTATCTGACACTCACTCTACTTCACAGAGTAACTTTTTATGTAAGAAATAGAGAGCAAGCTAAAAGACCAAGCTACCAATAAAGGGGCCCCCTTTATTGGTAGTGTGTAACTAGCGCTATCTGTTTTCTGGTATAAGCAACTTTTGGTGTATAAACACACACACAAGATGTTGGTGACCGGGTCCACTATTATATGGCAAAGCAACGTTTGCCGGGTCAGCTAGTCAAGTTATAAAAAGTAAATGTAAAGGTGTGTACAATATAATCATCTGTTTCAGGTTGGAGGAGGAGCGTCGCAAACGCAGCTACGACAGCAGCGGTGCGTACCGCAAGCCGGCCGGCAGCCCGCCGCCCGAGCCCGCCTACGAGCGCGAGCGGCACAAGCGCGCGCCGCCGCCGCCCATGGTGCCAGCCATACCTCCTATTGTATACACTTATATTGAAGCGCGGCTACAGCAGCGGCGCGGACCGCAAGCCGGCCGGCAGCCCGCCGCCCGAGCCCGCCTACGAGCGCGAGCGGGCAGCCAAAGCGTCATTTCTTGAACTTACTAAGGGTCGGCGCAGACAGAACGGAGAAAACCTCGTGGAAATTTTTGAGGTCATTGAAAAATGAACCATGTCACCATAGCCTAAAATACAAAATTGTATGAATAATATGCACACGAGGCGATGCTGACTTCTCTGTTGATATTCATACAATTTAGTATTTAAGATCATTGAAATCAATTACCTTAGAAATTTCCGCGAAGATTTTTCCATTCTGTCTGAGCTGACCCTAAGGCTAAGTTCAGATGACAGGCGCTTAACGCGCGTTTTGCTACCGCGCGTTGTATAAGTACAAGCATTTTGCTCGAGACGTTCACATGCTAACGCGCGTTTTTATATTGTTTTCGTAACGCGCGTTAAGCGCTTGTCATCTAAACCTAGCCTAAGGCTACTGAAAACTTTGAACCTTTTTGTACAGTCGTATTATATGCGTGCCTTCGAGTGATACAAAAAGTCGTCTGACCTTTCTAACTTGCGATTATATTTCAGTCGTCAAGCCGCGGGCAGTTCGAAGCGCCGCCGCCGCCACGTTTCGAAGTCAGCGCGAGCTACGACCGCGGCGCGGACAAGCGCGACCGCGACCGCGACTACAAGCGCGACTACCCAAGACACGTCTCCTGTGAGTATACTTTTACCTCTCAACCACAGAATAAATTATAGTTACTAGTAACAGAACCTGCACTCTGCGAGACCATTTAAACAAATAGCAACTCTAACTTCAACACTATAAAGTAGAATTCAGCTTGTACGGTTCTTGAGCAAGTGACGGACGCCTGACTCAACGACCAATGTCATCATACGATGCCATTTGCGACTACTTCCATTTTTATTTGTTACTGTTGCTATTTTTATGTGTTTTGAACGCGGTTTTCGATGTTTAAAAGAGAAAATATAAGTTCTACGTATCGCACAAATACAATATAATACGTGATCCGGAAGAAAAAAATATTAAAAAATTGTTTTCAGCCCAGCCCAAGTATCGGCCACCACAAGAGATTATCTGGCGACAAATAAAAATATAACTTACTAGCGGCCGCCTGCGGTTTCACACGCATGGTTCCCGTTCCCGTGAGAATATCGGGACAAAAAGTATCATATTATGTGTTATTCCAGTCTATAATCTATCTCTGATGCAAATTTCATTCAGATTCGTTTAGTAGTTTTTGCGTGAAAGAGTAACAAATATATGGATGTTTTTTACTCTTTCACGCAAAAACATCCATCCATACTCACAAACTTTCGCTTTTTTAATATAACTAATTAAAATAGTACGAATATGATACGATAAAGTTGAATAATGTTAATAAAAGGTCGTGAATACGAAATCTATTCTGTCAGAAGCTTAGAATTAAAATTACATGTTTTTAATTACAAGTTATATCATTTTTATCATCACTAAAAACCTTTGATGTGACGATTCCGATACTTAGAACGTAAATACTAGGTACTTGTTATTCCTATTGATCTTATAAAAATCTTATGTTTTTATAACAGCCGGAAACACGAAATACACAAGCAATGGCGGCACTGGCGATGATTCCCGGCAGCCTATGCCTCCTGGCATAAGAGTCAAAGAACCCAGGTGAGAGCAAACATACTTACAATATTTTTACTGGTTTTTACTTTGATTGAATACCAATAGGATTGTAACTAATTGAGGATCGGAGAATAAAATTTATTTATTTAATTTAGGTACTATTGAGTAGGACATAATACGAAAGGGGGGACAAATATGATTATGAAAATTGTTAAGTCGGTTTACGGACGATAATTTTACGTGATAACCATATTACGTGGTCTCTCTTCTACTTGGACGCGCAAGATAGATGCGTTACCAAGCCGAACGCTTAGACCGATCGTGCCTCTCTATCATATATAAAAAAGAAAGAAAAAACAACCCTTACAGTTTCTTGCCGGTTCTTCTCCAAGGTCTCCCGCTGTAGGGTTTGCGAACCGATGGCGTAGCTTCTATGACGTTCACAAGAATTGTAAATAACAATCTAAATTGAATTAACAAATTTGAATTTGACTTTGACTATCGCTTGCACGCGGAACGTGACACTTTTTCGTGCGTGCAGCCGGTGTTCATCGATTTATTGGTCGGTACACACGCAGCGACTTTGATCGATGGCGACTCGCTGGCGGGCGATTTATGATTAGTATCGACCATAAGTCGCCAGCGACAATAAATCGCTGCTAAATTCACGTCCACACATGATTTTGACATCGCCAGCGAGTTGCTATCGACCAAAAGTCGCCGGTTGAACGCCTAGTCTGCTCAAAACAGCCCTAATGAGGAGCGACAAAACAAAAATAGTAAACTAGGTACTCAACAGGCAGAAAATGACATGTCACATGCTAAGGCCTTAGTTTAATAGTTTTTAACCATTTCTGTTCCGTTAGTCAGTTTTGAAGTGATTTTTGTATCGTAATGGTCGATACACACGCAGCGACTTTGATCGATGGCGACTTATGATTACTATTGATCATAAGTCACCAGCGACAATAAGTCGCTGCTAAATTCACGTCCACACGTGATTTTGACATCGCCAGCGAGTCGCTATCGACCAAAAGTCGCTGCCGTGGGGACGGGCCATTATTAACTGATTTTATTTGTACTTAATATCAGCATCGGGTAGGATTTAAGAGACTAAGCTAAGGCACAGAATATATAATAGTATACAGAAGGCTCACTCTGCAAACTCATACAAATAAAAATAAATCATTCTGCATGAAAATAAAGTTCAATTCCGGTCGCTTTGTCATCGCTTGCCTACTGTTATAATTACCTAGAGTTCGTGCATGCAAGCAACACTGTACCCAATATCTACGCGCGATAGTTTCTATTTCTATGAAAGTCTCAAACAGTTCGCTCGCTGGTTAGGGTTGCGAGCGACTATACTCGTGATGGAATCGCCGCTCGGCGATCGATCGCGTCACGTGGCGAGTTTATAGTTTAGGAGCAGTGAAATGATTTGGTCATGTCATAACATAACATTAGCTTTAATTTAGATTCTTGTATTGACAAAAGAAAATCATGTCTGTTCATTAAATTGTTTTTATTAATCATTAAAGATTTTTATGGCTAAATAACTACAGACATATTATGCAACTATTACTAGGTGGAAATAAGAGAAGCACAGAAAACCACCACACCAGCCGCCGCCATAACAATTATTGTAGTCTAACCCTCGTATCTATAGTCAAGTCCTGTCTTGAATAAAACTCGTTATTTAGAATTCTCTTTTTAATACAATAAACAAAAATTTTAATGAAATAAGAACTTTCAACAGTAACTTGGCCAAGTATTCTTACTTTTGAAAGTTCTTATTTCGAGTTTTTAACTTATTTTTATGCATTCACAATGCAATTTTGTAAGTAGGGCAGGCGTACCGGTTTTGGCCACTGTACCGGTTTTGGTCACTTTTCACTTTAAAGTTATATAAATAGAATTTAAATAATTATTGCTTATATTTATTAATGGCGAATAAAAGATTGGACTTTTAGTTAATAATTACAGCCCTTAGCTTTTTTTATGTAGTACGATATTTTAGAAATAAACACGTGTTATGTTTCAAAGTTAACATTTTGTAAAATTCTTAAGCAAAATGTTAAGGGTAAAGGTTTTGTAAAATCATTTTTTTTCTACAATACAATTATTTTATGGTTATTTAATATTTTATATCATATTAGAATATGTTTCTTCTAGATGGATTAAGTGTTGTTTTTTCACTGTTCTTACAAAAAGTTGGGAAACAATAAGTGGCCAAAAGTGGGGCTAGAAATTTTAGCATTGTGCCACCTTTGGCTACTTTGGCATTAGTAGAAAGTTTCCAACCTATCATAAAGTTCATTTATTTTAAAAGACTCACAACTCACTTTTGTTAGCTAACGTACTAGAAAATTAGCGGATTGAGGCTAGTGTAAGCACTAGCCTACACTAGCCTCAATCCGCTAATTTTCTTTTAATCAAGTGATAAAGGTAAAATTGTAGTAAGGAGCTAGCTGTGATTGAAATACTATTTCATGTAGTGTTTTAGACCAGAACTCTAATAAGACATCAATTAAGCATAAAGTCAACTTATAAATATAGTAATTTTATGAAAGTGGCCAAAACCAATGCAAACGGTGTATTTGGCCCCCTCCACAGAATTTGTTCTAAATAAAAAAAACTATTGTTTTTTTTTACTTTGTAGATTGTACCCTTAAAGGTCGATAAATTATCTATAACTCTACATTATAAATTTTCTCTAAAATACCACCAAGCGGTTAAAAGTGAAAAAATCCTTAAAGTGGCCAAAACCGGTACGCCTGCCCTACTTATAGGAAAAATGTGTTAGTAAAAAACCACGAGCCCTATAAGTAGCTGAAAGCTAGCTCGTGGTTTTTTACTATCACATTTGTCCTTGAAAGGCTTGAAAGCCCTATAAGTAGCTGAAAGCTAGCTCGTGGTTTTTTACTATCACATTTATCCTATAGTTCTTATTTCATTTAAATTCTTGTTTATTGTATAAAAACGATAATTTAAAATAACGACTTTTACTCAAGACATTACCTACTTGACTTCACTAGATACGAGTGTAAGAGCTGGCAGAATGATATTTTGGTATTTTACTTTATAGTAAGGAAAGGTAAGTAACTAGGTACCTAGGTACTTCGAATGAAATAAAAAACAGATATGTAAGGAAAAGAAATGCGTTTATTTTTATTACAAAATAATTTTACAATTGTTCAGGAGCAGTGAACTGATTTGGTCATAACATAACATAAGCTTTAATTTAGTTTTTTTGTATTTGCAAAAGAAAATCATGTCTGTTCATTAAATTGTTTTTGCAACAATAACAATTATTGTAGTCTAACCCTCGCATCTAAAGTCAAGTCAAGTAATATCTTAAGTAAAACTCGTTATTTAGAATTGTCGTTTTTATACAATAAACAGAAATTTAAATGAAATAAGAACTTTCAAAAGTAACTTGGCCAAGTATTCTTACTTTTGAAAGGTCTTATTTCATTTAAATTCTTGTTTATTGTATGAAAACGATAATTATAAATAAATACTTTTACTCAAGACATTACTTGACTTGACTATAGATACGAGTGTAAGAGCTGGCAGCAGGATATTAAGGTATTTTACTTTACCTAAAGTAGAGAAATGTAAGTAACTAGGTAGGTACTTCGAATGAAATAAAAAACAGATATGGGTGAATATCAACATTGCATTTTTTTTGTTTTGGTTGCAATTTGTTTTTTGTAAATTTTAAGAAGAAATATATATATACGAATAATACTAAATATCTATTCACAATATTACATATTTTCATATTTCGCCAAGAATTTTAACAATAATTAATGAAATATGAGCACCAAAATATTAGGTTGGCACCAAAACTGAAATTTGCCCACCAAAAACTTAAAACTTTATACTATCTGTATAAAAAATATAAATAATGAAGAAATGTTAATTCAAATAAAATATAAAGTGGTTCTTTACTCGGACATTGGCAGAATCGTCACGAAAAACGAGACGCAGCCATTCACCATAAAAGTTAAAGTTGAAAGTGGTTCTAAATAAGAATTACTATTTATTATCAGTCTGCAGTTTCGTAAATCGCACATCAAAATATAACATTCGTACAAATTAAAGAATCAAAAAAGAATGACAAAATGATCGTTCCAAACAAAACTTTAATTAACTTTAAAATATTAGAAAGATAATATAACGTATGCTTTTATATGTACTTTGTGTTGTGATTTTAAGTTTTGGTAGCATAATTAGTTTTTGTTGCGCAAGTTTCTCTACCAAAACCACCAAAACTGAGCCACCTAAACTGAAAACTTACGAAAAAAAATTGCTAAAGGAGACGGTCTAGATTTCCATACAAGGTCTTCACTAAAATGCAGCCGCACCAAAATGAATGAAAATCGGGAGAATGGAATATCCAGAACTCGTATGAGTTGAAAAAAAAAATCTTAGTCTAGCCAATTTTTCACAATTAATTTTTGAAAATTAAATTTTTTTTTCATTTTTTTACATGGCCATGTTGTTTGTTTTAAATAGCAGCACTAGCACAAGCCGTAGAGAAGAGATGGAGTCAATCATTAACAGTGTGTCTCGATTTGATGTACAGTATCGATATGTATTGCGGTAAATTGTATCGATTTTAGATTTGTTGCAACACTTTTGTATTTCAATCGATATTTCGTTACGAGATTAAAAACAACGCGATAATATGCATGATGTTTCGAGTTATTAAAACTAAGTTAAGAGCATGAGTTTTTATGCGAATTAATATAATGTCACCGCATATCGGGCATGAATCGATACCCAATCGATAATGAATCGATACTCAACTCGAGTAATATGGATATATTTGAATTTGACACATCTCTAACAAATTGTTCATTTGGTTCATTCCATAATACATCTATGGTTCATTCAACTAAAGTGACATTGACATGTTATGTTGTCAACCAATCAGACGCTCAATCACACTTGATTTGACACTCGCTTTTTTAAAATAGGGTATGTTCTCATCTTCAAGCCAAGAATAGCTTCGTTCCCTAACGCAATTAGGAGTATTTTGAAAATTAAATAGAAAATAATGGGCTAGCTTTAGAATTTAAATAATAACGTAAGAACATTACGTTTTAAAGGCTTTATCGATTACAAGTCTCATTATGCCAGCTGCTTCTTAGGGGGGTTTTATTCCGTCTCATTTAATGTTTTTTTTTAAGATTGTAATTATAGAATAGATTAAACTACAAACCAAAACACGATTTTCAATATCTTTCGGAATATTAAAAAATGACAAGATCGATTCAAAGTTCTTTCTCCTGTTTAGGCACCCGTAAACACAACAGTATCTTTTATATGGATTATAATAACGTTTGGAAGTCATTGTTCGGTTTGATGCACAAAAATCACAGAAATGATCGATCGTTTTACGCGCGAAACTGCGCGAAACGTGAAGCGTGCGAGCCGAGCGGCATCCTACTGCGTGCTACTGCCATCCATACGCATGTGGCCTGTCCGACAGGCTGGCCGGCCGAACATACCTAAACTGCGGAGTGACACCCCCCTGGCTAAGGCCTTAGCTTTTCTGCCTGTTGAGTAGTTCAACTATTTTTGTTTGGTCGCTCCTCAAATGTGACTCCTGTGTAACCGTTTGCGCGTTGCCCGCAGCCGCTCGTACGAGTCGCGCGGCGGCTACCGCGCGTCGCCGCCCGGCAAGCCCGACGCGCGCTGGGCCGCCTCCAGCCGCTACGCCGACGCCGCGCCAGCCGCCAAAGGTAACCTCACTCGTACAATACGGTATTTTACTGATTTTTTTTTATTTCTTTAAAACGTTTTTCGAAATATTAGCTACACAAAACAAGTTTTTATTTTGAATTATCTTGAATATTTTCAAAGATATAGGACTTCAAACTTTATAATTAGACAAGGACAGGACCCGATATTCCTGCGCAGTTGCACACGCCATGAACACGGAGTAACAAACCAAAACATGGTAAAAATCCCGTTTTTCGTAATATTTACAGTGTTAATGACCATGAAAGTTTAAAAAGTTATCACTGTAGTATTTTATCAAAGCTTTGAACAAATGCCCGTGCTACACATGTGTCCAAACATTTGTTCGAATGTTTTTGATACGTCTGGCGTCGACATTAGAAAATAAGTATGTAAAGATTTTCTTTATACTTGTTTTCCTTTACATTTTTAAAATTACGTGATTATTTAAAATTTGGTACTAAAATGCGGCCAACCCGTCTTACTTTTCATACAAACGCTCGTACGTGACTTTAGCGTTGTAACAGATCTTTCTTTGAAACTTGAACTAATAGGTATCTTTTGCACTATAACTAAGTTTTTATCAAAACAAAAAAATCCAAATTTGGAGAAATTAAATTCAGTATAAGCACAGAATATATAATAGTTTTAAGGTACAGAAAGCGCACTCTGCAAACTCATTCAAATAAAAATAAATCTTTCTGCATGAAAATAAAGTTCAATTCCGGTCGCTTTGTCATCGCTTGCCTACTGTTATAATAACCTAGAGTTCGCGCATGCAAACAAAACTGTACCCAATAGCTACGCGCGAGAGTTTCTATTTCTATGAAAGTCTCAAACAGCTCGCTCGCTGGTTAGGGTTGCGAGCGACTTGCGAGTTCGGTTTTGTTGTTCTTTCTTTTATTTAGACACCCGTAAACACAACAGTATCTTTTATACGAATTATAAGAACGTTTAGTAGTCATTGTTCGGTGCACAAAAATCACAGAAATGATCGATCGTTTTACGCGCAACGTGGAGCGTACGAGCCGAGCAGCATCCTTCTGCCATACGATACGCCTGCCCGGCAGGCGCGCCGGCCGAACGTACCTAAACTGCGGAGTGACATGACACACCCCTGGGTGCCGATTCTCAGGCAATCGAGAAAAGTTCATATTTATAGCTCGAAATTCAAATATTTTACGAAGATAACACATTTTGTGTATTGTCAGAATTTCACAATCGAAAAAGTTCTAACGAAAACCAGTCGAACGCAACGAGTGCTACAGACCAATCGATGTTCGTATACGAACTTAGCTGTCAAAACCGCCTTCTAAAAAACCACATCAAAAAAGTAAGAAATAATTCCTCACCAAATAAATAACGTAAGTACCAAAGAGCATGTAATCACTACGTTTAAGAGACGGGTCTCTCATAGAAAAAAAGTAAATTATCGTTTTGTATGGAAGTTATACTAAAACGGAATACCAACCACATAGCTGAAATTATGACGTACATGACGTACAGGGTTCCCAACATAATAACCGAAATAGTGATGTACCAGTCGTGGGATTTTTTATCGATGGCGATATTAAAAAATATCAGGATTCCATTTCTATCATTTTGCAAACTTTAGGGTCTAATTGATGCCTTACTTACGCTAACGTTAATTCTCGGTTTAAATTAAACAAGAGTTATGTGACAATAAAATTTTCATTCAAATAGTTAAACTAAGTTTAACAAGAATTTCACGTGGGGCTAAAAGTAAACACCATTATTAAAGTCAAAGTCTAATTTAATCGAACTTATAATATAATATATACATGCATTTGGCAATAAAGATACTATAAAAAACCTGTTTTCTTTTCCGAGGGGCTGCAGGTGCTATTTTTGCAGTTGTAGTTGAAGGTTCTGGAATATTCACAAGAAACATGTTAATATAGCATAGCATGTAAATGAATAAATAATGTAAATCATACAAAGAGCCTTAAAAAATTCACGTAGGTACGTAATTAATACGTATTTAAGTATACGTACTTAAGTAAGTACTTTGAAGTCAGGCGTGAAACATGTATACCCGCCCGACTGCATGCACGAATGCACTAAAAAAGAGCCACAATGCCGTGCGGGTGTACCGACACTATCTAACCGAACGGACTTTACTTCATTATGCAATAGGCATTTCAAAATTGGACCAACTTGGGAAAAAACCTGATGTTATAACGTTTGAATCATTTAAATCGGTTCAGCCGACTTCGAGTAATTAGTGTAATTACTTTAAAAAAAACGCAACGAATAGATAATCTCCTCCTTTTCAATTCTTGAAGTCGGTTAAAAAATTATCGATTGTCGATAAAAAAATGTGAAGCACTATTTATCAGGTTATCTTCTCAATTTTTTAAATTTTAATAGAAAACTTTTAAATCACGTAATCCTTATTGTAATGGCTATAACAAAATGTGAATGTATGCTTACCTTTCTTCATTAAATGGAAATTTGGCCATGAATATTCGCTTTTGGACTTCTGACCGGCCGGCTCGTAAACCACATAATATATTTCACAAGTTTTGTAATACATCTCTCAACAGATCACACGGGACCACGAAAACGTACAAATAAGGCGAAATTTTGCGAGTAATTCACAAAATGCACAAATTCACACAATTAATACTAAAATCAAGCTTCGTTTACAAACAGTCAACAAGACAAGAATGTCAAATTTGGCGGCTGGCGGCTGACTGTCAGTCAGAGTGAGTGAGAGTCAAATAGGTGAAAGCAAGACAGCGATATTTCTGGTACAAACTTCATACAACACTTTTTTGTATGGAAGTTGCGCCAGACTGGTAAGTACTTTGAAGTCGGGCGTGAAACATGTACAATTTTTTGTTGTTTTTGTTAAAACCCGCCCGACTTCAAAGTACTTACGTTATTTATTTGGTGAGGAATTATTTCTTACTTTTTTGATGTGGTTTTTTAGAAGGCGGTTTTATTTTTTTATAAAAATAATTTTTATTTCACTCTTTTTAGTGCATCGTGCAGGCAATTTACGTGTTTTCTGGTAAATAGGTATGTGATCAAACTCAAAACCTCCTTTTTCGAAGTCGGTTAAAATACCTTGAGGTATCCCCTTTTTAACAAAACAAGAATCATCTAAATCGGTTTATAAACAAAGGAGTTATGCCTAAAGATACGTATTAAATTCACATAAAGTGGTAACGAAAACGACAGTATTTTCAAGATTTCCTGAAAACTACTGAACCGATTTCAAAATTTCAAAAAATGGGACCAACTTGGAAACTAACCTGATGTAATAACGTTTGAACCATTTCAATCGGTTCAGCCGTCTTCGAGTAATCGGTGGACATACATAAAAAAAAAAAAAAAAAAAAAACATACATACAGACGAATAGAGAACCTCCTCCTTTTTGATTTAGAAGTCGGTTAAAAATGAATTTGTTGACATGTGGGACAGCTTAGTTTGTTTGAAACGTTCTAACTTTTCAATAGAAACCACAAACAAAATGTTCGAAATACGAATTACCACACTGAAAAAGTTCGAATGCCTGAGAATCGGGCCCATAAGCCTCCAAAAATCAGTTTTCTTGCACAAATACCTGAACTTTGGCCGTTCATAACTACTCATAAATTTTAAAAGCAAAAAATATCTATTTTGGTGGTAACCATACAAATGTAATGGATGGATTCTAAATGACAAACATTTATTTCACAAACTTGTAAGGCTTACTGAAAAACATGTATTTCCTGGAACAAGTTTTATGACATTTCTGCACACTATCTTTTGTTTAAGTAATGTTATAGCGTTCTCAGTTACTCACTCTATTTCTAACATTGCGCTGGATATAATAACAAGCTTTTCTACCATGCTCGCGTTGACGATAGAAAGACCGGGAAGGGCCCACTTTAAAGAGATTCTTACATAAATGACGTGACGCTTGTATTGTATTACTCGGTCAGTCACACCACTTATTTTAATCTAGACATGTATGAGAGAAATTGGGCTGTTTTCAATAGGTTTATAATATTCTAACTAAAGTATTAGTGACGATGACGAACAATCATTAAGAGCTATGGACGCGCGCAAAGTCCCTGCCGTTCGTTAGCAAAGTGCGGCGTGGCCGGCGGTGGTCCTCCCCCAAGGAGATTTAACCAAGGAAACTGGAGACAGTAGTCCACTTTTTTGTGGACTGGCTGTCTTCCGTCTCACCTACTCTTTTTAAAACGTATGCTTATATAGACAGCCACTACGTAGTTAAATGTCAAATTTGCTGGGTACACTTTTTTATTCAGGCTGAAAACTCCAGTTTCCTCGTAGAAGCTCCTTGGTCCTCCCTCTCGCTGCTGCCGCTGGTGTTGGGGCGGTTGAATCGCCCGTTCATGCGTTTGGCGCGATATACACTATCCATAGTCATACGCGCGCCGAAAGCGGCATCGAGCGTTCAGTCCAATGTCTTAACATAGTGACATGTGTTGTAGCTCCCGGCGGCGGCGAGGGCTGGGGGGGCGCGGAGACGCGCTACGGCGGCGGGGGGGGCGCCGCCTACGAGGCGCGCTACCCGCCCGCCTACCAGCCGCCGCCGCCCGGCGCCTCCTACCCCGACCGCTACGCGCCCGCGCGCGACTACCCGCGCAAGTACTAACAGGTGATTGACCAACACACGGTACATATTGCAGCGTACGAGGCGCGCTACCCGCCCGCCTACCAGCCGCCGCCGCCCGGCGCCTCCTACCCCGACCGCTACGCGCCCGCGCGCGACTTCCCGCGCAAGTACTAACAGGTGATTGACCAACACACGGTACATATTGCAGCGTACGAGGCGCGCTACCCGCCCGCCTACCAGCCGCCGCCGCCCGGCGCCTCCTACCCCGACCGCTACGCGCCCGCGCGCGACTACCCGCGCAAGTACTAACAGGTGATTGACCAACACACGGTACATATTACAGCGTACGAGGCGCGCTACCCGCCCGCCTACCAGCCGCCGCCGCCCGGCGCCTCCTACCCATATACCATTAACAAAATGGTACAACATAACAAAACATATACGCTATAGAAAGCATTATGATAATTTCTATTCTATTCTAAAGAAATCTAGCAGTTCCTACAACCATTAACAAATTGTACACTTCTTTTACTTTTTACCTTTCGAAGATTTTTTTATTTTTTTCTATTTAGCCAAACTTTGTATTATTTATGTGTGAGAATCTAATGCAGATATTTTTCACATTTAGGTTGTTCCAGAGGGTCCATATTGTACCATTAACTTGGTGTAGTTTGACATCCTAACAACGGCGGTCAACGCAATTTCCGCGGCCATTTTAATTCAAGGAACCAAGAGAAACGTTAAAAATTAATTTTCTTTGTAAGAATCATTCCCCATAATGTATTTGAGTACTTGACTATATTTATAAGAAGCATAGTAAAGGTTTAAACCTTAATTGTATCTATAAAGTACACTGTATTTTTGGACATGTTAGTATGCACATCCATAGATACATGGTTCATAGGAACTAATTATGTAAGCGGACTTTCTTTTTGTAATATAATGTAGGTAGTTATTATCTATAATTTTAATAAATAAATTAGTGAATTGTTTATTGGTTTTTCTTCACATAAGTTCCTCCCCCTGTCAGTAGTGGAAAATGTGTAGGTATATTATTTATTATTAATTACACATGTACGTACACAGTATGAATATAAAGGTGGATAAGGTGTCCACACGAACACACTACGCTCCGCTTAGTGATCGCGCTAAAAACCGACAGAGCTCGGATCGCCTGCCGTTGCACGCGCTCCAAGTTTGGAGTTCCATTAGGGTCATCGCAGACAGAACGGAGAAACCCTCGCGGAAAATTTTGAGGTCATTGAAAAATTAACCATGTTGCTTCACTAGATGGCGTTGAACGAAGTATGTACATGTCTATGGTATATTTTCGTATGAAACATATTTAAATTAATAACTTTTTAAAAACCCAAAGGAAACTAATAATATATTAAATAAGTACTACTGTGAGGAACAGAAACGAAATAGGTAAATTTAAAGATTAAGGTAAATAAATAACATCTGTCTGACGTGCCGTTTTACGTAAAAAAGTCGCGTCAAAGTAAAATTTATAACGTTCCGTTCCTTCTAACTGCATAGTTGGGACAGCGCCATCTAGTGACTGAGCTTTCAGAAAATCGCCCATTAAATTGTTTCAAGTAAATTTAGATATTAAGGGCCCTCACCCATATCAGTCACATCGGTGGCCGATTTTTTCTGATCTCCCTTTCTATTATGCGAGTGCGAAAGGGAGATCAGACAAAATCGGCCACCGATTATCGGACGTGGGCGAGGGCCCTAAGGTAGGTAGTCATGTTAGAGAGGGCTTTAACTCATTCATACAATGAGTAGGTACTAATAGTAATAAAAAAATTAAGATGTATTTATTATTAAAACCATTCCACTTCTGTCCAAAATAAACATGATTTTAAGTTTTACACAACAGATCATAATGAAACATAATAATGATCGATCGCCTTTGATCGTTAGCAAGCTATAATTATTGACTCTTAACTATGTTCTAACTAAACTAAAGAACCTACTACATATACAGACAAACTACTGAACATATCTTCGAATATAATCTGCCTTGTAATAAAACTACAATGTTAATGATAGGTAAAACAGCACTTGGTGCTTTACGAAACTTTATAGGAACTAGTTAACACACTCTGAAAACTTGTTAAACACATGCTAAATTCTCAAAATCAGTTTCAATTTAGTAATTATGACACTTGGATCTGAAAGGACCATCTGCTATAGTTATAGACTAGACTTTGGAAGTTGAAACTCACTCACTCCCTAATATTAAAACAAAACATTGTAATATTTCATACTGATAAATCCTGGTAGGTTATAATATGTAGTGCTAAAGATCGTTATATCTTCAATTTGTTTTGTATACATCACAATGTTATTATTAGTCTTCTACACAGAACACTCGTTCTGTGGTCTACTACTGCAAAACAATAGTTTTTCTTGTTAGTAAAATTTATGTTTGTATAGAAACTATCTATTACCTGTCACCTACCTATTCTAAAATCTAAACGTAAATATTAATCAAAAAGTCAAATTATAAAACAATCCAGTCCAAACTTTGATCACTAACTTAGGGTTACTACTAAAATAATGAAATCTGGAGAAAGGGTTTGTTATTTTTAAAACTGCACTTGTATTTAATAGACTGTTGCTTCCATTTTCTGAGGACAGTAATTGACATTTTCAACAAAAAGTGTAGTGCGTATAGGTACGATATCATCTTGTGCAGGAAATTGCACATTGAAGAAGCCAGACCATGGCTGGAGTGCTGGTGTATTGAGCTCAGGTTCTTCAAGGTCGGCGTCAAGAGCTTTAAGTGCTTCGATAGCTTCCTGCTGCCCTTGCACAGCCGCTATTTTTAGGAGGCGTGCAGCTGTCGCGGTGTCGCGTGCGAGGCCGCCGCGCCCTTGTCCGTAATATATCCCAAGGTTATATAACGCACCAGGATGTTCAAGAGCAGCGGCAGACCTGTACAACTCCATTGCCTAAAATAAAATATTTCCTTGAGATAGAAACAATGACAAATATTTTTTTCACCATGTTTGAGTGAATTACACGCCGTATGACACAAACGCATTTCGTCACATACGCAGTTCGACATCAACGTTCTGATTTACTCAGTTTGTCGTATACGCGATTTGTCATGAACGCGATTCGCCATCCACGCAGTTCGTCTTATACGCCTTTTGTCATAATCGCAATTCGTCATAAACGCGATTTGTCATCCAATGATGATCCAAATCGCTCATTGCAATCAATGAGCTATTTTTTGAGGCCATTTAAAAAAGAACTAACAGTGGGACAACGTCTTTGAAGCCTCGCGCAATGCCGCTTTTCGTCATTGCCGCAGGGTTGTCACAGTTTTTATTTATTTTTACGTAGGTAGTTTGTTCCTTATTTAAGTAATATTATACATAAGTATGCGGAACTATGGATATTTCTTTGTTTGTTACTCAATTACGCTGTAAGACCTAGACAGATTTGGATAAAATTTGGTACACAGATAGATCATACCCTGGAGTAAAACAGAATAGTTTCATCACTTTTAAAGGTTTCCTATGGAAGACATTCCTGAAGTCTACGCAGACCATATTCGCAATTAAATGAAAACCATGAAATCGATACCCATATTATTATATTTAAAATGTCGAGTCCGCCATCTTGGATCTTAAAATAGATGTTATATTCGTAATCGGGACCCCCGAAAACAATGTATCCTACACCCATATTGACTTTATTTAAAATGTCGAATCTGCCATCTTGGATCTCGAAATAGATGTTATATTCGTTATCGGCACCCCCAAAAAACCATTTATTCGATACCCATATCGATTTTTTTGAAATGTCGAGTCCGCCATCTTGGATCTCGAAATAGATTTACGATTTCAGCCGGCCTAGCATGAGCGGCTTATAACGCGCGATATGATATGGTACGGTATTCTGTCTTGCTTACACCTTAGTGGGGTAAGCAAGACAACTTGCCGTACCATATCATATCGCGCATTATAAGCCGCTCATGCTAGGCCGGCTGGCCTCCTCCTCGATGCTGGACTACGCTGGTTGTAATTTTTAGGAAAAGACTTCGTACACAAAATGTTTATACTATATAAAATTTTACAAGAGGCAACGATAAAATTAGATACTGGATTTATATTTAAAAGTCAAAGTGTAAAAGTATGTAAAAAAACGTTTACTAGAATAATTATTATTATATTCAAAATAAAAATCATCAAAAAATATTTAAAATGCATATTGCTGTTATGTAAAATGTGATAATAAAATGCGACACTCCTGACCGGTGTGTCCCCAGCGAGTGTATGGCAGATGGGGACGCTACCGCCCCCTCTCGCCCCGCGAACCCCGCACGATTGCTCTGTCTAGACGTGTCCGTTGGCCAACTGTAGGGAAGGGAAATATATAGACTGTGGTACTACTGTGAGGAACAGAAACGAAATAGGTAAATTTAAAGACTAAGGTAAATAAATAACATCTGTCTGACGTTCCGTTTTACGTAACAAAAGTCGCGTCAAAGTAAAATTTATAACGTTCCGTTCATTCTAACTGCATAGGTACAGCGCCATCTAGTGAGTGAGCTTTCAGAAAATCGCCCATTAACCTTACCAACAATGACCACGGTTGTCGGCTAGCAATATATCCGATAAGTTTACGAACCTTCTGAAAGCTTTCGGTTTCCGATGCCTCATTGATGTACCGACACGAGTGACTAAGAAGAGTTCAAGCTGTATTGATCAGTTAATAGTTAGTGAAAATACAATAATTCAACCGTCCGTAAAAGACTCCCAATTATCAGACCATAGAACAGTATTTGGTCAAATGGTATTAGAGGACCCTGAAACTAAAAAATGTGAAAATTATTTTACAAAAACTCGAATATTTAGTAAGAAGAAGATAGACATGTTTAGAAATGCTTTGCAGGAAATTAATTGGGGAAATGTGCTCTCTCAAAATGCTAACATGAATGAAAATTATAATTATTTTTCTTCCCAAATCAAATCATTATTAGATAAATATATACCATGCAAGAAAATAAAACTAATTCAAAGTAAAAAAACAAAGTGGATTACAAACGGTATAAAAAATGTTGTTACCATAAACGTATTCTGCACTATCTTACAAACAAATTTGAAAATGAAGCCTTGAAAGCACACTCCATGTTATACACCAAAATATTAAAGAAAATTATAGCATCCGAAAAAAGAAAATCTAATATAAATAGACTATTGACCGCTCGTAATAAAAATAAAACTATGTGGAATATAATAAAAGACCAGACAAATTCGTCAAAAAAAAGGCAGCATGAAAATATAACTTTTGTTATAAAGTTCTACAAAGCTCCCGTCACCGGGCCCCATTAATTGTTTGATAAGGAATGACCGCCTTGCGTTGATATTCGTTATGAGCCTACGACTCGTGTTTTGTTTACATTAACTAATTACTTCGGCGTAGTCTTACCTTTCGCTTTGTTCTTTGTGTCGAGATTGTATTACTCGTATTATATTTGGGGCCCGCGGGATGTAGTTAGTTTGAATTCATTCCTGTTTGTAACTTTGGTGACTGAACACGCAATTGATTTAATACTGCAGTTTAATTTCGCCACCCTGACCCAACTTCTTTTACACTTCAGAAGTGGGATAAGGGATGTGGTATCCCTAATTGAGAGACGCTGATCTTTTGTCCCTCTCTATTGGTAACGTCAAAGTGTTAAGTTTGCTCGTGTCTTGAATAAATGCATATTAATAAATTACGTGTTTCAATCAAGACATAACAACTGGCGACGAGGAAATTGAACATCACAGTGCATTAAAATCAGAGAAATTCCAATAAACAAGCAAGACATTGTGCAGAAGGAAGAAATATTTTTTTGTGCCGGAGGGCTTCGGTGTGAAATTCGTGCAAGACGGTCATTGCGGCCGCATTCCATAGCGCCGCCATTTTGTAGTGGTCATCACACTATGCTCTGTGTTCACGCTGTTTACAAGTAAAAATAAATGTCTAATCCAACTCAAGTAAAATTAGGTAAACTCACTTATACAGGGTGTTTTTGAAGTCATTGGCATCCATTCGGCCCATTAATATACTCATATGAAGGTATGTTTTTACGTGAAAAGGGGTGGTGCCCGGCGTCAGCGCGGGCGCAGGGATGCGTGCAAAGCGGGCATGAAGCATTGGAGACATTGTTTGTTTCATTGAATTCCGTGCGCGAACTTAAATAAATTCACGTTATAGTAGAGCCCGCGTTCTGTCAGGAGGCTAATGAAGTAGTTTAAGGCTTGTATGTTATTTAAATATTAATTAATCAATGTTTTTTTTATAAAGTGGTTATTTTTAGTTATTTTAATTTTTTTCTTGCTATAGTTATCAATTACTGAGTATTATACACTATTATTCAGAGATTTAAAAAATATAATTTTACATCTTGGATTTGCCTCATATTTGGGGAAAACACTCTATAACATGAGTATGTTCTTATTTTAAAAGGATGCTAACGACTTCGATAACACCCTGTATATATAAATGTACGAAACAAGAATTAATTCAAATATTAGCGGAGGAAGAGTTACAGTTTGAACCGGACTCGAGCATTGGAGAATTGCGAAAAATCTTAAGTGAATACTACAAAATCAAACGTGCACAAAAAATAATGTCCACATTCGGTGAAATTAAACCCTTTGACGGCGATAACTGGGAAGCCTTCGAACAACAACTGGAGTGTTACATCACTCTTAATGAAATTAGTGATGAAAAAAAGGTCCCACTCCTGGTAACTAGATTAACCCCGAGAGTGTATGAAACGCTTACACACTTATGCGCACCGACTAAACCAAACAAATTGACGTATGAAGAAATATGTAACAAGTTAAGAAATAAATACGTCAAAACGTTATCAACCGTATTAGAGAGAGCTAAATTTAGACAACGAAATCAATTACCAAATGAAAAAATAGAAGAATATATTTTGGAACTAAAAAAACTTGCAACGAAATGTGGTTTTAGGGACGCTGATGATCAGATCAAAGAAAAACTGATAGATGGGGTAACCTCAAAAATCATTAAATTTGAATTGATGAAAAGCTCTGTGGAAATGACCTTGGACAAGTGTATTGAAGTGGCTCAAACAGTGGAAGCTGCATTACTCCACTCGGACAACGCACAAGAAGTAAGTGAAGTCTTCATCAATAAAAAGATATTCCAACCTGTGAGAAAAACAAGACTTCAAGAGAATTCAAGGGAAAACAAGTGCTATTGTTGTGGAAAGAATAATCATATTAAAAGTGAATGCACCTTAAAAATGAAGTTCTGCTCCGAGTGTGGTCAACGAGGACACATTTTTAAAATGTGCTCAAGAAAGTCAACGAGAAGAAGAGAGACCAATATATTAGAAGCCCATGTTGAGGAAGGAGATGAAAATGAAGAGGAGAAAATAAAGGAAAATCCTTATACTGAGTATCAAACTTATTCTCAAACTGTAAGTAGGATACCCCCGCATTACATAACAATAAATGTCAATAATCATAACTTATCCTTTCAACTAGATACCGGTTCTGAAGTCACTGTAATTTCTATTAAAGATAAAGAAACCTATTTAAATTCATACAAAATACAAAATTGTAATGTGGTTTTTAGGAATTTTGATCAAAGCTTAACCAAACCTTTAGGTATGTTAACTGATATCCCAGTTAAATATAATAATGTTAAAAGAAAACTAAACATATTTGTGGTAAAAAATGACTCGCCCAAAGTTATCGGTAGAGACTGGCTCTATGAATTAAAATTATGGCCGCCTACATTGAATGACAGTGTACTAGTAGAAACTCATAAAGTACAAAGTATTACAGATTGTCCAACTACCATTTCAGGTGCACAACAACACATAAAAAAAAAGTATCCTGAAGTGTTCAGCCCGGGCTGGGGTAATTTTAAGGGCGAGCTTATAACACTAAAATTGAAGACTGATGCAAAACCAAAATGCCTTCCTGTAAGACGGGTACCGTATGCACTCCGAGAAAAGGTAAACCTAGAAATTCAAAGATTGTTACAAAATAAAAGAATTACACCAGTCGAACAAAGTAATTGGGGAACTCCAGTAGTACCTATTTTAAAACCAGATGGTTCTGTGAGACTATGTGGTGATTACAAGCTAACAGTAAATCCCGTTTTAGAAATTGATCATTTTCCCTTACCTCATATTGATGATATATTAAATACCTTAAAAAATGGAATTTTATTGTGAACTTGATTTAAAAGAAGCATACTTACAAGCACCCCTTAATTTAGAAAGCCAGGATTGTACTACAATAGTCACAGAAGTAGGAACTTATAAATATAACTACCTCCCTTACGGAGTTAGTTCGGGACCTGGGTCTTTCCAACGTTTAATGTCACAAAAGTTAAAAGACATTCCTAATACCATTGTATTCATTGACAATATTTACATTAAAGGAAAAACTTACAAGACACAATAGAAACACTGTCTAAAGTTCTTAAAAAATTGCAATTATGTGAATTCAAGTTGAAACCTGAAAAATGCAAGTTATTTGTGACAAGTTTAGAGGTATTTGGATATAAAGTAGATAAAAGTGGAATAAGTATAATTAAATCTAATATTGAACCATTATTAAATGCACCAACACCAACAAACTTAACTTTACTTAAATCATTTTTGGGAAAGATAAACTACTATTCCCGTTTTCTAAAAAATATGGCTACTGTAATAACCCCCTTGTATGAATGTACAAAAAAAAACAATTTTCAATGGACACCTCAATGTGACAAAGCTTTTCAATTAATAAAAAATCAGCTGGCATCAGCCAATAACTTAAGGCATTATGACCCAGATTTACCTCTCATCTTGACCACAGATGCATCAGATATAGGTTTAGGTGCAGTATTATCAAACAGAAGCAAAGATGGTGTAATTAAGCCAATTGCTTATGCAAGCAAAAAATTAAATGATGTAGAAAAAAAATATGCAATGATAGATAAAGAAGCCATGGCAGTCATCTTTGGAATATCTAAATTCTATAACTACTTATATGGTAGATTTTTTGAACTTGAAACAGACAATGCAGCTTTAGTTAGAATATTTGGACCAACAAAAAGCATTCCAAAAATGGCTGCTAAAAGATTACAACATTATGCAATATTTTTGTCTGCATTTAATTATAAGGTAAGACACATCAAATCTAATGTTAATCCGGCAGATTATATTTCTAGAAATGTAATAGAAAATAAATGTGAAGATAATAATTTACATCCTTTAATAGAAAATTGTAATATGAGCAATATCTATCATGTGAATGACTCCCAACTGGAAATACTTAATTGGAAATTAATACAAACAGAAACAAAGAAGGACTTGACTCTTACAAAACTGATACGTTATCTGGCTGATGGGTGGCCCGAACAAAAAAATGTTTCCCGGGATATAATTCCATTTTATACAAGACGTAATGAGATGAATGTGGATAGGGGGTGCATATTCTGGGGTTACCGTATAGTAATACCTACCAATTCGAGAAGCAGTATTAAATGAACTACACAAAAGCCATTTTGGAGTGGTCCGCATGAAGGAAATTGCTCGTTCTTATTTTTGGTGGCCCAAAATGGATACAGATATTGAAAATATAGTAAAAAATTGCTTAGTTTGTTTACAAAACAGTAAAAACCCGTCTCAGACACATAAACCGTGGCCAGTGGCACCTACCCCTTGGTATAGAATACACGCAGATTTTTTAGGCCCATTTTATAATAAAATGTATTTAGTGATTGTTGACAGTTATTCAAAATGGCCAGAGGTATTTGAAATGTCCAATATTACCTCTAAGAGAACAATTGAAATATTTAAAAAAATATTTTCTATTTTTGGGTTCCCAATACATTTAGTAACCGATAATGGGCGCTCATTTACGAGTGACGAATTCAAAGAATTTTGTAGGGTAAGTCAAATTAGACATACATTTACACCTCCATACCATCCTGCAACCAATGGGGCGGCAGAACGATTTGTACAAACTTTTAAATCCACCATAAAAAAAATTTTAGAAAATGGTCACTCAATGTCAAATGCAATAAATCTATTTTTAATGGATTATAGAAATACTCCTCAACGCACCACCGGCATCACGCCGGCTAGATTAATGTTAGGAAGGGAGCTGAGGAACAGGTTTAGCCTACTGCGTCCGCCACCTTTACGCGAGGAAGTGGAGAGCAAGTTAGGAAACGAAAATCACTCCAATAGAAAGGTCCAATTTGTGGTAGGACAAAAGGTTATGGTAAAAGATTTTCGTAAAGGCAACAAGCCTTGGATTCAGGGCTTAATAGTGGGGCAATCTGTACCAGGTATCACATATATTATAGAAGTAGATGGAGTCCAGTGGAAACGTCATGTCAATCAAATATTAGATTGTTCTCAAACAATAGATGAATAATTAAAATCTTAAGTTGTTTTAATTTAATATTAAATAATTATTTGTTATTATATTAAGTAGAGAATGCCTATGTCTATAGTGGCACAGTCAATGTTACTATCATAATAAAATAAGATTATAGCTACTAGGGGTGGTGGTACCTATATTAATAATTAGATAAGCTAGTTCATAGTTGTAAGTCTCATACATTTGTTACATGTATCTTCTATTATGTGCGGGAGAGTGTGGTATCCCTAATTGAGAGACGCTGATCTTTTGTCCCTCTCTATTGGTAACGTCAAAGTGTTAAGTTTGCTCGTGTCTTGAATAAATGCATATTAATAAATTACGTGTTTCAATCAAGATATAACAAGGGACAATGTCTGGACCTTATATTCGTGGTCTTGGCAAGCGCCGCCGCAAGGATTCAACATCGTCATCGACGGAAGAAGAAAATGAAATTTTTTTCCTGGAAGAACACTACGTAGCGCCGCAGACAAACAAGAGACTACGAGTTACTCCAACTGATGCAGAAATTATACCGAAGTTTCGCCCGGAAGATAAATCAAGAAACATAAAAAGCTGGTTACATAAGATTGACCAACTCGGAGATGTCTATGACTGGAACAGTAAAGATCGGCAATTTATAATGCAAATTCGCCTTCGCGGTTCTGCACGAGAATGGTATGACGACCTAGAGAACTACGATATGACCTGGGAAGAATGGAAACAAGCGCTCCAAACCGCTTTTCCGCGATCAACTGACTTTGTAAACAGACTGGAAGAAATGTTGGCACGGACGAAAACGGAATCGGAAACGATGACAAAGTACTACCACTCAAAATTGTCTCTTCTTAAAAAATTTAATATCGATGGAGATGCAGCAATTTCTTGCATTATCAGAGGCTTGCCAATCGAACTGAGAGCGAACGCCAAGGCATACCAATGCAATACGCCCGAAAACTTATATTTTGGTTACTTATCATCGCTTGAAAACTACAAGCGGGTTGAAGCAGCAAGTGCCATACGGAAATCTACTTGGAGAAGAGGCACCTACGGGAGTAATAACTATTTTGCAACAACGACGAACAAGGATACTTCATCGGAAACATCGAAACCGTTATTACCGAAGATCTGCTACGTGTGCCGAAAACCAGGACACGAGGCAAGGGACTGCACGACTTCGCCACGACGCTGCGAGGTGTGCCAGCGCATCGGGCACGTTGCTGCGAGCTGCTGGTTTGCTGCAGGGACTTCGCGTCAACAATCAAATAAGGTCAGTAATGTCATGGTTGTCACACATAATTTACATGAAGATTTATATAAAAGAATAGTATATGTGGATGGAAATCAGGTCCTTGCTTTTGTAGACACAGGCAGTAAATTGAACATTATAACAACTACGCAGGCAACAAATTTGAATTTAAAAGTTAGTCCATCTAGCGTCATTATGATAGGATTTGGAGGTTCACATATACAATCATTGGGTACATCATTTATAAATGTCGAAGTAGATGATATTATGTTAAACGGTATAGTTGAAATTACAGATTATAATTTTGGAGAAATAGATTTGATTATCGGGCAACCAATGATTAATAAAGAAAATGTTAGTTTGGTTACGACAGCAAACTCTGTGAGATTTATAACTACTTGTGGTTTGGAAAATCTTTTATCAAATATCAAGTTGAGCATATTTGACTGTGTTTCAAAGTTTCCGATTTATTTGAAATATGATACTTTTTTGCCAATACGAGATTACGCTTATGTAGAAGTAAAAGTGGAGTGTCCACACAGTGAACATGATGTTACACTTATGACTCAACCTGTGTACTTTCAATTAGGGAGTTTATCTTATTTAATTCCACAAGCCATTATAAGTTCGAAACAATGCTTCTTAAAGATTATCAATGTAGGCGATCAGGCTATTGAGTGGAAGGCAAACAAATTAATTGCTAGAGCAGAATTAGTTTCACTCGGTGATTTGAGCAAAACATCTTGCCTTCAAACAGTGAACCGAATAGAAGAGCCTGAAAAGCGAGTGCTCACAGTAAGCGATATAAATGTTGGTCAACTGGATGATGCGGATACGGGCAGACTTTTACATATTCTTAACAAACATATAAATTCATTTGCCTTTTCTACAAAAGAGTTAGGTTGTACTGATTTAATGGAAATGCATATAAAAACAACGGTAGATCAACCAGTTTATTTTAAACCTTACCGTCTATCTCATAAAGAAAATGATATTGTGAACAGCAAAATTCAAGATCTCATCGATGCTGGCATAATTCAGGAGTCCGAATCAGATTATGCTAGTCCAGTAGTATTAGTTAAGAAAAAAGAAGGTGATTACCGGTTGTGTGTCGACTATCGAGCCTTAAATGCAAGAACAGTAAAAGATCGTTTTCCATTACCTCATATTGAAGATCAAGTGACACGTCTGAGTGGGAAGTTATTTTTTACTACCCTTGATCTTGCACAAGGCTATTATCAAGTTCCCATGGCTGCAGATTCTGTACATAAAACTGCTTTCGTTTCACCCTCAGGGCAGTATGAATTTTTGAAAATGCCCTTTGGACTTGCTAATGCACCGGCTGTATTCTCTCGATTATTACGCATGACTTTAAGAAGTGTTAGTGAAGATATAGCTCTGTATTTAGACGATGTGATGATTGCATCTATCTCAGTTGAAACAGGATTACGGACATTAGAAAAGGTGCTCCACCTGCTCAGAGATGCAAATTTAAAATTAAACTTAAATAAATGTTCATTTCTCAAAAAGAGCACTAATTATCTGGGTTATTTATGAGGTTACAGCAGGTACGATACGACCAGGTCAAGCTAAAATAAATAGTGTTGCCGAGTACAAAGTACCAAAAAACGTTCATGAAATCAGACAATTCATTGGGTTGACCTCATATTTTAGAAAATTTATCCGAGGTTTTGCTGAAATTGCACGGCCGTTAACAGAATTAACTAAAAAGAATACCGAATGGCGATGGGGCTCGAAACAACAACAAGCATTTGAAACCTTAAAACAGAGACTAATCCAGCGACCAGTTTTAGGTATTTATGATCGAAATGCTGAGACAGAACTACATACTGACGCAAGTAAATTAGGCTTAGGGGGAATACTTATGCAGCGTGAATCTGACGGATGTTTAAGACCGATCGCGTACTTTAGTAGGGTCACGAGTCAAGACGAGCAGTTTTACCATAGCTACGAGCTCGAGACACTTGCTGTGGTAGAATCACTAAAACGATTCAGAATTTATGTGACGGGTATACATGTGAAAGTTGTCACGGATTGCGCCGCGTTGCGTACCACTCTCCTTAAAAAGGATTTAATTCCCCGCATAGCTCGCTGGTGGCTTACTATTCAAGATTTTGATTTAGAAATAGAATATCGTCAGGGTGAACGAATGAAACACGTGGATGCCCTGAGTAGAAATCCTGTTGCTAAAACAGTATTATTGATTGATGATACGGATTGGTTAGTGACTTTACAGTTGCAAGATGATAATATTCAGAGTATAATGGCTCAAATACGCGCGGGCACGACTAATCGTGACATCACAAATAATTATATAATCAAGAAGGATCTTTTATACAGAAAGACATTGGCAGGTGAAAGATTTGTTATGCCGAAATCAGCCAAATTTAGTTTGCTACAAAAGTTTCATGATCAAATAGGACACCCAGGTTTCAATCGTTGTGAGCAGGTTATTAAAGAACAGTTCTGGTTCCCAGGAATGACGCGTTTTATACGCAAATATATTAGCTCTTGTTTACGATGCGCTTATGGGAAAGGCGAATATGGCAAGCAACAGGGGGAATTGCATCCTATTGCCAAGGAACCTATTCCTATGCATACGTTGCATGTTGACCATGTCGGTCCATTCGCTAAGACAAGGAAGGGAAACAACTACGTTCTTGTGATTATAGATTCGTTCACAAAATTTGTGTTTGCCAAACCTGCGAAAAGTTGTGGTTCCATTGAAACAATAAGACTTCTTAAGGACATATTTAATTTATTTGGATTTCCTCACAGAGTCGTTACTGATCGGGGTAAAGCTTTTACAAGTAGGTATTTTAAGCAGTTCGCAGAAGAAGCGCAGTTCAAACATATTTTGAATGCTATAGCCAGCCCACGATCAAACGGTCAAGTTGAGCGAGTAAATCGAACCCTCATTGATGGTCTTAATACCATGTCGGAAAGTGAATGCACTTGGGATGAAAAACTGTTAGATGTTGTATGGGGTATTAATAATACTCCTAATGCCACTACAGGTGTTGCACCCTTTAAACTCATGTTCGGGCACGGCACCTCTCGTCTTCCTGCATATCCTAATTCAAATCCAGATAATTATAGCGCGCAGCAAGAACAATTAGGAGAGCGTAGAGCTACGGCTAAATTACGTATTGACCGTAATATGACATTAATGAAAACTAAGTTTGATGTTAAACATAAGAAATGCAAAAAGTATACAGTTGGACAACTCGTTTTGTGGAAAGGCGGCACAACCAGAGATCCTGCTTCTAAAGTTGCGAGGAAACTCGAAGATCTTTACACAGGTCCTTATAAGATTTGTGTAGCTGACCACTCTCTAGACCGTTATACAATTGCCAGTATAAAAGGAATAAAAGGTTATAGAAAATTTAATGCTGTAGTTTCAGGTGAAGCTCTTCGACCTTATAAACCTACAGTATCCGATGATGATAGTACTAACAGCGATCATGAAATAGATAGAGATGACCTAATAGATTTGTTAGAAAGCTAAATGTATTGAATACGATTAAATGCTGTAAATGTATCTATAATTTAGAGTTGTATTAAATAATAAAATTTACAAGTGGACTTTGTGTTGTCATTGAAATAAGATTTAACATACATAGGCAGATGAAGGCTAAATGCTACACCGTTGTGAAAAAATAGATAAACAAAAAACGAACTGTCGCATTCTACGCTGTGTGAATAGAGTCTATGCTGTGTGAATAGATTCTACGCTGTGTGAATAGAGCCTACGCTGTGTGAATTGAGTCTATGCTGTGTGAATAGATTCTACGCTGTGTGAATAGAGTCTACCTCTACGCTGTGTGAATAGAGTCTATACTGTGTGAATAGACTGACCTGCGTGAATAGATTCTATGCTTTGTGAATAGATTCTACGCTGTTTTATTGATTATACAGAGTGTGAATAAATTCTACACTGTGTGAATAATGAAAATACTTATATGAGTTTGGAAATAACGACTACATCTGACACTTTGTGCAATGGCTCCAGTCGGTTCTTGGGGGACTTTGTGTCAAATTTAATACACACTCAATGCAATCATAACATTTCGTTTACCTACCTACATTGTTACTGTGTGATTCTTCATCTGATAATATTTATGATAGTTACGTTTTCGAACGAGTTACATTACAAATACCAAAATACTTGCGTGTGATCATTTTGTTGCAGGGTTCAGACACCAGCAAGGAGAGATCACATTAAGCGCTGCCGTGTGGACACGACGTGGTTGCAGGATGGCCGAGTGTTATAAAGTTTTACAAAGCTCCCGTCACCGGGCCCCATTAATTGTTTGATAAGGAATGACCGCCTTGCGTTGATATTCGTTATGAGCCTACGACTCGTGTTTTGTTTACATTAACTAATTACTTCGGCGTAGTCTTACCTTTCGCTTTGTTCTTTGTGTCGAGATTGTATTACTCGTATTATATTTGGGGCCCGCGGGATGTAGTTACAATAGTTTGAATTCATTCCTGTTTGTAACTTTGGTGACTGAACACGCAATTGATTTAATACTGCAGTTTAATTTCGCCACCCTGACCCAACTTCTTTTACACTTTAAATGTAGATAATGAAAATATAACATCCCCTTCAGTTGTTTCTGAAACCTTTAACAAGTATTTTGTGGGCGTAAGTAATTCCAGGGGGGTGTCACTCCGCAGTTTAGGTACGTTCGGACGGCGCGCCTGCCGGGCAGGCGTATGGCATAGAAATTAGGTCCGCAAAAGAGCTAGAATATATGCGATAGAAGGAGATGCAACGACAGCGAGTGGCCGTTCGTAATTTGCCTGCGCCGTACAAGCTGAATTCTACTTTATTGCGTTATCGTTAGAGTTGCTATTTATTTAAATGACTTAGCGGAGTGAACTATCTGTTACAGTTTAGTAATCTGTGATAATTCCACACCTGCTGCTACCCAAATGTTGCCCAATGTTAATGGCGCAAAATCACTAAGTAACTCTTTTTATTTAGAAGATATTACGGAAACAGATGTGAAAGCAGCTATATTAAAACTGAAACGTAATAATACTTGCGGCCATGATGAAATTCCGGGTTCACTGATTGTATATTGTGTAAAAGGTTTCTTACCCCATTAACGTTTTTGATAAATCAGTCATACAACCAGAGTTCAGAGCAATTGAAATTAGCTATTATCAAACCAATTTTTAAAAAGGGAATAAAGTCTTGTACCTCTAACTATCGCCCTATCGCACTTCTACCCGTTATATCAAAAATTTTTGAAGCTATTATGTAAAAAAAATATATAAGTTTTTAGAAAAATATGGCGTACTTAGCAATAGTCAACATGGTTTTCGAAAAAACAGATCAACAACATCAGCAGTATTTGAATCTGGAAATACTAAATATATTTAATAATAAAAAGGCAGCAATTGCTATATTTCTAGACCTATCAAAAGCATACGATAGAGTATCCCATAGTATTTTAATTAAAAAGCTAGAACTAATGGGGATCCGCGTTCAAACTAACAAATGGATGTGTTCGGAAAAGATCGACGTTTCTGAACGCATCTCTAATGTCACGTCAAATTGACATTTCGCTGTCACTTGAAGTTGACAGGGCTCTTGATTGGAATTCCTTGTAAAAAACATGTCGGATTAATTTTGCGGAATTGTTAAAAACCGCTCGCGTTGAATATGCCTGGCATATCGAGTTTGAATTGAATCCTGAATTATCTATTTGATCCCGTGTGGTACGACCAAGATTTTGACGCCATCTTGAGGAGTGGCCGGTCGCGGTGCTTTGAAAGTAAGGAAAGGAAATAATTTTCCACCACGCGTTGTTGTCGGGACAATATATCTTAATAAGCAAGCCCCGCGTGTGTTACTGTGTATTGTTGGGATGTCCAGTGTCTTGGGACCCTGTGTGTTATTTGTGTTGTGAGTAAGGTGACGAATTGGTAAGGTCTGCAGAAGAAGAAGGAGCTACCAGAGGGCGCGCCCTCTCTCTCCGCTGCCCAGGAGACTTTCGACACCACGGACCCGTAGGTAAAATCACCTTACTTCACATTAAGTCGCTGTGTATCGCAGTTCAATTGTTCAGTTTACATCCCGGCTGAAACCAAGTTTTGTCCGGAGTCTATACTCATGATAACCTTCCACTGCGCCATGCCGATTCCGCGGGTCTAGGCAGGGGTGTACTGAACATTGCTTGGTAGCAGTAGCGTAGTTTGAGGGCCTGAGAGGCCCACGCCAAAACTTTGTCTATTAATCAGTCCCTTTTTGATGACCATCTGGTCCGGACTGGATTAATTTGTACTTGTAAATGGTAATTAACTTGCATTTGAAAAGTAAAGGGCATTCCTTTGTTATTGGTTCCATGTCTTGTAATTAATTGTCATGTATTGAAGTTCCAAAATGTAAACAGATGCCTTTCTTTGTTCATAATAATTATTATTTAGTTTTGTTAGCAAATTTGAGTTGTGAATATTGACAAGTTGTTGCTAAATAATTATTTACACATTGAAACTTATTGAAACTTGTGCTTTGAAATAATTAAAATTAATTTGTTGTATGTAACTATCCAAGTGAATTTCAATAGTCAGTGATTTGTTGAACTGAATAACGTTTGACTTATAAAGTCAAAGTTAGTTTGTGTCTAAGTTATAACCTCTTGAGAGTTAGAGTTATAATTATATACTTGAGTTTGTTGTTTTCTGATAACCTCCAAATATTTAAGAGTTTGTGTCATTATAAATACTTTGTTGTTGTAATATTGGAATTTTGTGGTTATTAATAACCTCCAAATATTGGAGATTTTGTGTTATAGTGAATATTTTGAATTTGTTGTTTTTGTTGATAAATTTGTGACGTTACAATGACGGCCTCCTCTGCTAAAGCCAAAATACGTTCTGAGTTACGGTGGTTAGCTTCTGCGGTTGCATTGTTGGATCGACCGGATAGGACGGAGGCCTTGTTGAACAGATACGTAGATCTGCCCGTACGTTTGGCTGTTGTTGATGAACAGTATGCCTTATTTTTGGAAAGGACTGTTGAGGCCGATGTGGAAATGCGACAAGAAGTCGGTTTGGATGTGGACCAGTGTTATGATTTTGCGGACAGAATTACCCAGGTGGCTCGACCTTTGCAAGTGGCAAGAGAGAATGAACCGAGCCCGTCCCCGGTCACATCTAAGAGTATGCCCCCTCTATTTGCTAGATTGGCCCCCTTAGATTTAAGGCGTTTTGCTGGTCGTCTAGAGGACTGGGAGGGCTTTATTAATATTTTTGATAGTCTCGTACATGCCCGGGATGATTTGACCCAGGGCCAGAAGTTGGCTTACTTGTTATCCGTGTTGGAAGGGGAGGCCCTTGAATCGGTTCAACATTTGGCCCCCTCGGATGAAAACTACCCTATTGCTAGGGATTTGATTGCCCGTCGGTACCAGAACGTACGACGTCTGGCGGACAACCATGTTGCCGCCATTTTGAATTTACCCCGCGTTGCCAGCGTGATGCACTTGAGAGTGGCTTTGTTGAATCCGCTGTTGGTTGCCTACAACGCATTAAAAAACTTAAAACTCCCAGTGGAGCAGTGGTCGTTTTTGTTACTGCACATTGTCCTGGGAAAGTAGCCGGACTCTGTTAAGGTCCGTTTTGAGCAGCAGTATGGTGGGGATAGTGCGACTTATCTGCCACCCTTCTCGGACCTCTTGACGTTCCTGGAAGGAGAGAGTAGACTGGCAGATAATTCCTCTCTGGCCGGTCCTATGGGACCCGAACGACCTGTGCCACAGAGTAGGTCCCCCACCGGACCCCCCCGTAGGGGGCGTATGGCCCCTCGCGCGCCCGGCCGCTATGCCGCCGTCCAGGAGACCGCCCGCTGCTTGTACTGTCGGGAACCGGGTCACAGCACGACCCGTTGTGATAAGTTCCTCGACCAGCGCGTCCAAGGCCGTCGAGCGATCGCGCGACAACGGACATGGTGCTACTCGTGCTTGGGCCTGCACATGCAGCGCGAATGTACCCAAGCGCACCCATGCCGCTTTTGTAAGGGCAACCATCATCCCCTCCTCTGCATGAACAGCCCAGAGGGCGGCGGAGCGCCGCAGCGCGTCGCTGCAGGATCACCTCGTATGGGTGGGGGTCTCGGACCCCCCGCGGTGTTTGCATCCCGCAGCAGTTCTAGTGGCCACCAGAGTGGCCCCAGACGCTCTCCGCCACGTTTGGAGCCTCAAACGGGCGGGGGTCCCAGGGACCCCCCCATGGGAAACCGATCCCCAAGGATGGGGATGAGTTATGCGAGCGTTGCCGGAGGTCGTAGAGGCCCCCCGCGACGTTTTGAGCCTCGCACGGGCGGGGGTCCCACGGACCCCCCCATGGGAAATCGGTCCCCAACTAGGGGGTTCGATTTTGCGAGCGTTGCGGGAGGTCGTAGAAGCCCCCCGCAACGTGTTGAGCCTCGCACAGCCGGGGGTCCCCGGGACCCCCCTTCTGAAAATCGGTCACCGTGCCCCCGCGACTATGGGGCGACGTACACGGTGGGTGCTAGGCACCGATTCTCGCCGCCGCTCGCCGAATACCCGCGTTTGGAGCGGCGCCCGCCCCGTCTTCAAGGGGCCGGGAGATATAACCCGCCTGATACCGGGCGAATTGGACGTAGGCAGTATGTGGGAGAATGGGACCCACTGGATCGCTATGAGCGACCCCCTTACCATGGGGGGACGTCTGGGGACCCCACATACTAGCAATCAACGTGTTTACGGTCGATTGTAGCCACCCCTCCAGAGACCGTTTTGTTGCCCACGGCCTCTGTGCTTGTCAGGGGATTGAATGGCGACCTTGTGGAAGTTCGCGCCTTGTTGGATTCCGGTGCTCAGGGGTGTGTTGTGTCATCTTGGTTAGTTAGGCGGTTGGGCCTCAAGGTGCACCCCCACACGGAAGGCGTGAGAGGTGTTGGCGATGTGAAAGTCCCCGGGTTGTTAGGGCATGTTGACTTCACATTTACATCACGTAATAAGTCCACGCCAGGCATTAAGACCTCGGCGATTGTGTTGGACACAGTTGTTGGCCGTCAACCTTCAGTTGACTTGGGACCGAGTATGTTGTCTTTGGTGTCTGATTCCCCACTCGCCGATCCAAATTTCTTCCGCCCAGGCCCGATTGATGCTCTCCTTGGAGCCGATGTCCTGGGGCGAGTTTTGTTGACGGGGAAGCGAGTTTTGCAGCCAGATGGCTTGGTAGCTCTGCAGACGACACTCGGTACAGTTGTGATGGGCCCTGCTCGCCGCGTTTTGGATTCCCTTGATGAGGATCGCGGTCTTGTTTTTAATGTGTCTCTCTCCGAAGTGGTGCAGAAGTTTTGGGAGGTTGAGGAACCTCCACCAGCCCCGCGGGTCGACCCAGTAGCGGATGAATGCGAGTTGTATTACCAGAATAACACTGGTCGCCTCCGCTCTGGTCGTTTGATCACCCGTCTCCCCTTTCGTGCCGGCCGACCTCCTCTGGGCGAATCCCGACCGCTAGCGGAACGTAGGCTAGTGGCGATGGAGCGCCGCATGAGCAAGGATCCGGGCTTCCGCCAGAAGTATGTTGAATTCATGCGGGAGTATGAGGAGTTAGGGCACATGTCCGTGAGCGGTTTGGATTGGCGCTCCGTTGAGCACTTCTTTTTGCCGCACCACGCCGTTTTGAAATCCGGAAAGATTCGGGTGGTCTTTGACGGTTCGGCTCCCACCTCTACTGGAGCGTCCTTGAACCAGTGTCTGCATGTAGGTCCCAAGCTGCACACGGAGATCTCAGACATTTTGACCAACTTCCGGCGGCACCAAATTGTATTTATGACTGACATCCGGATGATGTTCAGACAAACGGTCATCCATCCAGAGGATAGGAGGTACCAATTGATTTTGTGGAGAGAGAGTCCTAGGGACCCCTTGTTGATTTATGAATTGAATACGAATACGTACGGTTTGGCTTCGAGCCCGTTTGTTGCGATTCGTTCTTTGTTGGAGTTGGCCGAGAAGGAGCGCTTGAGATACCCTCGCGCCTCCGCCATTTTGGCCAGTGACGTCTATGTGGATGACATTTGCACGGGCGCCTCATCTGTCTCAGAGGCGATTGTCCTGAGAGACGAACTCACCGCCCTTTTGAAGTCGGGAGGTTACGAGTTGAGGAAATGGATATCCAACTCGCCTGATGTACTGGTAGGTTTGCCCGAAGAGCACCAGCAGGACCCCCACCTATTCGAAAATGTTGATAATCCCCATGTGGTGACCGTCCTTGGCGTACAGTACAAACCGGTCTCTGACACGTTCACTTATTGTGTGGATTTACGACCACCGAAAGTCTGGACCAAGCGTTTAGTATTGTCTACTGTCGCACGTACCTTTGACCCCAATGGGTGGATTTGCCCCGTGCTGTTTATGGCCAAGTGTTTCTTGCAACGGTTATGGGCTTCGGGTGTGTCGTGGGATGAACCCCTCTCGGACGAGTTACTCCGAGATTGGTCGAGCTTCGTTTCATCCCTCCCCGAGATTAATGAAGTGCATTTGCCGAGGCTATTCCTCCCTTCTGAAAATTGTAAAGTTACTCTTCACGGCTTTTCCGATGCCTCCGAACGTGGATTTGCTGCGGCCGTGTACCTCCGCACCGTTACTGTTGACGGAGTTGTTGCTGTGCATCTGGTGATAGCGAAAAGCAAAGTCGCTCCCCTTCGGACTCGTCATACGATCCCGAGGTTGGAATTGTGTGGAGCTGCCCTCCTAATGCGTTTGTTGAACCACGTATGGCTCGCATTAGGTCGATCTATTAAGATACAAGAGGTTTATGCTTGGACGGACAGTCAGGTCGTCCTTTGTTGGTTGAAGGCTCCGGCGCACACCTTGGACGTGTTTGTGGCCAATCGAGTGTCGCAGATTTGTAATTCCGACATCGAGTTGATTTGGAGACACGTGCCGGGAACCATGAATCCTGCGGATTGTGCGTCTCGGGGTTGTGTAGCCCCAACCCTAATTAACCACCCCCTCTGGTGGGGCCCACAGTGGTTGATGCGGCCTGAGTCGGAGTGGCCGCCCTCTCCAGCGTTGTCGAACGTAGCCGTTCCTGATATGCGGGCATGCGTCCTGGAGACTAACCCCGCCGGGGAAAAGGATTTGTTGTTGGATCGGTACAGCTCCTTACAGAAGCTGCTTGGTGTTACCGCTTGGATCAGACGTTTTGCGTACAATTGCAGAAACCCACGCGCGAGGCGTGATTCGTCGGTTCTCACTCCGGACGAGCGTAGGGACGCGCTCTTGTTTTGGGTCCGGAGAGTACAAGCTGATAGTTTTGAGTCCGAGATTGAAATTTTGCGTTTAGGCCGTCGCAAGTTGAAGGGCGCGGTATCGCGATTGAATCCCTTCCTGGACGAGAGTGGGCTTTTGCGAGTCGGCGGAAGACTTCGAAATGCGAACCTGCCGTATGGAGCTCGTCACCCCCTTTTGTTACCTAAAGCCGGACATTTGACTCAACTGATAATAACAGATCGCCATGTGAATGCACAACATGCTGGCTGTAATGCTTTGTTGGCCATTTTGCAGCGTGAATTTTGGATTTTGTCTGCTCGTCGAGCCATTCGCACTGTGGTTTTCCGTTGCCTGCCTTGTTATCGATTGAAGGCCGCGACCATGCAGCCCCAGATGGGTGATTTGCCTGCTGATCGCGTCACGGAATGTAGAGCTTTTGCCGGAGTCGCCACCGACTTCGCCGGTCCCTTTACTGTAAAGGCTTCGAGACTGCGTAATGCTAAAACCTATAAGGCGTACTTGTGCGTGTTTGTGTGTTTGTCCACCAAGGCTGTCCATTTGGAAATTGTCTCGGAATTGTCTACCGAAGCCTTTGTCGCCGCCTTGAGCAGATTTGTTTCCCGTAGAGGACTGCCGTCATTGATACGTTCCGATTGTGGTACTAATTATAAGGGAACGTGTAATTATCTTAAGGAAGTAGTTAAGTTTTTTGTTGATAATAAAATAGACATTGGAACCACCCTCTCCCGGCGTGGGATAATCTGGAAGTTTAGCCCTCCAGCTTGTCCGACCTGGGGAGGAATTTTTGAAGCTTGTGTAAAGGCTGCCAAGACACACTTGCGTCGCGTGATTGGAGAAGCTATTCTCACGTTTGAGGAACTTGATACGGTATTTTGTAAAATCGAGGCCGTCCTCAACTCGCGACCCTTGTGCCCGTTGTCTTCGGACCCGAATGACCTGGAAGCGTTGACCCCAGGTCATTTCTTGATCGGACAGCCCCTTTTGGCTTTGCCTGAATATCCGATTCAGGATGTAGGATCCCATCGTTTGTCGCGATACCAACTTTTGAGACAGATGTCCCAAAACTTCTGGGCACGTTGGTCGATGGAGTATTTGCATATCCTACAACAGCGCGTGAAGTGGACAGATAAAACCACCCCACCCCAGACTGGCGACCTCGTGTTGATTAAGGATGCTAACCTGCCGCCCCTATGTTGGCGAAGGGGGCGCATTGTTAAACTCTACCCCGGAACTGACGGAGTTCCTCGTTTTGCTGAGGTTTTGGTTCGAGATTCGGTTTTGAAGAGAGCAGTTAGTGGGCTCTCCCGATTACCCGTAGATTGACGTACCGTTCTTAACGGTCCGGGGCGGGGGGATGTTCGGAAAAGATCGACGTTTCTGAACGCATCTCTAATGTCACGTCAAATTGACATTTCGCTGTCACTTGAAGTTGACAGGGCTCTTGATTGGAATTCCTTGTAAAAAACATGTCGGATTAATTTTGCGGAATTGTTAAAAACCGCTCGCGTTGAATATGCCTGGCATATCGAGTTTGAATTGAATCCTGAATTATCTATTTGATCCCGTGTGGTACGACCAAGATTTTGACGCCATCTTGAGGAGTGGCCGGTCGCGGTGCTTTGAAAGATAATTTTCCACCACGCGTTGTTGTCGGGACAATATATCTTAATAAGCAAGCCCCGCGTGTGTTACTGTGTATTGTTGGGATGTCCAGTGTCTTGGGACCCTGTGTGTTATTTGTGTTGTGAGTAAGGTGACGAATTGGTAAGGTCTGCAGAAGAAGAAGGAGCTACCAGAGGGCGCGCCCTCTCTCTCCGCTGCCCAGGAGACTTTCGACACTACGGACCCGTAGGTAAAATCACCTTACTTCACATTAAGTCGCTGTGTATCGCAGTTCAATTGTTCAGTTTACATCCCGGCTGAAACCAAGTTTTGTCCGGAGTCTATACTCATGATAACCTTCCACTGCGCCATGCCGATTCCGCGGGTCTAGGCAGGGGTGTACTGAACAGGATGATTTCATATTTACAAGATAGAAAACAAATTGTTCAAATATCACATCTAGATGAAATGACAGGAGAAATAACAAAGGTTCAATCGTCTTGTAGATCGGTACTGGGTTCTATTCCACAGGGAAGCGTACTCGGATGTTTGTTATTTCTAGCATACATTAACGAACTCTCAACAACGGTGCCTCATAAACTTGTAATGTTCGCTGACGATGCAACCCTCATAATTCCTTGTGACTATGATGATACTATAGGAACTAATAGAGTCATATCGGAATCTCTAGCAAACATAACCAAACACCTAAATAATATTAATCTTGTATTAAACTACGACAAAACTAAAATTATTCAATTCAGGCCATACCAACGACTAGAGACAAGTATCAACATTAATCACGAAGGGCATAAAATAGAAGTAGTCGACTCATACTCACAATTAGGCGTTATGGTAGATTCTAACTTCTCATGGAAGCTACAAATTGAATCAGTTGCAAATAAGCTCTGTCGATTCTCATACGCACTTCGTGAACTAAGAAAATGCACAAACGAGGAGTGCGCTCTCGCAGCATACCACAGCTACGCCGCGGCCTGGTTACGATACGGCATCGCGCTTTGGGGCAATTCGACGGACGCACCCACCGTGTTCATTTTGCAAAAGCGCTGCTTGAGAATAATAGCCCTAGCAGGCCGTAAAGATACTTGTAGAACTTTATTCAAGAAATTTAGAATCCTTACGTTAACTAGTGTATACATCTTCGAACTGTGTCGTCTGGTTAGAAAAAATTCCCAATATTTTCACAGAGTAGGAGACAAGCAAGGGCAATATGTATCGCAGCGCCGTCAGAATGACTTAGTTATTCCCACAATTAATCTAAGCTTGTTTAAAAATAACTGTCACTATATGGCAATTAAAATATACAATCATTTACCTCAAAATGTCAAAGCCCTCCAAGACAGTACTTTTGAAAGGGAACTAAAAAAAAAAATTATTAAAAGAATCGTTATATAGCATTAAGGAATATTTTGAATTAAAATTAGGATAAGTTTAAAATGTGTCTAAATGTGTTTGTAGTTTTTTGTTTTATATTTGTATACTTGATACATGATTATATATAATTCTTTATTTTCTCATCCGCTACACCTCGAAGAGGTAAATTTGTAGATTTAGAACATTTTAATGTTATATATGTGCAAATTACTGTGGAATAAATGAATATGAATATGAATATGAATATGAATATGAATATTCCAAAATCATACCATTAATTTAGTTTTTATACTTCATTTTCCATTTTTCAATTATAAAAATTGCATTGTGAATGCAAGAAAGTAAAAATTTACTGAAAAATGGAAAATGAAGTATTTAGAAAAAATCGACCTGTCTCACAATCAGCTCCGATGGGATGGATTGTGAGACGGGTTGATTTTTTCTAAATACTTCATTTTCCATTTTTCAGTAATAAAAATTGCATTGTGAATGCAAAAACCTAAAAATTTAAATAAAAAGTAACATTTAAATAACTAAAGATTTGATTGTTTGTTTGTTTGAATGGGCGATTTTCTGAAAGCTCAGTCACTAGATGGCGCTGTCCCACCTATGCAGATATAAGGAACGGAACGTTATAAATTTTACTTTGACGCGACTTTTTTACGTAAAACGGAACGTCAGACAGATGTTATTTATTTACCTAAATCTTTAAATTTACCTATTTCGTTTCTGTTCCTCACAGTAGTACTTATTTAATATATTATTAGTTTCCTTTGGGTTTTTAAAAAGTAATTAATTTAAATATGTTTCATACCAAAATATACCATAGACATGAACATACTTATTCAACGCCATCTAGTGAAGCAATTGGAAGCTTTTTTTTTAAATGGCCTCTCAGAAAATCGCTCATTGAATAGGCTCAGAAACTAAAGTCCATTCGCTTAGATAGTCAAAGGATGCCGCCGCATAAACAAAAGAAGCCGCGTGCAGCGTACACCCGCAAATAATAAATAATAATAAATAACTTCTTACATTCACACCAATTATCTAAGCCCATTTTAATTTCATTAAGAAACTGTATCATGGAAAATTTGATAACCGATAAATATATACTTATGCAAATGGAATTGGAGTTTGGGATTCGGCATTTGTTAAATTATATTTTCTTAAATAATCTATGTTTATTATAAATACAGGTGGTAACGGCGGTTGTGACTTGTGACAATTCGAGCGATGATGAGTAATCATAATAATCATATAAAAAATTAATAATTATTATTATTATTTATAAATCACTTATTTAACTACCTTTTATATAAAAATATCCAAATTTCCTTAAAATTGAGTTTGGTACCCAACTTGAGTGTATTATTTTATATCTGCATTTTATAGCAAGAGCCACAATAACGTGCGGCTGTACCGACACTATCTAACCGAACGGACTTTACTGAACGGATTTCGAAAATTCTTTGAACATTAGAAAGCTACATTGTTCCCGAGTGACATGGCTATATTTTATCCCGATATTTAAACGGGAACTGGTACCTATATTTTTTCCCAATATTCCAACAGGAACAAGTACCACGCAGGTAAAACCGCGAGGATCCGCTAGTATTATATAATTTGGTCAAGTAATACTCGTCAACTTCTAAGCTAAGTAGGTATATGAATTATGTACTTACAACATATTTAGGGTCCTCTTGTCAACATATAATTTTTTAATAAAATTCTAAAACTTAGACCACCTACGTTGTATTCTTACGAGACGCCTTGAAGAAGCAGAGTCTGTAGGAACAAAAAACTGAGCTAAAAACTGGACATTGTCGAAATCCAAAAGGGAACCGCCACCGCATAAAAAGAAGAAGAATATAATTTTTTATGTATTTAATTAATACATAATATTGTTGACAGTGATCCTAAATATGTTGTACTACATAGCTCATTACTTAAGTAGGAAAATAAAAAATAAAAAATTATATAGATATATTTTACACTACTTACACGCACTTAGCAGCTTTTTTCGGAAAAGTGATAGTCATTCCAATGATATAAAATTTGAAGAAATCGAGTGGCAAACTGCTTATGTGACGAACTGCGTTTGTGACAAAATGCGTGTGTGGCAAACTGCGTGTATGACAAACAGCTTTGTGGCGAACTACGTTCATGACATATAGCGATAGTGTCAAATCGCGTATTATGTCGAACTGCGTAAGTGAAGAATCGCGTATGTGACATACAGGGTGTAATTCGTTTGAGTTAAAAGATAATGTGGTGCCTTCCTACCGCCCATTCAAGCCTATTTTTAACTGGCAAGAACAGGAGCATATAAATGATGATATGCTATAGTCATAATGGAAAAGTAGCTTAGAGCTAAGATTAAGAATAGAGGAATATCTAGATTGAGAACTCAAAAATACCCAGGTACCGTTTTCTCATCAGTGTTGACACCTACACCCATCTCATAACATAATCCCAGGTTGTAAAGAGCTGGTGCGTAGCTGCGACTTGCAGCAGATCTGAAAATGTATATAATGTAAAGGTTAAGAAAATAAAAGGATAATTTCTTAGATTACCTTAATAACAAAGATGAATGGATTTGTATCACCTCAGTAAGTTAACTCCATCATTGAGTTGTCCATTTTCAATAGCAGCTAATCCCAACTTGTTCTCTATGGAGTTAAGAACATCTCCAAGCATGTCATTAGAATCATCCGTGTCTGTTGAGCTACTATTAATCCTCTGATTGTTCACACCATGCTGATCATTTGTTACCAAATGCACGGTAGGTTTAAAAGGACCAACCAACTTCTCTATTTTTGAAACAGAATTTAGGTAAGCAGGATTTTTGTTCACCGAGCAGATATATGGATGCAAGGAAGACAGTAAATTGGAAGATCCATTCTCATTGAATCTCCTTGCATAATACTTGTACTTCCATTGAATTAGCTGGCTTGCATACCAGCCAAGGACTAATGCACCACTCTGAAATTTAATGTAAAAACAGAGTAGGTATTAAATAAATAACAATTCATTTTGTTGGTTTAAACCACAAGCGTTCACTTACCCATGTTATTGCGCCCATCCAAGTGGACGTAAGGTATTCGAAGTTCCATCCATTGTTGTGGTTGGTGTCATTGCCTTGACGATTGGAGCCCCAGCATCTTTGTGCATTGAACCAGCGACAAGGCGGTCCTGATCTTTTATTTTTATCATCATTAATATTTCCAGCGTTTACAACTCCAGTTGTACCGCGTTTGTCGAAATGATTAGCACCTCTTTCAAACGTGTCTCGCACGCGACGGGTCATATATTTCCACATGATTGAAAATTAAAGCTCGGGCACCCACCCCAACCAAACAATTACAAAACAAGAAGGTTCATTTTCTGCTGTTTCTATTCATTACTTGCATTATCATTTATAGCGTGCGTTACTCTTGAGCTTAACGTTCAACACAAACTTTCATAGCACAAAATATTTTGTAGGTATTTGTAATGTTTGTAATGTAAACTACAAGTTTTACTAAAAGATCGCAATTTCGTTCGATTCGATTCGAATCGAATGCACATCGAATGCTTTTGACATTGACACCTTTTTTTTTATCGCATACACATTCTGGGTAGGCAAAGAGGTTAATGACCATACAGCCTAGAATTATGTCTTCAGTATTCTTCTTTCCTTTCGTATTTTTCGAAATTCTTCATTCATTCCTCTTCAGTCTTCAGTAAAGTTTTCTGTTGCTAACCTAAGGCGGATCCCACACTGCCGCCGCATCCCGCTCCGGTGTACGGAGATACGGATTCCTTATGCGACTGCGGGCGGAGTCAGGGTTCCGTAGTTTAGTGAAAGGTCCCGGGTTCGATCCGTGTGGTTGGTCGGCCAACATGATCGGCCATCCTGTACTGGGGGCTTAACATGATCGGCCATCCAACGAATGGCAGATGTGGCACTGTGCGGGCCCCTTCCGAGGGCGCCATACCTCAACAATCACAGCGGGCATGTACAGGAGCTCAGTGATGGCGTAGAGGCGGGTCAATTCGCTGCACGTGGAACAGGCAGCCGGGGTGGCCTTGTTTACCGGCTATCGCCCGGCAGTGATTTGCGAGGAAGCCATGCTCCTCGAGTGCGGCCTTAATTTGTCCTGGCGGGGTATCGGCGGGGAGGCCCCTGATGGCGACCTTAGTAGGGCGTTCCTGGGACGGCGAGTAGCAATACCACGCTATGTTGTGATCTGCCTCAGCCGCTACGGTCAGGTATGCTTGCACACACCTATACTCCTCCGGTGACTTCGCCAGGAAGCGAACACCCTTCCCGAAGGGGCGCGCGTTGGGCATGTGGCCAAGTTTGGCCGTCAGTGTTTTGAAGTGGTCGGTCCAGTTAGGTAGCGACTCGACCACTATGGGCGGGTACCCTTTCGGGCGTGGCTCGGCTGATTGCGGCTGGGCTTCGGGTTGGGAGCTTGTCGACGGGGTGGGAGGTGGGGGCGGCGCCGGGCTCTCCAATGCCTGGGCATAGGACCGCGCCGGCGCGCTCTCACTCACCTCCCATCCGACGTAGGACGTCGAATCTGTGTTGGAGAGCGGGAGAGGGCTGGGTAGCTCCTCCATCCCGCCCTCAATGTCTCCGGCAGGTTTGTTTCTCGGTGTCGTAGTATTATGTCGTAGCGTAGGTGTGGTCGTGCGGTTTGGGGGGCGATGGCCCCAAACGGGGACGCTTCTCGTCTCCTCCAATGTCATCAGTGAGGCGAGGCGGCGCGGCGGGGGTCGCGGGGGTGCTCTCCGAGGGTGAGTGTGGACTGTGTGTGTGGTGTGGTATAGTGGATGCGCACGTAACCGCGGACACACTCGCGGGAAGGTCGCCTCCACCGCGATCCGGCGGTTGTTTACGTATTCATGATAATAGTCAAAGTTCTCACACTTTTACAGCACTAACTTGGTTAATTATTTTTGTTGGGAAGGGTGAGGGTAGGATTTTTTATTTTTAACCAAGTTAATGCGGGTTCGTTAGAGGGATGATGCAGTGTTGGGTTATTGGGAGGGTTGGATTGGAATTGATAACGGAATGAGAGTACACTGGCAAATTTTTATAGCCCTCGGATTTCGTCAAACACAAACACAGTTTGTCACTGGCGCGAACACGAAAACACTGAATATGGTTTTACGATACTAGGAATGGCAGATTACTACTGCGGAGCTAGGCTCGACGCGATAGCACTAGGAGTTAAGCTAGTAAAGCTAGAAACACATTTCGCTGGCGCAGCGCAGCGCAGCGTCGACCCGGGTGTGCACACTTTACTAGTGTGGCGCAGCGCGTCCTGACGAAATTTTTGATCACTCAGTGTCAATCGAGTCGTTGCCGAGCTAACATCTGCATTATGTTTTCTTCTAATTTTGAAAACAATTTCTGTTCTTACTTGAACATATTAAATCCAAAAAAAAATATGTTGATGATTACGATGATAAGATGATGATGAATGAATACGAGATGCAATTTATATCTATACTAATACTATAAATACACTTTGTTTGTTTGTAATAGATAAACTCAAAAAATACTGACCCGATTTTAGAAATATTTAGTGTAATTTATTTTCAAATCAGAATTATACATTATTTTTGTTATAAAATTAAAAAGTATAGTGTACTAAAACACTTTAATACTGTTTTAACAGTATAATTAACAACCCTACATGATAATGAATTGGTGACTCTTCTAAACAAAAAAAATATTTTTTTAAATTGGCCCATTATTGACGGAGAAATCGGAGAACATAAGTAGTAAAAAGCAAAATGCAGAGCTCCGCTGCGCAGTCCGCTACCGAGCCCACAAATTATATAGACTACAGTCGTCACAAATTAAGATGCCCGTTTTGACACATGGTAATGACCCTAGAATGTAACTTGTTACGAAAACCAAAAAATCAAATATATGCTGATTACTTATCAAAGGTGTATGAAAATAATATGTTACATTTTTGAAAGCATCATAAATTAAGGCAAAGTGTATTCCACGTATTATTTTTGCGTTTATTCTAAAGTAAACGCAGATTCGATTCACTACGAAACGTCTCGTAAAACAGTTACGTTCTCAGTCTTTATTTTTTTAAATACTAGTGTTGTAACCGTTGTGTGCAGGGTTTCTCCAGCTTCATTCAATTTTATCGAATTAATCGTTATAACCACTTTAATAGATTAATTTTTAAAATTGATCTTTTTTGTGTGAAAACTAGATTGGCGCTTAAAGCATTAGTGAAATTATGAATTGGCAACAATGATTTCGATAAAACGGTTCCTAGGCAAAACTTATCCAAGAAGAACGTTTCGAATGAACCGAATGAAAAAAAAAAAACTTGAATTTAATGTAAAGAATTTTAAGCCCCCAGTACACGATGGCCGATCATGGTCGGCGACCATGACCAATACATCATACATTGACACTTTTGAACGAACAAGTTTAAAAAGGTTCTTTCAAAAGTGTCAATGTACGATGTATTGGTCATGGCATGGTCGCCGACCATGATCGGCCATCGTGTACTGGGGGCTTTAGACAACCTTGCACACCTCACCATGTCGAATCGTCACGTTCACCTTTCCAGAGATTTCTAAAAACACGTTTTGTTCGGCTTGTTCGAAGCGTTCCCATCGGACAAGCATAAGTTCACCATAAGCGACCTGGTGGCCTACCACAAGCTCTAATAGCAGTTATTTTTAAGTTGAGAGACAGAGACGCCGCTTTACACGCCGTATAGCAGCGTCTTACTCTCTCAACTTAAAAATAACTGCTATTAGAGCTTCTGGTAGGCCACTTGTACACGTTGGTCCAACCACTGGCCAATACATCGTACATTGACACTTTTGAACGAACAAGACGTTTAAAAAGGTTCTTTCAAAAGTGTTAATATACGACGAATTTGCCAATGGTTGGGCCAACGTGTACAGGCCGCTATAATAAGTAATGTAGCTACTCTATGACTATGTCTATGCTGTGAGCTGTAGTTAAAATACTTTCACTTTTAGAGCCAACGCGCACTTGTGATTTTTTAGTCGACCGATAGTTTAGTCGGAATCGTAAGACGATTGTGATCAAACTGTCAGCCGATAGTTTGGTTGTGAGAATCTGCGAGCACTTGTGATTTTTAGTCGACCGATAGTTGGTCGATAGTTTAGTTGAATCCAGGCGCGCGCTCACTTAGTCCTTCATGCACAGGTCGATAGTTGTGCGATAGTTTGATCGTACAACTATCGGCCAGTCATTTTCGATAGTTTGATCGGTCGATAGTTTAAGCGCACTAACGATTACCTTGCCACTGCCATATAACTCTATAATGAATCCGAGAACAACCAAACTATCGCCCGATTAAAAATCACAAGTGCGCGTTCGCTCTTATATAAATTATGCAATTTAAGTGAATTCAATTCAAGTTGATATAACATAAAAGGTCAATTTATACTTTAATAATATGGTTATTAAAAGTATAAGTACCAATATAGTAAGTTTAACATTTTATAATAATAATTTTATTTTTTATCCACATAAGTTGAAAACCTACTATAATTGATTAGTTACTCAGAACCTTAATCGATTAATCGCGAGAATCGATCACAGACTCGTATGGTTACATGCCTAATCACGTCACTTTAGCATGTGTCAAAACGGGCATCTTATTTTGTGACGACTGTAGTACCTCTGACGATACAATGCTAGAAAGTGGTGGGGGGTCTGGCGCAATCTCTGAGTACTGAATGGCGCAATCGGAGCCGAGCGGAAACGCTGCGCTGCGCCAGGGAAATGTGTTTCTAGCCATACTAAATGTATGAAACCGATCGCGCAGCGCAGCGCCAGAACGCCTGCTGGGGTGCACTGTGGCTTCGCTTGAGTGCACTCGAGCGCACTCCGGCGCGCGCTCTAGCCGTTCCGTGGCTTGGTGAAATTTTACTCTGACAGCTGTCAGAGTGTAGTTTCACCCGTTCTATGGCTCAGTGTTTTTCACTCTGACAGCTATTTGACGTTTGAACAATGAAAAGTGTCAAAGTTTGAATGACGTCTAGAAAAATTTTTACTTTATCGCCGTAATTACTTCGTCTATCTCATCTTCCAGGAAGATTAAGTCAAAATGTTGCAGAAATAGCTATAAAAATCGAGCAAAAGTAAATAATTTCCAACACAAGCGTCATCAAAAATTTTGAGGTTATGAAAACAACTCGATCGTTCCGTCGCTCGGTTGCAACTCAAACGGGTGAAACTTTAACCAAACAACCGCGCCCAAAACGACGGAACGCAGTCTTGGGGTGCGTTCTGTGGCTTCGCTCGAGTGCACTCGAGCGCACTCCAGCGCGCACTCTCTAGCCGTTCCGTGGCTTGGTGAAATTTTACTCTGACAGCTGTCAGAGTGTAGTTTCACCCCGTTCAGTGGCTCAGAGTGCAGCAACCAAACAACCGGTTGTTTTTCACTCTGACAGCTATTTGACGTTTTAACAATGAAAAGTGTCAAAGTTTGAATGACGTCTCGAAAAATTTTTACTTTATCGCCGTAATTACTTCGTCTATCTCATCTTCTAGGAGGATTAAAGTCAAAATGTTGCAGAAATAGCTATAAAACTCGAGCAAAAGTAAATAATTTCCAACACAAGCGTCGTCAAAAATTTTGAGGTTATGAAAACCAAAGATGTAGTATTAAACATAGATGGATACTAAAAAGTTGAACAACAAAACGATATATCTTTCCTTTCCTCCTAAATGACAGTTCAGCGTGTATTGAAAAGAGATAGCAATATAGGCAACGCTCCGTATTGAAACCTAGCGCGCCACCAGCCGAGTTTCTGTAGGCCAGAGTGGACTACATCAGTGTCAACAGATTAGTGAAAAAAATCTTTCTGTGGGTATTGCCAAAACAGCATGGCTTGTGCTGTAAAGAGCTGCAAAAGTTCCTACAGTAATTTAAAGGACAAACTCGGAATAATATCCTTTCATCGGTGAGTGAGCCTCCGTTTTTTCCAATTATTCAAATAACTAGGCCATTTTTGGTAAGCCTTTCTTTGCAAAAATACTGTAGAAAACTCTTATCTTTTGTTTTCATACACGTAACTATACCTGATGATAAAACAAATAAATGAAAATCTTTTGTTAGATATCAATCGACATTTTGTTTGACATTTCATTTACTCGCCATTGGTCTTGTAGTGTTGGTACTTTGCAGATTAGATATCGATAATCGAATCAATATTTTTTCGTTCTCAGTATTCAATCATAGTACTTTTATTTTATGTGTGTAAGTAGGTACCTACTTTTTCGTTCGTATGGCAAATTTAATTTAAAAACAATATGTTAAATTTTCAGCTTTCCGTCAGACGCCGATTTAAAATTGAGGTGGTTGAAAATATAGGAAGAGAAGACTGGCTTCCCTCAAACAATGCAAGAGTATGCAGTTTGCATTTTGAAAAAAAAACGAGTGCTACAAACAATATGCACGGATTTATGCTGATACGGATTTTTAGAAATCAACCAGCAAACGTTCAGCAGGTAATTTTTGTATTCTGAATTTATGTTATCTATAAAATTTCATTCTGTACCTAAGCTACTCATTTTAGAAGTGTACCTAAGTATATGATGTAGGAACATAGGTATGTATAGATAATGTATGATTATTTTATAAACAAGGTGTTACAAAAATACCCGTATTTTGTTTAAAGAAATAATAGTTATTATTAGTAAAAAAATTATAAAGTAATTGCTAAAGTGCCTACTGAACTGACATAGCCCGGAGGACTCATTAGTTCACACAACTTTGCAACAAATATAAATAAATAAATAAATAACTTCTTACAATCACACCAATTATCTAAGCCCATGTTAATTTCATTAAGAAACTGTATTATGGAAAACTTGATAACGGATAAATATATACTTAAATACTTTTTGTTTGTAAATACATACTTAATATACATAGTAAACACCCAGACCAAGACAGATAGACATGTTCATGCACACAAATATTTGTCTTGTTCGGGAATCGAACCCGAGACCTCTGGCGCAGAAGGTGGGTAGCCTACCCCTGCGACACACGATCACGTCGTGATCGTGTGTCATTATGTTTCCTGTTAACAGAAAAAATATAGATATAAGTATTGTATAAAACATGTTCAACAGACGACCGATTTGGCGCAGGGGTAGGCTACCCACCTTCTGCGCCAGAGGTCTCGGGTTCGATTCCCGAACAAGACAAATATTTGTGTGCATGAACATGTCTATCTGTCTTGTACAGTTGCAGTCGGGAATAATTCCGAATCTTTCCCGTGGAATACTTACGAAATATTCCGAAGTATTACGAAACATTCGGAATATTTCGATCGTCGAAAAATACGGGAGTAGGTAACGATAAAAAGGCAGCAATCGGTAAAAATCAGTAGAAAGCAGTTGACACTTATTTTGAAACACCTTCCTAGCTAGAAAAAAGTCAATCATAGTAAAAGTAAGTATGGATGGATAGATATCTTACTATCTAGGTAGGTAAGTACCTCTTAAATAAAATTTCTGTAGATGTTTTAAGTGTTGAAGAAAGTAGGTAGGTACCTCCCTACGTACGGTAGGTACGTATTATTTTAGCAAATTTTTAATGTTCTTGAATTGCTTGAAACTGATGAAAACATATTTTTAATCTATGATATTAAGGTAAGCCGATGAGAATCGGCTTGTACCTATGTACCCTTCGCTACGCCACTGCTAGGTAGGTACAAACCTCGGCACCGAGAAGCCGTCTTCTATTAGAGTAGCAAATGCCGAGGCTTAACATCACTTCACTGTCACTCACTAGGTAGGTAGGTACATAGTATAAAATAAAGTCGCTCTATGCATCTGTCTGTCTGTTTCTAAGCTTTCTTCTTTTAAACCACGCAACGGATTTTGATGCAGCTTTCACTGTCATTTAGAAAATTTAATTCCAGCGGTATATAAATACATACAAAACATTCTAATTACTTACGTATTTATATACTTTAAAGAGAAAATTACATGGTTTTTGGTGAAGCCGTAAAAAGACGTGATGCTCTACAGCGGGACCACCTTGAGCTACGTTAATTTAATTAACATCAAAAAAATGTAGAAAATTTGTATATAATTGTATACGCAATAAAAAAAAATGTATATCTATAGTTTCGTTGTAAAAACGAAATCAATGTGGTCCCGCTGGGGAGCATACTCTACAGCGGGACCACCACTATAATTCCGTTACTGGAGGCTTTTCAAATTTGTTTATGAGACCAAAAAAATGTATATTAAATGTATATCAATAAACTACAGTCAATTTAATCTTTAGTTGGATCTTTACCAAATTACGACTAATTTAAAATTTCCCTACGGATTTTAGGTGTCCGTTACCCCAGCCAGAAAGAAGTTTCTTAAGGAAAACGATTTGATTGCATAATTAAGGCATATTTTGCACAAATATGTGCCAAATGTAAAATGAGTGGGCCTTATACTTTCGGAATAAAACGGAAAAAAACTCTTTCTGTTGCGTATGTTCCATCTAGTTACATTGTAGTTAGTTACATATTAATGTAACTAGTTGGAGTTTTATTCCAAGTAGCCACACTATTTAGAAATCCTCACTCGTTTAATGTAAGAACAATAAGAATAAGGAACTAATTAAACTTCTTTTCCAGTTAGTTACATCGTTAATATTTACTCAGTCATTCATGAAAACATAATAACTACTTTTTAACTAACTTTAAAATTTTAAATCGGCCAAGTGCGAGTCGGACTTGCCCATGGAGGGTTCCGTACCCACTTAACGTACCGATAATATACACCTAGAAAATTAGTAATATCATTTTTCGCCAGAAAAAAATAACTTTGTATTTCATAGTATTCGTATGAATGACAAAGTTATATTTGCTGTTTGCGAAAACGATTATTTATTTAAAAAAAACTTGTAAAGCCTTCTTAGCTGTGATAGTTTTCCTTTTAACTTCGTCATATTAAATACAACTATCGTGAATTTTTCCACGTATCCAAAAACTACCATTTGGCTGGCAGAGGGTGGGGACACTTGACCCCAACAAAATTTTGCACTTTAAAGCTTAATAATTCACAAACGGATGCCTCAATCAAAAATCTGTTTTACAAACCCGCAATATTTTTAAAACTGCTATTCAGCGACACCCCACACTATCGGGTAGATAAGAAAAAAAATACATCCCAACTTCACGTGTAGGTAACTTATTTATGGGGTTTATCTGTAACTATTCTTAGAAGCATTATTTACACCATTGCTCCATATCTTGCTGTTATTTTTAATGATTGCATTACTGAAGGAATGTTTCCTGACTTAATGAAATTTGGAAAAATATTCAATTATTTAAATATGAGAACAAAGAAGACCCAGGTAATATCCATTTTTCCCGCCTTGAGCAAGATCCAGGATGATGATGAATCTTATGATTTTGTAACAAAAGTAAAATTTTTGTTGTATTGAGGTTCGCGCACATTATGTCGGGGCGCAGCGGGCCGGGCCGCAGCGCAAAAATCCGTCCAAATCGCTCGTATGTATTTTATATGAACTATCGCACACTATGCCGGGGCGCAGCGGGCCGCATAATCCGCCGCGGATTTTGTTGCGTGCGGGCGATGCGATGCGGCCCGCCCCTCCCCGCTGCGCCCCGACACAGTGTGCTATGCCAAGCGGATTTTTCTCGTACTACTTGGTCAGATAACATGACACCTACAAATTATACCCGTCTCTTTCACTAGATTCTGTCATGCCCGGAGAGTGAGAGGGGCGGGTATAACCGGCAGTAGTAGAAGAAATTGGATGTTTGAATTTGGTTGTACTCAAAATCCGTCGATGCGCTGCGGCCCGGCCCGTCACTATGTGCTATACTCAAATCCGTCAATGCGATGCGCTGCGGCCCGCTCCGCTGCGCCCCGGCATAATGTGCGCACTCCTTTATGGATCAGAGGGTCTACTCTGAAACGCAAAACCCGAAACTTCGTTATACCCGTCCCTCTCACTCCCCAGTTGTGACAGAATCGAGTGAAAGGGACGGAGCTAACCGAAGTTTCGGATTTGCGTTTCAGAGTACGGCTCCTGTTTATACCATGTGTCAAATTCAAATCAGTGTTAGGAGAAGTGTTGCCAGTTAAAAGAAGTAACATAACTACTGTAAAATTATTAGTTTCGCAATGAATTCACAATGGCTCTGGGACGAATTTTTATTTCTTTATGTAAATTATAGAATATAGGTATGACGCAGGTATCCAGGATGCTATATCTGGACCTGAGAAGCATAACACTGTAAGTCCATTTTTAGCGGTTTTTGCTTTTTAAGCCCAATGTATATAAAATCCCGTATTCTTTCCAGCGATAAAACTGTATGTTCAAAAAGTCGGTCGGAACCCAGAGTTTTATAATTGTATAACAACGTAACAGACGTTATGGCCTTGAGGCATAGTGTCGCAAGTGATAATACAGTAAAATACTTTGTACGTTACCAATATTGTATCTGGAATTATGAACTTAACGTAAGTGCGGAGTTACATACTTCTGCCTCTACCTTGTCCTGTCGCGATTCCTATAAAAACATGACACATAAAACTGTATGTAACGGAGTTAATCTATGATAGTTATTCTATTAAACAAATTGCTAAAACTTTTGCTTTTCTTAGTAACTTAGGGATAAAGTCCACACAACAGCAATTTTTTCACAAAGTTGTCTCTCCTGTAAAATTATGGTTTTGGCACTTGCAGCTTAATGCCTCTCAGGTCCAGATATTAATTTTGCTAAAACGGGCAATAAGGGCCATTTATCAACTAAGCTCTAAACCTTATCTTAGGGAGAAGTTCAAAAAGATGGTATACTGACAGCTGCATCTCAATTTATATTAAATTGTATTCTTTTTGTGCGTCGTAATATAAATTTGTATACTTACTTAACATGACGATTTGCATAGTCGTAATACAAGAAATAGGAATGCCTTGGTATCGATTAGAGAAGGTACATGGGTCCTTCATGGGTTAAGGTATACAGATCTTTAACAAGATTCCAAGTGATATGTTACCCTTTGAACAGTTTAAGAATCATATGAAAAGTTGCCTCCTCAAGAAGGGCTACTACTTCTATGACATAGGATAACTTAAATGACAAAGCAACTTGGTCATAAGGTTTTTTCTTGTAGTAGATTGTGAGGCTTGTTTTACAAAATTAATCATGCACTACATTCTTACATTGGTTTCGGTGTTTTGAGATGAGTTGTTTGAGTAAGTCATGCTCTCTGTAAACATTACTGCGGTGGTATCGTGTGCGGCGGGTCGTTACGTTCCCTAAAATATAGTCGGGCGAAAGTGAAGGCTGGTTTATGCGTCATGCTCGTGAACGGGTGCCACCAGTGGGATAGGTCTGCTCCTGGCTTCTTGTCTCAAAGATTTTTATGTCTATTGTTTTTGATTTTATTGTATGTAGTTTAGTGAATGTAATGTAGTTATTAGGTAGGTAATCTGTGCATAATATACATTTAAAAAAAAAAATGATATTACCTATTGTTTCCGAAATGAGCTGAGTTCTTTTACTTAGCACATATTGGAATTTTTACATCCGTTTTTCCAATTTTTTTCTAATTTTCAGGGTTTGCTTACGTTTTCGAGCTCTTCCTGCATTCTTGCAGTCCGCTATTTTTTATATTGACTGATAGCGTTTAGTGCCAAAGCCAAGGCCAAAACGTGCTAAGTCATTACAGATTCGTTCCAAAATGTACTATTTACTTGACTTAGCACGTTTTGAGCACGAAACCTCAATTTCAAATTGAATTTGTAGGTGACTTGGCTAGTAGGGTTTGGAAGATATTTTTTATCAACTCGTTTTCCTCTAGAAACTTTTCCGGCTGGGGTAACGGACACCTAACATTCGTAAGGAAATTTTAAAAGTGGCCGTAAGTTGGTATAGATCAAACTAAATATCAAATTGACTGAAGTTTATTAATATACATTTAATATACATTTTTTTGGTCTCATAAACAAATTTGAAAATCCTTCAGTAACGGAATTATAGTGGTGGTCCCGCTGTAGAGTATGCTCCCCAGCGGGACCACATTGATTTCGTTTTTACAACGAAACTATAGATAGGTATACATTTTTTTTAATTGCGTATACAATTATATACAAATTTTCTACATTTTTTTGGTGCTAATTAAATTAACGTAGCTCAAGGTGGTCCCGCTGTAGAGCATCACGTGTAAAAAGTCGATTTTTCGAGCGCTTACATTGCGAACGCTGAACCTTGCATGATGAAGATGCATCAAAATAATTTACTACGGAATTGTATATCATTAAAAGGCCAACAAAAAAGTCCGCAACAGCGTCATATGTCTATCTCCTAAGGTTTTTATCTTTAAGTAATTTAAAAATATTACTTTATTTGCAAAGCTAATTTCTCCTATAATCGGTATTAATCCTTATCCAAATAAGTTACCTTGGCCATTTTATGTAGGTAAATCAATCTTTAGAAGTTATCACATTTAAAATTACTGTAACTGTCGAAACACCAACAAATTGTTCAAACGAAGCCGGGCCGGGTCGCTAGTACCTAATAAAGTAATAACAAGAATAAAAATTAGTTTTAGTGCTATGCTAACAGTACTTAGGTACTGTGAGAGATCTCAGTCTCTCACTTTATTTTATAGGTATTTTCCAATAAAATACTTTCTTCTGGTAATTGGGCTTTTATTTCACTTTTCTCTGTATTATTTTATATAAAAATACATTATATTTTTAATGGAACTTCTCTCTTTATTACCGTCTAGTATATGATTGCGTCAAATCCATCTTTCATTTTTAAACTCATATTTTTAAAGATTGATTTGAGAATATAATCGTAAAGCAGTTTCTATTCCTTTTTAAAAAGCTAACTACTCACAGCCTACAATTTCATCTAACGGCTGTGGCTACATACACTACAATCATTCCCCCCTCCATTTAAAAAAAAAAATTTTTCATCGTAAAAAAAAAATTTTTTTTTCAACAGGTGACAACCCTAAGAAAAATTTCGGTCATACATAAGGCATGACCCTCAAAATACATACCTAACTACACTTAAGGTGTAGATCCTAACCCCAAATTCCTATCCACACTTAAGGCGTAGACCCTACTTAACCAATAACCTATCCACACTTAAGGTGCAGACCCTACTTAAGTAATCATTACAAGTTCCAGTACATTTTATATCGCGACTTAAAATCTAAACTAGCTAAGACCAGAAACGGAATTATAAACCATAGAACCATGGAAACATGACCCAGCTAGGATCTAGCTTCTCGAACGATCATCATTCGATAAACTATCTGGCAAAAAAAAACTGGTCTAAAAATTTACCAGAGGTTCCCATGATCCCGTTATTTATTAACACTAAACTTTCCTCCTTGCCAACTATTATAATTATATCACCAACTCGTGATCTATTTCCACCGAATAGAAATAATCCAAAATTAACGCAGGCAAAGACAGAAAAAAAAAATATCTTTTTCAAAATGCAGAAAATAACACATATGTAATCAAGACGATAAACATACAACCAGATACAAAAGCTTCTTAAAGAATAAACTATATTCAAGATGCTTAAGAATGAGGCCATAGATATTGTCCCAACCGCACAGCGAAATCCACTACTTTTAAAGCCGATACCACAATATACAATCATCTCACATAATCTATCGAAGTTCACGAAATGATCTGTTACCATTCAAAGTTTCAAGATGACTATCGTGAGTTCAAACGATTACCCAAGGTAAAATACTACAAAGGAATTCCGAACATGCATAGAATACCCGATTTATTCCACGTCAGAAATTACTTTCTTTGAGAAACATTCGTTATCAACCTTGGGAACAATCCCTTACTCTTACCTTACCAACTCGTCTCAATCTCATTCCTAAGGGCGTGGGACCAGAACCAGGACCCCATGACAAATAGCTTATTGCCTTATCATGTTGCTCTCAAAAATAAAATCAAGCGATCGGTCCAACAAACTATGTCAACCAACAAATATTTCTCATACAAAGGTAGACTACCACGGAAATTCCTAGTATGCTACAAGATATATCCTTGGGTCCTCGCAACGCACGACCTAGTACGCTTATAATGTGGCCTCATTCTCCAGCTCATCAGTCATCAAAGCTCAGGAACAACATGAAAAAGAAACACCGGTTAATATCATATTTACAACAATACAATACATCTTTCCTAAAACACAAATATACAACATGGATAAAATCGTAGGTTAAAGATGTAACCACAAACAACTTTCTTATTTACGAATAATAACTATCATCTAACATCCTATCAGACAGATACATCAGCGTGGCACGAAACGTTTCAAACGATTCGAATGTACAACCACCCCACGCGATCGCGAATTTATACGACATCAACAAATCAGACCGTCCCACATTCTGTACGACCCTATAAGGACCACGGTGCAGCCGCTCCAACTTCATACATCTACCCGTAACTCGCCTTGGCACATACAATAAGACCTGATCATTCACCCGAAATGATCTAGATCGCGCCCTTTTATAACAATACCGTTTTTGAATCACTTGCGCCATCGCAATATTATTCAACGCCTTAGCAATTAATCCGCCTATACGATTAACTTTTTCTGTTACCGTCTCATCTAAACCTGTCATATCTAACCTCAACGAACGATCTGCTACTGAACGCTTTTCCCTACCTAACAAAATACCATCTGGCGATACTTTTGTTGACGCCTGTACCTTAATAATATTCACATGAACTTTTTCCGGCACGTTGATGCTCAACAAATCTATACCATCATCAGGTTCAATATGTAAAGAAGATTGCTTCTTTCCTACCTCTCGCCCTTTCTCCTCATTAAACGACTCCCTACTTACAAAATCTACCACTACGTTGGCTCTTCCTACAACGTCCCGTTGCACCGGAGACTCATCCCCACTCATCTCTATCTTATAATTAACCGGCATTATCCCTGGCTTATCTAACTGCTCGCTCGAAAACTCGTCTACTTTCCCCTCTGATAAATCTAACAAACCCCGCTTATTAATCCTATCTAAATCCTTCTCTACCTTAACACGTTTCTCTTCTACCCCACACGCAACTTTGCGCGAATCCGACCAATAAACATACCTACTCTTATTCAACCCCTGAAAATCCATCGAACCTACTATATCATAACCCTTATTCTCAGCTGTTCCGCTGAACTTCATTTGTTCGTTCGCGATCGAACTCGAACTGTCAAGAAAAATCGATTCTATCTTTTGTTCTGAAAGAATCCTATCACGAACCGTGTTTTGTTTCTGACTGTCATCACAAAACAATATTTTATTCTGGAAAAAATATACACATGAATTAACCATATCGATATTCATTCTATTCTTTACCAAAAAATCTACTCCTAAAATAACACTACGGTTCAAATCAGCTACTACTAAAAATTCATGGCAAAAATTAAAATTATTCAGAGAAAAATCTATGCTACATTTTCCTATTATCTGTAATAAGCTCCCATTCCCTGCTTTCGCACACCTTTCATCATCAGCCACACGCCTTGCATTCATTTGTACCGCAGCGGTCTGGCTAATGCATGAAATTGTAGCGCCTGTATCGATCAGGGCCACATCTGCAAAATTATGCGCATAAAAAGGAACAACTGGTCTGACCTGCCGATTCGACGACGCTCCGTCTGCAACAACATTCGCATGTCCCAATTGTCCTACTTCCTCCGTGCCATGCTGCTGCATCCGCCAGGAGAGATGTTCTCCTCGTCCTACGTCATTGCGACGTGGTACATATTCCGCTTTCCTAGAATATACATTAAAACCATTAATACTATGACCAACACCAGCTTCTTGGGCACGCGGCGATGATGAATATCTTGCTCGGTTCTGTACCGGCGTATTAAAATTAAATAGCCTGCTCGGCCTACTATCTCCCCCTCCCCTATTAGCTGGCCATGGCCATGGCCATATTTGGACCAAAACTCGCCGAGTTTCTATAAACATTTATATTTTCTTCCTTTCTATCACGTCTAATTTTTTCCATTTGGATCAATACTGCTTTCAATGCCTTTTTATCCATGAAATGGGTTAGCATCAATCTACTCCGTAAATATGGTTGTAGATTCCTCAGGAATTGTGTTATGAATATATTATCTTCTACAATGCCAGCCTTCCCTGCTAGATTGGCCAAATAATAAAAATAATCCAGGGGACTCCTGTTCTCCTGTCTCGCATTGTAGAATTTTTCACCATAATCCAACTCCACGCATTCTTCCTTGAATTTTTCCACCAATTCATCAAATGTCTTAACAGAGCTCTTAATTTCCCTAAAGAAATATAATGCCCCGTTCTTCAAATATGATGGTAGTAACATCAGGAGTTCATTCGACGAAATGAATTTTTGTTTGGCAGCCGCTTCCTTGAACTCTTCTAAGAATGATGAAAAGGATTCATGCGGACTGCCCGAGAAACAGGTTGATATCGACTCCATTGTGAAAATTTTTCCGTGAAAATATTTTCTCACAAAATGTCCGCCGATCAGAAAAATGATATATATTTTTTTTTATATCAAAATATTAGGGCCACTCGCTTAGCTGCTTTTTTCCTAGGTATTTGGGGAAAAAGAAAATTATGTATCTACAATTAAATATACAATACTTCCATTGGTTTCTCCTGTCTTCGACCCGGCGGCTTCACCACTGTGAGAGATCTCAGTCTCTCACTTTATTTTATAGGTATTTTCCAATAAAATACTTTCTTCTGGTAATTGGGCTTTTATTTCACTTTTCTCTGTATTATTTTATATAAAAATACATTATATTTTTAATGGAACTTCTCTCTTTATTACCGTCTAGTATATGACTGCGTCAAATCCATCTTTCATTTTTAAACTCATATTTTTAAAGATTGATTTGAGAATATAATCGTAAAGCAGTTTCTATTCCTTTTTAAAAAGCTAACTGCTCACAGCCTACAATTTCATCTAACGGCTGTGGCTACATACACTACAGTACCTACTTTTGTTGTTAATTTCGCCTTACATAGCTAAGGAATAAAATAAACATTCAAATTTTACTTACGCTAAATAACAACCAATTCAACATCAATCCATCAGTGAGCAAATAAGTACTTCGTTTTTAAAGAAACAACGTTTACTTTATAAATTTTAATCGTAAATCGAAATACTGCGAATTATTCCGAAACATTATGAATCTTTCTCGGCGGGGACGGGGCGCGGGCGAAAACTTCTCCGGGGGGCCCGCCCGCCACTCCCCGCCCCGCTGCGCGCCCCGCCCGCCGCGCCGAGCGCCACTAGACTAGAATTTAGTCTGGCTCACTCCGCTCACTTATCCTGTGGCGCCCGCCGCGGCTCGTGGCCGCGGCGCCCACGAGTTGTTCGTTCGTTCGTCCGTTCGCCTCGGTTGGTCGGGTCGGACGGGCGGGACTCGGGCATACGATATTTTCTAGCAATGATTGACCTAAGATAAAAAGAATTGTCAATATTTTTAATCAAATCTATTTTGAAAAATTCTGATGGAAAGAAACTTTCTGAGAAGTATTCCGTAATTATTCCGAATCTTTCAGAAGTTTTGCAACTGTAAATTCACGAGTACCACGATGTCCACGATCAATGAGAACTTTGACATCGACCATCTCGGAACCTACCAGATTTTCTTCACATAGTCAAGCAAGCCCCAGAAAGATTCTAATTCGTTTCTTATGAATAAAATTTTGTTAATGTTTACTCACATACTCATTTTAAACTTATGTATTTTACTATTTATATAACAAACCTAAAAAGCGGACCCATTCAGAGACAATTTCATATAATGTATATGTCACAGGCGGATGGTCAAATCCGCCGGATGGTTAAGTATGGCAGCATGTACCTCTCGGAAGTCATGTAGAACACGTGATAGGTTAGAAATTTAAGGCGATTGCGAAGTGCAGCAAAGCGATCGTCTTAAATTTCTTGGTTATTTTTTTGTGACTCCATCAACTTATGGGAAGATAAAATAGCTTACGGAAAAAATTATCGGCCTAGTAGGCGTTTAATTGAATGGCGGATTCAACCATTTGCCTGCGACATATATATAATTGTAATAATAATTAAGTAAGATTGAGGAGATGTTAATTTGTTTAAAACATAAAAGTAAAAATAAACTGATGTTTGTTTTATTATCTTTCCATTAGTAAAGTAGGTATTCATATTATCAAAACAAACGATACATTTCAGTACAGTATTTTTTGATTTATTTTCTTTTTCCTCTACATCTCCTTTAATAAACAGATCTTACAACAACAAATTTCCGGGATAAAAGGCAGGAAGGGCTAACTAGCTACGAGGTGTTCATTTTGGTAACTGATAAAATGCAGTTATCGATATTTTTCTTTACGAATGGTGCATCACTATAGCTCTATATCATAATAAGTAAGTATGTATAGACAAAACGGTGCCACTTCGTTATTAAGTAGCAACAAAGCTACTATGTTTGTCTCTTTTTTTCAAATGACTTCCATAGTGAGTTTAAATGAGATGCAACCTGCATTGAGCATTTCACTTTCTACTATCCATCTACGTTTATTAGTACATCTTTGATGAAAACAACTCGATCGTTCCGTCGCTCGGTTGCAACTCAAACGGGTGAAATTTTAACCAAACAACCACGCCCAAAACGACGGAACGCAGTCCAGTCCAGATGCATGCATCTGTCACTGTCAAACAAAATTGCAAAATTGTCTAAATTATATTATTGATTGATGATTACAAAATTATTTAATTTATAATTCTGTAGAAATAACCAACTGAGCTAAAAACTGGATATTGGCGAAATCCGAAAGGGAAACGCCATTGCACAAAAAGAAGTTAATATATAATTTGTGTATTTAATCTTTGTTTCTTTTGTTATTTGTTTGTGTACATACGAATTGTAGTTTATTATTTTAATAATTTGTGGAGTTATTTTATCTCAGTTCCGGCAAACTTTAAAATGTGTGGTCGCAGCGCTTTGTGAGTATATACCTAAGTGGTCCTTTCATCATTGTATTTTTCCATCAAATAATCTGATCGGGCAGAACAGGATCTTCCAAAAACTCTGTCCTTGTCTTTTTCTTAATGTGTGAGGAGTAATGAAAATAGCCTCACTTTTCTATTTTTCTATGTTTTTGTTGTTATTTTGAGCATAAGTCCACTTTTTTGATAAAGTAGCCTGAGGATATTCTTCTTTATGTCATTACCTACTTATTATTCGTGAATTAGAGATATAATCTAAGTGTATTAACCAAAAAATATAAAAATAATGAAAATTTTGTATTCGAAATTTTTTATAGTCGAGTATATTGAGATACAAATAATAGAAACACATTCTAGCCACAAAATAATCAAGATCGTTTATGAAACTTCAACATATATTTTTATCTGCTCAAAATAAAGAATATTTAATTGTTTACTTTTGAATCAAAAATTGTGTGACCCCTCCCAACAGCGCCCTGGGTCAGGACTGTGAAACGGTTTAGCTAGGGAAAATGTATGTTCATGAAATAGTGCTATTTTTGATTATTATTATTATTATTAAACAGGCAGACAGTTAACAAGAACTGGTAAATGCCTGTTTCTTAATCCTGACCCGGGGCGCTGTTGGGAGGGTTAACACCAAAAATAGCTTAATTTCGACATTGAGTTAAGTATAATGTACTAACATACGATAATTTCGAAGATCCTGCCCAAATAAAATGTTTTATTCAATGTTGTTTTAGAACTTTAGGGAAAGCTGAAATTCAATGTGCTTGTGGTTTTAAAGAAAAAAGATTGAATAATTACATGAAGCCAGACTGGTTACCAGAGCACAATGATGGTAAAAACTACACTCCGTCGTACAATATCGCCCCCACAGACGTAACTCCAGTTTTGGTTTCTGCCAGTAAATTTAAAAATTCAGCTAAATCATCCAGGGTGCTCAAGCCTATGATGTGGGGGATTATCCCACCCTGGCACAAGGTAAGGTAAATCTAATCTAAACCCCAAAGTAAAGTATGAATAATAACTTATCAACATGAATAATTGTCCACTGCAAAGCAAAACCTCTTCACCTTCCTTTTATTTCTATTAGAGGTCGATGAATAATTGTCCACTGCAAAGCAAAACCTCTTCACCTTCCTTTTCACTCATTCCATGTTACGGGCATTATCATTTGTACACCTTTATCACCAATTTTCTGTTAAATGTCTATTTCAAAATACCTAAATAACTCATAAACATCATCCATTTTTATTGCACTTTTATATCGATATTAAATATTCCAGAATATTGTTAAATATAACGCAAAATAATGAAAAAAGTACCCGTTACGGGCATTACTTAATTTTGCCTAACTCTTTTGACAAGCAAGACAAAACATAATAATTCTGCGAATTTTGATAAGAAACTGTGCTTTTTTAATTTTTTTGCTAAAAGTGTGATAAATTTACTACTAGAATTATACATTTACGTGGATCCTCTCATTATATATGCATATTTATTTAAATCAAGATGTCGTTACGGGCATTACAGAAGTTTGTTACGGGCGTTATGCGTACGAATTTAAATAAACTTGCTTTACTTTTAATGAGTTTTATTCAAGCTACAAAACTATTAAAAAAATCTTAAATATTTTAAAATAACTATGACAGAATATTATATGAAATTAACACAAAAAATCTCAAATTACGTCATTTTTCAAAACACAATGGGTATCACGAAGCTTTTTTTAATTATTTTGTTTAGCTTTTTGCTTTTCTCGCTTTATTTTGTGTCTTTCCCTTTCTTTACGCAAATATTCTTCATATTTCTCTTTGTCTTCTTTTAACTTTTCTCTAAATTTATAAATTCTTTCATTACCAGAAGCGGACATCTTTATACCAGAAAAAAAAAAATATGCTGCATGCCAACCCAACAAAACCAAGCAAGCATTATAATAATAAAGAAATAAATAAAGCAAAAAAAACAATAAAATGAAAATGCATAGTAAAACAGTCGCAATTCCATGAACATCAAAGTGTAATGCCCGTAACGTTACGGGCATTACAAAAGAACACCTAAGTAAAAAACACGTTAAATGCTTATTTTGAACAAAAACTGCTTGATATTTAGGCGAGAAAGCATACTTCCCTTTTCCCATAGCAATAAGCTTACAACAAGTTGAATGGTATGCATATAAAGTTAACTTTTACCTGTTTTTTGTTACGGGCGTTACTATGAAATGACACGCAATAATTGCTTCACTTAACACTTTTAACAATAACATTTTAGCGAAAACTCTGTGCTGAAATGAAGATTAGAATCTTAAGGGCCGGCGGTAAGTGAAAAGCGTAAAACAGCTTTCAACGTTTTAAACTTTGAACATAGAATTAACGACAGATATTACTTTAAAAAATATGATAGTGAACAGGAATAGTTACTCTACAATAACACCGTGGAAAATTTTAAATATTTTACTCACGTTAATGGCAAAAAAAACGCAAACTTCACTAAAAACAGTGAAATCAACGTTTTTTGTTTTAAAGATATTGTTAAAGAAAAATAATCTTTTTAATAATATTTAATGTTAAATTAAATGACAATGAAACATAGAATTGATTCACCGCGCCATATTTTCCGTTTTTTATATAAATTGAGAACAATCTGGCGTCAAAGATTGACAATTTTGAAGCGCGCTTCGCTCATACATTTTCGTATAGAACGCGAAGATAAATAAAACATTGTTTATATACAAGCCACCCTAGCAGCAAAATTTAGTAAGCCCGCTGATTTCAAGGTGAGAGCACGTCGCTTTTTCTCAGCTTCTGACACTCGAAATCAGACTATCTGTACACAAACACTTTGAGCGGTGGTAAAGAAAAGGTAGGTAAAGTAAAATTTCCAAAAATCCGGAAAGCGATACAAATATCAGGACATAACTAGTTTTCCACTCAACAATTTGTTTGATACGTCATCACATCAGATATCTGGTCAAATGCTGGAGCCAGGAAGTGGCTGATGGAACTACTCACCAATTCAACGTACGTAACCACTTTGAATCGTCTAGATGAAAACTCTTGTGCATAGTAGTTTCGAAAGTCTGATGCTGGAGTCAGGAGGTGGTTGATGGAACTCTTCAACGATCCAACGTAAACACTTCGAGTTTGGGCTTATTTGAATCGTCTTGATGAGAACTCTTGTGCCAAGTAGTTTCCAAGGTCAAATTCTGGAGTCAGTAAGTGGCTGATGAAACTCTTCGTCAATTCAACGTAAACACTTCGAGTTTGGGCTTGTTTGAATAGTCTTGATGAGAATTCTTGTACCAAGTAGTTTCGAAAGTGTGATGCTGGAGTCAGGAGGTGGCTGATGGAACTCTTTATCAATTCAACGTAAACACTTCGAGTTTGGGCTCGTTTGAATCGTCTTGATGAGAACTCTTGTGCCTAGTAGTTTCGAAAGTCTGATGCTGGAGTCAGGAAGTAGTTGATGGAACTCTTCAACGATCCAACGTAAACATTTCGAGTTTGGGCTTATTTGAATCGTCTTGATGGAAACTCTAGTGCCAAGCAGTTTCGAAGGTAATGCTGGAGTCAGGAGGTGGTTGATGGAACTCTTTAACGACTCAACGTAACCACTTCGAGTTTGGGCTCGTTTGAATCGTCTTGATAAAAACTCATGAGCCAAGTAATTTCCAAGGTCAAATTCTAGAGCCAGTAAGTGGCTGATGGAACTCTTCATAAATTCAACGTAACTACTTTGAGTTTGGGCTCGTTTGAATTGTCTTGATAAGAACTCTTGAGCCAAGTTGTTTCCAAGGTCTATTGCTGGAGCCAGGAAATAAATAATAAATAAATAAATAAATAAATAAATAAATATTCTCTTACAATCACACCAATTATCTAAGCCCGTAGTTAATTTCTTAAGAAACTGTGTCTACGTGAACTTGATAACGGATAAATATATACTTAAATACTTTTTGTTTGTAAATACATACTTAATATACATAGAAATGGTTGATGGAACTCTTCAATGATTCAACGTTACCAGTTTGAATTGTCTTGATGAGAACTCTTGACAAGAAAACAGGAACGCAATGTTAAAAATTTAAAAAAATCCAAGATTGCGGCCCACTTTTTGTGTGTGGGGCCAATTTTGGCAAAACTTGGGTTTTGGTACTATTTTGTCAAAAAAACAGCAACGCAATGTTAAAAATATTAAAAAATTCAAGATGGCGGCCAACTTTTTTGTTTGTGGGCCGATTTTGATAAAACTCGGTTTTGGGTACTATTTTGACAAGAAAACAGGAACGCAATGTTAAAATTATTGAAAAGTCCAAGATGGCGGCCAACTTTTTTGTTTGTGGGCCGATTTAAATGAAACTCGGTTTTTGGTACTATTTTGACAAGAAAACAGCAACGCAATGTTAAAAATATTATAAAATCCAAGATGGCGGCCAACTTTTTTGTTTATGGGCCGATTTTGATGAAACCGGTTTATGGTATCATTTTGATAGGAAAACAGGAACGCAATTTTAAAATATAAAAAAATCCAAGATGGCGGCCAACTTTTTTGTTTGTGGGCCGATTTTGATAAAACTCGGTTTTTGGTACTATTTTGACAAGAAAACAGGAACGCAATGTTAAAATTATTGAAAAGTCCAAGATAGCGGCCAACTTTTTTGTTAGTGGGCCGATTTAAATGAAACTCGGTTTTTGGTACTATTTTGACAAGAAAACAGCAACGCAATGTTAAAAATATTATAAAATCTAAGACGGCGGCCAACATTTTTGTTTATGGGCCGATTTTGATGAAACACGGTTTATGGTATCATTTTGATAAGAAAACAGGAACGCAATTATAAAATATAAAAAAATCCAAGATGGCGGCCAACGTTTTTGTTTGTTTATGGGCCGATTTTGATAAAAGTTGATTTTTGGAACTACTTAAACATGAAAACAGTAAAATTGACGCCAGACGAGAAAGCTCTTCAACAGTCAACAGCACTGACACGAAATTTTATGTATGCAAGTTATTTAAATTTTTACTTTTTTGCATTCACAATGCAGTTTTTATCATAGAAAAATGGAAAATAAAGTATTTAGAAAAAATTGACCCGTCTCACAACCAGCTCCGATGGGACTCGAACCCATTTCCATTTTTCTTTATATATGCATTCAATTATGGTGGGTGATCCTGCACGGTGCACCTAAGGTTGGCCCCGGACGCGAGAACTCTGCAACGGTCAATAGCAATGCCATGAAATTTTCTATAAGCAATCCTTTATGATGGCCTGTTAAGTTTCTGTTCGTCTCGATTTAGTTCAACAGTAAAAATTAAATAATTATAACTAAAAAAATTAAATAAACAAAAAAAAATATACAAGCTTTTATTAGTTAAAACTAAAAAGTTTAAAAAATATTTAATTCAGATTGGAAATATGCCGTTTTATATTTCTAAGCCACTAAAGCTCCTTCGTCAATATCAAAATAATCCCATATCGCAATTACATATTTTATAACCCTGAAACTTTATAAGTATCATTTACTTACTGTGCCCGCGACTTCGTCCGCGTGGTATAGTGACTTTCGGCAGCATTTTTTATTTTTTGGCATATTATTTTGCAAATACACTTAGGCATATTGCCCGTTCCCCCACATACGCTGCGCTACGCCGCCGCCGCTCATTGTGTATGGTGCGCAGCGTTTGGAAAGTTTCTTACTTCCGTTAATTTCAGTTTCACATTTTGTAATGACTCCGTAAATCTTTGTTTTTCTATTATCATTTTATTTTGTGGGCCGTAAGCTTTTTGTCGACGTCATTACACAAAAACTTCCATTCTCTATTTTTACCACCTGCTTAGTTTTCAATATTTACAGTAATTTTGCTCCACCAATTTTAAATTAAAAGTTAGAATCGCACCGTCCTCTTTTTTAATGCTCTTCTCTGTGCCATTTCTAGAAGCTACCGTGTAAATGCAATCTGTGACATGGTCGAATAAAAATGGAGATTTTTTGTGGCAGTAAAAATTTAGTTTTATTTATTCGAACGCATCGAATTAGTGGACACCACCTTTAGAGTAAAATTAATACAAACTTTGAATGTCGTATTTATTTGTATCTAATCAAAAGCCTAAATAATAAGTTTCAAGTTTCTAGCTTTAAAATTAACGTAATTTTCATACAAATTTTCGTCTCCTATTTCAACCCCTTACAGCCCTTTTTTCGCATTAAAAAGCAGCTTATGTTTTTTCTCAGGCTCTAGATTATCTCTGTACCAAATTTTATTGAAATCGGTTCAGTAGTTTAGGTGTGATTGCGTAACACACAGACAGACAGAGTTACTTTCGCATTAAAAACATTTGTGTACGTAGTATGTAATATATTTCAATTTATATTAATTGTGTACTAGTCACTGTTTCAAGCTTTCAAATAAAAGCGTGTTACATTTTAATAACGGCAAAAGAGAGAAAAAACTAAAGTTAACAACCTTTTTGACCTTTTGTAATTTTTTACACTGCGTTCTTGTTTTATTGTCAAAATAGTACCAAAAACCGAGTTTCATCGAAATCGGCTTATAAAAAAAAGAGTTGGCCGCTATCCTGGATTTTTTTATTTTTAACATTGCGTTTTAGTTTTCGTGTCAAAATAGTACCAAAAACCAAGTTTCATCGAATTCGGCCCACAAACAAAGAAGTTGGCCGCCATCTTAGATTTTTTAATATTTTTAATATTGCGTTGCTGTTTTCTTGACAAAATAGTACCAAAACCCAAGTTTCATCGAAATTGACCCACAAACAAAAAAGTTGGCCGCCATCTTGGATTTTTTAATATTTTTAATATTGCGTTGCTGTTTTCTTGGCAAAATAGTACCAAAACCCGAGTTTCATCGAAATTGACCCACAAACAGAAAAGATGGCCGCCATCTTGGATTTTTTTATATTTTTAATATTGCGTTGCTGTTTTCTTGACAAAATAGTACCAAAACCCGAGTTTCATCGAAATTGACCCACAAACAAAAAAGTTGGCCGCCGTCTTGGATTTTTTAATATTTTTAACTAGCTTTCCGCCCGCGGCTTCGCCCGCGTGGACTACACGACGTTATCCCGCGGGAATGTGATATTTTTCCGGGATAAAAAGTAGCCTATGTTCCTCTCCAGGCTACAAAGTATCTCTGTGCCAAATTTCAGCCAAATCCGTTCAGCCGTTTTGGCGTGATTGAGTAACAAACATCCAAACATCCAAACATCCAAACATCTAAACTTTCACATTTATAATATTAGTAGGATATTGCGTTGCTGTTTTCTTGACAAAATAGTACCAAAACCCGAGTTTCATCGAAATTGACCCACAAACAAAAAAGTTGGCCGCCATCTTGGATTTTTTTATATTTTTAATATTGCGTTGCTATTTCCTTGACAAAATAGTACCAAAACCCGAGTTTCATCGAAATTGACCGACAAACAAAAAAGTTGGCCGCCATCTTGGATTTTTTAATATTTTTAATATTGCGTTGCTGTTTTCTTGACAAAAGAGTACCAAAACCCGAGTTTCATCGAAATTGACCCACAAACAAGAAAGTTGGCCGCCATCTTGGATTTTTAATATTTTTGATATTGCGTTGCGTTGCTGTTTTTTTGGCAAATAGTACCAAAAACTGAGTTTCATTAAAATCAGCTAACCAACAAAAAGTTGGCCGCCATCTTGGATTTTTTAATAATTTTGACATTTCGTATCTGTTTTCTTGTCAAAATAGTACCAAACACCGAGTTCATCAAAATTGACCTTACAAAAGAGTTGGCCGCCATCTTGATTTTTTTTATATTTTTAACATTTCGTTGCTGTGTTCTTGTCAAAATAGTACCAAAAACCGAGTTTCATCTAAATCGGCCCACAAACAAAAAAGTTGGCCGCAATGAAGAGCTCTCATGAAGACAATTCAAACGAGCCCAAAAATGAACTTGTTACGTTAAACCGTTGAAGAGTTCCATCAGCCACTTCCTGGCTCCAGCAATAGAGCTTGGAAACTACTTGGCAAAAGAGTTCTCATCAAGACAATTCAAACGAGCCCAAACTCAAAGTGGTTACGTTTATTTGTTCAGGAGTGCCATCATCCACTTCCTGACTCCAGCATCAGACCTTCGAAACTACTTGGCACAAGAGTTCTCATCAAGACGATTCAAATAAGCCCAAACTCGAAATGTTTACGTTGGATCGTTGAAGAGTTCCATCAACCACCTCCTGACTCCAGCATCAGACTTTCGAAACTACTTGGCACAAGAGTTCTCATCAAGACGATTCAAACGAGCCCAAACTCGAAGTGTTTACGTTGAATTGATAAAGAGTTCCATCAGCCACTTACTGGCTCCAGAATTTGACCTTGGAAACTACTTGGCACAAGAGTTCTCATCAAGACGATTATAATAAGCCCAAACTCGAAGTGTTTACGTTGGATCGTTGAAGAGTTCCATCAACCACCTCCTGACTCCAGCATCAGACTTTCGAAACTACTTAGCAGAAGAGTTCTCATCAAGACTATTCAAAGAAGCCCAAACTAGAAGTGTTTACGTTGAATTGATGAAGAGTTCTATCAGCCACTTACTGGCTCCAGAACTGGACCTTGGAAACTTCTTGGCACCAAAGTTTTGATCAAGACCATTCAAATGAGCCCAAGCTCGAAGTGGTTACGTTGAATTGTTGAAGAGTTCCATCAACCACCTCCTGACTCCAGCATCAGACGTAGGAAACTACTTGGCACAAGAGTTCTCAGCAAGACTATTCAAATGAGCCCAAACTCCCAACTGGTTACGTTGAAATGTTGAGGAGTTCCTTTGACTGTCTGTAAGATGCTGTATCAGCTCCCAGATGTCAAACATGGCAAATCAAACGCATCAAATACGTAAAGTTACTTTCTGACAAAAAAACAGTTATTACTTTTTTAATTTTCTGAATTACATTTTTTCGTGCTAGGGCGGAGAAGTTTGTGTGAGTGAAGGCACACATATACAGATTAGCTTCGTCAATACCTACGCGCTGGCTTACAGCCGGCCCTTAACCTCAACATTGCTCCGTTTTGACAGTTGTCAGGAACCGCAATTTCTTATTTTTAATAATGTTGCCTCTTGAATAAAAAATAGTAGACATGAGGGTGATTGCCGATCATGTTAACATTAGAAAAAAAAAATGAAGAATAAAGTTTTTTCAATTAATTTTATCATTTTATGAAAATCTATAATTTTTATTAATAAATTAAGCATATAACTATTCTCCAACTAATAATAAAAATAAAAGTGTTGAGTAGCGTTTGTCATGGAATGAGTGTTTTATTTCTATTAGAGGTCGATTCGTTAAAATATTTTCTTATTAAGAGCGTTAAACCCAAATGCGTCGCGTCGAGTTTAGGTAAATGAATAACTTTCACTCGCATCAGACGTGCGCTCAAGGTCAAACGTGCGGTTTCCTGCTATAGTCAAACTAATCACATTGATCCTTTTAACTCAAGTTTAAATATTATTTAGTGTTAGTTTTTATATTATATCCTTACTTACCCTTACATAATCATAATAAGTGTATGCTGTAATCTAATGGGTTTACTACATAGACAATATTTTATTGTTTACATGAAGTAGATTTTTTAAAAGTTTACCAACTAATACTAATAAAGTAATCCTTCCCAAATGTGTATGTAAGTACTTGCTTACTCATCTTATGTTATTCATGTATGACCGACCATTCGATACGTAATCCTATCCTACTTCCTACTAATATTATAAATGTGAAAGTTTAGATGTTTGGATGTTTAGATGTTTGTATGTTTGTATGTTTGTTACTCAATCACGCCAAAACGGCTGAACGGATTTGGCTGAAATTTAGGACACAGATACTTTGTAGCCTGGAGAGGAACATAAGCTACTTTTATCCCGGAAAAATATCACATTCCCGCGGGATAACGTCGTGTAGTCCACGCGGGCGAAGCCGCGGGCGGAAAGCTAGTTTAGAAATAAAATACCGATTTCAGAATACCATTTTAATCACAATCTGATGTAGACCTATACCACAGGAATAAAAATACTACTACGTATTACAGAGAAACGACTTCATAGAACGGTGGGAAATGATTACACTACTACAAGCATGCTGGTCATGTGTGCGTGTCCACTGGCTGCTTGTCACTGGCGTGTCCGTACACGGCGTGTCTGGAAAAACCGGTTTACGACAGACAGCTCGGCCAGTGGACAAGCTCAGGGTCAACGCGAAGCACGTATGAGCAGTTTTCAGGCTACGCCTTTTCAATAACTCTCGAAAGAGAAATATATTTTGAATTTAACCAATTTTTATTAAAAATCCAAGATGGCGGCCAACTTTTTTGATTGTAGGCCGATTTTGATGAAATGATGAAACTCGGTTTGTGGTAATATTTTGGCAAGAAAATAGCAACGCAATGTCAAAAACTAAAAAAATCCAAGATGGCGCCCAAATTTTTGGTTTGTTGGCCGATTTTGATGAAACTCGATTTCTAGTACTATTTTGACAAGAAAATAGCAACGCAATGTCAAAAATGTAAAAAAATCTAAGATGGCGCCCAATTTTTTGTTTGTTGATAGATTTCGATGAAACTCGATTTCTAGTACTATTTTGACAAGAAAACAGCAACGCAATGTTAAAAATATTCAAAAATCCTAAATGACGGCCTACTTTTTTGTTTGTGGGGCGATTTCGATAAAACTTGGTTTTTAATCTTGGATTATTTAATGTTTTTAACATTGCGTTGCTATTTCCTTGTCAGAATAGTACCTAAAACCAAGCTTCATCAAAATCAGCCCACAGACTAAAAAGTTGGCCGCCATCTTGGATTTTTTATATTTTTTACATAGCGTTGCTGTTTTCTTGTCAAAATAGTACTAGAAATCGAGTTTCATCGAAATCGGCCAACAAACAAAAAATTGGGCGCCATCTTGTTTTTTTTACATTTTTGACATTGCGTTGCTATTTTCATGTCAAAATAGTACTAAAAATCGAGTTTCATTAAAATCGGCCAACAAACAAAAAATTTCAGCGCCATCTTGGTGTTTTGAATATTTTTTACATTGCAGTTCTGTTTTCGTGTCAAAATAGTACTAGAAATCGAGTTTCATCGAAATCGCCCTTGGCGAGTTTCTTGCCGGTTCTTCTCGTTACAAGGCCTCCCGCCGTAGGTTTTGCGAACCGATAGCGTAGCTTCATTGACGTTCACAAGTGCTGTATCAGCCTAAAATGAATAAATGATTTTTGATTTGATTTTGATTTTGATCGGCCAACAAACCAAAAATTTGGGCGCCATCTTGGATTTTTTCAAGTTTTTGACATTGCGTTGCTATTTTTTTGTCAAAATAGTACTTGTTCGGAAAAGATCGACGTTTCTGAACGCATTTATAATGTCACGTCAAATTGACATTTAGCTGTCACTTGAAGTGGACAGTGACACTTGATTGAAATTCTTGTACAAGATGTCGGATTGATTTTGCGGAATTTGTTAAAAATCGCTCGCGTTGAATGTGCCTGGCATATCGAGTTTGAATAAAATCTTAAATTATCTATGTGATCCCGTTTTGTACGACCAAGGTTTTGACGCCATCCATCGGGCTGGTCGCGGAGTTTTTGAAAGAAAGATAATTGTCCACCACGCGCTTTTGTCGGGACTGTAAATCGTAATAAAAGAGGCTCCCCCGTGTGTGTGTGTGTGATGTGACTAATTGGTAAGGTCTGCAGAAGAAAGGACCCCAGGGGCGCGCGCGCTCCCTTACACCACTTCTGCCTTGGAGACGTTCGACACACAGACCCGTATGTAACCTCACCTTATTTAACATTCTCTCCGCTGTGTATCGCAGTCCAATTGTTCAGTTACATCCCAGCTGAAACCAAGTTTTTGTCCGGAGTCTATATTAGTGAAACCGCTTCCACTGCGCTAAGCCGATTCCGCGGTATTAGCAGGGGTGTACTGAACAGTACTAGAAAACGAGTTTCATCGAAATCGGCCAACAAACCAAAAATTTGGGCGCCATCTTGGATTTTTTTAAGTTTTTGACATTGCGTTGCTATTTTCTTGCCAAAATAGTACCAAAAACCGAGTTTCATCGAAATCGGCCCACAATCAAAAAAGTTAGCCGCCATCTTGGATTTTTTAATATTTTTTACATTGCGTTGCTGTTTTCTTGTCAAAATAGTACTAGAAATTGAGTTTCATCGAAATCAGCCAACAAACAAAAAATTTGGGCGCCATCTTGAATTTTTTTACATTTTTGATATTGCATTGCTATTTTCTTGTCAAAATAGTACCAAAAACTAAGTTACATCGAAATCGGCCAATAAACAAAAAAGTTGGCCGCCATCTTGAATTTATTAGTATTTTTAACATTGCTTTGCTGTTTTCTTGTCAAAATAGTACTAGAAATCGAGTTTCATCGAAATCGGCCAACAAACAAAAAAATTTTGGGCGCCATCTTAGATTTTTAAAATTTTTGACATTGCGTTACTGTTTTCTTGTCAAAAATAGTACTAGAAATCGAGTTTCATCGAAATCGGCCAACAGACAAAAAAGTTGGCGGCTATCTTGGATTTTTTTACATTTTTGATATTGCGTCGCTGTTTTCTATTAAAATAGTACCAAAAAAATATAATTATAAAAATAAAATGTATAAAGAGAAACATAAGTGTAAGTAATTTGTAAATAAATATTTCATAATAGGTATTAAAGGTATTAAAGCTAACAATTTTAACTTCTTGTAACAACCCTACCAAAATTTTGCACGCTCTATGAAGTCAACACTCTGATAGTACTCATGTGCCTATACACCTTTTTGAAGGTCAACATACCATTTGGATAATTCAGTCATTTACGCCATGGGTTCGCAAACCCTAGAACAGGAGACCTTGAAGAAGTACCGGCAAGAAACTCGTCAAGGTTAATTTTTTTCCTCCTGATTTACTTCATACAGAGTCGTCAAATTAAAAACGACCTTACAAATTACTATTTGTTAGATCATTTTCAGGGTCAGTTTCTATTACAAATACGTATTCAATTCAATTATGATAAAATACAATTAGGTGTGTGAGTGAACTAATGATCATAGAAGTAAACAATTTTCAATTACCTATCTAATGAGTGTACTAAGACGAAAGTACTAAGACGTGTCGGTTGCACTATAAACTATACCACACCACGCAGCACACTGCAAAGGTCAGCGAACGGCAGACGGCAGAGCACCGAGCGATACGTCCTCCCTCTGAAGAGCCTAGCGGCGGACTAATTTGAAATGTTTTGCGCAGAGTGTTTTATAGCACTTTAAAAAAATATATATAAAATAAATTATGCATCATTATATAGGTTTTTTGTATTCAAACTTTAGATAATATGTTCTTATTTTACGTTAGACTATAACTTTTTGTAAAATAAAGTAATTTATTGATAAATGTTGCATGTTTACCACCAGTGATTTCTTTATAATTTCACTTTGTTTGGATTTTAATTTCGTATGAAAATAATCACAAATTAAACTAATTTCCTTACTAACTATTTGCGTAATGATATGTAGATATACATAGAAATTTTTGTTTCCTATTTTTTTCAATGGTATTAAAAAATTAGAGCTTCAAAATTGATGTTAAAAGTGAAGTTTATAAAACACTGTTCGGGAAAATTGTCAGTATTCACAAATACTTTATAAAAAGAAAAATGTTTTTTACTAACTTTTTAGACAAAGATACTGTTTACAATAATTTGAAATTAGCATGTTTCTAAGATTACGTTTTCATAGAAAATATCTCGTTCAAAACTGCCTATTTTGAGGCAAAACGGCGTTCGACCGCGTCAATGCTCTTAACTGTTTGATAAAATAATGGTTTACAGGGTGACTACAGGAATCATAACATTAGCACCAACAATTGTCGAATTGAAAATTTGATGTCTTCAAAATTATACAGACCTATTATCAACAATGGAGGTAGATGTGTAATTGTTTTGGAAGGATTTTATGAGTGGCAAACAACAAAAATAGGATTCAAGGTGAAGCAGCCCTATTATATATATTCACCTCAAAAGGCAGATATTAAGGTAAGCATACAAACTAGGATTTGGGTCCGTGTGTCGCAAAGGGGTTGCATAAAAATAGCACTCAACTTTTTTTCCAAAAAGTGTAAAAAGTCATAGCTTTCGAAAAAAGATAGATGAATCAAAAAAAAGTTTTTTCTGGCGCTTCGCCGGCCGCTGCCGCGGCACGCTCGCTACGCTCGCTCGGCTCGCGCGGAGTCTTGGTCACAGTTCTAACCTAACCTAACCTGAAACGTCTGTTACATTTTGTTGGGTGGCGGGGGGCTTCGCCCCCCGAGCCCCCTTTGCGGGGGGTACACCCCGCCGTCCCCCTTCTCTGTTTTTGCCAAAATAATATAAAAATTTTGAAATAACAAATTTTTATGAACAAAAAAAAAATGTTATGTGTCCATCGGATGCCTCCTAGGTATCTCTGGGGAACCATAGGGGGTCGAAAATTTTGTTAGATTTCAGCTACGACTACGACGCACCGTTTTTGAGATATTTTCATTTTTATAAAATTCATTCTTGAAAAGTCCCCGCTCCATACAAAATCAGTTGAAATTTTTCTCCCTTCCCCCTGCGACACAATGTAATACTTAAGTAATAAATAAATAACTTTTTACAATCACACCCAAGTAACACAAACGTGCTGAATAAAGGTTGAGTAAGAGCAATCATTAGAATATAAGCTGAATACTAAGCTGAATAACGTCTGAGTACCATCTATTCAGATTTTATTCAAACAAAATAGGCCCCAAATTAAAATGCTTTAAGCTTAATAACGTCTGAGTAATATTTGAGTAGGAGCTTAGTAACGGTACAATAATCTTAATAACTTCTGAATAACAGCTGATATTGCTTGTATTAAGCTCTTATTCCTCAAATATTCAGTTATGTCGAATTGGTTATTGTATTCAGAATTTACTCAACATTAATTTCTTGTTAACAATAATACAGATTTTTTTCATACAAATCGTGGAATTAGATTGACAATCAGTTACTTAGACATATTTAATGTCGTGAGTGATAGATAATTGACAAAATGGTGAATTAATTAAAATGGTAAGCAAAAGTTTCATTAATTAAGTTAGAGGTTTGCTACATGTTAATTCTTAGTGCGCAAATTATTTTGTCGTAAATAGTTTATGATTTTTTCGGTTATTTTTGACGCGCTTCGTGAATAATCAAGATAAGTGATTGTAAATATTATTTTCGTACATGCATGCTCGATCTGACTAAAATATTTATGGCGAAATTTCTAATTCTAGCCATTCCAATTAAACATACGATAAATCTAATTGAAAATGTTGTAGTTGTAGAATAAACATTCAGGTAATCTTGGTGAATTCTTTGTAATTATAATTATTCACAAAGACTTTAAATGGCGATCGCTTGTTTTGCTTTCATTGCTGAATAAAAGTGCACAAGAGTCTAGTTACTAAGATTTCACTTGAATAGAGTCATTTTACTACACTAACTTCTGAATAACAATTGAATAGTTGACCACATTTCTACATTACTTCGAATTTTTAGGGTTCTATAATCGAATGATTTTTTTTCTAATGTGGAATAGGGTTGGCCGATACAAATCGTATACTTATATTAGATCAATATTGTAATACCCGATAACGATGCGTGTAAAAACTATATATTTTTTGAAACACGATATTGCTGCATTTTTGCGATACACTCGATTCGATATCTTGCTCGATACCCAAGATTTGTAGATATGACGATTATAATATAATAAAAATTATATTTGCTTGTCACATGGTTATTTACACGTGTTATTACAATTTTTGGTACATTGCACATATGAGTTTTACACTCGCGAGTTGATGAATAAATTAATTTTACTCAAAAATATTTTTATGTCTATTTTAGGTCGCAATCAAACTAAAATATCATCAAAGCATGGAAGACGAGACTCAATTATTGTTTACTTGTAACGTTGGATATCAGAAATCACCTGATATACCTATTATGCGCTTTGCTGTGTCAGAAACCAACATTTTTGGAACAGGGAACACAAACACGTGAAACAGATATCGTGTTTACAAAAGTAATAAGAGACGACGTTGGAAATAAAAAGAAAAAGAGATTACATATTCAACTCGCTATTTGCCATATGCAAATGAAATTCTATAACCATAATATCAATGATCCAAGAAATAACGATTTCGCAAGAATAATGGTATATGAATTGGAATGACTACCCGAAAATAAAACGCACCAGCGCAAATATCAAAATGTTTGAGGTCATACAAGATATACATCAAGAGGATCAGAACTCATCCAATGATATGCAGGCAATGGAACAAATGCAAACAACTTCACAGGCATCAAACGAAGAACATAGAAATAAATCGTTTTCGAGAATTAACTCATTAACCGAATTAAAATCAAACGAGTCTAATTTCTTTTAAGATGTTAGGTACTTTTATTTAAATATCTAAGTTAGTACTAAAAAAAAAAGACAGCTGACCATGATTGAACTTGAGTTTTTATTGTTTCCAGTTAGTTACGTAGTAATGTTTTGCAATAATAATGTATGACAATGTTGTTGTAATTATTTTGATTAAGTTAAACTTGTGAACACTAAGAATTAAATATACTTTGTAAGAATAAAAAATAATGTTTTATTAACTCCTAACAGCCACACGGTAACAGACTAGGTAGGTACCTAGCGCAGAAAATAATAATAGATACCTAAGTAACTTTTTTTGCCGATTTGCATATCTATGGGTAGTTGTAGCAAGGGACAATCAGAATTGCAATTCTGTTTGATATATTTGATGTACGGAATCCTCTTCATAAAAAATAAAGCTTACAAAGAGATTTAAACAAAGCTGGTATTAAGCTATTTGCGCTGATAGACCGTGCCTGTGGTCTTTAATTTGAATAAGTTAGTTTATAACATACTTTTATGCCGGTGAAAACTTAATAAAAGTCTTAATAATCTTCTTTATTCAGCAGCTGAATAACTGGTAAAAAATGACATCTTATCCAATTTAAGCAGTTAATAATTATCTGACTTTACATTTATTCAGTATCAAGCTGTATAAGAGCATTATGTAATAGCTTATTCAGATTGTTATACTTTATTCAGCAATCAGCTGATTCAAACGCTACTAGCTTAGTAATTATTGAATAATAGCAATACAGACTATGATTATTCAGATAAATGCTTCCATAGGGGCTTCTCTTCAGCGTTAAGATACCTAGAATGCGTAATGCTTGATAAAGCTTGTATAATAGTCTAACAAATATTGTTTATTAAGTTTAAAGAAATAAAGTACAAAAATACAGAAAATATTAAGCATCAAGAATTTTAAGAGCCCAAACTCAACTTAATTCAGCATTTAGCTATTTCTAAGGCTCTTATACAAACGATATTCATCTTTAAACTGTAAAGTTTTCTTAATGTGTACGGTTATCTTGCTTGTGTGTTACTTGGGACATCAATTATCTAAGCCCATGTAAATTTCATTAAGAAACTGTGTCATGGAAAACTTGATAACGGATAAATATATACTTAAACACTTTTTGTTTGTAAAACATACTTAATATACATAAAAAACACCCAGACCAGACATGTTCATGCACACAAATATTTGTCTTGTTCGGGAATCGAACCCGAGACCTCTGGCGCAGAAGGCAGGTAGCCTACCCCTGCGCCAAATCAGTCGTCAAAAACGAATGTAAGAAACGAACGAAGAAATGTAATATTACAAGTCCAAAATCCATACAAAAATGTCTCGAAATTTTTCTATGTCCTGGCTCCATACTAAAACAGTTGAAATTTTTCTAAGTCCTGCACCCCCTTTGCGACCTGTCCGGCTGTCGATACCTACAATGTAAAAAACCTATGTAGTAAATAATCAACATCTGATATTCCCTTCTTCGTATTATGACTAAATCGCGTAATGACATTGTACCCTAACCGGAAAATCCATTGTGTCTCATTTTCCCGGGCTTCATGGATTAATAATCAACGAAAAATCTTTTATTACATAAGGTTGACGATCCACAATCATGGAATAATACTTTCGATGAAGAAATTGGATGGAAAGGAATCAAACTTCTTCATATGGCAGGTCTTTACAATGTTTGGCAGAATGAAGATAAAATTATTTACTCTTATTCTGTAATCACGATGGAATCAAATAGTACACTTGATTGGCTTCATCACCGAATGCCTGCTATTTTGGATACTGAAGAACTAATAGAGGTATGGGTCGTATTTATAGTGTAGTGTAGTGCATTTCTTATTTACTTGTCAATCAATGAATCAAGTACCTAATTTTTATTTGCAGGCCTGGTTAGACATTGATAATGTACCTGCTAATCTAGCTGTTTCTCTACTCAAACCTACTGACGCATTATGTTGGCATCGAGTATCTACAAAGGTGAACAACTCTAGATATAAAGCAAATGACTGTAATGACGAATTAAAAGAAGAAAAAAAGGATTCCAGCAAACAAAAGACTCTCAATATGTGGTTCACTAAAACAAATAAACGAAAAAGTGATAGTGACTCTAGTGTAGATAGTAAGAAAATAAAAAAAGAATAAATTGTCTTATTTGTATCTACCTAGAACACATTCGTCAGATTCTATTTTCGTCAGAATAAATAATAGGCTGAAAACAAAGAAATAAACAAACACAAAAAAATAAAAACAATTACTTACTTACATAACAAAAAAATAAAAATAAACAACAAAAACAAAAAAAAAATCTTTACCTATCAGAGGATTGTTTATTTTTTGAGAATATGAACGACCTCCGTCTTTCGTCATTAATAAAACGTTTTAAAAAAAAAATGTAACCGCCTTCAAAACGGATCTTCAAACAAAAATTAACAAACACTAAAAGGGGACAAAAATAATAAGATTTTTTAATTCAAAGGACGATGATACGTGACTTTTTCTAATTTATCTTGGTACTTACTGAACTGTTTGAAGTCGGTGCCGTCTAATAGGTATTGAGGTGAATACGTCCTACACCTTGCGCTTGGGACCGGGTTTTTTTTAATATGTTTGTTGTTTCACTCAGTATAACCTAACCTGTCCGTTCTTATTCTTTTTGGCTTGGCACCGACTTCAAACAGTTCAGTAAGTACCAAGATAAATTAGAAAAAGTCACGTATCATCGTCCTTTGAATTAAAAAATCTTATTATTTTTGCCCCCTTTTAGTGTTTGTTAATTTTTGTTTGAAGATCCTTTTTGAAGGCGGTTACATTTTTTTTTTAAAAGGTTTTATTTTTCGATTTTTAGTGTAAATAAATCGTAGCTTAAGAAACTACATGGTAATTAATAATCACCATGTAGTTTCTTAAGCTAGTTACATGATAAATTGTTGTAAATATCCTATCCGTTACGGAATTCAGTTTTCCATCTTTAGCTACTTATATAACTTGAAAGAATACAACTGAAGGTCCATTCGTGCATATGGTATTTATAAAACATAATTTAACTCCTAACTGTTGAGGAGTTTCACCTCTCATCATCAGCTTACCCTAATAACCTGAAAGAATATAACTATTGGTCCATACGTACGATTAATACTTAAAGAAATATTCTCCAGCTCCTAACCGTTAAGGAGTTGTAGCTTCCATCACCAGCTCATCACTATGAGATGATGACTACCAGATGCAAATACTTGACTAACTCAAAAAATAAGTGGAAAGTGGAATGCATAAGGCTTGCCTGCATTTGAGAATTTCTCTCAATTTTCTAGGATTTCATCTCCTAGTCCTGACTTGGTGAAAATAAGATCAGGTCAGAAGTACCTACTTACCAACTTTGAAAAAAAAAAGGGTTTTGATAATGATCCCCTTTTTGATGTAAATATGAAATCGTCCATATAAGTACCCAAATAAAGTCAAAATACACATTATTCAGGATAACTCCTGAACTTCTTGTCAGATCTTGATGAAATTTAAATGGGACCACACGAGAAGCGTCACCTTTTAAATAAAAAAAGAATTATCCAAATCAGTTCATTAACTAAAAAGTTCTGAGGTAACACACATAAAAAATAAAAATAAAAATATACAGTCGAATTGATAACCTCCTCCTTTTTTTTTGAAGTCGGTTAAAAAGGTTTTTTCGATCGCTCCGGTAGTGCCCCATTTTCGCTGTAAGTGTGTTTGCCCCGTGCGTGGCATATAGTGGTTTAGGGCCATGAGGAAGTATGAGGGCTCAAAAAGACGCAGTATTTGAATGGCCTTCAGATGGTGTTAAAATTATATTGTAAAAGTCGAAACCTTTTTACGAAAATTGAAAAAAAAAACCTTGATTTTTTTAACACCTTCTCTCGGAATATCTTCGATATCTCGTGAACGAGCTCGAAAATCGAAAAACTGAGAGAGACGTCTAGAGAAATTGAAACGGGGAACATTTTATATCTTACACTTTTTTTGTGGAAGTGATAGGATAGGGGAGGCGGTATGCTCCCCCTTAGCAGCGCGTGGAGCGTCGCCGTGCGGTATTACTCGGCGGGCGTCATAGCCCTGTGGAACTTTGCAGCTTTGACTTCGATAAGTACGAAGATCTATTAAGGCGATACTCGGAAAAATAATGCTGAAGCGAGATAGCAATGAGAAAACGACGCTCGCGGGAGCGAGACCGATTTTGCCGATTACGCAAATAAAAAACACAAAATCACTTCCTATTCAAAAACTATAGCGATTTTTAAAAAATGCTTCTATAGGTACCGTCCTAAATATTATTGGTGTCCACTAATTAAACCAATTTTCAATAGTATATGTATCCCCATTTAAGAATAATCTTGATATTTCTTATTTTTTTGAGGTATTTTCGAAAATAAAAAGTGTCGAGCCAAAATCATAAAATCGTGTTTCGAAAACTATACGATTCTAGATAAAGGTATGAAGAAATATATATCTTATTACCAGATTTATAACAACTCTAACCGTCCTATAGTTTTATATCAAAGAGTCCATACTTTTTCCGAGTAGCGCCTTAAGGGGGCACCGAGGTTTTGAGTGCGAGAGGTTATTATTTATAGGGGGGTCACCAGCGAAGCCGGACGGGTGATCAGTCACCTAGGTCGGGACCATTTCACCCAAAGTGCGAGAGGTTACCGTGGACGAAGTTAAAAAAGTAATTGATGGAATGAAGAATGGAAAAGGAGTTGGTCCAGATGGCATACCAGTAGAAGTATGGAAGCTGTTGAGAGCTGATGAATGGAAGTGGTTAGTTTTATTCTTTAATAAATTGATGCGTACAAAACTGGTTGGATAGTGGCTGCAAAGACAGGAGAGTGTTGAACTTAGTAGGAGCACAGATGACTAAACTGTAACAGATAGTTCACTCCGCTAAGTCATTTAAATAAATAGCAACTCTAACGATAACGCAATAAAGTAGAATTCAGCTTGTACGGCGCAGGCAAATTACGAACGGCCACTCGTTGTCGTTGCATCTTCTACTATCGCATATATATATTCTAGCTCTTTTGCGGACCTAATTTCTATGCCATACGCATGCCCGGCAGGCGCGCCGTCCGAACGTACCTAAACTGCGGAGTGACACCCCCCTGGTAGGAGTAAAACCGAATATATTTTTTGCAATTTTGGCGGTTTCTCCAGCCTTGTGCCCGTAAGCCTAGGTAGACTGCCCCTACCAGTCCTCCAGTTTTAAATACCTTGGGTCATTAGTGCAAGGGAAATAGGGAAATTGACCAGGACATTAATAACCGAATTAACGCAGCATGGAGGGGAGAAACAGGGGGGCTACCGCGTAACTTTATGGGTATGAACTTCATACGTTTTTGGGAACTTAAAGTCAATTTTATAAAGAAAATAGCCGCTATCAGTTCCTTGTTTTGTGACGTCGGGTATAACGATAACTAGCTAGCAACGTCCAAAAGAGTGTCCGTTACGCTGGCAGGAAAGTAGCTTCTAGAGGGAAGCGAGTTTGATGAATAGTTAGTGCGCAATTTGCTGTAAATGTGCGCCAAATAAATAATTTGTGGGCCTAATACTTTTGGAATAAAACGGGAAAAACGAATTCTGCTGGAGTAACGGTGCTCCAGCAGGAAGATTCTAAACTAATGATCGGAGAGAAATAAAAAATATGTGAGCGGGTAGCTTAGATTCTAGCAGGAATGTGCGCCAAATATGAAATTTGTGGGCCTTACAGTTTTGGAGATATTTGATTTTCTGCTGGCGTAACGTTTTGCCGAGTCCCAGATCTCGGGAACTACTGGATGTGCGATCTTACAGTAAAGGCATATAAGTAGCGCCTCATTTGTGCTGTATGCACATACAGAAAACATTTCAAAAATATTCACCGATTTGAAGTTTTCAGACATTTTCAGAAATCAAAAAAAAAATTCTAGCGCCCAAACTACCACGCAAATATAGAAACCAAAAACGGTGTTCTATTCTTCTTGCTATTTCTAATTATCATAAAAAGTTTGAGAATCCCACAGTTACGCGTTTTTGAATAATACCCACATGAAGGTGAGACAGACAATGTCATGACTTTGACGGTCAGCAGGATAAAGATATCAGAGATTATTTAGATCCTAGCCCAATAAATAATTTGTGCTGTTACTAAAGTACATGTTCTGAAAATTTCAGCATCAAATTTTTCGTAATAAAGTAAATATTCATAAAAATCCAAAACAACTGTCAGTATTCTGATTAACCGACCAAATTCGATAGACCACGAAAAAGCGACGCGCTCATACATATTAATGACCTCCTTAACTTTTTTGCCGACCAGATTTGTACACGTCACGTTTGTGTACACTTAAGTAAAAAAGTGATTTGACTGAGTACTTTTATTTAATTTTTTAATGACGAATGAAGCTATTTCTGTTTTGTTTTTTTAACTTGAATTGAAAGAATTTAAATCTAAAATGATTTAAATTCTCATTTAAGTACCTACTTACATTATTTAAGTAAAAAAATAAAATAACGGTTGTTTTGTAATTTTATTTCGTTTTTTTTCAAACATAATTACCTAATGTACAATGTGATTAAATTGACATTAGACAGTGATCTCACATGAATAAATATTCCACCAGAATCCAAGCTGCCTTAATATGCGGCCCGCTGTCGGTACACCCACACATAGCGCGGCGATGTGGGCGTGACCTCTCACCGACGGGTTCACCGACACGCCGCCCGCCGGGGTTAAGAACTGCGCACCGGCCATAGAGTACTATAATACATTGGGCCCCGGCTCAGTTGTGGCACACACAGAGGAAAAAAAATACTACAGAGAAACGACTTCATAGAACGGTGTGAAATGATTAGTGTAGTACACTAGCCGGAACGTCGGAAGTACAGTTGCAGTCGGGAATAATTCCGAATCTTTCCCGTGGAATACTTACGAAATATTCCGAAGTATTACGAAAAATTCGGAATAATTCGATCATCGAAAAATACGGGAGTAGGTAACGATAAAAAGGCAGCAATCGGTAAAAAGCAGTAGAAAGCAGTTGACACTTATTTTGAAACACCTTCCTAGCTAGAAAAAAGTCAATCATAGTAAAAGTAAGTATGGATGGAGGGATATCTTACTATCTAGGTAGGTACCTCTTAAATAAAATATCTGTAGATGTTTTAAGTGTTGAAGAAATCGAAATATTGCGAATTATTCCGAAACATTATGAATCTTTCTCGGCGGGGACGGGGCGCGGGCGAAAACTTCTCCGGGGGGCCCGCCCGCCCGCCACTCCCCGCCCCGCTGCGCGCCCCGCCCGCCGCGCCGAGCGCCACTAGACTAGAATTTATTCTGGCTCACTTAAAGTCCATTCGCTTAGATAGTGTCGCCCTTTGATCGCGCCGCCTTGGCACGTGCCGCTGCTTTTTAAAGGATGCCGCCGCATAAACAAAAGAAGCCGCGTGCGGCGTACACCCGAAAATGGAATTGGATTTTGGGACTCGGCATTTATTAAATTATATTTTCTTAAATAATCTATGTTTATTATAAATACAGGTGGTAACGACGGTTATGACTCGTGACAGTTCGAGCGATGATAAGTTATCATAATAATCATATAAAAAATTTATAAAAATTATTATTATTTGTAAATCACTTATTTAACTTCCTTTTATATAAAAATATCCAAATTTTCATTAAAATTGACTTTGGTACTCGACTTGAGTCTATTATTTTATATCTGCATTTTATAGCAAGAGCCACAATGCCGTGCGGGTGTACCGACACTATCTAACCGAACGGACTTTATCTGTCTGTGGCGCCCGCCGCGGCTTGTGGCCGCGGCGCGCACGAGTTGTTCGTTCGTTCGTCCGTTCGCCTCGGTCGGTCGGGTCGGACGGGCGGGACTCGGGCATACGATATTTTCTAGCAAGATTGACCTAAGATAAAAAGAATTGTCAATATTTTTAATTCAATTTATTTTGAAAAATTCTGATGTAAAGAAACTTTCTGAGAAGTATTCCGTAATTATTCCGAATCTTTCAGAAGTTTTGCAACTGTAGTTGGAAGTCGCCGCCCAGTATTTAGTTATATAGATATTATAAATAAAAAGATGTTTATAGGGACTTGACTTTTTATTGTAAAGGTAGTAACTAGTAATAAAGAAAATATAGGAAGAAGAGGAACTGTAACAACAACATAAAAAATAGGTACATGAATAACAAAAAGTAAATAGGTAGCTAGGTAGGTAGTAGTGGGTATGATTATGAAAACTTACCCCTTTCCAAGGGTCAAGAGTTTAAGGCCACTTATTTAAAACTATAATCAAACAACTCAAACTGATATATAAAAATACTGGTAATGCTCCGCGAGCTCTGTACAGCTTGGTGGTTTTGGTATAACTGAATCAAAAATGCTGTACAGGGCACGTGAAACGAAGATTTTGAATTTGAATTGAAAGAACGGGGCCCCAAGTCTGCTAATTTTAATTTAAATAAGATTCTATTGATATTCAATTGAGACTCAATTACGATTCCATTACGATTAAAACAAATTGGGTATTCTGTAAAAACTTGTACGTCAGCTCAATAGAATCGCAGTTGAATCGTAATTGAATCGTAATGGAGTCTCAGTTGGATAGTTAATGGTGTTGCCTTCGGGTATGTATCATAATAACTACGGTCGTTTCGACTATGGGCGAAATAACTACGGTCAAAAGACCTACTGTTCAAAATAACTATTGGTCGTTACACCTATTTTTAAAATAACTAATGTACGAAATCACTACTGGTCATCTCACCTACGAACAACTCACCTACGGTTGATTGAACTACTGGTCATTTCACCTACGGTCATTTCACCTACGGTCAACTCACCTACACGGTTTATTAAGTTTAAAAATAGTGACTCATGTACAGAGACGAGCAATAATATTATGTATACAATACAACATAGAACCAAAGTTCTAAGTTGACAAATCACACTGTAGCGTTCCAAAAGAAAACGATCAGTGTCACAGAAGTCATTCAATATTGTAATATGACACAGTCCTATGTTGTATACATATTATTGGTCGTGACTGTATTGCTGTTAGGTGCGAGGAGCGAAGCGACGAGCATGTTAGGTTTACATGAACATGAACGACTATATACAATCATATTCCCATTTCCTATTAAACTGAAGTAGGGGGTAGGGGGGGTGTATAAAGTCGATTCTGGCGGTTCGCCGGCCGCTGCCGCGGCACGCTCGCTTCGCTCGTTCGGCGTTTTGGTCACTGTTCTAACCTAACCTAAAACGTCTGTTACATTTTGTTGGGTGGCAGGGGGCTTCGCCCCCTGTCCCCCCTTTTGTTTTTCCCAAAAGATATAAAAAATATGAAATAACATAAATTTTTTTGAGCAAAAAAAAAAAAATTTATATGTTCATCGGATGCCTCCTAGGTATCTCCGGGCTACCATAGGGGATCGAAAATTTTGTTAGATTTCAGCTATGACGCACCGTTTTCGAGATATTTGCATTTTTATAAAATTCATTCTTGAAAATTTTGCAAGACCCCGCTTCATACTAAAACAGTCAAAAATTTTATGTTTGCGACACCCTAACAAAAAAAAACAATCCAACGCGCCCAAATCCATTTAATAAACTTTCCAATTCATAAGCTTGTTGTAGGCGAGTCGTTCATAGTCGAAACAACCAGTAGATGAAATGAACATTAGGCCAATCGCCCGTTAGTTGAATCAACTGTAGTTCAATCAACCGTGAAATGAACAGGTAGTTGAATCGTTCAATAGTCATTATGAAAATATGTGAATCGATCGTAGTTATTTCGACCATAGTCGTAATGACCGTAGTTATTATGATACATACCCCATTGAGAGTACTGTCAAACAAATGTCAATGAGAGTAGTCCACAATCGAGCTACGATTGTAATACGATTGAAGAGCAGACTAGCAAATATTCCGATGGCAGTTCAATGGCAGTTCAGTCGTATACATGAAGCTCGACTTAATACTGAGGTAACTGGAGAGTGCAGTACGAACAATTTTTTGAATACCACAAATAACACAGTGGCTGTCTTCCGTCTCACCTACACTTTAAAAAAATAGGTATGGTCATATGAGACAACTGACAGCCACTACATACATAAATGTCAAATTTGCTGGCGACACTTTTTTATTCAGGGTGAGAGCTCCAGTTACCTCAGAGTATTAAGTCAAACTTCATGGTCGTATACCATTGGTTTTAAGTTAGTAGCAGAATACCAAAAATGTCAAAAACCGCTATTGAGATCCAATTAAGATTCAATTGAACCATTTGTAAATTAGCAGACTTGGGGCCCAGAGGGCCTACTCTGAAGCGCAAAACCCGAAACTTCGGTATTCCCGTCCCTCTCACTCTCTAGCCGGAACAAAATCGAGTGAAAGGGGCGGGGCTAACCGAAGTTTCGGATTAGCGTTTCAGAGTACGGTCCCAGGATAGGATTCGATAAAATTAATGGCCAGTATGTAGAACTTGATGGAGTTTGCAGCCATCATGGAGTTTTTAACCATCCATAATGACTGGTACGAATCGACATCGTTACACACTACTACAAGCATGCTGGGCATGTGTGAGTGTCCACTGGCTGCTTGTCACCAGTGAAACTCGAATCCTAGTACTATTTTGACAAGAAAACAGCAACGCAATGTTAAAAAAATTAAAATCCAAGATGGCGGTCAACTTTTTAGTTTGTGGGCTGATTTTGATAACCTCAAACCGATTTTAGAAATTCTTTTTTGGTTTGAAAGCATATAGTTACAAATTGGTCCCATTGTTATACGGTCAGGATCTGATGATGGCATCCTGGAGAAATCAAGGGAACTCTTCAAATATTATAGGCACACCTAGGGCATGCATCCGGGTTTTCCCGGTTCTCGAAAACCCGGGATAACCCGGGTATTTGGAAGTTCGGCTAGAACCGGTTCTCAGGAATGGGAACCGGGTTTAACCGGGTTTATGTGATAAGAAATGGGACGTGATAATATTTCAGTTCCATATAAAACATGACTAATTAAGCATAATATTTAGTCATTTAAAAACCTTAATACATATTTTAGAGGAAGCATAGCATAATAGCTAGCACTATATTAACTTTCACTAATAATAAAACCAGTTAATGTTATAGTTACAGAGCGATACTCACTCCAACCAAACCACACATTTGATAATAAAATGACTTTTGATAAAAACATTGGTAGCCTTTGCAGTTGAGATATATCTTATAGTTATGTATGGATGGTAGTGTCATCTGCATACCCGAAAGTATTGTTCACCAGCAGGTCATTAATATGCAGAAGGAACAGTGTCGCAGACAAGACAGATCTTTGCGGAACACCTTCATCAATGGCTTTTGGGTCGGATGATTGACCGTCCACCACAACTCGGATTAGGCGATTATGGAGGGAGTCAGCAATGCAAGTGCAAAGGCTATCAGCGATACCGTATGAGGGAAGCTTACTTATAAGGCTGCCAGACCTTACCAAAGGCTTTGGATATGTCAAGCGATACGGCAAGGGATACTCCATGTTTCTCCATCGCTTCACTCCAAAGATGGGTGGCATACACAAGAAGATCTCTAGTCGACCGACCACGGCGAAAACCAAAACTTGCGGTCTTTGAGGAGGTCATTTTCTTCGAGGAGACGGCCCAAGAGACACGGCCCACAGAGCACGGTTGTGACTGAAATTAGCCTGTATTTGAAAGGGTCGGCACAGCTGCCCTTTTTGGGCACATGCAAGCTTCCACGTTTTGCAAGTTTCCACGATTGGGGTACTAGTCCAGTCTCAAGTTAGAGGCGGTACATGCGAGATAACACAGGAGTCAGTTCAGGTGCACGATTGCGCAGAACAATTGCTGGGATACCATCGGGACCACTATAGCTTTGTTCGCATCTAGAGTACGGAGAGCTCTGAGTACCTCTTTGTTGCGTATCCGTATATCTCCTCAATGGACGAGGACTCATAGGTGAAACTTTGTTACCGATATCAAGGTGCTAATTTTCTACAAAGAGAGAGACACACAGTTTGTTTTCTCAGTCGCAGTATGAGCAAGCGACCAATCAGGTTTCAGCAGAGGTGGAAAAGAAGGGCGACTGAATCTAATTCGGCAGCGTTGGCTAGAAACCAAAACTCTCTACTTATGGATGGGAAGTAAGTTTATTAGCTTCAATGCGCCTGATGTGGTCAAAACGTGCCCTGCGCAACATTCGTTTACTAGACATGGCGACTTGGTTATAATTATAAGCTTTCTTCAGAGTGTGAGTTTCCGGCGATTTGCGCGCTCGAGCATCAGCCCAAGCTAAAAAGCTAAATGCTTCTGCACTTCGGCGCTATGAGAGTCAGCATTGAACCAGGGGCTAGCGTTACCACTCGAGGGAGCATCGGAGTATGGGATTTAATATTTCATACCCAAAGTATGATCTCGGTGACAGCGTCAGCGCATTTCGACGGTTCCTCTGAAGAAAAGCAGCAATGCCACCAAGAAAAAGATGCAAATAACTGTCGCATCATCACGTATTCACGTCATTCCAATCTGCCGAATTCCCTCTAATGTATTTTAATTTGAGAAGTAAATAAATTTAGATAATAAAAAAAACTTCTTACAACTGAAAAAAACCCGGGTAATACCCGGGTACCCGGTTCTGACTCGGCTAAAACCCGGGTTTTAAAAATAAGGAACCAGAACCGGTTTTGCATGCCCTAGGCACACCTATAGCGATTTTGGTATTTTCTTAAGTAACTCGTGCATTTGCTTTCGGTAAGCACCATTTGGTGAAGAGTAGCTGATGATGAAGACCACATATGGCCATCGAAAACATTAATTAAATACTAAATATTTTGCTTTAGCCCGTGGCGCAGTGGATAGCGCGCTCGGCCTGCGATCGTTGAGGTTAAGCAACGTTCGCAATGGTCGGTCACGGGATGGGTGACCAAAAACTTTTCATCTCGAGCTCCTCCGTGCTTCGGAAGGCACGTTAAGCCGTTGGTCCCGGCTGCACTTGCAGTCGTTAATACCCACCAATCCGCACTGAGCCCGCGTGGTGGGTCATGGCTCATTCTCCTTATTCATCCATAAGGAAGGCCAGTGCCCCAGCAGTGGGGACATTAAATGGCTGATGATGATGAAATATTTTACGGGCGCAATACGATTCCTTTAAGGTTCATAAGTAATTTTCAAGTATTTGCCACTGGTAGTCATCATCTCACGATGATGAGCTGGTGATGGAAGGTACAACTCCTCAATAGTTAGGAGTTGGAGGATAATTCTTTAAATATCGTTGATACGTAAATATGTGAAGTTGTTACCTTTCAGGTTATTTAGTTAAGCTGATGATGGAAGGTAAAACTCTTTAACGCTTAGGAGTTAAAGTATGTTTTTAAGTACCACAAGCGCAAATAGAACTTTAGGTTGTATGCTTTCAAGTAATTTAGGTTAGCTGATGGTGGAAGGAAACTGCATAACGAAGAGCACTTCATACAGCAGTCTGTACGAAATCCATTTTAAGAATGAGCGCGTTTTGTTACCCAGTGACTGTTCAAGTGAGCGCATCGTGGGTGACAGTAGGTGACAATGGCAAAAAGTCACGGTGACAAAAGTCACAAGTGAGCGGCTGGCTTACCTTTTTTTGACAAATTGTAAAACAAATTGTAAAAGTAAAACAAATTGTTTAATTGATTTAACATTTTATTGTATTGAATCGGCCCCTTTTGAGCGAAGTTCCTAGAATGCACGATGCCTATGAAGCAAAATGCCTAAAGTCAATGTCTAAAACACAGTACCTACTTATGCCTATAAGGTTTTAATGCTGTCCGTGCACTTGTCTCCCCCGTTGTCTACCCCAGTAGAGACAAGACACGTCCACTTTTTTGTCGACTTGCCTCCACCGACCAGGGGAGACAAGTACACTCCAGAAAAATATTATTTTTACATCCACTTGTTTCCATTGGTTGGTGGAGACAAGTACCTACACTTCAGAAAAAAAATTGTTATATCCACTTGTCGCCACTATTAGATCGAAATAATTTTTTTCGTCCTTCTGTCGAAGTTGGGTAAAAATCACTGAAACTAGCGCCAAAAACGCCCCAGCCATGCGCAGAGTTATTTTATTTCTATTCTTTCTTTCTATTTATTTATTTCGATCTAATAGTGGCGACAAGTGGATATAACAATAACATTTTTCTAAAGTGTACTTGTCTCCACCGACCGATGGAGACAAGTAGATGTAAAAATAATATTTTTCTGGAGTGTACTTCGGTGGAGACAAGTCGACAAAAAAGTGGACGTGTCTGTATTGGGTGAGACAAGTGCAGGGACAGTTTTAATGTCTAGGAAGCAAAATGCCTACCTTATTTAATGCCTACAAAGCATGATGCCACTTTTTTAAATCAAGAAATCTATTTGCTAAAATGTGACACTTATTCCTTTATAAGGATACTGTTTTCGTTTTAAAGTTATTGAAATTTCAATAAACTTTTCTGTATTTTTAATGAATATTGACCAAGGTACAATAATACAATATGCCAAAAAATTGGTTTGCTACCTTAAGGTTCAATTTCCCCTAGCACATTATAAAACAACAAGGTTGATTCTCGTTTGCATAATATTTTTTACAGTTTGCCAATGTTTTCTTTGTCATTCGTTAGAGTAACATTGTCAACACTTTGCCTCGTTTGAATTGTGACAGTAAGCAAATAGCTTTTACACTTTTCCATAGTGTTGTTAGATCCATGATCATTGAGTAGAAAAGCAAAAAGTATTCGTAAAGGCTAGAACAAGATCAATGATAGCTGATGTATGTGACAAAAACGTTAAGATCATGCATCTCTTTTATTGTTTCATACTGCTCAACCTTTGGCTGCATGGGAAGTGTTGTCAAAAGTAGTAACCGTACCTGAAGGTATCTTGTGCTGGCAATATTCATTTTAGGCATTTCGATTCTTAGGCATTTAACATTGTTGTCAAAGTACATTGAGGGCAAATTCAGTTTTTAGGCATCATGCATTTTAGGTACCTACTTCGAGTTTCAGGTATCTAGCGTTTTAGGTATTACGCAGCAGTGGCATCGTGCATTTTAGGTACTTCGCTCAGAAGGGGAATCGGCCAATAAGTACAAAACTGGTACTTTAACAAAATATTCGTTTATTCGGATAATGCCCAATTCGCGAAATGGCACCCGAGTCTGGAAAATACAAATTCGCGAAATGGCTAATTTCTCAAAAGGACTAATTCGCAAAACGCCTATCTTTATCAACGCAACAGAATTTGAAAATACCGCGAAATTTCTGTTAAATATTAAAATATCCGGTATTTTTATATGAATCCGGTATATAAAAAAAATATACTGATTATGTTAAGCGTTGATAGAAGTTTGCCATTTCGCGAATTAGTCCTTTTGAGAATTGGCCATTTCGCGAATAGGTTCTTTTTGAGAATGGGGGATTTTTCTGACAGCTATAAAGAAAAATAAAGTTGATTTAAAGTGGCGACAGATGGCGCTCGCAAATAACGAAATTATCAAAAGTAATGTAAAAGACTAGAAGTTAGGTCAAAAAACACGCACGCACGACGTTGCCAGGCTATGCTTGTCATGCTCATGTCATGTCAGTCGAGCGCGGGGATTTTACACACTTTCTGATTGCTTAAGCTTCAACTAGTAGATTTACGTAGCGTTCTCACTGATATGTTTGTTACTTCGTTGTTATTTTACTGTTTAAATATTAGACAGTGCTACCTACTTTCTACCTACGAATTTGAAATCGTCATTTTAGTTTATTTCTGGTCACACCGACTTCGCTATTTGTCAGCGCCATCTCGTTTCATTATTAGAACTAACTTTTTTCTTTTTTTTTCTGTCACTCAAAAATCCCTCATTGGCTATTTCGCGAATAGTTCCTCTTGAGAATTGGCCTTTTCGAGAATAGGTCCTTTTGAGAATTGGCCATTTCGCGAACAGGGGGGCTACCGCGTAACTTTATGGGTATGAACTTCATACGTTTTTGGGAACTTTAAGTCAATTTTATAAAGAAAATAGCCCCTATCAGTTCCTTGTTTTGTGACGTCGGGTATAACGATAACTAGCTAGCAACGTTCAACAGAACAAAGCAGCAAAAATCTATCAAGATAAGGAATTCAAATGACAGTTGAAGCCCATACCCATATCCATATTTCTTAGCCGGTAGCCCCCCAGGTCCTCTTGAGAATTGGCCATTTCGAAAATAGGTCCTTTTGAGACTTAGCCATTTCGCGAATTTTTCCTTTCGAGACTCTGGTGCCATTTCGCGAATTGGGCATAATTCGACTAAACGTAAACGTATGATTTGGGTAGGACTAGTAACAGAAACATCAACTCCGATGATAATAACACAAAATAATGTAGGCAACTCTTTCAGAGAAAACACTTAAAAGTTCTCTATTCTAAATTGCTTGAAATCAGCTTCACATCTTATCATTTTATGATTTTCCAAAAAGTCTGCTACAAAGCTTTGGACTTCATACTCTTCTGCAAAGTAAGAACATTCATTAGAGCAAAACTATTTTAAGTAAATATTATCTTGCTTTTTTTTTAAGATAACCGTAATAGTACATTACTGATGCGGTCTTATAATGACTGCATTGCTGGCAGCGCGATGATGATGGCCGAAAGCGCAGCTTAGCGCAAGTCGGTCGTCACAGCATGGTGAGCTGTCCGCGCTATTAAGGCCTCGACCTCATCTCATTTATGGATTTAGAAGTATGAAAATTGGTATGATGGATACTGGTCATAATTGAAAATGATCTGCGTAAGCAAAAAGAAAACCCCATAATGGGGTAAAATGGGGGGATTAGGCTTATATATGGAACTTCTTCATTTCTGAATGTAGAACTAAGTATGAAAATTGGTATGTAGGATACAGGTCACGATTGAAAATGATCAGCGAAGGCGAAGTTAAAAAAATCCCCTTGCCCTAATAGGATAAAGTAGGAGTTTCAAGTTTATATGGAATTTCCTCATTTTTAGAACTAGTAGTTTATAAAACCTGAGGCAAAGTTAAAAAAAACCGTAATAGGGTAGAAAGGGGGATAAGGCTTATATTGAAGTTTCCTCATTTCTGGACTTTGGAGTACCTATGGAAATTGCTTCAAAGCATACTGATCATGATTAAAAATGATCTGCATTGGCAGTGGGGATGCGTGGGATATTAAAGATACGGAGTTTGGATGTTTGTGGCTCAATCACAACAAAACAGCTGAATCGATCGGGATAAATTGCGCTCTGGCCTGGAAAATGGCATACGGTTTTTTTAAGTTGGGTAAAATTAGGGTTCCCTTGGCATACAGTTTTTTTTATTTAGGTAAGTAATTTGTTCAATGTGGCATGGGTCCTATGGCAGCTCATTTTCGTGCAAAGCAAAATGTTGTCTCTTAACAAGGAATCCTATGCTACTTCCTACTATATAATCCTACTAATATTATAAGTGTGAAAGTTTAGATGTTTGGATGTTTAGATGTTTGTTACTCAATCACGACACAACGGCTGAACGGATTTGGCTGAAATTTGGGACATAGATACTTTGTAGCCTGGAGAGGAATATAGACTACTTCTTATCCCGGAAAAATATCACATTCCCGCGGGATAACGTCGTGAAATCCACGCGGGCGAAGCGGGCGGCGGAAAGCTAGATTGTGAGTGAATGCAGTTAAGTAAAAATAATATGGTAGGGAATATCTAAGTTTGTGTGCCAGATCAGTTTTGGCGGTAGTAATATTATAAATGTGAAAGTTTAGACGTTTGTTACTCAATCACGCCAAAACGGCTGAACGGATTTGGCTGAAATTTGTAACATAGGCTACTTTTTATCCCGAAGAAATATCACATTCCCGCGGGATAACATCGTGATATCCACGTGGGCAAAGCCGTGGGCGGAAAGCTAGTATTATATATTTATTTATATCTGAGTATGAAGCGACGAAATATAATTTACTCAAAAATGCTTGTAATATGGTCATTATTTTGACAAACTTCTTTGAACAAAGTCGAGGTTGCCGCGCTGCTCCGATGGTGACGCAACAAAGTTGTATGGGATTTCATTGTCAAGTTAATACCAACATAGCTGTATTGCTGAACTATTGGAGACACCTTTATTTCCACAAATGAAAAAAATATTATTTTAAGGTACTTACGTGGATATCGACTACATTGATATATGAGTCTTATTAAATGCTTAGCCAATGATTTAAAAAGACTTTTGCCTCTTATTCGTCCTTTTATATAATAGGGAGTAAGCAGTTTTACTACCCAAGGAGCAATGCGCTCTTTGCAGCTTATAACAAATTCTGGTGTCTCTTCCAATGGCGACATGATACACTCTTCATCACTATCTTCCCCAAATAGTTCTGTTAGCATTTCTTTGATCTGTAAATAGGAATATTATAATAGATTATCAGTCATTTGCGTGGCTAAATATGAAAAAAAATTACTTATGAGATTTTCACTAACATCAATGATTTAGTATAAAAGGAACATTCCAATGGGAGGGTAATAATTTTGTTATTTTAACATTCTATGTTATTTTATGAATTGTTATGATTGAAAGCAATATACAATTTAATATAGATATTTCTTACCCTTGCAAGTTTTTTTCTGTTACAGTCACCTATTTGGTCCAACACCTCAAACAGTTTGGACTTTAAGTAATATTCCTCACATAACCACTTGCTTGTGGTACGTTTATGTTTTTTAGGATTCTCCGTTTTTTCTGGGCACACATTGTCAGTATTGCTTACTAATAAACCAGACAAAGAAGATAAACGTTCATCTAGAGATCTGATCTGAGCTGCATGGTTTTCAATTACAGAGTCTTGTGGTCGGTTCAGATTACTTTCATTTTGCTCTACCCTTTTAGTCACATCATCTTGTAAAGTAATATCAATATTACTATCACACAGACCACCCTCAAATAAGTCATCTTCTTGTGAATCACATTGAAATAGCTTTTCCAATTGTAACATCAAGTCATCAGAATCTTGACATTCAACAGACGCTCTTGGTAGATTATAGCAATTTTTTGGTTGGCCCTTGCTATGTGAACTGTTTTGATCCAGGTTAATGGGGAGAATTGGGTCATTTAAGTGAGATTTGTCAATAATGTCAGCTACTTGCGGGCTATTTACTTGAAGATTTGCAATCACAGGTATACTGTATATCGGAATATTATTATTCAGACTTGTTCCAATATTTGAATTACTTTCGTCAGTTTGTAATACTGTTTTAGATGAAACTAATGTTTTTCGATATTTTTTACGTTTATTACAAAGACACTCACATGTACAATCTGTTGTGTTAGGAATATTAGTTTGAAGCTTTTTTTCATTTTCAGGTGGTTTTCTTAGGCATTCAGAAAGTTTCTTATACAGTTTCCCTTTTTGAGTGTCATTCTTTAACTCTGTTATCTGACAATAATAAAACAATACAAAGTTTGAGATAATTCACATTACAGTAGGTACACTCGACAGCACATCAAGTTAAACAGTTGAACTGCGATAACAGCTTTTATTACGTAGGGCTTAGAGGCGGTCTCAAGGTCAACTTGTATAGTCTGATGTGCCATTGTGTGTGTACAACCTTGAAATCTTACCTCGGCAACAATATTTCTCCTGTAAAGTTGAACAACCATACAAGTTTGAGCAGCCTTCATCTCCATGTTTTTAGCGCATCTCCAAATGGCACTGGGCAGGTAAATATTTTTGTTAAGAAGTTTCTGATTATTTTCATAGTTTGTAGATAGAAGTTTTATTAGATATTCCATATAGTGTTTTCGAACCTGAAAATAACATATTAAAGTTTTAAATAACCAAAAGCGATATCAGGAACGAATTAAGCCGGTGAAAATACTATAGTTCAACATACTTTTGATATTAACAGGTGAGGTTCGGATTCGATATCCGGTAATGGGAATAATGTTTCATCGTATTCCCTAACTAGCTGGTCTACAAAACGATCTGAATCACTTGTATCTCCAAAGTGATCGTTATATAATGTATTCATTTTCCGTTTTTAGAGTTCCATTTAATTCTCAATTCATTGAACAAATAAACATTGCATAAAGTGAATATTGCACAGAATACAGAATCACACAGCAACCGCATTCACACCACAGATCACTATATACCACAAATTATATAGACTAGTCTATATACTAGCATAGAATAATATTACTCACAGAGTATACTAGTCATTCACACAAAAACAAATTTTTTTTTTTTTTATTAGTTTATTCCTGACTTGGATACAGAGTCCTTCAGTCGCATACATTTTTATAGTTATATTGTATGTAGAGTACATAAGGAAGACATACAAAAATTTCAAAATCAGAGAGAGAGCAGCAAACAGCTGACTAACATAAAAAATCGATAACATAAAGCATAAGATAAGCAAACAAAAGGGAGATAAATATTATATAAACTTAACTAGAAACAAAATTAAGATTATTTACATCAAACTAAATTTAAACTATGTACAAAAAGTATTTACAAGAGAATAGAAAACTAAATTAAATCTTTTCTACTGTAGTAATAATGTACTTAAAAATAGGATTGAAATAATCACTGTTATTTAAGAGGTCTTGAACGCGGCGGGGAAAACTGTTTTGGTTTTGAACTGATAGGGAACTGTCACTTATGTCACTGATCTCACTGATAAGGGTGGACCGTTGGATTGTAAACTTAGAGCAGTTGAGGATTATGTGTTGCAAATCGGCATCTTCTTCAGAGCAGTGTGGACATCTACTGTTGCTGTAGACATTGATTCTATGGAGATGCGTCGGAACTAAACAATGGCCAAGTCTCATTCGTGTGATTACAGTTACAAATTTCCTGCTCTCAAATCTCTTACTTTTGCTATACCAAGGTTTTGCTGGTAAGTCTTTCTGTATCTCAGCATACCACTTGCCTTTAGTCTGTAATGTATTATTCCAGTGACTTTTCCATAGGTCTTTTGCATTTGCCTTAAAATATGCATAGTAATCCGTAAATGGGACTTGAACTGTTTGGGTGTGATCTTGGTTATGTTCCATGCGTGTCAATTCGTCTGCTATCTCATTACCTTCAATGCCACTGTGTGAGGGAACCCATATAAAGTTTACATTAAACCCTCGGTTAGTTAATTGCTCTATTAAACAAAGAATTTTACACAAAATATAGTTTGATTTGTAAGACGAAAGGCCATGGAAAAGAGAAGTTAATACACTTTTAGAATCAGTCACTATAACAATATTTACATTATTTACATGACAATTTATATACATTAAGGCTTTAAGTATTGCATAACTTTCTGCTGTGAATATGCTGCAATTCTGATTTAACTTAAAACAATCACTGTAACTAGCTTGTGGATCATAAATAGCCGCTTTGACATTGTGTTCATCTTTAGAGCCATCTGAGTATACAAAATAACTGTCGGCTTTATTGTTCTTAAACTCAATAAAATCTATTTTACTTGTTATTAAGGCTAAATGGATCTTGTTTCTATCATAATTTATCAGGCTATTGTAAGACCAGTCATAAATAGGCCACTTATTACATTTAGAAATATCTTTTGATTTGTTTTTAACGTGAGAATAAATTGTTATGATTTCAGTACCAGAAACGAGTGAATGGGGAGTTAAATTAGGAGCTGCTAACGAATGTAACTTTTCTGTCATTTGATCAAGTTTGGAGTCAAGACTATTGTCAGAGGACACAATTTTTAAAAAGAAGTTCTCAGCTAACTGTAGTCGTCTGAGGAATAAAGGAGGTATGCAAGTTTCTACTTCTAGAGAATTAATGGGGGTGGAGCGCATTGCTCCACAGATTAGTCTTAATCCTATATTTTGTATTACATCTAGTTTTCGGAGAAGGGTGCTACTAGCATTCAAATAGGCTAAACTACTGTAATCAAAGTGGCTTCTGACTATACTTTTATACAGCATGCTCATGGTTTTTGGGTCTGATCCCCAGAAAGTACCAGCTAAGTGCCTTAAAATATTAACACTTCTCATTGCCTTTTTACAAATGTAATCAATGTGCTTATCAAATTTTATTTGTGTGTCAATAATCACTCCTAGGAATTTGTATTGAGCAACAGTGGGTATTTCAGAGTTGTTGTATAAAATTTTCATATTAGAATTATTTTTGCTAAAAATTAAAACTGAACTCTTTTCAGGACTAATATCTAATTTAAGTTTGTCATGGTAGTATGTAAATAATTGGTTTAAAGCATTATTTATATTATTCTTAGCTATATCTATGTTTTGATTTATACTGTACAAAAGCAAGTCATCTGCAAATTGCAAAATATTTACATTATCTGTGTTTACATATTTTAAGATTTCAGAAGTATAAAGGTTGTATAATAATGGAGATAATGTAGCACCTTGCATAGTTCCTTTATTAGCTGCTTGAGGGCCATGCAGATTATTGTTATATTTTACATAAATGACTCGATTGCTCAAAAATTTAAAAAGCCATTGTAGAGTCTTTTCTGGTACACCAATATCATGCAATACTTGAATAAGTTCTTCTATATTCACATTGTCAAAGGCACCCTTAACATCCAAGAAAACACATACCATGTTGGAATGACTCAGTTTTACTTGTTTTATGTCGTGTATTAATGATACAAAGCTTTCAGAGCAACTTTTACCTTTTCTGAAACCATGCTGGACTGTAGGGATTAAATTGTTAGTTTCTGAAAAATAGTCCAAACGCAGCTTCAACATATTTTCAAATAATTTTCCCAAACATGATGATAAAGATATAGGTCTGTATGAAGAGGCAATATTTGCAGATTTGTTGGGTTTTAATACAGGAATAACACATTGTGTTTTCCAAGATTCTGGTATGATGAGGATTTGCCATAATTTATTATAAATGCCAAGTAATGTTTGTTTTGCATTTGGATGTAATTGTTTAATTAAAATGTATGGAATATTATCTAGCCCTGGTGTGGTATCCTTCCTGCTTTGTAATGAATTATTTAGTTCATTCAAAGAAAATGGTTGGTTCAGAAATGAATTATTAGTATTTTCCTCAGCACTATTGAATAATGATAAAAGTCTCTCTTCATTGAAATCACTAGAATCTGATAAATTGTCCAGAAAACTTGGAACCCATTCATCATCAAAATTCTTATTATGATTACTACTACCAATTCTTTTGAATTTTTTAATGTAATTCCATATCTTAGAAACAGGTGTCATTCTATTAAAACTACTGCATAAGTTTTTCCAAGATTCAGAACTCTCTGTTTTTATAGTTCTTTTCTTAAGAGCATCCAATTTTTTGTACTGTATATAATTATCGATGGACGGGTTCGATTTATATTCTTTTAATGCTTCTTTTGAGTTTTTTATAGCATCCTCACATTTTGAATTCCACCAAGGAACTGGTTTTCTATGAACATTATTACTTAACCTACTTTTTCTTTTAGGGATTGTTTGTTCCCTTAGGTCATTTAAAATATTTACAAAGCTATTATACACTTCTAGACAATCATCAGATTCAGTATTCAAATCAGAGAAACAATTTTCAGATAAAGCATAGAATTCAAGCCAATTAGCTTTATTATAAATGTATTTTTCTTCCACAGGACCTACTTCATACTGGGAAGGTTGGATATTCACATGAAGAGATATCGGGTAGTGATAACTGCCTAACGGATCATCCTGAACATGCCAATCACACAAATGAGCTATGGAGGGACTAACAAGAGTAACATCTATCGCAGAAGCCTGTCTATTAGGATATGGACAAGTTGTTGGTGTGCCGTCATTCAAAATACATAAATCTAGTTCGTCAATTATATTGTATAAAATATTGCCTCTATTATTATTACTATAACATCCAAAACTTACATGATGTGCATTAAAATCACCCATTATGATGCATGGTTTGGGAATATTATTTAAAATGTTTTTTAATTTATTCGCATCAAATCTGCCAGTGTTGGGTGGACAATAAACACAAAGTATAGTTATATCTCCTGATTGCGTCATAATAGTTAAAGCAACGGTTTGAATAGTTTCCTGAAAATTAGTGTTTAAGACAGAGTATTTCAAACCATGTTTAATCAGAATACCTACACCATTGTGTATGTTTTCGGAATTTTTAAAAATAAAATTATAATTGGGAAAATTAGGAATAACAGATTTATCAGTAAGCCAAGTTTCGTTAAGCAAACATATGTCAATTTCTTTATCTAAAAGCAACTTTTGTAATAGTGGTTTTTTGCTCTGTAAACTTTGTACATTAAACTGTACTATATGTAAATAATTATCCATTAAAGTAAATTAGATATAAATATTTCTTTTATTTTCTTAGTGGTTAAAGGAGTTTTGTTATCTTTGTTATTGCCTAGAGCTATTAGCGACTTTACAATAGCATTAAGAATGATGTCATTATTAACTATTTGAGAGATATCTACATTTTCATTATTTACACTTACATTGTTCAATTTTGGGTAGGATTTCAAATCATTAATGGCTGGAGGGAGAGGGGGAGGGGAACTCACCACAGTGGCATAATTTGGCTGTGAGTACTTCTTCTTATTTTCTTCTAATTTCTGTTTCTTGATGGGACAGTCTCGGGATATGGCCAAGTGGTTGCCGCTACAGTTGATGCATACTACTTCTTCTACATCGCAGTCTTTATATGAATGTTGACCAGCACAGGACGAGCACATTTGTGTACCTCTGCAAACTTTTGCTGAGTGATTAAATTTAAGGCACTTAAAACATTGCAGGACAGGTGGTATATACTGGTGGATATTGTATCTGAATAATTGTATGTAAGCATATTGGGGTAAGGTAGTTGTGGCAAACGTAACGGCAATAGTAGTCAGGGGTACAAGTGAATTGTTAATCTTTTTCATAAATCTTTTGATTGAAATTACTTCAGCATCACATGTAATATTTTTGTATATCTCTTCATTGGACATTTCTTTTGGGACATATCGCAATACACCAATTTTTTCGGTCAAGTAAGATGGCACAAAAGCCCTCATTTGATGCTTGCTTAAGAAGTCATCCATTTTTAAAAAATAGTTAGCAGAAGATGCTTTTTTGAAGGTGACTCCAATTTTGTGTGCGTTTACTCGATGTACGCCAGTAATGCCTTTTACATTTTCTGAGAATAATTTTGTCAAAGTTATGGGATTTTTGTTGCCTAATCTTTCTTGTTCGGTAGATTCCACAAACACAGTAAACTCTCCAGCACTGTTTTCGCAAAATAGTCTTTTATAATTTGGCTTTGTATACATTTTATACTTATCATTTTGCTGTTCTTGGGGGTCGTTAGATACCTCCGTATATCGTCGTTTTTTCTTCTCAGCGGGGTCCTCCCCATTGCTAGGGGGACCCATCTTGAGCGTGTTTTAAGTTTTCTAGCGTGTTAATAGAAATTGGCAGGGATATAATCAACTTTTAATAAAAAGAAAATTTAAAGCTGCCGCCTTGTTCGACTTCCCGCCAAAAAGTCACACAAAAACAATTTTTTTTTTTTTTATTAGTTTATTCATGACTTGGATACAGAGTCCTTCAGCCGCATACATCTTGTAGTTATATTGTACAGTACATAAGATTATACAAAAAATCAAAATCAAAGAGAGAGCAGCAGCTGACTAACATAAAAAATCGCTAACATAAAGCATATGATAAGGAAACAAAAGGGAGTTAAGTATTATAAACTTAACTAAATAGAAACAAAATTAAGATTATGTACATCAAACTAAATTTAAACTATGTACAAGTATTCACAAGAGAAAAGAAAACTAAATTAAATCTTTTCTACAGTAGTAATAATGTACTTAAAAATAGGATTGAAAAAATCACTGTTATTTAAGAGGTCTTGAACGCGGCGGGGAAAACTGTTTTGGTTTTGAACTGATAGGGAACTGTCACTTATGTCACTGATCTCACTGATAAGGGTGGACCGTTGGATTGTAAACTTAGAGCAGTTGAGGATTATGTGTTGCAAATCGGCATCTTCTTCAGAGCAGTGTGGACATCTACTGTTGCTGGAGACATTGATTCTATGGAGATGCGTCGGAACTAAACAATGGCCAAGTCTCATTCGTGTGATTACAGTTACAAATTTCCTGCTCTCAAATCTCTTACTTTTGCTATACCAAGGTTTTGCTGGTAAGTCTTTCTGTATCTCAGCATACCACTTGCCTTTAGTCTGTAATGTATTATTCCAGTGACTTTTCCATAGGTCTTTTGCATTTGCCTTGAAATATGCATAGTAATCCGTAAATGGGACTTGAACTGTTTGGGTGTGATCTTGGTTATGTTCCATGCGTGTCAATTCGTCTGCTATCTCATTACCTTCAATGCCACTGTGTGAGGGAACCCATATAAAGTTTACATTAAACCCTCGGTTAGTTAATTGCTCTATTAAACAAAGAATTTTACACAAAATATAGTTTGATTTGTAAGACGAAAGGCCATGGAAAAGGGAAGTTAATACACTTTTAGAATCAGTCACTATTACAATATTTACATTATTTACATGACAATTTATATACATCAAGGCTTTAAGTATTGCATAACTTTCTGCTGTGAATATGCTGCAATTCTGATTTAGCTTAATACAATCACTGTAACTAGCTTGTGGATCATAAATAGCCGCTTTGACATTGTGTTCATCTTTAGAGCCATCTGAGTATACAAAATAACTGTCAGCTTTATTGTTCTTAAACTCAATAAAATCTATTTTACTTGTTATTAAGGCTAAATGGATCTTGTTTCTATCATAATTTATCAGGCTATTGTAAGACGAGTCATAAATAGGCCACTTATTAAATTTAGAAATATCTTTTGATTGGTTTTTAACGTGAGTATAAATTGTTATGATTTCAGTACCAGAAAGGAGTGAATGAGGAGTTAAATTAGGAGCTGCTAACGAATGCAACTTTTCTGTCATTTGATCAAGTTTGGAGTCAAGACTATTGTCAGAGGACACAATTTTTAAAAAGAAGTTCTCAGCTAACTGTAGTCGTCTGAGGAATAAAGGAGGTATGCAAGTTTCTACTTCTAGAGAATTAATCGGGGTGGAGCGCATTGCTCCACAGATTAGTCTTAGTCCTCTTCTTCTTCTTCTTCTTCATTCGATACGGGCGTTTTCCGCAACTCGACGTCTTATTGCGCCTATTTTGCGTGTGGAGGGTGTGCAGCCGGATTACTCCAGCCAGCCCAGCTCTGCCAGGAAAGCACCCAGCGCCCTCACGTCGGAGACCGCTTCATGGACGCTTCCCGGCGAGCCGAGGTACCTCGCCCGGTAGGGGGCCACTCCGCCACATTCGACCAGGACGTGAGCAGCTGTTTCTTCGGCCCTCATGCAACCTCTGCATAGGGGGCTGTCGGTGATACCTAAGTTGAAAAGGTGTCTGTTGAAATTTCCATGTCCTGTTATAGCACCCGTCACCAGGCGTAACTGTGATCTACTTAGCTTAATGAGAGCTCTGGACAGACGGGCGTCCGGGCGCGGTAGTGCCATTTTCGCCTGTCTGCATGTTTCCAGTGAGCTCCATTCATGTTGGTGCGTAAGGGCAGTGTGTTCACGGATCTTACCAGCAAACCAGTTCGCCGGAATGGGTGCGACCGGTTCAGGTCCAATCATAACCCTATCCGATCCCCTCCTCGCCAGCTCGTCGGCCAGGTCGTTTCCACGTGATCCACTGTGGCCTTTGATCCATTGGATAGTAATATTGTTGAGTGTACCCACCATATTTAGTCTGTGATGACACTCCTGTATGAGACTCGATGAGCTACGACTGCCATTTAGAGCCTGAAGTGCTGATTTACTGTCAGAAAGTATAAGAATGTCGTAGCCGGTTACTTCCCTTGTTGCGACTGCTTGAGCTGCCAGCAGAATGCCCATACACTCTGCCTGAAAGACTGTGTTGTACGAGCTTAGTGGCAGCGCAATTTGTATATTTAGGTCTTCCGAGAATACACCTGTTCCTGCTCCTTTAGAGGTCTTGGAGCCATCAGTGTATATCAGAAGCGCTTTGTGTTGTACCTGAGAGCTTTCTGCGTCCTCCAGTTGTATTTTGTATTTCTTGTCGAAGATGAAGGATGGCTTGACCTTATCACACAACGCCTCCACAAGGGGTGTGTCCAACCATTCCTCCAGTAGACCTTTTATGTGTCTTACCTTATTGAACCTGAGAGTGCCTAGGTGTTTCAGTCTAAGTACTGCTTTCACAGCCTCCTGCTGCACGTGGAGATGCAGTGGAGTAAGGTTGAGCATTACCTCGAGCGCTGCAGTTGGAGCAGTGTTCATACAGCCAGTGAGTGCACAGCAGGCCTGACGTTGGAGACTCTGCAGTTTCTTTGCCCCAACAGTCTGAGCAGCTTTAGGCCACCAGACTACCGAGCCATAACTGATGAGTGGTTTGATGACTGCATTGTACAGCCAGAGAAATATTTTCGGAGCCAGACCCCAGCGTTTACCAACCATCTTGCGGCACTGCCAGAGGATGACGCTAGCTGTCTTGGCCTTGTGTTCAATATGGTTGTTCCAGGTTAACTTACTATCTAGTAAAATACCTAAGTATTTTACCTCATTTGATAGCTGTAGAGAAGTGTTGAACAGCTTAGGTAGGCGGTGATTACCTACTTGGCGTTTGTTGGTGAACATTACCAGTTCTGTTTTTGTGGGGTTGACGGCTAGGTCATGTTTCCTACACCAGCTTTCCACTTTCTTGAGGGCAGCCTGCATGGTGTCACAAGTTATGCTCGCCTGCGGACCCATTGTTAGAATGGTAATGTCATCGGCGTAACCTATGGTGTAAAAGTGACTAGAATTGAGGAGTGAGATTAGGTCATCTACTACCAGGTTCCAAAGCAGTGGAGAGAGAACGCCTCCCTGGGGGCAGCCTCTCGCCACAAGCGCCCTATGGCTCCCATCGTCAGATACCTGTACCACTCTGTTGCGAAGCATGTTGACAATCCAGACTATCAGCACCTTGTCTACACCTCTCTTTACAAGCGCGTCCTCAATACTACCGAAAGTAGTCTTATCAAAGGCCCCTTCAATGTCGAGGAACGCGCCAAGGCATATCAGTTTGTTTTGAAACGCCTCCTCTATCTTACCGACTAATTGATGGAGCGCCGATTCTGTGGATTTGCCAGCACTATAGGCGTGCTGATGTTTGTGTAAAGGATGTTCCGTTTGTATTACGTCTCGTATGAACCATTCACATACCCTTTCCATGGTCTTCAGCAGGAAGGAGGAAAGGCTAATGGGACGGAAAGCTTTCGGGTTTGTGTAGTCGGACTTACCAGGTTTAGGTATGAACACTACCCTGACTTCCCTCCAGGAGTATGGGGTGTAGCCATGCGCCAGGCAGGCCTGAAGAAGATGGGTAACGACCGCAACAAGTTGCTCGTCCCCCCATTGTAGAAGAGCTGGGAAGATGTTATCCGTCCCTGTTGACTTAAAGGGCGAGAAGCTATTTATTGCACCTCTTACCTTTTCTTGTGTTATCACCTTTTTGGCCAGGGACCAGTGGTCATCTGTTGGGTGTGTTGTTACGTCCTGCCACTCGATTTGTTGCAGAGGCTGGCAGTTTGGAAAGTGGGTTTGTAGGAGAAGTGCATTTGTCTCCCCCTGGTCCAAAGTCATAGAGCCGTCAGGTTTTCGCAGGTTGCCCAGTAGGCCAGGTCCCTGGTTGGACATTACCTTTCTTACCCGATTTGCTTGTTTTGTGGAGTTAATCTCATTGGTGAAGCGTCTCCATGAGGCAGATCTCCAGTATCTTATCTTCTTCTTGTATTCAGCCTTAGCAGCTCTGTATCTGTCCCAGTCATAGTCCTCGGATGTATTCATAGCCCTGTTAAACCGCCTTCTAACGGTTCCCCTTAGCCTTTCGAGCTGAGGGCCCCACCACTTGTGTTCGTCGTGGTGGTTTGAAGAAGGGGTCTTTAGCGGGCATGCTTCTTCATAGCATTGAGTTAAAATGTTTGTAACACCAACTACCTTAGACTCCAGCTCAGCAGTTGACTCAACATCAGTCCAGTCGTGGTTGGTGTTTAGTTTCTCAGCTACGAGTTTACTGTAAACTTGTCTGTTGGTTTTCCTTGGATTTCTCCAGGGAGCGGGAACTTTAATAAGTACCTGTATGTCATAGCGAATCCATCTGTGATCAGAGCAAGACGCCTCATCGGAGACATGCCACCCTGTTACCCCTGAGGCCGCTAGTGGTGTAGCAAGGGTTAGATCGATTATCGTCCTGGCCCTTCTGGTGACGAAGGTAGGTTTGTTACCTCTGTTCATTATATCTAAGTTAGTAGTAAGGAGAAACTCAATTAATTGGTTACCTCTGTCGTTGTGTTTTTCCATACCCCACAGAGAGTGGTGGGCATTGGAATCTGTTGAGATGATTAGTTCCATGTTGTGTTCCCGGCAGAAACGGACGAGGGAGGATACTTCCTCCGACGGTATACGCTCCTCTTCAGGCATGTAGGCTGAGGCCATGACCAGTTCGTGGTTGTCATCACCTTGTTTGAGATTTATTTTAATTGCACAAGTATCCCTGGAACAGAAGTTAAGCAGGGGTTGCGCATCTATGTCTTTTGATATGTAAATGCAGGATCTTACATTACCTGTAGTAGCATATACGAGCTTACCTCCTAGGCTGGAGAGACCTCGTACCGTGCCGTCCCTGATCCACGGCTCCTGTATCAGGGCAACGGCTGTGTTATTAACCTCCAACCAGCGACGTAGTTGAGCCGTTGCAGTGATGCTATGCTGGAGGTTTGCTTGGAGGATCTGGGCTTTAGAAGGGAACGCCATCTCCAATGGCGACATCCTCTAACCCCATATCCCCGAGTCCCAGAAGCACGTCTTCGTCATTAGACGAGGACTCAGCGCGGGTGGGGCCCGCACTAGCCTCGTCCACAACGGACGTTGCACCTGGTTGGGATGTGTTAGTGCCCTCTGAGTTGGAGAGGGCAGGTGTGTCAGCACTAGTACCCGGTGAGGGCTCATGTGTGTGTGAGAGGGGTGTGTCCATGTCAGGGGGCATAGCGGGATTGTCAGAAGGTGGAGAGTCGACGTACTTCCCCTTCGCGTTCCTAAACTTTATGTAGACATTGCCCGAAATAAAGTGAAGGCGACGTAGTAGTCTTAGTCCTATATTTTGTATCACATCTAGTTTTCTGTGAAGGGTGCTACTGGCATTCAAATAGGCTAAACTACTGTAATCAAAGTGGCTTCTGACTATACTTTTATACAGCATGCTCATGGTTTTTGGGTCTGATCCCCAGAAAGTACCAGCTAAGTGCCTTAAAATATTAATACTTCTCATTGCCTTTTTACAAATGTAATCAATGTGCTTCTCAAATTTCAATTGTGTGTCAATAATCACTCCTAGGAATTTGTATTGAGCAACAGTAGGTATTTCAGAGTTGTTGTATACAATTTTCATATTGGAATTATTTTTGCTAAAAATTAAAACTGAACTCTTTTCAGGACTAATATCTAATTTAAGTTTATCATGGTAGTATGTAAATAATTGGTTTAAAGCATTATTTACATTATTCTTAGCTATATCTATGTTTTGATTTATACTGTACAAAAGCAAGTCATCTGCAAATTGCAAAATATTTACATTATCTGTGTTTACATATTTTAAGATTTCAGAAGTATAAAGGTTATATAATAATGGAGATAATGTAGCACCTTGCATAGTTCCTTTATTAGCTGCTCGAGGGCCATGCAGCTTATTGTTATATTTTACATAAATGACTCGATTGCTCAAAAATTTAAAAAGCCATTGTAGAGTCTTTTCTGGTACACCAATATCATGCAATACTTGAATAAGTTCTTCTATATTCACATTGTCAAAGGCACCCTTAACATCCAAGAAAACACATACCATGTTGGAATGACTCAGTTTTACTTGTTTTATGTCGTGTACTAATGATACAAAGCTTTCAGAGCAACTTTTACCTTTTCTGAAACCATGCTGGACTGCCGGGATTAAATTGTTACTTTCTGAAAAATAGTCCAAACGCAGCTTCAACATATTTTCAAATAATTTTCCCATACATGACGATAATGATATAGGTCTGTATGAAGAGGCAATATTTGCAGATTTATTTGGTTTTAAAACAGGAATAACACATTGTGTTTTCCAAGATTCTGGTATGATAAGGTTTTGCCATAATTTATTATAAATACAAAGTAATGTTTGTTTTGCATTTGGATGTAATTGTTTAATTAAAATGTATGGAATATTATCTAGCCCTGGTGTGGTATCCTTCCTGCTTTGTAATGAATTATTTAGTTCATTCAAAGAAAATGGTTGGTTCAGAAATGAATTATTAGTATTTTCCTCGGCACTATTGAATAATGATAAAAGTCTCTCTTCATTGAAATCACTAGAATCTGATAAATTGTCCAGAAAACTTGGAACCCATTCATCATCAAAATTCTTATTATGATTACTACTACCAATTCTTTTGAATTTTTTAATGTAATTCCATATCTTAGAAACAGGTGTCATTCTATTAAAACTACTGCATAAGTTTTTCCAAGATTCAGAACTCTCTGTTTTTATAGTTCTTTTCTTAAGAGCATCCAATTTTTTGTACTGTATATAATTATCGATGGACGGGTTCGATTTATATTCTTTTAATGCTTCTTTTGAGTTTTTTATAGCATCCTCACATTTTGAATTCCACCAAGGAACTGGTTTTCTATGAACATTATTATTTAACCTACTTTTTCTTTTAGGGATAGTTTGTTCCCTTAGGTCATTTAAAATATTTACAAAGCTATTATACACTTCTAGACAATCATCAGATTCAGTATTCAAATCAGAGAAACAATTTTCAGATAAAGCATAGAATTCAAGCCAATTAGCTTTATTATAAATGTATTTTTCTTCCACAGGACCTACTTCATACTGGGAAGGTTGGATATTCACATGAAGAGATATCGGGTAGTGATAACTGCCTAACGGATCATCCTGAACATGCCAATCACACAAATGAGCTATGGAGGGACTAACAAGAGTAACATCTATCGCAGAAGCCTGTCTATTAGGATATGGACAAGTTGTAGGTGCGCCGTCATTCAAAATACATAAATCTAGTTCATCAATTAGATTGTATAAAATATTGCCTCTATTATTATTACTATAACATCCAAAACTTACATGATGTGCATTAAAATCACCCATTATGATGCATGGTTTGGGAGTATTATTTAAAATGTTTTTTAATTTATTCGCGTCAAATCTGCCAGTGTTGGGTGGACAATAAACACAAAGTATAGTTATATCTCCTGATTGCGTCATTATAGTTAAAGCAACGTTTTGAATAGTTTCCTGAAAATTAGTGTTTAAGACAGAGTATTTCAAACCATGTTTAATAAGAATACCTACACCATTGTGTTTGTTTTCGGAATTTTTAAAAATAAAATTATAATTGGGAAAATTAGGAATAACAGATTTATCAGTAAGCCAAGTTTCGTTAAGCAAACATATGTCAATTTCTTTATCTAAAAGCAACTTTTGTAATAGTGGTTTTTTGCTCTGTAAACTTTGTACATTAAACTGTACTATATGTAAATAATTATCCATTAAAGTAAATTAGATATAAATATTTCTTTTATTTTCTTAGTGGTTAAAGGAGTTTTGTTATCTTTGTTATTGCCTAGAGCTATTAGCGACTTTACAATAGCATTAAGAATGATGTCATTATTAACTATTTGAGAAATATCTACATTTTCATTATTTACACTTACATTGTTCAATTTTGGGTAGGATTTCAAATCATTAATGGCTGGAGGGAGAGGGGGAGGGGAACTCACCACAGTGGCATAATTTGGCTGTGAGTACTTCTTCTTATTTTCTTCTAATTTCTGTTTCTTGATGGGACAGTCTCGGGATATGGCCAAGTGGTTGCCGCTACAGTTGATGCATACTACTTCTTCTACATCGCAGTCTTTATATGAATGTTGACCAGCACAGGACGAGCACATTTGTGTACCTCTGCAAACTTTTGCTGAGTGATTAAATTTAAGGCACTTAAAACATTGCAGGACAGGTGGTATATATTGGTGGATATTGTATCTGAATAATTGTATGTAAGCATATTGGGGTAAGGTAGTTGTGGCAAACGTAACGGCAATAGTAGTCAGGGGTACAAGTGAATTGTTAATCTTTTTCATAAATCTTTTGATTGAAATTACTTCAGCATCGCATGATGTAATATTTTTGTATATCTCTTCATTGGACATTTCTTTTGGGACATATCGCAATACACCAATTCTTTCGGTCAAGTAAGATGGCACAAAAGCCCTCATTTTATGCTTGCTTAAGAAGTCATCCATTTTTAAAAAATAATTAGCAGATGATGCTTTTTTGAAGGTGACTCCAATTTTGTGTGCGTTTACTCGATGTACGCCAGTAATGCCTTTTACATTTTCTGAGAATAATTTTGTCAAAGTTATGGGATTTTTGTTACCTAATCTTTCTTGTTCGGTAGATTCCACAAACACAGTAAACTCACCAGCACTGTTTTCGCAAAATAGTCTTTTATAATTTGGCTTTGTATACATTTTATACTTATCATTTTGCTGTTCTAGGGGGTCGTTAGATACCTCCGTATATCGTCGTTTTTTCTTCTCAGCGGGGTCCTCCCCATTGCTAGGGGGACCCATCTTGAGCGTGTTGAAGGTTTTCTAGCGTGTTAATAGAAATTGGCAGGGATATAATCAACTTTTAATAAAAAGAAAATTTAAAGCTGCCGCCTTGTTCGACTTCCCGCCAAAAAGTCACACAAAAACAAAAGGATGAAAGTGTTGCCGGCAGTGGAAATTGAAAAAGTCCGAAATCGTTCGCAAAAAGTTCCGTTTTTCCGTCAAAAGTTCCGTTCTTTCCGCAAAACTATAAAACCAAAATTTTGAATATGATTTTACTTGTAATAAAATATACTTTATTATATAGCTTTGTTTAATAATTAAAGTCTTCTACTCAATCATTCGATCGAAGACGGTTTTTTGTAAAAATAAAACATTAGATTGATTTAAGGTTTCAATTTCTGAAAAAAGCAATGTACAGTGCCACAACCTTTTCTGGTGGCCTACCACAAGCTCTTAGCAGTTATTAATTTTTAAGTTGAGAGAGTGAGACGCTGCTATACGGCGTGTATAGCGGCGTCTCACTCTCTCAACTTAAAAATAACTGCTATTAGAGCTTGTGGTAAGCCACACTGTTCCGGTGACAGCGGCGCTACGTACGTTTTTCTTTTTTTTGTAGCAATTTAACCGGCCCTGACTTCTAAGAACTTCAGCCGCCAGCAGCGCTATGGTTGGACATAGCTTGCTACATATATAGTGATATGTGGTTGGACATCAACTTCACAGCAAAATGACATTTAAAAAAATACGTTAGTTTCACATTTTGACCACCGGAACAGAAAAAATTGTGGCACTGTAACATAAATAATAAAAATTTACAGTTTAATATCTTACTTACAGTCTTATTAACACCTGTAGATACTCAGTTTACCATGGTCTATTTTATTATAAGTTTCGATTCAATCATCAATGGCTTATGGTATTGACTATTTACAATGACGTAAAATTACTCATGTAATCTGAAAAAACAAGGTCACATTCAAAAATTTTAATAGTATGCATAAAATGTATGCGTGATGAGTAATTGACGTTTCATTTGATTGGTTGATTCGACAACTGCGTTGGTTACGTTAAGTTGGTTCTCCCGGAATCTACTTTAATTTTTCACGTAATACTACAGAATAAATAATAGTGCTAAGGGTAAATATGATATGAACCACGGAAATATGATCACTGACTAAAATGAGTTCGTTCAAAAACCTGAGCTCATAATTTTTTTAAATGAAATTAGGTTTTGTGCGAAAATTATCTTAATTTTGTTCTAATTTTTTTCTGTTTCCGACTTAAATTCCGAAAAGTTCCGATGATCGTCGAGTTTCGCAAAAGTTCCACTAGGACCTCAAAAGTTCCGAAATCGAAACAAAAAGTCCGCACCGGCAACACTAGACAAAGAAAGTAGCGCCATCTCTGGTGCCACAGCCTTCTCTATCGTCTTCAGCCCCCAGTACAGGATGGCCGATCGTGTTGGCCGACCATGATGGGCCATCGTGTACAGGGGCGGTTTGCGTTGCTCGCAGACGGCAATCAGACTGAATCACACGAAAACCGGCCCTGTACACGATGGCCCATCATGGTCGGCCAACATGATCGGCCATCCAGGGGGGCTACCGCGTAACTTTATGGATATGAACTTCATACGTTTTTGGGAACTTCAAGTCAATTTTATAAAGAAAATAGCCGCTATCAGTTTCTTGTTTTGTGACGTCGAGTATAACGATAACTAGCTAGCGACGTTCAACAGAACAAAGCAGCAAAAAACTATCAGAATAAGGAATTCAAATGACAGTTGAAGCCCATACCCATATCCAGATTTTTTTGCCGGTAGCCCCCCTGTACTGAGGGCTTTAAAATAGTCAATGACAAATAATTTAATTTTAAGTATTATATAATAAATAATACTTTACCTATTCAAGAACCGAGATATGTACGAAGATTGTTTTTGTTAAATAAAAGTCACAGTATTATTCTGAGTTACCTTTTATTTAAATTGCCTAATAAAGTTATCACTTTTATTTACAATTTCGTAGTTGGATAGGTACTTTTTAAAATCATTTCATTAAAATCAGCATCAGCATCAGCTGATATTAATTTAAAAAAATTCAACATCAGTTTCGGCATCCGCTGATATTAAAAAAACCTGCATCAGCAACAACCCTGGTTCGTTCACATTTCAATGCTCATGGAAGCATAAGGCGAACCCTAGACACTCGGTACAATACTGTGATCCATCATTATGATAAATAGGTACTGATAGATTTCATTCCATTATCGAAGTGCAAAAACAAGCCTACACATTCAGTATTTATCACGTCAGTATTGCATAGTTTTTCGTACAGATCACAGGCGAGGCGTGAAATGGATGCGGCAAAAACCAAAGCTTGTATTGTTCACACATTTGAATTTATTGTCTGAAATTCAACTACGTGGTCCAGATTTTAAAAATTATTTTAGAATACCTGATTGATGTGCCTCCGGAAAACATACAGCATTGTCTATGAAGAAGCAGTGTGTACTTAGCTTTACGATGGTGTGGTCTGGCCTTTAGCCATAGACAAAGTCGATCTTCCACTATTCATCCGCTAGGTGTCGCCTGTGTCCCCAGCTAGGGCGGAAGGTGTCTGCCGCCATTCCGAGTCTCATAGCGTTGTGTACTTTCGTCACGTACGGACGAAAATCGTCCTGAATCTTTAGGATCTTCAAATAAAGATCAGAAATTCAACTCACACGTTAATTGTTAACGTTTTTCATAAACGATCTATATTAAATTTGTTATTTTTTTCTCGATTATTACGGAATTTGCGGAAAAATATGGCGTTGGTCAACGGGCTCCATTACATCGACATCGACGAGAGGGATCCAGTACAAGAGGAGAGTTTGACCAGCAGCTCCAGTGAGACTGATCAACAAGCATCAAACACCGAGAAAAGGAAACTAAGAGCTGAGGTAACGGTCGATCCTCGGATCGACGCGTGATATATCAGGTCAGTCTTTTTACAAATACAATACTGATGAGAACTTGACTAAGCCGATTTGTATTAATGTCAAGACACCAACTGGATATGCAAAACTGTTAGAACTAAGTAAATGTACATAAAAAAGTTCATCAAACCAGTTGACAAGAAACTTTTCAAACTTATGATGGAATTTCAACCTTGTTACTCTTAAAATCGGCAATACGTTCACTACAATTGTAGGGAAGCTTAAGCTTAAGCTTTGCATAATATGTTTTAACCAACCCGGTATTGAAATTAAAAATAATAAAGATTACGATTTTTTTTAACCAACATGAATAGCAGGCACAATAAACTTGCTAGCGTTTTCTGAGCGAAGGATATTAATATCGTTACTCATTACACATTATTTATAAAAATAGAAAAAGAAACATAATGCCTAGTGTTTATGTTACATCAATACCATGCATTGCGGGTCTTTATCCCTTTTGCCCATGGGTGAATCTTTATAAACATTTGAATTTACTTACACAAAGGTGAATTATAAAAGTAATTATTAAAGGCGGTAGAATTTTATTAAAAAGGCTACGTTTGCTCCCAGAAATGAGCCTGGGTTTTTACCTACCCTCATCTTTGAAATTATTTAAGAAATTTTCACGGAACAAATTCCTTTCACATCGGCAACGAAAATAGAATAAAACAGACTGAAAAATTAAAGCAATGTGCTATTTCGTACATTTGACATTACTTTCTTCATATATTTTATTAGAACGTAATGTTAGTACCCCACATGTAAATTGGGCTTTCACTATCTTGCACATTACAGGTAACGTTTGTTTTATACACGTTTATATATTATTTAATTATGGTCGTACTACCTACTGTGTGTTTTGTCAACACAATATAGTTACCTCTATATACGCAAAACTGATATGTGCGGGTTAATAATAGTAAATCTCATGTGTGTATCTTGCTCTTGCCACACATTAACCATTTTTTTAAAGAAAATAATGCCTTCACAAGTAACAGTGAAACATTAAATGACAATACCAGTGCAATGACAATACCAGTACATGTACATGCAATGACATTACCAGTAACATCAGATTGATCCGGGCACTTTTGAAAGGAAGGATTATGGTCTGTTTGTTATAAACAAGACTCCCAGTCTCATTTCCAAGCCTTTTCTGCGGAAGACAAGCAATGGAATAATGCATCCAATCTTCGAAAGCTGAACGAATAGTTAATTAAAATAACTCATCACTTTGTTATTTATTATTACTTGCACAGACAGTACCTAATTATAATTACATCACCAACACATAACTTGTCAGAACTTGTCACTTTTGTCATATTTCACATTCCGTGAAGTCGGTGTTCCTTCAGCTTGGAGGCTGAATGGAAAAAAACTAGATATAAAACTAGAGTAAAGGAATCTTCACTCGTATCCCTACTGCACAATCGCATCGGGTGGTTTTAAGGACCAATTATCAAGGTTCGTTTTTGTGGTTTCATTTTCGTTTGTGGGATCTGACAACGCAGTCCCATATAACCGCTTAGTGTTTGAGAGGTCAGGTCATGACCACCTACACCTACTAAGTTGCGCCTACAGGCTGCGACGCGGAGGCTGATACACTTTTGCAACAGTAACGTGCGGGGTCGCAAAGACCCAGTAACGTGCTGGGTCGCGGAGACCCTATCAGCGAGAGTTCGTCGAAAATTATTGCAACTGCAACGTGCTGGCTCGCAAAGACCCAGTAACGTGCTGGGTCTCGGAGACCCTATCAGCGAGAGTTCGTCGAAAATTATTGCAACAGCAACGTGCTGGGTCGCGGAGGCCCAGTAACGTGCTGGGTCGCGGAGACCCTATCAGCGAAAGTTCGTCGAAAATTATTGCAACGGCAACGTGCTGGGTCGCGGAGACCCAGTAACGTGCAGGGTCGCGGAGACTCTATCAGCGAGAGTTCGTTGAAAATTATTGCAACAGCAACGTGCTGGGTCGCGGAGACCCGGTAACGTGCTGGGTCGCGGAGACCCTATCAGCGAAAGTTCGTCGAAAATTATTGCAACAGCAACGTGCTGGGTCGCGGAGACCCAGTAACGTGCTGGGTCGCGTAGACCCTACCAGCGAAAGTTCGTAGAAAATTATTGCAACACTAACGTGCTGGGTTGCTGAGACCCAGTAACGTGCCGGGTCGCGGACACCCTATCCCGACCCGGAAGTTTGTCAAGGTCTTACCTGCCGGGTCGCGGACACCCTATCCCGACCCGGAAGTTTGTCACGGTCTTACCTGCCTACTAATAGACCGATGGACCAAGAAACTGCGGAGGCCGTTAGACACCTGGAGAAACCTGTACCTGGTTTGTACAGTCAGTTACTAAAAACCTACCCTAACGCCCGCTCAACACTCGGAATATTCCCGAATTCGGCCAGCAGAAAATTCAAAATATAGCGAATAATTTAGTAGCAAGTAGACAAATTCAACAGGAGTCTAGATCGCTTCATAGAACAGAGGTACTGCCTGGCCTGCGTGCACTTTAGAGTCTGCTGTACCCTGGCGGAGCTTTGCCAATTTCGTTATGCGTAATAGCGAGGCCGGCGAGATTCTGTAGGCCACGGCACGGCCGCACTGCCGCTACTACTCACAAATATTGTAACGCTAATTCGACAAAATCGACATACTATCTCGATTCCTACAAAGGTATGCCAAGAGATGATGTGGCGCGGAGCCACACAGCTGTGTGTGTTGTGGCGCGGAGCCACAAACCACTCGACAAAAATACTAGAACCTCCAGTTACTCACTTTCTAGCTAACGGACGCTTCCGAGTAGACTTATACAGAACATGCATGATAGTCGAGCCAGAGTGTACTCGAGCTTTCTTTCTCTGATCACAAGTTCTGAAATCGCGATCTCTGGATCACACGCGTGAAATCCTGCACTTGTCCAAGACGCTGATAGGTATAACGTTGTTACTGCCACCTCCACAGGTTCAAGCATTACAAATCACCTGAAAATTTTAAAAATTGGGGGTGGGGTAGTCAAATATGAGTGGTCATAAGAAGGAAAAGATTTATTAAATAAAAACAAAACTGACGTAAATCTACCTAAACGGCTTATATGCCAGCAAGTAGAAGATATTTTAGATGGTGATAATCAAGACGATCCTTAACATCTCTTGACTAAGCCTTATAATATCGCATAAATTCTTGATAAATCTATTGTAACAGAAAAATTATTATAATCTTTGGACTTCACAGAGAAAAACTATAATTCTCCAACTGAAACTTGAAACGAAATTTTAAATGTGGTTGGGACCCAAGTCTATTCCTAAAGTGGCTTTCTGCCAACCAAGCCTAAGATTATTAACTCCTCGATATCACTAGTATATCAGCAAAGTACTATTCTTATCATCTGGACGCAGAATCCATTAAAACAGTTTTCTTATTCCATATTTTGGGCTTGAAACTGACTCACATGTTCATAGCCAGCTTGGAAACCATTTCAAATATACCGGCAGTAATACCAGTAATACTTCTCGAGATAATTAGAGAATACTTCTTTTAGGTCATGACTAAAAGACAAAGTAACTAAATTAAATAGTTAATTAAAGCTTAATACTGCAGTAAATGAAATTAAGTATAAAATGTGCTTACTGATAGCTTCAGGAAGCTGCAGATCTGTTCGCCTCTTTGAGGTGGTAAAAAATACTTTCTAATGGGCGATTTTCTGAAAGCTCAGTCACTAGATGGCGCTGTCCCACCTATGCAGTTAGAAGGAACGGAACGTTATAAATTTTACTTTGACGCGACTTTTTTACGTAAAACGGAACGTAAGACAGATGTTATTTATTTACCTAAATCTTTAAATTTACCTATTTTGTTTCTGTTCCTCACAGTAGTACTTAATTAATATATTATTAGTTTCCTTTGGGTTGTTAAAAAATAATTAATTTAAATATGTTTCATACCAAAATATACCATAGACATGTACATACTTATTCAACGCCATCTAGTGAAGCAATTGGAAGCTTTTTTTTTTTTAAATGGCCTCTCAGAAAATCGCTCATTGGCAATTGGAAATTGTCCAAGACATAATTTTTGTAACAATTATTGCAAACGATTAGTCTCCCTAGAAATAAGTAAAAATCATATTGATCGTTTTCTTTAACTCTGAAAACTTTCTTATTATATTATAATGACAATTTAACATTATTTTTATCAAACATAAATATTAAATGACTTAATCATCATAGCGTTGTTAATTATTTTCACCAGCAGATAACAAACACGTCTTCATAGACAATGCTGTATGTTTTCCGGAGGCACATCAATATAACGGTTTTACAAAACAATAAAACCGATATTATGTGCCGAGAGGGAAAACATACAGCATTGCAGGAAGTTCTTCCTGGTGAAGACTATGAGACTCGGAATGGCGGCAGACACCTTCCGCCCTAGCTGGGGACACAGGCGACACCTAGCGGATGAATAGTGGAAGATCGACTTTGTCTATGGCTAAAGGCCAGACCACACCATCGTAAACCTAAGTACACACTGCTTCTTCATAGACAATGCTGTATGTTTTCCCTCTCGGCACATAATATCGGTTTTATTGTTTTGTAAAACCGTTATATTATTATAAACACATCTTAGATTTCAAAAAAAATCTCAAAAAACAACTAAAATTTAACTAAGTTGTTGAATAAATTGCGTGAAAAAATCCGTGAAAGTGTTTTATTTATACGTTATATTATTGTTTTGAAAATATGATTACGAAATTTTTTAGAAAAGAGGATACACTAATGCGACCTACGATTTCCCCGAGAGAAATTAAGTCTAGCTCCATGGACCACAGCACAGACCGGGGTTCTGTTGAACGTTGCTAGCTAGCTATCGTTCACACAAGTAAGATGTGGTTCACCGAATTTGTCCCCAACTGTACAGCCAGCATAACTTGCTCCGTTTTGAAGTGAAAGATTTGCGTACATTAAGCACACAACCATCAGTCAATTCTATCACTCATGAACAGCTAACCAATGGGATAGAGGAACTTCGGGCACACTTCGGGCAGCGTGATGAATGGTTAATTTTGATTGGCTAATGGAATCATGACTGATAGCAAACTGAGAGCAAAACCTACCGTGTAATGGGCGCCTTATATTTATGTCAAATGTTTGTTCGGTTTATACCTAAAGAAAAGGTGTTGTTTTTATTACTTTTTTATGATTTTTCTCTCAATAAAAACCTAACGTGGGCATATGAGAAAAAAATAGCCGAAATTGGTTCAGCCGTTCTCGAGTTTTGCTCTTAGCAACATTCATTTTTATTTATAGTAGATATTTAATTAAATTTTGATTAGTACCAATTATGAGATGATAATTTTATCGTTTAAGTTCGCCCGAGCGTACAATTTGTGCATAAAATATTAGGCATTCAGTCCGTTCACCGAGAGCTCTTTAAAAGTGCTAGTCAACATTTTTTTTTTATTTATTTAATTTATTCATATTTATACATTAAAAGTTATACATATTTATTTTATAGTTCGCCAAACTGCAAGGCAGTTTGTTGGCGAATTCAAACGCATTTTCTTATAATGTACCTATATAAGTAATGCAATTACAGAAACTTATTTTTATTTAATAATAATTAATAATTATTATTAATTATTAATAATGTTAATACATTGAAAAATTAATACTTATACATGCATAATAAGAAGATAAGGATTAGCGCATTTCCAGTAGTATGGCTATTAATTTCTTTTTTGAAGTAATAGCACACAGAAACTTTTATTTTCTTTTAAAAAATCGATTCTATTGTAAATACGTGGCAGTACATATTTATTAGTTCTTTTACCGTAGTAATTTTTTACTTTAGGACATAATATGTATTTATTTTCTCGTACCCTTCTAGTATTATATTTATTTATTACTCGTTTCTTAAATGTATCGTTATAATAATTTTCTATAGCAATTAAATACTTATTGAAATTTCAATTTAACAGGTAGAATTTTACAGTAGTCAAATAATGCATCGCAATTCGCAAAGGCTTGCCGCGAGCCCCTTTGACTCGTGTTCAAAAATCCGAAACACCAACTGGCCCGAGCCATCACAAACAGCCCGTTTAACACGCTGCTGGCCCCTTGTTCGCCGAACGAACGTCTCGTCTAGGCATTCGTCGAGTGATGAGACTGGCAAGACCTAGTAGGGTTGCCAGATGTACGATTTAAATCGTATTTGTACGATTATTTACAACATTGTATGAACACAAATTTTCAGGAAATTTCGGATTTTGTATGGAAGTACGATTTTTTTTTTTTGCCGTTTACGATCGTTTTTTTTCCATTTTTCCCCGAGTTTGTATGGTTTTTGTACAGGTGTACGATTTTTTTAAAACTTTATGTACGATTCTCGATTTTTCGCATCTGGCAACCCTCCTACTGTCATTGTCAATGTAATTTTTTGTAGTAGGTACGTTTAATCTATGTGTATTCTTGTCAATTCTTGTGGATTTGGATTTGTGGTATCTACATATTTTGTGTTGTGCGATAATATTATTTTCATTCCATTCCATCTATTGGTTTCCTTCTACAGAAAATGGCTGATTCGACGGTAATTGATGTTTCTAAAATGAAGGTAATTGATTTGAAGAAAGAATTAAAAACTCGTGGGTTATCGTGTACTGGTGATAAAGCCGAGCTTGTGGCGCGTCTTCAGGCAGCAATGACTCAAGATGATCACGGTGATATTAATTTAGACTCCGACGAAATCGATTCAGATGGAGTGCTGGAAGACGAAGATGACAAAAACCAAAATGATATTCTTGACGAATCTGCTGTGGACACGATAAATGAAGAATTGGCTCTAGCGGATAACCCTCCTCCAAAACATGACACCAAGCAACATCGGATCCTAAAGCGAAAAATTTCAGGCACCGATAAGTCTTCTAAGGGTGGCGAAAATAACAAAGATGTTGGATCAAGGAAAATAGTTTTAAATCGCACTACTTCCGTAACAACGGTAGCATCAAAATCGGCAAATGAAACGGTAGAAGAGGAGCCAACGGATGAAACTAAAAGTACCGAAAATACTAAAGTTCGAATAACAGCAGAAATTGATCCTAAAACTAGATTAGAATTGAGGGCCAAAAGGTTTGGTTTGCCAGTGAAAATGTCTGAAGAGGAAAGAAAAGAAGCAAGAAAACAGAGATTTGGCCAAAATACTTCAAGCTCAGGTGATAGAACTATCTCTGCACCAACTGGATCCCTCACCGAGAACATTGACAAACTAAAGCAAAGAGCAGAAAGATTTGGCCAATCTGTCTCTAAAATCATGACAGATATTGAGAACAAGGAGAAACTGGAAAGGCGTAAAGCTAAATTCGGAACAGTCAAATAGATTAAGTATTTTGTATTGTCACCATTGTGTAAAGTGAAATGTTCACCCACTAAATAATAGTTTACTATGTTTGGTGAACTGCAAGTCAGGCCTAGTAAAACTGAAAAGATTCTACAGTCAACTAACTAAATATTGTTAATAAGTAAGATGTTTGGTTCTAAATGTTCCTTCCACTCAACACCAAAAGAACTATACCACTGATTACTAAATAGTTACTACATACTATTTCATCGGTGGTGTCGTTTAAAATCACTGTTCTGTTCAACACTACCGACCATTAGTGATGTTCTGCAAATTGTCATAGGTATGTAGGTTTAAGTATTTTCTTTTCTCAGTACCTATGTTCAAAGGTTTTATCATTCAAGTATTTTATTAAATAATAACATGAAATTGTCTTCTTTATTTATGGCAGTAACATAGACTAGGTACTTATAAGTGGTTACTATGTAAACTTGCTATTCAAGACATCAATAAGACAGTCTCGTACGGAATACTGATACCAAAGACACCACCTGTGGTATAGTTCTGGAGGGTGTTGAGTGGAAGGAACAGTTTTAAATCAGTCCGAGAAATTTTAGTTTTGTAAAGTTTGATGTGCTGTTCACTATACAGTTTTCTTTGAATTGAATGAACTGTCCTTAGAATGGATATTGACATGTTTTATCATACTTTAATTAACAGTTAAATAAATAAAGTAAGTGTCATCCTATGCAATTTGTTTTACGGATTTCATTGCCTATGAAGGTAAATAATAATAAATCTTTATTTGGAACAACTTACATTTAACACATTTAGTTTAAACGTTAATGACAGCAAATAGTACTGTAAATAATACTGCGTCGCAGCATTAACGCCCATCTCCGAAACAACAGGGACAGTGTTCCAATAAATACCACATTTTATAACTTAACATCCAGCGGTTGCGCGCGGTCTGTGAGTCCGCAGAGAACTTATTTTTGTCAGTGTACTCCAACTATAATCCAGATACGGTTGCCCTTTCGTGATATCCTCAACGTGTGAGATATAACACTTCAGTAAGCCTATGTATGACATTCATTGTATGCATTGAGTCCACGACAAGTCCTCGGAGGACATATTTTGGACAACAGGGACTTTTTGTCCACCGGGGACAAAAGTCCCTCGTCTGATTATGCCTTAACCTCTGCGGTCCCCGGCCACCCGCGTTGAATGTAGAGTAATCAAATTTAAAAAAAAACTATTTTATTTTGTCTATGATTGAATGAACGTGTTTGGTATGAATGAAAGGGGAATTTATCAGTCATTCTGTCAAAAAAGTTTCACGCCAAAGAAAGCCTTACGTCAAAAGTAATAGCGATCTATCAACCGATTCGACCAAGGAAGAGTCCACGCCCCGGGGCATCCGGGGGACCTCAAAGGTTAAAGACACATACTGCTTATGTTCGGCGCAAGGGTGCGACTGCTGGAAGGATAAGGTTTAACTTTAGTAAGCTGGAAAGTTTGTAACAATAATGCAAGGTTATTTTACTTCTGTTACTTCATCAGCACATAGGAAAGAAGACCAGTTATTAAAAAAACTTTAATCATCATTAAATGGTAGTTCTTCAAAATCATACACAGAGACATATATTTTTTCCGATTGTAAGTAAATAATTTCATCATCAGTTCCATTGTTATAATCTTGAGGTATGTTTAAACTGTACTCCATAAAAGGTTCCTTATGTAATTTAGCCCATCGTACTGCAATATCTTTATGAAGAGACTTTCTAAATGCCATACAATGCATATGTTTAAACTTTTCATACTTTATTCTTGAAAATCCAATGTGAGCTAAAGTATATCTCCAGCATTTCATAATTTTTGAGTTGGCAGCAGCATGTTTTGAATCTGGAGTGTTTATTATTAGTAATCCTCCAGGTTTAAGTAAATCATATGCTGTTTCACATGCCTTTATTCTTAGTCTTGAGTCAGGAATATATTCCAAGAGGAAGCAGAATGTGACAACATCGAAGGAACACTTTTTTAATTCTACAACCTTCATTTCATTTAATTCTGTTACCAAACCTAAATTAACATTTAAAAAATCACATTGGAATACAGTATCATTAGCTGGACATAGATCAATAGGTAATACCTTTAAATAATCAAACTTTTTAAATGGGTTGTAACAAGTCCCAACATCAATCAATTGAATAGGGTCAGAAAAACATTCTTCGATATTAATACTTATATCTATTTTGCTAGCTATATCAATATCTCTCTCCCTATATTTTAAATACAGTGCACACTTAAAGTAGGCATGGCAGAAATCAGCAGTCCACTCAATTCGTGAAATAGCTTCATTTGGGTTATCTGCACTACTTGCTTCCCAATAAGTCGTTGCTAATTTATTCATACATTGTGCATAGTTTGTTAATATATCCTTATTTCTACAATGTTCTTGCCAGGCTTTTTCTGGGCCATTATTTATAGAAGATTTCCTTAGTGCAGAATGTACTTCTTTAACATATTGTGCTAGAGTCTTATGTTCTTCACAAGCCATCGTAACATTCGTAACGCAAATACACTTTCACCTGGCAAATGTTTTCAAGACAATTCACAAAAATAAGAAAACTATAATAGTAAAAAGCCACGAGCGCTGCAAATAGCTTTCAGGCGGGATAAAAATAATTTAAAATCAAGTTTTTTTGAAAAATTACCTTATAACCTTTCACGGATTAATTTAATTAATTAATTAAATCCGTCAAGCTTCGGCCTACGAACGAAAACGTTCGTAACATACGAACTACCTATCGGATCTCTAATCTGTTTGTTTTATTTGATTTCTGAACGAATTCTCTATTGCCCAATGTAATAAAAGAAGTGGTACTCTATGTTTGACTTTTGTTATTACTCTGGCAACTTTTTTTTTCTCCAAACGAGAACTTTTGCTATAGAAAAAAATTAAACCAAATGGAATGAAACAAATTTGTTAAATGTAAGCTCTATTAACCATAGAACAAAGCTCATAAGTTTTATCACATCTAAAACACAATAATAAATAAATTGAGAATATCGAAAACATGGCAGCAAAAGTATGGTTTTGTTCGGGGGGCTAAAATTCCCCATATGAAAATTTTCACAGATTAGCAATGCAATATGAAGTAGAATTTTATACTGAACACAATACAAACCTTAGCCAAAGCAAAATAAACCTTGTTTTGATACTATCAAGCTTTAAAGTGGTTTGTGTAGGCGCGGTCGCATGCGACCGCGCGAAGCTTCAGAGGTTAAAAATGAATGAAAAGTGAATCACAAAGCACACAAAGCCGCAGTGCTGCCAACTTAGCGCTTTTCGCGCCAGATCTAGCGCTTTTTTTGTATCGAAGCGCGTTTTAGCGCCTAGTGCTAAATCTAGCGCTTTTTTAAATTATATGAAGCTATATTACTTACCGTGCAAAACATAATATTAGGTACTAAATAAAATGATTACTAACTACTTCTAACATTAAAAAACTAAAAAAAGAGAAAGATTTTACTCACATAATCACATTATAGAGATCTATGAGTGAGAACGATTATGTCTCGGGGATTCCCCGCGTATTATTTTGCTTTTCTCCTCCGCAGCTCCGTAGCGAACTTTACTACGATCGTTCGTAACATTCTCTTTATTGTTGACCTACGGTTCACACAGTTGCAGCCTCATTGAAAAGCCCCCAGTACACGATGGCCGATCATGGTCGGCGACCATGACCAATACATCGTACATTGACACTTTTGAACGAACAAGTTTAAACAGGTTCTTTCAAAAGTGTCAATGTACGATGTATTGGTCATGGTCGCCGACCATGATCGGCCATCGTGTACTGGGGGCTTAAAGCGTACATTTACACGGTCGAGCAACCATCAGTCAATCGGTATAGAGGAACTTCGGGCAGCGTTATGAATGGTTCATTTTGATTGGCTTAAAGAATCGTGACTGATAGCAAACTGACAGCAAAACCTATCGTCTAATGGGCGCCTGTGGGCGCCTAACGAGCAAATAGTGAAACCATTTGTGGTTGGCGCGAAATCTAGCGCTTTTTTCTAAAACGCCATTTCAGCGCTTTCTAGCGCTTTTTATAGCTCTGACAGCGCGTTTTTGCTAAGACTAGTTGGCAGCACTGCAAAGGACACAAAGTGAATGAACACATCACATCCATAGAGAAAGATAAGTCTAAATAAATAGTAAATCGCTCACGCATATGATCGGGCCGACCATGACCATGGTCGGCGACCATGACCGGCGATCATTTAGTGACAGTGTTCACACTATCGCCGGTTTCATTCTGCGTTGGACTGGCCGTGAGGATGGATAATTTGTGGGATGGATGTGTGTGCAATGACGGCTTATGCAATTTACATTTACGGCGCTTTATTTTATTACGAGAATGATTGTATATTAATAGAGTCTGGATCTTGTATCATATGTCTAGATAAATGTAATTATGCATTAAAGTAATAATAGACATATATATCATAACACCCAGACACAGAAAAAACAAATACTTACATCATATCAATATTTCTTGGGCGGGGATTGAACCCAGATAATATTAATAACGTTTTATTCATTTTATTTTTATTTCCTTAATTTTAGATAACAAAACAGAATAGGTACTCCTATACATCTTGTGAATTAAGTGTATTTTACTATCATTTGAATAAAAAATATATTTTATCAAAGATATACAACATCACGGATATTTTTGACAATGTAATATGCTCCACAAAATGGCCTGATTGCGAAAAAAAACAAGAAATCTAAAATATCCTACACGTCAGTCAACGCAGAAATATTCAGATGAACTGAGTGATCGGCCAACGTGTGAACGCTCTTTGTGGCCTGCGACAAACTCCCTTTGAAACGTGCACGAAAAACCGACACGGGACGGATCGCCGGCGATCATTGCTCACAGTCAGCGATCACACGCAAACCGGCCCTGTACACGATGGCCCAACATGGTCGCCGACCATGATCGGCCATCCTGTACTGGGGGCTTAAGAATAGGATAGGGACCATAGAACATCTATGATAGGGACATATCGCCATGTTGTGACGTCAAGCTGTCAAAGTGCTGTCAAACTAACTTCACTTCAGTTCAGTATGGTGTGCAAAAAAAGAAATTTATCGTGAATCAGAGGGCTCATAGCTTACGATAAATTAATAATGATGTTCGTGTAAACCATAACATATGAATAATTTGCAGATAAATACAAATCATTAACTTGATTTTTTCGGAAAGTATAGGACTCGTGAAAGTATGCTTTTACGAAAATGATCAGGTAATTTGAATCTCGGGGTGCGAGCTAGATAACCTCCACGTGTGCCCACCCGCTGTTTATCCCAGTTCATGCTGATATGCGCTGGGAACAACAGTGGACGGGACGGTGCTCCCCGGGCGCCACTGTAAGTAATTTTCACATTGCTTACAGTGGTGGCAAATAATCTAGCAGGTAGGACCCGGCCGGCGGCTCGGACACATTCCGAGTAGTGGACGTCGGGAAGGGGAGGGAATCCTTTGCGGTTATGTACACAGTGCAGGGGCTGGAGGCCGCCACTTAGGGTGGGGGCCGCGTGGAAGGTCACCACTCTAAAAAACCAAGCAATGGGGGAATCCGTTCCGAACCCCCTAAACAAAGAGGACAAAAAACTTATGATAATGGCGTCCAAGCAAATCAAACTACCCCAGGAGGGTACCGGCACCGACTGTGCCGGACTCTGAGTACTGAATCCTATGGAGATGGCATATTGTTCTATATGAACTATCGGTTATACAAATATGAGCTAAATCGACATTGTACTCATAAACCTGTAGCCATCTTGTTCTATCTTACCTCCAATACTTCATGTAAAAAGAGACAGCAATATATTTATTCGACCTATTTTTTGGCAACATTGAAACGTGACGTCATCGTAATGCATGATTGAAGCCGGTCGCCATTTAGGTTTCTCGGTATGTGAGCTGTCAACGCGAGTTGTATTTGCAGTGTTTTGTGATAAAAGTCTTTTAATTTGAGACTTTCATGTGAATAAAAGGTATTAATAAGTGAGAGAAAGCAACAAGGAACATGTCTAATTGCAGTGTGGTAGTTTGTGGCATCAAAAAAAGTGAAAATCGTCCAAACATTACATTACACCGGTACGTACTATTATTTTGCAAAAACACCAAAACAATACAATAAATGCCTTGTGTTTTGGTTTTCCTGTGAATAGTTTACTTAGAATTCATGCCAAATGTAGCTTAATACTTATTTTGGTGAGTTTTGTTGGTGTATTTCAAGCAAATATAAATCTGTTTGTTTAACGCTAGAGTTGCCCTGATAGCATTTTTCTTATCGAATTATCGATGTTTTCAAATTTCAAGTGTAAATTGAGTGTATTATTTTAAACTGTTTTTATTGTTTTAGGTTTCCTAAAAATAACAAAAAAAGAAAAATATGGCTGGATACAATGCGAAAGGAAAATTTAAAGACTCGTACGAAAACTATTTTTATGTGCTCTTTTCATTTTGAAGAACAGTTTCAAACGTCAACGACAGTTTAAGTTTTGAAAAAGACGTTTTTAGGCCCGTAGCAAAATCGAAATTATAGTGCGACAACGTTTTCTGTTCCGGTTGCCAAAAACTGGATACTTATATATAACGTGTTTTTTTAATGTCATTTTGCTGTAAAGATTTATTTATTTATTTAAGAAGATGTTGTCCAACATACTTACATTCATTCTAGCACATTAAAAGTAAGTATATTTTTTTACCACTAGATGTCGCTTCGCTATATTCTAAATATATTAAAAAAATATGCTTGCTAGTAAAGATCTCATTCAAAGTTCAATTACTTAATAATGCTTGTTTTTTTTTGAGATATTTCTTTTTCTCTATGGTAGGTAGGTACCTAGTAGGCATTCTCCTTTGTGATTTATAATTGTAATGTGTGTTATGTAAAAAAAAAAACAATCCTTGTTGTATAAACATAATAGGTATTTACAATATGGAGCTTTTTGTTTTATTTCATTCCCTTTTTTTTACATAAACTGGTTCTCGCGACCTTTGATCTGGAATTCTATGGAGGTCTCGCATGTGTATAGACGCGTGACTCGGAAAACATAAAAAATTTGATCATAAAATTGCAGTTTCTAAGTAAGGCGAGTAGAGCCGACAAGTGGGGCGCCCTCAATCAAATTTATTGCTCGCTAAGTATTAATGTATCTACAATCGTTCAGATTGAAGCTAAGGTCGTGTAGTTTATTTACAAAGTATAACCTCAGTAAAATATAGTAGGTTGGTCTTTTATCTACTACTACTGCAACATGAACTATATTTTACTAAGGTTAGTTTGTAAATAAACTACAGGACCTTTTTTTTAATCTGTATCTGCGTTTGAATGTTTGATACATTAAGTACTTAACAAGCAATAAATTTAATAATAACATGCGGATCATAATATCACGATAAAATATAGCTTATGTCACTCGGAAAGAATGTAGCTTTCTAATGGTCAAAGAAATTTCTAAATTAGTCCAGTAGTTTTGGAACCTATTAAATTCAAACAACAACCAATCAAATCTTTCCTGTTTACGATATTACTATAGATGAGGAAGCAGTTGGCGGCTCTTCTCGCCTTGAAGCCCCCAGTACAGGATGGCCACTCATGTTCGTCGACCATGATGGGCCATCATGTACAGGGGGGGTTTGCGTTGCTCGCAGGCGGCAATCACACGCAAACTCTCACACCGGGGGCTTTAAGCCCCCATTACAGGATGGCCGATCAAGTTGGCCGACCATGTTGGCCATCGTGTACAGGGCCGGTTTGCGTTGCTCGCAGACGGCAATCACACGCAAACCGGCCCTGTATACGATGGCCCATCATGGTCGGCCAACATGATCGGCCATCCTGTACTGGGGGCTTTACAGTTGTTGCGTCTCACGCGCGCGGTCGGGCCAATGATTGTGTGCGTACATGCACAAACACATACACATTGTGTCATTGTCATAAAGAACTTAATTATGTGCAAATGTAGGTATAATTTGCACATTATTATCTCCATAGGATTCAGTACTCAGAGGTGCCGGAGAATCCCTCCCCGCGGCTTCGGCCTCGGGCAGCCCCACCGTTTCTGGGGGGGGGGGGGGGGGGGGCACTTGCCGCCACAGGACAGAGCGCAGAGTCCGAGTAAAAACAGCGCAAATGGCGATATAAACGTCATGTCTGATGATGCACTTAGTGAGTGTTCAAGTGCTCATGGGAGTCGGAGGCGCCCAGTAACTAGGGCTATGGCAGCAGCGGAGGATAACCAAAGGCCTACTATTTTGGGGGAACGCCCTGTCAATGCTGGTGCAAACCCGGAAAATACCGAGCCTCGTAAAAAAGCTAAGGCGGGTAAAACTAAGGCGAAGGATCCAGCGGCGAAGACCACCGTTGGCCTGTCGAAAGCCAAAAAACGCATGCGCCGGCTAAGGAGCAGCTCCGATGACTTTACGCTGGGGGAAGACGACGAGTCGGTAAGTCTGGGCTCCCCGGAGGAGCCGATACCACTTCCGGAGGCTGGTCCGGAAGAATGGGGAAGAGCGGCATTGGCCGATCTCGATAAGATCTGGAAAGCGGTGGGTAACTCCAAAAAGTTCGATAAGAAAGGCGTAGTTAAAGAGTCCACTCAGAGGCTCACGCGGATGCTGAAAGAGCTGAGTGCGTCAAACCTCGCAGCTGAGATACGGAGTGTGAAAGCAGAGAACGCTCGGCTCCGAGAGATGATAAACAATCTGCAACGGGATATGGAGGCCCATCGCAAGGGCTACCAGGAGAAGAGCGGAGAAGTGGCACGACTAAAACGGGCTAAGGGCAAGCCCCAAGTAGTGGTCGTTGAGGGCGGGCGTCAGCCAGCCGAGGATGATACATCGAGTGCAGCAGAACTTGCCGAATATGTACGTAGGTCGGTTATGGAGTCAGTCGGCTTCATGCTAAATGCGAGGCTTGAGGGCCTGGAGGACAGACTCCTCCCGGATCCGCAGCGCCGCCCACCCTTGGAGGCGGATAGACGGAACGCGGCGAAGGCCGCTGCAGATGCCCTCGAGCACAGGGCGCAGGCTCAGCCTAACCCAGTGGTGGCAGGACCCTCTAGTTCTTCATATGCGCAGATGGCGGCGTCTTCTGCTCTAGAGACAGAATCGCCGTGGCAGGTTGCCCCGTGGCAGGTTGCCGACGGGCGCGGCGGGGTGGTGAAGGAGGGGAAAAAGACCCGGCCCAAGCCACCCAAATCAAAGTCAGCACCCAAGGCTCATAAGGGGCCCAAATTGACCCCCCCTCGCACGGCGGCGGTAGTGTTGACGGTACCAGATGAGGCGGCAGAGAGAGGTGTCACGTACGCGGAAGTCATGGTGAAAGCCAGGGCAGCGGTTAGCCTCCAAGAGTTGGGGCTCGAAAGAATCTCTGTCAGGCCGACGCAGTCAGGGGCCGGCATGATAGAAATTCCCGGTCCCTCAGGTGCGGAGAAGGCCGATACCATGGCGAAAAAGCTCATGGAGGCGCTGGAGGGCTATGCTAATGTCACCAGACCCGTGAAGTCCGTGGATTTGCGCATTTCCGGGTTAGATGACTCTGTGTCAGTATCAGATATACAGGCAGCAATTGCAGGGAAGGGGGGATGCTCGCAGGAGCTGATCAAAGTTGGCCCTTTTAAATCCGGGCCCGGTGGTGGTCTATTCACCTCAATGGTAAAGTGTCCGATGTCGGCGGCGAAGTTGGTAGTTGAGTCCGGCAAGCTAATGGTGGGATGGAGCTGTGCCCAAATTCGTGTGCTGCAAGCTCTCCCGCTTCGGTGCTATAAGTGTATGGCACCGGGGCACATGCGTCGAATGTGTCCGCAGACCATCGACCTTTCCGACGCATGTTATAGGTGCGGACAGGATGGTCACAAGGCGGTCACCTGCAAGGCAGACCCAAAATGTTCAGTTTGCTTGACGGCGAAGCTGCCAGCTGAGCACATCATGGGGAGCAAGAACTGCCGTCCCCCGGTGGTTAAGCCGAAGCCCCTCCCTAAAGGCAGGGGAGCTGACAGTGGGGCACAAAACCTCATGGAAATTAATGAGTCGGCACCTTAATGGACGCACGGCCTTTCAATATCCTCCAGGTGAACATCAATCACGCCGTTGCTGCGTAGGATCTCCTTATGCAACAGGCAGTGGTGTGGAAGTCTGATCTGGTGATAGTGTCGGAGCCGTACTATGTTCCAGATCGCCACAACTGGGTGAGAGATGAAAACGACACCGTCGCTATCTTGGCTCCGAAACGTGCCGCCTACTCCCCTCCTCTTTCGGTCAGAGAAAGAGGACCGGGATATGTGGCGGCGACCTGGGGAGACTTTGCCGTTTTAGGCATTTACTTCTCCCCCAATCGGCACCTGTAGGGCTAACATGCTACAACGAGATAGCACGAGATAGTTTGTCGCATTACTTTCGACCAATCAGATCGCTCGTAGATAGCGCGCGTGACTGCTGATTGGTTGGAAGGCGCGCGACAAACTATCTCGTTCTATCTCGTTGCCGTCATGTTAGCCCTACAGGACGAGTTTGAAAGCTGGTTGGATACCATCAGCGGCGTGGTACGGCGTCTTGCACCACTTCAGGTGCTGGTAGCGGGCGAAACACCTGGCTTGGGGTTCCCCTGTCACCAACGGCAAGGGCAGGACGGTGGTGGAATGGATGGCGTCGGTCGGCCTTGACTGTCTAAACTGCGGCACAACCTTCACCTGTGTCCGGTGGAACGGAGGCTCAATAGTGGACCTTACCTTTGCCACCCCTGCCCTCGCTAGCAGAGTGAGCGGTTGGAGAGTCATGGTGGAGCCGTACTCCCATTCCGACCACCGGTATATTCGGTTTGAGGTTGCGCCTAGGTCTGGGGGATCCTCACCAAGTATAAGGGTGGTAGGTCAGCAATTCCATAAGTAGGCAACTACTCGGCTTAATGAGCAAGGAGCAGAGGAGGAGGCGCTTGTCCAGGCCTGGTGCAGCGAGGCACAGGGCTGGGGTCAAGATATTGAGGAGAGAGTGGACAGGCTGACTCAGTCACTGACGGTGGTGTGTGATGCCGCCATGCCCCGGGCGCGGGGTCTTCCTGAAAAGTCCCAAGTTTACTGGTGGTCGGAGGAACTCGGGACTCTCCGGACCGAATGTCAACGGACACGCCGGGCATACCAAAGGTGCAGGAGGCGGCAAGGGCGCCAGCTGGAAGATGAGGAGAGGCTCCGTGAGGTCTACGTAGCTGCCAAGAAGGCACTGGAAGTGGCGATAGTCAGGGCCAAAACTCTGGCCTGGGAAGAGTTTCTCACAGAATTAGACCGGGATCCATGGGGACGGCCTTTTAAAATGGTGAGTAACAAGCTACGCCATCAAGCGCCCCCCATGGCGTCTATGGAACCAGAACTCCGGGAAAGAGTAGTGGCGAGCCTCTTCCCCGGAGATGCCCCCCTAGTGGCCCCGTTGATGGCCCCCCAGCGCCCTGGAGAGGTAGAATCGGGTTACACGCCTGTCACCGAAGTGGAGATGAAAGCAGGGGTAGATCGGCTGAAGGGCAAAAAGAAGTCTCCTGGCCCGGATGGGATCCCTGGGCGCATTCTGCCGACGGCCCTAAAACATCTCGGTGATCCGCTAAGGGAACTATATAACGACTGTCTTGAGTCGGGTGTGTTCCCTAGGCAATGGAAAAGAGGGCGATTGTGTCTGCTGGTAAAGGAGGGCCGACCACTGGATTCCCCGTCTGCCTATCGGCCGGTGGTGTTGCTTGACGAGCTCGCAAAATTCCTCGAGCGGATTATCGCTGAGCGGATCGTCCAGCATTTAGAAACGGTGGGCCCAGACCTGGCAGATAACCAGTTTGGGTTCAGGAAGCGGAGGTCCACAGTAGACGCACTCCTTTCGCTCAAAGAGTTAGTAGAGAAGGCGGTGCAAAGAAAGGAGGTGGTAGTCGCGGTGTCCCTGGACATAAGAAATGCGTTTAACTCGCTTCCCTTTTCGGTGATCCGAGAGGCTCTCCGATTTCACGGCCTGCCTCCGTACTTGATCAAGGTTGTGGAGAGCTATCTGGAAGAGAGGGAGGTGCTTTATCCTGCAGAAGACGGGGAAACGGTCGCTAGGGAGATGGTGTGCGGTGTTCCACAGGGATCGGTACTGGGTCCGCTCCTGTGGAACATCGGGTACGACTGGGTGCTGAGAGGGGTCCTCTTGCCCCAGATGGCAGTAATCTGCTATGCCGATGACACATTGGTTGTGGCCCGGGACAAGACGTATGAGGATGTGAGGAGGCTGGCGGGGACTGGAGCCTCCCTGGTGACGGAGAGGATCCGTATGCTAGGGCTGAACGTGGCCATAGAGAAGACTGAGGCCGTGCTCTTCCATGGTCCAGGGAGAGGCCCCCCGGCAGGAGCAAGCATACGAGTTGACGGGGCGCAAATTACACTGCGTCCGTGGATAAGGTACCTGGGCTTGGTACTCGACGGAAGATGGAAGTTTGACGAGCACTTCCGTCAGCTGGCCCCGAAGGTAATGAAGGCGACGGGGGCGTTAGGACGGCTGCTACCTAACACCAGTGGCCCAGGGGACACTTGTCGAAAGCTCTTCGCTGGAGCGTTCAGGAGCATGTCCCTGTACGGGGCCCCAGTCTGGGCCGACAAGCTTAACGTTGAGAACCGGAGATGTCTACGTCGGCCTCAGAGAGCGATAGCTATAAGAATCGCAAGGGGATACAGGACCATGTCCTTCAACGCAGCGTGTGCACTGGCAGGCACACCTCCCTGGGAGTTAGACGCCCAGGTGATGATGGAAGGGTACCAGCAAAGGGTAGCGACATTGTCGAGTGGGGACAGCCTGGCCCCGGCAGAGATGGCGGCAGCCCGACGTCGTGCAGACGAGGAGCGGATGGTTCGATGGGAGGCGTTACTCGATGCGGATCCGGCGGGTAGGCGAACGGCCAACGCCATTCGCCCTGTACTCAGGGAGTGGTACAGCCGGAGATCGGGATCGCTTACCTTCAGGCTGACACGGGTTCTTTCCGGGCATGGATACTTTGGAAGGTACCTGTGTCGGATAGGAAGTGAGGCGACTACACGGTGTCACGATTGCGGCGACGGAGAGGACAGTGCGGAGCATACTCTACAGGTGTGCCCTGCCTGGTCCTCGCAGCGCAGTAACCTGTGCGCCGTGGTAGGGAGGGATCTCTCTCTGCCGAGCATGGTTCGGGCCATGCTGGGCAGCGACAGATCGTGGGAGGCAGTAGTCTCCTTTTGCGAGGATGTCGTCTCGCAAAAGGAGGCATCAGAGCGGATCCGTGAGCAGGAAGCTCATGCAGATCGGCTTCGGCGAAGGCGGGTGGGGCGGAGGAGGCGGCGCTATGCGCATCTTATTCCCCCGTAACGGGGTGGTGTGGTGCGGTCGACGGCCTTGTTAGCCTCATCACCAGGCAGGAGCCCGAAACACCGGGACGGTCGTCGGATCGTAGGGGAGAATGCCACAACGATCCCCCGATTACGAAAACCGAGACCAAAGAGGGAATAAAAAAAAAAAAAAAAGGTAATTTGAATCTCAATCAAATTAAAATTTTGTGATATTTAACTGAACCCTTTTTTTCATACTTATTGTTCTGCGGGGTACTTTAATACTATGCTTAAATAACACAGAATAAATTGAATTTTGATTCTATTTACTGGTTTAAGTATTTAAATAAAACAGGAATTCAAGTTATAAAAATAATTTAATAATCAACTTTACAATAAAATTGCTAAATTGGGGGTCTAGTGAAAAATTGTATTGGTCTATTTTGGTAAAAGGATTGGCCAACTAGATTATGCACGTTGATTGAAGTTAGATTCGGCAGAATCTAGCTGTTACCAGGGTGCGCCGGGTATTGGTATCACGGGGAACGATTCAATCAAGCCACCCGGGAGCGGCGCCTCTCGTGATGGGCGATTTTCTGAAAGCTCAGTCACTAGATGGCGCTGTCCCACCTATGCAGTTAGAAGGAACGGAACGTTATAAATTTTACTTTGACGCGACTTTTTTACGTAAAACGGAACGTCAGACAGATGTTATTTATTTACCTAAATCTTTAAATTTACCTATTTCGTTTCTGTTCCACACAGTAGTGCTTATTTAATATATTATTAGTTTCCTTTGGGTTGTTAAAAAGTAATTAATTTAAATATGTTTCATACCAAAATATACCATAGACATGTACATACTTATTCAACGCCATCTAGTGAAGCAATTGGAAGCATTTTTTTTTTAAATGGCCTCTCAGAAAATCGCTCATTGTAAATCAAAACACGTTATGCTTGCTAATGCTATTCCACCTCTTCTATTCCACTCATTTCAGAATCATCATCCCGCTGGTCTGAGCTGCTACTGCTACAAAGACATTGAAGACTTTTCCTTCTGACATTGCAAAGTACCTACTGTAGAAATATGTTCTAGTATTTTATCAAAGCTTTGAACAAATACTCAAATACCCGTGCTACACATGAGTCCAAACATTTATTCAAATGTTTGTGCTATGTCTGGCGCCGGCATAACGAGTAGGAGGATTTAAAAAAACTTTGTTTTGAAAGTGGCAATACCCAAACCACCTTCTGACAAAATAAAAAAAACTATTTTCATTTTGTTTTGCACTTTCTTGCGAACTGTACCTGGGACCGTACTCTGAAACGCTAAAGCCCCCAGTACACGATGGCCGATCATGGTCGGCGACCATGACCAATACATCGTACATTGACACTTTTGAAAAAACCTTTTTAAATTTGTTCGTTCAAAAGTGCCAATGTACGAAGTATTGGTCATGGTCGCCGACCATGATCGGCCAACGTGTACTGGGGGCATAATCCGAAACTTCGGTTAGCCCCGCCCCTATCACTCGATTCTGTCGCGGCTAGAGAGTGAGAGGGACGGGAATACCGAAGTTTCGGGTTTTGCGTTTCAGAGTAGGTCCTCTGTTCAGAGTGAAGTTTGTCAACAACCCGTCCTATTCATAATGAGAGATTTTCTACCAGGAAATTAAAAAAAAAAAAAGTTTATTTATTAGCTCGATAGATGTCGCTGACCAGACATGAATCCACTCACCTCTATTGTTTATTACCACACAGAGATGGGCCTACTTCTCGAAAGATACAAGTTTACAAGTTCACAACCTTCGAAATGTAACATGGACTTGTAAATTCTGTTTCACGAAGTAAATAACAAGTGTTTTTACGGTAACAAAAAAGAGTGTCATTGGAATACCTAATGACATATAAATGCATTGGCTGATAAATATTTTTCATTTCTCATAAGTATTCGAAAAGTGATGTATATTTAAGGCCTAATCAGACGAAGGACTGTTGTCCTCGTGGGACAAAAAGTCCCTGTACGTCCAAAATATTTCCTCCGGGTACTTGTCGCGGACTCACCGCATATAGTGTGCGGTCATTTGTTGCCCGAAGACGTACTTCACTATCGGGCGCTCAATGCAGACTAAAGTTCGTTGTGTGCGTTGTTACGCCTATTTACGTTTGTTCTATTTTTTTCGGGGACTACCGCGAACTTTTGTCCAGTCCAGTCTCTCGATGTCCGCCGTACTTTCGGGGACTTTTTGTCCGCGGTACTTTTAGTTCCTTGTGTGCGTTATTCGATACAATTTATAAGAGATCTATATCGATGGACAAAAAAGTACTCGGCGGACAGTCCCTCGTCTGATCAGGCCTTTAAACTGAGCAGCGGGTTCAAAACTCTGCATTGCACCCTAAGGTGTAAAAGTATTTTTAAAAATAGAACTGAATTTGGTTACAGTCTACCATAGAGTTATCTCATCGGCAATGAAAAAGTTTTCTACTGATGTTGTATGGGGTGGGGGGGCCGGAACTGTTTCAAAAATGAATTTTATAAAAATGAGAATATCTCAAAAACGGTGCGTCGAAGCTAAAAACCCCGGAATACATAGGAGGCATCCGATGGACATATAATTTTTTTATTTTTTGTTTAATTGAACTTCAAATTTTTTAAATATAATAAAAAAAATAGAGAAGGCTATGCTTCCGCTACCATTCTTTTATTTTTCTAGGTACTTTTAGTTGTTTTTGTTGCTTTTCTTATTATGAAAAGCAAAGTGTATTTACTTTTCATAAATTCGAAATAAAAGTAGAGTGTTTTACTCGGCCGCAAAATTATTTTCACCTCGGGCGACGTATATTGAATCCCTCGCTGCGTTCAGGATTCTATTCACTCCGCTCTGGATTAAAAATAGCGCCCTCGCCGTAAATATGCTATTTTGCTCCCTTGTAATACAATCTACTATTATCTTAATGTCAATGTCACTGACATTACACTCGTAATAATAGTGAATGATTTCTTTTAAAATGGCCGCCAACTTGTGATTCTGATGTTCTACTAGAGTAAAAATACACTTACTTCACTAGCTTTCTTACATAATTGTAGACTTGTAAAAATGGTTAAACAGGGCCCTTGCCAGCAAATTTAAAAAAAGCAAACCCATGTCTGATGAACGCCATCTGTTAAGTTTTTTGGAACTAACTTTTTTCTTTTTTAATCATCTGTCAGAAAATCCCTCATTCAATTCAATTCTTTTATTAATCGCATAGTATCACATGCCACAACATGCCAATGCCAAACACATGAATGAAACCTTATTGAAACCAAACATCTTTGGCATCTATGTGATCTATGCATATATCTACCAATGGTTTGAGGGCCATCGCAAGAAACAGCTTGAGACCTATCAGGGGATTTAGTAAAAAAAAATGATTGATTCCTAAGCAAAACTCCATAATGAGTCACGCCCTCAGTTCATCAATTGTCAAAAATTTGCTGTCACCTGTCAAAGTAATTAAGCATTGATTGTTAATAATTTTTAAATCCGAATTTATTAAAGAATTCGTGAAATCTTTTCAGAAGTTTTCAATTGTCTAGAATATACCGTTACAGATTTATAAAGGTTTAGCTTGGGCCCTTAGTTCATCAATTTGTACAATAATGAATCTTTCAATTTTGCAAGTAAACTAAAGAAATACATAAAAATACTTTTATTTTCTGGTTCTTTAACACTTCTGGGAATTTCTAACGTAAAAACAATGGTGCAAACGTTAATAGTTTAGTAATCATTGGAATTTTTATATTTTGACAATAATTGAACTGAGGGCCTGACGTTTTCGGTTCTACTGACTTAAGCTTCGCCACATAGATAATTGAAAGAAAGCTTACGTTTTTTTACGAAATCTTTACTAGAAAGTGACCTATCATCCGTTTCTCTAAGTACCATACTTTTAGAGATTGAATTTTTAATTTTTGTGAGAAGAAAATTGACAGATGGTATGGTATGGTATTGACAGAAAAGGCGTACTATCTACAGGATACTTTTGTATTTTTTTAGAGAAATATGCTGTGTTTAGCCTAGCGTCGACTAGGCGCGCCGAGTGGAGCCGAGCCGAATCGCAGAAAGTCGCCTGCTATACATTTTCTATGAAGCTGCGTCCATTAGAGTAGAAGCGCGGCGCGCCGAATCGAAGAAATTCGCCTCGGCGCGCATCCGCTATCCCGCGTCCACTAGGCGCGCCGAGCGGAGCCGAATCGAACCGCAGAAAGTCGCCTGCTATACAATTTCTATGAAGGTGCGTCCATTAGAGTAGAAGCGCGGCGGCGCGCCGAATCGAGTCGACCGCGCGAGTTGCTAGTCAGGCGAATTTCTTCGATTCGGCTCGGCGCGCCTCAGTGGACGCGGGCAAGCGGACGCGCGCCAACGTCACACGCTGATGAACTAGCGTGACCACATGCGATAGTTTTCTACTTTTTTGGTAGATTTTAAGTAGACATAATTTTATGAAAAAACTAACAAAAAGTAGATTTTCAGATTAGTAATTTGCTTAAATTACGATTCGACTCAGCGCGCCTCAGTCCACGCGGGGAAGCGGATGCGCTTACTCGTAGAGACGTAGGTACTTTTACAGTTACCTACTTTATCCAACTATTTAGTTGGTCTTGTAGCTATTGCGCAGTATCGGCAGCAAATCCATGGCAAGGCGCTGGAATATCTTTGGTGAGATGATCTATTCCAAGTCGGGGACCGTTCTGCGGAACAATTTATAACCAAAGCGGTCCTCCGGGTCAGATGACATAGGTATGTACATGTTAGATCAGCGCCATCTACCGAGTTAATAAATAACTTTTTTTTTATTTGCTGTCAGAAAATCTCATTCGGCAATGGGGGAATCGGCATTACTATGTGGGGTAGAAGTCCCCCATTACACAAGGGACTTAATAAGTAGAAGCTATCTTCTTGATTTGTAATCATTTTAAATGAGTAAAGATTAGGGTGGTAGGTATTCCATTTATCAAAGATCGTTGTCCAATATTGCATTTGATCAAAGGAATACCACCCTTATTACCATAGTACTAAGGGTGGTATTCCACTTATCAAATATACATTGGATCCACCCTTTGTACTATGAAAATAAGGGTGGTATTCCTTTGATCACATGCAATATGCAAAGATCTTTGATAAATGGAATACCACCCTTATTAAATATGATGAAGATAAGTAAGCTATCGGCAGCAGAATGAATACAGACGACATCACTTCAAGAGTTGAGATGTTATGTTCTTTCGCGTCTAAAAAGGAAAGGGATATTGACATTAATATGTAATAGATAGAGCATGTAGCAATTAAGCAATGTTTAGATAAACTTAAAACACAGAGTACAACTAAACAATGCTTTATTGAAGCAAAGCTCTACCGTTGCATCCAAACTTCATGAGTGTTTTATACATTATTTATTATAATACGATTAGAGTGCTTTACATTTCGGGTTGCAGATATTTTTAGTACTTAAACAAAAACCTGTTATTCTATCATAACAAACACAGAAAATCATGGGCAACATTCTCTAGAAACAATTCTATACATAAATTCGAGTGAAACGAAATAATGAAATGCATATATTAATATTATAGACTTTAATTAGGGTACATACAAACATTTTGTAATGTCGGAGTATAATAATCAAACTAATAAGCACTTTTTCGAGTAGCTAGTGAATCCGTGAGTATGGAGCTCTTCGTCCGCATCGAAAATTTCATGAGGGGCCTCCTTGTTTCGTTAATAACTTTAAAGGTAACTATATAATTAATTAACTCTCAATCTATGCAGAATACAACGAAAAAAATACAAAATACGCCTCACTTCGGTCGCGGAGCGTTCACCGAGCCGCGGCCGGACCGACGCTCGGAGCGCGGGGTCCTTCGTCGATATCGTTTACTCTCGAGTAGGTTAAAACATTCCTATATGTTCTACAATAAAGAAAAATCACACTGATATTTCGAAAGGCAACAAAAGAGAGGGAAGCGTCCGCTAGGTGTGGGCGGGGCGTCGGCGTGGGCGGGGCGCGGGCGGGGCGTGGGCGTGGCGGCGGCGCTCCCCGCGCTACTACCTGCCCTCCGGCAGCTGCCGCGCGCCCGCGTGCGCGCGCGCCGCTGCTTCCTGCAACCAAACGCCTTTATTACTACCGGGTACAGTCGGCTTCAAATTATCTGAGCGGGGCGCGGAAAGCGGGCGGCGGCCGACCCAGCGACCCCAACATCAGTATTAAGGGCGGCTAACCCGACTTACTTTTCATACAAACGCTCTTACGTGATTATGGCGTTGTAACAGGTCTTTCTTTGAAACTTTATTTGAAGAAACAAATTCAGTATAAGCCTCCAAAAATCGAGATTTTTTGCACAAATTTTACCTGCAATTTGGGCGTTCATCACTACTCATAAAGTACCCCGCAGCACGATGTATGAAAAAATGGTTTCAGTCAAATATCACGAAATTTTAATATGAACAACTTACCTAATCATCTTTGTAAAAGCATACTTTCGTGAGACCTGTACTTTCCGAAATAATTGAGTCAATTCTCAGCATTACATGAACTGTTTTCTTAGTGGCATAGAGGTGTGTGAGCCTTTGTGAAGAAGAATGATGATTTGCTTGGTCAGACAAAGTCATCCTAACATATATTTGATCTTATGTACTACTTACTTTCAATACTTAGGTACTATTTACCTACTTTCAATAATGATTAGATCCTAACTGATATAGTTAACCTACCTATGAATATGACGCATATCACATTGACACTAATCATGTCATAGGTTACGTTAAAGAATGATGTGCATAACAAAGAGTAAGTAGGTAGGTATGTTTAACAGAAAACATATGAATAATTAGCAGATAAATACATGTTGTTAACTTAATTATTTCGGAAAGTAAAGTCGAATGAAAGTATTCTTTTACAAATATGATCAGGTAAGTTGAATCTAAATCATATTAAAATTTCATGTTTTTCAAGATTCAAGATTCAAGATTCAAGATTCAAATTTGTTTATTCAATTTAGATTGTTATTTACAATACTTGTGAACGTCATAGAAGCTACGCCATCGGTTCGCAAACCCTACAGCGGGAGGCCTTGGAGAGAACCGGCAAGAAACTTCAAGGGTTGTTTTTGTCTCCCTGTTTTATTTCATACAGAGTCGTCAAATTGAAAAATGACCTTAACATGGTATGACTAAGGTCAGTTTCCATCACAATTACACAATGGGTTATGATAAATACAGTTAAGTATAGGCGAACTAATGATCATAGCGGTGAACAATTTTCAATTACTTAAGAACTCTAATTAAAGCTTTAATATTAGTTAAAAACAAAAGACAATTCTACTATATACTGCAAGTTGCGCCATACATGTTTTAAATGTAATTCTTAATAAAATGAATAAAAACAAAAGAAAACGCATTTTAAGGCAAGCAGATAAGAGCAGACCCATTCCCACTGGCAGCATCCGTTCACGAGCATGACGCATGAACCAGCCATCGCTTCGCTCAACCATATTTTAGGGAACGTAACGGCACGCCTCACACGCCACTACCGTAGAAATGTTTTAGTGAGCATGTTATTTAACTGAAACCATTTTTCATACATAGTGCTGCGGGGTACTTTTAAAAGCAAACAAAATATTATGACAGCAACCTTGCAAATGTAATGGAGATTCTAAATGACAAACATTTATTTCAGAAACTTGTAATACACGTAATTCCTGGAACTAGTTTCCGCACACTAGATTTCCTTCAAAGTTATCGCGTTCTCACTTGCTCACTCACTCACTGTCATTGCGCTGGATAAAACAGCAAGCTTGTCAACAATGACGGGAAGAGCCCTCTTAAGGGGCCATACAAAGCCAAATACACATTTTTTTAGCAAAGATTTCACATAGTATTTCTAGGTTTATCGGCTCTAAAAAAATAATGTAGAAAGTAGACTATAGTACTCAGTTATGTGATTGACAGAAACATGATTGCTCAAACTTTTCTCGATAGAAAAAAATCGTAAAGTGACTTCTAATTTTGTAGTTTTTCAATGCTGTGTCAGCCGCTATTAAACTTTTAGCCTTGAAACTATTATTAAAAAAAACCTTAGCTAGCTCTCCAGTTTTGTGATTGACAGTTTTTCAAAATTTGAAATAGTTTATTAATAATAAATATAAAACGATAATGTCGCTTACGTCGATGTTTTCTAAACAGACACAGGTGTTTGCATCTCTGTCGCATGCGTTATTTCACCGTATTTCTGTCTGAATCGCTCCTCGCTCCTCAGTCGTGAGTGCTCCATTGAGACGTGTGGACTGCGCTTGTCTTACGCTCCGTGACGACTTCGCACGTAAATTATTAAAACAGTACTTTTTGTGTAAATATGGGACATAAAAGTAATATTAAAAGAAAAAATAAATTTAAAGAAAGATACGTGCGCCGATTATGGAGTTTGCTCAAAGGTATGTATAATTTTTATTAATAATAATGTTATTATAGTAAATCATAACCTAGGTTAGGTACGTATAGGTAATTACAGCAAACAGACATTAATTAAAAATAAATAAAATAGGCTGTAATCTGAAGTTGGTAGAAACTAGAAATTGTAGAAAGTAGACAAGTATTCGACGAGTACAGTCGGCAGCATATCAAGACTACTCCGTGGCTCAGTGGTTAGAGCAGTCGCCCGGATAGCGAAAGGTCGTGGGTTCGAGTCCCATCGGTAGATTTTTCTAAAATACCTAAGTACTTAATTAATTATAATACACTACTTTTTAGGTAAAAGTAGTAATTTATTATAAGTACATAGTTTACTTTTTTCAGTTTCAGGCACAAACCACTTCACGCTACTGTAGAAAGTGTAGAAACAGCAGAAGACTCGAAAGAAAACAGGTAAAGATAAAGCCAATGTTTTTAGGTAGGTAAGTACCTACCTACTTTTTATACATCTTTTCGCGACAAGTCATATAAGAAAAAGTACGTATGTACCTAACCTACACACAATTATACCTGAAAAATGTTTGCATTCATTATTTTTAAATTTTACAACTTGAAATAAGCTAAGTTCCTATCAAATCCTGGATCCGCATTTCGCGCCTCTATTAGACTCTATGTAAGTGCCGAACCGCCTCTGTGGTCTAGTGGTTCATACCACGGATTTCAGACCCAGAGGTCCCGGGTTCGATTCCCAGTGGGGGTACATATTGTATTTGGTTTGGTTGGTGGTAGGACTTGTTCTTAGTCCGCCTGGCTAGCTACCACCATCTTATCTAAGTCTGACGCCATAACAATGATGTTTTCAGCATTATTGTGTTCCGGCAGTTAAAGATAAGATAGCCAGTTCCTCAGTGATTTAGGATTCCGGGAGAAGTGCGCTTCCACCTTCAGCCTTATCACCACTTATCATCAGGTGTGATGAAGGCTAAGTGCTACCCCGTTGTGGATAAAAAAAAAAAAAAAGAACATGACCTATTTGGTACCTAGTTGGTCACATCGTGGAACCAAAATATTGCTCGGCACTTACATAGAGTAATGCAAAGTTCAGATACTACGTTTCATTTTGTACACACGCACTCATGCTATATATTGTAAAAAAAATATATGATTTTGGTATTACAATTTACCTGCCTACTAATTAATTAGAAGATATTATTAATAGTTATTAAGAATAGAATAGAATAGAATAGAATAGAATAGAATAGAATAGAATAGAATAATATTTATTTGCATAAAACATGGTACATCTGAGGTCTTATAAATAGGTTAGAACTAACATGTTTTATCGATTTGTCGATATGCAAATATTTGTCGTCGTGATTTAATTTAAATAATATTATTTTTTTTTGTACGAGTATTAAATTTGGTTTCAAAATTCATCAATCTTAGTATATATCATTGAATGTCAAACGGTGAAATGAATAAAATCAGTCAAAATAGAATAATAAAAGAGAAAACAAAATACTACTTAGTCAGGTCAGGAGGACACAATGCCATCGTCACAAAGAAATAAATAAATTATTACCTAAAATCATCCTAAAACATAAAGTACATAAAATTCAATGTCATTAGAGGTAAAAATAAAAATTAAATGTCCAGATGTCAAATTTAGGTTTCATTCACATGTCAGCATTTTTTATCTTTACCTCCATTACGGCAAAAGGTTACAAATTCATTAATGTCATAAAAACTATTTTTAACTAATATCCCAAATATTGTTTTTTTAAAAAGATTGAATGGCATATTTCTTACATCATTGGATAGTAAATTATATAATTTAATACACATATTATTACAATTATCACTAAAACATGTTGTCATTGAGCGAGGCACAACTAACTTATTGGGATATCTAGTATGAAAATTGCAATGTCCACGTTTTTTTTGGAAAATATGTATATTTTTCTTTACAAATAATAATATTTCCAGTATGTATAGTGACGCTAATGTTAGAATATTTAATTTTTTGAAAAGTGGTCGACATGATTCCAGCTGATTGACACCGCAAATTGATCTAATACACTTTTTTTGTAAGATAAAGGCGCGTTTTGCCTCTGCCGAGTTGCCCCATATAATCAGGCCATACCTTAGTATAGATTCTACATATCCATGGTAAGCCATCAATGCTGTCTTAACATTCGCTAGTTTTGTGAGACGGTAAAGCGCGTATACGAATCTGCTTATTCTGTTGCATATGATGTCAATGTGTTGATACCATGTAAGTCTTGAATCTATAACTATACCAAGAAATGTGGCGGATTGTGTTTCTGCGATAGAATCTTTGTCATAACGTGCGGATAACTGAAGAGGATTGCCATTTTAAGACAGAATGATCAGACTTTCTTTATGTCCTCGGGCTGTACCTGTTTCCGGTTTTTATTTCAGAGCCGAGTCTAGTAGTAACATCATTGTAACAGGTAGCTCAATGTTCAATTCTGATGCGACGGTGCAGGAAAAAGGCACGGATGGCGAATGTATTGGTCCCAAAAGGTATCTTAAAATACCCAATACCCTAAAGGCTTTAGTGCATGACAAAAATAATACAGTTATAAAATGTATTACTTTTCTGTTTTTTAGAATCGTATTGGCAGATCTTACAAATATGATTCCTGATGTTACTTCTACCTTAATTAATGATAAGCAGGAACAACGTTTAGATAATGACGATATGAGGGCTAACATGTAATAAATAAAAGCTAACTCAAATAAACTATGACGGGATTTACACCATTTACAAGTTTATATTTAAGACTTTCGGGGCAGTTGCATGTGCCATGGAATCTGCCAATAACATCAACCCACAATAATAAACAGTTCTTCTATGGCCATGGCGCATGCAACTGCGCCGAAATATCGGAGTCTCAAATATAAACAGGTATATGGTTTAAATCCAGTCATAGTTTATTCTAGTAACGACAATAACCATGGACATTTAAAACAAGATAAAAGCTTGTAAAATCAATAATACTTCATCATTTCAGCTGTACAACGCCCACTGCTAGGCATAGGCCTCCCCCAAGGATCTCCACAACGATCTCTCCTGCGGTGCCCGTATCCAGCGGCTTCCCGCGACCTTGACCAGATCGTCGGTCCACCTTGTAGGGGGCCTGCCCACGGAACGTCGTCCGGTTCGCGGTCGCCATTCGAGAACCTTTCCGCCCCAACGGCCATCGGTTCTCTCTTCGCTATATGTCCCGCCCACTGCCACTTCAACTGAGCAATCCTTCGAGCGATGTCGGCCGTTTTAGTTCTCCTGCGGATCTCATCATTTCTGATTCGATCGAGCAGGGAAATACCAAGCATTTATCACCAAGAGTCTTATCACCCTTCTTGAAGAACAGCATCACATCGCTTCTGCCCCATGCCTTTTGCGTTTTGCCCTCGAGGATACAAAAGGGACAGAGTTGAAGAGCTTCTGGAGGACCTTAAGTATCGGCTTACCGCCCGCTCTCAGAAGTTCTGTTGTGATTCCGTCATCACCCGCCGCCTTGTTGTTTTTGAGCTGCTTGAGAGCCATTCTAATCTCGTACAGGCTGACATCCGGGATATCTTCGGTATAGTGTCGGGTAAGCTTGGCTCTAGGTTCTGTAGCCTTACTTTCAACAGGTGTTTGCGTGGAGCACAACTGTCCATAGAAACTCTCAATCTCCCTCAGGATTTCAGGTGTTGATGAAATGATACTACCGTCCTCAGCTTGCAGCCTCGTCAGTTGACTTTGCCCTATAGCCAGATTTCTAGCGAACACTTTGGAGCCTTTGTTCCGCTCAATGGCCTCTTTAATACGCTCGGTATTAAATTGGTGAAGGTCGCTTGTCAAGGACTTGGAGATCTGCTTATTTAGCTGTCGATAACGAAGGGCATCCGCTGAGTTCTGTAGTTTCATTTCGTTTCTCTGATCCATGAGTCGGATAGTGTGGCTGGAGAGTTTCTTTAATTTAGGACGGTGGGTTTTGAAGTGCTTGGACCCTACCGTGCGGACAGTATCCACCACCATGTTGTATAGATCGTCCATATCGATGCTGTTCTCAAGGGCTTCGAAGCGGTTTTGGTGCTCGAGCTGAAAGCACTCGGGGTTTTGAATTTGAGCCGGTATTGGTCGGAGCGTAGATTTTATTAGTCGAGATCTTTCCAGCTTGACATTGATATTCAATGTGCATTTAAGCATGCGGTGATCACTTCCCGTCTTTACGGCGTTGATCACAACGACATCATTGAATATTTGCTTCCTCGTTGACATAATAAAATCTATTTCGTTTTTTACTTTACCGTCCGGACTAATCCAGGTCCATTTGCGGCTTACGGGCTTCTTAAAGAAGGAGTTCACCATGTAGAGGTTCTCCCTCTCCATGAAGTCTGCCAGCATCTGGCCCCTTTCGTTCCGTTGCCCAAATCCAAATTGCCCCACTCTCAACTCATCACCGCAACGTTGCCTCAACTTAGCATTAAAATCCCCTATCACAACCGTGTAGTGGGTTTTATAGCTATGCATGGCTTTAGAGATCTCCTCATACATACATCTCCTCCACTTCGACATCGTCGTGTTTCGAGGTCGGAGCGTAGACCTGAATGACATTCAGCGAATATCGTTCCGATATTCTGAGTATCAGGTACGTTACCCTGCTCGAAACACTTCCGATGGTGATCACGTTGTTGACAAGGGATTTATGGACGATGAACCCGACACCACCTTGGGACTGTTGGTCGCCCTCCCGGTGGTATTAAGTTACCGGATTGAAGGGTAATCGAGTCCTCCCCCTCTCTTCGGACTTCAGATAACCCAATGATATCCCAATGTAACTTACTAATTGCCTCTTTCAACTCTATAAGCTTCTCCCGAGCCTCAACGTGCGCGTGTTGTAGGTTGCCAGGTCAAGTCGTCGGTGTTGGTAGCCGGAGCCTACCCGGGGATTCTTAGCACCCCCTACCCCGCCGTTACCATAGCCGCTACCGTAGCTAGGAATAGCGGGGCCCCCGGGGACTGGGGGCCGATTTTTATTGTAATAATAATACTTATACTGTCTTAAGTCGGAAACACACTTCTGTGGTGTGGCGCGACGCCAGAAAGTCTGTTTCATGCACGTACGGACACGACAGAGACAGAAAGAGTCGCGCCACACTGCATAAGTGTGTTTCTTACTTTCTTCACATATTGATCCCCAGGTACAAGGACAGCTCCATGTTACAAAAAGAAAGTTTTGTTTGTTTGGTGTGTGGTATGGTGCAAATAAATGTATGAAAATTGAAAAAAATTAAAGAGATTACAAACTTTGGGACACCCATAATGCTACCCAAACTATAAGATTTTTATATTCAACATGTTTTGCCAGAACTAGTGGATCCACGTCAGACTCGAAACATGCCCTTACGCAGTCCACTAGTTGATAAAAGAAATACTAAACGAAAAGGAGAATCAATGAATATTGAAGCTAAACAAAAGAAAATGTAAATAAAAAATTGGTTGCTTGTTGAATTGTTTATTATTTTTTCACGCTTCCTTCTTACATGGGTTTTGGGTATATTGTAAACATTACGAATAGCGGGATTTTTACCATGGTAACATGGTAAACGACCCGCTTTTCGTAATATTTACAGTAGCACGCTCACTACCTAGTAAGCCTAAAAGAACCTTTTATTACTTGTATGTTTGTATACACAAAAAAAAATGTATTGTTACTAGCGCTAAAAATGCCCCAGTTGCGCATGCGCCCTTACTTATCTGTCACGTACCTATAAAACTTCTTCGTGATTATTTATTTTCATCTGTCTATTGTTGGTGATACGAAGTACTATATTAAAGTATACTATAATTTATATGGCAATACAAAGTTTGCCGGGTGAGTTTTGCGGGTAGTATCTAATATGCATTAAGGATGTGCCATGTACATGCGACACTTGTCTCTGTTTTCTTCATTACACTGTGCGCGTAAAATCAAGCGAACTTTGTTTTCGGCCCGCGATATGGACGCGCGGAGCTAGTCTACAGCGGCATTGGGTGCGGGACGCGCGGGGGAAATCCTTATTTTTTCTAGCTTTGTACGGCCCCTTAATACGTAGTATAGTGTAACATACCTTGGTGCGTGGCTGCGGTTTGACGCGCAGCAGTGCGGGCCGCGGCGGCGCGGGCGGGGCGCGGGGCGCGGGCGGCGGGGCGCGCGCGGCGGGCGGCGGCCGACCCAGCGACGCCAGCATCAGTATACATACCTTGGTGCGTGGCTGCGGTTTGACGCGCAGCAGTGCGGGCCGCGGCGGCGCGGGCGGGGCGCGGGGCGCGGGCGGCGGGGCGCGCGCGGCGGGCGGCGGCCGACCCAGCGACGCCAGCATCAGTATACATACCTTGGTGCGTGGCTGCGGTTTGACGCGCAGCAGTGCGGGCCGCGGCGGCGCGGGCGGGGCGCGGGGCGCGGGCGGCGGGGCGCGCGCGGCGGGCGGCGGCCGACCCAGCGACGCCAGCATCAGTATACATACCTTGGTGCGTGGCTGCGGTTTGACGCGCAGCAGTGCGAGCCGCGGGCGGCGGCGCGGGCGGGGCGCGGGGCGCGGGCGGCGGGGCGCGTGCGGCGGGCGGCGGCCGACCCAGCGACGCCAGCATCAGTATACATACCTTGGTGCGTGGCTGCGGTTTGACGCGCAGCAGTGCGGGCGGCGCGGGCGCGGGCGGCGGCGGCGCGGGCGCGGCGCGGGGCGCAGGCGGGGCGCGGGGCGCGGGCGGCGGGGCGCGCGCGGCGGGCGGCGGCCGACCCAGCGACGCCAGCATCAGCCCGCGGAGCAGCGCCGCGCGGGAATCTGCTTCCGCCCCCGCTCGGCTATTTGTCGCTCCTACGCAAACAAATTTATTCTTCATCAGAACAAATAGACTAAGCTCCCGTTGTACTAAACCCTACCTCATAAGGTGGCAGCTCAAAAATGTAATGCAGTGATAGATACTACTTAGGAACACTGGATTTTAGTAGGTTGCCGTCGAATATCCTGGAAGAACTTCTATTTTTGTTCGTCTTCAAATCGCTATTTTGATCGAAAATTACATCATAAGGTGGCAGATCGAAACGTTTACGCATCGAAAGAGACACATTTGGACACAACAACCCGCATAGGTTGCCGGCCCAAACCCTGGCAGGTTTCAAGGTCAGCCAAGTTTTATGAGCCCCAAAAATGGGATAAATTACCTCATCAGGTGGCACGCTAAAACTGATGCAGATCGATTGCCCTAGACATGCCATTCATTAATATATAGGGTTGCCTGCCTTCAGCCTGGCAGTTTTTCTGGTCAGCCACCTCGAACAATGTATTACAAAATCTTGGAATAACGAAAAATTCTTGAATAGATGCTATGGTTCAGGGTATAATTTAGTAAAAATCGTGATATCAACTTAAACTCGACGTACCAACAGACTTGCGTCTTATGGTGTTGAAATAATAGGGTAAATGTACCAGTTTTGGTAATTTCTCATAGGTACCTATATCTTTAAATATTGATAAAAGCGATGTTGCCTTTTACGTTCAACGTGATATAGGTAGTATAACGGGCAATTTTGTGCTGAATAACAATATTTATTATGTTCACTTCAAATCACAGGTGATGATTTTTATGTGTTGAGTTTATTTTTATGTTTTACTAGCTTTCTGCCCCGCGGCTTTTTCCGTGGTAAAATGTACCTACCATATGTGCTATTCTGGTATCTAAGCTATAACACAGTAACGTTTCATCCGGATCCGTTCTCTACTTTTTGCTTGAAGACGTAAGAAACTGATGCAGATCGATTGCCTTAGACATGCCATGCAGTTTTTCTGGTCAGCCACCTCGAACAATGTATTAATAACGAAATTCTTGTATAGATGCTATGGTTCAGGGTATAATTTAGTAAAAATCGTGATATCAACTTAAAGTCGACGTACAGACTTGCGTCTTATGGTGTTGAAATAATAGGGTAAATGTACCAGTTTTGGTCATTTCTCATAAGCATATCTTCAAATATTGAAAAAAGTGATGTTACCTTTTAAGTTCAACGTGATATAGTTGGCAAGCAATTTCGGTTTGCAATTCATTATGCAGAAATAATATGAAATAATTAATCGTTAAACAACTTTGTTTCAAAAATGGAAAACGTCCTGCAGCTATAGTGTAGGAAATGAAGCTAGTTGACCCCCACAGTAATTCGTCAGTCAGAAAAAACTTAACAACGTGATAAAGTATCAATAAATTAAAAGTATTGTATAAAATTCCAAAGAATAATAATAATAGAAGTTAGGTTTTTTTAATGAAAGTCATATTTCATAGATATCTTTTTGAGGAAAAATGCTCCGTTGAAACTTTCTTCACCATACATATTCATGTAACGTATTAAAATGATTTATGAAATATCCGAAAAAATATCCCAGCAGAAACACTAAATTTTACTGAAATATGTGTTTTTGGTGTGACTCGAACAGTAAAATTTCTCCGTCGAACTTTTTTACGGAAATGCTATTTAATTGAAGTTGTATAACCACAAAATGAAAATCTAAAAAATAAACCATGTAATTAAACTATTTTAAAAATTGCCGTTTTACTCGCAGTGGAAAATTTCTCTATCTGTTTTATTTATTGATTTAAGTACACAGTTCACTTTATTTTCAACTACAACAATATCCAAAACAAAAACCAAAACCTAAAAGCATTTTACATAGAAAAACTTAATTGAGCAATCGGGAGCTGTGAGTACGAAGCGAGGCGTAGGAGCGGGGCCCGGGAGCCGTACAGGACGGGTTCCCCGCCGCCCCGCTATCGTGCCGCCGCGCCACCGCCGTCCGCACGCGCGATCTATTCTATTTTCACGTATCAATCGTCGAGGTAAAATAATTATGTTGACATTGTCTTTACCAAATAGTTGTATAAATGGTAGACCGAGAGGCGACCGTCGGTAATTCTACCTACTATAGAGTACCACAATGACATACTCATTGTTAGAAGGCAAAAAGTTACGTTAAAAAAGTTGAGTTGTTGGTGCTGGTTAGGTTGGCGGCTAGGCAAGCCGCAACCTGGCCCTCTTAGTATATTCATGAAAAAAGTGCGGCTAAAATGATGAGAAAATATGTCATCAGGTACCAGCATGATACGCTGTTCATACGATCAGGCTTGATAGATAGACTAGAAAAATGTGGTCTGCCACGCGCCGTCTTGGCCACTTAGTCAGTTCGAACTATTTTAGCGGCGGCTTGCGGGGTGGTTTTCATGTCATAGGGTACCAGTATCAAACTAACGTCTTACTGTAACTTAGGCCAACATACTACAAAAAATACTGGTCTGCCGACCCGCAGCCTGGCCGTCTTTTGTGCCCGAGCAATTTAGGTTTGTATTGTTACTTACATCAATAATATGAATATACAGGGTAACAAGGAAATTCGACCTTAATATTAAACGACACCACTATTTAGGTTATTAATATATGTACTATATCCAAAAGTTAACCATTTCAGAAATATTTACCTTTTAGTTTTTTATCGAAACACTACACTACCTTTTGAGTTTTGCTCTTATTTAATTTATTTTTATTTCTTTTTCGCTCCGTTAAGTTGCAGTTTTTGCTATTTTTTGAGGAGGGGTGTACCACCATTTCCGAAATATTTTACTTTTAGTTTTTATCGAAACACTACACTACCTTTTGAGTTTTGCTCTTATTTAATTTATTTTTATTTCTTTTTAGCTCCGTTAAGTTACAGTTTTTGCTATTTTTTGAGGAGGGGTGTACCAGTTAACAAAAATAAATTATGAAACTCGAAATAAGTGCTATCATACAATAACTATTTAAATTATGGTTTTTACATAGCAATCGCAACTTTAAAAAAGTCTTAGAAAGTTAATCTGCAGATTAATGAAAACACTTTAACATCTTTTTGGCAATACCGCCTTTTTTAACCTCATCTGTGGTCTAGTGGTTCATACCACGGATTTGAGACCCAGAGGTCCCGGGTTCGATTCCCAGTGGGGGTACATATTGTATTCGGTTTGGTTGGTGGTAGGACTTGTTCTTAGTCCGCCTGGCTAGCTACCACCATCTTATCTAAGTCTGACGCCATAACAATGATGTTTTCAGCATTATTGTGTTCCGGCAGTTAAAGATAAGATAGCCAGTTCCTCAGTGATTGAGGATTCCAGTGCGCTTCCACCTCCAGCCTTATCACCACTTATCATCAGGTGTGATGAAGGCTAAGTGCTACCCCGTTGTGGATAAAAAAAAATACAAATAGGTATAACCCGGGTAGGTAAGTAGCTAAACTAAAGACGTTTTGACAGAGAAAGCAGTGACATATAGAAAATATAAATATGTAACGAAATAAGTTTGTAAAAAAAGAGGATAAATTGTGTAAGACTGTTATTAAAACAAAGTTAAAAGATTACCCTTTTAGAGAAATTAGCCTCAGAATGTTAAATTTGCCTTTAATTGTTTTTATTGTATTAATATATTATTATGTCAGGTTATGTATAGTCCATTCGCTTAGATAGTGTCGCTCTGCCACAATGCCGTGCGGGTGTACCGACACTATCTAACCGAACGGACTATATATGTTATAATAAGTATTGTGATTCTTTTGTTGCTTCTACAATAATAAACTTGTTATACTAATAATCTAGACGTACGTGTAGCAAACACAATAATAATGGATATTAGTGCTTTTCTTCGCCAACAAACTGCCATGCAGTTTGGCGATTGAAATTGAAATTGAAAGACAATAAACGATTGTGTGTATAGTTTTCAGTTTTACTGTGTAAAATCTGAAGTTCAAATAAAAAAAATTGTTTGAAAAAAAATATACATTACATTCAAAGAATAATAAAAATTACATTCATTCATTCATGATCATTAAATAGCTTAATTTTCGAAGCATAATAGAGGCACAAAATAAATAGGTACAGAAGACAATCTACATACAAAGTTCGCTCGAGCAACGCACACATAGATACCGCTCACGGACATGATATCTCGGTCTGTCTCGGTCGTGTACGAGCGCGAGTGCTATCCGCTTGAGACACGTGTCTGTGAACTTGTGCAAAAATGGAACAACAAAAAATAAGTTATAATAACTGTTCAGTGGACGGTTGTTTTAATTAAACATTGAACAGTGAATTCTCCCTGATCCATGAGTCAGAGCGTGAGGCCGGAGAGTTTCTTTGATTTGTTATCCACCACCATGTTGTATATAGATTGTCCATCACCGTAACGATGCCCCAATTTTGCATTGAAATCCCCTGTCACAAACGTGTAGTGGGTTTTGTATAGCTTTGAATGGCTTTAGAGATCTCCCCATACATAGCCTCTTTACAACTTCAACATCGTTGTGTTTCGAGGTCGGAGCGAAGACCTGTATGATATGCACCATATACCGTTTCTATATTTTGAGTAGGTGGGTAGCGTATCTAACTACCTTGCTCGACACACTCCCTATGGTGACGACGTTGTTAACGAGGGATTTGTGGACGATGAACGCAACACCACCAATGGACTGCTGGTTACCCACCCGGTGGTCTAGCAAGGTATAACCTGAATGATAGGATAATCAAGTCCTTTTCCTCTCTTCGGACCTCAGTTATGTCAATGACATCCCATTGTAACTTGCTAATCGCCTATTCCAACTTGAAAGCTTCGCGTCGGCCCTTAATGTGCGCGTGCTTTAGGTTACCTACCAGGTGAGCAGTTTAACAGGATAGCTTATAAATTGAAAATAATATAAATTTTTTCGAGTTATTTTTTCATTATCTTGTCATAATCCCTATCTGCTAAAGCGCGCGGATGCACTCAGTTATTATTCGCTTGATTCGATATCATCAGGGTATTTCGACTTTTTAATTCCAGCTATTATACATCTTTTGGACTTCACTTTTGTTCAATGTGGGTGATAATGCAGATGAAATTAGGTAAAGGTTATTCTAACTAGGCCTACTATCGAGTACTACAAATTAAAAGGATGTAATTTCTGTTAGTTGTACTACGTCAATTCGCCATATAAAAAGGTCCTTTGTGTTAGTTATAGGCTTATAGGTAGTGGTGAGCACGTAAAACATGTGTTGTGATTGATAAAAATACTGCAACATGTCATTTTTAACTGTGTTTAACGTAATGCTTATTTTTCCTTTCATCAAACTATATTTCTTTTACTACTCGTCACCGCTCTCTGACCTTAAGTGACCTTAATTGGTATAAAATAAATAATAAAAAATATCTGTATTCAACTTGACTTAATAAATAAGCTCTTTTGAATCGTCTATATTTTTCTACCACCCGTTCAACAATTTTTTAACTGATAAGAAGAACAGGCGCAATAAACTTATCAGCTTTAATCATTTGGAGTACTTAACTATATTTACAAAGATTTATATCGTTAACTTTTACAACTTTTTAATAATAATATAAAACTAGTTCAGCCAAGGTTATGTGTTACATCAAATCCATGCATTACGGTCTTTCAAATAGTCGTCTACTTTATAATATGCTTCGCCCATGAGCGATTTTTTGACATGACTTTTGAATTTGTTCAAAGGCAGCTCTACTAAATTCTGTGGAACTTTATTAAATATAGCTACACTTTTCCCCAAAAACGAACTTCTTTCTTATACCTTTTTGGATTACCAAAAAGATGTTGAAGTGTTTGCTTTTCATCTGCAGATTAACTTTCTACGATTTTATCCAACCAACGTGCTTGAAAGTTGCGGTTACTATGTAAAAACTGAGAGCAGTTATTTCGAGTTTCTTTATTTATTTTTGTTAACTGATACACCCCTTATCAAAAATAGCAAATACTCAATAGTGCGAAAAAGAAATAAAAATAAATTAACTAAGAGCAGTAAAGGTTTAGGTTTTGTTTCGCAAAAAACAAATTTAAAGTGAAATATTTCTGAAATGGTTAATTACTATTAATATAAAATATTAGTCTCCTTTAATATTATGGTCGAATTTCCCTGCAACCCTCTACATTAATATATGTGGTAGTCCAAATCAAAAGGGACCTTATTGCGGCCGGCACATACGTCTTTATTTTTGTTGTTTTGTATTCGAACAACAGCAATAAAGGCGTAAGTGTCGAGAGCCACAAGGTCCCTTTTGATTTGGACGACCACATATAATAGATGTCAGTAACATTACAAACACAAAATTGCTCGGACACAAAAGACAGCCAGGCTGCAGGTCGGCAGACCAGTATTTTTGGTAGTAGGTTGGCCTAAGTTACAGTAAGACGTTAGTTTGATACTGGTACCCCATGACATGAAAACCACCCCGCAAGCCGCCGCTAAAATCGCTAGAACTGACAAAGTGGCCAAGACGGAGCGTGTCAGACCACATTTTTCTAGTCTATCTATCAAGCCTGATCGTATGAACAGCGTTTCATGCTGGTACCTGATGATATATTTTACTCATCATTTTAGCCGCACTTTTTTCATGACTGTACTAAGAAGAGGGCCAGGTTGCGACTAGACAACCTAATCTATTTTTACGTAACCTTTTGTCTTACTACTAACAATGAGCATGTCATGATTGATGATGACGACCGATTTGGCGCAGGAGTAGGCTACCCACCTTCTGCGCCAGTGGTCGCGGGTTCGATTCCCGAACAAGACAAATATTTGTGTGCATGAACATGTCTATTTGTCTTGGTCTGGGTGTTAACTATGTATATTAAGTATGTATTTACAAACAAAAAAGTATTTAAGTATATATTTATCCGTTATCAAGTTTTCCATAATACAGTTTCTTAATGAAATTAACATGGGCTTAGATAATTGGTGTGAATGTAAGAAGTTATTTATTATTTTATTTATTATTATTTATGATGATACTCGAGCAGGTAGGGTTACCGACGGTCGCCTCCCGGTCGATGGTTGTTATGCGTTTATAATACACGTTACGGTTGTTGTTGCTCGCTATGGAACGTTGTATTTTTGTGTGCACGTACAACCAGTAAAACTTGGTATGAGTTTGGCAAACTGTATTCGTAATCGAAAACTATCGCTCTATCCCATTCATGTCGTTTAACTACTTTACCGACATGAGCAGTTCATCCATTAGTTTTTGTAAACGTAGACAGTTAAAATCAACTCGCCCAATTCTCCCTAAACGCTTATGTAATGTTCTAGGTATCCTTGTTTAATCAATAACCAAATAGTAAAAAAAATATTTTATAAAAAAGTAAAAGCGCTTTAAAAAAATGCCACAATAAAATTAGAAATAATACTTCTAATAACTGTATTCACACCAAATAATGTAAGTACGAGTATTTTGAAGTCGAGTGTGAAACATGTACACACGGCGGCACATCAGACTATACATGTTGACCTTGAGAACGCCTTTATGCCCTACGCAATAAAAGCTGTTATCGCAGTTCAACTGTTTAACCTGATGTGCTGTCGAGTGTACCTACATGTTTAGGTCCCGCCCGACTTCAAAATACTTACGTTATTTGGTGTGAATACATTAGAGCTATTATTTCTAACTTTTTCGTGGCATTATTTTAAATAGCTATGTTAGTAGGATGTACACATAAACCGCATCAATCAAAAAAACATGCCTATTGAAAAAAGCATCAAAAACGGTTCAGAAAACATGACATAATCGCGGACAAACATACATACAAACAGATCAAACTGACAACCTTTTTTTTTGAAGTAAGTTAAAATTCCAATACTTACCTTCTAAATGTAATAAATACTTTTCTGAAAACCGCATCTCAAGGACAAACATACGGGTCAAACTGAGAACCTCCTTTTTTGAAGTCGGCCAAAATTCCAAAATATTGTCCTAAATGTAACAAATACTTTTATGAAAACTGCACCTCAAAGTCAAACATACATACATGCGGGTTAAATTGAGCACCTCCTTTTTTGAAGTCGGTTAAAATGCCCAAACCTTCTATATGTAACAAATACTTTTCTGAAAACCGCATCTTAGAGACAAACACAAACAAACGGGTCAAACTAAGAACCTCCTTTTTTAAAGTCGGCTAAAATTCCAAAATATTTTCCTAAATGTAACAAATACTTTTCTGAAAACCGCATCTCAAAGCTCTCAAAGTCAAATATACATACATACGGGTCAAACTGAGTACCTCTTTTTTTGAAGTCGGTTAAAATGCCAAAACCTTCTAAATGTAACGAATACTTTTCTGGAAACCGCATCTCAAAGTCAAACATACATACATACAGGTCAAACTGAGTACCTCCTTTTTTGAAGTCGGTTAAAATGCCAAAACCTTCTAAATGTAACAAATACTTTTCTCGAAACCGTATCTCAAAGACAAACATACGGGTCAAACTAAGAACCTCTTTTTTTTAAAGTCGGCTCAAAATCGGAAATATTCTCCTAAATGTAACAAATACTTTTCTGAAAACCGCATCTCAAAGTCAAACATACATACATACGGGTCAAACTGAACACCTCCTTTTTTGAAGTCGATTAAAATGCCAAAACCTTCTAAATGTAACAAATACTTTTCTGGAAACCGCATCTCAAAGTCAAACATACATACATACGGGTCAAACTGAGTACTTCCTTTTTTGAAGTCGGTTAAAATGCCAAAACCTTCTAAATGTAACAAATACTTTTCTCGAAACCGTATCTCAAAGACAAACATACGGGTCAAACTAAGAACCTCTTTTTTTTAAAGTCGGCTAAAAATCGGAAATATTCTCCTAAATGTAACAAATACTTTTCTGAAAACCGCATCTCAAAGTCAAACATACATACATACGGGTCAAACTGAACACCTCCTTTTTTGAAGTCGATTAAAATGCCAAAACCTTCTAAATGTAATGTAATGTAATACGAGTCAAACTGAGAACCTTCTTCTTCGAAGGCGGTTAAAAAACCAAAACTTTCTCCTAAATGTAAAAAATACTTTTCTTAAAACCACATAAAAATCGGTGTAGCCAAACGCGAGATAATCGGCCAAACATACATACAAACATAGTCAAACCAAACCAAAGAATACTATAATATGGTCAAACTAAGGAGCTACTTTTTTTTGAAGTCACACTAGCTACACAAAAATAAGCAGGAAGTGGTTCACCGAATTTGTTCCTGACTGTACAAAGAAAACAAAAAAGAAAGAATCACACAGCGACCGACAACACGAACGCGGCCCCCCAGTTGTGCTCCCAGTCACAGGGTCACGCGTTCAAGGTCGTACTATTAGCACGAGGACGCTAATCTGCACCCAACTGGTAACGAAAGACGGTACATTATTGTGTAACAGGGGATAGATTTATCTTCGCTTTCAAAATGTTGGTGTTCCGGATGATATTTCTTTTGGATATTTTAGATTTGTGTGTATATGTGACTTTTTAACATAATTTTAAAGATAAATAATGCTGAGCAATTTTCCATATTGAATTATTCATAGTTTAAAATAAATCAATATTAGTAATATTTTTTTTTTTGGATGTTCTTACTCGTAACGTCAAATTACATTCTAAGGTAATATAAGTAAAAAAAAACGACAGAGCAATTTTTCAATGAAAATGAGATTCAAAAAAGGAATTATCATTCAAAAGCAGTACTCATGTTTGAAAAAAGTTTTGGATTTTTATCAAGTATCACATACTAGTATAAATAACTCATTTGGTAAAATAAATTTGGGTTGAGAAATTACTCGGTTCAAAATATAAACATATTTGTATATTAAGGTATAAATACCTAACTTCCGTTTGAGTTTTTTTTTGGATAAGCATTTAAAAGTTTATGGCTCATGCTATTTTATAACCCAGCAAAGTTTCATCGACTGAGGAATTAATGTATGGGTCTCCATACAAAGAATCTGTTCATTGCCTACACTACTATCTCAAAATTATCTATCCACACTAGAACAGTACGTTTAACTTTTTTTGATACTTATCAATATACACCACAAAATTTTAATTAGCATAAATATTTTAGGGGATGTTAGTGTCCATCAATATGGACAACTTTCACTATGGGGCCAACCATGGAATCGCGAAAAAAATATCAGCTGTTCCATACATTTTAGTCGACTCGATGTTGTACTTTTGTATGGAACAGCTGATTTTTTTTTCGCGATTTCAATATTGGTACCATAGTAAAAGTTGTTTGTATGCATGAGTACATTGACCCCTTAAAATTATATGCACTATTTAAGAAGGACCTTATATAAAACTCTTGCGTTACTGACTGACTGATAGACAACGCACAGCCGAAACCAAATATTATTCTGTGCCAAAACTACTGGGCGCAAGAAGCTGAAATTCGGCATGTATGTTCCTTGGGGAGTGAAAGGTAAGGAGTGGAAGGTGAGGAAGGAAAGCACTAAAAGAGGATTTTTAGAAATTCCTCCTCTAAGGGGGTAAAAAGGGGGGTCCACACTGTTGTATGTTACTGGCTAATCAAAATTTGAATTTATATTTCTTTTACTTATATTGTATTCTGATTGACACTTCATTAAATAAAGTCAAATACAACACACACAGACGAAGTCGCGAGCGGAGCGATAGTTATACAGGAAATTTTTTATATCAGTGCACAAATTTTTAGGATCGACTCAGAATCGGTAAGTGAACAACTTTCTCCTAGAAACATAGGTCGAAATATGACAAAAAATTTTTGACCTTTCATACAAATCGGACTGATCACGTGATCGAATTAGTATGGGAAGTCCAAAAATTTTTGTCGTATTTCGACCCATGTTTCTAGGAGAAAGTTGTTCACTTATCGATTCTGAGTCGATCCTAAAAATTTGTGCACTGATAAAAAAATTACCCTGTATATGTATATACAAGAAGATGAATAGAATTGCATATTCACTTAATTTTTTTCAAAGTACACGTACAAACATAAAAGAAATACAAAGTTACTTACACACTATTTTAGGGTTCCGTGCCCAAAGGGTGTAAACGGGACCTTATTACTAAGACTCCGCTGTCCGTCTGCTCCAACATCGTCTGAAGGACTCCTCATCACCAAGTGAAGCGAATTGGTCTCACCAGAACAAAACGAATGAGCCTAAACTTGAGGGGTTTCATAGTGGTCATTAGAAGTACCATTGGCTTGCTCCCTGCTCCAATATCAGACCCTCACCACCAAGTGCAGCGAATGGGTCTCATCAGAACGAAACAAATGAGCCAAAACTCGAGGGGTTTCCTAGTGGTCATTAGAAGTACCATTGGCTTCCTCCCTGCTCCAACATCAGACCCTCACCAAGTGCAGCGAAATAGGTCTCATCAGAACGAAACAAATGAGCTCAAACTCGAGGGGTTTCCTAGTGATCATTAAGAAGTGCCACTGGCTTCCTCCCTGCCCCATCATCAGACCCTCACCAGCAAGTGTAGCGAATAGGTCTCATAAGCACGAAACAAATAAGCCCAAACTCGAGGGGTTTTCGAAGCAGCCATTGAAGAGTTCCATTGCCCACCTCTTGACTCCATCATCAGATCAGCTCAAAGGTATCAAATTTTTAAAATTGTCATTATATAGAAAAATGGAAAATGAAGTATTTAGAAATCATTTTCCATTTTTCTATAATAAAAATTGCATTGTGAATGCAAAAAACTAAAAATTAAAATAACTTGTCATTATATTCCTATATACTTGCAGAGTATAACTTAGATACCAGAATAGTACATAATTCGACAGTGGAAAGGCGAAATTGCTAAAGCGCCATTTTGGCCAAAATGAGTTATGTATATCGTTGATAGGAATTTTTTTTCTGCGTCGATTGGTGCGGGTCTCACATCAATCCGATGACTTTTTTGGCGCTTTAGCAATCATAAATCTGTATTTCTAAAGCGCCATAATTTCAGTGTTTTTTATGTTATGTCGCTTTAGTAGTACATTTTGTTAGCACATGGCAGTTCAGCGGGTTTTCTTGCCGGCATTTTGTTTACTTTCATTACATACGCACTTTTTCTTTTCTGCAATTTCAATGACAAATGCGCATTAACAATTTAGCCTTTTTGCACTTTAATATATTTGTGCCTATTAGTCAATTTCGTTGAACATGAATTCCGATAATTTATTACGTTAGCAAAATTTGCCGCACACGATTTAAAAGTGGTTGGCCCTTTAGCAAAATTTTACTGTTCATTATTTACTGATCACATACTATTAGTAAAACAAATGAACGCCAATCGAATAAAAAAAGTAATGTTATCTGGCAGTTAGCAAAATAAACTCAAGCTGGTAAAAAAAACCTATGCCGATTTTCCAAGGCAAGGGAAAGAAATGCGAGGGATGTTTCTTAAATAAAATGTGTAAGAGATGAAAATGCAGGGGAGGTTCTTACGGATGAAGGAAAAATAAGGGGTAGATGGACGGACTATTTTGAAAGCCTTATGAATGAGGAAAATGTCTAAGGCAAGGGAAAGAAATGCGAGGGATGTTTCACCCAAAGTGCGAGAGGTTGCCGTGGACGAAGTTAAAAAAGTAATTGATGGAATGAAGATGGAAAAGGAGTTGGTCCTGATGACATACCAGTAGAAGTATGGAAGCTGTTGAGATGGAAATGGAAGTGGTTAGTTTTATTCTTTTATAAATTGATGCGTGCAAAGCTGGTTGGATAGTGGCTGCAAAGACAGGAGAGTGTTGGACTTAGTAGGACTAAAACCGAATATATTTTTTGCGATTTTGGCGGTTTCTCCAGCCTTGTGCTCGTAAGCCTAGGTGTGACAGCCCCTACCAGTCTGCTCCAGTTTTAAATACCTTGGGTCATTAGTGCAAGGGAATGTGGAGGGGAGAAGCATGATGTACCGCCCCGTCACCAAATATAATTTGGATAAGTAGAGGATGGTTTAAACGACTACAAAATGGTAAGGCCCCTGGTGAAGACGGAATATCCTCTCAGCTCCTTAAGGCAGCAGGAAAACCTGTTATGTGTGAGCTGAAGAGAATATTTAACTCCGTCCTAAGTAAAGGGACCGCCTCAAAGGCGTGAAGTAGGGGCGTGGTGGCGTTGTTCTTCGAGAAAAGAGATAAAACTCTCTAAAGAACTACAGACCCCTTAAGCTCCTGAGTCAGATTTACAAGCGGTTTTCAATAGTCGTCATAAATAGTTTCTGAGTGTCGAAAAGGCTTGAGCACCGTAGACCACATCCACACAGTACGGCAGGTTATACAAAAGTCTTAAGAGTATAACCGACCGCTGTATCTATCTTTTGTGGACCACGAGAAAGCCTTCGACTCCATCGAGACTTGGGCGCTTCTAGAATTCTTGCAGTGATGCCAAATCGATGATCGATATTTGGAGATGCTGAGAAGCCTATATATAAAACATGGCGTCGATGTCTATCCGAGTACAAAACCACAAGACTAGATCCATTCGATTGCTCAGAGGCATGAGACAGGTAAATTTCATTTCTCCGAAACTGCTCACCAATGCATTGGAGGATGTCTGCCTGTAGGACAGTTGAGTGAAACGGATTAGACATTGATGTCAACGGCAAATATCTCTCACACCTCTGTTTTGCCAACGATATAGTGATAAAGGCGGAATCACTGCAGGATCTGCAAAAAATGCTACACAACCTAAACACTGCCTCTCGACGTGTGGCACTGGAGTCATGTTCAACGAGAACCGAACAAAGTTGGTGACATCCAACTTGTTGTTGTTCAGGGGTATGTCTTCCTCGGGCAAACACTGCAAATGGGTACATGGGACACAACTTTGAGAAGGAAGTTGTCAGAAGAGTGCAGCTGGGCTAGGCAGCTTTGCATGCATGGGAAGCTGCGCATATCTTTTCATCGCCAGTACTACCGCGATGCCTGAAGACTAAAGTCCTACGAGTCCTAAGAGTCTACAATCAGTGCGTCTTACCAGTGTTGACCTATGAAGCCGAAACGTGGAACACGACAGTGAAGCTGGCCCACCGACTACATGTCACTTAGAGAGCTATGGACAGGTCAATTCTTGGAGTGTCTCTCAAGGATAAAATCCGAAATGAGATCATCTGGCAGATAACCAAAGTGACGGACAATCGGACATAGTCCAAAAGTAGTAGCAAACTGAACTGGCAGTGGGCTGGCCACATCTGTCACAGAACCGACGAGTGGTGGAGTAAACGGGTTCTCGAATGGAGACCACGTGTTGGCAAACGTAGCGTCGGAAGCCCCCCAGCCATATGGACCGACGATCTTAAAAAGGTAGCGGACAGTGGCTGGATGATTAAGGCGACAGACCGTGGTGCAGTGTGGCGCTCTTTGAGGGAGGTCTACGTCCAGCAGTGGACTGCATTAGGCTGAGATCGACTCGTAGCATCACCGGTGCAGGCGGTATGGTGCGGTGATCAGTTTCTGTTGGGCTAGCGTAGTTGATTGGTGGCGTGACAGTTAAGTAAATTAAATTGGTAATACAACCATTTGTTTATCTTGGTATTATCGCGTAAGGATTAGGATTAGGAAGATTTATCTGGATTACATTTACGATTTCTTCCAATTTTTTTTTTAGTTTGATTGAATAAATCTGTTGTTTTGCAATACCAGTTTGTATCCCTTTTGTAAAAAATCCCCCATAAACATTCTTTCTAATAAGCCTTATTTCATTATTTAAGATAAAAAGAAATTGTTGTTAGCATCCTTATCCGTTTAAAACTGCTACTGGTTCATACGTTTAGATCTTTTGTTTTGGTATTATTTGAAGTAAAAGACCTTTTAGATTTTCTGCCTCATTACATTTTATTAAGCGCACTACCGTTAGCCATATTTGCTGCCGATACTTTACGTACATATTGCTGCTTAGTAATTATGGAGTTCCTTAGTATAAGCTGTAACTCTCTATTAGCAATTTCCGCTTGCTTGACCTACATCATAAGTGTCACATATGCATTTTTTTCTCAACCCATAATTAGTAAAATGACGAGACGTTTTTGCTAAAGCGACATGTTTCTTGCTTATTAGAATAGTTATGAATCTGTAAAGTTATTCTTAATTAGGATAAAAAATCACTAAACCTCATATCTGAAAATCAACGATATTACATTATAAACAAAAAAGTTACGAATTTTATTCTCAAAAAAAAAACTTTAAAATTCATTTCCCAAAAGTGCCAATATGGCGTATTAGCAATTTCGCCTTTCCACTGTCGAATGGTAGGTACATTTTACCACGGAAAAAGTCACGGGGCAGAAAGCTAGTAAAAACAACTCAACTCATAAAAATCATCACCTGTGATTTGAAGTGAACATAATAAATATTGTTATACAGCACAAAATTGCCCGTTATACTTCCTATATCACGTTGAACGTAAAAGGCAACATCACTTTTATCAATATTTAAAGATATAGGTGTTGGAACTCTGGGAAGCTCTGTTGTTTTTATTGTAGAGGGCAACACTAGTTCGCCCGAATACTTATATTGGTTATGGTATCTTCATCTTGGTCTATGTGTTGGCTTATAATAAAAGTGCAATTAATAAATTTGTGCGTATTATTAATTAATTACCCAAAAGTGAGATATAACATTGGCGACGAGGCCGAAACGAACCAAAATTTTGTGGATTATAAACGAAACGAGTAAAGGAAAGAGTTATTGACATAACCTAAAAGTGAAACCGGTGCGGTGCGGGGTTGGTTGGTGTTCATTTGTTTCATGGATGCAATCGAATTACAAATTATACAAGGGAAAAAAGCATGGATTCAAGAAAAGACTAAAGCGGAATTAATAGAAATTGCAAATAAAATTGCTCGGGAAAACATATTTTCGGACACGCATTCCATCAATGATATTAGGATTTATTTACGCAAATACATAGACGAAAGAAATCAGCGAGGTTCATCCAGTGTGAAAATGGCGGCGATAACCAGTTTAGAAGCATTTTCAGGAGAGAATTGGATTGCGTATCAACAACAATTTGAATGTTTCATTCTTTTAAATGACGTGCCTAATGAAAAAAAAGTGCCTTTACTTATAACAAAATTGAGCACTAATGTTTATGACCTATTAACAACATTGTGCACACCAACATCACCAATCCAAGAAACATATGAAAATATATGTGATAAATTGAAAAAACACTACCATCCTGTGAAAAACAATGCATTACATCAAGCAGAGTTCCGGAAACGATGCCAAAAACCCAATGAATCCATAGAACAATACATAGTGGAATTGAAAAAGCTGTCAAAAAATTGCAATTTTAAGAGCTTAAATGAGGAAATAAAGGAGAGACTGCTGAATGGCACCTTTTGTGACGCCGTCAAATTTGAATTGTTGAAGCAAGCTGATCAACCATTAGAAATATTGACAAATATAGGAAAAACAGTGGAGACAGCTTATAAGCTAACATATAGTCATGAAAAAGAACAGGAACAAACTCAGATGTTTAAATTACAGGGAAGAAATTTTTCAACAAACAAAAATAATAGTTATCGTCAGAAGTCAGCAGGATCAAGTAAACAAAACCTTAGTTGTTTTTGTTGTGGGAAGAGTGGACACATAAAAGCACAATGCTCGCTTCGTGAAAAGTTTTGTAGTGAGTGTGGTGCTAAAGGTCATATCTACAAGCAGTGTGGTAAAAATAGAAGTGTGAAGGTAAATAATGTGAACATTGTGGAAACTTCAACTTTAGAAAACAAAGAAATAAGTGCAGGAAAAACCGTTATGTCACCGGACGCTGAAATTTTTGACATATTTTATTTTCATGATAAAGGAAAAGTTCCTGCTGCAACACTAAAGATTACAGTGAATGGAAAGGTATTAGAATTTGAAGTTGACACAGGTGCAGATGTGAGTACCATCACTTTAGCTGAAAAATCACACTATTTTCCTGATTTGGAAATGAAACAATGTAATGTCATATTTACAAATTTTGATCAGTCAACTTCAAAACCGCTAGGGGTAATTGATAATTTAAATATTAAATACAAATCTATAGATGTAAGTAACCAAAGATTGTTTGTTGTAAAAGATGAATTTCCAAAAATAATAGGAAAAGATTGGCTCTCCTTATTGCAATTATGGCCACCAAAGTTTGAGCAAAATGTATGTGTGGAACTATCCAAAGCTGATTTAATTAAACAAATAAATAATGAATTTGCTGAAGTTTTTGAACCTGGCATGGGAAATTATACAGGAGAACCGATACATTTGTCTATTGAACCAGGTGTGAAACCCATATTTATGCCCGTTAGAACTGTTCCATTTGCATTAAAGGAAAAAGTCAAAGATGAAATCAAACGATTGATTGAGACAAAACGTATTGAACCAGTGGAGTACTCGGAGTGGGGTACTCCAGTGGTTCCAGTCCTAAAATTAGATGGAACAGTTCGACTGTGTGGTGATTTTCGCATCACAATAAATAGGTACTTACAAATTGATCATTACCCGTTACCAACAATTAATGATATTTTGATGAAAATCCAAGGTAATACTTGTTTCTGTGAATTAGACCTGCGGGAAGCATATTTACAAGCACCATTAGATAAAGAGTCACAAAATTTAGTCACAATTGTTACGGAAGAAGGTATATTCAAATATTTATACTTACCTTTTGGGGTTAGTACAGGCCCAGGGTCATTCCAAAGGTTGATAACACACAAGCTAAATGGATTAGATGTGATAGCATACATTGATAATATATATATATGTGGTAAAACACTTTCAGAAACATATATGAAGTTAAAATTAGTACTTCAAAGACTTAAGGAAACGGGGCTTAAATTAAAATCAAACAAATGTAAATTATTTGAAGACAAATTAGATATTTTTGGATTTGAGATAAATAAAACTGGAATAAAAATTATAGATAGTAAGATTCAACCTATTTTAAGCTTGCCACGACCAGAAAATATGAAAATGTTAAAATCATTTCTAGGAAAAGTTAACTATTATAACAGGTTTTTGCAAAACATGGCAATAATATTAAAACCATTGTATGATTGTTTAAAAAAAGACAAATTTAATTGGACAGATGAATGTGACAAATCATTTCAACAAATAAAAAACGCATTATCAAACACATCTTCATTGTCACATTTTGATCCAAACTCATTGGTCATTCTAACATGTGACTCAGCAGATAATGGCGTAGCTGCTGTTTTATCAATTAAGGATAGTAGTAAGGTCATAAAACCTGTAGCATTTGCCAGCAAAAAATTGAATGATGCACAAATGAAGTACCCAATTTTAGAAAAAGAGGCTTATGCTATAATTTTTGGAGTAAGTAAGTTCTATGAATTTCTTTATGGGCGAAAATTTATTTTGCAAACCGATAATGAGGCCTTGTCTAAAATATTAGGTCCAAAGTATGGTATACCAAAAATGGCAGCTAGGCGATTACAATATTGGGCGATATTCTTAGGTGGTTTTGACTATGACATTCAAAATATTCAGTCAAAAAATAACCCTGCAGATTATTTGTCACGTGTAGGTACACATTTGCAACATAATTGTTTGAAAAATTTAGAAATAATTGAAAAGAGTTTTGAAATGAACACAGTAAACTATATAAATAAATGTAATTTAAATATATTAAATTGGCAGACTGTACAAAAAGAAACGCAAAAAGATAAAATTTTGTGTGACATTATTAGATATTGTAGAGATGGCTGGCCACCAACAAATGATTTAGGGGAAAATTATGAACCTTATTTTAAAAGAAAAAATGAAATTACTTTAGAAAAAGAATGTATACTATGGGGTTACAGGGTAATTATACCTAAGAATCTAAAAGATGACATCATGTCTGAGTTGCATGCTAGTCACTTAGGTATAACTAGAATGAAAGAGATAGCAAGATCATATGTGTGGTGGCCAGGCATGGATAAGGATATTGAGAATATAACAATGAACTGTATAATTTGCTTGCAAAATCATAAAAACCCAGAAAAAACCAAATTGTCAGTGTGGCCACAACCACCAACGGTTTGGCACAGATTACATGCAGATTTTCTGGGTCCTCTGTATTCAAAGATGTTCTTAGTAGTGATAGATGCATATTCTAAATGGCCGGAGGCATTTGTCATGAGTAATATAACTGCACAAAAAACTATTCAAGTATTTAAAAGTATTTTTGTCAGGTATGGTTATCCATTACACCTTGTGACTGATAATGGTCCAACATGGACTAGTGAAGAATTTAAAACATTTTGTAAAATAGTGGGAGTTAAACAGTCGTTCTCTCCACCATACTACCCTGCTACAAATGGTTTAGCAGAACGGTTTGTTGACTCATTTAAGTCACATGTGAGAAAAATTGTAGAAAGTGGGCAGAACGTGGAATATGCTTGTAATTTGTTTTTGTTTGATTATAGATGTACTGTACATAAAACTACCGGTTTAAGTCCAGCTAAAATTATGTTTGGAAGAGAGTTGAGATGTCGTTTTTCATTGTTGAGACCAAACCCAGTACATGATAAAATTGATAATGAGCAAATAAAATTAACCAACAACAGTAAAATTTGTAAAACATTTATAATTGGAGAAAAAGTAATGGTCAAAGATTTAAGAAAAAATAAAAAGAATTGGTCTTTAGGAAAAATTATTGATATACTAGTACCGGGGGTGACCTACATGGTAGAAGTGGATGGTCTCCAATGGAAAAGGCATGCCAACCAAATGCTCGAATGTGGGCAGAACTTAGAATAAGTGTTTTTTTTTTTTCATGTAAGGTGGGGGAGAGTGTTGGAACTCTGGGAAGCTCTGTTGTTTTTATTGTAGAGGGCAACACTAGTTCGCCCGAATACTTATATTGGTTATGGTATCTTCATCTTGGTCTATGTGTTGGCTTATAATAAAAGTGCAATTAATAAATTTGTGCGTATTATTAATTAATTACCCAAAAGTGAGATATAACAATAGGTACCTATGAGAAATGACCAAAACTGGTACATTTACCCTATTATTTCAACACCATAATACGCAAGTCTGTTGGTACGTCGAGTTTAAGTTGATATCACGATTTTTACTAAATTATACCCTGAACCATAGCATCTATTCAAGAATTTTTCGTTATTCCAAGATTTTGTAATACATTGTTCGAGGTGGCTGACCAGAAAAACTGCCAGGCTGAAGGCAGGCAACCCTATATATTAATGAATGGCATGTCTAGGGCAATCGATCTGCATCAGTTTCAGCGTGCCACCTGATGAGGTAATTTATCCCATTTTTGGGGCTCATAAAACTTGGCTGACCTTGAAACCTGCCAGGGTTTGGGCCGGCAACCTATGCGGGTTGTTATGTCCAAATGTGTCTCTTTTGATGCATAAACGTTTCGATCTGCCATCTTATGATGTAATTTTCGATCAAAATAGCGATTTGAAGACGAACAAAAATAGAAGTTCTTCCAGGATATTCGACGGCAACCTACTAAAACCCAGTGTTCCTAAGTAGTATCTATCACTGCATTACATTTTTGAGCTGCCACCTTTTGAGGTAGGGTTTAGAACAACGGGAGCTTAGTCTAAAACGAAAATGTAAAATATTAAAAAAGCAAGATATTTAATGACTCTCAATGACAACTATGTATTCCACCATATCGTATTATTGCAACATGCTTATCCCATCCAGATAAAAAGCTCGAAAAATTATACTTTGGAGATGGAAAGCTAAAATGTTCATTTTTTTAACCAACTTGACAGCCTTGCAAATACAAAAAAAAAAAATAGAAAAACCAGAGAAATTATGGATTGTGTGATTTGTGTGTGATAGTTTTGATAGATAATAAAGTGATCGAGGAGATGTAATGGAGAAAAGGACGTACCGTTCTATACTGTCACCAATCGGCATACTAACAAGATGATGGTACATCAATGCTATACTCACCGAGGAACCCTGAGAGTAGGAACTGCGAGTCGGGCTGGTCGGGCTGCGGCTGCGGCTGCGGCGCGGCGGCGGCGCCCGCGCCCGCGCCCGACGACGACGCCGCCGCGCGCCGCGGCAACCGCGCCAGCTGTTACAGTAACGCTACACTCACCGAGGAACCCTGAGAGTAGGAACTGCGAATCGGGCTGGTCGGGCTGCGGCTGCGGCTGCGCGGCGGGCTGCGGCTGCGGCTGCGGCGCGGCGGCGGCGCCCGCGCCCGCGCCCGACGACGACGCCGCCGCGCGCCGCGGCAACCGCTCCAGCTGCTGCCGGGCCGCCTGCGGCCGGGACACCAACTTTATATCAATATTATTAACCATTCAGGCGCCGTCAAATAATATAAATAAAGGAACGACTTTCTTATCAATACAGTCAATGGCATATAGGGTTATCCAAATTTGTTAAATGGCTACAATTGATTTTGAATCTTATGGCGCTAGGTTGAAGTTGCAGTAAAAAGCAGTTTTTAAAATATTAATTTTACAATATTCTGATTAATTTTAAATGTTTGTTATGTATAATAACAGAATTAAAATACCATGAATGCACATAAGTTTTTGTTATTTGTGTCAACTTTTGATAATTTTAGTTTTTAGACGCGTTGGGTGTTATGTAAATAATCGATTGTGCCTCTATCGACATTATGGAAAAACCTGATGTGTTCTTGTCTTAATTATTCTTATCTCGCAAAGTCTAGGGTATATCTAGTCTATACTAATATTATAAAGAGGAAAGATTTGATTGTTTGCTTGTTTTTTTGTTTGCTTGGATCGAATAGGCTCCAAAACTACTGATAATAAACTACCGATTTAGAAAATTCTCTCACCATTAGAAAGCTACATTCTTCCCGAGTGACATAGGCTATATTTTATCCCGATATTCCCGGTATCCGTTCCCGTGGGGAACGGGTACCACGCGGGTGAAACCGCAAGGATCCGCTAGAAGGTAATATAAAGCAACGCACCGTGGCCTGCTGCCTTTCGAGCTGTAGCTGCATCTGCAGCTGTTGCAGCTGGCTGGGCGTGCCGGGCTGGCCGGCGCCGCGCCGCACGCCCGACAGCTGCGACAACAGCTCGGCGATCGGGTCCACCACCGCGTCGCGCGACGACGGCGACAGCGACGAGATGCCGCCGCCGGTGCTGCCACCAAGAATACTGGTAAATAAACATTGGTACAGCAAAGCGGAAACATTTTAACCAAATGTAAAATAAGCACAAACTATTATCTCTTCAGTGTGGGTTAAAAAAGTTTGGATGTTTTAATCGGGTGAATGCAGAGGCAATGACAGCGCGAGTGAGCGAAAAGGCGATTGTGCGACCGCTAGGGCAATACGCGGGAATATTCGAGACAGAGCGAGGATTATAGTGTGACATATTATCTTATCTTTATCTTACCGCGGCATTGAAATGTTGTGTTGTTTTAATGAGTACGCGTATAAATCAATAAATATTAGACAACATTGCATACGTTAATCACATTTCGTGATAAGGATCTTAAAAACTAAACGTATGTTACGTGCGTGTAACGTATTATGTAGCGATCGCTAACACAAGTGCTTAGTGCTTAATCACTTGTGTTAGCGATCGCTACAATGCTGGAACTTTACCAACGAAGGTATTTAAAATATAAACAATATAGATAACACCCAGACACGGAACAAACACAAATGTTTGTCTCACGGATGGGAATTTAATTGGAAATGGGAATCGAATCCATGACTGGAGGCGTGGATTCGAACTCATCCAGGATCCCGGAACGAAGTTATGATACGGAAATAGAGACTCGTCTTGGCGGGGGCACTGCCGCGCCCCAGATACCGACGGTATATCACTATTTCCGTATCCTAACTTCAGAAATTGAAAAAATAAAATTGGCTATGTTTAATTTCCATTCTTCCTCATTCGCTAATTACACTCTCTTATCAGACAATGAAGCAACCACTTACGTGGACTTCCTCAAGCAAAGCGCATGTGATATGTTGCTAAGAGCGATGAGCACGTCTAGCAACACATGTCATGTATTGAGGCCCCTGTCATACATAACGACTATTCATACAAAGACTACTATTAAATAGAATCAGTGTAGAAGACAAGCGGGAGTATAGGCTACATGGTGACCGTTTACAGGTAAAGCACTATTAAAGGAAAGAGAAGTTTAAAAGGGTAAAAATGTAACAATAAAAAAAGCTGTTAAAAACGACAAAAGATGATATTTTCGTAAAAAGTTGATACTTGATAGAATAAAAAGAAATCAAGATTATCCATTGGCTCATAGTTACTTTCTCAAGTGTAATATGCTCAGAACATGACGTCATGTGATAATCGATGTCAGAATCAATTCAAATTATAAAGTCTTCATTTAAACGAGCAGCACGTGGCAACGAGGCAAATGTCGCGTCGACACTTCGACAGTAATTGATGTTATCTGCCGTAGACAACATGTCGTGTACTTATAAGCTTAGGGGTCAATTCCCACTGAGAAATCAGCGGCAGGAAGAGACACTCGACGCCTCTTTCGCCTGGTCGTCGCTAGAAGGCTCGCGTATCCTCGCGGCGGAACTGCACTGCCCTATTCCTTTACATTCATACGACTATGAACTTTTAATTCACGTAGATAATATTCAAAATGGTTTGTAATATTTTCTCTCAAAAAACCGCTGGTTTTTCAGTGGAAATTGACCCTGATGGAATAAATAATTAATATGAACCGACAGAAAATCGGGATGAAGCTTAATAAATCAATATCAATCATGCAGTGTAGAAAGACATGTCAAGCTATACAATGAACTTATAAAAAATATCATTGTAGAGAATTTTGTATAACCTGATATGCTGTCCACTGCGCGCGCTTCAACAGAGAATTATTAAAATTATGTACTATTACTTTGTAATAAATGGTTGGACATAGTTAATATTGAATAAGGCTTTGAAAACACTTCATTATTTTGATATCGTGCAAACTTCCTATGCGCCAGATGATTTTAATCGTTAACAATAATTAATGACATAAGTTCTCGATCATATTATGTTCGTCTATTATAGGTACACATAACATTCTGATGATGATAATATTAAGACTAAGTTGGGTCCTAAACTATTAACATTATCATATTGAATTTAGAAAAGTTACGGAAATCCGTATTCACTATAGAATCTATCCCGATACATTAATAATTTTGATGCTGGCTTTTTAAACGCCATTAATTTCATCTTGAAATGACACCAATTTCATAAAAACTTTTATTTACCACAATTCCATATATTTTGTGCTCGTTAGTGTTTTGTGTATCAATTCTACGTCAAATTTTGTCAATGAATGTTCATGTCAAGCGTGGTATAGGTCTTAATACTCACAAGAAAAATAGTAGTGTAACAAGTAGCTCTTTAAGGCGATACTCGGAAAAATTATGCTAAAGCGAGATATCAATGAGAAAAGGACGCGCGCGGGAGCAAGACCGATTTTGCCGATTACGCAAAAAAAACACAAAATCACTTCGTATTCAAAAACTATAGCGATTTTTAAAAAATGCTTCTATAAAATCCTAAATATTGTTGGTGTCCACTAATTAAACTAATTTTCAATAGTATATGTATCCCCATTTAAGAATAATCTTGATATTTCTTATTTTTTAGAGGTATTTTCGATAATAAAAAGTGTCGAGCCAAAATCATAAAATCGTGTTTCTGAAACTATACGATTCTAGATAAAGGTATGAGGAAATATATATCTTATTACCAGATTTATAACAACTCTAACTGTCCTATAGTTTTATATCAAAGAGTCCATACTTTTTCCGAGTAGCGCCTTAAGGCTGGTTTCACAGCGGTCCTGGAGGAGGCCCGTACGCAGGGGCGTGCATACCATATAGGCAATTAAGCTCTGCCTACCTCATTAAAAACCTAAATAACATGCTACTAATTTTCCACTAATTTAATTATATACTTAAAGTTAATTTAGTTTAATATGGTTCAGATATTCTATAATAAAACGTCTATTCAACACCTCACCCAATAAGTTTTTCCTCGCTAAATACTAAATACTTAGGTACCTAACTCTAAGGTAGGCAGACTCCGAATCGCCTATTCGATGCAAGCAGCCTTTCATACAACATAAATTAGAAAAAGTACTGGTCAAGGTAATACGACCGCGTATAATGTTTACCGAAAATGTGCGTTGTCCTTAGACATGCATATGTTCTCAATTTAACTGGGTTAGGTAGTTGAGCTTACTTAGCTTAGACGAACTGTCGCGAAATGAACCGATGATTTCCGACCCGTCTCTTTCTAGTTTCGCACGCTGCAGTGCGTGTACGTTCAACGAGTTTCAACCTTATTGCGCTGATTTTAAGAGTGATTGTTAACCGCCCGCACCCGTGATTGAGTTATAGAATTATTAATAACTAGCGGCCGCCCGCGGTTTCACCCGCGTGGTTCCCGTTCCCGTGGGAATATCGGGATAAAAAGTACATATAAACCTTCCTCTTGAATCACTCTATCTATTAAAAAAAAACGCATCAAAATCCGTTGCGTAGTTTCAAAGATTTAAGCATACAAAGGGACAGGAACAGAGAAAGCGACTTTGTTTTATACTATGTAGTGATTACGGATGCAATTTGCAACAACGAAAGTTCCTGCCATTTTGTTTTTAGTTCCTGTTTTTGTCTTCTTGGCATCACACGCGCGCGAGACCTAATTAGATAATTACTGTTGAGTGAGTGTTTGTACTGTGATAAAAAGAAATTGCTGTGTGTGCTTGTGCTTAATATAGGTAATCAATAATTAAAATATAATGGAGAAATTAGAGTGTGCCGATTGTGCGGATTCGATTTGCTTACAGAAATTACGTAGGTACGTATCCTTTCGCACAGTTTTTACTCGCATTATTTCTAAGTTTTATTTAATCTAGTTAAATTTAAATACCTCTCAATATGTGTGTGTTATTACTTGTTTATTAATTAATTAAACCCGGTATTCGTGATCGTGAGTGATGTGAAGTGACATAAAACAAATACAACGGCTTTTCTAAAAAGCCACTATGGCTATCGCTCAAATGACATGTGTGATTCTTTACGAGTCATGTTATATTCATGCATTTTTGAGATATCTGTGGTGGTTAAAAATTCGCTCCACCGCACACGACCGCCAGGTGCCAAAGGATAAGAGCAGAGCAGGTTCACTAGGAAGTAAGTTCACATAACATACAGAACATTAGTTACAGTCTAAGCGGGAAAATATATTGTAAGCGAATTTATATCCAACATAGCCTTCCGCTCGCGACTTTGTCCGCGTCACCTCGCCGTCGCGCGGCCTAAATATTACGAATTTTAAAATGATAAGTGCAACTACCACTAGTTAGATCTGCAGTGCCTACTGCGCTGGAAAACTGATGCACGCCCCTGCCCGTACGGGCCTCTCCCAGAACAGACACACGTGACGCGAGGCGCTTGAACATAGTTTAATAGCGACGCGGATTGGTTCGTACGGCTCGTCAGACTATTGATATTTCCCGCGTGCGGGCGGTCCGTACGAGCCTCGCAGATAGTTGTGAAACCAGCCTTAAATAAACTGAATAATAACTGAACTGAACTTGAATTATGGGACTTGAATAAACTTTCCAAATTTTGGCCTTCTTGTACTCTCTCAATTGAGAGTGCTATTTGTTTTTACTGTAGTAACTTTTTTTAATGTGTAAAAATAGCAATGCAAAAAAATAATTACAATTAAAGTAAAAGTAAAAAGTTCAATAATACCTGAATTGCATATTGGAGCGCCTGGCGCGGTTGACGCCCCGGCCCGACTGCGGCATGCGGCGCACCCCGCCGTGTCTGATGCCGCTGGGTTCGTCGTGCAAAGTAGTCAAGGACAACTATTCAATTCGTATGTCTAAGAAATAGAGGGCTTAGTTGCCTAGATTTTTAACTGGTTGCTTAGGATCAATCCCGAAAGAGCAGCGACAAGTCAAATGAGAAGTCACGCGGATCTTACGGCCGCAGCTCTTTCAGTGGGAATGGACCCTTCCTGACTTTTAGTGTCGACCCACACGTACCACAACCACACCACATCGCAGCGAAAAAATGTAGTACGTGTGAATATTGTCGATGCAGCTTTTTGCAGTTGCGTTGTGGTCGTGCGACAAAATGTCGATGTGATTGCGTTGTCACTAGTAGTTGTGATGTGGTTACGTCGTATGCGATGTGGCCAGCGGCCGCTAGTTCGCAGCGTCGTCGCTGGTGGTTGCGTTGTGGTTGGTATCACTCACGCGGTCGATAATGACGGCAAAATGTTGTACGTGTGAATTGTACGTTGTAATTGTGTGTACTATTCATTTCTAATACAAAATGCGCCCCGCCCACACAGTCGCCATCAGGTATAGCAAAGCGAGTTCCTCGCCCGCTTCGATATGTGATGGCGACTGTATTTCAGTTCAGAAGCATCTTTACCACAGAATAATACTAAAGGTACAGAAGGCTCACTTCCGAAACAGTTACCACAGAATAATACTAAAGGTACAGAAGGCTCACTTCCGAAACAGTTACAATAAATTATCAATCTTTTCCACGCGACAATTAGGTCTAAAATAATTTGCACCCACACGCTTGCCTAACTGATTTACCATTCATTACAAGCGAAAATGAACCGTAGCTGTATGTAATACGGTTCTATTACTCAGATACGCTTAAACCAAATTTTTAATACAGTTGCTCAAAAAGTGGCATATTGCAGGGACGTATAGCGTTCGGGATGTGGGCTATTACACACTCGAGCTTTTTCTTTACCTTTCCCGAACTCGTGCGTTTTCTTTCCCAACTGTCAAAATAATGTCTAAGTATTAAAAAGAAAAAACCAACCACGAAGTTTTTACAAAAAAAAAATCATAGAAGTTTTTATGAATCATGCAAATATTTCTAAAAAGAAGCTATACTTACTAATTTGTTTCAATATCAGATTTAAAAGTACTTAATTTTAATTATACATTAAATTAATATTAGTATCGGCCAAATTAAATTTATGAATATAAAAAATATATAAAATTGGCTGCATGACCACAGATTTCTAAATATGGTATGGCGTGCACTATTTACCATAGTACCTATCTGCTTATAGGAATTTGCGCAAGTAAGTAAAAAGAAAATGAGGGACCTTATTTCTTATTTTCTAAATTAGTTTTTTCTGGTTTTTATTGTGGTAGGTACTTAGTATGGTGGAATTAGTGCAATAATGTGGCTTTAATGGAAAACGATGTGGTAAAAGAGAGAAATAAGGAAAGGCGCTCCTGTAGGATTCGGATTGCTTTTGTTAGGTTTCATTTCATTTCATCTCATTTTATTTTATTTTCATTTCATATCAATAAAAAAATTCTACTGAAGCCTTGGCTGTATGATCATAGTTTCCTTTGCCAACCCAGAATGGGTGAAGAAAACAAAAAAAAGTCTCTGCTTATATTCTTTTACGATTAGTTATTTGACTTTATTGTGTTTTATTATTTTATTAAATTGCTTCATTTTTTCGCAACTGTATTAAAAATAGTTGTTCAGTACACGTGCGGAACCGTCATTGCAACTTGTTCCGACTGTCAACCCTCACCTTCGGCTGCGCCTCGGCTCGGGTAGACATTTGTCGGAACTCTTTGCAATGACAGGCTTTCCGCACTTGTAATGAATTAATGAAATATACTATTGTTATGGGTGGTTTTTGTTGCCTCACTAGTGTCACTGCAGTCACTGGACTGCAATGTAAAGTCAAAATTCTTGTCTCATCTCAAATTCTTGTCATCATCATCTCATGTAAGTAAAAGGAATAATCACTAATCACTATACAATGCTAGATGATCAGCGCATATGATTTTTAAATAAGTACATGAAATTGGATATTTTGTAATTTAGTATGTTTCTAAAAGTGCTACTCGAACGTAATATAAGTTATTGACATTTTTAATCCTACTCTCCTACTAATATTATAAATCTGAAAGTTTAGATGTTTGGATGTTTGTTACTCAATCACGTCAAAACGGCTTAACGGATTTGGCTGAAATTTGGGACATAGATACTTTGTAGCCTGGAGAGGAACATAGGTTACTTTTTATCACGGAAAAATAACACATTCCCGCGGGATAACGTCGTGTAATCCACGCGGGCGAAGCCGCGGGCGGAAAGCTAGTCCTACTAATATTATAAATGTGAAAGTTTGGATGTTTGGATGTTTAGATGTTTGGATGTTTGTTACTCAATCACGCCAAAACCGCTGAACGGATTTGGCTGAAATTTGGGACATAGCTACTTTGTAGTCTGGAGAGGAACATAGGCTACCTTTTATCCCGGAAATGTATCACATTCCCGCGGGATAACGTTGTGTAGTTCACGCGGGCGAAGCCGCGGGCGGAAAGCTAGTATATATATATCCTACTAATATTATAAATGTGAAAGTTTAGATGTTTGGATGTTTGGATGTTTGGATGTTTGGATGTTTGTTACTCAATCACGCCAAAACGGCTGAACGGATTTGGCTGAAATTTGGGACACAGACACTTTGTAGCCTGGAGAGGAACATAGGCTTCTTTTTATCCCGGAAAAACATCACATTCCCGCGGGATAACGTCGTGTAGTCCACGCGGGCGAAGCCGCGGGCGGAAAGCTAGTATATAATAAATGTGAAAGTTTAGATGTTTGGATGTTTGTATGTTTGTTACTCAATCACGCCAAAACGGCTGAACGGATTTGGCTGAAATTTGGGACAGAGATACTTTGTACCCTGGAGAGGAACATAGGCTACTTTTTATCCCGGAAAAATATCTCATTCCCGCGGGATAACGTCGTGTAGTCCACGCGGGTGAAGCCGCGGGCGGAAAGCTAGTTATAAAATTATGACTTTGAAAAGAAATATGAAATTTAAAATCCGTTCTCTTTCTGTGATTGTTAAGACAACGGAAGGCAATAATGTTTTAATATTACCAATTCTACAATGGGTAAAAACATGTGGGTTTTGGCGCAAAAATAAACTAATTTCTTCCAGTGTACCTAATAAGTGTCGGGTCGCGTGCACAACTGAGCGCGCGTGACACCCGCCTGATATTCTCTACTTCGAAGTGGACCGCGCGTAGGTGAAGAAGTCGACTGAATTGCGGATTGAGCCACACCTGTCTTTACTATAAATTCCAGCCTCATAAAAAATATGTTTTATACGTAAATTTTTTTAGTCCTACTTCTTACTAATATTATAAATGTGAAAGTTTGGATGTTTGGATGTTCAGATGTTTGGATGTTTGTTACTCAATCACGCCAAAACCGCTGAACGGATTTGGCTGAAATTTGGGACATAGCTACTTTGTAGTCTGGAGAGGAACATAGGCTACCTTTTATCCCGCAAAAGTATCACATTCCCGCGGGATAACGTTGTGTAGTTCACGCGGGCGAAGCCGCGGGCGGAAAGCTAGTATATAATAAATGTGAAAGTTTAGATGTTTGGATGTTTGTATGTTTGTTACTCAATCACGCCAAAACGGCTGAACGGATTTGGCTGAAATTTGGGACAGAGATACTTTGTACCCTGGAGAGGAACATAGGCTACTTTTTATCCCGGAAAATTATCTCATTCCCGCGGGATAACGTCGTGTAGTCCACGCGGGTGAAGCCGCGGGCGGAAAGCTAGTTATAAAATTATGACTTTGAAAAGAAATATGAAATTTAAAATCCGTTCTCTTTCTGTGATTGTTAAGACAACGGAAGGCAATAATGTTTTAATATTACCAATTCTACAATGGGTAAAAACATGTGGGTTTTGGCGCAAAAATAAACTAATTTCTTCCAGTGTACCTAATAAGTGTCGGGTCGCGTGCACAACTGAGCGCGCGTGACACCCGCCTGATATTCTCTACTTCGAAGTGGACCGCGCGTAGGTGAAGAAGTCGACTGAATTGCGGATTGAGCCACACCTGTCTTTACTATAAATTCCAGCCTCATATAAATATGTTTTATACCTATATTTTTTTAGATAAACATTATGCTTAGGTCCAATTTTTTGGTGAAATGGTCCCAACCTAGGTGACTGATCACCCGTCCGGCTTCGCAGGCGTCCCCCCTATGAATGCTAAATAATAGGCCCGATTCCCGTCACACGCGGACGAACCAGGGGGGCAATTGCGTAATGTAATCGTATTAATTTGACAGTTCATATCGTATTCAATCGGCTGCAGTTTGTATGGAATGACATTTATTATGATACAATATAAACTGTCAAATGAATACGATTGACTTTACGCAATTCGATAGCTGGTCTGCTTGCGGGCTGCCCAAATCCTATTATTACACACATGATTTCTTATTTTAATTTTTAGTTTTTTGCATTCACAATGCAATTTTTATTACTGAAAAATGGAAAATGAAGTATTTAGAAAAAATCGACCCGTCTCACAACTATCATCCCATCAGAGCTAGTTGTGAGACGGGTTGATTTTTTCTAAATACATAATTTCTTGTTATGTAGGGCGTATGTATGTATGCTATACCTACTATAACACGAGCCGCGCGCAGACGACTACAGACACGGGGGCGGGCAGCGTAGCATAACATGTAAAGAGTTTAAAATTTAATTCAGAATTTCTATATGAAAAGGATATCAAAAACGAGATAAGGTCTCTAGGTCCAGTCCTGTGTTCGAGAGTGAGATGTCCGGCAAAGTCATCAGTGACATAATTTGGTTCACCACCAGGCATTGATGCGCAAACTGGACAAACAACCTGAAACCAAAAAGCAAATGTGATTGTAATACTATTTTAATTAAATAATACTTACTGAAAAGTTAGAAAGTCCCACCCACTGGAGCTAGGTAGATGGTAGATTTTTTCTAATATTTTTTCTCATTTTCAATATAATTGGGAATTATGAGTGTATTTTATTAGACTAAGTAATATATATTGTAAACAATCAAATGCATTTAAATTCATGCAATGTCTGTAAATATTCTCGTAATTTATTCTTTTTTTTACTACAACTACTGTTGTTATTATTATTTTACATCACCCATACTATTATAAATGTGAAAGTATGTTTGTTTGTCAGTCTTTCACATCTAAACGGAGCAATGAATCAACATGATTTTTGGCCTGGGGAGAGTTTGGTTGCTGGAGAGTGACATGGGATGCTTTTTCTCTGGAAAAATATCATATTCCCGAGGGATAATGTCGTGTAGTACACGCGGGCGAGGCCGCGGGCGGTAGGCTAGTAACTGTTATGAAATAAATTTGAAAGTAGGTTAACAATATTTGCTTGGGTTTGACTCTACTCCTCCTCCTATATTCAGATAACTAACAAAAAATAACATACTTAAAATGTAAACAAGATTTTCCCCATAATAATGTCTTTAGTTAGAATGTATGTGAATCTTATTAGAATAACAGTAATATCAAATGAGACATACAGCTAAGGTAGTATCAGCATGTTCTGCCGTGACATGTTCCATGAGAGCCGTGTCTGTGAATCCCATGCGGTTGCAATACGGGCAAGTGTATGCTTGAGGTTGCTCCAGTGCCAGGGCCTCTCCTCCATAGTATAAATCTGAGGAATAAAAATTTGTTGTTTTTACTTTAAAAAAATTCTTATTAGAATTTTCAGATCATGTTATTTGCCTTGTAAGATAAATTAAAAGTGATAACTGTATAGTCCTTTTTCAACTCCATAAGAGATATAAGTTCTGATGAAGGAAACAAAATAAATAATAAGGATTCAAATGCACAAAAAGAATTACAAAGATATTCGCAACAATCACTTTGTCAATATCAATCATCAATATTTTTAAGAATCAAACCTGATGTGGAGAAACAGAGTAGGTAACAAAGTTAGATCATTCAAATCTTTTTATATCTATCTATGGTTTGTTTGCATAATCACTTTCTCATTAAATAAAATGTATGATAAGTAGCACAACAGCACACACAAAATGATTTTTCTAAGAATAATAATTTAACATTTGATTTGATTTAGTAACTCACTGTAAGTTAAAATACAGAAGGAGATAAATATTGCAAAACAAAGCCTTCATTTATGACTAATAAGATGGTTTTTGGAAACAAATCTAAGTAACAGGTTTATTTTCATTCAATGCAATTGCCTATTCAGTCAGACGATTGTAAATTCCTAATAGAAATCTACTCAAGAGTGCTTAAAAATAAGACTGTAAATATCTCACCAAAGTCACTTCTGGAAAGAATGCATTGCATTGGGTGCTGATTTGTATGTTGGTTTGTGGTAGCGCCAGACTCATAGCAGGCAGCGCACAAGTCGTAGTCGATGCATATCAAACATTTGTATCGTCGTCCCCTAAAGTTATTCTTCAAACAAGAATCACAGCTGACTCCTGAAATGTCAATATAATTTACAATAGGTAACGATTTGTATCTACAGTAACACGAAAATAGGGAATTCCAATCGATTTGTACATCAAAATAAACTTAATGCATACTCTGGTTTATACTGTTTTCGCAAAGAAATTTACGGTGACAAAAGCATTGAAGAAATTTTGATTATCATTCATTTACCCACCTTCATGGCGATTCATTTTCGCCAGAGATTGTCGCCGAAACAAATAATTCTTGGCACCAGTATTACTGCTACTCTATGAGGTATTTATATTACTAATCTAAAATAAGTAGCACAACATATAATACACTAAAATACAAGACTTTTTACAAAAATTTCCAAGCAAACCTAACCCAACCAGGCCATAATGACGTCACCATGTATTTGTGTTGCTATAATAAAAAAAAAAATATACATACACAAAGGAAAGGAAGGAATACAAGATTATTGAGGCTAGCGCTAGTAGCAAAGATCTCGCTTGTTTACGCTACTTATTTTTTTTGCCTTTTTGCGTTGGTCATTCCCATAGTAACTTAGCATAGTAAAGTTTGTGTAGGCCATTCTCACTCAGGCCACCACTAGGTAAAACATCGTCCACGAACAGCATGCATCAAGGAGCCTCTTCCTGTATGTCCCACATCAGCGAATCCTTAAAAATGAAAGATGTAGGGCAGGGCCTTACTTAACATCATGGATTTCTTCCGCCCACGAAGGCGGGTTCGGGTTTGAGCTTCCTGCTCCTTCCCCGGGCTTCATCTCGTGAGGCTACTGCCCCACGGTGTTTGGAGCCGCTTTGCGCGGCCGTCCTCGGGACGGGTGGTATGCCCCACCGGATGTTTGCGGCCCTCGGCGCGGTCAGCCAGCCGGGTGAGACCCCTTTTTGGGGGAGGCCCAGCTAGCGCCTGCGAGCGGGCGCGCAAACGGGGTATGGGCTATATTTTAGGTAGGGGTGTTGGAAGGGATGTGAGGATTGGGTGAGGTGGGCTGGGGAAGTGGCGGGGGCACAATATCGCGGGGCAGCGCCCATTTCTTCGTGGCTCTGGTGTTGGTGGTAATGTTGGGGGAAGGAGCTGCTGAGTCATTAATTTCTAGCGGCGGTGGTCGTCGTCTGGGTGCGATGCCCTGCAGGTGTTTGTGGGGACCATGATCGGCGCTGTCAAACATTCGACGCGCCAGCTGGCCCACGAAGTCCTGCAGCGGCTGGATGTTGAGGTCCCGCGCGATGACCTCGTTGCGGACGTAGCGCTCCGCTTGGGTGATGATGCGGAGCGCCACGTTCTGCTGGGCTTGCAGTCTCTTCCTCTGCGTCTGCGAGCAAAGAGAGTACCACGCCGGCGCTGCGTAAGTGAGCCGCGACCGGACGTGGGTCTTGAATATTGTGAGTTTCGCCCGCAGCGGGAGTCTGGAGCGAAGGACAGGGCGTAGGATGGCCCGCGCGGCGCGGGCAGACGATATGGCGTGATCCACCTGGGTGGCCATAGTCAGGCCGCGGTCGATGTGGCAGCCCAGGTATTTGATGGTAGGCTGCCAGGCGATCTCCTGCTCCTTCATCGCCAGCTTCGGTGGCATGCTCCGCTGGGCCCCGATAAGGATTGCGGTAGTCTTGCCCACGTTAACCGCAATCCTCCAGTTGTCCAGCCAGGGCGGGAGCAGGTTCAGCTGTTCCTGCATTCTAGCAGCGGCGACCATGGGCCACGGGGAGGATGTGAAAAAGGCACTGTCATCTGCGAACAGCGCCAGCTCGACCCGTGGCTCCCCCTCATTCTGCTCATTGTTGATGGAGGGCATGTCGTTGGTATAGACGGCATAGAGCGTGGGCGAAGGGCAGCTGCCCTGAGGAACTCCCGCCAGTATGGGGCGCAGCTCGGACTCCTGGCTCTCCACCGCCACGTTGAAATGCCGGCCATCCAGGAACGAGGCCAGCAGTTGTACAAGGGCCGGGTGCACCTCGGTGTTGTTGGCCAGCTTGTAGATTAGACCGGGGTGCCATACCCGGTCGAAGGCCTTCTCGATGTCGAGAAAGGCGGCCACGGTGCACTTCTTGGCGTTTCTGTGGTCAGCCATGTGGTGGAGCACGCGCGCCAGCTGGAGCGTGGTGGAGTGTCCGCTGCGGAAGCCGAATTGATCTTCCCTCAGAGGGATGGAGGGACGGAGGCGACGCAGCAGGAGGCGCTCGAACAGCTTGGCCACGTGGTCGAGCAAGGTGATGGGGCGGTGGTTGGCGGCCTGGCGACGGTCCTTACCCGGTTTGGGGATGGTTATTACTCGGCCCTTCTTCCATGCTTCCGGAAAGTATCTGGCCCGTAGTGCAGCGTTGAATAACCTGGCTAACACTGCCCAGCCTCTTCGGGGGAGCGCTGACAAGACCATGGGCGGTAGGTTGTCGGGGCCTGGTGCCTTACTTAACGCTCACCCTAGAGGGGGCCAACCGGCTAAAAAATTGGGATATGGCACAGCCATCTCTATCGTCTTCTACAAGCCATGCGCATAAAGTTGGCAACGTAGTTTTAAGTGAACCGATTTGACACCGTTTGCACCGTTTGACAGGTAAACAGCGAGTAAACCTCGAGTACTGAATCCTATGCCCCCAGTACACGATGGCCGATCATGGTCGGCGACCATGACCAATACATCGTACATTGACACTTTTGAACGAACAAGTTTAAAAAGGTTCTTTCAAAAGTGTCAATGTACGATGTATTGGTCATGGTCGCCGACCATGATCGGCCATCGTGTACTGGGGGCACTATGGAGATGGCATATCTTCTATACATCTATACAAATAAATAAAATTTGAGTGTCTGTTTGTAACATTAAATAACCGCTTTTTACTACGTGCATATCATTAAATATACGGTACATATACCAAAATGACATGTTTTACAATTTTTGTCTGTCTGTCTGTTTGTTCCAGCTAATCTCTGAACGGCTGGACCGATTAATACGACAATTAGAAGAAGTTTAAAATTGAATTCCAAGATTTTCTTACATTGTGACTTAGTTACACCTCACTTTTTCGTAGGTATGCCACCTCCATTCCATAGGATTTAGTACTCAGAGGAGTAAACCGGTTCACAGCAATGTTGCCGTTCCGTATCATAGCATGGCTTGTAGAAGACGATAGAGACGGCTGTGGATATGGACATGGCCAAAGCCATCTTCTATCTCACTCGTTGCAAGCGCAAGCAGCCGAGAAATAATAGCGGGCCATGACATGGCCTTCATTTGACATTTGAAGCCAATAATATGCCCATATAAGGACAAACAATGACTGTCTCTAAAGATCCCTGATCATGGGCATGGGTCGGCCACGGGATCGGTGATCAATATTGTACTTTAGGCTTTATTTATGCTAGGGAGGCTTCATGCGATTTCGGCGGTATCTTCAGTCTTGCGCCTATAATCGTGGAACTAGGGTGGAAGCAGACTGGTAGGCAGTCTGCCCTAGTTTTAAATCTTTACAAAAGCGCCATCTACAAAAAGCTTAGCCTGGGGGGCTACCGCGTAACTTTATGGATATGAACTTCATACGTTTTTGGGAACTTTAAGGCAATTTTATAAAGAAAATATCCGCTATCAGTTCCTTGTTTTGTGACGTAGGGTATAACGATAACTAGCTAGCAACGTTCAACAGAACAAAGCAGCAAAAATCTATCAAAATAAGGAATTCAAATGACAGTTGAAACCCATACCCATATCCATATTTCTTAGCCGGTAGCCCCCATGATCTCATAATGCGTTGCATACGTTCATACGCGTACGTGGGATACGTAAGTGTTTCTAGTCATACAAATTCAATGGTCTAGATTTCATAATGCGTTGCATACGTTGCGTACGTAGGATCAGTCTGTTTCTACCTTTAATGTTACCTCAGTATTAAGTCTAGCTCAAGGAATTTATAATACAACAGGAAGGTGCACTGCTGCCAAAAAACGGTCCTAATGAGATAGTAAGAATGAGGTCAGTTTATCTCACTCCATCCCATTCATTACGGCGGCCACGATCATGCGCGACGGGCGGCGGGCGGCGTCGAGCGAATTGCGAACTTGACACAACGAAGACTGAAAACGTCAGAAAACGTCATTCGGCTTGTAATGTTGCTACTTTAACATTCTGAAATCTATCATTCAAATTCTTTTCTAGGATAAGCCATAAAAAACTTAAACGACCTGATACATTTTTATGCTTAATACGGTAATACCTACATTAATATGCGATGTTTTCTATTGACTAAAAGTAATACGAAGCGGAAATTTTACGAAATTTAATTTTTATAACGAAAGTTGTGAACCATAAATCTACTAAACCTGTTATTTAAGAGTGCTGGCAATTTCAGAGAAAGGGACACCCTCACCTCGTTCTTGCGGTCTCAGCGACCTTTGACATTTTGTATTGAAATATAAACCTTATCTCGTAATATTGAAGTGTATTTTTAAATACACAAAAATACGGAGTGCACCTTCCTGTTGTACGTAGTACGTAAATTCCTTGGTCTAGCTTCATGTGTGGTATTTTTTTTTTCCCAATGTTTTTTAGGTAGAAAGTGGATGAACGTCATTTCGTGTGTACCTTAAGCCCCCAGTACAAGTTGGCCGACCATGGTCGGCGACCATGACTAATACATCGTACATTGACACTTTTGAACGAACAAGTTTAAAAAGGTTCTTTCAAAAGTGTCAATGTACGATGTATTGGTCATGGTCGCCGACCATGATCGGCCATCGTGTACTGGGGGCATAACTCTATACAAGTTACTCTATGCCTTACTCCTTCTGGCTTATGAGCTGTAAAATCATTCAGTGACGGATAAACCATTTCTTATTTTAGTATTCACAACAAACGTAACGCAAGAGTTTATGAATTATTGAGGTTTGAACAAGGGCCACACGACCTGACGCTTCAGATTATGGATGCTGAAAATAACAAAAACTAGCTAACGAAAGTCCAGTTTCACTCCCTGGCTGCTCAGTGACGAAAAAATAATTAAGATTTAACACACAAACATCATTCAAAACAGAATAGATCTCTAATAATCGTTGTTCAAACAAGGGCCACACGAAACTGTGTGTACCAGATTTAATTTGTCAAAATATCGACAACCATACCATTTGGAGCCAAATAAAGTAGTCTAGCAGCGTCACGTTTGATATGTGACAGCATACAACACTTCAAATCCGTTCGCATAACAACACATCAATAGAAAAAGCAATAACAATATTTTGACCCGTCAGACTGTGTGGCCCTTATTTAAAACCGTCACATTACGTGAATTTAGCGTTACGAATGTTGTAAATCACTTAATAGTCAAGGGAATTTCCGTCACTGAGGATCTAGCTTTACCTGGGACCAATCACTGCAGTACTTACGATGCAATTCAAGTTTAAAATTAGTATAAAAATAAGCTAGGGTGACCACGAAGTAATTTTTTGAGGACATCGTATTGAAGTTTACTGAGAATATATGAAGCTTACCTATTGTAGCATTAGGATTTTAAGCAAATAAAACTACAGTAAATTGTTCAACAATTTATGATTTAGATAAGTATTAACGCTAAAGTGTGACACATTAAAAAAAGTTATGTTGTTATTTTAATTTTTAGTTTTTTGCATTCACAATGAAATTTTTATTATTGAAAAATGGAAAATGAAGTATTTGTATTGATAAATAATGCTTGAAATATTTTATAGAATAAAGAACGACTCCGTAGCTCAGTGGTTAGAGCAGTCGCTCGGAAAACGAAAGGTCGTGGGTTCGAGTCCCATTGGAGACGGGTAGATTTTTCTAAATACTTCATTTTCCATTTTTAGGGTTCCGTAGTCAACAAGGAACCCTTATAGTTTCGCCATGTCCGTCTGTCCGTCCATCTGACCCCAGTCTACCTCATAGACTCTTAGTACTAGAAAGCTGTAATTTGGCATGAATATACATATTTATCACGCCAACAAAGTGGTAAAGTAAAATTTTGAAAAATATTTTTTTTATGTTACCTCCCCTGCACGTGAAGTGGGTATGTAATTTTTTTTTCTTGTCTACCCCTTAATGTGGGATGTTGTTGGATAGCAATTTCAAAAACGTTGTGGGTACGTAAAGACAGTTTTTTGATTGAGGCATCTGTTTGTGAATTATTAAGCTTTAAATTGCAAAATTTTGTTTGAGTCAAGTTTCCCCCCCTCTACCAGCCAAATAATTGTTTCTGGAAACGTGAAAAATTCACGATAGTAGTACATATGACAAAGTTAAAAGGAAAACTATCACAGCTAAGTAGGCTTTACAAGTTTTTGAGATATAACACATTTTCAAAAACCGCAAATATAACTTTGTCATTCATACGAATATTATGAAAAACAAAGTTATTTTTTTCTGGCATAGAATGACAGTGGTATTTTTGCTAGGTGTATGTAATCGGTACGTTAAGTGGTACGGAACCCTTTATGAGCGAGTCCGACTCGCACTTGGCCGATTTTTCAAGTTATTTTGTGTCAAATATGTCAATAATGTCAAAGATATAACAGTTCAATCACAATATGTACAAATGATTTATTGAAAATCAGACTAGTACTATAGGTACCAACTAGGTATTCTAAAATATCGATACTTACTATAAATTAACTGTATTGGTATGGTACTGATATTAAAATATCGGTATACTAGCTGTGCCCGCGACTTCGTTCGCGTGGAATAGTGACTTTCGGCAGCATTTTTCATTTTTTTAGCTAAAGGGCCTTCCGCCCTCGGTTCGCCCGCCTGTACTACACGACGTTATCTCGTCGAGGTAAAGTTATATTTTCCCGGGATATCAATGAGTCTTTGTCACTCTCTAGCTCCTAAAATATCCACATACTAAGAAAACATGCCGATCCGTTGCTCCGTTTTGACGTGAAAGACGGATATACAAACAATACAAACAGTATGTCAAAAGAAAGAACTTATCACGCTGAACAACTTCTCTTAAGATGCTATCTCATATAATTTAACCTGGCTGCTAGGGTTCCACATCAGCTGGCCTAGCATGAACGGCTTTTATCATGCGATATGATATAGCACGTCATGCTGTCTTGCTTACCTACCCCACTAAGGTGGAAGCAAGACAGCAAGACGTGCTATATCATATCGCGTGATATAATGATGGTAATGCTAGCCCGGCAGGTGTACCAAGACCTCCAAACTTTGTACGTCAATAGAAAATGCTCATCACATTTAACAATTTTCCATAAGACGGTATTTTTATATCTCTCATAGTTTGGCTGGACTGCTATGGTTCCACATCGGCCATTTCGATCTTCTAAATAAATTATAATAAAAGTTGTTTTCATGAGTAAAATAATCCCTAAAAATATATGGGGTGATAAAAAAATAACCGTGTATATAACATAAACAGTACCTACGTATTAACACATTAAATATTTATATCACATAGCCTTCCGCCCGCGGTTTTGCCGCGTGTACTACACGACGTTTTTCCGAGGGAATGTGATATTTTTCCGGGATAAAATTAGCCTATGGAACTGTCTAGCTCCTAAACTATCCACATACTAAAAAAAACAGGTCGATCCGTTGCTCCGTTTTGATGTGAAAAACGGACATACAAACAAACACACTTTCACATTTATAATATTAGTATATATTGTATGTCAAAAGAAAATACTTATCACGCTGAACAACTTCTCATAAGATGCTGTATTTGTATCTCTTATAGTTAAGCTGGGCTGCAAGGGTTCCAAATCAGGAGTACCAGACCTTCGATATTTTTCCGTCAATAGAAAATGTCCATGACGTTAAACAACTTTTCTTAAGACGCTATGTTTGTATCTCATATAGTTTAATCTGGCTGCTAGGGTTCCACATCAGGTGTACCAGACCTTCAAACTTTGTACGTCAATAGAAAGTGCTCATCACGTTTAACAATTTTCCTTAAAACGATATTTTTATATCTCTCATAGTTTGGCTGGACTGCTATGGTTCCACATCAGAAATTGCGATCTTCAAAATAAATTATAGCTATATGTTGGCAAGGACCAATAGCTGTATAACAAAAAAAAATTCCTCAAAATCCGTTCCGTAAACTTTTCTGCCGACGTCATCACACGAAAAAATTCATCCCCTGTTTTCACCCTCTTCAGGGTAGTTTTTTTTACAAACTTTGAATGTCGTATTTATTTATCTAATCAAAAGCCTATAAAATGATTTTGAAGCTTCTAGCTTTAAAAATGACGTAATTTCCATACAAACTTTCATCCCCTATTTCAACCCCTTACAGCCCTTTGCTCACATAAAAAAGTAGCCTATGACCTTTCTCAGGCTCTAGACTATCTCTTTACCAATTTTTATTCGAATCGATTCCGTAGTTTAGGCGTGATTGTGTAACACACAGACAGACAGATTCGCATTTTCGCATTTATAATATAAGTAAGGATTAACCAGTATGTCATCAGTAAACCTTATGCAATTATGTTTGTGTAAAAGAAATCAGAAAGTAGTTGTTAATAACATCGCATCTGCTGGAGCCCCCATTAATATGGGCGTCCCCATGGTTCAATATTGGGCCCTTTATTATTTTTGATTTACATAAATGAGCCACCTTGCTACGCGAATAATTTGTGTAAGACAGTGACAGTGCTATTTGCCGATGATACCTCATTAATTTTCAAAGTTGATAGAGGTAATAATTGTTCTGACGACGTAAATAGTGCTCTTTCTAAAGTTGCTCATTGGTTCAACATTAATAATATGGCCTTAAATTCTAAGAAAACTAAATGTGTTAAATTTTCCTTACCTAATGTAAGGGAGGTTGATTTGCATATTATGTTAAACGCAGTCGTAGTCGAGTTAATTGAAAGCACTAAATTTCTTGGTGTTACATTAGACTCACGACTTTAATGGGATCCACATATTAAAGCCTTGTTGAGTAGACTCAGTTCTGCAGCTTTTGCAGTAAAAAAATAAGGCAATTAACTGATATTGAAACGGCAACACTAGTATACTTTAGCTATTTTCATAGAGTAATGTCCTATGGCCTTTTGTTGTGGGGTTCAGCAGCTAATGCTGGAAATATCTTGATACTCCAAAAGAGAGCTGTTCGCGCCATATACAATCTTCGACGAAGAGATTCTTTAAGAGACTTGTTTAAGGAAATTGATATATTAACCTTGACAGGACAATACATTTATGAAAACTTAGTTTATGTAAGAAAGCATCTTAATTCATTTGTAAAGAAAAGTGATGTCCATAATTTAAATACAAGAAATAAGAATAAACTTGCTGTTCCAAGATTTAGACTAGAAAAAACTAGAGGCTCGTTTTTGGGGAAAGGCATAACCTTTTTGAATCAAGTTCCACAAGATGTAATTTAATTGCCTTTGCATGAATTTAAAAAACATGTTAAAAAGACTCTCATCAGCAAAGGTTATTATGAAGTCAAAGATAATCTGAAAGACCACAATGCTTGGTTATTAAATGTACCTAAACCTATAACATTACATTTGTTTAAAAGGATAATATTCTAATATTTGGGTATGAGAAAATTTTCCACTGAAGTGTTATTTAATAATATTGTATAATAATATGTGCTTTACGCTATAAGCAATTATTGTAATAAGTAACGATATGATTTTTTTGTAAATGTCGTTACCTGAGAAACGCTGACAAGTTTATTGCGCCCGTTCTTCTTGTCAGTTAAAAAGTCTTGAATGGGTAGTAGGAAAATATCGACGATTTATAAGTACACTAGCGGCCGCCCGCGGCTTCACCCGCGTGGTTCCCGTTCCCGTGGGAATATCGGGATAAAAAGTACATATAAACCTTCCTCTTGAATCACTCTATCTATTTAAAAAAAACGCATCAAAATCCGTTGCGTAGTTTCAAAGATTTAAGCATACAAAGGGACATAGGGACAGAGAAAGCGACTTTGTTTTAAACTATGTAGTGAAGTGATGCTTATTATGTCTATGTGAATAAATAAATATTGGATTTGATTTGATAACACAATATTGCGAATTTTATACGTATTTTAGCGAATCTATGGTGGGGACATGGCTGGTGTGTATAATAATTTCATTTGTTGCGTTATTGGTGTGATAGAAGAGTTGATATAACCCTTACTAATATACTACTTACTACTATCCTAATAATCCTACTATTATCCTTACTTCCTTACTTATATTATAAATGCGAAAATGCGAATCTGTCTGTCTGTGTGTTACACAATCACGCCTAAACTACGGAACCGATTCGAATAAAAATTGGTAAAGAGATAGTCTAGAGCCTGAGAAAGGTCATAGGCTACTTTTTTATGTGAGCAAAGGGCTGTAAGGGGTTGAAATAGGGGATGAAAGTTTGTATGGAAATTACGTCATTTTTAAAGCTAGAAGCTTCAAAATCATTTTATAGGCTTTTGATTAGATAAATAAATACGACATTCAAAGTTTGTAAAAAAAACTACCCTGAAGAGGGTGAAAACAGGGGATGAATTTTTTCGTGTGATGACGTCGGCAGAAAAGTTTACGGAACGGATTTTGAGGAAATTTTTTTTGTTATACAGCTATTGGTCCTTGCCAACATATAGCTATAATTTATTTTGAAGATCGCAATTTCTGATGTGGAACCATAGCAGTCCAGCCAAACTATGAGAGATATAAAAATATCGTTTTAAGGAAAATTGTTAAACGTGATGAGCACTTTCTATTGACGTACAAAGTTTGAAGGTCTGGTACACCTGATGTGGAACCCTAGCAGCCAGATTAAACTATATGAGATACAAACATAGCGTCTTAAGAAAAGTTGTTTAACGTCATGGACATTTTCTATTGACGGAAAAATATCGAAGGTCTGGTACTCCTGATTTGGAACCCTTGCAGCCCAGCTTAACTATAAGAGATACAAATACAGCATCTTATGAGAAGTTGTTCAGCGTGATAAGTATTTTCTTTTGACATACAATATATACTAATATTATAAATGTGAAAGTGTGTTTGTTTGTATGTCCGTTTTTCACATCAAAACGGAGCAACGGATCGACCTGTTTTTTTTAGTATGTGGATAGTTTAGGAGCTAGACAGTTCCATAGGCTAATTTTATCCCGGAAAAATATCACATTCCCTCGGAAAAACGTCGTGTAGTACACGCGGCAAAACCGCGGGCGGAAGGCTATGTGATATAAATATTTAATGTGTTAATACGTAGGTACTGTTTATGTTATATACACGGTTATTTTTTTATCACCCCATATATTTTTAGGGATTATTTTACTCATGAAAACAACTTTTGTTATAATTTATTTAGAAGATCGAAATGGCCGATGTGGAACCATAGCAGTCCAGCCAAACTATGAGAGATATAAAAATACCGTCTTATGGAAAATTGTTAAATGTGATGAGCATTTTCTATTGACGTACAAAGTTTGGAGGTCTTGGTACACCTGCCGGGCTAGCATTACCATCATTATATCACGCGATATGATATAGCACGTCTTGCTGTCTTGCTTCCACCTTAGTGGGGTAGGTAAGCAAGACAGCATGACGTGCTATATCATATCGCATGATAAAAGCCGTTCATGCTAGGCCAGCTGATGTGGAACCTTAGCAGCCAGGTTAAACTATATGAGATAGCATCTTAAGAGAAGTTGTTCAGCGTGATAAGTTCTTTCTTTTGACATACTGTTTGTATTGTTTGTATATCCGTCTTTCACGTCAAAACGGAGCAACGGATCGGCATGTTTTCTTAGTATGTGGATATTTTAGGAGCTAGAGAGTGACAAAGACTCATTGATATCCCGGGAAAATATAACTTTACCTCGACGAGATAACGTCGTGTAGTACAGGCGGGCGAACCGAGGGCGGAAGGCCCTTTAGCTAAAAAAATGAAAAATGCTGCCGAAAGTCACTATTCCACGCGAACGAAGTCGCGGGCACAGCTAGTAATATTATAAATGTGAAAGTTTAGATGTTTGGATGTTTGTATGTTTGTTACACAATCACGCCAAAACGGCTGACTGGATTTGGCTGAAATTTGAAACATAGATACTTTTGTAGAGATGGCGCAACTGATTAAGGAAGACTGATGGTGTGTCTTCCTTCCGGGCTAAGGGTTGTTAGCCCGGGGACAACTGTCCGATGGTCGTATGTCGGAGGTTCTATATATTGTAAGTTACTTGATAAACTTTGTGAGCGTGATGTAGGTTCTTCACTAAATCCGAGATTGACTGCTAGCGCCATCTATTGCTGCGATGGTTAAAGCTCCGTGTTATGCGTCCATGTGTGCGCGTCGTCCAGATGTCGCCACACTTTGTAGCCTGGAGAGGAACATAGGCTACTTTTTATCCCGTAAAAATATAACATTCCCGCGGGATAAAGTCGTCTTTACCACGCGGGCAAAGCCGCGGGCGGAAAGCTAGTGTACAATAAATTATGTTGTTGTGTGGCCCATGGATCAGGCTAAAACTTCTGACGTAAATATAGCTGAATTTGCGATAAATGGGCATATCTCGAATAATCTGGCCACACTGGACGCACTTCGGGAGAATCGGGCAAACGGTTAAAACAACGTCCGTGCGAGCACATAGCTGGAGAGGAACATAGGCAACTTTTTATCCTGGAAAAGTATCACATTCCCGCGGGATAACGTCGTGTAGTCCACGCGGGCGAAGCCGCGGGCGGAAAGCTGGTTAATATTATAAATGTGAAAGTTTAGATGTTTGGATGTTTGTTACTCAATCACGCCAAAACGGCTAAACGGACTTGGCTGAAATTTGGGATATAGATACTTTGTAACCTGGAAAAGAACATAGGCTACTTTTTATCCTGAAAAAATATCACATTCCCGCGGGATAACGTCATCATAATCCATATCCTTACTAATATTATAACTGTGAATATCCGTTTGTTTGTTTGTTACGCCTTTACATCTTAACTACTGAACTGCGGAATGGAATTGCGTAAAGTCAATCGTATTCATTTGAAAGTTCATTGTATCATAATAAATGTCATTCCATACAATGCAGCCGATTGAATACGATATTATCTGTCAAATTAATACGATCACCTGACGCAATTGCACGTACAGCAAAAAACTTTCCACGCGGGCGGAGCCGCGGGCGGAAAGCTAGTGTACTATAAATTATGTTGTTGTGTGGCCCATGGATCAGGCTTAAAACTTCTGGCGTAAATATAGCCTAATTTGCGATAAATGGGCATATCTCAAATAACCTGGCCACCTTGAATGCAAAGCTGTGAAACTAACTAACTAACAGGACAATTATAGGCTTTTTGTCCATTAATGTAAGTACATTGTTGTCACCCTGTTTTAAAAATCTAATACAAATTTTATCAAGGATTGCATCGTAACTACTGCAGTGATTGGTTCCAGGTAAAGCTAGATCCTCAGTGACGGAAATTCTTTTGACTATTTAGTGCTTTACAACATTCGTAACGCCAAATTTACGTAATGTGACGGTTTTAAATAAGGGCCACACAGTCTGACGGGTCGAAATATTGTTTTTGCTTTTTCTATTGATGTGTTGTAATGCGAACGGATTTGAAGTGTTGTATGCTGTCACATATCAAACGTGACGCTGCTAGACTACTTTATTTGGCTCCAAATGGTATGGTTGTCGATATTTTGACAAATTAAATCTGGTACACAGTTTCGTGTGGCCCTTGTTTGAACAACGATTATAAGAGATCTATTCTGTTTTGGATGATGTTTGTGTGTTAAATCTTATTTATTTTGGCGTCACTGAGCAGCCAGGGAGTGAAACTGGACTTTCGTTAGCTAGTTTTTGTTATTTTCAGCATCCATAATCTGAAGCGTCAGGTCGTGTGGCCCTTGTTCAAACGTCAATAATTCATAAACTCTTGCGTTACGTTTGTTCTGAATACTAAAATAAGAAATGGTTTATCCGTCACTGAAGGATTTTACAGCTCATAAGCCAGAAGGAGTAAGGTACACACGAAATGACGTTCATGAAAGTGGACCCCCAATCACAAAACGCCATCTACAAAAACCTTTGCCTGTTTCTCTCCCCATTAGTTTTGCCATCTCTAAGGGTGGTATTCCACTTATCATTATCAAATATTTGATGACGAATTTATGAATGGCGTTATCTTTGTAGCAACTTTGAGTATGTACATGGTATATACCTACTCAAAGGGTTTCATTGATAAAATTCTTTGATCAAATTCCAGCCTTCTCTATAGAAGATGATAGAGAAGACTCTTATCAAATGCATTTTGAACAAAGAGATCTATGATGGCCCCAGTACAGGATGGCCGATCATGGTCGGCGACCACGACCAATACATCGTACATTGACACTTTTGAAAGAACCTTTTTAAACTTGTTCGTTCAAAAGTGTCAATGTACGATGTATTGATCATGGTCGCCGACCATGATCGGCCATCGTGTACTGGGACCATGAGAGATCTTCGTTAAGTGGAATACACCATAATAAAAGTTAACAACTGTCATTACAACTGTCAGACCTGTCAGTCAGTCAGCTCAGCTTGCTTTGTGATTTTCATTTTCGTGTGATTTTGGTTGATAAATGATAATAATTGTTAAAATTTTATTATTTCAGAACTAATTATTGCTGGGTGTTTAGTTTTACTAAGTAGTAAGTAGACAGATTTTCATGTTATTTGTTTAAAATGAAGATTCGTACTTTACTAATAGATATTTTGTGTCTTTACAGTTGACCAACACATTTTTGCGCGGGAACAGAGTATTTTGTGATGAAAAGTTGGCAAGGGGTCTGTGAAATATAATAAAAATGACTGATGCACTGTGTCACTTAGTTGTAGATGGAAATGATGTGATGGAATTCAAATTGGGTACGTCCATCCATTATGGATACACTTCTCTGCAGCACATTTCCAGAAAATCCGGTCCGGTTTGGTTGCTTGCTAGGTTGTCGATAAAACATACATGTATTTTTGTACACCCAATACCTGTAAATCCATAAAGTGGTTTTTCGTTTCCACACCACATTACACTGCAAATTGAAGATTTTTAACTGCACTTTATATCTTGTGCATGGACAAGGCAGATAAAACTATATTAATTTCGCTCTAGCTTTCTCACATTAATTTTAAATGTTGATATCATGCATATCTTTATTTTAGTAAGAGACACATCAGATCTAGAAAATGATGAAACCAGCTTTGGCCCTGATATGTGTCATCAGGTGTTTGGGGAAAACGAGAATATATTTGGGTACACAGATTTGCAAATTCGCCTATACTACAGTGCAGGAAGCTTACAAACATATCTAGGCATTGAATACACAGATAAGGTACATAGGCTATAGCTAAACAGGGGTAAATTCTGTACCTCAACATGAATTGCGATTTGCGATCACTCTTTCATTTGAAATGTATGACCATCGCTGCAGTAATACAAATATTTTTTATCATATTTTTTCAACAAGTTATGGATGTCAAACTAAGCAATCACAATCATATGTTGAGTTAGACAATTAGCTCCCTGCTTTTGTTGTTGCTAAAGAATGAATAGACTGAAAGACATTATGAATATTAAACACATAAGGTTAAACAACATTATAGGTTGTCTCATTTGTAGATTGAACCCAGTAAATCTGAAGGAATGAAACCAGATGATGTAGAAGGTGCAATGAAGAAAGTACTGGCTCCGGGCTATGTCACCAACTTGGATCACTTTGTGTCCATGCTAGAGAAAGATAAGTCCTTCACTCCACATGGACGTCTTTTACACTCTTTCACTGTTACTCCTCGTAAGTTAATAACTTAATTAATTACTAAACTGTTTTTGCCACAAAATTTTACTTTTGTCCGTTCATCATGTTACTTCTGGCATGGATATTAAAGGTTAAAGTCAATCTATGGTTTGTTTGTTGTCCTCTCATTTTATTAGTTGTAAATCATGAACAATTCTAGCATGATGAAAGAAGTGATATTTGCATATGCTTACAAAAGGCATGATAACATAAGTATTATTAGTTAAATCAGGTAAGCTGTTGGGACAACTGATACTTGCCTGCATCCTATGTTGTATTTATTCAAAATATGCATTTTATATGCAATTTCATATGAATATCATTATTCACAGGTGAGGGTGGTGACAAAAGAACATTTGAAGTGTATTTCTGTGAGACCTCTACCCCTGGCTTTTTGGCTTATCATGAACGTTTGCAAACATTTCTACTGTGGTATGTTGATGCAGCCTCATTCATAGATGTTGATGATGACCAGTGGACCTTTTTTACAGTGTGAGTATTCTGTGCCTACAGCAATACACATACAGTATTATGGTTGGTTGGAAATGTAACCTTAAAATCATGTGTTAGTATATTCTATTTCGTAAACAATCTTAACCTAACTAATTAATGTTTTAATCATTTAAAAACTACTAAGCTTTTTAGTGATTAAGTAGCTTGATGAAGGATTATCGGCAATTAATGTTGTTTTTGTTTGCAAAATCGATAGTTGTCAACATTATGACTGCTGATGGTCAGCAAGATTGAACAAACTGGTTAGCATAGATGGCAGTATAATCGCAGCGATCGGTTCTAGTATAAGTCCTACCTAATAATAGAATGATAGTCAAGTTTTCATCATTACCAACATCAGCCATTTTAACTAATGGAGCCGGCATTGGCTTAATGTTTCTTCAAAAAGAGCTTGGACATAAATATTTTTGGTTACCCATCACGTGACTCAACAATCTCAGACCAAACGCGTTTGTCATCACTGTGCGCTACAGGCTCCCCAAGTCAAGTTTTATTAACAATAATATCAATAATGTTTAATTAAATAAAAGCAAATACAGTAACTACACTACTTACTGATGGCTCCCGAACTAGGCAGAGCCTGTCTTTTGGAGACCCACAATAAAATTACAAACAGATTTACTATTGGATAACTAAATGTAGTTAGTACCTAAGTGAATATTAATAAAGAAAAGAAAAACTTTGATTTGAACAGTAGCCTACTGAAACTTAAACTTAAAATTCATAAACTGCATGTGTAAAGAAGAATGAACAATTTGTTTTGTTTCATATTTTTGTTTTCTTTCTTTTCAATCACATTAATAGTGATATTAAGAGGTTAGATCTGGGGCGGTACAGGTGAACGCTGCGCTCCGATAATCGGAAATCTGCTGGGCTTCAAATTAAAACAGATAAATCGAGCCCCAATCAGGCCAAAATGGCAAACAATGATTCATGATGTCCCAGGAAAATCGATATCTCCCAAATAACTTCGTCAAATAGAACAATAAGAAATTAGATACTTCGTAATTTATGTTTTGTGTGCTCCAGTGTGGCCCACGACTAACTGTTTACTGGTATTCTATGGTAGTTTCGAGAAGTACCAGTCGAGCGAGGGGGGCGCGTGCTACGCCACGGCGGCGTACGCGACGGTGTACCGCTACTACGCGTACCCGCGCCACTCGCGCCCGCGCATCTCGCAGGTGCTCACGCTGCCGCCCTTCCGCAAGCTCGGCCTCTGCGCTAGCTTACTGCAGGTATGATCAGTGCAATCCACACAACACGGGAAAGAGGTTACAAGGAGCATGTCACGCATTTTGTACTGAATGAAGCTTGAATCGAAATCGAGCTAGTCGCCATGACAACTTCAAATGGTATTCAAAGTCGAACAGGTAAAATGTATGGAGCTTACATAATATGTCTTTTTTGTGTTCTGTGGTGCAATTCTATTACATATACATATTTTGTAACTAGCTTTCCGCCCGCAGCTTCGCCTGCGTGGACTACACGACGTTATCCCACGGGAATGTGATATTTTTCCGGGATTAAAAGTTGCATAAGTTCCTCTCCAGGCTGCAAAGTATCTGAGTCCCAAACTTTAGCCAAATCCGTTCATCCGTTTTGGCGTGATTGAGCAACAAACATCTAAACATTCACATTTATAATATTACTAGCTGACCCGGCAAACGTTGTTTTGCCATATTAATTATAGTGGACCCGGTAAACTTCGTATCACCAACATCTATTATAGATAGACAGATGAAAATAAATGATCGCGAAGAAGTTTTATACACTGCATGCAACAAATGTCACTTATTAAAAAGTAGGTAATCCAAAGCGGCTAAAACGTCAGTGATTACAATACTCTTTGACATACCTCTTTGGAAGCGGCTATGGAAGAAATGACAGTATTGTATAGTACGACAGTTTATCGATTTTCTATACAAAATAATCATTTTTATTTTATAATTTTTCCGGAATAAAAAGTAGCCTATATTACTCTCCAGCTCCCAAACTATCCCCATACCAAAAATCGAGTCGATCCGTTGCTCCGTTTTGACGTGAAAGACGGACAAACAAACAAACAAACAAACAAACAAACAAACAAACAAACACACTTTCACATTTATAATATTAGTATGATTAGTATGATTAGTATGGATAAGTAGGAAGTAGGATATCTTTCTGAATAAAGGACAAACTTAATTAATAAATTGGCCGGGTTTAATTGGTATTATTTTATTTAATTACACTCAAATTCATTTCTTGAACTTACTAAAAAAATATTTTTGTTATTAAATGTAGGTAATTTTTGTTTTTGCAGGCCATATATTCACATTTCACAATCTTGCCTGATGTTTTGGATATAACAGTTGAGGATCCATCACAAGACTTCCAAAGAATAAGAGATTACGTAGATGCCAAAAACTGTGCAACATTGCCGGCTTTCCAACCTGCTAAACTTCTTCAAGGGTAAGAAGAATATATTAATTTGTCATGTTATGTTTTGTTTAACCAGTTAAATTTAATATAATTTGTAATATCATCTTTCTTGCAGTTTTTCAGCTGAAATGGCAAACCAAGCATGTGCCAAATTCAAGATCAATAAGAAGCAGGCCCGAAGAGTGTATGAAATTTTAAGGCTGAAAAATACTAACACATCAGATAAGACTGCCTACCTAAATTACCGACTAGATGTTAAAAACCGGCTGAATGCACCCTTTCAGGTGAGTTAGTAAACACAAACCCCCTTATTACAAAACGTGGACTAAAATAGTCCTGGTTTAAAACTGGTACTAAACTGGTCACTTTCATCTTCCAAATGAAAGACAGAATTTTAAACCAGGTCTAACTTAAGTCCACGTTTTGTAATAAGGGGGATTGTGTATGTCAAACTGAAAACGATTTGAATTCACAAACTGTACTTAGCCTTTCGATTATTATGGTGATTTAAATTGTTTGCATACGACATGTTTCAGTATTGAACTCTGATGCTCTGAACATTTAGGTGAATTGCCCAATATTGCGGCACGCTGTGGTCCTGGCGTTCGCGTTGCGGCAAACATTTGCCCATGCAGGCACACTCGCCTACTCGCTCACTCACGTCACGCCGGCGCCGCTGCTCCTAATATGTCTCGCGCCAAAAACCTGACAGATCCGCGACGACTAGAGGCGGAGCATGACCAATATTGCGGCCACACTTCGTCGTCCCTCGCTCGCTACTTCGCTGGCTATTTTCCTCGCGATTCGAAGAGTGTGCGGTCGCACTATATGGCTTTCAGCTACATACTTATCTTTTCTCCCATCTATTCGGAAAGCGATGATTGTTTATCTAATAACAGGGCGTAAAACGATTCATTGTTTACCTGTTATGACAAGAGGGTAATATGAGATTTGTAAAATTTTCAAAAATGGATCTTATAAAAATGAGAATATCTCGAAAACGGTGCGTCGTAGCTAAAATCTAACAAAATTTTCAACCCCGGTGATACTTAAAAGGCATCCGATGGACAAATAAAAAAAATTTTTTGTTATTTCAAAACTTTAAATTATTTTCAAAAAGGCGTACGCTTTGCCCGACTAGCGCTATGATGAATCCGAACGCCAATGAAAAACTCTTTGCTTTTCTTATAGAGGGGGATGAAAAGCAAGAGCGTGTTACTCGGCCGCAAAATTATTTTCACCTCGGGTGACGTATATTGAATCCTTCACTGCGCTCCGGATTCAAAATAGCGCCTACGCCGTAAATATATTATTTTGCTCCGTTGTAATACAATCTACTATTGTGAAAAACGAAATATATGTAGCTTACTTCCGCAAAAAACACCCGCAAAAAATTGCACATGCACACCACGAAAAACCAGTGCACAATACCTGGGAGCTAAGCCTGCTAACGTAAAGTCATAATCGTGTTTCAAGTTTTCAACTGTAGTTCAATTGTAGTGCTTTTTTACACACTAGTTACAAGAAATGTGTACTTTTTTCACAATACTTCTGATGTTCACACCACACACTACATTCACATCACATCATACTGTCATAATTCTTCTAACTAGTCTGTAAAAAAGCACTGCCATTGAACTACAATTGAAACACGATTGAGACACGATTATGATTTAACGTTAGCAGACTTGGCCCCCTGCATTTAGCAAGACAGCAATATTTGCACAATTTACAAAAATTTTGCGGGCGGGCGGGCGGTGCATCTTGCATAGGTATTGTGTTTTTTGCGGAAGTAAGCTACATATATTTCGTTTTTCACAATGGTTAGGTACTTCCGCCAAGTGACGCCTGATTCAATCAAATACTTACAATCTACTATTTTATTATTGAAAAATGGAAAATGAAGTATTTAGACTAGAATCGACCCGTCTCACAACCAGCTCCGATGGGACTCGAACCCACGACCTTTCGCTATCCGGGCGACTGCTCTAACCACTGAGCTACGGAGTCGTTGTCTCGGAGCTGGTTGTGAGACGGGTCGATTTTTTCTAAATACTTCATTTTCTATTTTTCAATCATAAGAATTGCATTGTGAATGCAAAAAATAGGTAAAATTTAAATAACTTACTATTTAATTCCCAGAAAAAGAAGTTAGAAATGAAAAAGCTGGAGAAGGTGCTGAAGCCCGAGGAGTACCTGGCGACGGTGAGCGCGTCGGGCGCGCACGAGACGCAGGCGCGCCTGGCCGCGCAGTACCAGGCGCTGGAGGCCGACTACCGCCGCGTGCTGCACCGCATCGACCACGACTAGCGCGCCCGCCGCTGTACGCAGCGTTCCAAGTGAACGGGACCCGTGCACCATCGAACATGAACTGAACATCTATTCAATAGGGGATCGGACTGTTAGGGTCAGCGCAGACAGAACGAAAAAAACCCTCGCGGAAATTGGCTATTTGACTGTTGTTGAAATGTAGATATTTAATTATGACATTTAGAAATATAACATTATTGAATAGCAAATGTGAAAAAATAAATTCATTCTGTATTATAACAAGCGAATTATGAGCTACTTAATTGTGGCTCTAGCTATCTCTTTCTAAAACGAAATTTTCTATGGCTAGAGTATGGCGCCATAGAAATGTGACGTCACATTTCGATAGTGCTCTCCTAGTCGAATTAGAAAGATTGATGCTCTATATCGCTGAGAGTATGCAAGATATTTGAAAATAAATACCTATGATGTGTAATTCAATAAACATTATAAGTCAATAAAAAAAATTTAGTCTAGTACCCAATTGTTGAGGTCATTGAAAAATGATCCATGTCACCATAGCCTAAATAAAATATAAAATTGTATAAAGTCATACTTCTCTGTTGATATTCATACAATTTTGTATTTTAGGCTAAGGTGACATGGTTCATTTTTCAATGATTACAAAAAATTCCGCGAGGATTTTTCCGTTCTGTCCGCGCGGAGCCTTATTGATATGTAAATATTTAATAGAACATTCAAAAATATATAATTGGAAAATAACAAAAGTGAAAAAAAATATTCAAAATTAAGTAATGAGCTGCTGTACTGTAAAAAACTGTGTCTCTAGCTATTTCTTTCTAAAACCAAATTTTGTAAGCGCTAAGCATTTCAGCCCCCTGATTCACAAACCGTCGGAAACGCTCCCGACAGTGGAATGTTTGCACTGTCTCTGTTACTCACTTTAGAATAGACAAAGACAGCACAGAATTCGAATCCGATTCCGTTTCCGAGGGTTTGTGAATCAGGGGTCTGACGTCAGATGTGTCTAGCGCTGTCCTTGTCTATTAAGGAAGTTTGATGAGCTATATCTCCGAAAATATAGAAAATAGTTGAAAATAAATACCTGTGTTGTGTTTCTGATAGGTATTAAAAACTTTTTAAACAATTAAAAAAAATCGGTCCGATCCCCTATTGGTGGATAAAAATGACCTTTGGGTGCTCAGTGCCTATCGATAGAGCCTCGTATCCGTTAAGCAACATTTGACGCGCAACAAGTTTAGTTAAACTTAACAAAAATCTAGCGTTAACAAAAGTCAACAAGTCACAAAGTTGTTGGTTGCATGAAAATGTTCGATAGTGCGTGCCCGATTAGGGGCGAAGGTGGGCGCGATGGCGAGAAATTTTCGTTCGATTATTTTTTTTCCACCTCGATAATGATTTTAAAATGTTCCACGGACTTTTTGATATCTCACGCCCGCCGACGCCTTTTCACTTTGGACGATACATACAGCGAAATGGCAAATCGTACCAATGAAATACGATACACGGTCAGTATTGTAAGGAACTATGGATCATGCAAGCCTAGATGAATATTTGAAAAGTTTTGCCTACAAGAAGGGACTGAAATTTTTAACATTTTTATTTGTTTAGTTATAAAACTTCCCAATGTCGACAAAACTTCGAGTAAATGTTCATCGAATTGTGATACATGCCGATTGTGGAACACTCGCCTGTATAATTTCTTGTTTCACTTTTTTTTGTTAACGAAGAAATACAGTTAATGTGTTTTTTAACCAGTGCATACATTGGTTAATTTAGTGTATGAGAAATAGTGTAATGAGTTGATAATACGAATTAGCCCGATTAATTTTATCTGCCAGCTACAGAGAGGGCGACTAACAAACGTCACGTGTCAAATTATTTCTTCAAAAATTAGCCCGTTTTGTTTTTATGCGTGTTGCCGCGTGCCATGGGTTTATCGCCCCTTGTTAAAATGTCTTGAGAATCTGTATTGCGAGATTTGTGAGTCGTGGTTGTGTTATTTGAATGTTTCATTATTGTAAATAAACATTGTCTGGTATAGTGTGACCGCAAGCGTTGTGCCGGAGCGATACAGCGCTGGCGGTCAAAATATACAGTTTTATTTTTAGAGATCATCTCAGTTCTGTCATGCTAAAACAAACGTCTCGCGTAGCTAGCTAGACTTATTAAAAAAAAGACGGGCATGTTTTCTTGTATCCCCTTTTATAATGAGGCAATTATATAAAGTTTGTATTGTATCTAAGTAGATTATCTCAATCTGTTTAGAATCTAGGATCTATTATTATGTACCTACGTACTTTAATTAATTTTGTAAACTGATCAATATCTATTTTCATTAATTTGTATATTTGTCTCGTTTTAATTTAGCATGCAATCATACATATACACCATTATTATTATTCTGATAAAAGACGCAGAATAAATGAAATTATGGGAATTTGTCCACCACACATTTATAATTTTAATTGTTTATGAAAAGTTGAAAGTAGGTTGTGTGTAAAATTCACAGTAGAGATTTATATGGTCTAGTGATTGGAAGGTCCATCGATTATTCCGCATTATGTTTTTATACCAATTTTTATATACTTACCTACTTTAAATTTAAATTACAACAGTGGTGAACTTGTAATAGATTGTTCTGTACTTAATATTCTGATTATTCATCTTTTCAATAAAACTTATGCACAAATGATATAGTTCAGTTTTTCGTATAATTCATAGACTGAATTTGCAAAAGTACATTCTCGTGCCTTTGATGAGTCAATGTTGAGTTTGTAAATCGCAGATGTTAAACATCGTTAGCCTAATAATATCAGCATGTACGAGTATAACTTATCGTAAAATTGTTTGTGGTTGCCACACAAAAAATAATAATAAACGATAATTTTATATAAACCTCTCTTATTTCGCACCTGGAATAAATATGGCAAATTACAAAGATTAAGTATATTCGTCAATAACTTTATTAAGTAGGTATTAACACAATTAAGACTATACATAAATAAAAGCATTTTTAGATTTAGCGAAATCATACAAAACTGTTAAAATCATAATGTCATTGAAATTATGCTAATATTGAGATCATACATTTTAATATACTGGAAATGTTTATAATAAAATAGTACCTATTTAAAATAGTATTTATCATTTCGGCGAATGAGAAGGCGTGCACTATATATGACATAAAAAGCATTGTTAACCACGTCTATTTAGTGTTTACCTGATAAATGCATAATTTGCATAAACAATGTTACTTTCAACAAGTGTTAAATATGGTTTAACGACGCCATTGTTACATAGACTTCAATATTTTAAATTATTTTGTTTTTAATCTCTAAATAGTTTCAACAACTACAGATAAAGGCTTAGTTAGCAAGTCACTCGTTTCTGTATCATAATTACTAATTCAATATCTAATAATTTGGAAAGCCTTTACAAAGTTCGAGATATTTTGACCTATGGACGGTACCTAAGCTACGAAATTCAAATAGTGAAGAATATTGTATGTTGTACACGAAAATCAAACCTCCATTTTGGTATTACTATGCACTAGTTTACCTATATAAACTAAATATGTTTAATGCTCTAATTATAACCGATGTCACATCTTAAATTCAGATGTTTAATAAAATAACTTAAAAATTAAGGAGAACGCGCACTCAATGCGAGCGAGACATGTTATCTGCAATATAGTACATCTCTCCAAACCATTCATTGTGTTCATCTAAGTACCTGAAACAGAAAGTTAAATGTTGAACACTTACATCAAGTTCTCGAAGCCAAAATAAACTGGTATTATACTTCACTACATAGTATAAAACAAAGTCGCTTTCTCTGTCCCTATGTCCCTTTGTATGCTTAAATCTTTGAAACTACGCAACGGATTTTGATGCGTTTTTTTTTAATAGATAGAGTGATTCAAGAGGAAGGTTTATATGTACTTTTTATCCCGATATTCCCACGGGAACGGGAACCACGCGGGTGAAACCGCGGGCGGCCGCTAGTTTATTATAAGAGCGGAATTATTTCATGATACCTGGTACCTGGAGGGAAAGTACCTACTCGAAATAATGGAGATTTCAATTAAAGCAATCAAGAGAGCAAATTTCACGCAAAGGAAACATTCCTTTATTTTTGAAATGGAACAAAACTGCTTTAAGTATTAAAAAAAATTGTTACTTACTGGACAAACATGTCAATGTGTTTCAGGATAAGCTTCAATTTGAAATCTGGCATTTGCGTCGCATTAAGGAAATCGGGTAGTTTCACTGGAAATAAAATAAAAATCGTTATACGTAGTTGTTATTAATCACTGAATTGTGTATTATGTGTATTATTTTATTATGATTATGTAGCGTACCGAACAAGCGGGCCAGATGAATAGCACCGTACACGCGACACGGCAAGTGCTCGGTGCCTTCACGCGGGATTATTTGCCATTTTGCCACCTGGAACAAAGTTCAATGAAATTAAAGCAACTGTATGCTCATACATCATAGCTCTAGTAAGTTTGGCAACACAACAGCCAAATTATTTTATTTTAAATTATAATTTTGCACTTTTGTGTATCAGCATAACTACAGGAGAATTATAATAACTGCGTGTGTTCTTGTAACTTGCCCGAATCGAAGACGGCGGGCGGTGCGAACGCCCCCCGCGGTTTCACCCGCGTGCGTGGTTCCCGTTCCCGTGGGAATATTGGAATAAAAAGTATATATCCAGGCTATCTACTGTGTGCCAAATTTCACCCAAATTCGTTTAGTAGTTTTTGCGTGAAAGAGTAACAAACATACAAACATCTAAACTTTCACATTTATAATACTAGCTTTCAGCCCGCGGCTTCGCCTGTGTGGACTACACGACGTTATAAAACGGACGGATAAAAAGTAGGTAGCCTATATTCCTCTCCAGGCTACAAAGTATCTGTGTCCCAAATTTCAGCCAAATCCGCTGAGCCGTTTTGTCGTGATTGAGTAACAAACATTCAAACATCTAAACTATCTCATATTTTATAACTAGCTTTCCGCCCGCGTGGCCTTACGACGTTATCCCGCGGGAATGTGATATTTTTCGCATTTATAATATTAGTAGGAAGTAAGGATTCCTAGAAAACGATCAAACTATCAGTTGGAAGTTTCAATTCATGAGTACATAATAATAAGTACCCCTAGTATGAGTTTGGCAAACATTATTCGTAATCGAAAACTATTGATCTATCTCATTCATGTCCTTTGATGTGCTTTACCGACATGAGCAGTTCATCCGATAGTTTTCGTAAACATTGACAGTTAAAATCAACTCGTATACTAGGGTAGAGTCCATGCCACATAACTTGGCATTTTGTCTGAGGGCGCTGATCGTCAAAAATAACCCTTATTCCCATGTCATAATTTGGTTCCAGAAATAGACACGTGCCAAGAGTTATGTGGCGCGTACTATAAGCAGGGTATTCACCGAGCTGTGTAACACGTAACGTAATTACTGCTACTGTTTCAAGTGAGTTCGTAGACACGAGCCGCTCGCGCGTGGTTCGCAGTAAGCTTGCAGTGACCCGTCAAGTGGCGGTTTCACTGCTAACACAAGGGCGGCTTGTACTGCGGATTCGAGAAGTTACGCGGTGACTGTGGACGAGCCGTACTCACTTGCAGGTTGATACAGTAGCAGTTACGTTACGTGCTACAAGCTAGGTGAGTACAGTCAGTGTCAAATTGATATAAGCGTCTAGAGTACCTAATCAAAAAGATCTGAAAAACATAAAACCAATTTGGTCTGGGCAGTTCGAATCATCATACTGTTGTAAGCGCGCAAGGTGTTCAAAATATCTAGGCACTCATTGTTTCATATTTATATGAGCAGTCAGAGTGTTCAAAATCATCTAAGCAAACAAAGCTCTCAAAATATCTGTGCAATATGGCGTTGTACATTATGCACAGATGTTTTGATAGCTTTGTTTGCTTAGATAAATTTGAACACTCTGACTGCTTATATAAATATGAAACAATGAATGCCTAGATATTTTGAACACCTTGCGCGATTACAACAATATGATGATTCAAACCGCTTAGATCAAATTGCGTTTATGTTGTTCAGATCTTTTTGACTACTCTAGACGCTTATATCAATTTGACGCCGACTGTACCCTGCTCTAGAAATACCTTGTCGAGCAGGAGTGAGAGCGGCGTGCGCACGGGCGCCGTGGGAGCGGCCGCGCGCGCCGGCCGCGCCCACGCCTCGCTTATGGACGACCCGCTGCTGCCAATACTGTACACCAAAATAAAATAAAAAATAAAATAGCTTTTTACAATCACACCACATTATGTTTTAATTAAGAAATTGTGTCATGGTAAACTTGATAACGGATAAATATATACTTATATAAGCTTCGTTTAAATTGAGCCGAATCCCGCGCGGGACACGGGACGAAATTCGCTCGCGCCGATTGCTTCAGCTAACTTGCATGGACGTGTTCACATTGGCGCGAATAGTCGCACGTGCTACAGCGAAATATACGCGGGATACTTAGTGCCTGATGATAAGTGTGAAACTCCAAATTCTATGCGTTGAGGACTCGGCTCATGAACCTATTTTCTTCTTTTCTACCTTACGTCTTGAGATTCTTCTTCAATTAATGCTAGTAACAACAAAACCTCAGTTTCGATATCAAAGGACATGTTTTGCTATTGAAAAACCAAAAATAATAACGCGCGGGATTCGCCAATTAGGAAGGCTAAGCGAGCGAGCGAATCGCGCAGATTCCCGTCCCGCATCCCGCGCGGTATTTGCCTCAATTTGAACGAAGCTTTAAATATGTTTTGTTTGTAAATACATCCTAATATACCTACACAGAAAACACCCAGACCATGACAAACAGACATGTTAATGCACACAAATATTTGTCTTGTTCGGGGATCGAACCCGAGACTGTGCCGAGACCGTTGGCGCAGGAGGCAGGTATCCGTACCCCTGCGCCAAATCAAATTATTATTATTTTACCAGCTGCGCCCCGGGGCTTGGCTCGCGTGGAATTTCGGCAAAAAATAGTCTACGACCTATTCTCGGACTAACCAAATATACTAACACAAATAATTTAATAAAAATAGGCCAAGCCGTTTCGGAGGAGTTAGATAACAAACACGTGACACGAGTAATTTGTATATTAGATTGAATAAAATGACAGTTTCTTACAGAAAACACCTTGCAATAGGATATTTTACTCGTACCCTTTTTATATATTTAAAACGTGTTTTCGAAATATTAGCAAAGATAAACATGTAAGTATTTATTTTGAATTACCTATCTTGAATATTTTCAAAAGTTATAGGGGATCAAACTTTTTAATGTCATTGAAAGAACGACTATCTTTGTGAGACGTCACGTCATAGTCTCGCCATAGAAGATTTCGTTTTGGAAAGAGACAGCCATAGTCAAAATTAAAATAGCTCATAATTCGCTTGGAATAAAACAGCTTCATTTATAAATATTTTTTTAACTTCATAATTAAATATCTACATTTCAACAACAGTGAAATAAATACCCTGTTGTTAACATTTAGCCTAAGTTCACCAACGGTCGGGTTAATCATTAGTTGTAGCCGCAATTTTGTAATTTAGTCTCTATTGAGGTCCTAAATCCTAAGTCACTATTTAATTGACTGTTTTGATAACTGTTTAGAAAAATAATTACTTTCAGAATAATGTTGATGGCTTACCTCGAGGACAGGGTTTCGAAGGCTCGTTGCTCGCCAGAGGTGGACGGAGCTGGTTCTTCGTTTTCTGATTGCGATACTGCCGATTTGTGCGAACGGAGCCTGGAAAAAAGTCCTAATCTTCGTCATATACTTAGATTTAAAAGCCATTACTCTAGCTTTAAATTCATAATGAATTTTAGATAGTGTTAAAATACCGGTGGGCCTTTGCCTAAAGTCGACGGCGACACGGTCTGACAAACTAACAGGAGGTACCTAACTATGTATGCAAAATGCCAGGTCCTAAAACCGAAATGCCGCACTGCCGCTCTAGCATGAGCGGCTTATAACACGCGATATGATATGGTACGGCATGCCGTCTTGCTTACACCTTAGTGGGGTAAGCAAGACAACTTGCCGTACCATATCATATCGCGCGATAAAAGCCGGTCATGTTAGGCCGGCTGGCCAGGTAGTTTATCCGGACATTTCGGTATCAAGGCCGGACAACATAAAGAAACCAAGATTTCATGCCGTAATTCTAAAATAAAAGCCGTATTTTGCACTCGCTCATTCTCGCCGCGCTAATTGTCTAAAGAGGTAATAAAAACAGGACAGGCTGGACACAATCTAATTTGGCCGGACAAGCATCCAAGGAACCTGACCCTGTCCGGCTTAATCCGGATGCCTGCCAACCCTATGCATACATGTTCGTTGATGGAAGGTCAAGAGGAGGGTCAGCGTCAGCGTTCAACCGAGGGCGACGGCGAAAATACATGTTCGGTGAGAGACGCAGAGGAAGAGGACGAAATACACTAGTTTGAGGTTATGCAACTTTCGCAATGGTCGATCACGGGATGGGTGACCAAAAACTTTATCTCGAGCTCCTCTGTGCTTCGAAAGGCACGTTAAGCCGTTGGCCCTGGCTGTCCAACTGACAACTGTACAACCTCCGATCGAGAGATTCTTTAAGAGATCTATTTAAAGAAATAAACATTTTAACTGTTGCAGGACAATACAATACATCTATCATTAAAATATAATTTATGTGAAAAAGTATTATAATACATTTGTAAAGCAGAGCGATATTCATCGCTTTAACACAAGAAATAAAGATAAACTTGTCGTTCCCAAGTTTAGGCTAGAAAAATCCAGAGCCTCATTTCTAATAAAGTTCCACAGGATATAATTGAACTACCATTGCATAAATTTAAATGTTACATTAAAGAGTCGCTGATGAGCAAAGGATACTATAAAGTAGACGATTATTTGAATGACCGCAATGCATAGTCATGACATGATGTAAGGATGTAACACATAACATAATCACTGTTTAATATGACGTATTTTTATACTAAGCAATTGTTGTATTAGTAACGATATGTATTTTTTTTTGTAAATGTCGTTACCTAACTAAGAAACGCTGGCAAGTTTCTTGCGCCCATTCTTCTTGTCAGTTAAAAAAGTCTTGAATGGGTGGTAGGAAAATATTGACGATTCATAAGTACATATTTATTATGTCTAAGTGAATAAAGAATATTTTTATCTTATCTTTTTATCTTTGACCAACTCGCATTTGGCCCGCGTGGGTTCTTGGCCTATTCTTCTTATCCAAATATAAGGAAAGGAATACCAGTGTCCCAACAGTGGGGATGATGATGATGAAAAATGTGATAGTAAAAAACCACGAGCCCTATAAGTAGCTCAAAAAGGCTTAAGCCTTTCGGTAGCTTAGTTCTTCAGAGCATCGGGCCGGATGGAGGGGCAGGCGTCCGTCACTCGCTCAAGGACGCGAGATAAGTGCCTACCGCTTCGCGTATATCTCGGGATACAATTTACCGTGGGTCGCCCGCCGTACGCCCGCCCGAGCCCGATAGAATATATGCGATAGAAAGAGATGCAACGACTAGCCGTTCGTAATTAGAGCCATACAAGCTGAATTTTACTTTTTTTTTATCCACAACGGGGTAGCACTTAGCCTTCATCACACCTGATGTTAAGTGGTGATAAGGCTGCGGAATCCCCAATCACTGAGGAACTGGCTATCTTATCTCTAACTGCCGGAACACAATAATGCTGGAAACATCAATGTTATGGCGTCAGACTTAGATAAGATGGTGGTAGCTCACCAAGAACAAAGTCCTACCACCAACCAAACCGAATACAATATTTACCCCCACAATTTTAATAAAAAGTTGTTTCTAGTAAGTAGCCTTGCTTTTTATTGTCTCGCAAAAAGTGAGAAAAGTAGAGTATTGTCCTTTGGGATAAAGCTGTTTTCATCTTGAATCCCTCACTGCTCTCAGGAATCAGTTTTAATACCCTCGCTTAGCTCAGGATTTAACTCGTGACACCTTCGCTACGCTCGGGAGTTAAATCTGGCGTTCCTCATTTGCTCAGGATTCAATATTGCGCCCGTGACATAAAACAGTGCTTTATCCCCTCGGTGTATAATCTACTATTAAGATCTTATGATATGTTACCTGCGTGCGAGCGTGGGCGGCGCGGGCGCGGCGGCGCGGCTGCGCGCGTTGGCCGCTTCCTCGGAGCTCTCTTTTCGTTCCGAGCTCTTGTCCGGCTCCGACTTTGCCGGCTCCTCCTCGCTTGTAACCGGAGGCGCTAGAGACGAATTTTGTTTCATTATCTATGATTGAATCATACCTAGATTTTTATAAAATTACTAGGTTCTCGCCCGCGTGAACTACACGAGTACACGACGTTATCCCGCGGGAATGTGACATTTTCCCAGGATAAAAGTAGGCTATGTTCCTCTCCAGGCTACAAAGTATCTGTGTCCCAAATTTTAGCCAAATCCGTTCAGTCGTTTTGGCGTGATTGAGTAACAAACATACAAACATCTTAACTTTCACATTTATAATATAACGATAGTAGGATTGCAAGGAAAGCAATAAAACGTGATTATGTGGCGTAAGGATTAGCAGCACCAATAATTAAAATACAAGACATATAAAACTTTCTATGGGTTTGCATGCATTTATCGTGAATGAGATACTCTAGGGCTAGGGGATTGACGAGCCGACAGCCGTGAGTTGTGCTCAAGCTCAATCTATGCTTCAGCTCGACAATACTCTCTTAATGACGATAATGATGAAGATAGTTTAATTTTTCCATTTTGAATATAATTTATTTTTATTTTGGGGTTGTTGTTGTCCGTGCTTTCTCAAGGCCCTGCCAAAATAACAGCGCTTCTGGGTCATTCTATCCATCTACGAATGACCCGGGAGACTTTGTACTGAGGCAGGGCCCTTTAGCTACATACTTTGTACTGTTTCCTTCTGTCATATGTTATACTGTGTGTGTCTAATAAATGTTTTTTCTTTCTTTCTAATCTAGTACTCACAAGTTTTCCCTGCGTTTTCGTCCCTGGCGGCCTCGGGGTCGGGCGGCAGGTGCGAGTATTCAGGGATCTTGGGGCTTTTGAGTTCTTCTTCAAACGCGTCCTCCTGCGACTGCGACGCTGCCTCGCCTTCGTCCGCTACGCCCACCTCCATTTCTTGACTGCAACGTAACTTGGTTTTAAAGATTTCTACTAAAGCTTCAGATCAACAAGCTCCACCATGCGATTTTACTCGCGTGGTACCAATTCCGGTATTACACTTGGGAATAATGTATGGTGAAAGAATTTTTAAAATCGGTTCAGTACCTGAGATTATCTCAAACATTAGTGTTGATAATGTAGCGTCACATGTAGTTTCTTGGAACGTAAAATGTTGATTCGGCAATTTGAACATCGCCGCTGTGCCTACGTGACGCCACAACAGTCGTCCCTCTGCCTCCTCGGGAGTGCCCGCCTTTTAACCTAAATATATAAATTAATAATGTACTTGTATGTGTGTGAATGAATATAGACTTTGCAGTTAAATAATCTTTATTTTACATCTTCCCTTCAGACAACCATAGTGACGGTTAGTTCAGACAGTAGTCAAGTTCACGTAGTAGTCCAGAATAACGTGACAGTGGTGACCCCGACGTGATGTGATGTAGCGACGCACTCAAATCGCAACATAAGCAAGACGCCGAGTATTGAAGAAATGCAGGATCAGCGAAAAGTACGAATGTAAACATCGACGCGCAAGCCTGACGTCACGCACTACGTCAAGACAGAACTGAAGAATTGTATGGAAACATGAATCGCGCTAACAGAGTTTATCAGATGCGTCGCATAAATACAATTTCCAACTACTAACAGTTGGGCCGCGGTCCCCGAGCACAGACACCTAGCTCGGAGGAAGTACTTCCCTTTTCGCTGAATATCTGGCGAACACCCTGCCTCAACAATAAATCAACCACCATTGACCACCATTAACTGATACCTTTGCCTGCAGTTTGCAGCAGTCATTCGTGCAAATGTTTGAAATTATGGCGCTACTCGGAAAAGGTATGGACTTTTTTAATATAAAAGTGATAAAAGTAGGTATAGTATAGGCAGGCCTATTTCACTCCCCGCGTCGGCTCGAAAACGCGGCGGCAACGCCGGCCTTGTAAATCCATAGAAATTAGGTCCGCAAAAGAGCTAGAATATAGGCGATAGAAAGAGATGCAACGACAACGAGTGGCCGTTCGTAATTTGCCTGCGCCGTACAAGCTGAATTCTACTTTATTGCGTTATAGTTAGAGTTGCTATTTATTTAAATGACTTAGCGGAGTGAACTATCTGTTACATAGTGGGGACCTTACATATAATATTGGAAATTGGTTTAATTAGTGGACACCAATAATATTTAGGATCGTGTAGAAGCAATTTTTTTTAATCGCTAAGTATAGTTTTTTAATATGAAGTGATTTTGTGTTTTTTTTACTAATCTGCAAAATCGGTCTCACTCCCGCGCGCGTCGTTTTCTAATTGCTATCTCGCTTCAACATAATTTTTTCGAGTATCGCCTTAATAAGACTATGCAAGTTTGGGCACTCACTCTCTGAGGAACTGGCCGCATATGTCGTGGTACTGCGCAAGCTCCTGCTTGTAGAGTAGGTGACCGCGCAGAACAAAGTCGAAGTATACACGAAGCCCGTCTGCTACCTCGCGTACCAGATTCAACCTGCGGAAGTAACGGGACACTAATGCTGAAGTCACTTCAATTTAAGGCGCTAACATTGGTCCACTAGCGCCGCCAATTCATTTATTTTTATTACTCGTAAACCAAGTAAATATAAAAAAAAAGGAAACAACCATGCCGTCTTAAATTGTCCCTAATATTATTTAAATAACTCTTTAATATTTTTCTTTAAATGGATTTTAAAACAGAAAGGATGAAAACTGTTGAAGAGTTATAATATTGATCTGGTTTACGTATAATAAAAATAAATGAACTGGCGGCGCTAGTGGACCAATGTTAGCGCCTAATAACAATGACTTTAAAGTTTGTAGCTACGCGCGACGCACTCACATCGCTACATAAGCAATACGTCGAGTCGAGCTGAAGGACGAAGGACGAATTAAGTCGAGGCGAAGAGGGAATTAAGTCGAGTCGAGGAGGACGTAATTCCCTTTTCGCTGAATATCTGGCGAAATATCCTGCCTCTACAAGTTCTTCAGAGGACTGTAGAAACGTAAAACGATTTACCAGCTGGGCCTAGCATGCGCATCACGGGATAATTTTGTCGTCTCTCATCTGCGACGGCGCGTGCTGCTGTCTCGCTTATCTTGTTGATATGTAGCGTGTCTGTGTCAAATCACGCTGACAGTCAAATAAGAGTCTGTAGTGTATAGCTGAAAGCAGGCGCGGATACAAGAGCGGAAACCCCCTGACATACAGTTTTATCTACAAAATTTTGCGTTCATCATTTTATCGCGTGAAATAAGCTAACATTGCCCTCCTGAACCAAGTTTGCCCCCCTCAAGAATCCTGGATCCGCGTCTGGCTGACAGTGAGTCAGTATTGTAGAGACACCAAAGAGTACGCGCTACTAAAGAGTACGCAGTTAGTAGTTTTACTGTGTGACAAGGATCTTTTGACCAAGGTTGTATGTATGTTGTTGTAGTACTTTTGACATGCGGTCGAATTGGGAACAAACTCTCCTCTAGCTATTTAATCAGTCAACTAGCGCTCTTGTCAATGTAATCCAAGTGCCAAATGATCCTTGTCGCATATGACTAAACGCACCCGGCGCGGGCGAACCATTTCACGAACGACTCGAGGATCTCGGCCGCGCGCGGCGTCGCCGGCAGCCGTAGATGATAGTGAGTCAGTACCTGCAGGAGACATCCAGCAAGTCGGGCCGCTGCGGCGGGTCGTTGCGGCCGCGCGCGGGGTGCCACGCGCCGGCGCGGGCGAACCATTTCACGAACGACTCGAGGATCTCGGCCGCGCGCGGCGTCGCCGGCAGCCGTAGATGATAGTGAGTCAGTACCTGCAGGAGACATCCAGCAAGTCGGGCCGCTGCGGCGGGTCGTTGCGGCCGCGCGCGGGGTGCCACGCGCCGGCGCGAGCGAACCATTTCACGAACGACTCGAGGATCTCGGCCGCGCGCGGCGTCGCCGGCAGCCGTAGATGATAGTGAGTCAGTACCTGCAGGAGACATCCAGCAAGTCGGGCCGCTGCGGCGGGTCGTTGCGGCCGCGCGCGGGGTGCCACGCGCCGGCGCGAGCGAACCATTTCACGAACGACTCGAGGATCTCGGCCGCGCGCGGCGTCGCCGGCAGCCGTAGATGATAGTGAGTCAGTACCTGCAGGAGACATCCAGCAAGTCGGGCCGCTGCGGCGGGTCGTTGCGGCCGCGCGCGGGGTGCCACGCGCCGGCGCGGGCGAACCATTTCACGAACGACTCGAGGATCTCGGCCGCGCGCGGCGTCGCCGGCAGCCGTAGATGATAGTGAGTCAGTACCTGCAGGAGACATCCAGCAAGTCGGGCCGCTGCGGCGGGTCGTTGCGGCCGCGCGCGGGGTGCCACGCGCCGGCGCGGGCGAACCATTTCACGAACGACTCGAGGATCTCGGCCGCGCACGGCGTCGCCGGCAGCCGCGACAGCCGACCGCGCTTCACTACCAGGTGGTAGTCGAATGTCAGACGATCCCTGCCATCAAACATTTTTTATGTCATGTTCATGTTGGTTAGCCAACCTGTTTGCGTCACAAGTCTAATTACGGCGGGGCGTACCGAACCAAACTGCGCAGTGCCGTTTGACAACTGTTCGACGGTTTCATCAAACGTTCGTAAGGTTTGAATCAAACGGTCTCGGGAGCCCCTTCATCATTTCAGCCGTACGACGCCCACTGCTGGGCATAGGCCTCCCCCAAGGATCTACGGGGGGGTTTGCCATAATCGCCACGCTTGGCAGGCGGGTTGGCGATCGCAGTATAGCCTGTTGAAGCCTGGAGACGCTGCTGCCCATCTCCTTTGGCAGTTTTCCCTCTGTCGGCTCTTACGACACCCACGGGAAGAGAGGGGGTAGTGCTATTCTTTTTATGTGCCGGCACTACACGGCACATAAAAAGAAGTGCTCGGGAGCCCCTTAAGAGAACATTATTTATCATTTATCAACAAAGCTCGAATAGTATTTATTTATGACGCGAGTTCAAGTTCATTAATTATCAGTTATCACAGATATGGATTTACATAGATAATGCAAGTAGGTTTCACGATTTGTATTGAAACCAAGCGTGCCGACTTTTTGACACCTACTGTGAAGTCACAGCCGAAATATAGTGGAAAATTCAAATTCATTTTGAGCTATTGCATTTTTATTAGTTTTTGCGGCCGTCACTTGTTCTCTACAGCCTGTGCGACCGTCCGGCTGCCACAACAGACGTGCGCAAACTACATGTATTTGCGTTATCCAGTAAATTCTATAATCTGTGTTCGTATTAATTACGATTCATTAATGAATCACTTTCATCAGTTTGTCGCTCCGTTTGTTTACGAGCAGCAACAATCGGTTCGTAATGGAGTATACCTGAGCGCTGAAGGCAGCGCGATGTGCGCGCGGCCGACGTGCGGGTGCGGCGGCGGCGAGCGGCGCGCGCTCGAGCCGGACCCGGAGCCCGACGAGTCCGTGTCGCCCGTCTCGCCCTCTGTCGTCACATACACACTGCCTACACATACCAATGATATGGCTGCTTCACAGTTATATGTTATCAGTATGCAAACAAATGCAAATAGGCCTTAAAAATAATGCTACTCATATTTTGTCTTAATTTTTGTGGGAATAAAAAAAAACAAAAAATTTGCACTCTTTGATTTTCTTATTGTTTCAAATTGATTTGAATTAAGACTGCGCAACATATCTTCATTATCAGCGATTTAATGTCCCCACTGCTGGGGCCCTGACCTTCCGTATGAATGGAAATGGAGGACATAAAATAGAAATAATGCATTGATTTCCATCATTCAATAAATATTATTTCTAGCCCCATCACAAATGCTTATGCTACATAGGTGTGTCAAGGTCCCTATTTCATAATCTGATATCGGAAACATTATAATTTAGTAACTATGTACAGAACAGAAGGCGCAATTAAGAGGCAAGTGTTATACCGTCCGGCTGCGTGCTGCTGGAGGAGCCGTCGTCGCTGAAGCCCTGCCGCGAGCGCTTCGCCGGCCCCGGGCCCGCGCCCGTGCTGCCGCCCTTTTTGCGCTCGCGACGGTACAAATACGCACCCCTGAATAATATAACACGTATATTTACAGCCCGATTCAAACATTTTGACGTCTTGGAAAATCACGCCAGACAATGCACAGTACTCATTTTAAAGGCTTGTGAGGTTGTAGGGTACTTTAATGTGCGAATAAGCTGCAATAGCTACTCAGATTGAATGCTCTGTATTTCATGCTATTTGTGCAGAAAAGTAAAGCCAAACAGAACTGACAAAGTCCAATAACGTATGAAATGGGAAGATTTCTATACAGAACGCATGTTGTAATTTATTATGAATAAAAAAAATATAGACTTGAAAGAATTAATGAAACAGGAATGTTACAAAGACTGTCTCTTTGTTTAAAGATCTTTACTCTAGTTGACGGAGGGTTTATCAGTTATCCATTTTAACAATGATTTCACATGATCATTTACTTCACTTCTTAATTTGAATCTGATGCACTTTTAGCGCATATATTAAACATCAAAAAATCTTTTTTGTTACTGAATATATTTTATTAATTTGTATCAAAAAGAGAAAAACAACATAGAGCACTATACTATACTTACAGTTGAAGTTGTGATTTCTCAGCCAGATCTCTTTGTAATTGCCGGTTTTCCTCCGTATCTTTGAGTACAAAATCTTCACTAACGCACCTGTCCCAAGATGAGTTCCAACCTTGGAAGTGTATCAGGTATTCAACTGTGCGACGCCCGCGTTTATCTTTACTCTCAATTACCTCCAACACCTAAATAAAACCTTTGTACATTAGTTAATGAAGATAATTTGATCTGTATGAAATTAGGTTTGGGTTTCCTTAGACAACTGTTACATTTAAAATGGTTGCAAATAAATGAATAAACATTGTTACAATAATTTTTTTTCTATTTCTATTACTCAGAATAATGGTCCTTTACAGTTAACCAATTAAGAATTGCATAAAAATTGTGGCAAAATAATCAACTATCTTTCTTTGTTTTGAAAAGGTGGTATACAATATTTTATTTGGGACAAATGTGAAATTGCCTTAATTTAACACAAACACTGCTCCAACTAAACTTACAAAGCAATATTCTTTGGAACTCATTAATTTCACAATTCTATTATTATACAAAAGAGCTTCTGTAAGTGTGTTTGTATTTTAAACAGGATGACCACACCCAACCACACCCTACCCTATTATTTATTAAAGTAGGTCAATAGATTTGATGTTTGTACATAAAAACGAACAATAACTAAATAATCTATTTACAATTAAAAAAAATGTGTTACCCTATTATTTATAGTTTCTTTGAATACTTTATTTACTACTTGTACTTACTATCTAGTACTAGATATAAGTACTTTAAAATTTATTTTGAAGCCAACCACATTACGCAGCAGCTACATTTAGCAGCTAAATACCACTCTGTCCGTTTTATTTTGTATTTTTTATAACATTTAAGTTTAAATTTTTTATAGGTTATGTGCAAAAACCGACTGTATTATTTTAAGTAATATATAAAGAGATGAATCGGTATCATAAAATATAAAAAGATAAATTAAAATTACCTTGGAATCATACAGGACTTTTGCTTTCGTAGGGTCTGGTTCATAGCACAACACTCGTTCGCCTTCACTAAATTTATAGCGAATTCCACGCGTAGAAACCATTGTTTTTGTAAAGTTCGCACAAGCTAGTAACGCATTGCTATTAACTAAGAAACATCATTAACAATAATATAAAAATACATTTTATTTCTGATCCGCCGTAAAGTAAAACTGTGACGCCGTCCAATAAAGTTGTTATGAACTTGTTATACACGGAAATAATTAATTTAAAGTACACTAAGACATCACTTTCTGAATACAGAGAAGATAAACAAATGTACTGATTAAAAGGCAACGCCTAGTTCCCTTTATTGAACAACATATTTTGTACAAAAGAAAATGTTTTGTTTGCTTGGGCGTCGACCGCGGCGAAGTTTGTTTTCGACTAATTGTCAATGTCAATGTCAACACTGTCAATGTCACTGTCATAAACAGTTGTTCTTTTTTCAATGTAAAGGAGTCTAGCCCGTACAGCCACATGTTTGGAAATATTTTTTTGTTCTCGTTTTAAATCATTGGTTTTACTACTTTTTAGAGTTTATGAAGGTAATCGAATCAACAGATGCGTACAGGAAATAGTTGAACAAGGGCTAGGGCTACCCATCTTCGCAGCTTCGAATCCAAGTTAATATTCTTGTAATAGCGCTTTCCACCATATAGCTCCAAAGGTTCCTACTGAAATGTATATATAGCTAAATTATCCATAAAGTGGCCACAAAGGGTACCTCTGCCCTACCTACATCAAACCATCATCAATCACAATCATAATGTAGGCTACATACTATGATTGATATTTGTCAAATGTTCAGATATTTTTAGTAGGTTTGAACGCCCATGGCCCGCTATTATTTCTCGGCTACTTGCGCAAGTGCAACGAGTGAGATAGAAGATGGCTTTGGAACGCCCCATTTTGACGCTGACTGTACGTACATAGAATTCCATTCTTGTGTTAAGAGAAAAAACAATACCTATAAAAGAAATTAGACAACTTACCCATAGATAGATACAGGATACTAGAAAATGGTAGCGCAGCACAGTAGACTGTGGTAGAGTGGATTCGAATCCCACCTGCCGTAGGTTACATGAGGATTATAACATTAAATTTTGTTTTTTTTTTCTAGTATTTTTATAATTAGGTAACTAGCGCTCCACCCGCGACTTCGTCTGCGTGGAATTTAGATAGGTAATATTCACGCGTCATGAACTAAAAAGAGAATTAATCCAAATACTTTTAATTCTGGGGCTTCACCTGCGTGACGCCTAACGGCGGCGTTAAGGCGCTACTCGGAAAAAGTATGGACTCTTTGATATAAAACTATATGACGGTTAAAGTTGTTATAAATCTGGTAATAAGATATATATTTCTTCATACCTTTATGTAGAATCGTATAGTTTCAGAAACACGATTTTATTATTTTGGCTCGACACTTTTTATTTTCGAAAACACCTCTAAAAAATAAGAAATATCAAGATAATTCTTAAATGGGGATACATATATTATTGAAAATTGGTTTAATTAGTGGACATCAATAATATTTAGGATCGTATAGAAGCATTTTTTTAAAATCTCTATAGTTTTTGAATACAAAGTGATTTTGTGTTTTTTTTGCGTAATCGGCAAAATCTGTCTCGCTTCCGCGCGCGTCGTTTTCTCATTGCTATCTCGCTTTAGCATAATTTTTCCGAGTATCGCCTTAATAACGGCATGCGCGTCTTAGCGCGCTTATTGTATGAAATTAGTGCGCTAAGACCCGGCTACACCTGCGTATTATATCAAATAACGCGCTAATTAATGGCATTAGTCGCAGGTGTTGCCCGGGCATAACAAAGAAAACTAAAACCTAAAGAAATTCTCAGTTGAAGTGGAAGGGGGCAGGATTCAGGCAGGACACATAGCACGGTGAACCGAATGGCCGTTGGGGCGGAAAGGTTCTCGAACGGGCGACCGCGTACCGGACGAGACGATGTTCTGTGGGCACGCCCCCTACAAGGTGGACCGACGATCTGGTCAAGGTCGCGGGAAACCGCTGGATGTGGGCATGGCAGGACCGAACGTTGCGGAGATCCTTGGGGGAGGTCTATGCCCAGCAGTGGGCGTCGTTCGGCTGACATGATGATGATGATGTTGAATTATCCTCTTTTAATCCCCTTATGGGGTGAAGGGTTTTAATTCCAAAAATCTTTTATTAGAGCTCACTTACGTCACTTAAGAATCCTACTATATACAAAGTTTCAACTTGAAACTTAGTATATAAGTAGAGACTACTAGCTGTGCCCGCGACTTCGTCCGCGTGGGGTAGTGACTTTCGGCAGCATTTTTAATTTTTGAAGCTAATAAGTTTTTTATTTTTTTATTTATTAATTTAATATAACTATTAGTATAGCGCTATGATGTATATATTAACACATTAAAAATATTTATATCACATAACCTTTCGCCCGCGGTTTCACCCACGTGTACTACACGACCGACGTTATCCCGAGGGAAAGTGATATTTTCCGGGATATAAATTAGCCTTTGCCATGCTCTAGGTCCTAAACTACCCACATTCTAAAAAACACGTCGATCCGTTGCTCCGTTTTGACGTGAAAGACGGAAAAAATATACCTATTATATTGTATGTCAAAAGAAGGATACTTATCACGCTGAACAACTTTTCTTTAGACGCTATGTTTCTATCTCATATAGTTTAACCTGGCAGCTGAGTTCCACATCAGGTGTACCAGACCTTCAAACTTTGTACGTACGTATAGAAAATGCTCATCACATTTATCAATTTTTTATAAGACGATATTTTTATATCTCTCATAGTTTGGCTGGACTGCTATGGTTCCACATCAGATATTTAGATCTTCAAAATAAATTATAGTCTATATATGTTGGCGACAACCAATATATATATATAATATATAGCTATTGGTTGTCGCCAACATATAGAGTATACATTATTTATAATGTATACTCTTCTTTATATACATGCTCGCACACCTTACATCGTCACCAATATGAGAAGGAGACATGAAGTTTGACTTAATACTCTGAGGTAACTGGAGCTCTCACCCTGAATAAAAAAGTGTCGCCAGCAAATTTGACATTTATGTATGTAGTGGCTGTCAGCTGTCTCATATGACCATACGTATTTTTTTAAAGTGTAGGTGAGACGGAAGACAGCCACTGTGTTATTTGTGGTATTCAAAAAATTGTTCGTACTGCACCCTCCAGTTACCTCAGTATTAAGTCAAGCTTCATGGAAGGAGACATCGCGTTTGTTCCGTTCCGAAACCTAATTTCACTTTTACAAAAAGATTTATAATTTTCCTGGGTCCATATCTATATAATAAAATCAATAAAATTATCAACCATTACCAATATCCATATCAATTATGTAAAAAAATTATAGTCGAATGGCTCATTTATAAGACATACGACGAAACCGAATGTCTTTTAGAAGTAATACCATAATTTCTTAACAACTATAAAAAAAAAACATAAATCAACAATCTCATCCCCTCACACACACTCACTCACACACACACACACACACACACACACACACACGCACGCACGCATACACACACGCATATTCATTATCTTGCACGCCTTAGTTATAGTTTATTGTCTTAGACTGAGTTGCACTGGTCAACTTTATCGGAATTATGGCAAACAAAAAATTTTTCAAATCTTTCATATAATTTTTAAAGCCATCGTTAAGGTCGAAGTTGAATAGTGCAATTCACCCTCATTATCCTTAGAATAATGTATCATGATACCTAATGACTTACCTTTGTAGTAGCCATCAAACAATAACCCATGTAGACTGCCCGTTGTAACGTGATTCAAATGCACCGGTATACCTTGGGGCTTGGGGCCGAATCCCTAATCGCAGGTTATTTCAAATAACCTATTAGGGTCAGCTTCGAACAATATAGTTATCTTTGTCCACAAAAACTGTTAGTCATACCTACTCCTTAACCTAAATAAGACCTACTACTTTTAAGATCTGTATAGAATTAGAAACTTTGTAATTATCTAGCATGAAACTGAAATAAAAATTTTATTTTTATTTATTTTATTTTTTTTATATAACAAAAAAAGTTCCATCAAAATCCGCTCAGTAGTTTTTGCGTGAAACGCGGAGACAGACAGACGGACAGACAGACAAAAAATTAAAGAACCATATTTTTGGTATCTCTTACGTTTATGAAGATCCTGAGGTATTTTTTCTATTTCTTTTCAATGTACAGATTTGGCTCGTTTACAGTTTTATTATAATATAAGTTTAGATTTGTTATAGATTGTGGTCTAAGCATTGAATTATCCATATAAAAGACATCAACGCGTGATGTACAAGACAGATGCAGATACGATGCAGACCAAAGCTCGAATCGCATTTTTGGTTAAGCTATTATTTAATTATGAGATAGCTGATCTGCTGTAGTCTATAGCAGAATTCTTTAGGATATATAAATTTATGAACTCTGAATAAATTAGCAAACTTTACTTATGGTAAATTAGAAAATATTGAAAATGAATTATTAGAAAAATTCGACCCGTCACAACCAGCTCCGATGAGATGAAATGGTTGTGAGACGGGTCGACTTTATGTAATACTTAATTTTCAATATTTTCGATAATAAGAATTGCATTGTGAATGCTAAAAAGTAAAAATACTTATATATTTTTTGCGTACTTTTACGTGAGTAACACTTTACACTTCCGATTGCTTACATGTTTATAATAACAACATCAAACAAATGCAAGCTCATTGTAGAGTGGCTAACAACATCAAGACGAAACTGTATGTATAACATGTATTACATTATGGCATACAGTGGCGATGCCACGGATGCGGGAACTGTCACTGCCCAATAAAAATAATAAGGTAATCGGGCATCGGTCAATGAATTTCGATCATTTGATAAAAATAAACAAATGTAAGTATACCTTAACGTTGATTGGTCAAAATAGTACTGTCTGATGGGCCTGCACTTGACTGATGCCTGCATGACATGACCGTCTAATCTACGCCTACGCTACGCCTAAGGGCGTCTGCCCAAACGAGGTGGGTTGCGCGTTGCGTAACAGCGCCGATCGGCGGCGGGGCGCCGCCGCGCCGCAGCCTGTTCGTCGTCGTGGGAACTATGGAAATACCAAGGTCGCCTGGTGGTTATCCGGCGCTGTGCGTCTAGACTTTATGGTAAGGGCATCTAATTGCATTCAGCCAATTTACCGGCAAGCTGTGCGATTCACCTTCACATTTCAAAGTTATTAGAATTTTGCTGAGGTGTGTACTAGCCTTATGTGAATACTGTGGCATGAAAATTATGTGCTAAAATTTTATTTTTCGAGTCAAGTTCGGTAAACTTACTTGTCAAGTCGATTTCTGCACATTGACTTTTTCTATATAATTTATAGATGTCAAGGGCAGGGCAATAAACCAATCATCAATATAACTAAAAATGAATCGCCGAAATGTATGTAAGCGCCATAACATTAGAACGACTGCACCAAATTAGATAATTATTTTTTTGTTGTGTTTGGTATTATCAGGATAAGGTAACTCATCATTTGATAGCTGTCATAATATGACATCAACATGTAAAAGAAAATTTTCAAAACTAATAAATGGCGCCACTCGTGCGAAGCCGTTAGCAGGCAAAAGGTGCTAATTACCATGACAAAATATAGGAAAAATGTGATAGTAAAAAAACCACGAGCCCTATAAGTAACTTTCAGGCAGGATTCTGCGGGAGCCTGAAAGCTACTTATAGGGCTCGTGGTTTTTACTATCACATTTTTCCTATATTTACAAAATTGCATTGTGAATGCATAAAAATAATTTTAAATCTCAACATAACAAAATAGTTAAGATCAGTGGTTATAAGGGTAAGTAGGGTACCTAATAAGTAAGACTTAATTAAAAAAAAGTATTTTATATCGTACAAAAATTTAATTTACTTAATTCGTTTATATCTAAAGAACACATTATACACAAAACTTTATAAATCAACAAAATACTAATTCTATTGTTTTGTGTATGAACTAGTCCTACATTTGGCATCAATTTAGTGGTGGTAGTGTGGGGCGGAGTAAGCTACAGGGCTGGAGTAGGCTACGGGGCTGGAGTAAGCTACCGGGCTGGAGTAGGCTACGGGGCTGGAGTAGGCCACGGGGGCGGCGAACTTGGCGACGGGGGCGGCGGCGTATGCGACGGGCGCGGCGTACTTGGCGACGGGAGCGGCGTAGGCGACGGGTGCTGCGGCGTACTTAACGGGAGCAGCATAGGCTACGGGGGCGGCTACTTTGACGCCAAGAGCCTCCTTGCGCACTACAGCGTTGAAACCGTTGTGGGGGTCAGCGGTGTAGTCGACGGTACGCTTGGTGCCGTCAGGGTCGACAACGGAGTAGGAACCCTGCACGACATCACCATCGCGGGTCTCGTGTTGGGTCTTGGAGTCACCGGTCAGACCGTCTTGCACATCGTACGCGAAACTGTATTTGGGGTGCGCGTCGTATTCTTCGACGGCAACGGCCTTGGCGACGGGGGCAGCGTATGCCACGGGGCTGGAGTAGGCGACGGGGCTGGCGTAGGCTACGGGGGCAGCAGCATATGTGGCATGACCCACGGGCACTACGCCGGCGCTGGCGGCCGCGATCAAGCAAGCGAGGATCACAAACTGTAAACAAAATAACAGGGTTGGTGAAAACTGGTATAATACAAGAGGAATATTTCAATCTTGATGGGGAATATTTCAAATATCTTATGGAAAATCCAGGCAATATTTTTGGGAGAACTTTGAAGAATTATGTTCCAACTCTTTTTAACTCGGGAATAATTCAATGTGACCCGTTAACTAAACGTTCCTTGCAAAATCCCACACGAGCACTTGCACTGCACATCACATATTCGGTTAATGAATATTCTAGTACCTTGAATGCCATTGTGTAGGTGAGTTGATGGACTGGTGCCCGATGAGCAGAGTTGGAGCTTATATAGTGGTGGCGGGGACGCACCCTTTCACTCGCGGGCGCGCCGCGACCCTGACAGCCCCGGGCGATCTTATGTTACATCCAGGTTTATAACTCCCGAAATTGGGAAGCTGCAATTTGATACTACCGCGTAATTAAATACGATGTGAGGTATTATTTGTTTTTAGTTTCTTGTCACCGATTACAATACGAGTAGCTTCAGTAGACGATGAAGTGATTGGCATAACCTCACCAGCATAGCATTAGCATACTGTCAGTAGGTATGCTTAGTCTATTTTCAAGCAAATGTAACAATATTGAAATATTGTAGTAACATTTTAGAATACTTTAGTTATGAACTTTGTACACCATAAGTTGCATTGGCGCTATGGAAAAACTAGTTTCTAATGAATGATCGCGTTCGGTGTTAAAGTTAAATCATCATCATCATCATCATTTCAGCCGTACGACGCTCACTGCTGGGCGTTAAATAAAGTTAAAGTTAAATACTTACGTTAATTTTGATAATAATGGTAGCTAGTTTGGTTGGTTAAGATTATTAGTTTGTCTGAGATGTGTAATATTTTATTGCTTCCTAGCTGCTACCTGCGGTTTTACTGGTACCATTACCATAGTATATATTATATGCCACTTTAGCTTATATTTAAACTGTGCCAATACAGTAGGAATTACCATATTCCTACTATACGGTATTACGGCTCATTCACACGATGCGACGGCGGCGGTACCTAATGCTTTCACACGATGATGACGAATCGTGAGATCGATCGATCTGAAAAATGACGGATACGTCTTTCCTATACTTTTGACATTCGTGTTTTTTGGTGAACCTATGTGAACAAGCCGTAACCTATAATTCTAAGCTTTCGCGATTACTTTCAATGGAGACTTGAGAAAATACAAGAAAAGATATTCAGAATTCTTGGTTAACTACGATGCCACAGACAGATAGTTACACAGATAGCTACACAGACACGTCAAACTTAGAATACGCCTCTTTTTGCAGGCGGGGGTTAAATAGTACATTACAGCCGAGAACGGGAAGCTTGTAATTTGCATTGTCGAGGATTGTTTTGAAGCCCGAGCGGCAGGGCGAGGCAAGGGTTTTAGTCATTCGAGTCAATGCAAATAGCTTCCAGTACAAGGCTTGTATAAAACTTTTCTCACGAAATGCGAGGAAATACAGTTTTTTTGTTAGCATGGTATGTTAACATTTCAGAGCATGAGGGAGAAAAAGAATCTTTATTTCCATCCTTTAGCTGTAAGTTGTCCTCTACCTCTACATTGCAAGTTGTCTGTTACAATGTCTACTTTAAAACATTTGCAACAGCTTTATTCATACAAATGGAATAATTATTAGGTTAAAGGTTGTATTTACAACCGTAAGTACAACTATCAATCAAAGTATTGTGTGCTCATAAAGAGGTCGTAGGCAACGTCTGAGATGCAATAAGCTGACACTGCTATAAAGTCTAGTGGACTTATAGTGTCGGCATTTAGCGTAGAGCGGCAACGCCCCGGCTTGACACCATGACATCTAGCACTACAGTCGTCTAGAATTACAATAATCAATGTTTATAGATTGGAATGGTTAAAACATTCCAAGTTCCTATCCTAGTACTTAGGTATTTAAGGGTAACCTTCCACATTCTACCGGCGATGTTTTACCGGCAAATATTTTTTCCACTTTCTACCGGTCAACAAATATTCTTCCACTTTCAAGCGGCATCTTAGACAGTTAGGTGTAAGGTAGTAAAGGAACATATTTAATTAATTCATATGTGTAATACGTAGATTTAACTAAATTAAATGACCAAAATTAGTTATGAAATCTTTATTATATTTATACAGGTTTAATTGAAAGAAACAAACCGCACCCTCCAAATGACAACGTTCCAAATCACTTTAGAACAAAAACGATTTTTTAACGAAAATATGGATTTAAAGGGTTTTCTTTCTGCTAGAAAAAAAAAACAGATTTTTTTAATGAATAGTTTTCATAATAAGTGATTTGTAAAACGTCACATTTGAATCGTCCGCCCGCTAAAAGCGTTTCAAAAACCATTCGCATCGTTCTATGCTGTCCTTGCCGCCCACTAGCGTGCGCGCGAGCCGCGTCCTACAGTCATATCATTCCGTTTTTGTGTGGAAATGCAGTCGAGTGAATTTGAGAGAAGTTGCAGTGCTAGAATGGATTCAAAAAAACATAAAACTGCAAGTGATCAAATATTATTATGTTTTATAACTGGAACTACAATGTTTTGATAAAATTCAGAGGTTCATATTAAAAAAATACCTTTGGTTTTGATTTGAAGTTATTTGGGTTATCCCTAAAATCAATATTTAGATATTTTTTGAGAAGTAATTTAGGAAGTATATGATATCAGATAATGTGTTGTATATTTAGCTCAATTTTGTGGTTAAATATTCAATATTAATATGAATTACGTGAGCTTCCGATTCAAACGTTTTTTATTTCTATGGGTCGTATTTCCGCGGAAATTTTAACAAGACTTAATTTATACTTTGTAATGGTACTTCAATGTATTTTACGTTATAGCTTTTATTTTTTAATAGTTGAATACGTATAGTTTGAATAAACAAAATTAGGTGTTATTAATAAATATAAGCCGTTTTTGAGCGGAATGGATAAGGTAAATTTGAGTTCTATGTTAACATATAACGTTTTTGTTGGGACATTGAAAAAATATTTTTTGTATCCTTCTACTTATGTGACGTTCTTATCGGGAATTCGATCGACAGTATAGTGTTTTATACACATGTGTAACGTTCTTTTATCTACACTCATGTTATAATATTCGAATTATGAACTTACATCTGAACGTTTAATAACACACTTTATGCCATAGTCAACTTTTACGAAATTTAAAAAATAAAAGCATACTTCAAGTGGTGACGAACACCATATTCAAACATAAGGATATTCATATGTATACTTGGCAGAGAGAGAATGAGAGGAGTATAATTGATTTTGTGGTAGTAGACGAAAGATTGAAGGACAGGGTTGCAGACACCAAGGTTTTTAGAACGGATATTGGAACGGACCACTTTCTCGTAGTATCTCAGGTTAGTGGTCTACTCAAGGGTTATCGCCATCGCCCCAAAATGTCAACAACGGAGCTGACTAGAGTAAAAGTAGATAAACAGGAGGAAGTGAAAGTGCATGAGTTGTATTTAAGCAAATTGAAAGAACGATTGAGCAATATAGATGAAATGAAAGATGGGAAGTTTGGGAAAAGTTTGAAAGAAGTGTGACTGAAACAGTGGAAGAAGTATGTGGTGTCAGTAAAAGAAAGAATGCTCCTCCAATAAACTGGTGGGTAATATATGATGTAAGACAGTTGGTGAATGAAAAGAAAAAAGTATGGCAGGATTTGCTGGCAATTAAAGCCCGTAAAAGGGTGAATGCAAGTGTTACAGAAGAGGATGTGAATGCAGCTGCAAGAGAGTATAAGAGAATTAAGAAAGTGGTGAAATAAAAAGTTTATGAGAAACAGAGAAAGCTGAAAGAAAAGTATGACTTCAAACTCTCTGACAACTTCCGAGACAATATAAAACTGTTCTGGAAACAAGTGATGATGTCTCGAAGTGGGTCAAATAAGTTCGAAATAAATGTGATAAGAGATAAAAAAAGGTGATAAATAGTGACAGATGAAGTGGGAGTACTTAGAGAATGGAAGAAATATTTTGAGAGTTTGTTTGAGGCGGATGGCTATATGCCTAAAGCGTTAGAAGAAAGGGTGGAGGATATGGAAGAGACAGAAATGAGTGAAGAAGATATACGTGTTATATACAGTGCAATGAAGGTCATGAGAAAGGGTAAAGCAGCAGGATATGACAGGATAACTGTCGAAATGCTGAGAGGTGGGAAAGACCTGATTCCTCCTGGTTGTGCCTGATCTTTAGTAAGTGTTGGAATAGCGGCCGGAAGTCTGGCGTAAAGCCGTGGTTGTACCGCTGCACAAAGGGAAAGGGTCACGGCAGGATCCAAAAAAATACCGCGGGTTTAGCCTTCTCAGCATTGTCAGCAAATTGTATGCAAAGGTATTGATTGAAAGACTGATGCATAAAACTGTTCAGAGTATTTTGGGGTGTTTATTGTTGTTTTTTCGCTGCCTATTCCACTGTTATTCTACAGTCATCGACCTGTGCCGGCGCGTTACGAACGATTCCTGAGATCCCTAGAGCGTATAGTGCACCCTTACCGATTTCAAAAGCTAAACACAAAGACCTGCAAAGCTTAATGTGTTGCATACCAATTTTAATCGGCTAAACGTGAAAAATAATACTTATTTTTACTTTACATCTTGTGATGACCATATTTAAAGCAATAGATGATTCTGATTCTGATTGAATTTTATTTTAATTTTACAACTGTTTAACCATTGTTTAATACAATCATTGTAGAATTAAGAATGAAAAAGGTTATCAGAACTTGAAGTAGGTAGTTGAATTCGTATGAATGTAGGATTAAAAGGTTAATTTTGACAAAAGTAATTGTGTATTTGTATGGTTTGTGCTTAAGCAGTAAGCATATTGATAATACTTAAATAACTTTATAGGATAAATAACTTTCTTTTAAAATTATTTGCTCATAAAACATCATTTTCTAGTTTTTACCTGTGTGTGATTAATTTAGGTATATCATTCATGAATGAATAGCAGTAAAGTAAAACACTTGTATGTAAATAAATATAAATTATTCTGTTAAATTTTAAGTGCCTGTTAAATTAATGTTATTGACATAATAAATAGCTGACATGATAGCTTAATAGGCTTACTTTGAAAATTGCTGAACAGACATTTTTCAATCATTTTTTCTAGTTTTTACCTGTGTGTAATTGAATTAATTTATTGCATCGTGCATGAATAACAAACGAATAACGAACACTTGTGTCAATGATCAAAAAATATTGAGGTTCTTTTTAGTTTAAAGTGCCTGTTTAGTTAATTGACATCATAACTTGCAAAGCATTTCTTTAAATTCCTTAACTAATATTTGCTTTTTCAAGTTTTTACCTGTAACTGAATTTATATTTTTAGTCATGCATAAATAATCATGATTGTTGAATGATCAAGGTAAATCTTTAAATTATATAAAGACTGATCTTTTATAAAATAATATTTAGTACATACTTTTTATCTATGATTGAAGTTAGAATAGAAATATCAATACATCAAAAAAATATACTATCCTATGAGTGAAAGAAACCAAATACATAGTATGATAAGGTAGGTAACCGAATAAGCAGTTGATGTTTTCTTTAATTTCTAAATTAAATTGATTTTTATGTGCCTTTACCTGTAAAGACACGATTTGTTAACTATATAAAGATCGAGTTCCTACACATATATCAAGAAATTTCTTATTTTGATGTTGATTTAGTATGTCGTTTTTGCAATAAAAGTATTAATCATTACTAACCGTACTATAAATTCTTTGTTTATAACTCATAATTTATTTATTGCTCAAATTCATTTATAGAAACCATATTTTTACTAAAGGTAAAAATTACAAATTACTTATAGGTGGAGTTAAATCATATAATTGTTATGATTTGATATCGATAATAAGTCTGTACCTACTGGATTTTAAATAAGGGGGTACCTATAAAGTATAATTGTTATGATTTTGTATTAAATATTTATTAAAAAAAATATTTAAAGTGCTTATATACCTACTTTTTAATTAGGTTTATTATATTATTAAGTTTTTTTCAAACAATATAATCTATACATCTATACAAATAAATAAAATCGGAGTGTCTGTTTGTAATATTAAAATAACCGCTTTTTACTACATGCATATGATTATATACACGGTACATATACCAAAATAACATTTATTACATTTTTTGTCTGCCTGTCTGTCTGTCTGTTTGTTCCGGCTAATCTCTGAAACGGCTGGACCGATTTTGACAGGACTTTCACTGGCAGGTAGCTGATGTAATAAGGAATAACTTAGGCTACTTTTTATCCCGGAAAAATATCACATTTCCGCGAGATAACGTCATCATATTCATACTCGTGTAGTCCACGCGGGTGAAGCCGCGGGCGGAAAGCTAGTTAGAAATAAATGTAGATACCTATGGGAAATTAGGAAAGGATAAATACCTCGCAGAATTATTTTTTCTTCATTAGGTATACTAATTATTCAATAACCATTAGTGTCACATTTGACAGATGAACTCTCTTTTGTACCTCAAAAAAGATTATTAGTACACATGGAACGTACATTTTTCCTTCAATGTCCGTCAAACAACGTTCTACTTTAACATGTGTCAACTTTTTAAAATATATATTCCGATATCAAAAGTTCTATCTACACATAATGTCTATTTCTTTTCTGTTGATTTCCGTAGAAAAACGTAACAAAGATACATGGATCCCCTTATTTCCTAAACAATGTGATTAATTTAACTATAAAGTGTACTATTAAATAACTCCTAATACTACATTAATAATTCCAGAAGAAGAGTTACTTATCTCTTATAGAAAAAAAGCTAAAATTTATTTTTTAGTTCTAAAAACTTTGAACGCCTCTCCTGTAAAATCAAGATTTTGCAGTTAGAACGTTGTCATTTGGAGGGTGCGAAACAACCTCGCAGGAATAGATTACTAACATCCCAAAAAAACGTAAGAAAAAACATACAAATGTCTGAACAGCTGATAGGTAGAGTTTTATACGACAAGTCGATTTTTTTTCGTCTTATATTCGGAAAGTCGTACAATAAAAGTTGTTGTATGTTAGTAATCTACTTCTGCCAGGTTGTTGGTGTTTTACAAATAACCCTGTATTTCACCTGTGTTGGTATGGTTTTCTTTTAATTTGCTATGACCGTATTTTTATTGCTAGTCTGGTATAATTTTTATTTTTGCCATGACTACGACAGTTTTTGGTTTAAGCTGTATTGACCGACGCATTCTAGTATAATATGTCGTCGTTTGTACGTGAATGAAGTAAGCTTTTGACTCCTTTGAACGCAACATTGTCATGCCAGCTGGGTGACGTAGGCGTAAGCATTAGTGGGTACGACTTAGGAAAGTTCATGCAGTATTTTATCTCAACTGCTCCAGTTATGTGTTGCGCAATGGCCCCGCCTGCTCAAGGATGCTCACAGGCATTTACTTATCTGATCCAGTCCAGTGTCAATTAGACTAAAAAAACTGAAGACTAATTTTTAATAACCATCTCACAAGAATCACTCTCAATGCGATTATGGCGAGTTTTCTGATTCTGATAACTTTGTTTTAAGGCTTTGGACCGAAGACTTTTATTGTAACGTTTTCGCGAGATGAAATACCGAGTGGAAAATAAACTTTTCTTAAGTTTGTTATGGTAAGTAGGGCAGGCGTACCGGTTTTGGCCACTGTACCGGTTTTGGCCACTTATTGCTCTAAAAGTTTTCTTAACAACTTTTAGCCATTTTTGATAAAGCCAATTAAAATAAGGTATTTTAAGGTAATAATAACAATCGTTAGAATTCCTCAAGTATGTCATAAGATTTTTTTTCAATAAATTCCATTTTCTGTTTGAAAAAAATGTTTTGTATGAAAATTTTAAGACATTTGTTTTGGATGAAATCACTACATAGTATAAAACAAAGTCGCTTTCTCTGTCCCTATGTCCCTTTGTATGCTTAAATCTTTGAAACTACGCAACGGATTTTGATGCGTTTTTTTTAATAGATAGAGTGATTCAAGAGGAAGGTTTATATGTACTTTTTATCCCGATATTCCCACGGGAACGGGAACCACGCGGGTGAAACCGCGGGCGGCCGCTAGTACTTTATAAACCTTTGTTTTTCACAATTAAATTGTTGATTTGCAATTGACTGTTTCTAGCGCATTAGAATATATTGATTTTACCTGGGTTTGGATTTCATTTTTCGCATTACTTACAAAAGTTTAACTATCAGTAAGTGGCCAAAACCGGTACATTTGGCACCTCTCACACATTGTGTGTAATATAAAAAAAACGAATCTTTTTTTATAAATTTGAAAATGTACCTTTAAAGGTAGATAAATTATCTATATTTTAAGATATAATTTGTGTCTTAAATACCTAAGACCATTTAGTACTTAGTGCTTAAAAGTCAAAAAATCCTTAAAGGGTACCTCTGCCCTACCTACTTTGTCTAAATCTGAATAAGTTCAAATCATTCAAAGATCATAAGAGTAGACTATGATGTTCATGTGCGTTTAAGCTCATTGCCGTAACATGCATAATTACTTTTATCCATCTTCGGAATGGTTTATTCAGTACATATTATAAAATATATTTTTTACACATTTACAATACAATGTTGCTCGAAAGCCAGCTTATTGAAATTCAATAGCAATATGTTAAGGCGCTACTCGGAAAAAGTATGGACTCTTTGATATAAAACTATAGGACGGTTAGAGTTGTTATAAATCTGGTAATAAGATATATATTTCTTCATACCTTTATCTAGAATCGTATAGTTTCAGAAACACGATTTTATGATTTTGGCTCGACACTTTTTATTTTCGAAAATACCTCTAAAAAATAAGAAATATTAAGATTATTCCTAAATGGGGATACATATACTATTGAAAATTGGTTTAATTAGTGGACACCAATAATATTTAGGATCGTATAGAAGCATTTTTTAAAAAATCGCTGTAGTTTTTTAATACGAAGTGATTTTGTGTTTTTTTTTGCCTAATCTGCAAAATCGGTCTCGCTCCCGCGCGCGTCATTTTCTCATTGCTATCTCGCTTCAGCACATTTTTTCCGAGTATCGCCTTAAGGCGATTCGTATTTTTTAGAGGTCTTTTCGAAAAGAAAAAGTGTCGAGGCAAAATCATAAAATCGTGTTTTTGAAACTATACGAATCCAGATAAAGGTATGAAGAAATATATATCTTATTACCAAATTTGTGACAACTGTAACCGTCCTATAGTTTTAAATCAAAAAGTCCATATTTTTCCGAGTAGCGCCTTAATTTTCCCGACTTCAGTAGTCTAACAGTAAGATAGATAAAGCCGTGATATATTTATATTATGTACCGTAAGATAGTAATTAATGAATCGCTTTCGTATAACTTTCTTACGGTACATATTCCTAGGGATATATTCTAGGGTATATATTCCTAGGGATATAACTATATCACGGCTTTATCTATCTTACTGCGACATGAGCACTAGCTTGTTGACACTTCTTTGTTTATTACACAATCAATAGGTACCATATAAGTAAGAATTTTATTTTTATTGTTCATTTGAGCACAAATTTATATTATATATTATATGAACTATATTTTACTTAGCGTGATACTACATACGTAGATTTTTAGGGTTCCGTAGCCAAATGGCAAAAAACGGAACCAAAAGATCTGTCATGTCTGTCTGTCTGTCTGTCTGTCCGTCCGTCCGTCCGTATGTCACAGCCACTTTATTCCAAAACTATTACGACTACATACTTGAAACTTGGTAGGTAGATATATTCTGTGAACCGCTTTAGGATTTTTATAGAAAAACAGTCCCCATACATCGAATAAAAAAAAAACACAATACATATCCGTGTGGGTTGTCTTTAAATAGGTATTTAAAAATGATATTTAGGTTTCTTTTATAATATTTTATCAAAGTCAATATTTTAAAAGATATACTTACAAGTCCAAAGTGCTAAAATGTGTATCCCCCCCCCTCTAACTTTTAAAATAAGAGAGTGAAAAATCTATAAAAAATATATGCTGTAGATCTTAACATAAACTTTCAACGAAAATTAATTGGTTTGAACGAGTTATAGAAAGCCAGTTTTTGGGCGAATCCAACTCGCACTTGGGCGATTTTAGTTTTGAGGCATTATTGCTGTCGTAAATTGAAATAACTATTTATTTTTAAAGTTATATTGTAATAAATAACACCTACTGCATCACTACTTTGTATGAGCCTTCACAATCAAAATATTCGTACGTTATTATGTCCAAACTTGGTGTTATCCAGCCAGCCAGCGATTGGGGTCTCTATATTGTAGCAAAGCCAATCACTGAATCAAATCATCGAGTTCATTCTTTAAGATGTAATATATTATGCTCTTCTTCTTTATTTAATTAACTTCTAACTATATAATTACTTAATACTTACTGTTTTATTGTCATTGTTTTTTTGTAAGAAATGGGATGCATGTTATCTTTTTAAGTTCCGGCCCCAGAAACATTGATTACGTTGAAAACTGTGTATGTTGAAGTCCGTAATAAGTGTAATTTTTTATCTCGTCTTATTACGATCATAAATGAGATAAAATCTAATACGCTAATACTTAACAGTATACATACATACATACATCAATCTTTAATGTATAATTAGCAGCTGCCATAGACCAGTGTTATTATCTTGTAAGCGTCGAAGGTAACTGTCACACGAAGCCAAAATAAATCTTGGCAGCCTCAAGCTTCAATGTTATTGATTTGCGATGAATGAAATTAATATCCATTTGAAACAATACGCGTTTCACCTTGGCATTAAGCCGCTTGGCTAATACAACAACGGTTAGCCACTCAATGAAAGCGCAGTAGGTTGGCTTACAAACAATAAAGCTCTTTTGTCGTTCATGAGCATGACATAATCACATAATGCAGCTGTGCTTTTCTCTAGGTAATAAACAAGTCTTCAGAATATTACTGTTTTTTGTAGGTTGTTGTTTAGGTTCGAAGTGAATAGGCTGCTTCTGGGTAAGCTCGCCCCATCGTAGGCTTCTTCTCAAGCCTAAGGTTCAGTATGAAGTCAATAGCTAGCCCATACTATATATATAAAAAAATAAATAATATAATACGTTGTAAATACTTTTTTAGATAAACAATTATTAAAAAGAATGTTATCTATCTACAGTAAACGATCGAAAGGCAAACCTTAAAACTGGTGGGTGTATGAAACGGGTATAATACAATGGCACCCTTTTTAAATACAATTTAATTTAGTTGAATTTTTTAAATTTAGTAAATTAAATAATTTACCTCTTTATTGTCAGTCGGTTAATGATTTTAGTAACATCCTGTGATGCAAGTTTGTCATCATTTTAATAACATCTCTGAGATTTTTGTCAAAATGTCATAGATAACGCGGTCTCTAAAACAAAAATCTGCTTTCACAGAACAGCAAAAGGAGAAAAATCCTTTTTTCTGTTCTGTATTTATGACTAAAGAGATTTGTTAGAGAAGTGAAACTTCAAAGAGAGTAAAAGTAAAGAGAGTGATTACATGCTCTTTGGTAAAGAGTTTGATGTTTCAGATGAAATGTGTTTTCACATATTTTTCTTTATTCAACGTGTTTTACTGTGTTCAGTTTAGTTAAACCGGTTCCCAAAATTAATTCGTTGCTTGAACTACCACGATAGGATTCGTTAGTGTTTAGTGTGATTTGCTGCTTCAGAAAAGACTTGTTTAAAAATTTAAAAGCCTTTGGTTATGTAAGTATTTAGTATTTTCTTCTTAATTAAGTAAGGTGCAGTGTTATCCTTTGTTTCTCTGACGACATATCGAACTACATCGCATTTAACATAATAAATTAATGATATTTAAGTTGTTGTCACTCGTTAGTGACTACAACATAAATCACTCTTGAGACGTCACTTTTGAGATTGTAAACAAAGTTATACAGGGAGTTACATTTTGATTAACTTATTATTTATTTTTAACGCTGTCTATAAAAAGTTTCCAGATTTCAGTAAGTTCGGTTCCAAATTCATCTTTCTCGTCTTAGCATTATCGGATTTTATTCTTTGCCTTTCGATCGTTTTATACCAAAGGCGCGAATTATTATTATAATTTCACAAATTGTAACGAAAGACCTCTATGAACTGTCGAAGTAGTTAGGTGTAAAACAGTTGTTTAGTTACCTAACAGGTGCTAACGGTCGCTAATATAGCCATTTTCTGTTAATGGCTACATTAGTGTGCTAATTGTTAGTAATTAAATCTTGCGTAGTAAAATCGTAAAGCGGTCCTTCTGAATACACATGCCTTCGAGGTCCAGCACATGTGGGAGTTCATCTTATCTTATCGCGATCATACATGGGCTGAGTCTGACCATAACGCCGACCCGACCTAGACCTATGCGCGTGCCCCTTTCATGTAAATATTGTAATATACGAGTTTTAGTAGTTTATGTTAGTTTTATTTTTATATTGTAGCTTCGTGGTACCTGTTCCCGGAGTGTGAAATGCTATCCCAAAATACGAATGATAAAATCACTGAAGGCCAAATGAACGAAATCCTAAATCACATTTTACCAAAAACATTTTAAGCCGAATCACGTTAATCCAAATGCACGAAATCCCAAATCACGTTTTACCAAAAACATTTTAGTTGAAATCACGGTACATAAACCAAAAACCACAAATAACCAAAAAATGATCCATGCGAAAGTTTATGAGGATGTTTGGATGGATGGATGTTTGTTACTCTTTCATGCAATATCTACAAAACGGATTTGGTTGAAATTTGGCACACAGATACCAAGTAGATAGCCTGGATTAAAATATAGGATACTTTTCATTCCTACGGGAACGGGAACCACGCGGGTGTAATCTTATTTTTAACAGGTATATCGCAGGTTCAATCTATAAATAAATATCAGAACCTTAAAAAATCCGTCAGAAAATCATCATCATCATCCACTGCTGTAGGTACATAAGCATTCCCCAAATTATATACCTAGGTATATTAGTCAATGGTTTGAAGAAAAAAGAGACTTGACTTGACTTACGATAACATAAAAAAATTTCGTGAATGTTTGTCTAAACTCACTTTCTCTGATGTATTGGAAATTAATGATACAATCATTGCTTTCTCCCTTTTTCACGAAAACCTGAAGATGTTTTTTGATCTATGCTTTCCGAAAACTGTTAGGTATAGAGGTCAGTGAGGTACCTACTTCTAGTCCTGATTTTTATTTCAACTTTTTCAGTCACTGACTGACTTTCAACACATGAGTACTATCAAAGAGTTAACTTTATAGAACGGTGCGAAATGATTTCACTACTACAAGCATGCTGGGCATTGAGCATGTGTGCGAGTCCACTGGCCGCTTGTCACTGGCTTATCACGTACACGACACGACTGGAAAAAAACGGTTTTCGTCAGCTCAGCCAGTGGACAGGCTCACTATGCTCAGGGTCATCTCAGGGTCAACGCGAAGCACGTATGAGCAGTTTTCAGGCTACGCCTTTGCATTAACTCTCGAAAGATGGCGCTACTTATAATTTGAGAAATATATTTTGAATTTTTATTAAAAATCCAAGATGGCGGCCAACTTTTTTGATTGTGGGCCGATTTTGATAAAACTCGGTTTTTGGTACTATTTTGACAAGAAAATAGCAGCGCAATGTCAAACATGTAAAAAAAATCCAAGATGGCGGCCAAATTTTTTCTTTGTGGGCTGATTCTGATGAAACTAGCAGCTAGCTGATGACACCACCATTACTAGCAGATATCTTTCAAGTGCAAAGGCTACCAGTAGCGAAATCCAGTCTTGTCGAGAGTCCCTAGTTGAGAAAATGAATCTGGCACTTCAGGCTGTCTCCGATTGGGGCAACGCCAATCTTGTCGGATTCAATGCCGCTAAAACGCAGGCTTGTTTATTCACCGCCAAACGGAGTCCCTTCCAACTGACTCCAACTTTCCAGAGTGTGTCCTTACCGATAACCGACCACCTGCAACTTCTTAGCATGAGCCGCACACTTTGCAATGGAGTCGATGTACTCGCCAAAATTCAGCCTGAATTTTGGCGAGTACATCGACTCCATTGCAAAGTGTGCGGCTAAAAAACTTGGCGTCCTCTCACGCGCTAAACGGTACTTCTCACCGAATCAATTGCTTTTGTTATACAAAGCCCAGATTCGTCCGTGCATGGAGTACTGTAGTCATCTGTGGGATGGTTCTGCAAAGTATCAGCTTGAGCTTTTGGACTCGATTGAAAACCGTGCCAGGAAGCTCATTGGAGACTCGGCGTTGGCCACGGCGAAACTTCAGAGCCTCAGCCACCGCCGAAAGGTTGCATGCTTATCGGTTTTTTATAGAATACTCTTTGGTGAGTGTGCGAGCGAGCTGCATGACCTTGTGCCTCCAGCCACTTTCCACCATCGGGGTACCAGACGCAGACTAGCCTACCACCCCTACATCGTTGACATTCCAGCTGTCCGTACCAAGCGCTTCGCAAATTCATTCCTCATACGAACCGCTAAAGAGTGGAATGAACTGCCTGTCTCTGTGTTCCCTGATTCTTACAACCCAAGTCTCTTTAAGTCGAGAGTGAATAGGCTTCTCCTAGGCAGGCATGTAACATCCTAGACTGCATCCTGTTAGCCAAACAAGATTGGCGGTCAAATGCTTGCCTGGTTTCTAATAAATAAAACTTGGTTTCTGGTACTATTTTGGCAAGAAAACAGCAACGCAATGTTAAATGACCTTTGTCCTTTGATCTTTGACCTTTTTCCTGAATGACTGACGGATAAATAAACGCACAGCCTAAGCCGCTGATCGTAGAGACCTGAAACTTGGAGGGTGTATTCCTTGTATGATGTAGGCATCCGATAAGAAAGGATTTTTCGAAATTCTACCCCTAAGGGGGTGAAAAACGGGGGTAAAATTTGTATGGGACAACGTGATTCCTTTGTCCAATCTTCTTCAAATTTTGCATAAACATTCTTTAACAGAATTAATCGAAAATGTGTTTCATATTTCATTGAAACTCGTCGCCTAACAGGGTTAAAAAGGGATAGGAAGTTATTTTAGGGGTGATTTGCATTGAAGTTGATATCAATACTCATTAGTGCTTTTGATTTTTTATTTCATTTTGTTTTAACACATGTTTGAAAACTCAATCCGTTTTAACAGTGCGACCAAAGAGCTTAGACTAAATACTGCGGTAACTGGAGAGTGCAGTACTAACACTTTTTTGTTGTTTTGACACATGTTTGAAAACTCAATCCGTTTTAACAGTGCGACCAAAGAGCTTAGACTAAATACTGAGGTAACTGGAGAGTGCAGTACTAACACTTTTTTGTGGCACTGTGGCTGTCTTCCGTCTCACCTACACTTTGAAAAAATACGTATGGTCGTATGAGACAACTGACAGCCACTACGTACTAAATGTCAAATTTGCGGGGTACACTTTTTTATTAAGGCTGAAAACTCCAGTTTCCTTGTACAAACACCTTGGCGACGTACGTACCTCATTGCCGCTAAAGAGTAGTTATCTTCTATACATACAAATTGGAGTATCTGTTTGTAATATTAAAATAACCGCTTTTTACTACATGCATATGATTATATATACGGTACAAATACCAAAATAACATTTTTACAATTTTTGCCTGTCTGTCTGTCTGTCTGTTTGTTCCGGCTAATCTCTGAAACGGCTAGACCGATTATGACGGGACTTTCACTGGGTGGTAGCTGATGTAATAAAGAATAACTTAGGGTACTTTTTATCCCGATATTCCCACGGGAACGAGAACCACCCGGTGAGACGTGCAAAATTTCGGTAGGGTTGTTACAAGAAGTTAAAATTGTTAGCTTTTTATTAGGTACTAGCGGCCGCCCGCGGTTTTACCCGCGTGGTTTTCGTTCCCGTGGGAATATCGAGATAAAAAGTAGCCTAAGTTACTCCTTATTACATCAGCTACCTGCCAGTGAAAGTCCCGTCAAAATCTGTCCAGCCGTTTCAGAGATTAGCCGGAACAAACAGACAGACAGACAGACAGATACAGACAGACAGACAAAAATTTAAAAAAATGTTATTTTGGTATATGTACCGTAAATATAATCATATGCATGTAGTAAAAACCGGTTATTTTAATATTACAAACAGACACTCCAATTTTATTTATTTGTATAGATAACTAGCTGTGCCCGCGACTTCCTTCGCGTGGAATAGTGACTTTCAGCAGCATTTATCATTTTTTTAGCTAATAAGGTTTTTCGTTTTTTTGTGTATTTATTTTATATATATTAGTTTAGCGCTATGATACATATTAACAAATTAAAAAAAAATATCTCACATAGCCTTCCGCCCGCGGTTTCGCCCGCCTGTACTACACGACGTTATCTCGAGGGAAAGTTATATTTTCCCGGGATATCAATTAGTCTTTGTCCCTCTCTAGCTCCTAAAATATCCACATACTAAAAAAACACGCCGATCCGTTGCTCCGTTTTGACGTGAAAGACGGATATATACAAACAATACAAACAGTATGTCAAATGAAAGAACTTATCACGCTGAACAACTTCTCTTAAGATGCTATCTCATATAGTTTAACCTGGCTGCTAGGGTTCCACATCAGCTGGCCTAGCATGAACGGCTTTTATCATGCGATATGATATAGCACGTCATGCTGTGTTGCTGACCACTAAGGTGGAAGCAAGACAGCAAGACGTGCTATATCATATCGCGTGATGTAATGATGGTAATGCTAGCCAGGCAGGTGTACCAAGACCTTCAAACTTTGTACGTCAATAGAAAATGCTCATCACATTTAACAATTTTCCATAAGACGGTATTTTTATATCTCTGATAGTTTGGCTAGACTGCTATGGTTCCACATCGGCCATTTCGATCTTCTAAATAAATTATAGCCTACCTATAAGTTGGCGACAACTAATAGCTATACAGGGTAAATTTTTTATCAGTGCACAAATTTTTAAGATCGACTCAGAATCGGTAAGTGAACAACTTTCTCCTAGAAACATAGGTCGAAATATGACAAAAAATGTTTAACTCTTCATACAAATCGGACTGATCACGTGATCGATTTAGTATGGGAAGTCCAAAAAATTTTGTCATATTTCGACCCACGTTTCTAGGAAAAAGTTGTTCACTTACCTACCGATTCTGAGTTGATTCAAAAAATTTGTGCACTGGTCAAAAAATTTTCCTGTATAACAAAAAAAGTTTAATTAAAATCCGTTCAGTAGTTTTTGCCTGAAACGTGGACAACAGACAGACAGACAAAAATTTCATTTTTGGTATCTGTTTCGTTTAAGAAGACCCTTGGTGGTAATTTTTTCTATTTCTTTTCAATGTATACAGCCCCTGTACCGGCAAAAAAATATGGATATGGACATGGGCTTGATTTGACATTTGATGCCCATATTTTGTGCTTTTAAGGGTATAATATGGGCTTCAAATGTCAGATGAAGCCCATGTCCATACCCATAATTTTTAGCTGGTAGCCCCCTGAATAGAATCGCATACAGTTTTATAATAAGTATGAATTATTTTATTTATTTACTTAATATACACGGTAATTTTTTTATCACCCCGGATAAAATTAAAAGGATTATTCTGCTCATGAAAACAAACAATTTTTATTATGGGACCAACACTAAAATCGCAAAAAAAAACAGCTATTCTGTACAAAAGTGCAAAAATATTTAAACAAAATGTATGGAACAGCTGATATTTTTTCGCGATTTGTTTGTTTTCATGAGTAAAATAATCCCTAAAAAAAATACCGTGTATATTACATAAACAGTACCTACGTATTAACACATTAAAATTTTATATCACATAGCCTTCCGCCCGCGGTTTTGCCGCGTGTACTACACGACGTTTTTCCGAGAGAATGTGATATTTTTCCGGGATAAAATTAGCCTATGGGACTCTCTAGCTCCTAAACTATCCACATACTAAAAAACAGGTCGATCCGTTGCTCCGTTTTGACGTGAAAGACGGACATACAAACAAACACACTTTCACATTTATAATATTAGTATATAATTGTATGTGAAAAGAAAATACTTATCACGCTGAACAACTTCTCTTAAGATGCTGTATTTGTATCTCTTATAGTTAAGCTGGGCTGCAAGGGTTCCAAATCAGGAGTACCAGACCTTCGATATTTTTCCGTCAATAGAAAATGTCCATGACGTTAAACAACTTTTCTTAAGACGCTATGTTTGTATCTCATATATAATAATGTATACTTGACTAAAGATAAATATTATCTGCCTAATTATCTTAAGCGACAAATAGCGGTATCGCTATCATTTTATTTTAAACAATTAGCCAACAACTTGGCTAGTATAACCTCTGCTTCTATTGAGCAGTTTAACTTTGATACTTCTAATGTAACTTTGGAATCTGTTCCAAATAATTCGATTCTTTTGAATCCAAATACTGACATGGTTAATTTAAATTACCATTAGAGACAACGGAGGCATACTCTAGCCCAGTATTGACAAGAGGAAAGCCTAAATGTTTAAAAATAGTACACCAGAATATCCAAGGCTTTTCTGCTGGCAAAGACCTAGAAATAAGTTTATTTTTAAATTGTGAAAATATTGATGTGTTATGTGTTACTGAACATTGGTTAAAAGAATATGAATTATTGTTAAATTTGGATAATTATAGTGTTGTAAGTTCATTTAATAGAAAAACTACAATAAGGGGGGGTTCTTTAATAATTTTACCTAATAACACACAATATAAAGAGCGAAAGGATATAGTATCCCTCTCTGTTGAACGAATTTGTGAGATATCATGCGTGGAACTTGAACAAATAATTATAATCTGTGTATATAGCCCCCCTGGAGCAAATTACACAGTCTTTGAGTCCACTATGGAGGATGTTTTGAAAATATGTTGTCGTAAGAATAAAAAAATTGTAGTTTGTGGAGATTTTAATATAGACATCTTAGATATTAAATTAGCACAACTCTCCAGTAAATTCCTTAATCTTTTTAAATCATTTAATTTGCTTAACACTTTTAATGAACCGACGCGAATTACGCCAACATCGGCTACTTGCTTAGATAACATCTTTTCCAACTGTAACTTAATTGAGATATCGGTAATTAATATTATTAAATCCGACCACAGTGGACAACTAGCTTCTTTTGAGCACTATAATGTTACTCCTAAACGCGAAGTAATTTGCAGGCCAATACCGAAACGTGGTATTAATAAATTTAGAAATAATGTACAAGATAAAATTCAATGTTTGCCAGCTTCTGCTGACGCTAATAACTCTTATCAATCATTATTTGATATTGTTGAAAAAGAATTTAGTAACAATTTTAAACAAAAAGTTATAAAGTGTAATGATCGTAAGAAGTTCAGTGACTGGGCCACACCTGGTATTTATAATAGCAGAAGAAAGTTATTTGAACTCTATACACAAAAAACGACTTCCTGTGATCCTAGCTTCATTGAATATGTCAAGAAATATTCAAAAACATTTAGGAAAGTATGTGCTCTGGCAAAGTCTAGGTATATTTCAAATAAAATTAAATCATCTGAAAATAAAATAAAAGCTACCTGGAGTATTATAAACCAAGAAACTGGCAAAACAAAAAGCAAAATTAATTCATTTAACTTAAAAATTAGTGATCAGACTTTTGAATCAGATATTGAGGTGGCTAGTGCTTTTGAAGGTTACTTTGCTCGAATTCCGTTAGAAACTACTAGCAGACTTAACTCTTGCCCCAACACCGCTGTCTCTCTTATGGAATCTAGTGTGAACAAGTGCCAGGAAACATTTAGTTTTAGCTATGTCACTACCGAAGATATTATTAAAGCGTTCAAAGCAATAAATATTAAGAAAACAGAAGATCTCTGGGGCATATCTACAAGTATCATCAAATCAATAATTGATGTGATAGCTCCATCATTAGCAATAATTTTTAACCAATGTATAAGTGAAGGGGTCTTTCCTAATTTAATGAAGAATAGTAAAATTATTCCTCTGTTTAAAGCTGGTGACAAAAGTGACCCAGCAAATTTTAGACCTATATCCATACTACCAGCAATAAGTAAAATATTTGAGAAATTAATTTATGCTCAACTTTTAGAATATTTTAAATTAAATAGTATACTGCATGAGAAACAGTTTGGTTTTTCAAAAGGTAAAAGTACAACTGATGCTGGGGTTGCATTTCTAAAACATGTACTTGATGCCTGGGAGGACAAGCAGGATATAATCGCTATTTTTTGTGACCTTTCCAAGGCATTCGATTGTGTTGATCACCAAACACTATTAAGGAAGTTAAAACATTATGGTGTTTCTACAATGTCAGTAAGCCTTATGCATTCATATCTGTATGAAAGAACTCAGAAGGTAGTTATTAATAAAACTGAGTCTACCGGAGCTCCCATTACTATGGGCGTACCCCAAGGATCAATATTGGGCCCGCTGTTGTTTTTAATATACATAAATGACCTTCCTTACTACGCGAAGAATTTATGTGAGACGGTGCTATTTGCCGATGATACATCTCTAGTCTTTAAAGTAGATAGAGGTGATGACTGTTCTGACGAAGTAAATAGTGCTCTTTCAAAAGTGTCACATTGGTTTAATAGTAATAATTTATCATTAAACTCAAAGAAAACTAAGTGTTTAAAATTTTCGTTACCTAATGTAAGACAAGTTGATTTTCATATTAGACTAGACGGCGATACGGTCGAATTCATTAACAATACAAAATTTCTAGGTATTATATTAGACTCGCGACTACAATGGGATCCTCATATCGAAGCCTTGGCGAGTAGACTCAGTTCGGCTGCATTCGCAGTTAAGAAAATAAGGCTCTTAACCGATATTGAAACGGCTAGAATAGTCTATTTTAGTTATTTTCATAGTGTTATGTCCTACGGCCTTTTGTTGTGGGGCTCAGCCGCTAACATCCAAAGTATATTCGTGCTCCAAAAAAGGGCTATTCGCGCCATTTACAACCTCCGATCGAGAGATTCTTTAAGAGATCTATTTAAAGAAATAAACATTTTAACTGTTGCAGGACATTACATCTATGAAAATATAATTTATGTGAAAAAGTATTATAATACATTTGTAAAGCAGAGCGATATTCATCGCTTTAACACAAGAAATAAAGATAAACTTGTCGTTCCCAAGTTTAGGCTAGCAAAATCCAGAGCCTCATTTCTGGGGAAAAGCATAGCCTTTTTTAATAAAGTTCCACAGCATATAATTGAACTACCATTGCATAAATTTAAATGTTACATTAAAGAGTCGCTGATGAGCAAAGGATACTATAAAGTAGACGATTATTTGAATGACCGCAATGCATGGTCATGATGTAACACATAACATAATCACTGTTTAATATGATGTATTTTTATACTAAGCAATTGTTGTATTAGTAACGATATGTTTTTTTTTGTAAATGTCGTTACCTAACTAAGAAACGCTGGCAAGTTTCTTGCGCCCATTCTTCTTGTCAGTTAAAAAAGTCTTGAATGGGTGGTAGGAAAATATTGACGATTCATAAGTACATATTTATTATGTCTAAGTGAATAAAGAATATTTTTATCTTTATCTTTATCTTTATCTTTATAGTTTAATCTGGCTGCTAGGGTTCCACATCAGGTGTACCAGACCTTCAAACTTTGTACGTCAATAGAACGTGAGAAGTGCTCATCACGTTTAACAATTTTTCTTAAAACGGTATTTTTATATCTCTCATAGTTTGGCTGGACTGCTATGGTTCCACATCAGAAATTGCGATCTTCAAAATAAATTATAGCTATATGTTGGCAAGGACCAATAGCTGTATAACAAAAAAACTTTCATCACAATCCGTTCCGTAAACTTTTTGGCCGACGTCATCACACGAAAAAATTCATCCCCTGTTTTTACCCTCTTTAGGGTAGTTTTTTTTACAAACTTTGAATGTCGTTTTTATTTATCTAATCAAAAGCCTGTAAAATAATTTTGAAGCTTCTAGCTTTAAAAATGACGTGATTTCCATACAAACTTTCATCCCCTATTTCAACCCCTTACAGCCCTTTGTTCACATAAAAAAGTAGCCTATGTCCTTTCTCAGGCTCTAGACTATCTCTGTACCAATTTTTATTCAAATCGGTTCCGTAGTTTAGGCGTGATTGTGTAACACACAGACAGACAGATTCGCATTTTCGCATTTATAATATACTAGCGGCCGCCCGCGGTTTCACCCGCGTGGTTCCCGTTCCCGTGGGAATATCGGGATAAAAAGTACATATAAACCTTCCTCTTGAATCACTCTATCTATTAAAAAAAATCGCATCAAAATCCGTTGCGTAGTTTCAAAGATTTAAGCATACAAAGGGACATAGGGAAAGAGAAAGCGACTTTGTTTTATACTATGTAGTGATGATGAAGTAAGGATTAAATTGAATTCCATTGAAAAAAAAAATTTTTTATAGTAACTTCTAGCTTTAAAAATGACGTAATTTCCATACAAACATTCATCGCCTATTTCAACCGCTTATAGCCCTTTGTTCACATAAAAAAGTAGCCTATGTCCTTTCTCAGGCTCTAGACTATCTCTGTACCAATTTTTATTCAAATCGGTTCCGTAGTTTAGGCGTGATTGTGTAACACACAGACAGACAGATTCGCATTTTCGCATTTATAATATACTAGCGGCCGCCCGCGGTTTCACCCGCGTGGTTCCCGTTCCCGTGGGAATATCGGGATAAAAAGTACATATAAACCTTCCTCTTGAATCACTCTATCTATTAAAAAAAACGCATCAAAATCCGTTGCGTAGTTTCAAAGATTTAAGCATACAAAGGGACATAGGGAAAGAGAAAGCGACTTTGTTTTATACTATGTAGTGATATTAATATTAATATTAATATATTAATATTAATTAATAAATAATAATAATTAATGAAAAAAAAAAAGTCGTCAACGTGACAAGTCATTATTTTCCATCATTTTATTGATTTTATTAAGAAATATTTAATTCAGAGGTCATTGTAATACCATAATAATATTTAATACTTATCTAATAGCCTGCAACAATATACATAGAACAACAACAAAGAAGATACATATTTTATAGTCTATTTAAAAATGATCCTGTATGACAGTTGAAAATGTCATCTCATCACCAATACAAACCAAATTAAATGGAAATGGGATAGGTATAATGAACAAATAGATGTTGACGAGAAGCCGAGCAGCACGTCTACCACCTCCGGGCTCGTCACCTCGCTCCGCCTCGCAGTTGTCGGCAACTGCCTTAGTGCCGTGTGTTCAGCTGACATCTGCAGTTGCGTCGAGCGATAGTGACGAGTACTTCTCTCCGCCGACGTCGCCACCACCTGTACGCCGGAGGAGGGGCCGGCCACCGAAGAGTTTGGGGCTTCTGGGGCAAACGGCTCCGGTCAGGGCCCCCGCTCCCGGTGGAGTGCAGCGCATGCGATGGACAATTTCCATCAATGAAAATGTCATGCGCGCATATTTTGAGGCAACAGAGGCAGGAACTAATCTTACTGCGTATCGTGTTCGGATGCTTTCTCTGTTTCAGGCTCTTGAACCATCTATCAACGTTTCGGCTCAACGACTGTTGGATCAGGTGCGAGCCATTCAACGGGGTCACTTGTTGGATGACTCTGTACTTGATCGGCTCCGAACGGAGGTGCAACGTAACCGTATCATTACTACTGCATCGCAGGCGGCAACTCAAGCTTCTGCCGCGGCCACATTGCAAGCTGGCGTTGCTGATAGTGATGGTGGAGATGATATGGTTACTACTGTAAGTCCCCAATACAATGATATATTGAGGAGTACTCTTGAAGATGTAGTTCGGGAATTTCGATCGACTTCTGTTCACCTTAGACCTCGGCTTCCGCGTTTTCCCATGCACAAAAAAAAATAGGGCGCTGATGTGTGCTTTAGATTCACTACTATCAAATTACTTTGATAGTAGTGAACACCTGACTGATACTCATTCGATCTTGTATTGTGCGGCTATTACGGCTTGTCGTGTTGCTCATGTCAAATTTCCAAATACTGACACAGCAACACGCCCTCGTCTGGCTGTACCAGCCTGGCAGTGTAGGATTGAACGTCGTATCAGTGAGGCTAGGGTACTCATCGGTAAGCTCAGCTGCTTTAGGGAGGGCAACATGCGCCCTAGGGTCATGCGCTTTGTGAAACGTGCATTCTTGGGGACTGGTATTAGTCCTCAAAATTATATTTCATGTGTCACAGAGCGCATCGACTTCCTGAAGCAGAAAATTTGTGCATGGGCTAATCGTATTCGGAGGTATAGGGTGCGAGTCGATCGCTTTACTCAGAACCGCATATTCGAGAGAGATCAACGACGTGTTTATGCATCCTGGGAGCGATCGGATCAGAGTGATACTGATATGCATCGGCCGGATGATGATGCCATGATTTCTTTCTGGCACAACATCTGGTCCGTGCCTGTCACTCACTCTGAAGGCGCGTGGATGGAGGATGTTGAGCGTTCGTGTGAGCTTATACCTGATATGAATGAAGTAACCATTGACTACCAAGACGTAGTTTGTGCAGTTCGTTCCTTACCCAACTGGAAATCTCCAGGCCCGGACGGACTGCACAATTTCTGGTATAAATGGTTACCTAGCTCGCACGTTTGCTTAGCATCTCAATTTCAAAGTGCTTTATTATCTCGATCGCTTCCAGAATTTATGACAACAGGCATAACCCATCTGCTCCATAAATCTGGTAGTACTGCGGACCCCAAAAACTATAGACCTATCACCTGTCTACCAACAATTTATAAAATTCTTACGTCCATTTTGAGGTCGAAGATTAATAAACACATTGATCAAAATTCTATAATGTTCGCCTCTCAAAATGGATGTAGGAATGGGGCCCGTGGTACTAAGGAGCTACTCCTCACTGACATAGCTATTAACCAACAGGTTCGTCGAAACCGAAAGAACCTGTCGACTTCCTGGATAGATTATAAGAAGGCCTATGATTCCGTGCCGCATTCGTGGCTCATGAGGGTGCTGGAGTTGTATAAAATAAATACAACTCTACGCACTTTCTTGATATCGTGCATGCGAAAATGGAGAACGGTCCTTTTCTATCCAGGATCTCGACGGGTTCTAGGTCAGGGCGACCCTATAAAAATAGAGCGAGGTATCTTCCAGGGTGACGGTCTGAGTCCATTGTGGTTCTGTCTGGCCTTGAACCCTCTGAGTACACTTCTCGAGAGTTCAGGATTAGGCTACCGTTTACGGAGAAATGGTCAAGTAATATCACACCTGCTATACATGGATGACCTGAAACTATTTGCCCATAGCAGTTCTCATTTGACAGCGCTACTGAAGGTTACTAAAGCTTTCAGTAATGCCATTAAAATGGAATTTGGTGTGGACAAATGTGCAGTCATGCATGTAAAGCGTGGTCAGATAATGAAATCCACGGGTATACAACTCTCGGATTCTATTAATGTTAGATCTCTCTCCGTTAACGAAACCTATAAATATTTAGGTATGTCACAGGCATTAGGCATCAACGATGCTGACATGAAACAGTCGTTGCGTGAGCGTTTCTTGGGGCGCCTCTCAAAAGTCCTTAAAAGTCTTTTGTCTGGCGGAAACAAGGTTCGCGCATACAATGGATGGGTCATGCCGGTACTGATGTATTCCTTTGGCATACTTAAATGGACTCAAACTGAACTGGATGCCCTGGATAGAAAAGTTCGTACATTGCTAACAGCACATTGCATGCATCACCCACGTTCATCGACCATGAGATTGTATATCCCGCGGAAGTGCGGTGGTCGTGGCTTCTTAAATGCTAAGACATTGCATAACCGCGAGATATGCAATCTTAGGGAGTATTTTCTCCAAGTCGATATGGGGTCTCATAGAGATGTAGTTGCTGTTGACAATGGACTGACTCCTCTATTTTTAGCAAAAGAAAACTGGCGCAAACCTGTAGTACTTAGTACGTCCGACCGCAGCGCTGTGTGGCAAAGCAAGGAGTTACATGGCAGATTCTACCGGGCTCTCCATGGGCCCGACGTAGATTTATTAGCCTCAGTATCCTGGCTCCGTTTCGGTGATCTTTTTGGTGAAACCGAAGGTTTTGTCTGTGCAATTATGGATGAGGTTGTGATGACGAATAACTACCGAAAGTATATCCTAAGGGATGGCACAGTGGATATTTGCCGAGCGTGCCATCGTCCTGGTGAATCCCTTAGGCATATAATTTCCGGTTGTTCTCGTCTCGCAAACGGCGAGTATTTGCATAGACATAACCAAGTGGCCAGGATAATACACCAACAACTTGCTCTGAAACATAGTCTTGTGGCATCCGAGGTGCCGTACTACAGGTATGCACCAGAACAGGTCCTTGAAAATAGCCATGCCACATTGTATTGGGATCGATCTATCATTACAGACAGGACTATTGTAGCTAATAAGCCTGATATTGTATTGATAGATCGACACGAACGCCGCGCAATAATTGTTGATGTCACTGTTCCCCATGACGACAACCTTGTGAAAGCTGAAAAAGATAAAGAAAACAAATATCTTGATTTAGCTCACGAGATTGTTGACATGTGGAATATTGATTCAGCAATTATTGTTCCGATAGTCATATCTGCCCATGGTCTGATAGCCAAGAGCCTCGATAAACACCTTAAGAGGCTTGCGTTAGGTGGATGGATCGGGAGTCAGATGCAGAAGGCAGTACTTCTGGACACGGCCCGTATAGTGAGAAGGTTCCTGTCTCTGGATCCTTAACCATCGGTAGCCGGGACCCTGATCTTGCTACCGTTGGGGAACTGCATTTTTGTATTTTTAAATGTTATATTTTTTAGTGTTATACATTGTAAAAATTTAATGTTTAGAAATATAATTTTGTAAGTATTTAAAATGTAATAAAGGGAATAATAATATTAATATTATTAATATATTAGTATATATATAAGTAAGGATTTTGCACAGCTTTACAAAAGCTTTCGTTTGCCGATTGAGTGCGTTATTTTTTCTATGCACCGGGCTGTAGTACCTAAATAAAGCGTATATGAACTATCAAGGATCTTTCATCGGATGAATTGTAATTACTTACAGAATAGTGGTTTTGGAGGGTTCATTGAATTTAATCTTTTTCGTTTTAATGACTATAGCAATGGTTTTCCCCATATGAAAATATTCCAAAATATTGGTATTCCATCCACCCACACCTGCTACCAGTGCAGCAGCTGCCACTTGACAGCGATAACAGCGAACTTGGCACGCCCGCTGGCGCCTCTCCGCAGCATGTCACACATAGACCGTGACGCAACGTCCGGAGCACGACCCTGGCTGCGCGTGCGCATGTCTGCCGTCTGTCATTGTAACGGTACAGAATTGCACTTGTTATTATATTTCAAATATTTATTGGCTTTTGTATAAAATAGAATGATAATGCTAACCTTGGGTCCTTGGGAAGTATTGGTTGATGTTTTGGAGGTGAAAGCTCGATACAAATTGGTTTAGAAAACAAAAATTAGCTTTATTTGCGAAATGCATCATATCTTCAGTGGGTATACATTCATTCTTGAAGTCTTGAGTCTTAAATAATTGTTCTCAAATGTGCACGGATTGATTTCTGAAAAAAAAAGAGGTTTAAAAGTAAATAAAAACAATAGTGTTTATTTATATCTGACCTTGGAGGTAGCAATTTAGAGATTATAGTGGATCTCACCTTGAAACAATAGCTGTGCAGATTGTATAAACCTTGGAGCTTGTTATTTTAGACATATTTGTAAACTGACAGGTTTGTAGGCAACAGAGTTTGTAGGCATGTTTGTATACAGGCTGCGTGTTAGTGGCACAATATGTGTTCGGCATATTTATTGGTTACACATGTGAACTCTGGTTAATTACATCACATCAGTCTAATTATTATGTTTGGAGCTAAATATTTATTTTATACAATGTTAGCAAAATACTGATAGGTTATGACAGGTAAACATAGATGCTCCTAGCGGCAGAGTTGGGAACTAAAGCAAGTCAAATGAGTGCACATAAGTATAGAGAAAAGGTTGTACTCACAGAATGTTAAATTAACATTATGTATAACTTAAATAAAAATATGGGTTAAATAATCAAAAGTACAGAATATTGTTTTCTATCTTAGATAAGGTTCAAAGTTTCAAATATGGGGAATGTATATTGGCTAGAGGTGATACGTTCGGAAATTATGTTCGAACAATTACAATTTTGATAATAGTTTTCATTCGTAAATAAAAAAAGGAATCATACAAAATAATGTGTTTATATTATGTGAGAAGGTAGTATTTTGAATAGTTTAGTAAATTTTATAACTTAATATTAGATGTCTGTAGCTATCAAAGGTTTCTGAACGAAATTGAGGATTTTTTAGAAGCTGAGGTTGGTAGTCATGAAAACATATCTTCTTCTCTTTCGCTCATTAGGCAGAGGTGATCAAAAGTGCGCCTTATTTTGTTTAGATCTCAATGATTTATATAAAAGTAGAGGTTTCCAAAGAAAAGAAAAGCTGTTATATTAGATAAAAACAAAATGTACTGTTATAACGGAGGCTTCGCATTATTATTTATTGTGTACCAACGCGCAACCCGTTTATATAAAGTTAGGTGTTTGATTATGCTGGTTAGAGTAAGGAGTAGAGCAAGCTAAAAATGGGAGGTTAGCTTGTGGTAATTTAAACAGGGTTTTTCAAAAAAGGGGCGTGGCGAGGGAAAGTTTTTCAAAAAGAGAGCGTTGAGGACGCGACGCTACGGATAGCGTCGCTTGGGAAATCGAGAGGTATAAAAGGTTTGGAGGGGCGACGCTCGCTCTCTTATATTCCCCGGTTCTACGGGCGTCAACATCTGAAAATTGCTCCCCCGGCGTGCGACGCCGCTTCACTCTCCTCTGTAAGAAAGCGTCGTTTTTGAAGAAGTGTTATTTTAAATCAAGCAAGAATTAGTCTTCAAGAAAAGTGTACAGTGAATTCTTGCCAATCATAGGGCGTTTTTGGGTTCGCGATCTTTTAAACGTTTTAATTTTGGAATTCTGACTGGTAAATTAGATCCGAAATTAAAAAGTCTAGTTTGATTACAGAAAGCATTTCAATTAAAGTAAATTATTCCCAAGTAAAATCTTAGAAAATGGGTGATTTGAATCAGAGAGGGTGGACCTTTCACTTGGGCGCATAGGGATTTGTTTCTTCAGGAGTACATTTGCTCATGACTCCGGGCTTTCTTCAGGCAAGATTCACAAGGGGGGGGGCTAGGTCCAAAAATCCAACGCTGTGGATCGTTGGGTGAGCGTCCAGTGGAAGATGCTTTGAGTTCCACATGGTTTGAGGAAGCGGGCTGCAAGCGAGGGAATTGACAGTTAACAAGCCTGGGACAATGTGGAGGGTACCTCCGGAATCGCGAACAGTTGCGGCTTTTTCAAACCATACACTTGCTAGGGCGTCTCGCTGTTCCTTCCCACACAGCGAGACCACGGATGAGCGATAGGATTTTAGGAGGGCGCACTCACCCACGCTGTACAGAATTGGGCTTCAGTTTTGGTGAAACAGGCACCAAACCTTTGTTTGATAGGAAAGTCGCATTTAGTCGAAAAGTAGGCAGGTCAAAAATTATAACTAGCGTGCTAGTAGGTTTGGCTTCCTGCAGTTGGGGGGGTGTATTGCAGAAGCTAAATGTACACAGAGTAGGTAGATTGAGTGTAGAAAAACAGCGAGTCAGGAAAAATTTACGCGCCAAAAGTTCGTTGCGTTGCGTAGGAAAAAGGCGGGAATAATGACCAGGACGCTAAGTCGAGGTATCAGTATAGATTTCCAAAGTAGATTCATAAAGTCTATGAGAAAGTTATGTTTAGGTACCTTAGAAATTGAATTTGTGAAAGAAAAGCGATCGTAGACAACCCTAGGGATATTTTGGTTGAACCTAGAGGAAAATGCAATCTAATAAAAATTACAAGATGGCGGAGAGACGCTTTGATCGAGTCACTTGGACTTGACATGACGCTTAGTAGCTAAACTTGTCATTCGAGACAAATATCTAAACGAACAAACCCGGGCGATTGTATGAATCGTTCTCGTGAAATTAACTACCATCAATATGAATTGTGGATGAAATTAGCTTTGGAGCAAAATAAAGGTGTCCTTGCTGTGACAGAAGCATAACTTGTGTGCGTGAATTTAGTGCTGTGAATTGCCTAGAGTTTGTCTAGAAACTAGCTTAGGGCTTGGTACTACCTAACCTTTATCAGTGATAACCAACATTATTTTATTGTTACAAAATAAACTGGGGATAGTCTTAAAGTGATCAGATTGTCCTGCTTCAGTTTTCACAGAGGCACTCTTATAATTTAGAACTAGAACTTGCTGATCAGCTGAGCACAAAGATAAGTCGAAGGATAGAAATCTGAGTGTAAGGTTGACTCAACTGCTGGCTCTGGCGAGGAATTCGTTGCCATAGTGGTTTTGATTCTCTGTCTAAAACATGTTTCTGTGAAATCAGCTGAGCAGTGGTTTTCCTTGTAAGGGTATGGTAGATAGTGCAATATGTCTGGATGGTTTGATCACATGGGGGAATTTAGGAGTAACGCTTTGGTGATGGAAATTAGCTAAAAATTACTTATAGTTGTCTATATGCAGGTGTCACATTGCTTGTAGCGTTCATAAGCACCAGCTGTATCTCAGTGTTACTTACAGGAAAGGTCCCATAGGTAATAAATAAAACATGAGATTAGTCGCTAAAGTCAGTCAGAATCCTGTGGTTAAGCCAGTATAACCAAGAGGTCGGCATGTTAAAAATCAGCTGTTCCAACATATAATCATTACTTAGATTGGTCGTCTTGACCTTAATATGCACTAAATTACATTATAGTAGTTATATGAATTATTATTGAACAGAAATACTGAGTTGTAAATCATTATGACCATAATTAAAGCTAGCAATTAGCTCACTCACAGTAAAGGAAAGAGTGTAACTAATATTGAATCATATTCTATTAAGTGCATTAGGAAAGTCTGGAGGAGATAAAAATGCTAGGACGAAATCACTGGATATGCGGAGGAATGGGGCGTATTCCTTTGCCAGACATAGAATAATAATTTAAATGAATTTGAAAGAATCTATCAAGATGAAAGTAACTATATATTGATTTTCTAACCTCAAAACATGCTAGTCTAACCTGGAATTCTGAACCTAGGCTTAGATCTATGATAATGTTAGATTAGACTGTATATAAATATGTAAATAGAGCACAACATGGGTTTCATTTAATATAATTATGTTAGACAGCTGTCGGGAGGGTTGATGCACAGGACTGAGCTGTAATTTCATTAGTCTGTCATGATTGAAAAAACGGTGAGCAAAGACAGGAAACACACATAGTGTTGGATCCTAAATAATCTCTAAAGTAGTATATCAAAGAAATAGCATTCTGCAATGTTTTGGTTCTAATATTCAGTTAATCAAGTAGTGGCATCATAGGTTTTCCTTTATATCAGTAGTATTTTATTGACAGGTGTTGTACTGGTCGCTTCACTTAGTGTGCTAAAGCTCTGCATGACACCAGGGAACCTTCAGAATCAATTCATAACTTCCATCACCAATTCATCATATGGAATAGGATTAGATAGGGAGAAAGTAGGTATAAAAGCCTTCACTTCAGTTAAACATTCATAGCAACCCAGCTGTTCTATGATAATGTCTAGGTATGAGTGGAGAGTAGGTAACTGGTACTAAGGTTTGTATCATAGCCGGAAGCAGTCGTTGTTCTAAGAGAATAGAGTAACCAGATGGAATTGTATTTGTACATTTAACATGACTATCCAAAACTACTCAGGGAGCTAGGGAATTTAGTATCCAAAATTATCTATACTAGAGGCAATTAGTAGTTTACCACCATTTGACTACACAAACAACTAATCTATATAAGCAAAGTAGGAGACCAGAAGTTGGTTATATTTGCTAAGGGAACAGAGAGATTAGTACTTACTTTAGTCATCTATTAGTCATCCAAGATCTAGACCATTAGTTTGATTAAGTACTTCTAGAGTACTATTATTAACCTATATAGTCGATAAGTTATGAAAGTTCTAGTAGATGAGATAATAGGTTAAATTGGTTAACTTAGACAACCATATAGGAAGCTATCAATTCCTTGGAAGGATTTTATACTAAGGAGGCTAGTAGAATTGTAGGATATTAGTAGAGTTCAATAGGAAGAAACTTTGTTAGTTAGAACGCTAAGTTGCTTCTCTGAACGAATCAAGGGTTCTACGCTAATCAACCAGGGTATCCACTAAACTTCACGTGCCCCCTCAGATCTATAAAAGCTTCATTAACTTACTATCAAAATTAGGGTTAGGTTCAGGTTCGGTAAAATACTCATAGTAATTTGTAGGTCATGATAATTAATTTATACTGAATTTCTTAGTTAGTTAGATAGAACATACATAAAGAACTTCCATTAAAATACAGGGTACAAAGTAGGATTGTTTATTGTATCGGTATTTTATTATATAGAAGCGTTATTAAATAGAAATAAGCAACTAGGTAGTTAATTAGAAATTAGAAAATCAAAAAAATTAAGTTTAGGAGGGGTAAGAGGGTTACAATTTGGTGCCGTGACCAGGATAGAAGTTAACACATATTACTTATATCAAATCTTTTATTTACTTATTCGCATACAAAATAGGTTGAGGCTTTTTATGGTTCTGAAGGCGAGTGGCTACATTTCAATAAGATGATTGTAGTCACAATTTGTTGTTGTGAGTGTGACAGAGGAGCAATTGGCACTAGGAGGGGCGCTATTAGTTAGGAGTCTGTTCTGTTTGGTTCTTAAAGAAATGTTTGGGGTCAGGTCTTGATTGAGATTCTTGTTTCTGAAACGAAAGTCTTCATTAATTTAACATGTTAAGGTTAGCATATAAACATTGAACATGATTTAAAGTCATATTGGGTGGAAACTTACAGTTAGTTGTCGATTTATAAACAAAAGACAACCGTAGAATTAAAATTTGGAGGAATCGCTTTCTTTGTACAATGAAGTTCTCGGGGTTGTCGCATATCTTTGAATTTTCTGGTACAGACGAACACATGTTTCCACATTTGTTGGTAATAAATAGACATGTAGTTTTACAATACCAATATTGTAATTTACTGTTGCAGTAAAAACTTTGATTTTACAAAGAATGAAAAGATGATAACAAATTTGTTTAGTACAACAAATACTATTAGGTATAGTGTCAAGTCAATCACGTGTCAAATTATAAGAGGACATTTGAGTAGGCAAAGGCATCAGATCATACAGCTAAGAGTGCCACAAATTAGTACAAAATCATTTAACTTGTGTAATTCATGCAATACATTCCGCATAAATAATAAGTTTAAAAAAGCGCCACAGAAATGGCGTAGCGCATATTTGGTGATAAGTTTTTTCCTTAAAACTTTTATGGTATTGAATTTTAAAAGTTGAAGCACTATTTTTGAATTAGCAAATGCGGGAACAGTAATTATTGGGTGAGAATAGTTCCATCTATGCGGTTAGAAGGAGCGGAACGTTATAGATTTTGCTTGGACGGGACTTTTGTTTCATAAGACGGAACGTCAGACAGATGTTATTTATTTACCATAATAGTTAAAATTACCTAATTCAGGTTTGGTTCTCACAGTAGTATCTATCAGTACTTATTTAAACTATTAGTAGGTTCCTTTGGGGTTTATCATTTTAAATATTCATACCAAAATATACCATAGACATGTACATACTCCGTTCAACGCCATCTAGTGAAGCTTTGGAAGCTTTTGTTTTTAAGTGGGCTGTCAGAAAGTCGCTCATTACTAGTAAGGGACAGTTACTCAATACTCAAATAGATGGCGCTTTACGACAAGTATTATGTAACCTGGGGTTTTTTTTTTCTCAATATATTACTTACAAAAAAAATATGGATATGGATATGGGCTTCATCTGTCATTCGAATTCTTTATTTTGATGGGTTCTTGCTGCTTAGTTCTGTTGAACGGTGTTATCTAGTTATTATTTTACCCAACGTCGCCGAATAGGAAGTCGGCAGCGGCTATATTGTATTGCCTTGCCCCACCATAAATACTCAAGTTGTTTGCCGACTTCTCTATGTCTTGTAATTCAGAATATTGCGCAGAGCGTATAAAAGTTCAAACATACTCAAAAGGATAGTATAAGTAGTATTTAAAAACGCATACTTCTAAATACTCATGGAATAGGTTTATGGAACGGGTATTTTGGTGCGCTAGTGCTTGCGGGACTCAGGGCGTGTTTGGTCTGAAACGTCTCATCTCTAACAGTCAGTCGGTTTAGTACCATTTATTTTCACCCATTGGTTAGAGCTTTAAAGGTTGTATAATGTCATTTCTGCATAGGCTTAAATGATCCGGGGTCGATGCTATAGTGTAGATGTTTGGAGCGGTTGGGGTCGCCATAGTTCTCTTAGGTAGTGTACAGGTTAATCGGAAGGTTGTCTGACCGATCGCTGGCAACATTGGCCGTGGCCATGTACTAGTACCACACTAGCTGTCATTTCTAAATCTTCTATGGGACTATGTGTGGGGTGGGGGCTGTTCGTGTTCGCGGTCAACTGACGGACTGTTGCTCACACACGAACAGATCGGTTGTGGGACACCACTAAGTGACAAATTGATAATGACAGGTTGACAGTTCGAAATAAGACAGCCAACAGAGGAAAATTTTCAAATTTTGAGTTTCTTTAGAAGTTTAATTAATTTGAGAAGTTTGTATCGGACGGGAAGTTAATTAATGCGGTTTAGAGGTAATTTCTGCTAAAGATTTATTGTGAAGGTGTTAATAGGAGTCTGTGAATGATACAATCAATAGAAAGTTAAAGAAGGTGTTATGTTACCTATTAAAACAAAGTTAGTAAAAGCAGTGAAGTGTATTGAAAGTTCATCTGGAGGTTTAGTTTTAAAACAAATATTCAAATGAATTTTGGAAGGAGAAAAGGATAAATTCTTTTTAACTTATAGTGGGAGCTAAAACTACTGGGTAAGCTACTTCATAATTTAGTTAATTTTAGGTTAGGTGAGTTTAGGCCTTCTTAAAAATAATCTTGTTAGCAACTGCTGAAGCTACACGAACTTCATCGAGATATGTTTAGTGAAAGAGTAATGGGTTTGATATCTGTCAGGCAGAATATTGTTTTACATATTTTAGTGATGTTAATAAGGCAGATAGGTAGGTTGTCATCAATAGCATATTTCGTTAAGCCTGTAGGAATTAATGTTGTCATTATGGAATAGATATTTCATAGGAATAACAAACATAGCCTGGGTTTAAGTATAGAGCATTTATTGCACCTTAATTTCAATCAGTGATTTAATCAGAACATGGAGAGGTACTTATTTACATAGTAACTAACAGGTTATAGTGTCAAGGATTAAGTAAATGGGTGGATATTGCGACAGGGAAGGAGATTAAGTTTTAACTAGTTACAAAGGCGTGACCCTGGTAACATTTATATTAAAGTTAGACGGAATTTGTCATTGGTTTGTTTTAGCCAAAATAGGTTAGCTTTGGAAATGATAAAACCTTTTCAATAGGATTATAGTGCAACTAAATAAAAAAATAAAATAACACCAAATAAATAAAATTAAGTTGAGTAATGAAGCGGATCTGAATAAATAAAATAAAATAAAATCATTACATAGTTTGGTAAATTACTGAGATAACCTAAACAATAGATACATGAAAAAAAAAGGGAAATAAAATTTTGTAAATGTTTAAATCTAATTAGAGAACGGTTTTTAAAAGGGAATTAATTTTGGTTTATTGTTATCCAACACATTGGATAATACTAAACCAGATCTATAGGGTAGCTATGTTTTAATTGTTTGATTAGATCTGACCATACACCAAATATTAGCAAGAATTCATTATGGGTAAACCAGTTCGCGTTCGTCGGGCACCCAAACGATATGAATCTACCGAGGAACAAGTGATGCAAGAGGAGTTACATAATAGTTCTGATCAAGGGGACACGTTAGAAGTCAGGGAATCTCGCCCTGCGGTGGAGCGATCTCCAGCGGCTAAGGTGATTAAGAGGCCCAAGATAACACGTTCACAAGAGTTGACCTCTATACAGCGAATGTTAAACCGAACGGTAGGAGCGTTGACGAGGAAGATTAATGTGGTGGGCGAAGAGGTCAAAAGGGTACAGGAGTCTATGCAAGTTACCACTAATGAAGGAAAAGAGGCGTCTGTAGCCGAAGTTACATCATTGAATCCCATAGTAATAAGGAGTAGTTGTGTGCAAGAAACAATTAAGGATGTCCATCCGACGGAAGATGAACAAAAATATATAATTTGGAACGTCAAGAATATAAATTTGGAAAAGCCTAAATTTGGTGAAACAGCTGTGCATCCTGTTAATTTCATTGAGGACTTGGAAACCTATTTGAAGAAAGCCGGGAAATCAAATAATGAACTGGATTTGATATTAGAGTGCCTAACTGGTAACGCTAGAGATTGGGCCCGTATCTATAAAGGGAGGTGGACAGGATTAGTTGACTTTAAATTAGATTTTCTGAAAGCATACTGGGGAGAAAATGAACAGAACGAGTTGAGACGAAAGATAGTGCAAGGAGTTTGGAATAGAACGGAAACTCCCACCATGGTGGAACACTTCCTTAAGTTAACTGGAAAGGCACAGATGTTGAGTTACAACATACCTGAAAAACAATTGGTCGGAGATATCATGCGGCATTATCCGAAATTTATTCAACAAGTTTGGGCGACTAGCCAGATAGAAACTATTATTGAAGCCGCCGAATTTTTAAGAAGCATGGACGACATACAGAAGCAAGATGTTCCGAACAAGGTTATGACTAGAAATTTCAAGGAGTGGGAGAAGAAGAAGAAGGTACATCAGCAAGGTTATAGGCAGTGGCAGAGGCCAAGAGAGGCTGAAGTACATGCAGTTAATTTAGAAAATAATACAAATTTTAATGTAAATGGTAGTGAGGCGTTAAACTAGGGGAGGCTGAGACTCTAGTCTCCGGATCAGCTTCAACCACAGGGGACCGAATTTATCATATGATGGCTAGGATGAAATGGTGTCCAGGTGAATCACTAGGACAGAATAATACAGGCATTAGGGTACCGATAGGTCAAAATCCGAAAGATCACAGTACAGGAGTAGGATTAGATTATATTGAGCCGGAAACTATCGAACTAAACATTCCTAGTCAAATCGTAGAGGTGTTGAAATTAAAAATCGAGCAACTTATGGTAAATGTTAGCTAGAATATAGGTGCAATATTTGATGAGGAACGCACATCTAAGGTAGATACTCAAATATTTAAGTCTGAACTATTAGTTCAAATATTTGATGAAAATGTTGTAGCATTATTGGATACAGGTAGCGATATAACATGTATTTCAGAAGAGTTTTGGAATAGGCTAAAGGGGAAAAGGACGACAATACCTACTATGCCGATTAAATCATTGCTTATTAAGACTGCGGTAGGACAGAAAAGCGTAGAAGTAAAAACTATAGCGTTGGTAGCCTTAGGTATAGGACCTTTCCAAAGCGATTTGACTGTACTAATTGTACCGGGCCTTAGTGCTAATTTAATTCTGGGGTTTGATTGGATGAAAGAAAATCAGGCGTCCATTATACTTAATAGAGAGGAAGAGGGAGTAGAAATTATGATAGGAGGGGACATGAAATTATTTAAATTTTATAGAAGTGAGAATGTTCAAAATGAAAGTAGTCCTTCAGCGCAATTCAATTTAGTAGCAATAGAAGATGACAATATAGATAGTAATATTCAGGAGTTAATACATAAATTAAAATTAGACAAAACTAAACAAGATGCTTTGGAGGGAGTTTTAATGAAACATAGACAGTTATTTACCTCTAAGTTAGGGAGAGCAAATTGTTATGAACATGTTATTACCATGGAACCACATTCACCGGTAGTGAAACGGACATATCCAATACCATATGCTTATAGGGATAAGGTAGAAGCAAAGTTGATAGAAATGCAAAAGCAAGGGATTATTAGTCGTACCTCTACACCATACTGTAGTCCGTTGACTTTTACTTTAAAACGGGACGGATCTATACGTGTTTTATTAGACGCTAGAGAAATAAATAAGCATATGATAGCGGAGACAGAAAAACCACCGTTGCAATTAGATGTTCTAAATTCTTTCCAAGGGGCTAGATTTATTAGTATAGTAGATTTAAATAATGCTTATTTTCAAATCCCCATATCCGATTCTAGTAAGAAGTATACCGGATTCTCATTTAATGGGAAGTCATATGTTTATAATGTTTTGCCTCAAGGATTAAAAACGTCAGTTGGAAGTTTTAGTAGAGCAATGGATTTCATTTTAGGACACGAAGTTAGAGACTTTTGCGTGAATTATTTAGACGATTTAGCCATTATAACAACAGGTTCGTTGTCACAACATCTAGAGCATTTAGACATAGTGTTGGGAAAATTATCTAAGGCAGGTTTAACGTGTAACTTAGAGAAATGTGAATTTTTAAGCACTGAGGTAAAGATGTTAGGATATATCATTTCAACTAACGGGATTAGCACCGATCCAGAAAAGATTAAGTCAATACAGCTGTTTCCAGTACCAAAGAAATTAAAACAAGTCAGGGCGTTTTTAGGACTTTGCAATTTTTATCGTAAATTCATACCGGAATATAGTGTTCATACTCAACCATTATGTGAATTATTAAAAAAGGATAAGAGATGGAATTGGGGACAAGTAGAACAGGTTGCTTTTGAGAAAATAAAATCACTTTTTATTCAGACCATAGAATTGAACCATCCAGATTTTTCTCAACCTTACTATTTACAAACAGACAGTTCGGGAATTGGATTGGCAGGGGTTTTGTACCAGATGGATAATCAGGGGGACGTAAAAGTTTTAGGGTTTCACAGTAAATTATTAAGGGGTGCACAGTTAAATTGGACGGTAACCGAACAAGAGTTTTATTCAATCATTTGTTGTTTAGAGAAGTTTGAGACTTATTTGCGGGGTGCTAAAGTAATAATACGTACAGACCATAAAGCTTTGATTTTTGTAAAAAATAGTAAATTATATAATGCTCGGGTAACTAGGTGGATAAATTACTTAGAACAGTTTCAATATGAAGTTCAACATGTCAAAGGTAGAGAGAATGTAGTAGCCGATGTATTATCTAGATACCAACCAGAGGGAGATTTATTGCAAGAGGATAAGACTAATTCACCTAGGATATTTTATACAGAAAATAGGACAAATAAAGAACTACATGAAAAATTAAAGAATCTAGATAGGTCACAGCAAGATGATGTCGAAATAGGAGAAATAATTAGAAAACTTAATAATGGGGTCGTGGTAAACAGTAGGTCAAGTCAAATCTTTAAACGATGCTCATTAGAAAATGGTTTATTGTACTATTCACCGGGAGAGGGAGACAAACGGGTGTTATTTTTGCCCGAGTCGCTTAGAGAAGAAATTATTTGGCAAGTCCATTTAGAAATGGGACATCAGGGGGCATATAAAATAATTAAATACATTAGGGATAGATTCTTTTGGAAAGGGTTAACTAAACAGGTTAAACGAATTTTAAGGGGATGTCACGAGTGCCAAGTCACCAAGAGTGATACAGCAAAGTATGTAGGACCTTGTCGTTCAATTATAACTGAAAATGTAGGAGACATTGTCATGGTAGATTTATACGGACCTTTACCATCAGGAAAGTTTGGTATGAGCTATATTTTAGTTATTCAAGATTCTTTTAGTAAATTTGTAAAATTTTATGATCTTAGGAAAGCAACAGCAATTTCAGTATTAACAAAAGTGAAAAAGTTTTTCCAAATAATTAAACCTAAAGCTATAATGTCTGATAATGGATCACAGTTTGCCAGTAAAGTATGGAAAAAGAAAATGAAGGAAGAAGGGGTCAGAGTTATTTATACTACTGTTAGGAATCCTAGACCTAATACCACTGAAAGAGTAAACAAGGAATTAGGTCGGTTATTTAGAACTTATTGTAGGACAAATCATAAGGGCTGGGTAGATTTATTGCCAAAATTAGAAATTTTATATAATAACACATATCATGAGAGTACTGGTTTTACCCCTTGTGAGATTTTATATAGTGAACCCACCAGGTTATCATTTGATGATAAGATACCAATTGATTTAGTAGCTCTGCCTGTTGAAGAAGTCCGAGGAAAAGCTCGTGAAAACTTAAAGAAAGCAGGACAAATACGCCAAAATAAATTTAATGAACGATATAGAATTATTCAATTTCAAATAGGAGACCTAGTAAAAATTAGGAAATTAAATAAGTCTGACGCTAAGCTAAAGATAACAAAAAAATTCGAGCCATTGTATGAGGGTCCGTTTGTGGTTGGAGCTAATCCGTTCAAAAATGTTTATTTACTTGTTGAGCCTAGTACTGGAAGGGAGCGAGGGAGGTTTAATGCCATACATCTATCTAAATATTATAAATGAATTTAAAAATTGTTTTTCCCTGAAGGAAAACCCAAATTAACTTGTGTTGTGTTAGGGTAGGTAAATGTAACTTTAAAATCAATTATAAATGAATTTAAAAATTGTTTTTCCCTGAAGGAAAACCCAAATTAACTTGTGTTGTGTTAGGGTAGGTAAATGTAACTTTAAAATCAATTAATAAAATGCCACAAAATAAACTTAGTGTTGTTTCCCTGAAGGAAAACCCAAATTAACCTGTGTTGTGTTAGGTTAGGAAAATGTAACTTTAAAATCAATTAATTAAATGAATTTAATTTTGGTTTCTCTAAAGGAAGTCCAAATTAACTTGTGTTGTGTTAGGTTAGGAAAATGTAACTTTAAAATCAATTAATAAAATGCCATACATTTGTCCAAGATTATCAATTTATTTAGCATTATTTTCCCTGAAGGAAAATCTAAATTAAATTGTGTTGTATTAGGATAGGTAAATGTAACGTTAAAATCAAATAAAAGGGTAGTGAAAACACACTTGTTCAGAAATTATTAAAATAATTTAGTATAGTTTCCCTGAAGGAAAATCGAAATTAATTTGTGTTGTGTTAGGATAGGTAAATGTAACTTTAACGTCGAATACTAAAACCCGTGTGAGGAAATTTTTTTTTTTCTCAAATAGGTTTTAATGTCATATGATTGTCTATTTAATATAAATGAATTTTATGTTGTGTTCTCTTAAAGAAGATAACATAAGTTGTGTTGTGTTAGGCTAGTAAAATGAAATTTTAAAATATAGTGATTAATATAAAAGAATTGCATTGCGGTGTGATTTGGGGAAACAACGTAAGTTGTGGTATGTTAGTAAAGGTAACTGTAGTATAACAAAGTAGATAAACCAATCCGAAAAAAAAAGGAATCTTGAATAAAAGTTTTATTGCCATAAAATTGTTTAAATTTAATAAGTTAATTTTGCGACATGGTACCCTTGGGAAAATATGATATTTTATATTGTGTTAACTAAATAGAAAGGTATTTTATTTCCTTCCATTAACTAGCTGGAAAATGGTTGATTTGAATGCAGGATTGTTGCGATATCCTTGAACTTATGTAAAATTTTATGTAAACTTAATTATATTAATATTTATATGGAATGTAACTTTGAATTGAACAATAAACGATACTGGGGTAACTTTGTATAACGGTTGTCGGGACTGGGAAAAGCCTACCTGAGCTTACAAACAAATTTTAGCAACTCTAGTATTAGGCTGGGAAAAAAAAAAAAAAAAATTACCAGCCTAATAAAGATTACAATTGCTCAAAGGAGTTAGTTCATTCAAGTTGTTTTATCGTACTACTAGGTTTCAGACCAAATTTCAAGTATATTCATTAAAAGGATATTCAAATACTCAAGTTGCTAGAAAGTTGTAAGGTCAGATAGAGGGGAGTGTTGGCGGGTTTTCTTACCGGGGGGGTAATTTTTATTAGGTAGGTATATTGAAGGGAAAATTTGCCTTTCCTCTACTGGTGATGGTAGTTCATTCGGAATTGATTAAATTTAGGCTCTCAGAATATCAAAAGGAAGAGAAATAACATAATCAAAATTAAAAGCTTGATATTAAAATCATCAAAAGCTTCAAGGTTATAGTGCTTTTGGTTGAAAATTTATTAAGGTTAATAGAGGTTGCCGGAGCAAGAAATAATAGGAATTAAAAAGGAATGTACCCAAATCGTGTGTTACATGATTGACTGTATAACAAGTAGGGTTGTGTATTGGTGAGTAACATCGAGTAGATTGCGTACAGACAGAAGAATTGCGTAGGGTTGCGTATTGGTAGGATACACCGAGTAGATTGCGCACAGGCGAGGAAGTATTGCGTAGGGGTTGCGTGGTGGTAGGATACATTGAGTAGGTTGCGTACAGACAAGGAAGTATTGCGTAGGGTAGCGTATTGATAGGGAATGTTGCATAGGGTTGCGTACTAGTAGGGGTGGATGAAATAGGGACGCGTATTAATGAACATGTTTTGAGTAAGAATATAAGCGCATAGAAGCACTATGAGAAACTTTATTTTTTTTTGCATATCGTAATTAATTTGGGTTACTGTATCAATAAGCTGGGGTTTTTATATAAAATTTTATGAGGTGACAGTCTATGTATTTGTTGATTTTAAATATTAATAGAGTACCTTCTACTTAGATAAATAATATGTATGCAGGTTGTAGCTGTGGTGCAACCTTAGGTGGCGTGAAAGTAGGCTAGCGAAAGAAGATAGTGAACGACGTGTGAAAAGAAAAGATGATTAGAGTGAGGATCTAACCTAGATAAGGAGTAGTTAGAAAAAAAAAGAGATTCTATTTGAAGGGCTTTGGGTTATAACACATGTGAAGCCTGCATACAAATGTTATTATTAACCCAAAAGATAAGATCCGCACACAACAGCACGTGATAGGGATAGGCGTAGAGCACGTGTTAACAGACTTGAATTTTGTACAGTGGGACTTTGGTGTTAGGATAAATAAAAAAATATATATATATATATACAAACAGTGTTTATGTTTGTATCTTGTCCCGGTGTAAACGCCTGTACAAAATTTACACTTCCCGTGGGTCAGGTCGGGCCATGTTTAACTCGACAACTATACATTCTCCAAAGTGATATCGGAGGCTATTCCAGAGTTTTGAGTAAGCTTTTTGACAAAAAGGTCTTTGTATATGCTTCATTTAGAAGGGGGCGTACAGGGATATGCAGGGGCACTTTGGGGGTATAAAATGCTGCGCTAGAACGCCATGTAATCGTAAGGTTGGATTACAGTTTATACACCAAGGCGAGTTTATTCTAAACTACGGATTCACAACCCGTACCTTTCACCATGCTTTGTACGTCTCTGGTGTCGGATATACATACGATGAATTTGGATAAAGCAATAAAAAACACTTAAAAACTCGCTTGATAACTTTTGATATTATTTTCGTCTAAATACACTCTACACTCTTAATTACATAATCACTAGGGCTCACTAAAAATTGATTCGATAGGGGTCGGAGGCCGCAATGTCCTTTGGTAGGACAAAGAGCATTGTAGTTTTCCTTGGTCCAAATTGATTCAATTCTTTGATTTTGGGAAAATAATAAGAGATAGGGATAGATATATATATATATATAAAAAAAAAATATATATATATTGATATAAAAATTATAATAATATATATATAGATATAAAAAAAAAAAAAAAAAAAAACATGTCTATATTATGTGTATATATATATATGTGTAAAAAGAAATATTAGAGATTTGGATAGAAAGAAAATTCTACTCCGGATCCAATACTTGGTACTGTCACCTTTGAAGAATTTTGGGGTCGGCTGTAACGGTACAGAATTGCACTTGTTATTATATTTCAAATATTTATTGGCTTTTGTATAAAATAGAATGATAATGCTATCCTTGGGTCCTTGGGAAGTATTGGTTGATGTTTTGGAGGTGAAAGCTCGATACAAATTGGTTTAGAAAACAAAAATTAGCTTTATTTGCGAAATGCATCATATCTTCAGTGGGTATACATTCATTCTTGAAGTCTTGAGTCTTAAATAATTGTTCTCAAATGTGCACGGATTGATTTCTGAAAAAAAAAGAGGTTTAAAAGTAAATAAAAACAATAGTGTTTATTTATATCTGACCTTGGAGGTAGCAATTTAGAGATTATAGTGGATCTCACCTTGAAACAATAGCTGTGCAGATTGTATAAACCTTGGAGCTTGTTATTTTAGACATATTTGTAAACTGACAGGTTTGTAGGCAACAGAGTTTGTAGGCATGTTTGTATACAGGCTGCGTGTTAGTGGCACAATATGTGTTCGGCATATTTATTGGTTACACATGTGAACTCTGGTTAATTACATCACATCAGTCTAATTATTATGTTTGGAGCTAAATATTTATTTTATACAATGTTAGCAAAATACTGATAGGTTATGACAGGTAAACATAGATGCTCCTAGCGGCAGAGTTGGGAACTAAAGCAAGTCAAATGAGTGCACATAAGTATAGAGAAAAGGTTGTACTCACAGAATGTTAAATTAACATTATGTATAACTTAAATAAAAATATGGGTTAAATAATCAAAAGTACAGAATATTGTTTTCTATCTTAGATAAGGTTCAAAGTTTCAAATATGGGGAATGTATATTGGCTAGAGGTGATACGTTCGGAAATTATGTTCGAACAATTACAATTTTGATAATAGTTTTCATTCGTAAATAAAAAAAGGAATCATACAAAATAATGTGTTTATATTATGTGAGAAGGTAGTATTTTGAATAGTTTAGTAAATTTTATAACTTAATATTAGATGTCTGTAGCTATCAAAGGTTTCTGAACGAAATTGAGGATTTTTTAGAAGCTGAGGTTGGTAGTCATGAAAACATATCTTCTTCTCTTTCGCTCATTAGGCAGAGGTGATCAAAAGTGCGCCTTATTTTGTTTAGATCTCAATGATTTATATAAAAGTAGAGGTTTCCAAAGAAAAGAAAAGCTGTTATATTAGATAAAAACAAAATGTACTGTTATAACGGAGGCTTCGCATTATTATTTATTGTGTACCAACGCGCAACCCGTTTATATAAAGTTAGGTGTTTGATTATGCTGGTTAGAGTAAGGAGTAGAGCAAGCTAAAAATGGGAGGTTAGCTTGTGGTAATTTAAACAGGGTTTTTCAAAAAAGGGGCGTGGCGAGGGAAAGTTTTTCAAAAAGAGAGCGTTGAGGACGCGACGCTACGGATAGCGTCGCTTGGGAAATCGAGAGGTATAAAAGGTTTGGAGGGGCGACGCTCGCTCTCTTATATTCCCCGGTTCTACGGGCGTCAACATCTGAAAATTGCTCCCCCGGCGTGCGACGCCGCTTCACTCTCCTCTGTAAGAAAGCGTCGTTTTTGAAGAAGTGTTATTTTAAATCAAGCAAGAATTAGTCTTCAAGAAAAGTGTACAGTGAATTCTTGCCAATCATAGGGCGTTTTTGGGTTCGCGATCTTTTAAACGTTTTAATTTTGGAATTCTGACTGGTAAATTAGATCCGAAATTAAAAAGTCTAGTTTGATTACAGAAAGCATTTCAATTAAAGTAAATTATTCCCAAGTAAAATCTTAGAAAATGGGTGATTTGAATCAGAGAGGGTGGACCTTTCACTTGGGCGCATAGGGATTTGTTTCTTCAGGAGTACATTTGCTCATGACTCCGGGCTTTCTTCAGGCAAGATTCACAAGGGGGGGGGCTAGGTCCAAAAATCCAACGCTGTGGATCGTTGGGTGAGCGTCCAGTGGAAGATGCTTTGAGTTCCACATGGTTTGAGGAAGCGGGCTGCAAGCGAGGGAATTGACAGTTAACAAGCCTGGGACAATGTGGAGGGTACCTCCGGAATCGCGAACAGTTGCGGCTTTTTCAAACCATACACTTGCTAGGGCGTCTCGCTGTTCCTTCCCACACAGCGAGACCACGGATGAGCGATAGGATTTTAGGAGGGCGCACTCACCCACGCTGTACAGAATTGGGCTTCAGTTTTGGTGAAACAGGCACCAAACCTTTGTTTGATAGGAAAGTCGCATTTAGTCGAAAAGTAGGCAGGTCAAAAATTATAACTAGCGTGCTAGTAGGTTTGGCTTCCTGCAGTTGGGGGGGTGTATTGCAGAAGCTAAATGTACACAGAGTAGGTAGATTGAGTGTAGAAAAACAGCGAGTCAGGAAAAATTTACGCGCCAAAAGTTCGTTGCGTTGCGTAGGAAAAAGGCGGGAATAATGACCAGGACGCTAAGTCGAGGTATCAGTATAGATTTCCAAAGTAGATTCATAAAGTCTATGAGAAAGTTATGTTTAGGTACCTTAGAAATTGAATTTGTGAAAGAAAAGCGATCGTAGACAACCCTAGGGATATTTTGGTTGAACCTAGAGGAAAATGCAATCTAATAAAAATTACAAGATGGCGGAGAGACGCTTTGATCGAGTCACTTGGACTTGACATGACGCTTAGTAGCTAAACTTGTCATTCGAGACAAATATCTAAACGAACAAACCCGGGCGATTGTATGAATCGTTCTCGTGAAATTAACTACCATCAATATGAATTGTGGATGAAATTAGCTTTGGAGCAAAATAAAGGTGTCCTTGCTGTGACAGAAGCATAACTTGTGTGCGTGAATTTAGTGCTGTGAATTGCCTAGAGTTTGTCTAGAAACTAGCTTAGGGCTTGGTACTACCTAACCTTTATCAGTGATAACCAACATTATTTTATTGTTACAAAATAAACTGGGGATAGTCTTAAAGTGATCAGATTGTCCTGCTTCAGTTTTCACAGAGGCACTCTTATAATTTAGAACTAGAACTTGCTGATCAGCTGAGCACAAAGATAAGTCGAAGGATAGAAATCTGAGTGTAAGGTTGACTCAACTGCTGGCTCTGGCGAGGAATTCGTTGCCATAGTGGTTTTGATTCTCTGTCTAAAACATGTTTCTGTGAAATCAGCTGAGCAGTGGTTTTCCTTGTAAGGGTATGGTAGATAGTGCAATATGTCTGGATGGTTTGATCACATGGGGGAATTTAGGAGTAACGCTTTGGTGATGGAAATTAGCTAAAAATTACTTATAGTTGTCTATATGCAGGTGTCACATTGCTTGTAGCGTTCATAAGCACCAGCTGTATCTCAGTGTTACTTACAGGAAAGGTCCCATAGGTAATAAATAAAACATGAGATTAGTCGCTAAAGTCAGTCAGAATCCTGTGGTTAAGCCAGTATAACCAAGAGGTCGGCATGTTAAAAATCAGCTGTTCCAACATATAATCATTACTTAGATTGGTCGTCTTGACCTTAATATGCACTAAATTACATTATAGTAGTTATATGAATTATTATTGAACAGAAATACTGAGTTGTAAATCATTATGACCATAATTAAAGCTAGCAATTAGCTCACTCACAGTAAAGGAAAGAGTGTAACTAATATTGAATCATATTCTATTAAGTGCATTAGGAAAGTCTGGAGGAGATAAAAATGCTAGGACGAAATCACTGGATATGCGGAGGAATGGGGCGTATTCCTTTGCCAGACATAGAATAATAATTTAAATGAATTTGAAAGAATCTATCAAGATGAAAGTAACTATATATTGATTTTCTAACCTCAAAACATGCTAGTCTAACCTGGAATTCTGAACCTAGGCTTAGATCTATGATAATGTTAGATTAGACTGTATATAAATATGTAAATAGAGCACAACATGGGTTTCATTTAATATAATTATGTTAGACAGCTGTCGGGAGGGTTGATGCACAGGACTGAGCTGTAATTTCATTAGTCTGTCATGATTGAAAAAACGGTGAGCAAAGACAGGAAACACACATAGTGTTGGATCCTAAATAATCTCTAAAGTAGTATATCAAAGAAATAGCATTCTGCAATGTTTTGGTTCTAATATTCAGTTAATCAAGTAGTGGCATCATAGGTTTTCCTTTATATCAGTAGTATTTTATTGACAGGTGTTGTACTGGTCGCTTCACTTAGTGTGCTAAAGCTCTGCATGACACCAGGGAACCTTCAGAATCAATTCATAACTTCCATCACCAATTCATCATATGGAATAGGATTAGATAGGGAGAAAGTAGGTATAAAAGCCTTCACTTCAGTTAAACATTCATAGCAACCCAGCTGTTCTATGATAATGTCTAGGTATGAGTGGAGAGTAGGTAACTGGTACTAAGGTTTGTATCATAGCCGGAAGCAGTCGTTGTTCTAAGAGAATAGAGTAACCAGATGGAATTGTATTTGTACATTTAACATGACTATCCAAAACTACTCAGGGAGCTAGGGAATTTAGTATCCAAAATTATCTATACTAGAGGCAATTAGTAGTTTACCACCATTTGACTACACAAACAACTAATCTATATAAGCAAAGTAGGAGACCAGAAGTTGGTTATATTTGCTAAGGGAACAGAGAGATTAGTACTTACTTTAGTCATCTATTAGTCATCCAAGATCTAGACCATTAGTTTGATTAAGTACTTCTAGAGTACTATTATTAACCTATATAGTCGATAAGTTATGAAAGTTCTAGTAGATGAGATAATAGGTTAAATTGGTTAACTTAGACAACCATATAGGAAGCTATCAATTCCTTGGAAGGATTTTATACTAAGGAGGCTAGTAGAATTGTAGGATATTAGTAGAGTTCAATAGGAAGAAACTTTGTTAGTTAGAACGCTAAGTTGCTTCTCTGAACGAATCAAGGGTTCTACGCTAATCAACCAGGGTATCCACTAAACTTCACGTGCCCCCTCAGATCTATAAAAGCTTCATTAACTTACTATCAAAATTAGGGTTAGGTTCAGGTTCGGTAAAATACTCATAGTAATTTGTAGGTCATGATAATTAATTTATACTGAATTTCTTAGTTAGTTAGATAGAACATACATAAAGAACTTCCATTAAAATACAGGGTACAAAGTAGGATTGTTTATTGTATCGGTATTTTATTATATAGAAGCGTTATTAAATAGAAATAAGCAACTAGGTAGTTAATTAGAAATTAGAAAATCAAAAAAATTAAGTTTAGGAGGGGTAAGAGGGTTACATCATGCGTATTGCTGGTATTGCGATACACACATGTTCCGGAATCGATCCATTTCATAGTATTTTTGTGGGTTAGGTTAGGTTAGTTTGGCGATCAATTAATTACAACCCTATTTTTTATAGTGCCTGCGTATATTTTTTTAAAAACGCCCAATTAAAGAAATAAATATCAAAATACAAAACGTTATCAAATCTATATCTTCTATATACTTATAATAAAACTGTAAACGATCCAATTCTGTACATTGAAAAGAAATAGAAAAAAATACCACCAGGGGTCTTCTTAAACGAAACAGATACCAAAAATGTAGTTTTTGAATTTTTTGTCTGTCTGTCTGTCTGTTGTCCGCGTTTCACACAAAAACTACTGAACGGATTTTGATGAAACTTTTTTTGTTATACAGCTATTGGCCTTCGCCAACATATAGGCTATAATTTATTTTGAAGATCGTAATATCTGATGTGGAACCATAGCAGTCCAGCCAAACTATGAGAGATATAAAAATATCGTCTTAAGGAAAATTGTTAAACGTGATGGGCACTTTCTATTGACGTACAAAGTTTGAAGGTCTGGTTCACCTGATGTGGAACCCTAGCAGCCAGGATAAACTATATGAGATACAAACATGGCGTCTTAAGAAAAGTTGTTTCACGTAATGAACATTTTCTATTGACGGAAAAATATCGAAGGTCTGGCACACCTGATGTGGAACCCTAGCAGCCCAGCTAAACTATAAGAGATACAAATATAGCATCTTAAGAGAAGTTATTCAGCGTGATAAGTATTTTCTTTTGACATACAGTCTATACTAATATTATAAATGTGAAAGCATGTTTGTTTGTATGTCCGTCTTTCACGTCAAAACGTAGCAACGAATTGACGTGTTCTTAGTATGTGCGGGTAGTTAAGGAGCTAGAGAGTGACTTAAGTAAGCTTAAAATAAGTTTTTATGCCGGAAAAATATCACTTTCCCTCGGGATAACGTCGTGTAGTACACGCGGGCGGAAGGCTATGTGATATAATTTTTTTATTGTATCATACCACTGCACTAATATATATTAAATAAATAAATAAAATAATCTATACTTATAACTTGTAACAACAGATTGATCCGGGCACTTTTGAAAGGAAGGATTATGGTCTGTTTGTTATAAACAAGACTCCCAGTCTCATTTCCAAGCCTTTTCTGCGGAAGAAAAGCAATGGAATAATGCATCCAATCTTCGAAAGCTGAACGAATAGTTAATTAAAATAACTCATCACTTTGTTATTTATTATTACTTGCGCAGACAATACCTAATTATAATTACATCACCAACACATATATCTTGTCAGAACTAGTCACTGTCATATTTCACATTCCGTGAAGTCGGTGTTGTCGGGTTGGAGACTGAATAGAAAAAAAAACTAGATATAAAACTAGAGTAAAGGAATCTACACTCGTATCCCTACTGCACAATCGCATCGGGTGGTTTTAAGGACCAATTATCAAGGTTCGTTTTTGTGTTTGCATTTTCGTTTGTGGGATCTGACAGCGCAGTCTCATATAACCGCTTAGTGTTTGAGAGGTCAGGTCATGACGACCTACACCTACTAAGTTGCGCCTACAGGCTGCGACGCGGAGGCTGATACACTTTTGCAACAGTAACGTGCTGGGTCGCAGAGACCCAGTAACGTGCTGGGTCGCGGAGACCCTATCAGCGAGAGTTCGTCGAAAATTATGGCAACTGCAACGTGCTGGATCGCAAAGACCCAATAACGTGCTGGGTCGCGGAGACCCTATCAGCGAGAGTTCGTCGAAAATTATTGCAACAGCAACGTGCTGGGTCGCGGAGACCCTATCAGCGAAAGTTCGTCGAAAATTATTGCAACTGCAACGTGCTGGGTCGCAAAGACCCAGTAACGTGCTGGGTCGCGGAGACCCTATCAGCGATAGTTCGTCGAAAATTATTGCAACGGCAACGTGCTGGGTCGCGGAGACCCAATAACGTGCAGGGTCGCGGAGACCTTATCAGCGAGAGTTCGTTGAACATTATTGCAACAGCAACGTGCTGGGTCGCGGAGACCCGGTAACGTGCTGGGTCGCGGAGACCCTATCAGCGAAAGTTCGTCGAAAATTATTGCAACAGCAACGTGCTGGGTCGCGGATACCCAGTAACGTGCTGGGTCGCGTAGACCCTACCAGCGAAAGTTCGTAGAAAATTATTGCAACACTAACGTGCTGGGTCGCTGAGACCCAGTAACGTGCCGGATCGCGGACACCCTATCCCGACTCGGAAGTTTGTCAAGGTCTTACCTGCCTACTAATAGACCGATGGACCAAGAAACTGCGGAGGCCGTTAGACACCTGGAGAAACCTGGTTTGTACAGTCAGTTACTAAAAACCTACCCTAACGCCCTCTCAACACTGGGAATATTCCCGAATTCGGCGAAATACAGCAGAAAATTCAAAATATAGCGAATAATTTAGTAGCAAGTAGACAAATTCAACAGGAGTCTAGATCGCTTCATAGAACAGAGGTACTGCCTGGCCTGCGTGCACTTTAGAGTCTGCTTTACCCTGGCGGAGCTTTGCCAATTTCGTTATGCGTAATAGCGAGGCCGGCGAGATTCTGTAGGCCACGGCACGGCCGCACTGCCGCTACTACTCACAAATATTGTAACGCTAATTCGACAAAATGTAACTTCGACATACTATCTCGATTCCTACAAAGGTATGCCAAGAGATGATGTGGCGCGGAGCCACACAGCTGTGTGTGTTGTGGCGCGGAGCCATAAACCACTCGACAAAAATACTAGAACCTCCAGTTACTCACTTTCTAGCTAACGGACGCTTCCGAGTAGAGTTGGGGCACTCATCTATACAGAACATGCATGATAGTCGAGCCAGAGTGTACTCGAGCTTTCTTTCTCTGATCACAAGTTCCGAAATCGCGATCTCTGGATCACACGCGTGAAATCCTGCACTTGTCCAAGACGCTGATAGGTATAACGTTGTTACTGCCACCTCCACAGGTTCAAGCATTACAAATCACCTGAAAGTTTAAAAAATTGGGGGTGGGGTAGTCAAATATGAGTGGTCATAAGAAGGAAAAGATTTATTAAATAAAAACAAAACTGACGTAAATCTACCTAAACGGCTTATATGCCAGCAAGTAGAAGATATTTTAGATGGTGATAATCAAGACGATCCTTAACATCTCTTATAATATCGCATAAATTCTTGATAAATCTATTGTAACAGAAAAATTATTATAATCTTTGGACTTCACAGAGAAAAACTATAATTCTCCAACTGAAACTTGAAACGAAATTTTAAATGTGGTTGGGACCCAAGTCTATTCCTAAAGTGGCTTTCTGCCAACCAAGTCTAAGATTATTAACTACTCGATATCGCTAGTATATCAGCAAAGTATATTCTTATCATCTGGACGCAGAGTCCATTAAAACAGTTTTCTTATTCCATATTTTGGGCTTGAAACTGACTCACATGTTCATAGCCAGCTTGGAAACCATTTCAAATATACCGACAGTAATACCAGTAATACTTCTCGAGACAATTAGAGAATACTTCTTTTAGGTCATGACTAAAAGACAAAGTAACTAAATTAAATAATTAATTAAAGCTTAATACTGCAGTAAATGAAATTAAGTATAAAATGTACTTACTGATAGCTTCAGGAAGCTGCAGATCTGTTCGCCTCTTTGAGGTGGTAAAAAATACTTTCTAGGGGCAATTGGAAATTGTCCAAAGCATAATTTTTGTAACAATTATTGCAAACGATTAGTCTCCCTAGAAATAAGTAAAAACCATTTTGATCGTTTTCTTTAACTCTGAAAACTTTCTTATTATATTATAATGACAATTTAACATTATTTTTATCAGACATAAATATTAAATGACTTAATCATCATAGCGTTGTGTTAATTATTTTCACCAGCAGATAACAAACACGTCTTCATAGACAATGCTGTATGTTTTCCGGAGGCACATCAATATAACGGTTTTACAAAACAATAAAACCGATATTATGTGCCGAGAGGGAAAACATACAGCATTGCAGGAAGTTCTTCCTGGTGAAGACTATGAGACTCGGAATGGCGGCAAACACCTTCCGCCCTAGCTGGGGACACAGGCGACACCTAGCGGATGAATAGTGGAAGATCGACTTTGTCTATGGCTAAAGGCCAGACCACACCATCGTAAAGCTAAGTACACACTGCTTCTTCATAGACAATGCTGTATGTTTTCCGGAGGCACATCAATATACATTTAAACTCTGAAACATGCACACATTTGTAATGCAAACAATAAAATTCAATTGTTATAATTCATGACGCGTGCATGAGAATGGAACTAGTATTTTTACAGGATATTATGTAAGCGTCGACTGCCTGTTCTTCTGGACCGGTTTTCAAGTTATTTTAGTAGAAAATTTTGGTTACAATGGCTTGCAATCTTATAATTCAGAAATGTCCAAGTTGTCAGTTAGTAGTTATTCTCTATTGCCGAACTTTTCGCTCATAAGTAAGACAGTTTCACTTTCATCTTTTGTGTTTGTAAGATGCGAACAACTATATTTCCAAAAAATATTATTATAAAATATTTATAGCTGTTTTGTTTTACACATAGGTATGCGTAATATAATACTTATAGCAATCGTAACTTTGGTTATTAACTTGAGTGAATTAATGTGCAATGAAGCTTTATTTTCTTTCAAATGGCTCTGACAAGACTCTGGTTATTGCAAAATGAATCCTAGCCAGACTAACTGGCTGGGGTTGCTTCTACTGAGGAGCGGTAGAGTCTAAGACGGGAACGTTTATCGGCTACGATCTTTGGGATAAGTATGTTTTGTTCATAATAAGGATAATTAATAATACACAAACATTTAAAACATTCAAGCCAGGAATAATAGGTGGCAGGCAGGCCAAGAGTAAACGCTATAAGCCCGAGGAACTTTGTGAAGTCTTGCAATTTACATTTATTGAACTTCCCAAAAATAAACGTAAAATAATCCCAAAAAACCTAATACTTTTTAAAATAAATCGCAAGAAATTTACATTTTCTTTTTTCTATACTATACTAAACCACTTTTGTCTATTTGTTTAGTAGAAAAGTTAGTGAGAAGTTAGTATATCCTTGGTGAACTAAACGTGTCATGAAGGCAACCAGTGTCAAAAGGATTAATTAGGTATACTTATGTCGTTTTAATATATTACTGGTGGTAGTTTACGAAATCTCAAAAATTATGTAATTTATTTTATTATTTAAGTATAGACAAACGGAACTGTATAGTGACTAAAGGAACTAGGTGATTGAATTCTTGAAGAATTTGAAATTCATAAAGAATAGTATTTTTAACGAAGTTAAAGGTACTTATTCAATGCGAGTTATGTATTGGAATAAACATGTAAGCGTCTTTGAGGTCTATATCTAGACGTGATGTTACAGTTTTTAGTAATTACTTAGAGTATGTCACGCGGTAGTCCTAGTTGCCCGAGATTAAGTATAAAGCGATTATCACTATTTGGTTTCTGTACTAAGTAACCCAAAGTGACATTTTAAAATGATATTGTTTTCCTTTTTTACTTATATTAACTTACTGTACCGTCATTCGAAGCCTAAATAATGAGAGTGGCAACACTGTTTTTCGGATCTGTGGCAAAATAGTGTGTCATTTTACTAATTTTCATCCCCCCCTCGTCGTAGCCGGTTTTGGTTTTGATGCTCTCCGCCAGGTGGCGAAGTGTGCTGTATAGCACACCGCCATTTTTCAATCATTGGTGATTCGTTTTTCGATCTGTGCAGACGCATTGTGCACAATAAGCAATCGCGTGAAAAGTGTGTCGTTGAGGCTAACCAACAAAAACGTGAGTACTCTTATCAATTATTGTACTTTAAACTTGCTTTAAATTTTTCATGATATAACGGTGTTACCGTTTGGCTTTTTATTAAATATGAACTCGAACAGTTCAAGTGGTGACGATGACTGTTCATCAGCGTCAAATAGTTCTGAAGAATCCAAATCCATCCCAACCTACAACTGCAAATGTGCGCCCGCCTAAGAAAAGAAAGGCTGTGGCCCAAACTGTTCCTAGTAATTCGAAACGGCATAAAAAATCAGATGAGCTTCGCAAGCTCACGGAACAAGTCAATAACATTGAGAATTTATTATCTCGTGGTATGTTGCCCCAATCGGCGTTCTACAGCCAATACCCCATGCACTGTCCAGTAAATAGCGATGATGAGGTTAGTTTAAATGTTAGTAACGAATTATTTTCTGATAAAGATTGCAACAATGAGCCCGAAGCTGCGCAAGCTGATTCTAGGGTTAATTTCTCGATTAACACAGTTTTAAAGGAACCCGCTCTGCCTAAATCATCTAAGGTTCATTTAGAATTGCTAAATAAAGTCCAACATTTAGATACTCCCGAGTGGCGTGATGTACGTTACTCGGAAGTTCAAAAAGTGTATTCTACTACCCCCGGGTTTGTTGAACTAGAATGCAATGAAGAAATTAAACCTTTTGATAGATATACAAATGTCTGTGTAACAGAGTGCAGTTACGCCGCCATAACACAGGCTCTATGTTGAATCAAAAAGACGCCGCGCAGGCTGGTTTTGAGACACTGCTTAGTTGGGCCTTGGCTAATCCCAAAGATTTATCCCCATCTACTATTAAAGATAAATTAAATGAAATTTTTATTGAGGGTACTTACAATAAAGTATCAAACCATTTATTGCAACTTGCGTGTGGTCATAGAGCAGATACGATTGAACAAAGGCGAGATGCTATATTAAGATCTGTCAAAGATAAATATTTGCGTTCTAAGTTACGCAATATACCACCGACTACTTCATTTTTATTTAATAAAGAGGCTTTTTCTACTGCCGTTGAAAAAGCCGGCGGTGTAAGTAAAGTTTTCTGGCCTATTCGAAATTCATCTCAAAAATCGAGCTGGTCAGCTGCGCAAGCTGGACCATCAAATTCGAAAGCACCCGCGCAGGGTTTACAATTTCAAGGTCCAAAAGGACAATATGGCAGGTTCCCGCAGAGCCACCCAATGCAAAACGTATATCCTATGCAATATGGATACCAGCCCTTCTATGGTCCCCCAGGGGGCCTAGCATTCAATAATTCTTATCCCACGCAGGGAAATAATTATCCAGGTCACTTAAACAGACGGTTTGCGCAAAACCATAAACCAAGACCAGAATATTCTACAAGAAACAACCAACAAAGGTCTAGCCTTGATGATAACGCTTTTAAAAATCAATCAAAACATAATACCAAAAATTTTCGTTCGAAGCGAAAGTTCTGACTCGGACACGTTTGTTGCGGGTCGTCTAGCCAGTTATGTACATGTGTGGGAGAATCTTTGCGCCCCAGAGCCAATTTTGAAAATAATTCAGGGTTACAGAATCCCATTCAAGCACAAGCCTGCTCTTTGTACGCCACGGTCCTTGCCCCACAAATGCCAGACCCGCAACTCGCCTCAAATGGCGGACGCTATAAAAGCTTTAATAAAAGCAGGTGTTCTAGAGGATGCACCCGCATCCCCCAGCTTTGTATCCCCGATGTTTTTGACGCCCAAAAACGATGAAAGCATGAGGCCCATATTCAATCTGCGTTTGTGGAACAAATACGTGATCGTATCCAAATTCCGGTTGATAAATATGCAAAGAATACCAAACTTTCTACAACCTTACGATTACCTGGCAAAAATAGATTTGTCCCATGCATACTTTCACGTGCCGGTAGCCCCTGCTCACAGGAGGTTCTTAAGAGTAATTTTCGGTCGCAAATTGCTGCAAATGACATGCCTACCCTTTGGCCTTGCAACAGCGCCACACGTCTTTGCAATGTTAAGCAACTGGGTCGCGCAGATCCTAAGAGAAAAAGGCATAAGAGTAGTGACATATTTGGACGACTATCTATTGGCCAACCAGAACAAGGAAATATTGGAAAACCAACTTCAATACAAGGTAAAACTGTTAAAAGATCTGGGCTGGCAACTGAACGTAAAAAAGTCAGTTCTAACCCCGCAAAAGTCGATAGAGTTCCTAGGAATATCCTGGGACCCTTGGTTGGGACTCAAATGGCTCCCTGTCAAAAAGTGTTTGTGCATAGAGACCAAGGCCCAAGCGATCCTGGTCAGGCAAACGGCTCACTTAAAGGAAATTCAAAGCTTGATCGGTCTGCTAAACTTCGCAAGTTTCGTCGTACCTCGCAGTCGATTAAATCAAAGAGAACTTCTTCGCTTTTGCAATCATCTTTTGAAGGCACAGTCTTGTCGCCGATTCAGAGTCCCAAACGAGGTCATACTCGAACTAAAATGCTGGATAAAGAACAGGAATGTTCGTTCTCGTCTCCACCAATTACCGGCCAATCACTTTCTGACGACCGATGCATCGGGAATAGCGTGGGGAGCCCGAGTCGACAACCAAGAACTTTGTGGCATTTGGTCTCCCCAAGAAATAAGACTGCATTCGAATGTGAAAGAAATGCTCGAAGTGCTTTACGCTCTAAGAGGTCAATGTCGGTACCTAGCAAACACTTCGGTCATGCTTCAGAGCGACAACAAAACAGTTGTGTCATATCTGAAAAAAGAAGGAGGTTCGAAATCTCAACACTTAATGAAACTGACACGCGACATACTGACGATTCTGGACACATATCATATAAACCTGGTTGTTTATCACCTACCAGGGACATTGAACAGCGAAGCAGATCGCCTGTCCCGAATTCAACTGGCGCCGGAATGGCACTTGTTACCAGAAATAACCAGCATAATCTTCAAGAAGTGGGGCACTCCACTCCTCACATAGACTTAATGGCGTCCAAGACAGCGCATGTAGTACCACGTTATGTGAGCTTGGACCAGAACGATATGAATGCCGAATTCTACGACACCTTCAGCCAGAAATGGGACTACCCTCTTGCTTGGGTGCTCCCACCACCATTTCTTGTTCCGAAAGTATTAGCTCACCTAAACGAGGCGAAGGGTATATACTTGATTGTGGTTCCAATATGGGAAAAAGTGTTTTGGAGACCAGATCTCAAGAACCGATCCCTTGCACCTCCTTTTACCGTGTATCGCCTCCACCAAGTACTAGTGGACACGTCGACCGGGCTGCCTCCACCGAAAGCCCACGAGATGACTCTGCAAGTCTGGAAATGTGAGGGTGGACATCTCAGCTGACTGATTGGACTCCCGAACAGAAGCAACTTCTGAAGTCAGGCTGGCGAGACTCCTCACTCAAAACGTACCAACAGGCTTGGCGAAAATGGTTACAATGGTGCTCAGGTAACAATATCAATAGTCCTTATAACCCTAGTGGTTCGCAACTAGCCCGATTTTTAATAGACTTGTTCCAAAAAGAGAAGTTAGCATACAGTACTATTTTAGTCTACAAATCGGCAATATCTACTCTTTGCAATCCTGATTTATCAGAATGACTGAGTTCCCACATTCTAGTTAAGAAAGTTCTGGCGTCAATAGCAAATCAGAGACCCAAACAAATTACTAAGCCCCCTATCTGGGATGTTGACAAATTAACAGATTGGTTACTAAATACAAATCCTGATTGTGATAATTTATATCAATGTTCTAAGCGAGCAGCTACTTTACTGTTACTTTGTTCAGGACGCCGAGTCCACGATCTAACACTCCTAGCAGTAGACGATAACCACTGCTTAATTTCAGATAACAGCATTGTCTTTTGGCCTATGTTTGGATCGAAGACTGACAATGTTGACGTTCGGCAGTCAGGCTGGCGACTAACTTGTAACACTGAACAGGCTACAATTGACCCAGTATTTTGGGTAAAGCGCGTTATTCAGTTGTCTGCTGTAAGACGGGCCCAATGCTGTAGCAATAACCTGTTCATTACGGCATGCGGTGAACCGAAACCAGCCTCTCGCACCATCATTGCAGGCTGGGTGAAACGCCTCTTGAATGAAGCTGGCATCAAAGCAAGCGCCGGAAGTATCAGGCCCGCAGTCGCATCCAAAAGTTGGATCTCTAACTGTCCACTCGATGACATCTTATAACGAGGTAATTGGCGCTTCAAAGATACCTTTCAGAAATATTATTGTCGTGAAGTCATACCTTACCAGAATCAAACTAATGTGGTATCCGCTATGTTTTCTCCCATAGCAAATTAGACTATTAGACAACAAATTAAATAAGTTAATAACATTTGTACCTTTATATTATTTATTAAGTAGTACAAAATATTGTTTTTGTATATGATTAATAAAAATCATCCCCTCTTTATTGTAAAGTCTAAGTAAATCATAATACATACATTGAAAATATTTATCTTTCATGTTAAATCAAGGTTAAGAAATGATAACAAAGTTGTTATGAAGATATCATTTATAATAATAGTTAAGTTTGTCGTAGCTGATTTTTGTAACATGGATAAAAGGTCAGATTATTTATATAAATTAATGATATACTTACTTAATTATAAATAAAACAAATGTTGTAAAAGGTATATTGTTTTGTTTCTTATTCTGTTTCTAAAAATGAATAAATAGTTCCTATTTACCCTACTCCTGGTACCTATTTCATTTACATTTTCAATATTCTTATTGCAATGATGAAGACAATGCTTAACATAAAGTAAAGTACCTATCTTTATTTTCTTGCCTTCCAAGCGAAGCTTATAGTAGTATCATTATTCTTATGCTTTTAACACCTTAATGATTACCTTAAGTATAGGCTTACGAGACCTTTGCCATTCTTGTTATAGAGTTATATTATGTGGGTATAAAATTGTGGTAACATTACCCAACCGTCTCCACCAGGCGATATCAAACAGGTCTCATTATTTAGGCTTCGAATGACGGTACAGTAAGTTAATATCAGCGTTTTACCTCACAATAAAACGCTTATTAACTACTTACCTCATTCGAAGCCTACTTTAAAATCTGCCTGGAAAATTCGAACCAATGATTGAAAAATGGCGGTGTGCTATACAGCACACTTCGCCACCTGGCGGAGAGCATCAAAACTAAAACCGGCTACGACGAGGGGGGGATGAAAATTAGTAAAATGACACACTATTTTGCCACAGATCCGAAAAACAGTGTTGCCACTCTCATTATTTAGGCTTCGAATGAGGTAAGTAGTTAATAAGCGTTTTATTGTGAGGTAAAACGCTGATATTTATTTATCTAGATCGAACATAATTTTCGTATACAAGGTTAAGTTAGTTCATAGGTTAAACACTGGAACTATAATTGCAATGAGCAATAAATTTGCATAGTATTTTTCTGCCTTTTTTATCTACAATGATATTATAGGGTCATCGGTAATGTACTAATGTCCAACCATGCATTAGTAAAATAATGCAGGCGACTTACGTATTACCTCGTGGTCTACTACCGGTAAGTTCTGGATGCTGGATAGCAGCGCGTGATGTCGACGTCTTGATGTGACTGGCGGGTGCGTCAGGCGCTGGGTGACCTCTTGCAGCATGGGAGATGGTATTCGCCCTATAGGCTGGTTTCCATTGCTGTGGCTTAAAGTGTTAAGGATTCTTGTTGACAGTGTCCTTTCCATGAAAGATTTCAGTTTTGGAGTACCTACCTATTTCTCAAAACTGGATTCGGTTTTTGGAGACATTTTCACCAAAAATCTGATTGATTCTAATCATATCTATTTAGGTGTATTTTAGGTCTATATTTATTCTTTAAATTAATCTCAAATTTCATAGCGTTTTAGTTTTTATGAAATTACTATCACAGAAAATGCTACATACATCAATTTACTATATATGTATAGCCTAATAGGCTTTTATTTTTGGATGCTTCGTCATTTAGTATAAATATTGGGAAACCAACACTATCGAAATTAAGTTTTCGACCTTTATCCGACCGGGAATCGAACCCGGTACTTCACACATAGTGGCACCCTGAAAACTGATGCATACCCCACTTGACCACGAAGGCAAATAGAATAAAGATAAATATAGATTCCATGGCTATGGCCAGGTTTTTTTTTTTATTGCTATCCCAATCTGCTTTTCTTTAGCAATATTGTAGTTTCTCTTTGACAAGCGGCTTTGAAACAGCGGCTTTTGCTTCGGGATTGAGGGTAGGAGCTGCTAAAAAGGTCACAATAGTTTGGAACTATTTAATCTTTAAAAAGTCTATCCTTGACCTTCAGCTTTATATTGTTACATACGGTTTTTTCCCTCGGCTGAAGAGCAGTGAACAGTCGAGACAACTGATGCTAACCCTTGTTTTGTGGCCGTTGGTGCTGCCTCGTCCTGATGTGGCGATGCTGCGGCCGGAAGTGGGCACGGCGATACCGGTGACAATCCCGAGAGCTGCGACGCCGATTCGACTTCTCGAATACGAATATATAGCAACTGAACTGGGTTGCAAACAGTGACTAAGTAGCCCAATAACGTGACGGTATCTGTCCTGGGTATGACAGTAACGCATCACTTAGTAATTGCAGCCATCCGGGACAACATAGTTCTTTTAAGAACGAGTACTTTGCTTGCTCGTCAAGCAAATACAGTGGCTAAGTAGCCCAATAACGTGACGGTATCTGTCCTGGGTATGACAGTAACGCATCACTTAGCAATTGCAGCAACCCGGGAACACATAGTTCTTTAGTAATTTTCTTGCTCGGTGAGCAAATTAAGTGGCTAAGTAGCTCAATGACGTGACAGTACCTATCTGTCCTGGGTATGACAGTAACGCATCACTTAGTGACCAATAATTGCAACCATCCGGAAATACATATGTAGTTCTTTTTAGAACGAGTATCTTTCTTGCTCCTCAAGCAAACTTCAGTGGCTTAGTAGCCCAATAACATAATAGTATCTGACCTGGGATCACTTCAGTAATGCACTGGTACAGCACAACGACGTATTCTTCTTCACTGTCTTCATGGTGTTTCCTTTTCTTCCCCAATGTTCAAAGTATCTCGCAGCGAGTAGAGTAGACGTGCGAAGGCTTGAGCACGGAAACGCTGAATGATTCGAATGTGACAGGTAACCAAACAGGTGGCCTACCACAAGCTCTTAGCAAACAGAACAAATGCAGGGCAGTTTTATTGCAAGGTTTAAAATAAACTTCTTGCTAATCGTACCATAAGCCAACATTAGCAGTCTTTTAGCAGGCCTGCTGCACTGCTGTTGCTATTGAATGATTGTCTCTGGCCTGTCGAGTCAAAATGTTGTTTGCGTTCGAAAACTAAATATGATTTTTACCGGTAAATACCGTTTCGTATTAAAGTATCATTTTATAAATAAAATACAATAACAATGCAAAGGAAAACCCAAAAACAAGATGTTTTTATGGAAATAAAATTGAACGGCAGTGTAAAAAAATGGTTTTAAATATAATTCTTGACAGAGTTTTATGAACAAGCGTCACTTCTAGTTTCCGAACGTTACTCGCAACTAATGTTTTTTTTTTACAAATGTGTTTGAAGCTTTGGTTTCAAGTTGGAAAAGTGACTAATTTCAACAAACAAAGTTAACACAGTTACTTATACCCGTATTCTAGAACGATACTCAAGTGGAGATCTCTTCTAAGCTTAGTTAGAAAGGGATGCGAAAACATGCACCGAATACATTCATCCCTTGCTTACTATACTTGAGAAGAAATCTCCACTTGAGTGAGTGTCGTTCTTTAATACAGAGAAGTTCGTATTAAAGAAAAAAGCGCTCGGAACGCTTCACAATAATGCAGCAGTAACCTACTTGACACGGTTTGTTGTGCCATGGAATGCCCCCAATGTCCCCCACAGCCACAGGTTTTCAGAGAAGCCGGTGGCAAAAAAGGACAAAGCACTAAAGCAGACAATACCTAAAATAAATAATTTAAATGTTACAAAGTTCGAGAAAATAAGAATTTTGTAAGACTCTTGTTTTAATTTTTGAATGGGTAGAACTCACTCACTCTTGCCTGAACGGATTAATCTATAGATTTCGTTGCTGCTGCAGTATCAGCCCCCGGATTCACAAACCGTTGGAAACGCTCCCGACAGCGGAATGTATGCACTGTCTCTGTCACTCACTATAGAATAGGCAAAGACAAAGCACAGAATTCAAATCAGATTCTGTTTCCGGTGGTTCGTGAATCAGGGGGCATCAGAGGTCTAAAGGGCCCCGAAACCAAAACCAAAACCTCCGAATTAAATCCATTTTGTCGTAAACTTCCAATGGATTGCTTTGTTCTCGTATTAGTTTACGCCACACTTTTTTCTTTCTATTGCGGAAAGCTTTCGTCCTCCAAAAACCACAGAATTGCTTGATCATTCATTTAATAACGAACAAAATTATCAGTGATATTCCACTTATCAAAGATCTTTGATCGTCCTCGTCCAATTTCTTTGATCAAATATTTGAGATAAGTGGAATACCACCCTTAGCAGGCTTTATAAAGCTGCTTGAGGCCAACTTTTTAAAAACTGCTAATTATGACAGTTTGGCAGGCCTGCTGGCGTGCTAAAGTGAGCTCATGGTACGTTTAGCAACGCTGTTTGACCGGTGAACGTCTAGGACTAACAGCGCTGCTATTGTTATGGTTCATGGTACCGATAAGCAGGGCAGTTTTTTTTAAGGCTTAAAAATAACTGCTATAAGAGCTTGTGGTAAGCCTCCAGGTAAGTTAGGGACCACAGAGTAGAGGAATGTATAAATTGGCGGGAAATCAGTGTTGCCAATACAAAAAAAAAAAAAACTTTAAACTACCGTGCAAGGCTGTCGCTTGGGGGCGCAACTACATTTGTAAACCAAATCGCAGAGAATGAAGCCGTGAAACATAATACAAATTTTAGGGAGTCGTTAATGGGAGCACTTACGTTACGTGGGCTCAGTTTGTCCTTACCTTAACCACTTTTAATACTGTGCCTTAACTGTGATGGCGGCTGGAAGGCAAGTGAACGAGACACTGTTCTGACAAAAAGAGCAAAGTACCGATATTTTTCTTTTACTCTCGCAAAAAATATGTTTGGAAGGTTGGCAACAGTTCTAAATGGGTAATATTGAATTGCACCACAAAAAATACTGAGTTGCACACCTAAAAAGCACACCAAAACTTATGTTTGGTGTGCATATTTAAGCCTTTTTTGGTATGCATTTCAGTATTTTTGTAGGTAAGGTTAGATTGGTGAACAGTTAAATATGTAGTAACCGTTCTTAATTTATTCAATTTGAATATGCGAGTGGTCAGCCACTGGTATATACCTGTTTTGGCACTGGTACACCCATCCTAGGTTTTCTTTCAGATTCCCCATACAACGTTACATCCTTAATATTCTTCCTTATTATATTTTTTGTAAAGTTTGTGCTTCGATCAACAATAACATGTTGATCGAAGGTTTTGTGTCAAAAATTCGATAATTATATTATTGTTGCTCCGATCCACATTATTTCTGTGCCAATATTTGTCTAAAGTTCTATACTTGAGGAGTAAAAACGAATTAACAGATTAAGTACCTACTTAATCTGTTAATTAATTACTTTTTTAGATCGCGAAAGTTTCAATAGTTGAACTCGCGTATCTATGTAGGTATATTAGCTACATTTATTCTTATTTCATTTAGTCAGTCAGTGAAGTATACAGTTTGCTTTTTTACCACACTTTTATTAGCTTCACTTGTAACTAAGTCACAATGTAAGAAAATCTTGGAATTCAATTTTAACCTACTTCTAATAGGGAACTTGCATTATTTCATAAATGTAGTCTATCTGAAAGATTTAAGGATTGTATGAAGATATCACAAGCGAAAAATTTGAAATATGCTTAAATTATTTATTTAATGCAAATCAAAAATTAACATTTCAAAGTCCGCGCGTAAACGCTCAATGGCCGGACGTGACGTCATTTCTTAGGACGTCAAACTTTTCAATGTGCATCTGAAAGGAGTGACCAAGAAATTTTGACAACTAACGACAAACGCTAAAAGTGAGTGACCAAAGATTTCAGTTTTACTGACTAGGCTTTGCCAGATAGGTAAATGAAAGAAAACTTATGTTTTTTAGCGAAATCTTTACTAGAACTTGGTTTATCATCCGTTTCTCTAAGTACTTACCATACTTTTAGGGGTTGAATTTTTAATTTTTGTGAAAACGAAATTGACAGAATATGGCTACCATCATTTTTTACTGTTTTTTAAGGTAATTAAAAATTAAGTGAACTTTACGTAAAACGCAATAACATATAAGTATTGAAAATACGCGTGTGCCGGACGACGTTCCGTGGGCAGGCCCCCTACAAGGTGGACCGACGATCTGGTCAAGGTCGCGGGAAGCCGCTGGATGCGGGCAGCGCAGGACCGATCGTTGTGGAGATCCTTGGGGGAGGCCTATGCCCAGCAGTGGGTGTCGTTCGGCTGACATGATGATTGAAAATATGCCTATTTTGCATTAGTCTAAAATATTGTGAACTCTAACATTGACAAAGGCAAAAATACTTGTTGTTGCTTGATTGATTATATTGATACTTGATTTATTTCTGCTGCACACTGGAGTAAATATACTGTTACATTGTTATAAATATATTGTTTAAATGAAGATGTTAATGTTGGTAGAAAATATAAGTACTGAGTTATATTTACTACATTATGTATATGTATCAGTCAGCTCAGCAGGCAGGCCGCCTGCAGTCCTTAGTCGAACAGGCCACCTGATATTCGGTTTTTAAGTGCGCGCACTAGGCCACTTGCAAAAATAATAACTGCAACGGCCAACTGCAAAGTAAATGCTGCCTTATTTCTATATAATTCTCCGGCACTATTCGGCCGGTCCGGAATAAAGAAATAAAGGAAATTCTTTTTTTTTAAAGGATATTTAAAGGTTATTAACAAAAATATATAAGGTCCTTCTTAAATAGTGCACATAATTTTAAGGGGTCAATGTACTCACGCATACAAAAAACTTTTACTATAGTACCAACATTGAAAACGTGAAAAAGAAATCAGCTGTTTCAAAGAAAATATTAAATCGAATAGATTAAAATGTATGGAACAGCAGATATTTTTTTTGCGATTTCAATGTTGGTACCATAGTAAAAGTTGCTTGAATGCATGAGTACATTGACCCCTTAAAATTATGCACACTATTTATAAAGACCTTATATAACATAAGCCTTGCCTTGTCTATATAGTGTAATTATACTAAAAAGTTTCAAGCTTTATTTAAATGTATTATTAATACTAGCTGTTTATCGTGTTAATTATAGCGATTTGGAGGCAACTTCGAAATTTCTTTCTATTGACAAAATTTTATGTAATCGTGATTTTGAGTAACATAGTCACTAGTGTTAGTCCTGAAGTTTGCTGCATCTTAATTTGAAATTCAGTTTTTCATTAATATTGATATTACAGACGATCATGTAAAGCAATCTAATTTTCGTTGGCATATAGCGGGCTCTTAATGTAAAACTGTGGGTGTGTGGGCGAATGTGGCCAATGACAGGCCATTGCCTGCAGGTGGACTGATGGACTGTGGATAGTCGGTTGCATTGCATTGCATCCTTTATACTTGCGACCGCATTCGCATTGCCTTGAACTTTCTCGTAAATATTTTCATATTGTCCACACACCTGTGCACTCGCGACGTTTACCGCTTTGCTTCACATTCCAATATTTGTCGCATGACAGGATGGACAACAACGTTATAGCGGCATTTAAAATCCTTAAAAAAAAGTAATAAATGAGGGTAACCATCTGTCAATTTTGTTTTAACAAAAAATAAAAATTCAATCTCTAAAAGTATGGCACCCTCAGAGAAACGGATGATATGCCAACTTCTAGTAAAGATTTCGTAGGTAATAATTAATAAAAAACTAAAAAACCCGAGAAGTAAAGAGCTGGTTTTTTTCATTTTTAATGGTAAATTTTTGCAGTCGTGTTTTTAGTTTTTTAAATATTACCTACATTTTTATTTTAGACTTTTTAGTTCATTGTCAATAAATCATCTTTTTAAGTAAGAACTTACTAATTTAAAAATTCGTAAATTCTTTTCTTTTTTAGATAAATTAATACGGAGAGATTTACAAAACTGCAAGTTATAGATGTTTATGGAATCGCTATTTAAAACTCTTCATTTAATACCTACCCCACTCGATGAGATTTAAAAATATTTCTTTTACAATGCACAGAATAATATGCCGCCTAAAAGCCGCCATTTTGTTTTTTGTTAATATTGATGTTCTATTTTCACTCGGGCTATTAAGACGAATCTGATGACGTATCAATTAACAAAATCAGTTTATCCGTTTAGTAGTTACGAGGGAACATAGGAACAGAAACACATACATTCAGGTCAAAAACGTAACACTTTTTGGGCTTCGCCCGCCGCAGTCAGGTAATTTTTGACTTCGCCCGCCGCAGTCGAGTAAAAAAACTTAAACTTACTTTCATTTATCTATGTGGCGAAGCCTAGTCATTAAAACCGAAAACGTTGGTCACTCAGTTCAAACGTTTGTCGTTAGTTGTCAAAATAGATAAATTCCATTTATTATTAAACTATTAACGTTTGTACCATTGTTTCTTCATAAGGTGCTAAACAATTAGATATTTAAAGTTATTTTATGTATTTCTTAAGTTTACTTGCAAAATTTGAGAGATTCGATAGTGCACAAATTGTATGAACTCAGTGACCAAGCTAAATTCTTTACTAGATTCGAATTTAAAAATAATTAACACACAATGCCTTAATTACTTTGACAGGTGACAGTAAATTTTTAACAGTTGCTGAACTGAGTGTCCAACTCAGAATTAATACGAATTATTTTGAGTTTTGCTTAGGAATCAACAATTTTTTTACTAGATTCTCTGACAGGGTCTCAAGCTGTTTCTCTTTTGGTGGGCACTCCTTTCAGAAGCACATAACTTTTCATGTCGCGTAAAGATTCTCTGATAGGCTCTCAACCTGTTTCTTTTTTCGTGGTCAGTGGTCACTCCTTTCAGATGCACATAACTTTTCACGGCGCGTAAATATTATTTTTGTAAGACAGAATTAATTTATTTCAGTTTTATTTGACATACAAAAAAGTCAGGAAACGATACTTTATTACTACTACAATGGATAATTCTTTTACAAGTAAAGCTAAATCTCACAAAATAGAGTGTGCAGTTTTAACTGTGCCTCAAGAGCATAAACTTAGAGAAAAGTGGATGAAAGGAGCTATATAAGACAACATTCACCCTCTTCAAAATCTGCCTTGCAATGTTGTGAAGATCATTTTGATGTAAGTACCTTGTATTCGTAAAAATCATAACCTCGTTAGATCTTGCATCAAAAGTGTATAAAGTAAACAGCAATCTCTACACTTGAAAAATTTGAATTTTCCATAAATAACCACCGCACTATGTCCATATAAACCTTAAGCAAATCTCGCGAGTCGAATTTAGTCAAGCCTTTTTCCATTTTGTAGATATTTTTAATGTTTTATGACATGATTTGAATGTATGATTACCTATATGTTTTTGAACTCAGCTTAAGTGACTAATGGAATGACGTCACTGCGCGCTGATTGGTGTTTCAAATCACGTTTCAATTTACGTAACTTTACATTAAAATATTTTGCAAAATAATAATAATTTTGGAATAAATCTTCCACGAATGCACTTTTAATGGCTATCATCATTGGATTATTAATATAATTTCTCAAAATAATTTTAATGCAAGTTCCCCATTGTCGTATTGATTTGAAACTTTGCAAGTCTATATGAATCCGATGACAATACAATAATTTGCTACTATCGAGATGATCTGATGATGGAGTCAAGAGGTGGGCAATAGAACTCTTCAATGGCTGCTAGGAAACCCCTCGAGTTTAGGCTCATTAGTTTTGCTCTGATGAGACCTAAACGCTACACCTTGATGGTGAGGGTCTGATGATGGAGCAGGGAGGAAGCCAGTGGCACTTCTTAATGACCACTAGAAAACCGCTCGAGATTGAGCTCATTTGTTTCGTTCTGATGAGACATATTCGCTACACTTGGTGGTGAAGGTCTGATGATGAAGCAGGGAGGAAGTAATGGTTCGGCTCGCGCATCTGGTAACTAATAGACTCTACTTGAATTTGTAAAACTAAATACATACAGTCACGCCTTTGAGTTATAATGTTTACGGGGTAGGCAGACACATGAATGGACTATGGAATCGATTACCATCCACCCATAGCTTGCAAAGCATGCATTTAAGTACTTAATATTGACAACGCGCACCACGCTTTTTAATTTCAGTTACTGATTAGACGGCTATTTTGTACTTTTGAGTCTGTACCTATAAAAGTGTGTGTTTTTAGTTTTTTAAACTACATATTTAATATTTCACGGCTACAATCAAGATAAGTCTAACGAAGATAAAATCTAGTATAAGTAAATAAAATTTCGTAAGTTCCAATCTGCAACTGATTTATGGCAGCTAGTTTTGAATCTACAACACTTTCTAAATACTTACTTACAAACGTAGGCAATAGGCTATATGACCTCACTCGTATGGTAATGTCTGGCTGAGTATCCTTGTGGATATAGCTATTACATTTGTTCTAGTTCAGTTACTTAAGAGGTTCGTTTCTTCGTTCTTAGAAAAAATTTCGTGGACAGTGTTCAGTGTCGGAATCTGGAGGAGAATACTAAGCAGTCTGTGACGCATTCAGCTGCACTGTGGTATTGCTTAGTCCGGAAGGTAGCTGGGGCATTTAATTGGAGTCAAGGTCGATGGGTTTGCTCTTTTATAACATACTTACTCGGATATTTAGTATTAAATACAATTTCTACCTTAATTTATTGTTCTTCGTCTTATTTCTTTTCTTTCTTACTTTCAGGCAGGTTTCCGATTAATAACATTTTAGTTTTTTGTATTTAATAGCGGTTTTGAAATAATATTTGGCAGTAAGTATAAGATATTTTCACATTTTAAAGTCATCATCATCATCATCATCATGTCAGCCGAACGACGCCCACTGCTGGGCATAGGCCTCCCCCAAGGATCTCCGAAAAGGACTCTTTAAAGTCATACATACATACAATACTCTAGGGAGAGCCACCTGCTACGAACCTTGCACACTTCTTTAAAGTCATGTACAAGGTACCTATATTCTTTGCTGCTTGATGTCCGGGACATCAGTTTAATTGAAATTAAAATATAAGAAAACGTAATACATATCCTAGACGTATTATTTGTAAGATAGATGTAATACTTATTTCAGGAAAACAGACATAATGTAGACTAGGAACCGATAAAATTAATATAAATGAGAAATGCATGCGAGAGATGTTGCGCGCGTGTCAAGCATCGGGGCGTTGCGTAACAGCTGACAGCCTTGCGAAGGACGCGCGTGCGCAACTGGGAAAATGCCCGCCACGCATTTTCAAGCACTATAGCGCGCCGGCATTTTAGGGTTGACGGAATGGCTGAAAGTTATATTATATCCCACCCAGCAATACTGTAAAATTAGGTCTTCCTGAAACCACAGCTCCTAAAGCGAAGCTTCAATTTCAATGTTAGACATTGTTGCAAAAACAATACCTATAACTTTTTGATGAATTACATATTTCAGAAGATAAAAACTGATTACACTGCAGGATAATTGATCAATGAAATTCGGAAATAAAAATAAAGAAAATGTTTGCGTACCAAATTATATAATTTGTAAGTATCTTCTTTTTACTAGGATTTTTAACTAGAAACTTCATACATAGATTATACATAGATATGGAGCACTAAATTATTATTAACTCTTTCAATCTGTGAAAATGTGTCCATTTGGAGTCTTACGTATTGTTCTACTAATAGAACGCGGATATTCGATTATCGTGCGAGTTAAGGCGCTACTCGGAAAAATATGGACTTTTTGATTTAAAACTATAGGACGGTTACAGTTGTTAAAAATCTGGTAATAAGATATATATTTCTTCATACCTTTATCAAGAATCGTATAGTTTCAAAAACACGATTTTATGATTTTGCCTCGACACTTTTTATTTTCGAAAAGACCTCTAAAAAATAGGAAAAATGAAGATTATTCTTAAATGGGGCTACTTACACTATTGGAAATTGGTTCAATTAGTGGACACCAATAATATTGAGGATCGTATAGAAGCATTTTTTTTTAAATCGCTGTAGTTTTTTAATACGAAGTGATTTTGTATTTTTTTCGCCTAATCTGCAAAATCGGTCTCGCTTTTGAGACCGATTTTGCCGATTACAAAAACACAAAATCACTTCGTATTCAAAAACTATAGCGATTTTTAGAAAATGCTTCTATACGATCCTAAATATTATTGGTGTCCACTAATTAAACCAATTTTCTATAGTATATATATCCCCATTTAAGAATAATCTTGATATTTCTTATTTTTTAGAGGTATTTTCGAAAATAAAAAGTGTCGAGCCAAAATCATAAAATCGAGTTTCTGAAACTATACGATTCTAGATAAAGGTATGAAGAAATATATATCTTATTACCAGATTTATAACAACTCTGTTCAGTACACCCCTGCCTATACCGCGGAATCGGCTAGCGCAGTGGAAGCTGGTATTACTAATATAGACTCCGGACAAAAACTTGGTTTCAGCTGGGATGTAACTGAACAATTGGACTGCGATACACAGCGGATAGAATTTGTGAAGTAAGGTGATTTTACATACGGGTCCGTGTGTCGAATGTCTCCAAGGCAGAAGTGGTGTAAGGGAGCGCGCGCGCCCCTGGGGTCCTTTCTTCGTCTTCTGCAGACCTTACCAACTCGTCACCTTACGCACAACACAAATAACACACAGGGTCCCAAGACACTGGGCAACAATACACCACGACACACGCGGGGGAGCTTTTTTTATTACGATATATTGTCCCGACAACAAGCGCGTGTGGTAGAAAAGGTTATCTTTCAAAGCATCCGCGACCGGCCACTCCAGAGATGGCATCAAAACCTTGGTCGTACAAAACGGGATCACATAGATAATTTAAGATTTTATTCAAACTCGATATGCCAGGCACATTCAACGCGAGCGATTTTTAACAAATTCAGCAAAATTAATCCGACATTTTTGCCCAAGAATTTCAATCAAGTGTCACTGTCAACTTCAAGTGACAGCTAATGTCAATTTGACGTGACATTAGAGTTGCGTTCAGAAACGTCGATCTTTTCCGAACATCCCCCCGCCCCGGACCGTTAAGAACGGTACGTCAATCTACGGGTAATCGGGAGAGCCCACTAACTGCTCTCTTCAAAACCGAATCTCGAACCAAAACCTCAGCAAAACGAGGAACTCCGTCAGTTCCGGGGTAGAGTTTAACAATGCGCCCCCTTCGCCAACATAGGGGCGGCAGGTTAGCATCCTTAATCAACACGAGGTTGCCAGTCTGGGGTGGGGTGGTTTTATCTGTCCACTTCACGCGCTGTTGTAGGATATGCAAATACTCCATCGACCAACGTGCCCAGAAGTTTTGGGACATCTGTTTCAAAAGTTGGTATCGCGACAAACGATGGGATCCTACATCCTGAATCGGATATTCAGGCAACGCCAAAAGGGGCTGTCCGATCAAGAAATGACCTGGGGTCAACGCTTCCAGGTCATTCGGGTCCGAAGACAACGGGCACAAGGGTCGCGAGTTGAGGACGGCCTCAATTTTACAAAATACCGTATCAAGTTCCTCAAACGTGAGAATAGTTTCTCCAATCACGCGACGCAAGTGTGTCTTGGCAGCCTTTACACAAGCTTCAAAAATTCCTCCCCAGGTCGGACAAGCTGGAGGGCTAAACTTCCAGATTATCCCACGCCGGGAGAGGGTAGTTCCAATGTCTATTTTATTATCAACAAAAAACTTAACTACTTCCTTAAGATAATTACACGTTCCCTTATAATTAGTACCACAATCGGAACGTATCAATGACGGCAGTCCTCTACGGGAAACAAATCTGCTCAAGGCGGCGACAAAGGCTTCGGTAGACAATTCCGAGACAATTTCCAAGTGGACAGCCTTGGTGGACAAACACACAAACACGCACAAGTACGCCTTATAGGTTTTAGCATTACGCAGTCTCGAAGCCTTTACAGTAAAGGGACCGGCGAAGTCGGTGGCGACTCCGGCAAAAGCTCTACATTCCGTGACGCGATCAGCAGGCAAATCACCCATCTGGGGCTGCATGGTCGCGGCCTTCAATCGATAACAAGGCAGGCAACGGAAAACCACAGTGCGAATGGCTCGACGAGCAGACAAAATCCAAAATTCACGCTGCAAAATGGCCAACAAAGCATTACAGCCAGCATGTTGTGCATTCACATGGCGATCTGTTATTATCAGTTGAGTCAAATGTCCGGCTTTAGGTAACAAAAGGGGGTGACGAGCTCCATACGGCAGGTTCGCATTTCGAAGTCTTCCGCCGACTCGCAAAAGCCCACTCTCGTCCAGGAAGGGATTCAATCGCGATACCGCGCCCTTCAACTTGCGACGGCCTAAACGCAAAATTTCAATCTCGGACTCAAAACTATCAGCTTGTACTCTCCGGACCCAAAACAAGAGCGCGTCCCTACGCTCGTCCGGAGTGAGAACCGACGAATCACGCCTCGCGCGTGGGTTTCTGCAATTGTACACAAAACGTCTGATCCAAGCGGTAACACCAAGCAGCTTCTGTAAGGAGCTGTACCGATCCAACAACAAATCCTTTTCCCCGGCGGGGTTAGTCTCCAGGACGCATGCCCGCATATCAGGAACGGCTACGTTCGACAACGCTGGAGAGGGCGGCCACTCCGACTCAGGCCGCGTCAACCACTGTGGGCCCCACCAGAGGGGGTGGTTAATTAGGGTTGGGGCCACACAACCCCGAGACGCACAATCCGCGGGATTCATGGTTCCCGGCACGTGTCTCCAAATCAACTCGATGTCGGAATCACAAATCTGCGACACTCGATTGGCCACAAACACGTCCAAGGTGTGCGCCGGAGCCTTCAACCAACAAAGGACGACCTGACTGTCCGTCCAAGCATAAACCTCTTGTATCTTAATAGATCGACCTAATGTGAGCCATACGTGGTTCAACAAACGCATTAGGAGGGCAGCTCCACACAATTCCAACCTCGGGATCGTATGACGAGTCCGAAGGGGAGCGACTTTGCTTTTCGCTATCACCAGATGCACAGCAACAACTCCGTCAACAGTAACGGTGCGGAGGTACACGGCCGCAGCAAATCCACGTTCGGAGGCATCGGAAAAGCCGTGAAGAGTAACTTTACAATTTTCAGAAGGGAGGAATAGCCTCGGCAAATGCACTTCATTAATCTCGGGGAGGGATGAAACGAAGCCCGACCAATCTCGGAGTAACTCGTCCGAGAGGGGTTCATCCCACGACACACCCGAAGCCCATAACCGTTGCAAGAAACACTTGGCCATAAACAGCACGGGGCAAATCCACCCATTGGGGTCAAAGGTACGTGCGACAGTAGACAATACTAAACGCTTGGTCCAGACTTTCGGTGGTCGTAAATCCACACAATACGTGAAAGTGTCAGAGACCGGTTTGTACTGTACGCCAAGGACGGTCACCACATGGGGATTATCAACATTTCCGAATAGGTGGGGGTCCTGCTGGTGCTCTTCGGGCAAACCTACCAGTACATCAGGCGAGTTGGATATCCATTTCCTCAACTCGTAACCTCCCGACTTCAAAAGGGCGGTGAGTTCGTCTCTCAGGACAATCGCCTCTGAGACAGATGAGGCGCCCGTGCAAATGTCATCCACATAGACGTCACTGGCCAAAATGGCGGAGGCGCGAGGGTATCTCAAGCGCTCCTTCTCGGCCAACTCCAACAAAGAACGAATCGCAACAAACGGGCTCGAAGCCAAACCGTACGTATTCGTATTCAATTCATAAATCAACAAGGGGTCCCTAGGACTCTCTCTCCACAAAATCAATTGGTACCTCCTATCCTCTGGATGGATGACCGTTTGTCTGAACATCATCCGGATGTCAGTCATAAATACAATTTGGTGCCGCCGGAAGTTGGTCAAAATGTCTGAGATCTCCGTGTGCAGCTTGGGACCTACATGCAGACACTGGTTCAAGGACGCTCCAGTAGAGGTGGGAGCCGAACCGTCAAAGACCACCCGAATCTTTCCGGATTTCAAAACGGCGTGGTGCGGCAAAAAGAAGTGCTCAACGGAGCGCCAATCCAAATCGCTCACGGACATGTGCCCTAACTCCTCATACTCCCGCATGAATTCAACATACTTCTGGCGGAAGACCGGATCCTTGCTCATGCGACGTTCCATCGCCACTAGCCTACGTTCCGCTAGCGGTCGGGATTCGCCCAGAGGAGGTCGGCCGGCACGAAAGGGGAGACGGGTGATCAAACGACCAGAGCGGAGGCGACCAGTGTTATTCTGGTAATACAACTCGCATTCATCCGCTACTGGGTCAACCCGCGGGGCTGGTGGAGGTTCCTCAACCTCCCAAAACTTCTGCACCACTTCGGAGAGAGACACATTAAAAACAAGACCGCGACCCTCATCAAGGGAATCCAAAACGCGGCGAGCAGGGCCCATCACAACTGTACCGAGTGTCGTCTGCAGAGCTACCAAGCCATCTGGCTGCAAAACTCGCTTCCCCGTCAACAAAACTCGCCCCAGGACATCGGCTCCAAGGAGAGCATCAATCGGGCCTGGGCGGAAGTAATTTGGATCGGCGAGTGGGGAATCAGACACCAAAGACAACTGACTACTCGGTCCCAAGTCAACTGAAGGTTGACGGCCAACAACTGTGTCCAACACAATCGCCGAGGTCTTAATGCCTGGCGTGGACTTATTACGTGATGTAAATGTGAAGTCAACATGCCCTAACAACCCGGGGACTTTCACATCGCCAACACCTCTCACGCCTTCCGTGTGGGGGTGCACCTTGAGGCCCAACCGCCTAACTAACCAAGATGACACAACACACCCCTGAGCACCGGAATCCAACAAGGCGCGAACTTCCACAAGGTCGCCATTCAATCCCCTGACAAGCACAGAGGCCGTGGGCAACAAAACGGTCTCTGGAGGGGTGGCTACAATCGACCGTAAACACGTTGATTGCTAGTATGTGGGGTCCCCAGACGTCCCCCCATGGTAAGGGGGTCGCTCATAGCGATCCAGTGGGTCCCATTCTCCCACATACTGCCCACGTCCAATTCGCCCGGTATCAGGCGGGTTATATCTCCCGGCCCCTTGAAGACGGGGCGGGCGCCGCTCCAAACGCGGGTATTCGGCGAGCGGCGGCGAGAATCGGTGCCAAGCATCCACCGTGTACGTCGCCCCATAGTCGCGGGGGCACGGTGACCGATTTTCAGAGGGGGGGTCCCGGGGACCCCCGGCTGTGCGAGGCTCAACACGTTGCGGGGGGCTTCTACGACCTCCCGCAACGCTCGCAAAATCGAACCCCCTAGTTGGGGACCGATTTCCCATGGGGGGGTCCGTGGGACCCCCGCCCGTGCGAGGCTCAAAACGTCGCGGGGGGCCTCTACGACCTCCGGCAACGGGAGGGGACGGGACCTAACGGAGGTCTTTTTAAAAAAAGGAATTATTTTTAGAACACAGTTTATTGTTTGATTTAGAATTTTAGACACAAGTTTCGCGTGAGGTGGCTGCGCTGCGACTGACTAGCCAAGGCAGGGCGCTCGCGGATGCGAGCCCAGATTGTCTGGTCAGCAGCGTCTAGCAGCTCCTCAGCAATATGCTATACAATTACCATATATAACAGCCCCTGGGTTAAGAGGAAACTTACCGTTAAATGTAAGTTTCCGTGATTATTCCGTTCTTAGACGAGGAGCGGATATTGTAACGGTATTTTCATTGGTTTCCTCTGGGGGTGTGGTAACTGTATGCTTATTGCTTTGACATTTGTAAAGCTTATATTTAATACAAAAATATAGAACGAGACTTACGACTATAGTTATAGATACAATATTAAAGATAGAAAATCCCATATGGTTTTGAAGTGTAGGAACTTCCAAAACTAAGTCTCGGGAAATCTGGTCAGTGACAGTTTTAAAATCACTAATACTATCTAAATTTATACTTCTTATTTTAGAAATTGGAATCTTAGGGCTTATCTCGGTGAGCCGGTGGAAATTACAACAACTATCATTTATGATGTTGAAATCTGTTATAACATTTGGAATGTGTAATTTCGGATAGTTCTTTGTTACAAACTTAATGTTCTTATAGAAGGCTACACATTGCAGAGGAATATTAAGTACACCTGTACCGGATATTACTATTTCAGATACAACATTGTCACATTCGATGGATAATTTAGCGGGTTTGGATTGGACAAATATCCATTTATTATCATTTAGCCTATGCCAAATATCCACTTCTCCAATAATAAATTTATAAGGACATGTTTCAGGAAGAGAGGTAAGAGCTTTGGTAATGATTTCTATTTCACAGGAAGGGCTGGATAGTACCGCATAGACGTCTGTAATTTCACAAAGGTAAGTTTCAGTAAGTATGTTTTTACAATTTGCAGGTCTTTAAGGTAAGTATAGAATGATTTATCCTTAGACAGGGCTAAGAATTGTTCGGAAGGAACAATCATAGCGAAGGAGTTTAATTTATCGTTGGTGTGTGGAGTTGGCAAAGGTATGTTTTTATACAAATTATATTGTTGTAAACTAACTAAAGGTAATTTGACAATGAACATTAATTTGTTATTCAAATAATAGCATGTTAAATCAGCTGTGTTAATTAATACATGAATATTGCTTATATCTAGACTAACTGGAAAATCCTTATACTTAGGTAATATTTTTAAATTGCCAACAAGATCTTTATACATTTGGCTTGGAGTTAAAATAGATGGATGTAGTGTATTACTTTTTACAAATAAAATAGAATTCAGAAGATCTTCAATTTTAAAAGACATGGTAAGCAGATTAGCTTCTAACACATTTAGAATATTATTTATCTTAACCTTAAAACTAATTATATTTACAGCATCCGATACATTTTTCACAGAAAGGGACAAACTTTCAATTACATCTGTTAGTTTTGCCTCATTAGTGTTTAATTCGTGAATAGATCGGTTTATATTGGAAATAGCAGATTGGGATACCATGATAGTTTTCTTAAGTGAGGCCATTAACTTTTCATCATTCCTTTGCAAGGCTTGAATAGCGTTTTCATAATTTTGAGCATCATCCTCATCCAAAGTGCCAAATATATGTTTGAATGCTACTCCTATTCCTCCAAACCATGCTCGTTTGGAGATGCTATTTGACATAATATGAGAGATGGAGTTAAAATCACGCGAAATATCTGAATATAGAGCTTCTAAAGGTTGTAGTAGGTTTTGGCATTGATTTATGTCTATTTCATCATTTGAACGACATTGGGACCGAATGATGTTGAATACATCGTGGATATTTTCCATATGATATTCGAGTGGAGACACGTCGACTGGAATAACAATATGGAATTCATCATTTATAATTTTAAGAGTGCCGACAGGATCGAAGAGTATACCAGGACTTTTGTGGATCTTAGTCACATAACTGTCTTCGCCTCTTGCCAGACAAATTCTGTAAATGGATATGTGTATAAGTATATTAAAATAAGACGAGTAAAATAAAATGATTGTTGTATATAGAGTTGTAAATAAAATTGTAAACCTATTCTTAACTTATTAGTTGCGTAAATTGAAATGTGTTAATCACTTCCATGGGCAGGCTTCACTTCATCATAATGATGTTTGACGTGGCGTCTATTTATTAGGAGAGACAATGTATTATTCCTATGGATTTTGACTATTTTATAAGGACCTTTCCATATGGGTGAAAGTGCTTTACGAAGCCTGACATGGTTTTTCAAGTACACGTAGTCTCCTACTTTATATTGAGTAGGGCGTGAATGTCTATCATAATATCCTTTAGAACGCTCCTTTGAAGCGTTGATATTCTCCAAGGCTTTTCCGCGAGAAATTTTGAGACGGTGTTGAAGCATCTTAATATATTCGGGATATGTAACGTCGGTGCGTTGATCGAAGACAGAGTCAGGAATATAAGGTTTATGGCCGAAGAGGAGTTCGTATGGCGTGAATTTCGTGGTAGTGTGTACATTACTGTTATATGTTAACATAGCGGTATACACATATTTGTGCCAGTCGGTTTGATTCTCATTTACGTAAGACTTTAGGTACTCCTTCAGGGTGGAGTGACTACGTTCCAAAGCACCTTGAGTTTGTGGGTGGTAAGGTGAGGACCACGTTTGTTTGATCTTTAGAAATTCGCAGGTGCGCTTGAAAAGTTCTGCGGTAAAGTTTGTGCCCTGGTCAGTCAATATAGATTTCGGAATTCCGAACAGCGATATGAAGTGGACTAGGCATTCACAGGTTTCTTCAGATGTGGCATTAGCTATGGGATATGCAATGGAGAATTTTGTCAGGTCATCTTGGAGGGTTAAAATGAATTTCAATTTAAGGAGACCAGCTTCGGGTAAGGGACCAACGAGATCGAGACTGATCCTTTCAAAAGGACGGGTAGAGGTTGTTGTTATTTGCATAGGAGATCGGTTTATTTTCCTAAGGGCTTTGTTAGACTGGCAGAGTTTACAATTTTTTACGTAATTTTCGATATCTGTTCTCATGGCTTTCCAATAGTATCTCTCTTTTATTCTATTGAACATTCTTTGGGAGCCCAGATGACCTGCTATAGGAATATCGTGATTTTCCTTGAGAATTTTCGCGATTTCGGTAGGCACAGGATAAATAATGGTATTATGATGCACATTCACCGTTATGTTTGTATTATTGAATAGATACGTGAGCATACCATAGATTTTAATGAAAGAATGTTGTTCGAAGAGATTCTTGAAGTCTGGTATAGCAATTTCACTGATGTCGCCAGTGAGTAAAATATCGTCTCGAGCCGCTTTAAGAGTTTTAAATATTTCAGGGTATGAGCTTGCGTCAAAATAGTAAACTTTCGTGAATAAGAGATAATAGGTTTTTCCTTTTATTTCTATTTTCTTGAAAGAGTGAAGTTCTCTTTCAGAGTCGAGTATGTCGGAAGAGTCTTCGAGTTCGGAGAGGATATCTTGGAGGTAAGGGTTTGAATCATCTAAATCGATAGATACAGGGAGAAGGATTGTTTTACAGCTGCTCTTAAGGAGGGATTCGTTATGCTCCTGTATGTGAGTACTAAAGGTCTCATCTTTTCTGGCGAAACATTTGAGGAATGTGTTATAGTCTTTGTTTAGGTTCGAGGTTTCTCTTGATGTTTCAGGTGTTTGAGGAGGAGATTGAGGACTAGGAGCTTCCGGAGGTGGTGAGGTAGTAAGAGGATTTGGTTGTCTATTTTCAGGGCTGTATGCGGATAGTGAGATATCATCACCCTCTAGAAGAGGAATGGAAGGTAAATTACTATTTGATCCAAGGAGACTGGATCGGATATCAAGATCATCTAGAGTTATTGGGCTGAATGGCGAAGAGGTTTCGGGGTTAGTCACAGGATTTTGATTTTCAGGGACATCTGGTGCTGGTGGGCTATTTTCCACAGGTTCCACAGGATCTAGCTGTGGAGGTAAGTTCTCGTCATGGGATGCAGTATGATTGGGACTATCCGATTGAGGTAAGACAGGGTTAACAGGGTATCGTGATAGGGCATCAGCGTTACTATTTATCTTTCCTTTCTTGTATTCGATTTCATAGTCAAACTCTTCGAGTTTGAGTCTCCATCTAATGAGTTTAGAGCCGGGGTCTTTATGGTTGAATAGCCATTTAAGAGGTCGATGGTCAGTAACTATTGTGAATCGGTGACCATATAAGTATGGTCTAAAGGTTTTCGTGCCAAAGAGAATGGCAAGACATTCTTTTTCAGTTGTACTATAGTTACATTCGGCTTTGTTCAAGGTCCGAGATGCATATGCGATTGGCTTGTCATTTCCTATCATACCTTGGGAGAGAATAGCGGATATAGCGAAATTTGAAGCGTCACAAGTTAACAAAAAAGGTTTGGTAAAGTCAGGGTAAATTAAAAGAGGTGCGGATATTAGGCGATTTTTTAATTGTTCAAAAGCTAGTTGATGTTCATTTTGCCAATTGAATTGAACATCCTTCTTTAAGAGATTAGTTAAGGGTTTGGCTATTTTTGACAAATCGGGTATAAAACGGCGGTAGTAGGATACTAGACCCAAAAAGGATTTTATATCTTTTGGACATTTAGGACGAGGGAAATCCTTGACAGCTCTGATTTTTTCGGGGTTAGGTCTCACACCTTGATCAGTTATAGTGTGTCCAAGGTATGACACTTCTTTTCGAAGGAATTCACACTTGTCGGGCTGAAGTTTTAGGTTAAAGTGTCTGAGTCTGTCAAAGACGTTAGAAAGGGATTTTATGTGGCTGTCGAGATCATAGGAGTAGATAACAATGTCATCTAAGTACACATAGCACTGCAGGCCTTGTAACCCGGATAGAACAGAGTTCATTAGCCTTTGAAAGCAGGCAGGAGCATTTTTGAGGCCGAAGGGCATGCGAGTGAATTCGAAATGTCCTTGAGGGACAGAGAAGGCAGTTTTAGGTGCATCACGATCAGACATTTTTATTTGGTGGAAACCGGAAGTGAGGTCAAGAGTGCTAAAATATTTGCTTTTTCCTAATTGGTCCAGAATTTCACTTATGTTGGGTATAGGGTAGGAATCACCTATTGTGATATCATTCAGTTTGCGGTAGTCGATGACGACTCTCCATTTACGTTGACCGGAAGCATCTGATTTTTTTGGGACAATCCATATGGGAGAAGACCAAGGGGATGTCGAAGGTTTGATGATCCCATCATCGAGCATTTTGTCAATTTGTTTTTGGACTTCTTGTTTGTGAACCTCTGGGAATCGATATGTCTTTGTATTGATTGGTTCAGAAGAAGTGGTAGGGATTTCGTGTTGAATAGCGTCAGTATGTGTTAATTTGTCATTCGGAAGATAAAAGATGTCGGAAAAGTCTGAACACAGATTGTGAAGAGCGTCGATTTCTTCGGTGTTTAAATGGGAAACTCGTAAAAGGTCAATAACTTGGTTAGTTTGGTCTAAAATGTTTGTCGAATCATTACCGGGACGGGGCATATGAAAGATTTGGTGGTTATTATTTTCTTTAAGAGGTGATAATTTTAATTTCAGATCGGAGTTTACTATCAAGGGTGATTCAGAGGTGTTCACTACGGTTATGTTAATCCTGGAATTAGGCTTGACTTTAACTATACAGTTGGCTATTAATAATGATTTGATGGGATGTTGATCTACAACAAGGCCTTCTTTAACTTCTGGATTTTGGACTGAACATTCAATTATTGTTTCGGATCGGGGTGCAATCGTATAAACGGGATCTGTAAATTTAAGGGGAAGCTTGATATTTTCTATTATTAATTGGTCATTTGTAAAATCAATTTTGCTAAGGGATTTTGATAGGAAGTCATTTCCGATAATCCCGTCATATGGGAATTTCAGATGACCTACGAGATGGAACTGGTGGTTCAGGGTTTGGAAACTTACTGGGATAGTACCCATTGATACCATGGGGTTAGCGTCATTACCGAGTCCGGTAAAAGTTACGTATTCGTCCCAGGTGATTTTAGGCATTTTTTCTATTGAGCATTCTTTTAATATGCTTATAGCTGCACCGGTATCGACGAGAAATGACAGAGGCTCTTTAGAAACTGAGGTTTGGACTTCGATAAAAGGTAAGTGTTTTTTCGATGGGTTAGTAGTGATGTTATGAATTTTAATATTGTTCTCTTTTATATTTTCAGGTATGGAGCTGGAAGCAGTGATTCGGCTTCTGTCAGGAATACGGGATTCTGTTTTAGGAGTTGGAGTGCTTATAGGTTCTGGTTTGGTAAGTATTTTTTGAGGATTTGATTTGTTGCCACTATGAAATTGGGGCTGGTTACCCTGTTTGTTAGTGGAATGATTTGGAATAGTAGTATTGCCACTATGAATTTGGGGCTGGTTACCCTGTTTGTTAGTGCAATGTTTTGGAATAGTAGTATTGCCACTATGAATTTGGGGCTGGTTACCCTGTTTGTTAGTGCAATGATTTGGAATTATAGTATTGCCACTATGAATTTGGGGCTGGTTACCCTGTTTGTTAGTGCAATGTTTTGGAATAGTAGTATTGCCACTATGAATTTGGGGCTGGTTACCCTGTTTGTTAGTGCAATGATTTGGAATTATAGTATTGCCACTATGAATTTGGGGCTGGTTACCCTGTTTGTTAGTGCAATGATTTGGAATAGTAGTATTGCCACTATGAATTTGGGGCTGGTTACCCTGTTTGTTAGTGCAATGATTTGAAATAGTAGAATTGCCACTATGAATTTGGGGCTGGTTACCCTGTTTGTTAGTGCAATGATTTGGAATTATAGTATTGCCACTATGAATTTGGGGCTGGTTACCCTGTTTGTTAGTGCAATGATTTGGAATAGTAGTATTGCCACTATGAATTTGGGGCTGGTTACCCTGTTTGTTAGTGCAATGATTTGGAATTATAGTATTGCCACTATGAATTTGGGGCTGGTTACCCTGTTTGTTAGTGCAATGATTTGGAATAGTAGAATTGCCACTATGAATTTGGGGCTGGTTACCCTGTTTGTTAGTGCAATGATTTGGAATAGTAGAATTGCCACTATGAATTTGGGGCTGGTTACCCTGTTTGTTAGTGGTATAGAATTGATTTGGAATGGTATTGGTTGCGGTGCCGGTTTTGTTGATTAATTTTCCCGTACGGCACTGGGCGGGAAATCTGGCGAGTTTAAATTATCGTATTGATAATTTTCGAAATTGTTGTTGCTAGTGTTGTTTTCCTCTAATGTGGAAATTGTATAAATTGGTCGGCGCGGTTGACCTTGAGAGGTATTAGGAGCAGGACGGTTAGCCGGATAAAATCTAGGTTGGGGTTGGCCATAACGTTGGTTGTTGTACTCACGTTTTCGACACACATCTATAGTATGACCAGGGATTTTACAATATCTACATATTACAGGAGAGGAGCCAAGTGGGGCTGCTGACGACATGTTATTGTTGTTAAAGGGCCTATTCATTAATTGAGGGAAAGATCGATTTGGGAATTGGCGGGGGCGCCCTTGATTTTGGGAAAATGACGGAGCATTACGACGTGTGGCTAATAATATTTTCTCTTCAGAAACTGCAAAGTTAATGGCCTCATTTAAGGTCTCTGGATCCCGGCATCTTACAAAGGTAGATAAGCTGGGGTTCAAACCTATCATAAATGTATGTAGGGCAAGATCTTGCATCGCAGCGACACGGCCAGCCAGTTCGCCTTTTTTCTTGGTTGGGATTGATATATTAATTTCTGTTAGTAATTTTGAAAGGCACGACTCGATCCGGAGTGCGAACTGGTTGACTGTTTCGTTTGGCAATTGTTTACAATTTTGGAGATCAGAAAGGAGCGCAGCATAATGTTTGCGCTCGCCGAATTGGGATTTTAAAAAGTTTTCTAGTTGCTCCCAACTTTCGAACTCTTTTATAGAGCAAGCACTTTCCGCACGGCCTTCTAACTGGCTCAATATGTATTTGAGTAAAATATCTTGCTGCGAACTAGAGGCAAGACTAATTGCGTGTTTGCAATTATTCGTGAATGCAGTGAGCCTTTCGCGGCTCCCATCGTATTTATTTATAAATTTTATCAAAACATTTAAGTCTATTTGCGACATGATGATAGGGCAAGGGATAGGCGATTTACTGCGTGTTACTGCTTGACTAGGCTCCTCTTTTGTAAGCTGATCTTTACTCATTGAAAGATTAGAATTCGGCACCCGTACAATAACAAATTAATCAGTTCGGAATACTAGTTCGTAACAAAATAAATTTATAGTTTCTTAAAACTAACACAAGAATCGATTAACAACGGGATAAAGTCTGAGTATGGAACAAAGCTTCACTCACAGTAACAATGTTGCGAGTCCGGCGACGGCGACAGGAAGCGGTGACTGCATTCTTGTGCGATAAGAATTATGAAGTCTATGAATACGGCGAACAGTTTTGGGAATTGATTTAATCACGAACACACTTTGATTAAATGAATCGACGTTCACTTTTCACTCTTAAACACAAAACACGAAACACACGGGGAATATTTTCTATGAACTTTCTTGTGTTTTCAGGAAATTATGAAGTTTCCTTCTTCAGGTAATACAGGAACAGCGAAAATTCTTTCTTTTCAGGATGCGGCGAGTTTTTCTTTTATTTTCAGGATACAGCGGAATGATTTTCTTCTAAGGATACAGTGATTTTCTTATATTTCAGGATACAGCGGGATGATTTTCTTCTAAGGATACAGCGGTTTTCTTTTATTTCAGGATACAGCGAGAAGATTTTCTTCTAAGGATGCGGAGATTTTCTTTTATGTCAGGATACAGCGGGATGATTTTCTTTTGTGAGTCACGGCACAGCACGGAATAGAACTGATACTTCGCGAAAGAGGCGAAACCGGGGATATTTTATCCCTTTTACGCTGCCACCAATGTTAGACGGGACCTAACGGAGGTCTTTTTAAAAAAAGGAATTATTTTTAGAACACAGTTTATTGTTTGATTTAGAATTTTAGACACAAGTTTCGCGTGAGGTGGCTGCGCTGCGACTGACTAGCCAAGGCAGGGCGCTCGCGGATGCGAGCCCAGATTGTCTGGTCAGCAGCGTCTAGCAGCTCCTCAGCAATATGCTATACAATTACCATATATAACAGCCCGCATAACTCATCCCCATCCTTGGGGATCGGTTTCCCATGGGGGGGTCCCTGGGACCCCCGCCCGTTTGAGGGTCCAAACGTGGCGGAGAGCGTCTGGGGCCACTCTGGTGGCCACTAGAACTGCTGCGGGATGCAAACACCGCGGGGGGTCCGAGCCCCCCACCCATACGAGGTGATCCTGCAGCGACGCGCTGCGGCGCTCCGCCGCCCTCTGGGCTGTTCATGCAGAGGAGGGGATGGTGGTTGCCCTTACAAAAGCGGCATGGGTGCGCTTGGGTACATTCGCGCTGCATGTGCAGGCCCAAGCACGAGTAGCACCATGTCCGTTGTCGCGCGATCGCTCGACGGCCTTGGACGCGCTGGTCGAGGAACTTATCACAACGGGTCGTGCTGTGACCCGGTTCCCGACAGTACAAGCAGCGGGCGGTCTCCTGGACGGCGGCATAGCGGCCGGGCGCGCGAGGGGCCATACGCCCCCTACGGGGGGGTCCGGTGGGGGATCCACTCTGTGGCACAGGTCGTTCGGGTCCCATAGGACCGGCCAGAGAGGAATTATCTGCCAGTCTACTTTCTCCTTCCAGGAACGTCAAGAGGTCCGAGAAGGGTGGCAGATAAGTCGCACTATCCCCACCATACTGCTGCTCAAAACGGACCTTAACAGAGTCCGGCAACTTTCCCAGGACAATGTGCAGTAACAAAAACGACCACTGCTCCACTGGGAGTTTTAAGTTTTTTAATGCGTTGTATGCCACCAACAGCGGATTTAACAAAGCCACTCTCAAGTGCATCACGCTGGCAACGCGGGGTAAATTCAAAATGGCGGCAACATGGTTGTCCGCCAGACGTCGTACGTTCTGGTACCGACGGGCAATCAAATCCCTAGCAATAGGGTAGTTTTCATCCGAGGGGGCCAAATGTTGCACCGATTCAAGGGCCTCCCCCTCCAAGACGGATAACAAATAAGCCAACTTTTGGCCCTGGGTCAAATCATCCCGGGCATGTACCAGACTATCAAAAATATTAATAAAGCCCTCCCAGTCCTCTAGACGACCAGCAAAACGCCTTAAGTCTAAGGGGGCCAATCTAGCAAAGAGAGGGGGCATACTCTTAGATGTGACCGGGGACGGGCTCGGTTCATTCTCTCTTGCCACTTGCAAAGGTCGAGCTACCTGGGTAATTCTGTCCGCAAAATCATAACACTGGTCCACATCCAAATCGACTTCTTGTCGCATTTCCACATCGGCCTCAACAGTCCTTTCCAAAAATAAGGCATACTGTTCATCAACAACAGCCAAACGTACGGGCAGATCTACGTATCTGTTCAACAAGGCCTCCGTCCTATCAGGTCGATCCAACAATGCGACTGCAGACGCTAACCACCGTAACTCAGAACGTATTTTGGCTTTAGCAGAGGAGGCCGTCATTGTAACGTCACAAATTTATCAACAAAAACAACAAATTCAAAATATTCACTATAACACAAAATCTCCAATATTTGGAGGTTATTACTAACCACAAAATTCCAATATTACAACAACAAAGTATTTATAATGACACAAACTCTTAAATATCTGGAGGTTATCAGAAAACAACAAAACTCACTGACTATTGAAATTCACTCAAAATCACTGACTATTGAAATTCACTTGGATATCAACACAACATACTGTTACACAACAACAAGTTAATTTTAATTATTTCAAAGCACAAGTTTCAATGAGTTTCAATGTGTAAACAATGTCCCAAATCATTTAAGTTTCACTAAGTATTGAGTGCAAACTTATTAGCTAACCTTTTATTAGCTATTATTTTAGCAACAAACTTGTCAATATTCACAACTCAAATTTGCTAACAAACTAAATAATAATTATTATGAGCAAAGAAAGGCATCTGTTTACAATTTGGAACTTCAATACATGACTTCAATACATTAATTACAAGACATGGAACCAATAACAAAGGAATGCCCTTTACTTTTCAAATGCAAGTTAATTACCATTTACAAGTACAAATTAATCTAGTCCGGACCAGACTGGGTCATCAACACGGCACTGATTAATACAAAGTTTTGGCGTGGGCCTCTCAGGCCTTCAAGCTACGCTCTTGGCTACCAAGAAATGTTCAGTACACCCCTGCCTATACCGCGGAATCGGCTAGCGCAGTGGAAGCTGGTATTACTAATATAGACTCCGGACAAAAACTTGGTTTCAGCTGGGATGTAACTGAACAATTGGACTGCGATACACAGCGGATAGAATTTGTGAAGTAAGGTGATTTTACATACGGGTCCGTGTGTCGAATGTCTCCAAGGCAGAAGTGGTGTAAGGGAGCGCGCGCGCCCCTGGGGTCCTTTCTTCGTCTTCTGCAGACCTTACCAACTCGTCACCTTACGCACAACACAAATAACACACAGGGTCCCAAGACACTGGGCAACAATACACCACGACACACGCGGGGGAGCTTTTTTTATTACGATATATTGTCCCGACAACAAGCGCGTGTGGTAGAAAAGGTTATCTTTCAAAGCATCCGCGACCGGCCACTCCAGAGATGGCATCAAAACCTTGGTCGTACAAAACGGGATCACATAGATAATTTAAGATTTTATTCAAACTCGATATGCCAGGCACATTCAACGCGAGCGATTTTTAACAAATTCAGCAAAATTAATCCGACATTTTTGCCCAAGAATTTCAATCAAGTGTCACTGTCAACTTCAAGTGACAGCTAATGTCAATTTGACGTGACATTAGAGTTGCGTTCAGAAACGTCGATCTTTTCCGAACAAACTCTAACCGTCCTTTAGTTTTATATAAAAGAGTCCATACTTTTTCCGAGTAGCGCCTTAAGCGATGCGACCATCGCCCTCATCGCGCCAATGCTGTACCTATATGACACCTATTTGATATATTCTATTAATCAGTATGTTTGATCGCGGATTCGTAAGACTAAAATTCGCGCGAACCTGCGATGATCGCGTAGTTTCGTTCTATTATTGGGACGACACGCGGACAACGCGACGCCATTGATATAAAGGATGTGTGGACAGCCCTAGGCATTTTATAGTGCACGTTGACACCAAAACATGGTTTTATTTTTTAGATGTCACGGTTAATGTAAGTAATGAATGTACATACACATAGGAATCAATGATTAATCTAAGATTAACAAAAAGAAATGCAAATGTTATTGCCACTAGACATAGGTGACACTTACTGAGGTACAATAGAGATATTATTATAAAGTTCATTTTTGGAATATAAGAACTGTAACTTCATGTCGAAAGTAAACACTTTGCTATGCAGAAGAAGCGAGGCAAATAGATAATCTTTGTGGAAATATATATATATATATATATATATATATATATATATATATATCTTCTATATATATAAAATCCTTTGTCCTGAATCACTGACGGATAAACGCACAGCCTAAGCCGCTGATCGTAGAGACCTGAAACTTGGAGGATGTGTTCCTTGTATGATGTAGGCATCCGATAAGAAGGGATTTTTCGAAATTCTACCCCTAAGGGGGTGAAAAACGGGGGTAAAGTTTGTATGGGACAACGTGATTCCTTTGTCCAATCTTCTTCAAATTTTGCATAAACATTCTTTAACAGAATTAATCGAAGATGTGTTTCATATTTCATTGAAACTCATCGCCTAACAGGGTTAAAAAGGGATAGAAAGTTATTTCGGGGGTGATTTGCATCGAAGTTGATATCAATACTCCTTAGTGCTTTTGATTTTTAGTTTCATTTTGTTTTGACACATGTATATTGTTTGAAAACTCCATCCGTTTTTACCATGAAGTTCGACTTAATACTGAGGTAACTGGAGCGTGCAGTACGATCAATTTTTTGAATACCACAAATAACACAGTGGCTGTCTTCCGTCTCACCTACACTTTAAAAAAATACGTATGGTCATATGAGACAGCTGACAGCCACTACATACATAAATGTCAAATTTGGTGTCGACACTTTTTTATTCAGGGTGAGAGCTCCAGTTACCTCAGAGTATTAAGTCAAACTTCATGGTTTTTACAGTGCGACGTAGAGCGCTCGCCAGATAAGTCTACGCGCGGTCTAATTTAGAACTAATTTCGGTATGTTATTTGTTGTGACAGGCGAAGTGAGTGTGTCAAGTGTCATTGTCAAGAAATTTGTATGTTGTGTTTTAATATTATAATTGGTAATCGTCATACGAAAAGTCATCAAAAGTGCTGGAAGAGAGATTGTTATTTATGTGAAATGTGCTTGCGAAATAGAACGGGACAATAACAGGCTACTTAGACCATTTGCTAAAGTGCGGGCGCCGACTGCTTTTTGACAGGTAATTTTTAGGGTGACCATTATGTGATATTTTGCTTTCGCTTGGGGTATTTTGGTTTTCTGAGCATGTTGTCTGATAATTATGCATTTGTTTATTTAAGGTTTGTTTTTGTTTATTTATCATTATTCTCTACTCTATAGTTACTTAACCACTTGTCTGTTGATTGCCGGATTCCGCCATATGCTCGGTCTGTTGAAAGCCGGAATCCGGCCAAAATTTTCAAAATGAAAAGTTTTTTTTTTATTTTATTTAATAAATTAAACGTGTGTTTTGTTTTAAACAAAAAAACAATATGTTAAGTATAATCTAGGCTGAATGTTCAATGATTTTATGAACCGCTTGCCATTTAAAAATAAAATAAAGAGCGCGCCAAAAACCCTGTCTGTTAATTGCCGGATTCCGGCATCCACAGTTTGGGGGATTTCGAAAATGACAGTTCAACAAACAAGTGGTTAATAAAACTTTTCGAAATATATTTATTTTGGTACTCGTGATGTGAGAATTATTTACAACTACCTACTGGCAACATTAAATACGCCACCAGTCGCGCGCAGACTTATCTGGCGCGCACTCTACCACAGAATAATATACCTACTCTACCTTATTGCCATCGTAGAGTAGTTATGTATCAATCAACTAGCGTATTGCCACTATAGAAAAAAAGCTTTTCTTTAAAATTGGAATGTCAAATAAAAAAGCATAAGTTATTATCAGATTATAATTCGTTACTAATATTATAAATGCGAAAATGTATTTATGTTTGTTTGTTTCTTCGTTTGTTTGTCTGTATGTTCCGTTTTCACGTCAAAATGGCTAAACCGATTTTGATAAAATTTGGAATGGAGATAGTTTGAGACCCTAGGAATAGGAAGGACATAAGCTACTTTTACCGCGGCTCATTCATGGGAAAATAAGTTTTAGCGCGGGCAAAGCCGTGGAATGGAATTGGTATTTAAGGTGACAGTTTGAGGCCCTGGAAAGGATATAACTTACTTTTTACTGCGGGAAAAATATCATTCCCACGGGAAAATCACTTTAAGCGCGGGCAAATTTGCGGGCAGACATTGGTATTTGAGAAAATAATTTGAACCCTACTGGAAAGGATTATAATAGGCTACTTTTACTTTTTACCACAGGAAAGTATCATATTCCTTTGGGAAAATAAGTAGGTATTAATTGTTAATCGTCTTTCACGTCAAAACTGAGCAACGGATCAATGTGATTTTTGGTAGGTACGGGGGTAGATTGGGAGATGGAGAGTGATATAGACTACTGTTTATCTCCGGAAAAATATCACATTCCCTCAGGATAATGTCGTGTAGTTCACGCGGGCGAAGCCGCGGGCGGAAAGCTAGTATATATATATATGCAGTTCAACGCCTAATCTTGGTTAATCTTGAAAGAGCTCCGCATATTTGTTATTCGCAACAGCAAATATAAAGTAGGTACCTAATCTAGCAAAGGGTCGCAATGCTACTGGATTTTGACATTGTGACTGTGTTGCGATGAACGCAGTCAGCGTACACTTACATTCATTTCAAATAAATTGTGTCCTATTTACCACTAAACAATTACATTATTGACAAGTAGGTAAATGGGTTAAAATAGGTACTGTCATAAATAAAAGCCTCATCTTCCAGGCCGTAGATAGGTGATAATTTCAGGTATTTACTTATTGTAAGTTTTATGAAAAACTTAAGTACTTGCCTAGTTAAAATTAACATTCACATTTTTAATCTCTAGGTTACGATGTTGTTCACTATTGTAATATTTAAGTACCATAATGCCAAACGTCTCATTCGTAATACAACTTTTTTCAGATTCCTTATTATCATGCAGAAATGACAAATATTTGAGTAGGTAGTACTCATCAAAAACATAAAATATGTGAAGTGAGAGCCAACTTCAATATTAGGAAATATGCCTTGGTTGTTGACTTCAACGACAAAAGATGTGAGATCTAAATGGGTGCCAAGTTTAACGGTCAGTCCTTAAAATTAACATTCACATTTTTAATCTCTAGGTTACGATGTTGTTCACTATTGTAATATTTAAGTACCATAATGCCAAACGTCTCATTCGTAATACAACTTTTTTCAGATGCCTTATTATCATGCAGAAATGACAAATATTTGAGTAGGTAGTATGCAGTGTCGACTCGTGACCTTGCGTCCTTGGCGCCGCGCCATCCGAACAATGTACGAGCCTCTATTTTCATGGAGATTAGCTCTTAAACAGATGACCGGCAAAGCGCGAACCCATTACCTACAGTAGTTATTACGAAATTCTTAGAAAATCCGCATCAGTAGAGAACCTAAATGTGTAAGTAAAAGAACTACAAAAAAACTTTTAGTTTTAAGAAAGGAAAAATTTATGGAAATCAACAATTTAGTAGTTTACTTTAATAAAAGTCGAGTTAAACGATAATAAGATTAGTTACAGATTTAGAAATCATAAAATATCGAATGATTTTCCAAACCTATTTACCAAAGATTGTTCGAGTCGGATTTATTCGGAAAATTAGTGCGGTAACTTCGGATTATTAGGAAATAAGATACTAATACACAAATAATATATTAGACCTAATGTCGAAGTGTGTAGCACATACAAACTGCATTTATGTTCTACCAGCTCTTATCAGAAGAGCCAGTTTCTAAATGTCATGATATTTTCTGGGCCGGTAAATGCACAAACTGGATTAAAACAGCGCATGTGCGGATTACTCAATAAACCACAACGGGTTGTAGTTATTTATCATTTACTTATATGTTTCAAGTTCTGTCATACTAAATACCTTGAATAAATGCCAAGTTTTTAATTGAAGCGCAAATTGAAGGATATGTAACAATTTTGACATTTGAGGAACTCTACCTAACATTAAATGCTTAATTTTTAAAATGCATAATGTTACGGCGAACATACACTTGTTAATTATACCTACATCATTATATTAAGTATTAGCTCAGTGCCAAAGTGGTTAAGAGAAAAAAATCTTTTCGTGCTCTGTGGTGGTTACTATACTTTTACTGTGATATAATAAATTAAAAATTTAAATTTTAAATATGCAATCTTAGATCATATAATACTAATGCAATAATAGTAGTGTATGTGACTGTCACAAAATGAGGGGTATTAATACCATCACACGAGTGTTTTAATACCGAGAGATGTGCAGTCTTATACACTACTTCGACACTCATATAGTAGGTACATAATGTATTATACAGAAAAATAAAACAGAAATTACCATGTATGTAAACGATTATTTCCGGTCCGAGGCATAATAGCTATTTATGATACAAGTGCGAAAAGTAGGTTATTTCCGACGAGTGTCATTTTTATTCACGAGCGAGCGAAGTGAGCGAGTGTATTAATCGACACGAGTCTGAAATCATGTTTACGCATGTCGCATGTGTATCATACAATGTTTTACTATGCATTGTGCGAAATAAAAAAAATAAAAAATACATACTTTAAAGGGGATTTTATTATGAATTAAAATTAAAGGTTATATTAGTACAATCATGCGCGCTTTACTATGTACTTATTGCGCATGTGCAAATCGCAGCCACGTCATATCGCAAAAGGCACTAATAAATTACCTATACATTCAGCCAAACATACATAATGATTATTATTGATCGAAATCAAAATCAAAAATGATTTAACACATTTCGTAAAGTATCCGGTTTCATGTACCTATTAAATAATAGAAAATCATTAATTGCCTAAAGCTTTTGACTTTCAAAAACTTTTTTTGAAGAATAAAAACTCTTTGGTCGGGCTGACGACGAGAGTTAAAAATACTGAAAAGTAAGAAGCACTAGTGCGGAAAAGTGGCACTTTCCACACGATTTTGCTGCTTGGAAAACGCTCTTTTCGAGTTAGTGCATTGTAATAGTAGTTTGATACACAAGGGTCGTAAGCAAGCTATTTCAGAACAAGATCCAATTTGGCGACCGTGCGAGCGCAGCTTGCAAAGGGAGCTAATGGATCGAGTGCACCCGAGATATTTAGACGCCCGAGCGAGCATAGCGAGCAAGGGCGAGTATAGTTCGAGGGTGTGATAGCTACTTACAACCGAGGTAAGCATTCTACTTTACATCATTCATGCGAGGTAAATAAAACATTTATATTGGTATGACAAAATTCTTTTATATGACAGAAAATATTTATTCAAATTTATTTCCAAAAACTTGTAAATGTACTGATTTTAAATTTTAATACAGTCGTCGCAAGTGAACAAACATTTAATTCGATGAAATGCCGCCATTTTCATTGTTTTCTACAGTAAATAGTTTTCTTATCATTTTATAAAAAAATATTGTTTGACCAAGGAGTTTTGCATAGCTTGAATGGTAAAGTTACTTTACAATTAAAGCATTCACCTGCCTGAATTGCAAAGTAATTTGAAAATGGAACGTTCTATCTAAACAATACACTGTGTTGCATATGCCAACTTACACAGCCTCTTACCATACTAGTAAATCCTAGTTTCCGAAGCAGTATGATGTAAAATCTATTTTGCTATAGAAAATATTGAAAATGAAGTATTAGAAAAAATCGACCCGTCTCACATCACAACTAGTTCCGATGGGACTCGAACCCACGACTTTTCAATGCCCGAGCGAATGCTATTTTGATATTTTTCGGCTAAAGAAAGCCCTGGATCCCAGGGCCGGTAAATCGTAATTCTGGATTGTATAACGAAGTGTGCTATAATGAATGACAGCGGTGTCGTAATGGTCATTACGATACGGGTTGTTTTTTTATTTCTTTAAAGTTGTCTACCCATACAACCATTTCGGTTGTAGTGTAGAAACTGTTACTGAATTATATTCTGTTACTGAATTAATAATTCAGTAACAGTTTCTACACTACAACCAAAGCCATCTTCTATCTCACTTGTAACAAGCCATGCTCCTTGGAAAAGCGGCAACGTTGCAGTAGATGACGTCAACGTGTTCAGTTCCGGTGGCCAAAACTGGAACTAACGTGTTTTGTTCATAATGTCATTTTACTGTCAAGTTGCACTGTCCAACCAGCGCTGCTGTCACCGGAACAGAAAAGATTGTTGATCTATACACTTTACTCTTTGTTCTATATAAATAAACAATCGTGTAGTGTTGCCAGGTTAGGCGATAACTCTCAAATTATGTGGAAGTAAAAATCAACGAACACTCGAAAAACAGTATAGAGGTAAATGCTTGGAACACAATTTTTGACTTTGTAACTTTGTTTGGGCTAATAAGGAGGTAAACATAGCAAAAGTCCCCGCCCGTAGCCCTTTCATCCGGGGGGGAGGGGGCGGTTTGAAGGTCTAATTTTTTTTTTCAACCCTATTTTAAGACAAACTAGTTTTTCCTAGGCCAAACTAGTTCATCGCGTTGACATTTCAGAGAGCGACTTTGCCTCGGAAGACCTGTAGATGTAGAACATGACACAAAAAAAATAACCACCATTTTAACCAATCACGTGTTCTACAGGACTTCCGAGGCAAACTCGCTCTCTGAAATGTCAACGCGATGAAATATTTTGGCCTAGGAAAAACTAGTTTGTCCTGAAATCGGGTTTGGCCGGTAAAATATATACAGTATTTTACAAAACTTTTAGCCCAAACAAAGTTCCAAAGTCAAAAATTGTGTTCCAAACATTTCCCTCTATATCTCTTCGTTGACTAGGCTAAACTTGATATAATATAATAAAAAAAAATAACTTTCGCCGTAATTCAATTCACATCTTAGATTTCTGCGCGAACTGTTCATTTAAATAAAACACTTTCTCGGATTTTGCACGCATTTATTTAACAACTTGGTTAAATTTGCTTGTTACAAAATAAAAAGAAAATCTATTATTTTTGCACATTTTGGATAATTTTTTTATCTGGATGTGGCAAGTCGGAATACTCTTTGGTCATGTCAAGAAACGTTGCTGTTTGATTTTCTTGATTGCTGTTTGGGTGTTTTAATACAATATCTATGGTATAATTAGTGCATATAAATACGTGATCATTGTTGGAAATTACTTATGAAACCTTGGATCTCGAAAGATTTGGATTCCCGAAGGAGGAACACTGCGTCAGCGATGGATTCGTGCGATACCTCGAGCCGACTGGGAGCTTACAACATCAGTAGGAGTGTTTAATAAACATTTTCGTGACTGTGATATAGTTAAAATAAAACAACCCTTAGTTATGTACGCGTATTATTTGATTTTAAGGCGCTATAATCAGGAATTCATCTCATCTCATGCATACAAGAAATTAGGATTAGTAGACGACATTGACATTTATGACGTTGCCAATCCGAGCAGCATGGCCTGTAGGAGCGCAAGCAGCCGAGAAATAATAGCGGGCCATGCTACAACCGAAATGGTTGTATGGGTATGATATAAAGTGTGTCAATATAATGTTCAGGCAGTGGTTCGTTCATAATTCGAATAGTACCTATAACATTGAGTGTAGTTAAAGATATAGATCTATTTGTATTTGCGTTTGTATAATGTGTATAGTAAAAGTCTAATAAAATAAAGTTTTTTCTTCTTTTCTAATTAACTAAAAGTTAGTCTGAAATTCTGAATCTCGTAAATATTAGCTTAATGTCATAGTTAAGGTACAATAATTAATTCTATCGAGCTTGGGACACTACGATACGATCAACATTAACGAGTTCAAAGTATCTTGATTGTTTTATTGACGGCTCATTTTGTACATGTTCGATTTTCATAGCCGATGTCCAAGGTCCTGTACCTAACCGTGAAGTTCGCATATCACGCGTCCTGAAACGAGTTGTTTTGAGGATGGACCGAAGAATCGGCGTGACCGCGACGCTAGGCCCGGCGGTTGCACAAGTAGCGGCTTTGTCTGCGGCATTGTCCACTCCTGCCCAGTACGTGCGTACTTGAATATATTTAAATTTGGAGATGCGACGGGATGAGGCAAGCGCGCAGTACAACGACTATAAATGCCGACGGTGGCGAACTAAGGGTACAGTTGACAGCTCTAAGAACCCTTGTCCACATCTCTTCAAAAGACAAAAGAAATGGCTTTCAAGGTACCTCCATTGGATTGATATTGTGAAGTGTTCCAACAGTGAAATTTTTGTACAGTGCTCCAATTATCATATTTATAGATATTTAGTGAATTCGGTGTGATAACTTATCAAAAAATTTACCCCCATTACTACAAAAAAGTGTGATCCAAACCACAGAAAATAAGCTAACTACAGTTTTCTTCATAGTCGTAGTTTCTATGCAAGATTATCAATCTCATGCGTGTTTGGTGAAGTTAGTGATATCAGTAAATAATAATGATTTGTTTCTGTCTATAGTTGGTGGTCTTCTCTTGCCTCTTGGCCACGGCGTACGGCAGTGTGGCGCCGGCAGCGTACGCAGCCGCGCCTGTCGCCTACACCGGTCCCGTTGCCGCGGCACCCGTGGTGTCTGCTAGGCTGGAAGAGTTCGACCCCCTACCCCAATACCGATTCGGCTACGACGTCGCTGATTCCCTTACCGGCGATTACAAAAGCCAAACCGAACAACGCGACGGAGATGTGGTGCAAGGTTCATATTCACTCGTAGACCCCGATGGCACAAGGCGCACCGTTGACTACGCTGCCGATCCCATCAACGGTTTCAACGCTGTGGTCCGTAAAGAGCCCCTGGTTGCCGCCGCACCCGCAGTCGTTGCGGAGCCCGCTGTGGTGGCCGCTCGTTACGCTGCAGCACCAGCGCCAGTAGCCTTGGCGGCAAAATTTACCCAGCCCGGTGTATACGCCGCCAACTACGCTGTCGCGCCCGCCGCCCCGGTGGTCGCTGCCCGCTACGCTGCCGCCCCCGTAGCGCGCTACGCCGCCGCCCCTGTCGCTGCGCGTTACGCCGCCGGCCCCGTCGCCGCTGCCGCTGTGTCGACAGGCCCCGTGTTCGCGCGCTACGCCGCTCCCGCGCCCGTGTATGCCGCTCGTTACGCCGCCGCGCCTGTCGTGGCAGCCCGCTATGCAGCACCAGTAGCGGCCCCAGCGTACACCGCAGCGTATACTACCGCTTATTCGGCTCCGGTAGCCGCCGCCTACTCCGCCTACCCAGCCCCGGTGGCCGCCTACTCCGCCTACCCGGCCCCGGTGGCCGCCGCTTACTCCGCGCCGGTTGCCGCTGCTTACTCCGCTCCAGCAGCGGCTGCGTATGCTGCGCCCGTCGCCGCTGCCTATACCGCGCCGGTGCCTGCCCCAGCTAGGCTGGCAGTAGCTCCCGCCCCCGCTCCCGCGGTCCGCGCTGCCCCCGCCAAGTTTATAGAACAAGTGGCTGCGGGCTACCGATACCCCTGAATACAAGACTACCCACATGATGGCCCATTTTATAAAGACTTGAACATAGTTAATACTTATTTTATGAAATAAACCAATTTTTGATACTTGAAATAACATTTCTTTTATTATTAGCTTTAACCTCATTGATTTTGGCTGTTCTAATATTTTATTCTTGGATTTCACTTTCGATTATTTTACTATGCAATTTCATTAAAACTAAAAAAAAATAACTTGCTCCCACACATTTATTATAAAATCTGTGAAAACTCCAAGTAGGTAATTGAAGAGGGTTATAAAAATTCTAATAAGAATTCTTGTAATACATATAAAAAATAGTGTGGTCGTGATATTACCCTAAATAGATATCAATACACGGTAAGACAGTTTAATGGTTCTACAAGTGTAAATAAATTCCGAGCAATGCTTAAACACTCACATTTCTCTCACAATACATTTTACAAAACATTTTTTGTTTTAATATGAATTACTTATTTACATTTGGCATTGTACACCTCATTTTTTTTATTAAATATATCAGGGGCTGAGTCCATCAACACGAACAACTTTTACACTACGTAATGACTCGACCAAAAAGTATAAAAGAACTGATGTTTACGCGATTTAATGAATGACCCGTAGTAAAGTTGCTTGTTGATGGAGACCTTCATACATTTGGTGGTAACTCTGAGTAGTAGTGGAAGTTGAGTTCGGTCCCTTACCCGGGACAAACTGTCTATGATGAACATTTTGTGGTTGTTGTGTAATTGTGTATATCTGAGTGCAATGACCTATTTTAGTAGGTAGGTACTAAGTATAAATAACATGTTTGAAGTGAAAACTTCATTAGTGTTGTGCACTTTTGTCAAATTCCTTTTTTTTTGTGAAAAGTCTAGGGAGCCCTTTTCACTTCTGCCGGCACTCCCGGAGTGCAACCCCTTATTTTTTTTAATCACCACAGCACAATGTGATAATTCTACTTTGTAATCAGGTAAATGAATTCTTTGATTATTTAATAATGTATCAAAAAATGATGACATCAAAAAACGTCTCATCAAGCCACGGTTTAATTGCTATTTAATAAGCAAAGGATAGCTAGAAAATGCTTAATATCAGCAATCAATAAGAAAAACTGTAGGTAACATTATAAATTCGAACGCACTCTGTCCGTCTGTTTACCTTTCACGCCTATGGGCCCTCGCCCACGTCCGATAATCGGTGGCCGATTTTGTCTGATCTCCCTTTCTTTTATGTGAGTGCGAAAGGGAGATCGGACAAAATCGGCCACCGGTTGTCGGACGTGGGCGAGGGCCCTTAACCACTGAACCAATTTTAATGCTTGGAATATGTAGAAGTACTTTCATTAGACCTTGAACAACGACATAAAATATTTAGGCTTTATTTTTGTCGAATTTTTTTTAAGTCTTTCCTACAGGTACAGAACATGATCTGCCTTAATTAGCTATTGCCCGCGGGCTCTTTCGCGTAAATAACAGGATAACGAAATTCACTCTTTCAACTTAGGTATAACTTCTATATAATAGGTAAGGTACTATTCTTTGCTATTTCTCCGTAAAAACTTTTTCATCCATCAATCTTATCTCTCACTGCCGGAACGACAACAATGCTGAAAACATTATAACATTATTGTTAAGGCGACAGACTTGGTAGCTAGTCAGGCTGTCTTAGAACAAGTCCTACCCTAACCAAAACAAATACAATAATTACCTACTTATAATCTGGGAATAGCTGAGACTGGGGTGCGATCCAGAAAGGATATTCTGTCGTCACTTCACCTCCTCTCCGCATTCAAACATGAATCTTTATGTCAAATTCATAACACTGTCATTTGGCTCAAAGGGTCATTAGTTTATGAAGAGTAAGGTAAAAATTTAAATTACTTTAACTTTTTTGCACTCACAATGCTATTGAAAATGGAGTATTAGAAAAAAACCGGTCAAGAGCCAGTCAGACTCGCGCACCGAGGGTTCCGCACTATCATAAATATAAATAAATAAAACGTGAAAATGTTTTCATCGGCGAGCTTCGATCAACAATGACGTACTATTGTTGATCGAAGTCGGCGAGGCTATATTCGTCAGAGAATTTGCGGTGTAGAATATTGCAGTTTTAGGTCAGCGCCATCTCTTGACCGATAGTGGAACTATTTTTTTAATGATTTCTGAAAAAGTTTATTAAGAGACATCGTTTTAAAAGACATCGTTTTATTTTTCCTGTAATCTTTACATAACTTTCTATCACATAAAATAATTTTAGATTTTTCTCTTTGCAAACTTCGGAGATATGGTGGAGGGGGATGATATTTTTTTTACATTTTTCATCAAAAGTCGAAATCTATGTGGTCTAAAAAGAAATGAAAACATTTTTGAGAATGTGCCCCCCTAGTCCAGTTTGCAAAAAAAGAAAAAAAATCTCATTTATTCGAAAAATTGTTGGGCAAATGTCATCTACAACTATTTCAAATTTCAAGTTGATAGCATTAGTAGTTCTCGAGATTTCCACCTGTGACAGACAGACGGACAGACAGACTTAGTCGCGCATAAGGGTTCCTTTTTTACCATTTTGGTACGGAACCCTAAAAATTGTGAGACGTTTTTTTTTCTAATATGAGTACTTCATTTTCAAGAATTATAAATTGTTAATGCCAATTTTGTTTTTATCTAATGCGAATTAGTGATCGCATTTTAGAAAACCAACCAGCTATTTAACGTAACGGTAGACCAAAGAGTTATTTAAATTACTTACACCAAGTTTCTATTATGTATAGGTATACAAATAAGTTTTTTTTTTAATATTTTATTTTAAATAAATACACACACATGATATCAGTACCTAAATGAATAACGCCCGAAAAAGGAGAAACTGATAGGTTGTTTGTTTGTTAACTGTTTCCCTGCAGAAATCATGCTTTTCTACCCCTGCGCAAGCGCAACACAGGTATGTAAACATTGTATTGGTATTCTCAAATCAATATCAATGAAAGCATATATCACAGCAATATCGCAAGCGGGATCGCGTAACGCACTTTCTTCAATGAGTGGTGCGGTATGGGCCTCACGTCCAGAGTTGCGCATCGCTCGATATATAACGCGCGGCGGGCTGGGACGCCCACACTCGACCTCGAGGACTCTGCACACCACCCCACACGAGCAGACATGGACACCAAGGTAAGTAACACCTGTTACATCACAAAAAAACAAGAAGTGTCACCCGTGGTCACGGACCATGAAAAGGCGTGGAAAAGTCTCGGGAAAACCAAAAAAAACACAATCATATATTCATTTTAGGCTGATACAGCACACGGTATCGGTTCGCAAATTCTACGGCGGGAGGCCTTGTACTGAAAAGAACCGGCAAGAAACTTTCCATCACAAATTCATCTTAAATTTAAAAAAAAATAAAAAACCCAGTAATCATAGCAGTAAATAATTTTCAATAACCTAGGAACTAGACATCTAAAAAGTAGTTTCTTTAGAATACACACCAACCAAAAACATAGCGAATAAAATAATAAATAAAAATGTCAAACAAAGGTAATAAAACTTTGAATAGTTTGAGACTATTAAGAACATAAGAGTCAATAATAAACAGTGCCATACAAGACACGATAAAATAAAACTAATAACAATAAAACATATAAAATCTGCATATTTTGAGACAAGAAGCCAGGGAGTAGACCCATCCCACTGGTGGCACCTGTTCACGAGCATGACGCGTGAACCAGCCATCGCTACGCTCAACCAACGTAAACGTAACTTAACAGTAACAATACAAAAGTGACAGTACGCGAGTAAAACGAGCGTTAGTAATATGTAAAAGATTTTTTTATTAAAATTATAAGAAAGTTACTATAGTTTTAAATTGAGTGGATTCGGCCTAAAATAACCTACTTAGTAGGTACTTTTTATTCAGGCCCAGTTATTAAACATATCTAAAAAGTAATAACTTTCCTTGATCGCTCTTCGGCAACTCTTTATGATCTGAATTCTAATAGTCTATTATTTTTACAGAAGTAGTTCATATTAATTTTTATGCATAATGTTCAGTAAAAATATACATCTTTTGATATTTTATAATAGCAGTGATTGTATTTGTTAGTTACTTTTTAAAGTTTGTCAGAAAACAGGTGGACTTTTGTGTTGCAATATAGGTATCCCTTATTCAAACAGTACGTATGGTAATTCTTTGCTACAAGTGGATCAAATGTCAATTGTGAACCGTGTAAATCATATTAAAAAGGCTGCAATGGGTTTAAAATTCGTGTCTAGTATCAGTGCGCAATCGGCCGGTCGAGTTATGGCGGGCACAGTGTTTGATTCAGAGCAGGGGCGTCGCCTGCGCATCAGTAGGGCTGTCGGAACTTTAAATAAATAAATAATAAATAAATATTTTCTGACAATCACACAAATTATCTAAGCCCATAGTAAATTTCATTAAGAAACTGTGTGTACGTGAACTTGATAACGGATAAATACATTTTTGTTTGTTTGTTTGTACTTTGAATGTTACAAATTTTTAAATGGGCCCGTGGAGCAGTGCAGTACAGTCGTGCTTCGAAAGGCAAGTTAAGCTGTTGGTTCCGGCTGTGTTTGCAGACAATAATACCCACCTATCCGTATTGGGCCCGCGTAGTGGGTAATGGCCCATACTCCTTCCATGCATAAAGAAAGCCTCTGCCCCAGTAGTCGGAACATGAAATAACTAATCATGAATTTTCAAATGATGAGACGATGAGTGTCTCACAAGATATCTTTCTGGTAACAACATTAAAATTTCTGTCGGTCTATCCTAGTTTTATTTATCAAATTTTCCGTGTGTTATAAATACAATTGAGTTTTAAACAGAACATTTAGAATATATGACAACCGCCTTCATATTCTATTTAATAATAAGTTATACCTTCTTGATAAATTACAGCAATTTTATTAACTTACAAAGGATTCTCCATTGATAACAACGGCAACAATCATAAAAATGTGTTTATATGTAAGACACACATTTTTCTAATTTGTTGCCGTTGTTGTTTTCTATTTACCCGATAAGTTCAAACTGTAGCAGCCCTAGGCTGCATGCGCCTATTGACCAACCCAATCCATATCGGGAGAGTTTGCGACATGCTTCTTTCTAACCAACTCGCGCTTTCATTCCGAGCCCAACATAACAATGAGCGCTAAATGTCCTTAAATGGAGTAGCAAGGTGCTTATTAGTCATAGTCATTCTATTTTTAATAATATTGAAAGTAAGGTCAGACAGTCAGGAGAAAGATAAAAGTTTTATATCGAAATACAGGATGGAAAAAAATTATAAGCCCTGGGTGGAAACTTCCTTAGATCCTTTAGTAAGCTCATTTTCTCATTTTACTGTACGGAAACATTTTTTATTTTTTATAAAGAAACAAAACCGCGCTACCTACTATTGGTTGTCTACGACGAAAATCAATTAGAACACATATTGCATTTGATTAAAACCTTCACTTTTATTACAAAACTTAGAATTATATTGAATTAATCGTTCAACAAGTTTGAAAAATTAATGACAACAATTTTCTTTGCAGTTTAAAATCAAATAGACAGCATTTATCCGCGATTTATCTTAATGTATGAAAAACAAGGAAACTGAAAATGATAATTTTATTGTCCTCTATTTATAGAAATATATACTGCATTAACATTAATTTATTTATTTGTTTATAACATAAAATGAATATTCTATTGTTTCATACAAAAGACAGCAACGCAACGCATCTCGTTGATGTCTTTTGTAAGAAACAATATAAATTGATTTATCAAGTTTCAATGGATTATTTTATACGAATTAAGCAAAATTGAAGGGTTTTAAATAGATTTTTCCTATTTTTAGGGTTCCGTACAAAAATGGTAGTCTGTCTGTCTGTCACAGCTGGATATCTCGAGAGCTACTTATGCTATCAACTTGAAATTTTGAACAGTTTTAGATGACGTTTGCCCAACTATTATTCCAATATTTGAGAAATAAAAATATATATTTTTTTGCAACCGGGACTGAAAGGGAGTCTTAAAAATTCAAAGCGCGACTACTAGTTTGGGCATATGGGCTATTATATGAAAAAACGCTGCTTGCACATTCTCAAACATTTTTTCTTTTCTTTTTTTCATTTCTTTCCGCATAGTTTTCGAGTTTTGATGAAAAATAAAAAAAAATACCCCGTTATCTCCGAAGCTTGCATTGAGAAAAATCTGAAGTTATTATAAGGGCTAGAAGTATATGTAAAGTTTCCATAAAAAATAAAACGATGTCGGTCATGAATGAAATATTGGTCAAGAGATGGCGCTGACCTAAAACTGCAATATTCTAAAATACACTGCAAACTCTCTGTCGAATATAGCCTCGCCGATGAAAATATTTTCACGTTTTATTTATTTATATTTATGATGGTACGGAACCCTCGGTGCGCGAGTCCGACTGGCACTTGACCGGTTTTTTTATTTAAACACGAGCAGCTGCCCACAATTTCGTGGACATTTTTAGTGGACGTGGGTAAACTTTAAAATGATCTTGTTGATTTTTTTATGGTCAAAATTCATTAGAATCGGACTATTAAATTAACGTGGTTGGCGTGATTAGCACAGAATTGAATTTCAATTGCATAGATATAGCTAGATATGGCTAGCTTCAAATTATTTACATAAGTACAAATTATTCAAAAACAAAATGTCGATGATCGCGATGAACACCTGTTAGTTTATTATACACTAGCGGATCCCCGCGGTTTTACCCGCGTGGTACCCGTTCCCGTGGGAATATCGGGATAAAATATAACCTATGTCAATCGGGAAGAATGTAGCTTTCTAATGAATTTAAAATAATTTAATATATTTAAATTCAAAATTTAAATTTTTAGAAACTACCAGTAGTTTCGGAGCCTATTCGATGCAAACAAACAAACAAATAATCAAATCTTTCCTCTTTATAATATTAGTATAGATAATCTGCATATTGTTGATCATGAGTCAATAGCTACTTATCAGTAGTTAGTCAGATTTAGGACACTTTTAACAAGTCCGTATGAGTATCTCAGGCTGCCAGTTCGACTCAAGACTACTCACAGTGGTAATCGCTATACTTACTATCATATGTAATGCGATTATGCGACTCTTTATATGCGCAGGGGCAACAGTTGCACAACGGCGGGCGGCACGTTTATTGGTCACGTGGCCGATGGCTTGCTTGATAGGGACATGACATGGTCGTGTCACGATGTACTCCCTTAATTAAGTTATATCACTTATGCTTAATGTGCTTGTAGCTCAAGGATTAGTATTTTTTAATCATTAGAATTTTTAATTTTTATAAATGTTTCTTAGATTACTTAGATTTGCTTGTACCTATAAATAAAAATACGGATAATATGAATCAAAAGCGAGAAAGTGGGTTCAGCACCCATTATTTATACAATAAAAATTCAGATTTTTTCATAACGTTTGCTGTTACTTTATTTTTTTCCAAAATACTGGGGAGCAATCAAAAACTCAATTGCACAAATTACATTTTGGTTGCATATACACGTTACGCTACTGCTACTAGGTACAGGCGATCTGTGCGTTACGCTAACAAAATAGACTTAGCAAAGAATTTTTATATAATTGATTTAAACGTTTTTTGGGGCATTAAATGCCTGGCTGTTGTTGAATCGTCAATTTATTTTCATGATACATTTTGTTGTTCCAGATTGTAGTATTGATCTGTGCGTTGAGCGCGGCGAGTGCCAGCGTCGTGCCGGTAGCGCCCGCTCTCCGCGTGGACCCCTTCCCCCAGTACTCCTACGGGTACGACGTGCAGGACGCCCTGACCGGCGACTACAAAGGCCACCAGGAACAGCGCAACGGAGACCTCGTCACCGGCTCTTATACAGTCGTAGACCCTGACGGCACGAGGAGGATTGTAGACTACGCTGCCGACCCAATTAATGGGTTTAATGCTGTAGTGCGACGGGAGCCGCTGGTCGCTAAGGTTGTTGCGCCAGCTCCTGTGTTCCCCGCGCCCGTGGCTGCCCCCGTCCTCCAGCGGGCGCCAATCTTCGCCCCTGCGCCTGCGCCGGTTTTAGCCCCCGCGCCCGCGCCTTTTCTAGCCCCAGCCCCCGCACCATACTTAGCCCCGTCACCCTATAGACTACCTTCCCCATACTATTTTTAAATGAATTATTTCAATTTTGTTGTGTTATTTTGTACAGTAAGCTTTATAATTATGAGTGTTATTTATACTATTAAATGAATTGAAGGTAAGCACCGTGGTTTCATTCCGGAAAACGCTAATAATATGGTTTTGTGAATGCCATGGTAATAAAATCCATAATAAATCACTATTGAAGGCGTGATTTAGTGCCTACTTCTAATCAATATCAGTTTGAACTTTAAAATGAATAAGAAATACTGTAGTTATAGTACTACGTAATACCTAGTTATATTATCAAATCCTTATAGATGTGAATTAGACACAAACATATGACAAAGTCGTATTTTTAAAGCTTTGCTACTTAATCTATATAATTATAAACAAGAGTAACGGGACTCAACGCGACATTTATTATGAAGTACATGATACAGAGTCTGCTTGTGACCACGGTTGTTGCAACACAGCCGAAACGTCAAGCTGTAAGTACATAATAATATGTACTTCATAATAAATGTCGCGTTGAGTCCCGTTACTCTTGTTTATAATTATAATGGAACGCGAAAGTTTAAAATCTTAATCTATATATATAAAATCGAGGGGACATAACTCACTCATCACGAAATCTCGAAACCTACTGGACCAATGAAGATGAAATTTGCCAAGAAGGTGGATTATGACTAGGAGACGTCCGCTAAGAACGGATTTTGGGAAACTCCCCCCCTAAAGGGGTAAAATGGGGGGGTTAAGGTTATATGGAACTTCCTCATTTATGGATTTAGAAGCATAAAAATTGGTACGTTGAATACTGGTTAGGACTGAAAATGATCTGAGTAAGCAAAGTAAAAAAAAACTCCCCTTTAATAGGGTAAAATGGGAAGATAAAGTTTATATGGAACTTCTTCATTTCTGAACTTAGAAGTATGAATATTGGTATGTTGGATACTGATCACGATTGAAAATTATCTGCGTAAGCGATAAAAAAAAAACTCCCTCATAATGGGGTAAAATGGGCGGATTAAGATTATATGGAACTTCCTCATTTCTAAACTTAGAAGTATGAAAATTGGTATGTTGTATACTGGTCACGATTGAAAATGATCTGCATAAGCAAAGTTATAAAAAAATCTCTAATAGGGTAAAAAGGGGGGATTAAGGCTTATATGAAAACTTCCTCATTTCTGGACTTAGGAGTATGGAAATTGGTATGAAGGATACTGGTCATCATTAACAATGATCTGCGTAGGCAAAATAAAAAAACCCTAATAGGGTAGAAAGGGGGGTTTAATTTTTATATAGGGAGGGTGGGGATTATTAAAGATACGGAGTTTAGATGTTTGTGGCTCAATCACAACTAAACGGCTAAATCGATCGGGATAATTAACTCTGGCCTGGAAATTTTCATACGGTTTTTTTAACTCGGGAAAAATACAGATCCCATGACAGCTCATTTTCGTGCAAAGCAAACAGTTCTTTATGCATTGGTATAAAACTCAAGAAAATCAGTATTTTTTAGGAAAGTATTGACTTGATTTTTTGCATTGTGGGTAGTTCAAGAGTAGGAGAATGTCCGAATATTATTCATACTAAAGTAGCTCCTGTTTGTCTAGGTATCGTTACCTTCTTATGCCTAAACCACCGATCTGGCTGGTATATAGAGCAGTGGGTAGCGTGCTCGGCCTGCGTTCGCTGCGGTTATGTGACTTTTGCAATGGTCTCCCACGGGATTGCTGTTAAAAAATATATCGTGCTTCGGAAGACACGATAAGCCGATGTTTCTGGCTGCATTTGGGTTGGTTAATACACCATAACTTCAATGGGCTATGTGGAAGGTCATGGCCCATTCTCTTTATCCATCTATATGAAGGCCTGTGCCCCAGCAGCGGGGACATTAAAATAGATTGATGATGGTACTGATGAGACCTTAGAGAATGCCTATCTACCTACTTTTTGACACAAAATTTTGCGATGTAGTACTCGCGGACGTAGTCGCGGCCGGCCATTTATATTCCTATTTCTACTATCCCTACTATTATTACAAATGCGAAATTGTATATGCTGATATGCTCACGTCAAAACGGCTGAACCAATTTTGATGAAATTTTAAATAGAGATAGTTTGAGACCCTATTAGGAAGGACATAGGCGAATTGTTACCGCGGGAATAAGGCTCATTCTCATGGTAAAATATGTTTTAGCTCAGGCAAAGCTGTGGAATGGAATTGGTAATTAAGGTGATAGTTTGAGTTCATGGGAAGGATTATATTTTGAATAGAGACAGTTAAAGGCCCTGGAAAGGACATATTTTACTTTTTACCGCGGGAAATATCATATTTGGGGGCAGAAATTGGTATTTAAGTAAATAATTTGAGACCCTGGCAAGGATTATAATAGGCTACTTTTACTTTTTACTACAGTATAGTATCATATTTCCACAGGAAAATCAATAAGTAGGTATTATTTGTTTGACCATCTTTCACGTTCAAACTGAGTAACGGATCAATGTGTTTTTGGCACGGGGGTAGTTTGGGAGCTGGAGAGTGACATAGAAAATATCACATATCACATTCCATCCGGAAAATATCACATACCATTTGGATAATGTCGTGTAGTACACGCGGGCGAAGCCGCGGGCGGAAAGCTAGTCTATATATATAAAATTCAAAGTCCTGACTGACTGACTTACTGACTGAGATATCAACGCACACCCTAAACCGCTGAACCTAGAGACTTCAAATTTTGCACAAAGATACGTTATACAGTGTAGGCATCCACTAAGAAAGAAATTTTGGAAATTCCAACCCTAAGGAGGTGAAATAGGGGATGAATGTTTGTATGAAAGTCGCGTCAGTTTTGAAGTTAAGATCTTTAAAATTTGTATTTAGGCTGGCAATTGAAAATTAATATTTACCTGTGTCAGCGTTTTTGACAATTCCACCCCCGAAGGGGTGAAAAGGGGGATGAAATGTGGTATCTGGAAAGTCCTTCATTAAATTTATTATTAAGGCTTATGGTCGGAAAGTAAAACAAATAAGCAAACACATATTTCGTATTTTTTCGAAAATCAACCCCTTAGAGGTTAAATGGGATAAATAAACCTCAAAATCGATATGGATGTCGTTATTGAGGTTTTATGGGATGATATTTGCAAAAATGGCATTTATTTTGATGTTTAACACGCTGAACATGATTCAACCCCTAAAAGGTTGAAATAGTGGTGAAATAACCCATTTCGTAGTTTTCCGAAAATGAAATCCAGGGATAAATAGGGTATAGAAACCTTAAGTACCCTAAAAGTTCTTGGTACCTAACAAGTTCTTGGTACCTACCTAAGGTACTCAGAACTAACTTTTTGATTGTGAAACAGACACTTTATTTACTAGCTTCCGCCCCCGACTTCGTAAGCGTGGACATTCGAGAAAATACTTAGGGGACGCCACACGTGGCAAACGTTCTGCCTCGCGCGAGGCTGCTCGCTTGGTGAGGGAGGACCCGCCTAATCACGTAAAAACGGCTGATCGGATTTTTATGAATTTAAAACATAGAATACTTTTTATCCTGGTTATTGGTTCCCTAAGTATTTTTTCGAATGTCCACGCGGACGAAGTCGCGGGCGGAAGCTAGTTATATATATAAATAAATAAATATTGAACACCATCACATACATTGTTCCAATACCAAAGTATTATAGCTATTATGGAAATTGGAAACAACGACGGGTTCGTTTCCAATATTTACCCGACCGGTGATCGAACCCGGAACCTCTAGAGATAGTGGCACCTTGAAAACCGGTGCATACACCACTCGGCCACCGAGGTCGTCTTAATAATATTTTCTTAAAAATATTTCATAATTATTTTTTCAACACACTTGCTCATAAAGTGAGCCTTATTACATCGATCTTAGGGCCATAAACCGAACTATAACCCACGCGTGCATAATAATATTACAGTACTAGTTGCGTAATAGAATTATCCCTACAAAGTTAAGTAAGTACCTAACTGCAAATTATATGCGAGTAAACAGAGACTTTTCAATTTAACCGGGTAATACAGTATCCCTACAAAGTTAAGTTAGTACCTAACTGCAAGTTATATGCGAGTCAACAGAGCATTTTCAATTTCAGCGGGTAATAGATACAGTTCTTTTTTTGTAAAAACAATAAAAACTTTTTTCAAAAAAAATAAACCGCCTTCAAAAAAACTACAAACAAAAACTCACTTCTCAAAAACACGTAAAAATGAAAAATAAATTAAATCATTCAATTCAAAGGACTAAAGTCCGGGAATTTTTCAAATTAATCTTGGAACTTACTGATCTGATTGAAGTCGGTGCCAAGCCATATAATATTATGACGTATTTGCTAGTTTACAATTCACACCACTCCGCGCATGAGGTAGGTTTTGTGTGTTATTCTTTCACTAAGTATTTATTCTTGTTACTTTGGGCTTGTCACCGACTTCAATCAGATCAGTAAGTTCCAAGATTAATTTGAAAAATTCCCGGACTTTAGTCCTTTGAATTGAATGATTTAATTTATTTTTCATTTTTCGTGTTTTTGAGAAGTGAGTTTTTGTTTGTAGTTTTTTTGAAGGCGGTTTATTTTTTTTGAAAAAAGTTTTTATTTTTCCATTTTTAGTATGAGAACGCTACCAAAAGAAATCGCAAAATGAGCGAGCGTAGCGCAATATGCAACTACTAAAACCTATATCTCAATTAGGACACTAGGACAAGAATCACCCTCTAACTCTGTTATAACTGTTATGCACACAGAGTACAAAAATATTTTTTCTTTTCAGGTTTTGTTGTTATAGTTTAACCTTCCACCATCAGCTAACCTAAAAAACTTGAAAGAATACAACTTAAGGTCTATTCGTGCATATGGTACGTAACCAAACCAAACATGCTTTAACTCCTAAAGAATTTTACCTTCTATCATCAGCTCACCTAAATAACCTGAAAGATTACAACTATATTTTTTTACGTATCAACAATAACTAAAGAATGATCCTCCAACTCCTAACCATTGAGGAGTTGTATCTTCCATTACCATGAGCTGATGGCTATCAGATGCAAATGCTTGAACATTTATAAAAACACATAAAACACGTAATCTGTCTGCGGGTTTTCCTCGTTCCCTTGGATTCTACCATCAGATCTTGACTTGGTTATAATGAGACCAAAACAGGAGTATACTCTTTCAAATAAAAATCATTGAAATTGGTAAATAGTTAGTAAAACTTAGATTGTAATTTTTCATTTAATCCTATGACCAGCCCTTGCGAACGTTGCTTAACCGCAACGATCGCAAAACGCGGTGATAACCCACATCAGCAATCGAGGTCCTGGAAGTGAAGCCCATATATACCTACCTATTATTCTATGACAAAATTAGTATATAATTAGTTTCCGCGTGTGACTTTATTGACGCTATTTTGAAGAACAAACTATTCAGCCCGAACAAAAACCTAACGTTTACTTACATGTATGACCACATTATTCCCCATATCTCCGAAGATTGTCATCGGATCTCTATGAAACTTATATGGGACCAAATCGAAAGTGTCCCCAATCGAACAAAAAAACAACTATAAAAATCGGAGCACTAACGCCAGAGTAATCGGTATACATACATCAAACAAAAAAAAATATACGCGTTGAATTGAGTACCTCCCTCCTTTTTTTGGAAGTCGGTAAAGAGGTTTTATACGGCTGAAAATCCATTTACGTTTTTAGAATAAATAAATGTGTCCCTAATTAAGACAAAAACATAATTAAGTATATTATTATCAAATTATTTATAATTCACAATAATTTGTTATAAAACATTTGCATTTTATCACTATTATTATACTTAATTATTTTGAAGTAGGCTGTATGGCTGTATGTAATCAATCACCTCACATTTGGCGCGTGCAAAAAAAAAAACTTGCGCGCTTTTTCCCTTAGTTAATATTAGGTTAATACAATATGTATGCAATAAATGTTTGTTTTTCCTCGCAAGTGTGTTGAAAAAGTGCGTATGAAACTCGTGAGCAACTTACTCACTAGACACTCGGCTGATTTACGCCCTCGCCTGCGGCTCGGGCTGCAACCCACAGCCTCGTGTATAATGAGCAACCTAAGCTCACTTGTATCATAATATACTATTAAATGAACGGCAATCAAAAAAGCCGTCATTAAATGGGTCATGGAATATCAGCTTACACACTTCCTTAAAACCTAGAGGCCATTTTACTTTCGCTGAAATGTTAACCCTATGCAAGCTGCAGGCAAAGGCGAGAGGCGACCTCAAAGATAATAAGGTAATGTGCGAATGCGAGGAAACAAGAGCGGTTGGCCGCATTCCTCCGAAGATCGTGACCTTGCCTTAACTCGCTTCAATTAAAAGCGAAAGTTCCAAACTCCTCGTACGGGTTCGATTACCGGCCCAAACTTTGTGACGTCACACAAAGCTGATAGTCACGAATGGACACGCGACGAATATAAAACGAGATCATGCTCTCGATTCAGCAGTTCATTCTCACTACCGAACATTACCACAACCTAAAATGGCATTCAAGGTATTTGTTTTAAATTATTAAAAATATGAAATTGTTTATATACAGTTGAAACCTTGGAAATCGACTAACTTACACAGATAATTAATTAAATCATTGTTATTGAGACAAAATTAAACATGTACCTACATCTTTCTATTGAGTTTTTTCTATTTCAAATTTAAATGATCTATTAATTCATTATCTCATAGCAAAATTATATAAAAAGCATTATAATTTTTTGAGTTCACCAACTAATCCATTGTCGTATTTCAGTTTGTCGTCTTCAGCTGCCTGGTCGCTGCGTGCAGCGCCGGCTTCCTCCCCGCCTCCCCTGTAGCCTACTCCTCACCCCTGGCCTACGCCGCGCCCGTCGCCAAGTACGCCGCCCCCGTCGCCTACGCCGCCGCCCCAGTCACCAAGGTCGTTGAGGCCTACGAGTCCCACCCCCAATACTCCTTCGCTTACGACGTGCAAGACGGCCACACCGGCGACTCCAAGAGCCAGCATGAAACCCGCGACGGTGACGTAGTCAAGGGCTCCTACTCCGTGGTCGAACCCGACGGCACCAAGCGTACCGTCGACTACACCGCTGACCCCCACAACGGTTTCAACGCCGTCGTACACAGGGAGCCTCTTGCCGTGAAGGTCGCCGCCCCTGTTGCCTACGCCGCCCCTGTCGCCAAGGTCGCTTACTCCGCCCCCGTCGCCTACGCTGCCCCCGTTGCCAAGGTCGCCTACTCTGCCCCTGTAGCGTACGCAGCCCCCGTGGCTAAATACGCCTCTCCTCTGACTTACGCCGCTCATCCCGTAGCCTACTCCTCCCCTGTCTACCACCACTAAGTCATTCCACCACTAAGTCATTCACATTAAGTTATCCAAACTTGAATGCCATGAATGTAAATAAATTATTTATTGATAACTAGGTACTTTTGTTTTATTCCCACAAACATGTGAACAAAAAAATAGCTTTTAGGTTGCAGCACAGATAATATAATACTGCAGTCAAAATATAAGTTTGTAAGACCGACGACAGATTTGGCTCAGGGGTTCGATTCCCGAACAAGACAAAATTAAATATTTGTGTGCATGAACATGTGCATTTGTATTGGGCTACGTGTTTTCTAGTATATTATAAGTATGTATTTACAAACAAAAAGTATTTAAGTAAGTATAAATTTATACGTTCTTTAAAATAAAGTTCTGTAAAGAAAACTAAATAAAACTTTATCTAGGTTTCTTTACCGGACAGGATAGGCACGGTTATTCTACTAAACTGCAATGAAAACAATCTTTCGAATACTGATGAAAACAAAACTTTCATTCACGCCTACGTAAATAAATAATATTCTTTCCTCCATCAAAAGTTTGGCTTATTTATAAGTAACTACGAAATCAAAATAAGTACCTAGTTAAGTATCTGGCTTTCTTCCGTTAACTGTAAAAGTAAAAGAAAGGAAAAGAATATTTGTCTCAAAATTAGATGTGGACTTGGAAGGAGCGTAATTTCTATTTTATCAAATACTTTTTATCGTAGGTATTGTAAAAACATAAATAAAAAACATTACATAATCAAATCCAATATTACTTAATTTAATACAAGTTAACAATAATTTTGTACAAAAAAATGTGTCTGAATACCTAACGTTAAATGTCGAACACCTGGAATCCAAGAGTATCTGACTTGGGTGGCGGAGGCAGAGCTCGTTCCGCCCCAGGGATGACAGTGAGACCACGTTGTTTGCGTTTACGGCGCTCCGACTTAGTGTCGGCGGCTTCAGCCTTACGTGGCAGCACCGAAAACCGCCGCCCGGTAGGAACGGTGGACATGCGTTTAAACAGGACTGAAGTTTCAATACTTTGCTGCTCATCCATTACCGCTACTATCTGTCTCTCACGTTGCACAATCGCCTTGCGTTCGTCCGCTGTGACCGTTTCTTGAGCCATTTCAGCACACTTGCACAGGAACGCTTGCACTCTCTCCGGATCCTGCATCTTTTTAGACCATTCATAAGCCTCTTCCACTTGAATGCGCACTTCGTTGGCGTTACCTTGTTGCATATCTCCACTCATTAGTACAAAGACACCGTTTAACCACCACACAACACTACCCAATTCTTGAGCTTCTCTCTGGCAACGTTTCGCATAAAACTTTGCAAGCGCATAATTTTTTTGAGTGCACAACAACCGTGCCAATTCGTACATAAGCCAACATTTCATTGTAGAATTCTCGCACATTTCGAGGACTGCAGTTACTTTTTCTGTAGCTAGCTTTATATCAATGAACTTGTAAGGATACGTTGCCATCACAGAATCGAAAGAAGTCGGCCGCCCGACCGGAAGACCCATAAGGAAAGCGATCCTACGCCTGTTGCCTCGCTCGCTGAGCGTGTATGATAGTCTATGTTGAGAGAGGTAGCCTTCTCCGACTGCTCTATATAAGCGATCGATGTAATATTCTTTATCTGGCAGTGTCCTTGGCGTCTTCATGTCCAAGAATATCTGCATTCGCTCTGCTTGAGCTATTAGGTCCATAACACGATTTGCTCTCATACTCTTCTCGATCTGTCTTATCAAACGCTCAGCAGTACGGGCTCCAATTTCACGCTCTTTAATAAGAACAGCTTCTTTGTACTTATTCTGGTATTTTGATTCAGCTTTCTCTGCCAATTTAATAGTGTAATACGGTCTTTGTGAACGAAGCATTTCTTGTCTTTCCGTGAGAGAACGTAAAGCTTCTTTTACAATCGCTCTTAATTCTACACTACCTCCACTATTTGCAGACGCAATGCGACGATCTTCAGTGAGTTCCTGCAGAAAAAACTTATCGTAAGCCATGGGGCCGAGATATTTCATTGCGAGTACTCTAGATAGAGTCAAATGTTTACGAGCTTGCATTTGAGTCAACTTACGTTTTTTTTCCGGTTGCGGTATCCGGCACTTGTGTAAAGGTTTTTGTGGTTCATCTTCATCAACGTGGCTCGCCATTTCTTCGTTTTGTTTTATTATCGGTAAAAAATCTAACATAACATTACCGGCATTGATACCTATGCAGTCCTGTATTGTTTCCACTCCTTGGTTTATCCCTTCCGTGAAGTAAGGCGGTTGTCGGCGGACTCTTATGCCTCGGTAGTTCATGACGACTGATCTCTCGAAGTCAGACATAGTGTACATAGCTCGCGCTTGCATGTTTCTAGCGATCATGTTCCTAGGTTCGAGTTTGAGAGCCACCTCGGCGTCGGCGTAGGCCTGCACGGGCTGGACGGCGTCTGCGCAGACCTGACTGCGCCCCGTGAGTGTACGGACGTCATCTGGGGTGCTTTTGAAGGCCTCGTCATAGGATGCTTTTGCCTTTTCGAACTGTTCCAACCGTCGCAAGTACGCCCCCCTCTCACGGTACACGGTGAGTGCACCGTACAATTGCTTCTCTTCCATTTGCATTTTGAATGAGTAAGTAATAAACCTCTACAAATAAAACTTTAAAAATATTACTGTAAGATTACCTAAACGTGCTTTAGCTGAGTATCAAAACATTATAACGATAAATTGAAAATATTTTAGTAACCAACCATAGATCTAGCAAAAAAATGTGACATGTGCATAATGTCATTATTATATAGTACTACAGCAGACTACAGCCTTCTCTATCGTCTTCTACTAGAGAAGGCTGTGATAGTACTCTATGATAATGTCTTTCCTATATACAGGGTCTTCGAGCAACGCGGGCCTTCTGTCTCGGAAGGGAGTAGGCATATGAAGCATTTCCCCTCTGTCAAAGTACTAGCCCAAATGGGCATTGGCGTTTATAAAAACTAGTTGCACTCAGATTTCTTCCTAGACCAAATCCAGTCGCGCAAGTGAACGCCGCAGTATTAAAAATGCCGAATAGCCCACTTTTTTGCTGTAGAAAAAAGGCCTGGAACATCAAGTTAACAAAAAGATGGTGTAACATTTCACAAGAAAGTATTTTTTTATCGTATTATTGCTATTTCATTACATTTAAATACCAAATTCGCATATTTTATTTGTTGTAGTAGTTGGATTAGTTCAGCAACAACAGATCCGCTCGCCCGTATAACTCGGTTGAGCCAACATGTCACCTGCAGGTTATACCCGTATCTTTCAATCGATGCCGCATGCCCGGAGAGTGAGAGGGACGGGTATAACCTGCAGGTGTCATGTAAGTTCGACCGGTTTATACAAAGTTCAGATCGGTCGCGCGATAAATCCGACTTCTCGCCGACGATGGACAACACAGTGATGTAACCGTTACATGTCATAATGTTTGTCGATAAATTTAAGTGGCGGCTGGCGACGACGCGACGAGACGTTATTTATTCACATGTTCAAATGATTGTTATTATGGTTTTATATGAACTATAAGTAGTACGTTATTATTATTGAGTAATACCTAGCATTTAATTAGAATAAAACCAAACCGATCAAGAGCAAGTAAGACTCGCGCACTGAGGGTTCCGTACCATCATTTATAAATACACTGCGATGTAGATTGTCTATACTAATATTATAAAGAGGAAAGATTTGATTGTTTGTTTGTGTGCATCGAATAGGCTCCGAAACTACTGGACCGATTTCAAAAATTCTTTTACCATTAGAAAGCTACATTCTTCCCGAGTGACATGGCAATACTTTATCCTGATATTCCCACGGGAACGGGTACCACGCGGGTAAAACCGCGAGGATCTGCTAGTACGTTATAAAAATAATAGGCCCATCCGATCGATTACGACCACAGCGGCCTATTTTATTTTAATTAAATCTGATGAAACATTTTGAATTCATTGTTTATTTATTGCACTTTTTGTGTTTACAGCTTCCCTAAAAATCCAAATTAAGAAATTTATGGAAATGTTTTTGCAATAATAAGCAAACCTGGGATGTCAAGCGAACCAGTATAATTTGCTCGACCCATTTCATTAGGTACATCCGATTTTCAAGCCCTTCCAATCAAAAGGAGAATACTAGCGGAGAATTCAATACCAAGTTTAATACCAGACTGCATTTGTGCCACAAGTCTTCTAAGTATACTTGGTGTAACAATAAAGTCACAAAATAGCATTTCATTGTTATATTTATTTTCCAGAGCCATTCATTACCCATTTAACCATCTTACATTACATACAACACTGCTGGATCTACAAGTTCAGCTACGCCTAACATGTTGACATATATTAGATTTCTTGTTTAATTGAAAATTTGTTTACTGTTACATTATACGATATATAAGAGCAAATGTAACTACTTAAATTAAGTAAGTATTCTATATTGATGGAAAGTGACCTTACTAATGTGTGAAGGACATTTTTCAATTAGACTCTGTATAGGGAGAAAAAGATTGCCGGTTCTTCTCGCAAGCTCTCCCGCCGTAGGATTTGCGAACCGATGACGTAGCTTCTTTGACGTTCACAAGTTTTGTAATCTCAACTTAAAAAGCAATTTTGAATTTTAATATTTTAAAATCTCGTGTCATCGGCGTGGTAGCACTCTTACAAAACCGCTCATCAGTACTGCCGTCTATAAGTATAAAGGCCGCTAAATGACATTTGGCTATTTTTCACTTTTTAATGCCATAGTACTTATAAAAAAAAACTCTATCGATCTGTCCAGGAACGGTAATTCTATCTTTCACCGTTTTCAAGATATCAAAAAATAAAAAGCCGCTAAATACAAAAATAATATACTTTGCATCGCATAAAGGTGGCTAAACACCACTTCTAAATCAGAAGGCAGCTAAAGTACTTTAACGTTTGGATCGCTTGAACATTTTTCCTATCAATGCTAAGCTAAAAAACAGTTATTAGTTTGCAAATAACTAAAGGGCAGCAAAGTTGGTTTAGCTGCTTTTTTAGCTTGGTTGAGTAGAAGTATAATACCTTGCGTAGACTTAACTAAAAGGCGGTTATAGGCTATTACTTAACTAAAAAGCAGTTAGAATCATTTAGCGGCCTTACAACGTTGTATTGTTACCACTTTTGCAATAAAAATACTATTAAAGAAAGCCATGTTAGTCAGTACGCAAATTAAAATTAATATTTTTTTCTACGTCTTGCATAACAAAAAAGGCGTTAAATAGCAATACATCGCTAAAAAGCGGCAAACTACACAAGCCCCTCTCACCCCTAAAAGGGATTTTTCCGGCTTGTGGGAGGCGCGCCTGGGCACGGCAGGCGAGCGGGCGAGGTGGCAGTTTAGTGCGAGCGAACCAAAATATCAACGAGGCAGGACGGCGCGCGGCGTCGTGGTTTGCACCATAAACTCATCAAAAAATAAAAGTAATGAAATGACCTATGGCCGTTTGTGCACTACCACTGAATTTTACCGATCCGGAAAAAACCGGATGCTTGTATTTAATTAATTACTAATATAAATGATTAATTATTAAAATTCAAGCATCCGTTTTTTTCCGGATCGGTAAAATTCAGTGGTAGTGCACAAACGCCCTATGACTATGCATTAAAACCGTAGGCAGATTAAAACACATACCTAAGTATATATATTTTAATTTTGTTTCATACGCCAGAAAATGTCTTGCATTAGAACACATATATTTTTTAATTTTTGTTTTATACGCCAGAAAATGTCTTGACAATATTGAGAACTTTATTTTGTCACAAATCCGTGTCAAGCCAAGTTCAAGCTAACAGAACTGGCGAGCAGCACCGTGTGTAATATAATATTACACGAACCATTTAGTTGGAGCCAAAACTATTATATATAAACATGTCAAATTTGTAGAAAAATGGAAAATAAAGTATTTAGAAAAAATCGACCCGTCTCACAACCAGCTCCGATGGGAGTGAGACGGGTTGTGAGACGGGTCGATTTTTTCTAAATACTTTATTTTCCATTTTTCTATGATAAAAATTGCATTGTGAATGCAAAAAAGTAAAAATTTAAATAACATGTCAAATTTGGCTCTTAAATTAAGACTTACGAGATACATATGTGCTCTAAATTCCATAGTCACATCTCAAACGGTTATTTAGATATAAACGTCTTAATATCGTCATTTTTTAACACTACACGTTACAGCGTTTAGATATATTCATGTATCAAAGTTCTCAATATTGTCAGGACATTTTCTGCCGTATGAAACAAAAAAGTTTTTTTTTAATGTGTACCTTATACTTACTTACTTCGCTGTTTTTCTTTCGCATATTTTGTGCCAGGTTGGACCAGTTGGGGGGCCCGTCAAGCTCTTTCAGATCTTTGGCGACTTCATCTTACCAGCGATACCTCGGGTGACCCACCGGGCGAAGACGTCCAGTTGGTTGCCCGAGATATGCTCTTTTTGCAGCGCGATCCTGACCCATCCTTTCAACGTGACCAAGCCACTGAAGTTGGGGAGCTTTTATTTCTTGATGATGTTTGGTTCGGCCACCAGCTCTTCTATCTCCAGGTTGTGTCTTTGCCTCCACTACCCGTCCTCACCTCTTGTTGGTTCCAAAATCCTTCGTAGAATCTTTCGCTCTGCTACTAAGAGCATAATCTCTTCCTTTAACGTAAGTGTCCATGTTTCACACCCGTGATGACGGTTTTGTAGACCTGTATTTTAGTGTTTCGGTTTATCAATTTGGACACTAATATCTTGTGGAGAGCTGCAGAGCATCTTAGTGCATTGATTGTGCGAATATCAATTTCATTTTCCCTTTGATTAGTGTATGTAATAGTGCACCCAAGATATTTAAAATTTTCCACACCTTTCTAGGTGGTGCCATTCACATGAAGGTCTTCTCGCTTGGATTTGCGGTCTTTGTATCTCTTCATGTGAAGGTATTCAGATTTCTCTCGATTGATTCTGAAACCTACTTGCTAGTAACTTTTAATGCCTGTCATTGCTTTTATTTTTGGATAACAATATTTTTTGATGCGAACACAAACGGTCTTTTTAATAATCTAATGTCTAATGAATTTTAGTAGTGGTGGAGGTGGTTATTTTTTTAACGGTCTTCAGTGGTTAGTGCATACGCCCGGACAGTGAAAGGTTGAGGGTTCGAGTCCCATCGGAGTTAGATGTGAGACGGGTCGTTCTTTTTTAAAATACTTACTTAATTTTTCAATAATGCATTTTCTTTCAAGTTTGACTTAGTTATAGAACTTGCAGTATGTATTGTTCTGTTACATACTAATTACAATGAACGTAGATGTTACAGCTGAAGATGGGTGTGAATATAAACTTAAGATTAGCCGACTAAACTTAATTTTATGTTTGACGAGTGGCTAATGTTCGATAAAATGTTTATTTGCGTCAAGTAATTTCATCATAAGCCGGCTAAACTGCACATTAGCTGAAGCGAAACGGTTAAAAATGTATTTGATAGATAAACGTTTATTTAATTCAAAGTTAGGTCTGTGAAAATTAAAAAAAAAACTTCTTTGTCGCTTCGCCGGCCGCTGCTGCCATGGCACGCTCGCTCGGATTGAGCGGCGTTTTGGTCACTGTTCTAACCTAACCTATCGGAATTTCCTACCTAATAACTGAAATTTCAGTTTCAGGAATATTCTGTGACTTACCATAAAAAGTGAGTTTTTGGTGAAATAATTGTTAATGTTAGTTTTTAAAAAGAATTATTTGGTACTTATTTAATTTGTTTGGAATAGGTTACAATTTTTATATTTTTTTATGTCTCATGCCTAATGTATGGGATAGTATTGTGGCAATAAATTGCTTGTCATTGCAAAAACTTTGTTTTATTTTTGTAAGTAAACATAATGATTTTGCAGGATTCGTAAAAAACTAATGCGTATAGTTCTAGTCTAAAACGCAGTTTTATAAAAAGGTTTAATAATTAACTGCTTTTAAGATATGCACAGTTGTATTAAAAGTTGTTAAAAAATAAGGGAAGTGAAGTTAAGCGATACATACTTGGCTAAAAGGCGGCTACGTGTAGTAAGCCGCTTTATTGTTAAGGTTCAGCTGCTAAAAACTGCTTTGTAGCTATGTTAACGTTGACAACTTCCTGTCTCAAAAAATACTTTTGGCAGTTATCGATAAATCCATAACTATAAAAGCAGTTATGAACCTTTAGGCGCCATTAAGTTCTGCACACTTGTAACGATCTTTAAAATTTTACAAGGTTAGAAAGGAAAATATGTATTTAGTTACATGAATATTAATATTTAACAAAATCAACCAATTTCATGGGAAAGTAGAAAAAAAATCCTTTCTTTTGGTATATGGCAAACATGACTAAATGTTTATAAAAAATGAGAAGCATCGATTTAAAAAATTTGCCGCTTTATTCGGCTCTAGCTCAAAACTTGTTTTTGCCATTTAGCGGCCTTTAAGATTATAGACGGCAGAGTAGCGATAGCGGTATAAAATTTAGTTTTATTCCTATTCTCGTACCTACCATAACTAAGAAAAAAAACATCAAGATCGGTCGAGCCGTTTTAGAGAAGCGCAACTACAAACACCGTGACACGAGATTTTTATATATTAGAATATCAAAAGCTCTTAGTAAGATCCTACATAAATATAATTATTAGAAATCTATACCTCTATTATAAAGCTGAAGAGTTTGTTTGTTTGCTTGAACGCGCTAATCTCAGGAACTACTGAACCGAATTGAAAAAATATTTTCGTGTTGGATAGTCAATTTAGAGAGGACGGCTATAGACTATATTTTATCCCGACACTCCAACGGAAACGGGTACCACGCGGGTAAAACCACGAAGATCCACTAGTTAAGTAATAATTGTTTAACCGATAAATAAACATAATCTATATATATAAAATCGAGGGGACTTAACTCACTCATCACGAAATCTCGAAAACTACTGGACCAACGAAGATGTAATTTGGCAGGAAGGTAGATTATGCCTAGGAGACGTCCGCTAAGAACGGATTTTAGGAAACTCCCCCCCTAAAGGGGTAAAATGGGTGGGTTAAGGTTATATGGAACTTCCTCATTTATGAATTTAGAAGCATGAAAATTGGTACGTTGGATATTAGTTACGACCGAAAATGATCTGAGTAAGCAAAGTAAAAAAAACTCCCCCTTAATAGGGTATAATGGGGAGATAAAGTTTATATGGAACTTCTTCATTTCTGAACTTAGAAGTTTGAAAATTGGTATGTTGAATACTGATCACGATTGAAAATTATCTGCGTAAACGAAGTTAAAAAAAAACGCCCCGATAATGGGGTAAAACGGGCGGATTAAGCTTATATGGAACTTCCTCATTTCTAAACTTAGAAGTATGAAAATTGGTATGTTGGATACTGGTCATGATTAAAAATGATCTGCGTAGGCAAAATAAAAAAACCCCTAATAGGGTAGAAAGGGGTGGCTAATGTTTATATAGGGTGGGTGGGGGATATTAAAGATACGGAGTTTGGATGTTTATGGCTCAATCACAACTAAACGGCTAAATCGATTGGGATAATTGAACTCTGGCCGGGAAAATCTCATACGGTTTTTTTAACTCGGGAAAATTACAGTTCCCGTGGGATACAGTTTTTTTTTGTTCACTTTATATAATGAAGCATGGGTCCCATGACAGCTCATTTTCGTGCAAAGCAAAAAATTCTTTATGCATTTGAATAAAACTTAAGAAAATCAGTATTACACATTTTTTAGCAAAGTATTGACTTGATTTTTTGCATTTTGGTAGTTCAAGAGTAGGAGAATATCCGAATATTATTCATACAAAAGTAGCTCCTGTTTGTCTAGGTATCGTTACCTTCTTATGCCTAAACCACAGGTAGCGTGCTCGGCCTACGATCGATGAGGTTATGTGACTTTTGCAATGGTCTATCATGGGATTGCTGTTAAAAAATATATCGTGCTTCGGAAGACACGATAAGCCGATGCTTCTGGCTGCATTTGGATTGGTTAGTACACCATAACTTCAATGGGCCCGTGTGGAAGGTCATGGCCCATTCTCCTTATCCATCTATATGAAGGCCTGTGCCCCAGCAGCGGGGACATTAAAATAGATTGATGATGGTACTGATGAGACCTTAGAGAATGCCTATCTACCTACTTTTTGAGAAAAAAATTTGCGATGTAGTACTCGCGGACGTAGTCGCGGCCGGCCATTCATATTCCTATGTCTACTATCCCCACTATTATTATAAATGCGAAATTGTATATGCTCACGTCAAAACGGCTGAACCAATTTTGATGAAATTTGTAATGTCGATAGTTTGAGACAGTGCTTCCGGGTGCTCCTACTAATTACTCCTACTGATAGGAGCACCGGGACACCCATGTCCTGATGCTAGGAAGGACACAGGCAAATTGTAACCTCGGAAATAAGGCTCATTCCCATGGTAAAATAAGTTTTAGCAAAGCTGTAGAATAGAATTGGTATTTAAGGCGATAGTTTGAGTTCATGGGAAGGATGATATTTAGAATAGAGACAGTTTAAGGCCCTGGAAAGGATATATTTTACTTTTTACCGCGGGAAATCTCATTGTATGGAAAAATCACTTTAAGCGCAGGCTAATTTGGGGGCAGAAATTGGTATTTAAGTAAATAATTTGAGACCCTGGCAAGGATTATAATAAGCTACTTATACTTTTTACCACAGGATAGTATCATATTCCCACGGGAAAAGCAATAAGTAGGTATTATTTGTTTGTCAGTCTTTCACGTCGTTTAGTCTTTACAGTAACGGATCAATGTGATTTTTGGTACGGGAGTAGATTGGGAGCTGGAGAATGACATAGTTTATCCCGGAAAATATTACATTCCATCAGAATAATGTCGTGTAGTACACGCGGGCGAAGCCGCGGGCGGAAAGCTAGTATTTAATAATTATGTAAAATGTTTCAGTTTATTACCTTTAGTCCTTCTTTCGAAATTTAAATTTATCGATATTGCTGCATCGACAGTTGAGTCCAGTTACGTTCAAAACGAGGCAATGTGTGAGTGAGTTTTGACTACTTTTGACTCATCCGTACACGAAATTGTCGCTGTATTGTTTCATTTTTTATGTGTTAGTGTCATCTTTACAGTATTAGCACAGAATAAGCAACTTTTTAACTTTTTTTTTTTTTTAGAAAGATTGCTTAAACTGTGGTATTAGTATAAAACTTTTAGTATTAAACCTTTCTGTTCCGGTGGCCAAAATGTGAAACTAACGTGTTTTTTTAATGACATTCTGCTGTCAAGTTGATGTCCAACCATAGCGCTGCTGGCGGCTGAAGGGCTTATAAGTCAGGGCCGGGTAAATTGCTACAAAAAAAGAAAAACGTACATAGCGCCGCTGTCACCGGAACAGAAAAGATTGTGCCGCTGTAAAATTTTATATCTTCAGTATTTAAGGTACTTTCCCTCCATGTCACATAGTTTTGGGACGCCCTGTATAATATACAAGTTACTCTATGATAATGTCAGTTAAAATTTGCGAGTAGAAACTTTTTATGTGCGGTTGAATTCTGTGAAGTCAGAGAAAGTATGATTATTCTTTATGAGCTGGAAAAACTTATGCAACTCCAAATCAACAAATTAATTTGTTGTATTTTTAGATAATGAAATAAACACTACACTAAGATAAAAAAGGAAAAGATGGTACACAGCTATGTGGGCAAAGGCGGTCTTATCGCGATCTCTTCCAGACAACCTTTGACGCATAGGAAAATAAACAAAAAGCGAGTGTTAGGGTAGTGCACCAGCAACGTACAAAGTTAACTCATTTCTATTATTTTACATTTATCCTTCAGTAGCACATTATACGCTGATTTAGGTACTTTCAAGTGCATCAATACTTCATACTTTCTAGAGCCTCCAAAGCTCTCGGCTTTATCATTCGGGTCGGCAAAGTTTTCAAGGATCCATCTACTAAAATAATTATATATAACAGCTTTGTCAAAAGTATTCTTGAGTATTGTTCAGTGGTCTGGTCTCCTCAATATTCTGTGCACCAGCTTCGAATTGAACGCATCCAGAAGAGATTCACACGACGCCTCGCCTTTCATTGTGGGTTCAATAAAAAGGTCAACAGCTATAAGGACCGACTACACCACCTTCAAATGGACAGTCTTAAAACAAGGAGAGACATTCTGGATCTAACGTTCCTTTACAAAATTGTTAGAAATGAAATTGATTGTCCACAACTTCTTAGCTTGCTGAATTTTAGAGTACCTCGCAAACCACCTCGTTATCCAGTACTGCTATTCGGCAAGCCACGTGCCCGCACAAACATGAGATTACATGCTGCACTATACCGTTTGCCGGATGCTTACAATAAATTGGATTCTGTCGATATCTTTCATGAATCTTTTCGACAATTTCGCGATAAGGTAGTAAGGTAAGGTAGTGAAGCTGTTAAGAGATGTGTAATCCTCCAACATACTTAGAAATATTGTTTACTAGCTTTCCGCCCGCGGCTTCGCCTGCGTGGACTACACAACGTTATCCCGCGGGAATGTGATGTTTTTCCGGGATAAAAAGTAGCCTATGTTCCTCTCTAGGCTACAAAGTATCTGTGTCCCAAATTTCAGCCAAATCCGTTCAGCTGTTTTGGCGTGATTGAGTAACAAACATCCAAACATCCAAACATATAAACTTTCACATTTATAATATTAGTAGGATTTAATAATGTAATAATAATAATCATTAATGTAAGTGTATGTTTAGTATTGACCTTCCGTTTTTTTTTGACATTTAACTGTAAAAATATTGTTTATTTAATAATGTAATAAATGTAATGTAATAATAATAATAATTAAGACATTGCATAACCGCGAGATATGCAATCTTAGGGAGTATTTTCTCCAAGTCGATATGGGGTCTCATAGAGATGTAGTTACTGTTGACAATGGACTGACTCCTCTATTTTTAGCAAAAGAAAACTGGCGCAAACCTGTAGTACTTAGTACGTCCGACCGCAGCACTGTGTGGCAAAGCAAGGAGTTACATGGCAGATTCTACCGGGCTCTGCATGGGCCCGACGTAGATTTATTAGCCTCAGTATCCTGGCTCCGTTTCGGTGATCTTTTTGGTGAAACCGAAGGTTTTGTCTGTGCAATTATGGATGAGGTTGTGATGACGAATAACTACCGAAAGTATATCCTAAGGGATGGCACAGTGGATATTTGCCGAGCGTGCCATCGTCCGGGTGAATCCCTTAGGCATATAATCTCCGGTTGTTCTCGTCTCGCAAACGGCGAGTATTTGCATAGACATAATCCTTAACCATCGGTAGCCGGGGACCCTGATCTTGCTACCGTTGGGGAACTGCATTTTTGTATTTTTAAATGTTATATTTTTTTAGTGTTATACATTGTAAAAATTTAATGTTTAGAAATATAATTTTGTAAGTAAGTATTTAAAATGTAATAAAGGGAATAATTAATGTAAGTGTATGTTTATTGTATGTTTAAATTGACTTTCCGTTTTCTATTTCATTTTCTTATTTTTGACATTTAACTTTAGTCTGACATTGACTTAACTTGACTTAATGTCCTATGTCCCCTGGATGGGGCAAAGGGCGTCCACAGTAGATCTCCAACGCAGTCGGTCTTGAGCATCGTGTTTCAATTCGCTCCACGTCTTCCTAATGCTTTTCGCTTCTGCCAGTACGGTGCGACGCCAGGTTTGACGAGGACGGCCACGTCTTCTTTTTCCTTGGGGATTCCAATCGAGCACCTGCTTAGGTATATGGTCGGAATCTCTCCGGAGCGTGTGGCCGATCCATCGCCACTTCCGGCGCTTGATCTGCTGGTCGATCGGAGATTCTTGGCAGAGCTCTAACAGCTGGTCGTTAGAGATGGTCTCGGGCCAGAAGATACCGAGAATACGACGAAGGCAACGGTTGACGAAGACCTGAATCTGGCGCGAGATGTCTTTTGTGACCTTCCACGTCTCGCACCCATACAGGAGTACCGATTTAACATTGGACCCGAAGATTTTGAGTTTGTAGTGACATAGCGGCGCGGGCAAACTGCAAGTTAGCATTTTTGAGTAATAGAATTGCGAGCGCGACACACGCCCCGCAGTCGTCTACAGGATCCCGCCTCGCTAGGTCACGACTTGTTTACCTTAAGTTGTCGAAATATTAATTACGTTACTGTACTATATCAGTGTGTGATTTGAGACATTATAAACAGTGAAACGAAGTTTATTTCTTTAATTTCTCTCCCGGACCATAATATAGGGAAATACCTAAATTGGTGACCCCGACGTAGGCGGCTCACGTTTTGCGGACCTAGCGAGAGCGTATATAAATAGTGAAATTTAATAGTCAGATTGTGTTGTGAGTCATAGGAGTAATTAACAATGTCGCTGCCGACACAGAATCCCGAAGCAGCTAAAAGCCCGGTTCCGGTAAAAAAACCGGAAATTCAAGAGGGAAGCTCCGGTGAGGTGTCAATGGTTTCTGTGCAAATGAGGACTCCGGAATTTTGGCAAGATATGCCTAGAATGTGGTTTTGCCGTTTTGAGTCTATAATGGCATCGCAAAGACAAGGTGACAGCGTGAAATTCGATTTAGTGTTGTCAAAGCTTACCAAAGAGGCGTTGCGGCAAGTTAGCGACATAGTGCAATCTCCGCCAGCGACAGCTAAGTATGAAGCTTTGAAAGAGCGCCTTTTGACAGTTTTCGAAGAAAGTGCAGAGTCACAATTTCAGAGATTGGTTAACGACATGGACCTGGGTACGCAAAAACCATCACAACTTTTAAGAAAAATGACTGATCTAGCCAAGAACTGCGGAATTACGAACGAGCCATTGAGAAAATTGTGGTTAAGCCGCCTGCCACCCAGCGTTAGAGCAGTGCTCACGGTGAGTGGGGACGTAAGCTTAGATAGCTTAGCGCTCATGGCGGATAAGATCTTGGAGAATCTGGGAACTGGTCAGGTAGCAGCGGTAGCATCGTCCAGTAACGCGCCAGCAGCTATCGACATGGAGACAGAAATGATCAAACACATGCGTAATATGTCCCTAGAACTGAAGGAACTCCGCGGCGAGATAGACGAAATCCGGTCTCGAGGTAGGAGCTACGGTCGACCGCGGGAGAGGGAGTACGACGGGGGTCGATGGAGATTCCGACCCAGAAGCAGTTCTGCGCCACGTCGAGAGCCAAGGGAACGAGTATGGCTGTGTCGTCATCATTTCCGGCTTAGGGAAAAAGCAACGGAGTGTGAACAGCCTTGTGGCTGGGTAAAAGGACAGCAAACACGGCCAAATTCGGAAAACTAGTGGCGGTTCAGTCAGCGTCGGTGAGCGATTGTGCCGCGGGTAATCACCGGTTGTGCGTCAGAGAGCAAAAAACGGGTTTAGTGTACCTGGTAGATACCGGGGCAAATGTGTCAGTGATTCCAGTGAATAAAGTGTTGGACAAAAGCAAAGTACGTGAGTGCCCTTATAAACTGTATGCTGCAAACAATACGGAAATAAAGACTTATGGTGTAATATCGTTAGAAATTGATCTTAGTTTACGCCGTAGCTTTAGATGGAATTTTATTATAGCTGAGGTAAAGCAGCCCATAATTGGGGCAGATTTTTTAAAAGCACACGAGTTAATAGTTGATTTACATAATAGAAGGTTGTTGGACGGTCGCACCCAGTTAGACACACAGGGTATTTTAGTTGTTTATGATGAGCCCGTGATAACTAGTATTCAAAGTGATAACCCGTATCGCGAGCTATTAGAACAATTTTCAGAGATAACTAAGCCAATTTGTTTTAAAGAACCGAGTAAACATGGTATTTTTCACCATATAGAGACTAAAGGTCCCCCGGTTTTTGCAAAAGTTAGACCATTACCGCCGCAAAGATATAAAGTCGCTAGGGACGAGTTTAGGTTAATGCAAGAATTAGGTATTTGCAGGCCCTCCAAGAGTCCGTGGGCTAGCCCGCTACACGTGGTGCCGAAGAAGGACGGTCAGATCAGGCCCTGTGGGGACTATCGTGCACTCAATGCGATCACGAAGCCAGACAGGTACCCGATTCCAAGGATACAAGATTTTACCTATGGATTGGCAGGTAAGTGTGTTTTTTCCCGGCTAGACATAAATAGAGCTTTTCACAATATAAGTATTGCGCCGGAGGATGTTGAGAAAACCGCGATTTTAACGCCGTTCGGGCTATTCGAGTTTCCCAGAATGACCTTCGGCCTACGTAATGCAGCGCAGACGTTCCAGAGGTTCATGAATAATAGTGTATTACAAGGAATCGAATCTTGGACCCAGGGGGACAAAAAGGAAGGGGATAGCTCTAACCTCTTCTGTTATATTGATGACGTTATAATTGCAAGTTCTAATCATGCTGTACATAAAGAGCATCTTAAACAAGTTTTCGCGAGGTTTGAAGAGTTTGGAATAACTATTAACCTAGCGAAATGCTGTTTTGGTAAGTCTAATGTGGAATTTTTAGGTTATGAGGTCAGCACAGAAGGTGTTAAGCCCATCAAGAGCAAAGTAGAAGCCATCAAAGAGTTCCCTAGACCGGAAACCATCGAACAGCTTCGCCGGTTCCTAGGGATGGTAAACTTTTACAGGAGTCACCTGGAACGCGCGGCAGAGTATCAGGCGGAGTTGAATAATTTCCTGCATGGCGCCAAAAAGAAGGATAAGTCACAGGTAAAATGGACAGATAAGGCAATCGCCGCGTTCGAACACTGCAAAATAGCCCTGGAAAACGCAGTGACGTTATCACACCCGGGAGAGGAAGGTACGCTATATTTGATGTGCGACGCGTCAAATTCATGCGTCGGTGCAGCGCTCCAGCATAAGGTAAAAGGCGCCTGGAAGCCTCTAGGGTACTTCTCCAAAAGGCTTTCGGAAGCGCAAAAGAAGTATAGCACGTACGACAGGGAACTTCTAGCAGTGTATTTGGCTATAGTGCATTTTCGTAACATGATTGAAGGGCGACAGCTCATAGTAATGTCAGACCATAAGCCGCTAACTCATGCTTTGTCTAAAATAGGTACGGATAACAAAGAAATGCCCAGGCGAACCCGACAGCTATTGTATATAAGCGAATTTACGAGCGATATACAATACGTCAAAGGTAACGATAACGCGGTTGCTGACGCGCTATCCCGGGTAGTAGAGACTATTGTTTGTCCGTCGGTTATAGATTTCGACGAAGTCGCCCGGGCGCAGGAAGCGGACGATAAGCTGGCTAAAATGCTGACAGAGCCACAAGGTAATATAGTGCTTAAAAAATTGCAATCGCCGCTGTGTAATAATGCTATTTATTGTGATACTTCAGAGACCGTGTGAGACCCTACCTGCCCCAGCAGTTTAGAAAAGTAGCTTTCGAAGTAGTTCACAATAATAATCACCCTGGAATCAGAACCACGCGCAAAATGGTCGCGAATAGGTATTTTTGGCCGGGGATGAACAAAGATATTAGTTTGTGGGCCCAAGCGTGTATACACTGTCAGAAGGTAAAAACGCATAGGCACACAAACTCGGGGTTAGGTACTTTTCCTCTTGCAGAACGCTTCGAGCATTTACATATAGATATTGTGGGTCCCCTGCCGACTACGCAGGAAGGGTTTAGATACTTAGTTACCATGATAGACCGGTTCACTAGCTGGCCGGAAGCAGTGCCGGTAACCGATATTACAGCCGAGACCATCGCTAAAACAATTTATGAATACTGGATTTGCCGGTTTGGTTGTCCGAGTAGAGTAACCAGCGACCAAGGGAGGCAGTTTGAAAGCGATTTATTTAGTAAACTTATGAAAATATTAGGTATCCATAAGATTCGTACTACAGCGTACCATCCACAAAGTAATGGGAAAGTAGAAAGACTCCATCGTTCTCTGAAGGCCGCTTTAAAAGCCCGATTGTTACAAAAGGTAAATGGATCATGGGTCGATGAACTACCAACAGTCATGCTGGGCCTGCGTGCAGCGTGTCGAAGCGACAGCGGCGTCAGCGCAGCAGAAATGGTAATAGGGCACACGTTACGCTTACCTAGCGACTTTTATACCGATTGCGCGAATGTAGAAATTTCAGATGAGACGTATGTAAGTAAATTGCGTCAAATCATACAAAGTCTGCGGCCTCAGACACGAGAGAATAGCGATTGTAGAAAAATTTTTGTGCATAAAGATTTAAGTTCATGTACGCATGTTTTCGTACGCAATGATTTAGTGCAGAAGCCTTTGTTGCCTGCTTATAGTGGACCGTATTTTGTAGTAAAAAGATCACCAAAAAACATGGTTGTTAAAATAGGGGACCGTCAAACAACCGTTTCTATAGACAGAGTTAAACCCGCGTACTGTTTGAACGAATCTGAAACCAATTATGAACATGTGAACAAGGAAAATATAAGAGTTAATAACAAAATGTGTGAAAATAGTCAAAATAGTCAAAAAGAAGCTATTGTCTTAATTCCAGATGCGCAAAAATCGCTACCGCCTAAGCTTAGTACGCGCAGTGGCCGTACAATTAAGCCGCCAGTGCGATTTTTGGTGCCGTAATGATCTGAACTAGATTAAAAATGTTGATAATTTATTTATAATATTGTACATCTCACTCGAGAAAAAGTAGTTAACGTAATTGGTTGCCTATAAAGTATATGTTTTTCTTTATCTGTAAAATGGGTAAAACTTATAGTAAAGAAGAGGAAATAATCATTGCTCAAAATGGCGCGAATAATGCCAGCACTAGTGATGTGGTGATGCAATTTAAGCTCTATGGAGCAATCTTGTTCGCAATGTTCATAATGGTGGCGTTAATTTTCATATACTTTTGCATTAGAAAATGTCGTGAAAGCACTCGAAGCTGGATGGATGATAGAATCAGGGCCATGTGGAAGTCAGCTGGTAACGCAAACGTTACATTACAAACCCCGCAGCAGGTGGTTTACTCGTCGGAATAATCGAAAGTGTGTGCTAATGGAGAAATTAGTTGGCTATTGTCGCGAGAGGGGCCAGGTGAGCCTTAAGGGGTGTTATTTAGTATTGCAGACCAGCCTCTCGGACAATATACCCTTAATATTTTTTGTGTTTTTTTATTATGTTTTACTCGTGTGTAAATTTAAAGTCGGCCCTTGAAAAACAGGTGTTCGCAAATATAGTAAGTAAGTAATAATATTTTCGTAATATAAATGTAGTGTTTACAAAATTTTTGGTTAAAAAACATTAAATTAAATTATTATAATGATTGTGTTCAGTTATAAACTTTTACAAAGAACAACGTAAGAATAATATTCTTAGTCCTTTAAAGTATTCAAATAACGTTGTCAAGGATTGCGTAAACATCGCCTTAAGTGTTCTAAAAATAGATTGCTAGTACGCGCCTTAAGCGTTGGAATGAGACGCGCGCGCAATAGTATTGCTGTCATGGCACTCTTGAACATAGGAGTGACGTAGTTGTGTTGCGATAGTGATAACACAACTATATTGTTTCGTGCATAACATTAAGAGCTATGGATAATTAAATCAAGTAATAAGTATTTTTTTTATAATGTATGTTTAGTTTACGTGTTTGTAATAATCACTAAACTTGTACAACGTCATTTATGTATTTGTACCACAATAGGTATTTTGTGCATCATTATTATGTTGATAATTTCGATTCTGTAGAATGATAGGTAGTATAAATATGTCAAAAAGCTATTTGGATGAAGATATTTTTTTTGTGAAATAAAAAGACAAGAAATGGTTTGATAAAATGTTTATTAAGTAGGTACGTATTATAATAAAATATAAGTATAAGTAATAAATGTTGTATTGTTGTTCAAGTGACAAAATTTTTAAATTGTAAATTGTAATAATGCTTGTTCTAATATTGTTTGTTATGACTAGCTAGAGTTCATTGTATTGCAAGTAACCTAGATTGCGTCATCGCAGCGAGCGATCGCCGTCACGTAGGCGACCACGCTTTTCAACTGTATCAGCGCATTCCTGTGTGCCTTCCGCGCGCTAACTAGTAGTACTAAGATGTTATTTTTGGGAATTATTTTTTTTGAAAAAGGAGGGGGATGGTTGTAGTGACATAGCGGCGCGGGCAAACTGCAAGTTAGCATTTTTGAGTAATAGAATTGCGAGCGCGACACACGCCCCGCAGTCGTCTACAGGATCCCGCCTCGCTAGGTCACGACTTGTTTACCTTAAGTTGTCGAAATATTAATTACGTTACTGTACTATATCAGTGTGTGATTTGAGACATTATAAACAGTGAAACGAAGTTTATTTCTTTAATTTCTCTCCCGGACCATAATATAGGGAAATACCTAAAAGTTTGATCCTCCAGGTCAGCTTCCGTGACTTCCATATAGGTCCCAGGCGTGCGAAGGTGGCTCTGGCTTTGGCGATCCGCGAAGTGATGTCCTCTTCAGTTCCTCGGGATTCTGAAACGACGCTCCCGAGGTAAGTGAATTTGTGGACGCGCTCCACAACCTCTGTGCCTAACAGCAACGGTGTTCTATTCTTCACTCCAGATCGCATCTCTTGAGTCTTTCTGGTGTTAATTTTTAGACCCACTCTGGCTGCCTCCCCCACAAGATCGTCTAACTTTGCTTGCATGTCGGCGTGTGTATGACTCAGCAGGCATAAGTCGTCGGCATAGTCCAAGTCCTCTAAAATATTGGACAGTCCCCACTCTATCCCGCGACGCTTGTTCTGATGTATGCTAAGCAAAATTCCGTCTAGTACAACCAGGAAGAGAAGAGGCGAGAGTAAACAACCTTGGCGAACTCCAGCATGAACCGCAATATCCTCGGATACAAGGCCGTCGATGGTAACTTGGACAGAATATTTCCTGTAGACGGCTTGCAGCAGGTGGACGATTTTTGGCGGTACCCCAATATCAAGAAGACGGGACCATATGCTGGGCCAGCTCACCGTATCAAAGGCTTTTTCGAAGTCCACGAAGGTGAGGTAAACCTCCCTCTGCCATTCTGATGCCTGTTCGAGTATGATACGGAGAGTGTTGATCTGGTCGGTGCACGAGCGGTTCGGGCGAAAGCCAGCCTGCTCCTTGCGCAGGAGGGGTTCAACGGCCTTAGACAGTCTTTCCAAGATAACCTTGCAAACATGTACTTGTACTTTTTTAACTCATTGTGTAAATTTTTTTTTTTTACATTTTATTTGAATTTTTTTTTTGACATTCCGTTCTGTTTTATTTTTTATGCATGATGTGGCTACCTTTAACAGAATTTTACATTTGATTTATTGTATTGTATAATATTAATTGTAAGTTTTTTCTTTATTGTAATTTTCACTGGTGGTCCAAATAAATAAATAATAATAATAATAATAATTAACTCAAGCTTCTGCCGCGGCCACATTGCAAGCTGGCGTTGCTGATAGTGATCGTGGAGATGATATGGTTACTACTGTAAGTCCCCAATACAATGATATATTGAGGAGTACTCTTGAAGATGTAGTTCGGGAATTTCGATCGACTTCGGTTCACCTTAGACCTCGGCTTCCACGTTTTCCCATGCACAAAAAAAATAGGGCGCTGATGTGTGCTTTAGATTTGCTACTACCAAATTACTTTGATAGTAGTGAAGACCTGGCTGATACTCATTCGATCCTGTACTGTGCGGCTATTACAGCTTGTCGTGTTGCTCATGTCAAATTTCCAAATACTGACACAGCAACACGCCCTCGCCTGACTGTACCAGCCTGGCAGTGTAGGATTGAGCGTCGTATCAGTGAGGCTAGGGTACTCATCGGTAAGCTCAGCTGCTTTAGGGAGGGCAACATGCGCCCTAGGGTCATGCGCTTTGTGAAACGTGCATTCTTGGGGACTGGTATTAGTCCTCAAAATTATATTTCATGTGTCACAGAGCGCATCGACTTCCTGAAGCAGAAAATTTGTGCATGGGCTAATCGTATTCGAAGGTATAGGGTGCGAGTCGATCGCTTTACTCAGAACCGCATGTTCGAGAGAGATCAACGACGTGTTTATGCATCCTGGGAGCGATCGGATCAGAGTGATACTGATATGCATCGGCCGGATGATGATGCCATGATTTCTTTTTGGCACAACATCTGGTCCGTGCCTGTCACTCACTCTGAAGGCGCGTGGATGGAGGATGTTGAGCGTTCGTGTGAGCTTATACCTGATATGAATGAAGTAACCATTGACTACCAAGACGTAGTTTGTGCAGTTCGTTCCTTACCCAACTGGAAATCTCCAGGCCCGGATGGACTGCACAATTTCTGGTATAAATGGTTACCTAGCTCGCACGTTTGCTTAGCATCTCAATTTCAATGTGCTTTATTATCTCAATCGCTTCCAGAATTCATGACAACAGGCATAACCCATCTGCTCCATAAATCTGGTAGTACTGCGGACCCCAAAAACTATAGACCTATCACCTGTCTGCCAACAATTTATAAAATTCTTACGTCCATTTTGAGGTCGAAGATTAATAAACACATTAATCAAAATTCTATTATGGTCGCCTCTCAGAATGGATGTAGGAATGGGGCCCGTGGTACTAAGGAGCTACTCCTCATTGACATGGCTATTAACCAACAGGTTCGTCGAAACCGAAAGAACCTGTCGACTTCCTGGATAGATTATAAGAAGGCCTATGATTCCGTGCCGCATTCGTGGCTCATGAGGGTGCTGGAGTTGTATAAAATAAATACAACTCTACGCACTTTCTTGATATCGTGCATGCGAACGCGAAATGGAGAACGGTCCTTTTCTATCCAGGATCTCGACGGATTCTAGGTCAGGGCGATCCTATAAAAATAGAGCGAGGTATCTTCCAGGGTGACGGTTTGAGTCCATTGTGGTTCTGTCTGGCCTTGAACCCTCTGAGTACACTTCTCGAGAGTTCAGGGTTAGGCTATCGTTTACGGAGAAATGGTCAAGTAATATCACACCTGCTGTACATGGATGACCTGAAACTATTTGCCCATAGCAGTTCTCATTTGACAGCGTTACTGAAGGTTACTGAAGCTTTCAGTAATGCCATTAAAATGGAATTTGGTGTGGACAAATGTGCAGTCATGCATGTAAAGCGTGGTCAGATAATGGAATCTACGGGTATACAACTCTCGGATTCTATTCATCTTAGATCTCTCTCCGTAAACGAAACCTATAAATATTTAGGCATGTTACAGGCATTAGGCATCAACGATGCTGACATGAAACAGTCGTTGCGTGAGCGTTTCTTGGGGCGCCTTTCAAAAGTCCTTAAAAGTCTTTTGTCTGGCGGAAACAAGGTTCGCGCATACAATGGATGGGTCATGCCGGTACTGATGTATTCCTTCGGCATACTTAAATGGACTCAAACTGAACTGGATGCCCTGGATAGAAAAGTTCGTACATTGCTAACAGCACACCGCATACATCACCCACGTTCATCGACCATGAGATTGTATATCCCACGGAAGTGCGGTGGTCGTGGCTTCTTAAATGCTAAGACATTGCATAACCGCGAGATATGCAATCTTAGGGAGTATTTTCTCCAAGTCGATATGGGGTCTCATAGAGATGTAGTTGCTGTTGACAATGGACTGACTCCTCTATTTTTAGCAAAAGAAAACTGGCGCAAACCTGTAGTACTTAGTACTTCCGACCGCAGCACTGTGTGGCAAAGCAAGGAGTTACATGGCAGATTCTACCGGGCTCTCCATGGGCCCGACGTAGATTTATTAGCCTCAGTATCCTGGCTCCGTTTCGGTGATCTTTTTGGTGAAACTGAAGGTTTTGTCTGTGCAATTATGGATGAGGTTGTGATGACAAATAACTACCGAAAGTATATCATAAGGGATGGCACAGTGGATATTTGCCGAGCGTGTCATCGTCCGGGTGAATCCCTTAGGCATATAATCTCCGGTTGTTCTCGTCTCGCAAACGGCGAGTATTTGCATAGACATAACCAAGTGGCCAGGATAATACACCAACAACTTGCTCTGAAACATAGTCTTGTGGCATCCGAGGTGCCGTACTACAGGTATGCACCAGAACAGGTCCTTGAAAATAGCCATGCCACATTGTATTGGGATCGATCTATCATTACAGACAGGACTATTGTAGCTAATAAGCCTGATATTGTATTGATAGATCGACACGAACGCCGCGCGATAATTGTTGATGTCACTGTTCCCCATGACGACAACCTTGTGAAAGCTGAAAAAGATAAAGAAAACAAATATCTTGATTTAGCTCACGAGATTGTTGACATGTGGGACATTGATTCAGCAATTATTGTTCCGATAGTCATATCTGCCCATGGTCTGATAGCCAAGAGCCTCGATAAACACCTTAAGAGGCTTGCGTTAGGTGGATGGATCGGGAGTCAGATGCAGAAGGCAGTACTTCTGGACACGGCCCGTATAGTGAGAAGGTTCCTGTCTCTGGATCCTTAACCATCGGTAGCCGGGACCTTGATCTTGCTGCCGTTGGGGAACTGCATTTTTGTATTTTTAAATGTTATATTTTTTAGTGTTATACATTGTAAAAATTTAATGTTTAGAAATATAATTTTGTAAGTATTTAAAATGTAATAAAGGGAATAATAATAATCAATCAACGTGTGCAAAACCCCGCGTACCGTAGAGTAGCATATATATTTACTGTGCCGTAGTCGCGGGAAAATCGTAGGTTACTTTGCACGCTACTATATCTATGGCACGCTACAAGGATGATTAACACAATATGATCGATCTACCTATATTACGAACACAGATAATATAATACTATACTAGATTACGAATTAACAACAAATAAAAATCTGTGTCGAGTATAAAATTCGTTTATTGGCCATTTAGTTTTATGTCAATCCTTTGGGTTTTCTAGATTATGTAATTTACTTAACAGCAATTACGGGAGCGGCTGCTGGGTAAGTTCTGAAGGCGGCAAATGGGGCTGAGTACGCAGCAGTGTAGGCGGCGGGGTAGGTCGGGTAGGTCAGCGGGGCGGAGTATGCCGTGGCGTAGGCTGGGTACGCGGCGGGGACCGCGGCGGTGTATCGAGCGGCCACTACTGGCGCAGAGACGGGAGCAGCAGCCACTGGAGCGGCGGCAATACGAGCGGGCACTACGGCTGGCGCCGCCGCTACTACCGGCGCGGCAGCAACCAAAGGCTCCTTTCGGACGACAGCGTTGAATCCATTCACCGAGTCAGCTGAGTAGTCAACGATGCGGCGAGTACCGTCGGGGTCCACGAGCGAGTATTGGCCTTGAACTAAGTCACCGTCACGCTGCTCCGTCTGGCTTTTGTAGTCACCAGTTAGGGAGTCGGCAACATCGTACCCGAATCGGTACTGTGGTAGGGGGTCGAACTCCTCCAGCCTTGCAGCCACGACGGGTGCTGCAGCAACAGCCACAGGCGCCACTGCCGCCCCGGCGCTCACCGCAGCCACCATGCAGGAGAGGATGACGAACTGAAATGAAATGCCGCCATTTAGTCATTCACATCACTGCTGAATTTAAAATCAACAACATCGGCAACTCGTCTGTTTAACATTGGCTAAATCCGGCTTATAATGTTTTGATAATGATAAACGCGTGCAAGTAGTCCATAAATGTCGCGTCGCGTACTTGAAATAGTGACACGGTTTTGCGAGGGCGAGACTAGTTCGTTTGCGCATGGTTTGCGCAATCAAGTGCGCGGAGAAATTACAAACAAGCCGAGGATACGATGCGTCAAGGACGGCGCGGGCGCGGACAGACGCTTTCCGCATCAAATAAATAATGCCCCTATGCACTTTTCGACTTGCAGATAGTAAAGGTTAAACAGTTACGTTGAGTTATATGAATTTAATGATTATAATCACTAGTTCATTGAGTTATCTATAATGTACGTTATAATGTACTATCTTTTTAACTCAATGCACTAGTTACATTAATATTGAAACGGGGATAACTAATGAATACTTTGAGTATATATAGTCTGTTTTCTTTAAATAAACAATTAAATATAAAATTAATGTAATTTTACATCTTTACGGCGAAGCAAAAAGGAGTTTATATGATTTTGACTGGAAAGTATGTATTTTACCCGACTACGGCGAAGCATAAAGGAGGATATATGATTTTGACCGGTATGTATGTAGGTATGTGGGTGTGTATGTATGTTCATCTGTTCCCTTCATTACTTATGAACTAGGTAATTTTCAGAATTCGATAAATGAGGTATCGTTGGAAACGTCTTAATTGTCCACTGGTTAAAGGCTTGTGACGTCACAATAAATTGAATAGTGCGCCCTCTAGATGGCATAAAGTCTAGAACTATTTTTTTTCTTCAATAATGCTTAATTAGCACATTTCAAATATGTATACATCATAGACGACCGATTTGGCGCAGGGGTAAACTACCTGCTTTCTGCGCCAGAGGTCTCGGGTTCGATTCCCGAACAAGACAAATATTTGTGTGCATGAACATGTCTATTTGTCTTGGTCTGGGTGTTTTCTATGTATATTAAGTATGTATTTACAAACAAAAAGTATATAAGTATATATTTATCCGTTATCAAGTTCACGTAGACACCGTTTCTTAAGAAATTAACTACGGGCTTAGATAGTTGGTGTGATTGTAAGAAAATATTTATTTATTTATTTATAGCTGTTACTCGCGGCATACACCCGATTATTGGGAATAATTACTATAAAATCACGCCTCAAAAGCCCTATGTCCACTTAAATCCATGATTCAGAATTTTTTGCAAAGTGGATTTTTTAGCACTAACATTGTCCATTGATGGATCTTTTCGCACTCTTTTTTCCACTTTAACCCTTGATCAAGGATTTTTTGCAAAGCAGATTTATTGGTTTTACTTTAGCTTTATTATACACTGAAAAGAAGCGTAGAACAATATTAACCCCTATAAGATTTTGACAATTATTTGCAACAGTGGGTCTGTCAGACCCTACCAGGCATGCCAAGGGTTAAAACAATATTATTCAACGTAGTGTGTTTATGTGTTATCATTTAAATGCTACTGATTTATCGTACTGTGTCTTGTGAAGATTAATATTGACACCATAATAATTGATCGTTACTATCAATTAAGATGGTAAATTATAGTTAGTTATGATTTAGCCAGGGAAGTTGTGTTTGATAAAAGAAGATTGCATGTGTAAGTCATGGATTTTAAGACACAATGTTAGTGCAAAAAAATTCGCTTCGCAAAAAATCCTGGTTTAAGGATTAAAGTGGACATAAAAGTGCCAAAAGATCCATCAATGGATCTTTGCAATGGATTTAAGTGGATCGAGGGCTCAAAAGTTATATAAGCATATTTTCTCCCAAAACCTGCCCAAAATACATATTTTATTATGTTATATGGTGAAAAATCCTCATGACACATGATATCTTGAAGAGTTGTGTTTCCGATTTCGAAACATAAACCTATGTGTAAGTTTGATATACTTACTAATTACCTATGTAACATAATAAATCCTAAAAAAATATGAAGCGGCTCTGCAAATACTTTATCACGAAATTAAGACGTTCAAAAATAAAACCCCGACTACTGGAAAATCACGCTCTAAAAAGTATGAAACAAGTTAAAACATATTTTATTTCATTGTATTTGTATTTAATTAAAATAATTTAAAAGATCTGGAAAAAATAAGAGGGATAGATTGACGGACAGAGAAGCCAAAAATCAAATAACATTAGAAGGGCGTATTCATTCAGTGGTTACTGCTATATTGCGAGGGGCCATCGATATTTTAATGTATTGAATTAAAACATAATTCATAGTAATCATCAAAGTATGGCCGTGTTCGTATGCCACTTTTCCCTAGAATGTATTGTTTTGTTAGAGTAAAGTGGCATACGACCACGGCTATCCTTTAAACATCACTATGAATTTATGTATTAATTAAATACATTAAAATAAAGAAACATAAATTATGTTTCTTTAACTTGTTTCATATTTTTTAGAGCGTGATTTTTCAGTAGTCTAGTTTTAGTTTTTTCATTGAAACGCAAGAAGAGGAATGAAGTAGGAGAAAACTTTGGAACTATCAATTTGTTTAGTTACCTACTTTATGAACCTGTACTTCCTGTGTTTAGAATCAGTACAAATATTTTAAGTGATAAGTGATTTGTTAATTATAAAAATTTCGTAAGTACTCTAAAATAAACGATATTTTCAATAAATTACCTTGTTGGCCATTTTTGTTTTCTGAGGGTTGGTGTTGACTGAAGTCAAGTAGGTGTCTGTTCCCGAAAGAGGCGACTAACGTATATATATAGTAGCGGTTGTGACACCCCCCAAGTTCGCGTTTAGTATTGTCTCAGCGTCGGCGCATCACTATGGATGTGCACGCAATTGGAAATGAAGTGCAATTTGTCAATGGCGGAAAATTCGAACGCGTTCTTGACTTTATGCCAACAAATATTACGAAAGAACTGTTAATATTTTTTCTTTATTAAATTGTATAATACGGAATATATACCTGAACGTCCAGTTATTAATTTTTATCTAAGCGTGGTTGGTCGGGGCTCTATTTTACTTATATCATTGTTACATTTTACCATCCACAAGAAAGACCTGTTCAATAGCAGGGTCTTTAAGTTGGCTGATGATGATGATTTTAATAAACTGTAAAATATAAATAAATACAATTTTATTTGGTCTCTCTCATTTGATAAAATTACTCTTAAATTTAAATGCATAAATAAATCTTAAGAATGACAAAAATATGCAAAAATATGAACAAATTATAAAAATAAAAATGTAAGTAAGTACCTACCCGATTTCCGACTCTCAACTTTCAGAGACCGATTTCAACAAAAGATGCCCCATCAAGTAGGGCAGGCGTACCGGTTTTGGCCACTGTACCGGTTTTGGTCACTTTTCACTTTAAAGTTACCTATATAAATAGGAATTAAATAATTATTATATATATATATATTTAAATAATATTATATGTATGTATGTATGTAGGTATATTATATATATTTATGTCTATACTTTGGTATGTTCTATGTATGTATAAATTATTTTTATTTGTACCGCTTTTGAGCTTTCTCTGTTTTCCCGAAGGTTGGCTGGTAGAGAATGCTTTTAGCGTTAGGCCCGCCTTTTGTACCTTACTTTGTATTCTGTACAATAAAGCAATAAATAATAAATAATAAATAAATAATTATTGCTTATATTTATTAATGGCGAATTAAAGTTTGGACTTTTAGTTAATAATTACAGCACTTAGCTTTTTTTATGTAGTACGATATTTTAGAAATAAACACGTGTTATGTTAAGTTAACATTTTGTAAAATTCTTAAGCAAAATGTTAACGGTAAAGGTTTTGTAAAATCATTTTTTTTCTACAATAAAATTATTTTATGGTTATTTAATATTTTATATCATATTGCAATGTTTCTTCTAGCTGGATTAAGTGTTGTTTTTTCACTGTTCTTACAAAAAGTTGGAAAACAATAAGTGGCCAAAAGTGGGACTAGAAATTTTAGCATTGTGCCACCTTTGGCCACTTTGGCATTAGTAGAAAGTTTCCAACCTATCATAAAGTTCATTTATTTTAAAAGACTCACAACTCACTTTTGTTAGCTAACGTACTAGAAAATTAGCGGATTGAGGCTAGTGTAGGCACTAGCCTACACTAGACTCAATCCGATAATTTTCTTTTAATCAAGTGATAAAGGTATACTTATAAAATTGTAGTAAGGAGCTAGCTGTGATTGAAATACTATTTCATGTAGTGTTTTAGTCTTGAACTCTAATAAGACATCAATTAAGCATAAACTCAACTTATAAATATAGTAATTTTATGAAAGTGGCCAAAACCAATGCAAACGGTGTATTTGGCCCCCTCCGCAGAATTTGTTCTAAATAAAAAAAACTATTGTTTTTTTTTACTTTGTAGATTGGACCCTTAAAGGTCGATAAATTATCTATAACTCTACATTATAAATTTTCTCTAAAATACTTAAGATCATTAAGCACTAAGCGGTCAAAAGTGAAAAAATCCTTAAAGTGGCCAAAACCGGTACGCCTGCCCTACTTACATTTTTTTTTTTCTATTATTCCGAAAGTTTAGGCTGTCGCGCAGCTATGGAAAACCTTTAATTTATTTAATTTTTAAGGTTGAAAATTTCATTCTGTTCTGTTTGTTCCCAATGTTTTACTATCGATCAAGCACCCTGTATATCATTAAGGTAAATAACACTATCTCTCCATAAATTGTTATGCCCCACAGGGCCCATAAAGATCTGTATTATACTTAGTAACTATGTAACATATTTCTTACTTTATGGAATGCAATAAACTATTTGATTTGATTTGATAATGCTTCGTTTCATTGTACATATAATCATGTTAAAAACAGTTCATCAAAAGTAACAATTTATGCAAACAAAAAATATAGTAGATTGTACAACAAGTGCATAAAACGTACCATTTTACCCGAGACGTATATATCCATCCGAGCCGTAGGCGAGGGTGGAAAGTCAATTCGAGGGTAAAATGGGTTTTGTGCACGAGTTATACACTCTGCTTTTCACTTCGAGTGTGAGGAAAATAAATAACAATATTGCAAAAAAGAAACAATAAAGACTTCGCCATAATGGCGGGAAGACTTTTTTTTTGTATATGTGGCAGTGGCAGCACAGTGACTTTAGCATAGATCGTAGTCCATAATGCTCTTGAAATACTTATTTCTTACAAAACTCTTTAATTTTGTCTAGTTTTATTAATTTAGTAATTTAACAAGGATTCTGTACAAAATTAAAGAAATAGAATGAAATAACAAGTTTATTTAACGAAGTTTCATTGCGTGTGTGACTGTTTACTTACCTGACGACCTTTGTCTTAGAGTCTGAGACTTAGACGAAGATTTTACTTTATGCACTAGAGCATAAAAAGCGATTTTATGCAGCCTATACCCAACATAAACACGAGCTTTACGAGCATGAGAAGTGAAAAGATATTTGTTAATTTTTCCATTATTCTGAGACACTTGAAAGTAATTGCAATTGCACAAAATTAAGGATATAGCATATGTAAAAAAAATATCGTCGATGGCCGTTGCTTACACAAGCGAGGGGGTGCTGGGATCGGTAAGACTCCGGCCGCGGCACTCTCGTAGACTGAGAAATACGTGTAGACGCGGCATGCAGCGCGCATTCTATTTACATCTAAAATATCACCTATGTGCGCTTTTACTAAGGAAATTATATTATGTAGAATACAAGAAGAATTATTATGAATATTTATTGTAAACGTCGGTTTGTAGGAAGAGTAGATCTTAGATATTATTCGTACCTATGTAGTAAAAAAAAGCTTTTTTTACAAAAATAGTCACTTCAAACGATTCTTCAAAATGCAGAACATAGCAGCAGCTATTTATATTTATTTTCTATCTCTAGATCATTTCGATAATATATCCATTATCGAAATGATCTTCGCAGGCAAAACTACAACATTTGCTACAAATTACACTGAAAAAAATAAATAATGTATACTGCTCTAACCAGTAGGTACATTTTCAGATTTATTCCAATCAAATTAATAAAACTTATAATTTAATATGAAAAAATATAAATAACTCATACAAGCCCATCATCCAATACTTTTTACAAAATAAATCTACTTAGTTAATCAATATTTAAATAAGTATACCGTTTATATAAAATCACGCTATCAATCTATAATATAAATCAATATATAAAAAAAACACTTAAATAAAAATATTGTTTAAGTACAAAAAAATAAAATAAAATACATATTATTCCAATACCAAAAATGATAATATCAAATAATACAATAACTTGTGTCATTGAAAATTGGAAGCAACGATCACATACACCCAGATACAAGAAAATATCTAAAAGTTAGTTTTCGACATTTACCCGTCCGAGAATCGAACCCGGGACCTCAGAGATAGTGGCACCTAGAAAACCGGTGCGTACACCAATCGGCCACGGAGATCGTCGAATTTGTTTAAACAAAATGTAGCGCAACTGAAATAATTGATACTTTGTTTACTAATGTAAACTTGCCAGTTTTATAATGTGGTTGGTTATAGTACTTGAATAAAATTTTGTGTGAATAGATTCACCCAGAAGATGCCTATTCACTTGCGACTTTAAGAGGTTTGGGTTGTAGGTACTCGGGCAAACAGAAGCCGGCAGGGTATTCCAGGCATGATGAAGGAGTACTTAATTCTCTGAGCGTGAGTTTAACACCAGTAACATAGAGATCCTTACTACCGAACTTAGTAACTGTACGGTCACTTCAGTCTACAAACCTCCCAATGCACCGTATTACTTCAGCTGTCCGCCGAACTTTAACGCCCATCCGGTTAGATTCGTTCTTGGTAATTTTAATAGCCATAGCGAGAACTGGGGATACAGAACCAGTGATGACAACGGAGTGAAGGTTGAAGAATGGGTTGATGGACACATACCTACTATCTTTGATCCATGATCCAAAACTTCCGTCATCATTCAACAGCGGTCGCTGGAAAAGGGGTTAAAACCCTGATCTAATCTTTGCCAGTGATCACATAGATCACCAGTGCGTGAAGACAGTAAGTGGTGCAATACGGAGGACCTAATTATGTGCCAGGCCTTACGACCTGAAGGATAAAATAATAAAATAAAATAAAAAATATCTTTATTCAACTTGACTTAATAACTAAGCTCTTTTGAATCGTCAATATTTTCGTTCAAGACTTTTTAAACTGATAAGAAGAATAGGCGCAATAAACTTATCAGCTTTAATAATTGGAATAACGATATTTCCAAAGATTTATATCGTTAACTTTTACAACTTTTTCATTATAATATTACATTAGTTCAGCTAAGGTTATGTGTTACATCAAATCCATGCATTACGGTCTTTCAAATAGTCGTCTACTTAATAATATCCTTTGCCCATGAGCGATTTTTTGCCATGACTTTTGAATTTGTGCAAAGGCAGCTCTACTAAATTCTGTGGAACTTTATTAAAACTAGCTACGCTTTTCCCCAAAAACGAACTTCTTGTTTTTTCAAGTCGAATTCTTGGAACGGCAATCTTATTTTTATTTCTTGTTTTGAATTGATGTATATTGCTACGTTTTACAAATGTATTGAGATACTTCTTCACATATACCATATTCTCATATATGTATTGTCCTTCAACAGTTAATATGTTGATTTCTTTTAAAGAATCTCTTGGCCGAAGTTTGTATATGGCGCGAATAGCTCTTTTCTGAAGCACAAAAATACTTTCGATGTTAGCTGCTGAACCCCAAAGTAATAGGCCGTAGGACAATACACTCTGAAAATAGCTAAAATAGATTAACCTTGCCGTTTCAATATCGGTTAAGAGCCTTATTTCTTTAACAGCAAATGCCGCAGAACTGAGTCTACCGGCCAAGGCTTTAATATGAGGGTCCCATTGAAGTCAATAATCTAATGTTATATCTAAAAATTTAGTACTGTTAATTAATTCTACTACATTGTCATCCAATTTTATGTGAATATCAACCTGTCTTACATTTGGCAGGGATTTTTTTTTCACATTTTGTTTTTTTCGAGTTTAATGATAGATTAATTGATGGTACCACGGCAAAAAGAAATTGCCACAGTACCATCAATGGTACTGTGTAATGGTACCATGGTGAAGGAATAGATTATTGCTATGAAACCAATGCGCAACTTTCGAAAAAGTACTATTTACTTCGTCAGAACAATTATTACCTCTGTCAACTTTAAAGACTAGAGGAAGTGTCATCAGCAAATAGCACTGTCTCGCATAAATTCTTTGCTTAAAAAGGAAGGTCATTTATACAAATTAAAAACAGCAAAAGGGACCAGTATTGACCCCTGGGGTACGCCCATGTTGATAGGGGCTTCAGTAGACTCAGTTTTGTTGATAACTATTTTCTGTGTTCTTTCACATAGATATGATTGCATAAGGCTAACCGATTTATCATAGACACCATAATGTTTTAATTTCCTTAAAAGCGTTTGAAGAGGTCACAATAAATACCAACTACATCTCGCTTGCTCTCCCAAGCATCAAATATATGTTTTTAAATATAATATGATAGGATGACATACCAAGACCAGTATGAATTAGATCCCATCTCACAGGACACCATCGATTTTGGGAATGAATTGCTAGAAGCCATATCCGAAACAACGAGAGAAAAGTGGAACAAGCTAATCGAAGGCGTAGATATGACGCATAAAAGCAAGAAGGCATGGTGTTTTATATGGAAACTAAATAATGATCCTAAAATCGCTGATCGTCATTCCAATGTGACCACAAACCAGATCGCTCACCACTTACTCCAAAATGGGAAAGCTTCCACGAAAAGTCTCCAGAAGAAATTTACACGAGACCATGGTAAAGGGGTTAACCACTTGGACGAGGCTTTTACAGAAACAGAGCTCAAGTTTGCCCTTGATAAGCTCAAAGAAGGTAAAGCCGCTGGCATTGACAACATCAGGGTCGAGCAGCTGAAACGGTTTGGTTTCGTACTACTTATACAAAACTGTCATTTCTTCCATGGCCGCTTCCAAAGGTATACCCTTTAATCTAATCACTGACGTTTTAGCCACCTACTTTTAATAAATGATATTTGTGGCAGAGGGTGTATATAAAACTTCTTCGAGATTATTTATTTTTATGAGTTTATTATATTTGATATAATATGTTAATCAGTTTAAAGTTAGCCCGCCATTTGTTTATACTTTGTGCAATGAAATTTAAATAATGAAATAAATATTCCTCCTTCGGAAGTACTTGTACCTATGCAATATTTCATTAGAGTATCAAAAATTTTACTCCGACTATGCAAGTCTCCTTACAGAACTCCGCAAATTTATCTGACGCGGTGGTTAAATTTGAGAGTTAAAACTGTCAATACAGCTGACAGACTTTTCATTCTTTTTTATTGCTACTGGCGCCTCAACCATCGGTTTTAGATATTGTTGTGGGGATTTCGAATATCGAATTTCAAAACCGCGAGAGCATTTCTTGCAAGAAATTGTATGCATGCTCTATTTTGTACTAATAATGGATAAGAGAATCAGAAATAAAAATGTTTTTAGCCTGAAAATTACACAAAATGGTGCGGTTTATGTTCCTCACTCAAAGGAAAGAAGCTGGACTTCTCACAGTCTCAAAAAAGTGTAATGGTGATATTAGATCAACTAGGTATACAAAATTCTTACATCGGTTTTATTTCAAGAATTGCTTGTACATTATGTCTCTGTAAAAAACTTTTTCAACAAGCGAATTTCTTATTTCTTGATGCAATTTTTTACACCTACCTATCTTAACTTTCTCACATTTTCAATTTTGAGGAACCTAAAACGAACATAAATTTAATATACAGTAGTAGAAGTTAGAAACTTAGACTAATTATGTACCTACAACACAACAAAATATTGGTACTCAAATAGGTACAACTTTTATGGGCTCTTTAATTATCTTAGGCAATATTATCCGTCACTTTTATTTCAAACTATTGATGTTTGCTTTAGGTAATGAGTAAAATAACTTGTCCTAGGTTACATAGGTCTATGGTTATGCAATAAATGGCAAAGCACTCATCTATACCCAATCCTGAAGCGCTATTTCAATATTTCCTAGCAAAATAAGCATCATTGAAAAAAATTAGGATCCTAGTGTGAGTATTTTTTTTCAATTTTTGCGCAATCGGAGCGATACAGTCTCTACGTCCAAACGCCGCCAATGCCAGGCGGAGACTGAACAATTATGCTGCGAAACGGTGCACGATGCATTTTGGGATACTAGTTATTGACTATAAATATAACAAAAAAAAATTTTAGTAACTTCCCTAGATATGACTAAGAACTACTTACACAAAAAAAAATTAGCTTGATTACTCAACTAGTTATTGAGATAATTGAGTTTAAGACGGAAAAAAGGGGTCTAGAAAATAATTTTTTTTAGTACATTGTATTTATTTGATTCAAATAAATTTTAGTAACTTCCCTTTATAAAAAAAAGATCTATCACATATAATATTTTGAAAGGCCTAGCAATGATACTTTGTCAGGAAATTTAATTTAAAAACATTGAAAATTCTGAGTTTGATCGCCGCAATAGCCTTAAATAATAAGATCGAGCTTAATCTATAATAAACGTTTTATTTCGACAAGTTTTTGATGTTCATATTCAGTATGAAATGAAATATTTGATGTAGGTACTTAGTTAATATTATTATCTCCGAACCAAAGAAACAATTAATTGTTTACCTTAGAAATTGTATAATTTAATGTTAATATTTGATGCAGTTCTTCCTGTGATAGCTTTTAATTCGTATGAATTATAGAAGCAGGTATTACCTATGCTATAGTCTTAGCAATTCCTAAAATGTCATTACTTATTCGAGTCATTTGCGAGTTAATACGGGTAGCGAGGAGCTTTAGATTGATATCATCATCATCATCATCATTTCAGCCGTACGACGCCCAATGCTGGGCATAGGACTCCCCAAGGACCTCCACAACGATCGGTCCTGCGCTGCCCGCATCCAGTGGCTTCCCGCGACCTTGACGAGATCGTCGGTCCACCATCCATCTTGTAGGGGGCCTGCCCACGGAACGTCGTCTGGTTCGCGACATTGATATCAAGACATGTTTAATTTTTGTCATTAACTTTATCTTCGAGGATTCCAAAAATATAATCTGTCATTAAGTTTCATCACTATCAAAGAACAAGGTAGGTACTTGACAAGGGTTTAAATAACAGATAATATTCGATTTCATATATCGTTTATTTGCAATTCCTTACATATCTAAAACATAAATAACATTGCATAAGTCATAACAATCAGGTATTCAATCAATCAGTCAAATTAGTGGTGGTAGATGGGTTGAGAGTAAGCCACAGGGGCGGCGAATTTGGCCACGGGCGCAGCGTGGACTACTGGGGAAGCTGCGTATGCGTTGGGGACGGAGTACGCGACCTTGGCAACGGGGGCGGCATAGGAGACAGGGGCAGCGTAGGAGACAGGGGCGGAATAGGCTACAGGAGCGGCGACCTTGGCGACGGGGGCGGCGTACGCGACAGGCGCGGCGACCTTGACACCGAGAGCTTCCTTGCGCACTACAGCGTTGAAACCGTTGTGGGGGTCAGCGGTGTAGTCAACGGTACGCTTGGTGCCGTCAGGGTCGACAACGGAGTAGGAACCCTGAACGACGTCCCCGTCTCGGGTCTCGTGTTGGCTCTTGGAGTCACCAGTCAGACCGTCTTGCACATCATAGGCGTAGCTGTACTGGGGGTGTGCATCGTACTCTTCGACGGCAACCTTGGCTACTTTGGCGACTGGGGCGGCGTACGCCACGGGGCTGGAGTAGGCTACTGGGCTGGAGTAGGCTACTGGGCTGGAGTAGGCTGCTGGGCTGGAGTAAGCTACTGGGCTGGAGTAGGCTGCTGGGCTGGAGTAGGCTACTGGGCTGGAGTAGGCCACTGGTCCAGCTGCGTAGGAGAGGGGCGCAGCGGGGACGACGCCGGCACTGGCGGCCGCTACCAAACAGGCGAAGACTACGAACTGAAAACCACACAATGTTTAAATAAAATACACTTACAAAATCCACAGTTTTTTGTCAACATCATGAAACGACACGACACGAAAATTATAGTGTTTACATTTCATTTATAGAAAAAACATGATGATGAATATTTTATCTGAATTTCGTCAGCTACCTTGAATGCCATTTCTGCTAGTTGTTATTCGGTTGAGTATTACCGAGTGTATGATGTTGACCAGATTCACTCATGCCATTATATATTGAACAAGAATTGCCCGAGGCGAGAGCTACTAAGCGTCCCAATATAGTTGGAGAGATAACACCGACCGATCAATTGTATCGGCAGTGGCACAAGGACTACCAGGCCACTAATAATTAATAAATATTACTAACTTAGTTGTAGTCAAAACTGGAGCAATTACTTTGAAGCTGCTTTGAAGGACTAGTTGAATGTTACGCCCTGAGGTTATGGCTAAACTTTATTATGCATTCCAATTAAGAAGAAATTGCAAAGGTAATTTATGTTTCCTCAAATTAATATGCCTAATAAAAAAAAATGTAGAAGCAAATTATAAGTAGATGTGCTCCAATAGATAGGTACTGTAAGCTTTTTCTATTAGCTACTGGTGTTCTTCAATAAAATACTTTCCTCTGGTATTGGGTTTTTATTTCATTAGTTTCAATATTATTTTAGTACATATGCTATTTTATAGCATCTTTTATATTTTTGGAACTTCTCTCCTTATTACCGTCTAGTATATGACTCCGTCAAATCCATCTTTCATTTTTAAACTCATATTTTTTAAAGATTGATTTGAGAATATAATCGTAAAGCAGTTTCTATTCCTTTTTAAAAAGCTAACTGCCCACAGCCTACAATTTCATCTAACGGCTGTGGCTACATACACTACAATCATTCCCCCCTCCATTCAAAAAAAAAATTTTTCATCGGAGAAAAAAAAATTTTTTTTTCAACAGGTAACAACCCTAAGAAAAAAATTTTGATCATACATAAGGCATGACCCTCAAAATACATACCTAACTACACTTAAGGTGCAGATCCTAACCCCAAACTCCTATCCACACTTAAGGCGTAGACCCTACTTAACCAATAACCTATCCACACTTAAGGTGCAGACCCTACTTAAATAATCATTACAAGTTCCAGTACATTTTGTATCGCGACTTAAAATCTAAACTAGCTAAGACCAGAAACGGAATTATAAACCATAGAACCATGGAAACATGACCCAGCTAGGATCTAGCTTCTCGAACGATCACCATTCGATAAACTATCTGGCAAAAAAAACTGGTCTAAAAATTTACCAGAGGTTCCCATGACCCCGTTCTTTATTAACCCTAAACTTTACTCCTTGCCAACTATTCTAATTATATCACCAACTCGTGATCTATTTCCACCGAATAGAAATAATCCAAAATTAACGCAGGCAAAGACAGAAGAAAAAAAATATCTTTTTCAAATGCAGAAAATAACACATATGTAATCAAGACGATAAAAATACAACCAGATACAAAAGCTTCTTAAAGAATAAACAAATTCAAGATGCTTAAGAATGAGGCCATAGATATTGTCCCAACCGCACAGCGAAATCCACTACTTTTAAAGCCGATACCACAATATACAATCATCTCACATAATCTATCGAAGTTCACGAAATGATCTGTTACCCTTCAAAGTTTCAAGATGACTATCGTGAGTTCAAACGATTACCCAAGGTAAAATACTACAAAGGAATTCCGAACATGCATAGAATACCCGATTTATTCCACGTCAGAAATTACTTTCTTTGAGAAACATTCGTTATCAACCTTGGGAACAATCCCTTACTCTTACCTTACCAACTCGTCTCAATCTCATTCTTAAGGGCGTGGGACCAAAACCAGGACCCCATGACAAATAGCTTATTGTCTTATCATGTTGCTCCCAAAAATAAAATCAAGCGATCGGTCCAACAAACTATGTCAACCAACAAATATTTCTCATACAAAGGTAGACTACCACGGAAATTCCTAGTATGCTACAAGATATATCCTTGGGTCCTCGCAACGCACGACCTAGTACGCTCATAATGTGGCCTCATTCTCCAGCTCATCAGTCATCAAAGCTCAGGATCAACATGAAAAAGAAACACCGGTTAATACCATATTTTCAACCATACAATACATCTTTCCTAAAACACAAATATACAACATGGATAAAATTACAGGTTAAAGATGTAACCACAAATAACTTTCTTATTTACGAATAATAACTATCATCTAACATTCTATCAGACAGATACATCAGCGTGGCACGAAACGTTTCAAACGATTCGAATGTACAACCACCCCACGCGATCGCGAATTTATACGACGTATCAACAAATCAGACCGTCCCACATTCTGTACGACCCTATAAGGACCACGGTACAGCCGCTCCAACTTCATACATCTACCCGTAACTCGCCTTGGCACATACAATAAGACCTGGTCATTGACCCGAAACGATCTAGATCGCGCCCTTTTATAATAATACCGCTTTTGAATCACTTGCGCCCTCGCAATATTATTCAACGCCTTAGCCATTAATCCGCCTATACGATTAACTTTTTCTGTTACCGTCTCATCTAAACCTATTATATCTAACCTCAACGAACGATCTACTGCTGAACGCTTTTCCCTACCTAACAAAATACTATCTGGCGATACTTTTGTTGACGCCTGTACCTTAATAATATTCACATGAACTTTTTCCGGCACGTTGATGCTAAACAAATCTATACCATTATCAGGTTCAATATGTAAAGAAGATTGCTTCTTTCCTACCTCTCGCCCTTTCTCCTCATTAAACGACTCCCTACTTACAAAATCTACCACTACGTTGGCTCTACCTACAACGTCCCGTTGCATCGGAGACTCATCCCCACTTATCTCTATCTTATTATTAACCGGCATTATCCCTGGCTTATCTAACTGCTCGCTCGAAAACTCGTCTACTTTCCCCTCTGATAAATCTAACAAACCCCGCTTATTAATCCTACCCAAATCCTTCTCTACCTTAACACATTTCTCTTCTACCCCACACGCAACTTTGCGCGAATCCGAACAATCAACATAATCTTTCCTAATCAAACCCTGAAAACCCATCGAACCTACTACGTCACAACCCTTATTCTCAGCTGTTCTGCTGAACTTCATTTGTTCGTTCGCGATCGAACTCGAACTGTCAAGAAAAATCGATTCTATCTTTTGTTCTGAAAGAATCCTATCACGAATCGTGTTTTGTTTCTGACTGTCATCACAAAACAATATTTTATTCTGGAAAGAATATACACATGAATTAACCATATCGATATTCATTCTATTCTTTACTAAAAAATCTACTCCTAAAATAACACTACGGTTCAAATCAGCTACTACTAAAAATTCATGGCAAAAATTAAAATTATTCAAAGAAAAATCTACGCTACATTTTCCTACTATCTGTAATAAGCTCCCATTCACTGCTTTCGCACACCTTTCATCATCAGCCACACGCCTTGCATTCATTTGTACCGCAGCGGTCTGGCTGATACATGAAATTGTAGCACCTGTATCGATCAGGGCCACATCTGCAAAATTATGCGCATAAAAAGGAACAACTGGTCTGACCTGCCGATTCGACGACGCTCCATCCGCAATAACATTCGCATGCCCCAAACGTCCTACTTCCTCCGTGCCATGCTGCTGCATCCGCCAGGAGAGATGTTCTCCTCGTCCTACGTCATTGCGTCGTGGTACATATTCCGCTTTCCTAGAATACACATTAAAACCATTAATACTATGACCAACACCAGCTTCTTGAGCACGCGGCGACGATGAATATCTCGCTCGGTTCTGTACCGGCGTATTAAAATTAAATGGGCTAGACCGTGTCGAAGCAAATGGTCTACTATCTACCCCTCCCCTAATAGTTGTGGCCATATTCGGACCAAAACTCGCCGAGTTTCTATAAACATTTATATTTTCTTCCTTTCTATCAGGGCTAATTTTTTCCATTTGGATCAATACTGCTTTCAATGCCTTTTTATCCGTGAAATGGGTTAGCATCAATCTACTCCGTAAATATGGTTGTAGATTCCTCAGGAATTGTGTTATGAATATATTATCTTCTACAATGCCAGCCTTCCCTGCTAGATTGGCTAAATAATAAAAATAATCCAGGGGATTCCTGTTCTCCTGTCTCGCATTGTAGAATTTTTCACCATAATCCAACTCCACAAATTCTTCCTTGAATTTTTCCACTAATTCATCAAATGTCTTAACAGAGCTCTTAACTTCCCTAAAGAAATATAATGCCCCGTTCTTCAAATATGATGGTATTAACATCAGGAGTTCATTCGATGAAATGAATTTTTGTTTGGCAGCCGCTTCCTTGAACTCTTCTAAGAATGATGAAAAGGATTCATGCGGACTGCCCGAGAAACAGGTTGATATCGACTCCATTGTGAAAATTTTTCCGTGAAAATATTTTCTCACAAAATGTCCGCCGATCAGAAAAATGATATATTTTTTTATTTATTTATTTTTTATATCAAAATATTAGGGCCACTCGCTTAGCTGCTTTTTCCTAGGTACACGGGGAAAAAGAAAATTATGTAACTATAATTAAATATATAATACTTCCATTGGTTTCCAACTCTGTCTTCGACTCGGCGCCTTCACCACTGTAAGCTTTTTCTATTAGCTACTGGTGTTCTTCAATAAAATACTTTCCTCTGGTATTGGGTTTTTATTTCATTAGTTTCAATATTATTTTAGTACATATGCTATTTTATAGCATCTTTTATATTTTTGGAACTTCTCTCCTTATTACCGTCTAGTATATGACTCCGTCAAATCCATCTTTCATTTTTAAACTCATATTTTTTAAAGATTGATTTGAGAATATAATCGTAAAGCAGTTTCTATTCCTTTTTAAAAAGCTAACTGCCCACAGCCTACAATTTCATCTAACGGCTGTGGCTACATACACTACAGTACCTAGGTAGTAAATTCCGTAAATGGTATCGGCTGTAGGCACAAGGTGGAGACGACAATGTGACAATAAATATTGAATGTCGTAAGTATATCTGATAACCATCCCACTTTGCATAAAAAAACAATTTAAATATCCAATAGTTTAGTTAGACTGAGGTTTCAGTCAGACACAGTAAATAATTATTTTCATTTGTAACTTTTTACACGATGTATAGAGTAATCCCATCAAAAACATAAATATGAAATGAGAGCCGAGTTCAATACTATGATATATGCCTTGTTATTCAACGACAAAAGAAGTGAGATCTATATGGGTGGTGCCAAATTCAATGGTCAATCCAGAAATTTATTTATAATAACATAAAATATTCTATAACAACTGAAAATATCATTTCTTCGTATGAAGACCGGATAAAGTGGATACCTTAAGCTTTGACAGCCTATGGAAAGAAAACCTACAGACATAGAAAAAAATTTAATATAACCGACAAAAATTATATAACATCGAAGTTTAACTCAAAATTCTACTATCCTGTCCTACTTCCCACTAATATTATAAATGTGAAAGTTTAGATGTTTGGATGATTGATTTGATACAGTATTTTTTTTATATTTAAATGTTTATTAGCGACTATAATTAAAAGATGCTGGGCGCCTAGGCGTAGTAGCTGAAGTTGGCCTTCTCTTGGCCTGCACCTCGAGAATGGCGTCCATGAAGTCTTCGTGCGTGACGGTGCTGGCGGAGCGGCGCAGCGCGATCATGCCCGCCTCCACGCACACCGCCTTGCACTGCGCGCCGTTGAAGTCGTCCGTCGACCGGGACAGCTCCTCGAAGTTCACGTCGGGGCTCACGTTCATTTTTCGTGAGTGGATCTGCATAATTCTAGCTCTAGCCTCTTCATTGGAATGTGGGAACTTGATCTTCCTGTTCAGACGACCCGACCAGAGTAGTTTTATCCAGTGACATGGTTTGTAATCAAGTGTTTCTCGTCTGAATGTTTTTTTTTGTTGCTTGAAATGAGTGTAATGAAAAATGTAAGTAATTTCAGATACAGAGATAATCTACATAAACAAAACAGTACTTTGATCAAGTGTGGCATTTTGAATTCACATACTTAGAAGTTGTACTTCTTTTTAATCTGATGGTTTTTGAATATCAAGACTAAAATGCTGTATCCACTTTGCCCATATCCACTTTGTAGGTATCATTGAACCAAATAAAATCCAGATCAATCAAGATCTCTATCAAGATATCAATAAAACTTAGAGTATTTTAACACAAAAACAGGTAATATAATGAATCCAAAACAGTAACATCACATTTACACAAGTAATCATAACAAAACGTTCCTCAAAATGTCGTAACTAATTGGGATTTTTCTATTTTACTTATTAATCGAATAATGTGTTTAACCGATCATAATAAAACTAACAACATACTTAATATCTACCCCATGCGTAAAGCTGCCTGTAAACGGAATGTGACAAGTTGGTTATTATCTTTAAATTTTGATGACACATTTTGATTACTGTAATAATAAATCTCCTTGGGGTGAGACCTGGCGACCCGCAACACAGGCTTTCCTTCTTCGGGCACCAGTTCTCATACTACATGTAACCAATAAGAAATGTTTATTGACACTTAATGATATGTCTGTGTATGTATGAGAAAAATAAAGATTATTTTTGTTTTTTTTTATTAGAATTGTTTGTGTACGATTAAGACATAAGAAAGAAACGTCATGATGTGCATCAAGTATCAAAATACGTGAATTAGGCGACGCACGTAATGAGAGATATTCGCTTTGCCTGGTGTATACACTTTTTCCTTACTTCCCCTAACTTAGGATAATATATTGAAGCCTGGCTCGGATAGTTTTCATATTCGAATTATTTAAAGTCGCTTCTAAAACAGTCATGAAGGAGCCCAATGTTCGATGGCTAGTTTCCACCCAGTAAGCCAAATTTTCGGAAGAATAAAATAAGAACTTGCGAAGGCTATTATATAATTTGTAGGTATATGAAAACTAGCCAAGTCGACCTTAGGCTTCAATATATTAATCTAAGTTATAAGAAGAAATGATATTTTCAGTTGTTATAAAATATCTTATATTATTTATTATAAATAAATTTCAGGATTGACCATTAAACTTGGCTCTCATTTCACATTTATGTTTTTGATGGGATATCATTACTTTTTGTACAGAAATTATTAGTAGGTACTTATTATAGTATTAATACCAAATGGTTTTAATACTCAATCCCAGTTAATAACGTAATAAATACGAATTTCGACACTATACGCTTAAGGCTCTCCCACACAGGCCCGTTATTATCGCCGATAATACCGGATGTGTTATTTCGATAATGCGTCCCGATTCCTTGCACAAGTGCAAGTCCTAATACAAATGTTCTAAGAACTCATATCGCAGGACAGAGGAACACAAGCATCCTAGTCGATATTATCGCAGGAAGGAGGAACGCAAGCATCCTAGTCGATATTATCGCAGCAGTGTGTAACTTCGTAGCCATCGTAACGTAATACATAATGTACTAAAAACAAATATCGCAATAACGCATCCGATATTATCGACGATAATAACGCGCCTGTGTGGGAGAGCCTTTACGCCCTACTAGTAATCGTGGTGTAAAGTTACACCGTGTAAAGCTGTTGTTGTCACTTATGTTGTACCCTTAGAAACTACGAAGAATTTAAATTCCTGTCCTAATATTGCGGCTGCCCTCTTCGTGTCATGTGTTGATAAGTGTAACAAAATATTTAATTTTCAACATATAAATAGCGAAAACATTCTAAAAGCTTTTAAAACAATAAATATTAAAAAAATCAGAAGATTTATAGGGTATACCAACTAATGTTATTAAATCAATTATTGATCCAATAGCTCCTAATTTAGCTTTTATTTTTAATAAGTGTATTGACGAAGGAGTCTTTCCCGATTTTAATGAGTCTTTCCCGATTTTAATGACGGGACTTTCACTGGCAGTTAATTCCGCTTTTTAAATCTGGAGACAAGAGTGACCCCAATAACTTTAGGCCGATATCAATTTTACCAGCACTTAGTACAGACCACGCACAGATTTGAAAAAATGGCCGGACATATCAGGGGATAAGATACACTCAGAACAATGATCAAAACAACAAACAAAATAGATTCACACAACATCACAACATCATCGCCATTTTAGAAATAGTGATGTTACATTTTTTTATCATAGACGTTCAAAGTATATCGATAAGATGATACATGCTCTTTGGCACAGACCATAGAGTATAGTAGTATTGCCATCTGCAAACAACTTGTTTTTTTTTTCTTTTTCTTTGTATAGCCCATTCGGTTTTAAAATTAGGTGTAAATATTTGTTTGTGCTATGTAAGTGTTTGTGTAATACATAAACTTATTTACTAGGTTTATGTTAATCAAATCGCTTTTATTATGTAAATTTATTTTTGTTATAATTCTTTTAATTCCCTTTTTCGTCACTGATGTCACTACTGCGCTCAACAGAATATCAGTGCAGCAAGCCCCAGCTTGCTGCTCATACTGAGTTGGGCGCAATTTTGACATCACGCGACATTGTTTTATCCTATTGTTTTTTTGTCCTATTTGTTATTTTTTGTGTATCTGTGCTCTAGTTTTATGAAATGTTTGTTGCTTTTGTCGTGTGATGTCAAAATAAATGGTTTTTCTTTCTTTCTTTCTTTCTTTAGTAAAATATTTGAAAATACAATATGCTCTCAATTAGTAGATTATTTGGTATTAAATCAAATCTTTACTCTATACATAATACAAATAAATACAATTGGAGTGTCTGTTTGTAAAATTAAAATAACCGCTTTTTACAACATGCATATCTATACATACAAATAAATAAAATTGGAGTGTCTGTTTGTAATATTAAAATAACAGCTTTTTACTATATGCAAAGATAAGATAAAGATAAGATAAAAATATTCTTTATTCACTTAGACATAATAAATATGTACTTATGAATCGTCAATATTTTCCTACCACCCATTCAAGACTTTTTTAACTGACAAGAAGAATGGGCGCAAGAAACTTGCCAGCGTTTCTTAGTTAGGTAACGACATTTACAAAAAAAAACATATCGTTACTAATACAACAATTGCTTAGTATAAAAATACATCATATTAAACAGTGATTATGTTATGTGTTACATCATGACCATGCATTGCGGTCATTCAAATAATCGTCTACTTTATAGTATCCTTTGCTCATCAGCGACTCTTTAATGTAACATTTAAATTTATGCAATGGTAGTTCAATTAAACGCTGTGGAACTTTATTAAAAAAGGCTATGCTTTTTCCCAGAAATGAGGCTCTGGATTTTTCTAGCCTAAACTTGGGAACGACAAGTTTATCTTTATTTCTTGTGTTAAAGCGATGAATATCGCTCTGCTTTACAAATGTATTATAATACTTTTTCACATAGATTATATTTTCATAGATGTATTGTCCTGCAACAGTTAAAATGTTTAGTTCTTTAAATAGATCTCTTAAAGAATCTCTCGATCGGAGGTTGTAAATGGCGCGAATAGCCCTTTTTTGGAGCACGAATATACTGTGGATGTTAGCGGCTGAGCCCCACAACAAAAGGCCGTAGGACATAACACTATGAAAATAACTAAAATAGACTATTCTAGCCGTTTCAATATCGGTTAAGAGCAAATATATATATGATGCATATGATTATATATACGGTACATATACCAAAATATCATTTTTTTCAATTTTTGTCTGTCTGTCTATTTGTTCCGGCTAATCTCTGAAACGGCTGGACTGATTTTGACGGGACTTTCACTGGCATGTAGCTGATGTAATAAGGAATAACTTAGGATACTTTTTATCCCGATATTCCCACGGGAACAACGGTTTAACATTAATAACTTGTCTTTAAACCCTAAAAAAACAAATTGTGTCAAATTCTTACTACCAAATGTAAGGAAGGTTGATTTAAGTATAAGTTTGAATGCAGATGCAATTGAATTAGTTGACAGCACGAAATTCTTTGGTATTACCTTAGATTCACGACTACAATGGGATCCACATATTGAGGCCTTGGCGAGTAGACAGTTCTACTGCTTTTGCAGTAAAACAGATAAGGCTATTAACTGATATTGAAACGGCAAGGCTTGTTAACTTTAGTTATTTTCATAGTATAATGTCGTATGGCGTGTTGTTGTGGGGCTCAGCAGCCAATATTGGAAACATTTTTGTACTTCAAAAAAGAGCGGTACGCGCCATTTACAGCTTCGCCCCGGCGCGATCCAATCTACCATCTATGAGAATATATTATATGTTAGGAAACATCTTGACTCATTCACTAAGAATAGTGATATCCATAATATTAACACACTATGTATATTAAGTATGTATTTACAAACAAAAAGTATTTAAGTATATATTTATCCGTTATCAAGTTTTCCATGATACAGTTTCTTAATGAAATTAAAATGGGCTTAGATAATTGGTGTGAATGTAAGAAGTTATTTATTATTATTATTTATTAACACAAGGAATAAAAATAAGCTTGCCGTTCCAAGATTTAGACTTGAAAAAAGTAAAGGCTCGTTTACGCTCTTAAACAAAAGCTATTACAAAGTAGAAGATTATTTAAATGATCACAACACAACGCATGGTTGTCATAATTATAGTAACACTAACAATGTGTATAAGGAAAATATTCCTATACATAAGTATGAGAAAACTTTCCTTCAGCATTAGCTCTTTGTATAAATTTTATTATTGTACCATTTTGTCTAGCAACGACATAGTTATTTTGTAAATGCGTTGCTTCTGTTAAAGATGTTTTTTTTTTCGCCTGTTTTTCTTGTCAGTTAAAAGATGTCTATAACAGGTGGTAGTTAAAAAATGTTGGACGATTCAAAAGCATTAATTTTACTTAATCTATATGAATAAAAATCTATGACTTTGACTTTGACTTTGACGTTGTCTAAAATGATGACAGAGACAAGAACAAATTCACACCAGATGTAACTTTAAACCACGTTTATTAGTAAGGGGGTTCGTTCATAAGTAGTTATAAGTACTAAAACAGATGTGTTTGGATTAGAAAAAAATTGAGGGTGGTATTCCACTCGTTCTATATTCACATAAAGACCAGCTGTCATCAATTTTCATTGCTGATTCTTACATTACAGGCACTATAAGAGTTCCTAATATAATATATCAATATATGTAAAATTATATTGAAATTATAAAAAATATAATATATATATAAAATTATAATAAAATTATAAAATTTTACTAGTTTCTGATTTATTCCTTTGTACTCACCTAACTACCTATCTGGCAAAAGTGGCTCCAAATGGTTCGTGTACACACAGTACTGCTCGCCAGTCCTGATAGCTTGAACTTGGCTTGACACGCTACCGCATGTCTAGAGTTATTGCTAAAATGACGTAAAAAATCCTTGTCATCGCCGCCGTCGTCGTCTCGCGTCTCGTTGGCTGACATTGATTTGACGTTGTAATTTATAATAGTGTTGTTGTATCTAGGGCATCGAAACTCGGTTCAATTTTGAAAACCCGGGTTTTCGGGTCTAAGAGTAATCAAAACCCGGGTAGACCGGGTTTTTCGAGCTTTTCGATCTTTTTGTTATAATTTTATTAATAAAAGAAACTGTGTTATTATATCAATTTTTACAATGAGTACAAGATGTTAAGAATGTGGAAGGATTAAAATAAATGAAAAATAGTACTTACTTTCCAAATTACAAAAACAGTTAAGTATCTAATATAAAAAAGTCATAAATTTTAATTTTTTCAGAATATCTTAAACTAAGTAAGTATAGATTACTAACTTAGCCTTCACAGACTTGCAGGACTGGCCATCATAAATTTCGGGACTGGTTGCAGACGATTTTTTAAAAAATATTTGTACAGTGTATGCAGTATGCATGCATTTGACCACCATCCAGCATAGCAGACAGTATGCAGTCTAGGATGTCGTATGCTTACCCAGGAGGTGCCCATTCACTCTTGCTTTGAAAAGGCCAAGGTTATAATGGCCAGACGCGCATCCGGCTCGACCCCTGTTGGCCCAGAGCCGATCGCGCATATCCCGACAAGCTGGTTTGCAAATAAGATCCGTGAACGCACTATAGAATTACACCAACTGAACTGGAGCTCGCTGGATTCGTGCAGACAGGCGAAACTCGCACAACCGCGCGTGGACGCGCGTCTATCCAGGGCCTTGATACAACTGTGCAGACTGCAACTTCGCCTGGTAACTGGTCATGGACAATTTAACAGACATCTTATTAATTTAGATGTCACCGACAGTCCCCTATGCAGAGAGTGCATGGAAGAAGAAGAAACAGCTGCCCACGGCCACGTACTGCTGGAATGCAGGGGGGTGGCCCCTACCGCGCGAGGTACCTCGGCTCGCCGGGCAGCGTCCAGGAAGCGATCACGAATGTGAAAGCTGTTGTAGCGTTCCTGGCTGAGCTGCGCTGGCTGGAGTGATCTGGCCGCGCACCCTCCAGACGCAAAATTGACGCAATAGACGTCGAGTTGCAGAAACCGCCCGTGTTGATAAGAAGAAGAAGAATGATCGGGGAACGCATTCGCAGGTAGCGCATTCCCATCTTTAGCAGCTCGCATTAAAAAAGTACTGGCGAAGCGCTTAGTACGGACAGGTGGTATGTCTACGATGTATGTATGGTAAGCTGACCTGCATCTGGTAACCCCATGGTGGAAAGGGGCTGGAGGAACAAGATTGTGCAGTTCCTGTGCGCACTCTCAAAAGTTAATCCGGTAAAACACCGACAGACCAGCAACAGCAACTCTACGGCGATGACTGAGACTTATATTCTGAGATTATAATCTGTGTATATAGCCCCCCTGGAGCAAATTACACAGTCTTTGAGTCCACTATGGAGGATGTTTTGAAAATATGCTGTCGTAAGAATAAAAAAATTGTAGTTTGTGGAGATTTTAATATAGACATCTTAGATATTAAATTAGCACAACTCTCCGGTAAATTCCTTAATCTTTTTAAATCATTTAATTTGCTTCACACTTTTAATGAACCGACGCGAATTACGCCAACATCGGCCACTTGCTTAGATAACATCTTTTCCAACTGTAACTTAATTGAGAAATCGGTAATTAATATTACTAAATCCGACCACAGTGGACAACTAGCTTCTTTTGAGCACTATAATGTTACTCCTAAACGCGAAGTAATTTGCAGGCCAATACCGAAACGTGGTATTAATAAATTTAGAAATAATGTACAAGATAAAGTTCAATGTTTGCCAGCTTCTGCTGACGCTAATAACTCTTATCAATCATTATTTGATATTGTTGAAAAAGAATTTAGTAACAATTTTAAACAAAAAGTTATAAAGTGTAATGATCGTAAGAAGTTCAGTGACTGGGCCACACCTGGTATTTATAATAGTAGAAGAAAGTTATTTGAACTCTATGCACAAAAAACGACCTCCTGTGATCCTAGCTTCATTGAATATGTCAAGAAATATTCAAAAACATTTAGGAAAGTATGTGCTTTGGCAAAATCTAGGTATATTTCAAATAAAATTAAATCATCTGAAAATAAAATAAAAGCTACCTGGAGTATTATAAACCAAGAAACTGGCAAAACAAAAAGCAAAATTAATTCATTTAACTTAAAAATTAGTGATCAGACTTTTGAATCGGATATTGAGGTGGCTAGTGCTTTTGAAGGTTTCTTTGCTCGAATACCGTTAGAAACTACTAGCAGACTTAATTCTTGCCCCAACACCGCTGTCTCTCTTATGGAATCTAGTGTGAACAAGTGCCAGGAAACATTTAGTTTTAGCTATGTCACTACCGAAGATATTATTAAAGCATTCAAAGCAATAAATATTAAGAAAACAGAAGATCTCTGGGGCATATCTACAAGTATCATCAAATCAATAATTGATGTGATAGCTCCATCATTAGCAATAATTTTTAACCAATGTATAAGTGAAGGGGTCTTTCCTAATTTAATGAAGAATAGTAAAATTATTCCTCTGTTTAAAGCTGGTGACAAAAGTGACCCAGCAAATTTTAGACCTATATCCATACTACCAGCAATAAGTAAAATATTTGAGAAATTAATTTATGCTCAACTTTTAGAATATTTTAAATTAAATAGTATACTGCATGAGAAACAGTTTGGTTTTTCAAAAGGTAAAAGTACCACTGATGCTGGGGTTGCATTTCTAAAACATGTACTTGATGCCTGGGAGGACAAGCAGGATGTAATCGCTATTTTTTGTGACCTTTCCAAGGCATTCGATTGTGTTGATCACCAAACACTATTAAGGAAGTTAAAACATTATGGTGTTTCTGAAATGTCAGTAAGCCTTATGCATTCATATCTGTATGAAAGAACTCAGAAGGTAGTTATTAATAAAACTGAGTCTACCGGAGCTCCCATTACTATGGGCGTACCCCAAGGATCAATATTGGGCCCGCTGTTGTTTTTAATATACATAAATGACCTTCCTTACTACGCGAAGAATTTATGTGAGACGGTGCTATTTGCCGATGATACATCTCTAGTCTTTAAAGTAGATAGAGGTGATGACTGTTCTGACGAAGTAAATAGTGCTCTTTCAAAAGTGTCACATTGGTTTAATAGTAATAATTTATCATTAAACTCAAAGAAAACTAAGTGTTTAAAATTTTCGTTACCTAATGTAAGACAAGTTGATTTTCATATTAGACTAGACGGCGATACGGTCGAATTCATTAACAATACAAAATTTCTAGGTATTATATTAGACTCGCGACTACAATGGGATCCTCATATCGAAGCCTTGGCGAGTAGACTCAGTTCGGCTGCATTCGCAGTTAAGAAAATAAGGCTCTTAACCGATATTGAAACGGCTAGAATAGTCTATTTTAGTTATTTTCATAGTGTTATGTCCTACGGCCTTTTGTTGTGGGGCTCAGCCGCTAACATCCAAAGTATATTCGTGCTCCAAAAAAGGGCTATTCGCGCCATTTACAACCTCCGATCGAGAGATTCTTTAAGAGATCTATTTAAAGAAATAAACATTTTAACTGTTGCAGGACATTACATCTATGAAAATATAATTTATGTGAAAAAGTATTATAATACATTTGTAAAGCAGAGCGATATTCATCGCTTTAACACAAGAAATAAAGATAAACTTGTCGTTCCCAAGTTTAGGCTAGAAAAATCCAGAGCCTCATTTCTGGGGAAAAGCATAGCCTTTTTTAATAAAGTTCCACAGCATATAATTGAACTACCATTGCATAAATTTAAATGTTACATTAAAGAGTCGCTGATGAGCAAAGGATACTATAAAGTAGACGATTATTTGAATGACCGCAATGCATGGTCATGATGTAACACATAACATAATCACTGTTTAATATGATGTATTTTTATACTAAGCAATTGTTGTATTAGTAACGATATGTTTTTTTTTTGTAAATGTCGTTACCTAACTAAGAAACGCTGGCAAGTTTCTTGCGCCCATTCTTCTTGTCAGTTAAAAAAGTCTTGAATGGGTGGTAGGAAAATATTGACGATTCATAAGTACATATTTATTATGTCTAAGTGAATAAAGAATATTTTTATCTTATCTTATCTTATCTCTTTACTTTGAAGTTTAGCTTTTTCTAAAGTTGTGTCTCCAATGAACTTCTTTGCGCGGTTTTCAATCGCATCTAAAACTGCCAGTTGGTACTTCAAAAATCTAATCAAAATTGTAAATTGCTTGAAAACACGGGTAATGCAATAAGATACATGTGAAACTACTACTAAAACTTTAGCGGAGCCATCTCAAAGGTGACAGCAGTACTCCATGCACGGATGAATTTGTACTTTGTAAAGAACTTTGAGAGGACGCCCAGTTTTTTGGCAGCAGTTTTACCAATTGAGTCGATTTATTCACCGAAGTTCAGCTCCGATTATAGAGTAACGCCAAGTTGCAGGTTCTCGGTTACTGGTAAGGATACGCCCAGGAAAGTCGGAGCTAGTTGAAAGGGACTCCGTTTATCTGAGAAAAGACACGCCTGCGTGGCGAGGCGTTGAAACTGACAAGGTTGGCATTTCCCCAATCGGAAGTGCCTGAAGTGCCAGGTTCGTTTGCTCAACTAGTGACTCTCGACAAGACTGAACTTCATCACTAGTAGCCCATTCATCTGAAAGATATCTGCTAGACACACTGGTGTCATCGTCATAACCAAATGTACCAGGCACCAACAAGTCGTTAATGTGGAGAAGAAATAGTGTTGCATATAATACCGAAACTTGGGGAACTCCAGCGTTGATGTTCTTCAAGTCAGATGTCCGACCATCCACAACCTTTCGAATTGAACGGTTCCTAAGAAAGTCGGTGATCCAGATGCAGAGGCTGTCAGAGATTTCATATGAGGGAAGCTTTCCAATTCGGCTATCATGCCAGACCCTATCAAATGCTTTGGAAATATCAAGCGAGACAGCAAGTGCTTCGCCATGTCTATCGAACGCTTGATTCCAAAGGTGGGTGGCGTACACGAGAAGATCTCCAGTCGACCGTCCGCGGCAAAAACCATACTGGAAGTCACTAGGGAGTTCGTTAATTTCAAGTTACGCCAATAGATGTTTATTCAGTACATGCTCCGTAGTATTGCAGAGTATGAAGGTGACTGAAATCAGCCTGTTGTTAGAGGGGTTGGCATGGCTATATTTTTTAGGTATGGGCTGCACATTGGCACGCTTCCACGACTGAGGAACAAGACAAATCCTGTCTCAAGTGAGAGGCGGCTTAAGATAGGAGACAACTAGGGTGCACAGTTACGCAGGGCAGGACTATTGCCGGGATTCCATTAGGACCACTAACCTTATTTCCTAGACCACGGAGAGCTTTGAGAACCTCTTTGTGGCGAATGCGAATATTACCCATGGAAGAGCTAGCACGAGGTATCTTCGGTGGAGATTGGCGTGTAACGTCTAGACGTGAATTCTCTGCAAAGAGAGACGCAAACAGACCGAAAATATGCTTTATATTCGGGGTCGTCTTCATGAGCAATATATGACAAACTAGTCGAAAAGATCGGAGAACTAGTTCTAATTCCATGTGGTGAAATGTAGAGTCCACATTTTACCCTCTCCATGTCCTAAGATGGACGCACCGCGCGCGTTCCATTTAACATGCTTTGCTTGTTTTCTTGGTACGAACGCAGCAACAAAGCATCTTTTATTGTAATAATTTATCAAAGTGTGTTTTATTCCATTTATTGCATTCGAAGTGGCTTGTACTTAATAAATAAAATAAAGAAAAGTATTAAAAATATTTGATTGAATCAGGCGTCACTTGGCGGAAGTCCCTAACCATTGTGAAAAACGAACTATATGTAGCTTACTTCCGCAAAAAAACACAATATGCAAGATGCACCGCCCGCCCGCCCGCAAAATATTGCACATGCACACCACTAAAATACCAGTGCACAATACCAGCATTTAGCAAGACAGCAATACACCTTGCACCTTCACCGATTAGACTACTCTACACGTGTTTCGCCCCAACCCGGGGAATCCTCAGGAGATAGTTCGTGCGAAAACCAACACCAAATTTTGGTGTTGATTTGTTGGTTGTTTTTTTGCGGAAGTAAGCTACATTTCAGCTATATTTCGTTTTTCACAAAGTATTACAAATACCCGAAAAACCCGAAAAAACCCGGGTTTTAAAAATCAAACCCGGGTTTTGTGTATTCCTTAAAACCCGGGTAAACCCGGGTTTTTCCGGACCGGGTAAACCCGGGTTCGATGCCCTAGTTGTATCTATTTTGGTAGGTACTATTTCGTTTGTTTGAAAAAATTCGTGCCACCAATGTTTTCATTTATTGTCGCAGTGTCGTCTCCACATACCTACCTATATGCATACATTAATTTAGATGCCAAGGAGATGTCTTCAAACAAAAAGTTTTGATTTATGATCATGTTCAAAGTTGGCTACACAACCAACAACAGCAGCTGGCAGCTGCTAGTTTGTGTAAACTTGACCAAAAATTTGCTTTATCACCGTAACATTTAATAGTAGATATACACTGAGGGGATAAAGCACTGTTTTATGTCACGGGCGCGATATTGAATCCTGAGCAAATGAAGGACTCCAGATTTAATTCTCGAGTGTAGCGAGGGTTTTACGAGCCCTCGATCCACTTAAATCCATCTCTTACTTAGATCTTTTTGCACCTATCTTATGGCCGTTTGTGCACTACCACTGAATTTTACCGATCCGGAAAAAAACGGATGCTTGTATTTAATTAAGTACCATCACGATCAGTCAGACATCAGATCACCTTTGCAATTCCACTTTGCTCCAATAATGTCGGGTTACATAATCCTGTTAATCGTATCTGTCGGGACTTCAACAATTTGGCGTCCAATATCAGTGACGTGCCTGACATCTACAACTTATCACTCCGTAAGTTTAAAGCCGAAGTCAGTACATTGCTGCCTTAGTGTTTATATTATATTACATTATTTGAATTTATCAATGTCTTAAATTTTTATTGTTGATATTTTGATTATTTGATTATAAATTTTCAATTTTAATTTTAATTTGCATGTTAATTTGACCTTTTTCCTATGTTTGTTTTTTGTTCAATTTAATTTTTTTTTTTTTTTTTTTTTTTATCTTGACAACTTTGATTCAAATTGACTTTTTGTTTTTGTTTGTATTTAAATTATAAGATTATTATTCTTTTGTAACCTACCTACACAATTTTAAATGATTTCTTAAAATAATTTTTTTTTTTGTATTGCACTGATTTAAACATGTTTACAGTACATTCCTCCTGGAGCTACAACATATCGTGCTTGCTTGTAGTCTACCGATGTATGCCTTCATTAGTTGTATCTCTGTTTATGTACTAATAAATAAAATAAAATAAATATAAATGATTAATTATTAAAATACAAGCATCCGTTTTTTTCCGGATCGGTAAAATTCAGTGGTAGTGCACAAACGCCCTATGTCCACTTTAATCCTTGATCAAGGATTTTTTGCAAAGTTGTTTTTTTTGTACTAACATTGTCCAGTGCAAAGATCCATTGATGGATCCTCAGATCATATAATACTAAATAGATGTGTAATGACAGCTTGATTGCTCGAGGACCGATGTCGCCGCAAAAAGTCAAAAAGCATCAACCGACGATGTTAATCGTTTGATCAGATCCCTGCGACGCCTGCCACGCCCCCTTGGCATATCTAACCTAGTATAGTATTATATGATCTGAGGATGGATCTTATTGCACTTCTATTTCCACTTTAATCCTTGATCCAGGATTTTTTGCAAAGTGGATTTTTTTGCACTAACATTGTGTCTGAAAATCCCTGGCTGACACATGCAAGCTTCCTTTATCAAACACAACTTCCCTGGCTGAATCATAAACCATGAAAGATGCTATTGCAAGTTATTTCAATTTTTACTTTTTTTGCATTCACAATGAAATTTTTATTTTTGAAAATCGTGGGTCAGAGTCCCATCGGAGCTGGTGAGACGGGTCGATTTTTTTCTAAATACTTCATTTTCAATTGCTCTATAAATTTCCATTTTCACTTTCAGGTTCCGGCAATATTGCCGGTGGCGGTAGTGCTACTTGACTATATTTTCAGCGATGGTTATTTGTTGAAAATCATATATACGAAAAAGTCCGACATACATGCATGCCACATGTGGCGTACCCACGCATCGCTTTCCGAGGTGTCCCTATCTCTGAGGTTACGGGTTCGCGTTCCAGGCGAGTAAATGTAGAAAACAAACAATTTTACATAATTTCTGGTGTCTACGTGGTGTACGTCTGGTGTATACGGTGAGGTGGTAATTGATACCCATCTTTGTTTCCGATTACCATAGTACAGGTCCATAATAAACTAATAGTGCATGTGATGGTGATCATTAAAATATTCTAATTAATAATGTTGACAATAATGTGACACTATTGTCTTGAATAAATAGGTTGAATCAAAAGTTAAAGATCATTCAAGTGAAATAGCGGGTTTGTAGCCACTTGTGGGAGTTGTTGAATGAATTGTGTAAAAAGCATTGTCTAATATCAGACTAGTAGATTGTTATTGATTCTGGCACACACACTTTATTGCAATATTATTTGTAACATTATTGCTTTCTTAATTAAAGTGATAAAAGTATTTTGCCTCTCAGTAAGTGACTTTCTATAATTTTATATTGTGAGATAAATAAGTACTTAAACCGTTACCTTATAGGTAAGTAACCAATCAATTTTAATGGTCTTTCTTTGGGCTTATTCTACTTTTAAGTGGAGCTTTTTAGAGCGTTTATATATAATTCAGTAACAATTATGTCAATTGCCGTCGAGTGACGAGGAGGTCAATCAAGGAGGAAGTTCGAGTAAATAAGTATTTTAGTTTTTTTTGGAAAATAATTAAAACTTGATTCATTATTAAGTTTCAGTTTATTTTGATGTGTGTTTGTGTTTAGCAGACTTTTTATATGCCCCGCGACAGCCTGGGGCATTGCATTATCTATTGTCAGTGCGTGTGCGCCGTATGAACCGGTTGCTTTTGAGTGGTGCCTCATGTCAAAAGCTCCTTAGAAGACGAGCTTCTAGTGAAATGGACCGTGTTATATCAAAAGAAGAACAAGAAGGCTATGATTGATCTTGGGCATAAAGATCACTGGTATTGTTTAAGGCTGCTTTCTTTGGGTGGCTTGTCCTTGTCATTACGTTGATTATTACACGGTGAAGCTGTTTTCAATTGTTTGCCTTTCTTAATTTTTTACGTAGTATCTTTATAAGTAGGTAGGTATTTTATGCAAGACAAAATTTCCCTGCTAAAAGCAATGTATATCTATGTATATCTATGTACATGTCGCAGGGATATGAGGAAATCAGAGATTTCACGAAATCCCTAGGGATACCACGAAATCACGGAGGAGGTGGAATATTCTTATTTACGACGTCTTCTTCCTAAACAAGTTCAGTGATATGTCATTTCACTAAACTAAATCTAGTGAAATGTCACAAAAGTGGATTTCAGAGGTGAGAGTTTGCCTCGGAAGTCCTGTAGAACACGTGATAGGTTAGAAATTTAATTCTTTAATTCTTAAATTTCGTGGTTATTTTTTTTTGTGAAAACAATCCATAAGTTGTTTGACAACCTAACCTAACTTAAATTTCTAACCTATCACGTGTTCTACAGGACTTCCGATACAAACTTGCTCATACCTGTCACCTGCAGCCGTGAGCTTACTGTCTTTCTTCAGTGATTCTTCATTTCACTAGATTTAGTTTAGTGAAATGACATATCACTGAACTTGTTTAGGAAGAAGACGTCGTAAATAAGAATATTCCACATCTTCCGTGATTTCGTGGTATCCCTAGGGATTTCGTGAAATCTCTGATTTCCTCAAATCCCTGCGACATATACAGGGCGTCCCAAAACTATGCCACATGAAGGGAAAGTACCTTAAATACTGAAGATAAAAAAAATTGCTAAAAGGAAACTTAATTTTTATTTTAAAAAGAAAACGAACTGCATTCAAAGAATTTCAAATAATCGCATGTCTGAACTGGGAATCGAACCCGCGAATGTGTTTTTTTTTATTATTTTATCATACCGATCGAAAGGCTCAATTATAAGCAATTATTTATTCTGAGTAACATGGCATCTTAAATAAAAAGGAGACTACGAAATTTAACATTTAATGTTGATTATAAAGTTTGTGCAGCGTTATGGATAGCCTTTTCTGTGACTGTCGTGCTTAAAACAACTGACTTTAACATTTCAATGTATTACTAATAAAAATGAGTGAAGATTGGAACAATATTAAACTTAATTTCCCTTTCATAATTGTGTGATAAAGTTATACATATTGTGATAAGTAATACCATCTAGACTGATTCAAAAGGTTTGAATAATTTGGTGCGAGTTCGATTCTCGGTTTGAACAGGCGATTATTTAAAAATATTTGAATGCAGTTCGTATTGTTATTTAAATAAAAATAAAGTCTTTTTTCCATAAAATTTAATCACACACCAAATACAGTATTTGGTGTGTTCTATGCCACCGTGTGGCATCCATAGTCATGGAACGCCCTGAGAGCTCCCTGAAGGCGTCCCACGACTATACCACATGGTGCAATAGACTGCACCAAATTATGAAGATTTAACTCAATCGAGGTGGTGTTCCTTATCACATTATGTATAACTTTATCACACACTTATAATACGGAAATAAGGTATAATTTTGCTCCAATCTTCACTCGTTAGTGGTAATACATTGAAATGTTAAAGTCACTTGTTTTGAGCACGCCATTCACAGAAAATACTATCCATAACGCTGCCAAAAATTGGTAATCAACATTAAATGTTAAATTTCGTAGTCTCCTTTTTATTTAAGATGCCATGTTACTCAGAATAAATAAATGCTTTTATTTGAGCCTTTCGATTGGTATGATAAAATTTAAAAAATAAAAAAATTCACATTCAGCGGGTTCGAGTCCCAGTTCAGACATGCGATTATTTGAATTTCATTGACTGCAGTTCGTTTTCTTCTATACATATAATAAAACAGAAACGGACAAAAAGTCTGTACATGAAATATAAAAAAAAAAAAAATACTGCTATGTGATGTGTTCGGAAAAGATCGACATTTCTGAACGCATCGCTAATGTCACGTCAAATTTATTAGCTGTCACTTGAAGTTGACAGTGACACTTGATTGGAATTCTTCTTGGAAAAATGTCGGAATAATTTTGCTGAATTTGTTAAAGGTCGCTCGCGTTGAATGTGCCTGGCATATCGAGTTTGAATCCATCTAAAATTATCTATGTGATCCCGTTTTGTACGACCAAGGTTTTGATGCCATCTCTGGAGTGGCCGGTCGCGGATGCTTTGAAAGATAACCTTTTCTACCACACGCGCTTGTTGTTGGGACTGTAAATCATAATAAAAGAGGCTCCCCCGTGTGTGTCTTTGTGTATCTATTGTTGAAACGCCCAGTGTCTTGTGAACGCTGTTATTTGTGTTGTGAGTGAGGTCACTAATTGGTAAGGTCTGCAGAAGAAGAAGATACCTGGGGCGCGCGCCCCGTCTCGCCGCAGCCGAGGAGATTTTCGACACCACAGACCCGTATGTAACCTTACCTTACTTAAAAGTCTCTCCGCTGTGTATCGCAGTCCAATTGTTCAGTTACATCCCGGCTGAAACCTAGTTCTTGTCCGGAGTCTACTCATGATAAATCTTCCACTGCGCCATGCCGGCTCCGCGGTATAGGCAGGGGTGTACTGAACATTTCTTGGTAGCAAGAGCGTAGCTTGAAGGCCTGAGAGGCCCACGCCAAAATTTTGTCTATTAATCAGTGCCGTTTGATGACCCAGTCTGGTCCGGACTAGATTAATTTGTACTTGTAAATGGTAATTAACTTGCATTTGAAAAGTAAAGGGCATTCCTTTGTTATTGGTTCCATGTCTTGTAATTAATTGTCATGTATTGAAGTTCCAAAATATAAACAGATGCCTTTCTTTGTTCATAATAATTATTATTTAGTTTTGTCAGCAAATTTGAGTTGTGAATATTGACAAGTTTGTTGCTAAAATAATAGCTAATAAAAGGTTAGCTAATAAGTTTGCACTCAATACTTAGTGAAACTTAAATGATTTGGGACATTGTTTACACATTGAAACTCATTGAAACTTGTGCTTTGAAATAATTAAAATTAACTTGTTGTTGTGTAACAGTATGTTGTGTTGATATCCAAGTGAATTTCAATAGTCAGTGAGTTTTGTTGTTTTCTGATAACCTCCAGATATTTAAGAGTTTGTGTCATTATAAATACTTTGTTGTTGTAATATTGGAATGTTGTGGTTAGTAATAACCTCCAAATATTGGAGATTTTGTGTTATAGTGAATATTTTGAATTTGTTGGTTTTGTTGATAAATTTGTGACGTTACAATGACGGCCTCCTCTGCTAAAGCCAAAATACGTTCTGAGTTACGGTGGTTAGCGTCTGCAGTCGCATTGTTGGATCGACCTGATAGGACGGAGGCCTTGTTGAACAGATACGGAGATCTGCCCATACGTTTGGCTGTTGTTGATGAGCAGTATGCCTTATTTTTGGAAAGGACTGTTGAGGCCGAGGTGGAAATGCGACAAGAAGTCGATTTGGATGTGGACCAGTGTTATGATTTTGCGGACAGAATTACCCAGGTGGCTCGGCCTTTGCAAGTGGCAAGAGAGAATGAACCGAGCCCGTCCCCGGTCACATCTAAAAGTATGCCCCCTCTCTTTGCTAGATTGGCCCCCTTAGACTTAAGGCGTTTTGCTGGTCGTCTAGAGGACTGGGAGGGCTTTATAAATATTTTTGATAGTCTCGTACATGCCCGGGATGATTTGACCCAGGGCCAAAAGTTGGCTTATTTATTATCCGTGTTGGAAGGGGAGGCCCTTGAATCGGTTCAACATTTGGCCCCCTCGGATGAAAACTACCCTATTGCTAGGGATTTGATTGCCCGTCGGTACCAGAACGTACGACGTCTGGCGGACAACCATGTTGCCGCCATTTTGAATTTACCCCGCGTTGCCAGCGTGATGCACTTGAGAGTGGCTTTGTTGAATCCGCTGTTGGTTGCCTACAACGCATTGAAAAACTTAAAACTCCCAGTGGAGCAGTGGTCGTTTTTGTTACTGCACATTGTCCTGGGAAAGTTGCCGGACTCTGTTAAGGTCCGTTTTGAGCAGCAGTATGGTGGGGATAGTGCGACTTATCTGCCACCCTTCTCGGACCTCTTGACGTTCCTGGAAGGAGAAAGTAGATTGGCAGATAATTCCTCTCTGGCCGGTCCTATGGGACCCGAACGACCTGTGCCACAGAGTAGATCCCCCACCGGACCCCCCCGTAGGGGGCGGATGGCCCCTCGCGCGCCCGGCCGCTATGCCGCCGTCCAGGAGACCGCCCGCTGCTTGTACTGTCGGGAACCGGGTCACAGCACGACCCGTTGTGATAAGTTCCTCGACCAGCGCGTCCAAGGCCGTCGAGCGATCGCGCGACAACGGACATGGTGCTACTCGTGCTTGGGCCTGCACATGCAGCGCGAATGTACCCAAGCGCACCCATGCCGCTTTTGTAAGGGCAACCACCATCCCCTCCTCTGCATGAACAGCCCAGAGGGCGGCGGAGCGCCGCAGCGCGTCGCTGCAGGATCACCTCGTATGGGTGGGGGTCTCGGACCCCCCGCGGTGTTTGCATCCCGCAGCAGTTCTAGTGGCCACCAGAGTGGCCCCAGACGCTCTCCGCCACGATTGGACCCTCAAACGGGCGGGGGTCCCAGGGACCCCCCCATGGGAAACCGATCCCCAAGGATGGGGATGAGTAATGCGAGCGTTGCCGGAGGTCGTAGAGGCCCCCCGCGACGTTTTGAGCCTCGCACGGGCGGGGGTCCCACGGACCCCCCCATGGGAAATCGGTCCCCAACTAGGGGGTTCGATTTTGCGAGCGTTGCGGGAGGTCGTAGAAGCCCCCCGCAACGTGTTGAGCCTCGCACAGCCGGGGGTCCCCGGGACCCCCCCTCTGAAAATCGGTCACCGTGCCCCCGCGACTATGGGGCGACGTACACGGTGGATGCTAGGCACCGATTCTCGCCGCCGCTCGCCGAATACCCGCGTTTGGAGCGGCGCCCGCCCCGTCTTCAAGGGGCCGGGAGATATAACCCGCCTGATACCGGGCGAACGGAACGTAGGCAGTATGTGGGAGAATGGGACCCACTGGATCGCTATGAGCGACCCCCTTACCATGGGGGGACGTCTGGGGACCCCACATACTAGCAATCAACGTGTTTACGGTCGATTGTAGCCACCCCTCCAGAGACCGTTTTGTTGCCCACGGCCTCTGTACTTGTCAGGGGATTGAATGGCGACCTTGTGGAAGTTCGCGCCTTGTTGGATTCCGGTGCTCAGGGGTGTGTTGTGTCATCTTGGTTAGTTAGGCGGTTGGGCCTCAAGGTGCACCCCCACACGGAAGGCGTGAGAGGTGTTGGCGATGTGAAAGTCCCCGGGTTGTTAGGGCATGTTGACTTCACATTTACATCACGTAATAAGTCCACGCCAGGCATTGAGACCTCGGCGATTGTGTTGGACACAGTGGTTGGCCGTCAACCTTCAGTTGACTTGGGACCGAGTATGTTGTCTTTGGTGTCTGATTCCCCACTCGCCGATCCAAATTTCTTCCGCCCAGACCCGATTGATGCTCTCCTTGGAGCCGATGTCCTGGGGCGAGTTTTGTTGACGGGGAAGCGAGTTTTGCAGCCAGATGGCTTGGTAGCTCTGCAGACGACACTTGGTACAGTTGTGATGGGCCCTGCTCGCCGCGTTTTGGATTCCCTTGATGAGGATCGCGGTCTTGTTTTTAATGTGTCTCTCTCCGAAGTGGTGCAGAAGTTTTGGGAGGTTGAGGAACCTCCACCAGCCCCGCGGGTAGACCCAGTAGCGGATGAATGCGAGTTGTATTACCAGAATAACACTGGTCGCCTCCGCTCTGGTCGTTTGATCACCCGTCTCCCCTTTCGTGCCGGCCGACCTCCTCTGGGCGAATCCCGACCGCTAGCGGAACGTAGGCTAGTGGCGATGGAGCGTCGCATGAGCAAGGATCCGGTCTTCCGCCAGAAGTATGTTGAATTCATGCGGGAGTATGAGGAGTTAGGGCACATGTCCGTGAGCGATTTGGATTGGCGCTCCGTTGAGCACTTCTTTCTGCCGCACCACGCCGTTTTGAAATCCGGAAAGATTCGGGTGGTCTTTGACGGTTCGGCTCCCACCTCTACTGGAGCGTCCTTGAACCAGTGTCTGCATGTAGGTCCCAAGCTGCACACGGAGATCTCAGACATCTTGACCAACTTCCGGCGGCATCAAATTGTATTTATGACTGACATCCGGATGATGTTCAGACAAACGGTCATCCATCCCGAGGATAGGAGGTACCAATTGATTTTGTGGAGAGAGAGTCCTAGGGACCCCTTGTTGATTTATGAATTGAATACGGATACGTACGGTTTGGCGTCGAGCCCGTTTGTTGCGATTCGTTCTTTGTTGGAGTTGGCCGAGAAGGAGCGCTTGAGATACCCTCGCGCCTCCGCCATTTTGGCCAGTGACGTCTATGTGGATGACATTTGCACGGGCGCCTCATCTGTCTCAGAGGCGATTGTCCTGAGAGACGAACTCACCGCCCTTTTGAAGTCGGGAGGTTACGAGTTGAGGAAATGGATATCCAACTCGCCTGATGTACTGGTAGGTTTGCCCGAAGAGCACCAGCAGGACCCCCACCTATTCGAAAATGTTGATAATCCCCATGTGGTGACCGTCCTTGGCGTACAGTACAAACCGGTCTCTGACACGTTCACTTATTGTGTGGATTTACGACCACCGAAAGTCTGGACCAAGCGTTTAGTATTGTCTACTGTCGCACGTACCTTTGACCCCAATGGGTGGATTTGCCCCGTGCTGTTTATGGCCAAGTGTTTCTTGCAACGGTTATGGGCTTCGGGTGTGTCGTGGGATGAACCCCTCTCGGACGAGTTACTCCGAGATTGGTCGAGCTTCGTTTCATCCCTCCCCGAGATTAATGAAGTGCATTTGCCGAGGCTATTCCTCCCTTCTGAAAATTGTAAAGTTACTCTTCACGGCTTTTCCGATGCCTCCGAACGTGGATTTGCTGCGGCCGTGTACCTCCGCACCGTTACTGTTGCCGGAGTTGTTGCTGTGCATCTGGTGATAGCGAAAAGCAAAGTCGCTCCCCTTCGGACTCGTCATACGATCCCGAGGTTGGAATTGTGTGGAGCTGCCCTCCTAATGCGTTTGTTGAACCACGTATGGCTCACATTAGGTCGATCTATTAAGATACAAGAGGTTTATGCTTGGACGGACAGTCAGGTCGTCCTTTGTTGGTTGAAGGCTCCGGCGCACACCTTGGACGTGTTTGTGGCCAATCGAGTGTCGCAGATTTGTAATTCCGACATCGAGTTGATTTGGAGACACGTGCCGGGAACCATGAATCCCGCGGATTGTGCGTCTCGGGGTTGTGTAGCCCCAACCCTAATTAACCACCCCCTCTGGTGGGGCCCCCAGTGGTTGATGCGGCCTGAGTCGGAGTGGCCGCCCTCTCCAGCGTTGTCGAACGTAGCCGTTCCTGATATGCGGGCATGCGTCCTGGAGACTAACCCCGCCGGGGAAAAGGATTTGTTGTTGGATCGGTACAGCTCCTTACAGAAGCTGCTTGGTGTTACCGCTTGGATCAGACGTTTTGCGTACAATTGCAGAAACCCACGCGCGAGGCGTGATTCGTCGGTTCTCACTCCGGACGAGCGTAGGGACGCGCTCTTGTTTTGGGTCCGGAGAGTACAAGCTGATAGTTTTGAGTCCGAGATTGAAATTTTGCGTTTAGGCCGTCGCAAGTTGAAGGGCGCGGTATCGCGATTGAATCCCTTCCTGGACGAGAGTGGGCTTTTGCGAGTCGGCGGAAGACTTCGAAATGCGAACCTGCCGTATGGAGCTCGTCACCCCCTCTTGTTACCTAAAGCCGGACATTTGACTCAACTGATAATAACAGATCGCCATGTGAATGCACAACATGCTGGCTGTAATGCTTTGTTGGCCATTTTGCAGCGTGAATTTTGGATTTTGTCTGCTCGTCGAGCCATTCGCACTGTGGTTTTCCGTTGCCTGCCTTGTTATCGATTGAAGGCCGCGACCATGCAGCCCCAGATGGGTGATTTGCCTGCTGATCGCGTCACGGAATGTAGAGCTTTTGCCGGAGTCGCCACCGACTTCGCCGGTCCCTTTACTGTAAAGGCTTCGAGACTGCGTAATGCTAAAACCTATAAGGCGTACTTGTGCGTGTTTGTGTGTTTGTCCACCAAGGCTGTCCATTTGGAAATTGTCTCGGAATTGTCTACCGAAGCCTTTGTCGCCGCCTTGAGCAGATTTGTTTCCCGTAGAGGACTGCCGACATTGATACGTTCCGATTGTGGTACTAATTATAAGGGAACGTGTAATTATCTTAAGGAAGTAGTTAAGTTTTTTGTTGATAATAAAATAGACATTGGAACCACCCTCTCCCGGCGTGGGATAATCTGGAAGTTTAGCCCTCCAGCTTGTCCGACCTGGGGAGGAATTTTTGAAGCTTGTGTAAAGGCTGCCAAGACACACTTGCGTCGCGTGATTGGAGAAGCTATTCTCACGTTTGAGGAACTTGATACGGTATTTTGTAAAATTGAGGCCGTCCTCAACTCGCGACCCTTGTGCCCGTTGTCTTCGGACCCGAATGACCTGGAAGCGTTGACCCCAGGTCATTTCTTGATCGGACAGCCCCTTTTGGCTTTGCCTGAATATCCGATTCAGGATGTAGGATCCCATCGTTTGTCGCGATACCAACTTTTGAAACAGATGTCCCAAAACTTCTGGGCACGTTGGTCGATGGAGTATTTGCATATCCTACAACAGCGCGTGAAGTGGACAGATAAAACCACCCCACCCCAGACTGGCGACCTCGTGTTGATTAAGGATGCTAACCTGCCGCCCCTATGTTGGCGAAGGGGGCGCATTGTTAAACTCTACCCCGGAACTGACGGAGTTCCTCGTTTTGCTGAGGTTTTGGTTAGAGATTCGGTTTTGAAGAGAGCAGTTAGTGGGCTCTCCCGATTACCCGTAGATTGACGTACCGTTCTTAACGGTCCGGGGCGGGGGGATGTTCGGAAAAGATCGACATTTCTGAACGCATCGCTAATGTCACGTCAAATTTATTAGCTGTCACTTGAAGTTGACAGTGACACTTGATTGGAATTCTTCTTGGAAAAATGTCGGAATAATTTTGCTGAATTTGTTAAAGGTCGCTCGCGTTGAATGTGCCTGGCATATCGAGTTTGAATCCATCTAAAATTATCTATGTGATCCCGTTTTGTACGACCAAGGTTTTGATGCCATCTCTGGAGTGGCCGGTCGCGGATGCTTTGAAAGATAACCTTTTCTACCACACGCGCTTGTTGTTGGGACTGTAAATCATAATAAAAGAGGCTCCCCCGTGTGTGTCTTTGTGTATCTATTGTTGAAACGCCCAGTGTCTTGTGAACGCTGTTATTTGTGTTGTGAGTGAGGTCACTAATTGGTAAGGTCTGCAGAAGAAGAAGATACCTGGGGCGCGCGCCCCGTCTCGCCGCAGCCGAGGAGATTTTCGACACCACAGACCCGTATGTAACCTTACCTTACTTAAAAGTCTCTCCGCTGTGTATCGCAGTCCAATTGTTCAGTTACATCCCGGCTGAAACCTAGTTCTTGTCCGGAGTCTACTCATGATAAATCTTCCACTGCGCCATGCCGGCTCCGCGGTATAGGCAGGGGTGTACTGTACAGGATATAGACCCCAAAACGATAGATATTAAAATTTTTGTCTGTTTGTCTGTTTGTCTGTTTGTCTGTTTGTCTGTTTGTATGTTCGCTTTTCACGCAAAAACTACTAGACGGATTTTTACCAAATTTTGTGTAGTAATAGCTTATAACCCGGGTCAACATATAGGGTACCTTTTATTGCGGGAAATTTAATTATTCCTACGGGAAAATACAAAAACTGATTCTTACTAAAATAGATGGCGCCACATGATTATGAAAATACGTTATATTTAATCGCTGTCTCAATTAATAATGAATCATGTTATTTTTTTTTTACCTGCTTCAAAACATAATATAAATTATGGCCCATCCAGCTCATATAAAATCATAAAAATAATTTCATGTTATTTACGTCATTATATCTACTAAGCAATAGATGGCGCAGGAAGTCAGTAAGATTACGATATACCTCTCACAAAAGAACATTCGAATGATTATATTAATTAGGGTGAAAGCCCCCTCTGTTGCCACTTTAAGATGTTTTTCACTTCTTTTGCATCATAACTACTAAGCAATAGATGGCGCGGGAAGTCAGTAAGATTACGATATAACTTTCACAAAAGTACATTCGAATGATTATATTAATTAGGGTGAAAGCCCCCGCTGTTGCCACTTTAATTTTTTTTCACTTCTTTCGCCTATGGTCTTAAGTAGGTATCTAAAATTGTCAAGAATGTATCTTATACTTTTCTTTAAATTTTTAAATTTACAATACAAAAAAACTACTTAAAAATTTAACCGACTCCAAAAAGTATTTGTCAACTGAAAAGGAAAAATATAATTTATATTATAATTAAGGTACCTTTTTGAGGTCGGTGCCAGTCAGTTTATTTTTTTAAATTACTATTTATTTCCTAAGTTTTAGTGTATATTGTACTATAACATACCCACGAAAACTACTAAACCGATTTTGATGAATCTTAGACTGTTCCCAAAGTTAGAATACACCTAATTTAAATAAAATAGAATCATCTCGATATGCCTTTAGATTTTGAGGAATTCGTGGACATACATAGTAAAAACATATAACTAAGTATTCATATACTTACGAAATTTAGTTTTATTTTAGTCAATTAAAAACCTATTTTTTAAACCTAAAATGTGCGAAGGGTGCCGATTGATGTGTTTTTTGTCAATCAAATTTTAAAAGATACATCGAGAAATCAATACTTAACTAACTTAGATAAAATAAAAGAAACATCTAATTCGATGTAAACTGAAAAGCGTTTATTGAATAATATTTCTATGTCATAAAGAATTATTACTATTGTTATTATGACTTAAAAGTCATAGATAAAAAGTATATTATCAAGCAAAAGTTATTAACGAAATATTTAAAGCTAAGTAAGCACTCGGGGCAGTGGCCAAAACTAAAGTTCTTACCCTATTGATGTAAAAATTTTATTTCGCATTTCCACTCGACGCTAGATGTCGCTACAGTAAGTATAGTGCCACAAATGTATCTGAACCGGTGACAGTGGTCCTGGAGGAGCCACTAGCAATACAAAATTAACTGTCAAAATGGACTGCCGGCAGTCAACAGTATATTTAGTACCAAAAAATAACCACTGTGTGAAATAAGTTTGTCGCAATGTAGACAAAATGTCACCAATGTAGTTTTGAAAATTTTGCTCAAACGCTAAGTGGCCAGTACGTAGTTACCTACACCTACAGTGCCACAAGCTTTTCTGTTCCGGTGACAGTCGTGACAGAGGAGCCACTTGCAATACGAAATTAGCTGTCAAAATGGACTGTCGTATGAAAACTGTTTTAGTTCCTAAGATAATCACCGGAACAGAAAAGATTGGCGCACTATACCTACCAATTTTTATGTCATTTAACCGGCTCTGGCTACTTAGGCCTTCAGCCGTAGGTACCATCCAATAAAATAAAGGAATATTAAAAATAGTTTTCTATCTAACTTATTTATTTATTTATTTACTAGGAAAGCTTACATAAGTGATGATTGATTAAAATTAAATAATTAAATGGTATATCATTACATTTTATAGCTGTTACTTAAAGAAGAAATGTCTCCATATCAAAATACTAGCCTTCCGCCCGCGACTTCGCCCGCTCGGACTAAACGACGACGTTATCCCACGGGAATGTGATATTTTTCAGGGATAAAAAGTAGCCAAAGGCAGGTGCCTTTGGCTACTTTTTATCCCGGTGCCTCATGTCAAAAGCTCCTTAGAAGACGAGCTTCTAGTGAAATGGACCGTGTTATATCAAAAGAAGAACAAGAAGGCTATGATTGATCTTGGGCATAAAGATCACTGGTATTGTTTAAGGCTACTTTCTTTGGGTGGCTTGTCCTTGTCATTACGTTGATTATTACACGGTGAAGCTGTTTTCAATTGTTTGCCTTTCTTAATTTTTTACGTAGTATCTTTATAAGTAGGTAGGTATTTTATGCAAGACAAAATTTCCCTGCTAAAAGCAATGTATTTATGATCATACATAAATGAAGCAAATCTTTGTTCATTCATTAGGTGTACATGTCGCAGGGATATGAGGAAATCAGAGATTTCACGAAATCCCTAGGGATACCACGAAATCACGGAGGAGGTGGAATATTCTTATTTACGACGTCTTCTTCCTAAACAAGTTCAGTGATATGTCATTTCACTAAACTAAATCTAGTGAAATGTCACAAAAGTGGATTTCAGAGGTGAGAGTTTGCCTCGGAAGTCCTGTAGAACACGTGATAGGTTAGAAATTTAATTCTTTAATTCTTAAATTTCGTGGTTATTTTTTTTTGTGAAAACAATCCATAAGTTGTTTGACAACCTAACCTAACTTAAATTTCTAACCTATCACGTGTTCTACAGGACTTCCGATACAAACTTGCTCATACCTGTCACCTGCAGCCGTGAGCTTACTGTCTTTCTTCAGTGATTCTTCATTTCACTAGATTTAGTTTAGTGAAATGACATATCACTGAACTTGTTTAGGAAGAAGACGTCGTAAATAAGAATATTCCACATCTTCCGTGATTTCGTGGTATCCCTAGGGATTTCGTGAAATCTCTGATTTCCTCAAATCCCTGCGACATATACAGGGCGTCCCAAAACTATGCCACATGAAGGGAAAGTACCTTAAATACTGAAGATAAAAAAAATTGCTAAAAGGAAACTTAATTTTTATTTTAAAAAGAAAACGAACTGCATTCAAAGAATTTCAAATAATCGCATGTCTGAACTGGGAATCGAACCCGCGAATGTGTTTTTTTTTATTATTTTATCATACCGATCGAAAGGCTCAATTATAAGCATTTATTTATTCTGAGTAACATGGCATCTTAAATAAAAAGGAGACTACGAAATTTAACATTTAATGTTGATTATAAAGTTTGTGCAGCGTTATGGATAGCCTTTTCTGTGACTGTCGTGCTTAAAACAACTGACTTTAACATTTCAATGTATTACTAATAAAAATGAGTGAAGATTGGAACAATATTAAACTTAATTTCCCTTTCATAATTGTGTGATAAAGTTATACATATTGTGATAAGTAATACCATCTAGACTGATTCAAAAGGTTTGAATAATTTGGTGCGAGTTCGATTCTCGGTTTGAACAGGCGATTATTTAAAAATATTTGAATGCAGTTCGTATTGTTATTTAAATAAAAATAAAGTCTTTTTTCCATAAAATTTAATCACACACCAAATACAGTATTTGGTGTGTTCTATGCCACCGTGTGGCATCCATAGTCATGGAACGCCCTGAGAGCTCCCTGAAGGCGTCCCACGACTATACCACATGGTGCAATAGACTGCACCAAATTATGAAGATTTAACTCAATCGAGGTGGTGTTCCTTATCACATTATGTATAACTTTATCACACACTTATAATACGGAAATAAGGTATAATTTTGCTCCAATCTTCACTCGTTAGTGGTAATACATTGAAATGTTAAAGTCACTTGTTTTGAGCACGCCATTCACAGAAAATACTATCCATAACGCTGCCAAAAATTGGTAATCAACATTAAATGTTAAATTTCGTAGTCTCCTTTTTATTTAAGATGCCATGTTACTCAGAATAAATAAATGCTTTTATTTGAGCCTTTCGATTGGTATGATAAAATTTAAAAAATAAAAAAATTCACATTCAGCGGGTTCGAGTCCCAGTTCAGACATGCGATTATTTGAATTTCATTGACTGCAGTTCGTTTTCTTCTATACATATAATAAAACAGAAACGGACAAAAAGTCTGTACATGAAATATAAAAAAAAAAAAAATACTGCTATGTGATGTGTACAGGATATAGACCCCAAAACGATAGATATTAAAATTTTTGTCTGTTTGTCTGTTTGTCTGTTTGTCTGTTTGTCTGTTTGTCTGTTTGTATGTTCGCTTTTCACGCAAAAACTACTAGACGGATTTTTACCAAATTTTGTGTAGTAATAGCTTATAACCCGGGTCAACATATAGGGTACCTTTTATTGCGGGAAATTTAATTATTCCTACGGGAAAATACAAAAACTGATTCTTACTAAAATAGATGGCGCCACATGATTATGAAAATACGTTATATTTAATCGCTGTCTCAATTAATAATGAATCATGTTATTTTTTTTTACCTGCTTCAAAACATAATATAAATTATGGCCCATCCAGCTCATATAAAATCATAAAAATAATTTCATGTTATTTACGTCATTATATCTACTAAGCAATAGATGGCGCAGGAAGTCAGTAAGATTACGATATACCTCTCACAAAAGAACATTCGAATGATTATATTAATTAGGGTGAAAGCCCCCTCTGTTGCCACTTTAAGATGTTTTTCACTTCTTTTGCATCATAACTACTAAGCAATAGATGGCGCGGGAAGTCAGTAAGATTACGATATAACTTTCACAAAAGTACATTCGAATGATTATATTAATTAGGGTGAAAGCCCCCGCTGTTGCCACTTTAATTTTTTTTCACTTCTTTCGCCTATGGTCTTAAGTAGGTATCTAAAATTGTCAAGAATGTATCTTATACTTTTCTTTAAATTTTTAAATTTACAATACAAAAAAACTACTTAAAAATTTAACCGACTCCAAAAAGTATTTGTCAACTGAAAAGGAAAAATATAATTTATATTATAATTAAGGTACCTTTTTGAGGTCGGTGCCAGTCAGTTTATTTTTTTAAATTACTATTTATTTCCTAAGTTTTAGTGTATATTGTACTATAACATACCCACGAAAACTACTAAACCGATTTTGATGAATCTTAGACTGTTCCCAAAGTTAGAATACACCTAATTTAAATAAAATAGAATCATCTCGATATGCCTTTAGATTTCGAGGAATTCGTGGACATACATAGTAAAAACATATAACTAAGTATTCATATACTTACGAAATTTAGTTTTATTTTAGTCAATTAAAAACCTATTTTTTAAACCTAAAATGTGCGAAGGGTGCCGATTGATGTGTTTTTTGTCAATCAAATTTTAAAAGATACATCGAGAAATCAATACTTAACTAACTTAGATAAAATAAAAGAAACATCTAATTCGATGTAAACTGAAAAGCGTTTATTGAATAATATTTCTATGTCATAAAGAATTATTACTATTGTTATTATGACTTAAAAGTCATAGATAAAAAGTATATTATCAAGCAAAAGTTATTAACGAAATGTTTAAAGCTAAGTAAGCACTCGGGGCAGTGGCCAAAACTAAAGTTCTTACCCTATTGATGTAAAAAAATTATTTCGCATTTCCACTCGACGCTAGATGTCGCTACAGTAAGTATAGTGCCACAAATGTATCTGAACCGGTGACAGTGGTCCTGGAGGAGCCACTAGCAATACAAAATTAACTGTCAAAATGGACTGCCGGCAGTCAACAGTATATTTAGTACCAAAAAATAACCACTGTGTGAAATAAGTTTGTCGCAATGTAGACAAAATGTCACCAATGTAGTTTTGAAAATTTTGCTCAAACGCTAAGTGGCCAGTACGTAGTTACCTACACCTACAGTGCCACAAGCTTTTCTGTTCCGGTGACAGTCGTGACAGAGGAGCCACTTGCAATACGAAATTAGCTGTCAAAATGGACTGTCGTATGAAAACTGTTTTAGTTCCTAAGATAATCACCGGAACAGAAAAGATTGGCGCACTATACCTACCAATTTTTATGTCATTTAACCGGCTCTGGCTACTTAGGCCTTCAGCCGTAGGTACCATCCAATAAAATAAAGGAATATTAAAAATAGTTTTCTATCTAACTTATTTATTCATTTATTTACTAGGAAAGCTTACATAAGTGATGATTGATTAAAATTAAATAATTAAATGGTATATCATTACATTTTATAGCTGTTACTTAAAGAAGAAATGTCTCCATATCAAAATACTAGCCTTCCGCCCGCGACTTCGCCCGCTCGGACTAAACGACGACGTTATCCCACGGGAATGTGATATTTTTCAGGGATAAAAAGTAGCCAAAGGCAGCCATTACATCCAGATCGCGATCACTGATCGTGATCACTCATCATTATACACTGTTATGGGTGATACATGCATTTTTGCGTATAAAAACAATATGAAAATATAGATAAGTTATCACAACTTACTGTAAATCGAGATTTGACAGCCTAAACCGACCTAGATTGCGGTATAAATTTAAATCGGGATCGGTAACAACAAGTAGCTAAATGAGATTTAAAAGAAAATCGAGATCCAAGTGGCCCTTTTGAGTTATAAAGAAGAGAAGAGAAGTTTGTTTTTTTTGTCGCCTCTAAGGGATTGCAGACTTCAGTATTTAATTTGACATACATTTTAGCTTGATACCTCCCACGCATACTTGAGAAAAAGTTTCTTGACAGACGGACAGATCTTTGAATGAGGGCTCAACTATGTTCATGCAGCATATGATAACATCATACCATGTTCATACCCTAGCCTGCATATTCGATATTCTTTAGACCCTTTTAGTAGAGAATAGGACTTCAAGAAGAACGTTATGAAATCTGAGCAACAAACACACATAAACTAAACTAACACAAAAGTCACTACACCGCGCGTACGAAGTCGCGGGCAACAGCTAGTTTTAAAATAAAAATGAAGTTTCCTTTCAACAAATTTTTATACCTTCGCGGATAGCTTTTTGTGTCGTGTTCTACAGGACTTCCGAGGCAAACTCGCTCTCTGAAATGTCAACGCGATAAACTAGTTTGTCCTAAAATCGGTGATCACGCACAATTGTGATGACCATCTACTGTGTTCCACAGTTTATTGAAACGAAGGTTTCTCATGCAAAATTAAGTAAATTAAGCTAGTCCTACCTTACTAGCAGATACTGTCCGTAATCCAGGGGGGCTGATGGCTGTCTCGCCGGCGCGCGCGCCTGGCAAAGATCTTCAGTCAACCCCGATGGGAAACTGTTATAGCTAACACTCTTATAACTACACAATGCCCTAATAGGCAGCTAAAACTTTCCCGGCGCTTTTCAAAGCGAACACACACGGGTCACAGGTGGCGAACTGAGCGCGAGTTGCGCGGACGGTGGTTGGCGGCGCACTGCTGGCCGCGGCCCGAAGCGCTTGCGTGTCGCCCGGCCCGGCTCGCTATCGCAGCGTGAACATCCCCCCGTCCCGGACAGTAGCAAACTGTCCGCCAACTCAATCTAAGGGCAGGCGAGAGAGGGTAGCGATCGCTCGCTTCAAAACAGAGTCCCCCACCAGGACCTCGGCAAACCTGGGCACACCATCCGACCCCGGATGAAGCTGAACAATGCGTCCTAAACGCCAGCGGAGGGGCGGCAGGTTTGGATCCTTTACCAACACGAGGTCTCCGGTCTTGGGTGGGGTCGTCCTATCCGACCACTTAACGCGTTGCTGCAAAATGTGCAAATACTCCAGATGCCAACGGCGCCAAAAACTCTGCGTAAGCTGCTGGAGCAATTCAAATCGCGAGAGCCGTCCGGAGGGCACTTCGGAATAAGGATATTCCGGCAAGGCGTTAAGCGGTCTGCCTATCAAAAAATGGCCCGGCGTAAGGGCCTCTAAATCATTCGCGTCCGAAGACAACGGACACAACGGACGCGAGTTGAGGACCGCCTCAACCTTACAAAATACGGTCGCGAGTTCCTCAAACGTGAGGACCGTCTCCCCAATAACGCGACGAAGGTGAGTTTTAGCGGCCTTTACAGTTGCTTCAAAAATCCCTCCCCAGTGGGGGCAGGATGGCGGGGAGTACTGCCATCGTACCCCTCTGCGAGAGAGTGTGGATCCGATCTCAAAATTATTCCTATCCAAAAATTCACAAACTTCCTTTAAATACCTATCGGTGCCCTTGAAATTGGTTCCACAATCGGACCTGATTAACGACGGCATTCCGCGGCGAGACACAAAACGATTCAACGTGGCTACAAAGGCTTCTGTGGTGAGGGCACTAACCACCTCCAGGTGGACCGCTTTAGTGGCCAAACAAACAAATACACACAAGTAAGCCTTTTCCGTTCTAGCATTACGAAGCCGCGATGTCTTAACGGTAAATGGCCCCGCAAAATCCGTTCCAACTCCTGAGAAGGGCATCGATTCGTTCACTCGATCGGCAGGCAAATCACCCATCTGGGGCTGCATCGTATCGGCGCGCAAACGGTAACACGGGAGACAACGAAAAATAACGGATCGGATTATTCTCCGCGCTGACAAAATCCAGAACTCTCGTTGGAGGAGCGCGGTCAAAGCATTACAACCGGCATGAGCATTCTTTACATGTCGGTCTGTAATCAACAGTCTAACTAACGGTCCATCCTTGGGGAGCAACAAAGGGTGGCGTGATCCGTACGGCAGGTTGGCATGTCTGAGCCTACCTCCGACACGCAGCAATCCGGTACTGTCCAAGAAGGGATTCAACCGCACCAAGGGTCCCTTCAACTTGGACTTACTTGAGCGCAGGGCTTTCAGCTCCGGTTCAAACTCTCGCTGTTGCGTCACTCGCAACCAATGCAACAGAGCGTCTTGCCGCTCTTGTGGGGCGAGGACCGGAGACAACGATTTCTCCTGAGGCTGGCGACAATTTCGCACAAAGCGCCTCATCCAAGCAGTCACGCCGAGCAACTTATCAAGAGAACTGTAGCGGTCTAACAAAAACTCCATCTGCGGAGCCGCCACCGTCTCCACGGCGTGAACACGCATGCCTAGGTCTGGGACTCTGGCCACAGCCGGGGTGGCAGGCCATGAGCGCTCAGGCCGTAACAACCATGATGGACTCCACCATAGGTGGTGGTCCACTAACTCAGGCGCCTCGCAGCCGCGGGAGGCACAATCTGCGGGGTTCAATTCGCCCGGTACGTGGCGCCAAATCAACGGGGCCTTTGAAGTCTGAATTTGTGAGACCCGGTTGGCCACAAAAACCTCAAGGGTGTGGACTGAACTCTTCAGCCAACAAAGGACGACCTGGCTGTCAGACCACGCAAATATCGACTCCAAGTCGACACCGTTTCCCAAGGTGTCGGCAACATGATTGAGTAGCCGTACTAAGAGAGTGGCGCCGGACAACTCCAACTTCGGAATGGTTAGCCTAGTCCGAAGGGGGGCGACCTTACTCTTGGCCATAACTAAGTGTACGGCGACAACGCCTGCTGCATCCACCGTTCGGATGTAAACGGCTGCCGCGTATCCGCTTTCGGACGCGTCACAAAAGCCGTGCAGGGAGGCTTTAAACTTTCCCGAAGGCAGCATTTGCCTCGGTATACAAACCCGATTGACGTCGGGTAGGGATGACACGAACCTCACCCACTCTCGTAGGAGGCTACCAGAGAGGGGCTCATCCCATGACAATTCCGCAGCCCAGAGCTCCTGTAGGAAGCACTTCATCGAAAACACTACAGGGCTGAGCCAACCGTTCGGATCAAAGGTACGGGCTACAGTAGACAGCACCGTGCGTTTAGTCCAGACCTTTGGGTCTGGCAGTTCCAATCTATATGTGAACAAATCCGGGACTGGTCGATACTGGACTCCCAAAACAGACAGCATGTCTGGATTCTCCGGATTTTCAAAGAGGAGCGGCTCTTGCTGGTGGTCCTTAGGCAAATCTGCCAATAGGTCCGGTGAGTTAGACAGCCACTTCCGCAACTCATAGCCACCAGCCCTCAAGAGCGCAATCAGCTCATCACGTAAGACGAGAGCCTCATCTAAGCTCGAGGCCCCCGTGCAGATATCGTCGACAAATAAGGCCCCTCCCTCAATAAGAGCAGATGCCCGGGGATAGCGTAGCCGTTCGCGCTCTGCGAGCTCCAAAAGCGAACGGATCGCCACAAAGGGGCTCGACCGCAAACCATAAGTGTTGGTGTTCAGCTCGTAAGCCAACATCGGATCCTGGGGATCCTCACGCCAAAGGATGAGCTGGTATCGTCTATCCTCCGGGTGAATCACGGTCTGTCTGAACATCATGCGGATATCGGCCACAAAGACGACAGCGTGCCGGCGGAAGTTGGTCAAAACATCACAGACATCGTGATGCAACTTCGGCCCCGCATGCAGACACTGATTCAACGACACTCCGGTTGACGTGGGCGCTGAACCATCAAAGACCACGCGGATCTTCCCATTGGAAGTCTTCAAAACAGCGTGGTGTGGCAGGAAGTAATGTTCCACATTACGCCAGTCCAACTGCGAGATGGACATGTGCCCAAGGTCCAAATACTCCCGCATGAAGTCTATATACTTCTCCTTGAATGCGGGATCCCTGGCCATCCTACGCTCCATGGACAACAATCTCTTCTCGGCCATCGGCCGGGAGCTCCCTAAAGGAGGGCGAACCGCCAAGAAGGGCAAGCGGGTAATCAAGCGACCCGAGAGGAGGCGCCCAGTGTTGTTCTGGTAGAACAATTCGCACTCCTCCGCTAACGGATCCAACCGCTTGGCAGTGGGAGGTTCCTCCACCTCCCAAAACTTTTGGAGAACGTCGGACAAAGTAGAACCGACAATGGTCTGGCGGTCTACCGACGGGGTCTCTGGTGTCTGTGGTACCTTTCCCATCACCACATGACCCAGCGACGAGGACAAGGCGACAAGATCGGCTGTCTGCAAAACTCGCTTGCTTCCACACAGTACACGACCGAGGACATCCGCACCAATCAACAAGTGTATTGGGCCCGGTCGGTGGAAGGAAGGATCAGCCAAAGCCAGTCCAGACGTCAGCTCAATCGTGGATGGCGGCACTCGCACTTGCGGGAGTGGTCCAACCACCTTATCAAATACTATCGCCGAAGCACCGATCTTCGGCCTTGGCGTGAAGTGGGGGGAGAAGGAGAACTCAACTCGACCAATCGGATCAGGGATCCGCGAGTCTCCCACCCCCCGTACCGCTTCGTGATGCGGCACAAGCAAAAGACCCAGCTGTCGGACAAGCCACCTGGACATTATGCACCCCTGGGCACCTGAGTCCAAAAGGGCACGCACCGTTACAACATTGCCCTTAGGTCCCCAAACATTCACGGAGGCTGTTGGCAACAGCACAAGCTCCGGAGGGGTGGTTGGGTCCGACAGGGGCGCCATTAAAAATTTTGGGGGGGTACTTGTCCCCCTCGCGCCTGAGTCGGCGCGCCAAATGTGGGACGCTCGTACCGGGCGAGCGGGTCCCAATCGGGTACATACTGGCCCCGACCAACAGCACTCCTAGGTGCAGGGTAATACCCGTGTGGGGCGTGCCTCGGTACATAGTACCCCAATCGAGGCCTCTCCATTAGGGGGGGGGAGTAGCAAATAGGGCCCGTGCCCATCGCCACCGTGGCGTACTCTTGGGGTACCCCCCTACCCCCGCCCGTGGCGGGGGCGTCTCTCCTATAGTTCCCCCTCTCCGGGGGGGACTGAACGGGGGGGCTAAGCCCCGCCGAATCTCTAGGGGACCGGTTCCGGGCTGCCGGGCCCCCGCCCGTGCGCGAGGAATTCGAACCCCGGTCGCTCCCAGCGTCCTTGCGGTCCAAACAAAGGAGGGGGTGATGCCTCCCTCCGCAAAGACGACAATCCTCTGTCTGGGGACACGCCGACTGCATGTGCCCCCCCAAACACCTATAGCACCATTGGCGCTGTCTAGCAACGGCCCTCCGTCCCTCTGGGCGGAGGCCTCTAAATTTGGCACATTCGTGCACCATGTGCCTATCTCCCCTGCAATACCTGCACCGCTCACTCGGTGCGGGGGGAGGGGACTGCTGGAAGGCAGCATAGCGATTGGTCGGGCGACGGGGCTGTTCCCTCGCCGCCACCATACGACCAACACCTGGAACCGGGGCGGGCTCCAGGTGGTCCGTCACCCTACATTCGTCCTCCAAAAAACGAAGGAGGTCCGCGAGGGGCGGGAGATACGAGGCGCTGTCGCCTCCGTACCTCTGCTCGAAACGCCCCTTCATTTCAGCGGGCAATTTGGCGAGGACTATGTGCAGCAGTATAAAGGACCACTGATCCACCGGCAGGTCCAATCGCCTTAGGGAGTTGACCGCTGACAGTAGCGGGTTCAGCAACTCCCTCCGTAACAGGTGTACCCGCGTGATTCGCGGGAGGGCCAAAATCGTGGCCACGTGGGTGTCCGCCAGTAACCGGACATTCTGGTACCTGCTAACCAGAAGCTGGCGAGCCACCTGGTAGTTGTCGTCACTGATGAGCAGGTGCTGGATTACCGCGCTGGCCTCTCCTCGCAGGGAGGAGCGCAAATAGGCCAACTTCTCGCTAGGGGATAAGTCCCGTCGTGAATCCACCAAACTGTCAAACAAATTAATGAAGCCCATCCAGGCTGACAGATCCCCATTAAAAGTGGGAATCTCCAATGTAGGCAATCGGCCTAGCAACGCCGTCGGGGTAGGTTTGACCTCCCCGCTCAAAACCGGCTCCCCCTTCCGAACAGCCAGGGCCCGCTCAGCCGCCTCCGTGAACTGGTCAGCCAGCTCATAGGCCTGGGCTACATCCTGCTCCAGCTGTTCCGACACGGCATCATCAGCTGGGGGGTTCTGCAAATAATACGCGCGACACTCCATGGCGTGGCGCTCCAGGTCTTGCAGCCGAGCTGCCAGCCCGCCATACCGAGCTAGCAACGCGCCTACCCGGTCGGCTCGGTCTATTAATGTGACCGCACAAGCAAGCGAACGCAAAACTCCTTGGATGCCAGCCCTGGATACGGCGGTCGGATTCGTAGGAGCCATTTATAATCCGTTTAATAAACAAAGCAAACAAAGAATTATAAAAGTGGTAAACATCAACAAAAAAAACAATAGAAATAGGTCGCGTCACGATAATATAAAACACAATTAAAATTCGGACGACATACACGGACCCTACTATTTTCATAAATTATTAACAACTTACCAATTTCAAGGGCTAACAATATAACGGTATAAACAAAACGTATAGGATTAACGGTATGGCATACACACACGGCCAAGTCAACCTCGCAAATCAACTACTAAACCGTTATCAACAAACAAAAACAAAACTATTTTTAATAATAATACTCGTAATTTAATACTACTAATAATTAAAACTAGGTCCACTTTTTTTAACTAGGCAAGCGGACTCGGAACAAACTAGTATGTGGTACTAATAAACAACACTTTCGAACGAAACTATTCGTCAAATAAATCCGGACACACAAAAAAAAAATATACACATCTAGGCGAGTAAACTCGTATCAAATCACTAGTATGTGGTACTAATAAACACACTTTCGAACGAAACTATTCGTCAAATAAATCCGGACACACAAGAAAAATATACACATCTAGGCGAGTAAACTCGTATCAAATCACTAGTATGTGACAACAATTATATAAGTGTCTATCTATTATCGGATCCACCAAGTGAGAAACATTCGCTTCGAGAATTTACTAGAACAATTTCTTAGTACTTCAATCGTCTCGGAATACCCTCGAGATTTCAACAAAAAAAAATAATTTTTAGGTACGCTTTTTAGGTACGCTTTTTATTTTTACTATGAAATTTTATGTAGTTAATTTTAATATGAAAATTAATTATATCAACTACGCTCTGCTACCAAAAATATGATCACGCACAATTGTGATGACCATCTACTGTGTTCCACAGTTTATTGAAACGAAGGTTTCTCATGCAAAATTAAGTAAATTAAGCTAGTCCTACCTTACTAGCAGATACTGTCCGTAATCCAGGGGGGCTGATGGCTGTCTCGCCGGCGCGCGCGCCTGTCAAAGATCTTCAGTCAACCCCGATGGGAAACTGTTATAGCTAACACTCTTATAACTACACAATGCCCTAATAGGCAGCTAAAACTTTCCCGGCGCTTTTCAAAGCGAACACACACGGGTCACAGGTGGCGAACTGAGCGCGAGTTGCGCGGACGGTGGTTGGCGGCGCACTGCTGGCCGCGGCCCGAAGCGCTTGCGTGTCGCCCGGCCCGGCTCGCTATCGCGGCGTGAACAATCGGGTTTGGCCGGTAACATATACAGGGCGTCCCAAAACTATGCCACATGAAGGGAAAGTACCTTAAATACTGAAGATATAAAATTTTACTGAAAGGAGACTTCATTTTTATTTTAAAAAGAAAACGAACTGCATTCAAAGAATTTTAAGTAATCAACTGTCTGAAATGGGAATCGAACCCGCCGAATGTAAAAAAAAATATTTCTCTAATTTAATTGTACCGATCGAAAGGCTCGATCATACCTTATCATTTTTTCTTAATAACATAGCATCTTAAATAAAAGGAAGACTACGAAATTTAACATTTAATGTTGAATAACAAGTTTGTGCAGCGTTATGGATAGCCTTTCCCGTGACTGTCGTGCTCAAAACTTTAGATTTCAATGTATTACTAATGAGTGAAGATTGGAGCAATTATCATAAAGTGTTTGATAAAGTTCTAATGTGTTAAGTAACACCAGCTCGATTGGTTTAAAAATGTTTGAATAGTTACTTTGGTGCGGTCTATTCCAACATATGGCATAGTCGTGGGACGCCCCCAGGGCTTCCAATGACTATGTCACATGGTGGCATAGACCACACCAAATACTGTAGATAGAAAGTTTTATTGAAATAGGACTTTATTTTTATTTAAATAACAATAGAACTGCATTCAATTTTTTTTTTAATAATAGCATGTCTAAACCGATAATCGAACCCGCACGAAATTATTCAAACTTTTTAAAACCAATCGAGGTGGTGTTACTTAATATCACATTATCAAACACTTATGATAGGGAATTAGGTATAATTGCTCCAATCTTCACTCATTAGTAATACCTACATTGAAATGTTAAAGTCTGTATTGAGCACGAAAGTCACAGAAAAGGCTATTCATAACGCTGCACAAACTTGTTATTCAACATTAAATGTTAAATTTCGTAGTCTTCCTTTTATTTAAGATGCTATGTTACTTAGAAGAAATGCTTAGGTATAATCCAGTCTTTCGATCGGTACAATTAAATTAGAGAAATATTTTTTTTACATTCAGCGGGTTCGATTCCCAGTTCAGACAAGTGATTATTCAAAATTCGGTGAATGCAGTTCGTTTTCTTTTTAAAATAAAAATGAAGTATCCTTTCAGTAAAATTTTATATCTTCAGTATTTAAGGTACTTTCCCTCCATGTGAGTTAATTTTGGGACGCCCTGTATAATCAATATTTTTAACGTCATAGGCAATATGATGATGATATCATAGACACACTATGAGCAGATGAGGGTAGATATTTATACCGGATCTCGTACTACTAGGTGCGAGACAATCAAAAAACATTTGTAAATATATCAAAAGGCAAAGCCGACTGATTGTCATCTATTAACGCACAGCTCAAACTACTGATGCTGGATGGATCGAAGCACTGATAGTTACTATGAGACGTAGAGATTCGGTAAGAAAGGATCATGAAAGGTTCAAACAAACTGGTAAACGTTACCCCGAATTACACGCAAACAAAGCGGCGCCGGCGGCGGGCAAAAGCTACCCTAATATATTTATAAATACTTAGCAGCTTTAATTTGGGACTGAAAAAAGTTTACAGAATGAGGGATTTTCTACCAGCAAATAAAAAAAAAAAAAATATTTATTTGCTCGATTGATGTCGCTGACCAGACATGAATCCACTCACCTCTATTGTTTATTACCACACAGAGATGGGCCTACTTCTCGAAAGATACAAGTTTACAAGTTCACAAGCTTCGAAATGTAACATGGACTTGTAAATTCTGTTTCACGAAGTAAATAACAAGTGTTTTTTACGGTAACAAAAAGAGTGTCATTGGAATACCTAATGACATATAAATGCATTGGCTGATAAATATTTTTCATCTCTCATATTCGAAAAGTGATGTATATTTAAGGCCTAATCAGACGAAGGATTTTTGTCCCCATGGGACAAAAAGTCCCTGTACGTCCAAAATATTTCCTCCGGGTACTTGTCGCGGACTCAACGCATATAGTGTGCGGTCATTTGTTGCCCGAAGACGTACTTCACTATCGGGCGCTCAATGCAGACTAAAGTTCGTTGTGTGCGTTGTTACGCCTATTTACGTTTGTTCTATTTTTTTTGGGGACTACCGCGAACTTTTGTCCAGTCCAGTCTCTTGGTGTCCGTCGTACTTTCGGGGACTTTTTGTCCGCGGTACTTTTAGTTCCTTGTGTGCGTTATTCGATACAATTTATAAGAGATCTATATCGATGGACAAAAAAGTACTCAGCGGACAGTCCCTCGTCTGATCAGGCCTTTGAGCAGCGGGTTCAAATCTCTGCGTTGCACCCTAGGGTGTAAAAGTATTTTTTAAAATAGAATTGAATTTGGTTACAGTCAACCATAGAGTTACCTCATCGGCAATGAAAATTGAATCCCTCGCTGCGTCCTTCACTGCGCTCTGGATTAAAAATAGCGCCCTCGCCGTAAATATGCTATTTTGCTCCCTTGTAATACAATCTACTATTATCTTAATGTCAATTACACTCGTAATTATAGTGAATGATTTCTTCTAAAATGGCCGCCAACTTGTGGTTCTGATGTTCTACTAGAGTAAAAATACAAGTGCTTGTAAAATGTGTTTCACAAAAACATTACAAGCCTTGTAAATAAGAACCTATAATCATATGCCATTTTACAAGTTCGATTGGACGATCTCTCTGAAAAACTGACGACGATAACTTTTCACAGAGATGATTAAAATCGTTGAAAGTTTCAAACACTATTAACATAAAACATCACGAGTGTGATACAGGCACCATTTTATTATTTTCTTTTTAATTTTAATTAATGGACAATCATTCAACTTCAGGATGAACAATGTTTGACAAACGAAGGAATAAAGATTTTGACACGTTAGTTTCGTTGTAGTATTATAATATAATTAAATAATTAGCGAAACATAAAAATAACGAGTCTCCCGACACTGCTAGAATAATTTCTGAAAGTCACTAGTTACAAGTGTCAACGTAATTCTTTGAGAAACGGAATTAGTTTTACACGTGTAAATATTTACTTGTGAGGTTGATAATTTGATTCAGATTTTTCTCTACATACGTGTTATGTGCAGTTTCGTGAAACGCTACACTTGTAAGTTTGGAATTTTACTTTAATAATAATTTATAATTTTAATTTTAAGGTACAAGTCTTGTAATACAAGTGTGTTACCATAGTAACACACTTGTATTACAAGACTTACCTTTAAGAAATAGGGCCCAGTGCATGTATCTCATCTGACCTACACTTGTATTTCAAAGTTGTGCAAGAGGTGCAAGGCCAAAAAAAAGTTGACGTTGACGGAAGAAAAGAAATGTCAAATAATTCTATTCCTCTTGTCTTGCGTTGCAATACCATACCGACCATACCGCGAGTTGTATCTGTTATAGTTGAATTTGTTAACTCGTTTTTGTTGAATTTTTGTTTAGTTGTTGACGTTCTGTTGTATGTTTCACGTTTTTGTTGAGTTTTTGTTTTGTTGTTAAAGATTTGTTGTATGTTTCACGTTTTCGTTAAGTTTTTTGTTCCTGTTCCGAGTCATTTATTGTTTGTTACATTTATCCTTCACCAATGAGCAAGGACTACGGTTCCTGGTCGGTAACTGACCTTAAAAACGAACTACGGAAACGCCAAGCTAAAGTTGGAGGGAAAAAAGCAGTTCTAGTTCAGAGGTAGGCGTACATGTACCTAACTTTACAGGGTGATCCATCGGGACGGGTCAGTATGTGAAAGTTTGAAACTATAAGAGATAGAGATAGGTATTTGTTCTTAGGAACCATGTCGTCAATTTTAGAGTTCAGAAAAACTGCATTCAAAGATTTAAAAAATACTCATGCACGACCCGGGAATCGAAGTTTTTCTTAATTTAAAAATCGATGACATTATTTCTTAGAACAAATATCTCCTTCTCTTATAGTTTCAAACTTTTCCATACTGACCCGTCCCAATGGATCTTACAATAGCTTTCTTACATAATTGTAGCCTTGTAAAAATGGTTAAACAGGGCCCTTGCCAGCAAATTTAAAAAAAGCAAACCCATGTCTGATGAACGCCATCTGTTGAGTTTTTTGGAACTAACATTTTTTCTTTTTTATCCATCTGTCAGAAAATCCCTAATTGGTAAATAAGGTAAGGCAACGACGACTGCAATAATCCCCCAATGTATGATACCATACCACAAAGTAACTAAGCGGGCGGTCGCCGGAGACCATACCGTACCATAATATATACAGGATAAATTTTTTATCAGTGCACACATTTTTAGGATCGACTCAGAATCGGTAAGTGAACAACTTTCTCCTAGAAACATAGGTCGAAATATGACAAAAATTTTTTGACCTTTCATACAAATCGGACTGATCACGTGATCGAATTAGTATGGGAAGTCCAAAAATTTTTGTCGTATTTCGACCCATGTTTCTAGGAGAAAGTTATTCACTTATCGTATCTGAGACGATCCTAAAAATTTGTGCACTGATAAAAAAATTATCCTGTATAATATAATAAAATATAATAAAAATATAATAAAAATATAATAAAATATTTGGAATGGAAGCCGGTCTTCTAATAATTTCCCAGATTACTTTAAAATCACTGTTATTTGAATACTCAAAGAATTTACCACATAATGTTTATTTATGTAAATCCTCATTGATCTTTTGCGTTAAAAAGTTAATGACATGAATGCGACTTTTGACATACTAGCAAACCATTGACAGTGGCAGTAGTTGAGAAAAACTTTGAGAGAATTTATGTGTATTGTGTGTTATTCGAGATAAAAGAACTATTAGACGTTTAAATTAAATATTCTGGTAAATTACATTGCCAAGCGTCGCCCTATTTACATTTAAAATCTTTTCGTACTCCTTCTCGTTAGTATTTTTAATAAAAAATATTATTAGGCGCTGCGCTAACGTAGGTACCCTTTTGTATCTTGTGTGGGATACCAGACACCAGTAAGATATGAAATCTGTCCTCCCGCCGCAGATACTTAGACCCTTTTTGAGTCCTGTTACTTCCACTGATTTCATACAAACGTAGACATTTTTTTGTCTTGTGTGGGGCACAACACAATACACACGTTTGCGCAGAGCGTTAATATCTGTCAGACTTCTTAGATATTTTGTGCATAGGTACTTTAAGTAATTTAAAACTTTATGCGCCAACAGTTGACTTGAAGAAACAGACACAGAATGTGGTGGTCGAGAGTAGTACCGCGACTGAGGCAAGCTGGAACTCGCGTCTACGGCCAGTTCCATGACCCTCTGGACCACGTGACCGGGATAGAGAAGCGAGAGCTCCTCGCACACCTCGCTGGGGACTGCGACCCCTTTCGCATCTTGGCCATCAAAAGAGGTTCGCTAACATTTCAACAATACTACGACTGCACTTTTTAGTTTTGGTTGTGATTGTGACCAAGACCCAAAAGCAGATAAAGAGGTCTGTTTTTGAAAGTTTATAAGTCTTCCTTTAAGTACCTATTATATTATCGATCATAATTTTTGTTTAACGTTACCTTCGGCAGCACGGCAACATTTCCAGGCCGATCATTGCTAATGGTTGCTTTATAAATATCTCAATTGCCGAACACGCTAACCATTGCGTTACCGAGTACGAAATTGCTTAAAATGGAGACTGCAGGAAATGCTTCAGTTTCTGCTAGTTAGCCTTCCTAGCTTTCAAAATTTTAGTAGCTTGAAAGAACGTTGCTTTCTTCCCAAGGTCCTGGCACTCGCGAGCGACCGAACCTCATCCCGAGCGCGAACCCGCAACGCCTTATGGCGTGCAAGTGCAACGACGACGTGATGCACGTCGAGTACATGTGGCTGCACATGGGCGTGCCCAAGCGCTGCGGCTGCGGCTACTGGTTCGAGCTGTGCCCGGTCGCGCCGCTATAAAGGAAGTACTGAAATATTTACGCGATTTGTTTTTGTACGTTTAGGGTACGTTGACAATAATATATTTGATTACTATTGAATTCTATTATTATTGAATTAATAATAATCTAGAAGTAATATCATTCGGTCTAATCTTCACATTATCCATTTCTGACAATCAGCGTAGTTACAGTGACATGACAACAGTGCAAATGCGCACGCAATAGGGAATTTGATTTAGAATATTTATTGAAATATTAGCAACACAACATAGGTACCTATTTATTTTCAAATATCTTGCATATTTTCAGCGATATAAAGCATCAAAATTTCTAAACAAGGAGAGCGCTACAAGCCAGTGACTGCATGCTGGTAGCATCATACTCTTTACGTTTTATAAAAAGATAGCTATAGTCACAATTAAGTAGCTCATAATTCGCATAATTTCTTTTTTCACATTTGTTATTCAATAACGTTATATTTCTGAATGTCATAATTAAAAATCTCCATTTCAACAACAGTCAAATAGCCTATTCTTTTATGCGTCGCGCTCTCCATTTGGCGTGAGTTCTTCATAGACATTGCCACGCTATTGTTTGCTAATTGAATTAAAAGTTATATTAAGGAAACTATAGGTCTAAAATGTAATCCTAAACTAAGATTAATATATTTTTGTGAGACCGTTTGTTTCTTAACAATAAATAAATAAATAAAAAAAATATATATATAGCCATCTTTTTAGGCTTCCGAAGCAAGGTATGTTTGTCAACGAATGTCTTGGAAAAGAAAAGTCATATCAAGGTGATTTTTTTATTTAAATCAGATATATTCCAACTTAGGAAACAGTCCCAAGGTTCATCAAAATCGGTTTAGTAGTTTCTGAGATATGGGTATCTTATGGTACAATCAACACTAAAAACTAAGAAATAAAAAGTAATTAAAAAAAACCGACTTCAAAAAATACCTGCTTACTGAAAAGGAAAAAATAATATTTTTAAACTAGGTACTATACCTTTTTGTGGTCGGTGCCATTTCTCAACCAAAGTCAAAGAGGCACGTAGATTGAAAATATATATTTTTTTCTTTTCAGTAATCAGGTATTTTTTGAAGTCGGTTTATTCAATTGACTTTTAAAAACCTACCTTGTAATAAAGAAAATCAGATATAAGCCTAGTTCACGCCTCCATCATTGAAAACTCGTCGTAATTAAGTAAATTACGCTTCCATGGGAGCTTTAGCAGTCAAACGCAGCGCAGGTTGGTCGACTCGCGCCAGCTGCGCAGGCGCCGCGCCGCGCGCCGGCCCACTTCCTGCGCGACCTTGAACTGCTTGAACTGCGGCTTGGGAACATAACAGCCGGAACCAAGGCATTTATGAGAAACTAGCGGCCGCCTGCGGTTTCACCCGCGTGGTTCCCGTTCCCGTGGTAATATCGCGATAAAAAGTAGCCTAAGTTACTCCTTATTACATCAGCTACCTGCCAGTGAAAGTCCCGTCAAAATCGGTCCAGCCGTTTCAGAGATTAGCCGGAACAAACAGACAGACAGACAGACAGACAAAAATAAAAATAAAAATTTTTGGTACACGTACCGTATACAGGGTGTTAGTTTAAACAAGGGACATACCCCAGGGGGTGAAAGTACCCATCAATCACCATACAAACAACTTTTACTATGGGACAAAATGCGATATAGCGAAAAAAACAGCTGTATATAATCATACGGATGTAGTAAAAGCGGTTATTTTAATATTACAAACAGACACTCCAATTGTTTTTATTTGTATAGATATACTTATTTTACTTTTTATAGGTATTGCTCGTTGTCACGTCGAGGCTTGTCATCGAAGTTCCTATCCTAGCAGTACCTAACAATATTAATTTTATTTGGTGATTGTGCAAAGAGTGTTTAGGTTAAGTAACGTATCTTTTGTTTTGTTATTTAATACTTTCCATTTTGATGTTTTTCCATAAGTAAGTACATAATTTTTTTAAACATTGAACACAGAAATGCAACATGCTTAATAAAAATATGTTTACACCTGGTGGGTGTTATGATGTAACTTCGTCACGTCACATTCACTCATCGTCACATTCATTAGAGAGATATACCTAAGCTTTTCTTTTTTCGTCAATTCATACTAACAATCTTTTCGATACACCTATGGTAATGAAAACTGATATAATCTCAGTATCTTTGATCCAGATCCGTTAAGCCATTCTGCCATTATTGAGTAACATCCATACATTCTTGGAATGCTCGTCTTATTCAATATCCTGTCTTATCCTAGTTAAAGACCAAAATAAATCAAACACAATTCCAAAATAATACTGTATATATTTAAAAGTCGGAACAATGCAGGTACATAGAGTCACACAACCATAACATTACAATTCAGTTCGTTTTACTTACACCAAAGACGTAAGTAATATCACACATATTTTGCTCTTATAGTTCTTTACAAAGCACACAATATGGCATTAAGCTCTACGAGACGGTACGAAATATTGTCCTTGGTGGATTGCTTCGAGTCCGTTATCAGATATCTCATTAGCGGGAGTAAAGTAGATTGCTGAGTCAGACTGAGAATCTTGAGCGTGATAAGGATAGGGCATAATAGGGCGACGATCGTAACCTCTATCTGTCGGATAGTAAGCATTGTTCGGACCTGTGTTGTACCGTTGTACCTCTTGAGGTTTTCTTACAGGTATCACATAATTATTCACTGGCGGTGGAGCCTGTTGAATGACAGCTGGCTCGGTGTGCACCACGGCCAAAAACCCTTTACTGGGATGTACGTTGTAATCCACAATGCGTTTAGTGCCATCCGGGTCGACCACCGAATACTGCCCCGTAACAATGTTCCCTTGCTTAACTTCAAACTGAGTCTTCTTATCTCCAGTCGTTGGATCTTCAATATCGTACGAGTATTTATATTGAATATCAGTCGGTGGTGGATCGGTAACAATGATGCTGACAACCGCTTGCACAGCAAACGTTAGAAATAACAACTGTAAAAAAACGACAATATTATTATTTAAAAAAAAACTCGGTAAAATAAGGAAAACTTGCTGCCAAGACATTGAACGGCGCACAAGGCTATAAGGACCGGACTAGTTCGATACAAAAGTAGGTCACTGGCCAGCTTGTATAACGTCATTCAATTACTCGTAACTTTACATATCCTCTCAATGTGAACTTGATCATAATTGACCGCAACTGACAAAATTTTAAGGTTGTTTTGTTCACAAAAAAAATACGGAAGGCACTTCACTTAACACGGTCGTAATTCTCGCCACATACTTATGCTTACACTTTTACAGCTGAATGTAACTAACAATATAAGTAAAAGTAAAGAAAACTATACCCTAATCATATTGAGATGGCGCAGTCACTCGACAATGGCTGGAGCAAATAGCGCCGCCGCCGGCGCCGGTCGTATTTATACACTGCAGCATTCACTCGAACGTTCCAATTCGAAGCCAGCTCCAATTGTCGCTTTATCTATATTTGTTACAGTTCACTCACTTTTGCTGGCTAATTGCTTTATAAGACAACAACAATTTTTCACACTGCTTGTATGGCTATGGAACAAAAATTTATATTTAAAATGCCATAAATCTTATCACGTTTCTAGAAATCAGGAATCATACACTTCTTGCTTAGTGACTAATTAGTGACATTGAATTTATGCAGATAATAAATTAATATTTAACAGAGCGCTTTTAGAGACGAAACCAGTTACTTCCTTTACCGACTGTTGAACATATGCACTTTTGTTACAAAAGATAATCTAAAAAAACCTTAATTCATACAATATTGCAACTAAAATTACAAAGGTTTTGTAAAACTTTACAAGTTGTTCTAAGCTCATTAGCAAAACTTACATTGCGAAACCTATGAGATGCCCTATATCGCGTTTACTTTCACAAGATTTTGAATTAGATAACTAAATGTTAGACCGTGTAGGTACTTGTACAGTAGGTACTATTTACTACTACTAGCAACTACTACATTGTGGTATAAAATGTACCAGTACTTTAAAAACTTGCCTTTCAGCATCTCTCCGATCCGAGTTCTCATGTGAACCTTTAAGTATCTAGAATCTCGATTCTAGATAATTGGATTATTAAACAAAAAAAGAATGAACATAAAGTTAAAGTACCTACTTACTTATTTTAACGTAAAAAACGTTTGAAAAATCATAAACTTGCTGCCACCTCTGAAAGATAAATATTGTACTAAAATACATATTGGAAATTGTGCTAAACATGGAGGTCGCAACATTCGACCACAAGCAGCATCTAAAGCAGTCGTCGATCCATCATGCGAGGCTTGCGTTAAGATGGCCGCTGCGATAGCATTGTTTAACGGGTATGCAACATGTGTAAATAAACACCAAAGTATCGACCATTAATCATAATCATAATCATAATCATTTATTTTCAGGCTGCAATGGCCCATAGATATATACCTTAAAATAAAATAAATACTAAAAATAACAACAATTCTGTTAGTATACAAAACTTAAGATTAGGTTAGAATTAATATCCCTGCCTGTTGTGAAGGAAGACGTAAGAACAATTAATCTGATAAAACAGTCCTGTCATAGGCATTTGTGGTGTCTGGTGTGTTTCTGGTGATTTACAGGTTCTTACCTAAAATATTGTTAAATGTAGGTATTAGCAAGATTATAGGTAAGAACCTACCTATCATCAGCCCGTCCACTGCTGGGTATGGTGGTGGGTAGTGGAGACTGAACTCGATTCTCAGCTCCTTACATCCAGAACCCATAATATTGCTAAATTCTAACGTATAATGTCCTTTTATTTATTGTAAAGTCGTAAAGAGATGGCAACTATTGGAAAGAAAGAAGAAGTGTCTACCCATGTCTACCATTCTAGCAAAAGTGCCGCGAGATAACTTGAAAGTAATAAATCAACAACCAAACTATGATACATAAATAAAAAATAAAATAAAAAGCGGAAGTAACGAACGGAAATAAAATTCAATAAGTGCCCCCACAGTCTACAAAAATGTAGATTACGCTTGTTTATAGGCAAATATTTTCTTTATTGACAACAACGTGAACTTGCGTGACTTAACTTGCTACAAGGATATAAGGATAATATTCACAACGAATAATATAAAACTATAATAATTATTTCTCTTCAAGTCTCAAAGCAAAAATAAAACCGTAGTCATAGAACTATAATATTAATTAATATTAATATATAGTTCTATGACTACGATTTTATTTTATTTTACTGTAATCAGTAAACACAAAACGGCCTCTGTTACCCTACAATAAACTACGAGGCGTACATTTGCAAAAATTTGCAAATTGATTCATGCTACTTAGTGTTATTACAAGAATTAGTCTCGGCCTCACACGCGGATTGCACAATCTGATCATCACGGTAACCAAGGCGACCGATGTGGAAGTAATTTTGGTTTTATTGTTTAACAAGCCTCTAATTGTCTAAAGACAATGCTCGATACGTAATTGCTTAAAAGTCTGATTTAACATTAATTGTATCGAGAAATTACTATAAACCAATTTAGAAAATCGTGCAGAGGTGTTAATTCTTTTGTTCAAACTCAATATGGCTTCCTTCCTAGTTCTTTTAATAAAGCCACCTCTATGGTCTAGTGGTACACACAACCGATATTAGACCCAGAGGTCCCAGGTTCGATTCCCAATGGGGGTACGTATTGTATTAGGTTTGGTTGGTGGTAGGACTTGTTCTAAGTTCACCTGGCTAGCTACCACCATCTTATCTAAGTCTGGCACCATAACAATAATGTTTCCATCATTGTTGTGTTCCAGCAGTTGGAAATAAGATAGATAGATAGATAAGACATTTATTTGTCACTTCAGACACACACAAGAATGAATACAAAAACAGAATCAACACACATTGAAAACACATTAAACTTAATACAACAATCATGTATGTGTGCTGTAGTGGTGCAAAAAGTTCGCAGCTCAGCAGTCTATTTGCTCTAGAGCAAATCGCTGATTTTCAGCCGTCACCATGGATTCGCAAGACAAAAAAGCATCCTACCTGCATAAATAATGTAATTATTAATATTATAAATAATACTGCCAATGACGTGGATTAGAAATAAATAAATTGCAAGATCACTATTAAAATACTGAAGAATTTGAATTTCAAACAATAAATATTAATTAATAAATATAAAATTTAAAAAAAATAAAAATAAAAATATAGTTGTCATAAATTCATAGCTAACGTTGCTGCTGCCAATTCAATTACAAAAAAACAATAGTTACATTAAAATAGATTGAAAAGATACATACATGTCATATAAATAAATTGATTGTTATATAATTAATTAATTATTCAATAAAATGCCGCAACCGAGTAGGTAATAATGTCGGAATCGTCGGAAAGTTGGAAATAAGATAGCCAGTTCCTCAGTGACTGATGATTCCGGGAGTAGTGCGCTTTCACCTTCAGCCTTATCACCCCATAACATCAGGTGTGATGAAGTCTAAGTGCTACCACGTTGTGGATAAAAAAAGTCTAGTAATTTCATTTGTACACTAGTTCTAATTCTTAGTGAATCGATGGAAATTGTGTTAAAATCGTCAGTTGAAGAACATCATACGATAATTGAAAATAACAACAAAATAAGTAAATAAAGCCACTCTTTTATTTTCTAACCACTGCCCCAATTGATAACTTAAGTCACGATTAAATAATGGTCATTGGCAGATCCGTTCTGACATGCATGTGTACAATGATAATAATAACAGTAGGTAGGACTTAGCACTTAATAATTTCGTAACATTCGTTCGTACATCAGAATCTGAGCGTTTCCGCTGATTAGGCTCCAAGGGAAATAATACAGCTTAACGCTACAAAATAGCACAAAAAAAGTGGTTTGGTTATGTATACTTGAAGACAACAGCTTGCTTTAGTTATGATGAAATCACAATGTAGATTATAATATGCCAATAATGCAAGCGTGAACTTTTACGCTTGTTCTTTCTTTGGAAAAGACATCAACGCGCTCACACATGTTACGTACATTTTTTGACATTATATGTTTTGTTTTGTTTTTATCTTACTAATATACTTAGCTTATTTCACAATATCCCTGCGATAATATTATAATAAATACATACCTACCTACCTACATAAATTATAATAATAGTGTGTGGTACTAACATAAACACAGAATATGTTTTTAGACTTTACCTATTAAAGTCAAGTTTTGATGTATTTTAATTGATTAGAAATTACGATTGCTTAATCTTATACATACTCTACAGATAGATCGATGTTAAGAGTATGTACCTATGTCCTTTCTCTATCTTACACAATACCCAATAGTTCGTTTTGATTCATACGAATTAGATACGAGTACATGCACATTAATTAAATAATAAAAAGCACTAGGACATTCGTATCATGATATGACACTTTAGGTGACCTAACTTATCAAGATTTGACATTTAGTAGGTACCTATGTATACATAGTACGCGCCACGTACGCGCCATATAACTTGGCGCGTGTCAATATCTGGAACTAAAATTATGACATGGGAATAAGACTTATTTTTCAGACGGACCACGACGATCAGCGCCCTCCGACAAATACCAAGTTATGTGGCGCAGACTCAGTATATGTATGACATGTAGAAAGGACTAAAAGCTTGCGAGCCTTGGTTTGGCTTTTACGATTACCTACCCGTTTTATGTTGGCGTATTAACATTAAGGCTTAGAGGTTGCGTCTGGGTCGGTACCGAGTTTGATTACCGGTCTAGATGAGGAAATAACTGGGTGTCTTGTGTACCTGGCGTCTCACTGGCTCACTGCGACGGACTGACTTGCGACAATTACCTACCTTTGACAATTAGATTCGGTACGCCTTTGATTGAATATTTTTGTTAAACTAGGCGACTTCGCTCGTCTGCTTTTCACAATTCAACACTTAAACTTTTTATTCTGATATAGATTACGTGTAACTTTTACTTAATATTAGTCCTTGCTAAATAAAGTCCTTGTGAAAAACATTCTGTGCAGCGAACCAGTTCACAATCTTGGTTTCCTGAAAAAGCCTGACGGAACATACACCAAAACAGATCAAGAGACCTCAGAACTGTTAATGACCACTCACTTCCCAGGATGCCGCATAACGGAAAGTCGCACATGGGAAGAAAGAGAGGAGATTTCACCTGTTGAAACCGACTGGATCACCGCCCACAAGGTTGTCAACCCAGAGAAAGTAAGATGGGCAATCAACAGCTTCCTTCCATTCAAATCAGCGGGACTAGACGGAATCTTTCCAGGGCTGATGAGGTGGAGCGACGGAGGTCTCACTGACCACCTCGTAGCCATTTACAGAAGCTGCCTAGCACACCGCCATATTCCTGTGAAATGGAGGGAAGTCAAAGTAGTCTTTATCCCTAAACCCGGCAAAGGAGACTACACTCAACCTAAATCATTCAGACCAATTAGCCTCACATCATTCCTTTTAAAGGTGTTGGAGAGACTAATAGACAGGGAGATAAGGAGCACTGTATTGGTCAGGAACCCCTTAAATCCAAACCAACACGCCTACTCTGCAGGCAAATCAACAGAGTCCGCCCTACATAAGGTTGTTTCTTATATAGAAGAAAATCTCAAACACAAAATATCAACACTAGGCACCTTCATCGACATAGAAGGAGCTTTTGACAAAACCAACTTTACCAGCATAAGCCAGGCCCTCTCCAGACATGGTGTCGATCCTACTATTGCCGGGTGGATTGACAGCATGTTAAGAGACAGAGCCATACAAATTACTGTGAATGATACTACCAGAGGAGTAGTAGCCAAAGGATGTCCCCAAGGGGGTGTCCTCTCACCTCTCCTATGGAATATCGTGGTCAATGAGCTGATTAGTAGGCTCAACGACCGCAACTTTCTCACAGTAGGCTATGCAGACGATCTGACCATACTCATCAGCGGGCGAGTTGAGAGCGTGATATGTGACCGAATGAGGTCCGCTCTAAAGGTCGTCGAACAGTGGTGCACTAAACACAATCTAACAGTGAACCCAACAAAGACAGAATTGATCATGTTCACAAACAAACGGAGTCTAGGAAATCTTAAACTCCCAAAACTTTTTAATACCAGTCTGTCCCTAAGCAAGGAAGTCAAGTATCTAGGAATGATACTAGACAACAAACTCCTCTGGAATAGACATCTCGAAAGTAAACTAAACAAAGCCACAATCATCTTCTGCCAATGTAAAAGACTACTCGGCAAAAGTTGGGGACTATCACCGAAAATAACGATGTGGCTGTATAAAACCGTTATACGTCCCATAATCACATACGGAGCCGTTGCCTGGTGGTCCAAAACAGAGCAAAGCACCGTCATCAACAAACTGCAGAAATTCCAAAGATTGGCATGCTCTGCGACAACCGGCTGCATGCGAACCACCCCCACAGCCGCCCTAGAAGTAGCCCTGGATTTAACACCCTTGGATCTGTTTATACAACAAGAAGCCTCCATGGCTGCTATAAGGCTTAAACACCTGGGTCTGTGGTACAATCGAGAGGGTCCTCACTCCACATTGTGGAATGATTTAGTGAAACATGAGTCACTAATCGCTGCCCCATGCGATAGGATACCCAAGCAATACATTTTCGAAAAGAAATACCAAATACAGTTATTTGAAAATGACCGAGATCACTCTGGCATACATGAAGTCCGAATCTATACGGACGGCTCCAAGATGGGGACTGGAACTGGAGCTGGAGTATTCTCACAAGATCTGAATATCAAAATATCACTAGCGCTGGGCCAACACAGTTCGATATTTCAATGCGAATGTGTTGCAATAATAAACGCCGCTACCACGGCCCTGTCCAGAGGTATAAAGGAACTAAACATCCGCATACTGACTGACAGCATGGCCGTCCTAACAGCACTGGAGGCCAACACGATCAACTCCAGTATCGTCTACGAATGCCACAAAGTTTTGGATCGTTTAGCATCCAACAACGGAGTAATCCTACAATGGATTAAAGGGCATAGTGGATCACACGGGAATGATGCCGCCGATGAGCTGGCTAGAATGGGATCCTCCACAATAGTGACAGGACCTACACCCATTCTACCACTCCCATTCAGCCAACTGCGCTCATGGGTAAGGCAACGAACTCGTGCTGCACATAATACTCGTTGGGTAGCTCTAACAAGCTGTAGACAGTCTAAGATGGCGATGACTGCAGTCTCGCCGCGTTTGACCTGCAGGCTGCTCAGCCTCAATCGTCCAGACCTCCGGATAGTTGTTGGTACACTTACAGGTCACCTTACCTTAAACCGACAACTATTTATTATGAATGCGACAGACAGTCCTCTATGTAGAGGTTGCCTGAACGCTGAGGAAACAGCCGCCCACGTGATCCTGGAGTGCGTAGGTTTGGCCGCACAACGAACAGAAATCCTCACAGAGGTGAGGTCGCTCCTAGAAGCCTGTGAACGCCCCAGGAGGCTTCTGCGCTTCTGGAAGGAGCTAGGATGGCTCGACTAGCCATGTTCACGCATAACGGACCAAATATGAGTCTAAATGCGGAAAAATGTCAATACCAATACCAATACCAATAGTCCTTGCTAAAGTTTTTGCCGGTGGTGCACAAGGTCTCTGGACGTAGATTTGAGGTAGGTAGCGTAGGTTTTGATTTTGCTTATCAGTTAATACTAAATTAGTGCCAAATCACGCCAAAGTGCACAATGTTATGATTTTAATATAAATTCAGCTAAATAAAATGTTAAAATGATAAAAACTGTTAACTCACATTCTATATGTTAATGAGTACTTATAGTTCGCGTTAGTGTATATATTCTTTGCTTATAGTGCGACAAGCATTTCTGTCAGTTCTTTGGAACTAAAACATTTTTCATACAATAGTCCATTTTGACAGATATTTTGTATTACAAGTGGCTCCTATGTCACGGTTGACACCGGAACAGAATACATCCAATTCGTCACATAGTCCGCTGGTTTTATGGATGGCTATTTTAGTCTTTGTAATTTTCGTATTTTTGCGATAATCTGTAATAGCTAGAGATTTGGTTTCTATAATAAGTTGAATTCGTTGGTTATCTATGATATTTGGCACTTGATAACGTATTGGAATATGAGAAACATTATATTTCTCGTAAAACTGTAACTACCTACCTACATACATCTTAGATTCCTAAGTAGGTACTTTGAAAATCAATAGTGTTTTATTTTATTTTTCTATTGAATGTCTCTCTCTCTCGTCAGCTGACAGAGAGCATTGACATATATATGTCGCAGGCGGATGGTTGAATCCGGCGGATGGTTAAGTATGGCAGCATGTACCCCTCAGAAGTCCTGTAGAACACGTGATAGGTTAGAAATAAAAAAAGGCGACCGCGAAGCGCAGCAAAGCAATCGTCTTAAATTTCGTGGTTATTTTTTTTTTGACTCCGTCAACTTATGGGAAGATAAAATAGCTTACGGAAAAAATCATCGGCCTAGGCGTGGCTGCGACATATATATACATACGCCATGAATAAATGGCAGGGGAGGCCCGCGCGTTCACGGGCAAAGAGCATGTAATCACCACGTTTACACTTGCATTTAATAATTCACCATGTGCAGGGCTGCCAAACTAATCCTATTCTGTCATGATGTGAGAGTTAAATGTTGACATATCTGTGGAAAAAAAAGATACTGTTCAGTTTCTGCCCTCGTCTGTTAATCTCTGACGGAGAGCATCAACTGTACTTGTAGAGCGTTGAGCAGACATAGACATGCGCCCGCGCTGCGAATAATGGCAGGGTGCGGCCCGCACATTCACGGGCATTTAATATTTCACCATGTGCAGGGCTGCCGACTAACTCATAATTCATGTAAAAATATACATACCTATATTGGCAATTATAGAAAAAGCTAGTAATAAAAAACATAAGACACAATATAATTTTTTGAAATCTGAAAAGAAGCAATATTCATTTTAACCGAATTTAAAAAAGGAGAAGTATCTCAATTCATCTTAATTTTATCATGTAGGTAGGTATATGCCACGATAGTATCTGTATTATATATGTGTCACGATCACGAGTACTTACCTCCGCTCTCAGATCATATAATACTAACTTACTAGTATATGACCTGTGCTTCCGCTAATGAGTCACACCAACACATCAAAATATGACAATAAAAATTACTGCATTTAATGCGCGTACTCGTGCAAGTACTATTAGTTTTTGTTTCTTCGAAATCTGGCCAGGATTTCCAAAGATACAGCGTTGTAAAGTTTCACCAGCTTTTGAAAATTTGCTTTCCTTGCGCGCTATTGCGATGACGACATGTCGCACTGACATCTCCGTTTGCGGCTGTTGCGGGTGATTTCCGTCTAACTGTACCTACATAGAGTTCGTCTGTGCGCAATCTTCGCGCAACTCGTGCGTTTTTGACGCTAGTTACAGTACATTTTCTTCGTTCTAAGGTTATGGTAAATGATTAGCAAGGAATTTATAAGTACTACGTACAACAGGAAGGTGCACTCCGTATTTTTGTGTATTTAAAAATACACTTTAATATTAAGAGATAAGGTTTATATTTCAATACAAAATGTCAACGGTCCAGCTGAGACCGCAAGAACGAGGTGAGGGTGTCCCTTTCTCTGAAATTGCCAGCACTCTTAAATAAAAGGTTTAGTAGATTTATGGTTCACAACTTTCGTTATAAAAATTAAATATCGTAAAATTTCCGCTTCGTATTACTTTTAGTCAATAGAAAACATCGCATATTAATGTAGGTATTACCGTATTAAGCATAAAAATTTATCAGGTCGTTTAAGTTTTTTATGGCTTATCCTAGAAAAGAATTTGAATGATAGATTTCAGAATGTTAAAGTAGCAACATTACAAGCCGAATGACGTTTTCTGACGTTTTCCGTCTTCGTTGTGTCAAGTTCGCAATTCGCTCGTCGCCGCCCGCCGCCCGTCGTGCATGTTCGTGGCCGCCGTAATGGGATGGAGTGAGATAAACTGACCTCGATCTTACTATCTCATTAGGACCGTTTTTTAGCAGCAGTGCACCTTCCTGTTGTATTATAAATTCCTTGATGATTAGTATTCAATTTCGACCGCGCGCAGGCGCACTCTAAAACTGTCACCTACTGTCGATAGGTACCGAAAGACATTTATCCCACAAACTTATCTGACCCAGTGGTGGAGGCGCCACTAGCAGTATAAAATTATCGAAATGGCTGTCAGTTTTTAGGGTGCATATTTAACTACCAAGTCAGTTAAGGTTGTAAGTATATTTTGTTTTGACGGTTGCTATTTATGTATTGACAGAATCCCGCCCGCCATTACGAAAGTTGATTTAATTTATTTTTCACGAAAATAAATCATTATTTGAAGGTGTTTTTTCACATGGGCTCAATACAAAATTCTTAAACATTTCATTGATCGACTATAAGAAAAATAAATAAATTTATTACGAAACCGTGAGAGCGCAACTATATAGCCAAAGGATTCTATGTAGGTATACGGAAGTGCGACGTGACGTCACACGTTAATGCCATTGGTTCACCCAAATTTTCCTCGGAGGCCGTACTTTAACGTTTAATATCTCAGTCATTTTTGAAGATAGGAAAAAAACAAAAACAGATTCCTTTTTCTCGAGTTACATATTTTTTAGATATGCTGTTAACAAAAATCATTGGTGTGACTCAATCGATTTTGATAGTTCTTTTTTATGGGGGCGGGCGGAGCGAAAGGAATTTGTTCATTTTGTATTTTAAATACCTACTCATTAACCATCCTAGACAACATATCAAAAATTCAGAACTACCGGAACATTTGTAAGATAAAACCCCTGTATTCACTGAACCAAATAAAAGATTTCTTGAAAATTATAAATGTTCCAATTTATGTATTTATAACAGTTTTACATGCATTTTGTACAACTTTTGTTCATCACCATCATGGCTTATTTACAAAAAAATTTATAAATAAATAAACTTAAAAAAAACACCTTGTGAAATCTGCAAACAAAATCTCCATAAAGCAAAAAAAATTTAATATTTATCTCATTGAAAAGAAGAAAATTCGCGACTTTTTCTAATTCAAATACCTAGAAGAGGGTGTGAGTGAAGTAAATCGAAACATGTTATTATAATACGTTATGTGAGAAACAACGTAGAAATATTAAAGATAAAACATTAGTGAAAAACAATATCTTAGTAGAGGCCAAAATGTTTAGTTACTTTGAGAAGGAACCATAAGGAACATTTAAATTTATCATGTTCAGATGAGACATCCCTTAAAGCCAATGGCGTTCTGCAGCAGTTCGTTACAGCCATTATGTATATCCGATGAATGTTTACGAGCTCATATGACCCACTTCGCGGTGCCTAAGTGTAAGTGAATTAAAGAGCAAAGCATATAGTAATGGTATCTCATAACTACTAAATGTCTTGTACAAACAGTGTCAAGGGTTAGGCGTTTAGTTGAGAGCTTCGCAGCACCTAGTTTTTTTTTTTATTTGGTTTTGTGTTTATTGCTTGAGTAATTTTTTGAACTAGAAAATACATCTAAATATAAATTTTGACTGAATATAACTAGTTTATTGGATAGATTTTAAATTATTTTTATGCATTCATAATGCAATTCTGTAAGTATAGGAAAATGTGATATGATCCCTCACGAAAGCTACTTGCAGGGCTCGTGGTTTTTTCTATTACATTTTTCCTATACTTACAGAAGTGCATTGTAAATACATTAAAATAATTTGAAATCGCTATAATAATTACTGTTTAGGTAGTTGGTCAGAGCATCGGGCCGGATTCCCGGAGGCGCGGGGTTGAATCCCACCTGAAAGCTACTTGCAGGGCTCGTAATTTTTTACTATCACGTTTTTCCTAAGTTGCTTAACACCAAGTGAAGCTCGGCTATGTTTATGAGTTTCACATATAGGTATCTTTAGCGAACCAGATAAAGTGTTGGGAATTAAACAAGTACTTTGATTCTCCTTATTTATTAACTTAGTTTTAACTATAAAATACAACAATAGGTACATAAATACATCAAAAACGTAACACGGTTCGGGCGAACTAACGAGGGCAGGCAGCTTACACGAACTAAGACTCTGAGAATTTTCTAACGATCTACTAACTAACCGTTGGTTGTCACAAACGGCTAACTCACGTTACCCCTTTATTCCTACTGACATTCGCATCCCATAAAAAATTAATTTTATAAATCATTATTGCTTCTTAAATAGATTTCCTTGCGCCTTAGAAAGGTCTTTAAGGTTAACAGTTTCCGACCACTAAATTAAAAACAGCACGTTCATTGGTTTTTCGATCGGTCGGCGTACTGTGAGCATTTGTCCATGTAAGCTGTATGATGGGGGGACTAGTGGAGGTAGGCGGGCGCGGCGACGGCCTTCACGACGCCTCCCACGGGCTCCTTGTGCACGACGGCGTTGAACCCGTTGGCCGGGTCGGCGGTGTACTCCACCACGCGCCGAGTGCCGTCCGGCTCCACCAGGGAATAGGAGCCTTGGACCACGTCGCCGTTACGGCTTTCCTGCTGACTCTTGGAGTCACCTGTTGAGGTTGGGAAACGTAAACAAGAGAGCTCATTTCACGCCGCTATTAGGTACTACAAACCAAACTATGTAGTTTCACAAGTCTTAGCCAGCGCGGTGTCACCGTGCCGAGAGCATAGGTAGGTACAGTCTCGCCCGTTTTACTCGGGTCTATGTGATCAAGGTTTATGCCTTAATAGTGACAGCGTTACTATTATCTTTTTATTAAAAGATTTATTTAGTATCTACTTACTTATCTATACATCTATACAAATAAATACTATTGGAGTGTCTGTTTATGATTATATACGATTATATACATATCCCAAAATAACATTTTATTTTTTATTTTGTCTAGTCTGTCTGTCTGTTTGTTCCGGCTAATGTCTGAAACGGCTGGACCGATTTTGATGAGACTTTCACTGGCAGGTAGCTGATGTAATAAGGAGTAACTTAAGCTATTTTTTATCCCGATATTCCCACAGGAACGAGAACCACGCGGGTGAAAACGCGGGCGGCCGCTAGTTACATAATAAGTTTATACCATTTTCCATCTCAATTTAATCGTATCAACACAGTTAAGCAAAAGACATTTACCATTTTTTCAACGTTAACATATACTAGTTAGAGCATCCTGAATGTCGTAAGCGTAAGAGTACCTGTGGGTTGGGATCGTATTCTTCGAAAGGGGCGACATTATAGTGACGTTGTGACGGCGTGTCCCAGAACGTTTAACCGCCTCTGTGGTCTAGTGGTTCACACCACCGATTTCAGACCAAGAGGTCCCCGGGTTCGATTCCCAATGTGGGGGTACATATTGTATTCGGTTTGGTTGGTGGTAGGACTTGTTCTTATTCCGCCTGGCTAGCTACCCCCATCTTATTCTAAGTCTGACGCCATAACAATGATGTTTTCAGCATTATTGTGTTCCGGCAGTTAGAAATAAGATAGCCAGTTCCTCAGTGATTGAGGATTCCGGTAGTAGTGCGTTTCCACCTTCAGCCTTATCACCACTTAACATCAGGTGTGATAAAGGCTAAACACTATCCCATTGTGGACTAAAAAAAAAGTACGGCCACCACCAACTGCGCTGCCACTCCGTAAAGCGGGACAGGCGTAAATTTAAATTAAATTGAAATGATTTCAAATTTACTTACCAGTGAGAGCATCCTGAATGTCGTAAGCGTAGGAATACTGTGGGTTGGGGTCGTATTCTTCGACAGGGGCGGCAACTTTAGCGACGGCGTGTCCCAGAGCATACGGCGCAGCGTACGGCGCCGCGTACGGCGCCGCGTAAGGCGCTGCGTACGCCGGCCGCGCCACCAGCGGCGCCGCCACGCCGTACGGCCGGGCGTACGCGTACGGCGCCGCGCCGTAGGGCGCCGCTACCGGCACGATGGCCGCCGCCTGCCTGCATACCATTACGACTGCTGCCAAGATTACGACCTGAAAGCAATTTTCTTAGATTAGGCGACATTATTTTATTATTGCGACTGCAATTAACTAGACAATAAAATTAGTTAGACTCTAAATCCAAAACATCAGTATAAAACAAAGTTGCTGTATGTATGTACACTAGATCCTTTAAACTACGCAGCGGGTTTTAATGAGGTTTTCAGCAATAGACAGGGTGATTCAAGAGGAAAATTATGGTATAATTTCATCGTATAAAACCTCTTTGTTGTTACAAAAAAAGAACTGTACGTATTACCCGGTGAAATTGTAAATGCTCTGTTTACTCGCATATAACTTGCAGTTAGGTACTTACTTAACTTTATAGGGATAATTCTATTACGCAACTAGTACTGTAATATTATTATGCACGCGTGTTTTATAGTTCGGTTTATGGCCCTAAGATCGATGTAATAAGGCTCACTTTATGAGCAAGTGTGTTGAAAAGACTATTTTCAACACACTTGCTCATAAAGTGAGCCTAAAAATTAATACTGGTGAATCAGGTGTTACACCCATATTGTGGTACCTATATGTGACCAAAAACTACTTTTGAAAAACCATTAAAGCCTTAATGATTAAATTGATCAATTAATACTGGACACCACAAGTCCACAACATACATTTTTCCAATACCAAACTAAAGTAGCTTGAGCACTAGTGCCTATTATGGAAATTGGAAACAATGACTGGTATTACCACATACACCCAGACCCGAGGAAATATTGAAAAGTTCGTTTTCAATATTTACCCGACCGGGAATCGAACCCGGGACCTCTAAAAATAGCGGCACCTAAAAACCGGTGCGTACATACACCACACGCCCACGGAGGTCGTCTAATGATCATTACTTTGTGAAAGTTACTTTTTACAAAATAAAGAGTATATTCCATAACCCACAATATTTACCTTCATGTTGAATACCGGTGGACGCCTCGAGAGCTGTGAACGCTGAGGGGTGCGCACGCGCTCCTTTTATACGAGTGCGTGCAAAACACACGCAGGACCCGCCTTAGAAAATCGGTCGTTTGTCACGGCCGGCCCTGTGGCCCGATTCTGCTAACGTTAAGTCATAATCGTGTCTCAATCGTGTTTCAATTGTTGTGCTTTTTTACACACTAGTTACAAGAATTACGACAGTATGATGTGATGTGAAAAAGTGTAAAAAAGTTCACTTTTCTTGTAACTAGTGTGTAAAAAAGCACAACAATTGAAACACGATTGAGACACGATTATGACTTAACGTTAGCAGAATCGGGCCACTGTACCCTTCTACATATCACTAAGTCACTCTATAAAGATTTAATTTGTTACTGTACAGGCTGGCTGCAATAATGTCGCTTTATTTGTTCTCATGCTATTTTAAGGAGATAGCAACTCCGAAACGTATGTAGGCACAAAATGTTAAGCATCACTTAGTGCCTTACGTACGGCGTAAAAGATGGACACAAAGAGAGGATGATCCCATCTTACTAATCTCATAAATGCGCAAGTTGTTTGTTACTCAATCACGGCGAAACGTCTGAACAAGTCTGAACGGATCTGGATAAAAGGCACACATAGATGATGGTCAAAAATGGCTATATGCACGTCTCGGGTAAAATGGCTTGCTCTATGCTCTTGTTGTACAATCTACTATTTCGCCTTATCCATCCTTAAGAAAGGCCAGGGTCCCAGACTGATGAGGTCCCAACTGACGGATCATTAAAAATGGAATTTCGGGCTGATAATGATGAACAATTATATTCTTTATTGCACTAAAAAAAACACAGTTTAATAAACAATAACATAGATTTTGGTATGCAAAGGTGGGCTTATCTCTAAAAGAGATCTCTTCCAGCCAACCAGGATGTGTGAGAGATTAATGTAAGGAAAGTAGGAGAGACAAAGTGCATAAAAAAAAGAAGAAAAACAAGACAAATACTGTTGAGTCCCGTTACTCTTGTTTATAATTATAATGGAACGCGAAAGTTTAAAATCTTATAAGACAAATACTTACTAAAATCTTAAATTCATAAACATACCTACATAAATAATACATATTATTATAAAATATACATACTTACATAATCTATACAAATAAATAAAATTGGAGTGTCTGTTTGTAATATTAAAATAACCGCTTTTTACTACATGCATATGATTATATATACGGTACATATACATTACCTGTAGGGCTAGCACAACTTAGCGCGACTCTTTGTCGCGCTCCTTCCAACCAATCAGCATGTCGCCTTGAGTCACGCGCGCTCTCTACTAGCGATCTGATTGGTTGAAAGTGCCCGCGACTCTTTGTCACTCGAGTCGCGCTCAAGTTGTGCTAGACCTACTGCATGTACATGTACATGTAGGCATGTACATGTACATACATACATTTTTCACAATTTTTGTCTGTCTGTCTGTCTGTCTGTCTGTTTGTTCCGGCTAATCTCTGAAACGGCTGGACCGATTTTGACGGGACTTTCACTGGCAGGTAGCTTATGTAATAAGGAATAACTTAGGCTACTTTTAATCCCGATATTCCCACGGGAACGGGAATGGGAACCACGCGGGTGAAACCGCGGGCGGCCGCTAGTATTATAATATATACATAATATTTTAAATGTAACCTATCTGATGATTTCTAGGGATGTGACAACTGTTCTAAAAAGTGCTTTTTTAATTTCCATTTCAATGAATTAGTACTCGGAGAAGTCTGAATGTTTGACGGGAGTTTGTTCCAGAGCAGTGAACAATCAGAGAACAATCACGTAAATAAAAAGTTAGATAATTTTAATCACGTAAATAAAGTGAAATAGTTGTACTTAGTTTAACATGCTATCCATCAAAACCTGCAACCTACCCCCTGATTCACGAACCGTCAGAAACGCTCCCGACATCGGAATGATTTTGTCATCACGGGGCTGTATCTTTTTTTTAGGGTTCCGGCGTACCCAAAGGGTAAACAACGGGACCCTATTACCACATTACTAAGACTCCGCTGTCCGTCTGTCTGTCTGCCTGTCTGTCTGTCACCAGGCCAGGCTGTATCTCATGAACCGTGATAGCTAGACAGTTGAAATTTTTCAGAGTAAAAACAACTAAAAACAGAATTAATTTTTTGACTTGATTGTTTACTTTTGAATAAAAAATGGTTAATAATTAACATATTATTTTTGATACTTTTGATAATTTCGAAGATCCTGCCCTTAATATCTCATTGCAGTCAGGGGACCTTTTAATTTATAAAGTGTTTACCGAGCGACGGTCCCCAGAATGCATCAAACATCAGGTGTGATGAAGGCTAAGTGCTACCCCGTAGTAGATAAAAAAAAATGTAATTAGAGAGCTTGTTTTTCCCTTTTTAACCGACTTCAAAAAAGGAGGAGGTTATCAATTCGACTGTATATTTTATTTTTATTTTTTATGTGTGTTACCTCAGAACTTTTTAGTTAATGAACCGATTTTGGGTAATTCTTTTTTATTTAAAATGTGACGCTTCTCGTGTGGTCCCATTCTAATTTCATCAAGTACTGTCAAGAAGTTCAGGAGTTATCCTGAATAATGTGTATTAAGACTTTATTTGGGTATATGGACGATTTCATATTTTTATCAAATTGGGGGTCATTTTCAAAATCTTTTTTTTTTTCGATAGTTGGTACTTCTGACCTGATCTTATTTTCACCAAGTCAGGACCAGGAGATAAAATCCCAGAAAAATTGAGAGAAATTCTCGAATATAGGCAAGCCTCATGCTTTCCATTTATTTTTGAAGTTAGTCAAGTATTTGCATCTGGTAGTCATCATCTCATTCATAGTGATGAGCTGGTGATGGAAGCTACAACTCCTTAACGGTTAGGTGCTGGAGAATATTTCTTTAAGTATTAATCGTACGTACCTATGGACCAATAGTTATATTCTTTCAGGTTGTTAGGGTGAGCTGATGATGAGAGGTCAAACTCCTCAACAGTTAGGAATTATACGATGTTTTATAAACACCATATGCACGAATGGACCTTCAGATGTATTCCTTCAAGTTATCTAAGTAGCTAAAGATGGGAAGCTGAATTCCGTAACGGATAGGATATTTACAACAATTTATCATAATCACCATGTAGTTTCTTAAGCTACGATTATTTACCCTAAAAATCAAAAAAATAAAACTTTTTTTTAATGTAAAAAATTAACAAACACTAAAAAACGAAAAAAAAAAAAGATTTTCTAATTCAAAGGACGATGATGCGTGACTTTTTCTAATTTATCTTGGTAGGGGAAAGGTGTCTAAAATGATCCCCCTAAGGGCGTTTGTGCACTACCACTGAATTTCACCGATCCGGACAAAAACGGATGCTTGTATTTTAATAATTAATCATTTATAATAGTAATTAATTAAATACAAGCATCCGTTTTTTTCCGGATCGGTAAAATTCAGTGGTAGTGCACAAGCGCCCTTATACTGGCATGCCATTATTGCAGTTTGATGTTATATCTTTAGATCATTTTGTACACCAGCCGGCCTAGCATGAGCGGCTTTTATCGCGCGATATGATATGGTACGGCAAGTTGTCTTGCTTAGCCCACTAAGGTGTAAGCAAGACGGCATGCCGTATCATATCATATCGCGTGTTATAAGCCGCTCATGCTAGGCCGGCTGGGTGTCTAAAACGATCCCATACTATCTTGTTTGGTTAACCCATAGATTTTTGGTTCAATATATTTTATGTGCTCAACGAGTTCTCTCTCATGCTTAGGTGTAAACACCGTTTGCTTACTGCCCAAAGTCTTAACTGCACCAACTGCGTGTTTGTTTCTAGCACCATTACAGGTACAGAAAACTATTTTGTCGTACAGAAAACTCACTCCCAGTTTTGTCAGTAGGTTTTTCTATGATAATGTACGTGGCATGATCTGTAAAAAGTACAAATAGATAGGAATACTTACAAAAAAAAACATGACTAATTTTAAATTGTTTTTCAAGTAAGGTAAAGTTATTCCTGGGATCGTTTTATACCCACTAAAGGGGATCGATTTACCCCGAATGTTAAATTTACAAAAGTTGTCGAAGTATGACGTCAAAACATTATCTTGGTGAGATCAAAACGAGTTTCAAGTGTTACTGAATATCAATAAAAACTACCAGGAAAACTTTCATTCACATATCCACAAAAGACTTTTAACAATTTAACTTTGATTGCAGGTTTATCTTGGATCGAAGACAGATATTTTCAATTTTTTGCAATAAATCGACGCACTGTACTCACACCGCCATGACACTTTATTGGGCTACTGAGTGGAGTACAGGGAAGACGTTAGCCAACAAATCGCAAAGATGGCACTAGTATTTTCGTTGAAACTGTGGGGAATCATTTTACATCGAGGGATCATTTAGTACACCTTTCCCCTACTTACTGAACTGTTTGAAGTCAGTGCCAAGCCAAAAAGAATAAGAACGAAATATACTGAGTGAAATAACAAACATTTTCTAGTTACATAATAAAAATTGCATTGTGAATGCAAAAAAGTAAAAAAATTAAATAATAACAAAATATTTAAAAAAAAAACCCGGTCTCAAGCGTAAGGTGTAGGACGTATCTATTTACCTCAATACCTATTAGACGGCACCGACTTTAAACAGTTCAGTAAGTACCAAGATAGAAAAAGTCACGCATCATCGTCCTTTGAATTAAAAAATCTTATTATTTTTTTAGTTTTTTAGTGTTTGCTAATTATTTTTTTTTGAAGATCCTTTCTGAAGGCGGTTACATTTTTTTAAAATAACGTTTTTAGTGGTTAATTTTTTACAGTCGGGTTTTTTGTTTTTTTTAATAGTAATGTTTTTATTCATTTGAAACGATTCCATAATAGTCGCCCTCTTTTGGTTCTGGTGTTTGCCGTTGAGGTAAAATTATTAAATACTAGCGTTCCGCCCGCGGCTACGTCCGCGTGGACTACATGACGTTATCCCGCGGCTCACTCTTCAGCACCCAAACTATCCCCATATCAAAAATCACGTCGATCCGTTTGTTGCCCCGTTTTGACGGACAAACAAACAAACTCACTTTCACATTTATAGTATTATTATGATAGTATGAAGTATGATCTTAGTATGATGGCAAGATCCACAGGAGTATTTAAAAAAATATCTAGGTATAAGTTACACTATAAAAATACGGCCTCCTATGCGCTTGAACCAATTTCACACTTAACAATACTTTAAAATACTTAGGTGAGTATGTAGTGTTTTTATTATTTTCAAAACGAACTTTATTACCAATGTACCTAGGGTCTAGTATGAATGACTAGGTATTATAATCAGAAACGAGCTTAGTAAGCGTGTGTACTACACATATGTAATGTAGGTATAACATAAGGTTTTTGGGTCACAGCTGCGCGTTATCAGCCGTGCCGTGTCCGTGTGTGATAGTGGTCCCACCACATTCGATAATCATTTCAGAATAGCCCAACCCATGCTTGAATTTAATTGGACTAATAAATTTGCAATAACACTATCTAGGTAAGTATAACGTTGTAAGTATAAGTATCTAGGTTTTTATATTAATGCTGGCGCTATAAAATCAACACGCTGCATGCTTCGATCAACAATAACACCTAGGTCTGTTGAAAGGAAGGCTGCATGTCGATTTACATGTTACATGCGAGTAGCCTGGCGCAGTACCGCGCTTATGGCCTGCGATCCGTGGCAAACCGATCTATCTTTGCATTTTACAATGGCCTAGGACTAGTAGTAGGGCAGAGGTTACTTTTTGTGGCCACTTTAAGGATTTTTTGACTTTTAAGCACTAAGTACTAAATGGTCTTAGGTATTTAAGACACAAATTATATCTTAAATTATAGATAACTAGCTTCCGCCCGCGACTTCGTCCGCGTGGATATTCGAGAAAATACTTACGCTTAAAATACCTCGCACGAGGCTGCTCACTTGGTGAGGGAGGACTCGCCTATGAAATTAAAACAAAGAATACTTTTTATCCTGGTTATTGGTCCCCTAAGTATTTTCTCGAATGTCCACGCGGACGAAGTCGCGGGCGGAAGCTAGTCAATAATAAGTGTCTGTTTCACAATCAAAAAGTTAGTTCTGCCGGCCTAGTATGAGCGGCTTATAACACGCGATATGATATGGTACGGCATGCCGTCTTGCTTACACCTTAGTGGGGTAAGCAAGACAACTTGCCGTACCATATCATATCGCGCGATAAAAGCCGCTCATGCTAGGCCGGCTTAGTAGCTTAGGTACCAAGAACTTGTTAGGTACCAAGAACTTTTAGGGTACTTAAGATGATTAAGGTTTCTATACCCTATTTATCCCCTGGGTTTGATTTTCGGAAAACTACGAAATGGGTTGTCTATTTGTTTTAAGAAGTAAGCCTACAAAGTTTCAAGTTGAAATGTCTATTTTACCCTCTGATTTTTCATTCAAAATTTCACCCTTATTTCAACCTTTTAGGGGTTGAATCATGTTCAGCGTGTTAAACATCAAAATAAATGCCATTTTTGCAATCGTCATCCGATTAAAAACCTCAATAACGACATCCATTTCAATTTTTCGGTTTATTTATTCCATATTTAACCTCTAAGGGGCAGATTTTCGAAAAGATACGAAATATGTGTTTGCTTATTTGTTTTACTTTCCGACCGTTAGCCTAAATAATAAATTTAATGAAGGACTTTCCAGATACAACATTTCACCCCCCTTTTCACCCCTTCGGGGGTGGAATTGTCAAAAACGCTGACATAGGTAAATATTAATTTTCAATTGCCAGGCTAAATATAAAATTTGAAGATTCTTACTTCAAAACTGACGGACTTTCATACACATATTCATCCCCTATTTCACCCCCTTAGGGGTGGAATTTCCAAAAATCCTTTCTTAGTGGATGCCTACACTGTATAACGTATCTATGTGCAAAGTTTGAAGTCTCTAAGTTCAGCGGTTTGGGCTGTGCGTTGATATCTCTGTCAGTTAGTCAGTCAGTCAGTCAGTCAGTCAGGACTTTGAATTTTATATATAGAAGATTTATCTACCTTTAAAAGTACATTTTTCAAATTTATAAAAGTAAAATCCTACTAATATTATAAATGTGAAAGTTTAGATGTTTGGATGTTTGGATGTTTGGATGTTTGTTACTCAATCACGCCAAAACGGCTGAACGGATTTGGCTGAAATTTGGAATACAGATATTTTAAAGCCTGGAAAGGAACATAGGCTACTTTTTATCCCGGAAAAATAACACATTCCCGCGGGATGACGTAGTGTATTCCACGCGGGCGAAGCCGCGGGCGGAAAGCTAGTGGTTTATAAAGAACTAGCTGACCCAGCGCGACTTCGTTCCCGTGGCCCTACCCCCTACTCCACCCTACCCTACACGTACTCTACCCCTACCCTACCCCTACTCTACCCGTACCCAACCCTACCCTACCCTAACCCTATGTCCTTCCTTGGACTTCCACGAACATTTCAAGACCAAAATTAGCCAAATCGGTCCAGCCGTTCACGCGTGATGTACCCTACCCTATCCCTGCCCTACCACTACCCCTACCCTACTCCTACCCTACCCTACCCCTACCCGGTGACCAAGGGAAATAGGGATTCATTTTTATATATATAGACTAGCTGTTGCCCGCGACTTCGTACGCGCGGTGTAGTGACTTTTGTGTTAGTTTAGTTTATGTGTGTTTGTTGCTCAGATTTCATAACGTTCTTCTTGAAGTCCTATTCTCTACTAAAAGGGTCTAAAGAATATCGAATATGCAGGCTAGGGTATGAACATGGTATGATGTTATCATATGCTGCATGAACATAGTTGAGCCCTCATTCAAAGATCTGTCCGTCTGTCAAGAAACTTTTTCTCAAGTATGCGTGGGAGGTATCAAGCTAAAATGTATGTCAAATTAAATACTGAAGTCTGCAATCCCTTAGAGGCGACAAAAAAAAACAAACTTCTCTTCTCTTCTTCATAACTCAAAAGGGCCACTTGGATCTCGATTTTCTTTTAAATCTCATTTAGCTACTTGTTGTTACCGATCCCGATTTAAATTTATACCGCAATCTAGGTCGGTTTAGGCTGTCAAATCTCGATTTACAGTAAGTTGTGATAACTTATCTATATTTTCATATTGTTTTTATACGCAAAAATGCATGTATCACCCATAACAGTGTATAATGATGAGTGATCACGATCAGTGATCGCGATCTGGATGTAATGGCTGCCTTTGGCTACTTTTTATCCCTGAAAAATATCACATTCCCGTGGGATAACGTCGTCGTTTAGTCCGAGCGGGCGAAGTCGCGGGCGGAAGGCTAGTATTTTGATATGGAGACATTTCTTCTTTAAGTAACAGCTATAAAATGTAATGATATACCATTTAATTATTTAATTTTAATCAATCATCACTTATGTAAGCTTTCCTAGTAAATAAATGAATAAATAAGTTAGATAGAAAACTATTTTTAATATTCCTTTATTTTATTGGATGGTACCTACGGCTGAAGGCCTAAGTAGCCAGAGCCGGTTAAATGACATAAAAATTGGTAGGTATAGTGCGCCAATCTTTTCTGTTCCGGTGATTATCTTAGGAACTAAAACAGTTTTCATACGACAGTCCATTTTGACAGCTAATTTCGTATTGCAAGTGGCTCCTCTGTCACGACTGTCACCGGAACAGAAAAGCTTGTGGCACTGTAGGTGTAGGTAACTACGTACTGGCCACTTAGCGTTTGAGCAAAATTTTCAAAACTACATTGGTGACATTTTGTCTACATTGCGACAAACTTATTTCACACAGTGGTTATTTTTTGGTACTAAATATACTGTTGACTGCCGGCAGTCCATTTTGACAGTTAATTTTGTATTGCTAGTGGCTCCTCCAGGACCACTGTCACCGGTTCAGATACATTTGTGGCACTATACTTACTGTAGCGACATCTAGCGTCGAGTGGAAATGCGAAATAAAATTTTTACATCAATAGGGTAAGAACTTTAGTTTTGGCCACTGCCCCGAGTGCTTACTTAGCTTTAAACATTTCGTTAATAACTTTTGCTTGATAATATACTTTTTATCTATGACTTTTAAGTCATAATAACAATAGTAATAATTCTTTATGACATAGAAATATTATTCAATAAACGCTTTTCAGTTTACATCGAATTAGATGTTTCTTTTATTTTATCTAAGTTAGTTAAGTATTGATTTCTCGATGTATCTTTTAAAATTTGATTGACAAAAAACACATCAATCGGCACCCTTCGCACATTTTAGGTTTAAAAAATAGGTTTTTAATTGACTAAAATTGTTTATTGTTCTGATCCTCATAATCATAATAAAATTCCTTCCTAAAATTAATAAATTAAACGAAGTTTTTCTGAAGTATGAAATTTTTTAATAATGACAGAAAGACACTTAACGAGAGTACATTTCTTCTAAAACCATAGTCTTTAAAAAAGTATGCCATTACGTGGTATAATATTAAACATACCGCCCCCCTAGAACGATTATTGACCTTCGTTCTACAAATGGGCTAGGCTTTTCATTAAACAAAAAAAACATGCATTTATTTAATCAAAATAAATTGAAACTTACGTGAACTAAGAGTATTATAACCTTAAAACCATAATATGTAAAATACAACACAAATAATAACTTCATCCTAAAACATTACAAAGTATATACTACAATTCATTAAATTATTTAAGCAGCTATAGGTAAAATACACAACTTTGATGTAGGTCTTTTAATGTGTAAATTACTTTTAGTGCGTAATGTAACTACGCGAGTTATGTTGTCACTACCCGGATGCTTCTCAACTACTCGGCCTAAAAGCCAACGACTTGGTGGTAGATTGTCTTCCTTGACAAGAACTAACTGACCTATCTCTGGCTCAGGTACACAATGTATCCATTTATACCTGTTCATTAAACTTGACAGATACTCTTGAGACCATCGATGCCAAAAACTTTGAAGTGTTTTTTGAATAATTTGCCACCTAGTCAATGAACTTCTATTAGAATCTAAATAATTTTTAAAATCCGGGACAGATATTAGCGGTTCTCCAATGAGGAAATGTCCTGGAGTCAACGGCAGTGGGTCATTTGGATCTGAACTGTCTACAGTTATTGGTCGCGAGTTCAAACAAGCTTCCACTTGTGTAAGAAATGTGGTCATTTCTTCAAACGTCAGAGTTAATTCACCTAATACGCGTTTAATGTGATGTTTCGTTGACTTGATCCCCGCCTCCCATAAGCCTCCAAAATTTGGGGCATGAGGTGGTATAAAATGCCACTCTGTTCCACAACCTTCTAAATGTGCAGCAATATTCTTTTGGATCTCTTTCAATTGTTGCAATTCCTTTGATGCCCCTACAAATGTCGTGCCATTATCACTCCACAATTTGGCGCAATGGCCACGTCTAGACACGAATCGTCTAAAGGCTGCAATGAATGCAGCAGTACTCATGTCGCTAACAACCTCTAAATGGATAGCTCTTGTAACCATACACACAAATAAGCATATGTAGCCCTTATGTGAGCGATAACCCCGTCCTTTAGTTGTTCGTATATTAATAGGTCCTGCATAATCAAGTCCGCTATGTATAAATGCTCTAGCAGGAGTGCATCTAACTTCTGGCAATGAACCCATGAATTGGTGTTGTATTCTTGCATTCTGTCGTACACAGGGTATACACTGGTGAATATGACGTTTCACTAGGTTCTTCATACCAATTATCCAATACGCACTTCTTAAATAGTTCATCGTCAATTGGGCTCCTCCATGTAGAGTGTTCAGATGTGCGTCCGATATAATCAATTTCGTAAGATGTGAATCTCGTGGTAGCACTATAGGATGTCTGATTTCTTCAGCCAGATCTGATTTTTGTAGTCTTCCACCGACTCGGATTATATCATTCTCATCTAAGAATGTGGAAAGTGCTTTTAATTGACTTTTTTTAGATTCTATAAAACCTTTGCTTTTTAATTGTTTATACTCTTCTCCGTATGTTTCTCTTTGCACTTTTTTGATACAACATTTTAATGCTAATTCTCTTTCTGCTTTTGTTATATATTTTGATCTGTCGACTTTTGGATCAAGAATTCTTCTAATATAAGAAACTATTCTTATCAACTTCTGTAACGTAGAATATCGTTCTAGTAAATTTTCTTCGGTATTGATATGGTGAGACTTAACCGCTTCTTCCAGATTAACACCTAGTTCTTTTGGTTTCGTGTAAGTTATGTTTTGTGAATAAAGAAATTGGGGACCTGAAAACGAAAGCTGATTATTCTTTAGGTCCGCTGGTTGAACTCCTCGTGATGCACAATCAGCTGGATTTGCTTTTGACAGTACATGAAACCATTGACAAGCTTCTAAATTAGTTAATATCTCGGATGTCCTGTTTGCTACAAACGTTTTCCATCTGCTGGGGTGACTGCTCAACCAACTCAGAACAATCGTTGAGTCTGTCCAAGCTGTAATTTTGTTCTTCGATATATTTAGTACTTCAGCCACTTCTGTGACGAGTCGAGATAGCAATACCGCTCCACAAAGTTCTAGTCGTGGTATACACACTTGTTTGATAGGAGCCACCCTAGTTTTGGCAGTTAACAACGAAATGTGAACTTGACCATTATTATCGATCACCCTTAAATACACAACTGCTGCGAATGCTGATTTCGACGCATCACAGAAGCCATGTAGTTCGCATTGTTCCTTATCACTGATCTCGGATAAACCAACCCACCGAGGTATTTTAATCTTGGTTAGTTCTTGAAGCTCATTGCGATAAGTAAGCCACTCTTTATTTAATTCTGTTGGTATTGTTTCATCCCAAGTTAAACCTGCGAGCCATAATTTTTGAATAAATATCTTTGCGAGAACAATACTCGGTGCTATCCATCCAAGAGGATCAAATAATTGTGCTATTGTCGATAAAATTGATCTCTTTGTTTCAGGTTCTGGTGTTTTTGGAAGCTTAAATTTATATCGAAAAATATCTTCACTTCTATCCCATGCAATCCCTAAAATCTTTGTTAAATTGTCCACCTTTAAATCTACTACTTGCTCGTTCTCTGTTTGTTCTTTGTCATTTGACTCTTCCTTCTCCCCCTTTTTTTGTTCTGCCTTTGTCCCTTTGATTTGATCGTTTTGTTTGTCCTTTACATTCTCAGTTGTATTTATTCCTGTAAGTATTTCTTTATTGTTACTGTTCCATTTTTGTAATTCGAAACCTCCTCTCAATAACAATTTTGATATATCTTTACACATTTGTATACCTTTATTTATATCACTACATCCTAGCATCAGGTCATCCATATAAAAAGAATTTATTACTTTGTCTGCTGCAAGAGGAAAATCTTGAGCTTCATCAAAGCTGACCTGATTTAATGCTTTTACTGCTAAATAGGGAGCAGAAGCTGTACCAAATGTTACGGTAAGTAATTCATAATCTTGAATTTCACTTTCAGGATTTTCTCTCCACACAATTCGCTGAAAAACAGCATCTTCTTCAGCGACTCTTACTTGGCGATACATTTTTACAATATCGGCAATAATAACAAATGGATAAACTCGCCAACGCAAAACTAAATGACGTAAATCGGTTGTAATTTTGGTCCAATCATGAGATCATCATTCAAAGATACTCCAAGGTTATTTTTACTCGACGCATTAAAAACCACTCGTACTTTGGTAGTTGTTCTTTCATTTTTTACAACAGCATGATGTGGCAAATAAACTGCATTTTCTTTATTCGCATCTTGGCTATTTCTAATGATGTTTTTGTTACAAAGCTTGCATCTAGATGGATTTGTGCAATCGTATACTTTATGAGTTCTTCCTAGACAGTTAAAATTTTTTGAATTATTATGTTAAAGTCTTTTTCTGCAACTATAAACTTTTTAAGAGCTGCATTCAATAAAAATCATCTTTGCTCTTATTGAAATCGATATAGAGATGCACTAAACTAAAGCAACAAACTCGTGCATTGCTTCACCATGGCATGACCAAGGCATGACCAAGGCATGAACTTTTCCGCAACGATTTTTCTTTTCCGTAAAACTTTGTGCATTACTTACGTTACCTTACATATCCGGCTCGAAGGACCATGTTTATTGTTCTGATCCTCATAATCATAATAAAATTCCTTCCTAAAATTAATAAATTAAACGAAGTTTTTCTGAAGTATGAAATTTTTTAATAATGACAGAAAGACACTTAACGAGAGTACATTTCTTCTAAAACCATAGTCTTTAAAAAAGTATGCCATTACGTGGTATAATATTAAACAAAAATAAAACTAAATTTCGTAAGTATATGAATACTTAGTTATATGTTTTTACTATGTATGTCCACGAATTCCTCGAAATCTAAAGGCATATCGAGATGATTCTATTTTATTTAAATTAGGTGTATTCTAACTTTGGGAACAGTCTAAGATTCATCAAAATCGGTTTAGTAGTTTTCGTGGGTATGTTATAGTACAATATACACTAAAACTTAGGAAATAAATAGTAATTTAAAAAAATAAACTGACTGGCACCGACCTCAAAAAGGTACCTTAATTATAATATAAATTATATTTTTCCTTTTCAGTTGACAAATACTTTTTGGAGTCGGTTAAATTTTTTAAGTAGTTTTTTTGTATTGTAAATTTAAAAATTTAAAGAAAAGTATAAGATACATTCTTGACAATTTTAGATACCTACTTAAGACCATAGGCGAAAGAAGTGAAAAAAAATTAAAGTGGCAACAGCGGGGGCTTTCACCCTAATTAATATAATCATTCGAATGTACTTTTGTGAAAGTTATATCGTAATCTTACTGACTTCCCGCGCCATCTATTGCTTAGTAGTTATGATGCAAAAGAAGTGAAAAACATCTTAAAGTGGCAACAGAGGGGGCTTTCACCCTAATTAATATAATCATTCGAATGTTCTTTTGTGAGAGGTATATCGTAATCTTACTGACTTCCTGCGCCATCTATTGCTTAGTAGATATAATGACGTAAATAACATGAAATTATTTTTATGATTTTATATGAGCTGGATGGGCTATAATTTATATTATGTTTTGAAGCAGGTAAAAAAAATAACATGATTCATTATTAATTGAGACAGCGATTAAATATAACGTATTTTCATAATCATGTGGCGCCATCTATTTTAGTAAGAATCAGTTTTTGTATTTTCCCGTAGGAATAATTAAATTTCCCGCAATAAAAGGTACCCTATATGTTGACCCGGGTTATAAGCTATTACTACACAAAATTTGGTAAAAATCCGTCTAGTAGTTTTTGCGTGAAAAGCGAACATACAAACAGACAAACAGACAAACAGACAAACAGACAAACAGACAAAAATTTTAATATCTATCGTTTTGGGGTCTATATCCTGTACACATCACATAGCAGTAATTATTTTTTTTTTATATTTCATGTACAGACTTTTTGTCCGTTTCTGTTTTATTATATGTATAGATTTCATCCAAAACAAATTTCTTAAAATTTTCATACAAAACATTTTTTCAAACAGAAAATGGAATTTATTGAAAAAAAATCTTATGACATAAGGAATTCTAACGGTTGTTATTATTACCTTAAAATATCTTATTTTAATTGCTTTTTATCAAAAATGGCTAAACTTTTAGAGCAAAAAGTGGCCAAAACCGGTACAGTGGCCAAAACCGGTACGCCTGCCCTACCTATGTTACATATGAGTTACTCAAAATAGATCTTCACCGAGGATATTGTGATGGGTTATTTATGCTGTGCTTTGTTCTCTACGCTGTGGTCTTATACCGTGAACGTTAGGTACTTAGCAACGGTTTTACCTGTTTTGTACGTATATCTTTAATTGTGAAAAGGAAAATTCTCTTGTTTGTGTTCTTTATAACTAATATAGTATATTAAGCCCAGCCTGCCTATTATTATTCATCATAGATATAATAATCAAAAAATCGTAGATAGATATGCTAAGGTCACAATTCGGTCAATAATTTTCATAAGTTCCTATGAGAGTGCCCCGTTTTAGAAACAAACGCCTGCTAAAGAAATATAGCAATATAATATTTCTTATTATAGCCCTAGCGGTACGCCAAAACATGTTGCAAATGGTGTTAAAGGCAATAAAATCGGAACGATTGATCTTTAGGCCATAAAAATCAATTTGACCCGTAGCACGAAAAAAAAACAAAAAGGAGAGGAGTTATGACGTCATTTTTTATTTGTATGGGATTTTTTTTGTCCTGAAACCTATCGTGTAATGTATCTAATGAAAGGGCTTACTAATCCGATTCTAAAAATGTATCACATCATTATATTTCAGTCACTTATTTTAAATAAAAATAAAAATCATTTTCAAAACATACCAAGTTTGTATGATACGGTTGAATCATTTTTTGTAAAATATACCTTAAATGATAGGTAATAGCCCCATATCCAACCCCAAGAAAGCAATTTTAAAAATATTTACATTTAATATTTTTTATAATTTAAAAAAATTACAAAATATGATAATATCACAATTAGTTGAAACATGTAGGTATTAAAAGTTTAATTTTAGACACTGAGGATGATAAATACTAATGCGAGCGGAGTTTTCAATCATTTTATCACTGAGGAGACGCCCGCTGACATTCGTCTCCACGAGGAGAACGAGGAGTTTAACTTTTAAGATAGAACCTGTCGAGACTTCCACTCCTAAGATCGATGATACTTTGAAAGGTAGGTGGATGATAAAATGATTGAACTCCTCTCGCATTAGTAGTTATCATCCTCAGTGTCTAAAATTGAACATTTATACATTTTCAACGGTTACCTAATGAAACGCATAACATTTTTCGCCATAAACATGAAACGCATCGTGTTGAAATCATCGAAATGCATAATTCTTAAAGGCATAATTTCATAACGCATACTTTAGATTTTATATTACTTTTATGCATTCACAATGCAATTTTGTAAGTATAGGAAAAATGTGATAGCAAAAAACCACGAGCCCTATAAGTAGCTTTCAGGCGGGATTCGAACCCGCGCCTCCGGGAATCCGGCCCGATGCTCTGACCAACTAAGCTACCGAAAGGCCTACACGTCACTTCGAATTTTGCTATCACTTGTTACGCTGTAGGCCAGCGTTGCCTCATCAATGTGAGGAAACCCTCGCATCCGAAAGAAACATTTTTACAAATGTTTAACAATCGATTAAGATGAAACAGCCATATTGAGATTTTATATTATTTTTACGCACATAGGAAAGCTACTTATAGGGCTCGTGGTTTTTTGCTATCACATTTTTCCTATAACGCATACTTTTTTTGCCCGAATTTTGAAAGGCATAATCATCGAAAGGCATAATTTCAATAAGCATAATTATCTAAAGGCATAACTTTTAAATGCCATAATACTTAAAAGGCATAAATTTTAAATGCCATATACTTAAAAGGCATAATATTCAAAATGCATAAATTTAACGGGGTATTATCTTGTGTTTATTTATTTTGAAGCTAGGTCTGTGAAAATAAAAAAGTCTTTTCTGGCGCTTCGCCGGCCGCTACCGCAGCACGCTCGCTTCGCTCGCTCGGTATCGCGCGGCGTTTTGGTCACTGTTCTAACCTAACCTAACCTAAAACGACTTTAAAAAAACTATGCATTATTATCATTATGCGTTACGAAATTTATGCCAAGGAATTAAATGCTTTTCAATATTATGCCTTATGAATATGATGTATGCCAAATCTAGTATAGTATTATATTATCTGTGGCCAAATTAAATTATGACAATCAACTTATTCATCCATAAGGAAGGCCAGTGCCCCAGCAGTGGGGACATTAAATGGCTGATGATGATGATGATGATGAACTGTATGCGTTTCAATGTGTCACCGTTTCAACTTATTGTGGGTTTATCACATTTTGGAATTTTAAAAATTATAAAAAAATACTATACCTCAATGTAAATATTTTCAAAATTGATTTCTTGGGGTTGGACCTACCATGTAAGGTATATTTTACAAATAATGATTCAACCGTATCATATCTGTAGGAGCCCAAACTTGGTATGTTTTGAAAATGATTTTTATTTTTATTTAAAACAAGTGACTGAAATATAATGATGATGTGGTACATTTTTAGAATCGGCTTAGTAAGCCCTTCCATTAGAAACTTCGATAGGTTTTACAGCAAAATATATTTTTTTCACATACAAATAAAATATGACGTTATATACAGGGTGACATCGAAGTCGTTAGCATCCTTTTAAAATAAGAACATAGTCATGATCATGATAGAGAGTCTTTTCCCCAAATATGAGGCAAATCCAAGAGATTTTTTTTTTCAAAACCTTGAAAAATCGCGTAAAATATTCAGTAATTGATCACTAAAGCAAACAAAAATGAAAATGAGTAAAAATAACAATATGATAAAAAATCATTGATTAATTAATATTCAAATAACATACAAGCCCTTAACTACTTCATTAGGCTCTCGACAAAACGCGGGCTTTACTATAACGTGAATTTATTCAAGTTCGCGCACGGAATTCTACGAAACAAACAATATCACCCATGCTTCATGCCCGCTTTGCCCGCGTCTCTGCGCCCGCGCTGACGCCGGGCACCACCCCTTTACACGTAAAAACATAGCTTCATATAAGTACATTAATGGGTCGAATGGATGCCAATGACTTCAAAAACACCCTGTATAACTCCTCTCCTTTTTCGATTTTTTTTCGTGCTACGGGTCAAATTGATTCTTATGGCCTAAAGATCAATCGTTCCGATTTTCATGCCTTTAACACCATTTGCAGCATTTTACTGAATTTCGGGGTGTACCCCCGGAGGCGCGGGTTCGAGTCCCGCCTAAAAGCTACTTATAAAGCTTGTGGTTTTTACTATTACATTTTTCCTATACTAACATCAAAATTTAATAAAATTGTATTATTTTCTGCTATGTAGTCCAAAGTCAGTGTATATACCTAACATCGTAACCGCCAAAATTCTCAAAAAAGTGTTTTTATAGTATCAGCTGATTTTACACCTTATACCACTGATTTTAAAGTTTACCGTTGAATATAATTAAATTTTATTAAATTTTGAAGTTTTTATAGTAAGTTTAAGTTTCTTGTCGTAACCTTCATCGACTAATTATAATACGTAGTGTACCTGTCGCTTATAGCTTTATACTAGGTCGCTTACGATAAAATACTAGGTTTTAGGTTATACAACGTGTTACAAAAAAAACCCCTAAAGCCGAATATGGTTGATTTGAAAGGGACCATCAAACTGAACATCTTTTACTATGGGACAAACTTTGAAATTGCGAAAAAAAACAGCTGTTTCATGTTTTGTTTGCTGTTTCTGTTTTGTCTGTTACGATGTTATTCTTGAAAAAGCTATTGACTATTTTAATTCTTTCGTTATTGCAAATTAAAACTTTTATGTAAAATATTTGAGTAGTTTTTGTTGTGACAACCCTGAACCTTGACGGAATTTCTGTGCATATACCTACGCAGTGGCGGCATGCGTTTATCAACAAAGAAGTCAGCTTACTGGTAGGTGCTTTTTAATACTGTGCCGCCGAGTAATGAGCGTTTTTCTGACAGGTAGGGATTTTTGTACGTTTTTTCATCAATAGATGTCGCATTTTAAACTCAGCTGTCAAAAATTGAATGTTAAAGGCCATAAACAAAATCTTTTACTTTTCTCACTCGCTCAAACAAAAATAATCGATGCTTTCTTCTGTCTGTCATTTTGTCTTTGTTTGTCTCGTCAGTGTCACAGGGTAAAAAAACTATAGTCAGTGTGTTTTGTTCGCTTCTGTTTGTGGTTCGTTGTTTTCGTTTGTATTTTCCGTGGATTATTATAACCGAAGACTTTGGCTTTTCCTACTGGTGCCTGTCCTGACGACTCTTCTATGCATGACAAGATAAGGGCTAGCACGTACGGGTGACTTAGTTACCCGGCAATTTAATTGTCACTGTCGCCGGCCGTCTCTTCGCCGCGAAAAGATGCGCACACGAGAGCGACAGCGACACAACTTTTTTGCAATTTTTGCTCGCAGTCATCAACATGGATTTCGAAGAGGCGGTTGTGGTCTGTGCACTTGTCTAAAGAAGCCGAAGACGACAACGAAATAAAAAGCAATAAGGGGGCACCGTGCATCCATTATGGAGTGATAGGCTGACACTTGGAAAAACCGGGAAACCTAGAATAGCTGCTGGCAAACTTCTCTCCAAGCTTAATAAGATTTAGCATGAACATCTGAATATTCTTTTAATTTTTTATTGTATAACAGTTATCAATATCTTCTTCTACTACTGGCACTTTAAAAAGTATTTTAATAATATTAAGGATATTAACTATATTTTAGATCGATAGTAGGAAGCGTATGTGGATTTTCGTTACTAGGTACACTATCACCCCGGGCGAGACGGTTGAGTTGCTACTGGCCGATTGGCAACTTATTTGTCGCCGTGCGCGCACTTGCATTGAAACCAATAGCACACCAATAGAGAAGGAGACAGTTGCGTCGCGGGCTTGTCTTCGAACCCAAGGACAAGAAAATCTCTCGGGTGTCAAATGATGAAAATCTTTCACACTAACCCGTAGACTTGATGCGTGCGAGTGACAAAATAGTTGCGGAGACAAAAGTCACCCGTGCGCGCCCGCACTTAGAGCAGGCGCGCCTGCTCGTAGGGTTAGTATGAAAGTGCGCGCCTGAGCGACGCGACTTTTTCATACTATTGGCAAAGAATACTATAATATTACTAACGTACTATTGGTGTGAGAGACAAAACAGTCACGGTGACAAAAGTCACGGTGACAAAAGTCACCCGTGCGCTCTAGCTCTAACCCTTGGCGTATTCTACGAACTTTGAGTTTGCCATTACGATTTGGACAAGACGTTTGAACGGGATTGGCCGTGCCGTGCAAAAGAAAGCAGAGCTGAAGAAAAGAAAAGCGAAGCTTACGGGGAAAAAAGCTATTCTTGTGTTTATGTTAAACTGCAATCTCAATCTTTATTAAATAAGTAATAAAATTTATTTGTCTTATTGATAGAACCACAGACTACTTCTATACTACCAACACATACATACAGACCATAAAATATTGTAGAATGGTTTGAGGTTTGACAGCTGACTGTAAATAGTGACATCTATTAAAAGATTTGGAACTAATTTTGACGTATTATCTGTCAAAGGAAAACCGCTCATTGTGTTCTGTGGTGCCGCCATCGCGCCGCGCCGAGACGTCGCTGCGTACACACCGGACCAACGAAGGCCAACGAACGCCAGCCAAGGGGTTCTGTTTTCCTCTTTGTCTCAAACAGATGATCTGAAAACCCGAATGTGAACTGGAATCGCTCCCAGTGATACTTTACTTTACTTAACTTTAGACACGGACCTAAAAAAAATCCGTGGCTTTAGATTGATCAAAGAGTAAAGTAATATACAGGGTAAATTTTTAATCAGTGCACAAATTTTTAAGATCGACTCAGAATCGGTAAGTGAACAACTTTCTCCTAGAAACGTAGGTCGAAATATGACAAAAATTTTTTGACTCTTCATACAAATCGGACTGATCACGTGATCGATTTAGTATGGGGAGTCCAAAAAATTTTGTCGTTTTTCGACCCATGTTTCTAGGAGAAAGTTGTTCACTTACCGATTCTGAGTTGAACCTAAAAATTTGTGCACTGGTCAAAAAATTTTCCTGTATAGGGAAAAAAGAGCCCCCTCGCTTGACTCTGATTTAGCGTCATCTGTATTTCCTAACGGGAAACTAAGCGTATAGATGACGTTATTGATAGTGACGTCATTGGCAATGATGTCATAGACAGTGACGTTAATCACGCACGTGTACATACACGCCGATGATGATGATTTAATTTTCACATGTCTCATGCTAGAAAAGGAGCAAAGAAACGCACCAATCTTGTTTGCACATTTTTTTATTTTGTTTAGCACACACAACACAACAAAATAAAGCGTCAATATCGCACAGCAAGTCAAGCAAAAACGGAGGAGCAAGCTGAACTCGACGTTTCTAGCTCTGAAAATAACTCGAAAACTAGAAATAAATACACAAATACACCAACAAAACACGAAAGCGTTCGCCGGCCATTTCCATGTGTTTTTTTTATTCGTTCCGTTTTTTATGAACAGGCCAAAGACCATACATACTATAAATGCATGCATATAAATGCAATCTGCGTGAAATATTTGTAATTTTCTTATTTTTACCAAAATAATTAAAAATGCTTTCCATTTCATATTATAAATATTATTTTAAAAACAAATCATATATTTTAATAAAGTTTATAGTTTATAATTTCTCCAGCGTATAATACTTATCCAAGTTTTACCGTTAGGAAAAGTAGATGGCGCTTCATTCTTTGCAATAAAGTTTGTCCTAGGAGACTGTCACTCCCCTGAGATTGATCTTCGAAGGCCAGAAACTTGCAGTGGGCAACGCCTGATGTCGTTAGTTGGCGTTCGTTGGGCCGGTCTGTACGCAGTCTTAGTAGAAAATAATAATATGGGTGAGGCATAAACATTATATTAGGTACGTGGATTAGGTATTTTTCAATACTAGTTTGCAGTTCTGCACCTAATCCAAGACGTTGAGGATTAGGTATTTATTCATTTATAAAACGTGTTCACATACATACAAAACTACATTTTATGACTGACTATTAAGAGTCAAATTTATTTAGCAACACCGTTGCGCGTTGCGCCATAATATGGTTCGCGTACGCCGGCCGTCCAAATAGTAACATCCTGTGTCATTACTTGATGCTGCAGTTTTTCCACTACTTAACTTACTAAAAACTGAACAACAAATAATCATATATTCGTACTTGGTTTATTAATCATTTTATATATTATCGAATACAGAACCTATTCAGAATATTTATTCATATCGAGTCAAATCCTTCGTACAATATCAACACCTAAGTAATACGTTACCTTACCTAATCTGAATAATTATGCAGTCAATACCGTATTTGGTAACGTTCCAAAAATCGCTGGTATCGACTTACTGAATAAATATAAGTATTAGGTATTGTGATTAGGTATTTTTAAATGTTAGGATTAGGTAAAATCCGTACCTAATCCACCTAGGATTAGGTATGGATTTTACCTAATCCAACCCATCTCTAGTAGAAGACATAGACATAGAGCATATTCATGTTATGCCCCCAGTACACGATGGCCGATCATGGTCGGCGACCATGACCAATACATCGTACATTGACACTTTTGAAAGAACCTTTTTAAACTTGTTCGTTCAAAAGTGTCAATGTACGATGTATTGGTCATGGTCGCCGACCATGATCGGCCATCGTGTACTGGGGGCATTACGAGGGAAACATATAACGATAATGTAGGTACCTCTACCTCGTCGAGGAAAATCTGGTTATTAGTTATGAGATGTAATAAATGACTTTCCACATTTGACAATGGTGTAAGGAACATATTTATTAGACACTGACCCTTCGATCAACAGAACTAGGTGTTATTGTTGATCGAAGCACTGACCTCTATTTAGGCTACGTTCCGTTTTGCGCCAACAGCGATAATATCACTGATATCGCGCTCACACATCGTTCCGATTTGTTGTGAGCGCGACAACGAAAGCAGTAATTACGTCACGGATGACGTCACTACCGCCGCCATTTTGCGATCACGGTGATATCGTTCTCAAGCGTTAGCACCATGAAGTTTGACTTAATACTCTGAGGTAACTGGAGCTCTCACCCTGAATAAAAAAGTGTCGCCAGCAAATTTGACATTTATGTATGTAGTGGCTGTCAGCTGTCTCATATGACCATACGTATTTTTTAAAAGTGTAGGTGAGACGGAAGACAGCCACTGTGTTATTTGTGGTATTCAAAAAATTGTTCGTACTGCACGCTCCAGTTACCTCAGTATTAAGTCGAGCTTCATGGTTAGCACTGTGAGCGGGCTGTCATATTTGACGTTTTGTTGTCAAACGTCATTGTTTGTTGTGGTTTTGTTTGAGAAATCTCTGCGTTTTAGGTTTTATTTAGGTATTTTATTTGTTTATCCCGAAGCAGAAAGCCAGAAAAATGATAGTGCTTATTAAAGATGAGACGACGGGTAGAGACATTACTCTAAATTTAAGCACGGATCACTATCATCATCGCTGTCCAATAAAACGTTTACTAATTGACGAATATCCATACTAAACCGGTGATTATTTACTTACAAATTCAAATCAAAACAACGCTCGCTCGCGATGCGTGCAAATAGCCGTTCCGAATTGAAATCGCGTCAACAGTGCTGTCAGCGCGATAATCAAATCGGAACAGCTTTTAGCGCTCACAGCGCCAACAGTACTATTGACTCAAAACTAGAGTTGTAAAGTGACCGTCACGTTATAAATGACTGACCGAAAACTACGGTCACATTGGTAATTTATCCAATCTGACCGTCACTTTCGGTCACTTATTGTCAGTAACGTCACATTCATTTTATTCGTACACATTACTTATTAAAAGTCGCAGGACAATACAATCCCAGTTTAAGTGCATTTTAAAGACTTTCTATCTCGCTCGCACGCTGCCCGCGAGAGAAAGCTCTCACAATTTTGATCCTTATTGTTACCAGCGGAAAGAGCGAAACCCTTTTTATAACCTTTTTTTTTTGTTCGCTCCGTAACTGATTGGTGCGGTTATTAAACGTCGTCGCGCGTCGTCGCTCACAGTGCAATCGCGCTGAATGTGAATTAGTTATTTATAGCAATGGGCGTTGAATCAACGAACGGTTTAAATAGACGGTTTACGTTCAATCGACGCTTCGGCTGTCTATAGTTCATTCGTGAACTAGTCGAATTCATAGACGACTAATCTGAGAGTCCACAGCGTTCTTAACTACTGACAACGCGACGATGACGCGAAACGTATGCGTTCGTTGAGTATCGTCGGACAAAGCAATTTGGACCTAAAGTATAATATGGCGTAGTAGTTGATATTTGTAATTTTTTTAGACTTGTTAGAGTGAAAAGGCAAGAACATTCTGATATTGTGCAAAAGAGTATGTCGATGGACTGGCTAAACGATGCAGATGAACTTATTTTGTAACTGCAGTTCATTCGACTGTCAAATAATCCGTAAAACTAGACTAACTAAAGATACCGTCGAAGCGCCGCGCCCATAGACTAGACCAGATTTAGACGTCGTTTGAATTGAACGCCTTCCATTATCGCGTCGACTAGTCGACGAATTCAACTAGTTGATCGACTAGTCGATGGACGGTAATGGACGGTCTAGTTTCGTTAACGAAAAATACGTCGACGACCCATCTCTGGTTATTTAATTATAAAAACAAAAAAGAAGTAAAACTTCTTAGATTTAAACGACGAATTACGAATCGTCTCGCTCGCAGGTTCGACGACTTCCAACCTCCCGAACAAGCCGGTTTCCGAAAAGGCTATAGTACCGTATAGACCACATTCATACGCTGCGGCAAGTTGTACAGAAGACCGAAGAGTACAACTTGCCACTTTGCTTGGCGTTCGTGGACTATGAGAAAGCCTTTGATTCGATACCTGGGCAGTGCTGCAGTCTCTCCAGAGGTGCCAAATAGACTTCAGGTACATCGAGGTGGAGGTACTTATACCAAAACGCCACCATATCGGTCCGGTAACAGAACCAGAGCTATAATCCTATCCAACTACAGCGAAGTTTGAGACAGGGAAACGTAATTTCTCAGAAACTGTTTACTGCTGCGTTGGAGGATATTTATAAGCTCCTGGACTGGAAAGGATGCGGCATCAACATCAATATCAAGTACCTAACACACCTACGGTTTGCCGATGATGTAGTTCTCATGGCTGAGACCTTGGAAGACCATGCTCGAAGATCTCAGTTATGCTTCTCAAAGAGTGGGTCTGAAGGTGAACATGGATAAGACGAAAATCATGTCCAATGCCCTGTTGCACTCGCTCCAGTTAATGTTGGGAACATTACACTCGAAGTTGTTGACCACTATGTCTACCTGGGACAGACAGTCAAATTAGGTAAGTCCAACTTCGAGAAAGAGATCTCTCGTCGAATCCAACTCGGATGGGCAGCGTTCGGGAAGCTCCGGCATATATTCGCATCCAAAATTCCTCAATGTCTCAAGACTAAGGTCTTTGACCAGTGTGTGTTGCCAGTTATGACTTTATGGAAGCGAGACGTGGTCTTTTACTATGGGTCTCATTAGAAGGCTCAAGGTCAATCAGCGAACAATGGAGAGTGTCAAATAGCGCGGAAAACGGCGTACCGGACGACGTTCCGTGGGCGGGCCCCCTACAAGATAGACCGACGATCTAGTCAAGGTTACGGGAAGCCGCTGGATGCGGGCAGCGCTGGACCGATCATTGTGGAGATCCTTGGGGGAGGCCTATGCCAGCAGTGGGCGTCGTTCGGCTGACATGATGATATCGTTTTCTATTTTGATTTTTTGTGCACACTCTTAGGCAGAGGCTTACGAAACTGTTTTCTGTCAATATTGAGTGTTTTACGCTAGCAGGAAATCAGCTTCTACAAGGAAAAGAGTTTGACGATCAATAAGAGCAGGGTTTTCCTTACCAGACACCTTCCTGGGTCGATTAAAATTGGCAGCATAAACCGGTGAGGCGCCAAAATAAATATTTTTAGCGATTGTACGCTGACAAATTTTACACTAAGGGATCTATTTGATTAGGACACCATGGTTGCGCCTCCTGTGTCAGCAGCAAATTGGTTGCGCAACCAATTACTTACCAGGTGAAGGACCTTCCGCCTATAAAATTGGCTACATTTTGTTGGTAGTGCAACCGGTAGATGCCACCATGGTGTCATAATCAGACCCATTAATTTTATGAAGTTACCGAGAGCAAGAATGGCGGCAGCTGGGGGAGCAGGGTATCAATCGGAGCGCGAGTAGTAATGCAGGTAATTTAGTAGCTATGACAGTACAGCCATGAATCAGTAGACAGGAGCTCGCACCGCTTTTTCGAGGTTGAGGTTTACATCGCATACAATAATTATGTGAATATAGTGAGGCGACTTTTTGTTCACGCTTTGATATATGGAGAATAAAAGATGGTCTTTCATTTTATTTTAAATAAAAACTTGCAATTTCTTTTAATTGGCGCAGATTTACAGTATAGACTATTCGTCCAATTTACTCGCTCTTAAAAGCTTTTTCTTGGCTGTTGTGACGCACACTCGTAATTGCTGATTGACCGTAATCAAATTCATAGAACGTTCTATCACGTGATATTTTTTAATTTTAATTTATTCAAGTATTTAGGGCATAAACGAAATAATTTTCAAAAAATTTAGCTTCAAGTCAAGTCGGAGGGTGGGGCAAGCGCCCCACCTTGCACCTTCCTGGGTACACCCATGCTAATTTATATGTTACCTTTGTTATTTTACACGCAAAAAAAATGTCACAGTTAAAAACAGTTCTGGTGGCTTACCACAAGCTCTTAGCAAACAGAACAAATGCAGGGCAGTTTTATTGCAAGGTTTAAAATAAACTTCTTGCTAATCGTACCATAAGCCAAAATTAGCAGTCTTTTATCAGGCCTGCTGCACTGCTGTTGCTATTGAATGATTGTCTCTGGCCTGTCAAGCCAAAATGTTGTTTGCGTTCGAAAACTAAATATGATTTTTACCGGTAAATACCGTTTCGTATTAAAGTAACATTTTATAAATAAAATACAATAAAAATGCAAAGGAAAACCTAAAACAAGATGTTTTTATGGAAATAAAATTGAACGGCAGTGTAAAAAAATGGTTTTAAATATTATTCTTGGCAGAGTTTTATAAACAAGCGTCACTTCTAGTTTCCGAACGTTACTCGCAACTAATGTTTTTTTTTTACAAATTTGTTTGAAGCTTTGGTTTCAAGTTGGAAAAGTGACTAATTTCAACAAACAAAGTTAACACAGTTACTTAGACCCGTATTCTAGAACAATACTCAAGTGGAGATCTCTTCTCAAGCTTAGTTTGAAAGGGATGCGAAAACATGCACCGAATACATTCATCCCTTGCTAACTATACTTGAGAAGAGATCTCCACTTGAGTGAGTGTCGTTCTTTAATACGGACTTCTCCACGAACGCAGCGTTCGTGGGGAAGTTCGTATTAAAGAAAAAAGCGCTCGGAACGCCTCACAATAATGCAGCAGTAACCTACTTTACTTGACACGGTTTGTTGTGCCATGGAATGCCCCCAATGTCCCACACAGCCACAGGTTTTTCAGAGAAGCCGGTGGCAAAAAAGGACAAAGCAGACAATACCTAAAATAAATAATTTAAATGTTACAAAGTTCGAGAAAATAAGAATCTTGTAAGACTCTTGTTTTAATTTTTGAATGGGTAGAACTCACTCACTCTTGCCTGAACGGATTAATCTATAGATTTCGTTGCTGCTGCAGTATCAGCCCCCGGATTCACAAACCGTTGGAAACGCTCCCGACAGCGGAATGTATGCACTGTCTCTGTCACTCACTATAGAATAGGCAAAGACAAAGCACAGAATTCAAATCAGATTCTGTTTCCGGTGGTTCGTGTATCAGGGGGCATCAGAGGTCTAAAGGGCCCCGAAACCAAAACCAAAACCTCCGAATAAAATCCATTTTGTCGTAAACTTCCAATGGATTGCTTTGTTCTCGTATTAGTTTACGCCACGCTTTTTTCTTTCTATTGCGGAAAGCTTTCGTCCTCCAAAAACCACAGAATTGCTTGATCATTCATTTTAATAACGAACAAAATTATCAGTGGTATTCCACTTATCAAAGATCTTTAATCGTCTTTGATCAAATATTTGAGATAAGTGGAATACCACCCTTAGCAGGCTTTTTAAAGCTGCTTGAGACCAACTTTTTAAAAACTGCTAATTATGACAGTTTGGCAGGCCTGCTGGCGTGCTAAAGTGAGCTCATAGTACGTTTAGCAACGCTGTTTGACCGGTGAACGTCTAGGACTAACAGCGCTGCTATTGTTATGGTTCATGGTACCGATAAGCAGGGCAGTTTTTTTTAAGGCTTAAAAATAACTGCTATAAGAGCTTGTGGTAAGCCCCCAGTTAATTATATTTGACGAATCTGACAATAAATTACCAATGTGACCGGTCATTTATAATAAATGACGGTCACTTATCGTATGTGACGGTCACTTTACAACTCTACTCAAAACGGAACACGGCCTTAGAGAACAACTTTTCTTTACATCATTAATTTGGGGAAACCAGTATCTTTTTATGGCAACACAATATTTCTGTTTATGAAATGGAAACGTCATTTTTCTTTTCCATGAATGTGTAAAAAAATTCTAAAAGCAGTGTTTTGTGCTTTTGTTATGTGTTTATAATAAAGTGCGTCTTATTTAGTGAATAAGTAAAATGGCAGATTTTGATGCTATTTATCCAGATGAGACTGAGAGTGAGGAGAATATAGAAGAGACACATGTGACGTTAGTGCCTGATCCTATTGTGATCCGCGGGGCTGGTAACATGACAGTGTAAGCTCATAATAACCATCGTTTATACTTGGAGAATCAGCTGTTGAGTGTCAATAAAACTGGTCGACTAATAATTTAAAAACGATCACTGGCATAGGTTACGCGCGACCACTAATCTATTCTCGGTTCTTTGTTGTCTGCATTCAATGGCATTGAGGTGATTTCTTGAGTCGGATAATGACCTGGCGCCAATTTATAGGTCCATCAACTAAAGAGTCATGGATATGGATAGCTACTATAAGTTCCAATAAAAAAAAATTAGTAAAATTCCTACTGATTCAACTAATGATTCAAAGTTTACATAAGTGATTGCTATAGCTAGTGGTACTTGTAAAGATTGTAAAGTTAATTCTAGTGGTGCATGTTGATTCTTACATACCATATATTGTTTGGTTTTTTTTTTATATTTATTAGCTTTTATTTATTCTAAAATTAATAAGAGCAGAGCTAGAAATAATCTGCTGTTCTTATTATTTGTTTATTAAATCACTTATCAGGTTCTGTAGTCTTTTATGTTCTTTGTATTGTATTTTTACAGTTATAGCTTGGTTAATAAAATGTAGGCACATAATATTTTGGATATTGTTGTATTGAACAATTCTACAAATATGCTTTAGAATAAACACATTGTGCTAGTTTCGGATTAATTTTCATTCGAGACAAAGCTTAAAGACAAGATTGTAAGCATTTTCTGGAACATTGTGATTCACATTGTTTCCATTATTTGGTTGTACAAATAATATTCACAAGAATAATACTACAACCAAAAGACAACAGTATTACAACCAGTTTCCTTTCTATTCAACTCAAATTGTGGATTTAAAATATTATAATTTATATGACAACACAAACTATTATAAATTGTTACATAATTACTTATACTTACCATCTATATAGGTATATAAAAATGAATCCCTATTTCCCTTGGTCACGACACCACGCGTGAACGGCTGGACCGATTTGGCTAAATTTGGTCTTGAAATGTTTGTGGAAGTCCAAGGAAGGATATAGGGGTAGGGTAGGGTAGGGGTATAGGAAGGGGTAGGGTAGGGTAGGAGTAGGGTAGGGTAGGGTAGGGGTAGAGTAGGGTAGGGGTAGGGGTAGGGTAGGGGTTGGGTAGGGAAGGGCTAGGGGTAGGGTACGGGTAGGGTAGGGTTGGGTAGGGTTAGAGTAGAGGTAGGGTAGAGGTAGGGTAGGGGTAGGGTAGGGATAGAGTACGGGTAGGGTAGGGTGGAGTAGAGGGTAGGGCCACGGGAACGAAGTTGCGCTGGGTCAGCTAGTATTCAATAAAATTTATGTTATGCTTGTATCCACTATAATTGATTTATTTTTGCTTCCCAAAACCTGTTTTTACTATAATTTATTAAATTCTCATTTCCAGTTTTGGTCTAAGTAACCGCTTCAACACCGAGTTTCCCTCTGGGCTGCAGTCAAGAGTTGCACCAGAGGAATACCAGGCGACGGTTGTTCGAATCAACAGCGTGCTAAAGAAAACTCTTCCTGTCAATGTCAAGTGGCTGTTCTGTGGCTGTGTCTGTTGCTGCTGCACGCTGGGGTGCTCTCTCTGGCCTGTTATATGTCTTAGTAAAAGGGTAGGTTACACTTACTATATTATGTAGTAATGGATAAACTCAAAAACTACTTTATCGATTTTAAAAATTCTTTCACCTTTAGCATAGTACACATAGTGACATTGGCTATATTTTATACCTATATTCCCATGGGAACAGGTGCCACGTGGGAAAAACCGCGGGGAGCCATTACTATATTTTATAAATCTGGTACAGTCAAACTCATTAAATCGTAACCCACCATAATAATAATTTTTAATTAATAAGGGCGAAATAAATAAAAGGTTGACATTGACACTGATCGCCGATACGGCCGATAGTTTGATCGGTCGAATTTTAATTGTCAGTATGAATACTGAATCTGAGAACGATCAAACTATCGCCCGATTAAAAATCGTTGGCACTGCTCGCACTGACGATTGAAAATCAACCAATCAAACTATCGCACATGTGCGATTCGGACAGCAAAAACGGTCGGCCGGTCGGTAGTGTCCATGAAGGACTATGTGAGCGCGCGCACTGCATTTAACTAAACTATCGCCCAACTATCGGCCGACAATTTAATCACGATCGTCTTACGATTCCGACTAAACTATCGGTTGACTAAAAATCACAAGTGCGCGCTCTAAGGGTTGTAATGTAAATTGTAATGGAAGAGAACTCAAAAGTACTTTCCATCAAAAAATATGCTAGATTGCACAGCATATTAGGTAGGTACTTTTCTTTATTTTCAGGGTTCCGTACCCAAAGGGTAAAAACGGGACCCTATTACTAAGACTTCGCTGTCCATCTGTCTGTCTAGTCTGGATGGCTGTTTGTCTGTCACCAGGCTATATCTCATGAACCGTGATAGCTAGTCAGTTGAAATTTTCACAGATGATGTATTTCTGTTTCTGTAAAACAAGAATTAAATAAATATTTAAGGGGGGCTCCCATACCACAAACGTTTTTTGTTTTTGCCGTTTTTTGCGCGATATTAATAACGACAACAGGAAATATTCACTGAATAATTTTATTTGTATTATTCACTTTGGTGCGGAACCCTACGTGCGCGAGACCGACTCGCACTTGGCCGGTTTTTATATCAATTAATGATGCGTCGATTACGTGTGTGTGTGTGTAGTGTAGTATGTGTTTTCGATGAGGGAAAAGCAACGCAGCAGTTGTATATTGCATCGCGTCCTCTTCGCATATCAGAGGGCCAAGTCTGCTAACGTTAAGTCATAATCGTGTCTCAATAGTGTTTCAATTGTAGTTCAGTTGTAGTGCTTTTTTAAACACTAATTACAAGAATTATGACAGTTGTGGTGTGATCATCAATAGTATTGTGAAAAAAGTACATATTTCTTGTAACTTGTGTGTAAAAAAGCACTACAACTGAACTACAACTTAAACACGATTGAGACGCGAATGTGACTTAATGTTAGCAGAATTGGCCCCCTGGTATTTAGTACTCTATAATGCTTAAAGTCGCAGCCCCATCGCACTGAAAGTAAAACGAAAAGAATCAACCACTCATTTAAGATATTACCACAGATAATATAATACTATACTAGGAATATTACCCAAATAAGCGGAAAACTTTTTTCTCAATTGGTCTATAATTTGACTTTAACTGCAACTAAGTATACTAGTAGGTACTTACTATTTGTTTAACTTATCAAAGTAGCTAAACGGGAATTAATTGTAATGTAAATAAATAAAACACTTTCACGGATTTTTTCACGCAATTTATTTAACAACTTGGTTAAATTTAACAAATTGTTAAATAAATTGCGTGAAAAAATCCGTGAAAGTGTTTTATTTATATGAACAGTTCGCGCAGAAATCTAAGATGTGTTTATGTAATGTAAATATAAAATTTCCTGTAGTGTAATTAATATGATAAATAAATGAGCAAGAAAATGTACTTAATCTTTACTAATATTTTAAAGAGGAAAGATTTGATTGTTTGTTTGCATCGAATAGGTTCTGAAACTACTGGACCGATAAAATTCTTTGACCATTTGAAAGCTACATTCTTTTCGAGTGACATAGGCTATATTTCATCCCGATATTCCCACGGGAACGGGTACTACACGGGTAAAACCGCGAGGATCTGTTTAGCTAATCAAAATAGCTAAACGGGAATTAATTGTAATGTAAATATTAATTTCCTGTAGTGTAATTAATATGATAAATGAGCAGGAAAATGTAATTTTATAGTAATAAAATTCATAACATAAGCATTATCCTACTTCCTACTAATCCCGCCGGCATGTGATATTTTTCCGGGATAAAAAGTACCCTATGTTCCTATCCAGGCTACAAAGGATCTGTGTCCCCAATTTCGGCCAAATCCGTTCAGCCATTTTGGCGTTATTGAGCAACAAACATCCAAACATCTAACTAAACTTATACATCTATACTAATATTATCAAGAGGAAAGATTTGATTGTTTGTTTGTTTGCATCGAATAGGCTCCGAAACTACTGGACCGATTTAGAAAATTCTTTCACCATTATGCTGGCTTCACCTGCGTGACGCCTAAGGGCGTTAATAACGGCATGCGCGTCTTAGCGCGCTTATTGTATCAAATTAGTGCGCTAAAACCCGGCTACACCTGCGTATTGTATCAAATACCGCGCTAATTAATGGCATTAGACACAGGTGAAGCCCGGGCATTAGAAAGCTACATTCTTCCCGAGTGAAGTAGGCTATATTTTATCTCGATATTCCTACGGGAACGGGTACCACGCGGGTGAAACCGCGAGGATCCTCCAGTTTGTAATATTAGTAGGATTTAAGAAAATAAGATTTAGTAATATTTATGTAAGAAGAGATCATTAAATGTATTTTATTTTGTTAATTTCAGACACAACACTCTTTAAACAAATTGTTAGAGTGGGAGAACAGTCGTCTATACAACAAGCTTGGTCTCCGATGGCGCCTGACGAAGCAGCACTGCGATTCTTCCTCCATGATGGAGTATGTACTTCTTATAGAATTCATACCCAGAATACCTATATACAGGCCCGATTAAATAGTAACGGCAATAATACTATTGTATAGGCCATCATTGATCTGTAAATATAAGATAAAATGTTAAAATAACTATCATCGCATCTCACTTATGCGTATTGATGCGGCTGCTATAGACATAGACAAATGTGCGCACACGCAGTTTAACGCAGGGCCAGAATGTAATCGGTGTGTTGATCGAAAGGTAGTGAGTACCTAAACCTAGTACTCTGCTCTTAAACAACATCACTATACATTTTCATTTGATAATAAATAGCTCTATTTTGAAATCGGTGATCCAATAGTAGGTATCATATTATGCTTATCATTTACAATGCAATTGTGTGTGACTTGAAAAAGCTATAAATGAATGAAAAATTTTAACAATACCTAAGTATTGTTTTTGCTTCCTGAGTATAAACTTCGTGTTAAGAATGATTTAAAGCTTTTATTTGCTTAAAATGCAAATGTTAACTTGTCTATAGTAAGAGAAAAATAGTAAATTATAAGATTTTAAAGATGATCTATCTAAGCGACGTTGTCGAATTCGTATTTGTATAGCGAAAGGTTCGTTGGGTAAAAGGAATTATTTCGAAAATGAGGCTATCCTCTCTAAGAAATAAAGATTTTCGTATTTGTTGATTATGCATGTAGGTATATATATATATATATATATATTAATTATTTGGTAATTAATTTGAATTGCAGCAGAATCAGATATTTTTAAATATCATTTTTGATTCATAAACATTGCTTCAGATACATTTCGATCTGATAGTTTATGTTGATCCTATTTCTTATTGAAATACCTTTTTGTAATTACAAACAACATTTCTTAAAAAAATCTTATGTTGTTTCTGCACAACTCATTTTTTAAACAACGGTAAAGAAAGCATGGAATTATTAGGTTTCAGCTACTATTAGATGAAGTCAAAATAATATACGAGTCCGGCGCCTGATTGAAATGATCAGCAATGTGATAGTTACAATGCCTAAATAAATTCATAATATTACCTTTTTTAAGTATAGCCATAGCCGGTTTTCTGCTAACCCAAAAAAGTATGTATGATAAAAGTATCTTACTGATGTTGTGGCACAGAATATATAATAGTACCTACTAAGGTACAGAAAACGCACTCTGCAAACTCATTCAAATAAAAATCTTTTCTCAGGAGAATGAAGTCCAATTCCGGTTGCATTGTCATCGCTTATAAGTAGCGGCACGTAAGTTTAGCGCCGACCGTGACGTGGAGGGGATAGCTGCGCATGTTTATGGTATGGCGCAAGGTCCAAAATACCTACCTACCGATAGAGATACGTGCCGCTACTTGTACCTTCTGTTATAATAAACTAAAGTACGCGCATGCGAGCAAAAATGTAGGTACCTACCCAAAAGCTACGCGCGAGTTTCTATTTCTATGAAAGTCGCAGCTCGCTCAATCGCACGATTTAGGGTTACGACTTGAGAGTTCTTAAAAGTTGTGATGGGATAGGACTAATATACATACCTACATAAGACATACACACATAACGCATTTATCCCTTACGGAGTAGGCAGAACTCGTTTTCGCGAAAAAAGTAAGCGTTGCGCGTGAGCAATGGAGCACTTATTAACCGCGCGGCAACCTACTGAATATACCCAATTATGGGACGCGACCTTGGCGAGGCAAGTACTAGCAGCGTCGTACGTACATAAAGTGCGGAGTGCGCCCGGCCTGGTTGTGTTCAAATATTTTGTGACACAGCAGTGGCCGACAAATGCAAACGCGCCCAACACGCCACCGTCACAGTCGTCGTCAGGCAACAAGAAAACTTTTGTTTTGGGCACGTTTTCATTTGTCGGCCATAGCCGACCGTGGCGTCCAAGAGGTACTATTTCGTTTCGAAACTTAGTAATTCTAAAAAGAATTGTAATATCTTAGATTGTTTTTGCTTTCATTCAAATAATAGAAAACATCTCATCCATCACTCCTATTGCTAATACTTTAACTCATTTTCAGGGATCAACAAAGAATGTGCAATAATATTACCGATGAATTTATTGTATTTATGAAACCAATGTTTAATAATTACTGTGTTTTATCATGTCAATCACAAATCCATGCGTTTCTTCATCCTATAATGTATGAATTTTCATTACTTATGTATGTTTTGTATATGTACCTGAATGTCAATGATAGTTTCTAAAACGGAATTTAGGAATAAGCTGAAGCCATAGCGAGAATATAGAGAAGCTAAGTATTTCTTTATAATGCGCTAGGAAATGTTCGGGACTGTGTTATTAGGCCGTTAGTTTTTACTGAACGTATGTTATGCTACGTATTCTATATTAGAAAAGAAATCACCCTCTTTTCCCTTTTCAACATGTTGTGAATGGTGGTTGTTTTATATGCTTGTTGCTCCCAATAAAACTACATATCTATACCTGAAAAATTTCTAAAATTCCATTTGAAAATCTAGAGATTATGTCGAAATACCGACATTTCCTCCTCCAAATAAACGCTGTTCTTTCAAGAAAGCAACAGTTGAAAAGTGATCAGGGTATTTTGACATTAAGTTGTAAAAATAAGGAATTGTAAATATTTTAAGAGCTACATATAGATTATTTTTGTTCATATAATAAACCTCACTTTATGTGATGTAATCATTCATGTTTTATTATAACAAAAAATATGTGAGAAATTCCTCTCAAGAAGACTGATTATTATCAATGAAAATTGGACTTTGTTTCTTCAGTATAATGGTTTAAATTGGTTGGCAATGGCAAGCGACTCCATGGTAGGCATTTGCCGCTCGCAAACATTGAAGCACGTGTAAACCAATTTCAACTATCATGCTCAGGTAAACTAAAGTCGAATTTTGACTGATAAAGACTAAACCCCTTCGAAGCCAGCTGTCACCTTTCTTTAACCTACAGAAAAGCATATAACTATTTGAGCGTATCGACAAGAAACTATTCACACAAATCTAAGGACTGATTATGATTTAAACAATTTAATAATAGTTATGTATTAATTTAATTATATAAATAGAAATTCATTGTTTTACACACAAAATACTTAAGGCACTTAACATTATGGTCCCTTCAAATAATAATTAACATTTTCAATGATACAAATAGATTTAACAAAAATATACAAAATAATATGATAGTATTTGATAGCCAACCACTGGAACTTGTAGTAGATAGAATTCAAATAGGTATAAAAACAACGAAAACATAAATCGCAGATAATTATGTCTACTGCAATGAAATTGAATTTTAAGCGTATTATTATAATCCTTATTATTCATCACTATGTGCAAGTTAAATTATACGGTATGAAATAATACGATTAATATATACATCTACTTTTACTATTGTTATTCATATTTACATGACTTGGCCTAGCTAAAATCTCACAGATAAGTAACAAATTAAATCCTATGGACTAAATTCAATTCAGATCAAATAAAAACTATACATACATTACAAAAAATATAACACAACCATTACCAACTAAAATATATTAATACTATATGCAGGGCGTCTCAATATTTAAGAGCAACTATATTTACAATCAGTCAGGTTTTCATCGAATTGTTACATTTAAAAATCACTTTGGGGGTGCCATGTAAAATCACTACTTTATTACTGAATGTCTACTTATTATATTATGGCATCGAGTGAACGATATTTAGTAATAGTCTAAATTGTACATAAATACATGGCCTCGAAGATATACCTGTTAATTATGAAATCAAGCACTCACTTGTCGTTGTAAAATTTATTAATTCCATTCCATTAACAATAAAAATTGTATCATTCTACAGCATTGGCTACATTACTGGCTAAAACTTACGCGCCATATCAATTATTTTCGCTCAAAATTCTACAAAACAGCATTTTGATATATGACATGACATCAGTCTTGGTGCAGTTCAGAGTATCACATTGCGTTTTATAATAGGGCGGCAAGTAACAAATATCATAGAAAAAATTGGGGCTAGTTAGCACATTTGGACGTAGTTGATAGGAAACTGTCCTTTGACCCCGTTGCACCGGCCGAAGTACCATTCGTCGCTGAGTTTGTGTAGGACCGTGATGGTGTCTCCGGCTTGGAACTTGAGGTCGCCGTGTTGGGCAGGTTCAAAGTCGTAGAGTGCGGCGGCGCGGCCGAGGGCGGCCGGCGGCGGCGCGGGGTCGTTCGGGAGCGGCACCTTGATCTCCACGTAGTTCGACGGGAATATACCTTCGGCGCCGCTGCGAAGACTGCCGTACAGCCAGTCCGCGTCCACTCGCCTGATGAGATTTATTCGTGAATTCGCCTGTAAAGAAACAAAAACTCAGTTTATAAATCTATTCTACTAGAAGTTAGTAGGATACTAGGATACAAGTTCTTCAGGAACTAAGACCAACAAATAATATAAGGGCAGTTGGAACTACAGTAACGCACACCACTTTTGAACTTAGAGGCAAAACAATAATGTATTTTAAAATAAACTCAAAGTAGCTAAGTATTGCAGGCATTTAATACGCGAGGAACTATTATGAAATGACGTCACGCACGACTGAAATAGTTCCTAATTGTTGGAGCGGTGTGAATTTATTACTCTGTATCACGCTACCTTCTAATGGTAAAACGTGCTCATATGGAGCGGTAGTCTTATACTTGTTTATCATCATCATCATCATTGTTCACTATTTTCTATAATAAATAAACAATTCTTTATTACCGAACCGTACAATAATAATAAAATTGATTATTTTCTTCTAATCATCCCAGATACATAAGATACTTTTTAATTAAACTAGTGTTTTAGGAGGTAGAAACTCAGTCAGTAGTAGAGTAGTTCTTAGAATTCGTTTCTATGGTTTCGTTACGTAGTAGGTGCATTTTGAGAAATGCTCATAAATAACGTATAAATAAATACGTTGCTTTATTGAAGAGAGGCCCACGATATCAGTCGTCATAATAAGGATATAGATAGATATACGTAAAACATAAGAACGCACATGATTAAAGTCAGGGTCTTAACAGACAGAGAGCGGTCACGCGGTCAAGCGTTCAAGCGCTCACGTACCCCGTTGTTAAACGGTCGACGCGGTCAGAATGCATCCTGTGTAAGTATATCTATATATCGTAATATAACACAAGGAACGCAAAACTGACCGCTTGACCGTGTGATCGCTTTCTGTCTGATAGCACCCTAAAAGCTTATGCTAACCACGTTTTATTCACGCGCGTTTGTTGCTCATTTGTTTCGATTAGACGTTTGACAAGCAAAAGTTGGAAAGTTCTACAAGCTACATCTGTCTGACTTGCAGGCGTATCTCGTCTATTGTCGTCTTCGTCGTACGGTGTTTTCTATGTATATTAAGTATGTATTTACAAACAAAAAAGTATTTAAGTATATATTTATCCGTTATCAAGTTCACTTAGACACAGTTTCTTAAGAAATTTACCATGGGCTTAGATAATTGGTGTGATTGTAAGAAAATATTTATTTATTTATTATTTATTGATACGTACGGAACTAACGCAGTGCCAGTGTGCATAGGCACTTATGCGCGTAATCGCATTAATTTCATACAAGACGCGTAGTAAAGTACCTATCGAGGCTATCAGTCAATAGCGAGGCGTCTGACCAATGATTGAAGTTTATCGGGGCATCGGGCACCAGCTCGTAATATTATTGAAACAAGGCCTCCGCTCCTGATGAGGTGTAATGACCCAACTCGCGCAATCAATCGTTTGCAAGATTAGTACTTAACATCTGACCCTGGCCTTTCTTACGAAGAAGATGTAATTTTTATTATTCATCTGTTTAAAATAATAACAAGACAAACAAAGCTTTTTTCTCTAAGACATGAGGGTTTAATAGGCCACGCGTGAGGTCGTGTACCTACTGGTTGATTTAAAATAATAGGACTGTAATCTAATGAGACAAATTTTAACAGCCTTACTAAATTAATACCTACGTTGGAAGGATACAAAATCGACGAGTCATTGAAGCCGCAAAAACTTCTGTAGGTAATTAAGTATGTTTCTTTAGGTGAACTAATATTCTCTTTACATATACAAAGTAAAGTAACGACGTCCACTCAAATGCTGAACTGAAAACAATTAACAAACATTATCATCGATCGCAGTAAATCAACAACAAAAGCACGAGAAAATCTGTCTAAACAAAGCCTTAATGACCTTGTATTGTTATCATTATTTTTCCAGCAAAGAATACAAAAGTCGCAATTAGCGGTCCGATTAGATTAATTGGGTGCCGTGATATCATGTCGATTTTCACGATTAGTCATAAGCATCAGTCAGCGAAATCTTCAGATATTTTAATTACGTTTTGTAAGATTAGTGCAACTGAAAAAAGTTTATTTTTTATATTAATCCGTAAATACCGGGATATTGCGAGGAGCGGATGTGATAAACATTACGCGCTGTTAATGTTGTCTTAAACGCTCACGTGTCTCATTGATGAACATTAACACAAATCTTATTTTAAACAGACAACGATCAAATAACAATCGCTTTCATTGAACTTTTATTTTGAAATCGAATATCGTATTTTGCGCACAAAACTCATTTACCTACCTTACTTTCCGCGGCAAAGAAAAATTGATGAAGTATTGTTTAAAATCGAGAATGAAACCTAGACAAGCCAAGCAAGCGATAGAGATTGTAGAGTGAATAGAGTAGATGAACGGCAATAGCGGAATAGAGACTGGGCCCAAGGACGTACCCAGGGGGGGGGGGGGGGGGGGGGGTCCAGCGAAATCCATTAATCCGCGGGATGGGCGTGAACTTCACGACGTTATCCCGCGAAAATGTGATATTTTTCCGGAATAAAAAGAAGCCTATGTTCCACTCCAGGCTAAAAAGTATCTGTGTCCCAAATTTCAGCCAAATCCGTTTAGCCGTTTTGGCATGATTGAGCAACAAACATCTAAACTACCCCCCCCCCCCCTAACGGACCCCCCCCCCCCCCCCCCCCCCGACAAAAAATCCTGGGTACGTGCTTGACTGGGCCAGTGTGCATGTTTGTATGAAAATAAATCAAGTGCCAGTTTTTTCTGCAAATAAGTGTATTTTACGCTTCTCGTCGAAGTTCCAAGCGTGATAACGATAACGAGTTCCTGTAACTGTTATTTTGTGATAAACGCCTACTCAATGGACTGTGTAATACATTGATTGACCAAATGTTATCGACGCAATTTTTTACAATGAAGAGATGGACGCCCAAAACAAACAGCATTCCGCGAACGTCACTTGACCCGGGCAGATGGCAGACACTGACGTCAAGAGCTACTACGTATGTAACAGCTTCAATGGCTAGTATTTGTTCTCTTGTACAAATTAATGTTTGCTCACTATGAGCACCGAAGTATCAGATAGCATTCAACTATCATAATCATAATAGGTATTTCCTAAACAGGAAAGTGTACAAAACAGAATTCAAGGCATATATCCAAAACCATTAGTAGGTAGGGCAGAACAGCTCATCGTGGCCACTTTAAGGGATTTTTAGAACTTACTGTTAAAATGATCTTAAGTATTTATTACAAGAATTATGTCTAGAATTATAGAGAATTTATCTCCCTTTAGTTAGAGATAGGTATTTGTACATCTTTCAAATTTAAAACAATAAAATAGTTTTTTTAATACTTAACACAATATGTGTGAAAGGTGCTTGAACGGTTTCGGCCACTTATTGATACCTAACCGAACTTTTACGTATAGCGAAAAATCAAAACTAAATCTGAGTTAAATCAATAGATTCTAATGTGCTAGAAACTAATTAATTGCAATACAATAATTTAATTGTAAAAAACAGAGGTTTATAATTACTTTCATCTTAGAAAATTTCTTTAAATTTTCATAAAAAAAATTTAAACAAAAGAGATTTTAATGAAAAGAAATCGTATCGTATATATATATCACATATGTATGGAAATCTAACAATTGTTATTATTACCTTAAAATAGTTAAAAAATGTTAAGATAACTTCTATAGACAACTTTACATTGAGTTTCAATCATAGGCCAGCCGTACACAAACAATATTCTTGAAAATAAGAATGCGGCGCCATATCTCTTTCACGTATGTAATAAAAATGATGATTTAGGAAATTATCAGAAAGCTGAACGCTCACGCTAGAGAATAAATACTCCATACGTTGCCTTGATGACATTGCTAAACAAGCGCTCCATAAGCTCGCAAAGTTCGAAAGTGAATGCCAAGGGCTCCGGGGGAGCCACAAAATGTGAACTGATCACGGCACCTTGAAAATTGGAGTCTGCCACAGAGGTCGTCACCTCGAGAATCTTCGAAAGGTATCCATGATATTGTATAAATGAGCAAGCAGCTGTTGAAGCTGCTGCATACGCAGTCAGCTGTTGACGTCAGTAATTCAGTAAAAGCCATATGCCCAGCTCGGGTGACGTTCGCGGAATGTTGTTTGTATTGGGCGTTATGTTCACTTGATTCATTGTGACAGCAGACATCGACGGTTTGTGTTTAATGAGCTCATAATATGCGCTTGACATACCTACATTTAAATGGTTTTTGAATTTGATTCTATACCGATACCACTACTCTTAGACCAAGTCCGCATAGACAGGTGGCTTGCTTAGCGTCTAGCTCTAGCTAGAGCCTCGTCGCTTGCATTCTGGCTACTTGCTAGGATAAACGGTGGCCGCACTTCTGCATGTGGGTCGCTAGGCGCCTTGGTCATTTGCTTGTCAGCATTTTATGAGACATGGGTGTCTTACAATCTAACAATCTTACAATCTAAACTAAAAAAAAAGTAAACCGACTTCAATAATCACATCCACTTTTTTCTTCTAAAATGCCTTGCGCCTCGTGACAATAAACCGTCACGTTTGTTTAGTTCGATACGTAGGTACATGCTAAGCGACTAGCTAAGGCGCCAAACGCGTAGTGCGGCCGGTTAAAGGGCTTATTACACTTATCCTAATTAGGATCCTAAATAAGCATACATTGCTTGTTTTGATTGCATCACTTGCTAAAAATGAGATCAAAGAAAGGAATGTATGCTTAATTAGGATCCTAATTAGGATAAGTGTAATAAGCCCTTAAGCTACACGCGAGCTGGCGCTAGGCTCTCGCTAGGCGCTAAGCAAGTCGCCGGTCTGTGCGGACGTGGCCTTAACTCAAACTCTCCATTCATAACGGGTCTACACCCTGCTAGCAGAAAGCAATGAATTCCTTGTTGTAAGTACAAGTTCTTTACAACCGTTTTAATTAGTAATGAAAATATAGAAATATGACGTTTCTAAATAGCGAAGAATAAAGAATAAAGAAGTTTACCAAGTTTTGTCATTATTTAAAAACTGAGATAATATGATCGATAAATATGATGTGGAGTGAAAACTTACGCCTACATAATGCCTTCTATGCTCTATGAATAGACAGTTACTTGGCTTCCAGCCACGATTCTTCGTTTGTACTTTTATCTTCACTTAAACAATATCTTTATTGACTATTTTGCAAATAATAATCAAACATTGAGGAGCTCGTGGCGCAGTGGTTGTGTTCGTGAGTAACCCATCTCGTGACCATCGTGACCATTGGTCACCCATCTCGTCTTATTGGTCACTGAACACTGACCGATGATGTATTATCTCAAGTTTCTCCATGCTTCGAAAGGCACGTTAAGCTGTTGGTCCTGGCTGCATTTTGCTGTTGTTGAAAGGAACACACACTTATCCAAGGCGAAAGAGCTGTACGAATTTTAGAATTCTTTATATGAAGTCCAATCCTAATGATACTGATACCTCACACACCTGCCGGAGTCGAATCGTGCGAATCTTCGACACGGTTTACATACAGAATTCAAAAATTCGTTTCGTTCGGTGCGATCGTTGCGGACAAGTGTGCGTTTACCATAATGCCCACCAAACTGTATTGTTCCCTCGCCGTGGGCAATGTATGGTATGGCTCATTCTCCTTATCCATTCATAAGTAAGGCCAGTGCCCCAGCAGTGGGGACATTAAAATTACTGTTAATCGAAATTTTACCAGCAAACAAATCCCCACATTTGTTTTGTAGTGAACACACTTAAGGAAACACGTTTTATTCTAGCTGCCCCCTTTTTTATCTACCGTTATGTACCTACGCCGACGCCTTCCATGTGGCGACGTTTTTATTCGCCGCAACCAGCTGTGACAATAATCATGCGTTATTCCAACGGCGCTCGTTATCGAACCTCTCATTAATGATGATTACTTTTACAATTTTCTATCTATAATAAATGTCACTTGATAATTGTGCTTTTGATATCTATCACTCTGTCTATGGATGAAAACCGCATTAAAATCCGTTACGTATTTTGAAAGATCTTAGCGTACAGATGGGCGAAAACCGACTTTATTTCATGTATATTTAAATACGCTTAAGGTTTATACCCTTACGTCTCGTTCTAAATTAAAAAGGATTTACATTGAAAGGGTTAAATCGCTAACTACTATCGTATATCCTATAGATACGAAATTCGGTAAAAATAAAAAAGAAATTGCAATTTTGTCGTTAAAAAAAGGAAACGATAAATGAACATAATGAACAAAGTTAACATCAGCTACAGGCATTCGTTATTCAATTTCCTGCTTGTTATATGCAAATGGATAATTGTAAAGTAAAAACCCATTACAATAATATTAATGTTTTTTTTACTAAAATTTCCGTCTTAGGTGGCGAAGCAAAGAAGTGTTATGCTCTATTTTTTTTTTCAAGAAGTGAACTCTAGATCGTATAGGACGTATATTTCTGGCAAAGGCCCAATATACATACAAGTTTTGCTAGTTATTTAAAGTTGTTTGTTTACAATTTTCTTAAACAAGATAGATATTTTAACGTTAAGTAGCGGAATACGGGACCAAGCTGATGTTTTATGAAAATACGAAACAATGGACGTTAACCACAAGGTGTCTATTATATAAAAAGTCACTGACTAAAAAGCATATTTTACGCTCTTTAATCAGTATTTTTTGTGTTTGGAATGTGATAAGATTACGTTATATTCTTCAGTATAAACCTAGTATACAACTCAACTGGTAGAGTATAATCAATAGGATAATTTTGCAGTAAAGTGTGGTTAACCAGCGTTGCCAGATTTTTTTTCGGGCCCGCATTCAGAAACCTTTTGAGTAAAAAAGCGGGATTCTTTCGTCGAAAGCGGGACATAATAAAAAACGTAAATACTCAGTAGTTTTTTACTGAGTTTCAAACTAAGTTTACAATGATGTTGATGATAGATAGCCATAGAAAACGTATTTTAAAGATTATATTTCTCTGCAGATTAAACTTCATTTAAAGTTTCTTTTTCTTTAATATAGTTGAAGACCTCCTGTTCAGTAATACCCGAAAAGCGGGACTAGACCTGTCCTGCGCGGGACATTCAATTTTTGGCTAAAAATCGGGACATCTGGCAACGCTGGGTTAATCATAATTAAATTGTACTGCTGCCACCGCCAGTAGGTACTGCAGCAAAGAGTAAACCATGTATTTCGCACTAATAGCTAGCTAGTGCGACTAGTATTCAATTTGTCAAAATATGCTAGCTATACTAGCTTTGCGTGAATTAAAGGATCACACGCACACCGTATTTTTCAGACCAAATGTTGTTATTCTAAAGCCCATCCCATTAGTAACTATTTAGTAATCTGTGATCCCATTCCAATAGAACGCGACTACGCGATCATCTTAAGTTCGCGCGAATTTTCGTCGTACGAATCTGCGATCAAACATACTGACATCGAATAGGTGGCCTAATTGGCATTCGCGCGATGCAGTCGGGCAAGTTAAATGTCTGGTAATAAGCTATTGGTCTATGCCCAGCATTGGGCGTCGTTCGGCTGACATGATGAAGCTATTGGTAGGACAACGCTTAAAGTCGCTAGTTAAAAACTTTTAAAATTTTACGCCTGAGGACAACAAACTCGAATTGAACTCACCGAAAAGCAGAGGTCGTCTGGATGGTCCGTGAAATAATCGAAGAGAGCTACACCATAGGGTTTCTCCGTTTCTTCGTCATCCAAGCTGAGTCCAGTGTTGAATTCCTCGAGATCGGCGCCCTCAGGCCACTCCAGAGGCAGATCCTCATCAGTAATAGGCGGTGGAGGCGGGGGAGGGATGCTGGGCATAGGCGGAGAAGATTCCCGCTCCGAAGAACTATCCCAACCCAAAGGCTTTGAATCCTACAAAAAAAGAACATTTCGTATTTCTGCCTGAATTGCGTAGCTTGAAATATCTTGTTGCATAAGCTAAACAGTGTGGCTAATGAAAACTCAATAACTTTATATAAGTGCTTTGTAATGTAACACAAATTCAACAATACCTAAGTGCAAGGAGAATTACTTGCATGTTTGTACATTTTTTGCAGTTTGACTTTAGTTTGTGTGAATTGAATAAGAATTATTATATAGACCATTATGAAACAAATAACTGAATAATTGCATTAAGTTACCTATTTTACAAGACGCATCAGTAAATTACAAATATTGTTTTACAATTTATAATATAATATGTATTTCCCAATATTTCTAGTAACTAGTTTATTCATACAGTGCATTCAGCAAGCTCAAACAAATTCATGATGCTAGCAATTTTCGTTCATGTTAGCTGTTTTGTCTACAAGTTACATGAATGTGTAAATAATGCATTATTTTAGCCTTAAAACCTAATTACATTTTAAACCGTTATTATGATTGCGATTTAGCAAATATCTTCTTGTAGTTTGGATTAACTTTTTAGGGTATTAACTAAGATTAAGTAACATACTGCTTGTTAAAACTTTGCTAGCCTTGATGGTTCAAGGTAAGCAGTTATAAATTATTTGGATATCATGTTTTCGTATAAGTTATAAAGACTTTTATTTTAATCAATCTTTATTCTGTAACCAAAATTAGGAACTTTGATATTTCTGAAAAATGTTTAAAGACTAACAATAATGTAGGTAACTTAAAAATTAATACTAACACATTATTGGTTTGATTCAAACCAATAATGTTGCTATTGCCATCATGCTTTTTAGTGGCATAGTAATTAATTAGCCTAAATCATGATGATTTTGCAGCATTATTTTAACCTTTTGACTATCAGGGGTATCAAATTACAGGCTCATTTTTTACGTAAACAAAGCATTTAAGCGCGCGTTTGGGCTCTCTCAAACATCTGTTTGTGCGCGTGACGACGGAAGTTACATTAAGAGCAGCATATGAGTCATAGCAGCGCATAAAACTTAACCGACACTTTAACGAGACGTTTTGTTTTTATAATCGACGTTCAAACTCAACTTTTGTGTAAACAAAAGACAATAGTGCGGTTCCTTCAAAATTTTTTTTTTTTACATAGTTATCAATGAAATAACATAAAAAGTATATATATATTTAGAATGTACACACGGCGGCACATCAGACTATACATGTTGACCTTGAGACCGCCTTTATGCCCTACGTAATAAAAGCTGTTATCGCAGTTCAAATGTTGAACTTGATGTGCTGTCGAGTGTACATGAAAAAACCTATCGGATAAAATTATAATATATGGAAAAACAATAATATTATATTTTTCGAAAATATTTGATTTTTTTTTCTGATTTGCAAATTTTCAAGATTTTTTTATAATTTTTTTTGTTTAGGATCACATATTATATTGTATTTTTATAGTAAATAGAGTTTATTTCTCTTATAAACACCGAAAACCGCGTTCAAAACACATAAAAATTTAAATAGTTACACAGAGCATCGGTGGGAGCCACGTGGCTCCCATCGATGCTCTATGTAAATACCTTATTACTTTATTTTGTAACTATTTCAATTTTTATGTGTTTTGAACATGGTTTTCGGCAACAACAGCTTTTACATGGCTCTGTAATTAGTGCCAATTAGACAAAATAGTAGAATGGTTTAACTGACTACAAGGTTATAGCACAATTAACATTAATTCAATGTTTAAATACTTGTTTTCATATATTTACTTACATAGTTATCTGCAAAGCTGTGCCCTATTTTCTGTATTGGAGTGGTGGTGTTCACATTCATTAGTGTAGAAGGAAAGCTACTGCCAAATGTATTTTTCAATAAAGCTGAGTTCTCTGGAGGCTTTGGTCTGACAGGTTTGGCTCTTATTATCGTTGGTCCCTTCATTCCAGATATATGACTACTGCTACTAATTTTAGTTTCATATAAATCCCTACTTATCACAGGTTTCTGCATAATAGGAGGCTTGATCACTACAGGGTGAGGTGAAAACGGATCAACACTAGTGAAGTCTTCAAAAGTGTCTTCTTTGGCGATATTTTTTCTAGAATTTAAGAATAAATCAAAATCATCCTCGAATCCACTTTCAGCTTGTGAAGCATTACCACCATTATTGGCATTATGATGGTTTGTTGAGGTTGTGGCATCTGACCCAAAACTGTCCACACTGAGGCCATCACTGCTTGATCTAGTAGTAAACGTTGGAGAACTTGGAGGTGAAGACAAATCTATCAGAGTTCCAGTCTGAATACTTTTGGGCTCACATTTAGGAAACACTCTATTTGGGTCCAGCTCAGCACTGAAGTCAGTCAACGGTGTCTGCTGGCTCACTATATTAGAATTTTTCTGATTGCTGGCGGCACATTTCTTACGATTCAAAATGGAGGTTAGCACTGTGGGTCTTCTAATGAAATGAGATGGCTTTGCAGGAACATCTGGGCCTTTGTTAACTCTTGGTGGAGGTGGACGTGGTGGTGGCACTTTTTTCTGCATATGCTCTGGTTTTGGCTCAAAAACATCTGCACCAAATGGGTCATCATTCCAGTTTGTCACAGGAGAGTAGCGATTGACCCCCTTTCGAGGTACAGCAGGGGCTGGTCTGGTTGGACCCTTCATACCTGCATACACAATACATTTACCTTTTAAAAACAGCAACCTTAATAAAAGTGCCTAGGAATGATAACATTGATACTATATCAGACAATGAGAAAAGAAAATACTTCTTGAAAATAAATTTATGGTTAACACATATTTATAACAAAGTCAACTCTGTCCATAGCTTTACAGGAAATCTACACTGGTCACTAACTTACAAAAGTGTATAGTAACTACCTCTAATAAGAATGACTCACTGTTATCCAGAATAAGATCTTCAGGTATATTAACGCAAGGTAAATGTCACATTACATTTGATTCGAAAATAAGTCCTAATTGTGTTGAAGACAAAACAAAGAAAAACTGTCGACCACAACACAACGGCTGGCAGGAGATACTAATGATGGGACCGACCGAATGCTCTGCTCACTCGTTATTACAGTCCGGGAAACACGCAAAATACTACGTTATCGATAGCATTATTTTGATATCGTTATCCACCCACCAGCAACAAACGTGCACCGTTTGTAAACCTGCTCCGCCCGCGCTATAGGGCAGCCAGTGTCACTGTGTGCCAGGCACAGCGATACGCGACGCGGCCTTGGTGGAGTTCGCAGTTGTAACATTATTATTTTAGTAATATGCGACAAGAGGACTAAATAACAGTTCGCCACTCTTTGCCAAAAATAATATTTTTTAGTCTAACCCAATTTTACCATACCTTGTTTAAATAAATCCATGTTTTTAAATTTTTATTTTCACTGAAACTGTACGTAAATCCTCAGCACGATTTTCTAGTTGCACAAGACAAGATTGATTATGTGAAATAATAATGGTGCTGTGCTAATCAACTTTTTTTTTTAAATATCATGCCACTTTAGTTAAAAATAATTTGATGAAGATTCATCGAATACTAATAATAATTTTTCAAACAAAACGAAATTTAGAGAAATTTAATAAATTATTCTTTTTTTACTTTACAATCTGCAGACCATAGAGAAAGATACATATCAGTCAGTGTTGCCAGCGCGCGCAGCAAGGTATTGACAAACAAACAAAAGACTAAAGCCCCCAGTACAGGTTGGCCGACCATGGTCGGCGACCAAATACATCGTACATTGACACTTTTGAACGAACAAGTTTAAAAAGGTTCTTTCAAAAGTGTCAATGTACGATGTATTGGTCATGGTCGCCGACCATGATCGGCCATCGTGTACAGGGCCGGTAAGGCCCGATTTCAGGTGGCCTACCACAAGCTCTTATAGCAGTTATTTTTAAGTTGAGAGAGTGAGACGCCGCTATACGGCGTGTAGAGCGGCGTCTCACTCTCTCAACTTAAAAGTAACTGCTATAAGAGCTTGTGGTAGGCCACCAGCACTGATATTTAAACGCGTTTGTAAACGCGATTAATGCTAAACGTGTTTAAAACGTATTTCTGTCTCTTTCTATAAATATCATTGGTGAAATCGGGCCTAAGTCTTCTTCTTCTTTATTTTGTTGTGGCAATCCACTCCTCTTGACAGAGGAATACTTCTGCCAGTTTCAGTGTGGGAGAGGGAAGGATGGGTTTGGTGTTGGGCATGGGTCGTAAATATATTTGAGCGGTGTTTTGCAGAAAACGACCAACGCCAAAAACACAGTTTCGAGATATAAGCAGTTTAAGGTTTTTTTGTTCATGCTCGAAATTTATTGTAAAAATTGTTATAAATTGGATCAAAATTGTTAAAATGCTATCTTAGCTATTAAATAAACTATTTTTTAATACTGTAATAATTTGATAAAGTATAGAAATATCGCATTTATATATGGTCGTTTTCAACTAATTTACTGTTTCTTGCATTTACATTTTCGCAGAATGAGACCAAATGGGATGGTCTCGTTCTGCATAATAAAATTTCAAAGATCAGAAATAAACTGAATGATACCAATTAAATTGTTATATTTTGCAAAATATATTATTAATCTTCAAATGATTAAATTATTCAGTTTCTAATATCAATCAATCTAATATCCAGTTCGGGAATATTCTAGCCCTCAACAAGTTCATTGGAATCAGGGCCTGCATGAAGATTTAAATAGATTTCTTGGCAATCCGTAGGTATCATCATCATCATATCAGCCGAACGACGCCCACTACTGGGCATAGGCCTCCCCCAAGATCTTCACAACGTTCGGTCCGGCGCTGCCCGCGTCCAGCGGCTTTCCGTGACCTTGACTAGATCGCCGGTCCACCATGTAGGGGGCCTGCCCACGGAGCGTCTCGTCTGGAAAACGGTCGCCATTCGAGAACCTTTCCGATCGGTTCTCCACGCTACCTATGTGTCTCGCCCACTGCCACTTCAACGATGCAATCCTTCGAGCAATGTCGGTTGTTTTGGTTCTCCAGCGGATCTCATCATTTCTGATTCGATCGAACAGTGAAATACCAAGCATCGGTCTCTCCATTGCTCGCTGGGTGACCTTAAGCCTTCTTATGAGACCCATAGTAAAAGATCACTTTTACTATCTCTCTTCTATAGGTCATTACTGGCAACACACACTGGTCAAAGACTTTGAGGTATTTCAGACGCGAATATATGCAGGAGCTTCCCGAACGCTGCCCATTCGAGCTGGATTCGACGAGTGATCTCTTTCTCGAAGCTGGACTTACCTAATTGGACCGTCTGTCCCAGGTAAACATAGTGGTCAACAACTTCGAGTGTATTGTATCTAACATTAACTGGAGCGGTTACAACATGGGCATTGGACATGATTTTCGTCTTATCTATGTTCATCTTAAGACACACTTTTTGAGAAGGTTTACTGAGATCTTCGAGCATTGTGTTCAGGTCTTCTAAAGACTCAGCCATAAGAACTACATAATCGGCAAACCGTAGGTGTATTAGGTACTCGACGTTGATGTTGATGCCGCATCCTTTCCAGTCCAGACGCTTAAAAATATCCTCCAAAGCAGCAGTGAACACTTTCGGAGAAATAACGTCTCCCCGTCTCACACCTCGATGTAGTTGGATAGGATTAGAGCTCTGGTTCTGTAATCGGATAGACGTGGTGGCGTTTTGGTATAAGTACCTTAGCACCTCATTGTACCTGTAGTCTATTTAGCACTTCTAGAGAGACTGCAGCACGACCCGTCTCAATCGAATCAAAGGCTTTCTCATAGTCAACAAATGGGCAAAGTGGCAAGTTGTACTCTTCGGTCTTCTGTATAACTAGCCGCAGTATATGAGTGTGGTCTATGGTACTATATACTTTCCAGAACCCGGCTTGTTCGGTAGGTTGGAAGTCGTCGAACCTGCAATTTGCAATGACTCTCGAAAACAACTTATAGTTATGGCTCAGAAGTGAGATAGGTTTGTAGTTCTTCAAGATTCTTATCACCTTTCTTGAAAAAAAATACATTACATCGTTTCTGCCCCATGCCTTTGGCGTTTAGCCCTCGAGGATGACTGAATTGAAAAGCTTCTGGAGAACCTTAAGTATCGGCTTTCCATCCGCACTCAGAAGCTCTGTTGTGATTCCGTCATCGCCCGCAGCCTTGTTGTTTTTAAGCTGCCTGAGAGCCAGTCTGATCTCGTAAAGGCTGATGTCCGGGATATCTTCTGTGTCGGGTAAGCTTGGGTCTAGTTGTTGAACACCTGTTGAAAGCAAGACTAAAGCTTGCTTTCAACAGGTGTTTGCGTGGAATATAAATGTCCATAGAAACTCTCAATCTCCCTCAGGATTTTAGGTGTTGACGAAATGATGCTACCTTCCTCAGTTTTCAGTCTCGTTGCGAGCTTTTGTTCCGCTCAATATCAAGTATGAGATACTAAAGTAGACAACTACAAAAAATCTCATAGTTCGGTTCGGTTCCTAGCATAGGCCTTCTCCAACGACTTCCATTTTTGCCTGTCTTGGGCAACCCTTCTCCAGTTAGGACCTGCTGTCAACTTTAGGTCATCTTCCCACCTCGTATGTTGTCAAAGACTTAGATATCTGTATATTGAGCTTCCAATAACGATGAGCATCCGCTGAGTTCTGTAGTTTCATTTCGTGTCTCTGATCCATGAGTTAGAGAGCCTGGCTAGAGAGTTTCTTTAATTTGGGACGGTGGGTTTCAAAGTACTTTGACCCTACCTTACGGACAGTATTCACAACCATATTATATAGATCGTTCACATCGATGCTGTTCTCAGATTTTTCAAGCTTGACGTTGATATTCAATGTGCCTCTGACCATACGGTGATCGCTTACTTTCATAACAGCGTTGATCACAACGACATCATTGAATTAAAATCAATCTCTTTTTTACTTTTTTACTTCACCGTCCGGACTGATCCAGGTCAATTTGCCGCTTACGGGCTTTCTGAAGAAGGAGTTTATCGTAATATAGAGGTTCTCCCTCTCCATAAAGTCTTCTAGCATCTGGCCTTTTTCAAACCAAATTGCCCCGCTATCAACTCATCACCGCAGCGTTGCCCTAACTTCGCATTGAAATCTCCCATTACAACCGTGTAGTGGGTTTCATAGCTGTATTGGCTTTAGAGATCTCCTCATACATAGCCTCCACTTTGACATCGTCGTGTTGAGGTCAGAGCGTAGACTTGATGACATTCAGCGAATACCGTTTCGATATGCTGAGTATCAGGCACGCTACCCTGCTCGACACACTTCCGATGGTAATCACGTTGTTGACAAGGGACTTGTGGACAATGAACCTGACACCACCAATGGACTGTTGGTCGCCCTCCCGGTGGTATAGTAAGTTACCGGATTGCAGGACAATCGAGGCCTCCTCCTCTCTGCGGACTTCAGATAACCCAATGATATCCCAATGTAACTAAGGTACTAATTGCCTCTTCCAACTCCACGAGCTTCGCGTCGAGCCTCAATGTGCGCATGTTGTAGGTTGCCAGATCGTGTCGTCGGTGTTAGTAACCGGATCCTACCCGGGGATTCTTAGCACCCTCTGCCCCAGTTCCAGCAGTTTTCCCTCTGTCGCCTTTTACGACACTCACGGGAAGAGAGGGGGTGCTATTATTTTTATGTGCCGGCACTATACGCCACTATCCATTGGTATAACTGGTAGTAAATAACTAAAATAGACCACACCGAATCTCGGTCTTAATCTAAGAATGATTATGAATTTTGCAGGAAGCGACCAATGCAATGGTCGTTTTCTGCAAATTTGTAAGTTAGCAGTTTTGGATCATATGTATTTGCTGAAAGCAGCCAAGTCAGTTGGTCGCTTTCTGTTTTTTAAAGAATCTGCTTAAACTTGAATTTTAGTACATCAATGGTCTGGGCTTGGTCGCGTTTAACATATAAATGTGCGATACTGGTGTATGGTCTCATTTGACAAATTATTATCTCGAGTTTGACAAGTGCTAGGAGTTCGCATGTTTTTGGACATTGTAGATCAAAATAAATCTTAAGCAATGGGTATCATAACTCATTTTAGCAAAAATGGCCGTTGGTCGCTTTCTGCAAAACACCGCTCATTTAATATTGATATAAATAGATAATAAATATATTATTAGGGAGGAATTATAAATAGGCCTAATGGTCATGGTCCATGGAAATCGTACATTTTGCCTTGCGTTAAATGAGGTAGTTCTGATTTTTTTGTATGTTAGTAGTGATGAGATAGTAATGACAAATCCAAGTTTTCCACCTCGAAAGCCCTCCGCCTCTGTGGTCTAGTGGTTCACACCACCGATTTCAGACCAAGAGGTCCCGGGTTCGATTCCCAGCGGGGGTACATATTGTATTCGGTTTGGTTGGTGGTAGGACTTGTTCTTAGTCCGCCTGGCTAGCTACCACCATCTTATCTAAGTCTGACGCCATAGCAATGATGTTTTCAGCATTATTGTGTTCCGGCAGTTAGAGAGAAGATAGCCAATTCCTCAGTGATTGAGGATTCCGGGAGTAGTGCGCTTCCACCTTCAGACTTATCACCACTTAACATCAGGTGTGATGAAGGCTAAGTGCTACCCCGTTGTGGATAAAAGAAAAAAAAAAAAAAAAAAAAAGCCCTCCGGAATCCGGATCATTGTTAAATATTTAAAAATCCAATAAATTTTCAGATTTTTTCAGTTTTTATCAATTTTTACCACCAAGGACCTGTGTTACGGCAAAAGTTACTATCCTCGCTTTCATCATCATCATCATTTCAACCGTAAGACGCCCACTGCTGGGCATAGGCCTCCCCCAAGGATCTCCACAACGATCGGTCCTGCGCTGCCCGCATCCAGCGGCTTCCCGCGACCTTGACCAGATCGTCGGTCCACCTTGTAGGGGGCCTGCCCACGGAACGTCGTCCGGTTCGCGGTCGCCATTCGAGAACCTTTCCGCCCCAACGGCCATCGGTTCTCCGCGCTATGTGTCCCGCCCACTGCCACTTCAACTGAGCAATCCTTCGAGCGATGTCGGTCGTTTTAGTTCTCCTGCGGATCTCATCATTTCTGATTCGATCGAGCAGGGAAATACCAAGCATCGTTCTCTCCATTGCTCGCTGGGTAACCTTGAGCCTTCTTATGAGACCCATAGTAAAAGACCACGTCTCGCTTCCATAAGTCATAACTGGCAACACACACTGGTCAAAGACCTTAGTCTTGAGACATTGAGGAATTTTAGACGCAAATATATGCCGGAGCTTCCCAAACGCTGCCCATCCGAGCTGGATTCGACGAGAGATCTCTTTCTCGAAGTTGGACTTACCTAATTGGATTGCCTGTCCTAGGTAGACATAGTGGTCAACAACTTCGAGTGTAATGTTCCCAACATTAACTGGAGCGGATGCAACATGGGCATTGGACATGATTTTCGTCTTATCCATGTTCATCTTCAGACCCACTCTTTGGGAAGCATTGCTGAGATCTTCGAGCATTGTGTTCAGGTCTTCCAAGGTCTCAGCCATGAGAACTACATCATCGGCAAACCGCAGGTGTGTTAGGTACTCGCCATTGATGTTAATGCCGAATCCTTTCCAGTCCAGTAGCTTGAAAATATCCTCCAACGCAGCTGTGAATAGTTTCGGAGAAATGACGTCTCCCTGTCTCACACCTCGCTGTAGTTGGATAGGATTAGAGCTCTGGTTCTGTAGTCGGACTGACATGGTGGCGTTTTGGTATAAGTACCTCAGCACCTCGATGTACCTGTAGTCTATTTGGCACCTCTGAAGAGACTGCAGCACTGCCCAGGTCTCGATCGATATCCTCGCTTTAAAGTAGACTAAATTTGCAATAAAAAGAGAATAATTTGGTTCTTGTAAGTCAAATAGTTTTTAAGATGGGGCAATTTAAAAGTTTGCAAAAATTCAAAAAAGGAAGTATTACAGTTTTTTTAGTTTTCGACATTTTGACCCATAGTAGTGGGTTTATGGCAAAAGTTAAATTATTAGTTATAAAAGTCCAAAATGAGACCAATTAGTAATATCAACTTACACTTTGATAGTTCCTGAGACAGCTGTTCAAAGTTATTGAGGTAAGTAAACAATTATGTAATAGAAGGGTTTGAAAATGAAGTACGCCATAAAGGAAGGAGGATCTGGGAGGAGGTGGGATCAATTATGTACATTGTATGTATAATGGCACGTCCTCTGAATCCACATCACACTTTTTGGGTGCAGCTTGCTGAGGTATAATTTCTTCATCGAACTGCTCAGGAAGGTCAAAATCGTCCTTTAATGGTGGGTTATCAATCAATGGTTCATCAATGTCATCACACATCAGGGGGGCTACCGGCTAAGAAATCTGGATATGGGTATGGGCTTCAACTGTCATTTGAATTCCTTATTCTGATAGATTTTTGATGCTTTGTTCTGTTGAACGTTGCTAGCTAGTTATCGTTATACCCGACGTCACAAAACAAGGAACTGATAGCGGCTATTTTCGTTACAAAATTGACTTAAAGTTCCCAAAAACGTATGAAGTTCATGTCCATAAAGTTACGCGGTAGCCCCCCAGGGGGGCTACCGGCTAAGAAATATGGATATGGGTATGGGCTTCAACTGTCATTTGAATTCCTTGTCTGGTATGTTCTCGCATGATTGGCCAATGCAGTAGCTGCAAACAGCCGAACATTTGAGTTCTGCTTTCCTGCAACCACATCTGCACCGTACAACCTTACATCTTTGGTATGCTTTCAAGGTGATTAAGGTTTGCGTGTCATTAACGTTTTTAGAACGGGAACGCCTCCCAGATCCTTCTTTCTTTAGGGCTTACTACCTTTTGCAAACCCTTCTATTACATAATAGTTAACTTACCTGCCTCTATAACGTTGAACAGCTGTGTCTTAGGAACTATCCGGTGTAAATCGACAAATTTAATCTCATTTTGTTGGAAAAATTTCCAACAAAATGAGATTACATTTGTCGATTGTGTGTGGAAATGGACTTTAATAACTAATAAAAACTTTTGCCCTCAACCCACTACTAGGGGGTCAAAGTTGACGAAAAATAAAAAAACTGTAATACTTCCTTTTTTGTGATTTTGCAAATTTTAATATAGCCGTATCTTAAAAACTATTTGGCTTACAACAACCCAATTACTCTTTTTTTATTGCAAATTTAGTCTACTTTAAAGAATGCATAGTAACATTTGCCGTGACTCAGATCCTTGGTGGTAAAAATTTACAAAAACTGAAAAAAATCTGAAAATTTATTGGATTTTTAAATATTTAACAATGATCCGGAGGGCTTTTGAGGTGGAAAACTTAGATTTGTCATTACCATCTCATCACAACACTAACATATAAAAAAATCAGAACTACCTCATTTAATGCAAGGCAACACCACTTATTTGGTACGATTTCCATGTAGAGTGCTCGTCAGATAAGTCTGCGCGCGGTAAAAATCGAATACTAATCTTTTCTATAACATTAGAACAATAAAATGCACTGTAACTAGCGCCAAAAATGCGCCAGGCACGTGCAGAGTTATCTGACACACACTTTACTATAAGTCTTCGAATAGTCTTCGATCAACGATTCACGCTCACGAACTAAATGAAAACTTTATATGGCCTGGGGGGCTACCGCGTAACTTTATGGGTATGAACTTCATACGTTTTTGGGAACTTCAAGTCAATTTTATAAAGAAAATAGCCGCTATCAGTTCCTTGTTTTGTGACGTCGTCGGGTATAACCAAAAAGCTTAGACTAAATACTGAGGTAACTGGAGAGTGCAGTGCGAACAATTTTTTGAATACCACAAATAACACAGTGGCTGTCTTCCGTCTCACCTACACTTTAAAAAAATACGTATGGTCATATGAGACAGCTGACAGCCACTTCATACATAAATGTCAAATTTGCTGGCGACACTTTTTTATTCAGGGTGAGAGCTCCAGTTACCTCAGAGTATTAAGTCAAACTTCATGGGTATAACGATATTTAGCTAGCAATGTTCAACAGAACATAGCAGCAAAAATCTATCAGAATAAGGAATTCAAATGACAGTTGAAGCCCATACCCATATCCAGATTTCTAAAGCCCCCAGTACAGGATGGCCGACCATGGTCGGCGACCATGACCAATACATCGTACATTGACACTTTTGAAAGAACCCTTTTAAACTTGTTCGTTCAAAAGTGTCAATGTACGATGTATTGGTCATGGTCGCCGACCATGGTCGGCCAACCTGTACTGGGGGCTTTAGCCGATAGCCCCCCGATCTGTGGTGTCTGTGGCCATTGATGGCCTTGATGTACTGGCAGAAGTATTCCTCTGTCAAGAGGATGGACTGGACCTTGATGACAGTGACAGTGACAGATAACTATCAGCTGTCCTTTGTGTGTGTGTGAGCGTGCGTGGTGCGTGCTGTCCGTGCTGTCACTGTCAAAGAGTATGTAATGACTACAAATTACATTTTTGTGAGAAAATCTTTTAGTTTTTAAATAATGTATCTCAGTTAATTTCAAAACTGCAGTGTTCAATTTGGTAGTGGGTTAAGCAATATGGCTGGTATTAAATTGGAACATTTGCCTCAGGAAGTGTTGGTGCATTTATTCAAAAAACTAGATCTACCAGATATTGGCAATGTGATGCTTACTAGTAGATTTTTTTTAGAATTATTGATAACTAACAATACAATTTGGAAATCAATATGCAGCGACCGATTGGTTATACGCAATAGTATGGATAACAGGTTAATGGAACAATTTAGTATTTTCTTGTAGTGTACAAACAGGCGTCAGCAATAACAACAATTTTGATTATTTCAGAAAACCTATCAGTTTTTCTTGTTACAACCAATATCGGATTTCCAACAACTGGTGTAAAGGAGTTTATCGAAATAAGGTGAAGCCAAAACTGATTTCAATAGAAAATCCCTTGCAACAGCCAAATCTCAACATGTTAATGTTCAATTGCAGGTAGTCATTCAACATCACACAAATTATATGCCTTGGCTAATTTTATACAATTCTGAGGTTTTACTGTTGTCAATAGGATCGGAGTTAAGATGTTTCCCCACAGATAGGAAAGGTTACCCCTTTTGTAAGGAAACATTGTGGAAACTAGATGTCCCGAAAGTAAAGAGGAATGACATACGCACAAATGATGTTTCAAGATTTATTGTTTCAGATAATATAATAGCTTGTGGAAACAGGTAAATATAAATAATTAAATTGTCAGTTACAATGCTTAATAAGTAAATATCTCAATAAGTATCAATTATGTTTTTTTTTGTCATGACTGCGTCGCCAACATCCGCTTTTAAAGAAATAGTAATGAATTGTACAATCATTTGGCTGTAGTTGGAACTGTGCAGTTGTATGAATTTTGTTTTTAAATTTCTCTTCAAGGCAGTTACATTATATAACATATTATACTTACTTTAATCTCCTCTGTTATTATTTCTATAACTTTCAGTTATGTCAATGACTTGATTGCTTTCAGAGATGGCAGTGCTGCTGTCTACAAATTTGATCAATTGAGACGGAAGCCAAGGCTACTACACCACATCAAAGATTGTCATGAAAATGGCATGGTGGAAGTTTCTGCTGTTGAATTAATTACTGATGCTGAAAAGTATTGTCTTATAACAGGATCAATGCATAGCTCCGATCTAAACTTTTGGTATTGTGGAATTGATGAAACTAACTCGAGTGATGATGTTTCATGCCACTGTAAGTTTATGGAATCTTATTTACATAGTTTATTTGATCATAAGAATGACTGAATAATAATTTATCTTATTACAGGGGCCAGTAGTATGAGTCTACCTGATGAAGTTGGCGTCAGGTGTTTAAGTCTGAACAATGCAAAAGATAAGCTTGCCATTGGTCTGAATGGAAATAGTAAGCCACTTTTGCTTGATATGAATACGTAGGTGAAATTTTTACAACTACAGCTAAGATAAGTCATGCAAAATCTGGCATCGTTATTGCAAACATCATAACGAAATTATGGCACAGCGGTGACACTTCGTGTCCATGAGAGTTCGAACGCCGGTGACATTTGAGACGCATCGTCTAACGCTAGGGTTGATACCGAAATGGAATATAGACTCGTGCCAAAGAAGATTACAAATAGGATAATATATAATGTATGTAAACTTGTGTACGGACATTTAGGTAATGAAAGGCACGTTCAATTTTAAATCAACTTTTATTAAATATCTTAACAAATAGCGAATAATAAAACTTCCGACAAAATAAAATATGAATAATAATAAGAAATAATAAGAAATATTTATTGTCACAATTTTTTACATGTTAGTGATGAAGTCCCTGACCCCTATATAAGGTTTATCACCTGAGTGACAGAGGCCAGTGCCCTCTTCGTTACAAAGGTACTTCAAATAATAAATTAAATTAAATCAACAATAAAAGCATACAAAATTCTACTTTGGAACTGATAGTAACAAACAACCAATTACCAGAAAGAAATGTGTGTGTGTATGTGTGAGTGTGTGTGCGCGCGCGCGCGTGTGTGTGTGTGTGTGTATTTGTGTGTAATTAATTTATAATAAAGACTCAGTTTGCTCATAGGTAAGGGTCAGCAACCAATTTCTTATTTTAACTTTGGCTTCCCTAAGTGTTAATGGATAGAAATCTACTTTTTTATTAACTTTGTTGTATAGATACTTAGAGAAGAATGCATGCTGCCGTTTAGCAAACGCAGTACGGAATTTAGGAAGGTTACAAACACCTTCAATAGTTCGTTTGTTTCGGTATTTTTTGTCGTATGGGGTAACTTTGTGTTGTTTTAAAAGTATTTGGAGAATGTATATTTGTCTTACAGTAAGGACTTCACATTTTTCATATAGCAGTTTAGTAGGGAATCTGTATGGGCTGAAGGTCATGACTTTTAAAAGTGACCTTTGAGCTCTTTCCAGGTTAATCATAAAAGTTTTGCAAGCGCCACCCCATATACAAATACAATATCCAAGAATTGATCGAGAAAGTGAAAAATAGATGTTTCGTAAGAGGTTAAAATCTGCTACATGCCGTAATCTCCTAAATGCCCATATAAGTTTTCGCTGACGAGACGCTGTGAGGTTAATATGACTCTTCCAATTTATGTTTTCGTCCAAAATCACTCCGAGGTATTTGATTTGATTACTTTTTTCTATTATGGGACATGAACATTTAGCAGTATCTGAGAAGTTACAAGAATGAAATTTTAAAGTTAAATTAGCTAGGTTAATTTTAGTCAAATGAAATTGTATATATTTAGTTTTAGAGCTGTTTAAGGTCAAAAGATTTTCTCTAAGCCAGGAACCAACATTATGAAGTCCATCTTCAGCTACTTGCCTAACTTCGTCCCAAGTCTCTCCATGAAATATAAGAGCCGTGTCATCAGCATAAGTGAAAATCTTACAGTTTGCTAAAAGTTGTTGACATAAATCATCAATATATATCAGGAAGAGACTCGGACCAAGAATGCTACCCTGGGGTACACCAAAGGCAACCGATACACCAGGACTGAGATGATCCCCAATTCTGACTTGTTGTATGCGGTCCGTAAGAAAGTCCGAAAAGAGTTTAAGGGCATTATCTCTAATACCAACTTTCTCTAGCTTGGTCACAAGTGTGGGGATCGAAACCGTGTCAAATGCCTTGGCCAAGTCAAGGAAAACACCAAGGCACTTTTTATTGGCGTCTATGTGAGATGTAACGTAATCGACAAGATGACTTACAGCATCCTCAGTGCTCTTCCCCGACCTGAACCCAAACTGATTATCGGAAAGTATGTTGAAATGTTCTAAATAGTTCATAAGACGATTGTTAAGAGCTTTTTCTAAGAGTTTGGACAGTGCGCTAAGAACTGAGATTGGCCGATAGTTGGTTACACTTTGTCGATCCCCACCCTTGTAAACGGGAGTAATGATGGACTGTTTAAATACTTTTGGGAAAGTTCCCTGGTCAAAGCAAAGTGCAATAAGCTTAGTCAGGTGTGGCACTAGAAAATGTTTAGCTGACTTTAGTAATTTGACAGGAATGGAGTCCCATCCAGTAGCACTGCTAGTCTTAAGGCCATTTATGAGAGACTCAACTTCGGCCTCGTCTGGGGGTAATAGAACAAAGGTGTTACAATTATTAGATCTAATGTTTTTAGTTTGTATTGGTAGGTCACCATTTGATTTTATAATATTGTTTGCAAGATTTTCGCCAATGGTAGCAAAATAATTATTAATTTCCTTTATGTCGTTGACGGCGTTATTGGGGCTAAGAAGAGATGCCGCTGATGTTTTCTGTGAACTAAAGTTTGTGATGGATTTGATTGCATTCCATTTTCCTTTATTATTTTTTGCAGAAGTTAGCAAGGATTTCTCATAGTTATGTTTAAGCTTCCTGAGAAGAGAGTTACAATAATTACGGTAGCGTTTATATGAGACCTCTAGAATGTTGTTGTCAGGATTCTTTTTAAACTTATTACTAAGTTTGTCTCTATGTCGAATGCAACGAAGTAATCCCGGTGTTAACCAAGGTTTGATAGTTTTTTTCCTACACGGGATAATTTTAATGTTGGAATGAAGCTCAATTGCAGAAGACAGATCCTTAACAAGTTTACTAGCCGCTTCATTAGCATCAGCGTTAGAGTTAAGATAAGCAAAATCTAAGTTTTTAATGTGATCAACACAAGAGTTAAAATCAGTAACAGTAAACTTAAAGTTGTTTACAGCTGATAGTTTTTTCTTCACAGATAGAATTAATAAAACTAAGCTGTGATCTGAAACTGTAGCATCAATCACGAACACCGAAGCGGAAAGGGCAGATTTTAGCATCACGTGATCCAGACAATTTTCAAGCCTTGTGGGAAAGAGGTGACCTGGTAGCATCCCAAGCTCAGCGGTTAAGTTCAGATATGCTTCACTATGCCTGTCTCTATTGCCATTTTTTATATCAATATTGATATCACCAGTCAATATGATATTGGGTGTGGAATGATAAAGACAAGTTATACTCTCAATGGAGTGTAGAAATGAATCAGTGCATGTGATTGAAGGGGACCTGTATGTGGCTATAACGAGGATATCAGGATAAATATTTAATAATAGAAAATTTGCCCCTGGCATATTTGGTTCGGAAAGAGAGCACCTAATATGTTTTTTCACGTATATAACTATACCACCATTTTGATTATTACAGCTTCGTGTGTAGTAGAGAGTGTAATGGTCAAGAATAGGGACAGGTTTATCATCACTGAGCCAACACTCAGTCAAAATCAACACGTCCATATCAAATTCAAACCTAGTAAGTTGCGCAATGAAACTATCCAAGTTTTTATTTATACTTCGGATATTTTGTGTTACAATCTTTAGGGATGCCGAAGAATTCCGTATTATTTTATTACAAGTGTCAGTATCGCAATTGAACGATGACGCAATATTAAATTTATCTAATTCTAATGAGATATCTTCAGCCACGTTACCCATTATGACCAAAAGTTAAAGTTAGATGAGACTTCAAAAGGCACATTAATTTAAGTGCAAAGATGTGCAACTTATTTATAGGATTGAAGCATAGTATGTCAATTAATTTTATTTGTACAGGTAATCTAGTTATGCAAAAGTGTTTAAATGCAAAAGTAAAAATAAGTTGATGTTTAGTGTTTATGTGGTTATTATCTGTATAAAATGAGGTTACATAAAATATAAGATGAGTAAATACAGAGTGTAAATGAGCGTGTGTGAAATAATCAAAAAAGTAGAAAAAAGGTAAATTAGAGTAGAAATTATAAGTAACTCTGGTAAGCTTTCGTTTAAAACATAAGTGTAGGCAAAAAACAAAACATATGGCCACCCTGAGGATCATCCACGTAAATAGTCAATCCTTTTTTAGTGCATGGAGTTGGGCTTCACTCTTGACGAGTATATGTGGATCACCCTGCTTCTTCCTGAGATAAACAAGTCCATTTGCAGTCCAGCAAAAATCATATCCCATAGTTTGGCGAAAATCACGAGCGAGGTAATATAGACGCGACGACTGTGCGGTTAAGTGTTCTGAGGCATAAATTTCGCTTTTTGGACCTGTGAATCCTAGATGAGTCGAGTTTAGCTGTTCCGTCTTGAATTTTCTGGCTGAAGCGTTATGGTTCTTTATAGCAGCTAAAATTTTGTTTTTCATAATGGTGGAAGAAAATTCGGCGATAATAGTGGAAGTTGGCAGGTCCGGTTTGGATGGCATACGGTAAACGTCTCGCAGATCAGCAGATTGAAGATTAAGGGAGAGAGAAGATGCCAGTTGTGATATTGTGTTGAACAGTTTTTCCTTGGTTTCACCTTTTTGCTTAGGGACGTTTCTAATTTGGATACTGGATTTCCTAGTAAATCTTTCGAGCGAATCGCATTTGTCCTCCATCTGAGAAATCTGCATAGCCATTTCCTTACGGTCCCTTTCTAAATTGCTAATAGTAACATGGAGGTCATCAACTTTGTCTGAGACAAATTGTATTGATTTTTCAATATCGAGATTTTTTTCTATTGTGGTATTGTTTTGAGATTTGATCTCAGAAATATGTTGCTCTAAAACGTCCATACGCAAATTTTGTTGCTGTAAAACAGACATCATTCCACCAAGCTCTTCTCGTATTATTTTACGAATGTCAGATGATTCAGCTTCTGTTTCCTGTTCCATTATTCGCCGACGCTTGCTATCACGTTGAGTTACATGGAAAATTTCAGCTAGGGGGGTGTCATTATTAGCTAACTTGTCTACGTCTGAATCTGACACGCTGTGGGATTTGTTTAATTTTGGAGAATGCGCTACTTTAGGCATTGTAGTGATAATACACTTGGACCAAGCCCTTTGAATCTAGATCGCTCCCGCTCCCGCTTATAAATTGTGGCAAGCGACGGTGCGTGACGCAGCAGCGTTGAAGCGCGTGAGTGTGCGTGTACAATACGCACGATCGGCGCGATACGTTGAGTCGGTAGATGCTCGAACGTAGCGAAGTAGCTCGCTGCACTATGTTGTACTCACGGTCGGTCTCTTTCTGGCGCTCGTACACGTCGGACGGGTACTTCTAGCAGCGCTATGGTCGCCTGGTACTTTAGTAGTTTCTTGCGTACTTGCCGTGCAACTTGTAGTTTTGAACACTCGAAAAATAAAAGCAACGGATACAACTCACAGGTTATGGTCTCCTGGTACAAGTGCAAATTAAAATGAATATTTTTCGAAAACTTTTGGAATTATTTTTATTTTGCGTAGGTTCACACGTCTGTACGCTTTCGCGATCCGAAGGGAAGGATGAATGACAGTTGATCAGATACTTCTTCTTAACTTCTTAACAATACGGGCTGTTTCCGCAACTCGACGTCTATTGCGCCTATTTTGATCAGATACTTAAATAAGAAACCGAACAGCGGTATATTTTGTTTGCGAAAAATTTACTAAACTGGCGACCAATTACAAACACAAGTACACTTCTCTCTCTATAGTTCATAATCTTCCATCAACTTCCGTTGTGTAAACATAGTATAGAAAAACGCCGTAAAAAAACTGCAAACAAAAATTCACTTCCCTATAACACGTTAAAATGAAAAATAAATTAAATCATTCCTTCATCAAAATCAATTGAGTTTGAGTGAGTGTAGCGCAATGTGCAAGGACTAAAACTGTAGCCCATAATCTAAATTAGAACACTCATACAAGCACCACCCTTCAACTCTTAACTATTATGCTGTTTAACGTTTCACCACCAGCTAACCTAAATTATTTGAAAGAATACAACTAAAGGTCTATAAGTGCATGTAGTACTTAAAAAACATGCTCTTACTCCTAACCATTGAGGAGTTGTACCTTTCATCACCAGCTCATCATCATAAGATAATGATTATCACATGCAAATAATAGGTCTTTACCTATGAAATTGCCGTTTTGTATGGAGATTTCTGTAATTATTTTTTTTCCATACTAACGTTTTTGTTATTATTTAACGACTAATATTATGTAAATTTACAAAATTTTACACACGTATTTATGGACATTTTAACTACTAAATGACACATTCGTTAAGAGAAAAAAAAATTTTTTTCACTAAGTTACAACTAATAAAGTACGAAATTCTGGAAACAAAAATAGTCGTAACTTTCGGAATACGTTTTTTCTATGTAAATAATCAAATATCGTGGTTATTAAATTGTCAAAAGTTGCTCGATACGGACTTAATGTAACGCAATATTAAAGAAATTATATATTTATAATATTATAAAAGTTGTTAAGTTATATGTACAAAAGAAAAAAACGGCAATTTCATATGTAAAGACCTATTATTTAAAAAACTTTAAAAAATATATGAAACACGTAAAATACCTATAAAATTTGCGAGTTTTTCTCAATTTACTCTGATGGTGGACCATCAGATCCTCACTTGGTGATAATGGAACTAGTTGGTGACATTGAGTATACTCTTTCGAATAAAAGAAGAATCATGGAAATTGGTTATGGTTCGCGAAGATATTGCATGACCCGTAAAGTAGGAACTACTAGTCGACAACAATGTGTTTTTTCGGGATGATGAAAAAACTTCCTAACTGTCTACTGAAAATTTTACTTGGGACCAAATTGAAACTTTGATCTATCAGATAAAAAAAGAATAATTAAAATCGGTTTACAATATTGGCGGAGCTATTGTGGAACATCCATAAAAAATCTGACGACTTGAGAACCTCCTCCGTTTTTTGAAGTCGGTTCAAAAGAAGGATTTTTCTCTTCTTTTCTGTACTGTGGTTGTATTAACTAGGAGCCATCTATCGTTGACTTTAGTGTACTATTCATATGTAAAGCTAAAACTAGCGACTGAATTTAACAACTTTCGCATTTTTGGCTTCCTAGTATGTTCTTCTAGTAGTTCCCATTTTTAACCGACTTCAAAAAAAGGAGGAGGTTATCAATTCGACTGTATATATATTTTTTTATTTTTTTTATTTTTTATGTGTGTTACCTCAGAACTTTTTAGTTAATGAACCGATTTGGATAATTCTTTTTTTATTTAAAAGGTGACGCTTCTCGTGTGGTCCCATTCAAATTTTATCAAGAACTGGCAAGAAGTTCAGGAGTTATCCTGAATAATGTGTATTCAGACTTTATTTGGGTATATGGACGATTTCATAGTTTCATCAAATTGGGGATCATTTTCAAAAAATTTTTTTTTTCGAAAGTTGGTACTTCTGACCTGATCTTAATTTCACCAAGTCAGGACCAGGGGATCAAATCCCAGGAAAATCGAGAGAAATTCTGAAATATAGGCAAGCCTTATGCATTCCATTTATTTTTGAAGTTAGTCAAGTATTTGCATCTGGTAGTCATCATCTCATAGTGATGAGCTGATGATGGAAGCTACAACTCCTTAACGGTTAGGAGCTGGAGAATATTGCTTTAAGTATTAATCGAACGTATGGGCCAATAGTTATATTCTTTCAGGTTATAAGGGTGAGCTGCTGATGAGAGGTGAAACTCCTCAACAGTTAGGAGTTATATTATGATGTTTTATAAATACCATATGCACGAATGGACCTTCAGTTGTATTCCTTCAAGTTATCTAAGTAGCTAAAGATGGAAAGCTGAATTCCGTAGGTAACGGATAGGATATTTACAACAATTTATCATAATCACCATGTAGTTTCTTAAGCTACTTCACTAAAAATCGAAAAATAAAACATTTTTAAAAAGAATGTAATCGCCTTCAAAACGGATCTTCAAACAAAAATTAACAAACACTAAAAAACGAAAAAATAATATGATTTTTTAATTTAAAGGACGATGATACGTGACTTTTTCTAATTTATCTTGGTACTTACTGAACTGTTTAAAGTCGGTGCCAAGCCAAAAAGAATAAGAACGAAAGATACTGAGTGAAATAACTAACATATAAAAAAAACGGTCCCAAGCGTGAGGTGTAGGACGTAATTACCTCAATACGTATAAGACGGCACCGACTTCAAACAGTTCAGTAAGTAGTTACCAAGATAAATTAGAAAAAGTCACGTATCATCGTCCTTTAAATTAAAAAATCATATTATTTTTTTCGTTTTTTAGTGTTTGTTAATTTTTGTTTGAAGATCCGTTTTGACGGCGGTTACATTTTTTTTTTAAAAACGTTTTAATGTAAGAAGATTGCTTCACCTGCTACTAGTCCTCGGCCAAGGCCAGGGCTGCTAAGTGCAAAACATCGAGAATTGTACTTTAAATTAAAAAAAAACATACACATGTACAAAAACCATACAAACTCGAAAAGTACATGGAAAAAACTATCGTACTTGGCAAAGTAAAATAATCGTAATTCCAATCAAATTCCCATTTTCAGAAAATCTGAAATTTTTTGAAAATTTGTGATCGTACAATGTTATAAATAATCGTTATCGTACATTTGGCAGCCCTCGGCCAAGGCATTCAGCGACTGCCCGTTCCCCGCCCCGCGCGCCTCTCGCGGCCCCCGCTCACATCCAGACACCCACACATAGCCGCAAGCGATTTTACGTGCACACATGCTTAAGTGTCGTTTCTTTTCGCGTAAGTGTATATATTCTTTGATTATGGTGACTTGTGACTTCTTCTTTTAAAAGCTCTGTTTATGGTTTTGGAAAATTAATGGCCTTTAGAGTGCTCGTCAGATAAGTCTGCGCGCGGTAAAAATCGAATACTAATCTTTTCTATAACATAAGAACAAAAAAATGCACTGTAACTAGCGCCAAAAACGCGCCAGTCACGCGCAGAGTTATCTGACAAACACTCTAGTTATGTTGCTTTTGTTTCCAGGCGACAGTTGGTGAATACTGATGTTAATATGAATGCTAGCCAAATCATTCGTGACATCAGGTGGCATGACGAAAATACGATTTTATATGTAACACATTGTGCAAAACTGCAATTGTTAGATGTAAGGACACATAATGTGGTATGTAAAAACATATAACTTTACAAAAATTAAGTTATTTCATTAAGTAGGCGGAATAAATGCTAATAAATAATGAATAATAATAAATGCTTTTCAAAAAATTTGTAGCTTTTTTTATGTATTGATAGATAAAGAAACCGTATGTATTGAATTTTAGGTGTACAACGTATTGGATCCGTTTATATCGACATTTTACTGCGTGAAGTCAGACGGCGACCGCGCCGTGCTCGCGGGCACCGCCGAATACTCACGTTGCGTTCTCTTCGACGTTAGAAATCATGGGTGCCATAAGCAAGTAAGCTCCCTGTTCCCTTAGTCATAACCTTACTTAATACCCATGCTCTTTAGTAGCACATAAGCATGCTAGTTTCGAGTAGATACTACGTAGTAGCAGACAATTAGCACGTGTGAAAAGAGCATGCTTGTTAAACACTCACGAGTCCACGAGTGCATTGTTATTTGTTATAGCCGCTACACACGCTCCTATCCGACCGCCGATTTGGTGCGGGCGAACTTCACTGCAGATCTGATCCGCGCCTACACACGTTCAAACCAAATCTGCCGCACCAAATCGGTCGGCGCTACACACGTTCCGATTTGGTCTGGCCTACCTCTAGCCGTTGTTGCAGTGTTGCCAGCCACTGCTAATCTCCCAATATTATTATTATTTGTAAATACTGAAAACATCAATTTGATCAATTAAAAAGAAAAATATTTTCGGTTTTTAATGTTTTATTACTATAAAAAAACAACTTCATTATTTTTTAATTTTCTGTTATTTTCATTAAAATACTAAAACATGCTAAATATTTACTAAAAGCAGCACTTATTGATGAGATGTAATGCCCTTTTTATATATATTTAGTTTTACGACAAATTGCTAGTTTTTAAACCAAATATTCTAAAAAAAACAAATAGATAAATAGAATCTTTTCATAAATGGCCATATTTAAACCTTTCGTTCGTTCAGTCCTACGTAAAACTCATGAACGAGCATTAAATTGAATCCTCTGAAAATCCCTTAAACGTAATTTACCTGCTTTAAATATTTCCGCTTTTACATATTTTCTCCCTAAATCTAGGGGAAAACCTCCAAAATTGTCAACACTGCCAAGTTGGTCCGGTCGGAAGCCTACACACGTTCCGATTTGGTAGGAAGTGAAGTTCGTGCGAACCAAATCCGGCCGACCGCGTGAAACACGAATAATAATAATTATGGTCGGACGACGACGCTACACACGTCCAGATTTGGTCTGGAGTAGACCAAATCGGCGGTCGGATCGGAACGTGTGTAGATGCTATTATAATAGCCGCTACACACGCTCCTATCCGACCGCCGATTTGGTGCGGGCGAACTTCACTGCAGATCTGATCCGCGCCTACACACGTTCAAACCAAATCTGCCGCACCAAATCGGTCGGCGCTACACACGTTCCGATTTGGTCTTAGCTGTTGTTGCAGTGTTGCCAGCCCTGCCACTGCTAATCTCCCAATATTAATATTATTTATAAATACTGAAAACATTGATTTGCTTGCAATAAATAGATAAAAAGAAAAAAATATTTTTATAAAAAAAATAAAACCGCCTTCAAAAAAATGACATCAAAAAAGTAAGAAAAAATCCATCACCAAATAACGTAAGTACTTTGAAGTCGGGCGTGAAACATGTACAATTTTTTGTTGTTTTTGTTTTTGTTAAAACCCGCCCGACTTCAAAGTACTTACGTTATTTGGTGATGGATTATTTCTTACTTTTTTGATGTCATTTTTTTGAAGGCAGTTTTATTTTTTTTATAAAAATAATTTTTATTTCACTCTTTTTAGTGCATCATGCAGGTAATTTACGTGTATTCTGGTAAATAGGTATGTGATCAAACTGAGAACCTGCTTTTTTAAAGTCGGTTAAAATACCTTGAGGTATCTCCTTTCCAACAAAACAAGAATCATCTAAATCGGTTTATAAACAAAGGAGTTATGCCTAAAGATACGTAAAAAATTCACATAAAATGGTAACGAAAACGACAGTATTTTCAAGATTTCCTGAAAACTACTGAACCGATTTCTAAATTTCAAAAAATGGGACTAACTTAAGAAAAAACCTGATGTTATCACGTTTGAATCATTCCAATCGGTTCAGCCGTCTTTGAGTAATCGGTGTACATACATATAAAAATATATATATATACGCGACGAATAGATAACCTCCTCCTTTTCAATTTTTGAAGTCGGTTAAAAATGATTTTCTGTTTTTAATGTTTTATTATTTTAAAGAATTCAATTTCATTATTTTTTTATTTTCTGTAAATAGGTATTTACTAAAAGCAGCACTTATTGATGAGGTTTTATGCCTTCATTATAAATATTTAGATTCACGACAAATTGCGAGTTTTTAAATAGAATAAACGAAAAAACTAGGTAATAGATAAAAGAATCTTTGCACAAATTGCCATAATTAAACCTTTCGTTTGTTCAGTCCTACGTAAAACTCATGAACGAGCATTAAATTGAATACTCAGGTGGCCTACCACAAGCTCTTATAGCAGTTATTTTTAAGTTGAGAGAGTGAGATACCGCTATACGGCGTGTAGAGCGGCGTCTCACTCTCTCAACTTAAAAATAACTGCTATAAGAGCTTGTGGTAGGCCACCTGATCTGCTTTAAATATTACCGCTTTTACATATTTTCTCCCTAAATCTAGGGGAAAACCTCCAAAATTGTCAACACTGCCAAGTTGGTCCGGTCGGAAGCCTACACACGTTCTAGCATCTACACACGTTCCGATCCGACCGTCGATTTGGTCTGCTCCAGACCAAATCTGGACGTGTGTAGCGTAGTCGTCCGACCATAATTATTATTATTCGTGTTTGACGCGGTCGGCCGGATTTGGTTCGCACGAACTTCACTTCCTACCAAATCGGAACGTGTGTAGGCTTCCGACCGGCCGGACCAACTTGGCAGTGTTGACAATTTTGGAGGTTTTCCCCTAGATTTAGGGAGAAAATATGTAAAAGCGGAAATCTTTAAAGCAGGTAAATTACGTTTAAGGGATTTTCAGAGGATTCAATTTAATGCTCGTTCATGAGTTTTACGTAGGACTGAACGAACGAAAGGTTTAAATATGGCCATTTATGAAAAGATTCTATTTATCTATTTGTTTTTTTTAGAATATTTTGTTTAAAAACTAGCAATTTGTCGTAAAACTAAATATATATAAAAAGGGCATAACATCTCATCAATAAGTGCTGCTTTTAGTAAATATTTAGCATGTTTTAGTATTTTAATGAAAATAACAGAAAATTAAAAAATAATGAAGTTGTTTTTTTATAGTAATAAAACATTAAAAACCGAAAATATTTTTCTTTTTAATTTATTTATTGCAAGCAAATTGATGTTTTCAGTATTTATAAATAATAATAATATTGGGAGATTGGCAGTGGCTGGCAACACTGCAACAACGGCTAGAAGTCGGCCAGACCAAATCGGAACGTGTGTAGCGCCGACCGATTTGGTGCGGCAGATTTGGTTTGAACGTGTGTAGGCGCGGATCAGATCTGCAGTGAAGTTCGCCCGCACCAAATCGGCGGTCGGATAGGAGCGTGTGTAGCGGCTATTCCGTCCGATTTGGTAGGAAGTGAAGTTCGTGCGAACCAAATCCGGCCGACCGCGTCAAACACGAATAATAATAATTATGGTCGGACGACGACGCTACACACGTCCAGATTTGGTCTGGAGCAGACCAAATCGGGGCGGTCGGATCGGAACGTGTGTAGATGCTATTAAAGAGCATACTACCTAGGCCGTGTTCCGTTTTGAGTCAATAGTACTCTTGGCGCTGTGAGCGCTAAAAGCTGTTCCGATTTGATTATCGCGCTGACAGCACTGTTGACGCGATTTCAATTTGGAACGGCTATTTGCACGCATCGCGAACTAGCGTTGTTTTGATTTGAATTTGTAAGTAAATAATCACCGGTTTAGTATGGATATTCGTCAATTAGTAAACGTTTTATTGGACAGCGATGATGATAGTGATCCGTGCTTAAATTTAGAGTAATGTCTCTACCCGTCGTCTCATCTTTAATAAGCACTATCATTTTTCTGGCTTTCTGCTTCGGGATAAATAAATAAAATACCTAAATAAAAGTTAAAACGCAGAGATTATTCAAACAAAACCACAACAAACAATGACGTTTGACAACAAAACGTCAAATATGACAGCCCGCTCACAGTGCTAACGCTTGAGAACGATATCACCGTGATCGCAAAATGGCGGCGGTAGTGACGTCATCCGTGACGTAATTACTGCTTTCGTTGTCGCGCTCACAACAAATCGGAACGATGTGTGAGCGCGATATCAGTAATATTATCGCTGTTGGCGCAAATCGGAACGTAGCCCTAGTAGCAAACAAGCATGCTTTTTAGTAGCATGTGTATACCAGGCTTAACAGAGTTTTGGGGCTTTATCAATGAGATTCTCCTCTTGTCATAATGATCAGATATAGCAACATGGGGCCTGTAAGGCCTGTTGCAGGACTTAAAATATATGATTGAGTTTATAAGAAATCCTAAAGAATAATAGATAATAACTGGCTTTCCGCTCGAGACTTTGTCAGAGTTACCTAGACAATATTTTTCCTTGGAATCGAGATTTTTCCGGGGTAAAAAGTAGCCTATATGTTATTCTTAACTATAATCTATCTCTATGCCAAGTTTCATTCAGATGATGTCAATTGTCAGTTCGCCTGTCGGACTAGAGTAGACCGGATCGGCCGTCTGACGTACGAGAACGAGACCTCCATCGGCCACACACTAGACCGGTCATTGCCTGTCGGCAATAGTCGAAAGCCGGCTTTGAGGCCACACACGAGCAGTTGATAGCCGTCAGTTTTAGTGTCAATATTGGCCGCGCCACACACTATACCTGCGCATTAGCTGTCAGTTCTAAACCTTTTACAAAACTGTGAGTGTGTGGCCGATTGCGGCCAACTGACAGGCCGTTGCCGACAGGCGAACTGATAGAACCTCTAGTATCATATTCATACTGTCAACGTTAGGCCTCATTTCCACCTACAAGTAAGTCTTCTGCGATAAATGTCCGACAGTCTGTCAGATAGCAACGTGCAAGTGTAAACTACAACTTGCAAGTGTGTTAACACTATTTTATAAAGAAAATAGCCGCTATCAGTTCCTTGTTTTGTGACGTCGGGTATAACGATAACTAGCTAGCAACGTTCAACAGAACAAAGCAGCAAAAATCTATCAGAATAAGGAATTCAAATGACAGTTGAAGCCCATACCCATATCCAAATTTCTTAGCCGGTAGCCCCCCCGGTCTAGGCCGACAGTCGATGTGGCCGTTTGTGGGCTCCTTTACAAATAGTATGTTGCTAATCGTGACAATGACATGATGTATTGACTCGTGAACTCTTCTATCTAATATTTAAATCGATTTTAATAACTAATAATCTCTTTTTGCAGATCTATTTCACACAGAAGAAATCTTCCCCAGTTTACAGTTTAGATTTCGATTCTACGAAGTTAATAGCTGCAGCAGATAGAAGCGTAGCTGTTTTAAACTTTAATATCAAGACATCATCTGCACCTCGAAAGGACTATTCTCAACGATTTGAATATATTAGATAAAAGAGAAGTCAAATCAGATTTTGGAATCTTGTAAATGCACCCCGCCTGAAAGCTACTGGTTGGTGGTTTTTTTCTATCACAACTTTTCCTGTAATTACAGAATTGCACAGTGAATGCAAAAAATAATTTATAATCTTAATCATATGAAATGCATTAAGTGCCTGTTTCACAATGTCCGATTAGGAGATACTTTCCAGTGTACTTGACAGTTTTGTATTGCCTATCTGTCAATTACAGTCAATTAACAGGTAAGTAATCAAAACCAAAAAACTCAATTATAGTGCAACAAGCTTTTCCGTTTCGGTGATAATCTTTGGAACTAAAACAGTTTTCATACGACAGTCCATTTTGACAGCTAATTTCGTGTTGCAAGTGGCTCCACTGTCACAGCTGTCACCGGAACAGACAGGAGTTGCATTGGTTGCATTTACCAGAACTAATCGCTAAGTCACCGATTTATTGTCTTCGATAGATTCTGCTGAATGCGCTTTAGCGTTTTTCTGGTTTTGACATGACAAATGACAGCAACAAACACAAAATCACTACGTTTGACAGCTACTTGCAACTAATCGCTGCTTCTCATCGAAAATCAAATGCGATGGAAAAAATGGCGTCCGATTGCTATAAATCGCTGTCAGTCATCGCATTTTTGTGTGCGTTCAGCAGATTATTTGTAATCGATTACTCATCGATGAGTTCTGGTAAATGCACCCATTGTGAAACAGGCCCTAAAAGTATTTGTTTTGTTATCTTCTATAAATGATAAAAAACGCTGCGCTGTCTGTACAGTCTGTATTGTACCTGCGTTATTAACTGTTGTGATTTATATAAGGGCAGGAACTAGGAACAATGTTATATTGTCTGACATTTAATTTGCAATGATGAAAGAGGTGATTTAAAAATAAAAGATTTGTTTCACTGATTTAATTTGTGTCTTAATTTAATAATACCTAGGTAGGTACTCATTTTGTGTTCATTTGATCTGATAAGAAAGCAAAAATAAAATGTTATGAAATAGTAATATGAAGTAGTAATTAATTTACACTTTATGGACTGCATACACATATCAGGGCCGTGGCCGGGCCGTGATTGGTGGACGGATCACGGCCGTGTAGGCAGTCCTTAAAGCAGATTTCAGGACAATATGCATATGTCGCAGGCGGATGGTTGAATCCGCCGGATGGTTAAGTATGGCAGCATGTACCCCTCTGAAGCCCTATAGAACATAAGGCGATCGCGAAGCGCAGCGAAGCGATCGTCTTAAATTTCGTGGTTATTTTTTTTTGTGACTCTGCTAACTTATTGGAAGATAAAATAGCTTAAGGAAAAAAATGGTCGGCCTAGGCGTTTAATTGAATGGCGGATTCAACCATTTGGCTGCGACACATACATAATAACTATTATACTTCGATCAACAATGTTATTGTTGAATAACATAATATTACATACATATTAACCTCGGTGCTATTTTGTCCCATAGGTACAGTCGCTAACACGTCAGGTTACTACAAACTGTCCCTTTAAATAAAATTCAACCTTATGTCCAACAGATAGAGTTCAGTTTTAATTAATAAATTTTGACATTTTGTAGTAACCCGACCGACGTGCTGGCGACCGCACATCGAGTTACATATATTTTTTATGGATAGTTTAATAAAGTTCCCAAAAACGTATGAAGTTCATATCCATAAAGTTACGCGGTAGCCCCCCTGCCCTGTACACGATGGCCCATCATGGTCGACCAACATTGATCAGCCATCCTGGGGGGCTACCGGCTAAGAAATCTGGATATGGGTATGGGCTTCAACTGTCATTTGAATTCCATATTCTGATAGATTTTTGCTGTTTTGTTCTGTTGAACGTTGCTAGCTAGTTATCGTTATACCCGACGTCACAAAACAAGGAACTGATAGCGGCTATTTTCTTTATAAAATTGACTTAAAGTTCGGAAAAACGTACGAAGTTCATACCCATAAAGTTACGCGGTAGCCCCCCTGTAGACGGTCATGCAACCATCAGTCAATTCCATCTAGTTATTGTTCTGAGATTCCATCACTCATGAGCATGAATACCTAACCAATCGGTATAGAGGAACTTTGGGCAGCGCTATGAATGGTTTATTTTGATTGGCTAAAACAATCTTGAATTAAATAATTTCATACAATAAGCGCGCTGAGACGCGCATGCCGTTATTAACGCCGTTAGGCGTCACGCAGGTGAAGCCCCAGCATTACACACTGACCTCTAATCATAGTCATAATTTGTGATCATAGTGCTATTTACATCTTTGAGTAAAACCCTAAAGCCCCCAGTACACGATGGCCGATCATGGTCGGCGCGGCGACCATGACCAATACATCGTACATTGACACTTTTGAAAGAACCTTTTTAAATTTGTTCGTTCAAAAGTGTCAATGTACGATGTATTAGTCATGGTCGGCCAACCTGTACTGGGGGCAAAAGATATTATAATAAAACAAGATTGTGCACGCTGGGCGGGAAACGTTAAACTTCGCGGACGTGTTTTCTGAAGCTCTTACAATTTTTATCAATTTTCTTTCCGAAATAGTGATCAGTTGATTGGTTTGTTATTCCTTATCTCGTATTTAAAGTGTATTTATTATTTATTTGTGCCCTAGCAGCTTTGGTAAGTCAAAATTTAGCTAACTCCTTTGCATGAAAGATCCCCCTGAGCCGGGGGGCTTTGTCCCCCCGGCTTCTAATTTTATTACAATTGGCTCAAACAATGAATCTGGCATGGAAACAGACGGATCGGTCGCAAGTCGATCTCTGAAACGTAGTCGATTACACATTTGCAAACATTGCAATAAAAAAAGACGGCGACATCACACAGCCGACCCGCCAAAACCCTCTGATTGTAATTGTAATGAATCGACCACGGATCAGCCTGAACCAAATCGCAAAATTGCTTCTCCAGCTCCTTTTAAAAATGTTCTTGTGCAAGATTCGCCTGTGTCCAATTCCACACCTACTGCACCTCCTGTACCCATAGGTAGGACCTCATATGAAAAGACGGATGCTGCTCCTTACGTAGTGCATGTCCAAAGACATCAGGATTCTCCAAACGATGCAACTACTATGCACCCTATGGCTTTTGGTAAATTCTTGAAAAATAACTCATTTAATAACATAATAAATGGAAGTGTTAAAAAAATTGGCCGTAATAAAATGTCTGTATCATTTTCAAAATATCAAGATGCCAATTCCTTCATTAGCCATGATAGTTTAACAAAAAATAACTTAAAGGCATTCATACCTACCTTTAATATTACACGAATGGGTTTAGTCCGAGGAGTCCCAGCGGAGTGGTCTCCTGAGGAAGTTAAGGATAATATATCTGTCCCAATAGGGTGTGGCGAAATTATCAAGGTTAGGAGATTGAATTTTAAAACTTCTGTTGATGGTACCTCAATTTGGAAGCCATCTCAAACTATAGTGCTAACCTTTGACGGACAAGTCTTGCCAAAACGCATTTTTATGTGTTACAATTCACTCACTGTAGATATGTACATATTCCCCACTATTCAGTGTTTTAATTGCTGCCGCTTTGGGCATACCAAGGCACAATGTAGATCAAAACCATGTTGTTTTAAGTGTGCTCAAGACCATATAGGTGAGTCTTGTAAAATCTCTGAAGAAGAGGCATCCTGCAGTTCATGTGGTGGTAGACATTTTGCAAGTAACAAAACATGTCCAGAGTTTGTGAGACAAACCCAAATAAAACTATATATGGCACAGAATTGTGTATCTTACATGGAAGCTTTAAAATTGCACCCACCTATTTCAAAATCTTTTGCTGAAGTTTTGGCCAACCCTCCCATGAAATCATCTATGAATGAAACCCCTTATAATAACTTATCACCTACAGTAAATCCCTCAGTATCATACAAGAAAACTACATACCGTAAACTGCTGCAATTTTGCCCCTTAGCTTCAACTTTGCCTAATCTATTAAAACTAACATAACTTCACCACTGCCATCTATTTTTTACTTTTGATAATGGGAGAAAAACCTTCGTTTTAATAGCAACCCATTTCATTATTATTCGTTGTGGCAACACCGTCACTTTTTTGTCTGGCACCTTTCAACGGTCACAAGAAGTGTGCATGTTTTTTAAGTCAGTGCAAAACTTTTTGTTTTTCATTGGAAAAGCGAGAATTTCAGCTTTCTTAGTGTTTACGGGGTAAGCAAATGTGCTCTTTCTCATGTTTATAATGGTTATTCTTGTAAATGTGATCATTTACGACTAGAACGATGGTAGGCAATGTTGTGAAGGCTTCTCGGTCACTTAGTGACTCAAGTTTGCCTAGTCCTAGGGTTGTCACTAGTTACTCAACTACAGTGACGTGTTTGGAGGGTTTTTGATTTTAGCAGTACATATAGGTATGTTTTGTTTAGTTATTTAAAAAAAAGATATATTTACATCTATTACATAGATATACTTACGCCTATTTCCCACGTGGTAGGCAGAGACTATGGATCGCCAACTGCTACGATCCTTGCACAATTCTTTCGCTTCATTCACATCCATCAATCTTTTCATTTCATACATGCCCGGCGATTTTTGTCACTGCGTACACCAGTCTTTTTTATTAAACCTCCTACTTGGTCCGTGTAGGTTTTGTTATACTTACCATTTTATTTCACTTTTTGCAAAAATAATTTATATTATTTAGAATTATACATCTTTTGTTTTCATAGTGGCATATAAGGTATATTAATATACTATTATTTGTTACTTTTGTTTTGTGATTTTAATTTGACTTATTAAAACTTAAATAAAGAAAACTAGTTTATTCCTGTCAGATTTGTTTGATTGACCCTATTATAACGTTTGTTTTGGTTAAAAGAGTATTCCACATGATGGTACACAAAAACTAATTGTTTTTATTGAATATTCCTACTTAGTCTTTTACATTTTGTGTTTTTCTATTTGGAGCAACCCTAACCATGCTTAAAACTTACTATGAAAATATTTACTGATACTTCTCAAACTGTGCCTGCTTGTGGCCAACTTTGCCTGCTTGCCAGACAACTAAATTGATGGTTCTATGTGGTAACCCATGCACATCTTTATGGTAACACATTCTTTATGGCTCTATAATTAAGATCAGTTTTTAAATGCGGCTCGTATTTTTGCTAATAATCTTCTAGGCAAAGTTGAGGCTTTTCATCACAATTTTGCCTACAACTTTGACGGTTTCTTGTGATCAATTTAACAGCAGTTTCGGCGTTATGAACCTTAAGATTTATGGCATAGATCTCCAATTAGACCGCTAATGTAAACATGGACACAGATAATAAATACTTGAAGAGATATTTTCAAAAAACCATAAATTTCGTGCAAAGTTGCAGCAGTTTACGGTATGCAAAACCTCATCCTCGCCCTATCCCATCTAAGGGATATGACAAAGTAGCTCACCAAGCCCTCTTACAAGAATACACAATTCCCACTCCTAATAATGGCTGTGGGTTTAGCAACAATGTTGACTCAATCTTACCTACTGATACTCAATTACCTAATGATTTTGTCACAGCTCTATTTAAACTGTTTTCCCAATTTAACCTTCTCCCACCGTCCAACGCTGCTCAACCTATACTTAATAATATTCAATTCTCTCAAAATGGACAGACAAACAGACAAAATAATTCAGTGGAACTGTCATAGTGCTCCACATAAAAGACATGAAATAATTTATCTGTTAAATGAATATGATCCATCTGTTCTTGCTTTGTCAGAAACATGGCTCAAGCCGCATTGGAACTTTAAAATATCTGGTTACAACACTATACGAAGCGATAGAAATGATGGGTATGGCGGAGTAGCCATTCTTATCAAAAATAATGTTAAATATGACATCATCTCTTTACCATCTTATAACCCACTAATATCAATTATAGCTGTACATGTACATGGCCTTATAGTGTAGGAAATGAAGCTAGTTGACCCCCACAGTAATTCGTCAGTCAGAAAAAACTTTACAACGTGATAAAGTATCAATAAATTAAAAGTATTGTATAAAATTCCAAAGAATAATAATAATAGAAGTTAGGTTTTTTTAATGAAAGTCATATTTCATAGATATCTTTTTGAGGAAAAATGCTCCGTTGAAACTTTCTTCACCATACATATTCATGTAACGTATTAAAATGATTTATGAAATATCCAAAAAAATATCCCAGCAGAAACACTAAATTTTACTAAAATATGTATTTTTGGTGTGACTCGAACCGTAAAATTTCTCCGTCGAACTTTTTTACGGAAATGCTATTTTATTGAAGTTTTATAACCACTAAATGAAAATCTAAAAAATAAACCATGTAATTAAACTATTTTAAAAATTGCCGTTTTACTCGCAGTGGAAAATTTCTCTATCTGTTTTATTTATTGATTTAAGTACACAGTTCACTTTATTTTCAACTACAACAATATCCAAAAAAAAACCAAACCCTAAAAGCATTTTACATAGAAAAACTTAATTCAGCAATCGGGAGCTGTGAGTACGAAGCGAGGCGTAGGAGCGGGGCGCGGGAGCCGTACAGGACGGGTTCCCCGCCGCCCCGCCACCGCGCCGCCGCGTCGCCGCCGTCCGCTCGCGCGATCTATTCTATTTTCACGTATCAATCGTCGAGGCAAAATAATTATGTTGACATTGTCTTTACCAAATAGTTGTATAAATGGTAGACCGAGAGGCGACCGTCGGTAATTCTACCTACTATAGAGTACCACAATGACATACTCATTGTTAGAAGGCAAAAAGTTACGTTAAAAAAGTTGAGTTGTTGGTGCTGGGGGGCTACCGCGTAACTTTATGGATATGAACTTCATACGTTTTTGGGAACTTTAAGTCAATTTTATAAAGAAAATAGCCGCTATCAGTTACTTGTTTTGTGACGTCGGGTATAACGATAACTAGCTAGCAACGTTCAACAGAACAAAGCAGCAAAAATCTATCAGAATAAGGAATTCAAATGACAGTTGAAGCCCATACCCATATCCAGATTTCTTAGCCGGTGGCCCCCCAGGTTAGGTTGGCGGCTAGGCAAGCCGCAACCTGGGCCTCTTAGTATATTCATAAAAAAAGTGCGGCTAAAATGATGAGAAAATATGTCATCAGGTATAGTCCGTTCGGTTAGATAGTGTCGGTACACCCGCACGGCATTGTGGCAGAGCGACACTATCTAAGCGAATGGACTATACCAGCATGATACGCTGTTCATACGATCAGGGTTGATAGAAAGACTAGAAAAATGTGTTCTGCCACGCGCCGTCTTGGCCACTTTGTCAGTTCGAGCGATTTTAGCGGCGGCTTGCGGGGTGGTTTTCATGTCATGGGGTACCAGTATCAAACTAACGTCTTACTGTAACTTAGGCCAACCTACTACAAAAAATACTGGTCTGCCGACCCGCAGCCTGGCCGTCTTTTGTGCCCGAGCAATTTTATGTTTGTATTGTTACTTACATCAATAATATGTAGGGTAACAGGGAAATTCGACCATAATATTAAAGGAGACTAATATTTTATATTAATAGTAATTAACCATTTCAGAAATATTTCACTTTAAATTTGTTTTTTGCGAAACAAAACCTAAACCTTTCCTGCTCTTAGTTAATTTATTTTTATTTCTTTTTCGCACTATTGAGTATTTGCTATTTTTGAGAAGGGGTGTATCAGTTAACAAAAATAAATAATGAAACTCGAAATAAATGCTCCCAGTTTTTACATAGTAACCGCAACTTTCAAGCACGTTGGTTGGATAAAATCGTAGAAAGTTAATCTGCAGATGAAATGCAAACACTTCAACATCTTTTTGGCAATCCAAAAAGGTATAAGAAAGAAGTTCGTTTTTGGGGAAAAGTGTAGCTATATTTAATAAAGTTCAACAGAATTTAGTAGAGCTGCCTTTGAACAAATTCAAATGTCATGTCAAAAAATCGCTCATGGGCGAAGCATATTATAAAGTAGACGACTATTTGAAAGACCGTAATGCATGGATTTGATGTAACACATAACCTTAGCTGAACTAGTGTTATATAATTAATTATTAAAAAGTTGTAAAAGTTAACGATATAAATCTTTGTAAATATAGTTACTCCAAATGATTAAAGCTGATAAGTTTATTGCGCCTGTTCTTCTTATCAGTAAAAAAAGTGTTGAACGGGTGGTAGAAAAATATAGACGATTCAAAAGAGCTTATTTATTAAGTCAAATTGAATTCAGATATTTTTTATTATTTATTTTATACCAATTAAGGTCACTTAAGGTCAGAGAGCGGTGACGAGTAGTAAAAAAATATTGTTTGATGAAAGGAAAAAATAAGCATTACGTTAAACACAGTTAAAAATGACATTGTTGCAGTATTTTTATCAATTACATGTTTTACGTGCTCACCCCTACCTATAAGCCTATAACTAACACAAAGGATAATGGCCCTTTTTATATGGCGAATTGACGTAGTACAACCATTTAGTACATTATAACTCAATGAGTACAACTAACAGAAATTACATCCTTTTAATTTGTAGTACTCGATAGTAGGCCTAGTTAGAATAACCTTTACCTAAGTTCATCTGCATTATCACCCACATTGAAGAAAAGTGAAGTCCAAAAGATGTATAATAGCTGGAATTAAAAAGTCGAAATACCCTGATGATATCGAATCAAGCGAACAATAACTGAGTGCATCCGCGCGCTTTAGCGGATAGGGATTATGGCAAGATAATGAAAAAATAACTCGAATAAATAACTTTCTTTTTTATTATTTTCAATTTATAAGCTATCCTGTTAAATTGCTCATCTGGTAACCTAAAGCACGCGCACATTAAGGACTGACGCGAAGCTTTCAAGTTGGAAGAGGCGATTAGCAAGTTACAATGGGATGTCATTGACATAACTGAGGTCCGAAGAGAGGAAGAGGACTTGATTATCCTACTATTCAGCTTATAGCTTGCTATACCACCGGGTGGGTATATATATTTTTGACGACCGATTTGGCGCAGGGGTAGGCTACCCACCTTCTGCGCCAGTGGTCTCGGGTTCGATTCCCGAACAAGACAAATATTTGTGTGCATGAACATGTCTATTTGTCTTGGTCTGGGTGTTAACTATGTATATTAAGTATGTATTTACAAACAAAAATGTATTTAAGTATATATTTATCCGTTATCAAGTTTTCCATAATACAGTTTCTTAATGATATTAACATGGGCTTAGATAATTGGTGTGAATGTAAGAAGTTATTTATTATTTTATTCCCTTTATTACATTTTAAATACTTACAAAATTATATTTCTAAACATTAAATTTTTACAATGTGTAACACTAAAAAATATAACATTTAAAAATACAAAAAAGCAGTTCCCCAACCAACCAAGATCAAGGTCCCGGCTACCGATGGTTAAGGATCCAGAGACAGGAACCTTCTCACTATACGGGCCGTGTCCAGAAGTACTGCCTTCTGCATCTGACTCCCGATCCATCCACCTAACGCAAGCCTCTTAAGGTGTTTATCGAGGCTCTTGGCTATCAGACCATGGGCAGATATGACTATCGGAACAACAATTGCTGAATCAATGTCCCACATGTCAACAATCTCGTGAGCTAAATCAAGATATTTGTTTTCTTTATCTTTTTCAGCTTTCACAAGGTTGTCGTCATGGGGAACAGTGACATCAACAATTATCGCGCGGCGTTCGTGTCGATCTATCAATACAATATCAGGCTTATTAGCAACAATAGTCCTGTCTGTAATGATAGATCGATCCCAATACAATGTGGCATGGCTATTTTCAAGGACCTGTTCTGGTGCATACCTGTAGTACGGCACCTCGGATGCCACAAGACTATGTTTCAGAGCAAGTTGTTGGTGTATTATCCTGGCCACTTGGTTATGTCTATGCAAATACTCGCCGTTTGCGAGACGAGAACAACCGGAGATTATATGCCTAAGGGATTCACCCGGACGATGACACGCTCGGCAAATATCCACTGTGCCATCCCTTAGGATATACTTTCGGTAGTTATTCGTCATCACAACCTCATCCATAATTGCACAGATAAAACCTTCGGTTTCACCAAAAAGATCACCGAAACGGAGCCAGGATACTGAGGCTAATAAATCTACGTCGGGCCCATGGAGAGCCCGGTAGAATCTGCCATGTAACTCCTTGCTTTGCCACACAGTGCTGCGGTCGGAAGTACTAAGTACTACAGGTTTGCGCCAGTTTTCTTTTGCTAAAAATAGAGGAGTCAGTCCATTGTCAACAGCAACTACATCTCTATGAGACCCCATATCGACTTGGAGAAAATACTCCCTAAGATTGCATAATCTCGCGGTTATGCAATGTCTTAGCATTTAAGAAGCCACGACCACCGCACTTCCGCGGGATATACAATCTCATGGTCGATGAACGTGGGTGATGTATGCGGTGTGCTGTTAGCAATGTACGAACTTTTCTATCGAGGGCATCCAGTTCAGTTTGAGTCCATTTAAGTATGCCGAAGGAATACATCAGTACCGGCATGACCCATCCATTGTATGCGCGAACCTTGTTTCCGCCAGACAAAAGACTTAAGGACTTTTGATAGGCGCCCCAAGAAACGCTCACGCAACGACTGTTTCATGTCAGCATCGTTGATGCCTAATGCCTGTGACATACCTAAATATTTATAGGTTTCGTTTACGGAGAGAGATCTAAGATGAATAGAATCCGAGAGTTGTATACCCGTAGATTCCATTATCTGACCACGCTTTACATGCATGACTGCACATTTGTCCACACCAAATTCCATTTTAATGGCATTACTGAAAGCTTCAGTAACCTTCAGTAACGCGGCCAAATGAGAACTGCTATGGGCAAATAGTTCCAGGTCATCCATGTACAGCAGGTGTGATATTACTTGACCATTTCTCCGTAAACGATAGCCTAACCCTGAACTCTCGAGAAGTGTACTCAGAGGGTTCAAGGCCAATGGACTCAAACCGTCACCCTGGAAGATACCTCGCTCTATTTTTATAGGATCGCCCTGACCTAGAATCAGTCGAGATCCTGGATAGAAAAGGACCGTTCTCCATTTTCGCATGCACGATATCAAGAAAGTGCGTAGAGTTGTATTTATTTTATACAACTCCAGCACCCTCATGAGCCACGAATGCGGCACGGAATCATAGGCCTTCTTATAATCTATCCAGGAAGTCGACAGGTTCTTTCGGTTTCGACGAACCTGTTGGTTAATAGCCATGTCAATGAGGAGTAGCTCCTTAGTACCACGGGCCCCATTCCTACATCCATTCTGAGAGGCGACCATAATAGAATTTTGATTAATGTGTTTATTAATCTTCGACCTCAAAATGGACGTAAGAATTTTATAAATTGTTGGCAGACAGGTGATAGGTCTATAGTTTTTGGGGTCCGCAGTACTACCAGATTTATGGAACAGATGGGTTTTGCCTGTTGTCATGAATTCTGGAAGCGACTGAGATAATAAAGCACATTGAAATTGAGATGCTAAGCAAACTTGCGAGCTAGGTAACCATTTATACCAGAAACTGTGCAGTCCAACCGGGCCTGGAGATTTCCAGTTGGGTAAGGAACGAACTGCACAAACTACGTCTTGGTAGTCAATGGTTACTTCATTCATATCAGGTATAAGCTCACACGAACGCTCAACATCCTCCATCCACGCGCCTTCAGAGTGAGTGACAGGCACGGACCAGATGATGTGCCAAAAAGAAATCATGGCATCATCATCCGGCCGATGTATATCAGTATCACTCTGATCCGATCGCTCCCAGGATGCATAAACACGTCGTTGATCTCTCTCGAACATGCGGTTCTGAGTAAAGCGATCGACTCGCACCCTATACCTTCGAATACGATTAGCCCATGCACAAATTTTCTGCTTCAGGAAGTCGATGCGCTCTGTGACACATGAAATATAATTTTGATTTTATTTATTATTATTTATGATGATACTCGAGCAGGTAGGGTTACCGACGGTCACCTCCCGGTCGATGGTTGTTTTGCGTTTATAATACACGTTACGGTTGTTGTTGCTCGCTATGGAACGTTGTATTTTTGTGTGCACGTACAACCAGTAAAACTTGGTATGAGTTTGGAAAACTGTATTCGTAATCGAAAACAATCACTTTATCTCATTCATGTCGTTTAACTACTTTACCGACATGAGCAGTTCATCCAATAGTTTTCGTAAACTTAGACAGTTAAAATCAACTCGCCAACTCTCCCTAATCGCTTATGTGCTGTTCTAGGTATCCTAGTTTAATAAATAACCAAATAGTAAAAAAAATATTTTATAATAAAAAGTAAAAGCGCTTTAAAAAAATGCCACAATAAAATTAGAAATAATACTTCTAATAACTGTATTCACACCAAATAATGTATGTACGAGTATTTTGAAGTCGGGTGTGAAACATGTTCACACGGCGGCACATCAGACTATACATGTTGACCTTGAGAACGCCTTTATGCCCTACGTAATAAAAGCTGTTATCGCAGTTCAACTGTTTAACCTGATGTGCTGTCGAGTGTACCTACATGTTTTGGTGTTTTTGTTTAATCCCGCCCGACTTCAAAGTACTTACGTTATTTGGTGTGAATACAGTACCTATTAGAGCTATTATTTCTAACTTTTTCGTGGCATTATTTTAAATAGCTATGTTAGTAGGATGTACACATAAACCGCATCAATCAAAAATACTAGCCTGTTGAAAAAAGCATAAAAAACGGTTCAGAAAACATGACATAATCGCGGACAAATATACAAACAAACAGATCTAACTGAAAACCTTTTTTTTTGAAGTCGGTTATAATACCAAAACCTTCTTCTAAATGTAAAGAAATAATTTTATGGAAACCGCATCTCAACTCAAAGACAAACATACATACATACGGGTCAAATTGAGCACCTCCTTTTTTTAAAGTAAGTTAAAATGCCAAAACCTTCTAAATGTAAAAAATACTTTTCTGAAAACCGCATCTTAAGGACAAACATACGGGTCAAACTGAGAACCTCCTTTTTTGAAGTCGGCCAAAATTCCAAAATATTCTCCTAAATGTAACAAATACTTTTCTAAAAACTGCACCTCAAAGTCAAACATACATACATGCGGGTTAAACTGAGCACCTCCTTTTTTGAAGTCGGCTAAAATGCCCAAACTTTCTATATGTAACAAATACTTTTCTGAAAACCGCATCTTAGAGACAAACACAAACAAACGGGTTAAACTAAGAACCTCCTTTTTTAAAGTCGGCTAAAAATCCAAAATATTTTCCTAAATGTAACAAATACTTTTCTGGAAGCCGCATCTCAAAGTCAAACATACATACATACGGGTCAAACTGAGTACCTCCTTTATTGAAGTCGGTTAAAATGCCAAAACCTTCTAAATGTAACAAATACTTTTCTGGAAACCGCATCTCAAAGACAAACATACGGGTCAAACTGAGAACCTCTTTTCTTGAAGTCGGTTAAAATTCGAAAATATTCTCCTAAATGTAACAAATACTTTTCTGAAAACCGCATCTCAAAGTCAAACATACATACATACGGGTCAAACTGAGTACCTCTTTTTTTGAAGTCGGTTAAAATGCAAAAACCTTCTAAATGTAACAAATACTTCCTTTTTTGAAGTCGGTTAAATTGCCAAAACCTTCTAAATGTAACAAATAGTTTTCTGAAAACCGCATCTCGGAGACAAACATACAAACATACGAGTCAAACTGAGAACCTTCTTCTTCGAAGGCGGTTAAAACTCCGAAACTTTCTCCTAAATGTAACAAATACTTTACTGAAAACCGCATCTCAGAGACAAACATACAAACATATGAGTCAAACTGAGAACCTTCTTCTTCGAAGGCGGTTAAAATACCAAAACTTTCTCCTAAATGTAAAAAATACTTTTCTTAAAACCGCATAAAAATCGGTTCAGCCAAACGCGAGATAATCGGCCAAACATACATACAAACATAGTCAAACCAAACCAAAGAATACTATAATATGGTCAAACTGAGGAGCTACTTTTTTTTGAAGTCACACTAGCTACACAAAAACAAGCAGGAAGTGGTTCACCGAATTTGTCCCCGACTGTACAAAGAAAACAAAAAAGAAAGAATCACACAGCGACCGACGACACGAACGCGGCCCCCCAGTTGTGCCCCCAGTCACAGGGTCACGCGTTCAAGGTCGTACTATTAGCACGAGGACGCTAATCTGCACCCAACTGGTAACGAAAGACGGTACATTATTGCGTAACAGGGGATAGATTTATCTTCGCTTTCAAAATGTTGGTGTTCCGGATGATATTTCTTTTGGATATTTTAGATTTGTGTGTATATGTGACTTTTTAACATAATTTTAAAGATAAATAATGATGAGCAATTTTCCATATTGAATTATTCATAGTTTAAAATAAATCAATATTGGTAATAATTTTTTTTTTGGATGTTCTTACTCGTAACGTCAAATTACATTCTAAGGTCACATAAGTAAAAAAAAACGACGGAGCAATTTTTCAATGAAAATGAGAGTCAAAAAAAGAATTATTATTCAAAAGCAGTACTCATGTTTGAAAAAAGTTTTGGATTTTTATCAAGTATCACATACTAGTATAAATAACTCATTTGGTAAAATAAATTTGGGTTGAGAAATTACTCGGTTCAATATATAAACATATTAGTATATTTAGGTATAAATACCTAACTTCCGTTTGAGTATTTTTTTGGATAAGCATTTAAAAGTTTATGGCTCATGCTATTTTATAAACCAGCAAAGTTTCATCGACTGAGGAATTAATGTATGGGTCTCCATACAAAGAATCTGTTCATTGCCTACACTATTAACTTAGTATCTATCTATATTCCTTCTCAATCATCTACGCTTATTAATGAAATAAATAAACTGTTTACCACTCTCCCTAGACCCTTTTTAGTATTGGGAGATTTCAACTGCCACCACCAAGCTTGGGGAAGTACTGTCTCTGATAACTATGGAGAAAACCTATTAGATATCACTAATTTACATAACTTATGTATTTTGAACACAGGTTCTCCCACCCGCCTCACAGCCCTTGGACGTAATTTAAGTGCTGTTGATTTGTCAATATGTACTCCAAATTTGGCTTCTCAGGTATCTTGGTATACTCACTCATCTACACTTGGGAGTGATCACTTCCCTATAGTTATTACACTTCCCTTAAAAAAACAAACAAGTGGAAAAAAAATGTCTGCAAGGAAATATAGACTTCCTGACAAACATTCTAAAGACTGGATTAAGTATAAAACTTCTGTTGAAACCAAGCTGACTTCCCTCCCTGCTGTGACACCTGAGACTGTAAATGAATGTGCAGAAACTTTGGCTTATATTTTAAATGAAGCAGCAGGAGAAATATTCCCTGTCAAATCTAATTCAAGTACCAAAATACCGTCACCACCATGGTGGGACAATGATTGTACTATTGCTATCAGTAAAAGAACAGTGGCAGAAGAGACATATAATAGTGATATGTCTGAAGCCAACTACGATGCCTTGATGGAAATCATTGCAGAGACTAAAAAGTTGTTCAAACAGAAAAAGTTTGAGGGCTGGAGGAAATTTTGTAGTTCTATTTCACCTGACACCCCCCCTACACTAGTTTGGCGCAATATTAAAAGATTTAAATCTGCTTCTAATCCAACTTCCTTAAGGAACATTCCTCCTATTGTGGCCAATAATTTCATGGACAAACTATCTCCTCCATGGGTAGCACCACTCAGTAACACAGATACCTCGCCCGATAACCTTTCAGACTTAAACTGTCCCTTTTCGCTCCACGAACTAAAAGCTGCAATACATGGCACTAAAGATTCTGCACCAGGTGCAGACGGTATTCCATATTCTTTCTTTTCTTATATTACTGATGAAGCTCTTATCTATTATCTAAATCTTATCAACACTATCATGATGACAGGTGTCATTCCTCTGTCATGGAAATGTCAAATAGTGTTGCCTGTTCTCAAACCTAGCAAACCTCCAACTGATGCTAGTTCTTATCGTCCAATAGTTTTATCGTCTGTTTTAATTAAAATAGCTGAAATATTACTCAAAAACCGTCTTGAATGGTATTTAGAGAATAATAATTTGCTATCCAATACTCAGTATGGTTTTAGAAAGGGCAAAGGTACAGTGGATAGTTTAAGTATTTTAACTACTGACATACGCTTAGCTTTCACACACAATGAATCAGTAATAGCAGCCTTTCTAGATATTAATGCTGCGTATGATAATGTTCTCTTACCAGTTTTAAAAACTAAACTAGAATCGCTATCAGTCCCACCTATGATAATACATTTTATAATAAATATTTTAGAAGAACGACATTTAACACTAAATTGCAATGACCTTGAAATTAAAAGGACTGTAAGGAAAGGCCTACCACAAGGATCTGTTCTTAGCCCCTTGTTGTACAGTGTTTATACACATGATTTAGACCGGTGCTTCAATAATAGTATAAAAATATTACAATACGCTGATGATCTGGTAATTTATTCCACAAACCAGTCGATCCAGATAGCTGCGTTACATATCTCATCTGCTTTGAATGGTTTAAACTTATGGATGAATGCTAACGGATTAGATTTGTCAGCGTCTAAAAGTAGTATCGTTATATTTTCAAGAACAAGAAATCCCCCTGCCGTGCAAGTTCATTACAATAACACACTTATTCCCGTTAAACCTAACTTTAAGTTTTTAGGTGTTGTTCTAGATTCAAAACTTACTGGTCGTGATCATTGTGACTATATAGTTGGTAAAACTGAGCGACTTCTGAATCTACTTCGATGCCTCGCCGGAGTCTGGTGGGGGGCACATCCTCAATCCCTTCGATTAGTATACAATGCATTAATCCGTAGTGTATTGGACTATGGAACTTTTCTTTTGGAACCTGCTAATTTAGCTTCTCTTAAAAAATTGGATGCTGTACAGAACAAGGCACTTAGAATAATAACCGGAGCTATGAAATCAAGCCCTATTAACGCGCTACAAATTGAAAGTTGTGAACCTCCATTAAACATTAGGAGACAACTTCTTGCTGATAGATTTTTGTTCCGATCGCTCCAATTCTCCGATCATCCTATTTTCCGATCACTTCACTTGCTGACTGAAGAAATGAAAACAGCCCAATACTGGAAACACAAAGCTTCCCCTTGCTTGGTGGTCAGTTATCAAAAATATCTTAGCTTATTATCTCCCACACACCGATCTATGCGCCTACCTCTCTTTGAAATTGATTATAATGCCTTACATATCTGCCCATATATTAGATATGATCTAATTCAAAAAGATAACATTAGTCCTAACTTAGCATTTACATCCATTCTAGATTTAGAATATAGTGACTACCACCACATATACAGCGACACTTCAAAAATATCCTCTTCCGAATGTACTGGAGTCGGAGTATACCACACCCAACTCTCTATTGTTCAGAAAATTAAACTTCCTCCAGAATCGTCTGTTTTCACAGGAGAATGCCTTGGTCTTCTTAAAGCGGTAGAATATGTCCTTCTCATGAAATTAAAAAAGACTATAATTATTTCTGATTCTATGAGTGCTCTTCAAGCCATTAACAAAAATCCTTTTCGCACCCGAACTCACCTTCCCATCATTTATGACTTGAGAAATCGTCTTAATACATGTATAAATATGGGTTATGTAGTAGAATTTGCCTGGGTACCAAGTCATATCGGAATCCAAGGTAATGAAAAATGCGATCAGTTAGCTAAGGAAGCTGTATATTGCGGAGATATGGTTCCATATAAAAACTATAGTCATGATCTGCTGTCTTTGCCCATGATTGACATGCGTAAGGAGTGGCATAATTCTTGGATCAACAGTCGTGAACTAAAAGGTAGATATTACTCTTTATTACAGCCGTCTATACCAGCAAAGCCATGGTTCCGCAAGGCCAAGTTTGGTAAGATGGCTACTAGCATCTTAATACGCATGAGGCTTGGTCACGTCTGTACACCGGCTCACCTTGCTAAACTTGGTATTGTTAGCGATGAATATTGTGAGTGTGGGACGGACATAGGCGATCTAAACCACATTTTCTTTTCATGCCCATTTTACGACCGGTCCGTATTCCTAAATGATCTCCTTTCCCTTGATGTTCCTTTTCCGACATCTATTATTTCCCTGCTCTCTTCAAATGATTTATTAATATTTAAATGTATCGTATCTTTCCTGAATTCCAATGACATTAAGATATAATCTATCTGTATATATTATAATATTATTATGTAAGTAACACAAATTATCGTAAGTAAGTAATAAACTAATAACCCACAGTCTCCTGATCCTATCCAAAATTCCGTATCCGCATCCTTTTAATTTTTGTCATCGTTTCCCTACCTTGAAACTGGCAAAATGCGCAAACCGCGCGATGCCATAAAAAAAAAAAAAAAAAAAAAAAAAAAAGATTGTGCACTATGAAAATAAAAGCAATGGCAATTCGATTCTATGCAGTTACAATATTATAATAATATTATAAAGTACTAATATTAAAATATCTTTGGTAAACCCTTTAGTTATTGTTCAGGGTTCAACTATAGACAACACTTTGCTGACCTCTTTGGATTTGGATTATAAATCACAATCAGCTGAGCTGCTAATGTCGCATGTCATGTTCATTTGTGTCAAGGTGGTCTCACTCAACTGTCAAACTTCAAAAACCCAGTTCAACAGCACAAATTACAACAGTTCAACCCAGTTCCATAACAAATTCACGGAATTAAATAAAACAAGCTTGTTAGTCACACAAAGTGATGGAGTAAATAATTGTTAAACTCATACCAATAGGCTAGACTAGCGAACAACCTATTCAGTTATGTTCAGAAATAGACTATTGAATGTATTCAGAGCGGCCTGCATGTTTCAAAGAAAAACAATCTGTACACAAGTTCGTTTATTATCACCTGTGGTTCTAGGATTTGTAACAACAGTGAACTGTGACGATTCTTTCAAAGAACTTGAAGTGTCATGGGGTGATGATAGGTTGGAACACGACTTTTTAATCCGCCAGGCGACCACAGTCAACGTTAATGCTGCTACTCAACTTCTGACGGTCACGTTGGTGGCTATCCAAGACACCAGTGAAAGGTAATTTTCAGTTAATAGTGTGTGTAAAACTTTGTTTTATGTAGCCACTTCCAACAAATATTTGCTAATTTTATGTTTGTTGTACAGTTAAATCACAACACATTTTAAGGTCGGAGTGTTTAATTTTGTTTATGAAAACATCTAAACTTTGAAGGTCAGCGTCCATGTTAACAAGTTTGAATTTCAACCCCATGGAATTTTCATATCTATTAGAAAATGAGGGTTGGGTTTAGATGTTTGTTACTCAATCATGCTAAAACGACTGAACAGATTTGGCTGCTACGTGGGCCACAGATACTTTGTAGCCTGCATAGGAACATAGGCTACTTATTATTCTGGAAAAATATCACATTCCTGCGGAATGTCGTGTAGTCCACGCGGGCGGAAAGCTAGTTGTACATAATTAAGCTTGACCTTTGTATTTGCACAGATTAAGAGAGGCCCTGACCAAAGAAATATGTCTAGTAAAGCAAGCCATGGAATGGGGAGAAGCAGGTACTCCGCCCCATCACTGGGACCAGCTGGTGGCAGTCAGAGGAGCTTTGTGTGACTTAAAGCATAACCTTCGAACACTACTCAGTAAGATTTAATTCAATTTCAAGTGCATAAATAAAATATCATCATTAGGCAAAGTGTGGAATACGTAAATAGTAATTTTGGAGACACTATTTTACCCATTTGTTTTCCCCCCACCCAGTTGCCACCACTGGGGGCTAAGCTGGTAGTGGCAACTGGAAATGGTCGACACGGAGCAGCCTCAGGAGTTGTTGAACCTTGCACAACCTACCACACATTATATTGCAAGTTAATTCAAATCCTACAGGTTACATGGACTATGCCGAAAAATTAGCAACACTTGCTGCTGAAATATCATACCTGTCGGGTAACATTGCTGCATCTGATGCAATTTGTGAGAGGATTGACCATGCATGCAGGTGAATAAAATTAATAACATATAATAAAAGAACATTTATTAATAATAGATTTAACTGTTTAGATTGTAGTATTATTACATTAGTTTTACAATTTTTTCAGTACTTTTGTCATTTAGTTGAGATTTTTTTGACTATCAAATTGATTTTCACAAATTGGGCTTACATAATTCATTTGTATTTGTCGTAATATAATAATATAAACTTAAATAATTAATTAAAAATCAACAAATTGTCACCTCTTTTGACCTTAACATTGTAATAGTAACAAAAGTTTAATTAGAATAATGTAAACAAAATATTATTTTATGTTTAGTTTTATGTACATATAGTTATATTGGCAGTAATATAATTTTCTTTGCAGAACCTGTAACACCCAGAAGCAGCTGACGCACGAACTTCAGCAAGAGAGCTTAGAGTTGCAACAACAGGCCATCATCAACTCGCCACATCTGGAGCAGAAACTAAAAGAAGATACAGTTAATGAAAAAGACGCTCGAAAAACAAAAGCTAATAAATAGATAAGAAAACAAAACAAAACTTCTTAGCTCTAACAACACGTTTTAGTGTAATAAATAGACTATAATAAACAGTTAATGAAATGAAATGCAATTTAATTTAAGGAATGAGATATACCTCTTTGAACATGTCCTAAAATGTGGCATCCTTGTTTAGATGCGTCTCAATATCCACTCTGCATATGGGGCAGTGTTTGTTGGTGCTCAGCCACTGGTCAACGCATTCCATGTGAAACAGATGCATGCAGGGCAGCCGTCTATAAACAAAATAATCATTAACATTATTGAAAAAAGACACCATGGCGAAAATCTTGAAGGATCAGCCGGCCTAGCATGAGCGGCTTATAACGCGCGATATGATATGGTACGACATGCCGTCTTGCTTACACCTTACTTACTTACACCACGCACTGCAATGGTACGGTACGGCAAGTTGTCTTCAACTTGCCGTACCGTACCATATCATATCGCGCGTTATAAGCCGCTCATGCTAGGCCGGCAGATATAGATAGGTAGAGGATATTTCTTGAGCTATATTGTGTTAGGGCTTAGCCTTTAGGCGCATTTGGTCCAATTCGCGATTGGTCCAATTCACATTATTCGCGGTTGGTCCAATTCGCAGTTGGCCTAATTCGCAGTTGGTCCAATTCGCAGTTGGTCCAATTCGCAGTTGGTCCAATTCGCAGTTTGTCTAATTCGCAGTTGGTCCAATTCGCGATTGGTCCAATTTAAAGTGTATTGTGATAAGGTAGAAAGAAATATAACCATGCATATTTGATCAGACATATGATAGATAATTATAATATATTATATAGATATACACTTTTTACCTACCGGGCGGGAGCTTAGCCACGTTATAGATCCCGTTCTATAACTTGGGAAACATTATCCATCTTGGCCTAACCGCGAATTGGACCAACTGCGAATTGGACAAACTGCGAATTGGACGAAATGCGAATTGGACAAACTGAGAATTTGACCAATTGCGAATTGGACTAACTGCGAATTGGACTAAGTGCGAATTGGACCTTTTTTTGAACATTGGACCAATTGCGAATTGGACCAAATGCGCCTAGAGGTAGTAGCGATTCTGTAGCGCGTTAGTAGCGATGCTGTCGCGATACGGTCGCTAGCTGTGAGCCCTCGCCCACATAACCACGATTCAGTCGCGATGCAAACGCGATACTGTCGCACTACTGTCGCGATGCAAACGCAATACGGTCGCAATGCAAACGCGATTCAGTAACGGACGGCACAAAAATGCCTTTGAAAGAGTAACAGCCCTCGCCCACGGCGACTTTTTGTAGCGATGTTGTAGCGCGTTAGTAGCAATGCTATCGCGCGACAGCATCGCTGCTAACGCGCGCTAGTCGCATTTGCAACGCGCTAATAAAGTGCGACAGCATCGCTACTAACGCGCTACAGCATCGCTACGAAAAGTCGCCGTGGGCGAGGCCACTAATAGGTGTGAATTGTCGGAAGCTGCTAAGCTAACCACTACACGGAATTTTACCGTCCCGGAAAAAAGTAAGAATTTATTTATTCCGTGTATATTTGGGTTTGAAACATTGAAACTACACGAAATAAATAAATTCTTACTATTACTTATAAATAATTTATGATTAAAATACAATCATCCGTTTTTTTCCGGGACGGTAAAATTCCGTGTAGTGCACAAGCGCAAAAAACTGAGTTGTTCAGCGTTTTCGGCATGCTGACTTGCAGTCGGTAGGCGTGGCGCAGCGTGTTCCGCTCGATGACGGCGCGCGGGATCGTGTGTGGCCAGTGTAATGTTAGTCACGCTGACCTGCAGTCGGAGGCGACCTCGAACACGGACAGGCAGATGGTGCACTTGTCGTCGGCGCGGTGCGGCGCGGGCGCGTAGGCGTGGCGCAGCGTGTTCCGCTCGATGACGGCGCGCGGGATCGTGTGTGGCCAGTGTAATGTTAGTCACGCTGACCTGCAGTCGGAGGCGACCTCGAACACGGACAGGCAGATGGTGCACTTGTCGTCGGCGCGGTGCGGCGCGGGCGCGTAGGCGTGGCGCAGCGTGTTCCGCTCGATGACGGCGCGCGGGATCGTGTGTGGCCAGTGTAATGTTAGTCACGCTGACCTGCAGTCGGAGGCGACCTCGAACACGGACAGGCAGATGGTGCACTTGTCGTCGGCGCGGTGCGGCGCGGGCGCGTAGGCGTGGCGCAGCGTGTTCCGCTCGATGACGGCGCGCGGGATCGTGTGTGGCCAGTGTAATGTTAGTCACGCTGACCTGCAGTCGGAGGCGACCTCGAACACGGACAGGCAGATGGTGCACTTGTCGTCGGCGCGGTGCGGCGCGGGCGCGTAGGCGTGGCGCAGCGTGTTCCGCTCGATGACGGCGCGCGGGATCGTGTGTGGCCAGTGTAATGTTAGTCACGCTGACCTGCAGTCGGAGGCGACCTCGAACACGGACAGGCAGATGGTGCACTTGTCGTCGGCGCGGTGCGGCGCGGGCGCGTAGGCGTGGCGCAGCGTGTTCCGCTCGATGACGGCGCGCGGGATCGTGTGTGGCCAGTGTAATGTTAGTCACGCTGACCTGCAGTCGGAGGCGACCTCGAACACGGACAGGCAGATGGTGCACTTGTCGTCGGCGCGGTGCGGCGCGGGCGCGTAGGCGTGGCGCAGCGTGTTCCGCTCGATGACGGCGCGCGGGATCGTGTGTGGCCAGTGTAATGTTAGTCACGCTGACCTGCAGTCGGAGGCGACCTCGAACACGGACAGGCAGATGGTGCACTTGTCGTCGGCGCGGTGCGGCGCGGGCGCGTAGGCGTGGCGCAGCGTGTTCCGCTCGATGACGGCGCGCGAGGCCCCGCGCGCCGCCCGCCGCGCCTCGGCGCCCGCCTCCGCCGCGCGCACCATCGCCGCCAGCTGCGCCGCCGCCAGCCCGCCGCCACCCTGAATACAATTACATTACACTTGAATAAACAAACAGTCTTATAATATTCACCACTAAATTTTAATTAGTACAAAGATTTTAGGGGATGATAGTGTCCATCAATATGAACAATTTTTAGGTACTTCGGGGCCAACCACGGAATCGCGAAAAAAAATCAGCTTTTCCATACAAAAGTACAACATCGACTCGACTGAAATGTATGGAACAGCTGATTTTTCTTTCGCGATTACAGGGATGGCCCCATAGTGAAAATTGTTCATATTGACACTAAGCATCCCCTAAAATCTTTGTACTAATTAAAATTTTGAGGTGTATAATATTATATTATGAAGGTATATATATATACATAGCTGTTTTGTGATCGAAGATACAGAGGCAAGAACCCTATAATATAAATAGACCTAGAGTTCCAACTTAAAAAGGAATGAAAATTTTGGAATAAGTATTAGAATACAGTTTAAAAATATATTAATTATAGCGCTGCAGCCGTTAGGCACTTCTTCCAGGGCTCGGAAACTTGAAACTCGCGAACGGTTCGCAAGAAACTCTACACATTATCAAAAGAGAATTTGCATTTCGGTTCAGAATCGAAATGATTTCGGCTCTAATCAAGATCAAAACTAAACGGGTCCTGCTCGAAATATTGGTTAATATTGCTCCCTGATCTTGGTTGGCCAATCCGACACCAGTCTTGGTTGGCCAATCCGACACCAGCAGCCGTATGACAGAGACGGCAGATGTCACGACGCCCCACCCATTTCGATTAGACAAGTTAATCGCAGCGGCTTCTTAAAGCCGCGGTATAAATCGAGCTAACGCTCGCGATTCGATTTCGGTTCGACGGAGCGTTTTTTAAAAAACCTTCCATGTAAGATCGAACCGTTCCTAAGCCCTGGCTTCTTCACTGGTTGACCCGGCCCGGCACCGACACCCGCTACCGACGTCGGTGGACGCAAAACCCTACGAAATCGTATGGTACTCTGTCTTATTGGACATCGACATGGCGGTGCCGGCCGACGCCGTCATGTCAACGGCAGCAAGTCTCCCACCGATATTGGCCGGCATCTCTTTGCATGCAACAAGGTATTGTGTATCTACGCAATCTTCTATGTGTTCGTTTGGAGTTCTAGAGCTGGCGGCGTGTTGTGTCAGTCAAATGGAGAATATAGCTGTCGGTGACGACACGCCCGTCCCGTAGGCACGTCCCGTTAGTGCACGCTCTACACACGCGGTACAATACAAACACCCGCGAATTCTTCGCGCCGTTCAACGATGGGTGTAGATTTTTCTGTCTCGTGGATAAGAGTTCGCGCTAGGTTCGCGGTGCGCGAATGTGGTAAAAACGCATCTAGACTCCACTCGATCGAACAGTCCGATGCATGCACTCATTAATATTAACCTTTTTCTACCTTGGATATTAAGTTATACCTACACTAACTTTTCATTAAGAACACACAACAAAACTCACCATAACAGAGGGCTGTATTGATATGTGCAAGTGTGGAGGATGCATCTGCAGGTAGTGATGCATGTGATGATGGATGTGCTGTCCATCACTGAAACAATACACGCTGTGTTTAAAAACAACACCTCATATCGTATCAAAATACTCATAATCTAATCAGCAGATATAACCTAAATATCGCAAATCTACAAATAAATGAATAACTTATCTTTTAAAAGATACAATATGTTTGTGTTTTACACCTAATTACGTTTTCAAATAGCATGCAGAAAGTGGTAAAGACAAGCGACGTACAGATTTTTCGATTAGTAATTTAAATATCAAAAGGCTGTCTGTATATTCAGAAGATATTACACAACAAATATAAGAGTTTTCAGATTGATTTCAAACTTTAACTTTTTAGGCATTATCTGCCGCACTCAGAGACGTCAATTAACATTAATTAACAATTAAATCTATATCTGTTTCTTTTTTATTTCTAGTATTGGATAAAGTAGTAATGATAATTTAATGCCAATTAAAGTTAATTGACGTCTCTGAGTGCGGCAGTAAGTATATTATATAATCTGTTGAGAAAATTTTACTTTCTGTTTCTTCCTCAGATGAGATTCAGTCAAAGTATGTATGATTTAAAGTTCTATCTATCTATCTATCTATCTACATGCATAGTAAAAACAACAGAATTCAATCAGCCTATAAATCAATTGATGTTATAAATAAAGATTAAATCGGTTTTAATAGAAGTTAAATATTATTTGCCTCTATTACGTATTACATACGGTATTTTAGCTACGAAAGATATACTTACAGAACCATAGGAGCAGGTGCGATTCCAGTAGTCAGCCCCTGGGTTGCGCGGTTAGAGCGGAGGTCTCGCGGCTCAAACTCATCTTGGAACTGGGGAATACACATTCATTAAATTGTCTCGTTATAATATCCAATTCTGAATAAAGTGCAATAATTTTAGTTGCTATTTCATATGTATTGTACACTTACGGAGAGGACAGTCGTGGGAGGAGGTGGCATGGTATAGGCGGTTGGGAAGTGGCCGAAGCCTGCGCCCATGTCGCCCACTGTGCTACGACGTTGAACCTCCTATAACGCAGAAAGAAACAAAAACAAATTACACTCCATTCAGCGAAGCAAAAGATTTTTAGTAAGCAATCTTGGTATATATGTCTCTTTACATAAGAAATGCATGTAAAGATGAGAAAGATGTATTTTTACATACTTTTCCATTTTATAATATGAAAACATGGAGTTACTTTGAATAAATAAGTGTTTCATATTTTTATTAAAGATACGTCAAGATGTGGTCAAGATTGTTTAGGTTAAATATTTTGCTCCACTGAATGGACTATATTTAAATTAGTTAGATGGATAAATAAATAGTGAGAAGCGCGCGTGAGAGCGAGGACGGAGGTCACGCGATGCGGGGGCGCGCTCTGACAAAACCGCTAGGATCGCGGGGCTCTGGTGACGCGAACGAAGTTAACACGCTGCGGTGTTTGTGAAGAACGAAGATGCTGTTTCACATGAGAGCTCTTTTCAGAGCCGTGTTACGTTATATCCATTTCATTTCATTTCATTTCCGCTTCTTGCGTCATTCGAGCGGCGGTTTCGCTAAAACATATTTCGTCATGAAATAAATGTTTCTTGTGTTCGTTATTATGTGCCTGCGGCTACACATTTGTAGAAAATTAGAATGTCATTAACCGTTTTAACCGACTGTTTACATTATGTGTGTATATTTTTGTTCCAACAACAAAACCATAATATTTATAGGTCTTTGGATTACATCCGGCTCGAAGGACCAATAATATGTAGGGGTTTCTTAACACAAAATTAGATGTTAGTTTGTTTAGTCAAGCAATGCAACTGGTCCATAGCATTATTACGTTCACAACAGTTTCCTATGATTGCTTTGCGACGGGACGTCCTCGTCGGCCAGTGTTACACTAGCCGGAACGTCGGAAGTCACCGCCCAGTATTTAATTTGTAGATAATAGATGAATAAAAAGATTATGTTTATAGGGACTTGACTTTTTATTGTAAAGGTAGTAATAAAGAACCCTTTCCAAGGGTCAAGGGTTCCACTTATTTAATACTATGACAAACAACTCAAACTGGCATAAAAAACTGGAAATGCTCCGCGAGCTCTGTACGGCTTGGTGATTTTAGTAGAACTAAATCAAAAATGATGAACAGGACACGTGAAACGAAGATTTTGAATTTGAATTGAAAGAACAGGATAGGATTCGATAAAATTAATGGCCAGTATGTAGAACTAGATGGAGTTTCCAGCCATCATGGAGTTTTTAACCATCCATAATGACTGGTACGAATCGACATCGTTACAGCTTAATACTGCATTGTCTGTCGCAGAAAATGCTAACACGCAAATGTATTCTCACTCGACCTTGTAGGGTTCCATAACTGGTCCTCATTAGAACTCAAGAATGCTTCATCATTTCAGCCGTACGACGCCCACTGCTGGGCATAGGCCTCCCCCAAGGATCTCCACAACGATCGGTCCTGCGCTGCCCGCATCCAGCGGCTTCCCGCGACCTTGACTCTCTCACTTCTCACTCTCAAGAATGCTTAGGTAATAGTAGATTTCATTACAAGTGCGGAAAGCCTGTCATTGCAAAGAGTTCCGACAAATGTCTACCCGAGCCGAGGCGCAGCCGAAGGTGAGGGTTGACAGTCGGAACAAGTTGCAATGACGGTTCCGCACGTGTACTGAACAACTATTTTTAATACAGTTGCGAAAAAATTAAGCAATTTAATAAAATAATAAAAAACAATAAACTCAACTAACTAATCGTAAAAGAATATAAGCAGAGACCTTTTTTTTTGTTTTCTTCACCCATTCTGGGTTGGCAAAGGAAACTATGATCATACAGCCAAGGCTTCAGTAGAATTTTTTATTGATATGAAATGAAAATTAAATTAAATGAGATGAGATGAAATGAAACCTAACAAAAGCAATCCGAATCCTACAGGAGCGCTTTTCCTTATTTCTCTCTTTTACCACATCGTTTTCTAAGTACTAATACTAAGTACCTACCACAATAAAAACCAGAAAAAACTAATTTGGAAAATTAAGAAATAAGGTCCCTCATTTTCTTTTCACTCCTATAGGCAGATACTATGGTAAATAGTGCACGTCATACCATATTTAGTAATCTGTGGTCATACAGCCAATTTTATGTATTTTTTATATTCATAAATTTAATTTGGCCGATAGGTACTAATATTAATTTAATGTATAATTAAAATTACTTTTAAATCTGATATTGAAACAAATTAGTAGCTTCTTTTTAGAAATATTTGCATGAATCATAAAAACTTCTATGATTTTTTTTTAGTATAAACTTCGTGGTTGGTTTTTTCTTTTTAATAGACAATATTTTGACAGTTGGGAAAGAAAACGCACGAGTTCGGGAAAGGTAAAGAAAAAGTTCGAGTGTGTAATAGCCCACATCCCGAACGCTATACGTCCCTGCAATACGCCACTTTTTGAGCAACTGTATTAAAAATATTTTTTTAATACAGTTGCTCAAAAAGTCAAATAAAAAATTTATAAAAATTATTATTATTGGTAAATCACTTATTTAACTTCCTTTTATATAAAAATATTCAAATTTTCATTAAAATTGACTTTGGTACTTGTAACTTGAGTGTATTACTTTATATCTGCATTTTATAGCAAGAGCCACAATGCCGTGCGGGTGTACCGACACTATCTAACCGAACGGACTTTACTAAATATGGTATGACGTGCACTATTTACCATAGTCTCTGCTTATAGGAGTTTGCGCAAGTAAGTGAAAAGAAAATGAGGGACCTTATTTCTTAATTTTCTAAATTAGTTTTTTCTGGTTTTTATTGTGGTAGGTACTTAGTATGGTGGAATAAGTGCAATAATGTGGCTTTAATGGAAAACGATGTGGTAAAAGAGAGAAATAAGGAAAGGTGCTCCTGTAGGATTCGGATTGCTTTTGTTAGGTTTCATTTCATTTCATCTCATTTAATTTAATTTTCATTTCATATCAATAAAAAAATTCTACTGAAGCCTTGGCTGTATCATCATAGTTTCCTTTGCCAACCCAGAATGGGTGAAGAAATAAAAAAAAAAGTATCTGCTTATATTCTTTTACGATTAGTTAGTTGAGTTTATTGTGTTTTATTATTTTATTAAATTGCTTAATTTTTTCGCAACTGTATTAAAAATAGTTGTTCAGTACAACAACAACTTGTTCCGACTGTCAACCCTCACCTTCGGCTGCGCCTCGGCTCGGGTAGACATTTGTCGGAACTCTTTGCAATGACAGGCTTTCCGCACTTGTAATGAAATCTACTATTTTAATACAGTTGCTCAAAAAGTGGCGTATTGCAGGGACGTATAGCGTTCGGGATGTGGGCTATTACACACTCGAACTTTTTCTTTACCTTTCCCGAACTCGTGCGTTTTCTTTCCCAACTGTCAAAATATTTAAAAAGAAAAAACCAACCACGAAGTTTTTACTAAAAAAAAATCATAGAAGTTTTTATGATTCATGCAAATATTTCTAAAAAGGAGCTACTAATTTGTTTCAATATCAGATTTAAAAGTAATTTTAATTAAACATTAAATTAATATTAGTATCGGCCAAATTAAATTTATGAATATAAAAAATACATAAAATTGTATGACCACAGATTACTAAATATGGTATGACGTGCACTATTTACCATAGTATCTGCTTATAGGAGTTTGCGCAAGTAAGTGAAAAGAAAATGAGGGACCTTATTTCTTAATTTTCTAAATTAGTTTTTTCTGGTTTTTATTGTGGTAGGTACTTAGTATGGTGGAATTAGTGCAATAATGTGGCTTTAATGGAAAACGATGTGGTAAAAGAGAGAAATAAGGAAAGGCGCTCCTGTAGGATTCGGATTGCTTTTGTTAGGTTTCATTTCATTTCATCTCATTTAATTTAATTATCATTTCATATCAATAAAAAAATCCTACTGAAGCCTTGGCTGTATTATCATAGTTTCCTTTGCCAACCCAGAATGGGTGGAGAAAACAAAAAAAAAAGTCTCTGCTTATATTCTTTTACGATTAGTTAGTTGAGTTTATTGTGTTTTATTATTTTATTAAATTGCTTAATTTTTTCGCAACTGTATTAAAAATAGTTGTTCAGTACAACAACAACTTGTTCCGACTGTCAACCCTCACCTTCGGCTGCGCCTCGGCTCGGGTAGACATTTGTCGGAACTCTTTGCAATGACAGGCTTTCCGCACTTGTAATGAAATCTACTATTTTAATACAGTTGCTCAAAAAGTGGCGTATTGCAGGGACGTATAGCGTTCGGGATGTGGGCTATTACACACTCGAACTTTTTCTTTACCTTTCCCGAACTCGTGCGTTTTCTTTCCCAACTGTCAAAATATTTAAAAAGACAAAACCAACCACGAAGTTTTTACTAAAAAAAAATCATAGAAGTTTTTATGATTCATGCAAATATTTCTAAAAAGGAGCTACTAATTTGTTTCAATATCAGATTTAAAAGTAATTTTAATTAAACATTAAATTAATATTAGTATCGGCCAAATTAAATTTATGAATATAAAAAATACATAAAATTGTATGACCATAGATTACTAAATATGGTATGACGTGCACTATTTACCATAGTATCTGCTTATAGGAGTTTGCGCAAGTAAGTGAAAAGAAAATGAGGGACCTTATTTCTTAATTTTCTAAATTAGTTTTTTCTGGTTTTTATTGTGGTAGGTACTTAGTATGGTGGAATTAGTGCAATAATGTGGCTTTAATGGAAAACGATGTGGTAAAAGAGAGAAATAAGGAAAGGCGCTCCTGTAGGATTCGGATTGCTTTTGTTAGGTTTCATTTCATTTCATCTCATTTAATTTAATTATCATTTCATATCAATAAAAAAATCCTACTGAAGCCTTGGCTGTATTATCATAGTTTCCTTTGCCAACCCAGAATGGGTGGAGAAAACAAAAAAAAAAGTCTCTGCTTATATTCTTTTACGATTAGTTAGTTGAGTTTATTGTGTTTTATTATTTTATTAAATTGCTTAATTTTTTCGCAACTGTATTAAAAATAGTTGTTCAGTACACGTGCGGAACCGTCATTGCAACTTGTTCCGACTGTCAACCCTCACCTTCGGCTGCGCCTCGGCTCGGGTAGACATTTGTCGGAACTCTTTGCAATGACAGGCTTTCCGCACTTATAATGAAATCTACTATTAAAAGTGTAAAATAACGATACTATACTTACGAGCATATGTTGTTGTCGATGCCACAGACGTTCGTGGACTATGTACGGCGGAGCGATGGACATTACATCGCGTCGACGATCGCCCACTGAATAACATAATGGATAGTTTTTGATACATTATTATTAGGGTTTTGAAATTAAAAAAAGAAACCTATCACGAAAAAAGATTCAGCTGTTCCATACTTAAGTGCAAAAATATTTAAACAAAATGTATGGAAAAGCTGATTTTTTTGGCGCGATTTAATTTTTGGTCCCATAATAAAAATTGTTTGTTTTCATGAGTAAAATAATATCCCTAAAATTATCCGGGATGATAACAAAGTACCGTGTATAGGCCCATCAAATGACATTAATGTAAAACTTTCAATTGCTTGGATTCCTATCAGAAATCTTAGTTAAAATAAATGTAGGGGATAGATAATTCTATATTTTTGCTCGTCTATAAATAAATAATTAAAAGAAATAAAAGATAGCCACTCAGTCAAATAACAAATGAAGTGTCGTTAAGTTGTACAGTTCGTTCGATTCAATCTAATTGGCGGTCCTCATCACACACAAGTCTCTAAATTATGTATTTGCGCATCGTCCCGTGCGATGTTCCGACACGTCAAAAAGTTTAAGTCGGGCTGTATCAGTTGAATCTTGTTACTGAAATGTGTATTCAATAGCGTAAGTAATAAGGTGTAATACTGACTGTGCGCGTGCGGCGGCGGGTAGAGGTGCAGCGCGTGCGCGGGCGAGCAGCAGCAGCGGCCCGCGCAGCCCACGCGCACCCTGCGCAACGCACTACATCTCAAAACAGGCTGATTTATAACTTCACAGGTATTAGAGCCTATGCACACTGCGACTTTTGTAGCGCCGCGGTCGACGGGCGTTTGTGCCGATACAGACGCGATACGCACGCAAGTCACACGCAGCTCTGCAGGCTTGCAGCAAAGGTCTGCACCTTTGAACACCTGAATTACTCAAACGCGCCGTGTCGACGCGCGTGTGTATCCATCCATACAAACGTAAAGGAAAAAAAACGTGCGGGTGCGATTTTTTACGGCGCTACAAAAAGACGCAGTTTGCATAGGCTCTTAAGGTTACGAGCTGTTGTGTCGAATAAAGTAAAGTAATTATTCGAATTTTTTATGATCCAATTTTCTAATAATTATATACATCAATGGAGAGGCCTTCTAGCTTTAATAAATCGCGGAACTCTAGGTTTTTCAAAATAAAATAAAATCTAGGCCTAGTTATGTCCATTATAATAAAAATTATCGCAAGTACCTACACAAAATAGCTCTACCTATTCCGATCTCTTGTCATGTCATGATACTCATGATTCAATTGGTTCGACTCGACATAATAAATTTGAAAAAAATGTCTTTTGATTAAAAAATCCAAAATTTATAGAAAGCTTGCTAAAGGCAAAACGCGAGGCAAAATCGTATCAACTGAGCCAAAACTGGATATTGGCGAAATCGAAAAGGGCACCGCCATAACACAAAAAGAAGACGAAGTACAGTCAGGGAAAAATTCGGTGAACCACTTCTTACTTCTTTTTGTGTGCCTGGTGCTTCGCCATTCACGCGCAGACCCTTTAACTATTTGGTTATATATGTGTTAAAATCGGGTAGTGTACTACATACCATTGTAATGCATAAACAATTCGGGATAGGGACTGCAAGTGAACGGTGAGACGCCAGCCGCATGAAAAGCATTCAGAAGTGGTTCACTGAATTTGTCCCTGAGTGTACATCGATTACAGCTCAGTAGTCACGGGCATGTAAACGACATAGGACTTTGTTATATTACAATATTGTATGACTTTTGAGGCACAGGAAGTTTTGTTTCGGAACGCGTCAATGTCACAAACTTCTATGTTGTTTACATATTATTGCTCATGACTGAGTACACAAATCAAATCAATTCAATTTAGGTTGAGATAATACTAACGTTGAGATAAGCTACGTCATCGGTTCGCAAATCCTACGGCGCGCGGGAGACCTCGCGAGAAGAACCGGCAAGAAACTCGCCAAGGGTAATCTTTTTCTTGTGGCTTTTTCACAGGTGATACCAACCTTCTCAGCAAGTGCGCGTGCGGCGGCTGCGCGTGGTGGTAGACGGGCGGGTCGGGGCACGGCTCGTAGCGGCGCGCCGGGCTGCGGGCCGCCGCCGCCGGCGCCAACTCGCCGCTCGCCGAGCGCTCCGGCGAGCTCGTTAGGTCGATCACAACTCGCTGCAGAATACAGAACGAAAGATTGTAAAATATTTAAACATTTGGCGCAAGGGTAGGCTACCCACCTTCTGCGCCAGAGATCTCGGGTTCGATTCCCGAACAAGACAAATATTTGTGTGCATGAACATGTCTATTTGTCTTGGTCTGGGTGTTAACTATGTATATTAAGTAGGTATGTATTTACAAACAAAAAGTATATAAGTAAATATTCATCAAGCTATCAGGTTTTCCATGATACAGTTTCTTTATGAAATTAACATGGGCTTAGATAATTGGTGTGATTGCATGATTGTAAGAAGTTATATATGTATTTATTAAAGTCCATTATATATTGAGTTTAGCCCTTCTTGCTTTATTGCATGATCTGTAGAGCGTTTAGAGAAGCCACTAAGGTTCTGGCGGAAACTTTTTTTTTTTTTTTTTTTTTCCCGGGGGAAATGCCTTCGCATACCCCCCCGCCTGGGGAGACGAGGGAGTTATGTGGGGCTTGGACCCACTAAAATCCCCGGGGTGCCTCCTCAGCACATGGGGCGGAGATTACAGGTTCTGGGTGATAGTCACCGCGTCTCCACCCCGTTCTGGCGGAAACCTAGTTCTACTATAATCTATGTATTAGTTTGTTATACTTATCGAATTATTTTTTGATGTTAACAACCTACTCTTATGCTATATCACGTTATAACTAACCGAATTCACAAATAAATCACACGAAATCACACACACAAGCCAGTCACGACATGATTATTAGGCATGTAGACACTGCAAAGTGTCTTTGTAGCTTGGATGTAATTAAACTCTCCGAACATGACAGCGCGATAACTCCCGAATGTAGTTTCGGTTTCGGCCGTAGTTTCGGCAGGTTCTCCTTGCCGCAGACACCGAAACTAAACCGAAACCCGTTTCTTTTGCCGAAACTCGTACATAACTGAACTTTCGGTAGGACACTACAGTACTTTTATATAGAAACTTACATTATTTTCATCTCCCAATACTTGCACATCATCATCAGAACTGGTGTCTGACACCCAATCCAGTTGCAGATCAGGTGCCGACAGTACTGCATTAGATGGTGAGCTTTCGTTTGTTTGAGCTTCCTGCAAACAAAATAATGTTTTAATTTAATGTATTAAACAAAAAATGCACATAATAATGTAATACAAACAAATATAATATAAGTAATATTATAATGTTTCAGTTTCTTACTTGTTCACAATTGTAGGCAGGCCTGGTGTTAGACTGAGCACTTCTATCGGAACTAGTCCCAGGTTGTGGAGAGCCATCCTTTATTGTTCTATCTCCCCCAGCATTTACATCACAACATCGTCGAGGGCTATCTGTTTCAGATTTAACTGTCACATTCTGAGCACTACTACTTTCATTGGACGAACCTGGTTCCACTTTCACTCTAGACTCTTCTGCCACTTCCACTTTCACAGACGCAGTTGCGTGTGATACTTCTGGTTGCACAGGTGAATCAACTGTTTCTTGTTTAATACTAGACGTACTGGAAGTTTGAGGCAACGGTTCCTCCTTCACTTGAGTAAGAGAAGCACTTGATGTCCCCGCACTGATATGTGGACTACACTGTCTGTATGATTGGTAATGGTGATGGTGGTGGCGATGATGATGATGATGAGATCCACTTTGATGGTTACAGTGATTGATGTCATGTCTGTGAAATTCATTTAGAACTGGGTGAGAATGACATGTGGCACTGTGATTGACACAACCACAACTAGTTCGGTTAGAACAAGCACAGTTGTGCCTTTCTTGTTTCACTTGAACATTGCCTTGGGCACAATTAGGATGACCCAATCTATGATTAGGATTGTTACTGCTGGATCTTCTTCGGTTACAGTGGTGATCACCTGGTGCACCCCCATTGGAAGGATCACCTCTCCCATGTGGTAATACTTCGTTGCGACTGTGTGGTTCTCTTTTTATAATTTCTGCTCTAGCAACGGGAATATTTGGTCTCGATGGTATTTCTGCATTTGAAGTAGTTTCTTGATGGCCAACTCCATTATCACATTGCTTCTTTCTAGGAACAGATGCATTGTCCTCTTCTTCTGAACTTACTTCAATTAAATTCACATTTTGTTCATTTTCTTTCGATTGCCTTCTTCTTGGAGATATATTTAACTTACGACTAGGTCTCTCTAAGTCAATAGACCTCTGATTGTTGTCTGTTTGTTGATTTCTTGCAGAATCATTGCTGCTAGGACATGACTGTAATTGTAAGCTATCATAACTTCCCTGCGATGTGTTACAAGCTTCGTCTCGTGGTTGATTATGTGACATTGGGTAAACTGAAGGTTGCTGACCATAATTACGGTCATCGCTAAGTACAATAACATTGTTTGAATGATATGGGGAGAAAACTTGTGGGGAGAAATCATGTGGGGGTCTTACACCGGCAGCAAAGTGGGGATAGTTAGGATAGTAATAGCCTCTTTGATTCATGGGCACTGGTTTAGGTTGATACCTTATATTTAAATCGGGAAATCTTTGTCCAGTACCATTATCCAAATTACTTCGACCTAGGTAATCTAATGAACTTGAATTGTCGGGCAGAGGCTGGTATTCTTCTGGAACAGGAGTGTGTGAGGACACAGGTGGGGCTATGGAGGACATATTTATCTCATAAGGTTGTGTTGGTGCTGTAGAATACACGTAATTTGATGACACAGGCTTTAAAGTTGGTTCACACCTGCCTGTTTCAGTAGCTTCTGATGGCAAAGGTAACACTTCTACCTCATCATCACTCTCAGCAAACAGTGCTTCACATTCCATATCCTCTGTAAACGAAAAGTTATAATTGGAAAAGTTTCCGGTAAATTAAAGAAAGGATATTTTTATATAAATGTAAATATTACCACTCCTAGAGGGATTATCGGAGGCTGACGAAGTGTACACTGTGTCCAAAATCGCAGCCAGAGACGAAGGACCTGGAATATCCCAAGAAGATGACGATTGGTCACCCTCGTATCCCTTTTCGGTCATGTCGTTACTTATTTCTTTTTCATGTTATCGTCCCAAATAGTGGCGAGTGCCACAAGAAAAGTTGTTTGTAATCAACAAACATGAAGTTTATTTTCCACTGTTTACCTCATCCTTATATAAATCAAATTTATATTATACATTTGCACATAACTTATTTAGTGTTATGGTCACATGGAAAGTGAAAACACAGAATTTCTATGTATTTAAAGAAAAAGACATTTGACAAGAATTTGCAATTACGATGTTTAATGTTTTTTTAATTAGTGTTGCTAGCTTAGCAAATTAATGACATGATTTAATGGGAGATTTTTCATTTTTCTGACAGCTATAAAGAAAAAAAAAGTTGATTTAAAGTGGCGACAGATGGCGCTCGCAAATAACGAAATGATCAAAAGTAAGACTAGAAGTTAGGTCAAAAAACGTGCACGCACGACGTTGCCAGGCTATGCTTGTCATGTGATGTCAGTCGAGCGCGGGAATCTTATGGCCCCAGGGGGCTTACCACAAGCTCTTAGAGCAGTTTGATTGCTTGAAATGTGGTATTCCACTTATCATAGATCTTTAATCGTCCTCGTCCAATTTCTTTGATCAAATATTTGAGATAAGTGGAATACCACCCTTAGCAGGCTTTTATAGCTGCTTGAGACCAACTTTTTAAAAACTGCTAATTATGACAGTTTGGCAGGCCTGCTGGCGTGCTAAAGTGAGCTCATGGTACGTTTAGCAACGCTGTTTGACCGGTGAACGTCTAAGACTAACAGCGCTGCTATTGTTATGGTTCATGGTACCGATAAGCAGGGCAGTTTTTTTTAAGGCTTAAAAATAACTGCTATTAGAGGTTGTGGTAAGCCCCCAGGTGGCCTACCACAAGCTCTTATAGCAGTTATTTGTAAGTTGAGAGAGTGAGACGCCGCTATACGGCGTGTAGAGCGGCGTCTCACTCTCTCAATTTAAAAATAACTGCTATAAGAGCTTGTGGTAGGCCACCAGTTCCTTGTTTTGTGACGTCGGGTATAACGATAACTAGCTAGCAACGTTCAACAGAACAAAGCAGCAAAAATCTATCAGAATAAGGAATTCAAATGACAGTTGAAGCCCATACCCATATATCCAGATTTCTTAGCCGGTAGCCCCCCTGATAGTGGCTATTTTTTTTATAAAATTAACGTCAATTTTATAAATAAAATAGCCGCTATCAGTTCCTTGTTTTGTGACGTCGGGTATAACGATAACTAGCTAGCAACGTTCAACAGAACAAAGCAGCAATAATCTATCAGAATAAGGAATTAAAATGACAGTTGAAGCCCATACCCATATTCAGATTTCTTAGCCGGTAGTCCCCCAGGGGGGCTACCGCATAACTTTATGGATATGAACTTCATACGTTTTTGGGAACTTTAAGTCAATTTTATAAAGAAAATAGCCGCTATCAGTTCCTTGTTTTGTGACGTCGGGTATAATATAACGATATCTAGCTAGCAACGTTCAACAGAACAAAGCAGCAAAAATCTATCAAAATAAGCAATTCAAATGACAGTTGAAGCCCATACCCATATTTCTTAGCCGGTAGCCCCCCAGTAGTACTCAGTCAGCCGGCCTAGCATGAGCGGCTTATAACGCGCGATATGATATGGTACGACAAGTTGTCTTGCTTACCCCACTAAGGTGTAAGCAAGACGGCATGCCGTACCATATCATATCGCGCGTTATAAGACGCTCATGCTAGACCGGCAGAGGTGTGGCCGCAATGATAGATGGTGGACTTATCTTCTGTGGGGCTCTTTACGATTTAAATCGTACAGGCAACCCTGACCCACAGACAAGGCAGCAGAAGACTCATGTTGGCACTACTGCATTTCCTTCACATTGTGACGTTGTCAATATGAAGTGTCAGCGAACATGTCAATGTCAGTTACCTATTTGTATTTATAATTTCTGCAGTCTTTAGAAAAAATATTCTTCGCCTCGCAGCAATTTGGAAGGGAATTTTAATCAGGAGTCGAGTTGTTTTATCAATCGGGGTAATAAAACAATAAATTTACGACACAATTAGGTACGTTATACGTAGCAGTATGCATAGTGTTCTGTATTTCTTACAGTTTTGCGAAACACTTTAAATAAGTTGTTTCCATCTGTGGCGATCAATTCATTGAACTAAATGCTTTTTTCAAATTTATTTTAGTAGTATCAAGTATTTCCTCGGGATACTTTGAAAGAAGCATTATAAATATTATTGCTATGAATTCAACACTTTTGCCTCTGTTCTTAGAAGGCCAAGTTGTGAAAGGTTTTGGAAGAGGATCCAAACAATTAGGCTGCCCAACAGGTAATTTTATTATTCACTTATGTAGTACAAGGGTTATTAATTAGGTACTATTATTTATTGACATCTTTACTGTTTCATTAGTGGATATTTTTTTGGTTAAGAGTAAGTAGTATATGTTTGTACTTTGTACTACAATTTATTCACTTTGTAGAATTAACGATAACCTCAATTACTTGTTTGTTTTCAAGCATCTACATTACAGGATTTGAATAGGCATCTAACAGTGTTACACAATATTAAACAACATTACATATTAGTGTAGTTATAGTACCTATATGGAAGAGCCATTATGAGCACAAAGTTTTAGGGACTAATATTAGTTGTGCTGTGCATGATGTATGTAAATTCATTTTCAATCTTGCTTTAGGTATTGATATTGTTTATCACCTGTCTCTATATACTTTTATTATATTATTTATGTGATATATTTTGTATTTTAATAAATTTTCTTTCAACTAAATGACTGTTTTTTTACCAATGTTTTGCAGCTAATTACTCATTGAATGTGGTGAAGTCTCTCCCTTCAGGGCTACAGCCCGGGGTCTATTATGGATGGGCTCAGGTAGATACCGGACCAGTACATAAAATGGTGGCCAATATAGGCTGGTGTCCTTTTTATCAAAATAAGGAAATGTCTGTTGTAAGTTAGTCAAGTTTACTTATTTACACTTTGATAGTGGCTCCAGTTATCCTTACCTACTAATATAAATGCAAGTGTCTGATACCGTTTCACACCTAACTACTGAATCAATTTTGGTGAATTTTGGCTCAAGATGAAGACAATGCTTGAAATCAGCTTGGCAGATAGACACAATCTTGTCCATCAACAAATTTACAATAAATTAGATCAATAAAAGTAGTTTTGTCTGTTACTTAATAACACCTATCAATTTTCTTGACAATATTTTTTTCTTCCAGGAGACTCACATTATGCACAAGTTTGACAAAGACTTCTATGACTCCAATTTGAAAATTGCAGTAGTAGGATATTTGAGGGGAGAAAAAAACTTTAGCTCCCTTGACGATTTGATACAAGCTATCAAAATGGACATTGACAATGCTGACAAAAAATTAGAGGAGAAGAATGCCAAAGAAATAGCTATGCACAATTTTTTTAACAAGTTATAATTTCATGTTATATTATGGTAATGTTCAGTTCAGCAATGCTATTCTCATTTCACTACACATTCCTGCACATTTATATAATTTTAATGGTTTGATTACTTAGTAGGTAGGTAATTTAAAAATGTTCATTTGAAACATAAGTATATACACTGAAGTATGTAGTAGAATAGCATTGCAATTTAGCCAAATTTTGTGATTATTTTATGTATGTTATGTAAAATTTAAATCGAATTTATTTTTGTAACTGAATGAATGAATTTACATTTTTTAGATCGGCCGAGTTTTTAATAGCTATCCTAAGGTCGACAGTGTAAATAATGCCACTGATAAAAATTATTCTTAGTATTTTTTTATTAATCATTTCCTTTTATAGTATCAGCCACTTCAGCACAATACCAAAATATGACTTTTGAAAGTTACATGGTGGCCTCGATATAATAATTTTGCATAACCTTTCATCTACTATTGTTTTCTGGTACTAATGTATAATTTGTAGATGCAAAATAAATTCTAATCTTATTGTGTTTTATAAATACTTATTTTAAATTTGATACAAGTGTTACCTATGCGAATTTTATGACTAAGACAAACCATGAACTAGTATGTAGAAAATATATTCTTTTACAATATATTCTTGTTCCACTAAATAGATATTTCATTTCTAAAGTAACTAATTGCTTACAATAGTATTGTGCGAACAAAAGCAGGTCAGACTAAAGTTTGACCTTGAAAGAGCTTTTATGTAGCTTGTGAATATCAGATTTATATTAAGTTGAATGAAACAATTCACCCCTTTAAAAAGCCTTTATTTAATAATGCTTTAATGGATCCATTAACGAATTTATAAAAGATCACACCTTCATACTCTCCAGAAATAAAATGCAAATAGGGCTCTCTCCAGGAAACTAATGTTGTTTTCTCCTAAACGAACATCCTGAAAACAAAAAAGTAAATAATAATGACTGTTGAATATTAAAATAAGGTTAAAGGTAGTTAAATGTTTTGGTGGGCATTGATATAAGATGGTACTACGCATTCACTTTATCATTGCCCCTACCTCACGGCAATGATGTAGTGAACGCATAGTAGTAATATTCCACAACTACTGGGGCAAACTGCAACAAAAAGGTATTTTATCTATTGCAAATTAACAATATTTTATCAGAGAATATACAAGAGACCATTTCTTTATATTCTTGCAGTAAATTGCTATCTAGATAAATAAATAATAATAAATAAATATAAATAAAAAATCATAGTATGATTCTCATCATAAATCATCCCGAATTTATTTGATACTAGCAGATCCTCGCGGTTTTACCCGTGTTGTAACCATTCCCGTGGGAATATTTGGATAAAATGTCACTTGGGAAGAATGTAGCTTGCTTAATGGTCAAAGAATTTTCTAAATCTGTCCAGTAGTTTCGGAGCCTATTCGATGCAAACAAACAAACAATCAAATCTTTCCTCTTTATAATATGAGTTCAGATTATTGAAAAATATTGTATTTATTTCAATTTGATACTTTTTATTTTAAATAATTATGATAAGATGAAAAAATAGTAATTTTAATTCATATTTCATTTCCATGCATTGTTACAAAGTAGCAATCAATTATAGACAATCTGTGGAATATCACAATAATTTTCAGAAGCAGCAATAGTAGCAAGTGCGACGATATAACACAATGATTAAAAATTATTTTATCCTACATCTAGAAAAAACAATACAAATTCAGAAATGATAAAAAAGTAACAATTAAGTACTTAAATTTTTTAAAATTAAATGTGAGTTGTTTATATTCAATTTAAGTAAAATTTGAATGATAATCATTAAAAGAAAATCATAGTATTTAATTGCACATTTAAATATTTTTTTACAAGTTACAATACAATACAACACAAAGTAGTATATCAGCTAATTTCTCCTCAAACAAATCAAATGAGTATAATGCAATGCAAATGATACAGTTAAGGCGATACTCGGAAAAAATGTGCTGAAGCGAGATAGCAATGAGAAAACAACGTGCGCGGGAGCGAGACCGATTTTGCAGATTAGGCAAAAAAACACTTAATGACTTCGTATTAAAAAACTACAGCGATTTTTAAAAAAATGCTTCTATACGATCCTCAATATTATTGGTGTCCACTAATTAAACCAATTTGCAATTGTGTAAGTAACCCCATTTAAGAATAATCTTGACTTTTCGTATTTTTAGAGGTCTTTTCGAAAAGAAAAAGTGTCAAGGCAAAATCATAAAATCGTGTTTTTGAAACTATACAAATCTAGGTAATGGTATGAAGAAATATATATCTTATTACCAGATTTGTAACAACTGTAACCATCCTAGTCTTAAATAAAAAAAGTCCATATTTTTCCGAGTAGCGCCTTAACTATAACCTTAACTCCAGCATTTTAGCTTTTCTCCATAAATTAGGTAGGGTAAAAACATGTGGCAAAGTTTTTTTTAAATTGTCAAGTTGCAATATTGTTGTGCAACTACAATTTTAAAGATTTATTAATTTATTTTAGATTTATGATGCAACACAAAGTTTGTTTCCTTAGGAAATCAAATCTAGTTATATTAATAAATGTTTATTTATTTCTTCTCTCTTACACTAATCTATTGATTACCAAAGTGAATCTCTAAATATTCATAAGTACATATTTATTATGTCTAAGTGAATAAAGAATATTTTTATCTTTTTTATCTTTTATCATAGGTACCTAGTAAAAACATGATTGGTTAGAATAACACATAAAGTTTCTGCAGAACTCTTTGTTCGATACGAATTATTATGAAATTTAAGGTAAGGTTAGGGCACAATAAAGAAGATTGATATTCTTACCTTCAGTTAATCTGGCACGACCTCCGGTGGGTTGGCATAGGATCGTTGAGCATCCCGCGCATACGACCACCCTCTGTGCGTGACTGAATACCGTAGTGATTTTGTAGCAGCCGGGGCATTTGACATCCATGAAATATGAATTCGGATGAGGCACCAGCCGTTTTAGCTTATGTTTCCTTCTCTCCGACGCAGGGGAAGGATGCAGCAAATCAATTGCGAGCTGAAATTACAATGCTGAGGTTAGATTTCACCATAGTTGAAATACGTACTTTGTCACCAAGATAAAGACTGCTTTTGACTAGTCATTATTTTCACAATAGTATTCAAACGACAAAACTCGTAAAGAAATAAACGAGAGTTGTAATTTCACGAGCACTTTTTTTACATGTTTGTTAGTGCCATGTGTATCATCTTCATGCGTAGTTTTGGCTAACTATAAATTTAGGGCGTTATATTTAACCACTAATATTGATGGAAAAACATATCGATCACAATCATTTCACTCAGATTCAGATAATGAAACAGTCGATTTTTATCAAAATAAATAAAATTACACACCGGCATGGTTACAGCTTAGATGCAGAACCGGAAAAGGAAAATGGTGGAATGATCACAGACCACAGAACAATATTACTCTAGTCACAGACTAACACTAATATTAAGTAACTGGTAACATTATATAGGAAATACAGTGTTGCCAACTAAAGCTAGAAACGCATTTCTCTGGCGCAGTGTGTTGACGCTTCGTACGTTTTGAGTTTGTTCGTACGACGCGATCGGTTTCATACATGGAGCTCGACTTAATTCTGAGGTAACTGGAGAGTGCAGTACTAACACTTTTTTGTGACCACAAATTACACGGTGGCTGTCTTCCGTCTCACCTACACTTTGAAAAAATACGTATGGTCATATGAGACAACTGACAGTCACTCCATACTAAATGTCAAATTTGCTGGGTACACTTTTTTATTCAGGGTGAGAACTCCAGTTACCTCAGAATTAAGTCGAGCTCCATGGTTTCATACCATACATTTAGGCCCGATTTCACCAATGATATTTAAACGCGATTAACGCTAAACGTGTTTAAAACGTATTTCTGTCCATGTCACATTCAAACAGATGACAGAGGCAGAACTAAGTATTAAACACGTTTAGCGTTAATCACGTTAAAATATCAGTGATGAAAGTCGCCCTAAGTATGGTTAGAAACACATTTATGCAGTGTGGTGTAGCGCAGGGCGATCTGGCGCGACGTCGATCGCTCGGCTCTGATTGCGCCAGACCCCCCACCAACGCTCTGACGCGCGTCAACTAGTGATGGGCAGTGGATAAATACTCAAAGAGTAAATACTCGGATATTTATCGAAAATGGATAAATACTCGTTTTTATCCGTTTTTATCTGATATTTACTCAAAATCACGGATAAATATCTTTTTAGCTGTATCCACGCACAACTTTTGTTTTGCTGGACTACATTTGACGAATGTGGGCCGCTTTTTGTGGAACTCGGTTTTTGGAACTATTTTGACAAGAAAACAGCAACACAATGTTAAAAATATTAAATAATCCAAGAGTGCGGCCAACTTTTTGTTAGTGGGCTGATTTTGATGAAACTCGGTTTTAGGTACTATTTTGACAAGAAAACAGCAACGCAATGTCAAAAATTACAAAAAGTCAGCCCACAAACAAAGAATTTGGCTGCCATCTTGGATTTTGTTATATTTTTGACATTGCGTTACTGTTTTCTTGTCAAAATAGTACCAAAATCCAAAACCAAAGTAAAGTACCTACCAAAATCTTGTCGTAATAGATTCGGGTATACCACTATTTTTTTTAGCCAGCAAAAAATAACTTTGTTTTTCATATTGTCCCTTATTTTCGATTTTTCAATAATAAAAATTGCATTGTGAATGCCAGAAGAAAAAAATATAAATAGCTTGAAATATTAGATAGTTCTTTTGCTATTATTCATTATATGTAATTTAAAAACGCAGAAACATATTTTACCTTAAAATTATGTTAAAAATATTAATTACCTACATTCTAATTTCAAAATTTACGTTAAATAGAAATAAAAATGTTCAAAGAGTATTTATCCGCCTTTTTGGATAAATACTCGAGTAAAAATGGATATTTATGAGTATTTATCCATTTTGAGTATTTATCCGGATAAAATCCCATCACTAGCGTCAACACACTGCATAAATGACGTGTTTAGCATTGTATTGTCAGATACAAAAAGCTTATGCCCCCAGTACACGATGGCCGATCATGGTCGGCGACCATGACCAATACATCGTACATTGACACTTTTGAAAAAACGTTTTTAAACTTGTTCGTTCAAAAGTGTCAATGTACGATGTATTGGTCATGGTCGCCGACCATGGTCGGCCAACTTGTACTGGGGGCTTTAGACTAAATACTGAGGTAACTGGAGAGTGCAGTACTAACAATTTTTTGAATACCAGTGGCTGTCTTCCGTCTCACCTACACTTTAAAAAAATACGTATGGTCATATGAGACAGCTGACAGCCACTACATACATAAATGTCAAATTTGCTGGCGACACTTTTTTATTCAGGGTGAGAGCTCCAGTTACCTAAGAGTATTAAGTCAAACTTCATGGTCAGATAGCTCGGTAGCGGACTGCGCAGCGCTAGTCTATATAATTTGTGGCGCAGCGGAGCGCTGCATTTTGCTTTTTACTATGTTCAAAGAGCATGTAATCACTACGTTTAAGAGACGGGTCTTTCATAGAAAAAAAGTAAATTATCGTTTTGTATGGAAGTTATACTAAAACGGAATACCAACCACATAGCTGAAATTATGACGTACATGACGTACAGGGTTCCCAACATAATAACCGAAATAGTGATGTACCAGTCATGGGATTTTTTATCGATGGCGATATTAAAAAATATCAGGATTCCATTTCTATCATTTTGCAAACTTTAGGGTCTAATTGATGCCTTACTTACGCTAACGTTAATTCTCGGTTTCAATTAAACAAGAGTTATGTGACAATTAAAATTTCATTCAAAAAGATAAACCAAGTTTAACAAGAATTTCACGTTGGCGCAAATGGGGCTAAAAGTAAACTCCATTATTAAAGTCAAAGTCTAATTTAATCGAACTTATAATATATATACATGCATTTGGCAATAAAGATACTATAAAAAAACCTGTTTTCTTTTCCGAGGGGCTGCAGGTGCTATTTTTGCAGTTGTAGTTGAAGGTTCTGGAATATTCACAAGAAACATGTTAATATAGCATAGCATGTAAATGAATAAATAATGTAAATCATACAAACCGCCTTAAAAAATTCACGTAGGTACGTAATTAATACGTATTTAAGTATACATACTTAAGTACTTTGAAGTCAGGCGTGAAACATGTATTTAAATTTTTTTGTGTTTTTGTTTAGACCCGCCCGACTGCATGCACGAATGCACTAAAAAAGAGCCACAATGCCGTGCGGGTGTACCGACACTATCTAACCGAACGGACTTTACTTCATTATGCAATAGGCATTTCAAAATTGGACCAACTTGGGAAAAAACCTGATGTTATAACGTTTGAATCATTTAAATCGGTTCAGCCGACTTCGAGTAATTAGTGTACATACTTAAAAAAAAACGCGACGAATAGATAAACTCCTCCTTTTCAATTCTTGAAGTCGGTTAAAAAATTATCGATTGACGATAAAAAAATGTCAAGCACTATTTATCAGGTTATCTTCTCAATTTTTTAAATTTTAATAGAAAACTTTTAAACTTTTTAAATCACGTAATCCTTAATGTAATGGCTATAACAAAATGTGAATGTATGCTTACCTTTCTTCATTAAATGGAAATTTGGCCATGAATATTCGCTTTTGGCCTTCTGACCGGCCGGCTCGTAAACCACATAATATATTTCACAAGTTTTGTAATACATCTCTCAACAGATCACACGGGACCACGAAAACGTACAATTAAGGCGAAATTTTGCGAGTAATTCACAAAATGCACAAATTCACACAATAATACTAAAATCAAGCTTCGTTTACAAACAGTCAACAAGACAAGAATGTCAAATTTGGCGGCTGGCGGCTGACTGTCAGTCAGAGTGAGTGAGAGTCAAATAGGTGAAAGTAAGACAGCGATATTTTTGGTACAAACTTCATACAACACTTTTTTGTATGGAAGTTGCGCCAGACTGCTATGTTCTCCGATTTCTCCGTCAACCGTCAATAATGGGCCAATTTAAAAATTATTTTTTTGTTCAAAAGAGTCACCAATTCATTATTTACTTTTTAAAAACCCAAAGGAAACTAATAATAAATTAAATAAAGTACTGATAGGTACTACTGTGAGGAACAGAAACGAAATAGGTAAATTTAAAGAATAAGGTAAATAAATAACATCTGTCTGACGTTCCGTTTTACGTAACAAAAGTCGCGTCAAAGTAAAATTTATAACGTTCCGTTCCTTATAACTGCATAGGTGGGACAGCGCCATTTAGTGAGCGAGCTTTCAGAAAATCGCCCATTTTGATAATTACGATTATCAATCGTAATCGTTAGTCGTTAATCATGATTACGATTGCTACGCTATAGGTACTCATTTAGTATGGCTAGAAGCACATTTCTCTGGCGCAGCGCAGCGTATCCGCTCGGCTCCGATTGCGCCAGACCCCTACCACTTTCTAGCATTGTATCGTCAGATGGCTCGGTAGCGGACTGCGCAGCGGAGCTCTGCATTTTGCTTTTTACTACTTATGTTCTCCGATTTCTCCGTCAATAATGGGCCAATTTCAAAAATATTTTTTTTGTTTAGAAGAGTCACCAATTCATTATCATGTAGGGTTGTTAATTATACTGTTTGTACTGTTTATAGAAATGAGTGCGAGATGATTTGAGAGGGAAAGTTAATGTACGAAACAAACCCGATGATAGTTGTTCTAACACAGCCGGCCTGCATGAGCGGCTTATAACGCGCGATATGATATGGTACGGCAAGTTGTCTTGCTTACACCTTAGTGGGCTAAGGTGTAAGCAATACGGCATGCCGTACCATATCATATCGCGCGTTTAATAAGCCGCTCATGCTAGGCCGGCTGATTTATTATTTCAATATTACACATAATTATAAAAATTATACCCAAGCAGAATGACGTACCTACGTAAAAGCAATGCATTGTTTCTACGTGACCTACATTAGTTTTAAGTTCATTGACTGTAGTTATTATTTAATTATGATACAAAATATATTGTGCGGTAATAGTGTAGGAAATGAAGCTAGTTGACCCCCACAGTAATTCGTCAGCCAGAAAAAAGAACTCGTACACTGTTAAAACAGTATTAAAGTGTTTTTAGTACACTATACTTTTTAATTTTGTCCTCTAACTTTTAAAGTAAAAGAGTGAAAAATCTAGAAAAAATATATGTTGTAGATCTTAATAAAAACTTTCAACGAAAATTGGTTTGAACAATTTATAAAAAGCAGTTTTTGAGATATAACACATTTTCAAAAACCGCAAATGTAAGTTTGTCGTTCATACAAACACTATGGAAAACAAAGTAAATTTTTGCTGACGAAAAATGATGTGTATTTTGGTGGTAAGTGGGTACGGAACCCTTCATGGGCGAGTCCAACTCGCACTTGGCCGATTTTTATCTTTGGAGACATAAACCGACCGGCCATACACACCCGTAATAAAGCAGCTAGTTTAGTATGGCAAACTTACAAATTTGAGCAAAAAGGGCACGTGTGAATGCTTGCATGCCCTTTTTGCGATAAACAGTGAAGATGGCACCCACATAACTCGGAAAATATACAGAGTAAATGTGCCGTTTTTGCAGAGAACGTAGATAAAACCTTGGAGAAGTTAATAACGTCAAAAAATCATTTTTGGCCGAAAGTATGAAATGTGCCCTTTTTGCAATTAGTGATTCAAATAACATCTGTCTGACGTTCCGTTTTACGTAAAAAAGTCGCGTCAAGGTAAAATTTATAACGTTCCGTTCCTTCTAACTGCATAGGTGGGACAGCGCCATCTAGTGACTGAGCTTTCAGAAAATCGCCCATTATCATCGTAATCATCAACATATTTTTTTTTGGATTTAATATGTTCAAGTAAGAACAGAAATTGTTTTCAAAATTAGAAGAAAACATAATGCAGATGTTAGCTCGGCAACGACTCAATTGACACTGATCAAAAATTTTATCAGGAAACGCTGCGCCACACTAGTAAAGTGTGCACGTGTGCACACTTGGTGCACACCCGGGTCGACGCTGCGCTGCGCTGCGCGTCTATATAATTTGTGCGCTGCGCTGCAAACTAATTTTGAAAACAATTTCTGTTCTTACTTGAACATATTAAATCCAAAAAAAAATATGTTGATGATTACGATGATAAGATTATGATGAATGAATACGAGATGAAATTTATATCTATTCTAATACTATAAATACACTTTGTTTGTTTGTAATAGATAAACTCAAAAAATACTGAACCGATTTAAGAAGTAGGTACCTATTTAGTGTAATTTATTTTCAAATCAGAATTATACATTATTTTTGTTATAACATTAAAAAGTATAGTGTACTAAAAACACTTTAATACTGTTCTAACAGTATAATTAACAACCCTACATGATAATGAATTGGTGACTCTTCTGTACAAAAAAAAAATTTTTTTTAATTGGCCTATTACTGACGGAGAAATCGGAGAACATAAGTAGTAAAAAGCAAAATGCAGAGCTCCACTGCGCAGTCCGCTACCGAGCCATCTGACGATACAATGCTAGAAGGTGGTGGGGGGCCTGGCGCAATCGGAGCCGGGCGGATACGCTGCGCTGCGCCAGGGAAATGTGTTTCTAGCCATACTAAATGTATGAAACCGATCGCGCTGCGCTGCGCCAGCGAAATGTGTTTCTAGCTTCAATCACAAGTCTTGTGATTTTTTGTCGATCGATAGTGACATCTCGTATGCGATCGGAAGGCTTATAAACTTTATTTAGGAAGTAGGTAGGAAACAAGTAGGTACCAAATAAAACTTTTTATTAAAAGGCATCTTACCAATATCTTATTATCGAAAAATACATAAGTATATGTGTAGAAACATTAACTTATTTTATCATGCATTTTTATCTATTTCTTTTCCTCTGCTTCTAAACTAGCGACAGCCATTTTTAGTGCACCTTCTCTGGTAGTATTGCCTCCTATAAATCCAGTGCTGTGGCAGAAGACACAATCATCTATACCTGACACTTCACTTAAAAATTCATCTCTGACTCCCCACCATTTAGGATGTAGAGGTTTCCTGTAAAAGTTTTTTTTTTATTAAGGAGGGCAGTTCCATTAATTCTGGCAACCACACTGCCTAAGGGCTCGTGCAGCGTGCCGGCGATATCGCGCGACTTCGGTCGCACTGACTGCACTGCACTGACTGCTGCACTCGTAGCGACTTGCTTGATTGAATGCGTATAACTAATGGCTTAGTGCAGCGTGCCTGCGACTGGCAACCTGTGCTAAATAGACCAGATGCTAGTTGGCGCGACCGAAGTCGCGCGATATCGCTGGCACACTGCACAAGCCCTTACTGTAATTTATGCTAAGCTATGGATATTTTTTTAATTAAAAAATATTAGTACATAAATATCTGTTAATTTAATTACCTGGTAACAAAACTAGTTGGGTTCACTGGGACAGCTTGTACTCTCCATGATTTAGGCTTGTCATTAAACAAAACATACTTAATATCATCACCAATACCCATTTCAGTTTCCAAATCGAACAAGTGCTCTTTCCATGGAAATCTTTCTGTGAATTCCAATATTGCTCCCGATTTATGGACCTGGTACCTGTTCTCTAGAGACGATTTGACATAATCACGGGCAGGCAGCCATACTGATATGAAATGATTAACTGTGTACAAAAATTCTTCACTCACTAATTTCATCGCTTTTTCAAAAATCTCATCTAAATTAACAGTTGCTTTTGAATTCCATTCAGGATTAAGTCTGCCAACCCTCGCACTTAAATGTGTGCGAATTTTGTATTTTGGTTCTTCATCAGTCATTGGTACCCCATTGTCTATTGCGTCTATTTCTTCTATAAAGCTTTCATAAACCTTTTTGTAGATAATTAGCAAGTCAGCAGGAGTCAGTGGGACCTCTTTGGGGGCCAACTGCTGTAGAACTTGTTCACCATAATATGTGTAAATTAAGCCAGCAGAACTTAATCTGTAATATTATTAAATTGTTACTTTCAGTTCAAATTTCCTAAACTTAAAATAGTTTATGAGCAAGAAATGGACTTAGTATTTAAAAAAAGCAATCATGTAAATTAGAAGTTTCCTTACTTTATTTTGTATTTATCTCCTAGCTCTGGCCTTAATGTACTCAATGTCTCATTGAATTCTCTCTGATGGTGATCGTATCGTTTCTTCACATGATTGAATACAGCTCCCACATCAACTACTATGTCACATTCATCAAGTTTACTGTTATCTCGAGTGCGTACAATATCGGCATCTTTGTAAACAGGCAATTGTTTCAACATGAAACATGCCAACACCTCGTCGCAATGAAAAACACCGTCATGAGTGCCGATCTGGAATCAAGAAACAAAATGTTAGTTTTCTGAAACTCTCCGGCCAAAAGACCTTTGATAGGGTTATTCACTTTAAAAACATTTTTTTTACCTTCATATTTGTCAATCTGTAAATAATTGGACTGCTTACACTACTGAAGAAACTTTTGTTCAATGTACTGCAATTACTAACAATTTTGATTATAGACCGTAAAAACATTACTTTACATGATGCCAGTCCGTCCACTGAATTTTATTATCTCCTATCTGACTGAAACACTCAACTCGGGACACGCAGATAGGAATAATACATCTATGACGCAGATAATTTATTACAAAAATAATGCGCAAGCAAACCACAGACAACAAAAGAAAAGTCATAGAAAAGTGTGGAAATTGGAAAATGGAAAAGTTAGTACAGTGCCACAAACTTTGCTGTGCCCATGAAGTTTGACTTAATACTCTGAGTAAGTCGAGCTTCATGGCTGTGCCGGTGGCGAAAATGTGAAACTAAAGCCCCCAGTACAGGTTGGCCGACCATGGTCGGCGACCATGACCAATACATCGTACATTGACACTTTTGAACGAACAAGTTTAAAAAGGTTCTTTCAAAAGTGTCAATGTACGATGTATTGGTCATGGTCGCCGACCATGATCGGCCATCGTGTACTGGGGGCATAACGTGATTTGTTTAATGTCATTTTGCTGTCAAGTTGATGTCCAACCATAGCGCTGCTGGCGGCTGAAGTTCTTAGAAGTCAGGGCCGGTTAAATTACTACAAAAAAAAGAAAAACGTACGTAGCGCCGCTGTCACCGGCACAGAAAAGGTTGTGGCACTGTACAGTGCTACAAACTTTGCTGTGCCGGTGGCCAAAATGTGAAACTAACGTGATTTTTTTTAATGTCATTTTGCTGTCAAGTTGATGTCCAACCATAGCGCTGCTGGCGGCTGAAGTTCTTAGAAGTCAGAGCCGGTTAAATTACTACAAAAAAAAAGAAAAACGTACGTAGCGCCGCTGTCACCGGCACAGAAAAGGTTGTGGCACTGTACGTGCCACGTGCCACAACCTTTTCTGTTCCGGTGACAGCGGCGCTACGTACGGTTTTCTTTTTTTTTTAAACAATTTAACCGGCCCTGACTTCTAAGAACTTCAGCCGCTAGCAGCGCTAGACTTAATACTCTGGTTACCTCAGTATTAAGTCGAGCTTCATGGTTGGACATCAAATCAACTTAACAGCAAAATGAAATTAAAAAAAACACGCTAGTTTCACATTTTGGCCACCGGCACAGCCATGAAGCTCGACTTAATACTGAGTTACCTCAGACCTCTCAACGACCAGGTGCTTGTATACACGCACTTGCAACTACCCCGTGTTTTTTTTGTTAGTATAGCAATTTTTATATGTTTTGTTTGTATGCGGTTTTCGATGTTCAAAAGAGAGATAAATTCGTCATACTATAAAAATACACTATAATATGTGATCCAGAAGAAAAAATAAATAAAAAAACATTTAATTTCGATTTTTTTTAAACCGGAAGTAATTAGTTTTTTTGAAAATTTCAAAAAATAAATTAATTTTTTTTTCCGTATATTATATTTTTATCAGATAGATTTTTTCATGTAGATTACAAATATATATACTTATATGTTATTTTATCGATAACTATGTGAAAAAAAAAAATATCGCATGGACCGCACTATTGTTCTTTGTTTACTCAAAAGGTCAAGTTCGAACGACCATTATAAAAACAAAACATATCGTAAAACTGTCGAAAAAGTCTTAGTTTATAGCCTTGTTGTTCAGCTTATTATAAATGTAACCAAAGACGGCCTAAGTATAACCAGATGTTCGGGATAGCGATAGCCGCGCACTCAAAGTGCTTTGTTTACATAAAAAATGGGCCATTAAAAAAGACCCTGGCTTTACAAGAGTTAACTCGAGCTTCATGGGCACAGCAAAGTTTGTGGCACTGGTGGCCTACCACAAGTACTACCTACCTACCTGTAGTTATAAATTCCTTGAAAAGTGCACTTCCAGCACTTCCTTCACAGAACCATAGTGATTATTTAATCTTTGCACAGAACAATGCAAACACAAATGCAAAGCACAGCACAGAATAGATTCATTCATTCAGAATGGATTCAATAGTTTTAAGCCTTCAGAGAGTGAGACGCCGCTATACAGCGTGTAGAGCGGCGTCTCACTCTCTCAACTTAAAAATAACTGCTATAAGAGCTTGTGGTAGGCCACCAGGTGGCTTACACGCCGTATAGCGGCGTCTCACTCTCTCAACTTAAAAATAACTGCTATAAGAGCTTGTGGTAGGCCACCAGTACAGGTTGGCCGACCATGGTCGGCGACCATGACCAATACATCGTACATTGACACTTTTGAACGAACAAGTTTAAAAAGGTTCTTTCAAAAGTGTCAATGTACGATGTATTGGTCATGGTCGGCGACTATGTTGGGCCATCGTGTACAGGGGCGGTTTGCGTTGCTCGCAGACGGCACTGCGTGTGATTGCTGACTGTGAGCAATGATCGCCGGCGATTCGTCCCGTCCCGTGTCGGTTTTTCGTGCACGATTCAAAGGGAGTTTGTCGCAGGCCACAAACAGCGTTCACATGTTGGCCGATCATTCAGTTCATCTGAATATTTCTGCGTTGACTGACGTGTAGGATATTCTAGATTTTTTTTTCGCAATCAGGCCATTTTGTGGAGCGTTGTCGTCGTCGAGCGTGTCGCGTATTACATTGTCAAAAATATCCTTGATGTTGTATATCTTTGTTTTAAAATAATATAAATCTAAAATTTAAAATAAATCTTTTTTGTTGTAAATATATTTTTTATTCAAATGATAATAAAATACACTTAAATTCACAAGATGTTTAAGAGTATTCTGTTTTGTTATCTAAAATTAAGTAAATAAAAACGAAATGAATAAAACGTTATTAATACATTATTATTATTATATTGGGTTCAATCCCCGCCCAAGAAGTATTGATATGATGTAAGTATTTGTTTTTTCTGTGTCTGGGTGTTATGATAAATATGTCTATTATTACTTTATTGCATAATTACATTTATCTAGACATATTATACAAGATCAAGACTCTATTAATGTACAATCATTCTCGTAATAAATTAAAAGCGCTGTCAATGTAAACTGCATAAGCCGTCATTGCATACACATCCATCCTCACTGCCAGTCCAACGCAGAATGAAACCGGCGATCGTATGAACACTGACACTAAATGATCGCCGGTCATGGTCGCCGACCATGGTCGGCCAACCTGTACTGGGGGCTTAAGGTCTGAAGACCCCAGTACAGGTTGGCCGACCATGGTCGGCGACCATGACCAATACCTGTGCCAATACATCGTACATTGACACTTTTGAAAGAACCTTTTTAAACTTGTTCGTTCAAAAGTGTCAATGTACGATGTATTGGTTATGGTCGCCGACCATGGTCGGCCAACCTGTACTGGGGGCTTGAGACCATACTGCCTCGTCATTAGTAGGTTTTCTTTCTTCAGTCTTGAAAATATGTCTTTAATAATGCTTGTTCTTATGTTTTTTTCTTATTAATTATGTCTTCAGTAATTCTATGACTTGCTGACCTAACCTAACTCATTAAAATGCGCGGGTGGTTCGTACACATTTCAATGCTCATGGAGGTTTAAGGCGAACCCTAGACACTCAGTAAATACTGTGATCCATCATTATGATAAATACTGATAGAATTCATCCCATTAACGAAGTGCAAAAACAAGCCTACATATTCAGTATTTATCACGTCAGTATTGCATAGTTTTTCGTAGGCGAGGCGTGAAATGGATGCGGCAAAAACCAAAGCTTGTATTGTTCACACATTTGAATTCATTGTCTGAACTTCAACTACGTGGTGACATGGGCAAAGTCAACTGACGAGGCTGCAAGCTGAGGACGGTAGTATCATTTCATCAACACCTGAAATCCTGAGGGAGATTGAGAGTTTCTATGGATAGTTGTACTCCACGCAAACACCTGTTGAAAGTAAGGCTACAGAACCTAGAGCCAAACTTACCCGACACTATACCGAAGATATCCCGGACGTCAGCCTGTACGAGGTTAGAATGGCTCTCAAGCAGCTCAAAAACAACAAGGCGGCGGGCGATGACGGAATCACAACAGAACTTCTGAGAGCGGGCGGTAAGCCGATACTTAAGGTCCTCCAGAAGCTCTTCAACTCTGTCATCCTCGAGGGCAAAACGCCAAAGGCATGGGGCAGAAGCGATGTGATGCTGTTCTTCAAGAAGGGTGATAAGACTCTCCTGAAGAATTTTTCTTTTCGAAAAGACCTCTAAAAATACGAAATTTCAAGATTATTCTTAAATGGGGTTACATAATTATACTATTGAATATTGGCTTAATTAGTGGATAGGATACCAATAATATTTTGGATCGTGTAGAAGCATTTAAAAAAAATCGCTTTGGTTTTTAATACGAAGTGATTTTGTGTTTTTTTTGCCTAATCTGCAAAAACGGTCTCGCTCTCGCGCGCGTCCTTTTCTCTTTGCTATCTCGCTTCAGCATAATTTTTCCGAGTATAGGGCTTATTACACCCTACTGAATTTAGACTTCTAAATGAATTACCATCTGAAATCAGTCAAATGTAATAGCATTTAGCAAGTTAGAATTCTAAAAAGTAAGCTAATTAGAAAGAAGTACGGCTACTGACTGCTAAATGCTAGTTAGAAACCTAATTAGCAAGGTGTAATAGCATTTAGTTCATTTAGTTACTAAAAACGTGCTCAGTGTTGCCAATTTAGCATTTAATATTATAAATTTAGCATAATGTTTTCTTTCTGTTTAGCGTAATATTTTTTCATCTGTACTTAATATCAAAATAATATTATTAAGAGGAAAGATTTGATTGTTTGTTTGTTTGCATCGAATAGGCTCCGAAACTACTGGACCGATTTAGAAAATTCTTTCACCATTAGAAAGATACATTCTTCCCGAGTGACATAGGCTATATTTTATCCCGATATTCCTACGGGAACGGGTACCACGCGACGCGGGTAAAACCGCGAGGATCCTCTAGTTTAGCATATATAAGATGGTGTAAAACAAACTGCAAATGGAGCAGGAGGTATTCAGGTCAAGTGAATAGAACATAAAAAAATAGAAAAAAATATCCCAATTTTTTTTATTATTTAATTTTACAAAAAATTCTAATATTATTTTTTGATATCAATTCAATATGTACAATAGCAAACGTTTTAATAAAACTATTTCATTTTACGATGAAAAAAAGTAATTTTAAAGCGCACGCGGGCTGGGCGCCGCGGTCATCAACCCCGGCGGTCCAACAGCTGATCGGCCAGCCGCTATAGCGATACTCCTACAGCGCAATTAGGGATGTGAATTATTTTTTTTCTTGCGATAAATCGAAAGATCATATATAAGTTTTGTAACAAAGTGTTTTTATTTTAATTTTTGTTGCAATAATTTAAAAGTTATATCAAAATAAAAATTTGTTTTTGAATCCAGAATCGAAGACACTCTAAAACAGCTCCCGAACACACACGAGCGCGTGTGACGTCATAATGTTAACTTTCACTCATTGCAGTTTAAACTGACATAAGTCAATGATGTTTGACATAAGTACAGTGTTGGTTGTTCTATATAGGTACTCAAATCAAAGATATTATAATATCTTTGACTCAAATACATACCTATTGAAATGTCGAACCTAAAATGTTATCGTTCTTGTTTCGTACCCATGTGTACAAATACTACAAAAAGAACTAGACAAAAAATGATTTTAAATGTTCCCCAAGACCAAGAACGTCGGAACAAATGATTCCAAGCAGTAAACCGTCATAACCCCAAAACAAAATAGATTTTTTTTTGTTGTGAAGATCATTTCGATGTAAGTATTTCATAACACCATTTTTATTAGGTAAGTAATTATTATTTATCCTAGTGTATAATCAAATAAGTAGAGTTCAGTCAATATTTTTTTATCTGGACTCCAAAATAAATACACTCTGCTTTTCACTCCCCATTGCAAGGAAATAAAACAAGGATTAAGCATATACAAGAAACTTTAATTAATTTTAATTTGAACAATTCGTCAAAATAGCTTAACAAAACACACTCCGCAAACGTGTTTACGTTTTTTTTGGTTCTTCCAAATCATAAAACTTTCGTAGTTATGTGCTGAGATAGATTTTCTTCAACTTAGACGGCAATATCTGTTCAAATACATTTTTCGTACTTCTTTCCATTAAAGTCTCAGGCGAAATCATTATTTGTTCGTCACTATTACTACTCGAAGACATTGTTTAATAACTTTCATATAACTTATTGAATTTTCTACCGCAACACAACAAATTTAGCTACCTATGTAGTTTCTAGTTTTGTTTGACTAACTAATTAGCTTCCCGCCACCCTTTTTTTTAATTTTCCTCTATGTGACGTTCGACTAATGGTCTGAGCCGTAATGCCAAGTTATTTAAAAATTTTGCGTTTTATTTTTTTAAGTAAATGTACGCCCTGCATTAATCCTTATTATGTATTTAGATAGTAATTCATATGTTGTAATTAAATTAAGATATAGACTCAATTTCTTAAAAACAGACTTGGGCAAAAAGTAATCAGATTAATGATTAAGGATTATGATTACAATGTGTAATCTTCAATCATGATTACAGATTACGGAAATTAATCAAAAATGTAATCATATCGATGATTAATGATTATCAATCTGTAATCATAATCTTGATTACTGTTATGATTAATAAAACAAATAGTCGGAACTCGGAACATTAAATAATAAAAAACATATTATATGGCAAAAAATATTTTTTATTTTTTAATCAGTCTCATAGATTGTGCTTTAAGGATAATATAATAATAAATAAGTATAATTTTACGCAAAAAATCAACTGGAGTTTTCGGTATGTCGTTTATGATGTGTGTTTTAAATTAGATTTCAATAATACCCTCTTTTCAAACATTTCATCTGAAAGTCTGTGTGATTTTGGTGAATTGGTCATTGTTGCATATGAGAAAAGCCTTTCAACAGGACCCGATGACGGTAGAGGCGTATTATATTTCTTGAAAACCTTTTTGATTTCAGGATATCTATTTAACATGGATATTTCTTTATCTTGATCCGCCAAATAATGAGAAATAATGATTTCTGCTTTAGATCGTTGGACTTGGTGAATATCTCCTGTCGAATCGGTCTCTGACGAATCAGTGTCGAACTCGAAATAACTGTCTTCATATCTAGTGTTTGGGGTATCTTGAACAGTTTCAGGTGCTTCATGAATTTCTTTGACGACAGCTCCTTTAAAAACAGATTTGATTTTGGAATGATATTCTATATTTATACAAGCCATCCATTTGTCCTTGAATCTGGGATAAGACATTGCAGCAACTACTGCATTTTGGGCAACCTTCGAGGAGACGTCAAAAAACTCAGAAAATCGCCTTTCCACACTTTCCAAATAAGTCTCTGCTAACTTTTTGCAAAAAACAAATGGTTCTCTGTTGAGTTTTTGCAATTTTTTTCGCAGGGATACTAAACATGGCAGCAAAATACCGTAATACATATATTGCTCACCTTGTATTATATCCAGGGCTTCTGCTATTGGTTTTGAACAACGCAAATATTCATTTATGTATTGGAAATCATTGGCACGTAAAACGTTTGTTACGCCCAATGCCAAGTACAACTGGACACTCTTATCTTGTATGGATGTAATTTGTTTTAGGCCATCATAAAGACTATTCCATCTAGTGATTCCTGGTCTGGAAAGTGTATGCCCAACAATACCTTGTATTATTTCAGCCGATTTAGGGCGGCCGGCCGAGTTCCACAAACTGTTGCATTTTTTGATAACGTTATTATGAATATCGGCAATAGTTGTTTCATTATTTCTTAACACTTTATTGGCGTCAGTTGTAGCACATAGATTGAGCTTGTGGGCAGAACATCTCAAATGTACTGGCAATTCTAATATATTTGTTTGTGGAATAGCATTTTCAACAAATGCTAAAGGATCAACATCATTTAGAGTGTTGAAGAAACTGCCCTCGGAGTTAAAATCCTCGCCGACAATAGCATCTCTTTCGTATTCTGAGTTGCCATCAGCGCCATCAGTAAAATTTTCTAAATTATCTAAGTCGATACCAAACTCTTTAAAAGCTTTCACAAAATTACTGCCACTATCTGTGACCGTGGCCAGAACTTTTCGTGAGTCGAGACCAAATTCAGAATGAATTGCTTCAAGTAAAAAAGCTATCCGGTCATAGGTGTGCGCACCTGAAAATCTTCGACATGCGAGTGTCTTAGATTTCCTTTCTAGGTTTGAGTCAAGCCAATGTGCAGTGACACCTAGAAAACTTCGACTTTTTCCTGACCAAATATCAGCAGTTGTGCACACTTCTTTTACGCTCTGCAATGCACTTTTGATGTTGGTAATTTCTTTTGTATAATATTCATCAATTAAGCGCCCTAAAGTTCTCCTACTGACAACATTCAGTCCTTTTGTGGTAATATTTAAACTTTCAAAGATTTTGTTAAAAAACGGATCATCTATTGCTTGCAAAGGAATCATGGAATGTATAAAAAACTTTAAAATATTTTCATTGAATTGCTCTTGTGAGACCGTTTGTTCAGCGGATTTATTTCTGTTATCCATAATTTCTGACTGAGGACGATTAGTAGTTCTATAAGACGGTTTGTTTTTTTTCATACATTTCAAGTGAGTTTGATACTCTTTGTATGTTTGTTCTCCGTGTTTTCGTTTGAGGTGAGTAACAAAATTGGATGTTGAATTGTTAAAACCAGAAATTTTAACTTCTTTTGGTTGACAAGATGTACAAATTCCAACTTTTTTGGTAGCGGTGGACTCCGTATAAGAATATATGAAAAACTTGCCGTCAAGGATGCATGGTAATGTTTCTGCTGTTTGCTCAATCTGCACATCTTCCAATTCAGAGTTATTAGATAAAGATGAATGAGAAGAACACGCCATTTCACATCACAACTAAAAATATTCCTTTAAGTACAAAATTACGTTCGTTTACTTGCGCCCGATTCGTTTGACTGATGCGCATTAAACAAAATGCCGCTTGTGCGCCGACTACGCGAACGCGGTGATTGGCTAGCCGGCGATCATACGATACCCTGTCCTCCGCACCCCTACCGCGCGTCTTACGTAGCATAGGCATAGGTATATTTTTTATAAAATAAAGGCAACTATTCAATTTTTAGCTACAAATTGTCGAAGTTAATGGCAACTCAATATAATAAGTTATATAAATTCATTCCTAAATCATGTAATTTAGATTACTGACTACTGTAATCAAGATTAAAGATTACATTTGTAATCTTGATTAAAAGTAATCACGACTACTTTAATCTGATTAAAAGTAATCATGATTACTTTCAATCAGATTATTAATCTGACTACAAAAGTAGTCGATTACGCCCAACTCTGCTTAAAAATAATATCACGTAAATGAAGGTGTATTGTGTAGTCTTAAAAGAAGTTACTTTATGCACAAAAGCATAATATCCATTTTATGCAGCCTTACTAGAATAAAAAATTTCAAGTTTAGGTAGTGGTTTTTAACCGAAAAAGTAGGTTCTCAATTTAATCTGTATCACTACTTCACAAAAAACAAAGTCGCTTTCTCTGTCCCTATGTCCCTTTGTATGCTTAAATCTTTGAAACTACGCAACGGATTTTGATGCGTTTTTTTTAATAGATAGAGTGATTCAAGAGGAAGGTTTATATGTTCTTTTTATCCCGATATTCCCACAGGAACGGGAACCACGCGGGTGAAACCGCGGGCGGCCGCTAGTTGTATATATGTATGTAGGTATGTATGTATGTTTGTGCGCGATTATCTCGCGTTTGGCCGAACCGATTTTGATGCGGTTTTCAGGAAAGTATTTGTTACATTTAGGAGAAGGTTTTAGTATATAAACCGACTTCAAAAAAGGAGGTTCTCAGTTTGATCCGTATACAGGGTTAATTTTTGAACACCATCCAAATTTTTAAGATCGTCTCAGAATCTGTAAGTGAACAACTTTCTCCTAGAAACATGGGTCGAAATACGACATAATTTTTTTGACTTTTCATACAAATCAGCCCCCCTAGCATGACCAACCAAAACGCGATATGATATGATAAGTTATCCGGTTTAACTGTCAAAAGACTGTGGGGTTTGACGTTTGAATGTCAATAAATCGCTTTATCATCATGCGATACGTATCAAGTTTTGGGTGGTCATGCTAGGCTTACAGACTGATTACACGATCGATTTAGTATGGGAAGTCCAAAATTTTTTGTCGTATTTCGACCCATGTTTCTAGAAGAAAGTTGTTCACTTACCGATTCTGAGACGAGCTTAAAATTTTGGATCGGCCAACATACAAAAATTTGGCCGCTATCTTAGATTTTTTATCATTTTTGACATTCTTGCTATTTTCCTGTCAAAATAGTAGCAATAACCGAGATTCATCAAAATCAGCCCACAAACAAAAAAGTTGGCCGCCATCTTGGATTTTTTATATTTTTAACAGTGCGTTGTTGTTTTCTTGTCAAAATAGTACTAGAAATCGAGTTTCATCAAAATCGGCCCACAAACAAAAAAGTTGGCCGCAATCTTGAATTTTTAATTATTTTAACATTGCGTTACTCTTTTCCTGTCAAAATAGTACCAAAAACCGAGTTTCATCAAAATCAGCCCACAAACAAAAAAGTTGGCCGCCATCTTGGATTTTTTAATATTTTTAACAGTGCGTTGTTGTTTTCTTGTCAAAATAGTACTAGAAATCGAGTTTCATCAAAATCGGCCCACAAACAAAAAAGTTGGCCGCCATCTTGAATTTTTAATTATTTTAACATTGCGTTACTCTTTTCCTGTCAAAATAGTACCAAAAACCGAGTTTCATCAAAATCAGCCCACAAACAAAAAAGTTGGCCGCCATCTTGGATTTTTTAATATTTTTAACAGTGCGTTGTTGTTTTCTTGTCAAAATAGTACTAGAAATCGAGTTTCATCAAAATCGGCCCACAAACAAAAAAGTTGGCCGCCATCTTGAATTTTTAATTATTTTAACATTGTGTTACTCTTTTCCTGTCAAAATAGTACCAAAAACCGAGTTTCATCAAAATCAGCCCACAAACAAAAAAGTTGGCCGCCATCTTGGATTTTTTAATATTTTTAACAGTGCGTTGTTGTTTTCTTGTCAAAATAGTACTAGAAATCGAGTTTCATCAAAATCGGCCCACAAACAAAAAAGTTGGCCGCCATCTTGGTTTTTATAACATTGCGTTACAGTTTTCTTGTCAAAATAGTACTAAATATCAAGTTTCATCAAAATTGGCCCACAAAAAAAAAAGTTGGCCGCCATCTTGGATTTTTATTTTAACATTGACGACATTTGACGACCTCCGTGGCCGAGTGGTGTACGCACCGGTTTTCAAGGTGCCGCTATCTGTAGAGGTCCCGGGTTCGATCCTCGGTCGGGTAAATATTGAAAACGAACTTTTCAATATTTCCTTTTCCATAACACTAAGTGCTCGAGCTACTATGATTTGGTATTTTAACAATGTATGTGATGGTGCGTAATATTTAATAAAAGAAGCTAAAGCCTAAATATAAACCTATTAAAAAAAAAGTGCTATTTTAAAAAAGACCATGGTTTACCACGTAAACTCTGTGGTACTGTTGGAAAATAGTTTAAACATTGTGACGTCACAGCTAATCGTGGAGCGTTTATAGTCGGGTGATCTTTTTTCAAATTTCATCAATTTTTAATTGCTTATAATTAATTGAAAAAAAGTTTTTTTTAAGTTTTTCCATTAAATATCAATATTATTGTTAATAAAGTTTTAAAAAAAAATTGAAAAAAAATATTTTTTTTTTACATCACCAATTGTATGCGCCCAATAGCTTCCGGATTATCGTTTACCTGTGTCGTGGTTAAATAAGTAATTTTGTTTTTACGTTTGGTATTATGTTAAATATTGAATTGATATCCATAGATAATAATAGAATTTTATGTAAAATTAAATAAAAAAAAAAAATTAGGGTTTTTTTTCTATTTTATTTACGTTCTAAACACTTAACCTGACAACCCCCTGCTCGTTTTGCAGTTTGTTTCAAACCATCTTATATAGCATAGTTTTTAGTATAAGTAATACCTTTTAAAAACAACACTTAAATGAAATAAAAAAAATATATGTAAAACCGCAGGCGGCAGTTAGTATTAAAATTATTAAATTCTCGTAGGTAATTGTTATTGATTCGAACCATCAATTCGAACAACGATTCGAACTATATTCATCATCATCATTATCATTTCAGCCGTACGACGCCCACTGCTGGGCATAGGCCTCCCCCAAGGATCTCCACAACGATCGGTCCTGCGCTGCCCGCATCCAGCGGCTTCCCGCGACCTTGACCAGATCGTCGGTCCACCTTGTAGGGGGCCTGCCCACGGAACGTCGTCCGGTTCGCGGTCGCCATTCGAGAACCTTTCCGCCCCAACGGCCATCGGTTCTCCGCGCTATGTGTCCCGCCCACTGCCACTTCAACTGAGCAATCCTTCGAGCGATGTCGGTCGTTTTAGTTCTCCAGCGGATCTCATCATTTCTGATTCGATCGAGCAGGGAAATACCAAGCATCGCTCTCTCCATTGCTCGCTGGGTAACCTTGAGCCTTCTTATGAGACCCATAGTAAAAGACCACGTCTCGCTTCCATAAAATAAAATAAAATAAAAATAAAATAAGTCATAACTGGCAGCTCACACTGTTCAAAGACCTTAGTCTTGAGACATTGAGGAATTTTGGACGCAAATATATGCCGGAGCTTCCCAAACGCTGCCCATCCGAGCTGGATTCGACGAGAGATCTCTTTCTCGAAGTTGGACTTACCTAATTACTAGAAACATGGGTCGAAATACGACATAATTTTTTTGACTTTTCATACAAATCAGCCCCCCTAGCATGACCAACCAAAACGCGATATGATATGATAAGTTATCCGGTTTAACTGTCAAAAGACTGTGGGGTTTGACGTTTGAATGTCAATAAATCGCTTTATCATGATGCGATACGTATCAAGTTTTGGGCGGTCATGCTAGGCTTACAGACTGATTACACGATCGATTTAGTATGGGAAGTCCAAAATTTTTTGTCGTATTTCGACCCATGTTTCTAGAAGAAAGTTGTTCACTTACCGATTCTGAGACGAGCTTAAAATTTTGGATCGGCCAACATACAAAAATTTGGCCGCTATCTTAGATTTTTTATCATTTTTGACATTCTTGCTATTTTCCTGTCAAAATAGTAGCAATAACCGAGTTTCATCAAAATCAGCCCACAAACAAAAAAGTTGGCCGCCATCTTGGATTTTTTTATATTTTTAACAGTGCGTTGTTGTTTTCTTGTCAAAATAGTACTAGAAATCGAGTTTCATCAAAATCGGCCCACAAACAAAAAAGTTGGCCGCCATTTTGAATTTTTAATTATTTTAACATTGCGTTACTCTTTTCCTGTCAAAATAGTACCAAAAACCGAGTTTCATCAAAATCAGCCCACAAACAAAAAAGTTGGCCGCCATCTTGGATTTTTTAATATTTTTAACAGTGCGTTGTTGTTTTCTTGTCAAAATAGTACTAGAAATCGAGTTTCATCAAAATCGGCCCACAAACAAAAAAGTTGGCCGCCATCTTGAATTTTTAATTATTTTAACATTGCGTTACTCTTTTCCTGTCAAAATAGTACCAAAAACCGAGTTTCATCAAAATCAGCCCACAAACAAAAAAGTTGGCCGCCATCTTGGATTTTTTAATATTTTTAACAGTGCGTTGTTGTTTTCTTGTCAAAATAGTACTAGAAATCGAGTTTCATCAAAATCGGCCCACAAACAAAAAAGTTGGCCGCCATCTTGAATTTTTAATTATTTTAACATTGCGTTCCTCTTTTCCTGTCAAAATAGTACCAAAAACCGAGTTTTATCAAAATCAGCCCACAAACAAAAAAGTTGGCCGCCATCTTGGATTTTTTAATATTTTTAACAGTGCGTTGTTGTTTTCTTGTCAAAATAGTACTAGAAATCGAGTTTCATCAAAATCGGCCCACAAACAAAAAAGTTGGCCGCCATCTTGGTTTTTATAACATTGCGTTACAGTTTTCTTGTCAAAATAGTACTAAATATCAAGTTTCATCAAAATTGGCCCACAAAAAAAAAAGTTGGCCGCCATCTTGGATTTTTATTTTAACATTGACGACATTTGACGACCTCCGTGGCCGAGTGGTGTACGCACCGGTTTTCAAGGTGCCGCTATCTGTAGAGGTCCCGGGTTCGATCCTCGGTCGGGTAAATATTGAAAACGAACTTTTCAATATTTCCTTTTCCATAACACTAAGTGCTCGAGCTACTATGATTTGGTATTTTAACAATGTATGTGATGGTGCGTAATATTTAATAAAAGAAGCTAAAGCCTAAATATAAACCTATTAAAAAAAAAGTGCTATTTTAAAAAAGACCACAGATTTTTTTCTGTTCTGTGAAAAAGACCATGGTTTACCACGTAAACTCTGTGGTACTGTTGGAAAATAGTTTAAACATTGTGACGTCACAGCTAATCGTGGAGCGTTTATAGTCGGGTGATCTTTTTTCAAATTTCATCAATTTTTAATTGCTTATAATTAATTTAAAAAAAGTTTTTTTTAAGTTTTTCCATTAAATATCAATATTATTGTTAATAAAGTTTTAAAAAAAAAAATGAAAAAAAAAATTTTTTTTTTTTTTCACATCACCAATGGGCGATTTTCCGAAAGCTCAGTCACTAGATGGCGCTGTCCCACCTATGCAGTTAGAAGGAACGGAACGTTATAAATTTTACTTTGACGCGACTTTTTTACGTAAAACGGAACGTCAGACAGATGTTATTTATTTACCTAAGTCTTTAAATTTACCTATTTCGTTTCTGTTCCTCACAGTAGTACTTATTTAATATATTATTAGTTTCCTTTGGGTTTTTAAAAAGTAATTAAATTAAATATGTTTCATACCAAAATATACCATAGACATGTACATACTTCTTCAACGCCATCTAGTGAAGCAATTGGAAGCTTTTTTTTTTTAAATGGCCTCTCAGAAAATCGCTCATTGTATGCGCCCAATAGCTTCCGGATTATCGTTTACCTGTGTCGTGGTTAAATAAGTAATTTTGTTTTTACGTTTGGTATTATGTTAAATATTGAATTGATATCCATAGATAATAATAGAATTTTATGTAAAATTAAATAATAAAAAAAAATAGGGTTTTTTTTCTATTTTATTTACGTTCTAAACCATGAAGTTTGACTTAATACTCTGAGGTAACTGGAGCTCTCACCCTGAATAAAAAAGTGTCGCCAGCAAATTTGACATTTATGTATGTAGTGGCAGGTAGTGGCTGTCAGTTGTCTCATATGACCATACGTATTTTTTTAAAGTGTAGGTGAGACGGAAGACAGCCACTGTGTTATTTGTGGTATTCAAAAAATTGTTCGTACTGCACTCTCCAGTTACCTCAGTATTAAGTCGAGCTTCATGTTCTAAACACTTAACCTGACAACCCCCTGCTCGTTTTGCAGTTTGTTTCAAACCATCTTATATAGCATAGTTTTTAGTATAAGTAATACCTTTTAAAAACAACACTTAAATGAAATAAAAAAATATATGTAAAACCGCAGGCGGCAGTTAGTATTAAAATAATTAAATTCTCGTAGGTAATTGTTATTGATTCGAACCATCAATTCGAACAACGATTCGAACTATATTCATCATCATCATTATCATTTCAGCCGTACGACGCCCACTGCTGGGCATAGGCCTCCCCCAAGGATCTCCACAACGATCGGTCCTGCGCTGCCCGCATCCAGCGGCTTCCCGCGACCTTGACCAGATCGTCGGTCCACCTTGTAGGGGGCCTGCCCACGGAACGTCGTCCGGTTCGCGGTCGCCATTCGAGAACCTTTCCGCCCCAACGGCCATCGGTTCTCCGCGCTATGTGTCCCGCCCACTGCCACTTCAACTGAGCAATCCTTCGAGCGATGTCGGTCGTTTTAGTTCTCCAGCGGATAACCAAGCATCGCTCTCTCCATTGCTCGCTGGGTAACCTTGAGCCTTCTTATGAGACCCATAGTAAAAGACCACGTCTCGCTTCCATAAAATAAAATAAAAATAAAATAAGTCATAACTGGCAGCACACACTGTTCAAAGACCTTAGACTTGAGACATTGAGGAATTTTGGACGCAAATATATGCCGGAGCTTCCCAAACGCTGCCCATCCGAGCTGGATTCGACGAGAGATCTCTTTCTCGAAGTTGGACTTACCTAATTGGATTGTCTGTCCTAGGTAGACATAGTGGTCAACAACTTCGAGTGTAATGTTCCCAACATTAACTGGAGCGGATGCAACATGGGCATTGGACATGATTTTCGTCTTATCCATGTTCATCTTCAGACCCACTCTTTGGGAAGCATTGCTGAGATCTTCGAGCATTGTGTTCAGGGGGCTACCGGCTAAGAAAAATGGATATGGATATGGGCTTCAACTGTCATTTGAATTCCTTATTTTGATAGATTTTTGCTGCTTTGTTCTGTTGAACGTTGCTAGCTAGTTATCGTTATATCCGACGTCACAAAACAAGGAACTGATAGCGGCTATTTTCTTTATAAAATTGACTTAAAGTTCCCAAAATCGTATGAAGTTCATACCCATAAAGTTACGCGGTAGCCCCCCAGGGCCCCTATCGCCCTATTTTGCAATAAGAGCGATTTCATTACAACTCCATTTCAATCAGTTTACGATCGTGTCATAAAAAGGTATCGCCCTAACGTTCACAAACGGATGGAAGACGGATTGCGATATTACTGATTTCAAGCCCATACCCATAATATGGGCTTCAATTGGAGCTACCGGCTAACTGTTTTTCCGGATCTGGATTTCGCGAGTGAATGATAGTCGCGTATTGTTGCATCATATCAAATAAATACCAATATTTAACAAAATATTATTATTTCTCTGCATTTTTTACTCTTATAATATATATATTTTAAATGACAACGGACAAAGTCGATAAAAACAATTAATTTAGTTCTTCATAGTATTAAAAACAAGTATTCCTAAAATAAATAATGTACGTATCAATTAATAACCAAACGCAAATGACAAGCCTTTCTACAGTATTCCACTTATGAAAGATCTTAGTCCAATATGCATTTGATCAAAGAATTTATCAATGAAACCATTCGAAGTTGTCCTCGTCCAATTTCTTGGATCAAATATTTGATAAGTGGAATACCACCCTTAACTTTACTTTTTGAATTACCTATGTAAAAGGCATATCTTTGAGGGTCAACTATGGTTTCTATTCGATTTGTGTGCACTAATTACGTGAAAAATTTGACAAATGACCCCGTCATGGCAAAATTTTGTGGAAGTTTTTGTTTCGGTCATTTTGTGGTTAATGTTCTTCAATTCCTCTTAGGATGCTACCCGTAAGGCTCATTAGCAGAGCAAGGTTGCAGATATTTATCAAGATTTAAAGAAAAGCAGACCGAATGTTCCTTATAAGTTTAATATTGACATGATTGAATGGACGGCTACTCCAAGACAAGAACATCACTACATAGTATAAAACAAAGTCGCTTTCTCTGTCCCTATGTCCCTTTGTATGCTTAAATCTTTGAAACTACGCAACGGATTTTGATGCGTTTTTTTTTAATAGATAGAGTGATTCAAGAGGAAGGTTTATATGTACTTTTTATCCCGATATTCCCACGGGAACGGGAACCACGCGGGTGAAACCGCGGGCGGCCGCTAGTTGTTTATAAGTTGATAATTACAGAGAAAATCATTCAACAGAACCTAATAATGTCTTAAAATATGTGTTGTGAACTTGTGACAATAACAACTTGGTTAATAAATGCATGATGATACCATTTTGCTAGTTCTTTATTTCTGGTTGTTAATTTCTTGTACTTACCTACTTATACCTTTGTGTTTACATAAATTATTAGTATATTGTGACAAATTCAGACTAAACAAAGCCAATATTCTCAATTAAGAAGTGCCACAACACAACCCTTCCAGAATTGAAAATAAGCAATGTTTAGTTTCTTGAATTCATATTTTTAACACTTATTTATGTAACATAGGTAGGTACTTATTTTTATCATTATCTTTATTTTATATAAATTTGCTATGAAAGAGAAATAAAATTACTATCATTAATTTATGAGGATGATTAAATAGTTAGACCTGTAAATACATAAGTTATTTATTTCTGCAGCGGCCAAATGTTATTTTATTTTCTATGATTTTTCAGTTTAGCACATCTTATGTTTTCAGTTGCTAACTTAAATATAAATAAGTGGGTTTTTGACATTACAATTTAACAGCAATTAAGAAAATTTACAAATTGTCTATCAACTCATAATTTTATTTGGAAAATATGAGCTTTAAGCGCTGTCTCTTAAGAGTTGCACACAATAGACAGGTATAGATGTGCATTGTAGCTATGCTATATTGTACTTAGTAAGTACAACATAGCATAGCATATTATGTAGTTGTACTACTTACTACAAAATACTTTTACAAAATAGCACATAACGTGGATTAGGTACTTTGAATAGAAATTGCTAAATAAATAGGTTAATAATATGGTTTATTTATTCAGTAATTCTGAAATAATTGCATCGTCCCGAAACGAAAAACAGACAAACTATAGTCTGTTAAGTATAGAGTATCTAACAAATGATAACAGATGGGAGCTTTTATTGAAATTTATAACTTAAACTTCTATCGATCAGGTTAAAAATAAAAAGATATTTGTTCAACAGAAATGATTAAAAAAAAGCAATGATTAAACTGTCCAAATAAAATAAAATTCCTTTATTTCAGACCATTTCTTTGCTTACTGACTATTTCAGTAGGTACAAAATCAGAATAATAAAATTAAAATTGAAAAAGTAAATTAAAATAGGCTACTTATGTTAACATAAAGTTTCACCTAGCAAAATATGGAGAGACTAACTTCTCTCCACTCTCCTCAGAATGCCTTTGAAATAAGAAGCCAGATGCACTGCAGAAACGTGGAAGCGCCAACAAGGATTTAAAGATGTTAGTGTATTGCCGCGTACACACCGCGCCAACGAACGCCAACGAATGGGTTTCGATGCCCTTCGTTGGTCCTGTTTGGACGGTTTGGCGAAGGCCAACGATCGTTCGTTGGCGTGTGCCGGCGATCCGGAGCGTGGCGGTAACATCAAAGGAATTGAGCCATTAGATCGAACTCGGTGTGGACGGCGGCCGAAGGCCAACGAACGAACGTTCAGTTGAAGCATAGTTTCTACCAAAAGCGAGAGCGTTGAGTTTAATCTGTGCGTAATCTCTAGCGAAACACCAATCACAGCGCGTGAGCGTGACGTCAAATGTGAGGTGATTATTTGTGATATTGTGATTATGAATCATTTTTCTGTTCTTCTATATTTCTAATTGTTTTTCTAGCTTTTGTTTGCAAAACACTGTAAAAGTTTGTGATAATAGCCAAACAAACCGTTTTAAGAGTCATCGAAAGTGCCCATTGAATAATACCCACCATGGAACCAGGCCAGGCACAGCCTTCTCTATTGTGAACCGCTTCACGAAAGCCGATAATCGCAATGTCCGGTCTCAGGCAGGAGTAGACATAATAATGGTCGGCAATTTATTTGCCTCTAATTCAGATTACTGTGCTGCTGAATTTAGGAATGTGAAGAAAACATCCGTGTAAGTTTGTCAACCACTACATTATTTATAATCAAATACCTACAAGTTTATAATCATTGCGAAAATTACATAACCTCAAAAGTGTAACTCATCATATTTTTAACTAGGTACTTAATATTTTTGTTATGTTCAACATAAAATATTAACGTTCCCTGTCTTTTCAGGTCGGCAAGATAATCTTACGGTGATGCTGCCGTTGGATATACTTCGGCGCGATTTGAATGAATTGATTTGAAGGTGTGTACAGAACATAAAGTCCGCTCGAAATCGTATGCAGCGATAGTGGATGAAAAAGAAGGAAAAGTCATCAGCGTCCAAACATGCTGTTGCTCTCCAGATGTGAATACACAGGCGCATTGAAAAACTATCCAGTACTGACACACAGTGCTACTGGAAGAAATCCAAATTAGCACATGTTGGAAATAATAAATAATTTGAAATATGTCACGGCTGAAATGATGATGATGATGAAGGAAATATCAGCCGGTATAAGACCATGTTCTTAGCAGACTGCTTCCAAAACATGCTGACACAATTTCTACAATCTGCGGCAAACTAAAATGTATCCAACTGTGAATTACTTAAAATACAGCTAAGATTATGAGAAAAGTGAAAAGTGCAAATGTTATTGTGTAATGAAACTAGTTTTATTTTTTTCCAAAAGTGAATAATTGGAAACAAAAATTTACCCTGTATAGTATGAAAGTACAAAATAAAACAAAATGTAATAAAATAATATTTTTTTTATTCAATTTGTATGGTCTGGATGCCACACCAAAAGAGATAAATGAAAAATATGAAATTGACTAAAATAACTTTTATTGCGTAATTGATTGTAACGCTAATTGATGAGTCGTGGGTTGAATGTAGACTGACTGAATGCTATGAAAAATATGATTATTAACAAATAAAATGTAGGTCGTTACGAATGTTGGTCAGTACGTTGACCGTACACAATTCAATGTAAGCCCTAAATATTAAATAAAACAAAAACACTTATAAAAATTTTGTGTTGATGTTAGAAACACTTTGGTCTTGATAGTTTCGTATGTTCTTCTTTGAAAGCAATTTGAAAGGAGATGTTGATATGGTAGACTAGACCGATTAACATTTCAATAAGTACAGTAGCGAGTTATATGCAAATAAACAATCAATCCATCTATTGATGATTCTTTTGATTGTTGCGATTTTCTGTGTGCCCCCAATATTGATTTTTACAAGTGTCATCAAACATATCATTCAATTTATAATATTATAGCAGGCTGAGTAAAATATAAATTGGTATTTATAATGAGTGCATAATTTATTTAAATTCAATATTTAATAGTATACTTAAATATTGTTTATACCCAAGTAATATATTTAAGTATTACTACTAATTATAAATGCGAAAGAACCTCTGTCTGTCAGTCTGCTTCGCTTTCATGCCTAAACTACTAAACTGATTTCGATGAAATTTGGTACGTACAAAGATAGAGTTGACCTTGCGAAAGGACATAGGCTAATTTTTATTCCGGAAAAGCTTGTACTCTGTAATCCATGCGGGCGAAGCCGCGGGCGGAAGGCTAGTATTAAAATTAAAATAAAGCCAAGCTCACAAAAAGCTCACTGACCTCTATTATTATTATTACACACTGGACAGGCTGTCTCCATACAAATGAAAGCTAATTTTGTGTGGCAATTTGAAGCGCCACTACGAGTGTCCCGAGAACTAATTTTGACATAATCATTACCACAACTGACTGAACATCACTAGTTTTAGTTACATAGACACTCGTACCTATATGCCTACAGCGCCAAAATAGCGATACTCAAATAGGCACTTTTATGACAGCCAGTCCAGTCCAGCCTCCAGCATGACTCCAGTGCGTAAATAATAATTTAATATTAAAGGTCAGTTGCTAAGCTGGACAGTGTTGCCAGCGAGGTCTTGTCAAAAAATACACCTAAACCCTGAAATGTACAAAAAAGTAACCTTCTGGCAACACTGGGCACTGGAGCCGGAATCAAGTGCCAACGATCGTTGGCTCAACATTTGTTGTTTGTACTTTGTCCTTCGATAGCCAACGAACGTGCGGCAGCCAACGCTGAATATCCTTCGTTGGCGTTCGTTGGCGCGGTGTGTACGCGGCATATAACACACGCAGGGCATTGTAGGAAAGCTGGATAAAGTTTGACCACAGACTACTGGCATAAAAATTTTGACAATAGGCTTTAAATAAAGTAAAATGTACTTCTACTGTACACCAAGCAAACCTGTGTCTCACCATGTTACCACTGACCAACAAAGCCCTGCATCTAGGGTTACCAGATGAAAAAAACAAAAGTCCTGAGAATAGGCCTGATTTCCATTGAAAAAGCCTGAGTTTAGAGCGCGGGGGGGGGGGGGGGGGGGGCTTGCAATAAATCAATAATTAAAGAAAAAACCTTACTTAAATATTGAATAACAACCCATATTTTAATTTGTGTTTGTATTTGTATATCCAGTCTGACACGTTGTAAACCTATTTTAAGGATAGCGATAGCCTAGGACTCTTATTCATATAAATTTCTTTTGAAACCTTATTTGTCTATCTTAAACTTCATTACCTGTCTGTCTATGTAATTTTCAACTCAGTGAGAATATTGTAATTCAAGTCCCTCTGACAGTGCAACAAGTGAGCTGCAAAGTAGAATAATTATCCCCACGCCCTGTATTTCTTGTAAGGACCTAATTTTACATATAATATAAATAAAACTTCATATTTCATTGTATTTTAAATTTCTTTTATTTCGCATCAATCCTATAGTTAAAAATCTTAGTTACAACAGGGGCACATTTTCAAGTCTCTTAATGTTACCCCTGAAGATCATGAATTCACTCTATTTCTCGTTGTACCTTAGGCCGTGCTTCCATTATATAGTCCTCGCAGGAGCTTTTTGGGGCCACCCAGCGATAGGCTGAGCAGCACAGCACCATGTCATCAGCATAACTGATATTCACACAGACATTATCTATATAACAACCATGTGTGCTGCTCAGCCCAGCGATGAGCTTGTCCATATATACATATATATGAGCGAATAAGTCAGCCCATCCTGTCAAACACCACATAAACTCTTCAGAGCATGTATTTCCCCACTTTACTACATTTTTCTGATTACCATACCAATGTGCCAGTACATTTATAAACTCAGCCAACGAGAAACATCTTTAACTTTAAGTTTTGTCCAAAGGTCCAAAGCTTATCATAACTTCATAACACACAAGATCAAATGCTTTGCTGAGGTCTTAAAACATGCATTTATAGGAAGGAGTTAGCTTTATAACATAATAAATAACAGAGAACTTAAATGCCAGTACACGATGGCCGATCATGGTCGGCGACCATGACCAATACATCGTACATTGACACTTTTGAAAGAACCTTTTTAAACTTGTTCGTTCAAAAGTGTCAATGTACGATGTATTGGTCATGGTCGCCGACCATGGTCGGCCAACCTGTACTGGGGGCTTAACACAGCTCAATATCACTTGTAAAATAATATGTCAATCAATAGCACTTTCCGTAGACAATATCCACAAAAAAGTGGCTATTGATAATATCACAGAACACAATTACTCCAAGGAGGATAATAAGTATTTTTAATTTACAAAGTATCTTCATTACTTTAATTAAATGCCTAATTTTTATCAAAAGTAGGTCAACAATTTATCTGTATAGTTATGTAAATTCCGATAACGAAACAAGAAACAAAAATTTGAATTTCGCGGGTAAAATTCCATTACATGACTTCGAGAGAAAGGAACAGCGAAATAGCAATTTGTGTTTGTCTCTTTCGCTCCAGCTTTTCGCTCCGCTTTTAAACTCTCTTCTGCTAAAGTTCAACGTTTTACAAGTGCTAGGGGTATATTTACTATAAATGAAGTTGATTACACTCAAAAGTAGCAAGTTATTTCACTCTTCTTCTTTCAGTGCCTCCCCATTACTGGAGGTTGGCCGTCAGCTCCGCAAATCCATCTCTGTTTTTCGCCAAGCGAAACAGTTCTTCTGCTTTGGCGATACCAGTCCACTCCCTTATGTTTCTCAGCCATGACTTTTTTCGTCTTCCAGCACGTCTTTTGCCTTCTATCTTGCCCATCATGATAAGTTGAAGCAGCTGATATCGGTCGTGTCGTAATGCATGTCCCAAATATTCAACCTTACGCTTTTTGATGGTCCGCATCAAGTTCCGCGACATTGCGACGCGCTGGAGCACTGTCTCATTTCGTACTTTATGGGTCCAACTTATACGCAGCATGCGACGGTAACACCACATCTCGAACGCTTCGAGACGTTTCCTCACGTCTTCTTTTATAGTCCATGCTTCGCAGCCGTATAGGACCACCGGCCAAATGTAGCACTGGAGGATCCGTACTCTGAGTTTTATGTTGATGTTTCGGCAGCATAATACTTTCTTCATCTTCATGAAGGACGCTCGAGCAATTTCAATCCGGGACTTAATTTCTTGATCCGAGTCCCATAGTTCATTCACCCAAGCGCCGAGGTATTTGTACTGCTGTACTCGCTCTATATCTCTGCCAGCCACTGCTAACTTCGGCTTCAAGTCGGGATTACGAGATACAACCATGTACTTGGTCTTTGAGATGTTCATTGTGAGACCGGCCTCTGCACTACTCTTTTGCACTCGGTTTAAAATCTCTTGCAGGTCACGTTCTGAAGAAGCGATAAGCACTGTGTCGTCGGCATAGCGCAAATTATTAATAATTTTGCCGTTTACTTTTATGCCCAGTTCTATCCCCTCTAGTGCTTCGGACATTACTGCTTCGGAGTACAAATTAAATAGTAAAGGAGATAAGATGCAACCCTGCCTGACGCCCCGACTAATTTGGATCTCTTCTGTGACGTCTTGTTCCACTCTTATCGTCGCTTTTTGGTTCTCGTATTTCACACAAATTGAGAAATTAAACTTTTCCATGAATCTTCCGATACCAAAATACTCGCCTGCTTCATTTGACATAACGATATGAATCCGGGTTTCGAGTTTTTACTTTTTAATTTTTACAAAATACCGATTCTGGGCTTCAACTGTCAAAAATGTATAGAGAAGTTTCTTCGTCATTCACTCTTTTTGTGACATATGGGTATGGGAAGAAATATGAAGTCCATGGAATTACCCGGTACCGCCAAGTTCAGATTATGGGCTTCAAATGTCAAATAAAGCCCATATCCATATCCAGATTTTTTAGGCGGTAGACCCCCAGGGGGTCTACCGGCTAAAAATAAGAAGTTCAGATCCATATTTCTGATTTCAAGCCCAGACCCATAATATGGGCTCCAATTGGAGCTACCGGCTAACTGTTTTTCCGGATCTGGATTTCGCGAGTGAATGATAGTCGCGTCTTGTTGCATCATATCAAATAAAAACCAATATTTAACAAAATATTATTATTTCTCTGCATTTTTTACTCTTATTATTTATATTTTAAATGACAACGGACAAAGTCGATAAAAACAATTAATTTAGTTCTTCATAGTATTAAAAACAAGTATTCCTAAAATAAATAATGTACGTATCAATTAATAACCAAACGCAAATGACAAGCCTTTCTACAGTATTCCACTTATGAAATATCTTTGTCCAATATGCATTTTATCAAAGAATTTATCAATGAAACCATTCGAAGTTGTCCTCGTCCAATTTCTTGGATCAAATATTTGATAAGTGGAATACCACCCTTAACTTTACTTTTTGAATTAAGTAAATAACACAAAATTAATAAAATATAACGAAAAAGGCATATCTTTGAGGGTCAACTATGGTTTCTCTTCGATTTGTGTGCGCTAATTACGTGAACAATTTGACAAATGACCCCGTCATGGCAAAATTTTGTAGAAGTTATTGTTTGGTTGGGTATTTTGTGGTTAATGTTCTTCATTTCCTCTTATGATACTACCCGTAAGGCTCATTATCAGAGCAAGGTTGCAGATATTTATCAAGATTTAAAGAAAAGCAGACCGAATGTTCCTTATAAGTTTAATATTGACATGATGGAATGGACGGCTACTCCAAGACAAGAACATTGTTTATAAGATGATAATTACAGAGAAAATCATTCAACAGAACCTTTAAAAGATAAACAGTACAAAGTATACCGTAATAATGTCTTAAAATATGTGTTGTGAACTTGTGACAGTAACAACTTGGTTAATAAATGCATGATGATACCATTTTGCAGTTCTTTATTTCTGGTTGTTAATTTCTTGTACTTACCTACTTATACCTTTGTGTTTACATAAATTATTAGTATATTGTGACAAATTCAGACTAAACAAAGCCAATATTCTCAATTAAGAAGTGCCACAACACAACCCTTCCAGAATTGAAAATAAGCAATGTTTAGTTTCTTGAATTCATATTTTTAACACTTATTTATGTAACATAGGTAGGTACTTATTTTTATCATTATCTTTATTTTATATAAATTTGCTATGAAAGAGAAATAAAATTACTATCATTTATGAGGATGATTAAATAGTTAGACCTGTAAATACATAAGTTATTTATTTCTTCAGCGGCCAAATGTTATTTTATTTTCTATGATTTTTCAGTTTAGCACATTTTATGTTTTCAGTTGCTAACTTAAATATAAATAAGTGGGTTTTTGACATTACAATATAACAGCAATTAAGAAAATTAACAAATTGTCTATCAACTCATAATTTTATTTGGAAAATATGAGCTTTAAGCGCTGTCTCCTAGAGTTGCACACAAAAGACAGGTATAGATGTGCATTGTAGCTATGCTATATTGTACTTAGTAAGTACAACATAGCATAGCATATTATGTAGTTGTACTACTTACTACAAAATACTTTTACAAAATAGCACATAACGTGGATTAGGTACTTTGAATAGAAATTGCTAAATAAATAGGTTAATAATATGGATTATTTATTCAGTAATTCTAAAATAATTGCATCGTCCCGAAACGAAAAACAGACAAACTAGAGTTAGTCTGTTAAGTATAGAGTATCTAACAAATGATAACAGATGGGAGCTTTTATTGAAATTTATAACTTAAACTTCTATCGATTAGGTTAAAAATAAAAATTTATTTGTTCGACAGAAATGATTAAAAATAAGCAATGATTAAACTGTTCAAATAAAATAAAATTCCTTTATTTCAGACCATTTCTTTGCTTACTGACTATTTTAGTACAAAATCACAATATTAAAATTAAAATTGAAAAAGTAAATTAAAATATGCTACTTATGTTAACATAAAGTTTCACCTAGCAAAATATGGAGAGACTAACTTCTCTCCACTCTCCTCAGAATGCCTTTGAAAAAAGAAGCCAGATGCACTGCAGAAACGTGGAAGCGCCAACAAGGATTTAAAGATGTTACTGTATAACACACGCAGGGCATTGTAGGAAAGCTGGATAAAGTTTGACCACAGACTACTGGTATAAAAATTTTGACAATAGGCTTTAAATAAAGTAAAATTTACTTCTACTGTACACCAAGCAAACCTGTGTCTCACCATGTTACCACTGACCAACAAAGCCCTGCATCCCTATCCATCTATATCAGAATAAATTGTCATACAGAGTTTCAGTTACTATATGCCCAAGGTATTTAAACTGACTTACACGGCCCAAAGGAATCCTGTTCAAAAGTAACAGGGGCACATTTTCAAGTCTCTTAATGTTACCCCTGAAGATCATGAATTCACTCTATTTCTCGTTGTACCTTAGGCCGTGCTTCCATATATAGTCCTCGCAGGAGCTTTTTGGGCCACCCAGCGATAGGCAGAGCAGCACAGCACCATGTCATCAGCATAACTGATATTATTCACACAGACATTATCTATATAACAACCAAGTGTGCTGCTCAGCCCAGCGATGAGCTTGTCCATATATACATATATAAGAGTGAAGTCAGCCCATCCTGTCTAACACCACATAAACTCTTGAGAGCATGTATTTCCCCACTTTACCACATTTTTCTGATTACCATACCAATGTGCCAGTAGGTACATTTATAACCTCAGCCAACGAGAAACATCTTTAAGTTTTGTCCAAAGGTCCAAAGCTTATCATAACTTCATAACACACAAGATCAAATGCTTTGCTGAGGTCTTAAAACATGCATTTATAGGAAGGAGTTAGCTTTATAACATAATAAATAACAGAGAACTTTAACACAGCTCAATATCACTTGTAAAATAATATGTCAATCAAATGCACTTTCCGTAGACAATATCCACAAAAAAGTCGCTATTGATAATATCACACAACACAATTACTCCAAGGAGGATAATAAGTATTATCTAGCACTTCAGCACACTTCAGCCAGAATGGTGGCTAGGCTAGGCTAGTGATTTGGTTTAATTTTTGTGTTTCGGATAAAAATCCTCAAAGCAGTAAAAACAAAATATATAACCGTACCTACATAAAATAAAACTTTCCTATTTTTGATTTACATAGTATCTTCATTACTTTAGTTAAATGCCTAATTTTTATCAAAAGTAGGTCAACAATTTATCTTTAAAGTTATGTAAATTCCGATAACGAAACAAGAAACGAAAATTTGAATTTCGCGGGTAAAATTCCATTACATGACTTCGAGAGAAAGGAACAGCGAAATAGCAATTTGTGTTTGTCTCTTTCGCTCCATCTTTTCGCTCTGCTTTTAAACTCTCTTCTGCTAAAGTTCAACGTTTTACAAGTGCTAGGGGTATATTTACTATAAATGAAGTTGATTACACTCAAAAGTAGCAAGTTACTTCACACAAATTGAGAAATTAAACTTTTCCATGAATCTTCCGATACCAAAATACTCGCCTGCTTCATTTGACATAACGATATGAATCTGGGTTTCGAGTTTTTACTTTTTAATTTTTACAAAATACCGATTCTGGGCTTCAACTGTCAAAAATGTATAGAGAATTTTCTTCGTCATTCACTCTTTTTCTGACATATGGGTATGGGAAGAAATATGAAGTCCATGGAATTAGGCGGTACCGCCAAGTTCAGATTATGGGCTTCAAATGTCAAATAAAGCCCATATCCATATCCAGATTTTTTAGGCGGTAGACCCCCTGGGGGGCTACCGCGTAATTTTATGGATATGAACTTCATACGTTTTTGGGAACTTTAAGTCAATTTTATAAAGAAAATAGCCGCTATCAGTTCCTTGTTTTGTGACGTTGGGTATAACGATAACTAGCTAGCAACGTTCAACAGAACAAAGCAGCAAAAATCTATCAGAATAAGGAATTCAAATGACAGTTGAAGCCCATACCCATATCCAGATTTCTTAGCCGGTAGCCCCCCAGGGGGTCTACCGCCTAAAAAATCTGGATATGGATATGGGCTTTATTTGACATTTGAAGCCCATAATCTGAACTTGGCGGTACCGCCTAATTCCATGGACTTCATATTTCTTCCCATACCCATATGTCAGAAAAAGAGTGAATGACGAAGAAAATTCTCTATACATTTTTGACAGTTGAAGCCCAGAATCGGTATTTTGTAAAAATTAAAAAGTAAAAACTTGAAACCCAGATTCATATCGTTATGTCAAATGAAGCAGGCGAGTATTTTGGTATCGGAAGATTCATGGAAAAGTTTAATTTCTCAATTTGTGTGAAGTAACTTGCTACTTTTGAGTGTAATCAACTTCATTTATAGTAAATATACCCCTAGCACTTGTAAAAACGTTGAACTTTAGCAGAAGAGAGTTTAAAAGCAGAGCGAAAAGATGGAGCGAAAGAGACAAACACAAATTGCTATTTCGCTGTTCCTTTCTCTCGAAGTCATGTAATGGAATTTTACCCGCGAAATTCAAATTTTCGTTTCTTGTTTCGTTATCGGAATTTACATAACTTTAAAGATAAATTGTTGACCTACTTTTGATAAAAATTAGGCATTTAACTAAAGTAATTAAGATACTATGTAAATCAAAAATAGGAAAGTTTTATTTTATGTAGGTACGGTTATATATTTTGTTTTTACTGCTTTGAGGATTTTTATCCGAAACACAAAAATTAAACCAAATCACTAGCCTAGCCTAGCCACCATTCTGGCTGAAGTGTGCTGAAGTGCAGGATAATACTTATTATCCTCCTTGGAGTAATTGTGTTGTGTGTGTGATATTATCAATAGCGACTTTTTTGTGGATATTGTCTACGGAAAGTGCATTTGATTGACATATTATTTTACAAGTGATATTGAGCTGTGTTAAAGTTCTCTGTTATTTATTATGTTATAAAGCTAACTCCTTCCTATAAATGCATGTTTTAAGACCTCAGCAAAGCATTTGATCTTGTGTGTTATGAAGTTATGATAAGCTTTGGACCTTTGGACAAAACTTAAAGATGTTTCTCGTTGGCTGAGGTTATAAATGTACCTACTGGCACATTGGTATGGTAATCAGAAAAATGTGGTAAAGTGGGGAAATACATGCTCTGAAGAGTTTATGTGGTGTTAGACAGGATGGGCTGACTTCACTCTTATATATGTATATATGGACAAGCTCATCGCTGGGCTGAGCAGCACACATGGTTGTTATATAGATAATGTCTGTGTGAATAATATCAGTTATGCTGATGACATGGTGCTGTGCTGCTCTGCCTATCGCTGGGTGGCCCAAAAAGCTCCTGCGAGGACTATATATGGAAGCACGGCCTAAGGTACAACGAGAAATAGAGTGAATTCATGATCTTCAGGGGTAACATTAAGAGACTTGAAAATGTGCCCCTGTTACTTTTGAACAGGATTCCTTTGGGCCGTGTAAGTCAGTTTAAATACCTTGGGCATATAGTAACTGAAACTCTGTATGACAATTTATTCTGATATAGATGGATAGGGATGCAGGGCTTTGTTGGTCAGTGGTAACATGGTGAGACACAGGTTTGCTTGGTGTACAGTAGAAGTAAATTTTACTTTATTTAAAGCCTATTGTCAAAATTTTTATACCAGTAGTCTGTGGTCAAACTTTATCCAGCTTTCCTACAATGCCCTGCGTGTGTTATACAGTAACATCTTTAAATCCTTGTTGGCGCTTCCACGTTTCTGCAGTGCATCTGGCTTCTTATTTCAAAGGCATTCTGAGGAGAGTGAAGAGAAGTTAGTCTCTCCATATTTTGCTAGGTGAAACTTTATGTTAACATAAGTAGCCTATTTTAATTTACTTTTTCAATTTTAATTTTAATATTGTGATTTTGTACTAAAATAGTCAGTAAGCAAAGAAATGGTCTGAAATAAAGGAATTTTATTTTATTTGAACAGTTTAATTATTGCTTATTTTTAATCATTTCTGTCGAACAAATAAATTTTTATTTTTAACCTAATCGATAGAAGTTTAAGTTATAAATTTCAATAAAAGCTCCCATCTGTTATCATTTGTTAGATACTCTATACTTAACAGACTAACTCTAGTTTGTCTGTTTTTCGTTTCGGGACGATGCAATTATTTTAGAATTACTGAATAAATAATCCATATTATTAACCTATTTATTTACCAATTTCTATTCAAAGTACCTAATCCACATTATGTGCTATGTTGTAAAAGTATTTTGTAGTAAGTAGTACAACTACATATGCTATGCTATGTTCTACTTACTAAGTACAATATAGCATAGCTACAATGCACATCTTTACCTACCTATCTATCGTGTGCATCTCTTATGAGACAGCGCTTAAAGCTCATATTTTCCAAATAAAATTATGAGTTGATAGACAATTTGTTAATTTTCTTAATTGCTGTTAAATTTGTAATGTCAAAAGCCTACTTATTTATATTTAAGTTAGCAACTGAAAACATAAGATGTGATGTGCTAAACTGAAAAGTCTTAGAAAATAAAATAACATTTGGCCGCTGAAGAAAAAAATAACTTATGTATTTACAGGTCTAACTATTTAATAATCCTCATAAATGATAGTAATTTTATTTGTCTTTCATAGCTAATTTATATAAAATAAAGATAAAGAAAAATAAGGACCTAGGTACCTAAGCTACATAAATGTTAAAAATATGAATTCAAGAAACTAAACATTGCTTATTTTCAATTCTAGAAGGGTTGTGGCACTTCTTAATTGAGAATATTAACTTTGTTTAGTCTGAATTTGTCACAATATACTAATAATTTATGTAAACACAAAGGTAGGTACCTACAAGAAATTAACAACCAGAAATAAAGAACTTGCAAAATGATATCATCACATTTATTAACCAAGTTGTAATTGTCACAACACATATTTTAAGACATTATTACGGTATACTTTGTACTGTTTATCTTTTAAAGGTTCTGTTGAATGATTTTCTCTGTAATTATCATCCTTATAGTATGTTCTTGTCTTGGAGTAGCCGTCCATTCCATCATGTTAATAAGGAACATTCGGTCTGCTTTTCTTTAAATCTTGATAAATATCTGCAACCTTGCTCTGCTAATGAGCCTTACGGGTAGTATCCTAAGAGGAAATGAAGAACATTAAACCACAAAATGACCCAAACAAAAACTTCCACAAAATTTTGCCATGACGGGGTCATTTGTCAAATTGTTCACGTAATTAGTGCACACAAATCGAATAGAAACCATAGTTGAACCTCAAAGATATGCCTTTTTCGTTATATTTTATTAATTTTGTGTTATTTACATATTCAAAAAGTAAAGTTAAGGGTGGTATTCCACTTATCAAATATTTGATGCAAGAAATTGGACGAGGACAACTTCGAATGGTTTCATTGATAAATTCTTTGATCAAATGCATATTGGACTAAGATCTTTCATAACTTAAGTGGAATACTGTAGAAAGGCTTGTCATTTGCGTTTGGTTATTAATTGATACGTACATTATTTATTTTAGGAATACTTGTTTTTAATACTATGAAGAACTAAATTAATTGTTTTATCGACTTTGTCCGTTGTCATTTAAAATATAAATAATAAGAGTAAAAAATGCAGAGAAATAATAATATTTTGTTAAATATTGGTATTTATTTGAAATGATGCAACAAGACGCGACTATCATTCACTCGCGAAATCCAGATCCGGAAAAACAGTTAGCCGGTAGCTCCAATTGAAGCCCATATTATGGGTCTGGGCTTGAAATCAGAAATATGGATCTGAACTTCATATTTTTAGCCGGTAGACCCCCTGGTCTTCCAAAGTCTCAGCCATGAGAACTACATCATCGGCAAACCGCAGGTGTGTTAGGTTCTCGCCATTGATGTTAATGCCGAATCCTTTCCAGTCCAGTAGCTTAAAAAACGTTTTTGAAAAAATAAATATGTAGTTTAAAAAACTATAAAAACACACTTTTATAGGAACAGACTAAAAAGTACAACCGACTATTCAGTAACTGAAATTAAAAAGCGTGGTGCGCGTTGTCAATATTAAGTACTTGAATGCATGCTTTCCAAGCAAAGGGCGCACCACGCTTTTTAATTTCAGTTACTGAATAGTCGGTTGTACTTTTTAGTCTGTTCCTATAAAAGTGTGTTTTTATAGTTTTTTAAACTACATATTTATTTTTTACTTTTTAGTTTAATTAATGGCAAGCTATGGATGGATGGTAATGGATTTCACAGTCCATTCATGTGTCTGCCCACCCCGCAAACATTATAACTCAAAGGCGTGATTGTATGTATTTGTTTTACAAATTCAAGTGGAGTCTATTAGTTACCAGATGCGCGAGCTGAACCCTTACTTCATCCTTACTCCATCATCAGACCCTCACCACCAAGTGTAGCGAATAGGTCTCATCAGAACGAAACAAATGAGCCCAAACTCGAGGGGTTTCCTAGTGGTCATTAAGGAGTGCCACTGACTTCCTCCCTGCTCCATCATCAGACTCTCACCACCAAGTGTAGCGAATAGGTCTCATCAGAACGAAACAAATGTGCCCATCTCAAGGGGTTTCTTAGTGGTCATTAAGGAGTGGCAATGACTTCCTCCCTGCTCTATCATCAGACCATCACCACCAAGTGTAGCGAATAGGTCACATCAGAACGAAACAATTGAGCCAGAACTCGAAGGGCTTCCTATTGGCCATTAAGGAGTGCCACTGGCTTTCTCCCTGCTCCATCATCAGACCTTCGCCACCAAGTGTAGCGAATAGGTCTCATCAGAACGAAACAAATAAGCCCAAACTCAAAAGGTTTCGTAGTGGTCATTAAGGAGTGCCACTGGCTTCTTCCCAACTCCATCATCACATCATCAGACCCTCGCCACCAAGGGTAGCAAATAGGTCTCGTCTGAACGAAACAAATGAGCCCAAACTCGAGGGGTTTCCTATTGGTCATTAAGGAGTGTCACTGGCTTCCTTCCTGCTCCATCATCAGACCCTCACCACCAAGTGTAACGAATAGGTCTCATCAGAACGAAACAAACAATGGAGGCCAAAGTCGAGGGGTTTCCTAGCAGCCATTGAAGAGTTCTATTGCCCACCTCTTGACTCCATCATCAGATCAGCTCGATGGTAGCAAATTATTGTATTGTCATCGGATTCATATAGATTTGCAAAGTTTCAAATCAATACGACTATTAGAAGTAGGTTAAAATTGATTTCCAAGATTTTCTTACATTGTGACTTAGTTACAAGTGAAGCTAATAAAAGTGTGGTAAAAAAAATGTAACCGCCTTCAAAACGGATCTTCAAACAAAAATTAACAAACACTAAAAAACGAAAAAAATAATAAGATTCTTTAATTTAAAGGACGATGATACGTGACTTTTTCTAATTTATCTTGGTACTTACTGGACTGTTTGAAGTCGGTGCCATCTTATACGTATTGAGGTAATTACGTCCTACACCTCACGCTTGGGACCGGGTTTTTTTTATATGTTAGTTATTTCACTCAGTATATTTCGTTCTTATTCTTTTTGGCTTGGCACCGACTTCAAACAGTCCAGTAAGTACCAAGATAAATTAGAAAAAGTCACGTATCATCGTCCTTTAAATTAAAGAATCTTATTATTTTTTTCGTTTTTTAGTGTTTGTTAATTTTTGTTTGAAGATCCGTTTTGAAGGCGGTTACATTTTTTTTTCAAAAACGTTTTATTTTTCGATTTTTAGTGAAGTAGCTTTTTTAAGAAACTACATGGTGATTATGATAAATTGTTGTAAATATCCTATCCGTTACGGAATTCAGCTTTCCATCTTTAGCTACTTAGATAACTTGAAGGAACACAACTGAAGGTCCATTCGTGCATATGGTATTTATAAAACATCATAATATAACTCCTAACTGTTGAGGAGTTTCACCTCTCATCAGCAGCTCACCCTAATAACCTGAAAGAATATAACTATTGGCCCATACGTACGATTAATACTTAAAGAAATATTCTCCAGCTCCTAACCGTTAAGGAGTTGTAGCTTCCATCACCAGCTCATCACTATGAGATGATGACTACCAGATGCAAATACTTGACTAACTTCAAAATAAATGGAACGCATAAGACTTGCCTATATTTGAGAATTTCTCTCAATTTTCCTGGAATTTGATCCCCTGGTCCTGACTTGGTGAAAGTAAGATCAGGTCAGAAGTACTTACCAACTTTCGAAAAAAAATATATTTTGAAAATGATCCCCAATTTGATGAAACTATGAAATCGTCCATATACCCAAATAAAGTCTGAATACACATTATTCGGGATAACTCCTGAACTTCTGGCCAGTTCTTGATAAAATTTGAATGGGACCACACGAGAAGCATCACCTTTTAAATAAAAAAAGAATTATCCAAATCGGTTCATTAACTAAAAAGTTCTGAGGTAACACACATAAAAAATAAAAAAAAAATAATAAAAAAATATACAGTCGAATTGATAACCTCCTCCTTTTTTTGAAGTCGGTTAAAAATATCCTCCAACGCAGCTGTGAACAGTTTCGGAGAAATGACGTCTCCCTGTCTCACACCTCGCTGTAGTTGGGTAGGATTAGAGCTCTGGTTCTGTAATCGGACCGACATGGTGGCGTTTTGGTATAAGTACCTCAGCACCTCGATGTACCTGTAGTCTATTTGGCACCTCTGGAGAGACTGCAGCACGGCCCAGGTCTCGATCGAATCAAAGGCTTTCTCATAGTCCACGAACGCCAAGCATAGTGGCAAGTTATACTCTTCGGTCTTCTGTATAACTTGCCGCAGCGTATGAATGTGGTCTATGGTACTATAACCTTTTCAGAACCCGGCTTGTTCGGGAGGTTGAAAGTCGTCGAACCTGCGAGCGAGACGATTCGTAATGACTCTCGAAAACAACTTGTAGATATGGCTCAGAAGCGAGATGGGTCGGTAATTCTTCAGGAGAGTCTTATCACCCTTCTTGAAGAACAGCATCACATCGGTTCTGCCCCATGCCTTTGGCGTTTTGCCCTCGAGGATGACAGAGTTGAAGAGCTTCTGGAGGACCTTAAGTATCGGCTTACCGCCCGCTCTCAGAAGTTTTGTTATGATTCCGTCATCGCCCGCCGCCTTGTTGTTTTTGAGCTGCTTGAGAGCCATTCTAACCTCGTACAGGCTGACGTCCGGGATATCTTCGGTATAGTGTCGGGTAAGTTTGGCTCTAGGTTCTGTAGCCTTACTTTCAACAGGTGTTTGCGTGGAGTACAACTATCCATAGAAACTCTCAATCTCCCTCAGGATTTCAGGTGTTGATGAAATGATACTACCGTCCTCAGCTTGCAGCCTCGTCAGTTGACTTTGCCCTATAGCCAGATCTCTAGCGAACACTTTGGAGCCTTTGTTACGCTCAATGGCCTCTTTAATACGCTCGGTATTAAATTGGCGAAGGTCGCTTGTCAAGGACTTAGAGATCTGCCTATTTAGCTGTCGATAACGAAGGGCATCCGCTGAGTTCTGTAGTTTCATTTCGTTTCTCTGATCCATGAGTCGGATAGTATGGCTGGAGAGTTTCTTTAATTTAGGACGGTGGGTTTTGTAGTGCTTGGACCCTACCGTGCGGACAGTGTCCACCACCATGTTGTATAGATCGTCCATATCGATGCTGTTCTCAAGGGCTTCGAAGCGGTTTTGGAGCTCGAGCTGAAAGCACTCGGGGTTTTGAATTTGAGCCGGTATTGGTCGGAGCGTAGATTTTATTAGTCGAGATCTTTCCAGCTTGACGTTGATATTCAATGTGCCTCTCAGCATGCGGTGATCGCTTCCCGTCTTTACGGCGTTGATCACAACGACATCATTGAATATTTGCTTCCTCGTTGACATAATAAAATCTATCTCGTTTTTGACTTTACCGTCCGGACTAATCCAGGTCCATTTGCGGCTTACGGGCTTCTTAAAGAAGGAGTTCATCATGTAGAGGTTCTCCCTCTCCATGAAGTCTGCCAGCATCTGGCCCCTTTCGTTCCGTTGCCCAAACTCAAATTGCCCCACTCTCAACTCATCACCGCAACGTTTTTTTTATTTTTTTTTTCATTTATTTTTTAAGTTTTACACATGTTATGAGAATAGTACATACACCGCAGCAAAAGCCGTTTCGGCTTTAACTGTTGCGGAGGTGTTCAGTTACAAAATAATTAGTTACATAAATAAAATTTGTCATTAAATACCTTCCAATAAAAGTGATAAGTATAAAAAAACAGGATATGCTGCCGTAGTAACAACGTTGCCCCAACTTAGCATTAAAATCCCCCATCACAACCGTGTAGTGGGTTTTATAGCTATGCATGGCTTTAGAGATCTCCTCATACATAGCCTCCACTTCGACATCGTCGTGTTTCGAGGTCGGAGCGTAGACCTGAATGACATTCAGCGGATATCGTTCCGATATTCTGAGTATTAGGTACGCTAGCCTGCTCGAAACACTTCCGATGGTGATCACGTTGTTGACAAGGGATTTATGGACGATGAACCCGACACCACCTTGGGACTGTTGGTCGCCCTCCCGGTGGTATAGTAAGTTACCGGATGGAAGGGTAATCGAGTCCTCCCCCTCTCTTCGGACTTCAGATAACCCAATAATATCCCAATGCAACTTACTAATTGCCTCTTCCAACTCTATAAGCTTCGCGTCGAGCCTCAACGTGCGCGTGTTGTAGGTTGCCAGGTCAAGTCGTCGGTGTTGGTAGCCGGAGCCTACCCGGGGATTCTTAGCACCCCCTGCCCCGCCGTTACCATAGCCGCTACCGTAGCTAGGAATAGCGGGGCCGCCGGGGACTGGGGGCCGATTTTTAGTGTGTGTAACCATTTCGGGGGGTTTTGCCATAATCGCCACGCTTGGCAGGCGGGTTGGCGATCGCAGTATGGCCTGCTGTTAAATGGAGACGCTGCTGCCCATCTCCTTTGGCAGTTTTCCCTCTGTCAGCTCTTACGACATCCACGGGAAGAGAGGGGGTAGTGCTATTCTTTTTATGTGCCGGCACTACACGGCACAATATTACGAACTATATTACTATTTTATTTTTATAGGTAAACTAAAGTACCTAGTCATTTCTTTCGTGTTTTTTTATTTCATTTAAGTGTTGTTTTTTAAAAGTTATTATGCTAAAAAATAAATGAATGAAAAAGCAAATATGCCAAATCTAGCATATTATATGCTAAATTGGCAACACTGATTGCTTTGTTCTAAATTTAGATGCTGAATTAGTCAAGTCTAATCAGAACCTTCTAAATAGCCTTCTTTTCTAATTCAGATGCTGAATTTAGCTAAGTGTAATAAGCACTTATCGCCTAGGTGCTATTCTGATCCTGGCTGCCGGCTGCAGCTTCAGGCTATTAATTATATGAAATACACGCTGCACGTGCAGCTGTACAGTTGCAGCCGGGATCGGGATATGACTATTATTATAATAAATAATAATAATAAATAAATCATTTATTTCCTTATCACACAATAGGTTACGTAACTCTAGAACATTTATTTGAGTGTAATACTAGTTAACCTATCACCTGAAGTGTGAGAAGCTGGTGCCCGCAATAGGTTTTAAAAGAAAACCGGTTACACAGGTCACCAGGCCACCCCCGCAAAAGGATACAATTGAGTTTCTAACTAAACGAATTTGTAGACCAATGTGAAGAACTAGCAAAGGTGGTATTAATTATTGCTTAAAATGAAAACTTAACAAAGATAAATATAGAACTAGTAAGTACTAAACAATTTAAATATTAGCAGAATTTTGTGGTTGTGTATGAGTGCTTGTGTGTGTGAGTGAGTGTGATGTGTGATTGTGTATGAACCAATTTTATTATATTTGCCGATTTTTAACTCGAGTCGAAAGGAGAAGCCAATGTTATTCAGTAAGTTTTTATTTATAATTTCTTTTTTATATACACATTTATTACTTTTTTTTGTGTAGGTAGGTAATTTAAATTTTTATATTAGAGGAATAAGTAAATTTTCAGTCTTTTGGTAGTCCTGTTCCTTTAGGTAGTTTGTGAGCGTTACTTTACACCTTAAGTGCCGTGTAGTGCCGGCACATAAATAGAATAGCACTACCCCCTCTCTTCCCGTGGGTGTCGTAAGAGGCGACAAAGGGAAAACTGCCATCAGGAGATGGGCAGCAGCGTCTCCAGGTTACAACAGGCCATACTGCGATCGCCAACCCGCCTGCCAAGCGTGGCGATTATGGCAAACCCCCCCGAAAAATGGATACACACCTAAAAAATCGGCCCCCAGTCCCCGGCGGCCCTGCTATTCCTAGCTACGGTAGCGGCTATGGTAACGGCGGGGCAGGGGGTGCTAAGAATCCCCGGGTAGGCTCCGGCTACCAACACCGACGACTCGACCTGGCAACCTACAACACGCGCACATTGAGGCTCGACGAGAAGCTCGTAGAGTTGGAAGAGGCAATAAGTAAGTTACATTGGGATATCATTGGGTTATCTGAAGTCCGAAGAGAGGGGGAGGACTCGATAACCCTGCAATCCGGTAACTTACTTTACCACCGGGAGGGCGACCAACAGTCCATTGGTGGTGTCGGGTTCATCGTCCATAAATCCCTTGTCAACAACGTGATTACCATCGGAAGTGTCTCGAGCAGGGTAGCGTACCTGATACTCAGATTATCGAAACGATATTCGCTGAATGTTATCCAGGTCTACGCTCCGACCTCGAAACACGACGATGTCGAAGTGGAGGCTATGTATGAGGAGATCTCTAAAGCCATGCATAGCTATAAAACCCACTACACGGTTGTGATGGGGGATTTCAATGCAAAGTTGGGGCAACGTTGCGGTGATGAGCTGAGAGTGGGGCAATTTGGATTTGGGCAACGGAACGATAGAGGCCAGATGCTGGCAGACTTCATGGAGAGGGAGAACCTCTACATGATGAACTCCTTCTTTAGGAAGCCCGTAAGCCGCAAATGGACCTGGATCAGTCCGGACGGTAAAGTCAAAAACGAGATCGATTTTATCATGTCGACGAAGAAGCACATATTCAATGATGTCAGTGTGATCAACGCTGTTAAGACAGGAAGCGATCACCGTATGGTGAGAGGCACATTGAATATCGATCTCAAGCTCGAAAGATCGCGACTGATAAAATCCACGCTCCGACCAATACCAGCTCAAATTCAAAACCCCGAGTGCTTTCAGCTCGAGCTTCAAAACCGCTTCGAAGCCCTTGAGAACAGCATAGACGTGGACGATCTATACAACATGGTGGTGGATACTGTCTGCACGGTAGGGTCTAAGTACTATAAAACCCGCCGTCCCAAATTGAAGAAACTCTCCAGTCAGACTCTCCTACTCATGGATCAGAGACACGAAATGAAGCTGCAGAACTCAGCGGATGCCCATCGTTATCGACAGCTTAATAGACAGATATCTAAGTCTTTGACGCGCGACCTTCGCCAATTTAATACCGAGCGTATTAAAGAAGCCATTGAGCGGAACAAAGGCTCCAAAGTGTTCGCGAGAGATCTGTCTATCGGGCAAAGTCAATTGACGAGGCTGAAAACTGAGGAAGGTAGCATCATTTCGTCAACACCTGAAATCCTGAGGGAGATTGAGAGTTTCTATGGACAGCTATATTCCACACAAACACCTGTTGAAAGCAAGGCTACAGACCCTAGAGCCAAGCTTACCCGACACCACACCGAAGATATCCCGGACGTCAGCCTGTACGAGATTAGAATGGCTCTCAAGCAGCTTAAAAACAACAAGGCGGCGGGCGATGACGGAATCACAACAGAGCTTCTGAGAGCGGGCGGTAAGCCGATACTTAAAGTCCTCCAGAAGCTTTTCAATTCAGTCATCCTTGAGGGCAAAACGCCAAAGGCATGGGGCAGAAGCGATGTGATGCTGTTTTTCAAGAAGGGTGATAAAACTCTCTTGAAGAACTATAGACCCATCTCGCTTCTGAGCCATATCTATAAGTTGTTTTCGAGAGTCATTACGAATCGTCTCGTTCGCAGGTTCGACGACTTCCAACCTCCCGAACAAGCCGGGTTCCGGAAAGGCTACAGTACCATAGACCACATTCATACGCTGCGGCAAGTTATACAGAAGACCGAAGAGTATAACTTGCCACTTTGCTTGGCGTTCGTGGACTATGAGAAAGCCTTTGATTCGATTGAGACTTGGGCGGTGCTGCAGTCTCTCCAGAGGTGCCAAATAGACCACAGGTACATCGAGGTGCTGAGGTACTTATACCAAAACGCCACCATGTCGGTCCGATTACAGAACCAGAGCTCTAATCCTATCCAACTACAGCGAGGTGTGAGACAGGGAGATGTCATCTCTCCCAAACTGTTCACAGCTGCGTTGGAGGATATTTTTAAGCTGCTGGACTGGAAAGGATACGGCATTAACATCAATGGCGAGTACCTAACACACCTACGGTTTGCCGATGATGTAGTTCTTATGGCTGAGACCTTGGAAGACCTGAACACAATGCTCGAAGATCTCGGTAATGCTTCGCAAAGAGTGGGTCTTAAGATGAACATGGACAAGACGAAAATCATGTTCAATGCCCATGTTGCACCCGCTCCAGTTAATGTTGGGAACATTACACTCGAAGTTGTTGACCACTATGTTTACCTAGGACAGACGGTCCAGTTAGGTAAGTCCAACTTTGAGAAAGAGATCTCTCGTCGAATCCAGCTCGGATGGGCAGCGTTTGGGAAGCTCCGACATATATTCGCGTCCGAAATACCTCAATGTCTCAAGACGAAAGTCTTTGACCAGTGTGTGTTGCCAGTAATGACCTATGGAAGTGAGACGTGGTCTTTTACTATGGGTCTCATAAGAAGGCTCAAAGTCACCCAGCGAGCAATGGAGAGAGCGATGCTTGGTATTTCCCTGCTCGATCGAATCAGAAATGATGAGATCCGCAGGAGAACTAAAACAACCGACATAGCTCGAAGGATTGCATCATTGAAGTGGCAGTGGGCGGGACACATAGCGCGGAGAACCGATGGCCGTTGGGGCGGAAAGGTTCTCGAATGGCGACCGCGTACCGGACGACGTTCCGTGGGCAGGCCCCCTACAAGGTGGACCGACGATCTGGTTAAGATCGCGGGAAGCCGTTGGATGCGGGCAGCGCAGGACCGATCGTTGTGGAGATCCTTGGGGGAGGCCTATGCCCAGCAGTGGGCGTCGTTCGGCTGACATGATGATGATGATGATGATGACTTTACACCTGGCTCTGGGGAGGGGATAGATATTAAGAATCCCATTTAACTTATTATAAAGGTAGTTACCCATAAAAACAAAAAAGTTGTGCGAGGTAGCTGTCCTTAGAGAAAATGTTGGACAAACGGTGCCCTTTCTACGCTTGTCCTTTAACAAATCAGGATCATAGTATAACTGAGTGTGTTTTTTTAAGATGGTGTTCAGAATATAGGTCTGTCTGACTGTGAGTACTTTCCACTCTCTGTAGAGGTCTACTGTAGGGTGCCGGAAAGGAAGACCAGCGGCCACTTTAAGAATAGCACGTTGTGCCCTCTCCACCTCGAGGAGATCGGTTTTTGCAACGCCACCCCATACTACAATACAGTACTCCAACAGTGACTGGCAAAGCGCAAAATATACCGTCTTGATGACTTTGCGGTCCGCTACGTGCTTAAGGGTTTTAAAAATATAGATAAGCTTCCGTAATCTGGGTACGAGGGAGTTTATATGCTGTCTGAAGGTGAGTGTTTGGTCAATAATGACACCCAAATGTTTTACGCTACTGGTCCTTTCAAGAGTAGGACAGGAGCACAGCGCGTGATCTTGGATGCATTCATGAGCAGTTAATTGAAAACTATCTGATGGAAGCTGAGAAGATTTTAATGCGAACGCGATATATTTAGTTTTAGTGACATTTAAAGTCAACATATTTTGCTTTAGCCAATCAGCAACCTTGTCAAGACCCTTTTGAGCGTTTTGAAATGCTTCATTCCAGGTAGATCCGCTAAAAAAGAGAGCAGTATCGTCGGCAAAAGTATAAACCTTGCCCCCACAAAGCTGCAGATCACACAGGTCATTTATATAGGCTAGAAAAAGGGTTGGGCCAACTATACTACCTTGGGGCACTCCGATTGAGACCGTTGCCTTATCGCTCAACCATTCACCTATTCTGACTTTTTTTTTTAATTATTAATTTAATATGAGAGGTATTTTCGTAGCGCACGATTTTCAGAAAAATTAAGCCGTAGCTACGTTTAGTTGCTGTAGCTACGATATTTGATACTTAACAAATCAATAAAAATACAGAAATGAAGAAAATATTCTTCTCCTATGTGCACTCTTAAAAACAGCCTGAACATGAGGATTGTGATTTGTTTGTTCGTTCGTAGTTATTTGCATTTACCATAAGTAATTTATTCTGTAAATTGTCCTACAAAATTATCTTAAAATGGCCAAATATTACCACACTTTTATTAGCTTCACTTGTAACTAAGTCACAATGTAAGAAAATCTTGGAATTCTATTTTAACCTACTTCTAATTGTCGTATTGATTTGAAACTTTGCAAGTTTATATGAATCCCATGACAATACAATAATTTGCTACCATCGAGCTGATCTGATGATGGAGTCAAGAGGTGGGCAATAGAACTCTTCAATGTCTGCTAGGAAACCCCTCGAGTTCTGGCTCATTTGTTTCGTTCTGATGAGACCTATTCGCTACACTTGGTGGTGAGGGTCTGATGATGGAGCAGGAAGGAAGCTAGTGACACTCCTTAATGACCAATAGGAAACCCCTCGAGTTTGGGCTCATTTGTTTCGTTCAGACGAGACCTATTTACTACACTTGGTGGCGAGGGTCTGATGATGTGATGATGGAGTTGGGAGGAAGCCAGTGGCACTCCTTAATGACCACTACGAAACCTTTTGAGTTTGGGCTCATTTGTTTTGTTCTGATGAGACCTATTCACTACACTTGGTGGCGAGGGTCTGATGATGGAGCAGGGAGAAAGCCAGTGGCACTCCTTAATGGCCAACAGGAAGCTCTTCGAGTTCTGCCTCATTTGTTTTGTTCTGATGAGACCTATTCGCTACACTTAATGGTGAGGGTCTGATGATGGAGCAGGGAGGAAGCCAGTGGCACTTCTTAATGTCCACTAGAAACCCCTCGTGTTTGAGCTCCGTTGTTTCGTTCTGATAAGACTTATTAGCTGCACTTGGTGGTGAGTGTCTGATGATGGAGCAGGGAGGAAGCCAGTGGCACTCCTTAATGACCAATAGGAAACACCTCGAGTTCTGGCTCATTTGTTTCGTTCTGATGAGACTATTCGCTACACTTAGTGGTGAGGGTCTGATGATGGAGCAGGAAGGAAGCCAGTGACACTCCTTAATGACCAATAGGAAACCCCTCGAGTTTGGGCTCATTTGTTTCGTTCAGACGAGACCTATTCGCTACACTTGGTGGCGAGGGTCTGTTAATAAAGCTGGGAGGAAGCCAGTTGCACTCCTTAATGGCCAATAGGAAACCCTTCGAGTTCTGACTCATTTGTTTCGTTCTGATGTTACCTATTCGCTACACTTGGTGGTGTGGGTCTGATGATGGAGCAAGGAGGAAGTCAGTGGCACTCCTTAATGACCACTAGGAAACCCCTCGAGAGGGGCTCATTTGTTTCGTTCTGATGAGACCTCGTCACTACACTTAATGGTGAAGGTCTGATGATGGAGCAGGGAGGAAGTCAGTGGCACTCCTTAAGACCACTAGGAAACCCCTCGAGTTTGGGCTCATTTGTTTCGTTGTGACGAGACCTATTTGGTACACTTGGTGGTGAGGGTCTGATGATGGAGCAGGGAGGAAGCCAGCGGCACTGTTTAATGGCCACTAGGAAATCCATCGAGCTTGGGCTCATTTGTTTCATTTTGATGTGACCATTCGCTACACTTGGTGGGTCTGATGATGGAGCAGGAAGGAAGTAGGGGTTCGGCTTGCGCATCCAGTAACTAATAGACTCCACTTGAATTTGTAAGTCTAAATACATACAATCACGCCTTTGAGTTATAATGCTTACGGGGTGGGCAGACACATGAATGGACTGTGAAATCCATTACCATCCATCCATGGCTTGCCACTTATTAAACTCAAAAGTAAAAAATAAATATGTAGTTTAAAAAACTAAAACAACACACTTTTATAGAAACAGACCAAAAAGTACAAAATAAGCGTCTATTCAGTAACTGAAATTAAGAAGCGTGGTGCGCGTTGTCTATATTAAGTACTTGAAATACATGCTTTGCAAAGGGCGCACCACGCTTTTTAATTTCAGTTACTGAATAGACGCTTATTTTGTACTTTTTGGTCTGTTTCTATAAAAGTGTGTTGTTTTAGTTTTTTAAACTACATATTTTTAATTTCTTATTTAAAATTTAATAGTAATTTAGCCATTCAATGGTAATTTTTCGATTCGAAGACTCAGTACGAAATAATACAGGGTGAGAAAAACAGCCCATGACGCGTTTATTGCTGGTTCTTCTCGTTACCGCCCCTGATTCACGAACCGTCGGAAACGGAATCGGATTCGAATTCTATGCTTTGTCATTGTATATTCTATAGTAAGTGACAGAGACAGGGCATACATTCCGCTGTCGGGTGCCCTTTCGACGGTTCGTGAATCAGGGGGCGGGCGCTGCGCTGGTCTCCCGCTGAAGGCTTGCTTTAGGGCGTTATCGGCTGAGAACCGATACGAAGGGAAGTTTATTTAACATTCTCAAGAGCTTGTAACAGTAGTTGATTGAATGAGGCTTCACTTGGCGGAAGTCTCTCTACCCATTGTGAAAAAAAGAGATATATTATGTAGCTTACTTCCGCAAAAAGAAGCAAGATGCACCGCCCGCCTGCCCGCTAAAAAAATGCACATACACACCATTAAACAATCAGTGGACAATACCTGCAGCTGCAGATAGCAAGACAGTGACACACCTTGCACCTTCACCGATTAGACTACTCTTCACTTGTTTCGCCCAACCCGGAGCATCCTCAGGAGTTGTTAGTTAGACCGTGCTAAATCCAGCACCGAATTAGCCCCTGTACCGGCTAAAAAAGATGGGTATGGAAATGGGTTTATTTGCTATTAGAAGCCCATATTATGCCCATATAAGGACAAAAATTGGGCTTCAAATGTCAAACGAAACCCATGTCCATACACAGAAAAACCGCCTTCTAAAAAACCACATCAAAAAAGTAAGAAATAATTCCTCACCAAATAAATAACGTAAGTACTTTGAAGTCGGGCGTGAAACATGTACAATGTTTTGTTGTTTTTGTTAAAACCCGCCCGACTTCAAAGTACTTACGTTATTTATTTGGTGAGGAATTATTTCTTACTTTTTTGATGTGGTTTTTTAGAAGGCGGTTTAATTTTTTTATAAAAATAATTTTTATTTCACTCTTTTTAGTGCATCGTGCAGGCAATTTACGTGTTTTCTGGTAAATAGGTATGTGATCAAACTCAAAACCTCGTTTTTCGAAGTCGGTTAAAATACCTTGAGGTATCCCCTTATAAAGTAACATCCCCTTAAGTTTTCAGAGTATCGAACAAAGGTAAAAAGTTTAATAAAACGGGCACATGATAATTATAAAGCTATGATTCAGTGTCAGTTTGCTAAAAATCCTAAATCGTTTTGGGGATATATGAGATCAAAGAGAGGCGCAAATAACAGACTAAATATCCAGAAAGATGGGGTGTATCTAAGTGACGAGGAATGTGCCAGGCATTTTGCGGCTTACTTTGAATCAGTTTACAGCAAGGATTCACCAAAACTTGATGCACAGGCGGCAGGTAACACGGGGAGCACGAGTGGTTATGTGCACCTGGCGGAGCTAAGTCTGGAAGAGGTAAGGGAAGCGTTGCAGCACCTTAAACCGAAGCGTTCGGCTGGTCCAGATGGAGTACCAGCATTTCTTTTTAGGGATTGCCGTGCGGTACTCGAGCGGCCACTCCTTCACTTATACAATATCTGTCTAGCGTCAGCAACGTTTCCAGAACAGTGGAAGGTGTCCCGAGTGATTCCGGTTCCTAAAGGCAGGGCAGGACCTGACGTGTTGGACTACAGGCCGGTGGCTGTGCTGTCGACGCCGGCGAAAGTCTTTGAATCCGCTATTCAGCATACCATCCACTGCCAGGTACGTGCTCAACTGTCGGACGCGCAGCATGGGTTTCGGCCGGCGCGTAGCACTGCCACTAATCTGATCAACTTCATGGCGATGGTAGTTCCAGCAGTAGACGCTGGAGTGCAGGTCGACGCTGCGTACTTTGACTTTAAAAAAGCGTTCGATACTGTTGATAATGACATCTTACTGAAGAAACTAGCGGAAGTAGGTTGCACGCCGCATCTATTGCAATTTTTCGCCAGCTACATGCGAGACCGCCAGCAGTATGTTGACTACAATGGTTGTGTATCGGAACCTTATTACACCAAATCTGGCGTAAGTCAAGGCAGCAATTTGGGACCGCTCGAGTTCATAATTATGATAAACGAACTGCCGCAGGTCGTCAGTCACGGCGCCTGTTTACTGTTTGCGGATGATTTCAAGTTGTTACTTGAAATAAGAAATGATGCTGATTGTGATCGTATGCAGAGCGATATAAATAAAGTGGTGGAATGGAGCCGTGAAAATAAGCTTTACTTCAATGTTTCCAAGTGCTCGGTAATAACGTTCACCAGATCTCAGTCGCCTTTACACTATGAGTATAAAATGGCGAATGTACCGATGCAACGAGTTTCGCAGGTGCGGGATCTGGGAGTTTGCTTGACGGCGAAAATGTCTTTTCGAGATCATGTTACAGCAATCTGTAAAAAGGCCTACAGGAACTTGGGTTTCGTTCTAAGACAAACAAACGGATTTACAAATATTTCCGCGGTGAAGGCCTTGTATGATGCACTGGTGAGAAGTCATCTGGAGCATAATTCGTTTATTTGGGCTCCACATGAGGCTAAATATCAGGTTATGTTGGAAAGAGTGCAAAACAAATTTACGAGATACCTTTATAAGAAGTTGTATGGGGTGTATCCATTTTACCCGTTAATGTATCCGACTCTATTCGTTTTGGGTATGGTTGGGTACAATGAACTGGGAGTACGTAGGGATTTTGCCCTTGTTGCGTATCTAGTTAAGCTATTGCTGGGTCGGATCTGCAACCCAGAAGTATTACGGCGCCTAAGTTTCTGTGTGCCCGACGGTTATGTGTGGCGGAGGCGGCGACCGCGACTGTTAAAAGTGCACTCCTCCAAAACTAACTTGCTGGCCAGGGCACCTATCACTAGAGCCATACAAATTATTAATAATATTTATGACAAAGTTGACATGTTTTCATGCTCTTGGAGTGAATTCGTAAAAATAGCATTATTTGTAATTTCGTATTCTAAATAATAAGTATGTAACTGCACTATCGCATTGGGTTTTCAAATCTGTAATGGTAGTTGTAAGAAGTTGTTATAATAATAAATAATAAATAAATAATAATAAATAATATACAAAACAAGAATCATCTAAATCGGTTTATAAACAAAGGAGTTATGCCTGAAGATACGTATTAAATTCACATAAAGTGGTAACGAAAACGACAGTATTTTCAAGATTTCCTGAAAACTACTGAACCGATTTCAAAATTTCAAAAAATGGGACCAACTTGGAAACCAACCTGATGTAATAACGTTTGAACCATTTCAATCGGTTCAGCCCAAAGATATTATAATATAACAAGATTGTGCACTATGAAAATAAAAGCAATGTTAATTCGATTCTATGCAGTTACAATAAGGTTTATTTTCGTATGACATTTCGATAAACGGAAAAACGAGCCGAGCGAGAGGCTCCTAAATAGGATTGCATCCCTGTCTACTGGGCTGCCACCATTAAATATTTTTGGTTGTAGTAGAACTTAATTCAAATTCATATTTCCTGTTCTCGAGAATTTTCAAAATATTAATTAATTAAAAGGAATGTTCAGCTGATAATAATAAAGTCCATATCATTTGTATTATTTAAAACCTTGGAAAACTACTTTTTTAATGTAAGAGTCGGGGTTATGGTAGTTTTAATTATAATAAATATGCAACACTTTGCGTCTGGACAATTTTAATAAAAATAAAAACATCATCAATATCATCATCATCATCATCATCAGCCCGTATCCGTCCACTGCTGGACATAGGCCATCATCAATATGGCGACGGCAAATTAATTTATGTGTGTAAAGTTAGTGTGTGGATCTTAATTATCATTTTAAAATTACGTTTAAATAAAAATGGTTCTCACTTGATGTGTGAAAGGATGCAAAAGCGAATCATTTAAACGGAGCGGTGTATCTTTTCATAGGTAAGTATTTAGCCAAACTTTTATTCTTGCGTATAGTAGGGTGTCCATTTCGTTTTTAGTCTTTAGACTGGAATTTACTTTCTTACTTAACCCATACATTAATTTTCATTGTTTCAGATTTCCTAAAGATGAAGAAATTAAAAAAGGTTGGCTTAACCTCATATCTGAAAAATTTAAACAATACTCAGCGGAAGAAGAAAAAGAAGAAGAACTTTATCAGAAAATAGGCATGAAACAAAACTTATTAAAATTATAACATCTGTATCTTAATTTAAGGTTAAAAAAGTAGGTACGCAAAAAACGAATCTTTTAAATTAATTGGACACAAAGCCTCCATGCGTCAAAAGATCCGCAAGAAAATTTTGTTTAGCAATGTATAGTCTAACTAATAAACAGATTTTTATTACTGTACGTGGACTTTTTATTTCTATCCATTTTAGCAAAATACGCCTATCAGAAATACAGACATACATTTCATATAAGTACATACAGGTCAAACTGACAACCTCCTTTTTTGAAGTCGGTTCAAAAGTAAGTATGCTTATAAAGCATATGTGTATGTGTCGATTGTCACATTATTGCCTCATAAGTGGTGCAAATGCTTTGCCTCGCGGAGTCCTCATCTTAACTAATATTATAAATAGAAAGTGAGTTCGGATGTTTAAATGTATGTTTCTTTTAGCTACAAGAGCTCCCTAGGAAGCGTGATGTTCGAATCCTACGTGAGCCAAGTCTGGTTAACTATAAATTGTCCTCGAAGAAACCAAATCGTGTAGTCACTCACGTCTCTCTCATTAGAGAGGGACGCACACCATAATAGGCCTATCTCGCTCGGCTCGGCTGTAACTCATGAGTGCAATCTTGTTATATTATAACATCTTTGGTTCAGCCGTCTTCGAGTAATCGGTGGACATACACAAAAAAAAAAAAAAACATACATACAGACGAATAGAGAACCTCCTCCTTTTTAACCGACTTCTAAATCAAAAAGGAGGAGGTTCTCTATTCGTCTGTATGTATGTTTTTTTTTTTTTTTTTTTTTTTTTTATGTATGTCCACCGATTACTCGAAGACGGCTGAACCGATTGAAATGGTTCAAACGTTATTACATCAGGTTGGTTTCCAAGTTGGTCCCATTTTTTGAAATTTCGAAATCGGTTCAGTAGTTTTCAGGAAATCTTGAAAATACTGTCGTTTTCGTTACCACTTTATGTGAATTTAATACGTATCTTTAGGCATAACTCCTTTGTTTATAAACCGATTTAGATGATTCTTGTTTTGTTGGAAAGGGGATACCTCAAGGTATTTTAACCGACTTCGAAAAAGGAGGTTTTGAGTTTGATCACATACCTATTTACCAGAAAACACGTAAATTGCCTGCACGATGCACTAAAAAGAGTGAAATAAAAATTATTTTTATAAAAAAATTAAACCGCCTTCTAAAAAACCACATCAAAAAAGTAAGAAATAATTCCTCACCAAATAAATAACGTAAGTACTTTGAAGTCGGGCGGGTTTTAACAAAAACAACAAAACATTGTACATGTTTCACGCCCGACTTCAAAGTACTTACGTTATTTATTTGGTGAGGAATTATTTCTTACTTTTTTGATGTGGTTTTTTAGAAGGCGGTTTAATTTTTGATTTAGAAGTCGGTTAAAAAAAGGATTTCTCTAAGTAAGAAAAATAGTTTTCTTGGCATATTATGTTGTTTCAAGGCAAATTGTCTTAATACAAATAATGTTTATTCATTTTCAAATAATGGCAGTCTTAAAACAAAAAATATATTTTCTTGTTGCAATTTTTACAATCAAGAAAAAATATCTTTAATTAATAATAAGTAATATTAATCTAAAAAGTTCAAATGTTATTGCTTCAATACAAAGAATTGCTTAATTCAAACTGAAAGTTTATTTATCACAATGATACAATTCATTCAATGAAGAAAATATTATCTTGAATCATATCTTGAGCAAATTAAAACAAAAATCTCTTGAACTAATGACATCTAATCTTATTTTAACTAAATAGCTTGGTTTGCTACAAAATGTTATAGTACCTTGTTTCAATTAAATATAATATTGAAAAAAGTTAAAAATATTTTGACTCAATAACCAGTAACCTCTACCCATGTCTCTACCTTAATTATATATTTTTTTGGTATGTTGGTGTTGTTCTTGTTTGTTCTGTTTGAGAACTTTGAGATTGTGAATTATGAGATTTTTGTTTTCTGTGGTGGTGGAGTTGGAGTGCATTATCAGATCAGATATCTCTTGTGGTGTACACTGGTACTTGTATTGAGAAGTGCGACATCGCGACGTGTGAAACTGTGAACAAAATGAACGAAACTAACAACATAGTGACTCTTCTCGAGGCAAATGATGTCCCTTTAGGAGTAATAGGAGTCTTTGTGTGTTTGTACCCATTGGTTTTACTGGCCTGGCTATTGGCCAGCCTTGGATAAGTGTGTTGTTGAAGCGCCACCTATTCATGCAAATATTATAATCATGTCCACGTTTTTTGGTGCTCTTTTATAATCAATGGATTACTTATATGTATCATTTCTGTTTTACATTTTAGCAAATACCATAACAACAGAGTTGTTCTTCAAACTCATTCCAGAAGAAAAATTAATTAATTAAAATTAATTAAATTTATTTTTAAATAAATAATAAAAGTAATGTACCTACCTACATTTTTCCTATGTACACTTATGTATGTACTATTCAGTAATTTTTTTGAAATTATGAGGTACACTCAGTACCATATTATAAAGTTGTGATCTCAATTATTGTTGCTTTTTGTGTACTTAAATAAATATTTTATAAAAATAAAATCTCTTTTTATTTTGTTTAAGAACACACATGTTATATGATTTTCTGTTGGTTCCTTGTATGTTGTCTTTGATTTTCCTTTCAGAAAACGACTCCAGAACTTCTATTAGGTAGGACAATTGGGAGTTCCTGAGCCGTATTTTATTAGTTTTAGTTTTTATTTTACAAACATTCCTGCAGAAATGTTTGTAAACTAAAAACCAAACCTAACATTAAAAACTCTTAACATTTTTTTTTTTTTTTTTTTTTTTTGCGTCGAACGACCGATCGTTTCCTATTGAAACAATCGCTCATCCGGCAACCTTCCGGACTACGGGGGAAGGAGGCAGTGAATCCTCATGGATCTCTTAACACAATATATAATATACAGTTAATATACCTATCGGAATAGAGAAACAAAGGGCTGAGCGAGCGGGATGTCACTAGCAACAACACTGTGAGATAAAAGGAGATGCGTGATGCAACGTAACAGAACCGTTTTTGGCTACTGTTTGACAGTTCGTCAGCACTTATCAGCACGCTGAGAATTTAGGTATTTTATTTTTTTCGGATTTTACGTGCAATCTTAGATATTTTTAGCCAATATTGATATGGAAACATGGTGACTTGCTCAGTTATTGATTGTTGTACAACACAATGAAATAATCCCGCAAAATGTTCAGTTCACAGGTAAATTATTCCAAACCAACACCTCCCTTCCTAATTATAGCCGCTACACACGCTCCTATCCGACCGCCGATTTGGTCTGCTCCAGACCAAATCTGGACGTGTGTAGCGTAGTCGTCCGACCATAATTATTATTATTCGTGTTTGACGCGGTCGGCCGGATTTGGTTCGCACGAACTTCACTTCCTACCAAATCGGAACGTGTGTAGGCTTCCGACCGGACCAACTTGGCAGTGTTGACAATTTTGGAGGTTTTCCCCTAGATTTAGGGAGAAAATATGTCCTATCCGACCGCCGATTTGGTCTGCTCCAGACCAAATCTGGACGTGTGTAGCGTAGTCGTCCGACCATAATTATTATTATTCGTGTTTGACGCGGTCGGCCGGATTTGGTTCGCACGAACTTCACTTCCTACCAAATCGGAACGTGTGTAGGCTTCCGACCGGACCAACTTGGCAGTGTTGACAATTTTGGAGGTTTTCCCCTAGATTTAGGGAGAAAATATGTCCTATCCGACCGCCGATTTGGTCTGCTCCAGACCAAATCTGGACGTGTGTAGCGTAGTCGTCCGACCATAATTATTATTATTCGTGTTTGACGCGGTCGGCCGGATTTGGTTCGCACGAACTTCACTTCCTACCAAATCGGAACGTGTGTAGGCTTCCGACCGGACCAACTTGGCAGTGTTGACAATTTTGGAGGTTTTCCCCTAGATTTAGGGAGAAAATATGTAAAAGCGGAAAGATTTAAAGCAGGTAAATTACTTTTAAGGGATTTTCAGAGGATTCAATTTAATGCTCGTTCATGAGTTTTACGTAGGACTGAACGAACGAAAGGTTTAAATATGGCCATTTATGAAAAGATTCTATTTATCTATTTGTTTTTTTAGAATATTTTGTTTAAAAACTAGCAATTTGTCGTAAAACTAAATATATTTAAAAAGGGCATAACACCACAATAAGTGCTGCTTTTAGTAAATATTTAGCATGTTTAGTATTTTAATGAAAATAACAGAAAATTAAAAAATAATGAAATTGTTTTTTTATAGTAATAAAACATTAAAAACAGAAAATATTTTTCTTTTTAATTTATTTATTGCAAGCAAATTGATGTTTTCAGTATTTATAAATAATAATAATATTGGGAGATTAGCAGTGGCTGGCAACACTGCAACAACGGCTAGAGGTCGGCCAGACCAAATCGGAACGTGTGTAGCGCCGACCGATTTGGTCTGGCAGATTTGGTTTGAACGTGTGTAGGCGCGGATCAGATCTGCAGTGAAGTTCGCCCGCACCAAATCGGCGGTCGGATAGGAGCGTGTGTAGCGGCTATAAGGTTTATTTTTGCCAATGCGCTTCGAATTTAAAGCAAGAAGTGTGATAATGCTCTTCAACAAACATTTATTTATGTAACAAGCAAATATTGATTACACATGATGCAGTATTTACGAATATTTTGTGTAAAGAAATAATTTTCGTTTTACACTAGGGCTGCATCAAGTTATCGATATTTCGTGTCCACTGTCTATCACGCGGTAAAAAATGAATATGTATTAGGTACTGTAATTAAAGTACCTGTAAGACGTTTAGATATGAATTACCTGGGAATGTAATTCCATTTAAGATACTTAAATGATCCATAGGTATCAGTTTTTGACTGTTAGAATAGGTAGATACCTACATATACTATCATTAGTAATATAATTATCTTTCAGATTACATACTAACTTGGATACCAGAAACTAACTGGACTAAATTGATTATTATGCAGTAAGCATTTTGATGAAAAATATTTCCAAACGCAAGAGGTGAAACGTACTATCACTGTGGAAGCACCAACAAATTGTTCAAAGGATTGTGCGAAGCATGGCCGGGTCGCTAGTGTATAATAAATGATTTAAAATCTCTGGAAGTTTTTCTTAAACATGCATACTTCACCGCAGAATCGAAGTTTTAGCCATGCAAAATCCCTTCCCAAGATGGGAATTTTAGTTATATTAATAATATTACTATATATTAATATATTATTATTAGACGACCTCCGTGGCCGAGTGGTGTACGCACCGGTTTCAAGGTGTCGCTATCTCTAGAGGTCCCGGGTTCGATCCCTGGGGGGTACCGCGTAACTTTATGGATATGAACTTCATACGTTTTTTGAAATTTTAAGTCAATTTTATAAAGAAAATAGCTACTATCAGTTCCTTGTTTTGTGACGTCGCTCGGGTATAACGATAGCTAGCTAGCAACGTTCAACAGAACAAAGCCGCAAAAATTTATCAAAATAAGGAATTCAAATGACAGTTGAAGCCGATACCTATACCCATATTTTTTAGCCGGTAGCCCCCCAGGTCGGGTAAATGTTGAAAACTAATTTTTCTATATTTCCTCGGGTCTGGGTGTATGTGGTAATTACCCGTCGTTGTTTCTAATATTCATAATAATAGTGCTATCGTGTCCAATATATATTTATTTATTACTGTAATTATTTAATATTATCGATATCGATATTAATCTGAAAAGCGACATGACGCACATCACTGACACGCATACATAAACAATTTTACACACACAAATGCGATCCAATTTCGGTTTCGTTTGACAGCTCGTGGTTGTTCCTCTATTCCGATAGGTATGTTAACTTTATTAGCCGCTACACACGTTCCGATCCGACCGCCGATTTGGTCTGCTCCAGACCAAATCTGGACGTGTGTAGCGTAGTCGTCCGACCATATTCGTGTTTGACGCGGTCGGCCGGATTTGGTTCGCACGAACTTCACTTCCTACCAAATCGGAACGTGTGTAGGCTTCCGACCGGACCAACTTGGCAGTGTTGACAATTTTGGAGGTTTTCCCCTAGATTTAGGGAGAAAATATGTAAAAGCGGAAATATTTAAAGCAGGTAAATTACGTTTAAGGGATTTTCAGAGGATTCAATTTAATGCTCGTTCATGAGTTTTACGTAGGACTGAACGAACGGAAGGTTTAAATATGGCCATTTATGAAAAGATTCTATTTATCTAAGTAATTGTTTTTTTAGAATATTTTGTTTAAAAACTAGCAATTTGTCGTAAAACTAAATATATATAAAAAGGGCATAACACCTCATCAATAAGTGCTGCTTTTAGTAAATATTTAGCATGTTTAGTATTTAAATGAAAATAACAGAAAATTAAAAAAAAAGAAATTGTTTTTTTTTTGTAGTAATAAAACATTAAAAACCGATAATATTTTTCTTTTTAATTTATTTATTACAAGCAAATTGATGTTTTCAGTATTTATAAATAATAATAATATTGGGAGATTAGCAGTGGCTGGCAACACTGCAACAACGGCTAGAGGTCGGCCAGACCAAATCGGAACGTGTGTAGCGCCGACCGATTTGGTCTGGCAGATTTGGTTTGAACGTGTGTAGGCGCGGATCAGATCTGCAGTGAAGTTCGCCCGCACCAAATCGGTGGTCGGATAGGAGCGTGTGTAGCGGCTAATGCCCCCAGTACACGATGGCCGATCATGGTCGGCGACCATGACCAATACATAGTACATTGACACTTTTGAAAGAACCTTTTTAAACTTGTTCGTTCAAAAGTGTCAATGAATGATGTATTGATCATGGTCGCCGACATGAAGCTCGACTTAATACTGAGGTAACTGGAGCGTGCAGTACGAACAATTTTTTGAATACCACAAATAACACAGTGGCTGTCTTCCGTCTCACCTACACTTTTAAAAAATACGTATGGTCATATGAGACAGCTGACAGCCACTACATACATAAATGTCAAATTTGCTGGCGACACTTTTTTATTCAGGGTGAGAGCTCCAGTTACCTCAGAGTATTAAGTCAAACTTCATGGTCGCCGACCATGGTCGGCCAACCTGTACTGGGGGCTTAAAACATTTAAGACTATTGTAGCGACATCTGGACGACGACGCACACAACACAGACGGCAACTACAAGACGGCAACCACAGATGGCGCTACCTAACGCTACCGCAACAACTTCTACGCGCGCCTACAAATATACATGAAATAACTACATCGCGCAAGCAAAATAAATCCATCAAGTTGCTATATATACAACTTTCATCCATCATCAAATAGGACAGTAGTCCCCGGGCTAACACCACCCTAGCCCGGAAAAGAATGACATAACATCAGTCTTCCTTTACTAGCTGCATCTCACATCATGCAGCTAAAGAGGTGGGGACCCCTACGGTGTACAATGGAGCACCTTCATCACCAGCACACCGTCATCACCAGCGCCAAGTACCATCTTCAACAGCGTCAGCACCGTCTTCACCAGCGTCAGCACCGTCATCTTCACCAGCGTCAGCACCGTCTTCACCAGCGTCAGCACAGTCTCCACCAGCGCAGCCATCGCTCTTACTATCCACCCAGCAGTCGCACAGCAAGCCAGCTCACCCCGTTTCAAGGTCTCAGCGCAGCAGCAGCATCCAAACGCAAAGCTACACACACAACTGCACACCCCGACCTTGTCACTCACGCAGCCCAAACTGCTGGAAGCACCACGGGGCACCATTCTCCAGCGTGGCACGTCTGCGGGCCATTGAACCAAGAAATATTTTTCCCGGAACAAGAAAGGTTATTCTTTATCGAAGGTAGCTTAAATTTAAATTTAAAATAGTAGTTATTGGTCTGAGGATATAATTTTCTCATATTAAAATAAACACGTTTGAAACAAGTAAAACTAGTGTTAAAGCTAGATTTATTATTGTTTAAAGAAAAGTTTGTTTGTTTAAATTAAGCATATAATTTTTTTCAAGTGAAGATTTCTTATCTGAATTGAAATCAATATTTTCTTGAAATAAAAATACATCCTAAGCTTGTATCAAGAGAATTATCAACTTACATTAACAATACTAACAATTCTTGGTTTAAGATGAATTATCTTAAATTAATCGAGAATTGTTTTAATTCAAGATTATTTCAAATATCAGTTTGAGATTATTATTTTTTTAATGTAAGAAAATATTAGTTTCAATATATATGAGGCAACCATAATCTTGGTTTAATGCAACTTGCTTTCATGCAAGATTATTTCACTTATTCGGAGTAAACCGTTTTTTCTGTGTACCCATATTTTTTAGCCGGTAGCCCGCCAGATTCGGCGCTGAATTTCGCACGCTCTAAGGGCGTTTGTGCACTACCACTGAATTTTACCGATCCGGAAAAAAACGGATGCTTGTATTTCATTAATTACTAATATAAATGATTAATTATTAAAATACAAGCATCCGATTTTTTCCGGATCGGTAAAATTCAGTGGTAGTGCACAAACGCCCTAACACTGACTGTTTCGTGGTGATGATGATAATGATTATTAGGCGGCACTGATTATTCCGTGGTGTGCATGCGCACTTTTTTACCGGCGTGCGGGCGGTGCACCTTGCATGTTTTTTTTGCGGAAGTAAGCCACATATAGCGCGACAAGCTTTTCTGTTCCGGTGATTATCTTTGGAACTAAAACAGTTTTCATACGACAGTCCATTTTGACAGCTAATTTCGCATTGCAAGTGGCTGTTACGGCTGTCACCGGGACAGAAAAGCTTGTGGCACTGTACCTACACAGGTGACAGCTTATCACTACATCACTACATAGTATAAAACAAAGTCGCTTTCTCTGTCCCTATGTCCCTTTGTATGCTTAAATCTTTGAAACTACGCAACGGATTTTCATGCGTTTTTTTTAATAGATAGAGTGATTCAAGAGGAAGGTTTATATGTGCTTTTTATCCCGATATTCCCACGGGAACGGGAACCACGCGGGTGAAACCGCGGGCGGCCGCTAGTACTAAATAAATGATTTTGAGTCTTGAATCTATGGGATTTTGGGCTTTTACTTGGAGAAGTCCCACACGGCGCTATAGTTTTAAAGTCGTCAATTGGATATCTGCAATATCAAAATATGTATGCCCAGTAAATAAAACTATTTGTAATAATTTTTGATAGTGAAAGGTCGTAGGTTCGAGATCGAGTCCCATCGGAGCTAGTTGTGAGACGGGTCGATTTTTTCTAAAATACTTCATTTTCCATTTTTTCAAATAAAACTACTTATGATAGAGAGACTTTTTCTAAAAGTTTATTGTTTTTCATCACTTAGGTCACTCATCTCACTGTCATGAAAAACAATGAACTTTTCGAAAAAAGTGTCTTATGCCCGAATCATGAAGTTTGACTTAATACGTTACCTCAGTATTAAGTCGAGCTTCGTGGCCCGAATACTCGTACGCTACTTATCTTTGGGAGCGTCTCACACATCGCCCTGTCACTTTAAATGTCAAACGTATGAAAGAGATGCCATGATGTTTGAGACGCTCCCAAAGATTTTTTTTTTTTTTTATCCTCAACGGGGTAGCACTTAGCCTTCATCACACCTGATGTTAAGTGGTGATAAGGCTGAAGGTGGAAGCGCACTACTCCCGGAATCCCCAATCACTGAGGAACTGGCTATCTTATCTCTAACTGCCGGAACACAATAATGCTGAAAACATCATTGTTATTATTAAGATGATTAGCGTACGAGAATTCGGGCGTTAATATTTTAAATGTGCATAATTTGGTATTTTGATAGTGCATATAATCTAATAAAATCTATATTTTGATAGTGCATATAATCTATTTAAAAATGGATCACGATCACGAGCCACGCCACGCGGGTGCATTTTGCAGATTGGTGGATGTTAACGACTGAACGCCGGAGGAGCTCGAGATAATAAATTTTTAGTCACCCATCTCGTGATCGGCCATTGCAAAAGTTGATTCACGTTCAACGATGTTTAAATATATTTTTGAAAGAAGAAAAAAGAAAAAACGTTTATTTTTAAGATTGCACTCAAAAAGCCCGTGGCGGCATTTTGGTTAGCGCGCTCGGTCTGCGATTGTTGTCGTCAAACAACTTTTGCAATGGTCGATCACGGGATGGGTGACCAAAATTAGGTACCTATATACCTATATCGAACAAAGGCACGCTGAATTTGCAGGCGTTAATACCCAATAACTCACGAATCTGCCTTGGGCCCGCGTAGCCCATTCTCCTTATCCATTCAAAGGAAGGATCCATGTGTCCCAGAAGTGAGGACTTTTAAATGCCTGATGACGATGATGATGACACCTGAAGAGGTAAACCACAAAGTAGAGACAGCATATAAGTTTAATAGATATTTTCCTAATATTGATTTAAATGTAGCACAGTTAAAGTACCTATAAATATGTAATGGAAGAGCGGAGTCATCTGATACTGATCTAATAACTGTTGTATAAACTTGCCTTAAAATGAAATAAACTTTTTATTTATTATTTATTTATTAAAAAACTACAGCGATAGTTTCTATTTGTTTATTTTTTATAGAGTTATAAGTATTAAGTATATTTAGTTTTTTGCATTCACAATGCAATTTTTATTATTGAAAATGAAATATTAGAAACAAAAAATGACCCAACCGGCGGAGCTACTTGGAGGTTGGGTCGTTTTTTTTCTAATATTCCATTTTCAGTTATAATTATTGTTTAATTACCTAAGACCATTTCTGTATTTGTTTTACGTACCAGTCCGAACGTGGTGGCAGATACGTGGACCTTCAAATACTGAGCGCAAATTAGTAAAATTAGATAACTATAACGATAATCTAATTCAGTAATAATCACACAAATATATAATTACAAGCTTTTGCCCGCGACTTCTATTTAAGATAGTGCGTTTATTTTAAAAGTCACGGATTACTAATGTATCAAGGTAAGTATTTATTTATCAGTAGACCTTATTTTTTTCTTCCATGCTCACTTTATCTTCTGACATAGTGGGTCAGAGTCTTTGTTCGCTTGGTTTTTACCATCAGTTAACATGCACTATGAATGAAAGCTATCAACCCTCCAAAAATCGTGTCTCTACCTTCAACCTAAATGGAAATTCCTTTACAAACTGAAACACCTTGTAGCACCCAGTATAATGGGAATTTTCCAAAACCATTTCTAAGTGCTCACCTACACCATAACAATTAATTTATTTAATTTTAAGTAAGTAATTATTTATTTTATTTTTAATTAAAATTACAAAAGTTACACAAACATTACAGGTATAACCTAATGCGATTGTGCACTTAACAATTCAGAATAAGTCAATCTAACAAGTATCTATTCTCCGAAAAATGATGTATCTACCTTCAGCCATATACAAATTCCCATTCAAACTGAAACAACCTGAAAAATGGAAAATGAAGTATTTAGAAAAAATCGACCCGTCTCACAACTAGCTCCGATGGGAGCTAGTTGTGAGACGGGTCCGATAGTTGTGAGACGGGTCGATTTTTTCTAAATACTTCATTTTCCATTTTTCTGTAATAAAAATTGCATTGTGAATGCAAAAAAAAAACTAAAAATTAAAATAAGTTGAAACAACATGTATAATGGGAACTTTCCAAGATGCTTTCTTAGTGCTCACCTACATCATGGAAGGTATCTACGCTCCAAAAATGACGTCGCTGCCTGCCTTGGGCCCTTTTCAAATCCCCATACAAACTGGAACATCCTGTAGCACCCTGTATAACGGGAATTTTCTGAAATCCTTTCTTAGTGCTCATCTACATCATGAAAGGTATCTACCCTCTAAAAAGGGTGTCTCTACCTTTAGCCGTTAGGGGCCTATGCAAACAATGAATGAATCAACAAATTTAGAGTTTTAGGTTTAAGTATAGATAATCAATCATGAAATGCACCTTAAACAAACATTATTTATTTGTAATGATTTATTATACTTACCAGTATAGGTACAATTGGATACTTTTCAGTTATCGGACACGCAAACTCAACGTCTGTTTAATTCTTTAATTTGTATTTTATTTTATTGTGTGAATTTCCATTATTTTAAACCATTGAAAACATTAGTTTATTTTTGGTCTAGCAGATTTTCATTGTTATTTGCTGTAAAAAGTTAGGTTAATGAAAAATGTTGTTTCAGTTGAGGCACAGAATATATAATAGTACTGTTGAGGTCGAATTATATAACATGTACTTAATTGTATTTATTTCTTTTTTTTTCTTTTAAAGCACATATTTTCAATACGGAAAAAGAAGAAAAGAAGATAATTCTTTTAAGGAACAGTAAAGTCGCTGTGCCGGTACTGCCTCTACCAAAACGTTACGTACGGGTTGGTTTTTTTTAACAAGACGTGAACTGTCAGCTATGTACGCTACGTCTTGTCTCGGATCGGACTATCGGAGTTGGGACCTTAGTACCGCGCGAGATTCTACACGAGGTGGACGCGCCGTGTCGTCGGTCGCGTCGAACGAACGCGCGACAACACGAAACACCATAGTTGTACATGTGACCGATACGCTGACAAATATCGCAGAGTAAAATTATTTACAAGAAAATTATTATTTATTAAAAAAATCTCTACCGGCTTTTCCGAAACTACAATTTGGCAAGTGGAAACAGTTGCATAACAATGCAACGAAGACTAAGAAAACTTACGTTCTTAGAGTGTTTGTGAAAATTTCTGCTTCCATGCGTTCGAGTGAGTCGCCGAATTTTTCTTTCGAAGTGCTCGCATTACGAAACGCGGGTTGAAGTTTCGAAAAAAGTCGTATTGCCTTTGGCGATTGTAAACTGCAAATTGTTCAAACGAAATTGCTTTTGGCACGGATTTGTGACTTTGCCTACATTTAGCCGTTTCGTATGAAGCTCCATTTATTTAAAGTAAACATTCGAGCCATTAATTGCTTTTTTATCGGTGACGATATATTCGGATTTAATTCCTTTACCTTATGACATTGTTGATTTTATTTTTCTTATTTTTACTCTGTGATATTTTCGGGGAAATGAATGTAGTGTTGAATGTAGCCCGTGTGAATTGCAGGGAGATAGTCATTGAGAAATGCCGAGTATCAGTTACCTTCCCTGTGTGATCTGTTTTAACCAATAATACGTGTTCAGTTTGAATTACAATAACCACAAAGAACTCGATCTAGGTAGTGGGAAATTGCTGAAAGTGACACGACTCGACCGTTGAGAAACTCGCGTGGTTTCGGTAAACGCCGCAAGTGTGAATAGTGAACTGTTGAATAGTGAACTATTGAATAGTGTTACTGTCGTATAGTGCGACCTTTTCCAACGAAAGTGCTAAAAGCCATTGCGACAAAATAAAAGTGTTTAGTTTCCGAACTTTTTCATCACGTGACTAATTAAAGGTAAGTTTCGAATTCGATTCATTTATTAAATGTGTAATGGTATGTAGAAGAATAATCTATTTTATATTTTAATAAGTAAAAATAAATGTTGTGTTATAGGTAAATTAACGATAATATTTGATATTTTATTCTTAATTTTTGTTAACTAGATGCAAATTTTATGCACGGAAGTGTATTTACTCTATATTTAAATTAAAAAAACTACTGTAGTAGGAAATATTGATATTTTATTCCTAGAAGCGCTCTCACGTTGACAACATAGAATACAGAAGCTAATTTGAAAGTTAATTTTATAGCCCTTTAAATCATCTTGGGAATTTATAAAATTTTTATAAAAAAATATAATTCCTTATAGATTCTGTACTCCTGGTAGTTTTTCTCTACTATCCAATATATGTTTTATTAATTATTTAACATTTTAACTTGCACTAAATTAAATTCACGCGATGCTGCTAGCCAGGATCACCTTAATATTTGCAAACCAATCTAGCTCACGGAATACCTACCTATCTCTATTCAAAAGTTAAACATAGGGGCGCTTCGAGGAATAAAATTTAACATTTTTAATTGTGAAGCGCTCCTTTTTAACCGACTTCTAAATCAAAAAGGAGGAGGTTCTCTATTCGTCTGTATGTATGTTTTTTTTTGTGTATGTCCACCGATTACTCGAAGACGGATGGACCGATTGAAATGATTGAAACGTTATTACATCAGGTTGGTTTCCAAGTTGGTCCCATTTTTTGAAATTTTGAAATCGGTTCAGTAGTTTTCAGGAAATCTTGAAAATACTGTCGTTTTCGTTACCACTCTATGTGAATTTAATACGTATCCTTAGGCATAACTCCTTTGTTTATAGACCGATTTAGATGATTCTTGTTTTGTTAAAAAGGGGATACCTCAAGGTATTTTAACCGACTTCAAAAAAGGAGGTTTTCAATTTGATCACATACCTATTTACCAGAATACAAGTAAATTGCCTACACGATGCACTAAAAAGAGTGAAATAAAAATTATTTTTATAAAAAATAAAACCGCCTTCAAAAAAATCACATTAAAAAAGTAAGAAATAATTCCTCACCAAATAAATAACCTAAGTACTTTGAAGTCGGGCGGGTTTTAACAAAAACAACAAAAAATCGTACATGTTTCATGCCCGACTTCAAAGTACTTACGTTATTTATTTGGTGAGGAATTATTTCTTACTTTTTTGATGTGATTTTTTTGAAGGCGGTTTTATATTAGCTGTTATTAAAAGGAGCGCTTCGAGGAATAGGATTGCTCCAAAATGGGAGCGCTTCGAGGAATACCTCACTTGTATACTTATAGAGTGCAATAAAATGATCGATTGATTGATATAAGTCAGTGGCTTAATTCATGTTTTTGACGAAACAACAAAGACCAATAAATTATAAAAATTGCATCGGCTGAGTCATTTTTTCTCAAATTAGATTTATTTGGTGAGGATAAGGAGGTAACATAGAAATAAATAATATTCTTATTAGAATTCTAATACATAACTATAACTGCAATCAACTTCTGAACATTGGCTTCAAATGTGTACATGCTTCAGAATTATTGCTAATTTACTACATAAATAGAGCGTAAGCATTGTACAAACCACATATTGTTCTTGGGAAGTAAACGTTGGCAGACATATCATTTGTGGTGTTACTACAGGATCATCTGGTTTAAAGGGCTCATAGAGCTCAGACAGAGTTCAAGATGCTATGACTAAGACGCCCCGCCGGTATCATACCAGAACCGCTGAAAACTGGTAACCTCGGTAAAAATTAGTTTCTACTAAAAATACAAAGCTATCGTCACAGTATATCTTAACACTGTGCTATCGTGGTCGAATTCGGACTACCACGGACTTTACTGTAGGAAAAGGATCATCTGGTTTTAGGGCTTAAGCTAGGACGGAGTTCAAAATTTAGACTAACCGGTATCATACCTATAACTGCTAAAGTCCGCTCTTACTCATGTGGCGTAGCAATGCGGTGACCTCGCTCAACATTTGTTTTTACTAAAAATACTTATTATTGTGATAGATTTATCTTTGACGGTATTTTACTGTAAGAAAACGGTCATCTGGTTTTAATGGCTCATACAACTCGGACAGAGTTTAAGATACGATGACTAATAATTATACTAACACCGAAAAAGAAAATGAAGGAAGAAGGGGTCAGAGTTATTTATACTACTGTTAGGAATCCTAGACCTAATACAAGATGCTAGGTTAGTATTTTTGTGGGTTAGGTTAGGCATACCTAGAACCGCTGATGTCTGCTCTGGCGCCTGTACTGATGCGGGAACCTCGTTCAATATTTGTTCATACTAAAAGTACTTACTATCGTGAGCGAAGTTACCTATCATTGGCGCTGCTTTACTCTAATTAAAGGATCATCATCATCATTCTAGATACTATGACTAATAATGTAAATACCAGTGTCATACAATAGAACTGCTGAAGTCCGCTCCTGCTCTTGTACGGATGCGGTGACCTCGTTCAGCGTTTTGTTTCTACTAAAAAGAAATATTATTTATCGTGATCGATGTATCATTGACGGTTCTTTACTGTAAGAAGAGGATCATCTGGTATTAAGGGCTCATAGCATAGATAGAGTTCAAAATACTTTGACTATTAATATTGTAAATACCGGTATCATACCTAGAACCGCTGAAGTGTGCTCCTGCGCATGTATCGAAACGGTGACCTCGCTCAACATAACAAATGTTAATTAAAACTAAAAATATCAAGTTATCTTGCTGTTCGAACTATCAGATGGTATAGCTAATTGTTACGATTTTAAATAAGAATTTTGAGTGTTCTCTGCTGAAAGATTTACGAGAAAACTGTAGGTAATGACAACATTTCTGCTCATTTATTTTTTGAATTATGAAGACTTTTACACAATTTTTAACCGACTTCAAAAAAGAAGGAGGCTATCAGTTTGACCTCTATGTATGTGATATTGTTATGAATTGAATAATATTTGAGTATAGCGTTACATTTAGCCTTTCAAGCACGTCTGCTATATTTCGTGTGTAAGTATGTATGTAAGTTATATCGAGATGTTTTTTTTTATTTTAAAAAGGTGTAAGTATTCCAACTTAGGGAACTGTCTAAGTTTCATCAAAATCGATTCTGAACTTTCAGAGATAAGTGCCTATGGGTATCTTATGGTACATTACAATCTACACTTAAAAATAATAGGTAGGTACCTACCTTTTTGAGGTCGGTGCCTTTTTCATCATTCAGCTCCTGGCTGGCACCGACCTAACCAAAAAGGTAAAAAAAAAATGTACTTAAACGATATTATTATTTTTTCCTTTTCAATTGACAGGCCTATTTTTTGAAGTCGGTTTACCTAATTCTTTAAATTACTTTTTTTATAATCAGTAGAAAGGAGCATTTTATTGCAAATGAGAAGGCTTATTTTTAAGGTTTTAAATTATTTCCATGCATTCACAATGCAATTCTGTAAGTATTGGAAAAAAATTATAGTAAAAAACCACGAGTCCTTTAAGTAGCTGCTATATATTCCGCCCGAAAGCTACTTATAGGACTCGTGTTTGGTACTTTCATATTTTTCCTACGGCTTATTTTTTTTCATCAATAAATTTAAGACGTTTTTAGACACATCACCAGAATCTACATGTCTCTTAAAGTAGGGCAGAGGTACCCTTTGTGGCCACTTTAAGAATTTTTCGACTTTTAAGCACTAAGTACTAAATGGTCTTAGGTTTTTAAGACACAAAATTATATCTTAAATTATAGATAATTTATCTACCTTTAAAGGTACATTTTTCAAATTTTGCAAAAGTAAAATAGTTTTTTTTTATATTACACACAATGTGTGAGAGGTGCCAAATGTACCGGTTTTGGCCACTTACTGATAGTTAAACTTTTGTAAGTATTACGAAAAATCAAAACCAAACACGGGTAAAATCAATATATTCTAATGCGCTAGAAACCAATCAATTGCAAAACAACTATTTAATTGAAAAAAACAAAGGTTTTTAAAGTATTTCATCCAAAACAAATTTCCTAAAATTTTCATACAAAACATTTTTTAAAACAAAAAATGGAATTTATTGAAAGAAAATCTTATGACATAAGGAATTCTAACGGTTGTTATTATTACCTTAAAATACCTTATTTTAATTGCCTTTATCAAAAATGGCTAAAAGTTGTTTAGAAAACTTTTAGAGCAAAAAGTGGTCAAAACCGGTACAGTGGCCAAAACCGGTACGCCTGCCCTATATCTAAAAAAAAAAAAACTTTGTACTTCCATCTCAAAACTCAATAGTTAAGAAGTTAACTGTATAGGAACCTTAAACTTGGCTCCACTAAAAACGTTACCTCTAAAGAATGCAACTTAATAGTAACGTTTAAGCATAATAGCACATCTAGCACTGATTTGATATGACGATAACAGAGTATACAATGTACGATAACCGACAGTATAAATTGCTTATCATTTGGCCCGATTGTGGCTTATCTGGCCGAAAATAAAGCGGAAGTCGCCCCAAGGTATGATGGATAGATTTTCGGAGCCTCGTGAGATTTCTGCTCTGAAACTATCTGGTTCATGGAACAGATAAAAATGTAAGAGTCGTAGAAAATAATGTAGGTACTTATCGTCAATAGTAAGGTAATTTTACCTATAACTTACATGGTTATAACTCACTCACGTATCTGACTCTCATTCTACAGTACGGTATTAAGTGAGTACACGTAGCATAGATAGTGCCTGTGGCACTAGTATCAGACAGACCGTATCAGATACGTTACAGGTACCGTATCAGATACGTTACAGGCTACACCTCTGTGAGTACCCTGCTTTAAGCATATTTAAAAAGTCAAAGTTTTGTGAAAATGCTACTGACTCATAGCCTTTGTGAATGAGTGTTAACTCATAAAGCGTGCTGGCATCGCTGCGTGTTTAGACTAATAAAAATATAATGAAATCTATAATTATGTGTGACACTAAATTGTCGGTGATCTTATTAGTCAGTAGCATAATTTCACACAGTGAAGTACCGATATTAGGTACCGTGTTACCAATAGTGAACGTAGATACAGATAGTGTTGAAGAAGCGGTCACATTGTAAATAGAAGATACATGACTGTATGAAATACTGATGGTGGATGACTGAAAGACCTAGGATATAGTACACGCAAATGTTCTACACAAGTGCACAGAACTTTGGGTAAACAGCTCCCTGATGCACAAACCGTTGGAAACGGAATCGGTTTCGAATTCTGTGCTTATACAGTGCATAAACTCCACTGTCGGGAACGTTTCCGTTGATTTGTGAATCAGGGGGCTGGAAGGTATTATCTTTACCAAACTGAAATGCGAGGTTGATAACAAACAAGATAAAATTGACAAGGTACTTATTGTAAGTTCAATTTTCTTTTTCATTGGCAAAGTCAATAGATTCCGTGTGAGAATTACCGCCTCCTTTTAAATACGCCATTTATTATAATCAAACAAACAAACATTGAAAAATCAATAGCGTTAGCTGTCGAATCAATTAACCTTAATTTTGATATTGGCCCTAAAATGCTGCTTGGTCTCACGCAAGTACCTACCTACCAATAAAGAAGAGGTGGTATCAGAAATGTGAAAGTTATTATAGGTTTTACATTTCTGACAATCTAATAAAAAAAATCCAAAAAAATTTTATATAAGTAGGTACGAACATTTATTTTTTCATCATTATCATCATCTGATTTATCTATATTTCTCTGTTTTATTTTGGGAAAAGGTAACAATAATGATTTTGTAAGGATATGAATCAAAGAAACAAAAGAAAAAACTCATTTAGCATTATTAAACCGCCACGTTTCCAAAACCATCCTGTAAGTTTAATTTTAATTATGTTGATATATTTAAAAATAAGTTCTAATTTTTGTAATAACTGTAAATTTAATACAAAAGTTTTGTCACGTGTTCGGTCCAAATCATACACCTCACCCATCCATCATTCCTTTTACCCAAATTATCGCTTAATGACATCCCACAAAAGAATAGTCAAGGAGAAGTATTGCGAAATTTCACCATGAGACGGAGTGAACTAAAAATAGTGAAACCACTTCCTAGTTCAAGGGAGTCGTTAGCACAAACGTTCGTTGGCTCCCATTGTATTTGTATAAAATACAACTTTATTGCGAGAACATTGTTTGCGATTAGCCATGATTTCCAGATAGTGGTGAATACTCTTGTAATAATTTGAACATTCGATAATAAACTTAAAACTAACGCTAAAGTTGAAAACAATTTTATAGCCCATTTCAATAGTTATCTATACATATGTAGGTATAAGTCCTAACTGATAATGTGGTATCCTACTTTATCTATACTCTAACATACAATACAAATAAATAAAATTGGTGTGTCTGTTTGTAACATTAAAATAACCGCTTTTTACTACATGCATATGGTTATATATACGGTACATACACCAAAGTAACATGTTTTACAATTTTTGTCTGTCTGTCTGTCTTTCTGTCTGTTTGTTCCGGCTAATCTTTGAAACGGCTGGACCGATTTTGACGGGACTTTCACTGGCAGGTAGCTGTTGTAATAAGGAGTAACTTAGGCTACTTTTTATCCCGGAAAAATATCACATTTCCTCGGGATAACGTCATGAAGTCCACGCGGGCGAAGCCGCGGGCGAAAAGCTAGTATATTCATATAAAAAATGTGAAAGTTTAGATGTTTGTTGCTCAATCACGCCAAAACGGCTTTACGGATTTAGTTGAAAATTGGGATCTGTAGCTTGGAGAAGAACATAGGCTACTTTTTATCTCAGAAAAATATCATATTCGCGCGGGATAACGTCGTGTAGTCCACGCGGGCGAAGCCGCGGGCAAAAGCTAGTTTTAGTATAAAAGCAATAACCATGCAATTAAGAAAGCAGTAAAGTAAAGAAAACAATTCGAGTATTTTTCGTTAAATTTTCATCTGCCAACCAACTATCTGCTAACGTAAACATTGAAAAGAAAAGGTACAAGAATTCAAAGCTTCATTTTAGTGACCCGAACGTGTAGAACGCCTATCAAGTTTGCCGAGCGATAACCGAGCGTAGAAAACTGTACAAATGACTGCCATAAACAAATCGAGGGTCCGGTGAAGGTTTACACCATATTATAATGATTGAGGAAAATTCTCGCTGTCACACGTGTCACTAAATGTGGAACGGATACTTTCTTTAGGTCGGTGCATAAAAATTAGATGTTTCTCTTGAGGGCCGAGACAAGTGACATTCGACGAAATTAAACGACTGTCATATGTACGGAGGAACTAAAGTCAGGCGGTTAGGCATTCAATGCGGTTAGGCGAAAAAAAAATGAAAATTGAATTTATAAAATTGCTCTCCAATTTATGATTATAACAAAAACCTTTTGAAAAATAAGGTCACATCGAAAACGTGCGTTTGCATCTTGTCTGTGGCCAACGGCTGAAAAACAAATTTCGCCACCGTTTCCAAAGTTGTAATAGCTCAGTTAGAAAACGGGCGGCATCGGAGCCATAAGACATCGGTCCAAATCCATTTTTTTTTGTCAAATTAATTTATTTTTGGTGAAAAGTCTAGGGAGCCCTTTTCACTTCTGCCGGCACTCCCGAAGTGCAACCCGTTGTTTTTTCTACAATGTCCACTCGTCAATGGTCTTATTTGAAGCCGCATGTGACTTGGTAACCGCATATAAACTTTGATGACTATCTGCCAAATGAGCGACTGCCCGAGAATGCTATTGAAAGGTTTTATTTTTCATGAAATGAGTACTTAACGTACGGGGCGATACGATCAAAGTTTTTGGTGAAATTACAACTGTAGGGTTCCTTTACGTTCAAGAAATAAAGTTAACGTGTAATGGTTATGTGTATACCTACCTAAATATAACTGTAAAAGCAGACTACAATTATTGTGTAAAAAATTAAATGTTCAATTTAATATCAAACTTTGTGTTTCGGTCTGAATTAAAATACGTGTTTGGTCGAACATTAAAACCTCTTACGTACTGAACCGTCTTTGAATCCCAGGCCTTTATTTGTTTTTGTTGCCTCAATTTGGCGCACAGGTGCCTGTGGCTATCATCTGATAAAACAATTCTTGTTCCAATTTGGGCAGCCAGAAAAATTTCGATTTCGTCGGTTTCACAGAAGTCATTTTGTAAAGTGGCACTCCCGCTACAAACAATTGAAGGCCACATTCAAATTCAAGAGTAAATATTAAAATAAGTAAATTTTTTTCTGTTTTGGTTGGTTGAAGAAAATGCTACGTAGCAATACGGCCACCTTTTGTGTGCTTCATTCTACTGTCTTCTTTAGGGTTCCGTAATACCCAAAGGGTAAAAACGGGACGGGAAACTTATTATTAAGACTTCGCTGTCCGTCTGTCTGTCTGACTGTCACCAGGCTGTATCTCATGAAGACAGTATCAGTTGAAATTTTCACAGATGATGTATTTCTGTTGTTTCTGTTTCGGTTTAAAAACCGAATAAAATTAATATTTAAGGGGGCTCAAATACAACAAACGTGATTTTTTGCCGTTTTAACCTACTTTAACCTACTAATATTATAAATGTGAAAGTTTAGATGTATGTATGTTTGTTACCTACTCAATCACGCCAAAACGGCTGAATGGATTTAGCTGAAATTTGGGACACAGATACTTTGTGGCCTGGAGAGAAACATAGGCTATTTTTGTCCCGGAAAAATATCACATTCCCGCGGGATAACATCATGTAGTCCACGCGGGCGAAGCCGCGGGCGGAAAGCTATTGCTCGATATTAATAACGGCAATAGGTAGACGCTTTGAAATATTCACAAAATATTAATTGTATATTCACTTTAAAAATAAATAGGTACTTAATTAAAAATGGGGGCTCCCACACAACAAATGTGATTTTTTTGATGGTACGGAACCCTTTGTGCGCGAGTCCGACTCGCACTTGGCCGCTTTTTGTTGCATTTCTCTCGTTGTTCATTATAGTTTTTAACCGACTTCAAAAATTGAAAAGGAGGAGGTTATCTATTCGTCGCGTATATTTTTTTTTTATATGTATGTACACCGATTATTTGAGGACGGCTGAACCGATTGAAATGATTTAAACGTTATAACATCAGGTTTGTTCCCAAGTTGGTCCCATTTTTTGAAATTTTGAAATCGGTTCAGTAGTTTTAGGGAATCTTAAAAATACTGTCATTTTCGTTACCACTTTATGTGAATTCATAACGTATGTATCTTTAGGCATAACTCCTTTGTTTATAAACCGATTTAGATGATTCTTGTTTTGTTGAAAAGGGGATACCTTAAAAAGTGGGAAATAAAAATAATTTTTATAAATAAATAAAACCGCCTTCAAAAAAATGACATCAAAAAGTAAGAAATAATCCCTCACCAAATAACGTAAGTACTTTGAAGTCGGGCGGGTTTTAACAAAAACAACAAAATATTGTAGGTACATGTTTCACGCCCGACTTCAAAGTAGTTACGTTATTTGGTGAGGGATTATTTCTTACTTTTTGATGTAATTTTTTTTATCATTAATATTTTTGATCAGCTGCAGTGCTGTATGTACGTTTTATAAGGCCAATTTTACTCGATCAGTTTGGACATGGTCATGTCTATTACTAAAATCAAAGCTAAAATCAACAATCTAGTTTCGAAAGATCTTAATACATTGTATGACGGGATACAGTGGATAACAAATAATTAGGTCTACATTGAGTTGACTTACGCAATCTGACATTTTTTTGTATCAAGCCGTTGAACTCACGATCAAAGTTCCGGTTTGCATTTCGTGTAATTCTTGTCAAGTTTTAAGTTATCATTGCACTGCGGCGGTTTTAATGAGTTGTAATTAAGCAGCGTTTTATGTGAATAGAGTCTAAGTTGAAGTTAAATGATTGGGAATATTATTGTAACTTATGTTTATATAATTATTGTGAAAGTGATTTTCTCCGTCTTTCACGTCAAATCGGAGTAACGGATCGACGTGAGTTTTGGTATGGGGATAGTTTGGAAGCTGGAGAGTGACATAGGTTACTTTTTATCTCGGAAAAACATCAAATTCCCGCAGGATAACGTCGTGTAGTCCACGCAGGTGAAGCCGCGGACGAAAGGCTTGTCTTGTTAATAATAAAGGAACAAATGACATCACAAATTGTCATTTTCCTCTTTTATGGAACGAATTGTAGCTAATTATTTATCACAAAAATAAATAATGTAGGTTTGCTTATATAAGTACATTTATTTTCTACATTATAATGAAGATTTGATTTCAAATTCTCATTTTTTCATTAAAGTTGGTACCAATAAATCATCATATCCTTAATCGTTATGAAATCGGCGTTAATCGACGTTAATCGTTGGGTGATCGTTGGTTACGGTGTCCGACAAACGACTGCCAATCAGCTGGGCTATTTACAACGCGTTAAAAATACGCTGAGTTGACAAACGTTAAGTTGACGTCATACGCACGCTATACTATAGGTGACTATACTATGTATGTTGTTATAGCTTAGCTAATAGTAGTTTTATATAAAATTATTAACACAAAATTATCAAATTAATTAATTATAATTTTAAATGCTGTTTAAGTTTTACCCTAATTCTTCCGTAGCACCACGTGTTTATACTTTTAGGCTTTCAGTTAAATTAATTTGAACTTTTTCGTATTCAATGCAATTGCTTCTGTATTTTATTTATTCAAGTGAATGCTTCAAACCATAAATTAGAAGAAGATGACATTTTCAGCCATGTTTTCTACACACAACATTGTTATTACACCAAGTTAAACGGCAGCTTAAAGCTGTCACCAATAAAGGTCTAAAATTAGTTGACTATAAATTGCAACCAGGACATGCCGTAGTTTGAGCGCTAAATGTAGCTATTGTGTTAGAATCACTGTAAAGCTATAAAATAGCAGTTACATAGTAGCGCTGGTGTGACTGTGACGGCTGCCTTGGTCTAACTATAAAAACAATATTGGAATGAAGTGAGTCACTGTTCTTTCATAATGCTACCTGTGTTTTATAGTGGTCAGAGAGTTTCTTTTAGAATGTGATCCAGAACAACTGAATCTGAAAAGAGTTGACTTTGGTCATGGACAAATGTACTGAATTGAGATTGACTTAAGCCTCAGTGGTGAAGAGTCCATAAACGCCGATTCCCATCGGCTTCCCTTTTAAAAATCCCTAAAAGCCCGACTCCACCGATCCACTATGCGGATCATCACGTGGTTAAAGTGTTTTTTTTGGCCCCGGCTTACCTCTATATCATTTATAGATAATCTTTATAGATTAAAATAAATGTTCCGCCTCGCTAAATACAAGGATTCATTCCGCGAGTTGGCGACTACCATAAGAAAAAGATAGATTACAAATTGTAAAATCATTTCAATCAATCAAACACTTTTAATAGTGTACTTAGGTCATGTTTGGGGTTCGGGCTATCGACTTATGTAAGGTAGCAAAACCTAGCTAGAGGTTTGTCTGTATTCTATTGCTTAAGACAGTTAAAATATTAAGATTTCAGACCGACAGTCCAGCCCAGGACGGATAGACCCAAGTGGTGCAGTTAAAAATAATAGAGGAACTGTTTTAGATCCCCTGCCCCTGGTGCAATTTGGATCAGTTCTATGACCCTTGCCCCCCCTTTGAACTTGATGGATCGCCAGGTCAAATGATACAAGGCTTTTTTTGTATTTTAGTCACTATAGCCAGTATATTAACTAGCTTATTTACCCGCAATTTTAAAAGTATAGAGCTCCTTTTACGCACTTCTGAGATGGACTTTCTGTCAAAGCAAGTAAATGAAATATGTTTGTATTCAAAAGGAAATTAAATGAAAGGAAAACATAGGTACTTATTACTTATATTTATGAGTGAAAATTGGCAAAAAAGAAACAAATTTCCGTTGGGTAAAAATATTTAACCACCAGATGTGTTAGGACGTTTGTGCAATACACTGAATTTTACCGATCCGGAAAAAAACGGATGCTTGTATTTTAATAATTAATCATTTATAATAGTTATTAATTAAATAAAAGCATCCGTTTTTTTCCGGATCGGTAAAATTCAGTGGTAGTGCACAAACGCCCTTATTGTCTTGTAGAAGTAATTTTTAAGATATGTTAATAAAACAAACTTATCAATCATGCAGTAAAGTTAAGAATTAAGATAAACTACGTTATCAGTTCTAGCTGGTGAAAGCTCTTATTTATTACTGTTATCATAATTTCAGATGCGGACGAAATTTATACGGAAGTTCATAGATAAATCCGATGCTATTGTAGGACTGTGACATTAGGCGTCTGGTACCGTTAGGAAAAGGATAATATTTGCAGTGAACACTTAACTTGCCGTCGTATGTACCTACTGATAGAGGCCAGCTGGACAGTCTATTTCATTGCAGTGTCTGTCACCAAACATAGACATACGTGAGATGTTATGTTTCTTTAACCTACGGCTTTTACAAAATTAAATTAGTTTATTGGGGGTATTTCACAGTCTTTATGTTATTTCATCCCTTCTTACTTTTTACCCGACTACGGCAAATAAAAAAAGAAGGGTTATGATTTTGACCGGTATGTATGTATATGTATGTTCATCTGTTCCCGCATAACTTCTAAACTGCTGATCATATATTCACAATTGAGGTATCGTTGGAAGCGTCTCGATTGTCCGCTGGTTATAGGGTATGTCACGTCACGTTACATGAAATTGAATATGGCGCCCCCTAGACGACATAAAGCTGAAAACTAAAAACTATTTTTTAAAGAATATCGTAAATGGTATCAAATGAAAGCTCTTGGTAAGCATCTCAAATTATATATTTTGTTAGTTGTTGCTCGTGGCTTTGCTTGAATAAATCGAATTTTGACTTTATCACGAAACTATGACCCCGAAGTAATATAAGTACGTAAATAAAAATTAGGTTCTAAAACTAAAACCCGACTACTGAAAAATCACGCTCTAAAAAGTATGAAACAAGAAAATATTCTCATCTGAAATTGCTGTGGTCGTATGCCAGTTTTCCATAGAATGAGAATATTGTTTTGTTATAGTAAAGGGCATACGACCACAGCATCAGATGAGAATAATATTTTCTTGTTTCATACTTTTTAGAGCCTGATTTTTTAGTAATCGGATTTTAATTTTAGAACTTAATTAGTTTATTATTTTAAATAAAAATTTTATGCTGCTATTTAGTAGTTGAAGCTTTCTTCCCATAAAAATATTTTCTGAAGTGCTTATTCGAATAATTGCAAAACACCTTTGACCCTCTCTAAAGAATGTTATTTCACTAAACTGCAAGTTAATTCCTAGAAGCCGCAATTAAAATCTTTACTTAAAGCCAACTTCACTTGTCAACACGGAATATTAATAATCATTATACAATACATTACAGCTACTTACGCAGTTTCCTAGACTTCTCACTCCATCTCACTTGTAGCTTGCTACAAACAGGTGATCTGTGATCTCACTCAACGGACTGAAAACATTCAGTTGCTTAATCCCTGGCGCCGGCAAGCGTTCAGCACAGCTCCGTAAATAAAATGCTCAGTAGTAAAAACTTAAGCCGGAAACATACTTCGATGTTGTGGTGGGTTGACGCTTGACGCGCGCATTTAGTACCTACGAACGAAACGACAGATCGCGCGAAATTGACTACGCTTTCTGGCGCGCGTCTACACACCACAACACAGAAGTACCTTTCACATCATCACACACATTGATCTGATTCCGAAATAATATTAGCTTAAGTACGCAGGACCGATCCTTGTGGAGATCCTTCCTTGGAGTAAGCCTATGCCCAGCAGTGGGCGTCGTTCGGCTGAAATGATGATGATGACTATGAAGCACTTGTGTTGTGTTGCGGCTACATAAAAAATGGGGTTATTACAAATATATTCGTATATATTTATTTATTTAATTCCCAGCCAGACACGGAACAAATACAAATGCACAGCACAAAAATGTCTGTCGCGGTTGTGGCTCGAACCCACGACCCCTGGCTCAGGAGGTATGATCAGTAGTACTACCACTGCGCCGCGCGCCGCCCCGACGCAACGGGGCCGTCATGTATATCTGCAGTATGTTTCCTCCTTTATTACTTAGAACGGTGCGCAAACGCGGCGGTTACAGTCATTATTCAATTGTTATGCAACGTCGACGGACGACCTAAAATCCAATCTGGCTGCAAGTGCACAGACCTGACGTGACGTTAGGTTCCGCAGATAGCGACGGGCGTGCGAGAATACGAACGAATATAGATTATGTTAATAATGCGTTTAAAGCTTTTCGATGACAAGTTTGACGTTAAAGTAGACTATTCACCACAAATTTTTAATTAAGAAGTATAAAGATTTTAGGGATAGAAGACGTGTCCATCATACAATACGTTTTTTTTATTACGGTAGGTAGGTACTATAGGGTCCAGCCACGAAATCGCGAAATAAATTACCAATGGCGATTCCGTGGCTGGGCCATATAGTAAATGTACTGCGTATCGATAATGATTTTATTTATTTATTTATTTTATTTTATTCATTATAATTACAACGGCAACAAAATTGCCACTTACAGTAACTAGTAAAATTACACACACATAACAAAAGATTAAATGATAGATAAATAACAATAACAGAAAAATTATTGGAAATAAAATCACACACAGGTGGATTTTGGTTCTGACTTCTCACAAAACAATAAACAAATTCTTGAAATGATAGACGATCGACGGTGATTATAGACGTGTTATTAAAAAAAATGTGATGTATACAGGGTGTTAGTTTGGTCAGTTCAAGCCCAACACCACAGCTTGTACTCATAAAATTAAACAACATTCCCCAAGAAACACGGTTTTTTTTTTCAGATTTCGACCCATGTTTCTTGGGGAAAGTTGTTCAATTTCATGAGTACAAGCTGTGGTTTCGGGCTTGAACTGATCAAACTAACATCATGTATAAAAAAAACCGTCGCTACCGGTACCCAAAGACGCCATACCAAAGGGTAGACCCAATTTGAAAGAAACTCTACATTTCGCCTATGCAAAAACCACTGCCTTATATGCACTATATCGAAAAGATTATTTTATCTTACTTGTTATGTCAGTTGCCAAAGGGTGTGCCGATTTAAAGTCGTGCATGTGCATATCAGTCCTTTAAACACCACGCGACTATCAACATAATAAATTTAATGCAGCTGAGATATATTTAGTTAAAATCTAATGAATTAATTTTGTACTAGACCTAGAAAGACCTGTTTCTTTCTAATTATAAGCATAATTACGGTAAAGCAAAAATATTTCTTGGGCATCAACATTCATCACATTGACAAAATTAATTAGTTAGAATATATAATAGTAGGTAGGTACTGCTACAGCAAAAAAGTACATAAAAAATAGAGGTAGTAGGTATTAATTTTATTCTGAAGACTCCGTAGCTCAAACCGAAAAGCATTGGCCCGTACAGCCAAAGATTTGGGTTCAAGTCGTTAATTAAAAGAATCGTAATCTTTCGTTGAAGCTAATCCATCAAAACGTCGTACGTTTGCTACTTACAAAATGATTTAAGCTTTCGTCAAAAACGAAAGTAAGTAATATGAAATTATGTGAATACGATTGCGCTACTTTAAAAGGCAGGTACCTACAAAGAAATAAAGGCTACTGTATACGAGTAGAGTATGCGGTAGAGTAGAGTGGTAGAGTACTAACTATCCTACTAACTATACTAATGTAGACGTCATTGGTAGAGTAGAGTAGGTCTGGGTGCCTACCATCAACTTTAAGACAGCGATTCAAAACTAGCGCGATGCAGAATAGGTTCCTAAAATGAATTGCTTTCTTTCGTACCATGCCCTTCTAAAAACTGGATCGCAAATGAATTGCTAAATGTGAATGACCGAACGATTTGTGTCTTTATTTCTTCTACCCGTCTCTTTCACTCGATTCTGTCATGCCCGGAGAGTGAGAGGGACGGGTATAACCTGCAGGTGTCATGTTAGCTTGGCCGAGTTATAAGTCAAATAAGAGTTCTTGACAGCTTAGCGGCTGTGAAATGTCATTGAATGATCACTGAATCGCTGTCATTGATATTAAGCTGTCATGGTACGAATAAGCGAAGCAGATCAGTTTAGGTCCTAAACAAAACCGCAATAAGAGTTGATGGTAGGCACCCTGTACTGAAATTTGGTAGAGTAGAGTAGCTAGCACCGCGGGCAAGCTACTCTACCGCTCTACAGCAGCCTTAAAGCCTGCTGTATACGGGTAGAGTAAACGGTAGAGTAGAGCGGTAGAGTACTAAATTAATACTACATTAGTATAGTTACTTTAGTACTCTACCGCTCTACTCTACCGTTTACTCTACCCGTGTACAGCAGCTTAACCGTTAATTAAATCATCGATTAGCCATTTTCAGACTTTGACTCATCTTGGGGTATAATTGATGATTGATGTATATCATTAAAAAGTTACTACCTACTACTTAAATATAAAAAAGGTGAACGGAGAGAAAGAAAAAATTTGCTTGATTTGTTGTTCTTGTTAGATTTTCCTTGCTTTCTTGATTGCTTAGCTTTTATGACAGTCAGTGCCGAGTTGTAAAAGTACTACATTGTCAAGAAGAGAAAAATCATAATGACTGTATTATTTGCATAGTTTTAAATAGATATAAAATTCATATTCAAAGTATCTTTAAGCTTACTGGAAATCTACTACTGTGTGAGATAAGTTTTAGTGACATGTGCGTAGGAGAGAGAGAGGCCATTTCAATCTGGCCAACTTGTCTGCTGCCGCCTCATTTCAGTCTAGACCTCAATTAAAGAGCTTTAGAACCTTAAATAAAATGATCTATAATAAAAACATAGCAAACATACATAACTTATTATTAAAATATAATAAAAAATGCAACCTACTTTTTCAGGGTTTTGACCCTACTTTTCAGTTCAAAGTATTTTTTATGTACCTACATGAATTTTATGAACTTTGAGTCACCATTTCCTAGAACTTTGATTATCTTACATGTCTCTTTAGGTGTTGTATCTAACACTAGGATGTTTTCTCTCACTTTCGTAATCAGGAACAGACTAATAAAAACTGAACGCTTCTTGCAATGAAAAGGAACTGTTTACAGGTTATAGAGGTGTTTATGACAATTTACGAGTACGATCCTCCTGTTGCAGAAGGTACTTATTACTTGGTATTGGTCCCTACATTAGGCCGCGGCTAAGAATGTAGCGGGATAGTCAGCTGTCATAATAAAAAACCGGTCAAGAGCGTGTCGGACTCGCGCACCGAGGCTTCCGTACCACCATATATAAATATTTGGTATATTTATTAATTTAGTAACCGGGAGCCGGGAGCCTTTTATGAGCTTTATTCGTATAGAGTACCTAAATAGTTCTGTGCCTAGAAAAAACTACAACTGTGCTTCACCCAGACGTTCCTTTATTAATTCAAGCTTAGCAAATCCGCTTCGTTTTGAGACACAAAACCATAGATCCTCTACAATTACTTCCTGATATGTTTTTAGTTTGGTATTTTAATTAAATTAACATTTAAAGAATAATCTTCTAAAAGTTAAGCTCAAAGGGGTGGGGATGTTGACTGTGGAATAAAATAACGAAATACTAATTATAAAACGTGAGTATATTAAATTCACCTGTAGACCTATTTTGGTATCATAATATAATTGCGTTTTATTAGTTTTATGACAATTTCATGTTGAGTTGCTCACTCATTACCATTTAAAAAGTATAAAATTTATTAAAATAAATAATACCGTTGAATAATGTGACAATTTGACTTTAAACCCATTTTCATAAACACAACATTTGAAATAGCTGCCGAACAAAATTCTTACATATTGCATACAAACTAGCACAAAATAGTCAACATGCCTCTAACTTTCCAAACAAAATTTGTAGGACGAGCAAAAGTGATGCTAAAAATTTCATTTTCTTTAAATATCACTTTCAGAAAATGAAAATAAAATAAAATAAAGTTCTATTCACTAACCCCGTCCTCTCGGTAGCGTTGGTAATAATAAATAACGTTGGTCATGCCGTCGATCATGATATTCTCCTTGCAATCCTCTCACATTTGCGGATCTCACCTCTGGAACTAGACTGGTTCTCTTCCTATCTTCGGGATCGCAGGCAAGCGACTCGTGCTAAGGACAACATGTCCGACTGGTGCGAGTTAACGGCAGGTGTCCCTCAAGGCGGTATTCTTTCTCCTCTTCTATTTTCAGTTTTTATCAACTTAATTTCTCCTATTCTTCACAGCTCTCATCATCTTTACGCAGACGATCTGCAAATATACGCGCAAGCTGAACTCAACAATTTGGGTGATGCTATAGACGCTATAAACGGCGACCTCCAGCGTATCTCCGACTGGTCCAACAAGTTTGGAATTAATGTCAATCCTGGCAAATGTCAGGCAATTGTAGTAGGTAGCCCTCATGCTGTATCAAGGTTGGACATGAGTTCTGTTGGGCCTCTCACTTACAGGAACACACTAATTGAGTTCAAGCCTCATGTCGTCAATTTGGGATTAGTCATCGACAACACATTGAGCTGGCGGCCCCAGGTTGATTGCCTGAGCCGGAAAGTCATTGGCATTCTTAGGTCCTTTTATCAATTTAAAAACTTTCTTCCTATCCCCACCAAAATCCTATTAGTACAGTCCACAATTTTTCCTATCCTTGATTATGCTGATGTGTGTTATGCTGATATTTCCCAGGAACTTCTTAACAAGTTGGATCGCCTACTCAACAGCTGCATTCGCTTCATTTATGGTCTCCGTAAATACGACCACATCTCGTCTTACCGCAGTGACTTGAAATGGCTCACAATTCGCCAACGTCGGGATTTACGTATTCTCTCCACTCTCTTTTCAATACTTAACGATCCACATGCTCCTGGATATCTGAAGTGCAAATTTTAGTATTTGGGGGCCTCCCACAACCGAAATCTTCGCTCAGATAGCAAACTTACTCTTAGCACTCCCTCTCACCGTACTGGTTTCGTTTCAAACTCTTTCAGTCTTCAAGCAATACGACTCTGGAACGCACTCCCGCCCCACATTCAAAGAGTCCCAAATAAAACCAGTTTCAAAAGATTAATCCGTGATCAATTTTTAAACTCTCCACCGACATCACATTAATCTGACAACTATTTTATATTACCCTCTAAACTATACTGATATAGTGTTTATATAATTATATTATAGTATGTTATATATTTATATATTTATATATATGTATATTGTATATATGTATGAATGTACGTATTAGGTAAAAGTAATTTATGTATATTTGTGTCTTATTTAGTATTTATGTTTTCAGAACATGCTGTTAGTATGAACATTTATATTTTATTTGAAATTATTCTCCTATCACATTTTTGCACCGCCTCTGATGATCTCGGTACCCAGCTCTCTGGTTGACTGGTAGAGAATGCCTTATGGCATTAAGTCCGCCTTTTGTACCCTTTTGTGCGATAAAGTTTAAATAAATAAATAAATAAATAAATAATATAATAAAGCCACCTACTTTATACCAATGCAGGACGTAACAACAGGTGTCGAGGATTTTATCTGCAGCAAGTGTATGAACTAGATTAAATAGATAGTTCTGCATCCCAGTGAGATTCATGTTTATGTTACAGTTACCGGTTACAACAGTCACGGGATCAGAAGTAGTGGTATTGCAGTAGAAACTAGTAGAAAATAAGTTTATATTATTATAATACAATTGTAATTGTAAAAGAATCGTAATCTTTCGTTGAAACTAATCCATCAAAACGTTGTACGTTTGCTACTTACATCACAAGTAGTGGTATTGCAGATCAGCATTGCAGCTAACATTGTAAAGTAATATTCCTAACTTTGTTTTCAGTGATCAAAAAACAAAAACTGGCCCGGCAAAAAACGCCTCTTGGATGCATTTAATTTAATAAAAAAATCTATCTCGCCTCTCGCTCGTCTTTCTAGCCCCATCCTTTCGGTAGCGTCGGCAATAAAGCCTCCTACTTTATACCAATGCAGGAAGTAACAACAGATATCGCGAGAAAGTTATCTGGATTATGTGCAGCAACTGTATGGACTAGATTATATAGTTCGGCATCCCAGTGAGATTAAATTATGCTACAGTCACCTGTTACAAAAATCACGGGACAAGCAGAAGTAGTGGTATTGCAGATCGGTACTATCATTGTAAAACAATATATATTCCTAACTTTGCTTTCAGTGATCGAAAAACATAAAAATGGCCTTTAATTCAATAAAAAAATACTATGTCTCCTCCCGCTCGTCTTTCTAGCCCCATCCTTTCGGTAGCGTCCGTCGGCATCGGCAATAAAGCCTCCTACTTTATACCAATGCAGGAGGTAACAACAGGTGTCGAGGATTATCTGGATTGAGTGTTGCAACTGTGTGAGCTAGATTAGATAGTTCGGCATCCTAGTGAGATTCAATTTACATGTGAAATACAAATTTTATTTCTTGTTATGAGAGTTTGCTTGCTATTTGATTAGTTAAGTTATAATATTACATTACCCGAGCGAGAGTACATTTACCGGTTTCTGTATCGAATGTAAGAAACTCAAAGAATTACACGTTAACTACATAATACTACTTACTAGTTAACCGACTTCAAAAAAAGGAGGAGGTTATCAATTCGACTGTATATTTTTTTTTTATTTTTTTTTATTTTTTATGTGTGTTACCTCAGAACTTTTTAGTTAATGAACCGATTTGGATAATTCTTTTTTTATTTAAAAGGTGACTGACGCTTCTCGTGTGGTCCCATTCAAATTTTATCAAGAACTGGCAAGAAGTTCAGGAGTTATCCTGAATAATGTGTATTCAGACTTTATTTGGGTATATGGACGATTTCATACTTTCATCAAATTGGGGATCATTTTCAAAATATTTTTTTTTTCGAAAGTTGGTACTTCTGACCTGATCTTACTTTCACCAAGTCAGGACCAGGGGATCAAATCCCAGGAAAATTGAGAGAAATTCTCAAATATAGGCAAGCCTTATGCGTTCCATTTATTTTTGAAGTTAGTCAAGTATTTGCATCTGGTAGTCATCATCTCATAGTGATGAGCTGGTGATGGAAGCTACAACTCCTTAACGGTTAGGAGCTGGAGAATATTTCTTTAATTATTAATCGTACATATGGGCCAATAGTTATATTCTTTTAGGTTATTAGGGTGAGCTGCTGATGAGAGGTGAAACTCCTCAACAGTTAGGAGTTTTATTATGATGTTTTATAAATACCATATGCACGAATGGACCTTCAGGCTTCAGTTGTATTCTGAATTCTGAAAGAAAGCTGAATTCCGTAACGGATAGGATATTTACAACAATTTATCATAATCACTATGTAAGTAGTTTCTAAAGCTACTTCACTAAAAATCGAAAAATAAAACGTTTTTGAAAAAAAATGTAACCGCCTTTAAAACGGATCTTCAAACAAAAATTAACAAACACTAAAAAACGAAAAAAATAATAAGATTTTTTAATTTAAAGGACGATGATACGTGACTTTTTCTAATTTATCTTGGTACTTACTGAACTGTTTGAAGTCGGTGCCAAGCCAAAAAGAATAAGAACGAAATATACTGAGTGAAATAACTCACATAAAAAAAACCGGTCCCAAGCGTGAGGTGTAGGACGTAATTACCTCAATACGTATAAGACGGCACCGACTTCAAACAGTTCAGTAAGTACCAAGATAAATTAGAAAAAGTCACGTATCATCGTCCTTTAAATTAAAAAATCTTATTATTTTTTTCGTTTTTTAGTGTTTGTTAATTTTTGTTTGAAGATCCGTTTTGAAGGCGGTTACATTTTTTTTCAATAACGTTTTTTAATATAACAACAGCTGCTATATTTCAGTAGATAACAAATAATATTTTGTAAGTATAAAAAGTTCTACAAATGATCAATTTTGATCGCAAAAATGAAAAAAAAAAGGTTTTTGAACTATTCTCAAAACTTATAAGATTTTTTCTATGAATAAAGTAAGAACGATTGACATTTTAAGACCACATGTACTTAAATTAACAATCTTTTCATTTTAACCGGAGATGTGAGCCGGCGACAACGGTTACGTTTCTATTTTATAGCTCAAATACCACTTATGTTGGTGTACATATACTTCTCTGAAAAGACAATGTTAAGTTTTCCAAATCACCAAAGTTTATGGGAAAAAATTTCTTCTATAGAGTTTAACAACTTTGAATTCCAATTTTGTAATTTGGAACAAATAAATCCTTTTTATTATTATTATTATTATTATTTAGCTGTGTCGGAGAAGGCCGAATATCGTTGTCCATATTTAATTTCTTCTAAAAATAAATATTTTATACTTATGCTAATTGAAACCTATTTGATGACAAAATGGGACTACCAGTATTCCAATAATTATGATAAATTATAAATCATAAATTCTTTATTTGTCAGAATATGGTACAAATAGATGTTTCTTACATTAAAGTTTCTTCATATTCTACTGATATTTCAGTGTACAAATTTTTGACAATTATAAAAGTGAAACCTACGTGATATTCATTAATAATTGTTAGTTTAACATGTCACTTATTAAATTTAAAACGAGTTATACTTAGACAATTCAAATTATAAAATGTAAAAAAAAAGTAAGTATCTAATAAAATTTGTCAAATTAAATTTCAATCTAAATTAAGTAATGTCAATAAAAATTAAGTAATGTCAATAAAAATTAAATAGGTAATGTCAATAGAAATTAGAAAAATTGTCATTTAAGAAATCATTAATCTTGTAATACATTTTGCTCATTAGAAATTTATGCAACTGTTTCTGAAATTTTGTTAATGTCAAGTTTGTAAGTGTTTCTGGCAACTTATTATAAATACGTATTGCCATACAATAAACATTTTTTGAATACATTGCCAACCTTTGAGGTGGTATACACAACTTTTTTCCATCTCGTCCTCTATAATTAACATTGTCATTTTTTGTGTTGAATAGAACTTTATATTTTTTACGAAAGTAGCCACTTCATAAATGTATTGGCATAGTAGAGGAAGAATATTAAGGTCTCGGAATAATGGTTTGCAAGAGTCCAAGTAACCGGCTCCACATATCGATCTAATACATTTCTTTTGTAATTTGAATGCCCTTTCAACATCAACAGAGCACCCCCATAGAATAATACCATAACAGAGCATCGATGCTACATAGCCATGGTATGCTGTTAATGCTGCAGCCTTGGATGCTGTTTCTTTTATTCTCCTTAACGCAAAGACGAATCTGTCAAGTTTACTTATTATTGAATCTATATGAGCCTTCCAATTAAGTTGGTCATCGATAATTACACCTAAAAACTTTGTCATCATTTACTTAAAACATTATCTATCATTAGTCTGTATTCAACCTAATGTAATATAGGTAATTGGTCAATTCGTAGCACATTAATTTTCAAAATGAATGAAACCACAACGCTATATACATTTTAGTCTTTTCTGACTAAACGTAGATCAAATAATATTAAAACCTGAATATCAGTAGATTTAATGCGTTTCTAATGATGACTGTCTAGTCTATGTTGCATAAGCGAAAATGTAAAAGTTTTATTTTAAGCACCTCAAGATATTAATTTGTGATAGTATCGGATTTCGCAAAATTTTCTGCTAATGAAATTATTAAGAATCTAAGTAATAGATTATTCGAATGACCGTGCCGTGCCACCTTAACATCAACTTTTCTATAAGTAATGAAATAAAGTCATTGATAAACAAACATGATGAACTTTTACGCCCATCTACCGGTCTGTCAATAATGAATGATTGTACGGCGTGTATTAATGTTTATTATTATTGTCCTTTTATTGTTTAACAGACACTTAATTATCTTGACTAAAGTGAAGTTAAAAAAGATAACCAACCACGTCCTCTAACCTTACTCAGACAGCATTACTGATATTGTGAACTTGAGAGTTGTACGTAATATATCTGTAAAGTTAGTAGTAGACATGAAATAATCTTAAAAATTCATTTTATTTAATCGCAGTCCACGAAGCAAAACTCTTTTCAGTTTGAATCAAAATGTGTATTATTCATTATACTTACTTAAACAATAGATGTAGATTGTGTATGATTTTCTTTATCTTATACAGCGTTCTGATTTCAAACCACGGCGAGTTTGCGCATGCCTAGCTCAATAGTTAGGCATGCGCAAACGCGCCTTACACGGATTAACGACGAAGTGTTGTTTCTCATTCTGCATACGTAACTGATAAGAGGTGATGCCAAATTTCTTGAAAACAATTTGCGCGGGTGTTTCAGATTTAGAACACACCTGAACGCGATTGTTGACCCAAGCTTACTACTGAATGGTCCGAAGTGATTTTAGCTTCTTTTAATGCCGCGTACACACCGCGCCAACGAACGCCAACGAAGGATATTCAGCGTTGGCTGCCGCACGTTCGTTGGCTATCGAAAGTTATAGCACAAACAACAAACGTTGAGCAAACGATCGTTGGCACTCGATTCCGGCTCCAGTGCCCAGTGTTGCCAGAAGGTTACTTTTTTGTACATTTCAGAGTTTAGGTGTATCTTTTGACAAGACCTCGCTGGCAACACTGTCCAGCTTGGCAACTGACCTCTATTATTAAATTATTATTTACACACCAAGGAATTTGTATGTAGACAGCCTGTCCAGTGTGTAATAATAATAATAGAGATCAGTGAGCTTTTGGTGAGCTTGGCTTTATTTTAATTTTAATACTAGCCTTCCGCCCGCGGCTTCGCCCGCATAGAAAACAGAGTACCTACAAGCTTTTCCAGAATAAAAATTAGCCTATGTCCTTTCGCAAGGTCAACTCTATCTTTGTAGGTACCAAATTTCATCAAAATCAGTTTAGTAGTTTAGGCATGAAAGCGAAGCAGACTGACAGACAGAGGTACTTTCGCATTTATAATTAGTAGTAATACTTAAATATATAACTTGAGTATAAACAATATTTAAGTATACTATTAAATATTGAATTTTAATAAACTATGCACTTATTATAAATACCAATTTATATTTTACTCAGCCTGCTATAATATTATAAATTGAATGATATGTTTGATGACGCTTGTAAAAATCAATATTGGGCGCTCACACTAAATCGCAGCAATAAAAAGAATCATCAATAGATGGATTGATAGTTTATTTGCACATAACTCGCTACTGTACTTATTCAAATGTTAATCGGTCTAGTCTACCATATCAACATCTCCTTTCAAATTGCTTTCAAAGAACATATGAAACTATCAAGACCAAAGTGTATCTAACATAAACACAAAATTTTTATTAGTGTTTTTATGAATTATTTAATATTTAGGGCTTACATTGAATTGAATAAAAATAATATTTTATTACATTTTGTTTTATTTTGTACTTTCATTCATACTATATAGGGTAAATTTTTGTTTCCAATTATTCACTTTTGGAAAAAAATAAAACTAGTCTCATTACACAATAACATTTGCACTTTTCACTTTTCTCATAATCTTAGCTGTATTTTAAGTAATTCACAGTTGGATACATTTTAGTTTGCCGCAGCTTGTAGAAATTGTAGCAGCATGTTTTGGAAGCAGTCTGCTAAGAACATGGTCTTTATACCGGCTGATATTTCCTTCATCATCATCATCATTTCAGCCGTGATATATTTCAAATTATTTCCAACATGAGCTAATTTGGATTTCTTCCAGTAGCACTGTGTGTCAGTACTGGATGGTTTTTCACTGCGCCTGTGTATTCACATCTGGAGAGCAACAGCATGTTTGGACGCTAATGACTTTTCCTTCTTTTTCATCCACTATCGCTGCATACGATTTCGAGCGGACTTTATGTTCTGTACACACCTTCAAATCAATTCATTCAAATCGCGCCGAAGTATATCCAACGGCAGCATCACCGTAAGATTATCTTGCCGACCTGAAAAGACAGGGAACGTTAATATTTCATGTTGAATGAACATAACAAAAATAATAAGTAGTTAAAAATATAACGAGTTACACTTTTGAGGTTATGTTATTTTCGCAATGATTTTAAACTCGTAGGTATTTGATTATATCATAAATAATGTAGTGGTTGACAAACTTACACGGATGTTTTCTTCACAGTCCTAAATTCAGCAGCACAGTAATCTGAATTAGAGGCAAATAAATTGCCGACCATTATTATGTCTACTCCTGCCTGGGGGGCGGGGCGCCGGACATTGCGATTTATTTGCGATTATCGGCTTTCGTGAAGCGGTTCACAATAGAGAAGGCTGTGCCTGGTTCCATGGTAGGTATTATTCAATGGGCACTTTCGATGACTCTTGAAACGGTTTGTTTGGCTATTATCACAAACTTTTACAGTGTTTTTTGCAAACAAAAGCTAGAAAAACAATTAGAAATCTAGAAGAACAGAAAAATTATTCACAACACAAATAATCACCTCACATTTGACGTCACGCTCACGCGCTGTGATTGGTGTTTCGCTAGAGATTACGCACAGATTAAACTCAACGCTCTCGCTTTTGGTAGAAACTATTCTTCAACTGAGCGTTCGTTCGTTGGCCTTCGGCCGCCGTCCACACCGAGTTCGATCTAATGGCTCAATTCCTTTGATGTTACCGCCACGCTCCGGATCGCCGGCACACGCCAACGAACGATCGTTGGCCTTCGCCAAACCGTCCAAACAGGACCAACGAAGGGCATCGAAACCCATTCGTTGGCGTTCGTTGGCGCGGTGTGTACGCGGCATTATAGACACTTCGCAGACGCTTTGGCATTTTACGTTGGATGTGTACTTTTAAAGAAGGATTTTATCAGTCATTGCTTTGCTGCTAAACATTGAACCCTATTCTGTTCTGCTTTAATTTAATTGAGTTTTTAATTGGGATGTTCATAGTCTACCACTAAATCCATGACCACGACCACTCCGCCAAGAGTCTAGAAGAAATTCATTTGCAAAGACAAAGTCTCATGACTACTACATGTTTGCATCGTAATCCTAGAAAAATAAACCTCTATTCTTCTTCATTCTGGCTTTACAGGACCAAATGTTGCACAACCATAACGTTGGCAGTTTTTATAATAACCTTACACTTATTATAACCAATATCGGTGGACATAGAAATTTGTCAAACGAGATCACATTGGCTTTTTGACCTCATACTTACATCAATCAATCTTTCTCCAACAAGTTTGATATCCGCATAAGGGTTGAACTGGCACATAAAATTTTCTCTCGGCTCGTGATAGTCAATTTAGCTGAGTCTTTACTACGAGCTGGAGAATCAAAAGTCATATTGCAAGCGAGATGGCGCTATACGCATTGTATAGGTCCGGCCTTTAATCAGTCTTTTTTAAACGGGTTTTATCATATTAAAACACAAAAAGATTTTTCTCTTGTAATGTTCTCTGGGTGTTATAAGTTTGACGTGCCGGTGTGTCTGTCTGTCTTTGGTATCATAGCTCCTGAACGACTGGACCGATTTTCATGCGGTTTATTTTGTTCGAAAGCTGACGTGGTCGAGATGGTTTCTTAGCTAGTGAAAATCTGTTCAAACGTTTCAAGGTAATAGTTAGCTGAAGTAGGAATCTGACACGCATAGTGGGTATTTGCTTACAAACTTTTGTGTGTAATTTAAAAAGAATAAAATAAAAATTACAAATTTATAAAACTACCCCCAACACAAAAAAAAACTCACTAAAATAAAAAATAAAAATCTCTCTGTCGGGGGACCACAAAAAGAGAAGTACTATAATAGAAGTTTATGTGACTGTCGCATAATGAGGGGTATTAAAACACGAAAGGCTCGTTTTTTAATAGTATTTCACGAGTGTTTTAATACCGAGTTATGTGCAGTACTACTACTTTATCTACACTCATTACATTTATTATATATTTAAAAAATAAAGCAAATCAATATTAATTATAAAATGTGAATTGGTGCCAAACCCCTCTCATAGGGAGTCTATACGGACTATTCCTTCTAAATTCAAAATTCTAATTTTAAAAAGTTTCTGATTGTTGCCGGCTAAAGAAGGGCTTGAAAGAGTTGGAAGTCAGGGCCGGTAAATCCCACGGTTGCCATGGAGACTGTAAAATTAAGAAATATAAGTGTTCTATAATGAGTGACAGCTGTATCCGGTTGTTTCATAATGACCATTATGCAACAGTTTTATTTTTTTAAGTTGACTATGGCATAAAGTGTATCATTCTACGTTCAGGCATGAGTTCATAATTCGAATATTATAACATGAGTGTAGCTAAAGGTATATTATATGTTGGGTGACGCCGACCGAGAGATATTTTATTTTTTAACTTTTTTGACTGATTTTTGTGTAGTCTTTTTAAAATTTCCAATCCCAAGCTAAGTAGCTTAAGTCCCTGTATTATGGCAATTGGAACCAAAAATACATCCAGATACGAGAAAATATTGAAAAGTTCGTTTTCAATATTTACCCGACCGGGAATCGAACTCGGGACCTCAGAGATAGCGGCACTTTCAAAATCGGAGCGTACACTACTCGACCACGGAGGTATCTTCCTTCTTTACTTCAATATTGCGATGCCTAGTATGCCTGGTAGTAGGGCCTCTGATGTAGAAACCAGTGCAGTAAACGTATCGTTTATTTTTTGTTTGGACGCGTAACGATAATAATCCATATTTGTCGACTTACACCGTATAATGTAAGTAATGAATGACATTACGAGTGTCATACAGTTTGTAGCAAACCGGAGCAATTCGAATCAGATAAATAATAAAGCACTATAGCTGTGATGGCCCGCTACATCGTCTGCACGGACTTTGTTCTAGCTCTACATTCATTCCTCGTCAAGATAAAGTTTGTTGGACAAAGGTTGCAATTTAGTTCTTCAGCTCCAATTTGACTCTACATAAAAGTTGATCAGGTTTAGTTCAGACTTGAAAAGGAAACCCACAGCCATACAATCATATTTACATTCATAATATTAACGTGGATTGATCCATGAAAAGATAAGTCTCCCTTTCACTCTCTACTGAAAATTTAGACAAAAACTAGCGTTTGCATAATGCATTGCATGAAATCAAACTATCAAATGTTGGCCATTTTCAAGAAAGGAAGCGTTGTATTCAAAGGCAAACTCTGCCACGGTTGGTTAGAATAGTTCAGTAGACCATAATGACACTAGTGTTCAGCAAGCGTGTTTACGGCAACTAAAATAGTTGTCGCCGACTGTGCCACGGCTGACTGCCAACAGACGTCTGCGGGTGGCCTATAGTTAACCCGAAGAAAGCTATCACTCAGCTATGACTAATCGGATAGCTTCGTATCGACGAACTTTAACACGAAAGTTAAGGCCACATATAATACGAAAGAGGTTACAAAGAGTATGCATGTCGTACTTATAGCAAGAGGTGTTTTCCGCAAAAGGGTGGAATGATAGATAACTTATTACTTACTTCTTTAGTTAGCTTCAAAAGTTTCAAAGTAAAGTTGTATCAGCAGTTGACATTCGAAATTATATTTACGTTTCATCTATGGCAATACTTACCACTTCTTGTTTATTTTTGTAATTAATCTCACTATCGATTCACTGACTGCCATTAATATATTAATGTCTAAAGACGTATTGTGTTGTGACACTTTGGCGAACGGCGACTCTAATAAAGAGATAGATTTGATAACCTAGTGCGTTATAAAATTTAGTTTATGGAATGATATTAAAGTTTTATTAGGTACCTACTCGATTAAAACAAAAGATAGTTATTGCATTAGAACAATAACTGTCGTGACAAAAGAACATCTGCAGTACAGATTCATGCATGCATGTTTCTCAAGAATCGGATATTAAAGATAATTCAGGTGTCGTGGCATTTTCTATTACATTCCCTCAAACTGATTGAAAACTGGTAGATATAATGGTATTACGGTAGCAGTTTCCTGATACTACCAGACTTTCATAGACAAGTTACATCGGAGTTTCTCGCACTGTTAAATGCCCTCAGCCAGTTATTTATCGTTACGACCAACAGCAGGTCTTAACCTACAAACTGCGATAAACTGGTCAACTCGTATCGTAAATATTCTGCTTTGTCAGTAAATCAAGGCAGACCAATGAGTGAAAATGATATTTGATTTTGACGAAAGTACTTCTTCAAAGAAGCTGATATCTTCCTTAGCAAAGAAGACTGGTGGTTTGATCAAATATATAGACTCATTGAAAATCCGATTGAAAATTCCATTTATAACATATTTGACATTATAACAACATGGTCATTGGAATGCTTATCGCGCACGTAAATGAATGAGCGTAATTCAATTCAAATTTGTTTATTTTATTCATGCATTTTATCCAGTCTGCGTCGATTACGTTATCTATGGTTCGGAAATGAAGATTTTGTCCGATAATGGACGATTTAGATTCCCCTTTTTGTCACGATATTATGAAATCGGCCCTATAAGGCCTCTTGCTGTTTAATTAATATGTTTTCGAGGCGAAGACATTTCTTTCTTTATAACTTGATTGTTGCAACCCACGTACATGATCGTTGAAGGCGTTAAAAGTAATAAGCGTGACGGTGTATAGAGTAATTAGAATAATTATGACGAGTCACCGATTTCAAGGCTTTTTTATTTGGCGTTTAATGACACTGGAGAGTGATAGAGCACAGTTGTATGTCTGCGTCTAGGTTCACAAGATGTATCGATACTGTCATCTGGATCCCATTACAGTGTCTCGACTCGGTCCGATCTGTAAAGTTAACTTTACCTACTTTTTTTCTAATGTTATTTTAGATGACGATTCTATATTATTTAAAGAATGTATGATAAAAACAGTTTTAATCCCAGCACTCTATATTACTAATAGTAATAATACCCAATGCTTATAAACTACCAACACTTAAATTAAAGTGCCATGTTAAAGATATCCTTAAATTGGAATCAGGAACTGTACCTGATATTAAACATGATGTATGTCGCCTACACTAAGAACTTCAAGAGCAGCCTGATGGCAATTAATGTCCATTTTATTGCCGCCCAACAAAGGGCCAATAAGTACTTCCACACAAATTGCCACACGTTATAGAAAATCTATTCCCGCTACATCTTAGATAAAGTTCTGGATTAGTTTTTTTTAATGTGTGTACTCTCTAATTAAATGTTTGATATTATGTATTTATTGATCAATGGGAGCATTTTGATTAAAAGTAAAACATACATACAAATACTCATTTCAAGCCACTAATACTTGTAAATCCATAGAATCTACTGTTATTTTTATGGCCCCATGTTACCAAATAAATAATTTATAAACAACTTCAAACACACGCATACGTTTAGTATGCAATACGCGGATATCAAGATGAGATTCCATTTGGGCCAGAGTTAGCAAGATGACTTTTATCTTGAGAACGGTAGGACAAATAAAATAATCGGACCAGAAACAAGTTCCAACAATGAAAACAAAATAAAAGCGTTTGAATTTACTAATGAGGTTATAAATATTATATACTAGCGCTCCGCTCGCAACTTCGTCTGCTTGGACCACCTTTTCACCCCCTTAGAGGAGAAATTTCCAAAAACCCTGTCTTAGTGCTCCCCTACACTTCCCAAGGAAAATACACGCCAAATTTTAGGTTCTTGCACCCAGTAATTTCGGCTGTGCGTTGTCTGCCAGTCAGTAACGTAAGAGTTTTAAATATAAGTATACCGAACCTATATATAGATAAGTTCTTTTTTTATTACACGTAAGGAGGTGAAGTACGAATTTTAACATTTGCAGCCAACATTCTAACTTAATTTACATATAAAATATTAATTAGTAATACGATCCTAATGTGTAAGTTTTATAAGACAAGTTGGTATATTAATTCTGTCAGTTTAAGAGTAGTTCGTAAATTTTAAACCCTGTTTATCTTATGCAAGATTAACTATGGTTCGGTTCAGTTTATTAGTAACCAAAGTATCATGTCCAAATTTTATGGTTCATTTATCAAGTTAATTTTATTAACACCATTACTGTTGCCAAAGTAAACACCATGAACGGGAATAATTTATGAAGTCTCTGAGAGATTATAACTCTTGATAACAATGGTAAAATTTATTGGTTGCAATGCTGCATTTAAAGAATTTATCAGTTTATCTATAGCTGGGTGCCTACCATGAACTTTAAGACAGCGATTCAAAAATAGTGCGATGCAGAATAGGTTCCTAAAATGAAATGCTTTCTTTCGTACTCTGACCTTCTAAAAACTAGATCGCAAATGAATTGCTAAATGTGAATGACCGAACGATTTGTGTCCTTATTTCTTCTACCCGTCTCTTTCACTCGATTCTGTCATGCACGGAGAGTGAAAGGGACGGGTATAACCTGCAGGTGTCATGTTAGCTTGGCCGAGTTATAAGTCAAATAAGAGTTGATGACAGCTCAGCGGCTGTGAAATGTCATTGAATGGTCACTAAATCGCTGCCATTGATATTAAGCTGTCGTGGTACGAATAAGCGAAGCAGATCAGTTTAGGTCCTAAACAAAACCGCAATAAGAGTTGATGGTAGGCACCCTGGTCCTTCTAATATCAATAAGATTCTTGAATAACTTTTAAATACTGTTTCAGTAAGTATGTTTCTATATGATTATTAATTATTCGACCTCTAAAGTCATCAATCTCGTATTAAGTAATAAGTAAGTCAGAGATACTAACTTTTTAATTACTATGCGATTATTATAAGAATAGGATAGGGACACCGCCATATTATGACGTCAAGCTGTCAAAGTGCTGTCAAACTAACTTCACTTCACTTCAGTATGGTGTGCAAAAAAAGAAATTTATCGTGAATCAGGGGGTTGATCATGTCATAGCTTACAATAAATAATGATGTTCGTGCAAACCAAAACATATGAATAATTTGCAAATACAAATCATTAACCTGATTTTTTCGGAAAGTATAGGACTCATGAAAGTATGCTTTTACGAAAATGACAATTTGAATCTCAATCAAATTAAAATTTTGTGATATTTAACTGACACCATATTTTCATACATTGTTCTGCGGGGTACTTTAATACTATGCTTCAATAACACAGAATAAATTGAATTTTGATTCTATTTACTGGTGTAAGTATTTAAATAAAACAGGAATTCAAGTTATGAAAATAATTTAATAATCAACTTTACAATAAAATTGGTAAATTGGGGGTCTAGTGAAAAATTGTATTGGTCTATCATGGTAAAAGGATTGGCCAGCTAGATTCTGCACGCTGATTGAAGTCAGATTCAGCAGAATCTAGCTTTTACCAGGGTGCGCCGGGTATTGGTATCACGGGGTATATAATTATACACATTATGCTTGCTAATGCTATTCCACCTCTTCTATTCCACTCATTTGAGAATCATCGTCCAGCTGGTCGGAGCTGCTACTGCAGCTGCTACTGCTACAAAGACATTGAAGACTTTTCCTTCTGACATTGCAAAGTACCTAATGTAGAAATATTGGAAATATGTTCTAGTATTTTATCAAAGCTTTGAACAAATACTCAAATACCCGTGCTACACATTTGTTCAAATGTTTGTGCTATGTCTGGCGCCGGCATAACGAAGGGCATGAGTAGTAAAATTGTGTACGAAGAAAAAGAGAAGTAAATAAGTAGGTAGATTCAAAAATAAAAAACTTCGTTTTGAAAGTGGCAATACCCAAACCACCTTCTGCCAAAATAAAAAAAATAAAAATATGTTTGCACTTTCTTCTTTCTTGCGAACTGTACCTTTTCAGAGTGAAGTTTGTCAACAACCCGTCCTATTCTTATAATAATCGCATAGTATGTGTTAATGTTTTTCTAACAACATCGTTATCTTGGGTTAATTGTAGATTACTGTTGGGAGCAAGTGGAATGTGTCCTTGATCCAGTTTTGCAAAATTAATTAAGTTTAGGTTATGATTAATTTGCATCATTAGTACACCTTATTTTTTATTGTTATAATAATAATTAATTGTTATAAGTAAATAAATACGGATTATAATTTAAATAAAATTTATATAAAATAGAAATATAATGTTATACTTAATAATACTCGCAGGTCAGATAATAAAATTAATTAATATGATTGTTTGTTAATATTAAATTTTAAATTTTTTATTAGTAATTAATTAATTTATGTACTTACTTACGGATGGATATGGATTATTTATAAGTAATTGCTACGCCCTTGCAGGGTCATGTTTGTGTCTATATGTATTGTAACATCTTTATAACAACATGATGCAATAAAGAACTTTGAACTTTGAACTTTAAAAATGTAAGAGATGTGTAAATCTTACTTAATTATTTTTTATGGTATTGATTTTTTTAAAGAGTGATAGTTCTATCTAGTGTGTATAGGTACGTTACGTCATCCAAAACTTTACACGTCAGATGAAATAAACGTTAGGTTAAAATATTAAACACGTAAATTCATCCACTCAATGCACTCTGAATTGTTTGGTTGTAATTTAAACCGGCTCCTGGGAGTCAATAGGTAGGTTACCTCATTATTTTATGTGAATAATTGAATAAACCTAAAAATCTACTAATTATAAGTTGGCTTTGCATATCAAAAAAATTACGGCGGCGGCGGTTGTACCTAGCGAACTTTTTGTCGTAGTAGGAATCGTTTTACTTATCATCATCATTATCATCCATTTTAATGTCCCCACTGCTGGGGCGCAGGACGTCCTTATGGATGGATACGGAGAAATAAACAAGAAGAAATTAGAGCCGCAACATAATGTAAAAGGCAATTTAGGATGTGCCTTATTGCTTATTATGTAATGTTTTAAAATACTCAGTTTATGGTTTTGATATAGTTACCTAAGTTCAATTTCCGAATTGACACTAGCAAGCGGAACCAACGCTCTACATTTCCATATCCGAGTAAAGTAAAAACGTTCGTTTCAAGAACCAGACGAAAATCTGATGAATAAGCGTTGTAGTCCATTGATTAAACCGCGCACATGATCTAGCGCAAGCGTGATCTAGACTCGAGAATAGTTATCGATGCTCACGCGCAAATATCGTTGCTAATTCCGTCCCGCCGAGCGGAGTTATGCATTGTGCGATGTCACTACCGCCTCTCGATTTTCGGGCTAGTACTCGTAAGAAACTTCGTTTTCGTTCGTAACCAGTTTTTGGCCTTTGAGGTGTTTTTGTTGTGGTGTACGATTGTCCTCTTCTTCTAGAAATTCCGTTGCAGTAAGTATTTTGAAATGAATTTTGTTTTAAGTATTTAAAAAAATATTTTCAATTCTCATGCTCGTAATGTTCGTCTTTATGTTGGGTATAGGCTGCATAAAATCGCTTTTTATGCTCTAGTGCATAAAGTAAAATCTTCGTCTAAGTCTCAGACTAAGACAAAGGTCCTCAGGTAAACAGTCACATTGTTACTTCATTCTGTTTCTTCAATTTTGTACATAATCCATGTTAAATTACTAAATTAACAAACTAGACAAAATTTTATGAGTTTTCTCTTAGAAAACTCAATTAATTTTGCGTAGTTTTATTAATTAGTATTTCAAGAGCATTATGGACTACGATCTATGCTAAAGTCACTCTGCTGCCACTGCCACAAATAAAAAAATAAAAGGAACGTCTTCCCGCCAATATGGCGAAGTCTTTATTTTTTCTTTTTTGCAATATTGTTTATTATTTTCCTCACACTCGAAGTGAAAAGCAGAGTGTATAACTCGTAAATAAAACCCATTTTACCCTCGAATTGACTATCCACTATTGGATATATACGTCTCGGGTATAATGGTACGTTTCTTGTTGTACTATGCGATTATTATAAGAATAGGACTGTCAAAACGGCCATATTTGTTTGCGTTTCGCTTCCACTTCAGGGTGTAGGATGTGCAAGAAAAGGAACAAAGATCAAAAATGCCGTTTGACAGTCCTATTCTTATAATAATCGCATAGTACAATCTACTATTCTAAATATGGTAAAATTTTTGTGAAAACGTAAGGACAATTTTTTAACGATAATTACGTTTATTAATTATAGTGGTATGTGACAGTATTAAGTGTTGTTAGCTAATTATTATTTTTATGCTAGATAGGTATGTGTCATGCTGTAGGTATAATTATTTTGTAAACGTAAGTTTTTTTTTATCACACTCTAATTCAAATTAAATATCGAGCTCTGTGTGTCTGACCTTATGAATATAAGTAATAATACAAGTACAATAACTGACATAATAATAATAACAATGACTTGCAATAAATAAACTAAACTAAACTAAACTACACAAGTTATAAGTTGTAAGAACGTTATTAAAGCTTTTTCATCCCATCGATTCGAAAAGCGATGATTGTTTATCTAATAACAGGGTCCAAAACGATTCATTTTTTACCTGTTATGACAAGAGGGTATAAATGAGATTTGAATTTTGAACAGCTTCATAACAGGGTCCAAAACGATGAGATTTGAATTTAGAACATAATTAAAGAAGCATTGGTTGGAGTGTAGCAAAGGGTGTGCAGTACTTCACCCCCCTACGGCAACCCCGGAGATACTTATAAGGAATCTGATAGACATATATTTTTTTTTATTTATTTTTTTTTTTATTTCAAAACTTAAATTTTTTTTCTTGCCCGACTAGCGCTATGATGTATACGAACGACAAAGAAAGGTAGGTAGTTTGAGTTGTCTTTACTGCTTTTCTTATAGAGGGGGATGAAAAGCAGAGTGTATTACTCGGCCGCAAAATTATTTTCACCTCGGGCGGCGTATATTGAATCCCTCGCTGCGTTCAGGATTCAAAATAGCGCCCTCGCCGTAAATATATTATTTTGCTCCCTTGTAATACAATCTACTATTTCATCCCATCTATTCGAACAGCGATGATTGTTTATCTAATAACAGGGCCCAAAACGATTCATTGTTTTCCTGTTATGACAAGAGGGTAACAATGCGATTTGAATTTTGAACAGCTTCATAACGGGGTCCAAAACGATTCATTGTTAACGTGCTATGACAACAGGGTAATAATGAGATTTGAATTTAGAACCTAATTAAAGAGGCATTGGTTGGAGTGTAGCAAAGGATGTGCAGTACATATCTTAAAAAGAATTCAACTAATTTTGTATGGGGCCGGGACTTGGACATGGACAAAAAATGAATTTTATAAAATTAAGCATATCTCGTAAACGGTGCGTCGTAGCTAAAATCTAACAAAATTTTCTACCCCCCTACGAAGCCCCCGGAGATACTTAAAAGGAATCCGATGGACATATATTTTTTTTTCATTTCAAAACTTCATTTTTTTTCAAACAGGGGCGTAGCCTTTGCCCGACTAGCGCTATGATGTATCCGAACGCCAAAGAAGACTCAAAAGTTTTTTCTAGGTAGGTAGTTTGAGTTGTCTTTTATTGCTTTTTTTATAGAGGGGGTCGAAAACCAGAGTGTATTACTCGGCCGTAAATATATTATTTTGCTCCCTTGTAATACAATGTACTATTTCTTGTCTCATATTCTGAAAGTAACTCATAACTTGCCTAAAATGCCGGTTGAAAGTGGTATGTTGCGGCCCTAGGCCGTAATGAAATTAAAAAAGGAATAGGCGGGGTCATGTCAAAATATGTACAGTGCCACAAGCTTTTCTGTTCCGGTGACAGCCGTGACAGAGGAGCCAAATGCAATACGAAATTAACTGTCAATATGGACTGTCATATGAAAACTGTTTTAGTTCCAAAGATAATCACCGGAACAGAAAAGCCTGTCACACTATTAAGTATCTCTTTGGACATTTATTTACCAAAAGTATGCAGGCAAAGGCACAGAAGTCTATACAGCCTATTTTGCTATTACTTATAAAAAATAATCAATATCGTAGAAATATTATTTTAATATCTAAAATATTATAGTTATAAATGGAAATGAAGTATTTAGAAAAAATCGACCCGTCTCATCGTCTCATCGGAGCTAGTTGTGAGACGAGTCGATTTTTTCTACATACTTCATTTTCCATTTTTCATCTAAAACATTGTTTTTTTTAAAAGAATGCGTTTTTAGAAACAGATTAAACCAAATAAATTATTTGTAACATAAAAAAACAAGCTATTCATTTCATGGATTGGGGAGGAAAACTAACTTTTTATCACGACAGAGGGCGTAGGTGATAGTGGAGGACTGTTTTGTTGATTGGTTGTTATTGTGACATAACGTCACAATAACAACCAATCATAACAGCTGCCAAAATCAATGAAATTTTTAACCAATCATCAACCAAAGTGTACATTATTATCCCACAGATTAGGTAGAAAGTGGACTCCAATCTCACAAACGCCATCTCCAAAAAACTTTGCCTGTTTCTCCCCATTGCATAGAGTACGGGTCAAACACCAAACAAGCCTACTGTATGATGGACTTAGTTTCCCTTGCCTTTCCTAAAATAGAGAAAAAGAACAAAAAATTTATAGTCTTTCGAAAATTCCGCGGCCATAGGAAAAATATTTTTCAGATTATTTCTGGTTATTTTTACTTTCCTCATATTCATAATGAAAAGTAGAGTGATTACTTCGGGTCGGGTATATGGACCCATAACAGTCTCGAACTATCGGCGCCCTCGGGGGAAAAAGTGAAATGTTTGTTCTTATTTAAGGCTTTTATTCGAAAGCAGAGTCCTTTAGCACTTACAATCGTGGTATAATTTTGCAAGTACAAACTCACAATAGTGATAGTGTTGAGAAATAACTAGTAGATGATCTGCAATAGAGACGTGAAGTGAGCATGTTTGTATGAAAATTAAGCAAGTGCCCGTTTTTTTCTTCAAAGTGTATTTTAGTTAGGTAGGTATAAGTAGTTACTCAATACCTAACGTTTCAGGCGATCTTTAGACACCCATCTTGTTTTTATAAGCACTCAAAAGTTTCAAATATATCGATCAATCACTATTTAAATTGAAAATTGAGATTGTTATTTCAATTCAAAGCTAAGTGCAATAAAAATCAATGAATATCAAAAGAGAGAATAGTGTACGCCGCAAACGAATCAAGTATCATTGAGTTGAGTTGAGGACCAATCATCTTTAAATAATGAAGTGCGTGGCAATACCAATACCAAACGTATAATTATCCACTTACAACAACTTATTAGGTATGTAAAAAACTTATTGAAAATATTCCGTGTTGCGTCAATAACAATGCATTGATAATTTTATAACAGTAAGTTAATAATATAACTATGGAACAGGAATATTCGAGGGTTCGAAATAATTACTCAAAAAGCTTAACACAAATACGAAAATAAAATATTCAGAACTCATAATGCAAAACTAATGACTTTATTGTAGGAGTGTACAATGCGATGCTAAACTACAGCTAGCGCTAGCAGACAAATGTCATTTCTGTTCCGCTCTAGACAGTTTCAAAACCGATAGATAAATTTATCTACGTCGATACTCAAGAAGCAACTCTCAAATTTCTTCGTTTTGGTACGTATTTAGAAACAATACTTACAGGAAAGGCTAGTAGATCGTAGATCAAAGCGAGAGCGGTGCGCGCGCGGCTGCCAAATCTTCGCGAAAAGATGACATCTAGGAATAGTGGCATTTCTAATGGTCAGAGCCCAGTTTTCATATATATTTTCGTTCGCTACGTCAGGTGTTAACGACCTCTGTTATCAGCTTATCGCTAGCCTTGCCGATTGCATTTTCTCAACTAATTCATTTTTTCAGCGATTTTTAGCGTGTTTCTTCTCCATTTAACCATTTTATTTAACATAATAAAGACAAATATTACATTGTATTTATTATTTAAAGATTAAAATTTTTTTATTTTCATTTTTAGTTTACACTGGTTTGCCTATCTCTTTTTTTGCATGATTGCATGCTTGCATTTATCTATCTTATCATTGTCGGAATACTTTAAGCCACTGTGTTATCATTATCAGACATCACCAATTTAAAACATTGTCTCTTCCCCTATCAACACAATGTTTATCCTAGATCTTGATAAATTGGAATTGTCGTATGTAGATGGAGACGCATATTATATTAATTACTGGGGTTATGTGGAAATTCAGTCAAATATATTGTTTATTGATTCGTAAATTTAATAAACTTGTCATGTCATATCAAGCCGAGGGATTTGTTCAATAACTTGGCTCTTGTCACTCGCACACGCTGCAAAGGGTGTTGTGACGTTAGCTTGTCATGATAGTTATTTTTTAATCTTAATATGACTTTTTGTCACAATAAATATAATCACGTGGTAGGTACCAGTTTACATCCGAGATTTGTACAACTTTGATTTATTTTGAAGAGACATTCGTAAAATAAGTTTTAGAGAGAATTATTTCTTATTGCGTTTTAAATATATACCTAAATTGGAACAATTTTACATTATTGAAGTTTATCACATATAATATATAAATTGACCTAACATGGTAGGTATAGCAATAATTAAAGCAATTTCGTGAAGCAATTTATGAAGCATAGTACTTAAATGTAAGTTTTATGTCACTTGAAATTGAGCAATTTGTAGTTGTCTCTGTTGCACGACATTGTTTTATTTCTACCATATTTCTTATTACATCATTTCAATATAAAGAAATTGGTGTTTTAATTAACGCCTGTGTCATAAATAAACTTTTTCGTCAAGACACATGATTTACAAGTTAATGAGCTTTTTCACCATGCACTCACTTTTCTTAGTGATAATTGCTTTTTCTAACAACGATTTATTTTTGTCATCGTTCACTCCTTTGCTAACCGACTTCAAAAGGAGGAGGTTCTCTGTTCGTCTGTATGTATGTTTTTTTAGGATCCAAATGTATTACATGAGGTTAGTTCCCAAGTGGGTCCCATTTTTTGAAATTTTGAAATCGGCTCAGTAGTTTTCAAGTAATCCTGCAAATACTGTAACTTGTTAGGTAACCATTGCACGAGTTTTTACGTATCTTTAGTTAGGCACAACTCCTTTGTTTATAAGCCGATTTAGATGATTCTTATTTTGTTGGTAAGGGGATACCTTAAGGTATTATAACCGACTTCAAAAAAGGAGGTTCTCAGTTTGACCCGTATAAGTATGTTTGTTCGCGAGATGCGGTTTTCAGAAAAGTATTTTGTTACATTTAGGAGGAGGGTTTGGTATTATAACCGACTTCAAAAAGGAGGTTCTCAGTTTGATCCGTATGTTTGTTTATCCGCGATTATCTCACGTTTGGCTAAACCGATTTTGATGCGGTTTTCACCAGACAAGTATTTTTGATTGTTGCGGTTTATGTGTATATCCTAACGTACGTATTTACCAGGATACACTCAAATTGCCTGCATGATGCACTCAAAAGAGTGAATTTTTTTTTTAATATAAGAACCTTAAAAAAAAAATGCTACCAAAAAGTAAGAAATAATACCTCTTATATACTGTATTCACACCAAATAACGTTAGTAGGTACTTTTGAAGTCGGGCGCGAAACATGTTCAATTTTTGTTGTTTTTGTTAAAACCCGCCCGACTTCAAAGTACCTACTTACGTTATTTGGTGTGAATACAATATAAGATCCCTCTTATATTGTATTCACACCAAATAACGTAAGTATTCTTACTTTTTACTTTCTTCCTTCCTTATTTCTTACTTCATGTTGGTACACTTTTTGAAGGCAGTTTAGTTTTTTATAAAAATATTTGTTATCTACTCAATTGTTAACGCTCGAACAGTTAGTCGCATAAAATTATTGATACTATAGCTGATAGGTACCTAAGGGATGAATGAATACCATCGTATAGTATTAAAAGTTGTATACTTATTTATTATTACCTAGTTACTTAACACTTTTACATAATCTCACTCTCTACACTTTTTAATTCTTTGGAATAATTTAGATATTATTCGATCACGACTTCAGCTAACTGTGGTTTAATGATATGAGATTTGTCACTGATTGTTCACTAATAGAAAAATTATAATTGAATGAAATGCTGTTACGTTAATGTATTCTGTGACCTTGCACCTCAAAATAAGAGTTTTTTTAAGTATGAAAGCTGTTCGACCTCAGCCCAGAGAACATCCACTAAAAGTGTGAAATCTTACAAACTCTGGAATTTTTATTCTGATTTGATATGCAAATGCAGTCTCGTTGGCGGAAAAATCTTGCACAGATATAATATCATATTTTTCACATTATTAAGTATGATGATCACTTTAAAAAAACATGGATCGTAGCAAGTGCTCTATCTTATCCCATGGGAAAAAATCGTATGTGTGTGTAATTAAATTAATCAGACAGAAGAACAGAAGTCCAGTTTTATCTGCTGATGCTGAATGTCGTCAAGTGATGTCATCAATTATCTATACCTACTTACATGTAGGTACCTACCTAGTTTTGGCCAATATTGACCATGACTATGCCCAAGTGATGTGTGAATTCATGATATGAATATTCTGTGATATTATATTATCAACATATTTAATTAAACAGTATACTTTGTCCAATACGATATTACATTTGATTTAATCAATCCTAATTTATGGTATGGTCAGTAAACTAGTTATTATTTTTACAAAATCTGTCTTTATTGAGATCATAATAACGACAAACCGGACCATATAAATATTTAACGTTACACACTGATGTCATAAAGAGTATTAAGGTGTTCAAAATTAAGAGTTAAGTGTTCATACAACTGTAGAGATAATCTCGATATGTTTCGAAAATACCATTCGTTCGATTGTTAATGATCTCTGATTCGATTCGGCCGTTAATGTATCTACACGCGATCGCTTTCCTGATTCCGAAGTGCGAATGCCTGAATAATTTTTGACTCAGAAACTGTTTATTAAGTATATCAAAATGTAATAGGCATGAGTCAAATGCATTTAAAACGGAATTTTTATTAACTTTCGCAAAATAAAATAAATTATTAAGCTTTAATCGGCGCTTAGCGCCATAAAAACCACATAAGATAGAGTTTTAATATCAATATTTAAAAAATGTAATAAAAATGCATGTTTAATAAGTTTTCATATTATAGTGGACCGAGAAGCAGGCAACAGCGTCTTAAATGAATCAATAAATGAAACTTATTCAGCAGTACCTAGTTCATTGATTTATTTTGAAATAGTTGGCAGTCAGTTAACGACGGGATTAATTGATATTATGAATTAATTTTGAAAGTGGAGAGGTTCGATGAAATGACCTACAAATTAACTGATCGGTAGCGGTCCCCGTTAGAAGCTTGTAAAGCTGCACTTGGCAACGGTTTTCTCGTAAATCAGATTAAAAAAGAACTAGTTTATTTGACACGTTCTCACTATTGAGTTCTTACTATTGAAGACGATCTTTTTGCCCTTACAAAATAGTCTAATTGGAAAAATCTGAAGCGCTCGAAAGAAGTAGGTACTTAATTGAAAAATAAAAATAGAAGGCTTTACTGTATGATGGTGCTACTTTTTAACCGACTTCAAAAAACGGAGGAGTTTATTGTTATTGTATGTTCCACGATAGCTCCGCCAATTGTGAACCGATTTTGAACATTTTTTTTTATCTGATAGACCAAAGTTTCAATTTGGTCGATTCAGAATCCTGAAAATACACATTGTTGTCGACTGGTTGATCTTGCTTTACGCATCACTATCTTTGCGAATTATTAACCAATTTCAATGATTCTTTTTGTTTTCAAAGGAGTATACTCTTGAAATGATCCCATTGTTACTAAGTCAGGATCTGATGGTGGAATCCAGGGGAAATCGAGGAAAACTCGCAAAGTAGTTTACGTGTTTTATATATTTTCTAAAGTTTTTCAAGTATTTGCATCTGGTAGTCATCATCTCAATGATGATAAGCTATAGTGATGGAATATACAACTTCTCAATGGTTAGGAGTTGAACGATAATTCTTTAAATATCGTTGAAACTTAAAGATTTATAGTTGTATTCTTTCAGGTTATTTAGGTGAGCTGATGGTAAAACTCCTTAACGCTTAGGAGTTAAAGCATAATTTTAAGTACTTACCACATGCACAAATAGACCTTTAGTTGTATTCTGTCAAGTAATTTAGGTAAGCTGATGGAAGGTAAAACTGCATAACAGTTAAGCTGTGGATGGTGGTGCTTGTCTGAGTGTTCTAATTTAGATATGGCTACAGTTTTGGCCGATGCACATTGCGCTACGCTTGCTCATTATGTGGTTTCATAAGATAGATTTCAAACACTAAAAATAGAAAAAAACAGCCTTAAAAAAACTGCAAACAACAACTCACTTCCCAAAAACACGTAAAATGAAATAGAAGATTGTATTACAAGGGATAAAAAAACATATTTACGGCGAGGGCGCTATTTTGAATCCAGAGCGCTGAGTCACTTACTCGATAATTTTGCTGACCTAATTTATGTAAGTATTCTATGCAAAACTTTTTATGTACTCAACACTATACACGCACTTGCGGTTTATTTGACTTTCACACCTAACCACTGTAAAATACAGTACCTACCTATCTGTCTTAGATTCAGTATATCAACTAGTTTTGTTTAAAATATTTTTCCATTTTTTGCATTCACAATGCAATTTTTATTATTGAAAATGAAGCATTACTCGTAGAAAAAAAACAAACCGAAGCTAGTTGTGTGACGGGTCGATTTTTTCTAATACTTAATTTTCAACAGTTTTGTTTAGTTTTTCATCAAATGAGATTACCGTAGCAATATGTTGAGTGAATCAAGTCTATGTATTGTGAGTGAGCGTGCTACATCTATGATCACGTCATGCCTAACGCCAGTCTATAGATGTGGTCAAACTTGAATAAGAATAATAAAAACAAGTGCCATCTGTCTAACCAAAAGATTGAGGCAGACTGTTTGAGAATACCTTGTTCCACGCGGTAATGTTTTACTTTCTTAGATTACAAAAGAATTTTGATTAATTATTAAATAAAGATGTACAATGTTTTTTTGCCTAACGAAACGAAATATATAATTCTTTATGAAAACCGTGTCGAGGATTCGGACGATTCGACCCCGGGAGGTGTGCGAGGTTTCATGGGATTTGTACGAGCTAGTTTGACTACGCACACTTTGCAGATGATATTAGTTATTGTAGTTTATAGTTGTAGTTGGAGTACACAGTTAGAGAGAAAACCCGAAGTTAAAAGTAAATTAAAAAATCTCAAATTCGTTTCTTTCGGCTTGTTCGGCGCATTCGGCTCGGATAAGTGTGTTGGGTAAATTGTTAAGATAACTTACTGCATAGGCAAGTAATCTAAGCCTGAAGCGCGCAGTGAAAATAATTGTTGTGCAAATAAATTCAATCTATTGTATCCCTGAGCTGAGCAGAGGCCAGTGCCATTTTACGATACTGCAATAGATACGATTACGATACTGCTTACAACTAATGTTAGAACCTGTGACTGATTCTATATGCATTAGGACGCATAACAGTATATTAGGACCTATATACGTTGACACAAAATAAGAAGTGCGAAAATAATTGTCTATATTTGAATGTCCCAATTAACCATCAGATCGTTTTGTAGATCACGAAGTATCATTAACAAAAGTTATTTGTTTCAGATCGTGTGTTCGCCCGCAAACCGACCGTTTGTGGCTTCGTAAGCCGACACTCAATCCAACGACCGAAATGGTGCAATAGCTATGTACGTAATGATGATTCGAATGAAGCGACATAATCGAACTGATAGGCGATAGTTGTGTTGTAACAGTGACATAAAGAAGTGAGAGTGGGAGAGTGACAGTTGGGCGCCAGTACCACGTTGGGCGCCAGTTAGCTTTTGGCGCGAAAAGGTCGAGGCGATAGCGCTTTCGGGGTATTGAGTGCGGGGCATGAGCCTGGGCGTCGAGCAGTGACGGCGGCCGGGCGGCTGCAATGGGCGCGGCGCGCCATGCGACCGCGCACGCGCCCGCTGCGGCTGCTCCTCGCGGCGCTGGCGCTGGCGTCGTGCGCCGCGGCGCCTGCCCCAGAGCCCCGCGCGCAGCGGTCCGCCAACCTAAGCCATATCACAGGCACTTCCCGCACAATACAGATGTTCTTAAGGAATCGGTATCTGCAGCTGATGCCAGACGGCACCGTCAACGGCACCACAGATGGCAACAGCGCTCACAGTGAGTTTGAATTGCTTGCATTACTTTTAAATTAGGTACTTCATTTTCACATAATGTTTAACCGCCTCTGTGGTCTAGTGGTTCACACCACCGATTTCAGACCAAGAGGTCCCGGGTTCGATTCCCAGTGGGGTACATATTGTATACGGTTTGGTTGATGGTAGGACTTGTTCTTAGTCCACCTAGCCTAGCTACCACCATCTTTTCTAAGTCTGACGCCATAATAATGATGTTTTCAGCATTATTGTGTTCTGGCAGTTAGAGATAAGATAGCCAGTTCGTCAGTGATTGAGGATTACGGGGTAGTGCGCTTACATCTTCAGCCTTATCACCACTTAACATCAGGTGTTATGAAAGCTAAGTGCTACCCGTTGTGGATAAAAAAAATGTTTTGTCTTCAGGACTATGATAAAACTCAATTGATCAACATGCACGGCTCAGGCTTTTCAAAACTACCAACTTTCCCCAATTTACTTTGAAATGTGAGAAGGCCAAGTGGCCAAGGTCACACTGTAGCTGTTGACAACAATAATGATGTACCTAAGTTCAAGTTATTATGATTTGTGTACTTTCATTGCTTTGAGAAACCGGTTCTCAAATTGTGGAGACCAAAAAATATAAAAATTTGTCATCTTATTTGTGAAAGACAATTTGCCAAATTATTACTAAGTATGTTGCAAACTGGTTAGGTCAGGTTTCTTGAGGTTTGTGAATCAATATCTGCATCTTATTTATTTGAAATTCTTGTTTTACTAACGGAATGCTAATGACTTGTTTATAAATCAAAATTGACTTTGTACTAGAGGAAAGTTCCATTGAGCGTGAAGCATGTTTCAAAAGACTCCATATTGGCATAAATCTTCGCGTAATTCTTTGTTTTTCATTAGCGGGTCTAGATAACATGTCTCACACGATAGACACTTAAATGACCCCGTAATAACACATGGCAATGGCAGTAGTGCTTCAAATACGTCGTAATTACATATTTGGTGAATAATATCTTCAAAGACAGTTAAGTAAAATTGTGATAATGACTCAATAGTTAGATTTGTATCGCTGGAAGGCAAAACATGGTGGTCCGTTGGATTACACACCGATAGATTGAGATCGTAAAAGTCTAATAACAACGTTTCTGGCTGTTTCGTATCGCGATGGAAATTCATTCCCATTGCTCTTAACGTCGATATAGATCATTTTCTTTCTAGATTTCAAAGATCTATTTAAAAACAAAGTAACAGATACGATTATATTTATTGGTCGTCATATGCCATTTAATGTCGTCGATAATTAAGATAAAAATAAAAAGAATGTTATCCAACACGTGGGCCCAATGTGGATTAGTAGGTGATCTATTGATTAATTTGACTTTAATTTTAATGTTAAAAGTGTTAACATACCTAATCATGATAATTTCAGTACAACCAATGACCAGCATTACGTCTCCAATATTTGCGGTTTGGTTCAAGGCGTAAATTAAAAATACGCCTTCGCTTGTCTCGTTTTTCCCAAAGGTTGGCTGGTAGAGAATGCTTTTAGCGTTAAGCCCGCCTTTTGTACTCTACTTGATGTAACTGTACAATAAAGTTTAATAAATAAATAAAATAAAATAAATAAATAAATAACTTTGCTGCAAAGCAAATATACAGTGCAAAAGCACTATATGAATATATTTGCTTAGCTAGTAAAGCCGCTACGGTTAACGGAAACCTTTGTTCGCTGGATACCAGATTCGCAAAATACCAGGTTCCCCAAACCACCATCTGTTTTTTTTCGAATCTGGTATCCAGCGAACAAAGGCTGTTTTTATCTTTAATCATCACCTTCTTGCTTTATGTATTCGATGTTGGTTAGCTATAAAAGTACAAAATTCTGTGTTTTGGGATTCCTGGTAGTAATCTCCTCAGATTATTATATTTAAAATGTACACCAAATACCAGTTATTTTGAACATATAACTTTATTTTTTCACCTTCATTTTAGCTACTCTTGGTATTAAAGACCACGTTGATCTTAAAGAAATTATAAATATCTTCATAGTTAGTATGTTGCTGTTACTTATAAATTGTTAATCTTCTTGGGTTTTGGTAATCTTCTCCTTTGATTATATATCAATTTCTTATGGTTGTAGCTGATTTAGCAACGATCGATTGTAGTCGATATTTATTCAATCGATAGAGTCGGCAATGAGCCATTAATATTGGTGAAATAATGGTTTTAAAGTAGTTTTGAACTTCAAAGATTAAATACTTTTAAACCGCTGCATTCATAACCTTTTAACCTTGTGAATTATTTAACAGTTTTCTTATTTAATATATTCGTATTGAGTGGCCCATAAAATTTAAATAATAACATGCAGTGACAGTAATATATTTCTATTAGAATATTTCGTAATTTAGTAGCACGCTACAGTTATTTTAAGTTAAATTCATTGCCAATTCAGATTTCTTTAAAACTTGCTTTAAACTCAAAGTTCTTATTTTGACGTAGATCTTTAATACATTAAGTCCAGTTGTAGTTTTATTTTACAAGCCTCAAATCATCCGTATGACATTTTATGATATCAATTTTGGTACCTACGTTCATATCGTCCTCATTTTCGGCATTCATGTGTCCAAATTAAATATAAAATTTAATGGTTCTCAAAAGATACGATGTTCCTTCTTGTGAGGCGTGTAATTTTGGTCCATATATTTAAACAAGCGTTCGTTTAAGTGCAATCAAACGGGGGATCAAGACTTTTCGGTAGTATAATATTTAATTCAATGGCTATAACTCGAGTTTAAGCTTTACATTATTTTCGCATTACAGGCGTAGAATAGGCATAATGTATGGACAAATAATTTATAATATTTTAGTAGCTACCTACTGGATGTGTCACTATCGCGTACATACGTCATTGGAAACAAAGGAGAAAACCTGAAGCGCGAAAATTCCATAGGCTTTTGTAAGGGTGTCCATGCTTGAGTATTCACTACAATAATAATTTAATACTGAATGGTCTAGAAATTGATGACCCATATTTAGGTGATGTCTTAAGAAGCTTTTATAAAAAAGCTTTTCATGAGACTAAAATCCAGAAAAAATAACAAGCAGAACTATAAACTAACCCTAAACACATTACACTCATGCGATCATAGACCGCGGGGGACGTGACAGAGTATATCAAGAAGAAGGGCAACTTCTGCTTGAATGGAATTTTCGTCCTTTTTTTCCTTTGGAATCGCGCCACAATACGAATTTTAAGTCGTTTGTTATTCGAGTCCCGACAGCGAGGCTGGAAACTTTCCTGAAGGAGAGGACTTCTGACAGCAGGGCGTGGTTTACCGGCGATTCCGAGGGACGCTGCCAAATGCCACCGATCTGATGCCGAAAGTAGTTAAAAATTATAAATTATATTTATATAATATGGGATAATATGTATGTTAGTCTATAAGGTATTTATTGTATGGGCTATCAGAAGCATGACTTAAATAAAATAAAATAGACAACTTCTTTCATATACTTTTGGCTGAAATTAAATTAGACACCCAACAATTGTAATATGTAATTGTTTTAAAGCTCAGTTTATATAACAAAGTTAAATTATAATAACTAGGTACCAACTTCATTAAAAATATTATTTTGTAACCTGTAGGTTTAGTTACAGGATCCATGCTAGGGTGTAAAGATGGTGTACTCTACATCCCACTCGCGGTTTTGTAAGAGCATCCCACTCCCGATTTAAGATTATAAGAACGCAATAATCGCGATCGGCAACCATCTTGACGATGAGCGATTTATAGTCTCTGGTTCGTCGCGAATTCTATGGCGCGATGGCGCCTGTTGATATGGTGGCTTTTATGCAATACTTAACAACAAATGGTAAAACATTTGAATTTAATCTTGTGGTTTTAGAAAATATTTCAGACATTTTAATACTAGAAAAGAGAGAAAGATATTTCTCTAAAAATGTTGTATTAATGACCTTTATAAATAAAGTTGCCTTGCCCTTTATAATTATGGCTTTATTAAAGCAAAAATTTAGATCACAACACAGATAAGTATTTCAGTGGCTTTCTATACGATCTGTTTAAAAACTCTAAACTCCATAAAAAGTAAGTATGTAAAGGCACTAATTCACCAAAATTTATGTAGGCAGAGTGTAAGAGTCTCAAAAAGTGGATAAGCCAGTCAATAAAGATTATTTTAATAGACACTGCTTTTTAATTCATTGTAGATAATTCCCGTTTTCATTATGAGATATAGAAATCGTTAATCACAATAATGTCATACTCAATCTGGATGTAATTTGATATTATCGCACGAGACAAGTCGGAAAGAGTATTCTTTCGTAAAATTGCTTAATGACGTTTGGTAATTAAATCAGAGAAAGTACCTAAAGGTACTTTTACATGGTTTCTCAATTTCATGTGCATTTTTTAAGGTTTGATTGTGCGATACGATACCATTTGTTTCAATATTGCTCTGTTTTAAAATTTCTTTGTACTTATTTAATAACTTAAAAAAGTGGAGATTAACCCTTTTACCAAAAAATGTTAATATTAGAATTTCTCTCTCCTTAAAAAATATTATTTCCATCTGATATTGGTCTCCTTTACTCGTCATTTTCTTCCACTTTGTTCTATTAGACGCATCAGTATGAAAAATATTGCTTTATTATATAATATATTCCTTGATTTCGATCTTCCTCTAATTGTGTCAGGTAGATTCAGTCCATACTATATAATTAATTAACTTGTTATGTTTAAGAACTTTTATGCTAGTGACTTTATGATCATGAATAGTATGATCTGGACTTTACATTGATCCATCTGAAGCGAACCGTTAATATAACCAGTTGGGTTTCTCATGCACTTATATGCGGTGTTTTAACAAAACCTCTATATAATAAAAAAAATGTATTTAAATGTTGAAAAACTGAAAATGAAATATTTATAACCAATTTCACAACTAATTTATTTAAATAACTTGCAATAGCAATAATTTCATCTTTGGCGATTGTCAAATATCTAGAAAGGTATTTCTTTCGTGTATGAGGGTAGTAATATCTTCACATTGATGAAATTAACGCTGGCTATAATCGCGTAAGAAGTATTGGATAAACTCAACGCTTCTCGTAACGTAGCTCTAGCTCAGTGATTAGAGCCCGGATATCGAAAGGTCGTGGTTTTAAGTCCCATCGGAGCTGGTTGTGAGACGGGTCAATTTTTTTCTAAATACTTCATTTTTATTTTTTCAATAAAAAAAATTGCATTGTGAATACAAAAAGCAAGAATTTAAATAACTTGTATTTAAATGTTGTAAGGATAAAGTGATTTACTAGTAGAACCAAATTGATGCCACAGGCAAAACAATACATAAGTAGTTATTGATCTTAACTACAGACCGACCCGCCTGAAGTGAACCACTAACGCAACCGTTGCGTTTCCCATGTAGGGTAAAGAAACGTATATTGATGGTATAAGTAATTTGGTGATATCCTACTATCCTACTAATATTATAAATGTGAAAGTTTAGATGTTTGGATGTTTGGATGTTTGTTACTCAATCACGCCAAAACGGCTGAATGGATTTGGCTGAAATTTGGAACACAGATACTTTGTAGCCTGGAGAGGAACATAGGCTACTTTTTATCCCGAAAAAATGTCACATTCCCGCGGGATAACGTCGTGTAGTCCACGCGGGCGAAGCCGCGGGCGGAAAGCTAGTTTTATATAAAGATTGTTTACTAAACACAGAAACGTTGAAGCGTAGCGCGTGATATATGTCTATCTTCCCTCTTTTCTAAGCTCTCTGGTGGCGGTGTGTTGCTAGCACTAAAAAAGTCGCTTTGTGCCGTCAGGCATCCTGAATTTGAAAGCCCGCACGAGGACATTTGGATCACAATAAAAGATAATAATAAACAACTTGGTTACAATATAAACATATGTCTCGTTTACTTGCCACCTGATCTAAGTGTAGCTCATTGTGAAACTTTTTATGACAAGTGTTGCAATACCATTTTAAATCTTAATCAATCGGATTCCAAAACAATTATTCTTGGCGATTTTAATCTTCCAGGACTGACATGGTCTCCTGATGTCACATGTCTGTCTCGACTGTGTCCCAGTAAAGCTTATGATACCAAATCATCATTGCTTGTAAAATTACTAGACCTGGGTGACCTTTTTCAATATAATCACATTCCTAACTCTAACAATAGGATCCTTGACCTCTTTATGACCAACTTCGAAGACTTGACTTTAACAGAATGTTCCCCCCTAAGCACGCAAGACCGTCACCATCCAGCAATTCAGATCAATTTAGATGTAATAACTAAAAGTAAAAATGTCTCAAAAAAACCACAACGCGTTCCGAATTTCCGCAAATGTGATATACAAAATTGCATATTGCAGCTTAACAACATTAATTGGGAGAACATTTTAGACTGCGATGACATTAATATGTGCGTCGAGCGATTTTACAAGGTAATAAATGACACCATCGGAAAGAATACTAAATTAAAGCGAATAGGCGCTTCCAATTATCCCGTTTGGTTCTCAGAACCTCTAAAAGCCTGTATTGAAGAGAAAAACTCCGCACACAAAAGATTTAAGAAATATAATAACCCCCGTGACTATGACGAGTTTCGGCTACTACGTGCGAGAACTAAAACACTCATTAAGGCTTGTTACAACTCTTTCCTGTCAAATATTGAGCAATCGCTAAAGGACTCGACGAAACTCTTTTTTCTTTTATTAATAGCAAAAGGTCTGGTCCTACAGTGCCTGAAAACGTCAAATTCAATCAAAAAACTGCCACGTGTGCCGAAGAGGCAGCCGAGTTTTTCTCCGAGTACTTTTCTTCTGTTTTTGAACCTGACAACCAAGTACCTCCCTTGTCCTTAGCTGAAAATGTTGTTAGCAGTCCACTCTTCTCGATACATGTAACTGAGGACGCCATATTGGAGAAGCTTACATCCCTTGATTCTAACAAAGGAGCTGGACCTGATGGCATCCCCCCTTGCTTTATCAAGCAATGTGCAAAGGCTCTCGTAAAGCCACTCTACTTAATTTTTAATAAGTCCTTGCTCGATGGGGTATTTCCCGATGTATGGAAGAAAGCACACGTAGTGCCAATACATAAGGCTGGTGATAAAAGCGACTGCACAAATTATAGGCCAATAAGTATTTTATCTTGCTTTGCTAAAATCTTGGAATCCCTGGTTTACGATCACCTGTACCATCACCTTATCCCTCATATCTATCAACAACAACATGGCTTCGTCAAGGGTAAGTCAACAGTTACCAACTTACTAGAATACACTAATTTTATTTGTAGAGTGTTTAATAACCATGGTCAAGTAGACTCTATCTATACAGACTTCCGTAAAGCTTTTGATAGAGTCAATCATAGACTGTTGACATGCAAGCTGGAATCGATGGATGTGCATGGTTCTCTTTTACGATGGCTTAAATGTTACATTTCCAACCGTAGTCAACTGGTTGCCTTAAAGGGTCACTGCTCTCAACCAGTCCCTGTCGTTTCCGGCGTACCTCAGGGATCGAATCTGGGACCTCTTATGTTTGTGCTCTACATTAACGACCTAATCCCGAAACTGAAAAACGTCTCCTTGCTGTATGCCGACGACCTCAAAATTTTTGGTCAAATTAACAATGTCCGTGACTGTATAACGTTGCAGAAAGATCTTGACTGCGTCTTTGAATAGTGTAAAAATAATGGCATGAGCCTTAACATCCAAAAATGCTCTGCCATGTCATTCACTCGGAAAAGAAATCCGATCTTATTTGACTACACAATCGACAGTACATCACTTGAGCGGAAAGAGGTGATTCGGGACCTGGGGGGTGTTATTTGACGCGGAACTAAGATTCAATCACCATGTTGAAGCAATATCTAGGCGATCGAATAAACTTCTAGGCTTTATATGTAGGAACACGAAAGAGTTCAAATCCCCAAAAGCTTTACTTACGCTTTACAAATCTTTAATACTTAGTCAGCTTGAGTATGCATCGCCTGTCTGGTCGCCGCAGTACAGCGTACATATAGACAGATTAGAATCTACTCAAAGGCGTCTACTTAAAATACTGACACTTAGATTTGGTCTCAAACGCGAATTGACATCATATGCCGATCGACTTGAGTACTTTAGGATAAGGAGTCTCGAGAGTCGTCGTAAATTACATGACCTGTCTTACTTACACAAAATTTTAAATGGCTCAATTTGTACTACCCTTTTGTCGGATATTCATATAAATGTTCCTAACAGATCCTCGAGGCGTAAGCGTCCCTTCAGTATCCCTTTCTGTAACAACAATGTTTCGTTTCACAATCCCATCTACAGAATGTGTCGAGACTACAACACCATAGTCGACAAGCATACCGTTGTACCTGACATCTACGATACTTCTCTTAATAAATGGAAGTCGGGACTGATTAGATTATTATAAATTATCATTAGTGTGTGTGTCCTTACTTTTCATTCTTTTTTAATTCTATATTAATAATGCTTAATGTATAACGCTTGTATTTTTTTAATTAATTATTTCAATTATTTTTTTCAATTTTTTTTTTAATTATTTTTAATACTATTGCTATTTTTTTTAATGTAATTTAATTAATGCGCATTTTGGATGTCACGCCTGACATGCTGCGTACACATGCTTTTGGAGTGGCAGCCTACCGTTTTGTATTATTTTCATTACTCTATACTCTAGAATGTGATTGTTGTAACTCTGTATCGAGTGCCTATATAAATAAACAAATCTTAAACAAATCTTCCTCACACTCGTAGGAAATCTCTAGCGCTGTCTCATGAATGAGCTCGCATAGGGAACTTTGTGGTAATCCGTTTAAAACTATCACCAAATTACTTATATCACCAATATACTTACCTTTCTTTACCCTACTTATCGTGTTAATTGATGTAACCTTATCTGTGATGTTTTAACAAAACTACACGTTTTATTTATTAAATCAAATTCAAAAAATCTTTTCATTTTGAAAATTTTGGGCGGATTCCGGCTTTCAACAGACCGAGCATTTGGCGGAAACCGGCAATCAACAGACAAGTGGTTAGTTAGTATTAGAAATTCATTCATTGGATAAGCAAAATATTGCGTGTGATTTTGACTTAAAAGTCAAACCGATGCATCTGAAGTGAACCGTTAACGCAACCAGTTGCGTTTCCCATGCACTTATCGCGTTACACTCACAAGTGACAACTGTCTAAATTGATGCAACCTTATCTGTGGCGTTTTTACCTCCTCTTTTTGTGTCGCGCCGTCCGCTAATTGATAATCGATACACTGGTTATGCAATGATTTTGACAGGTACGTAGGAGATTATAGATTAAATAATAAGATACATGATAATATTTTTAATATTCGTTCGTTAATTATTTTGTCATATTTTTTTATTGAGACAGGAGATTACAACACTGATTAAGTAATAGATATTATCGCACGAGACAAGTCTCTCAAACAATAGCTCTGCTACAAAAGTACATATAATAACAAATGATATAACTCATTAAGGTCTAATTAATCTTCAGAATTAGTTTTATCAATTTTGTTAATTATAAATATACGAATTTGTTCATATTTTTTGTTTTGTGAGTGATATAAGTCGATAAGTATCTATTTCGGTCCATGTTTTCTTTTTTTTTTCAATCGTTCTCGTATTAAGTAGTATGAATAGTGTAATAATTCAGTGTGACTTATGAGCCTAATACCTGGATTAAATTTGTGCAATCTGTCTTCCAATCAGCGTTGGGGCTTAGCCCACACATTGTAGACTATTTCCTATAGCCCATAAATACTGGCTAAAAACTGGCTGAGCATAAACCATAAGGAATCGTAAAGCAAAAGAAGACTTCTGACGGGGAAGTAAAAGTTACGAGCGGTGAAGTGAAAATTTCAGTTTATCGTAGAACTAACCTCATGGTTACTCGTAAACTCGTAAAGGCGGTTATAACGTTTGATTTTAAATTGTTTTCTGTTACTTACGGTGGATATGCATTTTGCATTATTTTAGAATTAACAGTGGTGCTTTTAGTAATCTAATATTTTATAGAAGGCGATATTAAAATTATGATTAATTTAAATTTAAAATTCTTTGTTGGATTTTATGTCCTACTTTGGCTTTGGAAACGTCAAAAGAATTAAATGTAAGTATTACTGATTATTATTAGTTAGCCTATCATTATATAGGATAAGCTTAACAGTACAATTTAATACAAATAAGAGATAAGTAGCTAGCTATCCGAGAGCAATCTTAAAATAGAAGCGCGGAGTGAAAACTATCAGAAAGGTTAGGCGTAGGTAGCTATCTTTATTTATAACGATCGGTCATAACAAACAATTTGGAGTTTATTAGAACGGATCCCATATTTACGGAAAGTAAAGTTAACACTTAAGTACCTATGAGTAGGTATATTTATTCGCATATGCGGTTACTTTTGTAGTTTATTAAACTAGCAATAAGAAGATCAATCTTACTGAATGTTAAATGAATTGCTTACGCATATATATTTTAACTAGCGGCCGCCCGCGGTTTCACCCGCGTGGTTCCCGTTCCCGTGGGAATATCTGGATAAAAAGTACATATAAACCTTCCTCTTGAATCACTCTATCTATTAAAAAAAACGCATCAAAATCCGTTGCGTAGTTTCAAAGATTTAAGCATACAAAGGGACATAGGGACAGAGAAAGCGACTTTGTTTTATACTATGTAGTGAAGTAGATGTAATAAAATACAAAATACTTACTCAAACAAACTTTTGATAGAAAATTGTAGGTATTGGAATCATAAACATTATAGGTTTTGGTCACTGGTTTTGGTCATGAAATAATTAGCAAGATACTTACAGAAAAGTGTCAAGTAATAGATAGTATTATTAAGAGCGAAAACTGATTATAGGTATTTGAATCAATATAACTTTTTGATGTGTGATGAACTTTTTAAAGAATTTAATAACAGTAATTTTATTAGCCATCGATTTTATAATCAATGCAATTTATAAAGCGCCAAATTTTGTGAATATAGATACATATATATTGCCACGTACACTTTATATCATATAAAAGCGCGTTATATTCAATTTTGAACCATAAAGTATTTTGCAATAAAAACTTAAATTATGAAACCCATATTGGCTTTTTATCGGAAAATCTCGTTAAGGCGTTGGAAAAGAAATTAATCAATAATGTTGTTTAACTCCAGCCGCGAAGACCTACGTGGGTAAAGTTTAAACGTATATTGCAGTTGAATTGAACGAAGTTCAGTGGGTAAGCAAAGATATAGCGTTTCCTGCAACTTTGAACTCAATGTCAAGGGGGGAAGGGTTAGGAAGCTTGGCGCCATGTTTTAAATTATTTGGTATGTCGTGGATATGTCGGTGCCTGGGCGCATCGACGACAGGCTGATTGATCGGAGGAGGTTTAATATAGCAATTTACACCTCTTTGCTTCTATAATCGCTTCCTTGACTTACGTAACGTCTTCATCTCCCAATAAGGTTGTATTTATAATGGATTTTCAGAAATTTACCGTCATATTTGGTATTTTGAGATAATCTGACGATTTTCATAACTGTTCTTAAAGAAAATTGCTATTTTTTTAATACTTTTTAATATAGTATTCGGAGCGGATATTTTTGTAGTGTTCCTAGGGTGTATTTTATACAAATACGTAACGGTGGAAATATTAAAAAAGACAACTACCTTAACTAACTAGGTAAGTAGGGCAGAGGTACGGCGTTTGTGCACTACACTGAGTTTTACCGATCCGGAAAAAAACGAATGCTTGTATTTTAATAATTAATTATTATAAATAATAGAATTTATTTATTTCGTGTAGTTTAGGGTTCGAAACATTGAAACTACACGAAAAAAATAAATTCTTACTATTATAAGTGATTGAATTATTAAAATACACGCATCCGTTTTTTTCCGGATCGGTAAAATTTAGTGTAGTGCATAAGCGCCCGTACCCTTTGTGGCCACTTTAAGGATTTTTTGACTTTTAAGCACTAAGTACTAAATGGTCTTAGGTATTTAAGACACAAATTATATCTTAAATTATAGATAATTTATCTACCGTTAAAGGTAGATTTTTCAAATTTATAAAAGTAAAATAGTTTTTTTTAATATTACACTCAATGTACCGGTTTCGGCCACTTACTGATAGTTAAAGTTTTGTAAGTATTACGAAAAAGCAAAACCAAACCCGGGTAAAATCAATATATTCTAATGCACTAGAAACCAATCAATTGCAAAACAACTATTTAATTGTAAAAAACAAAGGCTTATAAAGTATTTCATCCAAAACAAATTTCTTAAAATTTTCATACCAATAATTTTTTAAAACAGAAAATGGAATTTATTTAAAAAAAATTTATGACATAAGGAATTCTAACGGTTGTTATTATTGCCTTAAAATACCTTATTTTAATTGCCTTTATCAATAATGGCTAAAAGTTGTTAAGAAAACTTTTAGAGCAAAAAGTGGCAAAAACCGGTACAGTGGCCAAAACCGGTACCTACGCCTGCCCTAGGTAGATTTAAGTTATTATTTTATTTGCACTATTAGACAATAATATGACGTTAGTAATATAGATTTGGCAAATTTTGGTCTTGAAATATTTGTGGAAGTCCATTAAAATTCTGTAACAATTTTCAGTTTTGTGTAAAAGAAGTCCGATTATCAACTGCAAGATTTTACTTAGATATAAACTTGAAGTGAGCTTGATAAATGAAAAAAATTAAAATAATAATAACCATTTGATTATCTTAACGGGATTAATATCTACTGAAATATCTACTTTAATTAATATAACTCGTTACATACATGACCTTAACATGATCTGTCATGTTATTTCACAAAGCTCCGCCTTTCGATCGTATAATGTGCTACTCCAAAATATCAATACATTTTACTAGTTTCAAATCTGTAGCCATGCTGGCTAATTATTTAGATCCGATTATAAAATTATAGTATGTTTCTGACATTGGAAATGTCAAAGCATTTCGTTTTGCCGAAAATCAGTCAAAGAATAGGTAAGTAAGTACCTGTTATTTGTGTTTTATACCTACTCAAAAGTGGAAAGGTATTTTTGAAATTGACGCAAAACATCTATTGTATTCACTCATATAAAGAAGATGAACGAAGAAATCAGTATGTTTAGGCCCATTTGTTGAACATTTCCAGGCGAACAATGTTGCAATAAATTAAAAATGTTAATCACCGTTTAGGTACTTAATTGATAGTCATATCATTCATTATTACTCGTTTATCGGTCTCAGTTTATAAATACAAAACAAACTGATTGAAATGTCTTTTCCTTTTTTATTCTGATAGATTGCAGGTCATAATTACGCGATGCCATTTTGAGAATGCGGTTACGAAAATTTTGGATTGGAGAATTGAATCTTATGCCCAAGGCTTAAGTCAAAATTTTATTGGAAAAGTTTAAGTAAGTTAATAGATATTGTGGTTAGTGCAAACATTAATCACGAATGTCATCGTAATGGCTGACTTATTAATTGAATATTGAGTATGACATTTGCTTGCGGTGGATTGTATCTGTTCCTATATCGCGTAACTTTGTATTTGGGTTGAACGATCTGTCTAAAGATATCGCATCGCAATGTTGTGGAATCATTGCGATTGATTTTGATAACATTAAATGTAGAGCACGCCTATTCTGTTATTTTGCATCTGTGTCGGCTAAACGAGACCATTTGCTGATTTCATTGTATTGACAATTGGAGAGTAGGTACCTATTACATTAGCATTATTAATTATTCCAATTAGAAGTTTATCTGTATATCATCTTAGAAAAGGACTCGATTCTTGTAAGTTTGTAGTAAATTTAGCTTATTAAATAGCCTTTTCAGAAGTTTTTTCTTATAGTAGGCATAATAAATCGATAAACTAAGAAAAATTATTTCGATAAGTTTTTAAATACTTAAATTTTAGTTTTGTTAGGCGTTGTGGTAAAGAAATTTTTTTTTTATGTTAATCCTTCTGTTGCCAAGCTATTCTTTGCGCCTTATTAGCACAGGTGCATCACGCGCAAACTGGTCTGTCGGCCGGTGTCGGGCACAAGTCCGTCTCACTTACCAAAAATGATGTGTACTACCGCCAAATTGTGTGCGGGAAAAAATTATGAGGCCTTTACTCTCGATACTCGATCCGATGTAGAGCCATTGCTTTATAGTTATTGCTTTGTATTGGGCAGTAATTCATTAATAACAAACAAGTGAGTCCATTAGTCCTAATGAAAGTATTATTAATATGTTAACATTTTATATTTGTAGCTTTTCAAGATTATTATTAAAGTTACCGTTTTGAGAATAGGTAGATACATCTTAAGATGTCAAAGCTCAGTATTTTACCATTGTCTTTTCTTAAGTCAGGAAATAGCTTTTAGTAACATTCGGCAACACATCGATTGTACCTACTTAGTGCCCGGTGGAAGAGAGAGTATTTAAAGACATAAAGATTTTTGTGCTATAAACTGTAAGTGAGCAATGCAATGTGACGCATTAGTCCTAATGAAAGTATTATTAATATGTTAACATTTTATATTTGTAGCTTTTCAAGATTATTATTAAAGTTACCGTTTTGAGAATAGGTAGGTACATCTTAAGATGTCAAAGCTCAGTATTTTACCATTGTCTTTTCTTAAGTCAGGAAATAGCTTTTAGTAACATTCGGTAACACAACTTAGTGCCCGGTGGAAGAGAGAGTATTTAAAGACATAAAGATTTTTGTGCTATAAACTGTAAGTGAGCAATGCAATGTGACGTATTAGTCCTAATGAAAGTATTAATAATATGTTAACATTTTATATTTGTAGCTTTTCAAGATTATTATTAAAGTTACCGTTTTGAGAATAGGTAGGTACATCTTAAGATGTCAAAGCTGAGTATTTTACCATTGTCTTTTCTTAAGTCAGGAAATAGCTTTTAGTAACATTCGGCAACACATCGATTGTACCTACTTAGTGCTCGGTGGAAGAGAGAGTATTTAAAGACATAAAGATTTTTGTGCTATAAACTGTAAGTATTTTAATAAGGATTCCATACCCGAACGACATAAGACATTCGCTCAGGTATATTGTACTATTGTTATCTTTTAATAATGACAGACAAATATTACTTTGTTAAACGTCAACAGAACAGATTCGAATCACAGTGGTAGTATCACCCCATACAATGCAACAAGAGAATTCGGCGGCGAAAGACTTTTTATCAGCAACGTGACTGCCGACCTTGTAAATTGAGTTAGTGGAAATACAATTCACTACTCGTTTATGTTTTATTCATGAGGTTGACGTCTCGGTGACATAATCTGAATTTTATTAATAAGGTTTTAAGGTTGAAAACTCAAATCGGAGTGCTGGCTGGAATTAACGCCGCGCGAATGTGGATTCATCTTACGAAGCGAGTAATTAGTGAAGTTTTGATCGGAAGAAGAATAACTTGAAATTTGGCAGTTCTGTATCTGTATTTTTATATATGAGTTTACTATTGTTGATATTTGGGACCATTAACGAATTTGTCAAAAATAGCTTATTTATGAAATTCATACTTTTCAATATTCCAGAAAAAAGGGCACGAGCTGATCAGAGTTTACTACAAAATGTAAGTGCAGTTTAATATAATATATTGCCTGATTATACGAACAAAAGATTCAATTACAATGTAGTAGGCTAGATACCTATATCGGCATTATACATAACAATAATATGTATTAGTGTTTATATTTTTGTGTATGAATTATGCTTACAAGCAATTGCAGGAATTTGCTCAATATTTAAATTTAAAATCGGTAGCTGCATCGTTTGTGTTTCCTAGTCATCCAAACGACAGGAATGCAGATCACGGCGACTCCAGATGTTGAACAAACCGCCGCTTAGTTACGCTAACGAACGTCAGCAATAAGGATGGATCACAATTGAAGGAGGATTGGTTCAAAAACAAAATAATAAAAAAGGAGGTTTGAAATAATAAAAGTAGCGCTTAGTATCGAGCATAACACGGTATAGCTAAGTTGGAAGAAAGGCGGGTTTTGTTTTAAATTACCAAATTCGACCTTGGTAGCATTGTCGTTTGTGTTTCCTGGTCGTCCTAACGACAGGAATGCAGATCTCAGCGGCTCCAGATGTTGAGCAAACAGCCGCTTAGTTAAGATAACGATCGTCAGCACTAATAATGGATCACAATCGAAGTAAGTTTGGTTCAAAAATAGAATTTAGTATCGGTAATAGTAAAAGAGATTGTAGTTCAATATTATAATTTAATAGCATAATAGATGCTGTGGTTAGAAAGAGGAATAGAGGTATAACAATAAATTCGAAAATTTTAATATCGTTAAAACGATGAACTTCTTGAAAATTATCGATAATAACGACATTATCCACATTTTATTTGCATGTCTTATTAAGTTTTGGCGCAATGTTACGTTTTCTTAAAATAAGTTAAAATATTCTATCATACAAATGAAATTTTATATCTCTATCCAAACAATATTTAATAGCGAAGCTTACAATTTTGAAACATTCCCAATGCTAACTAAATCTGCTGCATGCATTTTAAACAGTGTTAAGTAGTCAACTTTACATGCTGTCTTCGGAAATACCGAATCATCAAATAAATTATTAAATGAACATCTAACTCTAATCATAACGGTTACAAACTTCAAATGTAACACCGATCGTGAACAACTGACTTAACTTTGTTGCAAGATTGTCTTCTATCTGAGATCTCTTTGTCGGTGTGTCTGTCCATAAAGCATTGTCCAAGCATAGTTTGAGCATATTAGAAGTTCCCTTTAGCCGATTTGTTTGCTTCGGGCGATAATGCGTTTGCGCATGGCGCGTGAGACGGGAAACTATACGTTAAGTATGTGGCTTTGAGATGGACATCGTTTAATAGGGAATGATGCAATAACTCTCTTGAATACATTACAAGTTTTGTTTTAAAGTTAAATACTAACTTAATAAGGAGACTTATTTCAGGACAAACATGTTTCATCAATTAAGACACCAAAGCAACATATTATTTTTACTGAAACCCTAAACAGCTCTAACAGAAATGGTTTCACAATACGCACTTATAACTTAATTAGTAGACTTTTAATAGTATAGTCCCTGTAATATATTGAGGACAAAACAGTAAAAAAGATGAATGTCTGCTCACTATCTAAGGATCAAATCTATGACAATCACTCTTCATTTTATGGTCGTCTCTTTATAATTAGTTTCTCCGTTTTTACCTATTTATCTTAATCAGGCAGGATCAAAGTTAAAATAAATAACGAGTAAAATAAATATGTTAACGTGTTGTCTTCCCCGTTGACATATTTATTCATCTGGAATATTTATGAATAGCCGAAGTAAAAAAAGAACAAACAACATATAAAAATAATGACGCAGAAGTTATACCACGTAGTCTCTGAGTATTTGCTTAGCAGCTTGAAATTACGAATAGAAAAGAATGAAAGTTTTCTCGAAGAAGTCACGGCTGAATTAATTTCTCTTTATAACTGTCATACATTGCAAACGACTCGGGTCATTGTACAAAGCAACTCTTAGACTGAATAGAGTTCTTTTAAAGCTGGAATACTTACTTACTGAACTAAACAAATAAACGGTCACTGATTTGTTAAAGGTTTCTAGTGTAACTTTTTTCACCCAATTAGATTGTTCTAATCAACCGAGTCACCCCCGATTTTCCAATGATTCTTTGTTGCTGAAACTGAAGCGAATTCACAAAAGATATCGGCCACTTTCTCCAGACAATGGCCGGTAGCCGAGCTTCGTCGTTGTGTTGTGATTGTGAGCGACACAATATGTAAGCAATTACCATAGGATCTTGTTTCGGTACTGGGTTAATTGTTAAACGAAAAGCGTTTAAGTATGTGTTAATAGTAGAATGAGATTGGCGAGAATTGAGACATAATTTAGGGGAAATGGTCATGCAATTGCAGGATTTCCTGAAATTCCCTGTAATGAATGCATGCAATGGCATTAATTTTGCAAATGCCCATATATTATGGACAAAATAATGGGCTTCAAATTTCATATGTAGCCTATGTCCATATCCATATCTTTTAGCCGGTAGCCCCCTAGATTTCGCACGCTCTAACAACTCCTGAGGATACAGATGTAGAGTAGTCTAATCGGCGAAGGTGCAAGGTGTGTCGCTGTCTTGCTATCTGCAGCTACAAGGTGTACTGACTGATCGACCCATCTCACAGCTAGCTCCGATGGGACTCGATCCCACGACCTTTCACTGTCCGAGCTGCTCTTCATGAAAGTTCAATATTTTCTACATAATATTTCTTTTTTGGATTTCCGCCAATTAACGCCCCTGATTCAATGAAGTACGATAAAATGCTCTTAATAATACTATATTACGATTGTGTTACAAACGAAATATTCATGGGTGATACAGGTAATTAAATGCAGATAAATATTTCAAACATGGAAGATATCTCTCTATATTAGGAGTGTGAAGATCCGTAGTTGCATTCATGTGAAATTCTTATTCTTCTTTGCTAGCATTCTTTCCGCTGCCCTTCGGCTTGTAACTGCGCCCGGTTGCACATGCAGCGGCAGCGGCTATTACAACTGCATTACGCAACGTTACACTAAAAGGCGTTGTTTTATTTAAATACGGTATTGTTTTCATTCAAAACAGTAAATTCTAATTAAGTGTACGCGTACCAGCATAAACATTTGAAGATCGAGCATAGGAATAATTTTAGCGGTATTTAAGGAGGTCAGCGGATTAGGTGAGTGACCTCTCTTGTATCCGTCTTTAAGTTTGATTTACAAACTTATACGTATGTGTATAAAGGTTGCAACGAAATATGCAAATTAGAATCGCATAACTTGTTTTTTTTTTCGAAAAGTGTTCATTTATACCTTTCTCCTAAGTTTCTCCTCATCCAAAAATTTTATTAAACTTTAGAAACAAATCTGTTATTAAAAAACAAATGGCGATCTAAACACAGTTTTCGGCAATAATTACCTGTAATTTGATATCATTTACGGTGATAAAAGTTACAAAATTAATTGGACTGACTTATGTCATTAAAACCATTTAATGGATTTTTCCTTACCCACCTATCGAGTTTGAATACCAACAGAAAGAATTTATGCCCGAACACTAATAAACGTTCACAAGAAAAAACTAATCAGATCGACATTGAAAACTACCATAAAACGTTAATGAAACAGCGTAATAAAACAGTAAAATGCTCTGGTTACATAAATCGGTATACACGGGCTTAACAAGGTATAAACCGTGGACAGAAATAAAGGCAATAACATACCTTCAAAGTTTAGAGGTGATGTAAATAATTTGGGTGAAGTGAAACCGTTTGACTTCCGTGTTTTACGGTCAATCGGAGTGATTTAATAAAACTTTTGATCGTTTACTTTATCGTGATATTGCTGTTGTTTACACTTAGGTACTTATATTAATTATAGGTATTTAAGAACAGTTTCTAATTCAAACAAAAAACGAGAAAATCTTAAAATTTCTCGATTACAGTCTTGCAATCAACTTGCAATAAAGAAAACTATTTTGGCCTAGAATTAATATGTATAAAAGGTCATTGATTTGATAAAGGTTTGTAGTTGGTTGGTTGCTTGGTTGGTCTATCTACCTAGGTTTGATCTTGCAGACGGATCTAAGATAGATTTTGGACGTAGGCTTACATTTCGTTGTAAAACTTTAGGGTGCTCTTGATAAACAAAAAAAAAGTGATTCCTAAGGAGAGCGATATAACCGACTTCCATGCGAATGATATCGTGGATGAAACGCAAGTTTACCATAATTCCCTAATTTGATGATAATTTAAATATGATTTTAATTGTTTTATGATGCATATAATTATTTAAGGTTAAGTTACGACCATAGTTAATATCATTGAATCTTCAACTGGATATTGATATTGATTGATCACCGATCATATCGCCGCACTAATCGATCGAGGCGATCATTTGTTATGACCAGACGTGACCCAAATTAGTTTTGTTACACTTCATCGTTGATCGTAATATTTGCATATAATGGCCTCCTTGACACGTTGTTTACAGTCTTTAAACTTGTTGTAACATAGTTGTTATGGCGACGAGCAAAATGACCAGTGATACAAAAATACTTTGGTTTCGTTTGTTTTGTATTTTTTATTATAACACCAGTTTTAAAATTTGTTTTCAGATACACTAAAGTAAGAAGTTTAATTAAACACTTGAGTTAGGGATACACTTGAGTTAGGGATATTAAAATCAACGAAATTAGGTGTAGGTAATACAAATAAAGCCCTAATACACAGCAAATTTTTAATAAGTTCAAATATTTCAGGGTATGAAAGTGTTAAAACCGGCTAGAAAAATGTATGGAACAGCTGATTTTTTTTACAATTTCGTGGATGGCCCCATAGTGAAAGTTGTTTGTATCGATGGACTCATACATCCCTTGAAATGTTTGTATAATAAAAAATTAGTGATGTATTACTGGTCTTTTACTATGGGTCTCATAAGAAGGCTCAAAGTCACCCAGCGAGCAATGGCGAGAGCGATACTTTGGTATTTCCCTGCTCGATCGAATCAGAAATGATGGGATCCGCAGGAGAACTAAAACAACCGACATCGCTCGATCGAAGGATTGCATCTTTTAAGTGGCAGTGGGCGGGACAGATAGCGCGGAGAACCGATGGACGTTGGGGCGGAAAGGTTCTCGAATGGCGACCGCGTACTGGACGACGTTCCGTGGGCAGGCCCCCTACGGGGACCGACGATCTGGTCAAGGTCGCGGGAAGCCACTGGATGCGGGCAGCGCAGGACCGATCGTTGTGGAGATCCTTGGGGGAGGCCTATGCCCAGCATTGGGCGTCGTTCGGCTGACATGATGAAAATAATAATAACTTAAGTAGTCATAACAATAATATTTGTCTTGGCTAGTAGCCGAGCCTACTTCCCTTTGTCCTAGCCTTGTAGGCATGGCCGCTACCCACAGATCCTGCCATTATTCTAATATCCAAAATAACACTTCACAGGTTACTTACCAGGAAAATAAAAAGAAATAAAATAAAATAAAAATTACAGATCACTTTACGAAATAACAGAAACTATTGTAATAAACTGAAATCTTGTTTCTGTTTCCGATCGCTCGCTGCCATAAATGGCGAGCGCGGAAATTTGACATGACTGTGTTACGTAACAACTTCACACGTTTGTTTGACGGTTCGTCGATCAGTGGCATTGAACTCTTTATTTGTTTTTTAATCAACCATGCAAAATATTATTATCTTAAAATTCTCCGTTAATAGCCGCGTTGTTTGTAAGAAAAAAAAGAGTTTTACTCGGAAAGTCAAAGCCTTACTATGGGCGGAAGTGTTTTCTTATTGTCAAAACCAGTTTTAAAGTTGCACTGCTAATGCTAAACCCATATTGAAATTACTTTGTAAGTAAGTGACAAGGATGCGGTCAAGGTTAACATAAAACCATTATTAAGGCGCTACTCGGAAAAAGTATAGACTTTTTGATTTAAAAATATAGGACGGTTACAGTTGTTACAAATCTGGTAATAAGATATATATTTCTTCATACCTTTATCTAGAATCGTATAGTTTCTAAAACACGATTTTATGATTTTGCCTCGACACTTTTTCTTTTCGAAAAGACCTCTAAAAATACGAAAATTCAAGATTATTCTTAAATGGGGTTACTTACACTATTGGTTTAATTAGTGGACACCAATAATATTTAGGATCGTAAAGAAGCATTTTTTTTTTAATTGCTTTAGTTTTTTAATACGAAGTAATTTTGTGTTTTTTTTGCCTAATCTGCAAAATCGGTCTCGCTCCCGCGCGCGTCGTTTTCTTATTGCTATCTCGCTTCAGCAGAATTTTTCCGAGTATCGCCTTAACTTTATGCATAAAACCTGAGTTTAATGCGCTGATTGTACATACCTACTCGATAACCGTTTCATTCTTTACTGCTCATGTAGCTGTACGTTGTATTGTATTAGTACGAGAAATATCGGATTATTCTTTTACCTAATCACCTTTCCTTTATTATTATCGTTCTACTGATTTATCTAAATTTACGATTTTCCCGAGTCACTAAACACCTACTTAACATTCATCGATTACTGACAATTTAAGCTGCCACCGTTATACTATGAGATTTTAAAATCGTTGAAAAGAAATAACCGTAGATAAGTATCTAAAGCAAAGATTAGAATACTATAATTAAAGAATATTAGTTTTTTCTCGCATAAATTGCATTTGTAAACGGTTCTCCCAGGTGGTCTCCCGGTGAAGAGTTGACGATTAATTAAAACGTCATCATGAACCGAGTCTAGTGAGATAACAAATTCGCGCTAATTAATAATATTTTTAATTTGTGGTTTTGTAACTAGCGTGTTATTATAAGCTCGTTGGAGGCGTCTTTGCAGATAATAAGGATGACTCATAACGGGTCCGAGACGAGCGTCGGACGAGTAATGTTACATATAGGTACATACCAGGGACACTCAGAAAGTTTTTAGAAACTTAAAAACTAACTTCTATGGATAAAATATTTTAATTAAATCTTTTCAAATAACTCTCCACTAGTCTCTATACAAAGTTTCATGCGTGAACCAATTTTCGAAACATTTTTTCCAGACCGCCGCAGACACCTCTTCCACGGCCTTCCCGAACGCTGATATAGCACGTCTTCCGGTGATGAAAACTGTACTACCTATCCCTTTCAGTAGATTTTTCATTTTAGGGATGAAGGTAGATGGTTGCTTTTGAAGGTCCTTCCTCACATTTAAAATCGTAAAAAATCATCTCACGAAAATGTTCTCGATGCACCATTTTCAAATGAGACACGATAATTTAAATTGGCTCTCGAAAAAATGTGGAAGGAAATTTAAAATTCGAAGAAAAAAAAAAAAAACTATTTTTTACTTTTAAATAACCAAATTTTTCAAAATAATTACAAGTGGCATGCCTGCCTAGCATGACCATCATTATGTATATCACGCGATATTATATAGCATAGCACGTCATGCTGTCTTGCTTACACCTAAGTGGGGTAAGCAAGACATCATGACGTGCTATATCGCGTGATAAAAGCCGGTCATGCTAGGCCGGCAGAGCCTGAAAAATACTTTTGTCTCCAAACTTTCTGAGTGTCCCACGTACATTGCTCGGCCGACACTCGGATACTGCTCGGTATAATGTGTGTGTCCATGTCAATATTAGTTGACCGTGCCAGGGATGACGCTCGGCTCGGAGCCGGCACGGTGTAGCGTGAGCGTGAGCGTGAGTCATCCTTTATTCAGCAGGACTTTGAGTATGATGGATAGACAGATATATGCAAAGGAAAAACGACTTTATGTAATAAATATATCCGAGGCCTATTTGACAACTCGAATCGTCGTATTCGTATGGTGTGTGTACGGTAATTTATCGACACTATTTAATTAATTTCAAAGTACCATTAAATTAATTTAAACTCTAATTCAATCATTGAAGGCGCAAAGTGGTTTGATAGGGGACCACCCAGGCGATCTCACGGGAGTCACCAGAGTTACATCGTAGATAACAATATGGCCGTCTGATAAGGTTATCGTTAACACAGATTCGGTTTTGCATAAACGGAAGGAAAATATTACAAGTGATTATGCTTAGATTTTTTATAGATTCCGAAGTTTTTCTTTAGAAATTGTAAGGCATTTTTACCTAACTACGACATAAGAGGTGTTCTTCGATAGTAGTATGTATGTGGGTATTTTTTAGTGTCACTTGTTCACATCATATAGCGTAAAAAAAATTTAAGTCATTCATTATTTAATTTGAGGACACTGTATGAAATAAAACAGGAAGACAAATATTGCCCTAGATTTGGTATTTTACTATGGGTCTCATAAGAAGGCTCAAAGTCACCCAGCGAGCAATGGAGAGAGCGATGCTTGGTATTTCCCTGCTCGATCGAATCAGAAATGATGAGATCCGCAGGAGAACTAAAACAACCGACATCGCTCGAAGGATTGCATCATTGAAGTGGCAATGGGCGGGACACATAGCGCGGAGAACCGATTGACGTTGGTGCAGAAAGGTTCTCGAATGGCGACCGCGTACCGGACGACGTTCCGTGGGCAGGCCCCTTACGATGTGGACCGACGATCTGGTCAAGGTCGCGGGAAGCCGCTGGATGCGGGCAGTGCAGGACCGATCGTTGTGGAGATCCTTGGGGGAGGCCTATGCCCAGCAGTGGGCGTCGTTCTTCTGACATGATGATGAGCGTGACGATTTTCTTGTCGATTCTTCTGGTTACAAGGTTCCGCCCTAGATTGTGCGACCCAACGGTGTAACTTTTTTGATGTTCACAAGTGTTGTATCAGCCTAGTTTGAATAAACAATTTCGTATTTACATATTTGATCATGGAGCTCGACTTAATTCTGAGGTAACTGGAGTTCTCACCCTGAATAAAAAAGTGTAACCAGCAAATTTGACATTTATGTATGTAGTGGCTGTCAGTTGTCTCATATGACCATACCACAGCCATCTCTATCGTCTTCTACAAGCCATGCGCATAAAGTTGGCAACGTAGTTTTAAGTGAACCGATTTGACACCGTTTGCACCGTTTGACAGGTAAACAGCGAGTAAACCTCGAGTACTGAATCCTATGGAGATGGCATATCTTCTATACATCTATACAAATAAATAAAATTGGAGTGTCTGTGTGTAACATTAAATAACCGCTTTTTACGACGTGCATATGATTAAATATACGGTACATATACCAAAACTAGCTTCCGCCCGCAACTTCGTCCGCGTGGACATTCGAGAAAATACTTAGGGGACCAATAACCAGGATAAAAAGTATTCTATGTTTTAATTTTATAAAAATCCGATCAGCCGTTTTTACGTGATTAGGCGGGTCCTCCCTCACCAAGCGAGCAGCCTCGCGCGAGGCAGAACGTTTGCCACGTTGGTCCCCTAAGTATTTTCTCGAATGTCCACGCGGACGAAGTCGCGGGCGGAAGCTAGTAAATAATAATGTCTGTTTCACAATCAAAAAAGTTAGTTCTGAGTACTTTAGGTACCAAGAACTTGTTAGGTACCAAGAACTTTTAGGGTAAGTACTTAAGATGATTAAGGTTTCTATAAGTACCCTATTTACCCCCTGGGTTTGATTTTCGGAAAATTACGAAATGGGTTGCCTATTTGTTTTAAGAAGTAAGCCTACAAAGTTTCAAGTTTAAATGTCTATTTTACCCCCTGATTTTTCATTCAAAATTTCACCCCTATTTCAACCTTCTAGGAGTTGAATCATGTTCAGCGTGTTAAACAACAAAATAAATGCCATTTTTGCAATCGCCATCCCATAAAACCTCAATAACGACATCCACATCGGTTTTTAGGTTTATTTATCCCATTTAACCTCAAAGGGGTTGATTTTCGAAAAAATACGAAATATGTGTTTGCTTATTTGTTTTACTTTCCGACCATAAGCCTAAATAATAAATTTAATGAAGGACTTTCCAGATACAACAATTCATCGCCCTTTTCACCCCTTCGAGGGTGGAATTGTCAAAAACGCTGACACAGGTAAATATTTATTTTCCATTGCCATCCTAAATACAAAATTTGAAGATCCTAACTTCAAAATTGACGGACTTTCATACAAACATTCATCCCCTATTTTACCCACTTAGGGGTGGAATTTCTAAAAATCCTTTCTTAGTGGATGCCTACACTGTTTAACGTATCTATGTGCAAAATTTGAAGTCTCTAGGTTCAGCGGTTTGGGCTGTGCGTTGATATCTCAGTCAGTCAGTCAGTCAGTCAGGACTTTGAATTTTATATATATAGATAGATGACATTTTTTACAATTTATGTCTGTCTGCCTGTTTGTTCCGGCTAATCTCTAAAACGGCTGGACCAATTTTGACGGACCGATTAATACGACAATTAGAAGTAGTTTAAAATTGAATTCCAAGATTTTCTTACATTGTGACTTACTTACACCTCACTTTTTCGTAGGTATGCCACCTCCATAGGATTTAGTACTCAGAGGAGTAAACCGGTTCACAGCAATGTTGCCGTTCCGTATCATAGCATGGCTTGTAGAAGACGATAGAGACGGCTGTGACCATACGTATTTTTCTAAAGTGTAGGTGAGACGGAAGACAGCCACTGTGTAATTTTTGGTCACAAAAAGTGTTAGTACTGCACTCTCCAGTTACCTCAGAATTAAGTCGAGCTCCATGTATTTTATGCTTCGACCAACAAGATACATACTTGGAGTGACAGATATGTCCAAGCCTCCTAAGCCCACATGAGAGTATAATTATAAGTAGATTCTTTTGACAGTGTCAATAATACTAAGGTATTTCAAACTTGGAACGCTTCCAGTCATTTTTAATGTAAGATTGTAACATTCGTAACCTTTTTTCTCTGATTAAAAAAAAGTCAGTCTGTCCAGTCCATATAAAGTTTTCATTTAGTTCGTGAACCTTCATCTAGTACTATTGTTGATCGAAGATTTGATGTTAGATTTTTCTCGATGTTACACCTCTGAGGAAAATGTTAACTACCATAATACCTAATTAATCAAGAACGGATACCTTTAATTTGTAGTGGTTATAATAAGATTTTGCTATTCATTCATCAGTAAACTAAAGAAGAATATAAATAAAGTTTTAAGGGACAGCTGCGAATTTTACTCAATGTACTAACAAAACCACATTAAGAATGACATCTAAACGATGAGCCTATTTAATAATCTGTGGCTGAGCGTGCTCCTATACAAAAAGCTTAGACTAAATACTGAGGTAACTGGAGTTTTCACCCTGAATAAAAAAGTGTGCCCAGCAAATTTGACATTTAGTACGTAGTGGCTGTCAGTTGTCTCATATGACCATGAAGTTTGACTTAATACTCTGAGGTAACTGGAGCTCTCACCCTGAATAAAAAAGTGTCGCCAGCAAATTTGACATTTATGTATGTAGTGGCTGTCAGCTGTCTCATATGACCATACGTAAATTTTTAAAGTGTAGGTGAGACGGAAGACAGCCACTGTGTAATTTTTGGTGGACAAAAAATTGTTCGTACTGCACTCTCCAGTTACCTCAGTATTAAGTCGAGCTTCATGCATATGACCATACGGTATATTTTCAAAGTGTAGGTGAGACGGAAGACAGCCACAGTGCCACAAAAAGTGTAAGTACTGCACTCTCCAGTTACCTCGGTATTTAGTCTAAGCTTTTTGCTCCTATAGGTAACCTATTTGATTAGAGCACTTTTCCACAGATTACTAAATAGTCACAGATTAAGAGAGACTAAATTGAGACTAAATAGTTAGACCAATTTTTTAGTTAGCTTCGCGGTAGACTGTACATCGAGTGTCGATCTACTATGATATATTGTATAAGTTATAGGGATCGCTCGTAGTTCAAAGACGTTGGTGATAGTAGTAATGGGTCAAGAATAGCACATGGAGGCATCTGCATTTTGTTTGTGTGCAAGTTGAGCTTTCCTCAAACGCTCAAGAAACGCTATCCGTTTGACAGTAGCAAAATGGGTTAAGTTAGTACGTCAATATGACATGCATGACAACAAACAGGGCTGCCACACTAAAGAGGTACAAGTGTGGATTCTTTTTACTTTTTTGCCTTCACAATGCAACTTTTATTATTGAAAATGAAGTAAAAGAATAAGTCAACCGGTATTAATAGTTGTGAGATATGTCGATTATTTCTAATAAGTACTTCATTTTCAATAAGAGGTACAAGTATGACAAGATTTATATCAACCTGCTTTTTATTGAAATAAGAAACATTACCCTTATCGAAAACTAAGTTAATGGAGGTACACCAGGTAGTAGGTTGCCTTATTGGTAAAAATTAAAGGGAACTTACTGATTCTTTCATACATTTATTATTGTCTCGGTAGACTTATTGTTTTATTATTCTTAAAGCGATGAAAATTCAACAAACTAAGCGAAGAAACGGAGGCAAATAAATTTTTCTGCACATTCGGCATTATTCAAATAAACGGATAAGGCCAAGTGTTGTTAGTGTATTATAATTTATAATTAAATATAATATATATATATATATAATATATATATATATATATTGTGTATTATAATATAATACACCAACTACTATAATATTAGTATCGACGTTTTTGTAGCAATACGAAGGAATAGAGATATTGATTCTAAAAAACTAAATTTGGCAACCCTCGCACAGGTGCCTAGGCAGCTTGGTGTAAACCCAGCGCACAGTGTGATTATCGCTCGGCAAACACCAGATAAGGTGATGAATGCAATGAAACTAGAGCATAGGAAACCCTCATCACGGGCATTCCTTTAGTTAAGCATTAACTTCTAGACACCTGCAGTTGCAGTCTGTAAATGTATCCGAAAACATTGAATGTCATTACCAAATCAAAGTAAACAAAGGTTATTGAAAATGTAATATTATAAGAAATCGAGCCATCTTCCAAGTAGCTTCGCCGAGAATCGATGAATAACTCTGACCGCTGAGCTACGGAGTCGTTTCGTTAGAGGCCGGACTCGATGGAGGCCGGTCATCGTGCGGAGGCATCGCCTGAGTGGTTAGAAGATGCGTTGTATATCTCCTGCATTGTGATTTGTGAATGCTAAAAAGTAAAAATAACTTAAAAAAAGTTTTCAACGACTTCAGAAAAGAAGAAGGTTATCAGTTTAACCTGTATGTGCGATGTGATATTGTTGGAAATGGATAATATTTGAGTAAAGCATTCTATTTAGGCTTCCAAGCACGTGTGCAAAATTTCGTAAGTGTATGTTTGACTGTTTGTCCACAAATTTCTCGAAAACTTAAAGTCATATCGAGATTATTTTGATTTTTTATACTTAGGTGTGTTCCAAATTAGGGAATAGTCCAAGTTTCATCAAAATCGGTTCGATCAAAATCGATACAGTCGACACAAAAAAATTTAAGTCATTTTAAATTTTTCAGTAATAAAAATTGCATTGTGAATGCAAAAAAGTAAAAATTTAAATAAATAAAAAATCATTTAAAATATAAAACACAATTTCCAAAAGTACCTGTCATTTGAATTATTTTTTTCCTTAACAGTTAACAGGTACTTTTTGAAGCTTTTTTTTAAATACCTACTTTTTGTATTAATATCTTTCGAAATGTTAACAGTAGGTAAATGTTAATCGTCACATTGGTAAATTACAATAGTTTTGGTCTGAAAAACAGAATAATATTTTGATCTTCTTTATACCGAATAAAAACGTTTTAAACCCCGAGTGCTTTAAGTTCGAGCTTAATAACCGCTTCGAAGTCCTTGAGAACAGCATCAATATGGACTATCTATCTATCTATACAACATGGTGGTTTTTATGATCGAAGTGGATACTGTACAAGTACTTTGAAACCCGCCTTCCCAAATTAAAGAAACACTCCAGCTATGCTCCTACTTATGGATCAGAGACACGAAAGGCAGCTAGGTACAGGACGGTAGTACTTATATCTATTCTGTGGTACAGGCAGGACTCACCCGATGCCTATCGTTATCGGTAGCTAATTGACAGATATCTTTGACGAGCGACTTTACGCCAATTTAATACTGATCTTAAAGAGGCTGTTGAGCGGAACAAAAACAAGAGGCCCAAAGTGTTCGCGAGAGATCTGTCTATCGGGCGTAGTCAATTGACGAGGCTGAATTGAGGAAATTGAGGAAAGCGGTAGCATCATTTCGTCAACACCTGAAATCTTCAGAAAGATTGAGTTTCTATGGACAGTTCTATTCCACGCAAACACATGTTGAAAGCTCTTAAAATAATAACATCATCATTCCTTATCAGACCACTGCTGGACATAGGTCTCACTATAAAATAATACCTACTGGTGTCAAATGTCAAAACGAATTTATTTGTTTTCGAATCCTCGACCCCTGAGCGAAGTAGGCAGAGTCACAAACTACTGCGTCATCAGGCTGTAAAAGAAGGTAAGCGACCACATAAATCATCATAAAACCTTATAAATTTTGCTTTTCGCACACTTGTGTACTCATACAGTGTTGCAGTATGTAATGTGTCTGGATTCCGCATACCTACCTTCCAATCCGCATGCATACATATCGTGTTACTTACATGATGAAGATGGTACGAAGTCGTTTGCACGATAAACGGTACCAGCTGTCTGTCGTGTGTCTGTCGCGTTGCTACCTGACACCGAGACGAAATCGTTACGTCAATAACTGAATAAGTCGTGCTACTTTGATATCTACTACCTATACGAGTATTTTCTGTAGGTGTGCTTGTCACCTAACTTCTGCTAAACAGCTGGAGCGATTTGGTTGAAATTTTGCATGTACTTATAATTTTTTTCAATGAGTTTCTGGATGGTTAGAATAATTGGATCCGGTAGGTGGCGCTACTGTCGGTATTTAATAGGGTAAGTATTTGTCTGTTGTTTATATTAATAACAAATGTAAAAAAAAACATCTATCCGTATATATCAAGCATACTTAATGGTGACTCTAGCTATCTCTTTCTAAAATAATATTTCTACGGCGAGAGTATGGCGCTACTAGCATGTGACGTCACTGGCTTGCAGCGCTCTCCTTGTTTAATTAGAAAGTTTGATGCTCTATCTATATCACTGAAAACATGCAAGATATTTCAAAATAAATAACTTTTTTTTATCCACAACGGGGTAGCACTTAGCCTTCATTTGTTATGGCGTCAGACTAATGTTGTGTTGTTAATATTTCAATAAGCATTTTATGTCAATAATAAAAATTGAATTCAGAATAAAAAAAATTTTTTTTTAATACTGTCAAATACCCCATTCTGGCAGTAGAAGTTCGCCGCATCAGCTAGTTGCTTATAATCATAATCATTTATTTCATAAATCGTGCAGGTTTACAGATTTTTTTTCCAATAAGTAATAATTCCGCATTCGTTCTCATTCCGATATAAATAAGGTTTTTGGTATTTAATCTGTTAGTGTTAAGACTAAAAATTGATGATGAGTCTAATTATTTTTGTTTTCACAAATGCTATTTGAACAGAAATGCTTTTGCATGTAAAACTGTATTAATTGTCATTGAAGATAATAATAATAATAATGTGCGGCCAGAAATTTCTTGTAATTATATCAGTAATACAACATTTCTTTGGATTACAAATGCAGTCTTATTCGTGTTTATACCATTCTTGAGCACTTGTTTTGCTGACCCATGTACCTACTATATTCAAACTTTTATTATTTTTATCAAATTAATTAACTTTCTCGTGGTTTCGACTAATCGCTTAATACGCATTTTAACTATGATATGGATACTTTCTTGTACTCCGTTAATTTCTTGTACTCCGTTAATTTCTTGTACTCCGTTAAATCTGTGCATGTCTGAAAAATTACTCTGTTGTATTTTAAAATGTATGGACTACAGTATTTCTAGATTTTATTTGTTTTTGTTTTTACTGTGTGATAGTTTAGTAAGGAAGCTTTTAACTGAATATAATGTGTGGTGTTATACTCACTGTTTGATTGCTGTAAATAATTATTGTGTAGAATATTTGTTTTGGTGTACTGATTTACACAAAATGATTTTATTATTTTTCAAAGTTGTAGTTAAATACATCTTGGGATTGGATTGGCGACATACTAGTATTCTGAAACGATATTTAAATAATTGCAAGTATGTTCAAATTTCTAATGCATTTGTTTTGGAGTTCTTAAAACATAAACGACTACGATTCGGTCTTTTTAATCCAGGCTCATTGGGTACCCGACACGACGAGTTTCTAATTGCCATGGAACGGCACGGCGCAGATATAGTGGCGATTAACGAGACTTGGTTACGAGCCGGCGAAGAGGCTCGAGCGCCCGCGCCCCCAGGCTACCGGCTACGTCACATACCGCGCCCGCCTGGTGCTCGTTCGCGTGGCGGTGGAGTTGGTTTTTTCATCAAGCGCGGTATTTACATGCGACTTCTTGAACACGTGTCTTCACCCCCCGTAGAACAGATGTGGTTGAGCTTGAATCTAAATGGTTATAAATTAGCCATAGGAACGGCGTATCGACCCCACTGGGTAAGTGTTGATACTTTTTTGGATGTGATATCAGAGGCTGTAAGCGGCTTGTCGACGTTTGATCACGTTGTGCTGATGGGCGATTTCAACATTAATCTTCTAAAGCCTGAGGAATCCAACTCAAAAAAAATACTGGAGTTTTGCCATTCTATGAACCTCAAGCAATATATTAACGAGCCGACACACTTTACTGACCACTCTGAAACATTGCTTGATCTTGTGTGCAGCAGTATTAAAGTGGAAAAAGTTAATGTTGATCACATTCCTGACATTGGTAATCATGCATTTGTCTCATTTGAAATCAATGTCAAAAGACCTAAACCGATCCCTCGATGGATAACATACAGACCTCTTAAGGACATCGATTTAGGGGCTTTTAATAAAACTGTTGATGCTGTGCACTGGGAGCAGCTGTTATGTGAAAATTTACACGATACACTAGATGCCTTTAATACACATATTAAAGCATTGTTTGACATGTATGCTCCTCTAAAAACATCATTTGTCAAAGAACAAAGTTATCCTTGGATAACTCACACTGTTAAAGACATGATGAAGCTGAGGGACAATGCACATGTGAGGTATAGAAACACTAAAGTTGATAGTCATAAGCAATACTATAAGGACCTAAAAAACATAGTACGCGTCGCCATACATAATGAAAAAGCTGCATATTTTCGACAGTGTGTGAATGATCATTATCGAAATCCGCATATGCTATGGAAAAACGTCAAACGCCATGTTGATTTCAAAAAGAAAGCTATTGAACTACCAGATAGTATTTCAGATCCCGATGAAATCAACAGCCACTTTCTTAATCTGCCTACTAGCAATCAAGCAAACCGCAAGGAGACATTAGCTTATTTTAACTGTTATAGATTTAGCAATAGTGTATTTACTTTAAAGCCCGTAGATGAATTAACGGTGTTAAATATTATTAAAAATATTGGAACAAATGCCCAAGGCGTTGATGACATATCGCTTGACATGATCTTATTAACTTTACCGCGAACTCTGGCTACAATTACAGCAATTATTAACAAGTCCATTACAGATTGTACCTTCCCCGACCTATGGAAACTATCTATTGTAAAGCCCGTTCCTAAAGTTAATAATCCAGCCGAGATAAAAGATCTTCGACCGATAAGCATTTTGCCATTTATGTCGAAAATATTGGAGAAAGTTATCTGTATTCAATTAACAGAATATTTAGATCAGTGTGATATTCTACCAAAAAAGCAGTCAGGTTTCAGAGCAGGCCTGAGTACGACAACTGCACTTATGGATGTCGTTGATGATATCTTGACTGGTCGAGATGCTGGTGAGAGTGCAGCTATGGTCTTACTGGATTACTCTCGTGCATTTGATACCGTTGACCACTCACTACTTCTGGCGAAACTTAGGTATTATGGCTTTGATGATGCTGCTGTCAAGTGGTTTTTTAGTTATCTGACAGGTCGTTATCAAAAGGTAGAGGTTACGCAGCAGGATGGCTCAAAAAATATTCCGCAACTTTACCTGTAAATCGTGGGGTACCCCAAGGGTCGATTCTTGGGCCTGTCATTTTCAATTTGTACACTGCTGACCTTCCCAAATGCATCACAAACTGTAAATATCATTTATACGCAGACGACTTACAAATATATAAAACATTTAAACCACACGATGCTGCAGCAACTGCTACACTAATAAATGAGGATTTGGAACGTATTGTGGACTGGTCTGAAAGGAATGGTTTATTGTTAAACTCGGCAAAAACTAAATTCATTGTTACTGGTACTAAAACACAGATCGCTAAGACCAACAGCCAAGCACTTCTTGATATCAAAGTTAAAGCTGATAAAGTTGAGCGCGTAGACGAAGCTCGAAACCTAGGAGTTCTGTTTGATAGTAACTTAAGGTTTGAGAAGTACGTAACGGATACAGCCAGACAGTGTTTTTACAGGTTGAAAGTATTGTACCAGATCCAAAAGTATTTAAGTGTTGAAGTGCGAATTCACCTCTGCGAGACTTTAATCTTGTCCAAATTAAACTACGCTGACACAGTAATCGGAGGATGTCTACTTGGTCGTACTAAAAATCTTATACAGCGAGTACAAAATGCCTGTGCAAGATATTGCTTCTTCATTCCCTGGCGAGCTCACGTGACTCCTTACCTTAATAAAGGTGACTTATTAAATATGGCGAATCGACGAGAAATGCACTTTGCAAGTTTGCTCTTTGGAGTAATAAAAAATAAGAGTCCGTCTTATTTGTATGAAAAACTAGATTTTTCTGGCCGTCCTCAGCGTTTTGCTACTCGATTGAAATGCTGCTCACATAACACTAGTGCGTTTCGAGGTAGCTTTCGGTATTTGGCTACAAAGTGTTGGAATAACATCCCTCCACCTTTTAGGAATTCCAAAACGATGTACACATTTAAAGCTAATTATAAAATACATTTACTTAATCTACAAAAGAATACCGCAGTGTGAAAGTCTTCTTGATTGCTGATAACTACTTTTTGGGGCTAATATAATATCCAGAGTGTGTATTAATACCTAATTTGTCGTTAATATGATTGTATTAATTTGTAAGCTTCGGAAATAATAATACTGTAACTATAACAATAACCGTAGAAAATTTTTATTTTGATTTATTTTAGGTAAGCTAAATTGGTTGTTTGTACAGTGGCACGCGTCTTTTTTTTTTTCAGCAAAGGTATCTGCAGAATACCAGTGCCATGACAACACGCGTTGTCACGGCTCAAACTGAGCAGAGGCCTATTTGGTGTACCTGCCAAAGTTGGTGTGTATTTTTTTAGTTTTTTAGTTTTATTTTTAGTACATTTTTTCATTGTTTAAGTATATTTCATTCTTTTTAATAATTTTGTATGTGCTGGTACCCAATAAACGTTTTTCTATTCTATTCTATTCTATTCTATTCTAAAAGCTTATGAGCTGTTAGCCGCATGAGCTGGACGATGTTTTCCCGGGGTAAAGCGTAGGTAGCCTATATACTATTCCAGACTATAACCTATATCACCATAACCATAGGCATATCTGTGCCATTCGGCCCTTTCACTGTGATTGTAATCAAAATAAAAAACTTTTGCATTAGGTAATAATATCGTCAAACTATGGGGTTTTGACATTACTATACGAAAGTAAGTGCTATTCTTGGAATAAAAGTTTGGTCGAATGCAGCCTTAGATTTAGTAGCCGCCCGAATTTATCCTAGTGTGCACGTTTCCAGATAGTTACACTGCTGTTTGATTAAGAAACAAAAACAATTGATTTGCTATACACCTAATTGATAAGTGAAATATGGATCAAGTGTTAACAAAAGAAAATCAAAACACAACTTTTATGTCGCAATATTTAACTGTGAACGAAAGTAACAGAAATCGAGATGCCCTGAAAGATATTAAGTGTCGTGCTCACTTAAGTGGAGGCAGACCATACGCCTACTGTAAGCTAATTAAATGAGTTTAAACTGCTAATTCTGAAATCTGTTCGCGTATCTTGCTAACATATATCAGTTTGCGGACAGTGATTCAATTACGGGAATCAAGGCACGAAACATGAGCGATTTATAAAATTTAAATTAAATATTAACCTGGACTATTTTTGCTAAGAGAATAAGTGAGAGTATAGACAAGATTTAGTGTAGTAAGAGAATCAAGAGTACAGCATTAATTTCAGCATTTTTCAATGGAAAATCTTGCATTATAGTCATATGTACAAGTCAAGCAAAATTAAATCTACATTTGAATCGGCCAATCTTATTTTCGAGGTAAATATCGATTCCCCATCACGTGACATCATATCTCACGTATGTTCAGATTTAGGAGAATTGGAACGTATCTTGATTCTGGACATTAGTCGGTAGGTAGTTTGTCGCTACCTCTTCAAAATTAGGTACTGTTGATTCATCCATTTCCTCTTTTGACTTTATTCTAAGATGGACTAATAAATTCAAAGATAAAGCCAGCTAAAGCGTATAGTTTGGACCCAACCATTGCGTGTCGCTTGCGTAGGCTCAGTTTCCTGGCCGCTAGACAGTCGACAGTCTTCTTTGAAAGACATTCGCCACACAATGCTCCCGTGTTTCAACTCTCTTCCCAAAGCGCCGCTACATCCCTTGACCCCTTAAGATAAAGCTCAATATTCTTTAGACTACCTTCGATTACACATCTTAGATTCATTTTATATTATATTTATTACTGATGTCTAGAACTACCGTCTGAACATTAAGATTTATGTCGCTTATTTATGTCAGCTATATATAACAGATAAGATACAGTTATATGACTGATATTAACTGCGATATAGTTCCTAAAGAGGCTACAATTCTTAAATTCAATTACTATCATTGATCTTTTTACAACAGTGCAATGTGCAACAAAATTTGATACCTTGACTAAAAAGGAAAATATTTTTGTTCTTTGGAAATTGTTAGTATCGCAGTACAAGGCAGGCATATTTTCTTTTTGACAATTAAAGAAAGAAAGAAGAAAGAATATGCGTTTGTTTGCCACACATATCACACATACAAAACGGAGCTAAATATAACACACAACATAAAACAGAAAAGAGAGAGAAAGAGAAAGAGGCAGAGAGAAAAAAAACACATAAAAGCATGGCGCTAAAAGGCCCTGACTCAGCTCAAAAAACTCCTTTACGTCGATATTGCAATTATTCCATACTAGCGGATCCTCGCGGTTTTACCCGCATGGTTCCCGGTCCCGTGGGAATATCAGGATAAAATATAGCCTATGTCACTCGGAAAGAATGTACCTACCTAGCTTTCTATTGGTCAAAAAATTTTGTAAATCGGTCCAGTAGTTCCTGGGGTTAGCGCGTTCAACCAAACAAACTCTTGAGCTTTATAATACATATTAGTACTTACCTATAGAGTAGAGGTAGTGGTCATGAAAATTTTAATAATTTTCAATATAGGGCAGGCGTACCGGTTTTGGCCACTGTACCGGTTTTGGCCACTTTTTGCTCTAAAAGTTTTCTAAACAACTTTTAGCCATTTTTGATAAACGCAATTAAAATAAAGTATTTTAAGGAAATAATAACAACCGTTAGAATTCCTTATGTCATAAGATTTTTTTTTCAATAAATTCCATTTTCTGTTTTTAAAAATGTTTTGTATGAAAATTTTAAGAAATTTGTTTTGGATGAAATCACTACATAGTATAAAACAAAGTCGCTTTCTCTGTCCCTATGTCCCTTTGTATGCTTAAATCTTTGAAACTACGCAACGGATTTTGATGCGTTTTTTTTTAATAGATAGAGTGATTCAAGAGGAAGGTTTATATGTACTTTTTATCCCGATATTCCCACGGGAACGGGAACCACGCGGGTGAAACCGCGGGCGGCCGCTAGTACTTTATAAACCTTTTTTGCAATTGACTGGTTTCTAGCGCATTAGAATATATTGATTTTACCTGGGTATGGTTTTGATTTTTCGCTATACTTACAAAAGTTTAACTATCAGTAAGTGGCCAAAACCGGTACATTTGGCACCACTACACATTGTGTGTAATATAAAAAAAACTATTTTACTTTTATAAATTTGAAAAATTTACCTTTAAAGGTAGATAAATTATCTATAATTTAAGATATAATTTGTGTCTTATATACCTACTAGCGGCCGCCCGCGGTTTCACCCGCGTGGTTCCCGTTCCCGTGGGAATATAGGGATAAAAAGTACATATAAACCTTCCTCTTGAATCACTCTATCTATTAAAAAAAAACGCATCAAAATCCGTTGCGTAGTTTCAAAGATTTAAGCATACAAAGGGACATAGGGAAAGAGAAAGCGACTTTGTTTTATACTATGTAGTGATTCCCGTACCGTACCTATCTTGAATTATGCAAGATGTTTACGTTTAGTTCGCAGAATTCTATACAAAAACGATAAAATTAATAAGCTTATATCCAAGATCAATATTTTGCGAAAGACCTGCGTGTGCTCCGCTTCTAAATCGAGATAATTTTCAAATAAACCCGTTGGGCTTGAAGTTCTCCCAATTGGTGGACTGATTTATAACTTCGTTGTATTTCCCGGTGACCTCAATATCTCACCCCACGTTTCACGGTGGAACCTAAACATCTTTATTCAAAATGCAGGTGTTACAACTGGCTTTTAACTAGTGACATTTCTTAAGAAATATATGGTCTTGTTAATATTTGGAAAATTATAATTTTCTAACGATTTGTTAGTAAAATAACAATTTAGAACTTAGTGAAAGAGTTAAGGTTTAATTACTTTCACAATGATATAGTGAACGATATTATAAAAAATTTGACAGTCAGTCAACAGGGAATTTGATGACGCAGTTTAACACGTCTCACGTAAGGTAATTTTTACCCTTGGAATCTTGATTAAAACTCGGAATAAGGTCTTCAACCTCTGGGTAATATTCATGTAAGTTTATGTTTATCCCTTAAAGGAGTTCCAATCTTTTTAAGTCGCCGTGCCAGCGTTTGTTTCAGCATGTTGGCTTGTACATCGTATAGACTCTCTAAAAGACGAAATATGTAGGATTATTTACCTATACCTATAGTCTTTTGTTGAATGCGATTTTCTAAAGTGGACTCTAAAAATTAAAAAAAATATGATAATTAGACAAACGAAAAATCATGACCCTCTCGAACTTCAGATTCCTTGATACCGCGACACGAACAGCCTATTCATACAACCTCACACAACAGTCTCTGTTTATTCAAGTGCTCGTTCAAGCCAAGGCGATGTGTACGTAAATGCTTTGTATTTGTAAGATTTAGCTTGTTTGCTCTCATCACAACAGTTTACGCCAGTTAATATGGGCTGACCTATAACTTTAAGATTGAGTTTCTAGCAGAACCTTATCTTTAAGCCCAGGCGAAACGAAAAAAAGTTTTGGTTTGCGACTTTTCGTACTTGGGTTCACACCGCTGAATATTTTCAATCAGTGCGACAAGGATCTTTTGGCACTTGGATGACATTGAAAAGAGGGCTAGTTGACTTATTGACTAGCTAGTAGGAGGGTTAGTTCTTAATTTCGAGCACGCGCTAAAAGATACTTGACCTTGTTGCTCTGTACCTCTATAGTTGGCGGAATGTGATGTCGAGGGTAAAACAAACCTCGTTTTATTTCTCCTGTAATGACAATTAATTTGGGTAAAGTTCAGGTATATCATTGTAGGTATATAGTATGTATATTATAGTAATCAAGCTCACGTTAATCCTCAGTGATTGAGGATTCCGGGAGTACTGCGCTTCCACCTTCAGCCTTATCACCACTTATCATTAGGTGTGATGAAGGCTAAGTGCTAGCTACCCCGTTGCGGATAAAAAAAAACTATGTCGCTATTTGTCAAGTATTTTTTTAAGAAACAAGACGTCGACTATGTAAAGAAGAAGAAATAAGGATATATCTATTTAGTCACTTGGTCTATAGCGGCTTGATAAATGTACCTTTAGACGTCTTAAATCAATAGCGCTTTATCTTCTGAAAACATTATAAAGTATGATTTTACTGATTTGGTCTAAGATTCCATTCAGAAAAGATAAATTCAGATCAGTAGCGGAATGTGGAATGCGGTCTAAATAATATTATGTAGATAATAGAAGCTCGTAAGTAGAGCTTCTTCCATGAACATTTTGACATTTGCATTGTGGCACAGAATACTAAATAGTAATTGTGGCGAGACTCGCTAACTATTTGGTAAGTAACTTTATCTACTAATTTACATCTATTGTTCGGGCGCTACATATCATTGTTTACTGACGACATCAAAAGTATATAGGAAGAGGTCTTATGCTTTGTCTAAGTAAGAATTGTGGAACTGATTCCTTATCATAACTCTTCTTACCCTGAGATTTCTGTCTACAACCTTAGTCGTTTGCCTAATGTGGTGCTATAACGAAGTAAGTAAGTAGTATTACACAAATTTTAACTTGAAAAAATTATAAAACAATCTCTATTAAGCATCCTAAAATGCGAACTTGTACCTACCACAAATAAGACCATCAATCAGAATAGAATACCTATATTTCTCCTTCAGAAACACTAACATTTCAAGTTCATCGATTACCATAAGTAAAGTTACCTACGCTGAATCAATCAAATCTCAATGAATGATACTCAAAATCATCTTTTTCCAGCTGCTACAGCTCCAATTACACTTCTTCGTCATACAATGCGATCGGTTGATCTCAATTTGTGTTGACGAGTAACGATCGTAACGTTATCACGGGACTTTTGTCGACGTTTAACTGGAAGGACCAATAAAATTTCGTGGCAATCGTCTAGCCAAACCTCTTCCAGTCTTGTCCGCTCTGTAACTCAAATAAGTAGTCCGTAGTCATACAATACTATCAGTTGATCTCAATTTGTGTTGACGAGTACTGATCGTAACGTAAGGGCCGCCGCCGCCGCCACTCGCCGACCTGCGGCCTTGACCAGCGCGACTTTTGACGGGTGTCAAGGAGTTGTTGAGGTAGGTTGTGTTAACGGCCCGTGTTTACCAAAGGCAGACGAAACGAGGACGGAATAAGCCAAATTTGGATCGATTCATATTAACCCTGTCTACTGCTATTATGTAGAAGAAAAAGGTGGAAAATTGAAAAGTCTTGAGAGTGAAATCACAGAAAACCCCTTTGTGTGTAAAATCACAAAAATTTCGAAGCAAATGCAATTTTCAACATCTGAGAAAACCGAAATTCACAAAATCAGTCTGATTTAGTTATCTGATTTTTAGGTAAACTACCTAGGTTTTGTTGTCAGCGACTTTTTTAAAGGGGTCATAAAACAGATTCCTTGAAAGACCCAGTCACACATGATATTAATGTAGTTTTAACGATGTGTACTACAAATATGATGTTTCAATTAACTCCTCATAAATTATTAAGATATTATCAAGAAACCAACATAGGTATGTACCCTATGTGAGTAACAGAAATGTAAACACAATTTTTAGTAAAATATGTATAGTGTTGCTCTCATGATCCTCACACTCGAAAATTAAGTTAAAAGAAAATACTTGGACAATGAAAAACCTTATTTAATATGTTATTTTTTGTTATTCAAAGCTTAACGCTCTCTTCCCTAGTAGCTTATTTTTTAGATAACATGTTAACTTTTAAAATTTTACAATGTATATCAATTCTTTACCAAGTTTAGATTGTTGTTACCCAAACATGCATACAATTACAAACGATGTCCGAATTGTAAACTGAAGGTACCCGGCCCATATATAACCGCAGCGTACGGTGGTCTTTTCGGCCCCTAATGAATGCAGTTTATGCCCATGAATGGGATGAAAGAGTCTAGTGTTTGTCTGCGAAGTGCGGTTGCAATGTAGCTCACGACACGGACTAGGATTCGACGCTGTTTCTTTACCTACACATGTTGTAATTTTATTTTATCTACACTCATGTTAATATTCGAATTATAAACTCATACCTGAACATATAATGACATACCTACTTTATTTCATAGTCAACTTTAAAGAAATTTAAAAATAAAACTGTATCGTAATTAAGATGGTCTTTATTTTACCAGTCTTTACGACACAGCTGACATTTATTATAGCACACTTCTTTTTTTTTAATTTTACAATCTCCATGGCAACCGTAGCATTAACCGGCCCTGACTTCAACTCTTCCAAGCTGGCAACAATAAGATTTTTTTTTATTAGAATTTTTAATTTAAAATGTGTAGACCGTATAGATTCCTATGAGTAATCATTCAATTATTTGAAAAAAAAATTGCGCCGCCGTGGGTCCATGCCACAGTTACAGTTGCAGAGATAAGCCTGAACTTTTCAATTCCATATTACATTAGTATAGATATCATGATTTTTACAAGGGTAAACTTACAAGGGTAGACTTTTTTACAAGGGTAGACTTTTCATGGAGAGTTAGACTCTATCAAAAAGAGATTAGTTAAACTAACTTGTAGTTTAATCATGGACAGCTAATAAGTACCTACTACATTCCTCATAGAAGATTTTTGAATTTTTCGATTCAAAAAACAATTTTTTTTGCTCAGATTTTCTTTTTAAATAAACCGAAAGAGAACTAAATAAGGTACAGTGGACACGAGCCGACAACTTCACAAGGCTTGAAATGGGAGCTGTTGTCAGCGTCCCGCTGGCGTAAGTAAGTCTTCTGTGTAATATATTATCTCAGCCAACAGCCCGAGTATACGGCGACGGCAAATACACACAGTATTTAGTGATGAGGTGAAGAATGGGGAAATTAACGCTATCTCAATAATGATAATCATATTTAAAAAAATGTCTTCACTTTACGTTTATTTTCTTATGTTGGTAATTTACTTTTTTGAAGACTAAGGGCGACTTTCATCACTGATATTTAAACGTGATTAACGCTAAACGTGTTTAATACATAGTACTGTCTCTGTCATCTGTTTGAATGTGCCAGGGGCAGAAATACGTTTTAAACACGTTTAGCGTTAATCGCGTTTAAATATCATTGGTGAAATCGGGCCTTAAAAATGATACAAAGTTTGATAAATTCATATTGAAGATAAATTCATATTAAATTTCCTTTCCAAGCCCTCAAAGTTTTAACGTAAGTAATTAAGTATATTGTTTCAATGGAAAACACTTTTTTTGCTAAATAAATCTAAACATTTTATTAAATATTGCTTCTACACACTAAGCTGTAGAAAAAATACCAACTTGGATGGTGATGAATTTTCCTAGCAAGAATAATACTTATTAGTTAGGTACAAAAAATTTCGTTATCGTCAAAATTCACATACTTGTATGTCCATATGGACACACGCAACACTAACACTGCATAATTTTTTTCTTACACGTCAATTTTTACATTTTCTTGGACCAATAGATCGCTTATCGCTTCAATCTTGGGCCGGAGCATAGTAAAGCCTTCTTTTTCTTTGTGTTATATGTTTGCGTACGCAATGCCACACGCTTTGGCCGTATTTCGTATAACAAGTAAATTCGAAGGCAATATTTTACATACAAGGGCGTTTGTAAAATTTATACGTACAGACTTCGTGATCCTATTTTTTGCTTTGTAAGTATTTTGTAAAGTTTATATGTGACGTCAGGATTGCGCGTCCTATGTTTATGCAAGACTTTTCCGCTGATCCTGCATTTCGTCAATATTCAACATCTTGCTCATGTAGCTGTACCTCTGTAGAGTGGTCAAGAGGCGAAAAAAATACCTAAGGATTATATAAGGGGCTTAAGTGACGATAAAATTATCTGAGGATCCCATGAGATCCAAAGCATGGGAGCCTAGTGGACGGAGCGGATGTAAGTGCGTTAGCTATAGCTACATTGTTAAAAGCTTTTTGCCCGCCAATGTTGTGAATAAGATCATAGCCATAATTATAAGCTATTAGCTATACGTCAAACTGAGCAGTTACTCTTAATTATTCTCCATTTAAGCTTAATTATATCATCATCTCGATACAATAAAACAACTTAAATTAGTTTCAGAAAAAACAAAATGTGATTACATACATAATTACCGAATATCACAACGGTAATATAGATTTACTAATTGCGGTGTAATTATAACGGTGAGCAGTAATATCTTATTATAAGTGGATCGTAATAAACTTTTTGGTTTACTTATTGGCATCATAGATGAAAGCGTAGAGGTATCTACCTCGTTAAAATAAGTATATATTTCATCTTTTGACCTCATCATTGTTTCACAACTTATATTTTACTTACGGAGTTGTTGTTCTACTTCAAAATTGTGATCATTGTGAAAGCTCCTGATGCCTTACTATATAAGTAATAAGTTAAAGGTTAATAAAAAGTCTCTTGTTTTTGGTGATTTGGTAACCTGACATGTTATTGCTTAGATGTTTCTTTACAAGATTAGGAATTCAAATGCATTCATCCGAATTTCATATGCAAGAGTCAAATTGAACAAAATTTAGAATATTTAAAAGTTTTCTTACAAACCATTACCTTCGATTCATAATGGCGATTATAAATACCGCACTTCGCTATTATATTTGACGACCGATTTGGCGCAGGGGTAAACTACCTGCCTTCTGCGCCAGAGGTCTCGGGTTCGATTCCCGAACAAGACAAATATTTGTGTGCATGAACATGTCTATTTGTCTTGGTCTGGGTGTTTTCTATGTATATTAAGTACACGTGCAGTACAGTGTCAAGTTCACGTAGACACAGTTTCTTAAGAAATTAACTACGGGCTTAGATAATTGGTGTGATTGTAAGAAAATATTTATTTATTATTTATTATTATTATATTTCGTTTAGATCATCATCAACTAAGCTGTTGATGATGATCCTAAATGGCTATCTGCTCAAAACAAAATAGCACCCACCCCGTTTCTTATATTCCAAAATATTTTTACGATTTTTATTGAATAGGTGTTTTTAAATAAGGACCTAAGAAATAAGCCTCAAAATTAAGAGAAGAATAAGCCATTAGCATGGTCTGTGGTCTTTCAACCATAAAATCATGGTGTGGGATCTATTTTGTTTTGATTTGTGTAGTATTATTAAGTTGTGCTATATCTTATTAGATAGGTTCAATATTGTTACGCATAACAAGAACATCGTGACTGCCGTATCCCCCTGAGCGAAGGATGTGCCGTGTGTTAACGATAAAACATTATAATGCGATTTAAATAAGACATTACTGCATATCTGCCGCGAAATCTCAAAGTTATCACACATACAAATCTACAATCCTGAGCAGTTTGGGTTTACAACATTTTAATATCCTTTTTATTTATTTATGTTGATTATGAAGTCGTGTGATGTGGCGTTTATACTTTGTTTGTGAATTTGATTAGTCTGAACAGACATTGGGACACGTTTTATATAATATGTTTTAAAAGTAATGATCATAAACAATTTGAATGCGAAAGGAGGTAACCTGAGAAGGCAACTCTGTCTGTCAACTTTTCAGGCTTAATTTTTATAAAATGTTTCGTAAAAACAAAAATTATAAGAAAGAAAATTGCTTGTAGCCGAAATTAGAATGCTAAAGTTAATGTGTGGAGTTACGCGAAAGGACAAAGTTAGGAATGAGTATGTGGGAGGAAGTTTTAAAGTAGCACCAGTGACAGAAAAGTTGAAAGGAAACCGTTTGGCTTGATATATACATGTTATGAGAAGGGATGATGGATGGAGAGAAAGAGGGATACCGCAAAAAAGATGGATAGAATGTGTGCGTAATAATATGAATGAGAAAAGAGTGAATGAAGTGATGGCGGGTAATAAGTAGGGTGGAGGAAAATGACGTAGACAGTAGATATATAGTATTGGGATAAGGTCAGGGATGAAGAAGACAAAAAGGTCTTCTTTAAGGTAGATTAATCGGGAAAGTTGCAAACATGGGAATGAGACTTAGGACAAAGTTAAAAAAAAGGTGCGTGCCTCGATCGAAGATCTTACAGTATCAATATTACCCTCCATACTGAATCGTCTTATTCATACCAAAATCTGTTTTGCTAAGTCCCGCAGTCGTGCCACGTGAAAAATCACCTGAGCACATTTCCACAGACGCAAGTCTTAGTGAAAAAAAAACAAAACTCATTACAAACCGCGTAATTGCCTGGCTCACAGCCAAGAGGTCCTGGGTTTGGTTTCCGGATGGTGCTCCGTGCTCAATACCTCTAAATATAGTCGTGAATGTTGTAAAATTGAAGTGTTTAATGTATGTCATTGGATTTATTTTTAAATTTCACTTAAAATATTTTTTTGGAAAGGAGCGAGAATATAGTAGAGATATATGGAAGAATTTATCTATAAAAATCAAGATTCAAACTTAAACCAATTTGCCTAATTTGTTCTTTTGTGTTCGCCAATACGTTAAATATCCTCATTCCATACGCTTTTTATAACAACACTAAAAATTCTTGGCTATTCGTAAAGTGTTTTTACACAAATACAACTAAAATAAACCTAGTTCACAGTAGAACCGCGAAACAGGCATGTCTGAAAGGTAAATATTTGTGAATTGGTTGGGCTCAGCCTCAAACAAATATAAACCGGAGTACACATTGGTACGTGGAGCGAGTAGCGAGTAGCTTACATAACAATCTGACATTGTTACTGATTGATCTCCAATTTCGAAAGAAAGTGCTCTTACCAAACTACTGTTTATATTGTTAAGCGTCTTTAAACTGTTTGAACAGTTCACCTCTTTTCGGCTTTTTTGAAACCCTACCATTTGGTAGGTTCATCTTAAATTCGTATGACTGTTTAATGGACGAGATTCGAATCTAGGTGTCATTACTCGTAGTGCCCCATTTTTTTATATATGGGATTTAAATTAGCGTTTTAACTATCACGCTTCATAATATTCGTTTTTCATATTTGTACTGTGAGATACCTAATCGAAATACATTTAATGACTTGAGCTTCGTGAGTAACTAATCACACTCTTGGCGGTTCTTCTCGTTACAAGGTCTCCTGCCGTAGGATTTGCGAACCGACAATGGCCGATGAATTTTAAATAGTTTTACGGATTGCCTACAATTAATCAAAATTAAATAGTAACGAAGCCATATCGGCACTTGATTTAATAACATTACTTACTACGTTTTATGGTCAACAATAGCTGTTAAAGATATTGAACAGATGTCAACGAAATTTATCTATCAATATTCTTAGGAGTTGCTCTCATTTTCGACTAGATTATAACTATGGTAACAATAATAGTTATTTATTTCTTTTTGCATTTGGTTTTTTTTTCTGGTATTTCAAATATGTAGAGTATTAAAAATAAATCATCCTATGTCCTTCTTCGGAATTCAGATCATGTAATATATCTGAACGCACCTTTAAATCCTTTTTGACCGGTTATGTTGTTGTTGTTTATTGAGTAAATACCTAATCAAACAAACTTTCCCATTTATTAGTACCAATATTCGATTGATAAGAGGCACTATTGCATTGATAGCCGCTTCAGCTTATGGCTGATACAGATGGGGTCGTCGCACTTGTTGCATAAACAGTTTGCGTCAAAACTCGATCAAGGTGATTCGTCATCTTGTCGCAGCGGCTGCTCGGCTGCGCGGATTTCTTGCGCTTTTTGCGCGTAAAACTGACTCGCTGCTATTGACTATAACGCTATGACGTGTAGTATGGTCTTACTTGTATTAGCCATTCCTAATCGAAGACATGAAAACATCTGCTAGGTCTCTCTCATCCCCCTTCTTCAAGGATAGAAGATGAAAGAACTAACTAACATCTTGAATTAACTCAATCAGCGCTTGGATTTCTTGCGTTTTTTGCGCTCGGAACTAAGTTAAATTGACACGATGTCATTGGCTATACGTTATGTGTAGTAAGGTCTTACTTACATAGCCACACTGATCGAAGACATGCAAAGTCTGCTGGGTCTCTCTCATCCCTACGAACTAACACCTTATATAAACACAATTAGCGCTGGGATTTATTGTGCTTTTTGCGCGTGGAACTTAGTAAAAGTAACACGCTGATATATATATATAGCCTCTCTTATATTTAGACGTGTTTTATAATCACAGTGCCGGGTCTGCGTAAATTGCTAGGGCACTGATTTTGTTTCGAATATGGTTAAGGCAAATTCTTACTAACACAATTGGGTGTTTGACTGTTGTTGAAATGTAGATATTTAATTATGACATGCGAAAATATAACATTATTGAATAACAAATATGAAAAAATAAATTCAATATGTATTGTTCAATATGTGTTGTATACAAGCGAATTATGAGCTACTTAATTGTGACTCTAGCTATCTCTTTCTAAAACTAAATTTTCTATAGCGAGAGTATAGTGCTATAGAAATGTGACGTCACGTTTCTATAGCGCTCTCCTTGTCTAATTAGTAAGTTTGATACTTTATGTCGTTGAAAATATGCAAGATATTTGAAAATAAAATACCTATGTTGTGTTGCTACTAATTAAATGAACATTTTAAGTCAATAAAAAAATCAGTCAAATACTTACGGTAAGAACTCCAAAGTGTCGAGCTTGGTTTTCTTGCGCTTTTTGCGTGTGGAACTAAGTAAAGGTGTTTGATTTTGTGAAATATTTATTTATATAAACCTATCCTCTAGCATTGATCATTATTTATTGATGTAGGTTAAGGGATCTAAGATCTATACCAGAAGAGAGAGAGATGAAGGAACTTCGGAAACTGAGTGTCCGTTGACTATTTTGCCGTTTACCATTCATTGGGTTTATGTAAGTATTTCATTTTTTGCATATTAAGTGGCGATACTCGGAAAAAATATGCTGAAGCGAGATAGCAATGAGAAAAAGAGGCGCGCGGGAGCGAGACCGATTTTGCAGATTCGGCTAAAAAAACACAAAATCACTTCGTATTAAAAAACTACAGCAATTTTTAAAAAATGCTTCTATACGATCCTAGATATTATTAATGTCCACTAATTAAACTAATTTCCAATAGTGTAAGTAACCCCATTTACGAATAATCTTGAATTTTCGTATTTTTAGAGGTCTTTTCGAAAAGAAAAAGTGTCGAGGCAAAATCATAAAATCGTGTTTTTGAAACTATACGATTCTAGATAAAGGTATGAAGAAATACATATCTTATTACCAGATTTGTAACAACTGTAACCGTCCTATAGTTTTAAATCAAAAAGTCCATACTTTTTCCGAGTAGCGCCTTAAAGTACTTAATAAATAAATTATATGTAAAGTAAAAAAATGATTACGTTGTAATGCTAGCGTATTGGTAAATCATTATGTTTATTATTTACGTAGGTAAAACTAGCTTCACAATAGGTAGCTGTACTTTCTACATGGGCAGTACCTAAGTATAACATTTTGAAAAGAAAAACATCATTTCGTGACACGTTGCTAGTAACTAATCAAATTATGTTAAAGGTCATGTTTATTTATGTTTATTTACGACTTCGATGAACTCTCTCAACATCTTGATAGTAAGTACTATAAATAAAACAAAGAAAAGTAGGTATATAGACCATAAACAAACTTTAAATATCGAATATCAGGAAAATCAACACGACTTTCCCTAACATAATATTTCACTTAAAATTATATATGTCGCAGTAAAATAGATAAAATTCTATCCCTAGGGATATAATTATGTACCGTAAGATAGTTATACGAAAGCAACAAGAGTTCTGTGGTGTTAAAAAAATAACCACGAAATTAAATTTCTAACCTATCACTTGTTCTACAGGACTACACTCCTACAATTATTTCATGAAACAAATCTAGTAATATAACTATATCACTAAACTTCAACCGTTTTATAATTATATTCCTAGTCAGATAGTTATACGATAGCGATTCATTACTATCTTACGGAATATACTTATATCTCTAGGGATATAACTATATCACGGCTTTATCTATCTTACTGCGACATATACAATGTAGATATGTAAAATACTTTGTGTTGAATTACGGAAAATTAAAATCATGTTAACACTAATTAAATGGCATCTAATGAATTGAAACTCTAAATAGCCCCAAGTTTAAGGTTCATTAATTTGTCGATCGCCTAAAAAGTATTACTTATACGGTTCGATCGGATGTTGTTACGATCGAGCCCCTAGTGTAAGTTTTTATGTCAAAAAACGCAAACTATTTCGATTCCGTATTTATGTCAATTTGTATGAAAACTGTATCAGCGCCTCTAGAGGCGAGTAGCGCGGTTATACAGTTTTCATACAAATTGACATAAATACGGAATCGAAATAGTTTGCGTTTGCTTGACATAAAAACTTACACTAGGGGTACTGAATATCCGACATCGCACCGAGACGACGCGAGACGGATGAAAACAATTGCGTTGGACTTGGACTGAGTTAGTATCAAACGTCAAAAGTAAAGACTTTATTGTAAGGCGATAAGCTCACGGATTTAATAATTGACATTAACTCAATAATTGGCTAATTAACTTGCACGTAGACGAAATCAGAGAAAGTAACAAACAAAATGAGAGACGCAACTTTTAAGCGTTTCGTATGTGAGTGGGGAAGTGTGCTAAAATTGTTACGATATAACAATTTCACGCGCGTCCTATCACACGCGTTCTGGTGTAAGTCAGGGGTCCATTCTTGGTCCCCTCTTATTTCTGCTAATGGTGAATGATCTCCCTACAGTTCCCACTTTCGCGCGCTGACGACCTTAAACTCTACCTAGAGGTCAAGTCAGTGGATGATTGTGTAAGGTTACAGACAGAGTGATGTCGATGCGATATACCAATGGAGTTTGGTCAACGGTATAGAATTTAATGCGGACAAATGTCATGCGATGACTTTTAGGAGGATGCGGCACCCGGTAACTTTCAGCTACAACATCAAAGGTCAAACAATAAGTGAACTCACTAACATAAAGGATTTGGGTGTAGTTTTTGACAGAATGTTAACGTTACATGACCATATAACAACTCTAGCAAAAGAATCTTATCGGCGTTTGGGATTTGTCCTTAGAAACTCAAAATATTTTGAAAGTGTCCCAGTCATAAAACTTATTTTCACTGCCTTTTGTACAAAAATATGAATGGGTACCTACTACCCCTTTATGTACCCGACTAAATTCCTTCTACGAAGTCTCCTTCTTGGATACAACTCCTTGGAAGTTAGGCGAATGAGGCACCAACTCGTGTTTATGTGCAAAATTCTTAGAGGTAAAATAGATGCCTCCGACTTGCATGATGAGCTGTGTAGACTCTTTGCACCTAATAATTTCCATCGTAGTAGACGGCATAAGCTGCTTGTTCCGCCTCCGCACAGCGCGTGCAAACTCGCCCATACAGCGCTTCCTTTCCGCGCTCAACTCTCTCCTTGCTAGCGACCCTGAATTTGACCTGTTTGCGGATGGATGGCAGGTAATATTGTCGGAATGTTTGCGTTATTAAGAGAGTGTTTTTGAATGAAATTTAAAATTAAAGTGAGAATTTAAGATTAGTGTGAGAATGTTTTTTATTGTTTTTGAATTACCTATTGTGTGTTCTTTAATTATTGTAATTGGTAAACCGTTATATTATATATATTAAGTAAAATAAAAAAATAAAAATCAGATTGATCGTAACGTCGGATCGTTCCGTTTAAAGATTTCTTTACCCCACAGTCCCAAAGGAATAAGAGTAGGTATATCAGGATAATGTAGAGGGACGAACACATTTATCAAAATTACCTTGATTTATATATTGATCGTTAATATTCGGTAGTCACGCGACTTGAACAAATATGTAGGTATCCATTTTGTTAATTAAGTTTTATTTTTTGTTGTTTGGTCTGTTCCAGTTATTTTTATTGGAATTTCGTACGGACGTTGTTATTCTTTTTCACACTTTACAATGGTCAGACGGCGATGGCATTCCAATAAATCTTCTAATAGCTTTTAATGCAAACAAGTTGAAATATCAGAAAAGCGTTTTACAAAATAAGTAATTCACCTCTAATGCGTATGGCCTCTGACAAACTTATTTAATACTGTTTTCATTCACGAAAGCGTTGAATGCACTATAGGGAAAGATGAATAAAAACTTTCACAAAATGTCTTGATTGGACAATTAAGGAATTGTTTAAATATAAAAGGTTATCGGACATACGGCGACGTATCAAGAGCAATTAGACATCTTTATGGTATATTTAATGTTTTCCAAAACGTAAATAGGTTAGTTACACGGGAAGTTGTCTTCCGATTCCGTCCGTGGTACGATGCGGTAATGAAAAAGTTTCTTGATTGGGTTAATGACAAATATGAGATTTTTCAAGGGAAGGAATTTGACTCCTAAATCTATTTAAAAAAACTCTTGCGTTACTGACTGACTGACAGACAACGCACAGCCGAAACTATACTGGGCGCTAGAAACTGAAATTTGACACGTGTGTTCCTTGTGGAGTGTAGGGGAGCACTACAGAGAATTTTTGGAAATACCCCTCTAAGGGGGTAAAAAGGGGGTCCACGCTGAGGAAATCGCGAGCGGAGCGCTAGTTATATTATATAGTCATTATTTTGTATTATTATTTTTAATTTCAAACCTATTTAGTTTATTTCTTATTGTTAGCGTATATCGGCAAAGTTACATTATTATTACGGAAGCCAATGAATTAAAAATCAAAACGAAACTATTAAACGATAGTCAAAGGCGTCTACTTACTCATCAGCGCAATTCTTGCAAAAACACAATGCGAAAAAAAGAGCTAGGTACTTAGTAACTGAATTGAAACCTTACATCTGCAGCTTAGATACTTCGATCAACAATAACACTTAGTTCCTTAGATATTATTAATAACCGCAATATATGTGTAATAGTAATAAATAATTGTATGGTGCATTTGCGTTCTGTAAGTGGTTCTCAAATGAAGAGTCCCGAGATGACCCATTTGATAATATTTACGCCCATAAAAACGTTATCAGTGCTGGTCCATGGGAACAGTGTGGGTCAGTGAGTGGCCGGCTACAAACCTTTATTTTGATACTCGTAAAATTTTTATACCCTTCAATAAAGCTGGCCACACGCTAAGCGATGTACGTAGTGGAAAGAAAGAGCGAAAGTTCTCTTTTGCAACTAAATACTTTGGCTTTTTCAATTATTAAATGAAGTTGTTCATGCGAAACCGTTATCATTTAACGTTATGTTACACATAGGTACTTATTTGGCAAATGTATTTAATTGAGATTTTAAATTATTTTATGCATTCACATTGCCCTATAAGTAGCCGCCTGAAGGCTACTTATAGGGCTCGTGGTTTTTTACTATCACATTTTTCCTATAAATGTATTTAATGTTATTTTATTTGATAATATAGTAGGTATCTTTTTGTTAAAGTAAAAGAAACCCTTCGAAGAGACAAAGTGATAGCAAAAATAATAAATAGTTTTTTTAAATATTTTTTAAAGGATCTTTTTACTTTGTCATCGGTAGCAAAAAACGGAGGAGTCATTGAAAATAGAAACCCCACATAAAAACCTATACCCAATGCTTAGTCTGCGGCCAGCCTTATTCAACCCTGCCGCTCACCCACGGCGAATCTCGGCAAAATTTCAGATTAGTCAGTAGTAAAAAATTTAATACACTTTTTGATGGGCCCGACTCCGGGTGCGATAAGTGAACTATAAAAACTTCTATCACCCCGTTTGTCGGTTTGTTTTTATGATTGTGATAATGTTGATTTAATGGCGAATTAATTTGGGGTTTATTACGCTCTAGTAGGAGGAGGATTTATTTGTTGAGATGCAACAAGTGTTAAGCCTGTATAGGACTGTTTCTTTGTGGGAATATAGGTTCCCCACAAAATAGCCACAATATAATAAAATTACCACTATACGTACCTACTTATGTACGTGAATTTACGGTGGTCATGGTATGTATGAAATACAAGTCAAGTTACCTACTGATTTTTAATAAGTACTAGTGAGTTGTAAGTATTAGAAAGAGTAGAGTGACATCTGATCTAAAATACATTAAAATTATTACAATTAAATCCTTAAGGCGCTACTCGGTAAAAGTATGGACTTTTTGATTTAAAACTATATGACGGTTACAGTTGTAACAAATCTGGTAATAAGATAATTATTTCTTCATACCTTTATCTTGATTCGTATAGTTTCAAAAATACGATTTTATGATTTTGCCTGGACACTTTTCTCTTTCGAAAAGACGTCTAAAAAATACGAAAATTCAAGATTATTCTTAAATGGGGTTACTTACACTATTGAAAATTGGTTTAAGGCGAGGATTCCCGACAGAAATAGGCACGCTAACGCTTGCTCGGCCGCGCTCGATACACTTCACGCGGACGCAGCGGCAGCCGGCAGTGAACTGTAAACTCGCGAGCGCCCCGCGAATCGAAAATCACTTAAAATTCAATTAAAAATTAACTAATAAAAAAAAAATTATTATGACGGCCGGAATCCCTCGGCTACTCAAAGACAATCATTTTCGTATATTTTTCATTAACTAAAACCAAGTATAGGTACTGCAAGTAATACGATATTTGGATTACGATTAGACGGATGTTTTGGATTTTATTTGACACAGTAAAATATCACCAATTGAAAAAAAAGGCCGGAAGCACTAGATAAATAACTGTAAAATAACATATATTTTTTCCAAGTTTTAAGTACTTGTGTGTGACTTGCGAGTAATCCATTATTTAAAATACCCTATTTTGGGGAATCGGCGCCTTAATTAGTGGACACCAATAATATTTAGGATCGTATAGAAACATTTATTTAAATCGCTGTAGTTTTTTAATACGAAGTGATTTTGTGTATTTTTTGCCTAATCTGCAAAATCGGTCTCGCGCGCCTCGTTTTCTCACTGCTATATCAGCATAATTTTTTGGAGTATCGCCTTAATTCCTTACTTATATTATAAACGCGAAAGTGTGTATTTTTTAATCTATGGAATCTTTGTTACTCTTTCACGCAAAAACTAATGAATGGATTTTAATGAAACTTTACAATAATATAGTTTTAACAGCAGAATAACACATAGGCTACTTTTAATCCCAATATTCCCACGGGAACAGATACCACGCGGGTAAAATCGCGTGGAAAAGCTAGTAAATGTTTTCAATCGTGAATATTTCTTACTTTGTGCTTTCCAATTGTGCAAGTGAGTGAGCGAGTTTCTCATTATTGAAAACAGCTTTTAAATTTAAATAAGTATTCAAATTCGATAACCGAAGCCTTGTTTGCAAACTCGACCGATAAAACATCCCAAAATATTTCATTAACATCTCGCAGTAATTCAAGTCGTTCTAATAAAATCAACAGAGCTGTCTCTCAAATTTACCCTTTGAAAATCAAAGTTACAGAGTTCAATATGGTTTGTACGGTCGTTAAAAAAGGCTCTGGACACACCGAAGGCTCGTTATCAGGTGTTGGTTTTGCCCATAAACAACTCATGTGTCCCAGTTTGCGAAACAAATTTCGTAATTATTGAGGCTGGATCACTGTGGATGTGGTGCAAATGAAACATTAAAGCTTCTGATGACAAAACCAACGCTTTTTATGGATAAAAGAAATAAACATAGTGTTTAATCACTTTCTTGCAAGCTATAAATTTGAGTTTGAACGAAGGAGACAAAAAACTGTCCTTTTATCAAAACTCTCTCCAAATAGAATTTCGGTCATTCTCAGCAGGCTTGTTTTTTGAGCGTCCGGCCAAATATCTGACTAGTTTGTTATATTTTCGAGCTGGATTTTTTTTTGGGACTACATCTAGCGATTTCCTTTTATGAATTGGTATTATATACACATAATTTGGTAAAAGAACACTCAAGATATTTTTTTATAAGTTGTTCTCCTAATTTCCGTTCGCTGTCCGGTACCCAGAATCAAGCTTTCTAGCTTCAATAGTCGCGAAGTTAGCTACGATTGGTACATTTCAGTCGATACAATTGGGAAGTAAATAAATACATTTTATTATTCACAAAAAATTATCTGTTTAAATAGTATATTTTCTTAGATAGAACGAAAAATATGTTTGTCCTTTCATTATACATAATTTCCGTCACCAGTCAAAAGTAGCGAATATCTCACTACCATAGTAAGTAATTCCCATCACTACAGCAACGTCGTTTTTCTTCAGTTAGTGCCGAGGCAGGCAACCGACACGGTCCTGTGTCATTTGTTCCGCTGGCGAGCTACGACTGTAAATACCTAATTTCTGTTCGCACGGTTATCTACTATTCTAATTTCCGTTCGCTCTTTTAATAAATGTTTGAAATGCATACAAATTTAGCTAGTTAGATTATTATATGCAGAAATTCGTTGTTGACCTCATGCTTGAACCAATATACCGTATTCCTTACCATTAAAATTTTATCTCATAAATACCGTCGTAGTCCTAATTTCTGTCACCCGGTTCCGTCACGCTAAACGTGATAGAAATTATAAAATACCACGCTAAACGTGACGGAAATTATAAAATACCTAATAACATACAAATGTTCCTTGACTCCCAAAATTGTTCATTCAGTTATTTTGTAGACTGGACAATTACTTGTAAGGTTTATTTTATATGTATTCATTTTCTGTTTGAGTCATATGTCTAAAAGATATATAATTTTTATTAACAAATTTTCTAATTTCCGTCACGCTCAAAACTTAGTTAGTTTATAAATCCAAAACCAGACACTACACTGAAGTGCCAAATACATAATTTTCTTCAGTTTAACGTCTTTTCTAAATTTAATTGCCGGTTTAGAGAATTAATTGAAAAATAAAAATCGTGATGAAAATTATGCAAAGAACACCTTGTCGTGAGAATGACCGATTTACTGTTAGTTTGAATAAAATCTTCGACTGATTGATTCATGAGAAATATGAAACATATAAAACGAAATTATAAGTAGGTAAGTAGATAGGTTTCTGCATTTACAAAAATATAAATTCCACAAGATAAGTAAAATTTGTAAAGTAAATTTTACATTGTAATGTTTTGTATTTGTTAAACGATACTACATCTATTTACAACTAGTCTACTGTATCTACATATTTTTTACATCAGAAAAAAAAACTTTACTTCATTCGTAGCGTGGAATATTTCAAATAGTGTAACGGCTCCTAATTTACTTACCATTTTTCGTGGTGTTAGTCCAAAATAATCAGAATAATCAAACAGTAATAACTTAAAATCTAAAACTCAATAGGAGTTCTTGTTGCAATAGTTGTAATGACATTAAAATGTCACTATCACGCGCGGCCGCGCCAGCTTTTGTTCGCGAAGTTCCGAATAAATATTGTCTTTGCTCAGTACCTATACTAAAAGCTTTCAGTCTTCGAGCAACGCGGGTCTTCCGCCCGCGTTGCTCGAAGACTGAAAGTATCGGTTTTTCTTGCAGTCCTTAATAGTTAAAATTACCTATTTTGTTTACCTTACGCGCGCCATACGTTTTTCCAAATTAGTCTTGCAAATATAAAATAATATCATAGCTTTGTTTAAATGGCCATTAGCTAGTCGATGAATTGCGATGTCAACACTAGTTGACTTTGAACAAAAAAATAAATAATCCTACTTATCGGCCAGAATCTTCTGGAAAAAAGTTAGTATTTATAGGCGTAAATCGTTCGAGATTTTCCTCTTTGTACCGCTCTGCCCTGAACTAGGGGTCGTATCTACGGGCAACAACTCACCGGGATTCCTAACTCATCTGCATAATATTGAGTGCTGCCTACTCGCTTTCTACCCGTCGAGCGCCTATCTGCTTCGTGCGGCTTTTCCACCTGTCCCTGCGCTGCTCCGGCCCACCCCGCAACAGACCCTACGTCATCATCTAAACCGCTTCGGCTTCCACTCTCTTTATAAGACCTTCAGTTAAGTCCTCTTACTGGTTTAAACCCTGATCATTAAAGCGAGAGAACCCCACTGTTTTAATATAATCTGAAATTACATATTTTCTTGGTACCTAATTACCATCTTTTATTTTCTGACCTTTTGCTCTTCGGCTCTTCTAGTCGAGAGCGTGTTAATAGCACTTCGCCTTAACTAATGCGCACTTGGTTGGTTCTGATTACAATATCAATGAAAATGCACTCTCTATTGTCAGGGGAAAACTAGCCCATAACAAAATTACTTCATCTCTTAAGAAGTTTCCAGAAGGCAGGATGGTCGTTAAAGGGTCCCCACACTATCAGTCTGCCGGCAGTCCTCGATCGAACAGCGGGCCGATTGCCGTAATTCTATGCAGCGCGTCTTGTTCACGTTTGCGTCTTGACGTTTGACTTCGTATTGCCGTAATGACATAACGACGCACACGTCACGCAAACCTATAGTCCCACAATCCTGTCTGATCCGGTGACATCCGTGACAGAGGAATCATTTGCAATACGAAATTGGCTGTCAAAATAGACTGTCTTATAATAAACTGTTTTAGTTCCTGTACTGTTTAGGTAAAACTTGAGTGTGTGGCCGATTGCTTCTGACAGACAGGCCGTTGCCTGCAGACGGATAGTTAACACTCACCAATCCACATTGGACTCGCGTGGTAGTGGTCATGTCATTATATAGTATACTCCATTACGAACTGCTGTGCCCCAGCAGTGCCAGCTCATACTGCGTCACTGCATAAATATTAACCAGATTGGTGATGATTACAAGGATGACACCAATTCGGTTCAAATAGGTTACTCTTAAAGTAAATTGCGTGACAATTCTCGAGTTAATGTCAAAAATTAAAAGTATTTGAATATTTTGGTGCGCACATCCACATGTTTTGCACAGGTCAGCCGTACGTTATCGGCGGTGGCGCACAAAGGTGCCGCGCTCATTAGGTAGCCCGCACACCAATTCGGTAAAGGTTAAGGGTACATGGTTTAAGGAATAGCGATTAAAAGACACCGCTTTCATCCAGAACATACTCAATTGTATGTGTATGAAAAGAGATAAATATAACAATAATAAGCAACTTTTAGAGATTGTGGAATTATTTTTTATTTTAGGCAGTTTGGTCCGGTTTGTACTTACCTACATAATGACATCGAGTCTCAAACATATATTAATAAACTAAGTTTATTGCATAATACATTAAAAAAAGAGAATTTTGTGAATTAAATGAGAAGAACAAGCCGCCATTTTAATAAATTATTATTTCATTCTCCAAACCATTGCAACACACTAAAATTTCGTATAGGTATTAGTATGAAGTTACATACAACTATGAGATCCTTCGAAATAGGCAAATCGGGAGAAACCAGCCTATAAGGGGAACGATTCTTGTAACCGCAGCCTACACGCAGTGTTCGGTAATGTTTGACAAGCTTTAACAAGGCCGATTTCCCGCTACTTTCACCAGTGGAACCGCGGCCTTACACAGCTTAAACTGCTTTGAGTTATTGGCGTCCCTGGGCCTTTACCATCCGTTTTTAAAGAAGAATTATTGAAACTGTAAAGTGTAAAGGAGTGGAGCAGGCATCATAGTTATTAGTGAACATCAAAGTTTGTTGTTGCATGCATGACGGACGTTAAGATATTGTTTTATTGGCCAAAATTTTTGTAAAATACTTTATTTTTGACATATTAAAAAAACTCGATATGTCAACGTTGAAGAAAGACAATTTAATCGGAACTTTCTTATAAATATAACGGTATTCATAGATGAAAAAAGGTATTACGAGGACTTTTTGCTTACGCCCACAATCTTCAAAGGACTCGCTTCCGGGTGGCCCTAACCACTAAACAAATATATAAAATGAGTAAATCCCAAGTTTATGGCTGTATTAACAATATAATTCACTCCCGTAAGTATATCACTGAGTATAAATATTTTCATCTATTGTGATTTAATGGTGCGCCTTAGGGTTACGCTAGAGTAATATGGATAAGACATTATTTTAATATCAATGATTTTATGTCTCAAATGTAATTAAGAATCCTTCAAAAGACGGATAAAACTTCAATAAAGACTGTGTAAATAAAACAGCGTCTTTTTTCTCTAGGATTTCCTTGATAAAAAATGTTAGGTATCCGAAAACTCATCGAAAACATAATTTGCAATAAGGTAGAAATCAAATTAGAATTTCCGTCATCCAATATACCATAAAGTTCAATTTCCGTAAATGGAGTTGGAGATACGATAAAAATCTTTCAATTCTACATTAACTAACGCTTGGCGCCTGTTTTTCGCATAAATCGAACACGATTACTGTAATAGCTGTCAATCACTACTTACTTCTGTCCAAGGCGAGATTCTATAATCAGTGCAAGTGTCTAAATTGTCGGTTACGGTGTCTTTGAACTAATTCTTATTTGTGACTTACTGTTGTCTGTCGGTGAGGGTGATCTATAGGATAAATTGTTTAGATAAGTAAGTTCGTAAATTAACCTTTAACTTTTTAACCATTAACCTTTCAATACACGGTCAGAACTTCATTATTATCAATCAAGTACTTATAAACAATTATTATAAAGTTACTTAAATGGAATACTCTCAATAAAATAATGTAACATTGCCGATAATAATATCTGGACAAAATAGCGCCAAAATATGGCTACATTCAATGCAATTAACTATAAACAAAAAATACTTTCTACTTCCTAAGGACTTCCTCGAACACACTTTTTAAAAACTAGTCCCCCCTTATTAATAAACGAAGAGTAAGTTTACACCTAGCTTAAACCAAAGAGTTTGCTTAGGAATATGACGCTTTAAAACGTCAAACGTTAGGAGTAATATTGCTAAGCAATATTGTTGGTTTAAACTAGGTGTAAACTTACTCCTTGTTTATTAATAAGGTCGCTTACTCCTTGTTTATTAATAACTAGCGGCCGCCCGCGGTTTCACCCGCGTGGTTCCCGTTCCCGTGGGAATATCGGGATAAAAAGTACATATAAACCTTCCTCTTGAATCACTCTATTTATTAAAAAAAAACGCATCAAAATCCGTTGCGTAGTTTCAAAGATTTAAGCATACAAAGGGACATAGGGACAGAGAAAGCGACTTTGTTTTATACTATGTAGTGATAGTGATAGTGAAGCCGGTCGAGATTAGACAAGTGATGCAGCTACTAGTAAAAATTTGGCAATAATGTGTTGATGTTCACTAGATCGGTTTGGAGAAATAGTTTTTCTGGCTCACATATTCATACTGCTATTTAGTTAGACAACAAACAAACATTAAATAGCATGCATGTCCATAGTAAACTATCCTTCGGGCATATTTAACAGAAATTAAAAGGAGCCGAGTTTGTTTACGACAAGAGGAAGGGCTATTTAGTGGTGCTTCCATAATACGGGATCTCAAAGCTGCTGGCAATAATGAGTGTTATAGTTTAAATTAGCTTATTTTATTGTAGTACTTATGGTAAAATTGGAATTTATTTTATGTTAGAACTATAGAATTTCACGTCATCTGATGTAGTAATAATACCTACACTTGCTTGACACAAACGTTATACAGAGGTAGCGGTATAAAAGAAAACTTTATTAGAACAACATATTAGGCACCTTCTGGATAAGCATGCAGCACGCTAGACTGTGTCCTGTCTGCTTAGCAGGATAGTGGTAAATTTACCCAATACCGAATTTTAAAAAAGGCCTATGACTGATATTCTCAGTCAATTTTCTATTTGAAGCTTTCTTATTTTTAACAGAAATATGTAAATATTACATTATTTATATTATGTATGTGTCCCAGTCGGTATTAGGTAATGGTATTTAATAATTAAAATCAGTCCAGTTTGTTTATGAGGGAGGGCCCACCGCGCTTGCGTGTGTTCTATAGTTCAAATAATCTATATCAAGCTTGTCGGAACACTGTTCCATTCATTCTGTACAGCGGGTTCACAATCGATTCTGTATCCAAAATATTGAATACAAGTAAAAATCATCAGCTCGATTAATTTTACTGTTAACTTAACATTAAGCTGCGCTTACACGGGCTACTAAAATTGCTCAATTCCTGTCAATACCCGTCAGCTATGACGTCACGACCACATCAAGCAATTTAGGGCGATGGCAAAATGTAGCAACCTGTTGCTGAAATACGGCCACACAATACGACGAAATACGGAGCAACTTTAAATACTAGGCAGTAGGTACAAGTAACCTCCGCCGCCCCCGCTGCCTGCCTGTTTGTCTTGCGAAGACGACACGTAGTTATACGTATAAACGAGATAGAAAAAAAATGTCTAAAGATTTTCCGATATTGAGAACTGTGGCATATATGGAGCAATTAGAAGTAATATTCCCGAAACAATGCCGCAATTTATTTTGACTTCTCCAGATTGCAGCTAGAGCTTGATCCATTACAGTTGGCAAGCAATAATTACCATAAAATATTGCCCGTGTAAGCGCATCTTAAACCATTTAATTAATTAGTTCGTTAAATAAATAAATCAATTCAATAATTGAAACTGAATATAACGGGACCTATATTCATTAAAATTTTTGTTTCATTTTCAGAACTTAAAAATATTGTATCAGTCGGAACACACTGTACGTGTAACTATAAACAAATGATTCCTAATAGCTCGACACTCGTTAGTTTATTGTTATTAGCTCCCGGTCCCAGGTACGATGCCCAGCCCAGCCCATATATATCAAATAGCTTTTGGTTGTACCAATTTGAATTATGTTATGCAATTAATTTGTAGTAAAACTATATTTGATTATTTTAACAATAATCGTAAATTTATAATTGAAATAAAAAATGTACTATTCACTTGAGTTTTGTTTAAATTAATAATAACTTAGCCAAAGCGTTTACTTGTTTCCCCAATTCTTGGATTCGAGTCTATTTAATTTATGCGACCGATAATAATTAACATATTGCAGATTTTTTGGTTAAACTATTATGACACAGTGTTTTCTTATCAGGCCTCATTAAATATCATAAAATGAACGGATATACCTTTATCAATCAAATTAATAAAACATTAGGAAGCATTCAAGTCACGTTGCTTGTCCAAAGTGTCCGTGGAGTTTGGTGTGGTTTGGTGTTGTTTTACCACCTGTAATCTGATACACTTGTTAAACTTATAACTGGCTCATTGGTCGGGTTAACCAGGTAATGGTTTAACAACAGATTCGGAGCCTAACATCAGATAAGGCGCCAAGCGAACCGTAAAGAATTTGAACGGTGTTGCCGCAGTGTAAATATTTTAATGGGATGCCGTGTGAAAGCTTACCTCGCCAATTATCACCTAATCGATGCTTTTCTGTTTTTACTTTTTTGTAAGTTTCAACCATGTTTTAACTTTTGTTTTTTCTTGTTACTTACTTTGCTAGTATACCGATCACGGTTTATTCTTCTATTTTGCCTTTGCAATATTCAAGGTATGTATAGAAGAACCTTGGAAAAAATACAGTTTACTTCCCTAGATATTTCATGTAAAAGAATATCAAAATAATGTTTTGTTTGTAGCATACTACACCAGCGCCACCTGTAAACAGCTATGTGTAAAATGTATCTGTCATATCTCATATCATAGTCTATGCATTTTTAAGAAAAATAAATTTAGTCTTTGACAACTTCCTCCGTGCGTTTTATTAACAGGTTATGGCCCAGTATTATATTTTGTAAAAAATCCAGTGTAATCAAGTAAATCAAGTAATATTGTGTGCTAAAAAGAAAAATGTCGACGTCGGGCTATCTGGTGAATGTGCCGAAACTAAAAGGTCGCGAAAATTATGACGATTGGGCATTCGCGACCAGCAATTTTTTGCTTCTCGAGGGAATCGACTTGGATAACCTACCAGACACCATCAGTGAAGCCGATATGAAGAAAGCTAAAGCCAAACTCGTGATGACTATTGACTCCTCATTATACGCGCACATCAAGAGTGAGACTACAGTGAAAGGTGTATGGAATAAATTGAAACTATTGTTCGATGACACGGGATACCAACGAAAAATCAGTTTGCTTAGGACGCTAATTTCAATACGTCTTGAAAACTGTAATTCTATGACAACCTATGTATCTCAAGTAGTTGAGACGGCGCAGAAATTGAAGGGGACAGGGTTTGAGATCACAGATGAGTGGATCGGATCGCTACTTTTGGCTGGACTCCCAGATAAGTATTCACCTATGTTAATGGCGATTGAGCATTCTGGTATCGCCATTAACGCAGACGCCATTAAGACAAAGTTACTTGATATGTGTGAGGAGGTTGGCACTACTGGAACAGACTCTGCATTTTTGTCAAAACAGCGTTGGAAAAGTGGCACTGGCAACACTAACCGTGGTGTCAGATCCATCAGATCATCACAAACGTCAACGCAAAACAGTGACAGTTCAAACAGCAGTAAACAAATAAAATGTTATAATTGCAAGAAAATCGGTCACTTTAAGAATAAATGTCCCGAATTAAGAGCAAAGAAAACTTTCAATGCTTTTAGTGCTGCGTTTTTCAACGGGAATTTCAGCACAGAAGACTGGTACGTCGATTCGGGCGCAAGTGCACACATGACGGCAAATCGAAAATGTTTATTGCAAACTAGACCGGTGCATGAGAACAAAGAGATAGTAGTTGCAAATCAAATGACTGTGCCTGTTGTAAGTGTTGGTGAAACACAGTTGACAACAAATGTAAACGGTTCTCAGCATTATGTGATTGTGAAGAATTTTTTGTACATACCAAAGCTCACGACAAGCTTACTCTCAGTAAGCCAATTAATAGCAAATGGCAATAGAGTAACTTTCAAAAAGGATGTCTGTCTGATATATAGTCAAGGAAATGAGCTTATTGGTGTAGCAAATTTAACTAATGGTGTGTACAAGTTACAAATACAAAAATCAGAGAACTTGTTTTCGGCCATGACAATGTGGCATAGAAGGCTAGGACATATAAACAGACAGTCCTTAGAGAAAATGAAAGAAGGTGCTGTTGAAGGGGTTTCTTTTGACAAGAAAGCTGACATTCGGATCCAGAACTGTGAAGTGTGCTGTGAAGGAAAACAGGCACGTTTTCCTTTCCCATCGGCAAATCACAGAAGTGATACATTATTGGAAATAATACACTCAGATTTGTGTGGGCCGATGGAGACCAAATCGATAGGTCAGGGAAAGTACTTTCTTCTGTTTGTGGATGATGCCAGCAGGATGACTTACGTCTACTTCTTGAAGGAGAAGAACCAGGTGTTCCAGCACTTCAAAGAATTTTGTGCTTTGGTTGAGAATCAAACAGAAAATAAGATAAAGGCACTGAGAACCGATAACGGTGGTGAGTTTTGTTCACGAGAGATGGAAAACTTCCTGAGACAAAAGGGAATTGTTCATCAGAAGACCAATCCTCACACTCCAGAACAGAATGGACTCTCAGAAAGGTTCAACAGAACTGTAGTTGAACGGGCCAGATGTTTATTGTTTGAAGCAGATCTCGACAAAAGTTTTTGGGCTGAAGCAGTGAATACTGCAGTATACCTTATGAACAGAACGCCAGCTGCCAGTTTAGGCATGATGACACCATTCGAAAAGTGGACAGGCAGGAAGCCAGACTTGAGCCATGTCAGAATTTTCGGGAGTACAGTAATGGTGCATGTTCCCAAAGTACAAAGACAAAAATGGGATAAGAAGGCTGATAAATTAATTTTAGTCGGGTATTCAGACAATGTGAAAGGTTACAGATTATATAACCCAAAAACTAGAAAGATTACTACGAGCAGGGATGTTATAATTATAGAGAAAAAAGACTCGGACACAGCTCAGGTGGTAGTAAATAATGATCAGATCACGTCAGAGAACGATGAAAACTCAGAGATAGAAGAAAGTTTAACAGAAAATTCAGTTATAGATCTAAACGATTCTACAAATATCTGTGACTCGTCGAGTTCCCAAGAAGATTCATACCAATCGGTACATGAAGGTGACAATGATTCAATTTTAGATGAAGCAGCCCAAATTGTGGAGCTTGGTAAGCGTCAAACAAAGCCAGTACAAAGATATGGCATGACCAATCTCTGTATTTCGGACGAGCTGGAATCATGTGGTGAAGAACTCAGTTATGAAGCAGCAATGAATGGACCAGAAAAGAAACAATGGGAGCAGGCGATGACAGAGGAACTGAAGGCTTTCGATGAAAATCAAGCATGGGAATTCGTTGACAGAAAACAAGCTGATAGAATAGTGCAGTGTAAGTGGGTTTTTAAGAAAAAATACGAAAGTGATAATAAAGTGCGTTACAGGGCTAGACTAGTCGCGAAAGGTTTCACTCAAAAAGAAGGTGTGGATTATACAGAGACATACTCACCAGTGCTCCGTTACTCTACATTAAGACTTTTATTCGCTTTAAGTGTGAAACTTAACCTAAAAATAACTCATTTGGATGTTACTACTGCATTCCTGAACGGCTATCTGAACGAAAATGTATACATGCAAGCTCCTCCTAACTTAGATTGTAAAGATAATTGTGTTCTTAAATTGAAACGAGCAATTTATGGTTTGAAACAATCGGCCAGGGCTTGGAATATACGAGTAAATGATTGTTTATTGAAGTGCAACTTTGTTAAGTCACAATTAGAACCATGTTTATATATAAAAAAGTGTAAAAAGGAGTTGATTATTATAGCAATATTTGTTGATGATTTTTTCATTTTTTATAATAGTGATGTTATGGTAAACGAAATTAAGATTGAACTGATGCATAAATTTAAAATTAAGGACTTAGGGCAGTTAAAGCAATGTTTGGGTATTAGAATAAAAATGTATGAAAATGGCAGCATTTCTTTAGATCAAGAACAATTTGTAGATCATATTTTAAACAAATTCAATATGACAAATTGTAATGTTGTTGATACTCCCATTGAGAGCAATTTAAAACTAGGGAAAAGTGTTGAAGTTTCTAAACAATACCCATATCAACAATTGATAGGAAGCTTAATGTACCTAAGTGTTTTAACTCGCCCAGACATTTTCTATAGTGTAAATTATTTGAGTCAGTTTAATAATTGCTATTCGCTCATTCATTGGAAGCATGCAAAACGAATTTTAAGATATTTATGTAAAACTAAATCTTATGGGCTAATGTTTAGTAAGGATGAGTGTAACTTAGAAGGTTTTGTTGATGCAGACTGGGCCTCTAATACTTTAGATAGGAAATCCTATACAGGTTTTTTCTTTAAGTTCTCAGGATCAGTTATCTCATATGAATGTAAAAAACAACGAACCATAGCTTTGTCTAGTACAGAGGCCGAATATATGGCGATAGCTGAAGCTTGTAAAGAGGCTATATATTTAAAGAACTTGTTGAATGAGATTGTAGATTTTTGTAATTATACAATAACTTTATACAATGATAATCAAGGTGCTCAGAAGTTGACAGAAAACCCATTGTTTCATAAACGAACAAAGCACATTGATGTGCGTCACCATTTTGTTAGGGAAGCAGTGGCTAACAAACTTGTAAAGATAGTTTATCTGCCAACATCTGAAATGCCTGCAGATCTACTGACAAAAGGGTTGTGTAGAGTAAAATTTAACTATTTTGTTGAGAAGTTAGGTATTCATAGCATAGTTTGATAGCTGTATGTTTTTAGATTAATTTATCACTTATACTTAATTTATGTACCCGAAGTTTAGATTATTTTGATAAGTGGGTGTGTAAAAGAATATCAAAATAATGTTTTGTTTGTAGCATACTACACCAGCGCCACCTGTAAACAGCTATGTGTAAAATGTATCTGTCATATCTCATATCATAGTCTATGCATTTGTAAGAAAAATAAATTTAGTCTTTGACAACTTCCTCCGTGCGTTTTATTAACATTTCAGACAGTAAATTAACTCTTATACCTACTAGCAACTATGTATGGTGGATGACAACAACCCAAGTGACAATCATCAATAAACTTAATAGCTTGCAAAGACTAGCATGCCTTATAGCAACAGGGGTCATGTCTACTACCCCAGGAGCTGCTCTAAATGTCCTGCTGAACTTCCACCACTTCACTTATTTATTGTGAAGGAGGCGAAAGCTGGCATGTATAGAACAAACAGCACTGGCAAAGTAAACTAGCACTTTCAAACGCTGAGATCTCTACACGAATCAGTGCTTGAACACAACCAACTTGCAATGACAGCACATGTCATGTTTCCACATTGGAATTCCACAAGGAATTACTTAGTGGAACTGCCGAGCAGAGAGGACTGGTCAGACAACCTCATTACCTGCAATGCTGGAAGCCTGATCTGCCCCCTGATTCACGAACCGTCGGAAACGCTCCAGACAGCGGAATGTATGCCCAGTCTCTGTCACTCACTGTAAAATTGACAAAGATAAAGCACAGAATTCGAATCCGATTCCGTTTCCGACGGTTCGTGAATCAGGGGGCTGGTTTACAGACGACTCCAAAATGGATGAAAATGTATGATGTGGGGTATTTGGCGTCCGTCAGTCCGAAATTCAGCAAGAGCATGAATCTAGGAAATACGCCACTATATTCCAAGTGGAGGTATACGCCATTGTAGAATGCGCGGAAGCCAACCGTAAACAAACTACACAAATCAATCAATTCTGATTTTCTCAGATAGCCACGCAGCTCTTTACGCCTTAACTCGGTGGTCATTAATTCGAAACTGGTAAAAGACTGCGTAAACAAACTGAATGATCTGGGCCAAAGAAATAAAGTTATGCGGAAATGGGTACCAGGTGATTCAGGAATCATTGGCAACGAAAAAGCCGATGAACTTGCAAGGACTGTAGCTCAAGGCCATCAGATAGCACCAGAACCTTTCTGTGATATCTCAAAGAACCAGGCCATGCAACTTCTCAAGGGCAACCTATTTGGCGAATCAAAAAAGCACTGGCTGATCCAACCAGGACTGCTACACGCTAAATCCCTTATAGTAGAAGGCTACTCGCAAAGCCGAAATGCCGAACTCCTGGAGCTTAGCCGAACATCTGTGCGATAGTCCGCGCCTTAACCGGCCACTGCAAACTAAACAGGCACCAATTTCACATGAAATTGAGTGTCACTGATGTTTGCCGCTACTGTAAACAGGAGAGGGAAACGCCCAGGCACCTTCTGTGTGACTGCGGGCCCCTTATCCACAAACGCATCTGGGTCGACACATTATGCGCCCGGAGGAGATTAAAACTCTAAAAGCTAGGAGTATTCTAGACTTCTTGGAAGCCTCCAGGCTAAAAGAGTTACTTTAACCAGGAGGCGAGTCACAATAGATCTTTTAGTTCGCAGTGACTACATCTCCTACGGGAGATGCATAGCCCCTTACATTCAAGTAACAAATGATACTAGCAAATATACTCGTAGCTTTCTTAAAATAATATGAATGAAATCACGTTATTACACTATACAAATGTTGATAAACAATGCCAACGATTAAGATAAAGAAATATAGCATTAAAGAATTTTTATATTCAAGTATGTGTATCACTATCAGCCGACCAATCTTCAAAAAGAGAAACAGGTTATATAGTGACGACACAATTTCGTGAATCATGATGCGCTTCAGCATTGAATGACTTAATAACTGCTAATAAAATTATACAGCACACGAAAAGTAAACATGAAAACGAGAGTTGAACACCCTACAATTTTCTCTTCCGAAATTTGATAACTTCATCTTTCTTAATCATAGTGTAGCCGAGCAAATAACGAGCCAATCACGTGTCCGTACAGACACGGTACGGCTGTTTGATTTTCGAACGTATTTGTTTAAAAGAACTCCGAAAGTCGTTGAGTACAGACATGTGTTTAGAGTAATTTGCTGATAATTTGGCAAATTAAACGATGCATTATTGAAGAACAACGAGATACTTGGAAGCTGAAGTAATAAGACTAATATTGTTTTTGTTCTTGGGTGGCTGACCGGTGTTAATCCTTATCAAATCTTACCACACATAAAATAGAAAGTTTTTATGTATTTACTTTCCATAAAAAATCACAGGTACCTAACTGAAGAAAATCCTTTAGTGTCGCTAACCGTTTAGGAGAGTCGAGTTCATAAATTGCCTATTTGTGTGAACAAAGTACCAGCCCGGGGCGCGCTTTTATATTCATGAGGCTACCCTTAGCGGAACCCTTAACGCTCTGCTGATAAAATATTCAATTATTTGGTCAAGCATCTACCTCAGCGTTCAGTGACTCTTGGAAACCATTTTTCCATTTTTCATCTGTTCTAAAACAAATGATAAACGGTGATGTCAAAAAGTGATGTTTGTAGATTCAATTGTGCTTATCAAATGACAAAATATATAATGGATGCCATTGATTTCAAGACACGATTACTATACGATTTCAAGTTATGCGACGTTAAGGTTTTGAAAATAATCACTTTTGAAGCCTCTGCAATTGGCAGCTAAGCCTCATGAACTGTACACGGGTAGAGTAAACAGCATAGTAGCAGTAATAAACTTCGCAGATGTTTGTCTTTTGCTGGTAGGCTGGTACACTGCCTCTCGCTCTTTATATTTTTTCCTATGCCTCAAATGTTGTCTGGAAGAAATCGCTCTTATCGATGAAACCGCCTTTGCCCACTTAATTGTCACCCTTTTCTGATGTACTTTGTATTGTATCTCTGTGTGGCCAATAAAGTGTTCATCTATCTATCTATTATGGTAGCAAAGTCGAATATAGGTAGGTATATACTCTACCATGCTACAGGTATACGGTTAACAGGCTTTTCATCTATTTCTAATACTAGACGTAGGCTGATATTCGAAGGTTTATTGAACTTTCACTTTTCATGTTTTCAGTGAACCGGGTTTTTATTACGGTCAAAAATTTGTTTTTATGGAAATATGTATGAACTCCCTGGCTATTTGGCCTTATCTGCACGAGGCAGTTTTGTTTTTGGGGCGTAAAAATGTAATACAAATCAGTTAGACGCGAAATAGTTTTCCTTTACTAACAGTGACTAATAAGTTAGCTCATCCCAGAAATGTTGGCAGTATCATGAAAATCTTGCAAAAGAAAATAAAAGAAACCTCATATTATGGCATAAAGTTTTATATTGAGGTTTTTTAGATACTTAGCCGATAAAATGCAATTGAGTTTGACATATTGTTTCGATAAATCGATTTGAGATGGAATAATTACTTAAGAAATATTATAACGTCCAAATATAATATATAGGTACTATTCATGATAAGTGCCGGTGTGCGCGCAAACTAATACTTACTGGATGTTTCACGTTGCTTTTGAGTAAGTAGTTTACGTTCGTGCGTTAAGTAGTATTTATCATTAGATTCTTTGTAATTTTTAATAGTTAAATAAATAATACGGAATACGGAGCGCGAGTCATTCTACAACCTAAATAAATTCTAACATGATATTTCAAAACTACAAAATTGTATTTGCATAACCGCAACAACGTAAAGCAGTTTTTTTATATAACTACTTAAGGCGCTACTCGGAAAAATATGGACTTTTTGATTTAAAACTATAGGACGGTTACAATTGGTACAAATCTGGTAATAAGATATATATTTCTTCATACCTTTATCTAGATTCGTATAGTTTCAAAAACACGATTTTATGATTTTGCCTCGACACTTTTTCTTTTCGAAAAGACCTCTAAAAAATACGAAAAGTGAAGATTATTCTTAAATGGGGTTACTTACACTATTGGAAATTGGTTGAATTAGTGGACACCAATAATATTAAGGATCGTGTAGAAGCATTTTTTTTAAATCGCTGTAGTTTTTTAATACGAAGTGATTTTGTGTTTTTTTTGCCTAATCTGCAAAATCCGTCTCGCTCCCGCGCGCGTCTTTTTCTCATTGCTATCTCGCTTTAGCACATTTTTTCCGAGTATCGCCTTAATAGATAAATAAATAACTACATAAATAAATATTCACAAAATTAACAAATAAAAACTTAGGATAAATAATTTAAGTTTAGTTATGTATGTTTGGATCCCAAGAAAATCTGTTATTGGCCCTTCTTTTTGTGTAAACATATCATTTAGTACTTTATTGTAATGCGCTGTAGATTTTCATTTTTAAATCGAAAATTTGAATAATTTTCACAATTTAATAATAATTAATTATTTATCGCTGTGATAGGTGTGGCCTAATTGGCGTCAGAGTTCGAGCTATTCTCCTTGACACAACGATAAGGAATCACATTGAAATTGTTACTTTATCTTACGAGTATTTTAGTAAATATTTATTTATTTCATATTTCTGTACACACAAAGGTTTTAATAGAAAAATATATACAGAGAAGAAATGTACAAGGGCAAATATTAACATGCGTATCCAAAAATCTCATATTTGCTGCCTAAAATATAAAAATATAGGTGTTTGCTGTGTGTTTGTAAGATTTGTTATATAATTAATTTTACCCAATGATTAGTTTATCACTTGTAACTGCAACAAAAAACTTTTAAGAGTTTCCAACAATAAAAACATATTGTTTATTCCTCTTACATCTTCGTGCATAACCAGAGTCAGGTCCCGTCCTTTTCTCCATCATCCCGTCACATCCAGTCCAACTTATATGGCGCCCATCGTCCTGTGAAGTAGGCTAGGCGAAGGTGACGTGACACACGTCCTATTGCGTCTGCCTAGATCGAGTTACAATTAAGAGATCACATATTGCATAAACCTCTATTTTACGACGAAGAATACGGCATGGACCACCCATATGGCAATATTATGGTCTTTATGTACTTTAAACCGAGAATAAGTGTTTATATTTTTAGTTATTGAAAACGCGTTTTGTCGTTTGCAAATATTTAGGTCTAGAGCACAACTACCGCGTTTATTTATGCAAACGTTAAACTATAAAAGTCAATGCAATATATTTCGGTTTGCAGCCGTAGAATCACACTGTAGCGCCATATTGTATGAGTTAAATCAAACATCAAATATTAGTTTCACACATATTTGACGAATGTAAAGATAAGGTGGAGTAGGTAGGTATTTGTTTCCGAGATCAGATAAATGTGCAGATGTGGAGAAGACTTCGGTTGGTGATAAGGAATTGGTTTCTGTTTCCTTTGCAAACAACATTAATTATTTTAATTTATAAGTGTGAACTGATAAAATGGCGGTCTTATCAAGTTTTATATTGACACAACTTCAGTTATTCCTGATTTCCTGATTCTCTTTGTCGTTTTCTATACTACCTATTATCCTACTTCCTACTAATATTATAAATGTGAAAGTTTAGATGTTTGGAAGTTTAGATTTTTGTATGTTTGTTACTCAATCACGCCAAAACGGCTGAACGGATTTGGCTGAAATTTGGGACACAGATACTTTGGAGCCTGGACCATAGTGTTAAACTAATAAATAACTAAGTTATATTTGTAGATTCATAATGTACTTTTGTTGTCTTTTATAAATTCCTCATATGAAATGCGTTCACGCCACCATTACAAATGTATATAAACTTTGTACTGGCTTCTGGTGTAAAACCTCCGTAGTTCGAAACGTCAATTTTAAAAAAAGAAGAACAAAAGAATATCAGGATGGATGGGAGTTTTCCCACCACGAAATGTCATGATAACAAATTAGATTATTTTATAATTATTATTGTCCACTGAATTGGAATAAACCATGCTGAAATTGTATAAAAGTTGTTTGGAACATCGCCGAATCCTACTACCTTAATATTTCAGAAGAGGGACGAAGAGCAAAATCCGTTAATACAACGAAATGTTTGCTCCACCAATTGCTCACATTTTAAAGATAAGTAACATAATTTTATCCTGTTTTTATTGTATCGACATCTATGTTAGAAAAGTATGCATTAAAGACTGAAAAAAATAATATTATTGATTTCTTTTGTTTGAGAAATATATTTAACAAGTGATTGTAAGAAATTTGCTACGTAGGTACGTAAGTTTGGTCAACGGAAACGTTTTGGCGGTATAAATAAACGGTTTTTTTTGTTGTTTTCTGATGTAGTTAAGTACTACTTATTTGTTATTAAATGGCGTGAACATTATAAAAGTAAAAATTTTGTGTAAAATTTTGTTGTAGTAGTAAAAGAAATAAAATTAAAAGTAATCCTTTTGTAGGACAGACAAAGACATTAAGCCATACTGCCAATTCTTAAATATTTTTATAGTTTCTTAAATTTTCATAAGAATGTAGCTGTGTTACATTCCAATGATTCTTGGAGTTATTAGCATCAAGTATGTTCATATAATTTTGTTTGCCTTTGAAAAGAATGCAGTGATTTTTTTTTATTTCAAGAAAGTGTACTTAACTCTTTCCTTTTTTTAAATCTTTTATTTGCTTGGTATAAGAGGTTAATATAATTTTGAAAGAAAGTATACTTAAGGAAAATATTAAAAAAAAAAATAGTAATGTCGTTATTATCCTTTTTGTTTCTTATTTAAAAGGTACAAAAAGTATAGCCTTTGAAAAACACTTAAAAAAAAACGTCACAACATTAATAATAATTCTGTTAACTGTGCTAAGCTTAAGATTATGAAGAGCTATTAATAAAAATAAAACAATGCTAATAACCTGTGGCAGTTTCAGATGTCTAATTCAAGTGATAAGACCAGGGACCCCGGCACAAGGCCAAGGCGATCTCGGCGTACTAACCGGGATTGGAGGCAAGCTGGGTCGAGGCGAATTATGTATTCTCCGCACCTTAGCCGCGGTCAAGCAACTGAAGGTGACGAGCAGTCTGAAGGTGACGAGCAGTCTGAAGGTGACGAGCAGTCTGAAGGTGACGAGCAGTCTGATGTAAGAGCTTGCATGTCGACGCCGCGGCCTTTGAGGGACGTGTTCATCACGTCGAAGTCGCTGCCACAATCATCGAGGGAATTCTATCGACGCCACAGTCGCCGATCAGACAGGCCAAGGGTGTAAATAATGTAACGAAGTATGACTTATTACTTACATGATTTTGAGTAAGTAATACGCTTATCTGTTACCAATTGTAACTTGCACAATTTTAAGGGTGTAAGTACGGATTTAAATGTTCTTTACATAAGTTTCAGGATGTAAACGACTTATGTATGCGTAAATTTCATATACTCAGCTATACTAATATCCCCTGAGGGCTTATTACAAGTTTCCACAGGTAGTACCTACATTGCTAAGTTATTATATTACAAGACAGTTTTAAAAGACAACGAGCCAAAAAAAAAATAGTTGTTGATGTTAAATAATAGTTAATCTATATTTTTGAAAAATACAGTTATGTTATAAAAATAAACAAAAAAAAAATAATAAAATAAAGAATGAATAAGTTGACTACAGTTAAAAGGAAGTTATCATTTAGTAAATGTTTTTACTTATATTGAAACCGAAGTGATAAGTTTGTCTATGTCAATAATATGAGCATTTACGTTTGCCAAAGTATTAAATGAAGCACATGCTCTTACAAAAATACGTTTTGCCTATAGTTAGTTTTTGCATGCGGCAAACACAGTAAGCTGGAGTTTCTGGGCGCGATCGAGTTAGCGCGAAGTCCTATATAATGAGCGGTATATCGATGCCGCTTGCTTTACCAAAGAGGTTTGGATAAATCAAAAATATTTCTACTTTCGTTAAAAAAAAAAGAAATTTATGGACAACATATAATGTAATGATGACCCAAGATGGTTGACTGAATAAATGAATTGAATTGAAAAATTGAATTGAATAATCTGTTTCTTGTCGTTTTTTTGGATATAATTGACCATGTTGAGAAAATCTGTAATTCGCTAAAGATTAATTAGCTAAGAGCCTCTATGGCTCGTAAATTGTGAATAAATATTGGTTGAGTTTCGAAAATAAGAAAAATAATGACCATATATACTGAGTATACCATCAGCATCAAGAAACGGACACAGTGAGGTAAGTTTACTACTTTTCTTTATCTTTCCCAAAGTTTGTAAACATTTTATTTCTTCCAGGAAACTTTTCCTTTGACACAATCGGATACAGGTAAGTAAAGACTCTTTTATTTCTAATCTAGATATGTAAGGCGTAAATTTTTCTTTCTTTAACTTAAGGAATCTACGTATGTATGCAACAACTCTTAATAATTTATTCAATGAAGAATAACGACATAATATAGATTCTGACTCTGACTGAATAGTGTGGCACGAAATTTGCTCTTTTTTCTTTTCTAAATCCGTTAATTTAAATTGTCCCTTTGAATAATTAATAACCTTTTCTTGCAGCCATTGTGGACCCTCTCTCCAGATCTTCAAATCCGATAGTTTGCTCGGATTTATACCTCGCGACGCACAATCTGCAGGGTTAGATTCGGACTTGACATGTGACCACTGAGTATTATTCATAAGCGTTAATATTTCAGAGACCCGATTCGCGACATAGGTTTTCCATTTGCTGGGATGACTGCTCAACCATGAAAGGACTACACTTGAGTCCGTCCAGGCGTACACGCACTCCTTCGGAATCTCTAAAACTTCTGCAATCTCGTGAAGCAGGTTGGCTAACAATACCGCTCCGCACAACTCCAACCGAGGAATCGAGACTTGCTTCACTGGAGCAACTTTCGTCTTTGCGGCAAGTAATCGTACATGCACATCACCTTTACCATCAACGATTCTCATATAGACTACAGCTGCGTATGCTGCATTTGAAGCATCGCAGAATCCTTGAAGTTCTCTGCTAACATCGTTGGTGCTAGTGCCAATCCATCTTGGAATCTTAAATTGAGCGAGATGTGTAAGTTCATCTCGAAACTCAAGCCATGCCTTCAAAATATCACATGGCAATTCTTCATCCCATTGTATCCCTGACAGCCAGACTGTTTGAATAAATATTTTAGCAGTGGTGACCACAGGAGCTAGCCAACCGAGGGGATCAAACAGTTTTGCTATTTCCGAAATCATTTTCCTCTTAGTTATGGGTGTTTCCAGTGCTGTAAGTTGGACAGTGTATTGAAATTCATCTTGGTGTCTATTCCAAGTGAGACCTAAAATTTTGATAACTGTATCTAATTTTAGCTCTAAAGTTTCCTTTGAATTCTTACTTTCTCTATCCCACTTTGACAACAACTCACTATTGCTACTACTCCATTTCTGAAGCTGGAAACCACCAAGTTTAAGTAACTCGTTCATTTGTTGATAAATCTGTGCTCCCTCGTTTATATTTTCGCAGCCTGTCATAAGATCATCCATATAATATTCCCTAAGGACTCTGCTAGCTGCCAAAGGATATTTATCTCCCTCATCATGTGCAAGCTGTTGTAAGGATCTGACCGCCAAGTAAGGTGCCGCTGATGTACCAAATGTTACACGCAATTGTCGGAGATGCTGAAGTTCTGAATTAACATCGCTACGCCATAATAGACGTTGAAAATCAACATCCTCAGCAGCTATCTTGACTTGACGGTACATCTTCACAATATCTGCTACCAGGCTTATAGGATAGCAGCGCCAACGTAAAATAAGGTGTCGAAGTGTGGGTTGAAGCGTTGGACCTACCATGAGATCATCATTCAACGAAGTTCCATTATTAAGCGAACACGACGCATCAAACACGACCCGAACCTTAGTGGTGCTTCTCTCATTGCGAACGACAGCGTGATGGGGAAGATACACAGCCTTGGGATTAGCTTTCTCCACTTCCGGCACTACTTCCATGTGATTTAATTTTAAATATTCCTCCAAAACCTCGGAATATTGAATCTTCAGTGGTTGATTCTTCAGTAATCGTTTTTCGAGCATAAAGAATCGTTTTTGCGCAATATCATAAGAATTACCGTATTGACAACTTGGGTCCACCTTTTTGAATGGCAATTTCACGATATAGCGACCCTCATCATCTCTAGAAGTAGTTTTGGCGAACAGCTCTTCGCATTGCTGTTCTTCTTCAGACAGACATTTCTTCACAGCTGAAGACAGTTCTTCTTGCTCCCAAAAACCTTTCAGGAGATCGTTCATACTCAATTGAGTGTGCATACTAATTATTTCATTACGTGTCTGTGCAAGTTCGTAACTTGGAGAGGAAAATATATGGCCTGAAAGGATCCAGCCAAGTTTGGTATTTTGCGCAATTGGAGAACCTGGTGGACCTTTGACAACTCCATCCATTAAAATTTGACCATACACTTCCGCCCCCAGTAAAATATCAATTTTACTCGGAGTATCAAACTTCGGGTCTGCTAACTCTATAGCAGGAATCTGAGGAGAAAACATCGGAACAGACATTTTCCTCTCAGGTAAAAGAGAAGTGAGCTTATTAAGAACATGAGCTTTAACTTCAACTATAAAGTTGGGGTCATGGCGTGACTGAATTTTGACCATAACGGTCCATTTAGACTGCAAGGATGAACCTTGATCACTACCTAACCCTGAAATGTAGCTCATGTTTGAAACTCTTCTAAGACCAAGCATTTGTACAACAGACTCTGCTATAAATGAAGCTTGTGAACCTTGGTCCAGAAGAGCTCTGATACAAAAAGTTCCATTTTTCGTATCTACATTGACCAAAGCAGTGGCCAATAATACTTGACTATTTGCATTAGAAAAGCATGATACTATATTTGATGCCTCGCCTTGAGATGATTCTACATTGGACGACTGAGCGCCCCCTTCCACTACGGAAGTGTTTACTTGATCATCTTTAGGACCTAACTTTGGGTGCAGTAAAGAGTGATGTCGCCTTTTACAAATGCGACAGCTGGTTGATTGACGGCAATTGTATATCGAATGATTCGGAGCAAGACAATTAAAACATAACTTGTTGGTTTGGGCAAAAGTACGACGTACATTTACATCTTCCTTTGCGAATTTTTTACAATTACACAGTTTGTGAGCATCGGAACAAAATATACATGATACAGCAGGAATTGTATGCATTGTTTTAGGAACATTATTACGAACATTACTCTGTTTAGTGGCTTTATTGTCTAGAAATTCTAAAGATCTGAAACGATGATCCAAAAAGTTTTTAAAATCAACAAGTTTAGGCAATTCATCATTACACCTACTGACTTCTACTTCCCACAACTTTCGAGATTCTGTATCAAGTTTCAACGAAACTACATAAATTACAATAAGATCCCAGGAATCTACATTTACATCTAAATTAGTAAGAGCATTTAAACACTCATTAGTTGTGTCCAGTAATTCCTTTATCGCACTTGAAGATTCCGACAATACATTTTTTTGGTTCATAAAACGTTTTAGTACACAATTGGCTAAAAACCTTTTGTTGTTGTAACGATGCTCTAACTGATCCCAACAAGTTTTATAATTACATGCCGTGATAGGAATGTGTCTTAACATTTGCTCGGCTTCGCCAGACAAGTGACTTTTCAAATAGTGCAGCTTTTGAACGTCATCCAATCCCTTATTGTTGTGAATTAAAGACAAAAATAAATCACGAAAACTACTCCATTCTGTGTATTTGCCACTGAAATTAGGTATTTCTATTTTCGGTAATTTAACAGTAAAGGATTGGGTGCTGCTAGTTGCATTTGCATCATAAAATTCATTAACATTAACATCTTTCTTTAACCTAAGGATGGCTTCCTTTAACTCCGACTTGTAATTTATGTACAGTTCTTCGGTCTCATCATACATGTCATTTTTAAAATAAGTAGATTTTTCAAGTACGTCTCCAGAAACTTCCATTATAATCTTCTTATGTGTTTCATCAAAAGAAGACCACTGTTTTTCTAAGGCTTCTAGACGTGTTTCTATGTATGACAAAGAGATCCTATCTTTCGGAGATTTTCTAAAGTTAGACCTTCCCTTCTGAACCTTTGACTTAGTATCATCTTGCATTTTACCGTAGGCATCCATCTCGATAGTTATTCTAACTATTCACCGTATGAGAAAATTCAAAATTATTTTCTAAGTCAATCGTAAAATTTACGAAATTTTTCTAAGTGTTTTCGCACTTGGCTCCGCAAACTAGCGTGGATTCCCCGTATTTCACTTTTGGAGAAATTATTCTAAGTCTATGAAAACACTTCTAAAATTTCCAAATTCTAACTTTCTTGAAATTATTCCAAGTTAATGAATGACACAAATGTACTCACAGTTTCATCACAGCACAACTCACTAAACGCTTCCGCTTACGCAATCGCTCGCTTCGTGGTCGCACCGGACCCGCTGACGTCACTGCTGGAGCTGCTGCTGCAAACTCAAACCTCCGATCCTCCGTAGTCCCTGCTCCTGTCACTCGTACTGAGCTGGTTCCAGGTCAACCAACCGAAACTTCCGACTCGGTTAGGACCATGTACAATCCCATAGAGGTCCAAAATACTGTTATTCACAACGTAAATAAAACTAGTGTGTAGGTCGAGGATAATTTATTGGGTGCATCGACAAGACTATATCAATCACCAAAAAATCTTAACACCGCCGTTCAGCATTACGTACGTTTGGCACAACGCCATCTATGTACAATAATTACAACTAATATTTAAATACAACGGCTTAACAAATATCATCATTTAAAGTTGAATGGCCAAGTCCATTTAGAAGTAAAAAAATATATATATATATATATATATATATATATATATATATATATATATATATATATATATACATTTAAGTATTTATTATTATAATAAAATAAATAATAAATACTTAAATGTTTAATTTTTCAATGTTCATGCAATGTACCTTAGGAAATACTTAAAAACCATTTTAATTAACACATTTAGCCGAGTAGATATCTACGCGGTGCATACAAACTACTAAAGCATGACGTCACTTAGGTAGCCTAGTAAATTAGTAGTTGGGGTAGTATGGAGCCTTCTGAGTGAGTCCAATTTGTTTGCATTTCAAAACTGTGATATCTTGGGAAGTTTTCATGCTGGTGAAATAATTCTTTTACCAATGTTTATATTTTTGAGAGAAATGAAAAATAATAATTGTCATTATACTTACATATTTTCTTAAACTAAAGAGTGTTCTGATACATATACACCTGTACAGGGGACACAACAGTAGCCTTAGAAATACAATTTATGACAAAATTATCAACATCAATGAAAAATAAGTCGAATCAAAATAAAACACCAATAAGACCATAATCATGAAATCATCATTAAATAATTATTAAAAAAAATACATTATACTTAAATTTAAAAAAAAAACGAAACTGAAATGTCATTTTGCTATTTGAATTCAATGGTACATTGTAGTTATATACTTTGATACGAAAAAAAAAACGCGAAGAGTAATGAAATATATCCAAATTATTTTTACTAATGTCATTTTAACGAAAGCATTACACATGGTTGCGAAAGGGGCATCAGCACCTAGATTGGTGCGTGATTGCAGACCGCCCATAGGATGGCTAGGTAACTTGTAGGGTACTGAGATTGAAAAGTGTTCCAACAGATCACTTCAACTTTATGTAGGAAAAGTAAATCAATCCCATACGTTCGCGAGCTTAGTGAGGAAAAAAAATAATAATATGGATACCAAATATGCCTTTGAGCATAGATATCATAACTGAGGTTACAAACTTAGAGGTTATAAGATTGCTTTCCGTGGCAACCTTTATTTGAGACAGCACCAACTCTCGAAACCACTGGCTGTAACTCCTAGCATTTAAAGTGTATGATCTTGTTGGTTATCCAAATAAATAAAATAAAATAAAAATAAAAAAAACTTGCGAAGTGTATTTTAACTTACTGCGAACGTATGCACAGTATAGGATTTTGAAGTCTTTATGACTACAAAAAGCAGAGGACCAAGCAAAGATATCCGAGGAACGTCTTATGGAATAAACATAATTTAGAAAGAATAACCATTTAGAACAATAAAATTATTTGGCATCGTTCATGAACTTATTACGTGATCCCCATAATCGATTTGGGTGTGAAATGTGTGAATAATATAAGGTAGTTAATGATTATTACTTACATGATTTTCAGGGTGTGAGTAATATTAGGTAGTCGGCCTTATTGCTCACATGATTTTCGAGGTGTGAGTAATATAAAGCGGTCACGACTTATGACTTACATGATTTTCAGGGTGTAAGTTATGTTAAGTAGTTAGCCTAATTTCTTACATGATAGTCGGCCTTATCGCTCACATAATTTTCAAGGTGTGAGTGATATCAGGCAGTCACGACTTATGACTTACATGATTTTCAGGGTGTAAGTTGTATCAAGTAGTTAGCCTTATTAATTACATGATAGTCGGCCTTATTGCTCACATAATTTTCAAGGTGTGAGTGATATCAGGCAGTCACGACTTATGACTTACATGATTTTCAGGGTGTAAGTTATATAAAGTAGTTAGCCTTAGTACTTACATGATAGTCGGCCTTATTGCTCACATAATTTTCAAGGTGTGAGTGATATCAGGCAGTCACGACTTATGACTTACATGATTTTCAGGGTGTAAGTTATATAAAGTAGTTAGCCTTAGTACTTACATGATAGTCGGCCTTATTGCTCACATAATTTTCAAGGTGTGAGTGATATCAGGCAGTCACGACTTATGACTTACATGATTTTCAGGGTGTAAGTTATATAAAGTAGTTAGCCTTAATACTTACATGATAGTCGGCCTTATTGCTCACATAATTTTCAAGGTGTGAGTGATATCAGGCAGTCACGACTTATGACTTACATGATTTTCAGGGTGTAAGTTACATAAAGTAGTTAGCCTTATTACTTTCATGATAGTCGGCCTTATTACTCACATAATTTTCAAGGTGTGAGTGATATCAGGCAGTCACGACTTATGACTTACATGATTTTCAGGGTGTAAGTTATATTAAGTAGTTAGCCCTATTACTTACATGATTTGCAGGGTGTAAGTAATATTAGGTAGTTTGCCTTATTGTTCACATGATTTTCAAGGTGTGAGTAATAAAAGTTAGTCACGACTTATTACTTACATGATTTTCCGGGTGTAAGTTATATAAAGTAGTAAAATTTATTACTCACATGATTTTTAGTGTGCAAGTAATATAAAGCAGTCAAGACTTATAAATTATACGACTTTTATGGTTTAAGACTCATACTTACATGATTTTCAGGATGTGTATGAAAAATTGAATCATCATCAACATCCACTGCTGGACGTAAGCCTTTCCGAGTGCACGTCTTCTAGCACAATCCGTAGCTGCTCTCACCCAGCTCCTGCCAGCTACCTTACGAAGATGTCGCTCTACCCAGTCTCAGAGTGTTCTACACCATGTTTGCCGATACGCGGTATCCACTGAAGAAGTAGTTTACCCTTTGCGATTATCGGTTCTGCTGCTAATATGACCGGCCCTTTGCCATTTCAGTTTACTAATCCAGAAGACTGCAAATTTTATGATAGTTTAAGATAGATAATATAGAGAAGTTACGCCTTATTCTGTGCATGATTCAGGGTGTAAACGATGCGATGTGTAAATTTCATGTATATACTCAGTTATTTTTAATAAACTAATGTAATACTCACTTAAACTAAATGATACTTGTTGCTTACTAGATTAACTCAAGGTGAGATAAAATTTTATAATTTTCGCGATTTCCAATGTTAATAAGATAAAGTACCTAGTTAACATGTAATAACTGCATGATTTGCAGGCTACATAGACTACAAACCTAACATAGGCTTTAAGATACTTATTAACAAATACTGTAAGTACCTTTATTTTTAGCAAATAAATTGTTTATTCTAAAATCTAATCTAGGACGTATGTAATATGATTAGTTGTCTCATTTTACTAATAAGTGGTCATTGGTTTGTATTTATTATGAACGAACATGTTTTGTAGCGATTATTGAAAATTGACATCATAGCATTAGTGGTTTAAGTTAATATGCTTATAAGTAATGTAAAGATTAATTTTTTTTGTAAAGTAATTGAGTTCATCGTGTAATAATTAAAGTGTTCTGTTAGGTATTAACAATTACTTAAAACTTTGAGAATGCACTGCTTTATACATAAGTACCTACTTATACAAAATATAAAATGTATTATTAATGCTCGTTCTTCTATACTAAGACCGCCGAGAGATTTCCAGTTCGACAGCTGTCAAAGAAAATATACCGTTTCATTCAAAAGTTAACTTTACTCCAATGAAATAACGAAACGTCAAATCGGAATTCTTTGAGTGGCCTTAGTTTGACATAGTATTTAACACGCGAGGACACGTCTTAATTAGGATGGCCGAGCTGTTAAACTAATAAATAACTAAGTTATATTTGTAGATTCATAATGTACTTTTGTTGTCTTTTATAAATTCCTCATATTAAATGCGTTCACGCCACCATTACAAATGTATATAAACTTTGTACTGGCTTCTGGTGTAAAACCTCCGTAGTTCGAAACGTCAATTTTAAAAAAAGAAGAACAAAAGAATATCAGGATGGATGGGAGTTTTCCCACCACGAAATGTCATGATAACAAATTAGATTATTTTATAATTATTATTGTCCACTGAATTGGAATAAACCATGCTGAAATTGTATAAAAGTTGTTTGGAACATCGCCGAATCCTACTACCTTAATAATAGGCTATAACTATAGGCTTTTTACCTCGGAAAATGTCACATTCCTGCGGGATAACGTCGTGTAGTTTACGCGTTCACGGAAAAATGAGATAAAATAAAAATACCAGCAGTGTTGCAAGTGGATTTAGTTCCGCCCAAAAATCTACTTGCAAGTTGCCGTTTTTTTTCTACCTACACAGGCTGTTTGCAATATCTACCACTTATTTCAAATTTACAGTATGGTACATACTAAATCCGCTCCACTCATGACAATGTCCTGTCCTTGCAAATAATGTAACACAAGCCTTTCGCGTGTTTGAGTTGCGTGCGCGAGATCACTTTCTTTGGCTTTGTTAGAACTTCTAACATTCTCTTTGCATCGACTAAATATTACCGGAGATAAAATCAAACTGGACTATGCTTTTACGATATAGGTCCGTGAATCTTCACTTAGAAAATGTACAACGCAAGTATCAAAGTTATTTTCGTCTTAAACTTTAAGTACTTCTTAGTTTTTTGCTCGTAAGTACTGGTGGCATTTATTAAATACTTCAGGAATACATTTAGAACGCGATCCATTTATTACCACACTTTTATTAGCTTCACTTGTAACTAAGTCACAATGTAAGAAAATCTTGGAATTCAATTTTAACATACTTTTAATTGTCGTATTGATCTGAAACTTTGCAAGTCTATATAAATCTGATGACAATACAATAATTTGCTACTATCCAGCTGATCTGATGATGGAGTCAAGAGGTGGGCAATAGAACTCTTCAATGGCTGCTAGGAAACCCCTCGAGTTTAGACTCAATTGTTTTGTTCTGATGAGACCTATTCGGTACACTTGGTGGTGAGGGTCTGATGATGGAGCAGGGAGGAAGCCAGTGGCACTCCTTTATCACCAATAGGAAACCCCTCGAGTTTGAGTCCATTTGTTTCGTTTTAATAAGACCTATTCATTACACTTAGTGGTGAAGGTCTGATGATGGAGCTGGGGAGGAAGCCACTGAAACTCCTTAATGACCACAAGAAAACCCCTCGAGTTTTGACTCATTTGTTTCGTTCTGATGAGACCTATTCGCTACACTTGGTGGTGAGGGTCTGATGATGGAGCAGGGAGGAAGCCAGTGGCACTCTTTAATGGCCAATAGGAAACCCTTTGAGTCTGACTCATTTGTTTCGTTCTAATGAGACCTATTCGTTACACTTGGTCATGAGGGTCTGATGATGGAGCAGGGAGAAAGCCAGTGGCACTCCTTAATGGCCAATAGGAAACCCTTCGAGTTCTGGCTCATTTGTTCATTCAGATGAGACCTATTCGCTACACTTGGTGGTGAGGATCTTATGTTGGAACAGGGAGGAATAAATTAGTCTTATACTTTATTATATGTACGTAATTATGTAATTTATTACATCTCATTAAGGAAGCTAGTGGCATTAATTAATGTTAATTTGGTTTGCCATTTATTAAACTAAAAAGAAAGAAATAAATATATAGTTTAAAAAACTAAACAAACACACTTTTAATAGTAACAGAATAAAAAGTACAAAATAACCGTCTATTCAGTAACTGAAATTAAAAAGCGTGGTGCGCCCTTGGCAATGCATGAATTTCAAGAACTTAATATTGACAACGCGCACCACGCTTTTTAATTTCAGTTACTGAATAGACGGTTATTTTGTACTTTTTATTCTGTTACTATTAAAAGTGTGTTTGTTTAGTTTTTTAAACTATATATTTATTTTACAAACAAAGATGTTAGAATATTGTGTAGGACACAGATCACGATGGTCTTCACTCAAGTTATTTTTTTGTAGGAAAACTATTTTTGTGTTCCGGCATTTATATAGATATAAGAGAGCCAGTTCCTCAGTGATTGAGGATTCCGGCAGTAGTGCGCTACCATTTCCAGCCTTATCTTCACTAACATCAGGTGTGATGAAGGCTAAGTGCTTCCCTGTGGAAAAATTATAAATAAATAATTACGTGCACAAGTTCAGAAGATCCTTTCATAGGAAGTCATTTCAAAGTACACCATAGTAAATTCCTCATTTATGATCGTTAGACGATAAGTGTAAACAAGCCAGGCTACTACTGGTCACAGATACGTGCCTTCATCACCCAGTTTCGCTTTGATCTAATTATTGTTATCGGGAATTTGTTATCTGTTTGTTATTTGGGATTGCCAATGAATCAGTTCAAAATAAGATCTAGTATTCTATTGGTAGCTAGAAAAGTCCTGCGTCACTTAGTTTAATTTAGATGTTGGTTGGACGTATTAAATAGTGTAATCCATAATGTGAGAGTGTATTTGTTTGTTTGTTTGTCCGTTTCACGTCAAGACAGAGCAACGGATCGAAGTGATTTTTGGATGTGGTATAAGGATAGTTTGGGAGCTGGAGAATGACATAGGCTACTTTTTATCCAACTTCACTTTCCCGCGGGATAACGTCGTGAGGCCACGCGAGCGAAGCCGCGGGCGGAAGGCTAGTGTTATGTGGTAAGTTTTTAAGTAGACCTATAGAGCTTTTCGTTTAAGGGAACGATTTACTAATCAATACAATAGATGATAAAATAAATAATGACAATTTCCTTTTATTTTTGTAGGATAAGTACAGTTAACATTAACAAAAGTATCTTGAGGAAATTTATTCTTGTAATATCAAAGTTGAATGTGATGGAATACTAGATAGTTGAACAAGATTCAAACTGAAGCGAGAATAAAAAGCGAAATTAAGTAGGTATATGAAACTTTTATAAGCGTAGCTGAAACTTTTATAAGACCAGTCTAAATTTGACAAAATAGAATTCTTGCTACTTATACTACTTTTCAGGCATAAGTTTATGGGCTTCCAGGTGGATAACGCTCGTAACGCGATACGACCTTACTGCACCACTTAAGAGCTGCTCCGGCGGCGATGTATTTATCGTAACGCACCGCACAGATAATAACACAAGGAGTTACAATTTCAAAGAATTTTAACTCCACAACAAATAGATCTCAAGCGTATCACATTTCCGGCGGCCGATGAAAGACCCCTTATTAAACTGGTCAGCGGAGAAAACTTTCTAACGAAATTGAACTTAATCAGTAAAGCAATAAAGCGTAAACTAAGTGACTAAACAAATAGTAGATCTATAAAACCTAGTGCATATTCTCTAAAAGATAAAGATGCTGCCTTGCTGATAAGAGGGCGTTGACCCTGCAAATCTGAAGTAAGTATTGCAATCACGGTCTGTGAAGTGTGATATTTTGTCACTCAAACTTTTTTGGAGATTTTTTTTAGAGATTAGTCAGTTCCTGTTTCTTTTCTCATATGTGTTGTATACAAATATCTGCGGGTGGCATTTGCGGGTGGCCGAAGCGGTGTTAAGAATTAGAAAATCTCATCTAGACTAGAGAACTTAGCTCATAGTTAGTGGAGTATCACATAATAGGGTTGTGTTTACTTTTCTAATGTTAAGTTTGAGTCAATTATACAATTATTTAATTATGCATACTTTAAGGTCCATTTTTGTGACGGGTTGGTTTTAACATATAAAAAATATATACTGTGGTTTTAAGATGTGTTGATATTGGTACTTATGAAACGTTATTTAATAAACATAGCAGTTTTTTGATCATTGAAAGTCATAATCAACCATAAAAACAATGCGATCGTTAAAATATAAAATACAAGAAGCCATTTGGATATAATTAGTAACACGCGTTGCATGTAACAGAATTGTAGTCTAGTATTACTGTTTGAATCTAGATTTTGGTGACGTGCCAAATATTTATATAAGTTTGGGTCAAAAACCTTGGAAAGCTTAGACTGTGAGTCGCTTGTGATCGGTTCTGTCGAGGATTTCTGCGGAAGTTACCTGAAATACCTACTTACACAATTTATTGTTGACGCTGTTTCAACGGCTGAAATTGCTTTGAAACTTAAGTGTTTCGGACAGAATTTTCTTTCGTTTCAGTCATTATACTATTACTTCGGTGAACTTACTTCGGTGAGTCTTTTTCGACGCAGTAATTGGAACCTGGTAAAGTATAGGGTGGCGCAATAGAACGAGCATATTGTGTCACCTTTTATCGCGGTGTTATGGGCGCGTGCGAGGAGGAACATAGTGTGTTTGGGTAGCGACGCTATTGCAGTTTTAGTAGCAATGACACAGTTCGACAAGCAACGTCACGAATTTTGTGAACGCAGATTTTACGAGAATAGTCGTTTTTGACTCACAACTATGCGACTATATTGTTTTGAGTATGTTGTTATTGTTGTTGAGAGTTTTGAGGACTACACAAATTTCTCAAGCCTCAGGTGCAAATTTGATTGAAGTTTGGATTTAGCCTAAAAGAAACTGACTCAACATTAAAACTACAAGCTAAGAGTCGTCCTAGAACATCTCGGACCACAGACAACGTTGAAAGAGCAAAGCAGTCAGTACAAGAAAATCTGCTGAGGAAATATTTTTCAAACCCACGCTCACGATTAGAGACATTATAGAGGTAGGTATACTTAGGTATGATCATAAATCTCACCGATTCTGATGGAGATAAAAAAAGAGTTAAAAGGAAATGTTGAAAGCACAAAAATATGCCAAATTATATTATTTAATGAATTCTGGGCACAGATTGAGACAGTTTTGTTTCAATTCGATATACTTTTAAATATAACACGAGCTTCATTAGCTCTATATATTATCGCTACATAGACTACTACACCATTAATTATAGCGACGATAAGTCTCACGCAATTCCCAAATTTCTTTTCTAGGTTTATGACCGTAGCACGAAGAAGTTAGAGTTGGAAAATTTCACAAACCGCTTATTTTCAGACCGCTCGAAAATAATGTTCTACTATTATAATAATAACAGATGCTATTATTATACTAATATTTACGTATTAGAATCTTCACTTGGCTGGCTGTTAACCTTTTGGCAAGGCCACTACTTATAGAAAGAGATGATACTCCAAATGACATATAATAGAAAGGGATAGGTAAGAGTGATGATGAACATTACCGAGTGATTTATTTTCTAAACATTTCCATGGAACAGGTGCACATATGTTTTTTCCATTGGTAAAGTTAACGTAGATCATTGATCAAATGAATATTTAGAATGTTAATAGATCGTAATCCCTCTTTATGGTCCATGTTTCTGAATTCTATGCTAATTTATCGTGTTTAGCATTAATATGCTTTCATTTTATTCAGAAAGAATAATAATGTAGATTTATTCATCGAGATTTATACTATTTGATGGATATTTAAATGACAGTTTAATGATATTTTTAGTTAATTTTAGTTGATGTTGACTGGGTGCTTCTGTCGCAGGATTTAGCCTAATAATTTAAAGAAAGAAAAGTTAGTGCCTAGCATGAGAAACTTTCGTAATCGTAGTATTTTGTTTGAAAACCAGAGCAGCTTTCGTATCCGGAACAAAAATTCAATACATATTTGACAGCAGCACTTTGACACCTTTGAAGGATGATATAGTTCGATTACCCTAACGACAATTTTTCGTGCTAGTGCTACGGTTTCTGTTTCATATTTCTGAACAATAGAATTTAGCCATTACAGCAATATTAAACTCTACACGTGACTTCGTCTTTACTTCCATAGAAAGTATTTGTATCTGTGCATGCTATCATATATTGTACCAAAAGGATAACAAAGTTCAAAGCTAAATATACCCGGATATCTCATCCAGACTTAAGCATTATTAGCCCAAGTCACTTCCAGGCGTGGTCGAACCACAAATGGGCAGAACGCGCGTATGATGAGCAGGATTCCTGTCTGGACTAAAATTATATCCTCGCTTTCTATGCCTATGTTCCCGGAACTGCTGAGTTAGTGTTTATCGTCTACGTATGCGATGGCTGGGAATCTAGTGACGTTGTAAAATGCTAAAGGATAATAAAATCTATCTAGGGTTCGGTATTGTAGTTGACTTGAGCTATTGTAATCAAAAACTTCGTTTGACCTTTTCTGTTTGTATATTCTGTGCAACAAACTTTTACAACAAACAAAATATATGATTTTTTTTTTTCTATTACTTACAACTTTTCCTAAACAAAATTAACCTAGGTATTATAAATGGGTGAACTGATTTATAATAAATTCAAGACAATTTCATTACTTACATTAATTTCAGTTTCTACATAATTACAATGCAGTTTTACTTTTATTGGTTTCTTTGTATTTTATGTATTAAAAAGAAATTATTTTTGTTTCAGGTAAGTTTGACTGCAGTTTAACATCCCTATTGAGTTCGGTTCAAGTAAGTTCTATCTGACATTTACTGTAGTAACGTTTAATTTTAACAATCGGAACAAACATAAGTGTTTAAAAAATGGTAAGTATTTAAAATAAATTGTTTATTGCCCGCGGAACATCTGTTGTGTCTTACTGACTCACAAAATATTTCGGTCGGTTTATTTATTAAAAATATAACCAATGAAACGTGCTTTTTTGAATTTTCGTATTAAAGAACAGAAAATTGCTGAGCTCGTTTGTAAACATCATACAAACAACATAAGAGGGGCGACACTTCGTAATATAGGATATTGTCACGCACGGCATAATCCATATAATATTGTGAAAGGGTAAAGACAGTAACTTTATATTTTTAGTTGGAATAGTTAAGATAAATAATTAAAGATATTAGTATCAACTCGTTGTTCTGTCATTAAATTATTTATTAATTTAACATTGTAACAACCAAAACGTACTTATTTTTTTTGTATAGTTATAGACTAAGTATAATTATATAAAAAAATTGTTACTTTGCTAAAAATATAGAAAACATAACACATAATTTATACATGAATCAACAAGTGGGGCTGAATTGCAAATACCTACATCAATCGGTAGTAGTTTAAAGTCAATAATAAGTTTTTAGTAAAAATTTCATTTTTATGACAAGCTTTTTTGCTGACTGTACTTTAATATTGTATTGTCATCTGAACCAAACTTGCATACAAAATTTCAGCTCAATCGGACACTGAGAAGTGGGTCAAATTAAGCTTGCAAGATTTAACCTGAACGGACATACATGCATACATACATACACTGCAAGTTAAATAAAAGCTTGTAAAAGAGACGTGACCCTATAAAATGTTTACCAATTTCCTCAATCGATTAAACAGCACAAGTAACTACCTTTAATATAATTCAAAATCGGCTAATTTCAATAATTTACCAGTACCTAGGTAGGTACCTACAGCAATGCAATTCGCGGAATATATAATATAGAATATATAGTTGTATTCACTGTTTACATTGTCGGCACACTTAAAAAGCCGTAGATTCGTGTCTAGTCTTAAAATACATTGAGAACAATCGTTACCTTGACACTGTGCCGTATAATTAGTTAGCTGGAGTGATGCTAGGAGAATTATGAGACCACACAGCTAGATTGTGATATCAACTTAAGATGAAGTTTTTTATTTAAATTTTAGAGGTCATAACTGCATAAGATAATAATTAAATGTTTATTCTTCGAAATACTTGATTAACTCTGGTCTACTTTTTAGTACATGTTAAGCAAATCATACACATAGGGAAATCTGATAAATAAATAGAGGTTATTAACAAAAATAAAAAAACAATATTTGGATTACCTTTAAAATAAACTGCGTAGTACATACATAAACAGAACCCTTCATAGAAAAGTAATACCTTATAAACCCTTCTAAAATGTTCGAAATACTCGTAGTAACGAAGCGAACGTAGAACGTTTCTCAGAGAAAATACCTTAACTAAGTTTATTAATATTCGCCAATAAATCACCTCAAAAAAAAGAACAATACAGAATACCACAGTTTTTAAATTAAGATTTTCTAAAGTCTTAGAACACCAAACACAGATGGAAATAACAATTCATTAGCGACATATCGAACGGCATAACTTCTCCTTAAAGCATTTCTGTCGAAAATCTCTTCTGGCCTAAAGCCAGCGAGGTGACAAATAAAACATGAGAAAAATTGCGTTCTTAATCGCGACTTGATACACCGACTTGTGGGCATCATTAGATATCGTTTACTCACGAATTATTGAGAGACAAGATATAGAACATCGTTTGTATAAGTATACGACTACATGTCTCTCACTATTAAATACGTGAGTGTCAACGTTTTAATGCTGTAACAATTTATTTATAACCTATTATTTATTTAAAGAAAATTATTGAGAACAGTGTTTGTGTGTAGTGTAATATTATACTTAGCTAAAAAGTGTATTTCTGTTCAGAAAAAAAGATCTTCGTTTTGCACTAGATTATCTTTGTATTTTTATATGTAACATAGAGTAGGTACTAATTTTTTTTTAAATGTAACAAAAATTGAGACAGAAAAAACTTCAAAATATCAGTAAGTATAATATAATTTGGCTCCGTAGATTTCTACATTAGTACTTCAGAATGATATAGGTACGAAAAAAGGCACCAATGTGAAACACATGAGCATCATAGACTACTCCAATGTGAAACACATGAGCAACTTATACTACCTAATTAAATAACATCAGAATTGAAGGTTATCTATGCAGGGGGCTAATTGCCTAGTTTTAACATCAATCGCAATCGCTTTCAATTTGACTTTTGAAAGATATTCACGAACTTCACACCACAAATTATTGACATTTGATTGCGATTGCGATCGCGACTTGTTTTGAAAGATTATTGAATGAACGATATCGTTAATTTTAGGTACATTTGGAATTGTCTAAGCAAAGTGACAACCGCAAAATCTTTGAAAGCTATTGAGAAGTGTCAAACGAAAGATTTCAATGTTAACTGCAATCTTTCAACGAATATAAGTAAGTTTTTATTATGTTTTTAATATGTCAAAACATCATTCGTTCCGAATGCGATTGCGATTTATGGAATTGTCTAAAGTTACACAATTCCATCAAACGCTATCATAATCGCAATACCTTTGAAAGCGATTGCGATTGATGTTAAAATTAGACAATTAGCCCCCTGGTTCATTTTAAAGCTCTTGGGCCGTAGAAGTGTAGTAGAGTACAGTTTTTTCATAAGTCAAACAGTTTAATCAGGTAACATTAATTACCGAAAGGTTAGTTAAAATGTTATGGGAATGTTCAAAAGTGTGTGGTATCTCGTTTCACTGGTGGATGGTGTAACGTTGTCGACACGCCGCCGCAAACATGCGGTCGATTCGGAATAGTTCGATCCTGCCGATTAATAGGAAATAAGGACGAATGGAGCCGCTGTTAACAAAAACATCAAGCTTATAAGGTTTTAATCTTAAACTCGAAATACAAGATAGGCGTTAGGAATAGTTAGAAGGTGGGTCCGCTTTGAAAATGTATGATGTTTTTTCCTTTGCTAAAAACAGCATAGGTACCCGTAGAACACAAGAGAGGTAAGAGGTAAAGGTAAGTTGCCATGACAACTCGAAAAAGTTCAAAATCATCATCATCACCATCGTCCTCCTTGACGTAACCGTCAATGGCGAACCTGCCCCCTGATTCACAAACCATCGGAAACGGAATCGAATTTGAATCTTATAGGATGATAACACAAGTTTGACATTTTTCTATAAACATTTCGGTTGACTTTTAACCTTATGAGGGGTTTAGGTGGATAATTGTTCGACGACGTGACGTTTAATTGTATTAGATATCCAGCCACTCCATTCCAGCTGTAGCACAGCAAGTTGGACAATTAGGTGACACGATTGTTCTGCGGTGGCGCGGGCGCCGAGCTTCTCGCGAAATATCGAATTTACAATAATCACATTAACTGGCTATTGCCCGCAGCTTTGCTCGCGTTAAAGGGGTAACGTTCGATCAAAAGTAAGAATTTGGGTACAGACAGCTCGCTGAGACCTTTCAACGGTATTAAAAGCATATTTTTAGGCGTAGGCAATTACAAAAATACCTAAGTTTAATATTTATAAAGCTTTGATGGATTGCAATAAATACGATTATAAAGGTTTATCTGGGATTTAAGTACTTAGTTAAAAAGCTTTTAGGTATTGAAATGTAAATAGAGGTTCTATTACCTTGTAAACTTAAGGATTATTTTTCCATATTTCAGTTAAAATCAGCGCTTACGACAGAATTTGTAATTACAATCTAACTATAATATAAGGCGACTGTTACTAGTGATATCATGTTAATATACCTAGTAATATTAACAAATGAACGTGACATAGGCATAAAATAATAATTTTATTTTACATAGCAGACTTCCAAATAAGGTTCTAGTGCTAGCTTTTTAAAGTTTGTCAATCCATATTACCTTTTAAAGCGTGCAAAGTGCGATATTTACACACCTATCGATAATTATAATCGATTTGTATGCAAATCGAATGGAATCGAGGTAATAACTCGCACTGTGTAATAGGGGGTCGAACGGCGTAATGATTAGTTGCGTTTAAGCGCAGACGCGGTATTCGATATGAGGTCGCAGTTATTGCATCTCTGTGCTTACAATTTAATAGTGTATGGAAGTAAAACACTTCCGACTAGTATGAAGTATTTATGGCTAATATTTAATGTTTATTTTGTAACAACATCTGGATTTTATTGTACATCCGATGTGCTTAAAGGATTGCAATTTATCACTTTACCATTTCGATCGTTTTGAAACTAGCTTATAAGTAAGTATAAACTACTTTTATTTAGTATTAAGCCCAAAAATCGCAAAACATAGGTATTACAAGAGAAATTATAGGTCTAAATAGTATTTTCACTCTGAAATCTAGTCGATCTACGACCTTAATTCCTACTGTGAAACAATCGCGCCATAAGTATTTTATGATTCCGATGAACTCTGAAGATAAATAGCAATCTTGTAAATAGTACTTCTATAAGGCCCTTCATGCCCTGCAAGAGATTAATTTTGACTTTTTTTCAAATATACCGAAGCCAAAGGAGATCAGTCAAATTGGACCAAAAAAGTAAAAGTGCCGGCCAACGAAAATAAATTGCAAATTACTATTGTAAACAGTGTAACGATCATTTTTTGTTTTGACGTCAACAGTGTACGATTAGCGGCCAAGCAGTTATTCAAGTTTGAAAATGACATTTTTTCTTCATTTTTAAACTTAAATATAGCTTGGCCAAAGTGCAGCCAACAAAAAAAAATTGCAGATTACTATTGTAAATAGTGTAACGATCATTTTTTGTTATGACGTCAACAGTGTACGATTAGTGGCCAAGCAGTTATTCAAGTTTTAAAATGACATTTTTTTCTCTTTATTTTCAAACTTGAATACAGCTTGGCCAAAGTGCGGCCAACGAAAACAAATTGCACATTACTATTGTAAACAGTGTAACGATAATTTTTTGTTATGGCGTCAACAGTGTACGATTAGCGGCCAAGCAGTTATTCAAGTTTGAAAATGACATTTTTTTCTTCATTTTCAAACTTGAATACAGCTTGGCCAAAATGCGGCCAACGAAAAAAAATTACATATTACTATTGTAAACAGTGTAACGATCATTTTTTGTTATGACGTCAACAGTGTACGATTAGCGGCCAAGCAGTTATTCAAGTTTGAAAATGACATTTTTTTCTTCATTTTCAAAATTGAATACAGCTTGGCCAAAGTGCGGCCAACAAAAAAAAATTGCAGATTACTATTGTAAATAGTGTAACGATCATTTTTTGTCATGGCGTCAACAGTGTACGATTAGCGGCCAAGCAGTTATTCAAGTTTGAAAATGACATTTTTTTCTTCATTTTCAAACTTGAATACAGCTTGGCCAAAATGCGGCCAACGAAAAAAAATTGCATATTACTATTGTAAACAGTGTAACAATAATTTTTTGTTATGACGTCAACAGTGTACGATTAGCGGCCAAGCAGTTATTCAAGTTTGAAAATGACATTTTTTCTTCATTTTCAAACTTGAATACAGCTTGGCCAAAGTGCGGCCAACAAAAAAAAATTGCAGATTACTATTGGAAATAGTGTAACGATAATTTTTTATCATGGCGTCAACAGTGTACGATTAGCGGCCAAGCAGTTACTCAAGTTTGAAAATGACATTTTTTTCTCCTTATTTTCAAACTTGAATACAGCTTGGCCAAAGTCACTTTGTGTTGTAGTCAATATCTATTTTAGGGTATTTCCTTATTCTGGCTCTGTAGTGTACTAGACCTTAGTTAAAGTTACTATTTAGCTAAAAGTATTGCATTATTGTTTAGTTGATTAACGTACCCAGCAGGTGGGACGTTCGTGGGTCAGTTATAATGCTGACGAGGAACTGATCTCAATGTAATAACTGATATTCTGATAAACGATTACATTTTACGTGGTGAGTCAATCCGTTTTGCGATCGTATTTATACCAAAAATAATGACATTTTCAAACTTGAATAACTGCTTGGCCGCTAATCGTACACTGTTGACGCCATAACAAAAAATGATCGTTACACTGTTTACAATAGTAATGTGCAATTTTTTTTCGTTGGCCGCAGTTTGGCCAAGCTGTATTCAAGTGTAAAAATAAAGAGAAAAAAAATGTTACTTTCAAACTTGAATAACTGCTTGGCCGCTAATCGTACACTGTTGACGCCATAACAAAAAAATATCGTTACACTGTTTACAATAGTAATGTGCAATTTTTTTTCGTTGGCCGCACTTTGGCCAAGCTGTATTCAAGTTTGAAAATAAAGAGAAAAAAAATGTTACTTTCAAACTTGAATAACTGCTTGGCCGCTAATCGTACACTGTTGACGTTATAACAAAAAATGATCGTTACACTGCTTACAATAGTAATGTGCGATTATTTTTCGTTGGCCGCACTTTGGCCAAGCTGTATTCAAGTTTGAAAATAAAGGGAAAAAAAATATATATTTTCAAACTCGAATAACTGCTTGGCCGCTAATCGTGCACTGTTGACGCCATAACAGAAAAATATCGTTACACTGTTTACAATAGTAATGTGCAATTTTTTTTCGTTGGCCGCACTTTGGCCAAGCTGTATTCAAGTTTGAAAATAAAGAGAAAAAATATGTTATTTTCAAACTTGAATAACTGCTTGGCCGCTAATCGTACACTGTTGACGCGATAACAAAAAATGATCGTTACACTGTTTACAATAGTAATGTGCAATTTTTTTTCGTTGGCCGCAGTTTGGACAAGCTGTATTCAAGTGTAAAAATAAAGAGAAAAAAAATGTTACTTTCAAACTTGAATAACTGCTTGGCCGCTAATCGTACACTGTTGACGCCATAACAAAAAAATATCGTTACACTGTTTACAATAGTAATGTGCAATTTTTTTTCGTTGGCCGCACTTTGGCCAAGCTGTATTCAAGTTTGAAAATAAAGAGAAAAAATATGTTATTTTCAAACTTGAATAACTGCTTGGCCGCTAATCGTACACTGTTGACGCCATTACAAAAAATGATCGTTACACTTTTTACAATAGTAATGTGCAATTTTTTTTCGTTGGCCGCACTTTGGCCAAGCTGTATTTAAGTATGAAAATAAAGAGAAAAAAAAATACATTTTCAAACTTGAATAACTGCTTGGCCGCTAATCGTACACTTTTGTCGCTATAACAAAAAATGATCGTTACACTGTTTAAAATAGTAATGTGCAATTTTTTTTCGTTTTCCGCACTTTGGCCGAGCGGTATTCAAGTTTGAAAATAAAGAGAAAAAAAATGACATTTTCAAACTTGAATAACTGCTTGGCCGCTAATCGTACACTGTTGACGCCATAACAAAAAATGATCGCTACTTTGTTTACAATAGTAATATGCAATTTTTTTTCGTTGGCCGATACTTTTACTTTTTTGGTCCAAACATGTATGAAGCGTGACTGATCTCCTTTACACAAAGCACCAAAAACTTCATCTTTTGAAGTAACAGTTTTCCGACTACTATTCTTCGTGGGAAATTTGTTTATACCTATAGCCCTAGAGCAAGCATGATAATTTTTTTTAAAAGCTTCATTTTGTATAGTTGTTAATTGAGCTACCTGTAGGGCTAGCACAACTTGAGCGCGACTCGAGTGAGATAGAGTCGCGGGCACTTTCAACCAATCAGATCGCTCGTAGATAGCGGGCGTGACTTAAGACGACGTGCTGATTGGTTGAAAGGAGCGCGACAAAGAGTCGCGCTAAGTTGTGCTAGACCTACTGAGTATGTTATCCGTACCTAATTATGCAGCAAGAATATAATAAAAAAATGGTATAGATACTTAGAAATTTAATTTCAGAGTGTAAATGCGCTAACTTTTTTTACAAACAGCACTGACTCATTAGGATACAGATTTGTAAGATAATAAAAACTTTTGCAGTACTAATGACTTATACTCAAGTGTAGCAGCACTCGTATAGAAGCTATACCTAGTCAGCTAATAGTTCCTGTCTTCCACTGGTCTAGCTGCCTTAGAGCAGCAGACCTTATCAAGGCTATGTATTTTCACTTTCGTTCATCACTTCGTTAGAACTAATAAGCCGATGTGGCCGTTAATCTTGGCCGGGTCTTGCCGGGTGTGGTTGTACCAGTAAATTGAAGATGGTGGAAAGCTGTATTTGTAAAATATTGTCTTTTAATAGACAGCACAAATGATCCAGTCCAGAGATTTTCACATGCTCCTTCGGCATAAGTTAATACAGGCATGTCTAATTGAAATTTGGTTAAATAAATAAAACATAAAATATAAAAACTAATTGACTACGATCTTGAGGAAAGTCGTAAAATATTTTGAAAATAATGGGCCTATTAATGGCTATTAAAAATCCGCAAGATGCCTATAAAATACAAAGAAAAACGTACGATAAATGTTATGTGTTTTTCTATTCAATTATCGGCAGTTGAATAAAGTTATAAACAGTTCCGCTATAGAAGTAGTAATTACTATATTTATGTTTTAAAACATCAAATTTCGTTACGGGTTCGGCTTCAGAGCGGAGCGAAATACCTACTTAAATAATTTCCAAAATAGAAAATTTAGCTTTTACATCAAAACAACTCGAAACTGTGATCTCATTTTTAGCAATAGCAAAAAGATTTGCATTTGGGCAAGCTAATCGTCATATTGCAAATGATCCACATGAACACGAATGCTCTCCACGGAGATATACTTACTTGTGAAGTATCTTTTCAAAGTCTGGTGTTCATGTCTACATGACAAAATTCAAACACAAACTTCAGTCGCGCAACGCTTTGCGAATTTTCGCGTATTTTAAGTGTATAGCCGGCGCTGGGCCAGTATTTTTTTGTCCTCTGTGGCTGGGCGGAGCCAAGCGCGGACATGCGTATGGCGTATGAGACTTTTTTTAGTGATTGAATAAGACAATTAACTTCATTCTGCTAAAAATACACAGATGCACAGCTGTTTATCTTAATATCAATAATAAAATTTTACAATTTTTCCCTCAGAAAAAAACAGAACAATAAATATAGGGCGTTTTCACGTATTTTGAACTTTGAACAAAGCCTTGATTCGAATAAGTTTTTCTTTTTGCATTCACAATGTTCATTGTTATTGCAAATGAAGTATTGGAAAAAACTGACCCGTCTCACAACTAGTTTGACTCCGTAGCTCAGGTTATGGTTAGAGCATTCGCCCGGAGAGTGAAAGGTCGCGACTTCCAGTCCTATCAGACCGGGCGAAATTTTTCTAATTCTTCATTTTGAATAAAAAAGCCTATTAGGTATGTGTTAGATAATTTGAAGTAAAGTTTAGTTATGATCGAAGTGAAACATTTCGAAAGGGCGCTATTCAACGCATTTGATCTAGAACGCTATCTTTTTCATCTGTTTGAACAAGTTTATAGTAAGTTACTAATCATGTCAGTGTAAGCGTCACACAGCCCATTAGCTCCGGTGTTGGTTGTGGACTTGTCTGTCTGTCTGTCGACGCTTTTTTGCAGTCACTTATTTGTGACTAGCCTTCCGCCCGCGGCTTCGCCCGCGTGTACTACACGACGTTATCCCGCGGGAAGGTGATATTTTTCAGGAATAAAAAGTAGCCTATGTCCTTTCTCAGGCTCTAGACTATCTCTGTACCAAAATTCATTCAAATTGGTTCAGTAGTTTAGGTGTGATTGTGTAACACACAGACAGACAGAGACGCATTTATAATATAAGTAAGATAGCCTTCCGCCCGCGGCTTCGCCCGCGTGTACTACACGACGTTATCCCGCGGGAAGGTGATATTTTTCAGGAATAAAAAGTAGCCTATGTCCTTTCTCAGGCTCTAGACTATCTCTGTACGAAAATTCATTCAAATCGGTTCAGTAGTTTAGGTGTGATTGTGTAACACACAGACAGACAGAGACGCATTTATAATATAAGTAAGGAATAAGTAAGGATAAGTAAGGAAAGTAAGGATTTGTGATGCTGCCTGTAACAAATCCCAATGTGGGAATGACAATTATTATTGTTTTTAATAAAAGTCTTGCAGCCTTACGTGCCATTAGATCTCTTGAAAAATCACGAAGTTATAAAAGGATTTATTATATTTTCTATACATTATTATTTGTTCTCGACTAGAACATTCTATAGAACCACAGGAGCATTCATAACTGCGTGAGAATGCAAAAAATATTCAATTTCCCCGAATTATGAGTCACCGCTTCACGTGCAAGTTAATTACAGTTTCATGCTACCTACATTTTTTACTAAGCCATAGATCGCAATTAAAAAAAAAAATCTAGGCTTCGGCAGCTACTCTTGATGTACGATGAAAAAAGATGAATTCGACCGCTTATTGTGAAGAGCGCCTCAGGCAAATTCCAAATTGCCTAAATCATGAAGCAATTTACAACTAATGTACCGCCATTGACACGTAAAATACATCTTTCATGGTGATATGAAATCAATCCATTTTGCAGGTGGGTTTGAGCGTGTATTATATTTGTATTAGTGCGAAAATTGTTAAAAAGGCATTACAATTATGTCGGTACAAAAGATATATTACAACTATAAACATCACATATAAATTTTTGGTGCATGATATATGTATTAAAACTCTTATTAAAACTATTACTTATTCAAAACATTTTTTTTACCATGTTTTAATTTTTTTGCGACTAATTTCGGCGCAGTGCATGCGCGATGTTCACGTAGCAGAAACTCAGTTACTCCGTGATGACTTCTAATATCATAATTCTAGAACAACCAAATAAATATTAAAATTGATTTCTTTTAGCCAAGTTGTCTGTAATAGCACGTAATAGGTACTAAAGTTGAAGCAAATCTTTTTAAATAATGCAAATGATTTATTATTATTTTATTAGCACTACATTTCACCAATTAGTTCGTCAATAACTCTAAATTTATCAGTTACCAACGAGCTTAATCATTATAATAATATAATAGTCCTTATGTAATTTTAAATGCTGTATATTTCTTTTCGCTTTGTTTTTAGTTCCGTACTTCCAGCGCCTGATTCTGATTTGTTTTTAAACAAGACACGGTTTTCTAAATTCCATGGAGTCATCTGGCCATCTATCTATCCCTGAGCCATCCGGGATGTCATCCCGAGTGTCGCATCTACGCCTTATTCGCATCGGTGTATTTACGTCCACTCAGCTGACAGACGACATGATGTATGGGCCTTTTTGTTGCCTTTTAATAGTGGTGTTTTGAATCCTAGTAACAGCTTAAAGTTTACAAAAAGATGCTATACATCTTCGTTTTTGGACAGGACTGGAGCTTCAATGCGATTTAATGGGTTAGGTTGTTAAAGAACATAAATGCGGAATCTGGTCAAGAAATTTTATTAGCAATTAAATATGAGACGACTATGCTTCTGCATAATGTAATATAAGGTGTTGTACTTGCATTTGACATTTCTTATACTACGGTAGGTACCACAGAACATCTATAGGAGAAAAAATCTTTCCGTGTTCTGTGGTAAGTACTGTCCGAAAATCTACTTTTAGGGCTGGTGGCTTTTTCTGTTTAAATTTTTCCTATACTTACTGTAGATCTTTAAAATGAACTACCAATATTTTTTATAGAACTTTCTTATCTATATATATAAAATCCTTTGTCCTGAATCACTGACGGATAAACGCACAGCCTAAGCCGCTGATCGTAGAGACCTGAAACTTGGAGGATGTGTTCCTTGTATGATGTAGGCATCCGATAAGAAGGGATTTTTCGAAATTCTACCCCTAAGGGGGTGAAAAACGGGGGTAAAGTTTGTATGGGACAACGTGATTCCTTTGTCCAATCTTCTTCAAATTTTGCATAAACATTCTAACAGAATTAATCGAAGATGTGTTTCATATTTCATTGAAACTCATCGCCTAACAGGGTTAAAAAGGGATAGAAAGTTATTTTGGGGGTGATTTGCATCGAAGTTGATATCAATACTCCTTATTGCTTTTGATTTTTAGTTTCATTTGGTTTTGACACATGTATTGTTTGAAAACTCAATCCGTTTTTACAGTGCGACGTAGAGCGCTCGCCAGATAAGTCTACGCGCGGTCTAATTTAGAACTAATTTCAAATTTGGCAGGTCGCTATGTTATTTGTTGTGACAGGCGAAGTGAGTGTGTCAAGTGTCATTGTCAAGAAATTTGTATGTTGTGTTTTAATATTTTATTTGGTAATTGTCATACGAAAAGTCATCAAAAGTGCTGGAAGAGAGATTGTTATTTATGTGAAATGTGCTTGCGAAATAGAACGGGACAATAACAGGCTACTTAGACCATTTGCTAAAGTGCGGGCGCCGACTGCTTTTTGACAGGTAATTTTTAGGGTGACCATTATGTGATATTTTGCTTTTGCTTGGGGTATTTTGGTTTTCTGAGCATGTTGTCTGATAATTATGCATTTGTTTATTTAAGGTTTGTTTTTGTTTATTTATCATTATGCTCTACTCTATAGTTACTTAATAAAACTTTTCGAAATATATTTATTACTAGCTGACCCGGCAAACGTTGTTTTGCCATATTAATTATAGTGGACCCGGTAAACTTCGTATCACAAAAATCTATTATAGATAGACAGATGAAAATAAATGATCGCGAAGAAGTTTTATACACTGCCTGCAACAAATGTCACTTATTAAAAAGTAGGTAATCCACAGCGGCTAAAAGGTCAGTGATTACAATACTCTTTGACATACCTCTTTGAAAGCGGCTATGGAAGAAATGACAGTTTTGTATAGTAGGACAGTTTATCGATTTTCTATACAAAATAATCATTTTTATTTTATAATTTTCCGGAATAAAAAGTAGCCTATATTACTCTCCAGCTCCCAAACTATCCCCATACCAAAAATCGAGTCGATCCGTTGCTCCGTTTTGACGTGAAAGACGGACAAACAAACAAACAAACAAACAAACAAACAAACACACTTTCACATTTATAATATTAGTATGGATGGTACTCGTGATGTGAGAATTATTTACAACTACCTACTGGCAACATTAAATACGCCACCAGTCGCGCGCAGACTTATCTGGCGCGCACTCTACCACAGAATAATATACCTACTCTACCTTAATGCCATCTTATTACTTAGTAGAGTAGTTATGTATCAACTAGCGTATTGCCACTATAGAAAAAAAGCTTTTCTTTAAAATTGGAATGTCAAATAAAAAAGCATAAGTTATTATCGGATTATAATTCGTTACTAATATTATAAATGCGAAAATGTAATAGGTCTTTACATATGAAATTGCCGTTTTTTTCTTTTGTACATATAACTTAATAACTTTTATATTATTAGAAATATATAATTTCTTTAATATTGCGTTACATTAAGACCGTATCGAGCAACTTTTGATAATTTAATAACCACGATATTTGATTATTAACATAGAAAAAACTTATTCCGAAAGTTACGACTATTTTTGTTTCCAGAATTTCGTACTTTATTAGTTGTAACTTAGTGAAAAAAAATTTTTTTCTCTTAACGAATGTGTCATTTAGTAGTTAAAATGTCCATAAATACGTGTGTAAAATTTTGTAAATTTACATAATATTAGTCGTTAAATAATAACAAAAACGTTAGTATGGAAAAAAAATAATTACAGAAATCTCCATACAAAACGGCAATTTCATAGGTAAAGACCTATTATTTATGTTTGTTTGTTTCTTTGTTTGTTTGTCTGTATGTTCCGTTTTCACGTCAAAATGGCTAAACCGATTTTGATAAAATTTGGAATGGAGATAGTTTGAGACCCTAGGAATAGGAAGGACATAAGCTACTTTTACCGCGGCTCATTCCCATGGGAAAATAAGTTTTAGCGCGGGCAAAGCCGTGGAATGGAATTGGTATTTAAGGTGACAGTTTGAGGCCCTGGAAAGGATATAACTTACTTTTTACTGCGGGAAAAATATCATTCCCACGGGAAAATCACTTTAAGCGCGGGCAAAATTGCGGGCAGCCATTGGTATTTGAGAAAATAATTTGAACCCTACTGGAAAGGATTATAATAGGCTACTTTTACTTTTTACCACAGGAAAGTATCATATTCCTATGGGAAAATCAGTAGGTATTAATAGGGTATTTTACTGTTGTTGAAATGTAGATATTATTTAATGATGACGTTAAAAAATATTGCAATTAAGAATACCAAATGTGAAAAAATAATTTGAATCTGTTTTATAATAAAAGAATTATAGTCTGTTTGATTTTGACTATAGCTGTCTCTTTCTAAAACGAAATCTTCTATGGCGTGACTATGACGCTACTAACCCACTGACGTCACTAAGATAGCGTCCTGTCCTTGTCTAATTATAAAGTTTGAAGTCCTATATCTTTGAAAATATTCAAGATAATTCAATTAATGAAAACTTGTTTTGTGTAGCTAATATTTCGAAAAACATTTTAAAGAAATAAAAAAAAAATAGTAAAATACCGTATTGTTAATCGTCTTTCACGTCAAAACTGAGCAACGGATCAATGTGATTTTTGGTAGGTACGGGGTACGGGGGTAGATTGGGAGATGGAGAGTGATATAGACTACTGTTTATCTCCGGAAAAATATCACATTCCCTCAGGATAATGTCGTGTAGTTCACGCGGGCGAAGCCGCGGGCGGAAAGCTAGTTATATTATATTTTCAGTCGAATACCAACTTTTAATAAAGTAACACTCAAAACTGAGTTCCTCCATGACCATGATCATGGCGCATGCAAATGCAACTGTGCCGAAATATCGGGGACTCGCAAACAAATTAGTACACTGATTGTAATAGTAACAAATTGGTACACACATGGTACCTAACAGTCCCGTTCTTCCTTAAATTAAATTATCCTTAAATTTGATTTTAGTTTGTTGTTTTTAAATGTGCTATAAGTGCCTGTACAAGGTTACTAAGTAAGTTGTAAATTCTCATTCTAATTTAAGATCTATTGTGACACTTGATTTTGCAAATAAATTTCATTTCATTTCATTTCCTTGAAATGAATGACCAGTTTGTATTGCATCGTATTTTATAAAGTAGGATTCAAAAAAAATTAAATTTTGATTTCTCAGACAGAAAGACGTTGTTGTGAGCCAGTAACAAATATCTAATTGGATTGCGACGAGATCTTTTAATCCACCGACATGATTAGGTAAGGTGCGCAAAAAAGCTAAGCCCGATTGAGATGTTGCTTTGATTTGTTTACCGACACGCATCAGTTGGTGATTAGCAGCTTTTTTGCCGACCCTACTACTTCTGTTGATATTAATACGATTTTATGTTAGGCTTTAATTTATGGCGGAGTAAAAATTCTGAACGAGATTTTGTTGTGAGAGCTGGAGCATCAAAACGTCCAAATCAGTCATTAAATATTAAAAGCTTTATTTTCATTTTCGGTGTTTATATTCATAGAGATATAGGGAAGTAATTTAAAAATAATATATGCCTATGCTATAGATAATTGTACCTACAATTTCATGATCATCATAATACATATTGTTAGTAGGTAATACATTAATACCTACTGTTCATTTACTGTTTCACACTTTACAGTTAGGCACGATAGAACAGCTCTGATCTGATCTGGTTGATTAAAAAAAGTACGGAATGTCTATCATATTGTATGCAGATTGTATGTCAAATAAATTAGATGGAAGATAAGTGCAACTTTATATGAGTCTTTTGTAATAATTAAAGTTAAGTTAAGTTAACGGACAGTCACGGTAGCGATAACATACCTACATATGTAAATCCTAACGTTGTAGTATGTTGTTTCAAAACTAACTCGAGTTAACTTAATTGAGTGTTTAAGGACTTAACTGGGACGGTTACATATCTAATGGTGCACTAATCAGTCAATTTGAAATTAAGTTATGGTTTGGAATATATGGAGGCGGTTCGCGGATCATAGCTTATGTAATACTAACCTTAATGAAGGTTTGACATTCAAGGATATATTGTATTATGAATATATGATTTGTCGTGCCATTCAATAGTTAAGTAACTCGATCTTCTTTTTCACGTCTTTTAGGATAATTATATGGTAGAGCTCTTGGTGGTATGGGGAACGAGTAAAAATCTACGGCAAAAAAGTCGCTGATCTGCTTCCAATCTTTTCTGCCAAATAATGTCCTAAATTAAGAAATACCTACTTTTAAACTTCAATATGTAACCCATCATTCTACTTTAAACAATAATATTTATTCTAATCTTAACAATGCCTTTATAAATGTGATAATAAACCTCGTTTCGCATGCTAATTCCCATGTTAGTCAGGTTTATCAAGGAGATTCCCATCAGTCGCTATCGATGTCCTTAAGAGTTGGTGACAGCGCCAGCTGCCAGTCAGGCTGGTTCATTAACTAATGCGTCCTGGGTGCCTACCATCAACTCTTATTGCGGTTTTGTTTAGGACCTAAACTGATCTGCTTCGCTTATTCGTACCACGACAACTTAATATCAATGACAGCGATTCAGTGATCATTCAATGACATTTCACAGCCGCTAAGCTGTCAAGAACTCTTATTTGACTTATAACCCGGTCGATTTAACATGACACCTGCAGGTTATACCCGTCCCTCTCACTCTCCTGGCATGACAGAATCGAGTGAAAGAGACGGGTAGAAGAAATAAGGACACAAATCGTTCGGTCATTCACATTTAGCAATTCATTTGCGATCCAGTTTTTAGAAGGTCATAGTACGAAAGAAAGCAATTCATTTTAGGAACCTATTCTGCATCGCGCTATTTTTGAATCGCTGTCTTAAAGTTGATGGTAGGCACCCAGTTGATGTTAAAGTTAGGTAACACGCGATGCATACTGTTTTTAATGCCTTACTTGATGGATAACTCAAGCTTTAGCTCTATTCTTTGATACTAGCGTCTAAAAGGTGGCCTAGTATTATATTAGGGCTGTACAATACAAGTAAGAATGCTAATATTATGTGAAACTAACTACTTTTCTTTGAATAATGGTGATAATAAACTTCGTTTCTAGTGACTTTTACCTCTAACCTTCTCGCTAATTCCCATGGCAGTCAGGCTTATCAAGGAGATTCCCATCAGTCGCTATCGATGTCCTTAAGAGTTATGGTGACAGCGCTAGCTGCCAATCAGGCTGGTTCATTAACTAATGCGTCCTGTTGATGTTGAAGTTAGGTAACACGCGATGCATACTGTTTTCAATGCCCTACTTGATAGATAACTCTAGCTTTAGCTCTATTCTTTAATACTAGCGTCTAAAAGGTGGCGTAGTATACCATTACTGCTGTACAATATAAGTAAGGATGCTAATATTATGTGAAACTAACTATACCCTTCTTTCTAATTCCCATGTGAGTCTGGCTTATTCAGGAGATTCCCATCAGTCGCTATCGGTGTGGTTCTCTACTAATCTAATCTAATCAGGCTGGTTCATTAACTAATGCGTCCCGTTGATGTTGAAGTTAGGTAACACGCGATGCATACTGTCTTTAATATCCTGCTTGATGGATAACTCTGTTTTTAGCTCTATTCTTTAAAACTAGCGTCTAAAAGGTGACGAAACTGAATAGGTAAACGAAATAAAACTGAGTAGGTATACCATTAGGGCTATACAAGTAACGATGGTAATATGTGTTATCATATTTGTATCATTTATTATTTTCCAGAAACCGTTTTATCCGCTGTTGTTACTTTCCTTACGGTCTATTAGAGTAAGTAAAGATTAAAGATATCTATTGATCACAAATTTAATGGTGTTAAATAACTAGTATCTCTACAACCACATCCGCAACAGAACCATACCCAACGCCTAGAAAGAAAGTCTTGTGGTTTGATGCAGTATACCTAGATAAAATAATTGCAGATAAGTATTCTAGATTAGATAATCCTAACACAGACCCTAATAAGCTAGTTTGTATCGGCAAGTGCGTTTTTATTCATCAAGCTCTAGGGTCGAATTGAAACACACCTGCCGAAAATGACTTAGTTGACAGGCTGCATTCGACCAAACTTTTATTCCAAGAATAACGCTTTGTCAAAACCCCATACTAGTTTGACATTAGTATCCGAGAGTAAGCGTTATTCTTGGAATAAAAGTTTGGTGAAATCCAGCCTTAATGTTTGTTTGTCCGTCTTTCAAGTGAAAACGATAACGTCGTGGACTCGGCGTTATCCCGCGCAAATGTGATGTTTTTCCAGGATAAAAAGTAGCCTAAGTCACTCTCCAGCTCCCAAACTAGCCCCATACCAAAAATCAGGTTGATCCGTTGCTCTGTTTTAACTTGAAAGACGGACAAACAAACAAACAAACAATCACACTTTCATATTTATTCTAATTTGTTAGAAGGGATATAATTTATCGTACGGAACCACAAAACATTAACTAGTCTACCCTCCGTATTAGGAGCTGGTAGTACCTCCGTAATTGGCTCTAACCCTAACCATACCTCCGCAATAGGGAAAATCGACTTGGGCAATAAAATGTTATTTTTTTATTTTAAATTCTTTAATAACAAACAAAGTGTCTTAAGAAATATAAAATTTAATTTCCATTTTTACAGAAGAATTTTTTTTTATGCCTAACTTGATGCTTACAAATGCTTATTATTGATTCTTACTTTCAAATGTTGCTATTTACCTCCGTAATAGGAGCTTTTACCTTACGGTGCGACGAAACGTTTGTCGACGACGGCTACGTCTTCTTTTTCTTGGGGATTCAAATCGAGCGCCATGCGCTTTCCGAAAATATTCGGCTGAATTTTCCGTCATGCGGATGTACGCGACATAATTTCGGCTATTGTGTATACCAGAACACGGAAATATTTTTTTCTCTTTCCATGTTCTGTGGTGTATACTTATTAATTGAAATAGCACTCCAAAGTAAAGTAAAGAAAAGTGTATTCGAAAATAAGTGCGGATTTTATCTACTTAAGCTGCCGATGTAAAAGGTTATTATATAAAAGGTACAACTATAGGGTAGGTCGCCCTGCTACCAGGTGGAGCGGCGACCTGCGAAAGATGGCAGGTGGGGGCTGGATGCGAAGAGCTGAGTACACAGTGGCGTGAGTTAGGAGAGGGCGATGTCCAGCAGTGGACGAAAACGGGCTGATCATGATGATGATTATGATTTCTATTTAACAACCTTTTTTAATTTTTATTATTATATTAATAGAATTGTAACCCAATTTATAAAATTGTCCTAAACAATTTAACAGATATCAAATGTCGACAGTTTAAGTAACTATGTAAATTTTTTTATATTATTTTTATGCATTCACATGCAATTTTGTAAGTATAGGAAAAATGTGATAGTAAAAACCACGATTTTTTTCCTATACTTACAAAATTGCATTGTGAATGCATAAAAATAATATAAAAAAATCTCAATATGGCTGTTTCATCTTAATCGATTGTTAAACATTTGTAAAAAAAAATCTTTCGGATGCGAGGGTTTCCTCACATTGATGAAGCAACGCTGGCCTACAGCGTAACAAGTGATAGCAAAATTCGACGAGTCGTGTAAGCCTTTCGGTAGCTTAGTTGGTCAGAGCATCGGGCCGGATTCCCGGAGGCGCGGGTTCGAATCCCGCCTGAAAGCTACTTATAGGGCTCGTGGTTTTTTACTATCACATTTTTCCTAAACTATGTAAATGTCTACTATTTTACTTGAATCATTACTTAAATCAGTCCGTGACACGTTCAAACACTTTGATTGACTATATTAACTCAGAAACCAGAAGCTTTGACTTTATTTCACGACCGCTTTATTGCTTATCAAACTAAGTCCAGATTTGAGTAGAATTTATTGGAAAATGTAACAAGTAAGTAATAAATCCTATCGCATGGTAGCAAAATATAAATATGAAATGCGCTACTATGTAAACAAATCTTAGCATTTACTCGATCCAAGTGAGATCTATAAATTAGAATTTGCAAGTCATATCGCTAACTAATTCTAGTTAATAATTTATGGGGATATCTGGCGCCGATTTGTTGATAAAGTATTGATAAACAACGCCATATTTGCCTACATGCGCGCGCACTGGCACTAATTGATTTCGTTATTAACGTGATTAAGATTATGATTACGATCATAGGCGACTTTGACGCCTCTGGGTCGGATAGAAATAATCATAATCTATTTTACGCACACAACAAAACTATTGGTTTTCATTAATTGGAAATTCCTTTCCATCGCTGTAAGTTGGGTAGAAATCGTTGAAGCTAAATTCACTTTTCTCTAAATACAAACAAAAACGATTAGCATATTTTAAATGCCTAGAGTGTAGGCCATAGAGCCTCTGTCATACTTCGGTTCACACCGCAAGCGACGACGCTCGTCTCTCTCTCGTAGTATAAAAAGGGGTGAAACGACGCAACGCACGCCCGCCCGGCTCGTTAGCTTGCTGGCCAGCTGGCAGTCGTTTGCGTAAGTTTAGATAAATTATTTTATTTACTTTAGGAAAAATGAAGAAGACATTTTTTTTCTATAATAGCTGACATTTCACATGTTTCATAAATCGCAAAAAGATTTGAACACTTCTGAATGTTAAATAAACAATATAATAATTACGGCTCCATAAAAGCTTAATGAATAATATTAGCATACATATTGTTATGTTTTATATCGCAATAATTTAAATATATGTATCAGTAATTCATTATGTAAAGGAAGTAACATATAAGATTTATTGTCAGGAATGTAGTTCCATCATAACAAGCCGTAATAGATATTGTGTTATGGCGCCTTTTAATAGCTTGGGTTAATTCCAATTTGCATATTGCATTATTACTGCATTAGTCCACAATAATAACAGATGAATCAACAGCTTTACTCAATAAATATGGGAAAACGTAATAAATAAATATACTTTGACAGATATGGAAATGTCTGTGAAGCGACTTTACATAAGTAATTGCAGTATTGATCTACAGAGGTGATAAAGATAGCCTTTTAATTAGAAGCTGTTTCTTAATACCTACATATGTGTATTTTTGTTACAGGTAAGTAATAATATGCTGTAAGAGATCATTTGTAAGTACCTACTAAAATAACAGCAGTTCCGAATCTACTCTATATAATGTTTTTACGAACTGGCACTACTGGCATTAGAATACATAAATTATATTAAGCTAGACTCGTACCTATTCTATTAGAACTATTTAACTTAATACCTGGCCTCGTGCCGTGTATGCCTTTAGACATTTAAAGAACTCTATCTCTTCTCTACTACTTAGTGTAAAATAAAGTCTCTTCTCGTTGTTTGTAAGCTTAGATCTCGAACTCAAACTACGTATCGAATTTTAATGCGGTTTTACATCAATAGACAAAGAGGGAAGATTTATATGAACCTATTATACATCATGCATATTAAAGTCGAGAAAAACAAAAATTGCAAACATTGAATCACACTACACTGACACCACATTGTCTAGATACTATTATCTACGTTGCATCAGTGCGAAACGAGAGCGAGCTCTAGACTCGTAGGTACCTATTCAAAATTAAAATATAAATATTTACAAGTGTAGCTTTGAATTTTTAAATCTCTAAATAGGTGGCAGCACCTGGCGAAATCAACACGCTACCTAAGCGCAAGCCATATTGCCGACTGACGAGGGAGCTAACGAGGCGAACTATTGTGACGTTTCACCTCTGTTCACACCGCAAGCGACTCCTCCCAGGGCCCCGATCGCGGTAATTCTATGACGCATTAGTCAAGTGTACCTACGTGCAGTTGAAGTACAGTTGACGTGCAAAACCGTTTTTGATAACGCGCGGCTTTGACAATGCGTCAACGTTTTCTGTTCCGGTGATAATCTTTGGAACTAAAACAGTTTTCATACGACAGTCTATTTTGACAGCTAATTTCGTATTGCAAGTTGTTCCTATGTCACGGATGTCACCGGATCGGACAAGATTATTATAGGACTATAGGTTTGCGTGACGTGTGCGTCCATGGAGCTAGACTTAATACTGAGGTAACTGGAGAGTGCAGTAGCAGTACTAACACTTTTTTGTGACCACAAATTACACAGTGGCTGTCTTCCGTCTCACCTACACTTTAAAAAAATACGTATGGTCATATGAGACAACTGACAGCCACTACATATACTAAATGTCAAATTTGCTGGGTACACTTTTTTAGTCAGGGTGAGAACTCCAGTTACCTCAGTATTAAGTCTAGCTCCATGTGTGCGTCGTTATGTTTTTTTTTGTACTTACGGCAATACGAAGTCAAATGTCAAGACCCAAACGCGATGAAGACGCCCTGCATAGAATTACGGCGATTGGCCCGCAGTATGAAAAGAAGTGAAACGTTAAGTGTCGCTCGGCTCGTTAGCTCGCTCACCAGCTGGCAATGTGGCTTGCGCTTAAAGCTGAGAATTTTACATTACTTGGAAAGTACAGTAGAAAGCACATCAATCTCAACAGTTGCCCTAAAACAGTTCTAGTTACGTAAGCAAGAAGGGTTAATGCTAAGGTCTAGTAAACAATTTTTTATCGGACATTTCTGTTTGTTGAAAAGGCCGTATGACAAAACCGGCAGTGGCCAACCAAGGGTCATTTATCCATCATTATTCGGTAATAAGCAGCGGCATGAGCGATCATTAACACCATTCAGATACGCAAGTACTTCATTACAGGCAATAAAAATGAAAATGTCAGACGACATCGATCATAATAATATCGAAAAGTGAATTTCGAGTGTAAAACACGTTTGTCGGTATCCCAGCAATTTATGAGTGTTTTACTGTCCACTTTATTTCTTTTCAGTTACTCCAAGTCCAAGACAGTTTAGCTTTAAACATAAATCAATTTATTATTTATCTATACTTTTCGTTAAGAAATAACATACGTAGGTATCTACTTATGATTTTTCTTATCTACACTATGTTATTATAAAGAAGAGGGATCTGATTGTTTTATTACTTTGTTTGTATGTAGGTAAGAAAGGGATAAACTCAAAAACTTCGACGGATTTTAAAAGTTATTTCAACATTAAAAAGCTACTTTCTTCCTGAGTGATCCCGATATTCTTACTGGACGAGCACCACGCGGGAAAAACCGCAAGGAGTCACTTGTTTTATATAAAATCCAAAGCACATTTTCTGTTCACTTATTTGGTCACCATTCATCAGACACGTTAGCCATCCACTTATTTTCAGTAATACGGGAAAAAAATACGTTTAGTTACAGCTTAGCTGTTATTTACATTCAGCTAAAAATACATTTTAATTTATTTTCCATTGAAATTCACCTTAAAACTCGGTCCATATGAACGCAATACGAACTGTACAATACGTGTTGTTTTAACCTGCAGTTCAACCTGTTCTCGTCAAAATTGCCCGAGCGCAAAGACATCGCATTAATTTTTGCTTGTCCATTGCTCTGCGTGGCCATTAGATAAGCGAAATTTCAACTTATTGTGATACACATAATTGTGATACATGGGTAATATGGGTATATAATTTTGGGTTCATTAACTACAAAACTTTAAAAAAAGTAAAAATCGTAATTTTATATACTAAGAAGCATTTGACAAAGTCAAATATTCAAAGTTTTTTGTATAGTCAAAATTGATTTTACTCAAGTGCCAGCCATCACCTTCGATGGCACTGATCTCCCACCCCGTGACTAGGTTAAAAATTTAGGCGTGCACTTCGATAGCAACTTAAGTTGGGGCGTGCAGCTTCAGGAGGTAAACCGAAAACGTTTTGCATCTGCCGGCTCTCTGCGGAGGCTCCGTAACTTTTTACCAACTTCCACTAAGGTTGCGCTAGCACAAACTTTACTTCTTCCAATTCTAGACTACGCCGACGTCACCTATCTTGATATTACAGAAGAGCAACTAAATAAGCTTGAGCGCCTTCAAAACTTTTGCATAAGATTTGTATTTGGGCTTCGCAAATACGATCATATTTCTGAATTTCGTAAGAAGCTCAGGTGGTTGCCAATTCGCCTTCGCCGGAATGCGCATATTTTATTGTATAATATTCTGTTTAACCCCTTTACTCCTTCTTATCTTAAAGATCGCTTCAAATTCGTCAAAGATTCCCATTCTCGTTTCTTGAGATTATCAGAAAACTTGCGACTGGAAACACCTATGCATTCAACCAGGTTCTTCGAAAAATCTTTTTCGGTGCAAGCTGCCTGCCTCTGGAATGCATTACCGGTGTCAATTAGGGCCGCACAGACTATCCGCTTATTCAAAAAAGAGGTCAAAGAGAATTACCTCTCCTTACCTATGTTGCTGAACTAAGCCAGTAACAAACTATCTTATGTAGGTATATTATAGGTTATTATGTAGGTTCATGTAAGTTTATTGCTTATTTTATTGGTTGTTGAGTATGTATTAATATGTAAATATGTATTATGTTTATAAGTTATTAAGTATGACGTATTAATTTGTAAATATGTAGGTATATATCTGTGTGTACAATAAAGTGTAAATAAATAAATAAATAATTTTGTTCCAAATTTACTAAAAATCCAAAAAAAAAATAGCTTAATGAAATAATCAGAAATCTCGTTCATTGTGCTGTTACTAACAAATACCAATATTTTGTTTAGATAATAACAATCAATTTTTGCGATGACTATTGAATCGTTAAATTTGGACTTTTAATCAAACTTTAAGTATTTAGGCCTGTAACATTCCAATCATGGATTAAAACTATAAATTACTTTAATTGGTTTGATTGTAAAAGATTTCAACATTGCGGTATCTGTTTAAACATTCCTTTGCAATCCTTTTTATTGATTGTGCCAAGACTTTGGCCAACTTTTGTGCAACTTTTATAGGCTCGTAATTACTTCTAGAATGTGGTGTTCGTAGGCCTGTTCAGATTACTAATCTAACCCTTATCTAATCTGAGATTCAATAAGGATATTTATAGTTGTTGTAATGGACATGAGAAATATTTAAAAATATGTACGTTTTCATATGGCAATTCACAAAAAAAAAACTAAAGGTAACAGCGGGAATACTAAACTTTGGCTGCTGTTAAATTTTGGACGCAATATTGAATATATTCTTCACTAACTAAACTTACTTTTTAAGTAAAAATTTGCAGTTGTCGTTGCATGTGCAACATAACTGCGATATTTAGTAATAGTTAATTTCAATCAGTCAGAAACATTAGCAAAATCTGATTAGTCCTACTAATGCATTTCCTCAATCAACTCCACATTCTCTAACACTCAACACTCACACTTCATTGCTGAAACGTAATGATACTGAATATCAATTTCCTTTGGAACGTAAATACCATATGGTGAAGTACTTTAATGAGCTTCCGCCGTTTGTTTCGTGGCCCGACCGTGTGGCGATAACGAGTGCCTCGCGTGCACTTTGCTTAAGGATGCCATGTCTTTGAATCCTCAAGTCTTCCTTATAAACAATTGGAACTAATAAGAGATGGTTTAAGTGTATCAGGTTTTAATACAGTTAAATGTTTTCGCGACTGAAAATGTTTTCTTTCGTGAAAGTTTTCCTATGAGGTTGTTTTTTATGATGTTGTTTTAATTATATTATACCTAAATGTGTATAATGAGTATTTGTAAAAGGTGCTACGTATAATTTTATCAATAATTATGATCATTTTCTCTACTCCTATTTTTAAATTCGAAAATAAGCTTTGATGGCTTTGCGATTTAAGTATAATTATAGAAAGTAGAAACACACTTCCAAATCAACGAAATGGAGATCATGCACGCTCCTTTATTGACGTGAATAGGCGTCAATATTATGTATTCCTATTACTGGCGATGAATTCCACACGTTCGTTATCCATTCAACGATCTGAACAAAAGAATTAAGCATTTTAACCTACATATTTTTACGACACTTTTATGTTTCTCTTATCAAACACTCAAACTTAAAACATGGGTGTTCCCAAATCAATAAATCATTCACATTCTAAAGATACTTGAATAAAATAAGCATGAAAATTAATAAACATCCAATTAAACACATTTGATATGTCTCTGAGACGCGCGTGATTTGAATTCCCAAACCAAAATTCCGAAAACGTTTGCAAATCAAATATTTTCATAATTAACGTGTTCCTACAAAACATTATGTTAATTTTATCATAACTTCTGCTGCGGCATAACTTCAAGTCCGACACATCGTGCTTTAGCGTTAATTGGCCGTTTCTTATAGTGAAATAATATTAATTGATGCAGAGCATTGGAAAGCAATTGTAAATGTACAGCTTTTGAGATATATTCAATGCTTAAGCTCATTGCAAATACCGTTATAATTAACAGTGGAATAAAGCGTGTTCTTGGGCCTTGTAGCACGCTTTCTATAATAATCAGAGACGCTTAGAACAATATTATAACAGGTCTGTAATACTTGTAACAAAGCAGCGGCAGTTGAAGGTAATGTTGCTGTAAACGTTTATCTCAGTAATCTTACAACGGGCTATCTAAACTTGGCGGCGAATACGAATATCAGGTTGTTTACCAATCAGATTATCGTGCTTAATTGAAACTGTATAATAATTGATTTGAATATTGTTAAGAATTTTAAATGGAATGGACAAAACTGAAAAGGAAGAGCGATTGAATAAATTAGATTTAAACTTACCTACTTACTTATCTGTACTTTTACATAGTAAATAACATAAACATCGGACAAAACTATTATTCCTATGATTCCACAATAAAAAAACTTAAACACTTTATTTCAAAAATGAAAAGGATGCCAACAATGTAGGTGAATGTCAATTCTCTGGAAAATCTTACTGCTTGTAAGCTTAACATTTAGAATAAATATTTAAACTCATTTCACGTTGAGGTATCATAACAAAACAACACAGATTCACGCTGACATTTAAGCTTAGTAATTGAAACCTCTGAGGGAGCAAATATTATTGATAGCGCGCATAATTTTCAAGATCATTTGCCGAGATGTCGCAACGTAAATGAATATATTTATAAATTCTACGCAAGTATGTTAACCTACTTTCGTTAATAGTATTCTTGTTTATAGCTATTATAAATACGTTGTAACTCTCCTCGGTTTAAACGAATTGTATTGTAGTCATCAGTAAGGCCATTTTGCTAGATGCTAACGTTAAATGTTTATGTTAGATCCGTTATGCTATTAGGTGGTAACTGCTTAGTGTATTTTTGAATGATAGTGTCCGTTTGTTTTAAATTATATGGGACAGGCGTTTAATGTTCGCAAACTTTATAGGACCGTGACTATTTTATTGTTTTATCGTAACTAAAATCAAACGGAAACGCTAAACATCATTCTCCAGACCTTTATACCATTTATTTGGCGCGGCGCAGTGTCTTATTCATCTCTCAGCCGTTATCACTACAGTCACCCTTTTCTTGCATCCTTCACGCAATCCTTGCCCACATATCCAACCAGATTCCAATTCAGTGCCTTTTTCACCATATGTGTTAGTACATGTGTTCAACTCCAGTTAGTATTTATTCTGTGCTCAACTATAGCAAATATCAATTAGGTTATATTGGTACAATTAACTTGGTACATGCAGTATAATTAATGTTTATGCATGTTGTATTCCTTAATAGTGTTGCGATATTAGATATCAATAAATTTCCGCTTTATGTGGAACCATAGAAAAATATAGCGTCAATATGAAACTAACTAACTAACCCGCAAACTGCTTTCCTTTATTGCGCTCTAATAAAGATATCTTTAGCAATTGATAAATATGCAATAGCAATAAGTAGTTAACTATCAGATTTATAAATATTGGAACCTAGGTTGTGACTTCAAACATTTCTCCGATTATGCTAATACTGACCGTTACAGCCGCTCTGTTAATGTTTGAGCTGAAGACCTAGGAAAGGAATACAAGAAATGCTAAGAGACTGCGAATTCTTCATTAATTTTAAGTTGCTGAAGATTTGAAATCAGAAGACAATTTAATCTATGAAACAGCCTATGTATAATTTTTTTTATTTTTATTTTGTAATTTGGGACATCAAACAGTTGTACATTAAATATTACTAACAAGAGGAATATCACAATATATGTATATATAAGTAAGTAAATGTACAACCCACACCAATGTCCACGAATAAAGTAGCATAAAGAAACATTATAAAAACGCGTGTATAAACGAAACGGTTACACTAAAAAACCACACGTTTAAGCTAGAATTTTGTATACTTATATTATATTTATTTATTTTTTATTTCGACTTTTCATACAACATTGCAATTGCCACTTTTTTAAACTTAAATGCGGACAAAGTAAATATGTCAATATCTATGAAGTGTGAGTTGTATATATCTAGTAGGCGGCGGACAGTTCTACACTTAGCAGTATAGAACAGTCGGACTGCGCGGACCTGTCTGTACAATGCCGTTCTAGGTACTACGTAGCACAATTTATTTGTAAGGCTGTTACAATCAAATTTACCATTACATATGCCATGCAGCATCATGCCCATCAACAAGTAACGTCTAGACTCCAAGCCTAAGAGTCTGTAATGGTTCAGTAGTTCAGAATAAGGAATCCGAGAGTGATAACATTTAAAATGAATTCTACGCAAGAACTTTTTTTGGACCATTTCAAGTCTATTCACATATGTGTCATACAGAGGACACCAGATTGGCACTGCGAACTCAAGTTGGGACCTAATAAGAGTTTTAAATAAAGTAAGGAAGGTATTGGGGCGCTTGAAGTCTCGAGATGACCGCATTACAAAACCATACAGACGGTAGGCTTTAGTGATAATGTTGTTTACATGCTGATCAAAATGTAACTTAGAATCAAGCACTACCCCGAGGTCTCGAACACTGTCAACTCTGTTCAAGGTAACATCATCAATTTGGTACTGGAAGTTCAAAACTTTGTTCTTTTTCGTAAAGCTTATGGAATAGCACTTAGCAAGATAAAGGTGGAGCTTGTTTTCAATACAATACCGAGAGAGTCCATTTAAGTCTTCCTGTATGAGCAAACAATCTTGTTCACTGATACAGGATTTATGAATTTTAATGTCATCTGCATACATAAGAAATTTAGAGTTTTTGGAACATTTTTTTATGTCGTTGATAAATAAGACAAAAAGAAGAGGTCCCAGAATCGATCCCTGAGGAACTCCAGAGATAACAAATACTGATTCAGAATCAAAGCTGTTAACAACCACCTTATGCGTTCTTCTATGGATGTACGACGAAAGCCAACGGAGTAGGTTACCTCGGATGCCATTGTATGCAATCTTGTGCAGGAGCAGCTTGTGATCAACTTTATCGAAACACTTGTGAAAGTCAGTATACACAGCGTCCACCTGGACCTGGCTGTCCATGTTTTCAAAAAAATAGTTTGTTATATCATTAAGTTAGTTGTGGTGGAACGACGTTTGACAAATCCATGCTGTTCAGTTATTATAGTGTTCTGTAAATGCAAGTATAAGTGAGTGTGCACTAATCCTTCGAAGATCTTAGCCATCCCAGACAATATTGAAATAGGTCGATAATTTTCGATGTCACTTTTATCCCCACTTTTGTAAACAGGTGTGATGAAGGCTTGTTTCCAAATATCAGGGAAGTAGCCCTCACGTAAACATTTGTTAAATATGATGGTATAAGTAAAGTACTGCGTAAAACCTCACGGGAAAGCTAAAACTAATCCTTAAATTAGAAGAGCAAAATTTAGATGGATGTATCATCATTAATGTGTATAAAGATGACTTGGTGACTTCATGTGCTAGTAGAGGAAAATGTTACCATGGGATAAATGTTTGTTTCAGCTTCGTTTTAAGGTTTTATATATAATAGCGGATTCTCGCGGTTTCTCGCGTGGTACCCCTTCCCGTGGGAATATCGGAATAAAATATAATTTCTAATGGTCAAAGAATTTTCTAAATCGGTCGAGTAGTTTCGGAGCCTATTCGATGCAAACAAACAAACAATCAAATCTTTCCTCTTTATAATATTAGTATACATATATGTCGCATGGGAACACTCTTCAGCATTTCCTTGCGAACCAGCCATGGCGAGACTAAGCAATCCAAAGGAAGCGGGCCAATAAATAATACGCAACGACTAACAGAAATAAACCAAATCCACTTTAATCAATCTTAATTTAAATAACAGAAAACTCAATCTATATCGAGGCGAACGATCCGTCAGAAGTCGTATGCGTGCACCGAGCGAGAATTCCCGAGTGAAACTGCCGCCCGGTTGCGGGCCTCTGACATTCCGTAAGCACGTGTCCGTCTCGTTGGCGCCCCTCTCTCCGCCGCCACAGTGGCGCCAACGGTAGGCGCGTTAAACGTGCTGTGCCTCGATAGTCAAATCAGCTTCCTTTTATGATTTCGCCGACACGGCCTTCCTGACGCACGCACGCCCTCGTGCGTTATTCATCTGTAATCAGAATAGAAAATAACCAAACATTATTATCTCGCCCATTTTAACATTCAGTCCCGAATAAAAACGAACCAAACTCAAACACTGTATAGGTACCAGTCAAAAATGAAAGCTCTCTCATCATAATATCTCATTTCAATTACTTCTCACAAACACAACAACACAGGTATAGGTTAACACTCGCCACAGCTCCGCGCCACGCGCTGGGGACCGACACGCATATAGCGCGCGGCAGGCCAGCGGTTTGCGGCCAGCAGCGAGATGTTAACTTAACATACCTTCAACACCACACTCAGAGCCGGCTGGTTCCACGACCACCGCTTCATTATCATCCTCACAGTGCACCTGCACCACAGTTTCACCCACAACTTCATCCTCTATTTCCATATCGCTACTACTATCCGCCGACACGGATCCATCCTGTTCTAAAGCTTGTTCACATAACGCCTCCGCCATTTCTGTTAGCCCTTCACGCCCTTCAGGTACCTTACGTAAGCTTTCATGGGGGTACTTGTACCTACGCTTAGAGCCGTCTACATGTTGCAGTTCATAGCGGTCGTTTTCTAAGACTTCGATGACTCTAAATGGACCTCTAAATTTTCTGTCTAGTTTTGTCTGATTTCGCTCGCAACATTTGAGGAATACGAAATCTCCCTTACTAAAAGGTCTTATAAGCGCTCTACCTTTATTAAATCGTTCCGTATCCGAATTTGCTACGTGTTCTATGTTAGTAGAAGCGGTTCTACGAATTTCGTTAAGGTCGGCCCTACATTCCGAAGTCTCGTCAAAAGTAGCTATCTTAGAGATGCCTAAAGGCTGTGATTTAATACCGAACATAAGTTCAGTTGGGGAATAACCAGTGACTCTACATCTAGTACTATTTAATGCTAACTGAATAGCACCAAGTTCATCTCTCCACACATTGTCAGAACTACTTTCAGTAATAGTGAGCAGATTTTTGAGTGTTTGCATCATCCTTTCAACCTGCCCATTGGCTCTACTCGCTCCGACTGCAATCAAATGGAGCTCTATATTATTATCAGAACAAAAGTTACGAAAACTACTACTTATATAGCAACGACCTTGGTCAGCAATTAAACGTTTGGGTGTACCAAACAAATTGATAGCCTCCTTTAACGACTCTATAGCACTATTGGCATCTAAGCTCGCTGTTAACCGTAATAACACAAACTTTGTGAAAGCGTCAATAATAACACTCACGTATTCCTTTTTTGAACTTTTACCACTTAGTTTTCCACTCAAGTCTATATGAACGGTGTTCCACGGAACAGCGACCTTTGGTATGGAATGCAACTGTATCGGTTGAGCGCCGGAAGTCCCTTTACAAGCTCTACAAACTAAGCACGCATCTACAAACTTTTTAACAGCTCTCGCCATACCCGGAAACCAATATAGTTCAAACAATTTGTCTAAAGTCTTATCATAGCCAAGGTGTTTTAATTCAGAATGAACATGACTTATGAGTGACCATACTAATGACCGAGGAACTACAGGAAGCCAGACAGACCTTTTATTACGCTGTACCTTTCTATACAGAACTCCCTTCCTTACATCATACGATTGGGAAACATCTGGTGGTAAATCACCCATTCTCCACTTATGTACTATATCGACTAACTCTTTGTCACGTTGCTGCTCTACCGCTAACCATTCACGTTGCAATTCTAAGACTTGAACCTTTTTATTTTTATCGACGTTAATGGTTCTGCTATCTGAATCAGCATGAGGCAATGGATTTCTAGATAGAAAGTCTACGTGTGACATGTGACGACCTTCCCTGTACTCAACGGTAAAATCGAAACTTTGCAATATCGCCCACCACCTATGGACACGAGGTGTAAGATCCTTTTTGGTACTTGAAGATTTAAGTGCATTGCAGTCTGTACGAACTGTGAAGTGACGGCCATATAAATAGTGCCTGAAATGTTCTACCGCACGCACCACCGCTAAGGTCTCCAATTCATAGGAGTGATAGCGTGACTCAGCTGAAGACGTTCGGCGACTGTAATAAGCCACGACGTGCTGTTCTCGCCCGCACCGCTGGATCAAGATCGCACCATAGCCCAGCGAACTTGCATCTGTATGAAGCTCTATGTCTTTGGCCGGATCAAATATAGCAAGTACCGGTTCCGAAGTCAAAATTTGTACTACGCGCCTATGTATTTCGCTATGCTGTTCAGTCCAATTAATATTGCCTTTATGTTGCGTGAGTGGGTACAGTGGTGCCATAAGTAATGAAAAGTTAGGAATGAACTGTCTAAAATAAGAAGCGAGTCCAATAAACTGCCGAACTTGCGTAGCTGTGCGCGGTGCTGGAATCTCTACCAAAGCCTGTACTTTATTAGGATTGGGTCTTATTGACCCGGACTTAATTTCATATCCTAAGTAAGAGATTTCTTGTTTAAGAAATTTACACTTTTTCAAGTTTAAAGAGAACCCAGCTCGCGCCAGCGCGTCGAGAACCAATTTTAAACGCTCTAATCCCTGCTCTATGGTCATCGAGGGTATACAAATGTCATCGATGTAAATTAGGGCAAACTCGCAGTCTTTTAATGCATTTTGAATGGATCTTTGAAAAAGAGGCGGTGCGTTTTTGAGATTAAAGGGCATTGCGACATACTCAAATTGCCCGTCGGGTGTAACGAACGCTGTACGCTCAATAGAAGTCGACTCTACCCTTATACAATGGAATCCTGACGTCATATCGAGAGAGGTAAAGTATTTTGCGCCGTGTAACCTATCTATGTGGTCACTAATCCGTGGCAACGGATAGTTATCACTACGAGTATTAGAATTTAGCTCCCTATAATCAACTACCATTCTGTCGCTACCGTCCTTCTTCTTTACGAGCAAGATAGGGCTGGCGAATGGGGAGTTACTCTCACGAATTACCCCGGCTTCTAATAATTCAGAGACCTTTTCCTTTACGACTTGTCGTTCACTGGCAGATAACCTATATGGTCGTCGTTGTACAATTTTACTAGGGTCAATAAGTTCTATTTTCATTTCCCCAGTGGTAACACGCCTTGTTGGGGTACCCTCTACAAAATAATCAGAATAAGAATCGAGTAACGATAATAAACAGCTTTTATCGTCACCTTCTAGGTCGGTATCCACTTGTGACTCCGTTAATTTAGGTATACAAGATAAAAATTGTGAAAACTTAGATTTAAAAAAGTTAATGCCATTAGCGCCAAGTTCCACATATACCCCCATATCAATAACATCGCGGCCGAGAAGGACAGGTTCGATTAAAAACGAATCATCTACAATATGAAATAGAATTTTTAAAGTTAATCCTTGAAGGTTAATTAGACATCTCAGTTGTCTAGTGCATTTAACATCTGAATTACCTATGCCTACCAATAATACCGTGTCACATACGATTGCTCCATTTATTTTCTCCGCAAGACTATGTTTAATTAAAGAGCACTGAGTCAAATAGAAAACGACAACTCATACCTGCAACTTGTAGCTCACCAGTTACCGCCCGCTTACTGCAGAGCTTGACCTCCTTTGTGGGAGCTTGGTTGGTCTCACGGAGGGCGGCGGCGGCTGTGCAGGCGCTGGATATGTACCCCGGTTTTCCACACGTAAAGCACGTGACAGGGCGCCTTTCTTCGTAGCGCAAAGGTGCCACTGTCGGCCTTTGTTTGATATAAACCTGGGAACTTTCACCATGCAATTTAGAACAGTTCATGATTTTATGTCCAATTTCGCCACAACGATGACATGTTCCATTAAAAGAGAAGGTCGCTGGGCGCTGGTTACTAAAACGAGGGCGTTTATTTTCAAAATAGGTAGTCGTATCGTCACTATGTCGTTTCAATGTTACTCCACGCAATATACGACATAGCTGCGTTTTTGAGGTTATAGTTTGAGCGTTTAACTCGCGCCTTAAACCAATATCGCAATTTGTTAGAACTGATACAGCAAAGCCCGTTATCACCTCATCACTGAATTCTACTTTAGGTATAGCCTCAATCATATGCCAAAGTCGCATTCCGGCGTCAGCAGCAGTTTCTTTTTCCAGCATTTTAAATTTGATTACACGTTCAAAATAATCTTGTACAAGCATAGGCTTTGCAAACTTTGCGATTAAAGTGGTTTTAACATTCTCCCATGTAAGGCTATCGGGCTGAATCTTAGTTAAACACGTCGCTGCACGTCCTCGCAATGCTTGCATAAGCGGTAACAATAAATCAGTACCTTTGAGATCCTTTTGTTTTATTACGAGTTCGGTTATACTACACCAGCCCTCGATGTCAGCATCCGAGTCGTCCGGGTCAAACTTGATGAGCGTTACCGGACCCGTCGTCGCTGTAGATCCGCCCGCCATACTGCTTGCTAAACCACGCAGTAATTGCATTAGCGCGGCGGCCTCGCCAGCGGCACTAGCGTTTTCACTATGACCCGCACTTGTAACGCCGCCGGTAGTATGGTTCACATTTTTCACGTTTTGATCACTTTCACTTATTGTCCCACCACTAAGGAATTCCCGGGTCCCGTATCCCACTTCTGATGTCGCATGGGAACACTCTTCAGCATTTCCTTGCGAACCAGCCATGGCGAGACTAAGCAATCCAAAGGAAGCGGGCCAATAAATAATACGCAACGACTAACAGAAATAAACCAAATCCACTTTAATCAATCTTAATTTAAATAACAGAAAACTCAATCTATATCGAGGCGAACGATCCGTCAGAAGTCGTATGCGTGCACCGAGCGAGAATTCCCGAGTGAAACTGCCGCCCGGTTGCGGGCCTCTGACATTCCGTAAGCACGTGTCCGTCTCGTTGGCGCCCCTCTCTCCGCCGCCACAGTGGCGCCAACGGTAGGCGCGTTAAACGTGCTGTGCCTCGATAGTCAAATCAGCTTCCTTTTATGATTTCGCCGACATATATTTAGTCTTTATTTTATAAAGCTAGAGGTACTTTTGAAGATATTGAAGACTTTCTTTCTAACCGATCCTTTTTCTTTCCATTACGCTTTATTTTAGTATGGTTTTAAATTTCACTTCACGATTATACTTTAACACATGCCCTTAAAATTACAATCTCAACAGAGTAAAGTACTAACAGCACGTATGTTACTGTTATTACAAAAATCGTGTTCATAAAACCGGCAAATACTTATCCATAAACCTTTGTCTAATCTGTCTAAGATCTAATTGGGCTTAATTATAATATTGTTGAACTAAGTAATAGTCCTGCTGAATTAGATTACGCCTACGTCACAGGCATGAATGTCCTTCCTTATTTAAAGCGATACTACTACTGGCACGCAACTCGATTATGTAGTTGGTACGAGTGTACCTATTTAAATTTCAAAATTATTGTAACGTCAAGAAGCATAACATGATTTCAATAGTCTAGAGTATAAAAACTTTATTAAAATAAACTTATAATTAAGTATTTGGAAATTTTAAAGGTAAGTATGAAAATTTTAATTTGAAGTAATAATAACAATAAATATTATACAAACTCGTGCTCTTATATAATGCAGCTTTGTAGCAACGTTTTTTTTTACAGAAACTTAACCGGTCACGGCTTCTGAGGCCTTCAGACGTTATTAGTAATTTTATCACAAAAATATTCAAAAATAAATTAAATATCGCTTAAATTAATCATATTCCACAATTTTATAAATAGATTCAAACGCATATTTTCCCTAAAATAAAGCAACGCATAATTTCATACCACACGTAAGTACCGTTTCTCAAATTCTGCTAAGTACCTATTAGAGTTTTATGGAAAATATTAATGTCATCAGAACTGTCAACTGAAAACTGCTCATTGTTTATTATCATGTGTTAGTTTTTTATAAAGATTATGTATTTAAAACAATAACAGCAAATATTATAATATAATTAATAACAAAATTCGTCTTCTTCTTCGAAGATATCAGGCTGACCTCAAGCCAAAGCTTGTTTAATTAAAGTACTATGATGATCGTCAATGAAACCCAAAATATGCATGTAGTAATGATAAACCAAGATCATTATAATTAATGATGCTGGTCTACAAAACGGGTCGGATGCACATTTCAATCAATAATCGTATTTGTTTTACGAACTTGTTAATTACAGGTTTAATCGGATCGGAAATCGTTGCGCAAGAGTTCGGATAGGCTGGAGTCTGGTGGTGGAGCTACTTTCGCAATGGTCAGACACGGAGCGGGTGTAGATATCTCGCACTCTCTCAGGACGAGATCAGGAATAAAACATGCGTCTTGTAGGTATATATTCACATTAGTATATTTACACACGTCGCTACGGCTGGATAGTAATCGGCATGTAAAAATTTAAGAGGAAAATTCCTAATCGCTTTCTAGCAGAATTGGTTGTCATAGATGACAACTCGTTATACAATGGAAAATGAAGTATTTAGAAAAAAATCGACCCGTCTCACAACCAGCTCCGATGGGATTAGGTTGTGAGACGGGTCGATTTTTTTTTCTAAATACTTCATTTTCCATTTTTCAACCATAAAAATTGCTTTGTGAATGCAAAAAAGTAAATATTTAAATAACTCGTTATACAATTTTTTTGTCTATTTTAATTGTGACGCCGCGAAAGCTTCAAGACATGCAACCTCTTTTGAACGCAACAGGTGACTGTTTATCGCTTGGATTGGACTTTGGGATATCAATCCCCACGCCACGGACCAGGAACCACGCAGGGCGTAGCTAGTCTATCCTAATGGAACACCTGTGCTCCAGCAGGGAGGACTTTCAAATGGCTGACGACACTTGGTAGGGGTCCAACTGCATCGATATGCTAATACAGAAGGAAGGGCAGTAATGGTGCGGTGTGGACGCTTCTATAGATCGCGCTTAGAGATTACCCAGTTCATTATTGTCGGGTTGGTATAATTGAATCGACTTTGTGAGGTTCACGATCATTTAGGGTCGTCAGAGATGTAGTGTTAGCATTGTTTATGCTAATAAATCTGATTGTTATCTCAGAAACGGTACTTCAGAATGAATATCTGCTTTGATATCAACGTTTATCCCGATTTCAGTCTTTTAATTGTTTATGTTATCGCGAAAATTGACTTTTAATTTAGATTTGCAATTGCAAACGTTGGTTTGATAGTTTTATTATCAGTTTTTAATATATTTTATTATTATTACTTATATATAATAGCAATATAAAAAAATCAACTTACAAAACTGTAACCATGCATCATTATATATAATACAAATACCTAACCCCTAAAAGACAAAATTCTTGAACTAGCCATAAAAATTTGAAATTTTCCAGCTGATTATTTCAATGAAGAACTATTCTATTCTATAAAACTTTTCAACACATTATTTTATTTATTATCATTGTCTTGTAATGCTAATTAACAATATGCGTGGGTATATAATCCGCTGTTAAAGCGTAGACAATATCGTAAACTAAAATAACATCTATTTGAATGTTGTAAGTTATTTTTGGTCGTAAACTTAGGCTCTTCGCTTCCGTTTGTATCCCGCTGTTAAGTTACAGCTTTAAGCTTACTCTTTTTAGTTTTATCATTAATTTAAAGAGGCAAAATTGACACTTTAACAGAGTAGCCTCAAGTAGGTTTATGTTTACCACATGCTTCCTGTTAATTTTGAAAATTAGAAATTTATGGTAAAAGTGTAAAAACAACACAAGTTTTAATAGCCACATTTGGAATCCAAAGAGTTTTTTATTACTTACGCCTAAACTTCTTGTATTTTTCTGATGTAATGTGTTGATAGTTTTATGCTACTTTTCAATGAAAATTACGAGCGAACAGTAAAATTCTTGCAGAAAACTTAAAAGGTACTTAATTGTTTCCATGATCGCGCTTATAACTCGCTTAGATTTCTTATTTCCCGTCATTGCAGGGTTCGTATTCACTTTTATCATTCCGTATCAGAAGCTACTTCAAATTTCGAGACCAGTAAGTATCTTGTTCTATTTAAGTTTATCACTTCTATTATTTTATTAAAACATTTCTCGATCTTAATGTTAAACAGATCCACAACACTTTGTTAGGACTTAATGAATTTGTTCGTTGAAACGAGACGCTGAGAAAATAAATTGTTCGTGCCGCGATCACAATTGGTCTCATTAGCAGTTATTTCGTATACACTTTTAAGGCACCGGTTATTAAGAACCAAGTGTGGGAATATCCCCAATAGCCTGCTCATCTCATTGGTAAGCCAAACCGTAAAGGACAGATTCATTACTGTTCCCTTGTTTTTTTTATTGATTTATTTCTGTAAAGGTCAAAAAAGTATAAAAACCATTTATCTAGGTAACGCCCGAATACTAGAACGCAACTTGGGAGCGTCCCAATCCCAAACATAGCCGTCGCTTTAAATTTCGAACCTATGAAAGAGACGCCATGAGTTTAATACGCTCTCACAGTTAATTAGCAGCGTTCAGTATTTGGCGTTATACCACAGTCTATAAATGTTATACTGGCATTCAAAGAATTCCGATTTGACATTTAGTTATTCCATTGGGGTAAACCACGAAGCTCGACTTAATACTGAGGTAACTGGAGAGTGCAGTACGAACAATTTTTTGAATACCACAAATAACACAGTGGCTGTCTTCCGTCTCACCTACACTTTAAAAAAATACGTATGGTCATATGAGACAGCTGACAGCCACTACATACATAAATGTCAAATTTGCTGGCGACACTTTTTTATTCAGGGTGAGAGTTCCAGTTACCTCAGAGTATTAAGTCAAACTTCATGGGGTAAACTCGGTAAACTTCAATTTTGAATGAAACGATATATTTTCTATGGGCTTGACAGCTGTCGAACTTGAAATCTCTAGGTGGTCAGTATAAGTAGTAGTCACAGAACACGGAAAGATTTTTTTCTCTTGTGTAGTAGTGTACTAAACTGGATGAACTTGAAAATGAGGTTGACTGGTAGATAATGTCTGAGGCATTTAATCTGCATATGTACATTGTAAGTTAAGAAATAAGTAAATTAGCGACCCGGCTTCACGCGGGTGCAATATAGATGTATTATACATATAGGTAGGTACATAATAAACCTTTAACTCGAATCACTCTGGGTATTGATGAAACCACACTAAATTTGTTGCATTGTTTGAACGATCCAAGATCTAAATCACTTAAAACATTTCTGCGGTGGTGGCGTGCGAGGCGGGTCGTTACGTTCCATAAAATACAAGCCATGGTTAAAGTTTTTGCAATGGTGCCCCTAACACCCTGTATGGTTGGGCGAAACGATGGCTGGTTCATGTCATGCGTCATGCTCGTGAACGGGTGCTGCTAGTGGGAATGGGTCTGCTCTTATCTGCTTGCCTTAAAATGTGTTTTTATGTGTTTTTTTTTGTTTTTATTTATTTTATTACGAGTTGCATTCGACACATGTATGGTGCAACTTGCAGTGTATAGTAGAATTTTCTTTTTGATAATAACTAATTGCTTTAACTTTCCTAAGTAATTGAAAATTGTTTACCGCTATGATCATTAGTTCGCCTATACGTAACTGTAATAAATTATCATAACCCATTGTGTAATTGTGATGGAAACTGACCTTAATCATACTATGTTTAGGTTTGCGAACCGAATGGCGTAGCTTCTATGACGTTCACAAGTATTTTAATAACAATCTAAATTGAATAAACCAATTTGACTTTGACTTTGACTTTAAGCTTACAGACGGGCGCGAAGGTGTCTTTGCTTGATACTATGTATATTCCCACATTCCTGTCTGATCCGGTGACAGAGGAGCCACTTGCAATACAAAATAAGCTGTCAAAATGATCTCTTGTATGAAATTGTTTTAGTTCCAAAAATTATCAGCGGAACAGAAATGCTTGTTGCATTGTAGAGATTTGTGTTTTCGAAAGCAGTCGCGGACATTTTAGTTCGAAAACTATTACTACCAGCAGTTTCGTATGCCTATAATAGTCATTGAAATGCTTACTTTGATAATTCGTTCGTACATCAAGACGAAATAACTTAATTTTGATGAAGTTCCATAAACTCGAACTTAATCTTAGTTTTATGCAGCATCTCTTCCTTTAATAATTAACATAAGTAAGGACAAAACGGGTACAATTAATAGAGCGATAAACAACGTTAATTCCTCTACATTTCTACAAGAACTATCCGTATATAAAGCTGAAGTACTTTCAATGTATCCTCGTGCTTGACGCGAAAAATATCAGGGCCTTGGGCACGCATTATTTAAGCGGTCTAACCGTCTAACCACGCGTCGTATTACTGCTAACTTATGAGCCGATTGGTCTGAGCTGTACTGAGACTGGATGAGTATACTGGATACCTCACTATTCGTACATGAAATCTATTATCAAAGTTTCTCATCACTACTCATTGTCAGTAGTCTTTGGTAAGCTGACGATCTGAATCATGAAGCTCGACTTAATACTCTGAGGTAACTGGAGTTCTCACCCTGAATAAAAAAGTCTACCCAGCAAATTTGACATTTATGTATGTAGTGGCTGTCAGTTGTCTCATATGACCATACGTATTTTTTTAAAGTGTAGGTGAGACGGAAGACAGCCACTGTGTAATTTTTGGTGACAAAAAAGTGTTAGTACTGCATTCTCCAGTTACCTCAGTATTAAGTCGAGCTTCATGATCTGAATCTTTGTTTACATCCGGGGCGACAAATCGACTACTTATAAGTGTAACGACATGTCAACAAACTTAGACGAAACAATATTTTAAATTCGGGCTACCTCTAGTCACGTCACTAATGATAATGGATAGGTTAACTGTTTTTGGAGTAATATTTTATTCTGAGAAGGCATTTATTGTAACACAAAATAATTACCACACCATAACATTAAGTATAACAGTTTTTACTATTTATTTATTTACTCGCGCATCGCAGTCCCTTTCTCAGTTCTCACTAATTAATTTACATACTAACACTATTAATTGTAAGTTCTATTCCAGAATTACGATAACTAATTCCGGATACGGAAAACATGAACATAAAATTTCAAAAGTTATCTGAGATATTTTCATTCATACCAAACGGTGGATGAGGCAATCAACTGTCTTGAAATCCCTACGTTATCTGGTAGGTAAAGATTTGTTGCAAAACATTAAAAATAAAAATAAAAACTACTGATTCAGAAAGATAATTAACAAACGTATCGTTTAAGATTAAAATAACAAATCACCTTCACATTTCCGCAATTGAAAGAACAGTTACAAGACAAATAGGAAAAATGTATTCAAGTTTCCGAGATATCTTACTGATAGCGTCTTCATTTTAAGCATGAGATAAGTTTCTGAGTAAAATGAAGATGTTTTATAGCATGTGGATGTAAGAGTCTTATAGGTTCTTGTCGGGCGCTTATTTGATGCATAAACTTACCGGGCAATTCGTTTAGATATGGCTGGCAATACCGAACCGAGTTATTTTCTCGTAATAACTAATATGTATGGACGTGTATAAATTGACAAGCGTTTGTCGGACTTAGCGATTGCAAAAAGTAACTTGGAACTCAGTGTTATTTATGTCTTTATTAGCCAGCTGATAAATCTGCGCGTGCAGTATTAGTTAGCGGTTTCAATAAAATAAATCTTTTGTAACAAATTAATTGCTTTTACAATAAGAAAATTCCTAAAACTATTCGTTATTAGCAAAGCTTCCTTAAACGTTATATATTCGGCCTCGATAAACCAATACAAATTTATTTTAAAATTAAGTATTTAGAAAAAATCGACCCGTCTCACAACCAGCCAGAAAAGCACCCAATTCCTTAGTTATAACAAATTCGGCAAGGACTACAGCTGAAAGAAAGCTTGAAAGCTTAAAAATGCTTTCGAAGCATGGAGAGTTCAAGATATCAGAATTTTAATCATCCATCCCATGACCGAACGCAGTGATAATTGCATATCGTAATCACAGTCTGAACGCAACACCGAGCTTTTAAAAGCTAGATGGGTTAAAAGTATCGTAGTAAGGGACATATTTAAACTTGACTAACAGTCAAGTTAAAATGGGAAGTGTAACGCTTGTCATAACTAAACGTGTTGTTAAAGCACACAATTATTTCGGAGTTGTTGCACTCGCTGCATTAAATATAACGAATATGTACGGCGCTACAATTTCTTGAGACTCCTTCAGTAATTTTAAAGCAATAGGTACAGCGAACTAACCTTAATTTAATTATAAAATAAGGTTAAAGTTTGTATTTAAGGACTAATACCTAATGATTTATCGAAATTCAAAATAAAACCTATATGAACCTAACCTACATTTTTGTTAAATTAAATTTAACTATGACGTTAGATACCAATAAAAGTTTTAAATCATCGTCATGGTTAATCAGTTAACTTGCGTAAAAATCTAGGGCCTTAACTATAACATAATCAGAATTACAATATCGTTCAGATAAAGTACCTACTCAGTTTGAGGTAAAAATATTTATTAAATTTTATTACGAACATTTTGGATCTTCAACTTGATTTAAAGTCTTAATTGAAGCCCGCGTAATCAAAGAAGGTACTCATTCATGATGATTATGCAGTATTTTACAATACTTAATACGAAATTATCAAAACTACTAGTTCGAGTATACATACAACTCCCGCGCATGGAGCACCCGACGCGTGCCGGAGCGTAAACTGCGGCAGCGATTATTATAAAATAATTTGTACATTTAATGTGTTCATTTAACGCAACCTCGTAGACTCGTGTCTATAAAATTTTATTACGTACAAACTTATGCGGCGTCTAATTGCAAGCAATGTTTGAAAGAATCTACAACGATGTATTTTTACCAATAATTAGTTTCCTGTAAAAGTTTCGAAGTAAATGTATTTTATATTTAAATAGATAATGTAATGTACCTACATAACAATGTTGCATTCGTACTGTCTTCATATAAGTATGTAGCTGACCTACTCTTAATGGTTAAAGGTATTGTGGAACACTTTACTGGACTTTTCATAAAACAAAACATATAAGACTATTACGTTTCCATATTTGGAAATTATTCATAAATTTTGTTTTCTTATACTGTTAACCAAGTGAGTTTCTATATAACTTTAGGTACCTAGGTCTGTTTGTATAAACTTATTCAATGTAATAGGTAGGCAGTTTAGGGTAGAATATTATACAATATCGTCCAACGATATTTTAATTTCATTACCGAGCATAAATGATTTAATTTGAGTCAGGAAAACGAATAAATTCATTTATTTGTTAATTAATTAATTCAAAAACCTTTGTTGTTCATATAGGTAAGTGCCTTCAAAGTGTAGTTTAAAATAGGTAGTTTAACGCATATGGGTTATCAAGCTATCACGCAAAGGCTAACGGGTAACAATAAGTAGGGTAGCCGTAAATATCGTTGGGCTTATTAATGACTCCATTACTGCAGTTACCATTGCTTTATCTTAGCTGTTGCATTTATCGATATTGCGATCTTGACACTGTTTACAGATATAACTATTATAGTATACTATTATAGTCAAGATACAATAGTTCTAAGCAAGATAGTACATTCATATTTTCATTTTCAAGTTCACACTTGCTTTGCGGAAAAAATATATTCAATTTCTGTTCCCGTTTTCAAATTGTACAAGCGATTGATACTTAATGGAAACAAAAAATAGGTTAAACTTATTTTGCAACAACGATAATAATAATTATTAAGATAAATTAATGAAACCAAACCCATAACGATGCACAATGTAATGCAATGTATTTTACTATTACGATTCTATGAATATAAAAAAAAAACAGCAATGGAAATTACCTGATATTTTTTTCTAATTTAAATTCAATATCATTAATTCTAGACTATTCCAAGCACAATGAGAACATTCATGACAAGGACCAGCAAGAGAAATCTTGCGGTAAGTGTGCCTGTTGGATGTAGCAATTACTTTATCCCGCCATTTTTATGAGATAGGATTGTCTTCGCATTACCTATTTAATGTCACCATTTCAGAAAGGTTTCATGAAAACAACGATAGATTCAAAAGGACTGGTAAACTGTTGAATATTTTTACTACATAAACACGGGGACTCGCGCTCCCGTTAGATTTTTCGGTTAGAATTAGAAGAATGTTTTGTAATGTCAAAGTGATGTGACATTCACTTGACAGTAGGCAGTAAGATGCGTTCGGAAATGTTTGGGAAATAACATGAAGTTTGACTTAATACTCTGACCTCAGTATTAAGTCGAGCTTCATGAGAAATAAGAATGGGATAATGGTTCTAGACTGCAACAGTGCGCTCGCACCTAAAGCGAATACACTTCCGGTAAACTAAAACAGGATAGAAGCATTTAGAACTGACCATAAACCATTACTTCTATGATTAAGACATTGGCATAGAACATAGGTATTCAGCTTTTTCATTCGATGATTCAAAACAGACACCTGGAAAACTTTCAACAATAAAAAGAAGCATTTAATTTTCGTAGGTATCATAAAATCTAAATATACGTTTACGATCTTAAATCAGATTGTAATGATATATTAAGAATAGAATACTGACGCAAAAGTGGTATCGATGAAATGGTAGAAGCCATAGTTTATTCGGAGATCAAAGAAAATAAACTTTCCACGATTTTACCAGCATGTGGGGCCCTTTTGAGCGGTTAGTGACTAATTGGTGTTAATATAATTTATATTTAACTTTTAACTTTAGCACGTGAACCGTATCGATTACATGACTTTTTATGGCCACACACGAGGTCTTTAAATACCTACAAAACTAAAGAAAACTTTGTTTGAAAGACGGTCGCAAGGTCACCGTTAGTTTTCGCGGAGCCTGCGTTTAATGTAGTTTAGTTAGCTGTTGAGCAAACTCTTCGATCATATCGAAGAGCAAACTCTTCTATCATATCGAAGAGCAAACTCTTCGATCATATCGAAGAGCAAACTCAACAGAATTGATCCAGTGATTTGATCATGAAAAGATAGATAAGATAAACAAATAAACATAAATTGTATGGAGTATGAGTAAGCAGGAGGAATATTTAGGTAAATATTCCATATCTATCCTACCAATCCTACTTATCCTACTAATATTATAAATGTGAAAGTTTAGATGTTTGGATGTTTGTTACTCAATCACGCCGAAACGACTAAACGGATTTGGCTGAAATTTGGGACACAGATACTTTGTAGCTTGGAGAGGAACATAGGCTACTTTTTATCCCGGGAAAATGTCACATTCCTGCGGGATAACGTCGTGTAGTTCACGCGGGCGAAGCCGCGGGCGGAAAGCTAGTATATTATATATAATATTATAAATGTGAAAGTTTAGATGTTTGGATGTTTAGATGTTTGGATGTTTGTATGTTTGTTACTCAATCACGGCAAAACGGCTGAACGGATTTGGCTGAAATTTGGAACACAGACACTTTGGAGCCTGGAGAGGAACATAGGCTACTTTATACCCCGGAAAAATGTCACATTCCCGCAAGATAACGTCGTGTAGCCCACGCGGGCGAAGCCGCGGGCGGAAAGCTAGTATACTATAAATGTGAAAGTTTGTGAGTATATATGTGTGTGGATGTATGGATGTTTGTTACTCTTTTACTCAAAAACTACTGAACGGATCTGAATGAAATTTGCAACAGAGTTAGATTATAGGCTGGAATAATCCCGATATTCCCACGGGAACGGGAACCACGCGGGTGAAACCACGGGCAGGCGCTAGTACTGATATATTCTATAGGAAAGATTTGATTTTTTTATTTGTTTGTATTGGATAAAGTCAAAAACTACTGGACTGATTTTAAAAATGCTTTCACCAGCACCACGTGGGTAAAGCCCCTAGTAAAATGTGTTTAGCTAACTCAGGTCTCTTAGAAACACTAAAGTTATTTTCTTATATATATCTAGAGTGGGTGTTTACAGAAGTGACCATCTTTCATATTCATATTTATTTATTCTGTGCACACAGGTACAAAAGATGTTACATTGTCTTTAAAAATGTAATCCAAACTAACTTCAAATGGACATGTCATTACGGGTATATGGTATTAAATATTAAAATGAACCTGCATATTTGTCGCCAAGGAGGTTATTACTCCTTTATCCGTGTATAAATTTATACTTATATTAATCGGAACGAATCAGGATTAGGTCCTTCGTATTTGGTAGGGCTGCTGCTACGAAAGTTACAAAAAAAATAGACGGCTCGTTGATGTCTTTTATACGAGGCTTTATTATTTTCAAGTTCTTTAAAAAACTGACCTTCAAGGACGAACTAGGCTCATCTCTTTTGCAACTAATGTTTATTGTGAGTAAATCATTTATGATAAGACTATATTTACGCTACAATAATTCAGCACCTGACATACATTTTCTCTTTGGAATAATTTTAGAAAAAACTATAAGTACCTACTTTAGAAAACTTTGTTAGAAAAACGGTCGTAAGATCGCCGTTAGTTTTCGCGGAATCTGCGTTTATTTCAGTTTAGTTAGCTGTTGAGCAAAAGTCATTATGTACTATTCTTACGATACATTTCCTTAAAAGTAAGGGGTACAAAATTCTAATCTAATCCTGCCATTAATTTGAATTCTTAAGTAATATTAATATTATATCAGCTAAACAGAATATGGACAGCCCTATCTCTCTATAATAGTTGACAAGTTCAAAGTTAAAATTATATCCTTTTGACATCTGATAACCAGTCCACAAAGGGAGGCGCGGCCGCATAAATAACCTCAAATATCATACTCGGGCCTTCGTATGGAAAAATCTTAATTTATTAAGATGTTACCTGCGATACAGACAATTTACTGTGAAGCTGCCTTCCCATTAAGAGATAATGTTCTCGATAAAGATTGTATTTGGGTTCCGTGATGCATTGTCAGAGGAATCCGTGGTAGTTAGAGAACTCGGCCCGCGATTGTTTAGGTTAAGCAATTTTTGCAATGGTCAGTCATTGGTTGGGTGACCAAAACTTAAATATCTTGAGCATCTCTGTGCTTCGGAAGGCAAGTTAAACCCAGCACGTTGGTCTCAGCTACTTTTGCATTTCTGAATTGGGTCCGAATGTGGTGGGTGCGTCGTGGGTGTCGTGGACCATTCTCATCTTGCCATAAGGTAGACTTGTGCCCCGGCAGTGAGGACATTATATGTTTATGATGGTGATGCATTGATTTTCATTTTTTGGTGTTTTTGGACCGTGAGTTTTTGTTTGAAGAAGGCGGTTTAATTTCTTTTGCAAATCTTTTTTATTTTATGTAATTATCAGAGCTGCAGGAACTCAAATAAACCATGGCGTACCGTAACTGTTAAGATTTATTGATTCACATATTTTCTACAAGCGGTTTCTTTGGTGCAGTTAAAGTCCAAAATGGCGTTTCCATATTTGCTCAAAAGCACTAAATTATAGTCATCAAAATTTATTTTAATTGTTACTACCTAGAAACCTTTGTCATTTGACAACTTTAATTACTCATTTTATTGTAAATTTGTTGACGTAATGTTATGTTGTTGTGATCGCTTACGAAATATAGAGTTTACAAAAATAAATAGGCCAAATACAGATACACTTCTTTTCCTTTATAATTTATATCAAGGGATATTTTAAATAAAACCACCAATTTAAATAAATTTTGACAAGATTCGAAAATAAAACTTGGAATTAAATAGGAGGTGAATGTTTGTAAATTAGGTCCAATCGAATGAGACCACAATTGATAAGGCAAAATAAGATAAATAATCTTAATGGAACAACAATAGAAAAACAAACATAAATGGACAACACAATTATAGTGGTGCAACTGACGGCCTAGTCACTTAAAGCAATGTCTTACAGGCAACCGTAAGTTTATCTGTCTATATGCCAATATATTTGTTTGATTGGTTGCTTCTTATTTAATAAATTAGAAGCCTCAATCCCAGGTAGCAAGTTTAACCAGTTGCAAATCACTCTTTTTATTACATACATTATTACCATTTACGAATAAATTTGCCAGAAGAATAATCTTATCAGTGTATTTATTATTAAACAGGCTGTTCCAACATCAATAAATATCGTGCAAGTTCTTGCGCTTATTTTTTTCGTCGTGAGTTGCCGATTTAATTGATTGCAAGCGTCACGACCGAAGCTTTTCTGGATTTCTTTTTTACAATAACTTTGACAGTACCAAATTGAATTGTACTGAATTAATTGGTCAAGGGTTTTATGACACGATCTACTGACTTACTGTTCGGAAAAGATCGACGTTTCTGAACGCGTCTCTAATGTCACGTCAAATTGACATTTGGCTGTCACTTGAAGTTGACAGTGACACTTGATTGGAATTCTTGTAACCAAGATGTCGGATTAATTTTGCTGAATTTGTTAAAAATCGCTCGCGTTGAATGTGCCTGGCATATCGAGTTTGAATAAAATCTTAAATTATCTATGTGATCCCGTTTTGTACGACCAAGGTTTTGACGCCATCCATCGGGCTGGTCGCGGAGTTTTGAGTGAAAGATAACCTTTTCTACCACACGCGTTGTTGTTGGGACAATATATCTTGATAAGCAAGCCCCGCGTGTGTCATCGTGTAGTGCTGAAGCGCCCAGTGTCTTGGGACCGTTGTGTTGTGTTGGTTTTGTGAGTAAGGTGACTAATTGGTAAGGTCTGCAGAAGAAGAAGATTTACCAGGGGGCGCGCCCTCTGTCTCCACTGCCCAGGACCACAGACAGTATGTAAAATCACCTTACTTCACATTAAAACGCTGTGTATCGCAGTTCAAATGTTCAGTTTACATCCCCGCTGAAACCTAGTTTTTTGTCCGGAGTCTATATTAGTAATATGCTTCCACTGCGCCAGCTGATTCCGCGGATTTAGCAGGGGTGTACTGAACATTTCTTGGTAGCAGAGCGTAGTTTGAAGGCCTGAGAGGCCCACGCCAAAACTTTGTATTAATCAGTGCCGTTTTGATGACCCAGTCTGGTCCGGACTAGATTAATTTGTACTTGTAAATGGTAATTAACTTGCATTTGAAAAGTAAAGGGCATTCCTTTGTTATTGGTTCCATGTCTTGTAATTAATTGTCATGTATTGAAGTTCCAAAAATGTAAACAGATGCCTTTCTTTGCTCATAATAATTATTATTCAGTTTTGTTAGCAAATTTGAGTTGTGAATATTGACAAGTTTGTTGCTAAAATAATAGCTAATAAAAGGTTAGCTAATAAGTTTGCACTCAATACTTAGTGAAACTTAGATGATTTAAGACATTGTTTACACATTGAAACTCATTGAAACTTGTGCTTTGAAATAATTAAAATTAATTTGTTGTATGTTGATATCCAAGTGAATTTCAATAGTCAGTGATTTTGAGTGAATTTCAATAGTCAGTGAGTTTTGTTGTTTTCTGATAACCTCCAAATATTTAAGAGTTTGTGTCATTATAAATACTTTGTTGTTGTAATATTGGAATTTTGTGGTTATTAGTAACCTCCAAATATTGGAGATTTTTGTGTTATAGTGAATATTTTGAATTTGTTGTTTTTGTTGATAAATTTGTGACGTTACAATGACGGCCTCCTCTGCTAAAGCCAAAATACGTTCTGAGTTACGGTGGTTAGCTTCTGCGGTTGCGTTGTTGGATCGACCGGATAGAACGGAGGCCTTGTTGAACAGATACGTAGATCTGCCCATACGTTTGGCTGTTGTTGATGAGCAGTATGCCTTATTTTTGGAAAGGACTGTTGAGGCCGAGGTGGAAATGCGACAAGAAGTCGGTTTGGATGTGGACCAGTGTTATGATTTTGCGGACAGAATTACCCAGGTAGCTCGACCTTTGCAAGTGGCAAGAGAGAATGAACCGAGCCCGTCCCCGGTCACATCTAAGAGTATGCCCCCTCTCTTTGCTAGATTGGCCCCCTTAGACTTAAGGCGTTTTGCTGGTCGTCTAGAGGACTGGGAGGGCTTTATTAATATTTTTGATAGTCTGGTACATGCCCGGGATGATTTGACCCAGGGCCAGAAGTTAGCTTATTTATTATCCGTGTTGGAAGGGGAGGCCCTTGAATCGGTTCAACATTTGGCCCCCTCGGATGAAAACTACCCTATTGCTAGGGATTTGATTGCCCGTCGGTACCAGAACGTACGACGTCTGGCGGACAACCATGTTGCCGCCATTTTGAATTTACCCCGCGTTGCCAGCGTGATGCACTTGAGAGTGGCTTTGTTGAATCCGCTGTTGGTGGCATACAACGCATTAAAAAACTTAAAACTCCCAGTGGAGCAGTGGTCGTTTTTGTTACTGCACATTGTCCTGGGAAAGTTGCCGGACTCTGTTAAGGTCCGTTTTGAGCAGCAGTATGGTGGGGATAGTGCGACTTATCTGCCACCCTTCTCGGACCTCTTGACGTTCCTGGAAGGAGAAAGTAGACTGGCAGATAATTCCTCTCTGGCCGGTCCTATGGGACCCGAACGACCTGTGCCACAGAGTAGATCCCCCACCGGACCCCCCCGTAGGGGGCGTATGGCCCCTCGCGCGCCCGGCCGCTATGCCGCCGTCCAGGAGACCGCCCGCTGCTTGTACTGTCGGGAACCGGGTCACAGCACGACCCGTTGTGATAAGTTCCTCGACCAGCGCGTCCAAGGCCGTCGAGCGATCACGCGACAACGGACATGGTGCTACTCGTGCTTGGGCCTGCACATGCAGCGCGAATGTACCCAAGCGCACCCATGCCGATTTTGTAAGGGCAACCACCATCCCCTCCTCTGCATGAACAGCCCAGAGGGCGGCGGAGCGCCGCAGCGCGTCGCTGCAGGATCACCTCGTATGGGTGGGGGGCTCGGACCCCCCGCGGTGTTTGCATCCCGCAGCAGTTCTAGTGGCCACCAGAGTGGCCCCAGACGCTCTCCGCCACGAATGGAGCCTCAAACGGGCGGGGGTCCCAGGGACCCCCCCATGGGAAACCGATCCCCGAGGATGGGGATGAGTTATGCGGGCGTTGCCGGAGGTCGTAGAGGCCCCCCGCGACGTTTTGAGCCTCGCACGGGCGGGGGTCCCACGGACCCCCCCATGGGAAATCGGTCCCCAACTAGGGGGTTCGATTTTGCGAGCGTTGCGGGAGGTCGTAGAAGCCCCCCGCAACGTGTTGAGCCTCGCACAGCCGGGGGTCCCCGGGACCCCCCCTCTGAAAATCGGTCACCGTGCCCCCGCGACTATGGGGCGACGTACACGGTGGATGATAGGCACCGATTCTCGCCGCCGCTCGCCGAATACCCGCGTTTGGAGCGGCGCCCGCCCCGTCTTCGAGGGGCCGGGAGATATAACCCGCCTGATACCGGGCGAATTGGACGTAGGCAGTATGTGGGAGATTGGGACCCACTGGATCGCTATGAGCGACCCCCTTACCATGGGGGGACGTCTGGGGACCCCACATACTAGCAATCAACGTGTTTACGGTCGATTGTAGCCACCCCTCCAGAGACCGTTTTGTTGCCCACGGCCTCTGTGCTTGTCAGGGGATTGAATGGCGACCTTGTGGAAGTTCGCGCCTTGTTGGATTCCGGTGCTCAGGGGTGTGTTGTGTCATCTTGGTTAGTTAGGCGGTTGGGCCTCAAGGTGCACCCCCACACGGAAGGCGTGAGAGGTGTTGGCGATGTGAAAGTCCCCGGGTTGTTAGGGCATGTTGACTTCACATTTACATCACGTAATAAGTCCACGCCAGGCATTAAGACCTCGGCGATTGTGTTGGACACAGTTGTTGGCCGTCAACCTTCAGTTGACTTGGGACCGAGTATGTTGTCTTTGGTGTCTGATTCCCCACTCGCCGATCCAAACTTCTTCCGCCCAGGCCCGATTGATGCTCTCCTTGGAGCCGATGTCCTGGGGCGAGTTTTGTTGACGGGGAAGCGAGTTTTGCAGCCAGATGGCTTGGTAGCTCTGCAGACGACACTCGGTACAGTTGTGATGGGCCCTGCTCGCCGCGTTTTGGATTCCCTTGATGAGGATCGCGGTCTTGTTTTTAATGTGTCTCTCTCCGAAGTGGTGCAGAAGTTTTGGGAGGTTGAGGAACCTCCACCAGCCCCGCGGGTAGACCCAGTAGCGGATGAATGCGAGTTGTATTACCAGAATAACACTGGTCGCCTCCGCTCTGGTCGTTTGATCACCCGTCTCCCCTTTCGTGCCGGCCGACCTCCTCTGGGCGAATCCCGACCGCTAGCGGAACGTAGGCTAGTGGCGATGGAGCGTCGCATGAGCAAGGATCCGGTCTTCCGCCAGAAGTATGTTGAATTCATGCGGGAGTATGAGGAGTTAGGGCACATGTCCGTGAGCGATTTGGATTGGCGCTCCGTTGAGCACTTCTTTTTGCCGCACCACGCCGTTTTGAAATCCGGAAAGATTCGGGTGGTCTTTGACGGTTCGGCTCCCACCTCTACTGGAGCGTCCTTGAACCAGTGTCTGCATGTAGGTCCCAAGCTGCACACGGAGATCTCAGACATTTTGACCAACTTCCGGCGGCACCAAATTGTATTTATGACTGACATCCGGATGATGTTCAGACAAACGGTCATCCATCCAGAGGATAGGAGGTACCAATTGATTTTGTGGAGAGAGAGTCCTAGGGACCCCTTGTTGATTTATGAATTGAATACGAATACGTACGGTTTGGCTTCGAGCCCGTTTGTTGCGATTCGTTCTTTGTTGGAGTTGGCCGAGAAGGAGCGCTTGAGATATCCTCGCGCCTCCGCCATTTTGGCCAGTGACGTCTATGTGGATGACATTTGCACGGGCGCCTCATCTGTCTCAGAGGCGATTGTCCTGAGAGACGAACTCACCGCCCTTTTGAAGTCGGGAGGTTACGAGTTGAGGAAATGGATATCCAACTCGCCTGATGTACTGGTAGGTTTGCCCGAAGAGCACCAGCAGGACCCCCACCTATTCGAAAATGTTGATAATCCCCATGTGGTGACCGTCCTTGGCGTACAGTACAAACCGGTCTCTGACACGTTCACTTATTGTGTGGATTTACGACCACCGAAAGTCTGGACCAAGCGTTTAGTATTGTCTACTGTCGCACGTACCTTTGACCCCAATGGGTGGATTTGCCCCGTGCTGTTTATGGCCAAGTGTTTCTTGCAACGGTTATGGGCTTCGGGTGTGTCGTGGGATGAACCCCTCTCGGACGAGTTACTCCGAGATTGGTCGAGCTTCGTTTCATCCCTCCCCGAGATTAATGAAGTGCATTTGCCGAGGCTATTCCTCCCTTCTGAAAATTGTAAAGTTACTCTTCACGGCTTTTCCGATGCCTCCGAACGTGGATTTGCTGCGGCCGTGTACCTCCGCACCGTTACTGTTGACGGAGTTGTTGCTGTGCATCTGGTGATAGCGAAAAGCAAAGTCGCTCCCCTTCGGACTCGTCATACGATCCCGAGGTTGGAATTGTGTGGAGCTGCCCTCCTAATGCGTTTGTTGAACCACGTATGGCTCACATTAGGTCGATCTATTAAGATACAAGAGGTTTATGCTTGGACGGACAGTCAGGTCGTCCTTTGTTGGTTGAAGGCTCCGGCGCACACCTTGGACGTGTTTGTGGCCAATCGAGTGTCGCAGATTTGTAATTCCGACATCGAGTTGATTTGGAGACACGTGCCGGGAACCATGAATCCCGCGGATTGTGCGTCTCGGGGTTGTGTAGCCCCAACCCTAATTAACCACCCCCTCTGGTGGGGCCCACAGTGGTTGATGCGGCCTGAGTCGGAGTGGCCGCCCTCTCCAGCGTTGTCGAACGTAGCCGTTCCTGATATGCGGGCATGCGTCCTGGAGACTAACCCCGCCGGGGAAAAGGATTTGTTGTTGGATCGGTACAGCTCCTTACAGAAGCTGCTTGGTGTTACCGCTTGGATCAGACGTTTTGTGTACAATTGCAGAAACCCACGCGCGAGGCGTGATTCGTCGGTTCTCACTCCGGACGAGCGTAGGGACGCGCTCTTGTTTTGGGTCCGGAGAGTACAAGCTGATAGTTTTGAGTCCGAGATTGAAATTTTGCGTTTAGGCCGTCGCAAGTTGAAGGGCGCGGTATCGCGATTAAATCCCTTCCTGGACGAGAGTGGGCTTTTGCGAGTCGGCGGAAGACTTCGAAATGCGAACCTGCCGTATGGAGCTCGTCACCCCCTTTTGTTACCTAAAGCCGGACATTTGACTCAACTGATAATAACGGATCGCCATGTGAATGCACAACATGCTGGCTGTAATGCTTTGTTGGCCATTTTGCAGCGTGAATTTTGGATTTTGTCTGCTCGTCGAGCCATTCGCACTGTGGTTTTCCGTTGCCTGCCTTGTTATCGATTGAAGGCCGCGACCATGCAGCCCCAGATGGGTGATTTGCCTGCTGATCGCGTCACGGAATGTAGAGCTTTTGCCGGAGTCGCCACCGACTTCGCCGGTCCCTTCACTGTAAAGGCGTCGAGACTGCGTAATGCTAAAACCTATAAGGCGTACTTGTGCGTGTTTGTGTGTTTGTCCACCAAGGCTGTCCATTTGGAAATTGTCTCGGAATTGTCTACCGAAGCCTTTGTCGCCGCCTTGAGCAGATTTGTTTCCCGTAGAGGACTGCCGACATTGATACGTTCCGATTGTGGTACTAATTATAAGGGAACGTGTAATTATCTTAAGGAAGTAGTTAAGTTTTTTGTTGATAATAAAATAGACATTGGAACCACCCTCTCCCGGCGTGGGATGATCTGGAAGTTTAGCCCTCCAGCTTGTCCGACCTGGGGAGGAATTTTTGAAGCTTGTGTAAAGGCTGCCAAGACACACTTGCGTCGCGTGATTGGAGAAACTATTCTCACGTTTGAGGAACTTGATACGGTATTTTGTAAAATTGAGGCCGTCCTCAACTCGCGACCCTTGTGCCCGTTGTCTTCGGACCCGAATGACCTGGAAGCGTTGACCCCAGGTCATTTCTTGATCGGACAGCCCCTTTTGGCTTTGCCTGAATATCCGATTCAGGATGTAGGATCCCATCGTTTGTCGCGATACCAACTTTTGAAACAGATGTCCCAAAACTTCTGGGCACGTTGGTCGATGGAGTATTTGCATATCCTACAACAGCGCGTGAAGTGGACAGATAAAACCACCCCACCCCAGACTGGCGACCTCGTGTTGATTAAGGATGCTAACCTGCCGCCCCTATGTTGGCGAAGGGGGCGCATTGTTAAACTCTACCCCGGAACTGACGGAGTTCCTCGTTTTGCTGAGGTTTTGGTTCGAGATTCGGTTTTGAAGAGAGCAGTTAGTGGGCTCTCCCGATTACCCGTAGATTGACGTACCGTTCTTAACGGTCCGGGGCGGGGGGATGTTCGGAAAAGATCGACGTTTCTGAACGCGTCTCTAATGTCACGTCAAATTGACATTTGGCTGTCACTTGAAGTTGACAGTGACACTTGATTGGAATTCTTGTAACCAAGATGTCGGATTAATTTTGCTGAATTTGTTAAAAATCGCTCGCGTTGAATGTGCCTGGCATATCGAGTTTGAATAAAATCTTAAATTATCTATGTGATCCCGTTTTGTACGACCAAGGTTTTGACGCCATCCATCGGGCTGGTCGCGGAGTTTTGAGTGAAAGATAACCTTTTCTACCACATGCGTTGTTGTTGTGACAATATATCTTGATAAGCAAGCCCCGCGTGTGTCATCGTGTAGTGCTGAAGCGCCCAGTGTCTTGGGACCGTTGTGTTGTGTTGGTTTTGTGAGTAAGGTGACTAATTGGTAAGGTCTGCAGAAGAAGAAGATTTACCAGGGGGCGCGCCCTCTGTCTCCACTGCCCAGGACCACAGACAGTATGTAAAATCACCTTACTTCACATTAAAACGCTGTGTATCGCAGTTCAATTGTTCAGTTTACATCCCCGCTGAAACCTAGTTTTTTGTCCGGAGTCTATATTAGTAATATGCTTCCACTGCGCCAGCTGATTCCGCGGATTTAGCAGGGGTGTACTGAACACTTACTATTATAATAGCGATCGATCGTGATTTGTGCAGTCCAAATTTTATAGATTTATACTGCACTATATTTATTATTTAACTTATTCCGAAACTTATGTGTAAATGTAAATTTTAACCGCCTGTGTGGTATAGTGGTAGACACCACCTGTATCAGACCAAGTGGTCCCGGGTTCGATTGCCAGTGGGGGTACCTACATATTGTATTCGGTTTGGTTGGTGGTAGGATTTGTTATAGGTCCATTTGGCCAGCGACCCCATCTTATCTAAGTCTGACGCCATAACAACAATGTTTTCAGCATTGTTGTGTTCCGGCTCGTCAGAGATAAGATAACCAGTTCCTCAGTGTTGAGAATTCCGGGAGTAGTGAGCTTCCATCTTCAGCCTTATCTTTACTTAACATCAGGTGATATCACCCGTGTGTGAAAAAAAAATATCTTTTAACTAATACTTTTAGGTACATACTTCATTGATTCTTTAAATGCCAAATTTTAATTTTGCTGCAATAAATTTGAAACTGTGAAGTTTTTCATAAAATTCAAAGCCAAATGACATATAACAGAACATAAAAAAGTTAGATCGTTATGTCATGACATGAGCATGAAACCAAACACTTTTAAAATTTAATATTGTAACCGCATAAGCTAATGAGAATCTGGCCAATTTGTCTAAATTGCCAACTCGTCGTCAGTTTAAGCAGTTAATTTATAATATATTATTTATAACTGCGTTTGTTTTAACAGCCGGTTGAGTTCCGGCCGCGCATCACACCGTTACGTTTTGTTCAAGTAGCTGTTGCCATCTGCCTGCGTTTCGTATTCTACTGTAGTCTTACCGATTTCATACTTATTTAACGGTGGATTTGTTACAGAGTTATAGCACGATTACCTGCTAATCGTCACACTTTTTCGTGCTATTTTAATAATGAAGCCGTTTAACCGCGCTGTCAAGGAAGTTAGTATGTATAAGTAGCGTTTAGGAACTTTTGACCCCAAATTTTTTAAGCAAATATATCTAAAAGGTTTACTTTGGACAGTGTGGCATTTAAAAAGGTTTGTTATATTTTAATCAGCGTATCTTATCGGTATTTGATCTCTGATGAATGGGACAAAAGTTTGGAATTCATGAAAATTATGATAAGATAATATTTAGTACGTTATGTAACTTAGAAGAGAGGTTTAAACTTAAATTAGTCTACAAATTATCCATACTGCAACTAAATGCCACACTCCAAACAAAACTCCTCCAAAACTGTACCTACATCTAATAAAGACATAAACATTCACAGAATCGTTTCCTCGTCCACATAAACCAAACAAAGGGAAGCCGCGGGCCGCTACTATAAACCAATTATAAATCACTCATATAAATACCATCTCAATTCATTCCGCTGTCATGTTTATTGCACTGTAATAATTCCACTAAGCGCCTACACGGCGTATACTATCGAACAGCTGGCTGTTCAACCAATTTTCGGCGTAAATCGCTTGCACACCATTGAGGCTTATGTGTTCTATGCGTACGCGCAATCGGAACGTAGCACAAGCAAAATTTGCCTTAAAGTGATCGGGAAGCTCCTCCATTGTACAATACAGAAAATCAATTCATGCGATCCCCCTATGATACCAGATTGATATCTTATTTATCTGCGCATTGTTGCAGCTGAATTGCAACTTGTAAACTTGTTTGCATTGATTTGTTGTCGATTTTAATTTGTTGGATAGCTTTCTTGGTTTGTTTTGTAGTCAGTATTTTAATATTGATGGTTATAAGTACAATTTTTTTTAAAGTGCCTACTTGATAAATCGATTGGTATTTTTAGTCTAGTACCGACTCAGGTACCTATATAATAGTATGCTGTATTTATAAATGTAACACAATTATTTCTAAGTTAAGTATTTGTTAAATTTAGGTTTGGGAAGCGTTTTGATTAGTGACGAAATCGGGAAACCTAACCTAAACTAAAAGTACTAACCTAACTTAATCATATTCTCACCAAAAACTGGTTTATCAATAAAATCACACTTTCTCCACCAAATCCCCTAATTAATAATAATTTGACAGGAGCAGACAGTAAAATTGTAACAATTTATGTGTAAGCAGCCGTGAAGTCCGCCGCCCCGGTGTGGCCCGACCTGTCACCGTAATCCGTTCATCTCACTGACAACCTGTCAAACGACTGTCAAAGCTGTCAGCGGCGCGGGAGTAATTGGGCGGGAGGCGGGAGCGAACCTCTCTCTAACATTTAACTTATCAAGGATCTTTACGCTATACTGAACATTTTTCCTAGAGATTTTTTATTGTTCTTTAAACTTAAAGAGAAAGTTTATATTAACATTTCATCTGCTAGTACATACATCCTCTTACATATATACTTTGACTCTATCGCTCTTTCTTTCTTAAAAATAAACTAACTTCAGCAGCAGACGAACTTATTTTTTCGTGAATTCAGAGTTGGTATGTGTTTGATGGCATCGCCACAAAAGCGTACCTACATAGTATAATATTATCTGTGCTAGGTATTAACAGTTCATAATTATATTCTTTCATCTAAGTATTTAAGTAAGTAAAGTACCTATGTTAGATTTACACTATAATATATTTTTTTAACATTAGCAAACAATGTTTAGTGTTTGTTTTAACCAAGTTTTAAAAGAATAAAATTAAGTGTTTTTTTATGGTTTTTATGTGATTTGGCTAATGTGATTAAGCAATTGTATACCTTCTTAAAATGCTTTAAAGTGTGCCGGCCAATCATCGTAAAATCTATATTTAATTTACAACAACATTCAGAAATGTCTATAAAACTTTTTTGTTACGAACGTTTAATAGAGTTATTTTTGTGTTTTTAATGTTTAATCCTACTTAAGCTAATAGTAGATTGTACAACAAGTGCATAAAACGTACCATTTTACCCGAGACGTATTATATCCACCCGAGCCGTAGGCGAGGGTTGATCGTCAAGTCGAGGGTAAAATAGGTTTTATGGACGAGTTATACACTCTGCTTTTGACTTCGATTGTAAGGAAATTAAATTAAATAGCAATAATGCAAAAAAGAAAAATTAAAAACTTCGCCATATTGGCGGGAAGACTTTTTTTTATACGCAGCAGTGGCAGCACCGTGACATTACCATATATCGTAGTCCTTAATGCTCTTGAAATACTTATTTCTTAGAAAACTCATTATAAATTTATGAAACAGAATGAAATAAAAGTTTATTTAACGAAGTTTAATTGCGTGTGTGACTGTTTACCTGACGACCATTGTCTTAGAGTCTGAGACATAGACGAAGATTTTATTTTATCTACACTCATGTTATAATTTTCGAATTATGAACTCATGCCTGAACGTATACTGATACACTTTATGCCATAGTCAACTTTAAAAAATAAAGCTGCTGTATCCGGGTGTTTCATAATGATGATTCCATTATGCAACACCCGGATACAGCTGTCACTCATTATAAAACACTTATATTTCTTAAATTTACAGTCTCCATGGCAACCGTAGGATTTACCGGCCCTGACTTCCAACTTTTTCAAGCTCTTCTTTAGCCGGCAACAATCAGAAACGTTTTTAAAATAAGAATTTTGAATTTAGAAGGAATAGACCGTATAGACTCCTATGAGAGTGGGGTTTGGCACCAATCACATTTTATAATTAATATTGATTTGCTTAATTTTTGAAATATATAATAAATGTAATGAGTGTAGATAAAGTAGTGTATGAGACTGCACATAACTCGGTATTAAAACCCCTCCTTATGCGACAGTCACATAAACTACTATTATGCACTAGAGCATAAAAAGCGATTTTATGCAGCCTATACCCAACATAAAGACGAACTTTACGAGCATGAGAAGTGAAAATAAAATTTTAAAAGCACATTCGATAAAATGTTTCGATATAAGTATTGCCAGTTTAGAATTCCGTCAGTCAGGAATTAACAAATACAATAAATTTTTAATCGGGAACAATTAATTTAACGAAAATACGGTTTTAAACTCACGTTTAACATTACATCTAAATGTGCCCCTAGCACAAAATCTATTGATATGGTAATCGAATAATAAACTATACTTACCGTCCTAAGCTGTCAAATATGTATTGAATTTTAGTTTCTTATACCACCGAATACGATCACGATAACGGTAACCATAATGTCAATGCTACGGATCACCAAATGTCAATGTCGAGTAAAGAAAAGATTTCCGTGTGTTTTATTTCAATGATAGCCTTTGACATCACTATCGATAGCTATTAATTAAATGCTCTATAATGTCTTCTTATCCTAAAACAGTAAAAACTCTGTTTTAGGATAAGAAGTTATTTATAAATAATTGGAACTGTAATATAACCTTGAAATTTTAGAAGATATTTGGCACAGTAACACAGTTATTCACGAGAACACTATGTGCCTGTGACCTAATTATTAATTACTAGATTACTGAGAAACGAAAACAGAAAATATTAACACAATAAAATGAAATAAAAAATGTCTTGATCTTCCGACAAATTTATCCAGAATTCGATAATGGTGCACAAATTTAACTTTTACAACAGATGATATTATTTAAGATAATGTGGAAAACTCTAAAGAATGTGACAATGACAACTATAATAAGTAACTAGTGTTCTTATTTCCGTAAGAATATCGGGATAAAACGCTTATTGTATTCCGGGTCATGGTCCATCAGTGTGTTAAGTATCATTCAAATCCGTACATGTAGCTTCTCGAGTTTTGAGCTTGCAAACACATTTAACTATTAATTTTTATTTGTAAGATAGTCTATATATATAAAATTCAAAGTCCTGACTGACTGACTGACTGACTGACTGACTGACTGACAGAGATATCAACGCACAGCCCAAATCGCTGAACCTAGAGACTTCAAATTTTGCACATAGATACGTTATACAGTGTAGGCATCCACTAAGAAAGGATTTTTGGAAATTCCACCCCTAAGGGGGTGAAATAAGGGATAAATGTTTGTATGAAAGTCCGTCAGTTTTGAAGTTAGGATCTTCAAACATTGTATTTAGGCTGGCAATTGAATATTAATATTTACCTGTGTCAGCGTTTTTGACAATTCCACCCCCGAAAGGGTGAAAAGGGGGATGAAATTTTGTATCTGGAAAGTCCTTCATTTAATTTATTATTTAGGCTTATGGTCGGAAAGTAAAACAAATAAGCAAAAACATGTTTCGTATTTTACGAAAATCAACCCATTAGAGGTTCAATGGCATAAATAAACCTAAAAATCGATGTTCACTAACCGTTCAAATAAAATCAATCTAAATTTAAATTCTATATTCCCGCCCGTTCGATATGGTTCTAGTGGATTAGCCAATCAGAGGGCTCGAAAGAGCATACCTGTCTGGTCGGCCAATATGGCGAAAAAGTGAGGAAGACCGCCGCGCTTCGTTCTGTATCGGGCGTGTGAAATGAAAACTTTATAATCGAAGGAAATCCGAGTGATCATTCATAGAACTATTCTAATTAAAGTGTTGGAACGTTACAATCGTGTGCAAACAAAATCCCGTAAGCAAATACCAGCTGCACCCACTTTGTGGAGGAACACGAGGTGGCGCCTTCCTTCTTCAGCCACCACGAGAGGTCCCAAGAGACTACCACTCCTGAGGTTAAAGGATACGGTGGCGCAGACAATCAGATCAGTCGGGTAAGTACCTCTAGTTGTCTAGCCACAAGAACCATCACATTCCTTATACGAGCGAGAATCTACCTAAATTCGACTCGCATTCCCAGAGTGTCGTCTTGAGCCTATTTCAAGCTTTCGGCTAGGCTGCGTCGTCACAATCGATATGGATGTCGTTATTGAGGTTTTATGGAATTACGATTGCAAAAATGGCATTTATTTTGATGTTTAACACGCTGAACATGATTCAACCCCTAAAAGGTTGCAATAGGGGTGACGTTTTGAATGAAAAATCAGGGGTAAAATGGACATTTCAACTTGAAACTTTGTAATCTTACTTCTTAAAACAAATAGGCAACCCATTTCGTAATTTTCCCAAAATCAAACCCAGGTTGTAAAATAGGGGATGAATATGTGTATAAAAGTCCGTCAGTTTTGAAGTTAGAATCTTTAAATTTTGTATTTAGGCTGGCAAATGAAAATTAATATTTTCCTGTGTCAGCGTTTTTGACAATTGAAGGGGTGAAAAGGGGGATGAAATGTTGTATCTGGAAAGTCCTTCATTAAATTTATTATTTAGGCTTATGGTCGGAAAGTTAAACAAATAAGCAAACACATATTTCGTATTTTTTCGAAAATCAACCCCTTAGAGGTTAAATGGGATAAATAAACCTAAAAAACGATATGGATGTCGTTATTCAGGTTTTATGGGATGACGATTGCAAAAACGGCTTTTATTTTGATGTTTACCACGCTGAACATGATTCAACCCCTAAAAGTTTGAAATAGGGGTGAAGTTTTGAATAAAAAATCAGGGGGTAAAATAGGCATTTCAACTTGAAACTTTGTAGGCTCACTTCTTAAAACAAATAGGCAACCCATTTCGTAGTTTTCCGAAATCAAACCCAGGGGGTAAATAGGGTATATAGAAACCTAAATCATCTTCATCTCAAAGTACCCTATAAGTTCTTGGTACCTAAGCTACTCAGAACTAACTTTTTGATTGTGAAACAGACACTTATTATTTACTAGCTTCCGCCCGCGACTTCGTCCGCGTGGACATTCGAGAAAATACTTAGGGGACCAATAACCAGGATCCAAAGTATTCTATGTTTTAATTTTATAAAAATCCGATCAGCCATTTAACGTGATTAGGCGGGTCCTCCCTCACCAAGTGAGCAGCCTCGTGCGAGGCCCGCCGCACGTGGCAAACGTTCTGCCTCGCGCGAGGCTGCTCGCTTGGTGAGGGAGGACCCGCCTAATTACGTAAAAACGGCGGATCGGATTTTTATTAAATTAAAACATAGAATACTTTTTATCCTGGTTATTGGTCCCCTAAGTATTTTCTCGAATGTCCACGCGGACGAAGTCGCGGGCGGAAGCTAGTTTTCTATATAAATCGTATTTGTTCATGCACAGTAAAAAACAATAAAAAAACATTATAGGTACATGATTTAAATAAAAAATAACAAAGACCACTGTAGAGCCTAAAAAAGCAGTGTCTGTTAAATTGACTATAAACAATGTAGATCAACTACGCCGCCCCGCCCGCCTCGCCCTTCGCGTTCGTGACTCACACCGTAGCAGCTCGTAACGAATAACAATTTCTTGGGAACCGCTACGGCCGCCGCGGTTGTTTCAGCTTGCAGTAGTTTTCCTCTCACAGCTTGCTCGAAAAAAAACTAGATTTTGAAAGACTGCCAGTTTCAAATTAATAAGAGTAGTAATTAAACAAAAAAAGTAGGTATCATTTTTCCTTCTTTTGTTTTTGGTGATGATGATCTCTTAATTTACTAATTTAAAACTTGTACCCTGTAATGTGTGTGTATATTGTTAATGATTTTCAATGCAGTCAAAAACACAATTTTAGGACTGAAGAAAATGTGCGTGGCTACGCAATGTTAGAATATCAAAACCCGACTACTGAAAAATCACTTTTCGCTAGAATATATTGTCGAGTAAGTGGCATACGACCACGGCAACTTCATATGAGAATTTTTTTCTTGTTTCATACTTTTTAGACCGTAATTTTTCAGTAGTCGGGTTTTAGTTTTTGAACTTAATTTTTATTTATATTATTTTGGGGTCATAATTTTGTGATAAAGTATTTACAGAGCCGCTTCATATTTTTTTAAGTTTAATTATTTTACACGTCCATTATAACTGTCGCAATAAACAACACGCATCGCACATCATTTTTTTGTCATTTTTTTTCAGTTTTTTGACTTTTTTTTTTTACTTATCATTTTTTTCTCTCATTCTTTTTTTTTATATGGAACCACTGTGCGGCGAGCCGTAAGCGCGGCGTCGCCTAGCCGTAGCCGAGCCGACGTATCGACGCTGATCCGGTTTGGTTACGTGCTTGCGTTAGGTTGACGCCTGGTTGACGGCGAGGCGAAGGCGATACGGTGTCGATCCCTTTCCGAGTTGATGTAATGTGCTGTGTCCTTTAGAGAGAAAATATGCTTGAATAACTTTTGAGGCGTGATTTTATAGTACTTACCTAATTATTCCCAATTAACGTATGTATGCCACGATTAACAGGTAATAATGTAGGTAAGTACACATATTTGGAGTGTACTAATTAAGCCCTTTCATTTGATACCCAACACGGCGTTATTAAAAAAATATATATTTATGCCATCTAGAGGGCTCCATATTCATTTAATGTGACGTCACATTCACATAGCTTATAACCATTGGACAAGTATAATGTCACCAACGATACCTCATTAATTATCGAATTCTGAAAAGTAGTGTAATGAGAGAACAGATGAACATAATACATAGGTACATACCGGTAAAAATCATAACATAACTCTCCGTTTGGCTTCGCCGTAGTCGGGGAAAAATATTTGAGCAACTGTGCTGTTACAGTTTATTTTTAAACAGGCTTTGGCAGTTTCCAAAGTGGCTAAAAAGCTAAAACAAAATATACTGTTATTAGTCCGCTTCCCTTTATCATAAATACTAACAAGGCATCAAAACATAAAATTTTACAATCCCAAACTTTTACACTGCCTATAAAAACGATAAAAATACAATAAAATCAAGTGTGTTCGCTATTTTGGTCGTATCTCTAAAATAAAAGAAACGGCCAGATCCCCTTTAAATTGTTCCATCAAAATTCAGTCATAATTTTCAAACTCTTTCAGCGTTTAACTTATAACGGTAGAGCCATGAACTTTTGAAATGCTGACCATAAACTTAATGGTCAAGTTTGGAATAGACAAAGTGGAACGGTCATTCACCTTTCTTGCTATTTTTGTTGTCTTTCACAAGTTAATAAGGTAGTCTTTAACAAGTTAGTAAGGTAGGAAGGTAAGGTATTACAGCCGCTCCGTTGAAACGAGTCCTGAGTAAACAATAATGTTCACGCCTGTCACATCACAATAGACACTTTCAGCTTTACTCCTTAGAAATCGTCATAAACCGCCAATTTCATAGCTGATAAAGAAAGCCAGTTTTAACCTAACCTTAGGAACTAATTTTACTTTACTGCACAATAGCAAGCGACTGTGCTTAATAAATAGCATTTCAGTCTTCGATCAAGAATACCACTAGCGTTTCGACGCCCCGACCCGGCCGAATGGGGCCAGGGGGCCACACAACAATGGAGAATCTACTGTGTCCCATTTTCCCGGGCTTGAAGGATTAAACCGGTTTGAGTGTCAAAAATGACCGAGAAAATAAGAGCGTACCTACCTCAAAGGTGTGCTCTTATTTCGTATCACCTCCTGTCATTTTTGACGTAAGATAGTAACATTCGTGACCTTCTTCTCCGTTTAAAAAGAAATCAGTTGTTGCCACTGTTGTTGCCATAATTGACTTTTGTTTTAGTTCGATAAGCGCTATCTAGTAGTAATTGTTGATCGAAGATTCCAATACACTATTTTTGAAAGTCTATGCCCATATTATTTTTGCAAAGTTTACTTAACATAAAACAAAAATAAATCTTCGAATCCTACTAATATTATAAATGTGAAAGTTTAGATGTTTGGATGTTTGTATATTTGTTACTCAATCACCCCAAAACGGCTGAACGGCTTTAGCTGAAATTTGGGGATACAGATACTTTGTAGCCTGGAGAGGAACATCACGTTCCCGCGGGATAACGTCGTGTAGTCCACGCGGGCGAAGCCGCGGGCGGAAAGCTAGTACGTCATAATTACGCCTCATGTCGACATATAAATTAATCTGATGATTCACTGTCTACAGTTGTTCTATCAGCAAACTCGTAGGCATGTTAACACTATTAAAGTGTCCCAGTTATCTTTGTTTTTCAATAAATCGCAACATTATGTTCGGACAACGAACTTTCGACAAGTCTGATCAATCAATATTTTACCTTTATTATGTGTTTTCTGACAATTACATAATATTGGCTATAGAATCAATTAGTACTTAGTTATATATTTACATGACAAATGAGCGGTATAATATCTACATAGTATAATAATTAAAGCTATTTAAGCATATCTAAAAAGTATTAATTAGTCATCCCGTGATCGTGCGAGTAAAAGTTGTTTCATTGCTACCTATTTATATAAAGTAGGTGAGCAACACCGGACGGGACGGACCTCTTTCAATACGCATGGTTATCGTAATCCACTGTTTACAGAACCGGGGAAATGGCAACCGTTTCGCGATTTGATAACCTATAATATAGATCATAAAAAGCGTGATTTACATAAACAGATGTACTTAGTAGCTGGAGTATCGCGTCACTGTCGTGTGGGACGTGAGCCGGAGCACGTCGGCCGCGAGTGACGTCGCACGCGCGAAAACCGCCGAGCAAGGCCGAGCGACGACCTCGCGCCGCGTAAAGTGACGTTACGTCTCGTGACATGTGGAAAGGGGGCGCACTGACATGCTGAGGCGAAAGGAAACTTGCGAAAGGGGGGCCTTAAGCATAACTGCTGCATAATAAGCATAAGCTGCGTATCTGCGTGGAGCTCAGTGATTTTCGTACATTTGACAGTTTTTACAATTCGGTGAAGGCAAAGCCATCTTCTATCTCACTCGTTGCAAAAGCAGCCGAAAAATATAGCGGGCCATGGTGAAGGAAAACAAAGAAAATGAGTAGAGGGAATAAGGAAGAAAATGATAAGGTGAGAGAGCTCTTGAAAAAGGTGATCTGTTATAAAGACCGATCTGCAAAGTAAGATGGCCTACATTACGAAGTAATACGATGTGGCGCCTGATAAGAATGCAAAAAGAAAGATAAAGATTTAAACAGTAAATAAATTAAAATAAAAAAATCTTATGTAATGATTTTGTATATATTTACATAGTAAATGGGAATACGACACGCGCTAGGGGAAATTGTTTGTCTAGAGTATTAATGCTAGCCATAAATAAAGAGGAATTTACGAAAATTCATAAAACAGGGATCTACGATCTTCGCTTCGGTTGCCATGAGCTGGAAAAGAGTAAGGGCGTATACCTATAAGAAGATATCTGGCTACGAACGAAACGGTCCGCGCAAGCGCTTATAAAGTATAGAGACTGGCTGCGCGGACCACCTGCGTATACCGATTCCGTGGATCAACTCGATAGCGCGCACTTGAAGAAGTTTACACCTAACAGTGATCGACATGATAGGATGATGCTGAAAATGAAAAGTCGATGAACTTGCAGGTGAAGGCCCGGCACTTTTACATCACTAATACCGGGAATACACTCGTAGAGTAAAGGTATAGTAGTGTGCTAATAATTTCTGGGACCCGGTGCAGCGGTGGTAGAGTCCCTCGTAATATAAAATAAGTTAAATATAAGCTTTCAAAATAGACATTTTCTTTTTTTTTGCCAAATTCCTTTTTTTTTGTGAAAAAGTCTAGGGAGCCCTTTTCACTTCTGCCGGCACTCCCGGAGTGCAACCCATGGCTTTTCTATTACAATTTTTCCTGTACTTACAGAAGCGAATGCATAAAATTAATAAAAAGCCATGATTAGTAGTTACCTACACGAATGACCACCGGGTCCAATAACTTTCTAGCACTCTACCGTTTACTCTGCCCGTGTACAGTGGTCTTAATGGTGGCATCCATTCGCGGAACAATATGATAGTAAATCAATTTACAACCACTCTATCCTGGAAGCCGTCGTAAAATTATATTGACTCAAATTGAAACCTGCTTTCATGGCGTGCAAACGACATCTTGCTTTAGTATTATTTGTATATTCCATTTGATTGAGTAGCTGGAAAGGGCATTTCTGATTTGAGCCCTGTTTTTAAAGATTTTTCCGCATATCTCACAAGAAAATCAATAGTAAGTATAATCTTCCAATTTGGACTAACCGTAATCAAAACAAGTGGCGTGGAAGATGAAACGATATCAACATGGGAAGAGGTGTTGCCCAAATATTACCGAGGCTCTAATCGCCTCGCGCCGGTGGCCTCTGCTCTGAATTTGACAGTTGCTTTCTCCGTAATTATTATTTATACTGAGACGTCAGTAGCCTGTAAGGGCTGCCAGCCTTGGGAATTTGGAAAGTAAGGATTTGGTCGACCATGTGGATGAAATACTAAGAAGTAAGTAATGATTTTCTTTCTGATCTTCCTCGGCAAAGGCATCTACTTGTTTGATACGTGTTAATATTACTTATTAGATATCGATTGTAGATTCTCGTATAAAATTGGTGACAGGCTTCTTCTAATCTCTTTCTCATGTTCTGTGTCGATTTCATTGCGAGTAATAAATTAATTGGCTTATTTCGTATAAGTATCTCAAAAGACACGAATCCCAAACACCGTGTTCCATGATAAATTAATGCACTAAAACTAAATCCTATTAATAGTTTTCCAGTAACTTCCTTTATTTTTCGAGGTTTATTGTTATTGTGTGTTGAAGGTAAAATGGTCCAAAACTTTCCAAATCAATCCTAGTCCAGTTATCATGACCTTATATCTATGGCTCATTTTTATTAATTACATTACCGTAGTTTCCAGTACATGGATACCTGGTATTGTACATAAATACTTCAAATATTGAGTATAGGTGTGCACTTATTTTAATACCATAGCCTTTTTTCAGTGGAAATGTTTCCTTAAAGGTAGACTTCCGAGCATCGCGGCCGATCGCAGCCGCGCGCGATCGATCGCGCGCGTCAGACGCGCGCGGCTGATGCGACAATAGTCAGTGTATGAAAATGTATGGCGCCGTTTCCGTGGTATGCGACAGACGCGTGCGGCCGACGTCTGTCGTCGGCCGCACGCGGCCGTAACTATAATGAAAACTTCTATGTATTGTATAGATACTCACTTTTCTGTCATCTTCCTTATTTTAATCTCTTATTTTTGGTTGTCTGTCACTGTTAGAAAATTCATGTGTCAACGCTGGATTTAGATGATTTTTAAAACTCTCCTTTTGCGGGGGTTTGTGCACCACACTGAATTTTACCGTCCGGCAGTCCGATTTTTTACGGTCCGATATGGCAGGCCATAGAATGTCTATGTGCGCTTGTGAACTACACGGAATTTTACCGTCCGACATTTTACTTTTCCACATTCCGGTCCGTTTTTTTCCGTTCCGAGATAACAGCAATGAAATACGTATGGGCGCTTGTGCTTGACACTGAATTTTACCGTCCGGAAAAAAACGGATGGTTGTATTTTAATCATAAATTATTTATAATACATAGTAAGAATTTATTTATTTCTTTTTTAATTTATTTGTTTCGGCTTTGAAACATTGAAACTGTGATATTGAACTGTAAACGTGATATTCATGAGGGGGAGGGGGTAATCACTGCGCTGCCCCGGCGAGTAAAAGGACGGACAAGTGCACAAGCCAATCATCCGTGTTTTTCATGCCACGCCGCCGCCGGCGCCGGCGCGCGCCGGTCCGTAAAAAAACGGACCGCCACCGGACGGTAAAATTCAGTGTAGTGCACAAACACATTTTCTGTAACACGCTCACTGCGGCACTGAATTAGCTATTCTTTCCATTGGTTGCGGTACGCGGCGTTTTAGACCTCATACTAAACCAGACATTGTGGCGGTACGAAGCGTTTTCGACCCCACCGAGATTCAAGAGACTGCAATTCCTTTTTTTAAGCGTGAAGTCAGAAACAATATGGATTTTAGTCTTGATAAATGAGTATCTATACAATACAAATAAGTTTTCATTATAGTTACGGCCGCGTGCGGCCGACGTCTGTTGTCGGCCGCACGCGTCTGTCGCATACCTCGGAAGCGGCGCTATACATTTTCATACACTGACTATTGTCGCATCAGCCGCGCGCGTCAGTCGCACGCGATCGATCGCGCGCGGCTGCGATCGGCCGCGATGCTCGGAAGTCAACCTTAACACATAGTTACACAATTTAAAAGTTTCGAAGGACTACATAGAAATATAGCTGAGTTCTAAAATCAGAAGAAAAAATAAAGAAAAAAATCTTGAGTGTAAGATAAAATGGTCCGAGACCTCTGAATCAACCCTAGGGACAATCATCATGACCTTATCTATGGCTTATAATTACATCACGGTAGTTTCCAGTACCGTGGCGACATAGCTTCACAGAATATGTTTTATTGGCTCACGCGTTGTACCGGCTCATTATTTTTAATGTCGCCGACACGTTTATAGCCACTACTAATTAGAAATATTACGGGAATACACGCGTTTTATTGTTTATTACAACGGTGACATGTGGCGCAATATGTTGCGATGACTGATGTATGGAAGATCGAAGACGCTTGTGTTAAATTTAGTTCCCTAAAAAGGTAAAGAAATCCGTAGATACGAATATGTTTTCTAATCTATGTATCTCTGTGGCTGTTTGTTTGTCTATCAACAAACTTTTTGCAGGACCGATATTGTACTTTAATACCATATAGGTACTAATATTACCTTTTACGACCCACCCCAGTGACGTTAGTGTTCGTCGTGTTTTGCTAAAAGGATCCCGCGTGCAGGAAATAATGGATAATGAACATTTCATATTTTCATCTCAATTGAATATTTTTTTAACTAGCATTCCGTCTGCGGCTTCCAGCATGGACGACACGAGACGTTGTCCCACGAGCATGTTTCTCATTTGGAACTATCTCCATACCGAAAATCACGTGACAGACGGACAAACAAACAAACAAACACACTTCCACATTCATAATATTAGTATGGAATGGCTAGATTTAGAACTGATGGGATACCACACTTTTATAACTTGGTGTTGTGATACTGGTATGAGTTTTGGTGCATTAAAGATTTTATCTAGTGTAAATAGTTTAGACTTGAAAAATGTTTGAGTAGAGTACAAAATTGTAAGGGAACTCAAATCACGGTAATTATAATAACCGAAGCCGACTGAAACCTTGTTATCGAACATTGTTCATTCATGACAAAACTATTTGTAAATATTTTCATTGAAGATTGTTGCGATCGGCATTCATCCATCGGATGGTTCATGATATTTTCATTTTATATTTTCATCCATGGTTCATGAATGATATTTTCATGGCGGAACTGCTGGTTTTTTTTCTATCACAAATTTTCCTTGAATTCACGGAATTGCATTGTGATTGTGAGTGCATAAAAATAATTTAAAATCATATTATGTATATAAATCGTATTATTAAAAATATTAACACAGAAAGTAGGGAACATTTTCTGCTAACATAAACGATAAAGTAACAATAATTTTAAGTTATTGTAAATCGCTCAATAATTTTATCAGATCCTAGAATAAGGTACGATAAGCCCAACTTCAACACTACACACTACTTAATTATTATAATGCATTACATAGAATATTACTTACTCCACAAAAAAAAACTCAGAACCCTTGATATTTTACCCAACACAATGTATAAATTTATAACATTGACCTTCTGTAGCTATAAATAAAAGACAGATAAAACATATCACGTTATAATTATAAATCAAAACTGTATCAGTGTGTTATGTAAAAACTTAACCTATCACAATACTTACTCTACTAGACTAGCCTGCGTTAACAGTGATAGATAACAATTTAAAAGACAATAATCTCGCGATGATTTAATTTTGAAATATTTGTTTGATTCTTGTCATCAGTTGAAGACATTCAGGTAAGTACATAATTAGTTTGGCTGTTAACTTACTGAACGAAACCGATTCGTATACATAGAGAGAGAACATAGAGATATATCTCTATGTTACTGTAGTACATACCTATCATCTGACTTAGTCCCTAAACAGACTTCGAACTGGAGTAGGCAGATGTGGCGTAAATCGCAAAAGGTGGGGCTTCGCCTCAAACGATGCGTGCGCCTGTGGAACGATCCAAACTATGGAGCACATAATCTGCTGCCCAAGCCTTCCCACATCCTGCACTCTTCAAGACCTCTATGAAGCCAGTCGGAGAGGGATTGACGTCGTCGCGCACTACTGGCAAAATATTATTTGATATCTACCGTTGACACGAAAAGAAGAAGATCTGACTTATATTAGAAATGCGAGAGTTTGTGAGTGTGTATGTTTGTTCTCTTTCACGAAAAAACTGCTGAACTGATTTACATGAAACTTTACAGCGATATTTTCCCAATTTGCCTATGGAAACGGGTAGGTACCTACCACACCGGTAAAATCGATCAGCTAGTCCACAATAAACCAGATTTTTAAGTTTGGCCAATTCATAATAATGTATATTTTTTAATCGTATAAATAAATGATTATCAAGACTCGACTCTATTAGACATCCATACGTAAGTTATTTAAATTTTTACTTTTTTGCATTCACAATGCAATTTTTATGGTTGAAAAATATATACGTACTTAATTAATATTATAGATGTGAAAATGTGTTTGTCATCGTCAAAATGGAGCAATGGAATGATGTAATTTTTGGTATGGGACTTGTACTATTATTTATTGTGTGGTATGGGGAGAACTTGGGAGCTGCAGAGTATACCTAGGCTACCTTTTATCCCGGAAAATATTACTTTCTCGCGGGATAAAGTGTTGATCGTGTGACGGCGAAGCCGCGGGCGGCTACCATATATAAATAAACTAATATTAAGACTCAACTCTATTTATGATATCCATACTAATATTATAAAAAGAAAAAATTTGCATGTTTGTGTTTTTGTTTGTATCGAATAAAATCAAAAACTACTGGACCGATTTTAAAAATACTTTCACTATTAGAAAGCTACATTCTTCCTGAGTAACAAGGGCTATATTTGATCCCGATATTTCCACGGGAACGGGTACCACGCGGGTGAAACCGCGGAGAGCCACTAGTTTTGTAATAAAGACGTTTAATATAAATAGCCGTCATTGTAATAAATTAATTACGCAAAACAATGTACAACAATTATTAGTGTAAACGGTAAACGTTGAAAATATCGTCGCGTCAACGGGTTAATTATTTGAATGATTGTAATTGGCGGGACACGTTCTACCGCGTGTGTGGCCGTCGCGTGGCTGGCATGTGTTTGTGACTGGCAGGTATTAAATTAAGTTATGTGCTCGTGTAAGTCCTAACTAGCACGTTTATACGACTATATTTATTTACTAGATTTTTGAGGTGTAAGCATGTATATATGTATATTTTTATCTAGAGCCTTTTTGCATACTAAATCTGTTGGATTATCTTTCTTTCTCTTTATTTAGTGTTTTATATTTAATTGTGCCAAACAACTAGAAAGGCCTTTGTTTTATTTTCACAAATTATTTAAATAATATGTATGTAATTTACCTCATCCGCTGTATTGCTGTCGTAGTTCCTTATAATTATCAATCCCATCTCATTAGAAGATCTGGTTGAGTCTACTTTGCTAGGTAGGTACTACTGGGGCCTTAACTTACTGCGAGCTGTCAGACAGTGTCAGACAAAAAAAATTGTTATAGTAATATTGTAAGCGAGATGACGCTATACGCATTGTATAGCTCAGCCTTCCTAGCATGACCATCATTATGTCACTTATATCACAGTGGGGTAAGCAAGACAGCATGACGTGCTATATCATATCACATGATAAAAGTCGCTCATGCTAGGCCGGCAGGTCTGTAATCAACATTACTCTAACCTTGTTTGACAGCTCGCAGTAAAGGGCCCCAGAGTCTATCAGTCCACCATCAGGCCACGGCCTGTGCCTGTCAGTTGGTCGCAATCTGCCATAAGTAAAACTGGTACTCCCTTATTACAAAACGTGGACTAAAATAGTCCTGGTTTAAAACTGGTACTAAACTGGTGCTATCACTTTCTTTTTCCAAATGAAAGACAGAATTAGCATGACTTTTTTTGGGCTAGTGTGTGGGCGATTGCGGTCAACTGACAGACAGGCCGTTGCCTGCTGGCGGATTGATAGTTTTAGGGCCCTTTAGTTTCTTATAATTATCAATTCCATCTCATTAGGAAATCTGGTTGAGTCTACTTTAACTTTTTACTTCTATAACTTCTTTTTTATTTTTTGCAATATACTCAAGTCGAGTGCAGTGGGTCACTCTAAAATGAGATCAATAGTTATAATAGTCGTATAACATTAATCATAAAACCACCACATTTTAATTAAGAAAAGCAAATAGCAGAACAGTACTCATTCACCGCAATCCTATCAGATTCATTACAAGGATATCGGATTCCTAGATCAACACCAAAGTAATTTGACCTTTAAACTAGTAGACGTTAGATCGAATATCTTTTGTAGTTAGAGCTGAAGAGCTGTGCTCTTTCCCCTAGTATTATATCGATGGAGGTTTTATTTTCACTTAACTCGGGTTAATGCGTGTTATTTGCGCTCAAGTGTCGGCATCGACGCCTAGCGCCTGCTTTGTGGTGATTACGAAACAATTTACTCGTTATCGCCTTAGGCCCGAGACTAAAAGGCAAGCGACACACTAATACTGATGTATGTATTTATTTCACTTTTGATTTTATTCCTTTAGTATGTAAGTAGTATATTATTTTATGTATTTTTTATATTTTTATTTACTGCATGTATTTGAATTATATTTTTATAATAAAATAATAAGTATAAGTATATATCTATCTATATTATATTTATTGATATTTGTATATTTTAGTGTGTATATATAGCATGTATTATTAGGTTTTGTACCGCATTCGTTGTTCTCTGTTTCCCAAAGGTTGACTGGCAGAGAATACTTTTAGTATTAAGTCCGCCTTGTATATTTTACTGTGTGTATTTTGTACAAAATTTAATAAATCAATAAATAAATAATACGATATAGTGTAGATAATAGTCTGTATTTTAGAATTTTAATAATTATACCGATACCTGAATTTATTTTGTAGTTTGTTAACTATAATCTATCTATACTACGAGTATATATATTTATTCTAGATTTTTCGTGAATAAGTTAGCAAATGAAGCTAATGGCCGATTTACATGGGTAATCGATGACATTTCAGCATTGGCTTCGTGTAAACGAATCTAGCACTGGTGTCAGCACTAAAACTTACAGGATACGAATTCAGGCCCCTAAATTCGGTAGTGCTACTTGCTTTTAAGTTTAATCTTAAGTTCGTGTTAAAAGTTTCTTTAATATTTTATCATTTGGATATATATTTGGCTTCCATAATTTAACATCGAATATATACCTATCTATCTTAACATAATTATAAATTAAAAATTATGGCTATGAGATACTAAACACTATCTGATAGAAGATGGTTTTGCTAGTATACTACCAAAACATGTGTAAACCTAAAAATACCTAATAAATATCGACAACATTGCAGCACTAGACATCAAAGGTCCTCATTACCACCACCCAGCGGCCACTCACTGCGCTATCGGCAAATTGCACAAGCTGCTTCATTCACAGCTTTTTAACGAGAATTAGCGCAGTTATCGATACTATGCACTTATCGACTACGGTGCGCATCTATTTTACAGTCCCGAGACAAGATGAAATGGTGCGATTGCAATATCATTAAAGGGAGGAAGCGATTAGCAAACGTGATACAAGTTAAGCTAATAAATTATTTATAATCGTTCAATTAGAAAGTAATGAACGATAGTAGTCGAGTCTGTTATTATTTTATGGTGTTATCGATGGGGAAATGTTATTGTGGTGTTGGGCTTATTAGATAGGTACCCTTGTGCTAAAGCCGATTGTGGGAACCGTGTTATTGGAACAATTATTTTTTATAGTAGCAGTTTGTTTAGATCTATCATATGCCAGGATCAGCGGGCTCAGTAGGATACAAGACCTGCCTGACTAGGTCGTCATAATAAGTGGCTATTGAAGAAAGGGTGCACGCCTTAAGTCTGAGTAGTTATAGAAACATTGTTTAATGCGAGTTCCATATCGACGTGTTTATTTATAATCATAACACTAATGAAGGTCATTAACTTATCCAGTATGTCCAAGTTCATTCAATCTCCTGGTCACACTTTTATAAGCTGAACGGCGCGCGGCGCCTGCGAGCCTTGCGATCGCCGCAGGCGCCGGCAATTAAGCATGTAATTCGTCTGATCGATTGCCAATACTTGATCGATTCACCTGACACTTTCCTACTCCGTGAATTACGTACAGCTGACATTGAAGATGTGCTTCCACTGTATCCTAGTCCAATCAATTTCCTGGTCACACGGGTCACATCTCTATAAGTAGACCGCCGCAGGCGCCCGGTTGCGGCCCGTTATTTGCCTGATGCACTACCGTAACGATAATTTATCGATGCACCTGACACTTTCCTACTCCGTGAATTACGTACAGCTGACATTGAAGATGTGCTTCCACTGTATCCTAGTCCAATCAATTTCCTGGTCACACGGGTCACATCTCTATAAGTAGACCGCCGCAGGCGCCCGGTTGCGGCCCGTTATTTGCCTGATGCACTACCGTAACGATAATTTATCGATGCACCTGACACTTTCCTACTCCGTGAATTACGTACAGCTGACATTGAAGATGTGCTTCCTCTGTATCCTAGTCCAATCAATTTCCTGGTCACACGGGTCACATCTCTATAAGTAGACCGCCGCAGGCGCCCGGTAGCGGCCCGTTATTTGCCTGATGCACTACCGTAACGATAATTGATCGATTCACCTGACACTTTCTTATTCGGTGGATTCCGTATAGCTTATACATGGTTGTTGCTACTTAACATGCTTCCACTATGTCGAAGTATTATCAATATCGTTGTCACAACTCTATAGAAGTAGTGATCGACTCTTATAATCAATAACACCTCGCACCGACCGCCTTCTGCCGGCAAACGGTTATAGTAAGCTTGATGAACTGCCGATACTTGACCAATCCACTGAAGCTTTTTTTCCCTTTTTATCCACAACGGGGGTAGCACTTAGCCTTCTTCACACCTGATGTTAAGTGATGATAAGGCTGATGGTAGAAGCGTACTACTCCCAGAATCCTCAATCACTGAGGAACTGGCTATCTTACCTCTTAACTGCCGGAACACAATAATGCTGAAAACATCATTGTTATGGCAGCTGTAAGATGATGGTAGCTAACAAACAGACAGAGGCGGTTTATATTCTTATCTGTGGGTGGATTACTTACAACAGACATACCTAGTGCATTGTCACTATGTCCTAGCTAGTCCGACCAATCTTTTGGTCACAACTAGCTAAGTTGAGCGGGCGGCGCCTGAGCCTCGCGCCGACTGCCGCAGGCGCAGGCAGCGGCTTTAATACGCTTGATGAACTGCCGATACTTGATCGATCTACCTGACACTTTCCTACTCTATGGATTACGTACAGCTGACATGGTGGATTGCTACTTGATAAATAATTGGAGGGCTTTGGAGCTATTAAGCGCGCTTTTCAATAGATTATAGTCGGCGTTTGATGTTGCTATTTATACCTAAATATTATTTTGTTGTTAACGACATCATACTATGTAAAATATTTGTGGTAATGTTAGCTATATGAATAAATTTATTAGATATGACTAATAGTTTTTTTAAATGAATTTAATTGAACACGAAAACTCTAAAAATCCCATTATCTAAGTAAATTCTGTGAAGACTCTTTTAAAAGACACTTATCTGAATTAAAATCATGGGATGATATGCCAAATAAAAAACTAAGTACTAAATTTAAAAAAGTGATTGGATCTTCTAAAACTGTCATCATATAATTAGTGCATTCTCAGCGGCTGTGCCACGCAGTGCTTAGCCCACACCACGCCACCACACAATATATTATAATGACGCCACTGTATGTGAGCCAGCCATCCCCACTATTTTATTATTATTATTCCCTTTAGGTATTTCATTTAAAATACTTACAAAATTATATTTCTATTTATAATTATTATTATTATTTATTTCATTGCATGTCACAAGTACATAGATGGGAAATTTTGGTACAGATCGTGTGACACCCTGCAAGGGCGCCGGGCGTAGCAATAATTTTAATTACATATTAACCGTTGATAATTTTTTTTTATGTACATACCCGTTATTAAGTACATAATTGAGATATTTTTTGTGCGCTGATTTTTTAATACTTACGGTTAGTAACTATACCTCCATACCTACCCGTCAAAACTTCATCAATTTTCGCAAAACATTTTAACTTATGTAGGATATCCCTTTTACGGCAAATCTTTTACGTTCTTACGGTCTTGTTAAAAGCAGGGGTCAAGCACCATCAGTCGTATAGTTTTATGAGTTGTCGCGTAAATAGCAACGGCTCTTACCGTAGAAGGGGCTGTGAATTACCCAGTTAAAGGTTTAACAAAGAACTTCTCACGGCAGAAGACGGGTTAACACGAACTTAAAATTATTAGTTACAATTTAGGAGTATCAAGTACAAAGTCAGAGCGCTATTTGATCAGTTTCGTTATAAATTTTGCGTTAGGTACCTACTAAGAATAATACTGCCATCTCGGTGCCAAACCTTGGTGCTCAAAACAAATTCTGAAAATGCAATAAATTGCGTCACTTTTTTATGATTATAATTTCTAAAGTGATTTAAAATGATTTCAATCTTTTAAGTCATTCACCGCACAGGGATTTTAAATGCATTTTGCATTTCTATGAAGGGTTTCAGTAGGGTACCTTCAAATCGCGCAACTTTTTAATCGCTGATATGTGCGAGGCACTAAATTTTAAATTTCCTGACGTTCAAAAGCTCCATCCTATCCACCTAGCAAACAAAAGTTTTTAAATTTTTATTAAATTATATTGTGCAACATTGGTTTAAAAGTGTCGTTTTGAAAAAAAATAAATGAAGTATTTAGAAAAAATCGACCCGCCTCACAACCAGCTCTGATGGAACTCGTACCCACGACCTTTCGCTATCCGGGCGACTGCTCTAACCACTGAGCTACGGAGTCGTTAAAACGAACGTAAGCGTAAACGAAGTCGTAACGAATCCATAACTGTCGCCCGGATAGCGAAACGTCGTGGGTTCGAGTCCCATCGGAACAGGTTATGAGACGGCTCGATTTTTTCTAAATACTTCATTTTCAATTTTTCAATAATAAAAATTGCATTTTGAATGCCTAAAAGTAAAAATTTAAATAAAGTGTCGTTTTGTATTGTTGCAGCGATACTTCAGCGTGCGACGTACAAGGTCGGCCTCCTGACGATCCAGGGGGTAGCCACCTGCATGTACCTCTGTATGGATGCCTGCGGCTTCCACTACGCAAATGTAAGTATAATCCTGTGGCATAAAATTTTTAACACGAATTTAGTAAGTTATTTAAATTTTTACTTTTTGCATTCACAATGCAATTTTTATTATTGAAAATGAAGTATTTAGAAAAATCGACCCGTCAACCAGCTCCGATGAGACTGGTTGTGAGACAGGTCGATTTTTTCTAAATGCTTCATTTTAAACTTTTCACGAATTTACAAATTAAATTTCCCATGGGAGTAAACAATAAGTACCATAGGCGTATCATTACTAGGACCTTAAAATAAACTGTTAAAGCAATATTTAAGTAATATTGTGTTAATCAATAATACTGGGATGGAGGATGGAGGTGCTGTTAAAAGGCAAGTACTTTCAAATTAGGGATAATTTGTATCACTCATAGAGAAATCGTCTACCTACATACCTGGCATTTTAGGGAGCTTAGGAGTTACAGATTAAATAAGAAAATTATGCTAATATGATCCTTGCTTCCTAAATGCTATGCAACTTGACTGAATCCTTATTTAGGAAGGTGTGGAATAAGCGGATGTATGCATATGCGCGCGTTTTCAGAATTTAAAAACTTTATCGCTTTAAAGTTCAATTCTAACTTTAATTAAAATAAACATCGTGAACCTCAAATTTGTATGTCCAAGAAGTTTGTAATACATTATGCCGACGGCTGCCTGCATGGAATAACTACCAGTCACATGACAAATTAGTAGCTCCAATGTACCCGACGGAATCCAAATGTTTCGCATCTGAGCATCTGACCCGTAGGTGAACAAACACCACAATTTAACCGTTAGTTAAAATGCGATGCATGCAGCACTTTCAAACCTTAAGACAATACACGGATAAAAAGGATTTCTCAAGTTAAGACAAATTATCTTGGTGGAAAGTAAATTGCATTAAACCAAGAAAATGCGCTCTCATATATAACGAAACGAATATTTTCTTAATAAAAGAAAAAAAAACGCTTGAATTGAAATAGTTCATTGTTTTATGTTAAGACAAACGAGACTTAATTCAAGACAATGTATCTACCACTAAGAACAGCTAGTACTCTTCTTTCAAGTAATTAGAATGCCCTTAATATAAGACGAAATTACTTATTCATCCAAGAATATGCGCACTTGAATTAAGAGATGGAGTAGCTTCCCAAGATTATATATATTCTTAATAAAAAAAAATGTAAATTAATATCAAGATAAGACAAATCTCGTGAGGAGATCAATTGTACTTGTATTAAGATATTTTTTATTTTGTGTCAAACGATTTTCTATTCACCTAAAATTAATCTTGTATTTTGATTTGAATAAATAAAATTTTACCAGAAGATTAGTTTTTTTCCTTTCAAAATTTAAACTAACTTGAGGTGAGTCATATTTTTTTAGGTTTCAATAATAACTTTATTGATCAGAGAGTTTATTTCTTCAAGGAAATAATTTCTCTGATAAATACAAATAATTTCTTATTGTGAGATTAACGCATGCTTGTATTAAGTGCGATATTTGTTAAAAAAATACGGGGTTGTTGAAAAACGGTGCAATTTCCAAAAGAAAGGTTCTTAATATATTCAAGAAAAAGAACAACTTTTGTTGTACAACTCTGCTGGGCGATATTTTTGCCCAGCAGAGTTGTAAACAACAAAAGCTATTCGTTTTCATGAATACATTATGAATTTCTTTTTGAATTTCACGCCGTTTTTAAACAATCCTATACTATACAAGCCACAAACATGCGTAAATCTCACAAATTATTTGCGATAGGTTTGTGGGTAAGTTGTAATATTAAAGAAATATTAAATTTATGAATATTTATTTATTTTGTACGTAGGCACCAGTTACATGTATTTATAATCAGTCAAAACTTATCTACCGATAATAGTTATCTGTTTATGTATTTTTGCAGTTTAAATTATGTACCTACCTATTAAAAACATATAACAAATATCAATTTTAAATGTACCTAAAGTGGAAAAAATATAGGTAGTTAATAAAGCATGAACTTACTGGTTTACAATGTGGGTATAAATGTGTTTTATTATTATGTCAGTTAGTTGGTTTCTTTTGTTATTGTTTAGGAAAGAATTTGTCTCGTAAAATTTGAGGATGCTGTTTCCTCCTACTGAAGTCTGTAGAAGTGTCTTTAGGTCAAAATCGGGAAGGCATCTTGTAATGATGACTTGTAGTTGTACGTTTTCAGTTCCGCTTGATGAGTTGAGGGTTCACTGGATGGTTCTAAGGCTGCTGTACTCTCTATTTCAAAGGAAGTATTTGAAATAGACTCAGTTTGCGCCTGTAACCACATAAACAAATAAATACTTATAACACATAATCTACTTATCAATAAATACAACTAGGTATTGAACGTTTAAATGGTATAATCAAATTTAAAATATTTTATTTAGAACACTTTTGAATAATTATTTCTAAAACTAGCTTGATTCACATCTGTATACAGACGAGGGAAAGAACAGCAAGAAAACCCACGTCACTATAGCACAATAGCAGATTTTCTTTTCGAGTACATAAGAGTAGCATACCTAGCCTACCTAACAAAAATTGTTTAAGTACTTACATTTGCTGTGATTATTTCGGACAGTTTAATCCTTGTCCCTATGTGAGGACAGAACTCCTTTAATAACTCTGGTGACAATTGGTGAAATATTTCTGTAGTTATTCCATTTGCTGCAAAATAAAATAAAATATTGGTGTGACAGAATGAAGAAGACATGATAAGTAGGTAGGTAAGTAGGTACCTTCCTACTAACGTAGGTTAGATCTAGATAAAACAGAGGCTTCATGCGGCAGCGGGCTCCACACGCTGGCCGCTCTTGCAGACCGGCCGACGACCGTCGCAGACTTCTGTAGGTACCTATCTACCTATATTTACTTACATTGCCGGCCAACAGTCGTCATCAAACCGGTCGTCGGTTCCTTCCTACTTGCCTGGTAAAGAAAAGATCAGAAAAGGTACCTACTTACCTACAAAATTGGTGGGTCGGCCAGCGTATGGATCCGGCGTCATAATCTTGCTAAATAACCTACCTTACCTTCTACAGGTTGGTCGGTATATATCAAAAGCGGAAAAAAAACCACTTACATGTGAAATTTGTGATTATATCTGGAGGGATGTGGTGGGACATCAGAAAACTTTCCATACTGTCCGCCATGTTCGTCGTTTCGTACGTCCGTTTTTTATACAGTGCGCGCAGCGAAAGAAGAACACTGGTGGGTCGGTGGGTCACGTGATTATACCTGCGCAGTAGCGATTTCTTATAGGTAAAGATAAGAAATCGTCTACTGCGCAAGTCAAATCAGTGGTGTCCCAGCCCAGTATTCTTCTTTCGCTGCGCGCACTGTACTTACCTACAGCTTTTTTAAATTTAACGAGACCACTAGGTTATTTTTTATTCGCGGATCTAAAAAACCCTACGAATAGGTAAACAATTCGTAGAAAAAAACTGTAACACACACCGCTGATGAACGAATAGAGTGAGTGATCGACAAAGAGTAAAATTGGTGATCGATCACTGCACACCTGCACAGAACACACACAGACTGGCTGACCGGCCGCCGACAGACAGACTAGTTGTGGACGGGAATCTACAAGCACGAACCTGTCGCGTGCGCGTCGCGTCGGTTTTGCCATAAAAAGAAATGTTTTTTAAACATAAAAAATAATCTTTTACCATTATAATTTTATTTACTTACATTAAGTAAAGTAACATCTTATAATAAGAAACGATATATATTTTAATTAAGATACGTTTGCATTTACTTAAGAGAAGATTATTTTGGTCTAAGATTTATTTTACTTGGCTTCCATGAGAATCAAATTTACTTGCTCTAAGAATATTTTCTATTCATTTGAAGATTATCCGGTATAAAAATAAGAGGTTTCTGTATTGAATTAAGAAAAAAATATGTTTTTAAGTAAAGAGTATTTTTATTTAGTCTAAAATAGTTTTCTTTGATTTTAACAAATAAGTCAAGTAAATTATTAAGTTGTTTTAAGAAGTTCATACGCTTCAAATAAATAATTATTTCTCAGACATAGAAACATTTCTTTAGATCAAACAAATATTTTAAGAAAATGTGTTTTCTTGATTTAAGCAATCCTTTTTATCCGTGTACCCTGTTTCATTAAAATAATACTAAAATATTGTCGATTTGTATCTGATTGTGACATTAGCAAGGCTTAAGCAATTTCGGACATTACAAAAATATATAGGTAAGTATTAAATTTACAAATTTTCATAATAGGCTGTTAACTTTTATTGCTATAGAACTAACTAATCAAACAAATGAGACAAAAATATAAAGAAATTTATGAGTCATTAGCCTTCCGCCCGCGGCTTCGCCCGCTTGGCTGCACGACCTTATCCCATGGGAATGTGATATTTTCCCAGGATAATAAGTAGCCTTTGTCATTCTCCAACTCTCAAATTATCCCCATCACAAAAACACGTCGATCCGTTTTCACGTGAAAGACGGACAATCAAATAAACAAACACATTTTCACATTCATAATATTAGTATGGTATAAATGGCTAATTTATCATCGCCGAGATTCTCATCGTCACCTATGTGGACAATTTTACTGCGTTCCTAGCTGTTTGTGATATGTTGGAATGCTGAAAAATACCATAACCCTTTACTGCAGCATGCAAGTGCTTTCAGTGCACACACCTATGCCATTAAATACATAATCAAAGTTTCTGTTAGTTAGCCTCACAACAAGTTATTGAATTAACTCGATCCAAAGTCGCAGTTAATCTTCAAACATTTGTACAAAGACTATTAATGTCAAACAAATTGATAAGTAGGTAGGTATAATCGAACAAAGGCCAAGGAATGTCTGACACAATAGTTTCATCAATGATCCCATAGATCCAGACTTTCACCTCGCACAGGATATCGATCATCAATTGATCGATTGATCAAACGCAAAACATCATGTTAATAACGTTATAACAGAATGAAATAGTTTATTTGAAATAAACTTTTTTTTTCTACAATTCGAATGTATTAACAAAGAAATAGAATCGAATTTTCTAGTACCTAAGTATACTTATACAAGAAAATAATATTTTAAATTAGTAGGGCAGAAGCCACTTTTGGCCATAAAAGTTACTTTTTGTTATTTTTGGAGGGTAAAAATTACAATTGGGTATTTGACTGTTGTTGAAATGTAGATTTTTAATTATGAATTCAGAAATATAACATTATTGAATAACAAATGTGAAAAAATAAATTCAATCTGTATTATAAAAAACAAATTATAAGCTACTTAATTGTGACTCTAGCTAGGCATATCTTTCTAAAACGAAATTTCCTATGGCGCGAGTATGGCGCTATAGAAATGTGACGTCACATTTCTATAGCGCTCTCCTTGTCTAATTAGAAAGTTTGAAACTCTATATCGCTGAAAATATGCAAGATATTTGAAAATAAATACCTATGTTGTGTTGCTACTAATTCAATAAACATTTTAAGTCAATAAAAAAAATTCTGTCAAATACCCAATTGAAATAATGTATTATGTCATACGATATTTTTTTCCAATAAACGGCATTTTCATTTTTATTTATTTTATCTATGAAAATTAAAGAAATATTATGGTTGAGGGTTCTGATTAAACTTAGTTTTTTACAATTAAATTATATAATAATATTTGATAATTTATTGATATAACCTGAATTTCGTTTTGATTTTTCGCTTTATGTACTTACTTATGTTTGGCTATCAATCTATCAATAGGTGGCCAAAACTGGGAAAATTTGGCTTGGCTTGTTTGTTGCAGATTTTGCGTTATAAATAAAAACCTTTTTTTGTTTGGAAGATTAACGTAGTACCTTTAAATGTAGATAAATTCTCTATAGTTCAAGACATAAGACAATAATGTCTTCAATACGTAGATCATTTAGCACAAGTGCTTGAAAGTGAAAAAATCCTTAAAGTGGCCACAAAGGCTCTCCTACTCTATCAGTTGGAAAACTTTATTGCAAAGGTACCTAGAAAGTTCATCTTACTAAAAGTTTTTTTTTATATCAATCTATTTCTATTGTGAATTGAAATGTTTGACATGTTACGAATGGTTTTAATGCGTTAGATGACTTTGTGGGTGGCACAATGGGATATCAGTCTATTATGTTTGTATTATTGTGAAAACGATACGACACTTCGAAATGGATTAGTGCACTATTCGATTCGATAAAGAGAAGTAATCGATCGCTATCTGTGACGTTAAACACTCAGTTCGGGAGTTGGACAATAACTTCATAAACATTTTCCGCAATATGCTGATGGTTAAAGTAAAATTTTATTGGCAAGTCTGAATTAATAAAGAACTTCAAAACACTTATTAGCTTCTTTTTTTTGCATTCACACTGCAATTTTTATTAGGTATTGAAAAATTGAAAATTAAGTAAGTATTTAGAAAAAATCGACCCGTCTCACAACCAGCTGTTCCCATTGTGATACGGGTCGATTTTTTCTAAATACTTCATTTTTACAATCAACAGTATTTCATTTTGTAAATCTATTTGAATAAAGAGTTTTTTTTTACTTTGACTTTAATAAAAAGTATCACAATATTTAGAAAAGAATCTTTAAATCTTAATTATGTATCTAATACCCAAATAATTGGGATATGTTGAAAACAAAAACACCACTTTTGGTTGTGTAACGTGTGTGACGTTTTACAACACATAAAAAATTCAATGTATTTTGCATAGCGATTTAGTTTTTATTATTTAATAAAAAGAAAAGGCGCTTTTTTATCTAAAATAGTTTTTATTACCAATACTGCGAAGATCCTGGCTATAAATATCTTTTTCACACTTATGCTCTGAAATGTTAATATTATATTTGAGAAAAGAATGCAGTACGTGGCACTTTTCCGAGGTAAACATTCTAAATTTGAAAATCACTGCAGTAATGAATTTCAGTACTTACTTACTGCACTAAAATCAGTGCAGTAAGTAAGTACTAAAATTCATTACTGCAGTGATTTTTAAATTTAGAATGTTTACCTAGGAAAAGGTACTACCCAAAGATATTATTACCAAATTTTTTTCTTTATTTTTTCTTTCGTTATTCCTGTGTATAAAAACAGAAAAAGCAAAGGGACATTTGCACCATACAGCCACATTTATTTTATTATTATTATTATATAGGTAATTATTATATTATAATTAGGTTAACTTTTTTTTAAATACGGTGCGCACAGATTATATTACCTCGTAGGTATTGTACCACACAAGCGCTATGTACCCTTAGGGCGTTTGTGCACTACCACTGAATTTTACCGATCCGGAAAAAAACGGATGCTTGTATTTAATTAATTACTAATATAAATGATTAATTATTAAAATACAAGCATCCGATTTTTTCCGGATCGGTAAAATTCAGTGGTAGTGCACAAACGCCCTTAGCACGAACATCAATCGAAAAAACAAAATGAGATTTATCATAGACAAAAATAATATCCTTTACGAGTAATTTTGTATGGGAAATATGTACAGCGCCATCTACCACCCAGAAGCGGGTACTAAAGTTGCGCATTTTAGTAGCAAGTAGTAAGTATACTATCAATAGGCTGTATGACCGTTCCACTTGGCCTCACAAACCAATATTAAAAAAACGGCGGGAATGATTTTCAGCGGTTGATTTGATATCAATACAGTTTATTTATATTGAGTAATAAATTATCAAAATGAGTTCTGCCAATGAAACATATACAGACATTGTATGTACCTACTCCACCTTTGAGAGCAGAAGCATAATGAATAACAGAAAACTTACTGCCAGCAAAATCATAAGAAAGATATATGAAAACCTACGATCTGATTTGGAAAAGTGAAAAAAGGCGCATACGTTTTCGGAATCTGTGTTGTTGGCGTATTTTAATGATACCTACATCATTTAAAATAATATTATTATGGGCGATTTATACATAAGTGTGCCCGGGAAAACACTATCATTTACATTGAATAATTGCCGGAACATGTGTGATATAAATTTTAATAAATATTATTTAGTTAAACAGTTTTTTTTTATTTCCTCGCATTTCTTGAGAAAAGCACTATACAAGCCTTGTACGGTAAGCAAATTACCTTGCCTCGAATGATTAAAGCCCTCGCCTGCGGCTCGTGCTTCAAACCATCCTCGACAATGTAATTTCTTACTTACCTGTCCTCGGCTGTAATGTACTATAAACGGTCGTCCTAATGTTTTATTTTGAATGTTGGTATAGGTACCTCCAAATTGGATTTATGTCTTAATGTTTGTGTTTTTGCTTTATGGGGCGTCGATGTAAGGGTGTCGTGTGACCCAATGATCTATGAGTTACGTTGGATAATAACAACCCGTGCCTTGGGGGCCAGTATAAAGGGAAAATGGGTACATTTAAAAGCTATTGAAATATAACCAATTCTACAAAAATCGCAAATAAATGTGTAATAAACACAATAAATGAATAATCAATTATCAAAATTCATAATTATACTTAATCTGAAATAGTAAATTCAACAGTATAAGAGATAGTAAGAGAGAGATAACTAACTTACAAACTGTCCAAGTTGCCAGTTAAGAAAAAAATAATTAACCAACCAACCAGTTAAACAGCCTGATTTGTCGGATGTTAGGTAATAGAGGGAGAGGCAGAAAAAGTACCAATGTCTAGCCTTTTTTTGAAAAAGCTCTCAGTACTTTTTGTTGACATTTTTAAAGTAGATGGCCAACGAAATGTTGGTGCAAAAGACTTCAAATTCAGTGTTCAGAATTTCAAGTTCACCACAATTATTTTTTAATTATCGAGTACCTGCCTACGGGGTACAGTACTTGATAAATTAGTTTGATAAACTAAAAAGACCAAAAGAAGTAACTCCAATTTTGTCATATTAAACAAAAAAGCCGTCTTCATAGCATTAAAGTCCGACCCCTCGGCGCAAAAGCGACAAATTATGTCAGAAACAAACAAACCGATCACTACCGACTAGGGGACATTCCGGAACTGATATAGGTTAAATCTTGAGTTACATTACTCGAACTAACTTGCACTTTATTGAGCTTTGTAATTTTTCTTTATGAATAGGTATGCTTATTAGATTTAACATTGATCGTAGTTAAAGAAAATGAATTACATAAATACTTACGGATATCAAAACTAACGATGTTATGCTGGCGAACTTTAGGTAACCAAACACCCTCTCGATGTAAATTATATCAAATTCCATAAATTATGGCTTCTAAAATCTAGACGGCAATGTCAAATTACTGCTGTCATTTAGAAGGCCTTTAGATATCCATACTAATAATAAAAAGATAAATTTGTATTTTTGTTTCTCTCCTTTTTTGTTTTTTGTTTTTCTCTGTCAAAAATGAAATGTACATTTCAATTAGTACAATATTAATTTTAGAATCGCTAGATACATAACCCAAATTTAAGACAAAACCAGTCGTGACAATCGACACTCGACTCTAATAGAAACAAATGGAACAACTCCACGTCCCCTTGACAGCTCTAAATGACACGTCAATAGCTACACTCGTTTAGCTCCTAATTTATCATCCTCAATACTTCAGGACCGCACCCCCCTAGCGCGAGTGCAACAAACAAACTACTTTGTTTTCCTTCCTAAAATGTTCGGAAACAAATGAATGTTTTTATTCAAATTCAGCGGAAAGACTTGTTGTTTCCTTATAGAGATGTTGCTATACAAAAATAAACAACTATTAATAAATTGGATTAAATATACACTTACTTGTAGAATAATTTCTACTATCTACTCAAACCGATATCTAAATTCTGGAAAGATTTGATTTTTTAATTTGCATTTTTGTAATGGATAAACTCAAAAAGTACTGGACCGATTTAAAATATTCTTTCATCAGCATTTTACCAGTAAAAAGCTACATACTATAGCTTTTTCGGGACTACCCGAGTTACATAGACAATTTTTTGTCCCACTATTCCCACGAGAACCACGCGGGTAAAACGCGCTTTTGAACATCGCACACGTGCGAGGACGAGTCACTTCGCTAGTATAGAATATCCATGAGTACTTCTATTAAACCGATATCAATTGGAAATTTCAGTAGCAACACAATATGTTAAACTTCATGTATAAACAAAACTGTTGCATTATGCGTAAGCAAGTTAGTAACCCTGGTCTAATTAACGGTAATTAAATAAATAAAAATATAAGAAAAAAAGTAAGTTCTCAGCATTTCTTCATAGTAATTCTAAATTCCTTTGACAGTTTCCCCACAAATGAAAGTGAATTAACATCGGGAATAGTCCCGAATTCCTCGAGGGATCCTCAGGTATTCCAATTATTCCACCCTTTGTCTCTGTACCGGGTGGTTCCAAATAAAAATAGTTTCTTTTCCCAATGTGATTTCGGAATGTTCTATTAGGCTAAAGTTATTAAAGCGTCGCTGCTTACGTACCGTTATTAGTCGCCGATAAGGTAAAATTAATATGTTGGTATTTTCAAATGCCGACGGAAAAATGTGGACTGTTACGTCGATCGTTGTTAATCGTGTTTCAATAGCGAAGACGATGCCACTTTTCTTTCGTTCGATAGAAAGTCCGTTACGGCCGGTTTTACCTATTAACCAATCCTGAACAAAATAAGATAAAGTCTTCTAGAGCGTCGATGCCTTGACTTTCTTTTCCATCAGTACCAGATCAGTTCACTATAACTAAGGGTTGCTTGTGTAAGTGATGCATTTAAGATAGGTCTGTCTCCTACTGGGGATGGATAGATTTAACGGAACTGCAGGCCGTAGATGCTTTTTCAACGACTGCACCGATTCAAAAATTAGGAAAAATAAACAATGCGCTTATTTCGAAGGAGATAAAAAAAAACAAGGTCGCGCGATTAGTGGAACTCCAGGCAGTAAGACGATTGTACAACAACTGCACCAATTCAAAGATTGGATTCGCTTATTCCGAAGGCGATAAAATCAAAACACAGTCGTGCAATTATTGGAACTGCAGGAAGTATGTAAGATGATTATTGAACGACTGCACCAATTTAAAGATTGGAGGAATAGACCATTCGCTTATTTGGAAGGAGATAAAAACAAAACACGGTCGCGCCTAAAACAATTTGCCCCTCTCCGGGCCACACATCCACCTATGACAAATCGAGTTCTCGCGCCCGCGTTAATGAATCGAGACTTCTGATTAATGGTGTCACTACATCCTTATCTTCCCGTTGTTATTGTAGCGCCTCCTTAATGGGATCACCCCCGACTGGTATGAACCGGCCAGATTATCAAACACCTGCTAGTGCAACTTATTATTTATGTTACAGCTCTATTTAAAGTGGCCCACTTAAACTTACTTCCCGCTTTGCGATTAGCGTGATAGCGGGTGCAGCGTCTGATTCTTGAATTCCATTTTTATTCGAATACCTACTACCTATATCAACTGTTTCAGTGTGTTTGTGGATTTGTGTGTTTGTTTGTCCGTCTTTCACGTCAAAACGGAGCAACTCGTCGTGATTTTTAGTATTAGGGCTACTTTTTATATACCGCCCGCAGTAAAACATGACATACCCGCGGGATAAAGACGTGTAGTCCACGCGGGCGAAGCCACGGGTGGTAGGCTAGTTTTGAAATATAGTAGAACGAACTAGTGAATGCCCGCGGTTTTGTCCGCGTATAATTTGAATAAACAAAGAAGAAATATTTTTTTTTTATTGACACACACACACACAACAATATAAAGACAGGACAAGAATAGGTAAACAGACAGCAAGAAAAAGGCAAGAAAAGAGTAGGTGTAAGGGGTGTTTGCAGTCAATAAGGGACCCCGTCTCAGCGAAATGCTTCCAAGTCACACACAATTTGGTTGTATTGCGCTTTCGGTTCGGTTGTTAGGTCTCATTAGGGATACTTTAAACATTTCGGGATAAAGTACCTATGTATGTCTCCATGATCAAATGATAAAATTTCATCAAAATCGGTTCAGTAGTTTAGGCGCGAGGTTACAGACAGATAGTAAGACAAAAAAAATACATTTATTCCCAAGGGTACTTCATTGTGTTTCTCCTGATTTAATTTATATAAGTCCTCTGGCGCACTTTCTCATAAATTATTTCATACTTAGGTAAAATAGTTTAGAAGCCAATCACTGTCATTTCTAGCCGTATAAAATCCCATCGTCATCGGTGACATAACGAAACCATCCATCATCCATAATCTCGGACGTTGTCGGCGCTTCCTTCAGACCAATAAGCATTCCGGCTGGCTTCTGATAATACTCCTGGGATGTACTGAGAGCAATGCAATTAAATTTAACATTTAACATTTGGTTACCGCGCTCGGCCTGCGATCGTAGAAGCTAAGCAATAAAAAAAAACTTTCGCATTGGTCGCTGGAGGTCACAGGATGGGTGTCCAGAAACTACTACTATACTTATTTGCTGGATAACAGTATTTGCTGGATAACAGTTTTTATAGTCTAAAAGAGTTTTTTGAAAAATGTTAAGAGTTGTTTTTAGATGTCCTGCCAGTTATTTTTAATTAATTATGTTTATTTATTTTTATTTTTATTGTTATTCTCTTCTTAACTTATCAGACCTACTATAGTTGCTGTGCCCTTGCAGGGTCGTGTTTGTTTCTTTTATTTTTAATAACATCTACTGTACAAACATGGTATGCAATAAAGAACTTGAGAACTTATACTTACTATCTCGAGCTCCTCCCGTTCTTCAGAAGGCACGTGAAACTGTTGATCCCAGCTGCATTTGCAGTCGTTAAATACCCACCAACCAATAAAGCCCGCGTGGTGCGTCATGGTGGCCTATAATCCTTATCCGTCCGTATGGAAGGCCTGTGGTTCAGCTGCGGGGACACCATATGGCTAATGATGATGATGATGATATTAATGATGAGACGACGTGAGGGACTCTTTATCGATACCCAGTGGAGGTACATAATGTTTTTGGTTTAGTTGGTGGTAGGACCTGTTCTGTCTGCCTGGCTAGCTACCACCATCTTATCAGTCTGAAGCCATAACAAGGATGTTTTCAGCATTGTTGTGTTCTGGCAGTTATAGATAAGATATCCAGTTCCTCGGTGGTTGAGGGTTCCGGAAGTAGAGTGCTTCCACCTTCAGCCTTATCTTCACTTAACATATGGTGTGATGAAGGATAAATACTACCCGTATCTAGTGGAAAAAAAATATGTAGTTGAAATTATAAATAACTTAATAAATATCACTTTAGTTTTCAGCAAATTAACTACTATTTACCACCTAAAAAAATATGTAAACATTATCATACCATATTTTGAAAGAAGAGTACCAATATATAATAAATGACTAATTAATAAATATCCGAAATGTAAAAGCGTTTAGTGTACAACAAGCCTAACTAACGGTCCCGTGAGATCTTGTCCAATCAGGGATTAGAAACAAATATATCACCTGGCTCTGCCTCCATGACGAAAGTGGCCCGACCTAGCTTGCTACTACAGGTGATTGTCGCCCGACCCGAACCCGAATTAACAGTACCTACGTTAAAAACAAAATGCAGAAATGTGCAGTTAATCACTAGAGTTCATTGTTAATAAACTAAACTAACTGCTGGAACTTTACATCGATAATTCGGTGTTCGCGCGTTTGTAATTGGCTTAAAATAGAACAGAATAAAAAAAACTTTTTTCATGTAGATTTAAGCAGGTAAATACATAGTATGAATCGTCCAACATGTTCTTCCTACCAACCATATTGAGGACATCTTTTAGGCTCGGACTATATGCGTATGCGACCGGAAGAGGACCGGTATTAACATGGATTACTATACTAGTTATTTAAAAGAGAGAACACATGAAATTAGAAATGTTGATAATAATTTTTAATAATAATTAAAAATTAAAATAAATTTTTTGTTAATAATAATTCATAAGACTATGAACAGCGAATATACCGAACATTCATGACTAATTTATACGAATACGAAGTGCCAGCATAAGACGTAACAAAAATTGGCGATTTTGAGCTTTTATGACAAGCTCTATACTATAGGAACGCCACTAATAAAAGTTATCTAGGAGTTGCATTGCATGTAATCACCGCTGGTTACTTAGTGTCACCCACAGAACATGGAAAAGAAAAAAATCTTTCCGTGTTCTGTGGTGTCACCTAATCGTACACAGCACAGCCCTGACATGACAAATTAAAAATACAAATAGTTTTAGAGCAATAGATTAAAACTATCCGACCCCTGCACTAAAGAACGAAGTAGCTATCCGAGCTAAGAAACAAAACTGTTATAAGCAAATAAAGTGTTTCTAGATAATAGCAAGAAAAGGATTAATAGCGCTACGTTCACAGATAGGGACTTAACAAAAAAAAACAAATAAGCTTTTTAAATTTCAAATTCGGAACTAAAGGGTTTTGCCGCGCCACAGGCGCCGCCAATGTGACCAGCAACAAAAAATTGAGGACACCAAAAAGTGTAAAGCGTCCCACAAAATAGACATAATTTATACTTGAATTAATGATCGCATTGTGTGTTTTCGTTGTAATTTTTATTTACGATTGTTTACCCTATTTTATGTTTTAATATGACTTTTTATTTATTGAACCCCCATTTTTATAAGATGGAATTCAGTTTTTAAGGGATGCTTTAATTTATTGAGGTTTTTTGTAAGTATCGACATTTTGACATTAGTAGATATAGAATTAGTTTCCATTGTAAACAACAATTAAACTCTTTTACGAAGGGTCGTTAAATTGTCAATTAACTGATAAACAACATTATGGCCACAATAAAGCGTTTTTTAAGTTTCTAAATTTCAAATTCCTTTTACTTTCTTACATCGATAGACTTTAAACTGAGTCCCCAAATGATGATACAAATTTGTTAAATAATAAAAACACTATTAGTCGCTACAATTCCAAATCGATGAGAATCGTTTACTTACGATATTAAACCATAACCGTGATCAAAAATCCGTGCCTCTCATTAAAGAAGTTCTTAAGTACAATATGGAATAGATAGGGAATCTCATAATTTACCGTAATTTTATTGTCACGAGAATTTCAACCAAAAGGACGAAAGGAGCCGCGGCCGTCGCCTAGATTAGGAGATTATAATTCGAAATAAATTTATTAATGATTAATAATGATATCGAATTTTTGTAATATCGTATTACGAATACCTACGAGGTTGATCTCATTTAAGTATTGGTAAAACTGTGGAGCGGTCTAAGTATGTGGGTGTATAAAATTTTCATTGGATTTTTTATGATAATGGCATATTTTTTAGATTCTTTGTAACAGTTGGTACGCTTTTTATACAAATCCTAATAAAATAGCTCTCATCTTTTGGATCGTTACACGTTGTTGCGCGTCTATTAACAAACTCTTCAATGCAGTTTCGCGCGGGTGCAATATGAGGTAATATTGCATTGACAAGACAGACCACAGAATTAGAATTAATAGTAGATTGTACAACAAGTGCATAAAACATACCATTTTACCCGAGAAGTCAATTCGAGGGTAAAATGGGTTTTATGTACGAGTTATACACTCTGCTTTTCACTTCGAGTGTGAGAAAAATAAATAACAATATTGCAAAAAAAAAAAGACTTCGCCATATTGGCGGGAAGACTTTCTTTTTCTATTTTTTATACGTGGCAGTGGCAGGGCAGCACAGTGACTTTAGCATAGATCGTATATAGTCCATAATGCTCTTGAAATACTTATTTCTAAAATTCATTAATTTTGTCTAGTTTTATTAATTTAGTAATTTAATATTGATTATATGTACAAAATTGAAGAAACGGAATGAAATAACAAGTTTATTAAACGAAAATAATTAAACATAATTGCGTGTGTGACTGTTTACCTGACGACCTTTGTCTTAGAGTCTGAGACTTAGACGAAGATTTTACTTTATGCACTAGAGCATAAAAAGCGATTTTATGCAGCCTATACCCAACATAAACACGAACTTTACGAGCATGAGAAGTGAAAATTAAATTATATCAATTTATTTTATATCTCGGATATATACATCTCGGGTAAAATGGTACGTTTTATGCACTTGTTGTACAATCTACTATTGTTACATTCAATTTACAAAGAATAACTAAAACAAATTCATCATTAATTAGGTATAGTGAATCTCAAAATTAATTATTGTTGAAGACAAAACGGTTTATGGTTTCCAAGTTGATATTATATATGTACTAGCTGACCCGGCAAACGTTGTTTTGCCATAGGTATAAATTTTATTGGACACGAACTTCGTATCAACTGCCTGACACAATTTCACTTATTAAAAAAAAAGAAATCCTAAGCGGCAAAAATGTCAGTGATTACATACTCTTTGACATACCTTCTCTTTGGAAGCGGCTAAGAAATGACAGTTGTGTGAGGTATAACAGTTTAACGGTTTTCTATACAAAATTACCATTTTTATTTTATAATTTTCCTGGATAAAAAGTAGCCTAATGTTACTCTCCAGCTCTCAAATTATCTCCATACCGAAAATCTCGTCGTTCCGTTGCTCCGTTTTGACGTGAAAGACGGACAAACAAACAAACAAACAAACAAATAAACAAACACACTTTCACATTTATAATATTAATATTAGTATGGATATCTTGGATTTACCTCTTTCTATTGATGAAAAGCGCCATCTTAGTATACCTAGTTTGAAAGATGTAAGCGTACAGCCAACCGTGAAGCAACTGCCAACCGTGAAGCAACTTTGTTTTACGTATGTTCTGCAGAGAAGAAACATTTAGTTTCTGAAATTTCGCCAAACTTTACAACTTTTAATGTCACCAAAGACTTTTTTATTGTTCACCGAAACGTGGCTACAATAATATTTCTGTTTCTATGCATCTCTTCGTCCTAATAGGCGAGGCTTAAACTCCCATAAACCCTCGACATAGGTGACACTATATCCGATCGTAAACTTTTTATCACTTCATTCCCCTTTTATTTTTACACCTTTGTTGAGGACAAAAAAACTATATCATGGCAGCCGTCTTTCACCGCGTAAGTGTTCTTGAAAACCCAGCATAAAACACCTGAGATATGTTTATAGTGACTTATTAAAAGAATATCACCTTTTTTTCTCTTCTGAGAAAGTGATAACTGTACCTATCTTACTTTTTACTAATATTCTTCTTCTTTTTATACAATGGCGGTTCCCCTTTGGATTTCGCCAATATCCAGTTTTTGGCTCAGTTATTTATTTCTACAGACTCATTGCTTGCATCGGTTTCTCGTAAGAGCACAATGTACAAGTACAGAGGTGGTGAGATCTTAAATTTTGAGGCTGTAGATCCAGCTGATGATCTGTATTCTGTAATGCCTATGGACAAACACAATACTTATATATAACATTTGTTAGTAGCGGACAGACAGACAGATTATAATTTTATATTGTTAGTAGTTATATAAGCACATAAAACATCAATGCAGGGGGGTTTCACATAGCTGAGAACAATCTTAAAATTTGTGGGTTTTGGGATACATGGGGGGAGGAGATCATAAAGGGAAGTTGGATATTTGGGGCAGTTAAAAAATATATGGTCAGCTGTTCCCTCCTCCAGGCCGCATTCACAAAGTGATGAGTCCTTAACTCTAATTTTGGCCAGATGGACAGGAGTGCATGCATGGCCTAACCTCAAACGGCTCACAGTGGAGGTGCATGCTTTGGAAGCTTTTTTATATTTAAAAAGCCATGGCTTGTCAGGCAAGGAGTGCTGAATGTCTGCGAAATATTTCCCTACGGTTTTGCTTTTCTCCCGCCACTGGGTTTCCCATGTAGATCTCAATATTTGGGTGACCAACGGGTACAGATCGTGGGAAAAAGCTTTATCATGGTCTAGACATCCATTGACCGTCGCCTCTTTTGCAGTTATGTCAACGGCTTCGTTTCGTTACCTACTATACCTGTGTGTCCTGGTATCCAGGCCAGAGGAGAAAACATAGTGTAGCTAAATAAATCGTATATACCAGGTAAATTCGCACGAGACAAAAAAATTACTATAACTAAAAATAAATATTTCATTTAAAAATTAAAAGTAATAACGAATGTCACATAGACTCTATGAGAATTTAATGATTATTCATGGAGAACAACTTTTTTTATAACAAAGAGAGAGAAGTACTTAATAACATTATGATTTGAGTTTAACAAAATGTTATCACATTTATTTAACAAAGAGACGAAATAACATAAGTATCATTTTAGTTTAAAAAATGTTATATTAATTTATACATCTCGTTTTGTTAACCTATGCTTAGCCGATAACAGGGTAGACCCGTCTAATAGTTATAATTTAGGTCCTAACCATAGAAACCATAATGGAAGGTTGTCTAAACAATATCTTTATTGCCTGTCTCTGTATCAGATTATTAAAAATTCACGGTTCAGTTTGAGATTAATGTTTTTTCTACAACTTAAATAGCATTAATAGTCTAGTCTTAATTTAGGGACCTATAATTTAAGCTTTATACTTACTTAGTTTTTACTGCAATTTGCTATTTATAGTTCGTGTTGGTACTTATTTTTTTACTGACGTGAAAATTTTTTCGATGTATAATAAGTAATTTAAAATAAGGCGGTGTCTTCACTTTAAGCTTTACACTCTTTTGATTTTTCCATCGAAAGGGAAAAACCAAAAGAGTGTAGGCGTTTGTTGACGTTAATTGATTTTAGAATTGGCACCTATCTGTTAAAAAAAAAACTCTACAATCATGTTACCAGGTGTACCTACTTACACTCTATCAATTTTTACTAATTCGGTTTCGATGTTTTGTTAATATGTTACATATCCGTTATGGGTACCTATCCTGTTATGTTTTTGTTATACATATCTAAAACTCGCTACTCGCTAATAACTGTAACTCAGTCTTATGACTACAACGGTTATTAACGCAAAACTATTTTTTGTATACCTACATGGTCATGATTTAAAATAAACTTTTATTTACATATGCATTATCACTAGCATAAATCTATGTAATAGTACAGCATCTAATTAAGCATACATACATTGCTTGGTTTGATTGCATCACTTGCTACAAGTGACCTCAAAGAAAGCAATGTATGCTTAATTAGATACTGAATTTAGCCAAGTGTAATAAGCCCTTTAGCAATAAACGATGTCCTTGTTCTAATGCTGGGGCTACATCAGCGAGCTACGCCGAAAATTCCTGTTTACGCGATAAGTGTGGCCGGGTAGATCGTTGCAACGCCTAGTATTCGGGAGAAGACGATGCATTATCGGGTCACTGTCGGTTTTAGCGCATCGCGAGCATCAGATGTAATCATCAGATTTGTTCAGATGAAGGGCACCGCACGATGAATGTTCGCCCGCCTAGTGTACACAAGAACATCGCGTATGCCCCTACATGGCCCGAACACGATTATTTTAGCACGCCAACGTGACACGAATCTTCGCTCGCTAATGGAGCCCCAGCATTATTCTAATATTGAATTAAGAGGCAGTCTGCTTTGAGGTTTGAGTTAATCCATAGAACTATTACTGGACGGCTTTTAAAAAACTTTCAACAGTAGAAAGCTACATTTTTCCTAAGTGAGCTATATTTTATCCCGATATTCCCACGGGAACGAGTACCACGCGGGTATAGCCACGGAAAGCAGCTACTTAGTAGAAAATATTAATCCCGTTAATATTCAACTAGATCTCGTTAATAGTTTATTTGCGTTAAAATGTTACAAATTAGGTAAGTACTTACTGAAGAAAGGTAGGTACTTATAAAATTATTCAAACTTGATTCACAGCCGGTAGTGTAGCCAGGTCAAAAAATGCCCGAATCACGGATTCCGGAACGACTGGAATCTCTTCACAACACTCAGGTCTCGGAACTTCGATCGCATCGATTTTCGACTGATCGTTTCGTGGAACTTTGCAGTCTACGGTCGTGAATGTGTCACGTTCGGATTTTGTGCGGTCGCGCCGACCGACATACAGTCGATTCCCGCCGTTTGTGTATTTTTTTACAAAGAGTTAAAACAAGTGTTCTTTATTTAAAGTGTTCATTGTCAATAAAAATTTAAGATAGATGTACCTAAATAACATTAATCGACATACTTATTTACCTAAAAGAAACTTTTGAAATACCTACTTAGCTATAATTTTATCAAACTTTTTTTGTTAAGTAGGTACTTATATATTTTAAACTGTCTAAAGTACGTTTTATAATTCGGTGCAAAAAAAAAGAAAATAGTATTACCACATGAAACTCTATATTCACATTCCGTAAATTTCTTTATTTGCGAACGACGTTGTTGTTAATTCAAAACATGCTTTGACTGGATAGATACTTGTTTAACATTATTTATAAAAGTAAAAAAAATGGGAATTACTCTTATTCAAACAACAAAATAATTTTTCGAAGGAATCGTAGAAGGATATTTTTTTCACGTACTGGCAACACGCAGGGGCGACAAACCTAGGTGACTTTTTGGCGGGAAGTCGAACAAGGCGGCAGCTTTAAATTTTCTTTTTATTAAAAGTTGAATATATCCCTGCCAATCTCTATTAACTTGCTAGAAAACTTAAAACACGCTCAAGATGGGTCCCCCTAGCAATGGGGAGGACCCCGCTGAGAAGAAAAAACGACGATACACGGAGGTATCTAACGACCCCCAAGAACAGCAAAATGATAAGTATAAAATGTATACAAAGCCAAATTATAAAAGACTATTTTGCGAAAACAGTGCTGGTGAATTTACTGTGTTTGTGGAATCTACCGAACAAGAAAGATTAGGTAACAAAAATCCCATAACTGTGACTAAATTATTCTCAGAAAATGTAAAAGGCATTACTGGCGTACATCGAGTAAACGCACACAAAATTGGAGTCACCTTCAAAAAAGCATCTTCTGCTAACTACTTTTTAAAAATGGATGACTTCTTAATCAAGCATAAAATGAGGGCTTTTGTGCCATCTTACTTGACCGAAAGAATTGGTGTATTGCGATATGTCCCAAAAGAAATGTCCAATGAAGAGATATACAAAAATATTACATGTGATGCTGAAGTAATTTCAATCAAAAGATTTATGAAAAAGATTAACAATTCACTTGTACCCCTGACTACTATTGCCGTTACGTTTGCCACAACTACCTTACCCCAATATGCTTACATACAATTATTCAGATACAATATCCACCAGTATATACCACCTGTCCTGCAATGTTTTAAGTGCCTTAAATTTAATCACTCAGCAAAAGTTTGCAGAGGTACACAAATGTGCTCGTCCTGTGCTGGTCAACATTCATATAAAGACTGCGATGTAGAAGAAGTAGTATGCATCAACTGTAGCGGCAACCACTTGGCCATATCCCGAGACTGTCCCATCAAGAAACAGAAATTAGAACAAAATAAGAAGAAGTACTCACAGCCAAATTATGCCACTGTGGTGAGTTCCCCTCCCCCTCTCCCTCCAGCCATTAATGATTTGAAATCCTACCCAAAATTGAACAATGTAAGTGTAAATAATGAAAATGTAGATATTTCTCAAATAGTTAATAATGACATCATTCTTAATGCTATTGTAAAGTCGCTAATAGCTCTAGGCAATAACAAAGATAACAAAACTCCTTTAACCACTAAGAAAATAAAAGAAATATTTATATCTAATTTACTTTAATGGATAATTATTTACATATAGTACAGTTTAATGTACAAAGTTTACAGAGCAAAAAACCACTATTACAAAAGTTGCTTTTAGATAAAGAAATTGACATATGTTTGCTTAACGAAACTTGGCTTACTGATAAATCTGTTATTCCTAATTTTCCCAATTATAATTTTATTTTTAAAAATTCCGAAAACAAACACAATGGTGTAGGTATTCTGATTAAACATGGTTTGAAATACTCTGTCTTAAACACTAATTTTCAGGAAACTATTCAAAACGTTGCTTTAACTATTATGACGCAATCAGGAGATATAACTATACTTTGTGTTTATTGTCCACCCAACACTGGCAGATTTGATGCGAATAAATTAAAAAACATTTTAAATAATATTCCCAAACCATGCATCATAATGGGTGATTTTAATGCACATCATGTAAGTTTTGGATGTTATAGTAATAATAATAGAGGCAATATTTTATACAATCTAATTGACGAACTAGATTTATGTATTTTGAATGACGGCACACCAACAACTTGTCCATATCCTAATAGACAGGCTTCTGCGATAGATGTTACTCTTGTTAGTCCCTCCATAGCTCATTTGTGTGATTGGCATGTTCAGGATGATCCGTTAGGCAGTTATCACTACCCGATATCTCTTCATGTGAATATCCAACCTTCCCAGTATGAAGTAGGTCCTGTGGAAGAAAAATACATTTATAATAAAGCTAATTGGCTTGAATTCTATGCTTTATCTGAAAATTGTTTCTCTGATTTGAATACTGAATCTGATGATTGTCTAGAAGTGTATAATAGCTTTGTAAATATTTTGAATGACCTAAGGGAACAAACTATCCCTAAAAGAAAAAGTAGGTTAAGTAATAATGTTCATAGAAAACCAGTTCCTTGGTGGAATTCAAAATGTGAGGATGCTATAAAAAACTCAAAAGAAGCATTAAAAGAATATAAATCGAACCCGTCCATCGATAATTATATACAGTACAAAAAATTGGATGCTCTTAAGAAAAGAACTATAAAAACAGAGAGTACTGAATCTTGGAAAAACTTGTGCAGTAGTTTTAATAGAATGACACCTGTTTCTAAGATATGGAATTACATGTAAAAATTCAAAAGAATTGGTAGTAGTAATCATAATAAGAATTTTGATGATGAATGGGTTCCAAGTTTTCTGGACAATTTATCAGATTCTAGTGATTTCAATGAAGAGAGACTTTTATCATTATTCAATAGTGCTGAGGAAAATACTAATAATTCATTTCTGAACCAACCATTTTCTTTGAATGAACTAAATAATTCATTACAAAGCAGGAAGGATACCACACCAGGGCTAGATAATATTCCATACATTTTAATTAAACAATTACATCCAAATGCAAAACAAACATTACTTGGCATTTATAATAAATTATGGCAAAACCTCATCATACCAGAATCTTGGAAAACACAATGTGTTATTCCTGTATTAAAACCAAACAAATCTGCAAATATTGCCTCTTCATACAGACCTATATCTTTATCATCATGTTTGGGAAAATTATTTGAAAATATGTTAAAGCTGCGTTTGGACTATTTTTCAGAAACTAACAATTTAATCCCTACAGTCCAGCATGGTTTCAGAAAAGGTAAAAGTTGCTCTGAAAGCTTTGTATCATTAATACACGACATAAAACAAGTAAAACTGAGTCATTCCAACATGGTATGTGTTTTCTTGGATGTTAAGGGTGCCTTTGACAATGTGAATATAGAAGAACTTATTCAAGTATTGCATGATATTGGTGTACCAGAAAAGACTCTACAATGGCTTTTTAAATTTTTGAGCAATCGAGTCATTTATGTAAAATATAACAATAATCTGCATGGCCCTCGAGCAGCTAATAAAGGAACTATGCAAGGTGCTACATTATCTCCATTATTATACAACCTTTATACTTCTGAAATCTTAAAATATGTAAACACAGATAATGTAAATATTTTGCAATTTGCAGATGACTTGCTTTTGTACAGTATAAATCAAAACATAGATATAGCTAAGAATAATATAAATAATGCTTTAAACCAATTATTTACATACTACCATGACAAACTTAAATTAGATATTAGTCCTGAAAAGAGTTCAGTTTTAATTTTTAGCAAAAATAATTCTAATATGAAAATTTTATACAACAACTCTGAAATACCCACTGTTGCTCAATACAAATTCCTAGGAGTGATTATTGACACACAATTAAAATTTGAGAAGCACATTGATTACATTTGTAAAAAGGCAATGAGAAGTGTTAATATTTTAAGGCACTTAGCTGGTACTTTCTGGGGATCAGACCCAAAAACCATGAGCATGCTGTATAAAAGTATAGTCAGAAGCCACTTTGATTACAGTAGTTTAGCCTATTTGAATGCTAGTAGCACCCTTCTCCGAAAACTAGATGTAATACAAAATATAGGATTAAGACTAATCTGTGGAGCAATGCGCTCCACCCCCATTAATTCTCTAGAAGTAGAAACTTGCATACCTCCTTTATTCCTCAGACGACTACAGTTAGCTGAGAACTTCTTTTTAAAAATTGTGTCCTCTGACAATAGTCTTGACTCCAAACTTGATCAAATGACAGAAAAGTTACATTCGTTAGCAGCTCCTAATTTAACTCCCCATTCACTCCTTTCTGGTACTGAAATTATAACAATTTATTCTCACGTTAAAAACAAATCAAAAGATATTTCTAAATGTAATAAGTGGCCTATTTATTACTGGTCTTACAATAGCCTGATAAATTATGATAGAAACAAGATCCATTTAGCCTTAATAACAAGTAAAATAGATTTTATTGAGTTTAAGAACAATAAAGCCGACAGTTATTTTGTATACTCAGATGGCTCTAAAGATGAACACAATGTCAAAGCGGCTATTTATGATCCACAAGCTAGTTACAGAGATTGTTTTAAGTTAAATCAGAATTGCAGCATATTCACAGCAGAAAGTTATGCAATACTTAAAGCCTTAATGTATATAAATTGTCATGTAAATAATGTAAATATTGTTATAGTGACTGATTCTAAAAGTGTATTAACTTCTCTTTTCCATGGCCTTTCGTCTTACAAATCAAACTATATTTTGTGTAAAATTCTTTGTTTAATAGAGCAATTAACTAACCGAGGGTTTAATGTAAACTTTATATGGGTTCCCTCACACAGTGGCATTGAAGGTAATGAGATAGCAGACGAATTGACACGCATGGAACATAACCAAGATCACACCCAAACAGTTCAAGTCCCATTTACGGATTACTACGCATATTTCAAGGCAAATGCAAAAGACCTATGGAAAAGTCACTGGAATAATACATTACAGACTAAAGGCAAGTGGTATGCTGAGATACAGAAAGACTTACCAGCAAAACCTTGGTATAGCAAAAGTAAGAGATTTGAGAGCAGGAAATTTGTAACTGTAATCACACGAATGAGACTTGGCCATTGTTTAGTTCCGACGCATCTCCATAGAATCAATGTCTTCAGCAACAGTAGATGTCCACACTGCTCTGAAGAAGATGCCGATTTGCAACACATAATCCTCAACTGCTCTAAGTTTACAATCCAACGGTCCACCCTTATCAGTGAGATCAGTGACATAAGTGACAGTTCCCTATCAGTTCAAAACCAAAACAGTTTTCCCCGCCGCGTTCAAGACCTCTTAAATAACAGTGATTTTTTCAATCCTATTTTTAAGTACATTATTACTACAGTAGAAAAGATTTAATTTAGTTTTCTATTCTCTTGTAAATACTTTTTGTACATAGTTTAAATTTAGTTTGATGTACATAATCTTAATTTTGTTTCTAGTTAAGTTTATATAATATTTATCTCCCTTTTGTTTGCTTATCTTATGCTTTAAGTTATCGATTTTTTATGTTAGTCAGCTGCTTGCTGCTCTCTCTCTGATTTTGAAATTTTTGTATGTCTTCCTTAGGTACTCTACATACAATATAACTATAAAAATGTATGCGACTGAAGGACTCTGTATCCAAGTCAGGAATAAACTAATTAAAAAAAAAAAAAAAAAAAAAAACAAACCTAGGTTATCATTCGTGTGATTATTTGATTGATTTTGAATTGTATTTTGTTTACTTTATTCGGGCTCCCATCTGCTTTGCTTACAGTGTTTCTTTTTCATTATTTCGTAGATTTCTTGTTGTTTCTGTAATGGTTTTTGTTTATTGTTAAGTTTTAACCGTTATTACTTGTTACTATTGTGTCTCTACTATTCCTATCTTACCCATTTTGCATAATCACATGCGCTTTAATTCAAGACATAGTTCTTATTGGTAGATTAAACATAATCTGTAAAACCAAAACCTCACAATAAATTTGGTTTAAAAGAGACACGAAGAAAAAGGTTTACGACACCCTGTTGCCAAACTGAAATGTGAAAGTGACATTACTTTTTTTTGCACCGAATTATAAAACGTACTTTAGGCCAACGGCTTACTACAATTTAGGTTTGTGTGTATCAAACAAACAGTTTGTTTAATTGATTACTTATTAACCGAAAAACAATAAAAATATATAAAAGAGCAAACACGTTATTAAATCATATTATCAACTCAAACTGGAAATAGAAACAAAATTCTAAAACAACTTACACGCTAATATAATCCCTCCTATTAGAATGAATTACCAAACCAACAAAATGAGATTTAATGCAAAATTAGAAAGTGCTTTGAAACCTAATTTACGCGTTTCGTTGTAATTTATTCCACAATAAATATGTCAATTAGCCTTGCCTAGCGTGACAGATTTAAACGCGCCCCTGGCTTACGCTTGAAAAATACACACCATACGCACCACTAACAAATCTCCATGGCGTTTAAACAAATCGTATGGTGTAATGCGACCCTTATTGCGTTTAGTTTATGCGTATTAAGAATAATAGACCGGTACATAGAAGTAGAAATTAAAATTAAGTTAGAGGTGTAGTTTTATTTCATTAATTTATTAGGTGATTTTATTACTTACTAGCTTTCCGCCCGCGGCTTCGCCCGCGTGTACTACACGACATTATCCTCAGGGAATGTGATATTTTCTGGGATAAACTACGTCACTTTCCAGCTCCCAATCTACCCCCATACCAAAAATCACATTGATCCGTTGCTCCGTCTTGACGTGAAAGACGGACAACCAAATAACTACCTACCTACCTACAAAAATACCTACCTACTGGTTTTCCCGTGGGAATATGATACCTACTTTCCTGTGGTAAAAAGTAAAAGTAGCCTATTATAATCCTTCCCAGGGTATTAAATTATTTACTTAAATAGGTACCAATTTCAAGCCGCAAATTAACCCGCGCTTAAAATGATTTTCGTATGGGAATGAGATTTTTCCCGCGGTAAAAAGTGTTATGTCTTTTCCAGGGCCTTAAACTGTCTCTATTCTAAATATAATCCTTTCCATTAACTTAAACCATCACTTTTAATACTAATTCCATTCCACAGCTATGCTCGTGCTAAAACTTATTTTACCATGGGAATGATCCTTATTCCCGCGGTAAAAAGTCCTTGCTGAGGTCACAAAATATCTCCATTCCAAATTTCATCTGAATCGGTTCAGCAGTTTTGACGTAAAAACAGAACATACAGACAGACAGACAAACAAACATAAATTTTCGCATTTATGATAATATTAGGGATAGTAGAAATATGAATATGATTGGCCGGCCGCGACTACGTCCGTCCGTGAGTAATTAAAATTGGGTACATCGCAAAATTTCATGTCAAAAAGTAGGTAGATAGGCGTTCTCTAAGGTCTCGTCAGCACCGTCATCAATCCATTTTAATGTCCCCGCTGCTGGGGTACAGGCCTTCATATTGATGGATAAGGAGAATGGACCATGACCTTCCACACGGGCCCATTGCAGTTATGGGGTATTAACCAATCCAAATGCAGCCAGAACCATCGCCTTATCGTGTCTTCCGAAGCACCATATATTTTTGAACAGCCATCCCGTGAAAGACCACTGCGAAAGTCACATAACCTCAGCGATCGCAGCCCGAGCACGCTACCTATACTTTATACCAAACATGAAAGTTCAAAAATTCGGACATTCTCCTACTCTTGAAGGTACTTTTTAATGTGGCATGGGTTCTATGACAGCTCTCGTGCAAAGCGAAGCTTTTTTTCTATAGTGGCAATACGCTAGTTGATACATAACTACTCTTTGGTGGCAATGAGGTATGTATTAGAAACGTATTGAATTTTCAAACATGTGTCAAAACAAAATGAAATTAAAAATCAAAAGCACTAAGGAGTATTGATATAAACTTCGATGCAAATGACCCCCAAAATAATTTTCTATCCCTTTTTAACCCTGTTAGGCGATGAGTTTCACTGAAATATGAAACACATCTTCGATTAATTCTGTTAAAGAATGTTTATGCAAAATTTGAAGAAGATTGGACAAAGGAATCACGTTGTCCCATACAAACTTTACCCCCGTTTTTCACCCCCTTAGGGGTAGAATTTCGAAAAATCCTTTCTTATCGGATGCCTACATCATACAAGGAACACACCCTCCAAGTTTCAGGTCTCTACGATCAGCGGCTTAGGCTGTGCGTTTATCCGTCAGTGATTCAGGACAAAGATAACATTGCCAAAACTGGCAAACAGTACATTGCCAAAACTGGAAAACAGTAAGTACTTAAGTGAGCGTGTACCTACCTAAATGACTACGAAACATAATCTCAAAGTAAAATAAGGTCGGAGACCAAAAACACGAAGGACAGAGGTAAAATTTTGCTAATAGAATATTTTCTTATAATAATATTGCATTCAATAGGTAAAAAAACACTCAATATAACTATTTATGTTTACTAAAAACAACAATTGATACATGACACAACTGCCCAACCCTCTAAAACGCTCTCAAAACCCTTTTATTGACACATGACGACCCTAGACATGTCCGTAAAAGGACACTAAAATTTAATTCCATCATATCGAATCCTTTACAAGGCTGTATTCGTCCTCCTATCTCCACTATCAATTTATTTTTACTCCATAAAGATGGTCCCGATAACCCTTCGAACTAGTATCGCGTCGTTATCGATACTTTATTTATCGATACTTGCCTATCTATAGGCTGCATCGTTAAAACTTTTGACCTATGTTCGCGAGATTTATCGACTTGGAATGTATGCTAATATTATGAGGATTTACATTTATGTACTGCTCTTCGAAAGTTATCGTATGTTGGTGATAGAGATCAATTTGGTCCCATATCTGTTACCTAAAAAGGCTTGGAATGTTTGCATTTGCATCGTATACCTTAGAATCGAATGGGATGTCACAGGTTAGTTCACCAAATATTCAAGTGTGGCGTAAAACTATATGACTAAAAGTAAGATGCTAACTGAACCTGTTATAATTGAAATATTGTGACAAAAGAATACGTTTAGGCAGCCCGTACACAGTCAATCTTGATCTCGATCAGAGCTCCCTGATCGCGATCATAGGTAACGAAGGTAATTTCGCCGATTTAATCTGAAGCGCCGCAAGATTGACGGATTGATGCATCTGGCATCAATCCGTCAATCTACTTCGTACATTATCAATCTTGATCGCTATCATTGATTTTGATCACCGATCACGATCGAGATTGACAGTGTAGGGGCTGCCTTACAGTTTTTTTTTTTCGAAATAGTGTCCTAAGCTTACCATCCCATCAGATTTTCAGTAACATCATTATTAAATACCAGATTAAAGATAGCGTTTATTAATGCTCTACAAACCCTCTACACCAAGTTGTTTATTGAGAGCCAAACACGTACATGACCTTTTAGTAAACAAGATATATTTACTATAACTTTAAAATTTGTATCGATAAACAACCAAGTCATCCGACCTCCATTCCTTATCTCTAAATTCACTTCCAAGGGCTGAATAGTGTGTGTAGTGCCTAATAGGTCTGCGATAAGATAACTTTGTATCACTTTTATCCGATTGCAACTTAATTCTAACTTAATGAAGTCACCCTGGTAGACCAGTTCAAATCACCGTAAGTCCGTAACTGTGAGAGCAGAAGTTCCTTTTTAATCCAATCAAAATATTCATAGCAATAAAGATCCCCGGTTAGAAATTAATAGATGTAATTATAATAGACATACCGAGGAACTTAAGTCTTTACTTAATCTGCAGTTAAGCCTATCATCTAGTTTCATCTAGTGATTAAGGTAATGTGTATGTAAAATCAGTACCATACGTAATAAGATCATCGTATCTTGCGCAACTTAAACAAATGTGAAAAAAACGTTATGAAAATGGATGAATGTTTTCACGTGGTTTTCACATTAAATATTTATAGCTTTATTCGCGTATTTTAAACACACTGTAAATGCAAATATCTACATCTAAATATTTGAATAATGTATTGTATAATTGAATTTTTGTTTGTTAATTATTTTTCTTGGTGCATGACATAAATACTATTTATATCTAAATACTATATTCTGTATGCCGATCGGCGGGAAATGGAGAGCTATTCCTTTATACCATTGATGACAATGTAACATCTTTTGTACCTGTGTGCACAGAATAAATAAATATGAATATGAAATATGAATATGAATATTTATCTGTGTTTGTAGTATTAACGAATTAATAAATGCATAGTTCTTTAAAAAAAAATCTTATGTGCAGATCATGCATGTCTGCGCGCACAGTCATAAAAATAATATTTATACCTAATTCAAAGATTTTCTTCGTGCTTTAATATTTTTGAGTTGAAGCAAAGCAATATACCTGCCGGCCTAGCATGAGCGGCTTTTATCACGCGATATGATATAGCACGTCATGCTGTCTTGCTTACCCCACTAAAGTGTAAGTAAGACAGCATGACGTGCTATATCATATCGCGTGATATAAAGACGGTCATGCTAGGCAGGCTGACATACCTATAACGCACTTTCAAAAAGCACCTCTTAAAACTCAATGGCTATTTACTCAACAGCTTTTACAAATAGGAAAGCACATCTTCACTAATTATGATTGTCATTCACACTTGTCTAAATTTATTCTACAAGCTTTTCAATTAACGGCGATAACGAGTGAAACAGACGATGTCATTTTGTTAATACAATTTATGTCCTCTTTAACAATTTATACAATAATTTGCTGCGCACCTCCTGTGGTCTCTGCTGAGCGTCACAATAGGTTACATTAACCATTTTCACGACTGCGATTATTCAAGTAGGTTCCATTCTACGCAATCAAGTTGTCTTCCACGATTAACAACGGGAACAGTTAGGACTCCTTGGTGCGATATTAATTTTACACTAGATGCCTTGGGCAGGCTGGCGATACCAGCCACCTCTGTTATGATATCACAAGTTATGGATGCGCCCAGCGGGATCCGCTGTGGGTGGTGGCCCCCAAACGGTAGGATTCTCATAGAATTAGCATTAGACTGCTTCCTAGTTCCAAAGGGGGTTAACGTTGTAAAAATCCATTTCAGCACGTCGTTAAGTTTAATGCACTGCAAAATGAAATTTAGGAGATTCGCCGCGCCACACGGGGTAGGTTAAGAAAGCATCATACCTTCGATTACGCTCCAACGTTTACGGGAATTCTAATCAACTGTGGAAATGTTTACGAGGTAAAATTTGAATAAGAAAACCCAACTATATGCAATTCCAACTGTTGTGACTATAAATCTGCAAGTCCTAAAACTGTATTCGCTCGTTCTGATTTATAACACTTTCACTTATCTGCTTTGATTATACGTTAATATAAACATGGATAAAGTGCATAGGTACAAGATATAAATGAAACCTTGTGTTTCATTTGTCACGTCAACTTACTGGTATTTCATGGCTGGTTACCCAAAGAACTTGTGATGGTACAAATTGCCGTCGCTATAAATCAGTGTAGCAATAAGTTTCACCCACCACCTTGCAGTCCACTCCGGAGCACCTAGGATTGAATTTAATGTCCTCGAATTGCTAATGCCTGACTCTTGGGACAATTTAAGTGGCATTAGTATACCCACCGGCGGCGGCGGTACACTTATACATATTTATGAATAAAATAGCCAATCTGTTTGGTCAGTAAGCAAACCTAGTTGTAGTTTAACGGGCCTGTCTCGAGGCAATGTTGTGTCTTAAAAGGGAAGCTCCAATTTGAACGCTCAGGTGGTCGTGCCAGTACTTAGCCGTTCTAGATGCATAATTATTCTAAAACAATAAAACTAAACTGTTTTAATTATAGGGTGAAGCGGTTAGATACGAAACAATGTAACTAACTCTGGTTTTCTCTATTGTTTCAGAAGTATCTCTCGGACGATTGCGTGTTCGAGGAGCACATAGAAGAAAATAACTATAACACTTACTCGCGAATACGAAGCGGGAAGAAAACATATTTAGCGTTAGACAATCGAGGTAAAGCGAGGAGGACACAGATCCCGGTGAGCAGACAGCTCGGCAACCTGTCACGGTACGCGCTGACGCTGACGCGGCGCTGGGAAGGGCACGGGATCAAGCACACGCAGTGTCCGGCACGACGTCACCACGGAAAACTAAAGAGGCCCCCACCAAAACACAGAAACTGCATGCAACACCTGCACAAGCAGAATCTTAGAATGAAACGGAAGCATAAAAAAGTTAACAATCAAAAGAAGAAGAGGCATCCTAAAGCGCGACGGAGACACGGAAACGGTACAACGACGACCACCGAGATGAACTGGGACGAGTCGACGATGTCAACGATGTCCACCACTACGGACGCGGAGTTTTTTCGGTCAGCGACCGCGCAGGAGGCGGTCGGTCGCGCCTGACTCGCTCCCTAGTCGCGGTCGGAGCTGCCGTTGCGCTCGCGCACTAACACCGTTCCACACTCGGGCCTCTATGAATCTCTGTACCCCTAGTGTAAGTTTGTCAATGTGCAGACGTACTCCTATCGCGTTCGTGTTATGAGTTCTACTATTATTTCTGTGACATTACGATCTATCTGTCATAACTTAACTGGGCGATAAGAATATAACGTTTGCAAATTTATATATAACTTTCACATAGCCCTCTGTACCATTCCACGAACACCCTTTGTGTCCAACGTGAATGTCCCTTTTTCTCTTTTCACAAGCTAAAATTTTTTATGTTAAATAAGTATGTTGATTTGAATAATAGAAGAAATAAATGATCTTATTTGTAAACACTATACCTACATTACTTTTAATGAGTACTCTCCTTCGATCATATAAACCCTAGATACAGCGTAAACGCACAGAAAGTGAAGCCGCCGCCAACGAATGCTCCATTCGAAAGGGAGCATTAGATCGCTCTCAGTAGTCATTTGACCGCCCGGCGACGCCTAAGGGCGTTTGTGCACTACCACTGAATTTTACCGATCCGGAAAAAAACGGATGCTTGTATTTAATTAATTACTAATATAAATGATTAATTATTAAAATACAAGCATCCGTTTTTTTCCGGATCGGTAAAATTCAGTGGTAGTGCACAAACGGCCTAAATGTGCTGAGAATATGGGCAAAAACAATTCGAAAAAAGTAAAAAAAGAGATGTAATATCATATTTTCGGGCAGTATTGAACGTAAGTATAACTGCACAATTAATTTAAAGTCAAACATGTACTGAAACTATCATAATTTCATTATTTATACTAAAATATTTCAATATTCCTTGCCGCGCAACCGTTTCTTCGATTTGCGTTAGTAAGACAGAGATGTGACGTGACGAAATACGATTCGCTGCTCTAGCGTCAGCCGACCATCTGAGCTTTCCATGTAATAAGATCGTAAGTACTACCCGACCGAATTTAAATCCAATTACTGTTGCTTAAGGTCGAATATCAAATGTGGTGACGGCAGTATTCGGAATTTAAATATCTATAAGTTATAACTACTAATGACAGCAGTGTTGGAATCACTTTTTCAAGCGCATTTAGTATGGAATTCTGTATCTAGGGTTTATATGATCGAAGGTACTCTCAGATAAAAATATCTTTAACATACAATTGGAAAATGAAATCTGCTTATTCAGATTTCGTTATTTTATTTTGGGTTACGTATCTCTCTCTAATTATGTAGGTATTCAGTAATAGCAACAGCATACATTATACCACCTAGACAACGAATAAAAACAAATGATGTTAAATTATTCTACTTACCAAAGGTACTGAAATTATCTATCTCAATGTATATTCCTAGTTCGCTTTAAAACGTAGATTAATCAAAAGTATTCCAATTTTGTGTTACTTTCATAAAGTTAAATAGTAGATGATAACTTGCATTCGGAAGCGACTTAGCAAAAATTCTGTGTGGAACAGTGTTAGAAGCTCGCAAAATATCTCGTCCGGTGACAATTCGATCAAATTAAGCATATTAGCCATCACTTATTCCTCTCCGTGATCCACAAACAAGATAATTGTGATCTAAATAGGTCATATCTTAAGACCCCCTATTTATTGGTGTATCTTCCGATTCCATTTGTTACTCGTCCTATAAGATTTCTATTTAATTAGGTCTAAGTGATTCTTTAATGGATCCGATAACAGTCCATTCGGTTCCGTTACAAATGAAAATCCATTTGCCGTCACCCAAATATCTTAAACGATCGTAATTTCTACAAAGTGCCCTTTTAGAACTTATTTAAATTAAGAAATTATCATCAGTATAAGATAACTAGTCTTTTGAAATAAATTAGCGTTCTATTTCAAATACAGTCATTGAATGTGCGCACGGTGATCGGATTCTTGCTGCGATGTGGATTCGAATGGTTTTGTACTTAGCTATGAGTGAAGGTGTATTCGTAAGACAATGACTGAAAATTGGACTGAGTATTGTAAGAGTTGGTTTCGGTCTAGGCTATGATAGAATAGTGTAGTGCGGCGTGACGGCAAGCTTCTGAGTTCTATGTTAAGTTAAAGTATTGGTGAGACAAGTCGTCATGAACGAGAATTTAAAAATACTGAAGTAAAGAGTTCACAAAGAAACGAACTTTTTTATACGTTCCATTTTTTATCGGTCTAAATCATAGTTTTGACCCCTTTACAAATAATAACGAAAACTTTGGCCTGACTAGCAACATGTCGAATTGTCTTTTCCAATACATAACCACACATACCGAGTGTAGTGATAAAAAATAATGGCAGAGAAGTAACTATTAGTAAGTAGATCTAAAACGTGTATCTAATTTGTAAATTTATTTATTTTCCATAGAGAAAGTGTATTTTGTTAACGTTTTAGTTGATGTTTTTTATTCTCTTTTCCCCTTTAGTTCCAACCGAATATAGATAAGTAGGATTTCATACGCTTGTATTTTAGTGAGCCAATTTTATTGTATTATAATTTAAGTCCGTTCGGTTAGCAATATGTGCTGTGTGTGTTGTATAGTGTCTACTCGTACGATGGAATGCGTAAGCAAATATTGTGATTGAATGGATTTTGCGATTACATTCTATAGCCCCTCGCAATACGTAGTTTGTGTCTCTGGACATATCAGCGAAGAAATATTAAACTCATTAAGTATTCCATTAAACTGTATACGAAAGCTCGCTTTGGAATCTAGATTCAGTTACGTCAACTTCACCTCCCTTCCCTCTTCAGTAATGTTTATTTATTCCATACAAAAGTATCTACCTGTAGACGCCCTAAAACTATTTTATTAAACTCGACCCATCTGCTCATATCTTGACCATCGCAAATGAACTGACAGCGTCAACTAGAGAGGCACCAATATTTTACAGACGATAGTAAATAATAATAATAAATAAATTCTTTATTCCACAAATTTTACCTAAAAATAATTTAAGTACCCAAATATTTTACCTAAAAATAATTTTGGGTAGGTACAATCAAAAGTTATTTGAGCTTAATGGCTTTTCTAGTACATATAGTATTTGGGGTTGATACTCTACGACGATCGCATTGAGAATATTATTTAATATGCGTGTTGAATCAAATCAGCACAACGACTAGTAACAATTGTATATTTTGTATATATTTTATTTTTATAATTAAAATAATGATTAGGTACACGATCAAATATTTACTGTGTTGTACTCTCATGATTCTGTAAATATTCGCTGATAATGTCCACTTACGAGTTTTGTGAAAAAATTCGGTAAGCTTTATAAATGTACCTACGTACAACCAGGGACAAATTCGGTGAACCACCCCTTAATTTTTTTTCGTGTGGCTGGCTTCTCACCGTTCACTTGCATTCCCTAACCGAATCCCTATATTCCTAAAAAATCTGTCTTTGTCTTTTTCTTGATGTGTGAAGAGTAATGAAAATGACCTCACTTTTTCATTTTTTCAATGTTTTTGTTGTTATTTTGAGCATAAATTCAGTTTTTGAAAAAGTTACCTGAGAATAATCATTTCTATGTCATTACCTATTCTTCTATATATTATTCGTGAATAAGAGATTAATAATCCAAGTATAAATTATTATCCAAACAATATAAAAATAATGAAAATTTTCTTTGTTTTTGATAATTTTTATAGTCGAGTGAAGCTACGAATATCTCGTTTATATCCACAAAATAATCAAGATCATTTAAGAAACTTCAACATACCTATATTTTTATCTACTCAAAATAAATAATATTTGATTGTTTACTTTTAAATAAAAAATAGTTTAATTTCGATAATTTCGAAGATTCTGCCCTTATGCATTATACTACCCTAGTTTAATAAAAGTATAACCAAATAGTAAAAGGGTCTGCGCGTGGATGGCGAGGCACTAGCCACACGAAAAGAAGTAACAAGTTATTCACCGAATTTGTCCCTGACTGTACATAATGTAAGATGGATGATATTTTGAATTTATTTATGTCTGTATGTAAAGTTTTAGTAGTCACACGAGAACGATACGAAATTTACACTCAAACAAGCATTTACTCATTGCGAACATTTAAAAGTGATATATTTCGTGTCGTATTCGTAAAAATGAATAAATTAATTTATTCTGAATACCGATATTCTCGACTCATTATTAATGTAAATTAAACCAATTATTTTAGAGTAGAAGCAGTATTTTGGTATTGTGAAAAGAGTTCTCCATTACAGTATCTAGTTTTTGTAGTTTTTTTATGAATAGAAAATGTAAGAAATATCATCAAGTTGTATCGATTTACCCATCTGTACCTAACGAATAATTCATTGCAGGCTGGCTACGTGTGCTGTGTTTACAGGCTCATACTATTCTAAAAAAGTTTAAGTAATAATTTATTTCATAGAACATTGTACTTGCAGATATTCCAATAAGATACATACTTAATTACTTTTCCCAGCAATTTTTTGGACTAAACACGATGGTATGAGTTTGTGTACCAACGTGGATATAGAGCATATAAAACGCGTTTATACTCGAATAACTCGAAAAGATTGAATAAAAATACTCATAATAATATGATTGATAACAGAATGATATGTTATGTAATGTAATAATATATTGACGAGCATTGAGTTATAATGTATTAACTCAATGTTGACGAGTGCTATGTTCTATATCAGCTGTAGGTACTATCGATTGTGTAAAAATGAATCTGTACGTTATGTTATGCACAAGTGCCATACACCCGCTGGGGTCCTAATACCGTATTCAAACTACCTACACTTAAAGCTTCTAATTTTTAATGTTACATGTTTCTACAATATTTCTACAAATAGCCGGAGTCACACCGAACGATCCAAAACGCGCTCCGTTCGCGCGCGGCAAGAATGCGCTCCACTGGAGCTCTAGAGGAGGAGCGGTTGTTGTGGACGTGCCTCGCGTGATCCAAGTGAACAAATTCTCGATCCAGGGACCGTACCTACTCTGAAACGCAAATCTGAAGCTTCGGTTAGCCCCGTCCCTTTCACTCGGTTCTGTCACAACTGGGGAGTGCGAGGGAAAGGTATAATGAAGTTTCGGGTTTTGCGTTTCAGAGTAGGCCCTCAGGGTCGAGGATAGAATGAGCGATTTTCTGAGAGGCCATTTAAAAAAAAAAGCTTCCAATTGCTTCACTAGATGGCGTTGATTAAGTATGTACATGTCTATGGTATATTTTGGTATGAAACATATTTAAATTAATTACTTTTTAAAAACCCAAAGGAAACCAATAATATATTAAATAAGTACAACTGTGAGGAACAGAAACGAAATAGGTAAATTTAAAGATTTAGGTAAATAAATAACATCTGTCTGACGTTCCGTTTTACGTAAAAAAGTCGCGTCAAAGTAAAATTTATAACGTTCCGTTCCTTCTTACTGCATAGGTGGGACAGCGCCATCTAGTGACTGAGCTTTCAGAAAATCGCCCATTGTCGGGTTGGGATGGGATCGTTGGATGTGGCTCCGACTTAGCATCTTTTTTAATAATTAACTGGCAAGAAACTGCTTTTGTTTTTATTTACTACTTTTTGTTTTTCATCTAAAACATGTTCTATTGCCGAACAATTATCATGTAAATTACTGTAATAATACCTACCTATCTACTTATTTATTTATTACCTGTGTCCCTGAAAAGTAAAAGGACAATAGGAGCCAAACAGTATTAAATAATTATGTTGGATACCTATTTACACTTTATGATTATTATTAATGAAGTGGTAATTAGAAGTTAATGAGTGCATTTATAATGTACGAATTGAAAACTTTAATTATCTTTGGATATTTAAAGTAGCTTGGTGAGCTAGGTACCTGTATAGGCACGTAGTTGCACCAAAAGATTGAAACTCTTAGACAATAACTTTTACAGCCTCCTATACCGACAAATAAAAATGATCTATAAATCAACATGTTGTTTTATTTATCTACGATAGTTCTGGATTTTATAGAGGCAGTACTATTTATAGGTACTATAGGTACCAAGAATGCATACCTATTACAAATTTTTGTTAGTAGAAATTTGTATGAAAAAATTATGTAAGTAAGTATTTTTTTTAAATTAAGTATAAAAATACTTAATGTAAATATTTTTTAAATTGCTTTCTTGGGGTTTGATATGAGGCTATTACCTATCATTTAAGGTATATTTTACAAATAATGATTCAACCGTACCTATCATATCTGGAGGAGCCCAAATTTGGTATGTTTTGAAAAGGATTTTTATTTTAATTTAAAACAAGTGACTGAAATATAATGATGTGATACATTTTTGGAATTAGCTTAGTAAGCCCTTTCATAAGATACCTTACACGATAGGTTTTAGAACAAAATATTTTTTTCCCATACAAATAAAAGATGACGTCATAACTCCTCTCCTTATTCATATTTTTTTTCGTGCTACAGGTCAAATTGATTCTTATGGCCTAAAGATCAATCGTTCCGATTTTCATGCCTTTAACACCATTTGCAGCATTTACTGAATTTCGGGAGACTGACGCGCGCGTAGCGTCGCAAGCGGCGGCGTCACCAGGGCAGGGGGCAAGTTGCCTGCCATGGCCCTAGGGGGAGCACGTTGATAAATTGGTAGTATATGAGAAAACTTCGGGCTTGAAAGGGAAAAACTTTTCAAAGAAACTCGTGAAAGAGAGAGAGACACGTCAGCCAACAAAGAACTGTAGTCCTAGCACGAAAAACTGTAGTTATCTATGATAACCGATAACGTGATCGTATTTATTTTGTACTAGCTTTCCGCCCGCGGCTTCCGCGGTGTATTACACGACGTTATCCCGCGGAAATGTGATATTTTTCCTGGATAAAAAGTAGCCTATGTTCCTCTCCAGGCTACAAAGTATCTGTGTCCCACAGCCAAATTCGTTCAGATGTTTTGGCGTGATTAAGTAACAAACATACAAACATCTAAACATTCACATTTATAATATTAGTAGGATGAAACCAGAGCAACAACGCGTCTTTCGGTCGTCTAAGGAACTGAAATTCAATAGGTAGTTACGTGTTTGACAACAGCACTTTGGCAGCTTTTGAAGGACGTATTTTACTATTCGATTACCAGCGCTCGTTCAAGGAGAGGCAGGCGCGTCACGCGGCGAATTGTGCATCAGTTGGTGGCACCAACTGATAACAGCTGATGCTGATGCTGATTTTGAGGAGCCCGTGGCGCAGTGGATATCGTGCTCGGCCTGCGATCGTTGAGGTTAAGCAACGTTCGCAATGGTCGGTCACGGTATGGGTGACCAAAAACTTTTCATCTCGAGCTCCTCCGTGCTTCGGAAGGCACGTTAAGCCGTTGGTCCCGGCTGCACTTGCAGTCGTTAATACCCTCCAATCCGCACTGAGCCCGCGTGGTGGGTCATGGCTCATTCTCCTTATTCATCCATAAGGAAGGCCAGTGCCCCAGCAGTGGGGACATTAAATGGCTGATGATGATGATGATGATAATGCTGATGCACAATTCGTCCGCCGCGCCTGTGCCGCCTCGCGTTGTCTGTCCTTGATCGATCCCTTTGATAGTTCTTCTTGCTACGGCTACTTTTATTAACAGTTTTCCTACATTTCGAAAATCTTTGTAGCTGCGTTTAGTGGTGGGTGGTGCACTAATGCAAAGTGGGTGCTAGCGACTATAAAATATGCAGCCGAGATCTACGGTTTAACGTGCGACAAGGAGGAACTCGATATAAACAAAATTACGTTTAAGAAAAAGAAAGAAAGAAATATAATTTATTCGACTAAAAACGCACATACCTCAACACGAAATAGGTACACAGTAAAATAACAAACACCTCAGCTTTTGCCACAGCAAATGTGACGCTGAATTTCAGGTAGAGCCCAAAATGTAGAGATAGCACTCTCCAGACACAGTATACAAAGTGAAATAAAGTAGCACAATAAAAAAGCAATTGAAATAAAAAAATATGGAACAATCTAAAGTCCAGTTGAATACATTTTCAATACAATAACTAAAAACACGGACACATAAAACAAGAAAAAATAAAAGGTGAACCAGAACAAAGTTATAGGAAAAATGTGATAGTAAAAAACCCACGAGCCCTATAAGTAGCTTTCAGACGGGATATATTTTTACTATCACATTTTTCCTATACTTACAAAATTGCATTGTGAATGCATAAAAATAATATAAAATCTCAGAACAAAGTTATGTAAGTAGCTTTATCAAGCTGTAGACATAAAAAATATTATCTCACGTCTACGGAATGATAACAACGAATAAATATTATTTATGGGTGGTGGTATGTTATTCCACATCTTGCTAGAAACATTATTTAAAGCTACCCTTGAAAGCAGTGGTCTGGTGAGAGGGTATAACGAGTTACGCATGGCGGGTGCGAGTAAACCACACAAGTCTTTCATATAAATATAGTGGTTAACGGGTTTTTATAATATCGAACAAGAGAATGTACCTACATCGCTTCTGGATTGCATGCAACTTCTAGGAGGAATCGTAAAACAATATCTGACACAAGCATTTGTACTCTTTGTATTAGGTTTTTAGTTTTAGACAAAAGTTTTGGCCCATACACACTGTCCTTAAAGTTAAATTTAGATAGTAAGTACTAAAGATTCCACCAGTATTTGCCTAGTTTTTGTACACAAGTAGATACGGATTTTATATAGGATTCTCAGGCGGTTAAAACAATTACGAACTATTTATTTTATGTATGTTTCAAACCTCAATTCAGAATCTATAATGACGCCTAAATTGCGAGTTTCATGAGTGAAGCAAATAGGCTCAAATTATTCACTTTGATAACTAGATTTGCAGCACCTATTTTTGATAGTTGACTTTTGTATCCCAAATCATATTATATTTAGTTTTACTTGGATTTGACGTCAAGCAATTATCGGTTGACCATTTAGTGTTGCTTTCTAAATCCTCATTAATCTTATTTACAGCATTTTGAACATGATTAGGGTGACAAGGCAAATGAAGTTGATGGTCATCAGCTTATAAATTGTACTTACAATGAATAATATAGGAGCTAAAATGGAGCCTTGTGGTACGCCACGTGTGACAGAGGAGAGAGATAAAAAAGATTTGCTACCTTCACTGGTTTGAACCTCTACATACTGGTGTCGTTTACTCAAATAACTATTGAACCATTTCAATGTAGGATCATCGAAACCATAAAAAGACAATTTAGACATAAGTAGAGGTAGGTTAAAAGTAGCAAAAGCGCGGGATAAATCTAGTAAAACAAGGATAGTACCTTCTGGTATGGGATCTGGGTTACTGTTACTGATACCTATCTTGAGACTGCTAGATACTGCTAGTGATATCTAATAAAGTTGTTGTAGTAGGTACTTCTATTTTTCCGGAAACCTGATTGAGCATGAGGGAGAATATTGTTGCGTTATAAATATTCCACAAACTGTATTTGCACAACTGTTCCTAAGATTTTCTACAAAAAAGGCAGTATACTAATAGGGCGCAGATCTTTGAATGTTTTAGGAGAAGTAACTTTAGGAATCGGTAGTATTTTTGCTATTTTCCAAGCTTCAGGAAAATGACAAGTAATGATGGATCTATTTATTAAAGCAGTTATTGTGTCAAGTGAATCAGGTAAGGTCTTTATAAACATGTTCAAAGAAATGCCAGCAGTGCCCTAAAGGAAAAAATTATATCGGCTATGTCCGTCTGAATAACACACGAGACTAAATGTGGAATGTGGATGAACTAAACCTATTAAATTCAAAATATCCTACTAATATTATAAATGTGAAAGTTTAGCTGTTTGGATGTTTGAATGTTTGAATGTTTGTTACTCAATCACGCCAAAAACGGATTGGCTGAAATTTGGGACACAGCTACTTAGCAGCCTGGAGAGGAACATAAGCTACTTACTTTAACCCGGAAAAATATCACATTCCCGCGGGATAACGTCGTGTAGTCAACGCGGGTGAAGCCGCGGGCGGAAAGCTAGTGTCAAATAAGATAATTGAAAACTATTGTCACCTGGGCCCTGTTTCTCGAAACTTATTAGACTAGTCCATGAACTAATATTTTTTTCAAGTTTACTAGTGTATGTTTCTCGAAGCTACTGTAATAAAATATTAGTTATAATTACCAACTAACTAATATTAGCTAATATTATTAGAGTCAATTGGGTTTTGGTTTCATGAATAAAAAGAAAATAAAATACACTAATAAAGCTATTATCTCGGAAGGTTTGTAAAAAATATTAGTCGATCGAAACTATTAGTTTATTTTACCCAACAAATCTATAAAATTTGTACCGATTCGGATGCTTCCGACGGCGAAGAAGGTTTTCCGATTGTCTTGTTTTGTGAAAACGTCTGAAAAGCTCCCAAACAGAATTACTTTCGCTTTTATTATGGTTCTTAACTTCTTAAAACATTAAAGCTTGAGATCCATCTATCTATCTATATCTATTATCTATTATTATTGTTACTTATAATAAAACTGTAAACGAGCCGATTCTGTACAATGAAAAGAAATAGAAAAAATATGTCCAGGGGTCTTCTTAAACGAAACAGATACCAAAAATATGGTTTTTGAATTTTTTGTCTGTCTGTCTGTTGTCCGCGTTTCACGCAAAAACTACTGAACGGATTTTGATGTTTTTTTTTGTTATATAGCTATTAGTCTTCGCCAACATAAAGGCTATAATTTATTTGAAGATCGGAATACCTGATGTGGAACCATAGCAGTCCAGCCAAAATATGAGAGATATAAAAATACCGTCTTAAGATAAATTGTTAAACGTGATAAGCATTTTCTATTAACGTACAAATTTTGAAGGTCTGGTACACCAGGGCCCTATTTCTAGAAACTATTAGTTTACTAGTATATTAGTTATTAGTTACTAGTAAAAAAATTACGAGTTCTAATATTTTGTTTCTCAAAAATAATTATTAGACTGGTAACTAATACCGGTAGACTAATAAAAAATATTAGTCTGGCTAGGCTGAATGAATGCATCTATGCCTTCTTAACTACAAAAAAAAAGAAAAAGTTCCTGCCACTTTTTAACCAACTTCAAAAAGAAGGAGGTTGTCAAGTTTGTTCTGTATGTAATATTTGACATTGTTGGGATTGGATAGTATTTTGTATCTATTCGTTTTCTTTTGACCTATATTTGATATGCACATTGGCGGTAAGAGGATTGTTGCTTAGATATTAAATACCTATATATTTAAAATGGATCTCAAGTTAATGTTAAGAAGCATAATAAAAGCGAAAGTAATTCTGTCTGGGAGCTTTTCAGACGTTTTGACAAAACACGACAAGCGGAAAACCTTCTTCACCGTTGGAAGCATCCAAATCGGTGCACATTTTATAGATTTGTTTGGTAAAATAAACTAATAGTTTTGACAAATATTTTTTACAAGCCTTCCGAGACTAATAGCTTTATTAGTGTATTTTGATAGTGTATTTTATTTTCTATATAATCATGAAACCAAAACCCAATTGACTCTTATAATATTAGCTAATATTTATTAGTTGGTAACTAATAACTAATATTTTATTACTGTAGCTTTGAGAAACATATACTAATAAACTTGTAAATAATATTAGTTCATGGACTAATATTATTAGTCTAATAAGTTTCGAGAAATATGATGTGGAACCCTAGCAGCCATGTTAAACTATAAGAGATACAAACATAGCGTCTTAAGAAAAGTTGTTTAACTTGATGAAAATTTTCTATTGACGTAAAAATATCGAAGGTCTGGTACACCTGATGTGGAACCCTAGCAGCCCAGCTTAACTATAAGAGATACAAATAAAGCGTCTTAAGAGAAGTTGTTCAGCGTGACAGGTATTTTTTATTGGCATACAATAATCTAAAGTCTGGTACATCTGATTTCCCCCAAGAGTCCAGATAAAGCTTAAGATATACGAATGTGGCGCCTTAAGGAAGGTTGTTCAGCAAAAGAGCACTATCTGTTTACGTAGGTATTACACAGCGTGATATCACAAATGTTACTTTTTACAAACTTCTTATAATATCTTAAGCATTCAAATAAAATATTTTCTTAAGAATTGATTGAAGCACAATTGATTGATAAACAAAAATTCCTAAATAACATAAGTTGGGAGTACCTCCTGCTCCACGTGGTGAAGGCGGAAACAGTATAAGTAGGTACTGGCTAAAACTCCCTTTTTAATACTATCTATAAATGCCTTCGGGCTTATGTTATTGTCATCGTTTACGTATACGTCAAATTTGGCACGGTAGCCTACCCGGTAACGCAGGGGAGCAGCCATCAAATTTTCTGTATATTTTAGAGCTTTAGTTAACATTAACTGGGTTTTGCATTGTTTTGCTTTTGTTAAATTTGGTTGTTGCGACATTCACTGAAATGCCTAGACGAAAAAAAAAGTCTTTCTCAGTATTCAAGAGACTCCAAACGAAAAAGACGAGATAGATCTCAAGAAACTGAGGAAGAACATGAGACACGCTTAGAAGCAAGACGAGATCGTTACTCTGAATCTTTGTTTTTGGAAACAGATATGCAAAGAGAAAACAGATTAGCTGCTGATCGGGAACGAATCGCTACTTCTCATGCCTCAGAGACGTTAATGCAGCGCGAAGCGCGACTTACTTCTGATCGTCAGCGTCATGTTACATCTCGCGAAACTGAGACATTCACTCAGCGTGAAATGCGTCTTATATCTGACCGTGAGCGTCACATTATATCTCGCGAGTCAGAGACATTAACTCAGCATGAAGGCGCTACTCGGAAAAATATGGACTTTTTGATTTAAAACTATAGGACGGTTACAGTTGTTACAAATCTGGTAATAAGATATATATTTCTTCATACCTTTATCTAGCATCGTATAGTTTCAAAAACACGATTTTATGATTTTGCCTCGACACTTTTTCTTTTCGAAAAGACCTCTAAAAAATACGAAAAGCGAAGATTATTCTTAAATGGGGTTACTTACACTATTGGAAATTGGTTTAATTAGTGGACACCAATAATATTGAGGATCGTATAGAAGCATTTTTTTAAAAATCGCTATAGTTTTTTAATACGAAGTGATTTTGTGTTTTTTTTGCCTAATCTGCAAAATCGGTCTCGCTCCCGCGCGCCTCGTTTTCTCATTGCTATCTCGCTTCAGCACATTTTTTCCGAGTATCGCCTGAAACGCGTCTCAGAGCCGACCGTGAACGTCACATTTTATCTCGCGAGTCCGAGACACAACTACTTAACGGGTTTTGGTGAAACTTTTTTTATATAGATCTTGGTCATCGGCAACATAATCGGCTGTAATTAATTTTGAAAATTGAAATACCTGTTTTTTATCGTGCAAATTTATTTAAGGCGCTACTCGGAAAAGTATGAACTTTTTGATAAAAAACTATAGGTCGGTTAGAGTTGTTACAAATCTGGTAATAAGATATATATTTCTTCATACCTTTATCTAGATTCGTATAGTTTCAGAAACACGATTTTATGATTTTGCCTCGACACTTTTTATTTTCGAGAAGACCTCTAAAAAATACAAAAAGTCAAGATTATTCTTAAATGGGGTTACAAATACTATTGGAAATTGGTTTGATTAGTGGACACCAATAATATTTAGGATCGTGTAAAAGCATTTTTTTAAAATCGCTAAGTATCGTTTTTTTATTCGAAGTGATTTTGAGGTTTTTTTGCCAAATCCTATGCTAAATCGGTCTCGCTCCCGCGCGCGTCGTTTTCTCATTGCTATCTCGCTTCAGCACAATTTTTCCGAGTATCGCCTTAATTCCCCGGGATGACGTCGTGTAATCCACGAAGCCGAAGGCGATATCGGGTATCGACATCGGGTGGCCGCTATGCATAATAATAATAAGCCTCAAAAATAAAAATGCTGTCGAAAGTCACTATTCCACGCGGACGAAGTCGCGGGCACAGCTAATTTTAAATATACCTTTAACAAAGTAACAAAGTAACAATCCACTTTTACCACCAATGTGCATACTTAGGTGAAAAAAAAACAAATACAACTATCGCATTCCAACAATGTCACATAATACATACAGGGCAAACTTGATAACCTCTTTCTTTTTGAAGTTTGTTAAAAGTGGCAGAAACTTGTCCGTTTTTTTTTTGTAGGTAAGAAGGCATGGGTGGATTCAGCCTAGCCAGACAAGGACGTACCCAGGGGGGGGGGGGGGTCCAGGGGGTCTGGACCCCCCCCGAAAGTGTCCATTAATCCGCGGGATGGGCGTGAACTACACGACGTTATCCCGCGGGAATGTGATATTTTCGGAATAAAAAGAAGCCTCACTCCAGGCTACAAAGTATTTGTGTCCCAAATTTCAGCCAAATCCGTTCAGCCGTTTTGGCCCGATTGAGCAACAAACATACAAACATCTAAGCTACCCTCCCCCCCCCCCCCCCCAACGGACCTCCCCCGACAAAAAATCCTGGGTACTGTGAGACCCTACACAGGGAATCAGTTAATTAAATATATGTAAATGCGAGATAAATCTTTATTTCGGCACCATGGCCGTTATCACTACATAGTATAAAACAAAGTCGCTTTCTCTGTCCCTATGTCCTATGTACTTTTTATCCCGATATTCCCACGGGAACGGGAACCACGCGGGTGAAACCGCGGGCGGCCGCTAGTATTCTATATACTACAACCCGCGACCGCGGAATCGTCTGGACTAAAAAAACTACTCGCGTAATGACAATGCATTCGATATTTTTGAATACTGATTTAAACATAAATCAACCATAGACAATGCAAGGAGGTATCATATCCTAACAATATGATACCACATGCCGCCGCCGCAACAAAAAAACCTTTCTTACTAAAGAAATGTTTTTTCCTACATGGATTACCCTAAAGCGAAGGCCCTGCCTACCTTGGAACGATATCACATCAATAAGACTGGTCCTCACTAACGGACAGCCAGGACAATGGTCGATATAATTATTAATTTCCTGTAATCAAAACAAACCAACCATTGCATTGGCTTGACATACCAAAACCAAGGGAAAAGGTCTGCCCAGCCTTCAACCTAACCTTAATACATCAATTATGTAGTTACAATCAAAGCTAACCCTAGCTCATTTAAGCATTAACTAAGTCGAAATTCCAAGATCAAACATGTCAGACAAGCACCAATAATATATTGACTACGAAATTACCCAAAAATAACCCCTCATCTCAAAAGGTGCCCGACAACAAGCTTGGAACTTCATAAACCTGTGGTAACCTCAAGCAGACTGTCTACTAGGGGCTACCACAGTTTATGTAGCGTGGTGTCGACAACATTGCCAGTCAGGGTTAGAGGGATCCTGCAACAAACAGGATATGACCCTGGTCCTTATTGGACCATCAGGGTTTCCTCCCCCCTCACCAACAAATGTTGACGTCACCTCGTTCCTTAAGTGACATCGAAACAACTTACAAACTAACTAAAACGGAAATAAAATGAAACACAGAAGTGTTACTTTTGTGGTCCAGATCATTAACGAAACGTGATGTCAATATCAACATAAGTTAAGGTCAGGGGATTCTCACTCCTAATTAGATAATAGGTCATCCTCCTGCCTTATCCCATGAAATTAAAGAGACACGACACGATGTCTACTAATTAGTAAAAACACCAAAAAAAAATTTATTTATTACACAATAAAGACAACAATTTTTTTTTTTTATTAAACATATTTTATCATTGGACCACAGGACACTTCGTGGGCTTCAGGTGCAGTATTTCCGTACATGAAAAAGAAACACATATTAATACAAATCACACAATTATACATTTCAACTATCTAACAATCACTATTATAAAACATCCTAAAATCCTATCCTATTTCTATCCCTATTATAAAATGAATCTATAAAAGAAAATTTATTTTTACATTTAATTTTATATGTTACAAATTTCAATCGTTTCTTATTTCGTAACGAACTAATATTACATAACGAACTCATATTGGATTTCGAAATCCTATTCATATTTGACTTTTCAAACTTTTTTGCGCCTTTCTTCATTTTACTGTCATTCCTATTTTTATTCATAAAAAAACTTTTTAATCTAGGAATGACATGCGAACTTTTTTCTGACATATTACTTTTTCTAAAATTACTTTGACATCCGTCATTCGAGACATCTATCCATGAAGCTCGACTTAATACTGAGGTAACTGGAGAGTGCAGTACGAACAATTTTTTGAATACCACAAATAACACAGTGGCTGTCTTCCGTCTCACCTACACTTTAAAAAAATACGTATGGTCATATGAGACAGCTGACAGCCACTACATACATAAATGTCAAATTTGCTGGCGACACTTTTTTATTCTGGGTAAGAGCTCCAGTTACCTCAGAGTATTAAGTCAAACTCAAGGAATTTATAAGTACTACGTACAACAGGAAGGTGCACTCCGTATTTTTGTGTATTTAAAAATACACTTTAACTTTAAGAGATAAGGTTTATATTTCAATACAAAATGTCAACGGTCCAACTGAGACCGCAAGAACGAGGTGAGGGTGTTCCTTTCTCTAAAATTGCCAGCACTATTAAATAACAGGTTTAGTAGATTTATGGTTCACCAACTTTCGTTATGAAAATTAAATTTCGTAAAATTTCCGCTTCGTATTACTTTTAGTCAATAGAAAACATCCCATATTAATTTAGCTATTACCGTAATAAGCATAAAAATGTATCAGGTCGTTTATGTTTTTTATAGCTTATCCTAGAAAAGAATTTGAATGATAGATTTCAGAATGTTCAAGTAGCAACATTACAAGCCGAATGACGTTTTCTGACGTTTTCCGTCTTCGTTGTGTCAAGTTCGCAATTCGCTCGTCGCCGCCCGCCGCCCGTCGCGCATGTTCGTGGCCGCCGTAATGGGATGGAGTGAGATAAACTGACCTCGTTCTTACTATCTCATTAGGACCGTTTTTTAGCAGCAGTGCACCTTCCTGTTGTATTATAAATTCCTTGGTCAAACTTCATGCATCTATCACTTGTGACTGTTGTGACCATGAAGCTCGACTTAATACTGAGGTAACTGGAGAGTGCAGTACGAACAATTTTTTGAATACCACAAATAACACAGTGGCTGTCTTCCGTCTCACCTACACTTTAAAAAAATACGTATGGTCATATGAGACAGCTGACAGCCACTACATACATAAATGTCAAATTTGCTGGCGACACTTTTTTATTCAGGGTGAGAGCTCCAGTTACCTCAGAGTATTAAGTCAAACTTCATGGTTGTGACTCATTGTCATCAATGTCAATCGATGTCAACATAAAATTCATGTCAACATTAAATTCAAAATTAAATTTTTTGTAAATTATACAAAATTTTTCAAAATTCAAAATTATGCTATTCCTGCTAAGAAAATCACAACCCAACACTATGTTTGGTACAATGTCCCTCACAACAACGAATCGCTGTGTAAACAACACGTTATCTATCAAGAAACATACATTAGTTTTCCCTACTATTGAAAGTTTTCCACCACTCACATTTCGTAGTTCAGCGTTCACCATGTCCACACTGAGACCTAGACTGTCTACTACCGTCTGTGACACTACCGACACACTCGCACCTGTGTCCACCAAGGCGTCTATTTTCTGACCACGACACTCAATAGATAAAAACGGCGTACGCTTACTTGTGTTGTGATTGTCCTGCACCAACGTCAGCTGCATACAATCCTCTTCTCTACTTACAACAATATTATTATTAGATTGTGGGGAGGTCTCAGTCGTCCTCCAAGATGATGTCGTGATGGGCATCATCGGGGCTTGAGCTCTAAAATCATTCAATTCACTTGCATCATACAAATCATGGGGTTTTTCGTTTGGCGTGCGAGAGGCACATTGATTGGGAGTTGGCACATTCTCTAACTCTGGCACAAAATAAACACATTGATTAGATTTATCACCACTGCTAGAATCACACATATTAGGGGCACATTCCTCGAATCACTCAAGTGGGTCCGATACAAAACCAAACTCCCTGATAAACTCCTTCTTCATTTCGTCGTAGTCTTTCACCATATCGACGATCTTATCGTAGAAATATCGGGCTGCGCCCGTGCAGAAAGCTCCGACGACGATTTTCTTGGCCTCGCCTTCGTAGCCTTGCAGAGCCGTCATCGCTTCGTAGCTCCGAAAAAAAGCTACAACATCCCTCTGGATGCCGTCGAACAATAAGACCTCCAAGGTCTTCCTAGTTTTTCTTGGGAATCTGCAACATACGGAATGTGTAGTTTTGCGTGATTCTAATTTAGCGCCTCAACCATGTGAGACCCTACACAGGGAATCAGTTAATTAAATATATGTAAATGCGAGATAAATCTTTATTTCGGCACCATGTACGTGCTTGTAGCCAGACTAATATTCTTCATTAGTCTACCGGTATTAGTTACCAGTCTGATCATAATTTTTGAGAAACAGAAAATATTAGTAATCGTAAATTTAACTAACAACTAATATACTAGTAAACTAATACCACAGTTTAAGCAACCTTTCTATACAGTTGGACGACGCCCTTGAAGTTGGGCGATGCCGACGCCTGTATAGGTATTTACGTAAGTACGTAAGGGTTGTCACTTTAAAATGTGACGGTGGACCTTTTACGACCCCGGGTGGGTACATTGGTATTGCGATATTAAATTAATATAATAATTTAATAATGCAAATACAATGTCAAAATTATTAAAAAATTCAAGATGGCGGCCAACTTTTTTGTTAGCAGGCCGATTTCAATGAAACTCAGTTTCTGGTAGGTACTATTTTGACAAGAAATAGCAAGGAAATGTTAAACATGATAAAAATCCAAGATGGCGGCCGACTTTTTTGTTTGTGGGCCGATTTTGATAAAACTCAGTTTCTGGTTCTATTTCGACAAGAAAACAGCAACGCAATGTTAAAAATATAAAAATCAAGATGGCGGCCAACTTTTTTGTTTGCAGGCCGATTTCAATAAAACTCAGTTTGTGGTTCTATTTTGACCAGAAAACAGCAACGCAATGTTAAAAATATAAAAATCAAGATGGCGGCCAACTTTTTTGTTTGCAGGCCGATTTCAATAAAACTCAGTTTGTGGTTCTATTTTGACTAGAAAACAGCAACACAATGTTAAAAATATAAAAATTCAAGATGGCGGCCAAATTTTTTTTTTGCTGGCCGATTTCGATAAAATTCAGTTTCTGGTACTATTTTGACGAGAAAACAACAACGCAATGTTAAAAGTATTAAAAAATCCAAGATGGCAGCCAACTTTTTTGTTTGCAGGCTGATTTCGATGAAACTCAGTTTCTAGTACTATTTTGACAAGAAAACAGGAACGCAATGTAAAAAATATTAAATATCCAAGATGGCGGCCAACTTTTTTGTTTGTGAGCCGATTTTGATGAAACTTGGTTTTAGCACAATTTTGACAAGAAAACAACAACACAATGTCAAAAATAAAAAAAAACAAGATGGCGGCCAACTTTTTTTTTGTAAGCCGATTTTGATGAATCTTAGTTTCTTGTACTATTTTGACAGGAAAACAGCAACGCAATGTTAAAAGTAGTAAATATCCAAGATAGCGGCCAACTTTTTTGTTTGCAGGCCGATTTCAATGAAACTCAGTTTCTGGTACTATTTTGACAAGAAAACAGCAACGCAATGTTAAAAAAAATAAAAAATCCAAGATGGCGGCCAACTTTTTTGTTTGCAGGCCGATTTCAATGAAACTCTGTTTCTGGTTCTATTTTGACAAGAAAACAGCAACGCAATGTTAAAAATATAAAAAATCAAGATGGCGGCCAAATTTTTTGTTTGCTGGTCGATTTTGATGAAATTCAGTTTCTGGTACTATTTTGATAAGAAAACAGCAACGAAATGTTAAACATATTAAAAATCCAAGATGGCGGCCGACTTTTTTGTTTGTGGGCCGATTTTGATAAAGCTCGGTTTTATGTACTATTTTGACAAGAAAACCGTTCTTAACACAATGTAAAAAAATACAAATGGTCAAGTCTTTTCGCTTATTAAAATGTAACAGGTTTTTATTTAAAAGCTTGAGACAGAGTCAAGTATCATCATCATCATCGTGTCAAGTAAAAGATTTAATTAATTAATAATTTGCCTTAACACAAGCACAGTAAATTACGACGTTACACCCTTCGTAATTTACTGTGTTTTTGACAGCTGTAAACCCTATTTAAAAAAAATATAAAATAATAATTGATTACAGAGTGTGAAAATAATGATTGTGACATGGGATAATTTTGATATATAGACGAAGGCGCTTTAAAGGTTAAGAAATATGAATCGGCTTATTTCCAATCTGAATATTTTTCTTTAACAAAACTTCAACCCATTCAAACGTCAGGAGTAGGTCAAACTTACCTTGCAAAATTTCATGGCAGACAGACAGACAGATACAATTATAGCTGAAACTAAATAAAACCTGTAATATATTTTATTTTGATACTTCTAAAATGCTAACCATAATTATTTATTTCATTTTATTTCGCAATACACCAAAATGTACCTGCCACGTTTTAATTTTGTTACAACCCTTCCGTAGTTACGGAAATACCTATATAGACGTCGGTATCGCCTAACTTCAAAGGCGTTGGCCTACTACATAAAAAAATTGGTTATACTGTGGTAATTGTAACATTTATGTATATATAATTTAGTGTTACTGTTGTCTTGTCAAAATAGTAACAAAAACCGAGTTTTATCCAAATCGGCTCACAAATTAAAAAGTTGGCCGCCATCTTGGATTTCTAATATTGCGTTGCTGTTTTCTTGTCAAAATAGTACCAGAAACTGAGTTTCATCGAAATCGGCCTGTAAACAAAAAAAATGGCCGCCATCTTGGATTTTTTAATACTTTTAACATTGCGTTGTTGTTTTCTTGTTAAAATAGTACCAGAAACTAAGTTTAATCAAAATCGGATTACAAAAAGAAAGTTGGACGCCATCTTGTTTTTTTTTGACATTGTGTTGTTTTCTTGTCAAAATTGTACTAAAAACCAAGTTTAATCAAAATCGGCTCACAAACAAAAAATTTGGCCGCCATCTTGGATTTTTAATATTTTTATCATTGCGTTGCTGTTTTCTTGTCAAAATAGTACTAGAAACTGAGTTTCATCTAAATCAGCCTGCAAACAAAAAAGTCGGCCGCCATCTTGGATTTTTTTATTTTTGACATTGTGTTGTTGTTTTCTTATCAAAATTGTACCAAAAACCAAGATTCATCAAAGTCGGCCCGCAAACAAAAATGTTGGCCGCCATCTTGGATTTTGGAAATTGCCTTTCTTTTAATAAGCGAGATGAAGATTTGCACGCACTCACACTACATGTCGTATGCATCATAATATTAATTTAAAAATAAATTATAACGATAAAGACGTGATATCCCTGGAAGACTTGTCCCGAGTTACTATGAACGGCGTTGTATGTAACTCGGGACAACCACTCCCCCGTCTCACCCCGCAAGCCCCGCACGATTGACCTGTCTAGACGTCTCCGTCGGCCTACTGTATGAAAAGTTGCTTATTCTGTGCTAATACTTTCGAGAAATAAGGCCCTGGGTGCCTACCATCAACTTCAAGACAGCGATTCAAAAATAGCGCTATGCAGAATAGGTTCCAAAAATGAATTGCTTTCTTTCGTACTCTGACCTTCTAAAAACTGGATCGCAAATGAATTGCTAAATGTTAATGACCGAACGATTTGTGTCCTTTTTCTTCTACCCGTCTCTTTCACTCGATTCTGTCATGCCCGGAGAGTGAGAGGGACGGGTATAACCTGCAGGTGACATGTTAAATCGACCGGGTTATAAGTCAAATAAGAGTTCCTGACAGCTTAGCGGTTGTGAAATGTCATTGATCGATCACTGAATCGCTGTCATTGATATTAAGCTGTCGTGGTACGAATAAGCGAAGCAGTTCAGTTTAGGTCCTAAACAAAACCGCAATAAGAGTTGATGGTAAGCACCCTGGAAGGTCTAAAATGTATTAATTTGGTTCTGCATTATTGAGATGGGAAGGTTGTCAGATTAAGGTGAAAGCACATTCTACCTAAAATTTTTCCAGAATGTCCTGGGGTCACGTATTTCGTTGTATATATTATGTTAAAAAACTCACTTTTCTCTGATAAAACTCGAATTCACGAAGTTTTTCAAATTTTTATAATATTCATGATGCACATCTTACATGTGCCTCATTTCTTAAGCGCATCATCAATTTAATATTTTGATGTGAGCATGTTGGAACATAGTTCAGGCGGTGAAAGTACCCATTAATACAAACAACTTTTCATCCATATAAATAAAACACTTTCACGGATTTTTTCACGCAATTTATTTAACAACTTAGTTAAATTTTAGTTGTTTTTTGAGATTTTTTGGTTTATCCGACGTTTCGGCACCTTTCCAGGGGCCGTGGTCACGGAAAACTACCCACTATTTTTTTTATTTTAATAAAAGAATATACCCACTCTAATTGTCTTTGTTTTTCGTTCGGAAACAGGATACGGTTAGGTATTAATTATTTTAACATTATATTTAATTATAACAAAATGATTTATTAATTTAATATTTTGATTTGTTTAAGTAATTTGGATAATAATTATTTATAGCAAAGCAAAAAAGTTACTGACTCGACCACCAGTTCACAAAAGTTGGAGCCCTTCGGAGAAAGAACTGGCAAGAAAACTACACGAAGGGGGACGATCTCCGTTTATTAAAATTATTTGCAAAAAGAACTAACCGTATCTTTAGTTCTTGCAGTGTGTGGTTTAGGTTGTGACTTTACTTGATGGATTATAGGGTCCCAAGCTGGTGGTATCTTCCAACCATCTTCTCTATTGAAATTTGGGTATTTGCTAATTTCAATAGCCTCGCGCATCAATCTGGGAAAGTATCTTGGTTCTCTAGCGAGGATCTGCGGTTTGTCAAACCTTATATAATGGTTGGTTCCCTCAAATGAATGTTCACACACTGCAGACTTATTATCGCGCCTATGTTTGATGTCAGCTACATGTTCTTTAACGCGCGTCCCTATGCTTCTCTTTGTTTGCCCAATGTAGGAGAGCCCACAGTCACAATCTAGTTTGTAAACGCCTGCAACTTGAAAGGGGATATTACACTTGACTGGTGGTAAGAATTGGTTAATCTTCTTCGGCGGCTTGAAGTAAGTATGAATCGAAGCACGCTTCAGAATCCTCCCAATCTTGTCAGTGACACCTTTCACATATGGCAGAATGGCAGGTTGACGTTCTACTGTGGCTGTGGCTGTGGCTAATAATTTTTGCTATTTTTAGTTGATCTGGAAAAAGTCCTAAATCATAGCATGAGTTGAAAATTATCGACAACGGCTTTGCCAGTATATCAATATTATTCTTAATTACTAATATAGGTATGTCATCGTATCCACAGGATTTTTTATTCAACATTTTATTTACAATGTTTCGTATTTCTTTTGGTGTTATATTCTCCCAAATCAAGCTACTTTGAATATTATCTATGTTATCCTTCAAAATCGTTTTAGACAAACTTATGTCAATAGAATTATAAGAAACACCTTGATCAAATCTTTCAGATAAAATATTCACTACCTCTTCCGGTTTATCCACTACCCTCTTATTTACTTTAAGAATAATTTTATTCTGTTTGTAACATTTCGTTTTATTTCTATGCTTATTCACTACTTTCCAAATTGCTTTAGGACAGTTTTTTGCTTTTTTTAGTTCAGTCTGTACGGCTAATTTACGCGCTAATTTATAAATGAGATTTGAATTTTGAACAGCTTCATAACAGGGTCCAAAACGATGAGATTTGAATTTAGAACATAATTAAAGAAGCATTGGTTGGAGTGTAGCAAAGGGTGTGCAGTTCTTAAAAAGAAATTCAACTGATTTTGTATGGGGCCGGGACTTTTTTCGGGACCGAGAAATTTTCAAAAACGGAATTTTATAAAATTGAGAATATCTCGTAAACGGTTAGTCGTAGCTAAAATCTAACAAAATTTTCAACCCCCCTATGGCGCCCCCGGAGATACTTATAAGGAATCTGATGGACATATGTTTTTTTTTTTTTTTTCCAAACTCAAATTTTTTTTCTTGCCCGAATAGCGCTATGATGTATCCGAACGACAAAGAAAGGTAGGTAGTTTGAGTTGTCTTTACTGCTTTTCTTATAGAGGGGGATGAAAAGCAGAGTGTATTACTCGGCCGCAAAATTATTTTCACCTCGGGCGGCGTATATTGAATCCCTCGCTGCGTTCAGGATTCTACTTTAGAATCCCTCGCTGCGCTCGAGATTCTACTCTAGAATCCTTCACTGCGCTCTGGATTCAAAATAGCGCCCTCGCCGTAAATATATTATTTTGCTCCCTTGTAATACAATCTACTATTTAATATGGGACCAAGTGCCACATCGCAAAAAAAAAATAGCTGTTCCATACATACAGTATTGCAATTTGTATGAAACAGCCGTTTTTTTCGCGATATCGCACTTGGTCCCATAGTAAAAGTTGTTTTTGTATTAAGGCGCTACTCGGAAAAATATGGGCTTTTTGATTTAAAACTATAGGACGGTTAGAGATGTTACAAATCTGATAATAAGATATATATTTCTTCATACCTTTATCTAGATTCGTATAGTTTCAGAAACACAATTTTATGATTTTGCCTCGACACTTTTTATTTTCGAAAATACCTCTAAAAAGAACGAAAATTCAAGATTATTCTTAAATGGGGTTACAAATACTATTGGAAATTGGTTTAATTAGTGGACACCAATAATATTGAGGATCGTGTAGAAGCATTTTTTAAAAATCGCTATAGTTTTTTAATACGAAGTGATTTTGTGTTTTTCTTGCCTAATCTGCAAAATTCGTCTCGCTCCCGCGCGCGTCGTTTTCTCATTGCTATCTCGCTTCAGCACTATTTTTGCGAGTATCGCCTTAATGGGTACTTTCACCCCCTGAACTATGTGAAAAGCTAAGTGCGGTAAGCTAGTTCAAAATATTGACTATGAGTAAAAATGATTAAAGAAACCTTTATATTTTTTTAAAGACCTATCTATAGACACCTTACACGAATAGGTTTGACCAAAAAATTTTTTCTGTTACAGTTCCATGTAAGTATTATGTGATGTTCCATGTATTAGAACCCCCCTTATATATTAATTTTTAATTTTCGTATGAATATTTTAAAGCGGTTTAAAGAATTCTTCCAAGTTTCAAGTGTGTACCTACTTTAAATACGGACGGACGGACAGACAGACAGACATGACGAATCCAACATTTCCTTACTAAGAGTTTAGCATCGAGATTAGAAGTACCTATATAAACATGAAAGTTTTTTTTTTCATTTTTTGGTAGCATTATTTTGTTTCACAATTTATTTCACAAGTATAGTCATTTTTGGGGTTTTCTAGCTTTTACACGATATTCGCAATAAGACGAAAACAAAAAAGTGGAGGATTGAAGGCCCGAAGTTTAAAAATTCATTACGTTCAAACATCAAGAAGTGGTGAACTGTTGTTGCATTCACGAAATTGCACAAATCGTTAAAATATAAGCTTCCAAACGGTAGCTTTATGTTAGTGATTTAATTTTGTAAGCTTATTTAACTTTTACCAGTTAGAGAAGTGAGGGCCCATTTCAAATGAAGATATACAGAGTACGACAGCGTTTTGCTATAAGGTTTAGGTTTCACGAAATTTGTTTGGCTTTACCTTGAATCAAGAGTATCAAGACCCAAAGACCTTTTCTGTAGTGTCGATAGTTTAAGCGGTACAGGTGGGCCCTCAATCCTCCATTGGAGAACCGAGGGCCCGACGCTATGGTAATATGTCGCTTACAGTGATGGGCAGTGGATAAATAGATACGGCGGTAGTGCGGCCAACTTTTTGTTAGTGGGCTGATTTTGATGTAACTCGGTTTTAGGTACAAGAAAACAGCAACGCAATGTCAAAAATGACAAAAAGTCGAGTTTCATCAAAATCAGCCCACAAACAAAGAATCTGGCTGCCATCTTGGATTTTTTAATATTTTTGACATTGCGTTACTGTTTTCTTGTCAAAATAGTACCAAAATCCAAAACCAAAGTACCAACATTCTTTTTTTTATATATAGTAATAGAGTCGGGTATACCACTATTTTTTTAACCAGCGAAAAATAACATTGTTTTTCATATTGTCCTTTATTTTCGATTTTTCAATAATAAAAATTGCATTGTGAATGCAAGAAGAAAAAAATATAAATAGCTTGAAATATTAGATAGTTCTTTTGCTATTATTCATTATTTGTAATTTAAAAACGCAGAAACACATATTTTATCTTAAAAATACTAATTACCTACATTCTAATTTCAAAATTTACGTTAAATAGATATAAAAATGTTCAAAGAGTATTTATCCGCCTTTTTGGATAAATACTCGAGTAAAAATGGATATTTATGAGTATTTATCCATTTTGAGTATTTATCCGGATAAAATCCCATCACTCCACATAATCTTCCAACTTCCACATTAAGCCCCCAGTACAGGATCGTGTACAGGGCCGGTTTGCGTGTGATTGCCGTCTGCGAGCAACGCAAACCGCCCCAGTATACGATGGCCCATCATGGTTTGCCAACATGATCGGCCATCCTGTACTGGGGGCTTTAAATATAGCGATTTGACGAACGGGCTCTCCTACCACACGCTAGTAAAGTGAGCACGTTTGTATGAAAAAAGTCCAGTATATTGTTTTGAGTCGTTTATTAACACTTATTGTATCCAACAGACAAAATGCAAGCATTGCATTGCATTTGAATAACCGTAATGAGAGTTTCCCAAGGTTTTCAACTTACAATTAATTTAACATAGGTACTTAATTGCAGGGACCGGAATACCGATATTTTTTTAGTATCGATATCGAAATATCGATATAAATACTGATATTTTGGTATCGAATTATCGATACTGGTACCAATATTTTATTTCAGTACTCGAATACTGATACCTTATGGAAAATTATCAGTATCGATACCGATACTAAAATACTGATATAATACCGATAAAATGCCTCTCGCGCTTTCATATTTTTTTTACTTTCGCCCGCCCCGCACTCCGCACGCGACACCCAACTAGGGTTGCCAAAACTACTATACAGTTTTAACGGACCAAATATGAGTCTAAATGCGGAAAAGTGTCAATACCAAATAACAAATACCATACTACTATACAGTAATAGTAGCCTACTATTTTTTAACCGACTTCAAAAAAAGGAGGAGGTTCTCAAGTCGACTGTATTTTTTTTTCATGTATGTTTTACCATAATTTCGCCAGTTGTTAACCGATTTTAATAATTCTTTTTTTTATCTGAAATAAAATAGTTTATGTGTGGTCCCATGAAAAATTTAAAGTAGTCAGTTCAGTAGTTTTTTCACAATCCTGAAAAAACACATAATTTTCGGCTGGTAGTTCCTGCTTTACACGTCAATATCTTCGCGAACTATTGACCAATTTTAATGATTCTTTTTTTATTCAAAAGAGTGAACTCCTGACGTGGTTACATTGTTACCAAGTTAGGAGCTGATGGTGGAATCCAGGGGAAATCGAGGAAAACCCGCAAATTTTATAGGTAGTTTACCTGTTTTATAGATTTTCTAAAGTTTTTTAAGTATTTGCATCTGGTAGGCATCATCTCATGCTGATGAGCTGGTGATAGAAGGTCCAACTCTTCAATGGTTAGGAGTTAGAGGATCATTCTTTAAATATCGTTGATACGTAAAGATTTTTAGTTGTATTTTTTCAGGTTACTTAGGTGAGCTGATGATGAAAGGTAAAACTCCTTAACGCTTATTATTATTATATGGGCTACAGTTTTAAACGTTGCACATTGTGCGACGCTTGCTCATTAGATTTTTTACACTAAAAATGGAAAGATAAACAATTTTTTTCAAAAAAATTAAACCGCCTTCAAACAAAAACTACCAACAAAAACTTACTTCCCAAAAAAACGTAAAAATAAAAAATAAATTGAATCATTCAATTCAAAGGACGAAAGGGCGGGACTTTATCTAATTAATCTTGGAACTAACTGATCTGATTGAAGTCGGTGTCAAGCCGAAAGTAACAAGAACAAAATATTAAGTGAAACATTAATACACAATTTTAGTTAGGAACTGTTTTTGCTTATTATGTTTGTTTTTGTCTTTTTGGTGGCGTCTGGTGTTGCTCGCACAGGCCCTGCCAGAATACCAGCGTTGTTGTAGGGTGACATTTTTGACACCCAGCAACAACATATGCTGAGGCAGGGTCCTGATTGGCGCATCGCATAGATATTATATTTTTTATTTTCTTTTATGTACTTATTTAATTGTTTGTTAATTGTGTTCTTTGTTATCTGTATTCTTTTGTAGTGTGAACTTGTGATGTGATGTGCAAATAAATGTCTTTTCTTTCTTTCTTTCAATATATCATGCGCGGAGTGGTGTGAAATACATAACAATAGGTAGGTAATTTCAGTCGAGTCGATGTTGTACTATTGTATAGAACAGCCGATTTTTTTTCTCGAATCTGTGGTTGGCTCTATATTAAAAATTGTTCGTGTTGATCGTCACCATAATTTGACGACCGATTTGACGCAGGGGTACGGATACCTGCCTTCTGCGCCAGAGGTCTTTCGAGAGAGGGGTTCGATCCCCGAACAAGATAAATATTTGTGTAAATGAACATGTCTATTTGTCTTGGTCTCGGTGTTTTCTATGTACTTAAATATATTAAGTATGTATTTACAAACAAAAAACATTTAAGTAGGTATATATTTATCTGTTATCAAGTTTTCCATGACACAGTTTCTTAATGAAATTTAAATGGGCTTAGATAATTGGTGTGATTGTAAAAAAGTTATTTATTTATTTATTATTTAGCATCCCCTTAAATCTTTGTACTAGGTAATTAAAATTTTGTGGTGTAGGTATAGGTAAATAGGTGAAGCGCGTGCATCTCACGAAGCAACCAAATTTTAATTTCAGGTAAAAGAAGCGTATCGCCCATCATCTTTGATTCAGAAGGGTGGCCAAAAACCAAGAATCCCAAGCTGGTATCTATACATATAATAAAACAGAAACGGAAAAAAAATCTGTACATGAAATATTTTTTTAAAATAATTAGGTACCGCTATGTGATGTGTACAGGATATAGACCCCAAAACAATAGATATTAAAAAATTTGTCTTGTTGTCTGTTTATCTGTTTGTCTGTTTGTATGTTCGCATTTCACGCAAAAACTACTAGACGGATTTTTACCAAATTTTGTGTAGTACCTAATAACTTATAACCCGGGTCAACATATAGGGTACTTTTTATTGCGGGGAAATGTCATTATATTTAAAAAAACGTTGACGAACTTATATTTGTTGACGTCGGTATGTTTGCTTTTCACGCAAAAACTACTAGACGGATTTTTACCAAACTTTGTGTAGTAATAACTTATAACCCGGTTCAACATATAGGGTACCTTTTATTGCGGGAAAACTTCTTTATACTTAAAAAAACGTTGACAAATTTATATTTGCGGGCGTCTGTTTGTATGTTTGCTTTTCACGCAAAAACTACTGGACGGATTTTTACCAAATTTTGAGTAGTAATAACTTATAACCTGGGTCAACATATAGGGTACCTTTTATTTCGGAAAGAGTTCTTGACATCTTATAAAACGTAGAGAAACTTATATTTGAAGACCTATGTACACATCTTGTATGAAATTAACTACAAATATAAGTTGGAATTAGTTTTTTAGTGATTAAACTATTTATTATCACTATTTTTTTAACCTTTAGTTTTACTGTAAGATCTGCAGTTTTGTCAAATCTTATGATTGTAGGTCAAAAGTTTGTAAAAGTTTTTTTTCTGTGATATTACTTAGACATTTATCCAATTTCAGGATATTTTCCATTATTTGTTTAATTCAATAATGTACCTAATACCATGTTTAAGACACATAATGAATTAATCTTAATGATGATTTTTTTCTTAGTATATTCTATACCGGTACCTTTTAGACTGCACACAGACCGGCCCCACGAACGCCAACGAACGACATCAGGCATTGCTCGCTTCACGTTTCTGGCCTTTGAATTTCAATCTAAAGCTAGGTAAAGGATCACTGGGAGCGATTCCAGTTCACATTCGGAGTTTCTGATCATCTGATTGAGAGGGGAAAACAGAACCCCTTGGATGGCGTTTGTTGGCCTTCGTTTGTCCGGTGCGTATGCAGCATTAGGCAAGCGCGATTCATCGTAGATCGCATCAACGCTTAGGGGCATGATAGCGGGCAAGCGCTTGTCTATCAATCAATAAAAAATAAAATACTTTAAGTAGTTTGTATTCACTACAAAGCCACTAACATGATGGCTTCTTTACGTGCTTTTCTGTTCCGGTGACAATCTTTGGAACTAAAACAGTTTTCTTACGACAGTCCATTTTGACGGCTAATTTCGAATTGCAAGTGGCTCCTCTGCCACGGCTGTCACAGGAACATACAGAAGTGTGGGACTATATTATTATATTGCTTACTATTGACGGCTGACATGACACCCAGAGAAAACTCAGTTATTGTGATTTTAATGAATTAAAAATACGATAAATAAAATATACTTGAATTAGATTTCGATTTATTGATTTGTAGTTCAATTTGAATTGTTGGAAAACGGACATTGATTATTGTGAGTTGATTACGATTATTGTTATTTGAAATGCCTAGGAAAAAAAATAGTAATTTATCGCAAGGCTCTAGGTCAGCTAAGAGGATGAGGTTATTTCGTGCTCTTAAAACCGATGAGGACCGTGAAGCTCGGTTAAGGCCCGTGCTATCGCCAACGACCTTGGGCATAGAAAAGTGGCCTAAGTTTCCCGCCCGCTACCCGCACCAAAACAGCTTAAACACACGTTTCGTCAAAACTATGTATTATTTTAAAACGAAAAATGCTCAGTTTTAAGTTAAACAAGTTAGCAATCTTTTCCTGTAAGAAACGTGAAAATATCACTTGTAGTTTAGAAGCAGTAGCGTATTTCAAGTTGAAAACAGCTTCATTTCAATGTTTTTTTTTAATAGTATCTTAAACACTATGTTTTTTTTAATGCTCAGATTGAAGTTTATATATCAATATTTAATATATAATAATTCTGGATTCATAGGCTAATTTATGAGTTTTAGGGCCTCAAAAATGATCGTTTCACGACTACATGCACCTTAACAAGCAATCGAGAGCGCAACACTGAATTCCGCGCTTCCGAGACCTACACCTATACAGACACATATACTTTGCGGTCACTGGAAGGATGTGTAGATTACACATAAAATAAACAAATACAAAAGTCACTCTACCGTGCGTACGAAGTCGCGGGCAACAGCTAGTCGAAAATAAAAGATAATATGAAAAAAGAAAATAATTTAAATAATGAATGCAATACTGTATGTCACCAAAAAAAACGAAATGGAAGAAAACATTGAGGCAAAGAAAGCAATTGTTAAAGGATGTTCAGAATGTGATGTACTGAATAATTCTATTGGTGGTTATGACAAAAGGCAAGATTTGTTTTCACAAGTAATAGGTGAAGAATTAAAGTTAATTCAACTATGTATGCGTACACGAGCTTTTATTCGCATTATGATTTTTTTGGAAAGCACAAAAAAAGCCATAGCAGTGACGTCCAATTAACGGAGTCTGAGAAAGGCAACTGGTATACTCAAACATCTATCTAAAATGGCAAAAATTATTGTGATTAACCTGATTCATAATAAGTGATTAAAATTATAATCTCAATATCTAAATGGGTAAATAGTTTTTTCTTACTGACTTCCAGGATTGTGGAGGGTTAAATAAAACAAAAGCCTACATTCAAAGGCTAGGAAGGAATAGATAGGCTGATGCAAAAATGAAAGGCACTTTTAGTGTTTTTTTTATATATTTATTTAATGATAATTATTATGTAACTAAATATTATAATTATAACATAAACAATCATTTTCTTTAAAGCTTAACTGATATTGCATTTTTTTTGATAGCAGTAGCATAGTAGAAACAAATTTTGCCGTCCCATTATTGATAAGAATGTTGTAATTTTTATAACAAACGAGAGTATAAATAACAAACGAAAGTAGGTAGTCACGCGAGAATAATGAAACATCAAATGAACGCTCCAGTCCAGCTAAGTTGCTCGCTGCTTGCGCGCTGTTGCCGTACCGTCTTTCCGCAAGTCGCACGCAACCCGCACTCGGCCCCCGCCCGCGTTACACGTGTCGTGCGAACTGGCAACGTCGCGTCGCAGCGCAGCCTAGCATATTATCAGTACTGGGTATCGATAAAATTATCGATACTTTTATACTAGTACTTAAATTAGCGATACAAATATCGGTATTATATCTCAGATATCGATTCCATTATCGATATTTTCCTTAAAATATCGATATTAGCAAATATCGGTATCCGGTCCCTGCTTAATTGTTTGGAAAATAGTAACGAGATTAGGGAAAATGGTTTAATAACAATTTAAGAGGAACACACCTACTATGCACTTTTTTTTTATTGTGTTGGCAATACTTCATTCTGACTTCTGTCATAAGTTTAACCAATCACAGACATTGAGAGAGAGAGACAGCAGTTCAGTGACAAGGAAAGAGAAACCATAGACCAGAATGACAGTTTTTTTATGTAAGCCAATATAGTATTTATTTCAACGATCTAAAGCTTAAAACCAAATGACGACGAATGAAGAATCTGATATCGAATAAAAGACGATCAAACGAAATGCTCGGCTCGCTCGCTTCCTTTGCTCGATGCGTGCATTAGCTGCATCATCGCCATCGCCATTCGCCATTTTGTTGAAATCTCAATTCTCTACCTTCGATTCGATACACGTTCATAATCGTTTGACTACTACTGATTCAAGGCGCAATTGATTATTATCAATCAAGAATCGATTTAAAGAATCACCATGAAGAAATGTTCATCAGTTGTGTGGCGATTTTTCGATCGACTTGAAAATGAAAACAAGAGGTGTTTTGCGGTGTTGTGTAAACTATGTGATACGCAATATAAATTTTTCGGCAATACAACGAATCTGAGATCGCATCTGATAAGTAAACACCCGTTGCAATGGGAACTGTCACAGAACGGCACGTTCGACGATTCAAGCTTTCGCGTTGTTGATGATGATGAGTCTAATCAATCGACGGTAGCACCGAAAAGAAGAAAGCATTCCAAAGGCTACAAAGACAAAAACGTACGTTATTCAATATCAGTTGATAGTCCGAGGAATAGCACAGGCGACCGAATCCCCACAATTGAAATTCAAAGGGTATTTATGAGATGTTAAGTTAGGTTTCAGTTAGTTAGGTTATAATTTACCTTCCGCCCGGGATACTTATTATTTTTCAACGTCTGTAATGTGGACAATATAAATGCATTCTTATTTTATTACATTCAATCCTTGTTACTACAATAATGACTTCTGTTGCTTATCTTGATTTGTTAACTATTTTAGTTTTAACTTTAGATATCATTAGGAGTTTAATAAGGCAAATATCAATGCATTCATATTTCTTTTCATAACCATATTCAAGAGCAATATCCCTTTCTTCTAGGGGTAGGTTCAACTCATAAACTTATTATACTCTAGTAATAGACGGACAGAGTTCGCTTGGTTGTGAGCTAGTGTGTGTAATTTGTAAAAGTGTGTGTGAGTTTTAGAGCTGCCCTCAAGTCCATTTTAGGTTGTTGATAACAATAATGTAAATAAAACACAAACAAGATTTAATAATTATAATAAAATATGTAAATGAAGTATACTTCAATGGACATGGGAAAAATAAAAATAAAGTTCATTTTTATCCTATACCAGTATAGAAGCCGTTATTCGAAAACCAATAGTTTTTATTTCACTTCAATACAATAAATTTACAAAGTTATTGTAAAAATTAATTTGCTTAAAACACTATTGCCTTGGTTGTTCGCTAGCGATCGGCTTTTACCACGTTCGACGTCATTCCTCCCGACATCCGAATTTTTAAAGATTCGTAAAAATGACCACCAAGTTATTTAAATTCTTTAATTTTTGCATGCACAATGCAGTTTTTATTATTGAAAAATTGAGAATGAAGTATTTAGAAAAAATCGACCCGTCTCATATCACAACCAGCTCCGATGGGATGGGACTTGAACCCACGACCTTTCGCTCTCCGGGCGGCTGCTCTAACGACTGAGCTACGGAGTCGTTAACGACGACCACGATGACGACAACGATCAACGAATCCGTAGCTCAGTGGTTAGAGCAGTCGCCCGGATAGCGAAAGGTCGTGGGTTCGAGTCCCATCGGAGCTGGTTGTGCGACGGGTCGATTTTTTCTAAATACTTCATTCTCAATTTTTCAATAATAAAAACTGCATTGTGCATGCAAAAATTAAAGAATTTAAATAACTTGGTGGTCATTTTTACGAATCTTTAAAAATTCATTGTGAAGTATTTTGAAGGGCTACGGTAAAAAAAAAGACATATTTTAAGTTAAAATGTATATATTTCAAAAATATAATTATACCTTTCCCAAACCCATTGAACATTTAGGTACACATTAATTATTGTCCTCTGAAGAGAACAATTTTATTTAAATAATTTCTCAAGGTTTCTTTGCAGTTTTGCTTGAAATATTTGCTGCACACCACAGAGTTTTGGCGAAGCTCCTAGTCTATTCTATTTGTTAATTTTATCCAGTTTAACTTAATCACTGGATTTACAGGAAACCTGAAAATATTGTTGAATTGGTACTGAAGTAGGTATAATTTACTATTTAAAAAGTGTCGGTTAAAATCAGCTTTAAATAAAACTATCAGTGTTCACAAAGACAAACAAAGTTATATTGGAAACCATCGACATGACATGAGTATCGATAATAATATCGACAATTTTTGATCAACCTCTACGTCATATTTTCTCAAGTTCACGGATATAATATCTTTTTATCTAACACATAGAGTTTAAAAATCAGCCTTTATTTAGAAAATAGGCGGTAAATAGTATGATATTAATGTGTCACTTAGTGTATTTGGGAATATATTCAACTAAAATATGAACTATGAAAATGGTAATTGTACAATCCTATTTACCTGTGCTACTAGGGTTTATTTGGTTTATTGTCGTAAGTAACATTACAATTCAACACAGAACACTACACCATTATTGATTTATATAGTTATAAGAGCCAAATCGACGCGATCGCGATAAAAATCACAAAATAATCGAGTGGACGCTTTTCATCAAGATGATAAAAGACGCTAAATAAGTCAAATCGGGTTCTGCTGTCATTTTCTTACAACTCTTTCTCGCACATAGCTTCTGCCGTAAGGACTGGTTTCTCACTCGCACCATTGTCCGTCTATTACCCCTAGTATAAATAAGTTTATGGTTCAACTCAAGCTTAATTAGATATGTCACTTTCTTATTTTTGGCATAGTCACATAGTTTTTGGTCTTTCTTGTTTATCTTACTTTTGCATATTCTTAAAATCTCTCCTTTTTTTAGGTGGATGTACTAGATACATCAGAAATAGAAAATGATCAGCAAGACACTGAAGATAATGAGGCTACTTTTAATTTAGTCAGACAGCTTCATGATACAGGAGCTTCGGACGAGGAGTGGCTTGAAGATTCTTATACGAATGCTCATGTTGAGACATACGAGACAAAGCCAAAGAGAAAATACAGAAAAATTAAGAGAGAAGTCCAAACTCCACCTCGCCGAGTGTCAACTTATGCACCACATACACGGAGCTATGAAAGAGCATCCCCAATAATAATAGAGCAGTCAAACTTAAAAGATGAATATTCGGTATTTGGAGAGTATGTTGCGAATAAATTGAGAAAGTTCAAGGCTCCTCGGACTCGTGGAAACTTGCAACAATTAATTACAACTATTCTATGGCAAGCCGAGTATGGAACTTATGATAATGCTGATGCCGTCAAGCGAGTCTTAATGTACACAGTACAGGAAGCAGATCACTTGCATGAAATAGAAACTCAAGTGCATACAGATTCTATCATCGAACATAGGGTGGAAGAAGCAAACCAAAGTGTAGATACTGAAGCTGACGCTGGCCAGAGTGCCGACTGCTTACCTAACATTCAGTGACAAATTATTAACAGTTTAGTTATTGCTTAATGTGTGATTTAAATGTCGAAAATTTAATGATAATAAATAAAATTATGGAGAATAATAATCGTCTGTCATTAATTGCATTCCTAAGCTATAATATAAGCAAATAGCTGTTTTTGTTTGTTCTAATATAATATGTCCAAGTAGTATCATTTTCATTTGAAATACATTGTTCATAAAATGTATTTCATTTAAAAAATTAAAAGATTTGTTGCACATGTCATGTATCGCCACTTTTCAGTTCCTACCTATATTCCAAAAATATTTTATTATAATATTGTAAATCCTACTATTCCTACTTTCCTACTTATAATATTATATAATTATAATATAATATTATAAATGTGAAAGTTTAGATGTTTGTATATTTGTTACTCAATCACGCCAAAACGGCTGAACGGATTTGGCTGAAATTTGGAACATCTAGATACTTAGTAGCCTGGAGAGGAACATAGCCTACTTTTTATCCTGGAAAAATATCACATTCCCGCGGGATAACGTCGCGAAGTCCACGCAAGCGGAAAGCTAGTGAAGTATATAAATAACCCTACTTCAGTTATGTTGCAGTCAGGCCAAAATTGACCCGTCTTTATACAACTATCTCTGATGGGACTTGAAACCAGGACATTTCACTATCCAGATGAATGCTCTAACCACTGAGCTATGGAGTCATTCATAATAACGTAATTTATTGAAGTTAGGTATACCAAAATACTTATTTGACTTGAATTATATGGATAACTTTATCAAATAACCAAAAACGGTACTTAATTGTTTGCCTTTTGTTTGGGACCAAGTTTCCGTATATAAAAGGTACTATGTGAGACCATGGTGAGACCACCACCAAGTTCAAGGTCAACCGTCAACATGTTAAGCCCCCAGTACAGGATGGCCGATCTTGGTCGGCGACCATGACCAATACATCGTACGGTCGGCTGCACTACAGACTACACAAAACTGTCAAAATTCTCCAATCGAATTTCAACCTTAATTCTGGAGCGTTAAGTTCAAAACCGTTTGTAGATTTTTGACATTTTGTGGTAGTCTGAAGTGCAGGCGACTGTACATTGACACTTTTGAAAGAACCTTTTTAAACTTGTTCGTTCAAAAGTGTCAATGTACGTTCAAACTGTCTTTACACACCACAAACCACTAGCCGCTGTCGTTTGTACAAGTGCCCCAAGGCCCCAAGTGCCAGTGCCAATCTTTTCTGGGGGGCTACCCGCAAAAAAATATGGATATGGACATGGGCTTCATTTGACATTTGAATTCCTTATCTTGATAGATTTTTGCTGCTTTGTTCTGTTGAACGTTGCTAGCTACTTATCTTTATACCCGACGACGTCACAAAACAAGGAACTGATAGCGGCTATTTTCTTTATAAAATTGACTTAAGTTCCCAAAAACGTATGAAGTTCATACTCATAAAGTTACGCGGTAGGCCCCCGTATCCAAAATGTGAAACTGGTGGCCTACCATAAACTTATTTATACATAATAAGTTTATGTGGCCTACCCAAAGATATTATAATATAACAAGATTGTGCACTATGAAAATAAAAGCAATGTCAATTCGATTCTATGCAGTTACAATAAGGTTTATTTTCGTATGACATTTCGATAAACGGAAAAACGAGCCGAGCGAGAGGCTCCTAAATAGGATTGCATCCCTGTCTACTGGGCTGCCACCATTAAATATTTTTGGTTGTAGTAGAACTTAATTCAAACTCATATTTCTTGTACTCGAGAATTTTCAAAAAATCAATTAATTAAAAGGAATGTTAACTGATAATAATAAAGCCCATATCATTTGTATTATTTAAAACCTTGAAAAACTACTTCTTTAATGTAATAGTCGGTGTTATGGTAGTTTTAATTAAAATAAATATGCAACACTTTGCGTCTTTACAATTTTAATAAAAATAAAAACATCATCAATATGGCGACGGCAAATTAATTTATGTGTGTAAAGTTACTGTGTGGATCTTAATTATCATTTTTAAATTACGTTTAAATCAATAAAAATGGTTCTCACGTGATGTGTGAAAGGATGCAATAGCGAATCATATAAACGTAGCGGTGTATCTTTTCATAGGTAAGTATTTAGCCAAAGTTTTATTCTTGCGTATAGTAGGGTGTCCATTTCGTTTGTAATCTATAGACTGGAATTTACTTTCTTACTAAACCCAAACATTAATTTTCATTGTTTCAGATTTCCTAAAGATGAAGAAATTAAAAAAGGTTGGCTTAACGTCATACCTGAAAAAAATTACACAATACTCAGCAGGAGAAGAAAAAGAAGAAGAACTTTATCAGAAAATAGGCATGAAACAGAACTTATTAAATGTATTATAACATCTGTATTTTTATTTAAGGTTAAAAAAGTAGGTACGCAAAAAAAAACGAATCTTTAAAATTAATTGGACACAAAGCCTCCATGCGTCAAAAGATCCGCAAGACAATTTTGTTTAGCAATGTATAGTCTAACTAATAAACAGATTTTTATAACTGTACGTGGACTTTTTATTTCTATCCATTTTAGCAAAATACGCCTATCAGAAATACAGACATACATTTCATATAAGTACATACAGGTTAAACTGACAACCTACTTTTTTGAAGTCGGTTCAAAAGTAAGTATGCTTATGAAGCATATGTGTATGTGTCGATTGTCACATTATTGCCTCATAAGTGATGCAATGTACCCTCTATACTTTGCCTCGCTTAGCTTAGCTACAAGAGCTCCCTAGGAAGCGTGGTGTTCGAATCCTACGTGAGCCAAGTCTGGTTAACTATAAATTGACCTCGAAAAAACCAAATCGTGTAGTCACTCACGTCTCACTCATTAGAGAGGGATGCACACCATAATAGGGCTATCTCGCTCGGCTCGGCTGTAACTCATGAGTGCGCAATCTTGTTATATTATAATATCTTTGGGCCTACCACAAGCTCTTATAGCAGTTATTTTTAAGATGAGAGAATGAGACGCCGCTCTACACGCCGTATAGCGGCGTCTCACTCTCTCAACTTAAAAATAACTGCTATAAGAGCTTGTGGTAGGCCACCAGACATTTAAAAATGTTAGTTTCACACATGGAGCTAGACTTAATACTGGTAATTGGAGTTTTCACCGAATAAAAAAGTGTGCCTAGCAAATTTGAGATTTAGTATGTCAGTTGTCTCATATGACCATACGTATTTTTTTAAGACAGCCACAGTGTAATTTGTGGTCACAAAAAAGTGTTAGTACTGCAATCTCCAGTCACCTCAGTATTAAACTAGCTCCATGGTTTCACATTTTTACTACCGGAACCATAGATGTAATAATATATCTATGACCGGAACAGAAAATATTGTGGCACTCTGTAGCTGTAGTCCTACCACAAGCTCATATAGCAGTTAGAGTGCTCGTCAGATAAGTCTGCGCGCGGTAAAAATCGAATACTAATCTTTTCTATAACATTAGAACAAAAAAATGCACTGTAACTAGCGCCAAAAACGCGCCAGGCACGTGCAGAGTTATCTGACACACACTCTATTTTTAAGTGGCCCATCGTGGTCGGTCAACATGATCGGCCATCCTGTACTGGGGGCTTTAGAAGTCAGGGCTAAATTGCTCCACTAGCTAGTGCTTTGAGTCACAAAGTAACTACGCGGGCGGTCGCTTTGAGTGTAGATAGTAACAGAATAAACCACTGACCTCTATTTATTAGAGATCAGTGGACTAAACTCACAATCACAAGGCAAGGCTATCTCTTTCAACACCACAGAACAGAAATCAAGAACTTTTAACAAGTTTCTGTTCTGTGCTAGCTCTCTTCATACTTCTATCTATCTCTCTCACTCACTCTTGCACGTCAATCAGCTGTTCTGCCAACATGGCCACGTTAGGACGTAGCTCGGTCAATTTATTACGAAAAGTACAAATAAATCCAATATTTACTCGAAATTTTAGCAATCTTAAAAGTGTTAAATGGTCAAAGAAAGTTCTTACAACATGCGCATGTGTTTTAAGTGGTGGCTTGGTGTATTACGCCGTGAAAATCAATGGAAATATAAACACTGTTTATGCACTCAAGGCAAAGGTAAGCAATTGTTTATTTTGTGTATTTCAGAGACGTTTGATCACAAAAGTTACTTGTAAATGTCAAAATAAGTTGGTTTATTTGTATAGAACAGGCTGTAAAAATATCAGGGCGTAGTTATGTCATTTTTAGCATTAATCACGCAGCCGCAATGCTTGTTTATAAATAGCTCGGTTTGACGTTAGCGTGTTCGTTCAGAAACGATGCAACGAATCGTTGGCGTTGCATGGTGAGTTTTGATTGACGCTGTTGTTTCAGATTTGAGTCGTTTCCTTTATCTATATTATTATGTCCAAAGAGCATGTACCTAATCACTACGTTTAAGAGACGAGTCTTTCATAGAAAAAAAAAATTATCGTTTTGTATCGTTGTGGAGATCCTATGCCCAGCAGTGGGCGTCGTTCGGCTGACATGATGATGATGATGATGGAAGCAAGGAATTTATAAGTACTACGTACAACAGGAAGGTGCACTCCGTATTTTTGTGTATTTAAAAATACACTTTAATTTTAAGAGATAAGGTTTATATTTCAATACAAAATGTCAACGGTCCAGCTGAGACCGCAAGAACGAGGTGAGGGTGTCCCTTTCTCTGAAATTGCCAGCACTATTAAATAACAGGTTTAGTAGATTTATGGTTCACAACTTTCGTTATAAAAATTAAATTTCGTAAAATTTCCTCTTCGTATTACTTTTAGTCAATAGAAAACATCGCATTTTAATTTAGGTATTACCGTATTAAGCATAAAAATGTATCAGGTCGTCTAAGTTTTTTATGGCTTATCCTAGAAAAGAATTTGAATGATAGATTTCAGAATGTTAAAGTAGCAACATTACAAGCCGAATGACGTTTTCTGACGTTTTCCGTCTTCGTTGTGTCAAGTTCGCAATTCGCTCGTCGCCGCCCGCCGCCCGTCGCGCATGTTCGTGGCCGCCGTAATGGAATGGAGTGAGATAAACTGACCTCGTTCTTACTATCTCATTAGGACCGTTTTTTAGCAGCAGTGCACCTTCCTGTTGTATTATAAATTCCTTGGATGGAAGTTATACTAAAACGGAATACCAACCACAGAGCTGAAATTATGACGTACATGACGTGCAGGGTTCCCAACATAATAACTGAAATAGTGATGTACCAGTCGTGGGATTTTTTATCGATGGCGATATTAAAAAATATCAGGATTCCATTTCTATCATTTTTCAAACTTGATGCCTTACTTACGCTAACGTTAATTCCCGGTTTAAATTAAACAAGAGTTATGTGACAATAAAATTTTCATTCAAAAAGTTAAACCAAGTTTAACAAGAATTTCACGTTGGCGCAAATGGGGCTAAAAGTAAACTCCATTATTAAAGTCAAAGTCTAATTTAATCGAACTTATAATACATATACATGCATTTGGCAATAAAGATACTATAAAAAACCCGTTTTCTTTTCCGAGGGGCTGCAGGTGCTATTTTTGCAATTGTAGTTGAAGGTTCTGGAATATTCACAAGAAACATGTTAACATAGCATAGCATGTAAATTAATAATAATTATAAAAAACCGCCTTAAAAAAATCCACGTACGTAAATAATACGTATTTAAGTATACGTACTTAAGTAAGTACTTTGAAGTCAGGCGTGAAACATGTATTTACAATTTTTTGTGTTTTTGTTTAGACCCGCCCGACTGCATGCACGAATGCACTAAAAGGAGTGAAATTTTATTTCGCTCTTTTCAGTGCATCATGCAAGCAATTTTCGTGTATCCTGGTAAATAGGTATGATATATTATACCTACACATAAACCGCATCAATCAAAAAAGTTATAGTTAAACATACTTCTTAAATTTATATAAAGTGGTAAGGAAAACGACAGTGTTTTCAAGATTTCCTGAAAACTACTGAACCGGGGCCTATTGCATAATGAAGTACAAGCTAATAGTATTAGCGAAGTTACAACCAAAATCACTAATACTATTAGCTTGTAAAGTCCATTTGCATAGATAGTGTCGCCCTTTTATCGCGCCGCCTTGCCACGTGCCGCTTCTTGTCAAAGGATGCCGCCGCATAAACAAAAGAAGCCGCGTGCGGCGTACACCCGAAAATGGAATTGGATTTTGGGATTCGGCATTTATTAAATTATATTTTCTTAAATAATCTATGTCTATTATAAATACAGGTGGTAACGACGGTTGTGACTTATGACAATTCGAGTGATTATGAGTAATCATAATAATCATATAAAAAATTCATAATAATAATTATTATTTGTAAACCACTTATTTAACTTCCTTTTATATAAAAATATCCAAATTTTCATTAAAATTGACTTTCGTACCCAACTTGAGTGTATTATTTTATATCTGCATTTAATACCAAGAGCCACAATGCCGTGCGGGTGTACCGACACTATCTAACCGAACGGACTTTACTTCATTATGCAATAGGCATTTCAAAATTGGTCCAACTTGGGAAAAAACCTGATGTTATAACGTTTGAATCATTTAAATCGGTTCAGCCGTCTTCGAGTAATTGGTGTACATACTTTAAAAAAAACGCGACGAATAGATAACCTCCTCCTTTTCATTTTTGAAGTCGGTTAAAAAATTATCGATTGTCGATAAAAAAATGTCAAGCACTATTTATCAGGTTATCTTCTCAATTTCTTAAATTTTAATAGAAAACTTTTAAATCACGTAATCCTTAATGTAATGGCTATAACAAAATGTGAATGTATGCTTACCTTTCTTCATTAAATGGAAATTCGGCCATGAATATTCGCTTTTGGCCTTCTGGTGGCCAACCACAAGCTCTAATAGCAGTTATTTTTATGTTGAGAGAGTGAGACGCCGCTCTACACACTGTATAGCGGCGTCTCACTCTCTTAACTTAAAAATAACTGCTATTAGAGCTTGTGGTAGGCCACCTGACCGCCCGGCTCGTAAACCACATAATATATTTCACAAGTTTTGTAAAGCTAGAAACACATTTCGCTGGCGCAGCGCAGCGCAGCGCGATCGGTTTCATACATTTAGTATGGCTAGAAACCACAGCCATCACTATAGTCTTCTGCCGCGTACACACCGCGCCAACGAACGCCAACGAACGGGTTTCGATGCCCTTCGTTGGTCCTGTTTGGACGGTTTGGCGAACGCCAACGATCGTTCGTTGGCGTGTGCCGGCGATCCGGAGCGTGGCGGTAAGATCAAAGGAATTGAGCCATTAGATCGAACTCGGTGTGGACGGTGGCCGAAGGCCAACGAACGAACGCTGTTGAAGCATAGTTTCTACCAAGTGTTGCCAGCAAGGTCTTGTCAAAAGATACCTGAAATGTACAAAAAAGTAACATTTCCTTTATATATTTTTTTATTAAAGTCTTATTTTTTACAAAATCAACTCCTACAAAATTTCATACAAAACAAAATCAAAACAAGAGTGAGTGAGTGAGTGTATGGAAATAGGAATTAGGAATCATAGATATAGTATTTAGGAATGGATGGAGAGAAGAAACTTTCTCACCACGAGCAACCGACAAGATACGAACGAATCCCATTGACCGGACGAGTAAGTGTATAATAATAACAACGGACGGATGACTTCATGCATTGGTGTGAAAAAGAGAAACAGATGTTAGATTGAGGACTTGTCCTACAAATTTTTTGGGAGTTGCTTACTGTTTCATGAACATTCTGAAAAATCACCTAAAGCGATTATCACACTGCTGCGGTTTCCATTCCGGTGGACGGAGATGCGGCGTGAGTTTGTTATACACTGCGGATTTTTTATGCGCATCAAGATTCTACAGCCATAATTAAGAAGCGCACTACCACAAACCGGAACGGTGTGCGGTGCAGTGTGAGAACCGCCTAAATGTAACTTAAACTAGAAGTAACCACGGAGCTAAAAATCACCTAAAAGGAATCAAAAGTAACCTGGCAACACTGGAGCCGGAATCAAGCGCCAACGATCGCTTGCTCAACATTTGTTGTTTGTGCTTTGTCCTTCGATAGCCAACGAGCGTGCGGTAGCCAACGCTGAATATCCTTCGTTGGCGTTCGTTGGCGCGGTGTGTACGCGGCATTAAGTGAACCGATTTTACACCTTTTGCACCGTTTGGCCGTTTGTGCACTACCACTGAATTTTACCGATCCGGAAAAAAACGGATGCTTGTATTTAATTAATTACTAATATAAATGATTAATTATTAAAATACAAGCATCCGTTTTTTTCCGGATCGGTAAAATTCAGTGGTAGTGCACAAACGCCCTTTGACAGGTAAACAGCGAGTAAACCTCGAGTACTAAATCCTATGGAGATGGCATATCTTCTATACATCTATACAAATAAATAAAATTAGAGTGTCTGTTTGTAACATTAAATAACCGCTTTTTACGACGTGCATATGATTAAATAATAAATAATAATAAAATTCTTTATTAGTTTTTCTTTCACATAGTACAAAAATGAACATTAAGACATAACTTAGTTTTCTACATTAAATAAAAACTATGTGAAAGACTGGTGTCTGTACTAGGAATACCTGTATGACAGATTACCAGCCTCTCCACAGCCGAACCGGTCGAAAAACAATACAGTTTATGGGAGTAATACTATGATGCGAGTCACATGAGAGAATGAATTGATAGTGTTTGTGTGTTTGTGTATATGGTGTGTGTGTGTGTGTGTATATGTGTGTACCTATTAAGACGAGATTATTAACAATTTTTCTGTTTCTTCATAATCTAGACTACTTAACCAATTACTAGTAGATTTTTTGCAGTCGTATTTGCTAAGGGGATATATGTTGATCTCTTTATTAATTTTATTATATAAGTAACGTCCAATAAATCCAAAAAACCTTCTTGAAAAGGATGAAGTCCACCGGGTGTTTGGACGACAGACTTTATGCTTTAGTCGTTTATCAGCAACACTAGAATAGTCATACTTAGTTTCAGAGTGTTGTTTAAGCACAGTATGGAGAATAAATAGTTGACGAACGCTCAAAACTCCAGTCAGGGAATAAAGTTCTTTGGTTGGATAGAGAAAGGGCATAGAGTAGCCCACTTTTAAGACAGCTATCTGAGCTCTTTCCAACTTTAGCAAGTTTGTCTTGCAAGCACCTCCCCACACCGTGATACAGTATGTTAAAATTGATTGGCAGAGGGACTGATACACCAGTTTTATAACCAAATGTTCAGCAATGTGGCGAAGGTTCCTGAAGATATAAATCAGTTTTCGAGTTCTGGAGCAGAGAAGGTCTAGGTGGATATTAAAGGTGAGCGCACTATCAATTACTACACCGAGATATTTGACATTGTCAACGACAGTGATTTCGTCACAGCGGCACAGCTGACCATAGGTGCATTTATGAGCCCTTAAGGTTAACTTTTCTATATTGGTAGATTTTATGGAGAAGGGTATGTATTTAGTCTTATCAACATTGAGGGTAAGAGCATTTCTTTTGAGCCATGTGGTTACCAAATCGAATCCCCTTTGTGCGAAACTATATGCTTCATTCCAACTATCTCCATGAAAAATTAGGGCAGTATCGTCAGCAAACGTTACAATTTTGCCATTAAAAAGTTTTAGATCACATAGTTCGTTAATAAATATGAGAAAAAGGGTTGGGCCCAAAACACTTCCCTGCGGCACGCCGTAGTTTATCGACATATCATTACTAATAAATTCGCCAACCTTTACCCTTTGTACCCTATCACAAAAATAGCTTTTAAACAGGGACAGTTGGACCCCTCTGATTCCTATTGCTTCTAGTTTATCAAGTAGTAGTGGGATGGAGACCGTGTCAAACGCTTTTGCAATGTCTAAAAATATTGATATTACTTTTTTCTTCTGCTCTAACTGGTTAACTATATGATCAGTGAGACCATGCACTGCATCATTTGTCGAGGTACCTGATCTGAAGCCAAATTGTGAACTAGACAAGAGATTATTGGTTTCAAGATAGTTAACAAGTCGTTTATTTATAAGCTTCTCAATTATTTTAGACAAAGTGGGCAGTTTAGAGATGGGCCTAAAATTATTTACACAGCCTCCATCACCACTTTTATACACTGGGATTATCTCAGCGAGCTTAAACAGGTCTGGGAATATTCCTGTTGAAAAGACTAAGTTGAAAATATGTGTCAACGGTGGAACTAAAATGTTGTGGTAACGCTTAAGGAAAGCTCCAGAGATATTATCCCTTCCAGTCGTGTTGTCTTTTTTTAGGCCTAAGATACAGGCTCTGACCTCAGATTCATCAAATATACGGTACATATACCAAAATGACATGTTTTTCAATTTTTGTCTGTCTGTCTATTTGTTCCGGCTAATCACTGAAACGGCTGGACCGATTTTGACGGACCGATTAATACGACAACTAGAAGTAGTTTAAAATTTAATTCCAAGATTTTCTTACATTGTGACTTACTTACACCTAACTTTTCCGTAGGTATGCCACCTCCATAGGATTTAGTACGTACTCAGAGGAGTAAACCGGTTCACAGCAATGTTGCCGTTCCGTATCATAGCATGGCTTGTAGAAGACGATAGAGACGGCTGTGCTAGAAACACATTTTCGTCCCATCGATTCGAAAAGCGATGATTGTTTATCTAATAACAGGGTCCAAAACGATTCATTGTTTACCTGTTATGACAAGAGAGTATAAATGAGATTTGAATTTTGAACAGCTTCATAACAGGGTCCAAAACGATGAGATTTGAATTTAGAACATAATTAAAGAAGCATTGGTTGGAGTGTAGCAAAGGGTGTGCAGTACTTAAAAAAAAAATTCAACTGATTTTGTATGGGGTCGGGACTTTTTTCGGGACCGAGAAATTTTCAAAAACAGAATTTTATAAAATTGAGAATATCTCGTAAACGGTGAGTCGTAGCTAAAATCTAACAAAATTTTCAACTCCCCTACGGCATCCCCGGAGATACTTATATGGAATCTGATGGACATATATTTTTTATTTTTATTTCAAAGCTCAAATTTTTTTTCTTGCCCGACTAGCGCTATGATGTATCCGAACGATAAAGAAAGGTAGGTAGTTTGAGTTGTCTTTACTGCTTTTCTTATAGAGGGGGATGAAAAGCAGAGTGTATTACTCGGCCGCAAAATTATTTTCACCTCGGGCGGTGTATATTGAATCCCTCGCTGCGTTCAGGATTCTACTTTAGAATCCCTCGCTGCGTTCAGGATTCTACTTTAGAATCCCTCGCTGCGTTCAGGATTCTACTTTAGAATCCCTCGCTGCGCTCGAGATTCTACTCTAGAATCCTTCACTGCGCTCTGGATTCAAAATAGCGCCCTCGCCGTAAATATATTATTTTGCTCCCTTGTAATACAATCTACTATTCTCTGGCGCAGCGCAGCGCAGCGCAGTGTCGACCCGGGTGTGCACACTTTACTAGTGTGGCGCAGCGCGGTCTGACGAAATTTTTGATCAGTGTCAATCGAGTCGTTGCCGAGCTAACATCTGCATTATGTTTTCTTCTAATTTTGAAAACAATTTCTGTTCTTACTTGAACATATTAAATCCAAAAAAAAATATGTTGATGATTACGATGATAAGATCATGATGAATGAATACGAGATGCAATTTATATTCATTATTATACATTCTTCTACATACAGGGTGTTAGGGACACTGTTGCAAAAACTTTAACCATGGCTTCAGGCCATCATGCTGAACAACGCACAGCAAGATTTTTTGTTGGAAATAAAAAATATTTCGACTCTCCATACAAAATGACCCGATTAGTTGCTAAATTTGTATGAAAAGGGTTTTTTTTTCATTTCCGACAATAAATTCTTGCTGTACGTTGTTCAGCATGATGGTCTGAAGCCATGGTTAAAGTTTTTGCAAAGGTGCCCCTAACACCCTGTACCTATGTATGTAGGTAGTGAGGACATTTACACATGAAACAAAATACTTACCTAAGTATTGAAAAATAGCCACCGTTGCTCTGTTGGCAATGCAATCTTTTGACGAAATTTTGCAGTAAGGGCTGCTGGATTTGACGAATTTCTTCAATTTCTTCTTTGAGTTCCTCAGTTGTGACTAGTGATGTACGCCTGGGAATATTGCCACTGCCGGCAATTTTCCACTCCCAATGTGCCCGGGAAATTTCCGGGCACATTGGGAATATTGCCCAAAATTTCCAGTAGACTTTTTGTCGTTTTGTTAAATTATATAAATAAATAATGTATTTTTCTCCTGTGTCTTACAATTTTATAATTTGTTGATAATTATGGCAAGATAATTTTGTTTTTTTTTTCTTAGTTTGTTGAATAAAAAAATAAAATATTTTATATCAAACTGTTTTTCATTTCATATGTGCTTACCTCTGATGTTGGTGGCTATTTATTACGTAATTCAATATAATCAAACAGTTTTAAAGTCTTATTTAAAATTTTCTTGCATGGTAAAATATTCATCTACTAAATGCTGCTTGGGAATATTGCTGGGAACTTTGGGACACTGCCGGCAACGCTGCCGGCAAAATTTCCAGTCCTTGGGAACGTGCCCGGGCACGGTACATCACTAGTTGTGACTGGGTGGTTCGCATAGACCTTACTTTTCAAAAAACCCCAGAGAACATAGTCCAAACAAGTTAAGGCGCCGATTCCCCAAAAAAGGGTATTTTAAATTATGGATTACTCGCAAATCACAAGTACAATTTAGAAAAAATATATGTTATTTTACAGCTATTTATCTAGTTGTAGCTTCCGGCCGTTTGTTTTCGATTGGTGATATTTTACTGTGTCAAATAAAATCCCAAACATCCGTCTAATAATAATTCAAATATTATATTACTTGCAGTATACTTGGTTTTAGTTAATGAAAAACATATGAAAATAATTGTCTTTGAATAGCCAAGGGATTCCGGCCGTCATAAATTGATTTTTTTTATTATTTAATTTTTTGTTGAATTTTAAGTGATTTTCGATTCGCGGGGCGCTCGCGAGTTCACAGTTCACTGCCGGCTGCCGCTGGGTCCGCGCGAAGTGTATCAAGCGCGGCCGAGCAAGCGTTAGCGTGCCTATTTCGGTCGGGAATCCTCGCCTTAAATCGCAACTTCTTGGCGGCCAGTTTTGGTCTCCAAAACGAGAAATGACACGACCTGAAAACGTTTGTAAGAAAGTCATTGTTTCCCTATTAACAAACGTTCTTCCAAGCTGTATCGCACCATTTTCGTAAATGTCTATGTTTAAACCATAGTATAAATAAGTTTATGGTTTAAAGTTAAACAAACGCCATGGCTGACTCCACAGTTGACAGTCGAAATTGGCACGCAATTCAAAATTCACGTTCTTGCTCTAAAATGTTACTGTAAAAGTCCGAACTACGGTAAATCCTAGGATTTACTGGTCAAACCTAGGATTTACAACCTTTCAATGGTAAAAGTCCGACAAATCGTGTGAGCATCCTTTAATTCGGACTTTTACCGCTTTGTACTTGGTAAATCTTAGGATTTACCACATAGACTCGGTAAAAGTACGAAATGCGCAGGCATACTATGGTCAGGTCAGCGAGCTCGTATTTGATTACGAGCGTCTCGCGACAGTATGCACACGGCTGCGAGCTCACGAGTCTACCTCGGAAAAGTCCTGTACTCCTCGGAAGTCCTGTCCTGTAGAACACGTGATAGGTTAGAAATTTGACAGGAGTGTGTCACTATAGATTTTAGTTTTGAGGCTAAGCTTTTGCTAACTAACTCTCAAGAGATAACGCTGGCAGAGATTAGGAAATAAAGTCCGGTATCGGATAACTCTGCGTGCGACTGGGGCGTTTCTGGCGCCAACTACAGTACGTTTTTTGTTTTAAGGTTGAGGTAACGGAAAATACTAGTGTTTGATTTAGACCGCGCGCGGGCGCGCGGCGGTCTTGTCTGGGCTTACTTGACTTTTTTAGACGCCTATTTAATTTGTTTTTTGTTTCTGAATGTATGGACTGCTTTTCCACTTGTTCATGTTTCTGCTAAGTTGTTTCTATTTCAGTTTGTTTGTATTAGTGTTGTCCGAGCCTTAAGGCCCTGACACAATAACAGCGCTTCTGGGTCATTCTAACCACCTACGGATGGCCCAGGAGTTTTGTGCTGAGTCAGGCAGGGCCCTTTAGCGTCCGTCACACACACACACCATGTGCTTGTCTGTTTCTTTTTATATCGTTATTTTTTTCGTAAACTGTTTTATTTGTTGATTGTTATTCTCTGTACTTATGTGTTATGACACCGACGACTTGACCTGGCAACCTACAACACGCGCACATTGAGGCTCGAAGCGAAGCTTATAGAGTTGGAAGAGGCAATTAGTAAGTTACATTGGGATATTATTGGGTTATCTGAAGTCCGAAGAGGACTCGATTACCATTCAATCCGGTATCTTACTATACCACCGGGAGGGCGACCAGAGTCCCAAGGTGGTGTCGGGTTCATCGTCCATGAATCCCTTGTCAACAACGTGATCACCATCGGAAGTGTCTCGAGCAGGGTAGCGTACCTGATACTGAGAATATCAGAACGATATTCGCTGAATGTGATTCAGGTCTACGCTTCGACCTCGAAACACGACGTTATCGAAGTGGAGGCTATGTATGAGGAGATCTCTAAAGCCATGCATAGCTATAAAACCCACTATACTGTTGTGATGGGGGATTTTAATGCTAAGTTGGGGCAACGTTGCGGTGATGAGTTGAGAGTGGGGCAATTTGGATTTGGGCAACGGAACGAAAGGGGCCAGATGCTGGCACACTTCATAGAGAGGGAGCCTCTACATGATGAACTCCTTCTTTAAGAAGCCCGTTAGCCGCAAATGGACCTTGATTAGTCCGGAGTCCGGACCGGATCCGTCCGGACGGTAAAGTAAAAAACGAGATAGATTTTATTATGTCAACGAGGAAGCAAATATTCAATGATGTCGTTGTGATCAACGCCATAAAGACGGGAAGCGATCACCGCATGCTTAGAGGCCCATTCAAAATTCAAAATCATTTATTCATTTTAAGCTGATACAGCACTTGTGAACGTCAATGAAGCTATACGCTATCGGTTCGTAAATCCTACGGGGCGGCGGGAGGCCTTGTAACGAGAAGAACCGGCAAGAAACTCGCCAAGGGCTATTTTTTTCTCCCTGTCATATTTCATACTGAGTCGTCAAATTAAAAAGTGACTTTAACATAATATAAATTATGTAAAGTCACTTTCCATCACAAATTCATCTTAAATTTAAAAACAAACTAAAAACCCGGCAATCATAGCAGTAAATAATTTTCAATAACTAAGAAATAGACATCCAAAAGGTAGTTTATTTAAAATATCGTCATGTGCGCGATGCGGATCGGTGCAGTCGCGAGCTAAAATTTTTATTAAATTGTGAAACGCGGCCAAGTGCCGCGTTACGTATACAAGCCATGAGTGATAAACTTGTGGCCAACGAACTCCTGGCGTTCCTACAACAAAAGCTGGACGTCATGGATGAGGTGAGCGCGCTCCAAATCTGCAAGACTAACTTCAGTGAGGATGATGTGGCCGCAGCGAAGAAACTGCTGTACGAGTCTCTCGGTAAGATTGACCAGATGGTGTCCCGGAGACGTGATGGGACACAGAAGAGCCTGCAGGAGATCATCACCCTGCTCAAGGAAACCGATCCTGACGACGTGCCCACCTTCGTGGCGAGAGACCTCAACAAGTTGCCTCCCGTCACCTTCGATCACGTCGATGTGACCTGCCTTCTGAAGGATATCGTTACCCTGAAGAAAAGTTTGGCCGAGATGATGTTAAAGTTTCAAACATCTGAAAACACAGTGAGTGAATTGCGTAAGGAAGTTGACGATTTACGTGAATCACTCGCTGTAACTAGGTCACCGATCGTGGGCTCGAATGTAAACATGCGACGCGGGGCATGCCTCGATACATCGACAGCGTCGAGTTGCAAGTCAGCAGTTTCGTCGCCGACTCCGCCACGGCCCGACAAATCCCGAGCGCCGCCACCGCTGCCGGTCGCGAGCGCCGACCCCGTGAGGAGCGCGCCTCCCGCCCGCGCCGCGCCGCCGCCGCTTCCTACAGCGGATGCGCCGCGCGCGCCTGTCAACTATGCTGCTGTTGCTGCCGCCAAAACAAGTTCGCGGCCGCACAAGCCAGACACCGAGAGAAGAGCGCTTGCAACGAATGTTGTCCTTCCGGGCCAAGATGACCAAGGTTTTACCGAGGTTCGGAAACAAAGGCGACATCGTCAGCGGGCGTCGAAAAACCAGTATGGTACCGCACCGACAGGGCCCAACTTCCTGCTGCGAGCTGCCATACCGACTACGGCTGTATACCTGTCCCGTCTACACCACACTATCACTGCGGGGGATGTGACAGAGTATATAAAGAAAAAGGCCAACTTCTGCCTTAGAGTTCAGGTTTTGGAATCGCGCCACAACACAAATTTCAAATCGTTTGTGGTGCGCGTCCCGACAGCGAGGCTGGAAACTTTCATGAAGGAAGATTTCTGGCCGCAGGGTGTGGTTTACCGGCGCTTCCGTGGGACTTTGCCAGAAGCCACCGATTCGACGCCGAAAGTCACCTAAAGTTTTTCTTACTAACCTAATCTTAAGTTTTGTATACTAACAGAATTGTTGTAATTTTTAGTATTTATTTTATTTTAAGGTATATATCTATGGGCCATTGCAGCCTGAAAATAAATGATTATGATGATTATGAAATACACACCAACCAAAAACGTAGCGAATAAAATAATAAATATAAATGCCAAACAAGGGTAATAAAACTTTTAAATTACATTAATTAATACTAAAAAAACAAACACTAATTTCTTCTCTACGTTTAAAATCAACGTATTATTATATATTATTTTTATAGGTATTATATTAGCCTAATACCTATAAATCATCGAAGTGATTCTCTGTAAAGTTAATAAAACTTTATGTACTTACTTAAATATTCATCCAATAAAATTAATCGTAATTAACTCGTAATCTTTTGGTCTTCAAGTTCTTGTGTGAACGTAAAAAAATGTTAAAAAATGTAAACTCTTTTATTTTCGATAATATTTTAACGCCACTTGCTACAGTTCCCCCTGACAGTCCAGATTAACTTAACACCAGCTTTCAACATTAATGTTTAGCGATTAATTTTATCAGAACTCCTTAGGTGTGGGCTATGAGCTTTTTACACATGTTAAGGGCGGCGTAATGAGTCCCCGGGTGGCGGTATTCTAATAAGACAGTTGAATAATCGGTGCATTTCAGGGTTGCTGCCTTGTAAATAATTCTTATTTAACTACCTACTAGTTCTCCGTCCGCGGCTGCACCCGCGTGGACTACACGACGCTATCCCGCGGGAATGTGATATTTTTTCGGGATCAAAAGTAGCATCCGTCACTCTCCAACCCCCAAACTATCCACATACCAAAAATCACGTCGATCCGTTGCTCCTTTTTGACGTGAAAGGCGGACAAACAAACAAACAAATTCCTAAGGCGTGGCTTTGGCTCCAGTAAAAAAGATTTTATAGCGAAGTAATAATGCTAATATTATACGGTTCAACCAAATTTAATCACTTTGGTTGAAAGGCGCAGAAATACAGGCGCACTTTGACATTGAATGATTCACTTTTACGTTTACATTGTTCAATTTGGTTGCTTCATCCAAATTGAAAGGCAAAAGTAGGTAAACCGTGTACTTCCGCTATAAAACAACGCTAAATCTCTCTTTATAAGAATTTTCTTAATATCTTTGTCTCAAAGGGAGTCTCAAAGGGATTTGAGGAAAGCTAGATTTCTTTGGTAGGTTTCGTAGTACATATCTACGTACGAAGTTGTATTATTTTCTTGCATTGCTTTAAATGCTTTTTTTCGTAACTTACAATAAGTAGACTACCTATGTCCTTCCCAGTATGCAATTTTCAAAGAGACTTCTTTCACCTAGGTGTATAGGTATGCATAAACTATGCAATATATGCAAGATTGCAAAATTTAAGCATATATTTACTATCTTCGGTAGTATAGTGGTCAGTATCCCCGCCTGTCACGCGGGAGACCGGGGTTCGATTCCCCGCCGGAGAGCCAGTGTGACGGGAGTCACACTGGCTCGTCGGCCAGCGGTACACTAGCCGGAACGTCGGAAGTCGCCGCCCAGTATTTAGTTAGATAGATATTATAAATAAAAAGATGTTTAATAGGGACTTGACTTTTTATTGTAAAGGTAGTAATAAAGAACTGTAACAACAAGATAAAAAAATACATGAATAACAAAAAGTAGGTAGGTAGTAGTGGGTATGATGATGAAAACTTACCCCTTTCCAAGGGTCAAGGGTTCCACTTATTTAAAACTATAATCAAACAACTCAAACTGATATAAAATAAAACTGGTAATGCTCCGCGAGCTCTAGCTGAACAGCTTGGTGGTTTTGGTATAACTGAATCAAAAATGATGAACAGGGCACGTGAAACGAAGATTTTGAATTTGAATTGAAAGAACAGGATAGGATTCGATAAAATTAATGGCCAGTATGTAGAACTAGATGGAGTTTCCAGCCATCATGGAGTTTTAACCATCCATAATGACTGGTACGAATCGACATCGTTACAAGGTAGGTAGTAAACGTAACTGGCAGATCATGAGACAGGTCCTGTCACAGGAATAATTTTACATTAGTATTCTAGCTAGGTAGACGACTTACCTTAGCACTATTATTTATTCTGTGCTTTTACCACCTTTTACGCCGTAGGCCAGCGCTTTTTAACAATGATAGGAATAGGTACCCTTGCATTCGAAAGAAAGATTTTTCAAATGTTTTAACAATCGATTAAGGTTTTAACGATTTTATTGTAATAATGACACTCGCAAGAACTTTAATCTACACAGCCCTATAGGTAGTTGTTTTAAAAAGTACATTAAGTACTACTTCTTTACGTGCTAAGTATTATTATAATGATATTAACCATTTTAAATCTACTTGTCAACGTAAAGTTACAAGGGGTAGCTCTATTCTAGCTGACATGTCATTATTTCAAAGTTATAATAATTCTGTGAACTCTTTGATCTCCCAAAAGTACCAGTACAAGTTTTAGTTTTAAGCAAATTGAAAAATGGAAAATGAAGTATTTTGAAAAAATCAACCCGTCTCACAACTAGCTCCGATGGGACTCGAACCCACGACCTTTCGCTATCCGAGCGACTGCTCGAACCACTGAGCTACGGAGTCGTTACGAGAAACGTCGAATTTATCAAATACTTCTTACGTGCTGTATAGCCAGCGTTGATTTCATCAATGTGAAGAATACGCTCACACGCGAAAGAAATACCTTTCCCGATATTTGACAATCGCTAAAGATGAAATTAATTATGGCAAGTTCTTTTAATTTTTACTTTTCTGCATTCACAATGCAATTTTTATTACTTATTGGTCGTTTTTTTTTTTCAAAATAAGTACTTTTTATTTTCCATTTTTCAATAATAAAAATTGCATTGTGAATGCAAAAAAGTAAAATTTAAAATAACTTTTAGCAAATTTTCATCCCTATCTGGCACTAAACTAAGTTATAGAGCGAGGCACACCCTAGTCCCACCAACACTAGTATTCTATTACTCTCTGGGGTTGTCTTACCTTAAACCATTTTTGTATTTTTTGGGAAAAAAAATTCCTTATTTTATTTCAAGCAAGTCCATTAAATTGTGTGAAAGAGCCTAAAGGGGGTCTAGCTAGCTACTCACACAAATACCTACCCAAAATGTATGAAAAGAATGAAATAAAGGAATTTACTTGACAGAGAACTTTGCCTGCCACATTTCATTATACTTTACAAATAAAGCCTTTCGCACGAATCGAAGTACTTTAAGTACTTACCTAAAGGTACTTACATAATAAATATCAGCTGTCTGCTTCACACTGAAACTAAACAGGATAATGGTGATGACATGCTGTGTAACTAATAAATCATCAATAATTCAAATAAAGTATATTCTTGCGGTGTTCCAGTTGTTCCCGAGTTGCGTATAAATTATTTCGATGCTATAGTAATTGTATGAGTCAGGGGGCCTGACAAATCGCACAGGTAAAATCTTCCTCGAATCGAATATTTGATAAAAGTTTTAAGTAAGTACATACTAACTTGAATCATGTAGGTATTATTTTGATGAAAATAAATGCCAAAAATTTTGCCATACTAAGCCTATTCAGTCAGACCACCATTTCCCTACGGTTGATACTCGGGAAAACGTAGTTTATGAGAAATCTATAAATTTTAAATAATTTTAAGCCTCAAGATGCGGGAGCTGGCTACGCCCTTAAATGAGTCATAATTATGTAACTAAAACAATATTAAATAAACCAATTTTAATTCACTTCATGCATGTACGGCACAAAACATTTTCCTTTGAACAGTTCAAATTTATTTTGCTCCAAACGAAAGCGAAACCAACATTTTGTTCCCCGTTACAGTGCAGCATCGTGTTCGCGTCTTTTTTACTACCCGACCCGTGTTTCAGTGTCGACGTCATGTCGACGTCGACATCGACTTCTTTTTTCTTGTACTGTAACTTTATCTGCAACAAACTTGTCCGCTTTAACTTCTTAAGTCGTGCTCTCGTGCTTCGATCGAACCTATAAAACATTTAATCAAGATATTTTTTTTTGTTTTTCGACCTCTTTTTTAGTAAATTCGTGTAAGTATATAGGTATAAATAATATCATTTATTCATAAACATAGTATCTGAGGATGTACACAAGGTGCAAACGCGACCATATTTTCGTGACGATTATGTTTTATCGGGACAGGAGATTCAGGAGTTGTATAAGTGAAGGGATAGCCTGAATGTGAGTAACATAATCACTGTTTAATATGATGTATTTTATACTAAGCAATTGTTGTATTAGTAACGATATGTTTTTTTTTTTGTAAATGTCGTTACCTAACTAAGAAACGCTGGCAAGTTTCTAGCGCCCATTCTTCTTGTCAGTTAAAAAAGTCTTGAATGGGTGGTAGGAAAATATTGACGATTCATAAGTACATATATATTATGTCTAAGTGAATAAAGAATATTTTTATCTTTTATCTTTATCTTTAGTGGATGCATCATCACTACATAGTATAAAACAAAGTCGCTTTCTCTGTCCCTATGTCCCTTTGTATGCTTAAATCTTTGAAACTACGCAACGGATTTTAATGTGTTTTTTTAATAGATAGAGTGATTCAAGAGGAAGGTTTATATGTACTTTTTATCCCGATATTTCCCACGGGAACGGGAACCACGCGGGTGAAACCGCGGGCGGCCGCTAGTATAAAAATATAAAAGGTAAAAATTCGATAGACCATGTGACGTAATGTTTGTTCCATAAATTTTCAATAAAGTCGTCTAATTTCATAGACTCGTCTAGGCTTAATTTTGTTTGTAAAAGCATAAAACTTAATATTTTGCCTATTGTCCTTGTTCGTGACATTGGTTTGTCGCCTCGCAATAAAAAATAAGCTTGAATTTGAGCGTCTAGAATAGCCAAAATTATCTAAAAACATAAAGGCAATTTACCTACAAGCAATGTACACACGGCGGCACATCAGACTATACATGTTGACCTTGAGACCGCCTTTATGCCCTACGTAATAAAAGCTGTTTTCGCAGTTCAACTGTTTAACCTGATGTGCTGTCGAGTGTACAACAACATCATGCATAGATAAGTTTAAGAGCTTTGTTTGCTAAGATGATTTTGAACACCCTGACTGCTCATTATAAATATGAAACAATGATAGTAAGATATTTTGAACACCTTGTGTGCTTACAACAATATGATGATTCTAACTTTTTTTTTTATCCACAATGGTGTAGCACTTAGCCTTCATCACACCTGACGTTAAGTGGTGATAAGGCTGAAGGTGGATGCGCACTATTACCGGAATCCTCAATCACTGAGGAACTGGCTATCTTATCTCTAACTGCCGGAACACAATAATACAGAAAACATTATTGTTATGGCGTCAGACTTAAATAAGATGGTGGTAGAGCCAGGCGGACTAAGAACAAGTCATGCCACCAACCAAACCGAATACAATATGTACCCCCACTGGGAATCGATCCCGGGACCTCTTGGTCTGAAATCGGTGGTGTGTACCACTAGACCACAGAGGCGGTTAAAACTGCGTGGGTACTTATATCAAATTGCTTTTATGTTTTTCAGATCATTTTGACGCTCATATCAATTTGACGCTGACTGTTCTTATTCTTAAAAATATTTTGTCATAAAATGGGGATAGTTTTACACTAATCATGATGCAGTATTAGCCCCTAATCTATAGTCTAAAGCAGCCTTTCCCAAAGTGGGCGATAACGCCCCCTTGTGGGCGCTGCAGGCCTAAAGGGGGCGGGAGACTCAGAAAATTAATTAATTAAATTTGAAGTTATAGTGGTTTTTAAGTGGGTGAAAAAATGGAGAATCTAGAAAATAATTCACTCTCAAAATGGGCAGTACACAAAGTAAGTTTGGGAACCCCTGGTCTAAACCTAAAGCATTGTTTCATTTCGCTAAACTATACCAAGAGTCACTGCTCCAGTTCCAAAATAAACGCATTGGGGATATTCGGAATAGGAAACCGAGTCGTGGTTGAGGTCCACCACGTGACGATCATGCAGCACTTCCTATTTCCTGTTAGCTTTTATTTGTTATCTCGGTTGTAGGATAGCTAAACTTTTTTCTATATAGATACGTATTACGTATACGTTCGGTGTACCGCGAAAATCCGCTGAAAATCAGTTTTTTTACGCCTAGCAAATCCCTTTCCCCTTCACTAAGAACTTTTTGTTAGGTTGTATCACACATTTAAGTAAGTATACGATTTATGTTGAGTTAGAATTCTTACTTTGCGTTTTCTTCACTAACGCGAGTCTTCTTAAATTTAAATTGTAGATAATTTAGACTGACTATTTTGATTTTGCTAACACTAAAACCGCCGCTGCCTTCTTCCTAACCAACCCCAATTTTGGTTTCTTCGTAAAACACCTATATAAAATTCTATATTTGCTATTCCTTACGAAGCAGTCTCACTGGCAAACGATTTTAAAACATACATCCTACCTAACAAACAAAAACAAATACTTATGTAGGAAACGGAGACTGCTCGTCGTAACAAAACACTCAATGGCCGATTATATCTTCTCATGATTATACAGGCGCATTCACATGGAATTTTAGGTTTCACTCAGACTGGGAGTAAAATAAAAAAAAACAAAATCAAATCATTTATTCATTTTAGGCTGATACAGCACTTGTGAACGTCAATGAAGCTACGCTATCGCTTCGCAATCGCAAATCCTACGGCGGGAGGTCTTGTAACGAGAAGAGCCGGCAAGAAACTCGCCAAGGGCTATTTTAGTAAGATTAGTAAGCACGCATTGTTTCCACAAATCATGATACTCGTACTTTATTAAATAAGTATACTTACTCTAGTATAGATCGTAAAAGCTGTGCAAAGTTACAAAAACCAACAGGCAAAAAATATCTTATATATGACTAATGTCTTAACAATATACTGCTACATAACATAGAGTGTTAAACAATATCTACATTAAACTAGGCTTATAAATTGGAGCTCCAATTTTCAAAGTATGTACTTATAAAGTAACTCTTAACGTTCGTTCTTGGGTAAATTTTAATTCATTGAAAATCCTAAATAGTCTCAAGTTCTTGTGACTGCATCCTTAGCTTTAAATTGTCGCAACCCTTACCTACTACAGACGTAATATTTTTTATATCAAAGGGTGCTTCGAAGAACGGACCACCCACCAGCGATGACCATTGATCTAATTCCATATTGACCGCTTTTTTCACTTGTAATTTGTTGTTAAACTCTTTTGTTGGTTAACACTTTATCGTGTGGTGTTACTAAAAAATTTTTATTTATCTTATCATTTTTAGTAAGCGTATAATGTCATTCATAGTTCATTGCGTTAAGGGTTTGTTTGTTAATATTGATATCGTTTAATTTATTGACGTTTGTACTACTTAAATCATAAACGCAATTGATTTAAATATTTCTTTTCCTTTTCACGTTTTTCTTAGTTGCCACTAATAGCTTATTTTCTACCACAGAGGGTCAATCGCTTGTCAATTACTTAATCTCTTTACCTAAATGTCTTTATCCCTTCTAATCCATTACGACTTCCCGACTAGCGTCACTTCTGATTCCTTTTCCCGAACAATTAGCACCGACGTTAGGTATATAATTGATTGTTTTCTCCCCATCCCTTGTCTTTCCTATTAGGGAGATTTTCTTTGAATGTTTGAATTACCGTTTTCATTATTTTTTTCTATGTTTTATTCCATTATATCGCTGTTTCTAATCAGAAATTAGGATAGGATAGGATTTTAATAGATTATCTGTGAATGCATTAATTATCGCAATTCTGAAAAATCTTGAAGATGAAGTATTAGGAAAATCGAACCGTCTCACAACTAGTGATGTGCCGCTGGGAATATTCCCATTTCCAAGTAATTTACTCTTTGTAAATTTACGGGAATATTCCCAATGTTCCCGGGAATATTCCCAATGTTCCCAGACTAATTTAATTTCAAGTATGGCAAAATTTTCTGTCATATTTATATTTCCTTTTACTCCCATGGTTGCGCAACTACTTACTAGTTTTTGCCTGCGATTATACTTCTCTTAATCTCTATTAAAACACAGAACAAATCTACTGAATGTTAAACTACATAGTTTAATTTGTTAACTGAGCAAAGTAAAGGCCTTAAGCCAACATACTTTGCAGCATTGATTATTATAGATCCTCATAGCCAAGGAAATCAACGAACAGATATCACATCGAAGAAAATATTAACGGATGCCAAGTGACTAAAAATGAGTCAAGACTTTTTAACTTCTTAAAGATTTATCAAACTACAAGACGTGCAGACGTGGAATTTGGAGTCGTCCTGTCTTACAACTAGCTCCGATGGGACTGGAACCTAAGACCTTTGTACGGGCGAATCGAATTTATTTAATACTTCTAATAAGCAGTTGGCCAGCGTTTATTTCATCAATGTGAAGATATTACTACCCTCGATATTTAATAATAGAATATTTGAAGATCTTTTTTTATATGGAACTGGGCAGGCATTTGACCACCATCTTGTTTAATCATAGGATGTGGTTTAAGATGCTGGATGTTTGCCCAGGATGCCTGTTCACTCTGGCCTTGAAGTGTTCAAGCTTGTAGTTATCGGGGATCACATAGCAGGCAGCGCATTCCATTCTTTAGCAGTTCGCATAAGAAACGAAACTGCGAAGCGCTTGGTGCGGACAAGTAGAGTGTCAACATTATAATAATGTTAAGATAGCCTTCGTCAGGTTCCCCGATGGTGGAAAGGGGCTGAAAGAAAAAGGTCGGGCAGTTCTCTCGCACACTCCCAAAAGCGTATTCCAAAAAATACCGATAGACACGCAACTTTGGGTTGGTGACTGACATTCTGGAGTTCCGCCGGCGCCGTAGCCAACGCTGAGTTTCCAATGAACCTCCTGACACGGTTTTCAATCGATTCCAGAAGTTCTAGCATCAGCTAAAAAAGAGTATTAAGTACTTAAGTATCAACTTAGCAGAACCATTCCATAAGTGACAACAGTACTCCATGCACGGACGAATCTGCAATTTGTATATCAAAAGCAGTTGGTCCGTCCGGCGTGAAGTATCGTTTAGAGCCCTAGAGAAAACGCCCAGTTTCTTAGCAGCACACTTTGCAATGGAATCGATGTACTCGCCAAAATTCAGGTTGGATGGTGAGTTCAGGCCAAGAAGTTGCAGATGTTCAGTTATCGGCAAGAATACACCCTGGAAAGTTAGAGTCAGCTGGAAAGGATTCCGTTTTGCAGTGAATAAAAAAACCAGTGATTGAGTAGCATTGAAAGTAGCAGATTAGTTTGCTCAACAAGGGATTCTCGACAATAGCAATAAATTATTTATCATTTATGACAAGACTGGATTTCATCATTCGTAACCTTTACAGTTGAGTGAGATATATCTGATGGTAGTTTAATCTGTATACCCGATAGTATTCCTCAATGTCTCAAGACTAAGGTCTTTGACCAGTGTGTGTTGCCAGTTATGACTTATGGAAGCGAGACGTGGTCTTTTACTATGGGTCTCATAAGAAGGCTCAAGGTCACCAAGCGAACAATGGAGAGAGCGATGCTTGGTATTTCCCTGCTCGATCTCTGATGAGATCCGCAGGAGAACTAAAACGTCCGACATCGCTTGAAGGATTGCTCAGTTGAAGTGGCAGTGAGGGGGCACATAGCGCGGAGAACCGATGGCCGTTGGGGCGGAAAGGTTCTCGAATGGTGATCGCAAACCGGACGACGTTCCGTGGGCAGGCCCCCTACAAGATTTACCGACGATCTGGTCAAGGTCGCGGGAAGCCGCTGGATGCGGGCAACGCAGGACCGATAAAGATAAAGGTCTTGAGACTTTTTGCCGTGTGAATATGCCATAATAATAAGTCTGCGGTTGTGACTGATAATTATCTTGTTCTTTTTTAAACAAATAATGAAATGTAGTAAATGAAGAGAAAATACGATAAATAAATACACATGTGAATACCTATACGTTAATCAAACTGTAAATTTTTATAAAAGTTTAATATTATACTACGACATCATGATACGACAATATTGTGATTCAAGTTATTTTAATAAATGACTAGCGGATCCTCGCGGTTTTACCCGCGTAGTACCCGTTTCCGTGGGAATATCGGGATAAAATATAGCCTATGTCAGTCGGGAAAAATGTAGCTTTCTAATGGTGAAAGAATTTTTAAAATTGGTCCATTAGTTTCGGAGCCTATTCGATGCAAACAAACAAACAAACAATCAAATCTTTCCTCTTTATAATATTAGTATAGATTATTATTAAAAATCTTACTAAAAAATCTGTTTTACTAAGTAGGCATTGGGAATATTCCCGGAAACATTGGGAATTTACTGGGAATATTCCCGGGAAAATTGGAAACTTTCGCCATAGTAGTGATATTAAGTTTCGCATATTCATTTTGCTGTGTAATTTTGGCCAATGGAACGGTTAGCACAAAACAAAAAAAGATTGAATTACATTATAAGCAATTTTCCCCAATATTTCCACTTTTGGTAATATTGCCGGGAACGCTTTTGGGAATATTCCCAATGTTTCCAATATTTCCGGGAACGGCACATCACTACTCACAACTAGCTCCGATGGGACTCTAACCCACAGTCTTTCAATGTCCGGACGAATGCTCTAACCACTGAGCTACGGAGTCGCTACTGAGTACGGAGTTTTTATTATCGCAAAACATAAATACGTTTTTATACCTACGACCGAAATTTTCAGGGTTCACTAGTCAAGAAAAAGTTTATTCGTAAAATTAATAACTTAAATTGAGACACTTCTTGTATTCGGACATATCACTTGCACTAGTTTTTCAAGTTGCTTCATCACGCCCAAACTTGTTTATATGTTAATAGAAGTGTTTATTGTCTGCTGTCACTCACTACCAACACGATAGACCGTTGTATAAACAATAGAAGGCTGCTAATTGACTCCATTTGTCATGGTATCGCAAGTTGCGTCAATCAGCAACAACATTACGACCAAACCAAAGAATATATACACTAACGCGAAACCAAACTGAAATGCCATAGTACCCAAATACGACCGAAATACGGAGTAACTGAGGGAGTCAACCCCTGACTTGTCACTCACATGCAGAACGTCCTAATCCCCTCCTTTTGGAATTTTTCAATCAACCGCATACACGAGACTTCATAATTCCGTTCACAGTCGGACCGCATGAGAATACTGGTGATAAGATCTTGACGGTCCAAGCCCAAACACGACTCTAGGGGCTGCAGACGTAGAATACAATTTTCTCAAAGACAATTTTGAAAGAAAAAAGGTGTAATGTTCCGTACAATGGGCCACGTCGGCCATTGAAACAAATCTCTATAGGGCGTTCCCGAGGGTAAACAATAAGTGCACTCCAGATATTATTTGTTTTAACTTGTTATACAAATAATACGGATATTTTCTATTCATTAATGAAATGAAGTCACTTTTGGAATTTAAGAGTCACTATTAAGGTTTTTGTTTCATTTTAAGTATTTCATTTGATAAAAATCATCACTACCTAAATCTATTGTTCATCTTTCTTTCCCAATCTTTCTCAATACTTAATAAAGGTTAATCAAAAATGTCTCCTTCCAAAGCTTTGTTACACTTCTATTATCATAAACTTACGCATCGTTGACCTGCGTCCGCGCAACCACACGCATTGTTCGCCGATAACCATCTTGTTCGTCAATCACTTCCACCACCTACCCTCATAAAAGCCATTTAACTCCACAAAGGATATTCAACCCTTTATTTAATTCTTTAAGCCTATTTTCGTACGCTCTTTTATTTTAATTTATTACCGGTAAGAGAAAAATAGAACATCTAGTGGCGACATCAGTTTAAGATTTAACAAAGCTCTTGAATTGTTGGGCGTATCATTACTAAACTGAGACTCATAATTATTTATGACTTACTTGATACATCGATCGATTGTAGGCTTTTTATTCGTATGTGCATTTTCAATGTCGATATTGTAGCTAATATCAAGTTCAGAACTTAGATTTCAGGTTACAGCTTTCTTCTGACAGTCTTTTGTCTTCTTCGTTTTATAAGTTGTCTTATAGGCCAAATTGGGTAGTAAAGCTATCCAAATAAGGAATGTCCATATCATAGGTATTGCATCTATGTAATGTAAGTTCATGTAGAATAACAGTCCAAGTTTATCAATTCGCACGTGCTCTTATGACGTAGTCTTGACGCGATCTTGAATTACAATCGACTCAAAAATATCTCTTTAAACCGCTACTCCGGAAAATTTGGTAAGTACTCAAGTGGCGCTTGCGGGCTGACCTAATGTAACACAGCCATAAATTTCTGATTCCAATTCATGCGAAGCTAATTGAAGTGTGGTCTAGCGCGTCAATTGATGAATGTCTGAATGATTGCGCCTGAGTCACACTGGCACAATTAAATGCTAAGTGATTTGTATGCGCTCCTCGGCAAACTGATTCATGAGATTCAATCACGGTGGTCATAGGCACTATCGTATTTTAGACAAACAAATTTTGGGTTTGCCTATCCATTGTTCTTATTTTGGCATGTTCAAGGCATGAATGAATAGAATGACTAAGCGAATTACGATTTTTGCGATTCGATCCTTATCAGAAGAAAGACTATGTCATTCGTTAAGGAAAATATAATATACTAGCCTTCCGCCCGCGGCTCCGCCCGCGTGGACTTCACGTCGTTATCCCGCGGGAATATTATGTAGTTTAGGTGTGAAAGCGTAGCAGACAGAATGACAGAGTTAGTTTCGCATTTATAATATAAGTAGGGAAGTAGGGATATCAATAATAATAATAAAAATCCAAAACAATTGTCTAGCATAAACTTCACTCGTATTTATCTTTATTAATTACACTTTAAAAAATGTATATATCATTTAACAAAGTACATAGGTAATTCACGAGAATTCCATTCTCAGTCGACTTAATCTGTTGAATCTCACAGTGCATAGGTAGTAGCTATTGATTCTAGTTCACTATAAATTATTCCACAAATGTGTTAATCGCAAACGTCCATCACTTTAACTGTAGGATCATTGATTCTGATAAAACAGCGCTCAAGATTTACAACCAACCATAAACCTTAAAGCTTGTAATTACGCACCATAATAATGCAATTTATGCTGTAAAACGGTGGAGCCTTAAACGAGCGTTATGGAGCGAGCCCACAAATCAGACGTACAAGGACAAGAAGTGTTAACGAATCATCAAAACAAATCATCCGACGATTCGGTTCACAAACCGGAAAGATCGGCTGCATTAACGGAAACCAGTGCTGCTAACAAACATGAAAAGCATGATATTTTGTACCCTATTCCAATGAGTTAAATGGAGATTTGTAGCTACAGAGGTGATGGTTGGAGTTGTCAAAGTGTAGAAGACTGATTTATATAGAGCGGTGCGACTCCTCGAATGTGTCCAATAAATCTCAATCAAGATCATAGATAGTGAGATAGGATATGATTGGGCCGGTTGTCTGTCGGCGCCCGCGCCACAGATAGTTACATAACTAGATTTGCATGGTAATGACGTCTTTAGGGATCGGGAACACTTAAAAATATAATATTGTAGTAGCAGTAACCAACTGCCTAGGGTTACTTTGCAACAAACTCGGCCATTAGACAATCGGAAAAAATAATGAGCAAAAACACTGCCTTAATACATTTTGATACGAAGTAGTATGATAGGAAGAGATAGATTCCTTTTTGTATCGATGAGAAGAAATTCCTTTAATCTATTACAATAATGTAATGTAGGTAGATACTTTTCAATATATATCAATTTGCTAGATTAATGTGTTAAAGGACAAGACATATTATGAAAATGAAAATGAAAATGAAAAAATGAAAATGAAAAACATTTTATTGTTTAATTTAGCAGCATTATACAAATCTGAGGCAACAGCTGATACAAATTTTAAATAAAATAACCAATTAATAATCAAATAAATAATCGTATCTTATCAATTATGTAACTTAGAGGTTAAATTATAATAAAAGCTGCATTGCACCCAATGATGTTTCATTGATTGCACCTAACAAAACTTATCCTTGTTTAAAAAAAATGTTTTTTCCCAGTTAACAGACATTGCTTATCTATACAAATAAATAAAATTGGAGTGTCTGTTTGTTACATTAAAATAACCGCTTTTTACTACATGCATATGATTATATATACGGTACACATACCAAAATGTAATTTTTTACAATTTTTGTCTGTCTGTCTGTCTGTCTGTCTGCTTGTTTGTTCCGGCTAATCTCTGAAACGGCTGGACCGATTTTGACGGGACTTTCACTGGCAGGTAGCTAATGTAATAAGGAGTAACTTAGGCTACTTTTTATTCCGGAAAAATATCACATTTCCTCGGGATAGCGTCGTGTAGTTTATTATCAATGCGAAAGTTTGTGGGTATGGATGTATGGATGTTTGTTACTCTTTCACGCAAAAACTACTGAAATGATCTGGGTCTGGAATAACACATAGGGTACTTTTATCCCGATATTCCCACGGGAACGGGAACCACGCGGGTGAAACCGCGGGCGGCCGCTAGTATGAAAATAAAATAGATTTAGAATTTTAATGAAACCAAAGAACATTATCCTCGCCAATCCTGCTACCTGCTTCCTTGTATCACACATAAATTATGAAGTGCCAAAGTTCTAGCGGCCATGAAAACTTAAATAAATCCTTTGTTCTGGGCTAGACATCAATCACATCGAATTCTGAATTAGCAAACAACCAAAGGAACGTCAGAAAATACCAGGTTCCTTTGATAAGACCGATTTTCAAGGGCAAAGTAGGGTCCAATATTTTATGACTAACCTTTTCTAATGTTTCTTATTTATGTGTTTCTTTTTTCACCCTTTGGGTTAGGTTAACTTCCAAAATTAGATTTCAGATTCATTTTTGGCTGTTATAACATGATGGGAATAGATTTTGGAACATTAAACATAATGTACAAAATAACTACATTAGTGCCAACACTGCCTACACAGTGTATACAGTGTAGTGTGGGCACCCAGATACATTTCCTTTCAGAACTCTTATCTGAATTACGGACATCCCACGTTCGTTCTTTCAACTTTCGATTTCAATCTGAAACCGGGCCATATAGTAAGTAAACACAAAGGGGCCGCAACAATACGACACCAAACAACAATCCACTGAGAGCAAAAATTAATACCAGGCAGCTATTAATACCAATGGGAGTAAGTTATGTGTAACAACGACGGTCGCCAGCGCAGCGCTTCGTGCGTCTGCGCAGTTGGGCAGCGATGCAGGGCGGGTCACGCGCTGTCATGTCCGCTTCAATGGACCTGGACCTCCGCGTGTGTTGGAGCTTTTTTAATAATTGTTCAATTCCCTTTCAATCCTATTGTGAACTATGGCTATTACTGGGATCCAATCAACTGCAGTTAAATTTCTAATATTTTTTTATTTAATTGGGTACATCTACATAGGTACCTAGTAAAACATTTTTAAACTAGGAAGAATAATTTTTATTATTGCTACTTATCCAACATAATTAAAAACGCAATGTAACGTAACCACGTGGTAGCTATAATGTATTGTTTTGTGAATGAAAGCGAACAAAAGAATATAACTCAATCTGCTTCTGTAATGACCGGTCGTATTTTATGATGGTTCATTCAAAATATTGCTGTTATATTACGAAAGTTGTTCTGCATGCCGCATATCAAAATGTGACTTTTACGATTTCGGCCGAAGCGACGTAAAAACTGAACTGCAGACAAACAACGGATCGGTTGTTGGTCGCCTCACAAATCACTACTAAATTACATCGTGTTCTTTTGACAGAGGAAAGTGAATTTGTTAAAGATATCGCTATATTTTTACCGTGTAATATCCTTTAACTATTCAAAATAACACTTTAGAGGAGCTTTCATTAATTTCGTGACTTTCTACTGTCCATGTCCTGTTCATGCAAGGAATTTTCATAAGAAACCTCTGATTTCAAAGTGGTCTTTTAAATCTTGGATGAAATCGTTAGGTTTGACACAAATTAAGGCGCCTAGACTCTCTATTCACTTTGATAAAATCCTGATTAACTACCAATATCAAATGCCAATCTAGTTTTTAAGATCATCCATGCAGAGATTTCAACATTTCATGTAATCGCCACTAATATAGACTACTTGGACTATAGTTTAGTGGCTCCTCGCGGTTTTATCCGCGTGGTATCCGTTCCCGTGGGAATGTCGGAATAAAATATATGCTTTTGTCACTCGGGAAGAATGCAGCTTTCCGATGGTAAAAGAATGTTTAAAATCGCTCCATTAGTTTTTGAGTTTATCCATTCCATACAAGTGTTGATCGACAACAAACATACAAACACACAAAAAAATCTTATCTTTCCTCTTTATAATATTAGTAAAGATAGATAAGGTGCTTTTAACTTACACCTATGGATCTCTGTTATCTTAATATTTCATTAAATTATTATTATTGACATTCGCCAATACATTGCGCCAACTCCACAAGAATTACTTTCAAACATGACAAATACACGTACCTAACATTTGCAAATGTTGGGGCCAATGTAGAATAGAAAGAACCATCTTAAGAAATGTAATCGTCTTAAGGGTGTTGTGCACCACACTGAATTTTACCGTCCGTCATTTTACTTTTCCCCATTCCGGACCGTTTTTTTCCGTTCCGAGATGACGGCAATGAAAAACATATGTGCGCTTGTGCACTACACTGAATTTTACCGTCCGGAAAAAAACGGATGGTTGTATTTTAATCATATATCACTACATAGTATAAAACAAAGTCGCTTCCCGTCTGTCTGTCCCTATATATGCTTAAATCTTTAAAACTACGAAACAGATTTTCATGCGGTTTTCACTAATAGGTAGCGTGGTTCTTCAGGTAGGTTTTAATATATAATTTATGAAAGTTTTGTGTAAATTGGTAGGAATATAACGATAAATTGTCGAAAGTGCCGGCAAACGGCAAGCCGCCCGGGAGCTTTCTGCAAAAACGCTGCCTAATCCTTTCGAGGTTTAAAAAAATAATGCATGTTCCTCTTCTATAGATCTACAAAAAAGTCCGCGATAGCATATGTCTATCTTTTAAGGATAGCATATTAAAGCCATATTATCTCTTAAAAAATGGTTACGAACAATGCGGTAATTTGGAAAGCTATTTAAACGGATACAGTATTAACCCTTATCAATCTAAATACGTTAGTTGCTTTAAGCATTTCATGCACATTATTTTACTCTTTTACACCATATAATTTAAATGAATATCTTAGGAGTTATCGCAAATAAATTAACGCACGCCAAAATAAATTCAAGCGCCTTTCTCGATTGACGTCCGATTTGGCGCAGGAGTAGGCTACCCACCTTCTGCGCCAGTGGTCTCGGGTTCGATTCCCGAACAAGACAAATATTTGTGTGCATGAACATGTCTATTTGTCTTGGTCTGGGTGTTAACTATGTATAATATGTAGGTATGTATTTACAAACAAAAAGTACTTAAGTATATATTTATCCGTTATCAAGTTTTCCATGATACAGTTTCTTAATGAAATTAAAATGGGCTTAGATAATTGGTGTGAATGTAAGAAGTTATATATTTATTATTATCAATATTATTTCTCACCAATAACACGTAATATATCTAGCACCAAAAATATGGCTTTTGAAATTTTTGTTTGTCTGTCTGTCTGTCTGTTGTCCGTGTTTCACGCAAAAACTACTAAGCGGATTTTGATGAAACTTTTTTTTGTTATATAGCTAGCTGTAGACATTCGATAGTAGTTAAAAAATAATTTTTCATCCTGCCTCAATTAATTGTGATTTCGGTAAATGACCCTGTCAGGTACGTTTCACTGATAAGAGGATGAACCCAAAATTCTTTCTGTCTTCTACGTCTTCGTACATAAAGCAATAAAGCAAGTAATTTCCGACGTTCCAAGGAACTCATTATTCCTCTCGTTTAAAACGCGTCCGTAGAGTGTAGTTTCAAAGAGATCACTGCGCTGCCCCGGCCAGTGAAAAACCGGACAAGTGCACAAGCCAATCATCCGTGTTTTTCATGCCACGCCCCGGTCCGTAAAAAAACGGACCGCCGGATCAGTAAAATTCAGTGTAGTGCACAAACGACCTTATTCAAATCTCTGTCTTTTATATTATTTATGGAAGCGATACGATTCTGGCTCTAATATCGTTTTAAAGGTCTCAAAAAGGAGCACAGGACAAAAATTTTACCGATTTTGAAATGATTACGATTACGAACGCGATAACCGCGCGGATGAATTCGCAGGCATCCACAGTTACCAAGGGCGAAACTGGCAGATGCGGCAGCGCACGCTACCTTCATCATTGCCGCGTGACGTGCTCTTTGATCGATTGCCGTACCTCCACCGACTGTGAGACAAAAGTATCATTTTGTAAATATCCCTGCTGGACCGTTGCATCTATTGACATGCTTTGTTAGGGTTGTCCATTAAAGTTGATATTCTGAATCTTAGACTCTTACACCCGTTTGCACTAAACTTAAAAATCGCCTAAGTCTTTTCCTAGCTAACGTAAGACATTCTTAACAAAAAATTGCTTTGCACTAACCTTAGGACATTCTTAAATGCACTTTTGGCTATTCTTAACTTACGGGCCCAATATCGAGCGCCTAAGGCTTAAGAAATACCTATATCAGTGGTTATTGTCTGTGACATTGTGAGCAAAGAGTAGTGCGACAAGCTTTTCTGTTCCGGTGATTATCTTTGGAACTAAAACAGTTTTCATACGACAGTCGATTTTGACAGCTAATTTCGTATTGCAAGAGACTCCTGTGTTACGGCTGTCACCGGAACAGAAAAGCTTGTGGCTTTTGTATTCTTGTTTGCTAGATAGAGACACAACACATGTGACATACGTCATTCATCATTTATTTAAAAAAAAACATTACAGATCGACAATCTTTTCTGTTCCCATGACAGCGGCGCTTATGTTTAGCAGCAAAACATGAAAGTATTAGCAAAATGACATTAAAAACAAAACTCGTTAGTTCTAGTTTTGGCCACCGGAACAGAAAAGGTTGCTCACTGTATTTATGTTTTTCCTGACAGTTGAGCTCAGTTGACTTTTTCTTTTCTCGGTGAATTACTCCTACCAAATAAAATAGACAACGCCTTAGCTTTTGTCTCCTTTTAACTTACGAAGGAATCAATGAGAAGTTTCAACCAAAAAAATATCCAGTGACCTACTTTACCTCGCCAGGTTTAAAATCCATAAACAATTAATATTTGAATTCATTCATTCATTCATTTAGCAAGGTGATGACTAATTTACGACGTAGTCTGTCAGTGCAAACAAAAATTTTAGCTCGGCTGTTTTAGGCTGTTTCTAAGCTATGATGTATCTTATCTATGACAAGCTCAACCCGAGTTTAGTGCAAACGGGCATTAGTAGACTTTAAAGCAAACTTTGAGGTTTTGTGACAAATGAGCAAAATAACGGAAAATAAACTAGTAAAACAGGGCGCCCGTAGGCAACCCAAAAATCTTTGTACCAACGGAATTATCTTGATCATCCCTACGTTTATAGTGAAGCAATTTGGTAACCCTAATTGGTGACGCTTCCATGTGACCTAAATTTTGACGAGGATTCTCCTTTATGACAGTTTTGGAATCAAAACTTGAATTGTACTTTAAGAATGCCGAGTTACTCCATCATCAATCATTGTCGATCTCGTGCTATTTGGCGACTGTTTGATTTTTCGCTCATTGGGATAAAATATACTCCGAAAATCAGCTTGTAAGTTTATTCGTGTAAGCATCATAAATTCCACACGAATATTAATTTTAACCTTATTAAAAACAATGTATGTATGTACCATTGCAATGCATTGTGCGCCGTTCATTTAATTTATGAAAGTAATAACTAGGTACTGTTTGTGTGAGACCCCACATAACATGGCAATCTTTTAAAACACAAACATGCTAAGGTGCAGACGTTCCCAAATTGTACAGCAATTTATGTATCAGCAGCCATAAAACAATTTTGGGTGCGGATTCTACAAAAGAAATGCAATTGCCCCCTGTATCAATAGAAAGATTGCTTTAATGTGGGTCCTTGAACTTGATCTTGCAAGAATGCTCGTGTCATTGTCGACGAACTTTAATACCCAAATGCTAGTTAAATATTGTCATGAATACTTCTGCCCTTTGAAGAATAACGTCTAAAGTATTTAACTCTGCAATAAAAAGTTCGGTTATCTCCATCGGAACATTATCAATCGGTTAAATTCGATCGGAAAGTAAGCTACTTTTTATTCTCACTTTGCCTGTCGTCTGTCGATATGCCAACTCGTTAAATATCGAAAGTGATAATATCGAGTCGGAGATCTGAGACGTTGCAATAAAAACCACACACCATCGTTCCACTGCACTAGAACTTAAATATAGGTACAAAAGATCGAATACCGTTAGGATGTAAGGAGAGCCCTTTACACGCTACGACTTGTTGGTTGAGATGGATGGGAGTAAGCAATTAACTTAGATTCGAACTACATACAATACAACTTAAAGAAAAAGAAGAAGAACGTATAGATAAACATAATACCTGTGTTGAATCAGCGTGTTATAATTTCAATTTACTTTAGGATAATCTATGATCTGGGGGCACGGCAGTGCCCCTGCCAGGTCGAGCGCGAAGCAAACACTGCCGTACCATCCTTTACTGGAACCATTTCGCCGCATTTTCAGGCTCCTATTTGAGAACCTCTGGATAAGACCAGAACGCAGAAATTTTTGTCATCCAGTAAGCTATAATTACATACTTAAAATCCAAAATTTCAAGTCTGTAGGTCATTTACTTCCGAAGTTAAGCGAAAGCAAAGTTTCGCATTTATGACACTCACTCATGATCATCAAAATAGAACTAGTACTTCCCATAAACTCAGAGAGCTGAAATTTGGTACAGAGTTAGGGTTTAATGGCCACATAAAGGGAGAACTATAAAAACTAGGATTATTTCTAGTTACACCAACTGCATAAATAACTTTGTAATCCTATATAAATATATAGGATTACAAAGTTACATTTGGAGTAAGTAAATAAATCAGTATACCTGTATTTATTACTTATGTATAATACCTAGCAAAAAGATATGAAATCTCACCAAAATCATCCTATAAAAAACTGACCAACTCTCGCTGGAGCTGCTTATTTCTTTACAAAAAGCGTTGAAATCTCTCAGATATAAAATTCAAACGTAACTATGTCAATAAAAACATCGCAGAAAGGAACATTAGAGTTGGCTTGACTTTACTGAGAGATTACAACGCTTTTTGTAAAGAAATAAGCAGCTCCAGCGAGAGTTGGTCAGTTTTTTATAGGATGATTTTGGGTGAAATTTACAATTTACAGTAAAGAAACAAACAAAAGTTAGCCTCATAACTGCTTCATCCGACTCAATCAATGCATAACGCTAAAAACGGATCTCCCACTGTAAACAGCGCAAGTTGCCGAAATGAATTAGTAAATCGGCGTCGACATTCCCGATGTGGCCGATCCACGAGTAAAAAGAGCAGCGACAATGCCTAATTTATTTATGAGAATCAAGAACCCCTCACAATAGCACCCAGTTAGAAAGATCTCGATGGATGGACAAACGAATATTGCTTTCAAGCCTTTAGACGTTAAGGATTTACTTAAATTAATAAACGAAGGGGAGAAGACAATACTCGGTACAAGATAAATCTCTTGACTGTCAAAAGTTATCAATAGTTTCATTAATTTTCGAGAGCTTTGTTTACGTTTGTTGAAAACGTCTCAAGTGTAACTGCTGTGCTATAAAACATTATCATAACCATTTTAATAATTTAACCACGCGTGCGTTTGCGTTGGATGCATTTTCGTCATAAAAGAACTTTTTGATATTTTTCTATTAGAAACTATATATAGAGGTAACTTTTATTTTTTGTTTTTAAACAACATTTCGCTTCGTTAAAATCACTCCGGGCCATTTTTGAGATGCGTTCTCCAGTGAAATTCCAATAAGTCAATTATACCAGGATACCTAGAATGCAGACGACGAGTCAGGTTTATCGACATTTTAATGGGTGGATTAATAGCTCATAAATCTCAAATCCGTCCAAAAGCTTAATGAGATTTAAAATTCAAATCAATAGTTAAAACTAATGATGCAAGGTTACAACGGACTGCCTTCACGCAACGCCGATTTTCATAATATGAATTCCGGCTGTGGTATCTGATGATGTGATGATAATTATTTAATGTTTTAATCCATGTGGTTGTATTGTCACTTACTAATCAGTTCTGTATTTACATGTTCAATTTATCAAGCTCCATTCGCAATCGATTATGGAACATATGCGCAAGAGACCAGAGTTATTTATTCTATTATGGCGCGCACATTTCTCTAGTTTGCCTAGATAAAATAATTAGTTCGTCAACTTGATCTTATCCTATGTGACATTGTACAATCTTGCAGTTTCTCACGGGTACAAGCTACATTAAAATTTATTTCTTCATGCATACCATTATCTAACGTTTGTTGATTTATTTACTTACTCTTTGAAATGTTTAAAGATATGAAATTCATCAATAATTTATATCTCGCATCATGTATTACAATTACAGTTTATATCGTGTAGTTGAATTCAAGACGTGACAAATCTGAGTGACATGTCTTTAGTTTTAGCTAACTTTATATTGCTTATGAGAAAGTGCCTTTTCGTTTGTAATGACTTAATTGAGGTGTGTCCTTAAATAATAATTTTGACGGCAATACGAATTAGCTCTTTATAGATTGCATGAGTACAAAATTTACAACGCTTCGACTATTACATACGTTAGCAATTTCGCATTGATCAAGTAAATCAGAGAACGATGCGATTTCTATGTCTGTGTCTGTTCCTAATTGGATTTATGGATAACTGTGATCGACACTGATTCCATGGTGGAATTGAAGCCAGGAACTTGATATAATGGGGTGCCTCACGACATTTCCAGCTAATAAGTTTAGTAAGTTATTGCTGTTTTGTGGATAGTTCCGGGTTCAATTGACATATATACATTTGAAAAATATCACTCCTTTTGTGAATGATATGTGAGGTTTGATCTACTCTGATTTCTGAGTAAAAGCATAACAATGAATCTTCTCTCATAAGCTTGTGAATATCTGGATAAGAGTCCAGATATTCACCCGTTTCCTATGAGGTAATTGATCCAAATTAAATTGAACGTAGCCGCGGGCGAGTATTAAATCTAGTGTTTAGCAACAGATTTAATGTGCGTCGAACTAAATGACCATAATAAGATATGCTAATTAAAGTATAATAATAGCATACATGTATTCCGGCCCGCCTTGTTTTTATTGACTTTCGATAAAATCAGCAATTGCAATGCTTAAATCTAAAAATTATTTTTAAACATCAATTTATTTACATTATCTTATATTATCTATAAGCTATAAAAATAAAAATGAATGTTGCTAAGCGCAAAACTCAAGAACAGCTGGACCAATTCGGCTAATTTTTCGTTTCATATGTTTCATAATAAGTCCCACGAATGGTTTTTATGGAGAGAAAAAACATAAAAGTTGCGTGGAAAATAGTAAAAACAACACATTTCTTTTCTTTTCTCATACAAACCAGCTGTCCAACATTTGACATTATCGTTTGTCCGTGTTTCACGTCAAAACGGAACTACGGATCGAGACGTGATTTTTGGAATAGGAATAGTTTGGGAGCAGGGGGCTACCGGCTAAGAAATATGGATATGGGTGTGGGTTTCAACTGTCATTTGAATTCCTTATTGTGATAGATTTTTGGTGCTTTGTTCTGTTGAACGTTGCTAGCTAGTTATCGTTATACCCGACGTCACAAAACACGGAACTGCTAGCGGCTATTTTCTTTAAAAAATTGACTTAAAGTTCCCAAAAACGTATGAAGTTCATACCCATAAAGTTACACGGTAGCCCCCCTGGAAAGTGACAAAGGTTACTTTTTATCTCGGATAAATATTAAGTTCCCGCGGGATAACGTTATGTAGTTCACGCGGGCGAAGCCACGGGCGGAAGGCAAGTTTATTATAAGATTATAAATAAGCTTATATTGATTATTTTATATTTTTTTTAAGTCCTTTGTCGTTACACAGGACAAAAAAAAAACATTACTTGATGTATGATGTTGAAATAAATTGTTATTTTTTTTTAATTTTCTAACAGAATTTTGTCTTTGTAAAAATTGGTATAAGGGACATTTACCAATTTTCGATAGATTTTGTAAGGTTTGTAATTTGAGTAATTAACCGTCATGTTACCTTTACTTCTATTCATACAGGAAATTCCAAAAACAAATACGTAACAGAGCTCATGGCAGACAACTTAATAAGCAAAGTTATAATTTTAACGACGGAACTCAAACGTTTATAGTTCACGTATTTATGATGGCGAAATGTATGTTAATTTAGCCATTAAACCAATGGGCTTCTTAGGAAATTACCGGTGGTCCAGGTCAATTATGTTTTTTGTCGGCTTATTCATTATCATATGTTGTTTGTTTTACGGAACTCTTTATTACCATCACGTGATGGCTCAATCTGATTTGGCCATTGGCGTTAAAAATTGCATTTATATTAGCTGTTTTAATATTTGCTATGTATTCTTCCCATTTTTTTTTTGTAGTAAGCATTGCTCACGTATCTCTCACAATTTACAACAAAACAACATGTGCATTAACTTCGCCACTTCTCGAGATTATATCTCCGCTTTATCGAACCGGAAATCAATTAGCTAAGCGCTAGGCAAAGCTTTTATTTACAATGGGATCATTTGTCAAATCGCATCGCTTAAAAACGATGTAAGTAGGTACTTGTAAACAGTATCCATTATGAGCTCAATAGTTTACAACAAACAAAAACCCATCGGAGCCTATTAAAAAGATAAGAGTTAAATCACAGGTAGCAAAAAATAATGAGTAAATTTTAAATTAGTGCTGCCGTAGGCGATACATGGTCTCGAAATGAGTGCCAAGAGGTTCGCCGCACGTGTTACGATTTGTGGGTTTTAAACACTGTATTTTGTGCTGCCAAATTCCATTTGTGTGGCACTAAATGTGCTCTGCGGTGTTTTTTCACTCTCACCAAGAATTTATCGGCAGCTATGGAACGAAATCGATCTCGGGAACAGACCATACATCTACATGATATACTATATATTATACACAGATCAAAAGTTTCTAGGGGCCAAGTACATTTTTAGGTATAAAAACCCAATCGGCCTCGCAAGGGGATGATCACATCTGAAACAATCCTCTATGCGTACATTTGAGCATTGAGTTTGCCCCTGATCCAAATGAGATCGGTTCTTCCACCTGTCTAAATACCGGCCTAACCCATGATTGTAACCCCTCCATATGGATGGACTTTCTGACAAAATCTCAAGCGTTCAGAGGTCCTCCAAAATCAAGTGCGTCTTAATTGTAAATTGTCTTATGACAGTGTACACATTTTTGAAAAGCCAAATAAATTAATAAATGTAGAGTCTTGTCTTCGAGTGGTGATACGAGATGTTTCTCCAGGTCGCTTGGCCACGCTGCCCGAGATATGATAACTTGTCCAGAGGCGGCCTATTGACACTGGGTAGTGCGATGGCGGCAGCCACCACAGTACGTTGCCTGAAACCAGCTTCCAACATTCCAACGGCTCTCAACATCTCTTCCCTTGTCAAATGACGCCGTCTCGGTCGCTCCATATCGTTGCAATTTTTTTCACTTCCAGTGCAGAAATTGTACTGCTTGTGTAAAATTGTCATTACGCTCGTTTATAGGAATTCAGATGGGCAGTTAATTTTCCATATTTAAACAATCTAAAAAAAAACATTCATATCGTGAAATTCACTTAAAAAAATCAATAATGATCCAAATATTAAGGCACGCAACGATACTTTAAAATGTACTTGATCCCTAGACATTTTTGATGTGTGTAGTTTACTCTAAAAATAGTTTTCCGCATGAGCATTATTGTTAAGTCTGGACTCAAGTGCATCCTCAATTAGAGTAAATGTAGGGTAAAATAAGGCTCGAAGCCGCAAGATTGAGCGTGTAGCAGTAATTTCTAAGATGCAGTTATCCGTTAAACCCTCACGATTTAGTTGATATTTAACTTCTTCTGTACATAGTTCTCCTTTCTCGAGTCTCGACTCGGAATAGCTTTTGTGTTAGACGGTCTAAGTTCTAACATATTTAATGAAAACGGAAATATTCACTGTAGTGGTGTATCAGCCTGCACTGATTGTTGAAATATTTTATAATTCAAGGCACTTTTTCAAGCTGCGATTAATTATTTTTATTTTACTTTAAGTGCAATTTACTACTTAATACTTAAACGTAAGGTAAAAGTGATATAATTAGTAGGACGATCGGTTGTTTCTTAATCTCACTCAAGATTGATATTAAAAAGTCGTTTTACATTCTTAAAGACTTAGTTTTTTTAATTTGACCCTTATTAAGTAAATCCATACTAATATTATAAATTTAATGTAAAAGCGTGTGTGTTTGTTTGTTTGTTTGTCCGCCTTTAGGTCAAAATGAATTGACGAGATTTTTGGTATGGGATGGTTTGGGATCTGGAGCTGATGTCACATAGGCTACTTTTTAATCCCGGAAAAACATCACATAACGCAGGATAACGTCGTGTAGTCGTGTAGATCTAAATAAGATGAATGTATCCCGACTCCCTAGATCCGATGAGTTAATAAATATGTGTGTTTATAGAGGTCATTACCCTGATATTCATGGACTCTATGATTTATTCGTCTATAATTGCAAATGATTTAATTATAACACATATCAAAACGATAAATTTGCAAATTGAGGCCCCACAGAACACGGGACGGGCCAATTTGTTATCATTGATGGATCGTTGTCCATTGTTCTTTACTGTCGTCGGCAAATTTACAATGACACCATTTGGTAATAGTAATTTACGAGTTAAGTTTATTGAAATTTACAACGTGCTAAAAGGTTTTTTATAGGTTCAAGGATTTTGTCATTAATAAATTTAATGGCACTATTTTAACTACTTACACCTACTCAAACATACTGGATATGAAAAAGAAGCATCGTTTTTTTTACTTTTTAAACTAGCTTTGTAATCAAAATATGTGTAGGTGCATTGTTTAGCCAAACCTATTCAAAATTTATTTGAATAAAAAACACTTGAGCACATTTCAAAATATCAATATTCATGTAAGAATTAGGTTATTAGGTGTATTGACCCACGAGCCTAATAATATTCAGGCCAATTATTACAACCATCTAATTTTCTTTTCTGAGGAAATTTCCAATGGTTATGCTTAGCAAATTCGATGCAATGCAAGGCTATACTTAAATTAAAGCAATCGCTCATGACCACTCCCTCCCACATCCCCTATTAATATAAGCAGAATATAATTAGCAAAGTTAAATAAACAATAGCACTGGAATTATGCTATCACGCTTTTAGCTTTCGCATAAACGGACACATCAAAAAATCTCAACGCCTATGAATGGCATTGTATTGGCAACATTGTCATTGCAGAATTATATTATATTATTTACAATGTCAATGAATTCGTGATCACGTTAGTATAGTAACTTAACTTTCATTCATGTTCACACTTTACGACTTGCTATAAAAGAGTCCCTTTGTTACCCATTAGTTACTTATTTTCTTATTGTTCTATCTACCTATGTAATCTATAATATGTGCTGCAAGAATTAAAAACTTGTGGTGATCGAAATATGTTTACGGGTTGTATATTTTTTTATGATTCGAGTTGTGTTTTGATTCGTCTCTCTCTCTATTCCTCGAAATGACCAATATAAAATTTTATTTTTACCTACTTAATTGCTTCAAGTAAACTATCAGATGACGCATGCAGTGAGAAAGGCAGCAAATAAACTATACTTCGAATTACTACCAATACCGTTGCATTTGCATTGCAAGGAGAAGTTACCGTTTGCATATCACTCTTTCAATAGAAATGCTCTATCCTGATCTCGTTATCCATGTTCCTTGAGAAACGACTAATTTGAAATCCATCTGCCCGTGTGGTCTGCCCCGCCTCCAACCGCAAAACGTCCGCGTGATGATTTAAAGGCCCCAGAGTTTAATCATTTGTGAGTCTCGTGCTCAGCTAATTAGCAAGCGGATTAATTTCTGCCAGAGGCGGATCGTAACGCCGAGGTTTGGTGTTGACAGGACTCGGAGACCGATGATGGTTGTTGCTCACAAATCTTGAAGTGGTTTCTAGACGTCCCCAAACTTTTGGATGAAGACTAGTTATATACGTCATGCTTATTTTATTATGTTTATATCCATAAATGATTGGTCGAACTATGATAAGTCATAAGAGTATTGACGTTGTTTGTTGTATGTATAAGAAACTTAAAATATTATTTAATAAGAAAGGAGCGGATCGTAACGACTTAGTGTTAACAGGACTCTGAAACCAAAGGGTTTGGCAGAGACTGTTGAGTGAAGAAATATTACTACTAATTGCTGATGAATGCATGAAGTGGTTTCCAGACGTCCCTAAAATACTTTATTTAGTTCAGATTATTGATGCATATTGAACTTAATTCCTAGATATTATGTATAAGAAACGATAAAAGTCACATTTGACAATAACGAATGCATTTGGCAAGCCAATCTACTCTAATCCATCGCAAGCCCTGTAACCGAGACCTTATACAAAATAACTTATTAATCCACTGTTATTATACCTCTTATTGGTACAAGTTAATATTTCACAATATCGTAACCACAGTGCAAAAGTATTTCCCTTATCAGTGATCATAGCAGTACATATAAACAACCAGCGGTTCTCGAGTTAGATCGTTCATTACACTAATTACCTGATTAGCTGGTTGTCCAGCCCTCAGTTCTTACCAGTCGGTTGCCATTTATAGTGGTACAAACTTACAACACAATAAGACAGGATTTCTCTTTGACCGGAGGTCCATTTATTTCTGGATGGCACTCGGTGAAAGCAATAAACGCTTGTTTCTTGATATTTTCGAAAAATACGTGCTGTATTTAGAACTATATAGGTACCTATAATGATGTTTTGTCACAAATCACAATCAAAGCAGTTTTGATTTGGCACTTAGGTAAAAACACTGTTGCTGCAATGTACTTGTCGGTAAAGTTGATTGATATGAAAACACTTTATTCATGTTATTATTTTCAAGTCCTAACATAGGTACTGCTAATTGTTACTTGCTAGCTAGCGACTGTTATTAAAATTTTTGATCATTAAGTTTCTTCAAGATCTCATTAAAATGATACCTATCTACAGTGCTTCGTATTTTCTACACCCTGTCCTTATAACTACTAAATCTAACAAAATTTCTGTTGAGCCGTCTAAATTGTAGAGTCGCGGCGTCGCATCAGTGTGAAAAGACATTAAAATATTTGGTGGGCGCTATAAAATGATTTGATGCGCACGAGTCAATAATTCGTCAGTAACCATAAACAAATATAAGTTTTGACAGTGTGAACGGAGTCATTGAAGCGATCACAGCGGGGTCCCGAGGGTTCAACAGCTATGGCCCGCTTTATATCGGACATATCGTTGTTTATAAGTTCAATGTTATGAATGTATTAACTATTAAAATGCTTGATAAAAACAACGAAAACGCACCGGTCATTTTAAAACGGAGCGTCACAATCATTTTTTTGTTGTGACATTACTGTCTTCACACATCCATGTCGGTCTTTGAATAAACAATTTTTCATGGTTGGATCTCTAGTAGGTACTATCTGAATATGGTGTGTCTTGCTGAAAAATTCTTGTAATGACAATCGCACACTTGACACTTCCTGAATCCTTTCACAGGGCCGAGTTTCTGAGGTATGTATCTCTATGACCAGTCGTCATAGAAATACTTGAGTATACCAATTCCCAGTGGATTTCGTGTCCAGTGGATACTTACTGGTGATGATGAATCATCTAGACATCGTTTAATAGTGCTCCTCACTTGCCGCTACGCTTACCAAAAATGCCGTTAAGTATTGTATGAAAATTCATCTTCCAAGTCATTTTCTCTACACTGGTTCACTTTACCAAACGCCTCACACCCGTCATGGCGGCGGACTAGATTTACATTTTAATACAAAATAATAGAGCTATTATAACCCTTTATGCGTTTTATCGTCACTTGCTGCGCTAGTTCCCTTGGTCCTTACTGTGATGAGACTATTAATAGGGTTGGCAACCTTCACTTTTTTTTTAAATTTTATTTACTTTTTGGCAAAATATCTGATAATTTGATATGGATGTTGATAAAATATATCGACATGCAAAAGTGACTCTGGGTTCTTCTCTGTTTCCATGTGAACCACTTTTAGGTTTTGGTGTATGTTGGTGTTGAAAATAAAAGAATTATGGAGATCAAAGTTTGCACTTAGCCTGGAAAAATATCCAAAGTTTCGTCGTTCGTTAGGTGGGATCTGATATATCCTCACCTCACTATGATTTATTCATTTTCGAAACTATATCAATGTAGATTTTATACTTTCAGACTTGCTAATGATTCAAAAAATAAGTGATCACTGTTCTAGTTTTCATACATAGCATTGCTACATAATGGCAGCCCTATCTCTTACACCACTTTGGATTTATTCTGCCTACAATATGTAGTTATTTGAATTTAGATGCTGTTTATTTAAATTCCAGTGAATTTGTTTTGACAGGGTGTTATGAATAGACCTCACTTGTTTCCAGTCTTAACACTTTATGAGATTCACTTGGAATTTAAGTAATGTAATTAAAATACTTGTCGAAAACAGGTCGCATAGAATACCAAATGTAATTAAAGAATTTGATATAATTTTATTGCCGCTTGGGATTGTGTCTAGACCTAAAGATAATCAAACTTGATGAGGGTAAAATGGGCTAAAGTTAAATACTAAATTGAACCAAATGTAACATTGGTAACATACTGGAACTTTAAAATTTGTTAAGAACTGAAAGCTAAAATTAAGGTTGCTTAACTTAAGTTAAGTGCCAATTAAATTTAAGTCTCAATTATAGTGCCAATACCGAAATTAAACTAACCTATCGTAATTTTTTTTGACAAATAGTATTTCAGTATCAGTCTCGTAGTTAATAATGATTGTTTTCAGTCTTGATATAAACGTCAGTTTATTACGCCCTTCAATAATTTCCACTCGAAATATTTTGATACCTACTAGATCTCACAAATTGATTTGATCCAGGCATGATTTGACATTGTGGCTGAGGTATCTCGTTTGTAAGTCATTCATCATAGTCGTGGTACAGATAGTGGACCGGCCAGCCGACTAGCTAATCGAATCGTTTTCCACTGTATTACCACCAGCTGCGCACAAGGAAATGAATGGATCAAGTATTTAGATTTTCTTTTTGATAAAAGAAAATATGTTATGTTGCACTGTTTTACCTAATATCTGGTACAAACAGTAACGAAAAGATTTTTAATATTTGGGTTACTTGCGTTACTGAATCAGACAGTACCTTATTATTAGCAGTATTCGAAATTAAAACGTTGCTTCCAAAAACGAATACCGTTTGTCAAATTATTCTCATAATGAGGAACAAACAAAAGTAACTATCTTGTGGTATCTCCGAAAACTCATCAATGCTTACATTACAGCTCCACATCATGGCAGTGGTCTACATTTTATAAATTCCAGGATTCAAAAAACAACAAATCCGTGACTATGATACGTCCTCCTTTTAAGTCAATACAGCACTATGCACTTACCGTTAATATAATTCCTATCTGAAGCATACCGGGAGGCTTCATACCTCCCTTGTTCTTCCTTGCTTTCACTGATAGGCCCAATCTGCTGTTGATAACATTCAGTGCAGGTCCCAAGGCGCAGCCGTGTTAGTAGCATGTCTCCATCTAGGCGCCTATCGATATAGACCCGAAGTTTCATCGCCTTTACACTAACTAATAATCAGGATTTGAAGTGATTTCCATTTGTAGTTTGGTCTGTTTTATATAGATGACGTCTTTGGTGTTGTTGGACTGCTGATCGTGGTGTCCTTGGTTCGATACACATTTTTATTTTATTTACAAACGGGGGGCACTTCAAATCACACGATGTTAAGTGAATATAAGGTTGAAGATGGAAGCGCATTACTCCCGGAATCCTCAACACTGATGAACTGACTATCTTATCTATAACTGCCGGACACAACAATGCTGAAAACATCGTTGTTATGGCGCGGCGGCGTCAGACTTGATAAGATGGTGATAGCTGGCCAGGCGGACTTATAACAGGACAAGTTCTACCACCAACATAGTATTATATTATCTGTGCACCAACCAAACCGAATACAATGTGTACCCCCGTACTCGGGCCCTTTTGGTCTGATACAGGTGGTGTGTACCACTGGACCACAGAATCGCTTAAAAGTTGTTCACACCTCCCTTTTTTTTAATATTCAGTGGAGGTCCCAAGGCGCAGACGTGTTAGCAGCATGTCTCCATCCAGGCGCCTATCGGTTGGTTTGTAAGTCTTACTAATACAATCAGGATATGAAATGGTTTATAAGAGCACAGGAGTAGGTTAGTAAACTGAACGTTCGTCAATGCAACCGAGCTTTTGTTATTATTCCGCAATAACTTTTTACTCAGTATTATATTCTTTTCGTGTTCTACACATATCTCTTTTAATATACCAGCTTTATTCAGATTTACTTGTCAAGTCTGTATATTATTCACTTTCAAATTTTGTATTATATTTCTGAATTTTGATTAAGTTAAAAATGAATTGAATTTCAAGTTTTATCAAATGGAAATCAATTCTTCTGTTGGCAGTTACAAATAGGTTTAATCGACTATCTATATCTCAGTATCGTATCGATATGATCCCGTGGGCGGAGTTGTCGCGTAAACTTATTAACGGGGATTGTGTAATATTGATGGATGCAACTTTATTATGGGCACGTAATACGATTTTAATTAACTTTAAAACAGTTAAAGATAACGGTAGGTACACTTCTTAAGACGGAGTACCTTTTCTGCAAGTGAATTAGTTTCAACACTCAACAATCTCTTTAAAAGATACTTTGTAGACTGTTATAGGACTAAATGAGTCATTTAAAAGATAAAATTTTAAGCTTTTAGCACAACAGTAGGTATAACAAACTTCCTAAATGCAGTAAAATAAAATTAGAACCTCCAACTATACCCCATACCTACTTTCGGGCGACTTACACCCACTTGCAGGAAGCTCCATTAAAGTTAATGCTTCATTATGTCTATTGCTGTCACTTTTCGTTGTCAAGAAATAAAAAGTGACAGCAATAGATTTAATGAAGCATTAACTTTAATGGAGCTTCCTGCAATTGGGTGATAGTCATTGGATTATTTAATTAAATGGCTGGCTGGTGGTTATGTACAATGAATGGTTAAATTAACTAAGTACCTGAATTGGCTGCGACACGCGACATTATTGACACCTGACGTACATAAGGTAAGCCTTTTTCTCACCTGGGCAATCCCCAATGCCACTGTCTACGTGATCATCCTCGTATACCTACTCATCATCATTGTCAGTGCCGATTGAAATGAGACCACAAACTGCCATGACGTCTGCCAATTGCATGACTTCAGATATTGCACCAATTGGTTCGTTCGTAGAATCGAAATAGGTGGACGTGACTATGATCAGTTACACTCTGTGATGACGGATTCTTTATATATTGATATTGCAGTTACCGCATATGAACGATCATTCATATACACGTCATACGTATCCAGTCAAGCTTTCGTGTTTAAGGTAACATAATTGTTCTAATGTTAACGGCTCATCTCTCACATACTGTAAACTGTAAACTATTTTTAAATTAAATGTAATGGACGTTACTTTTAATTTTAAAATATGTAGTATAAAATATAGACTAAATAAGTTTATTAGACTTTGACTTATTCAGTCAATAACATAAGCTTACAAAACAGTGCCAATACTAAACCAGCTCTTATTAGAAACTCCACCCCAGCCGGCCTAGCATTAGCGGCTTTTATCACGCGATATGATATAATATAATATAACACGTCATGCTGTCTTGCTTAGTCCACTAAGGCAAGACAGCATGACGTGCTATATCATATCGCGTGTTATAATGATGGTCATGCTAGGCAGGAAGGTCAAAATATAGAACCGAATGTGCAGTAATAAATATAACATGTATAATCGAAGGGAAATACTCAAAATTCATATCAGCGACCAACAGCAGATCAATACGCACTAGTTTCTCTGATAGATCAACACATACCTATAGTTTGTTATAAGTACTGTAGACAATATTATAATTATATGTTATATCTATTAGAAACAAGTTCCTTCTATCAAGTAACAATTAGTTAAATCATGTTTTGATCTTGTATCTCTTCTTCATCCGTTCCAAAAACGACTTGCGCTATTTCGAACTTCAATCCTAAAAGGACTGTTGCATATTTTGTAAACCCGCTTGAAGTCCAGGCGGCACTTCAAAGCTGATTAATTGGCGGCAAAAGTTAATTGCCGCGGCCATTATTTTGTCCGTATGTTCGTGTGACGGGCTACACCGAATATTCGCACGTCTGGGTATGTCTGCGCTAATTGCAGTGACTTTCTTATGTATTAATGATAATCTGGATAAAGCTGGAATCAAATAAAAAATATTAATGATTTGTAATTTCGGAGCTCCAAATTATTTAATGAGGGTGATAAGTGTTTATGATGTCGTCTGTTGAAAAATCATGAGAATGGATCAACGCGCTCGCTGCCGTCTAATATAATAAAATCATCCAATACTATTTTTGCATTTTTTGCATCAACACTACTATTTTTATTATTGAAAATGAAGTAGATAAGCATTAGAAGAAATCGACTCGTATCACAACTAGCTCTGATGGGACTCGAACCCACGACCTTTCACGGTGTGATTTTGATCTAAGCCATAATGTGAGTTAACGACTCCGTAGCTCAGTGGTTAGAGCATTCGCGCAGACAGTAAAAGGTCGTGGGTTCGAGTCCCATCGGAGCTGGTTGTGAGACGGGTCGATTTTTTCTAATACTTCAGTTAATTCAATCATCCAATACTTCTAATGTGCTTGCTTACACATGCATGATTGACAACCTTAACATTACTAACTTTTCTCTAGTAATTTACTATTGAGTATCAGTGTTCGTCTTGTATTGATATCTACTCAAAAGCTCAAAATGAAATAAATAAATAAATTAATATATTTCAGATACATCCTCGGAAGATATATTTCTTCAAGTTACTCACTTAAATAAGACCAGACACATACATCACCCTTCTGCTGATAATTTGCTACCATGTATTAGAGGTCGGCACTAATTGAGATCTCCACTTAAATACCGGTTAATCGCATCAATCGTCGATACTTATCGCTTAATCGATGCTCCGTACTATACAATTTTACACTTTTACGCCGATTTTTTATCGAGTATCCTAGTTTTATGAATGATTTACTGTGAGAAAGGGAAGCCAAGCCATGTGTGTTACTTGTAAAAACTTTTAAGATTGACTTTGTTAATGTTAAGTTTATTAATATAATACACTTTTCGTTTGTTTCAGGTATGACAATGATAACGCAATATACAATGTTGTGCAAAACTAGGTACAATTAGATTATAATTATTCGTCTCACATACCGAATGTGAATGTTTATCTAAGTATATTCATATAATAAAGAAGAAAGATTTGATGGAAAAATTCAAAAACTTCTGGACCGATTTTAAAAATTCTTTCACCATTAGAAAGCTACATATTCTTCCTGAGTGTCATAAGCTATATTTTATCCCGATATTTCTAGTAGGTCCACGCGGGTAAAACCGCGAGGATCCACTACTCGTTAATCTAACCATCATTTGGTTTTTCATTCTCAAATCCAAAAATATTAAGGAAGCCTTCTTATTACTAAGAAACAAACTATGCAGCCCGTCAGCTATGCTACGCTATCCTTGGTGACAAGGTAAAACATTGAGCTCTAAAAATTTATTATACGACGCATATACTTAAAACTTTATAGTTTACTTTTAATAACACCTTTTGTTATTAAACCAATTCAATAGATCTGAATAACAATGTAAAAGTAATAAATCAAAATTGATGCTGCTTCATGTTTCCAATTAATCATTCAGTCGCAACTGTCACATATCTGCCTGCATTACCAATTTAAGGTGATACACATACAATACAACCCAACAAGATCTTTGTGAAACCAAGTCCGAAAGGGGTTGACTGACATCGCGCTCTACTGGCAGATATGAACATGACACACAGTCATCTACCGTTGACACGATATGAAAAAGATCTACAATTTCTTAATTCATTCCATCGACTTTGCTTCGGTTTTAAACTGAGCTTAATTCGTTCTTAGTATTGCTTTTTCTGTAACACCCCAATCTATTTCATATCTTGATCGAAACTAACGTCTTCTTAACCCATATTAGGTCCCATGATAACAAATTACTAGTATTCCTACCCAACAATTATACAGCGTTCTCCTAACGCTATCATTTATTCATCAAATGTTCAGCAAACAGCCCGAGGCGCAGTTGCATCTCAGCTCATTCTTTACGAGGGGCCATATTTTGATAACCCTCGCCAGATATACGTAATCCGTGAGCGTAAATTTAACCACTCACCCACCACCACACCCTTTACGCAGATTATTTCGTACCTAGCCTTACTTAGGTCAACCGGTTGTTGTAGATGTAAGTCTAAAACTCTGTTCTGCTTCTGCAGCTTAGATAATGTAACACGTAAACATTTATTGTGTTAAGTGAGGTTAAATCATGCAGATATGATCTCATTTCTTTTAATTATTTTATTTTATATGACATGTTTATAAAATAATGTTATATTTGTATTTATTGTGCTAGTTTTTTTATTCAGTAATTATAATTAAAGAAATTTAATTTTTTTGACGTCCTAAATAATTTTAAATTCAAATATGAAATTGTATGCCTGTTATTTTAAAATACTTATGCCTTCTTATTATTATATTTGGCACCTTGTTGTACCATATTTTCTGCAAAAAAATATTAAAATGAGCCATTTACTACCTACAATCAATATTTGTTTGGGTGCTTCTTCTTCATATCACAAAGTCCAAAGCAGATTTTGCATAAATGTGATAAAACATCTGTTGGTCCTCGTTTTTTTTAATTAATTGTTTATAATAAGCATCGGAGTTAGAAAAAATAATTGGTCATTATCGGCTTTGTACTGGTAGAGTATCATTTCTGCAGTGGTATAATTTGTGCAACTTTTGATCACTTACTTCAGTATTCAGTCTCTACGAAAAATCAACTTTATCTCGGTATATATTAAGTCATTCGAGTAATGTAGACCGTTGTTACAGTTAATATCATCTAACCTTAATCTTGGCTCAGACTTTTATCCGGCAATTACTAAACAAATAAATTGTATTATCATGAATCAAGTCACCCAATATGGCAGCTCTAGGGTCTGAGTGCTGATATTTCAATGTTCGCTGGCACCCTTCATGCCGACACTATTTACGATGGCTTTTGATAAATTTAAACGGTAATAGCGAATTATGATCTCGGATTTATTAATATCGAAGTCCAGTGAGATCTTGACCTACACGGTGCTAAAGGAGCATCAATGGAATTGCCTTCGGAAATAACTGTAATCTGAATGGTTAAAATTATTACTATTGCTCTAAAAGCTTTAGAAATTTAGAAACCTTGGATTTACTGTAACAACGGCATCAAATGCTTTTAACTAATAGTAGGTGATTGCTGACAATATTATTTGACAGTGTCAGTCATTCGTAAAAGGATTAACGGTTTATTACATCTCTAGCGGACGCCCGCGACTTCATTGGTATGTTTTAAGTTCTTAAATTTCTTTGAGACTTCATCGTCATGATCCACAATGATCTGTTCTCATTCTTTCGTTATTTTCCATATTACGTTCATATATAGCAAGTCTACCCAAACAGCCATGATAATTTTATGCAAAGCATATACGGAACACGTTAAATTTCTTGACTTCATCAATCCACAAATACGCTAAAGACGGAAGGCGGAACTCAAGTAGCAGACTGCTCACCACATAGTACCGTTAAGATAAACCGGAGACATGTATCGGCAGTACTTCCCGGATTGTTCCTATACATCAGAGCCTTATCTTAATGCCGAAATTTATTCAGACGGGACACATGTACGGCGTCATAATTCCCGAACCGTGCTCATGTTCCTGTCGCCTGGACCTACTCGATTTGTGTATTTGACTACCAATGGTTCTCGCATCGAGGACATTTGTGGAAATTTGCTTGCTGATGGAGTTTATTTAAACATGAATCTTAGGGATAGCATTTGTTTATCTAATTCTCTGAAATGTGAAAAGAATTTTATTGTGATAATTTACAGTTATCAAAAGCTTCTTGTACCTACTATTTGTTCGAGACAAGGCACAATAAGAGATACGAACTAAAGCGAGGTGTAGGTAGAGGTAGACCGATTGACCAGACTTTAAAAATAGTCTTTTCAAAATGTTGAGGCTCTACCAATAAAAAAGCCAAAAATACTTTGCTGGTAGCTATTTTCATAGCAGAATATTGTGTCGTTTTTTTGTTAAATCCATCTTGATCTCTAATACGATCGCCAACAATTGGTAGTGGCTCGTCTCTGGAGCAGTACATTTCGTGGTTGCACCCACGCGGCTTGCAACTGCGGCATGATGCGCGACAAGTTACGATCGGTTAGGTCCGTGTTAACGACGACGCATGCATGGACACCATGACCGTCGCTGGACAGGATCTAGCACATTTACTTAGATTGTAACATCAACACACTCTAAAATAGCATTTATTTTCAATTCTGACATAGTTTCTGTTGCAACTTATTGTCATTCCTTGAAGCTGAATTAAAATTACTGAAATATAAACAAAAAGCACAATAAGTAAACTTGAACTTTTTATTCATAAATTCATCGCTGGCTGGTGATATGGCAATTAGTGGGTTGTCCATCAATAGTAGTATTTTTGTTGTTTTCTTATTAGAACAACATATGTGGTTGTTCTAATAAGAAAACAACGGATAATTTAAATTCAAATAGTGCGACAATTTAATTTCTATGTATCTGATGTACAGCTTTCAAGATCAGTTTATTGGATTAAGATTACAAGCATCAAATGTCGACTTGTGTTTGTTATTGTGATCCCCCCTGCGCCGAGAGCAATCCCGTTACTCGGGATGAGCGCAGGATGATACAGAATCATAGTCCTGTCCTGTCATATACAGGTAACATTTATTAGAAATCAACAACTTTTTCAATGGCACCTTTTGATTTTGAAATAATTAAATTATTTTAACCACAGAACAGAATTCGAGAAAGTCGTTAGTAGTATACCTACCTTTGAACGATTTTGAATTTCTTTAAGTTGTATATAGCAACTAGCTTGTTTTCGATAACACTCCTCATTCAGTAGCAATATGTCATTCATTTATTTGGCTTCTTCAATGACAATGACAATAACTTGTAAGACATATACTTTATTGGTCAGCACTGAAACGACATTGACAAGCATTGTCACTTATCAGTGATAGATAAATATATGTATAGATCGCTAGGTGTTATTGTTGATCGAAGATAGATCGCCATAGATGCTTTGCGAAGGTCGGATGCCCTAAATGCGGTATCTATTGGTGGTTATCTGTGTTCTTACCTCTTTACTGTGTTCTGGAATCTTAACCAAAATCCTATGCAGGTGAACCAATTATATAATCCTAGTACATTCCTCAAGGATGGCGCTAACTCCTCGTACCGTTGTATCTGGGAGCGACAAGTGGTCAGCATTGGCTGGTAGTGGCGAGATATTATTATTATCCTTCGCACTCCATATTGAATAGATACGCAATGGCGATGAAATAACTTAGTGGGCCGATAATAATGCTGTTAGATAGCGAAATATGTAGCGCTAGATTCTTGTACCGGAATTCCATTGATAGCTTTATTGATTGATTAGCTCAACCGGAGAACCTAACTGATTCCCAATACAAGATATAGTTGGTTAGAGGGTTTGTGACTAGTCAAGAACACTATAAAAATAATATCTATGAGCGATACGGTTATTGAATCTAGATAAAAAAATGTCCATGTAGTCTACATTGTAGACCAAAAATCTACCCAGCCTATTTATTATACAGGAAAACGTTAGAGCAATATTTCTACTGCTTTCATATCATCATACATAAGACTTATTTTACTTATTATCGTTAAAATTACCTTAATATAAAGTTATGGTTTAATACTAAAAAGGCTACAATTATATTACTTTCAGTAGTTAATTAATCTTACCTGTCTCCCAAACTTTCTACACCCAATAAAGCGTTAATCTAGTAATCTACCGCGTTATTTGTCATCGAGATATCTAATATAGGTATCACTTAATTACCGATACACAGATAACGCAAGATGACCGATACGGCACCTCAGCGCCACCTGCCTCGTCTCGGGCTTTCACTTTGGTGTCTGGATGACATAATATTGGGATTAGGAATTCCTTACTGTGTGAAGTTTATCTTGGTAGGTAAAGTCCGTTCGGTTAGATAGTGTCGGTACACCCGCACGGCATTGTGGCAGAGCGACACTATCTAAGCGAATGGACTATAATTATATCATTTTGTAAACTGCTGTGCTATGCAGGTGATGAAGGGTTGAATTTGCTGAAATAACTTCTTCCCTTTAGTCGTGGTTCCGGCTCACAAGGATGACTCCCAGTAGCAGTAGGCAGCGGCCTTAACAAATAACTGAAACATATAATAAGCAATAGCACCAAGACATGAAATTACTTTAGGTCATTGTAACCATGGATGGATCCTGTTAAATTATGTTCAATAGCGCAAATATACCATTTGTAAAGCAAGTACCAGAAATACATACAAAACTTAAATAAATTCATTTTAATAGTTTTTAATTTCTATTAAGGAAAATGTATTAAAAACTTTAAATATCGTAGCTTTGCTACTGATTCATCATTTGCTTCCCGTGAATCACCTTTCCTCCAAATTCTTAGAGCATGGCTAGTTAGCCATGCTCTAAGACACAGCTCACATGTGTGTCTAAAACACAGACACACATGCTCACAGCTGTTGCAGAGCAGTTGCTCTGCAACAGCTGTGGTGTACAAAGAATTTAGATTGGTTAGCCGAAGGCTTGCCTGCGTCGTCGGCGCATTTGATTAAGATTTATCACTCATCGATATAATGAACCGACTAACATCGAATGAAACGATCCACACTGTGTTGTAACTGAGATTAAGTTGTGTAATTATCAAATAGTGACTAAATTCGTTTTCTTAAGTTCTTCGGCGCTATTGGGCATATTATGGCTTCTCGTGCTTTGAAGCAGTAAAGCTTTTGTGATAATTTTTATCGGTATTTTTATTGCTTATAAATTTTGTAGTAGGTTGTTTTTAATTAATTTATTATTTTGCTTAAGTTTGTAGGTACTACATTACAGTTAGCAATAAAGTCGTCCAGTTTTATTTTGAGGTCATCTTTATAGGCTCATGCACCGTTTACAATAAAAGCTTTGTTATTTGAAACCTATAGATTTATTTTACTAGATTCTGATAGCAGTTTTCATTTTCCATTTCGGGCTTGTTATTGTCGATATGTCTAGGTTTGGTATGGGTGTACTGTAAATAATCTCAAATTACAGCTTAATTAATAATTGAATACTTGAAATTATTTGATAACAAGTTAGGTATTACGTATAGTGAAATCACAATTAGCGCAACAAAATTTTTGCGTTGACTAGTTTGTGTTTTATGACTTTTATTCTGTTTCCATAATCGTTGGAACTCGCAAGGGTAACTGACAGCCACTTGTGACATGAGAGTGATTTACCCGCCGCACCTCACAGTTGTCCGACTCGGGTAATTAAACAATGCCCTACTGAAATATGGCTTCAGCAAATTTGGAATTTGTTAGAACTGAACTTAGAACAAAGTGGAATTATGTCTTTATCAAGTATTTTTTGAGTTGACTAGCTTAGTGCAATTTTTTTTACTTTTATTCTGTGTCCATATTCGTTGGAACGTACGATAGCAACAGGCAGTCCACTTGTGACATGAGAGTGATTTACCCGCGATGCACTTCACATTTGTCCGGAGTCCGGTAATTGAACAATGCGCTGCTGAAATATAGCTTCAGCGAATGTGGAATTCAGTAGAATATATGTATACTACGCCAAAATGAAATACCAAATGTTAAAAACTCTTCGTAATAAGTAAGGAGTGCAATCTCGATGTTCCGAGATCTCGAAATCTTGCATTCATTTTGCAAGATTGATCTTGAACACAAGATTTCGCGCGATTTGCAAGACTACACAGCAACATATTGTCATGAACCATTAGCTGCAAAAACACCTCTCTCTCTCTCTCTCTCTCTCTTCTCTCGATGAAAAAATATTTAGCCCTCAAGAACGAGGGACTGATTTATTATTTGATAAGCTTATTATACAAGAAATGAAATTGTTCGAATCAGGCGGGGCAAAAAGGCACGACTTGCAGTTAGCATATCAATGTCTTTTATCAGGCGTGCTAGCAGCTGACAAGTGTAGAGAGAGGCAGAAAGGGCCTTTTCTTAGTTTGAAGTTTGTATTGTAGTAATCGTGTAATAAAATTGTATATTTAAACCGTTTCTAATTTCATGCAATGTATCTGGTTTAATAATCACCTAATTTTAATACCTAATTAATAACGTAGACACTCGAAAACAGACGACTGTTTACTTTCTGTCGGAGCAAGAGATATGTCGTAAAATCACGGCGATGTGTCGCGTGGAGCCGCGACTGGCGACACGGTGCGACACTTTATTTTTATTTACTGATTTCTCGCGTTCATCATTTGTTATTTCGGAATTCATTTGATCTTAATTTTTTTGTTGTATAGCAGCTTTTAGTGAATTTAATTTATGATGATGTATTAATATTATAATGATGTGCTTCTGTATTTAGAGTAGCCATCAATTATGTCACAATTTCATAAGTTTTTAATTGAAATGTTTAGGTGCCTATTTGAACTTATTATAGACTTTTTAAATTAATATCTAGTTTGCTCATGATATATTTATATTACTTTACTCTATTTAACAATTAGGCCTATGCCCAGCAGTGGGCGTCGTTCGGCTGACATGATGATGATGATTTAACAATTGGATCGAAAGAAGCTGTATAGAATACAACACATGGAATCCTAGTTTGGAAATTGGAATCAGTGTCTACTAATCTCAGATGCTTTTACGATAGGATGATCTGGCACTTCATGCAGTCTCCGATTGGGGCGAGGCCAATCTTGTCAGTTTCAATGCCACTAAAACGCAGGCTTGTTTATTCACCGCAAAACGGAGTCCTTTCCAACTGACTCCGACTTTCCAGGGTGTATCCTTGCCGATAACCGAAAATCTGCAACTTCTTGGCGTGAACTTATCATCCAACCTGAATTTTGGAGAGAACATCGATTCCATTGCAAAGTGTGCTGCTAAGAAACTGGGCGTCCTCTCTAGGGCTAAGCGGTACTTCACGCCGGACCAACTGCTTTTGTTATACAAAGCGCAGATTCGTCCGTGCCTGGAGTACTGTTGTCACCTATGGGATGGTTCTGCTAAGTATCAGCTAGAACTTCTGGAATCGATCGAAAACCGTGCCAGGAAGCTCATTGGAAACTCAGCGTTGGCTACGGCGGAACTTCAGAGCCTCAGTCACCGTCGCAAAGTTGCGTGTCTATCGGTTTTTTATAGAATACACTTTGGGGAGTGTGCGAGAGAACTGCACGACCTTGTTCCCGCAGCTCCTTTCCACCATCGGGGAACCAGACGCAGGCTAGCTTATCACCCTTACGTTGTTGACACTCCACCTGTCCGCACTAAACGCTTCGCAGATTCGTTTCTTATGCGAACCGCTAAGGAATGGAATGCGTTGCCTGCCTATGTGTTCCCCGATAACTACAACCTTGGTATCTTCAAGGCCAGAGTGAACAGGCATCTCCTGGACAAGCATGCAACATCTTAGGCCACATCTTGTTAACAATCAAGATGGTGGTCAAATGCCTGCCCAGTTTTATATAAAAAAAATGATTAATTTATTTGTAGATGTTCCTTAGGGTGGTATTCCACTTATCAAATATTTGATCAAAGAAATTGGATGAGGATTGAGGACGAATTCATGAATGGTTTCATTGATAAATTCCTTGATCAAATGCATATTGGACAAAGATCTTTGTTAAGTGGAATACCACCCTTATACAAATTTCGGTGTGACAATGTCTCAGTTAGTACTTGCGGACAATCATTGCACAGAGGAATTTTCTATATTAGGCACTAGTCCCGCTACTGTTTTCCAAATTCTTACAAATCTTACCATACCTTTTGATTTAAAAAAATATCTTTCTCTACAAACAACAACAACAGGTACTAGAATGTTTGTGAACACAACCCACATACATACATACAATGAAATCACACATAACAGCGACTTAACCCGGCCTCGTACGACTTCTACGTCAATAGTCCTTTGTTCACACCAAACGCAAAAATCCTATTTGCTTATCCATTTTGCTGGTCGACTGCTAAACTGGCTTACGAATAGCGCAAACATGTTACTCATTGATGCTTTGTTTTATCAGCGTTTATATGGTATAGGTGCCGAAAATTATTGCGGTAAAAATCTAGTCAGTTATTTTTAGAGCGGAAGCCATTGGCTTGAAATGTATTTTTGGCGTGATGACTTCAATCCGTGATGACTACAGCTTTTATATTATTTTTATGCATTCACAATGCAATTTTGTAAGTATAGGAAAAATGTGATAGTAAAAAACCACGAGCCCCATAAGTAGCTTTCAGGCGGGATTCGAACCCGCGCCTCCGGGAATCCGGCCCGATGCTCTGACCAACTAAGCTACCGAAAGGCCTACACGACTCGTCGAATTTTGCTATCACTTGTTACGCTGTAGGCCAGCGTTGCTTCATCAATGTGAGGAAACCCTCGCATCCGAAAGAAACATTTTTACAAATGTTTAACAATCGATTAAGATGAAACAGCCATATTGAGATTTTATATTATTTTTATGCATTCACAATGCAATTTTGTAAGTATAGGAAAAATGTGATAGTAAAAAACCACGAGCCCCATAAGTGGCTTTCAGGCGGGATTCGAACCCGCGCCTCCGGGAATCCGGCCCGATGCTCTGACCAACTAAGCTACCGAAAAGCCTACACGACTCGTCGAATTTTGCTATCACTTGTTACGCTGTAGGCCAGTGTTGCTTCATCAATGTGAGGAAACCCTCGCATCCGAAAGAAACATTTTTACAAATGTTTAACAATCGATTAAGATGAAACAGCCATATTGAGATTTTATATTATTTTTATGCATTCACAATGCAATTTTGTAAGTATAGGAAAAATGTGATAGTAAAAAACCACGAGCCCCATAAGTAGCTTTCAGGCGGGATTCGAACCCGCGCCTCCGGGAATCCGGCCCGATGCTCTGACCAACTAAGCTACCGAAAGGCCTACACGACTCGTCGAATTTTGCTATCACTTGTTACGCTGTAGGCCAGCGTTGCTTCATCAATGTGAGGAAACCCTCGCATCCGAAAGAAACATTTTTACAAATGTTTAACAATCGATTAAGATGAAACAGCTATATTGAGATTTTATCTATCACATTTTTCCTATACTTACAAAATTGCATTGTGAATGCATAAAAATAATATAAAATCTCAATATGGCTGTTTCATCTTAATCGATTGTTAAACATTTGTAAAAATGTTTCTTTCGGATGCGAGGGTTTCCTCACATTGATGAAGCAACGCTGGCCTACAGCGTAACAAGTGATAGCAAAATTCGACGAGTCGTGTAGGCCTTTCGGTAGCTTAGTTGGTCAGAGCATCGGGCCGGATTCCCGGAGGCGCGGGTTCGAATCCCGCCTGAAAGCTACTTATGGGGCTCGTGGTTTTTTTTACTATCACATTTTTCCTATACTTACAAAATTGCATTGTGAATTCATAAAAATAATATAAAATCTCAATATGGCTGTTTCATCTTAATCGATTGTTAAACATTTGTAAAAATGTTTCTTTCGGATGCGAGGGTTTCCTCACATTGATGAAGCAACGCTGGCCTACAGCGTAACAAGTGATAGCAAAATTCGACGAGTCGTGTAGGCCTTTCGGTAGCTTAGTTGGTCAGAGCATCGGGCCGGATTCCCGCAGGCGCGGGTTCGAATCCCGCCTGAAAGCTACTTATGGGGCTCGTGGTTTTTTACTATCAAATTTTTCCTATACTTACAAAATTGCATTGTGAATGCATAAACATAATATAAAATCTCAATATGGCTGTTTCATCTTAATCGATTGTTAAACATTTGTAAAAATGTTTCTTTCGGATACGAGGGTTTCCTCACATTGATGAAGCAACGCTGGCCTACAGCGTAACAAGTGATAGCAAAATTCGACGAGTCGTGTAGGCCTTTCGGTAGCTTAGTTGGTCAGAGCATCGGGCCGGATTCCCGGAGGCGCGGGTTCGAATCCCGCCTGAAAGCCACTTATGGGGCTCGTGGTTTTTTTTACTATCACATTTTTCCTATACTTACAAAATTGCATTGTGAATGCATAAAAATAATATAAAATTTCAATATGGCTGTTTCATCTTAATCGATTGTTAAACATTTGTAAAAATGTTTCTTTCGGATGCGAGGGTTTCCTCACATTGATGAAGCAACGCTGGCCTACAGCGTAACAAGTGATAGCAAAATTCGACGAGTCGTGTAGGCCTTTCGGTAGCTTAGTTGGTCAGAGCATCGGGCCGGATTCCCGGAGGCGCGGGTTCGAATCCCGCCTGAAAGCTACTTATGGGGCTCGTAGTTTTTTACTATCACATTTTTCCTATGACTACAGCTTTTTTTACTTAGAGATCCATTACTTTTAATTATTTTTGTTTTTAATATTAATGTCAGTCTGTATGTGAGTATTAAGTAAGTATAAACTAAACATTGCCAGCCCTTTAATGGCCATAATCGCCAATTCGCCACGCTTATTGACAAGTCGGTTGGCGATCGCAGAAGCCAAGATTTCAGATAGAAGTCGATACTATACCCGTTTTCTTGTGATAGTTTTGCTCCCTCAATTGATTCTTAATAGTTGCTTAATCTAAGTGAAACAAGCTAAGTAGTTTGTCAAATCACTGGGATGATGCATCTGTATCTAAAGTCACTTTCTCTACCTCCTTACTTCCTTTCAAAATTTTACTTGAAAAAGTAAAAACTATTTATGTTAAGGTACCAGAGTTTAAGAGCTACCAAAACCTAGAAATTTGCATCGTTAATATCATAATCATAATCATTTATTTGCATGAGACATGGTATAAAATGGTGGTAACATTAAACAGTAACAGAGCTACAGTTGCAGTCGGGAATAATTCCGAATCTTTCCCGTGGAATACTTACGAAATATTCCGAAGTATTACGAAACATTCGGAATATTTCGATCGTCGAAAAATACGGGAGTAGGTAACGATAAAAAGGCAGCAATCGGTAAAAAGCAGTAGAAAGCAGTTGATACTTATTTTGAAACACCTTCCTAACTAGAAAGAAAAGAGTCAGGTAGAATTCCACAAATGGCCCTTATGCATTTCTTTTGTGCTATAAATGCTGTATTCCAATCTGTGCTATTTAATAGCAAATAAACTCTCGTTAAGACATGACAAATTACTGTAACAGTTTTGTGTGTCAAGGAAAGTGTGTTCCCGCACCTCGTGTGCTACAGATTATGGTCTGGTTATGATAGCTCCTAATCACAACTCATTTATACAAATGATGATTTTACTAGGGAGCCAGTACTAGAGGAACTCACTTGCTTGCAAGTGCTTAGTTAGACACTCCTTAAAAAATCATAAGGTAGGTACCCCAAATGAAAACGTACCCCCCCTGTTTGAGGGTCATGTTTAAAGGTAGCTCCATTAACAGTAGTGATTTCGTACTTCAGCTATTACTCCCATTTAAATTAAATCAACCCTGATACCAATATCCAACGGTACTACCTAATATATGACTTCAGACTTTTTATATACCGAGTAACAAGTGATAGCAAAATTCGACGAGTCGTGTAGGCCTTTCGGTAGCTTAGTTGGTCAGAGCATCGGGCTGGATTCCCGGAGGCGCGGGTTCGAATCCCGCCTGAAAGCTACTTATGGGGCTCGTGGTTTTTTACTATCACATTTTTCCTATACTTACAAAATTGCATTGTGAATGCATAAAAATAATATAAAATCTCAATATGGCTGTTTCATCTTAATCGATTGTTAAACATTTGTAAAAATGTTTCTTTCGGATGCGAGGGTTTCCTCACATTGATGAAGCAACGCTGGCCTACAGCGTAACAAGTGATAGCAAAATTCGACGAGTCGTGTAGGCCTTTCGGTAGCTTAGTTGGTCAGAGCATCGGGCCGGATTCCCGGAGGCGCGGGTTCGAATCCCGCCTGAAAGCTACTTATGGGGCTCGTGGTTTTTTTTACTATCACATTTTTCCTATACTTACAAAATTGCATTGTGAATTCATAAAAATAATATAAAATCTCAATATGGCTGTTTCATCTTAATCGATTGTTAAACATTTGTAAAAATGTTTCTTTCGGATGCGAGGGTTTCCTCACATTGATGAAGCAACGCTGGCCTACAGCGTAACAAGTGATAGCAAAATTCGACGAGTCGTGTAGGCCTTTCGGTAGCTTAGTTGGTCAGAGCATCGGGCCGGATTCCCGGAGGCGCGGGTTCGAATCCCGCCTGAAAGCTACTTATGGGGCTCGTGGTTTTTTACTATCACATTTTTCCTATGACTACAGCTTTTTTTACTTAGAGATCCATTACTTTTAATTATTTTTGTTTTTAATATTAATGTCAGTCTGTATGTGAGTATTAAGTAAGTATAAACTAAACATTGCCAGCCCTTTAATGGCCATAATCGCCAATTCGCCACGCTTATTGACAAGTCGGTTGGCGATCGCAGAAGCCAAGATTTCAGATAGAAGTCGATACTATACCCGTTTTCTTGTGATAGTTTTGCTCCCTCAATTGATTCTTAATAGTTGCTTAATCTAAGTGAAACAAGCTAAGTAGTTTGTCAAATCACTGGGATGATGCATCTGTATCTAAGTCACTTTCTCTACCTCCTTACTTCCTATCAAAATTTTACTTGCTAAAGTAAAAACTATTTATGTTAAGGTACCAGAGTTTAAGAGCTACCAAAACCTAGAAATTTGCATCGTTAATATCATAATCATAATCATTTATTTGCATGAGACATGGTATAAAATGGTGGTAACATTAAACAGTAACAGAGCTACAGTTGCAGTCGGGAATAATTCCGAATCTTTCCCGTGGAATACTTACGAAATATTCCGAAGTATTACGAAACATTCGGAATATTTCGATCGTCGAAAAATACGGGAGTAGGTAACGATAAAAAGGCAGCAATCGGTAAAAAGCAGTAGAAAGCAGTTGATACTTATTTTGAAACACCTTCCTAACTAGAAAGAAAAGAGTCAGGTAGAATTCCACAAATGGCCCTTATGCATTTCTTTTGTGCTATAAATGCTGTATTCCAATCTGTGCTATTTAATAGCAAATAAACTCTCGTTAAGACATGACAAATTACTGTAACAGTTTTGTGTGTCAAGGAAAGTGTGTTCCCGCACCTCGTGTGCTACAGATTATGGTCTGGTTATGATAGCTCCTAATCACAACTCATTTATACAAATGATGATTTTACTAGGGAGCCAGTACTAGAGGAACTCACTTGCTTGCAAGTGCTTAGTTAGACACTCCTTAAAAAATCATAAGGTAGGTACCCCAAATGAAAACGTACCCCCCCTGTTTGAGGGTCATGTTTAAAGGTAGCTCCATTAACAGTAGTGATTTCGTACTTCAGCTATTACTCCCATTTAAATTAAATCAACCCTGATACCAATATCCAACGGTACTACCTAATATATGACTTCAGACTTTTTATATACCACCACTTCAAAGGATCATTCAAAATCAATGTGCCAATAGTTAAATCGGAAATGCATGCTGCTCTTAAAGCACCAGCAACCAACGTTTGAGCTTGCAAAACATATTTAAGTGCCGGCACATGCAAATGCACTTATGTTCCTTAGAGTAGGATGAACTAAGCCAGGCGTAACTAGCCACCATCGTACAGCAGAAATGTTCTATGACCGAGATTTATGACTTCACTACAGTAGTCATTTTACAATGTCGCGTATGACGGTACCTCAGTGTTTCGCTAAAAGTTCCTATTGCAGCTTGGAGTAATTATGTCGCTTTTATTTACAATTTCAGATTATACTAGGTGAACCTATGCAGGTTTTGAGGATTCTCGTACGATTAATTTGTGTTCATTATAATACCTTAATAAGTACCTTAAGTTTCAATCTACTCTCCTCTCATTGACACTAATATTGTACGCACATTTGTCTGCTACTTATTTTTTCATGCTATAACAAAGAAATACAACTTGCGTTGCGTAGTGTTAGTGTTTCTAATGATGACGTTGCATTTTTGATAGATATATTATAGAGATAAATTTTATTTTATTTCAATTTATAAATTTAATTAGATTTTGTGAAGGACTTTGTTATCTTGAACGAATTCCTTTTTGGGAATGTTCTATGTGATAAAAACTGTGCAAGGTAAAGCTATTTCAAACTTAGAACTTCTAAACCAATGGTAAGGGCTTTAAAGTAACGACAGTTCACACCAAACACGGTAAACAGTTTACAGTGATAGATTGTGATAGCTGGTTCGAAGCTGCATCTAGCGTGAGGTGTCTGGTCACGGAGCCAAGAAATAATGAAAATTACCTCTACGCCTAATAGCTTGTAAAAGACGGCTGTTATGTTATGTTATGTTTGTATATCAACCTCTTTAGTATTGGCGAAGTGTATTTGGAAAAGAGGTGGTAAAATGGAAAACAATAAAATGGTGAAAGATAGTTATTTTATTTTGGGGCGCTCATTACGCGAAAACCACCGTGATCGGGAAAGCCGACTCCTCCACACTCTGACGCCACTAGATGGTATTAAACAATCAGGTCTGGCTTCCACACACATACGACTAATCATGTTATGAAAGTCAATATCACTTCTTGCTTCTTGTACTATCATCATCAGTATACAGGATTTAAAAATTTTTTAGCTCATTTTGCTGAAAAGAAACATTACTTGTATTATTTTTAAAAAACAACACCTGTAGTTTTATCATATCAATCGATGAGGTCCATCCTAAGGATCACATCATTCTAACAAATATGATAAATTAAATGTAAGGAAAACAATAAAAGATGATGGATTCGATGTGGAGTCGAGTCGATGTATACTTTTCTATGAAAAAGCAGATTTTTGGAAAAAAAAGTTGTGAATGCACTTTTTTCTTTCTAAAAGTAAAAGAATGTTTCCATTCAGTAAAATCAGCTAACTAAAGGATCAGCCAGAGCCCGTAATTTTTTTTTACTTTGTATACAAAACTCGCATACAACGACAGAAAAGTGACAGACACCGCACAGCCGAAACTACGGGGCGCAAAAAGCTTGAAGCAAGAAGAATTTGGCATATATATAATATATTTCTCTTCTCTTATTCGTTTTCGCATTTTCATGCTCATTGCGGAAACGAATTATTCGAATGGACGCAAATGCTCATCTTCTCATTTCACGACCGTTCCCTTGCCTTTCCTCGATTTCAGGATTACGATGAATCCTAATGTGCTTGATTGCCACCTCCAACAACTCGGCATTCCTACCGATGGAGTTATCTAGTTCACAGCCGAGGAGATTTATCGCACAATTCATAACATGGCAGTTGCCGTCACCGCTAATACGCCCGTTTGGCCCCACTCACCCCGCAACTTGTTCCAACCCATTCTAATTTGTTAAACCTCAAGCACTGACACTTGACTCTACGGTGGTCTTGGCTGTACCGTAATTTCCTGCAGGATATATGTCAAGGAAACGCGGGGATCATGGATTGTAAATAATTATTCTTAGGATAATTTATATATTATAATAGTGACTGGTATGTACCCACCCAATCTAGTTCAGTGCCCCAAATTGTTCCTTCATCATCATATCTCTACCCAAAAGCGTCACCAGAAGGCAATGGGCATGGGCTGCCGGCTTATTGTATCTTTACTTCAGTCAGCCATAGCAGAACACTAGTGTGAAATATATTAATGAGACATAAATATTGGACACCATCAATCATGAGACATAATCTAATGAGCCAAATTAAACTTTACAGGACCTATTGGGCGATTTCATACTGTTCTTCTCTTTACTAATAATAATAAACCATACCTTACTCCCGAAGATGATGATAGGTACTAACGGGAGTTAAGAATTATTGAAATTACACCCGTTGAGATTAGTTACATAAAACCACTTTGCAACCTTGAACAAGAAAGCAATCTTCGAAAACCATTAGAAGCAATAAAGATAGATTTAGCGATGCTAACTATCAGCTTTAATAGTGTCCTAACAAGAAATTAGCGAGGACCGGCCCTTAGCGGTGACTAATGCACCATTGTTGTCAACTAACTTTCTCCAATAATTACTGCAGACTACAAAGGTAGTCTTTAATAGGCCCGGCTGAAAGGACATTAAGATAACAGCTAAACGATATCTCTGGATTATTCGGAGCACGTTTTAGGGTTAACTGTCAATTTCTTTATTTATGTAATTATGGTTATTATGATCTACCCAGTCCCTTTGATAGCATATTTTTTTAATTGCATCAATTTACAATACAATTTCTTAATACGACTAAAGAATCGTGGCATGTTTTATGCACGTCTGTAATGAAATTGCTTTGTTAATTTCATTGTCTATAAACTCTAAAGCCTCAAGTTCATAGATTAACAACGTATTATAAATAAATAAATTTAGTTTAACAGCCCTTTGACGCAAGTAGTCATGTTTCACATCGTCTCGCAATAGTCGCAATCAAAAATGTCTTGCGAATATAAAAAGTAAACGAAACCACCATTTGTCTCCAATCCTTTTGTTCTGTAACAAAATACTTAAACGTAAAAGTTCAAAGCTGTCACTGTTCCACATCAGTGACGCAAATACCTACCCGACGAGATATCAGTGATGATGCGAGGCCCCAGTGGAATAGCAGACAGTAGAAAATTCTTCGTCCAAAACATTATCAATAGGTCATTACTTTTTCCAGCCTCACCTTCAAAATATCATATCTTTAAGGGCTCGATCAAAATGTGTTTTTTTTTCTAATGTTCGTTAACTCATTGAGGGTTTTGGACAATCCACCAAATTCCTTACGTTGCTTACGTTAAGTTGCATATCTAGTCCAGATATTAACTTAAAACCATTTTTTATGATTAGGTACATTTTATCACAGTGAGTAAACTCAAAGCATTCCTTCACTCTTGAGGAGTACCTCAAGAGTAAATTTGTGAACCACCTACCTTCACAAAAACTACCAAGTTTACAAATGCTCGTTAAGACTATGAATAAAATTTCTGTTAGTGTATTTATTTCATAGAATAAACCAAAGTGATAATGCATTGTTACACCGATAAAATTTATTGCGCTTGTGTGAAGAACAATGCAAATATTAAATGGCTGAAATGTCATACCATCCGTAAGTTTTTTCCTCTGCCATAATTCCCCACAACTTTCACGCATATCACCCACAATGCGTTTAAAAGACCGTTCATATTTTTGTGCGCATTCGGCGATAAATCGGCGCCTGCGCAGTGCCCACCGAGTCGCAATCGTAATCGTAATGCCCTTATTTATCGCCTGTGATCGCTTCATCATTGCACAGCCATGCACACTTATTATAAGTCTTGCTATTTGTAGAGCTCAGTCTTTACAATAAAGACTCGGCTGAAGGTCTTAGAAGCCAGGGCCAGTTAAAATTCTACAAAAGAATCTGTCCTTACGATTTTTTTAAACATTAAGGTGTTGATCGCTGGTAAATGTAGAAATTCCTTGTGTAGTGATGTGATATGTCAGTAGAATACTTACCAGACAAAATGTTGTTTATGTTGATTGAAAACAAAAAGGAATACCACAAAAGTACTTAATCTCCATTTTAATATATCAACTTGCGGAGGGCTAAACTTTAGGAATGAGTTACTTTTTACACTCTACCAACGATTTGAAACTCTATCGCACAAAACAATGGTGTAAAGTAAGTCCGTCAGTTTCATTCCCAACTTAGCCAATCAATTTGAATGTAGGTAAATATGCAAAATCTTCTGATATTTATTCAGAAGCAATAAAAGTGTCCAAACTCGTAATTATTAAATCAGACCCGCAATAAATAGATTAGTATCAAAACTTCCGGTTGCAGGGCCTCATTCTGATTTGGCGCCAGCCGACAATTCACTGTGTATCAGCTATGGCTATCTGAAGCTACGACCAGATTATGTTCAGCCTACCATTTGGCTTCAGACCAAAATCAGGATTTAGATGTGTTGTTAGCTCGGAAGTGTTAGAATGAAATTAATTTGTTTGTGACTTTATTATGGAACGAATTATCTGCTTAGACTGTTGATACTTCAATATGGCATTTCTCTGAGCTATTTATAACAATTCCTAGACTTAGGCTTCTTATACACATAAGTGACGCATTTTCGACGATAATGGCAATTGACGATAGTCTAAACTCTAAAGCCTCAAGTTAACAACGTATTGTAAAGGTAATTTAGTTTAACACCCCTTTGATGCAAGTAGTCATGTCATACTTTGTAATTAAATCAATTAACAATACAATTTCTTAATACAACTAAAGAATCGTGGCATGTTTTATGCACGTCTGCAATTGCTTTGTTAATTTCATTGTCTAAGCTCTAAAGCCTCAAGTTCATAGTTTAACAACGTATTGTAAAGGCTATTTATTTTAACACCCCTTTGATGCAAGTAGTCTTGTCATACTTTGTAATTGAATCAATTAACAATACAATTTCTTAATACAACTAAAGAATCGTGGCATGTTTTATGCACGTCTGCAATAGCTTTGTTAATTTCATTGTCTAAACTCTAAAGCCTCAAGTTCATAGTTTAACAACGTATTGTAAAGGCAATTGTACTGACTACTGCCGATGGCGATGAATGTTGACGGCAGTGTTTGACATCAACCTTCGATATTGTGTCTCTGGTCCTACACTTGCTATAGACGCTGATATGTCGACGACACGGTCGCTGACATATCGCTTGCAGAACTCAACATGCCTCTGTCATTGGCAACATGTCGCACCTGTATTTGATTCCTTACTGTTCGTTAAGTGTTTGAAAATTGACGTATTTTGTTGAATGAAAGAAAGGATAACGTGCCTCTGTCGTTGGCAACATGTCGCACGTGTACCTATATAATTCCTTACTGTTCGTTAAGTGTTTGAAATTTGTCGTATTTTGTTGAATGAAATATGAAAGGATCAGGACAATATGTGTAGGATGGAATATAGATGGTACAGTTCAAGTTCACTTACCATTAACTCCATGATAAACGATACGGCAGGGCGCGGGCGCCCCGGCGCGGTTCAGACTAATAGCACGGCTAATAGCATTTGGCTTGTGCCTTCGATCCATTATGTAAATCATTCTATTGAAAGTGCAAGTGTTAAGGTCTACAATCTGCTTAGGGTTAACATTAATAGGCTCAAGGGCTTGTGCAGTAGGAAGATTGTAAAGCCTAGGCGTTGTTATAAACCTAAGCTCTATCCATGTCTTTGAATTTACATTTATTGACATGCTAGTGTATAAAATATACTATGTGTGTAGGCAGATCATCATCATCAGCCATTTTATGATCCCCACTGCTGGGGCCTTGTCCTTCCTTATGGATGGATAAGGAGAATAAGCCGCAGCACGCAAAATGTAAATGAAAATATTTTGCAAATATAGATCCACTCTATACGTGAATCCACCATATGAGTAAGAATATATGTAAATAACCAGGATTACCTACTTCGGCGTCTATTATATCCATACTATTTATTGAAACTTTCATCCATATCTAGAATTCTAGACGCATAATACATACTACAATACACCTACTTCAAGTGCACCAACTATAGAAACACTCACATTAGTGGACGACCTCCGTGGTAGAGTGGTGTACCCACCGGTTTTTCAGGGTGCCGCAATCTCAGAGGTGCCGAGTTTTGATTCCCTGGCGTGTAAATGTAAAAAAAAAACTAACATTTCTACATTTTCTCGTGTCTGTGTGTATGAGGTAATACCCAGCGTGGTTTGCGATTTCTTCATTTCTATACCTAACCCCGGTGATTAAGCTACTTAATTTGTGGTTGAAATAATATGTGTGTTGGTTAAAAATAAAGTACTTATTAGAAAAAATCGATGTGTAGGTTAAAAATGAAGTATTAGAAAAAATCGACCTGTCTCACAAGTAGACAGAACTAGCTCTGATGGGACTCGATACTCAAACACCTTCCACTGTCCGGGCGAATGCTCTAACCACTGAGCTACGGAGTCGTTAATGTAATATTAAATTGCATTGTGAATGCAAAAAAGTAAAATTAATGTATGATGGGTCTAATATTTAAAATAATATTTAAAGTACTAGCTCATCAGCTGATTCTTTGAATCGAATATTATTCAAGACTTCTAGTACCTAGTGTAGTTGTACCACTATCTTAAGTTTATTGGGTCGACGGGTACTTGGACATCTATTTCCGTTCTAGAACCGCTAACTAAGTCACAGATAAACAAATAGGACAGATCCTTTAGCTTTTACTACACCTATTTACGTAGGTACTTTTAATACACCCTTTCTTATTATTAATGTCTACTTTTTTCATTTTTTTTTAACAATACCTACTGAGACTATTGTCGAATCTCTTTCTCTGATACCATTTCAGGTCCAAATAAATTTTCAATTTTTGATACATTGTGGATAGGGGATTAAGCTTGAATAAGACTTGGATAAGACATAAATTAATATTGTGTAGGAACGTGGATTTGGAAAAAGAATTATCTAAATAACTTTCACCTCAAATGTCGTTGAGCAGTATTTGTGTAAGAATTTTTTTTTATATTCAAATTACTGTTCACTTTCTTGTTTGCTCTGTGCTCATCCATAAAATATTAAAACTCGTTGAACTATGGTTTCTAACGGTTATAAAGGGCCAAATGAGTGATCTATCAAACTTGTAAGTTAGAGAAACATACGAGTCGTGGTCACCTTGTCGGGTAATTCTATGACTTCGATGATAAAGAGGCGAGCCTGGCACGGTTAAGTCAGGTTTTACAACACTGTCAACTTTGTGAAATGATTTTGTGCTTCTAAAGGCTCATTTACGCGGAAGCAACACTGTGCGACATTGCTGCATGCTACATTAGTTGCGTACGTTATCTTATAACAGCAACATATCCAACATTTGCGGCATGCGGTAGCCTATGTCAAAAATATCGCATGAAATCCATCGTGTTTGGATACAAGATGCGACAGTCTACCACATGACGCAAGGTGTTGCCATGCCGCACGACTCTTGCCACAATGTCGCATTTTTAATTTTGTAGCATGCGGCTTTGTGGCATGCCGCAAATCGCAATGTCGCACAGTGTTGCTTTGGCGTAAATGAGCCTTAAAGGGGCCCACAGACTGTCAGTCCCCCGGCAGGCCGTCTGCAGTGCTCGATCGAACAGGCCGCCTACGCCTGACATGACATTCGGTTTTTGTATGTAAAACTGTGAGTGTGTGGGCGATTGCGGCCAACTGACAGGCCGTTGCCTGCAGGCAGACTGATAGCACCTGATAGTGTGGTGGGCCATGCTTTTTGGATATATTGTAGAAGGCTTCACAAACGGTAGAAGTAGTTGGTAAAACTACGGAAGTACCTACCTACTTTATTTAATTGCTTTAAGAAAAATATAGGTATTTTAGCAATATCTGTTATACCTAAGTACATATATTTTAAGAACAATATTTTTGAATAAGATACTTACAAGAAACAATTTTCAAGATTCATTAATTATTTGACACCTCAAAAGGAATTTAATTGAAAGCAAAATAAAGCAAAGTGTTTAGTATTAGTAGTTATTAGAAAAACTACACTGTTAAATGGAGTTGATTAACGATTGTTATTTTTATTTAAATCGCTTTAAATTGTCAATAACGCAAAAATAATGCAAAGTTATGCAGATAACTTTTATAGCAAAAAGTGACCAAAACCGGGGCAGTGGCCAAAACCAGTGCTTCTGCCCTATCTACTTAGTTTTTCAGTTTTTATTTATTGGAAGAAATCTGTCAGTATTTCCTGCGTTGACTGTACCCATATATAAACGGTTCCCAAACAATTTTACGATCTACCGCTTCTGTTACTGGTTATTTTCTTCAGCATTGAGTAGCCACGGGCTTAATGGTAATGGCTACCAGTTTTATTAGAATTATAGCGGCAGATATCGCAGCATGTGTGATTTAATAACACTTTCCTATTCCCGGATTGCATGGGAACGTAAATTCTTTAACTCAATCTGGGGGGCACGGGAATGCTCCCGCCAAGACGAGCCAAGCTAAGCGAAAGGGCTCTACCTACTGTTTACTATTGACATAAATTCTCGCGATATGATGTCAATAGTGAACTTATTAAACTTAGCAAGTTTCAATTGCAAAGCTCACTAGAATACTTAAGATTTTATTCATATATAAAAAAAAAACAATTTTGCCACTGACTCACTAATGATTATCAAAATTCTAAGGTACTTCCTGAAGTTCTAGCTGGACAGTTGAAAGGTATCTAAGCTAATATTACACAAACAACAAGAATAATCAAAATCTTAGAACTTTTCTCCACCAACCCCACATATTCTGTCGGAGGAGTAGAGTTAGGTCGTGCAGAGTTCGTAGCTTGGCTTTACATGAGATATGATAACTTTTTGACACTACGAGCCATATTGTCTCGTCTTGGCAGCATTTTACACACTGACCTCTATTTATTAGTGCATTTTACATGAAAATATTTTGGTGGGATAATATTTACCAGTTCACGTTGCTTCTGGTATTCATTTCAACTAATACATTATTGCGTATTTATGCATACAAATAGTCGATTTTCTTTGGCAACTACTAGTTGTAATACCTACATTCTGTAATGAACTTGTTTGTTGGATATAGGTTCGCGTAAGTGTATATATCTATCTATCTATATCTATATATCTATATCTATATCTATATCTATCTTCTATATCTATATCTATATCTATATCTATATCTAGGTAGGGTAGGGTAGGGTAGGGTAGGGTAGGAGTAGGGTAGGGGTAGGGTAGGGTAGGGGTAGGGTAGGGGTAGGGTAGGGGTAGGGTAGGGGTAGGGTAGGGTAGGGGTAGGGTTGGGGTAGGGTAGGGGTAGGGTAGGGATAGAGTAGTGATACGGTAGGGGTAGTGTGGAGTAGGGGGTAGGGCCACGCGAACGAAGTCGCGCCGGGTCAGCTAGTTCTTTGATATAGGTAGGAATGTGTTTCTTTTGTTTGCAGGTTGTTCCCAATCCCAACGAGACACTCTTCAGTTGTTACTCGTTTGGAAATCAATTAACACTATTAAATTATTAATAGCTAAATTATAGTAAATTATAGGTAATTGTGCATAAAAACAAGAGATTACTTATTATTGATAATGTTTGCAGTTATACTAAACAAATATTGTCACTTTTATACAAATTAAAAGGGATGTTCGGTTTATCGAATCAACCATACCACAGCCGTCTCTATCGTCTTCTACAAGCCATGCTATGATACGGACCGGCAACATTGCTGTGAACCGGTTTACTCCTCTGAGTACTAAATCCTATGGAGGTGGCATACCTACGAAAAAGTGAGGTGTAACTAAGTCACAATGTAAGAAAATCTTGGAATTCAATTTTAAACTTCTTCTAATTGTCGTATTAATCGGTCCAGCCGTTTCAGAGATTAGCCGGAACAAACAGACAGACAGACAAAAATTGTAAAACATGTCATTTTGGTATATGTACCGTATATTTACTCATATGCACGTAGTAAAAAGCGGTTATTTAATGTTACAAACAGACACTCCAATTTTATTTATTTGTATAGATGTATAGAAGATATGCCATCTCCATAGGATTCAGTACTCGAGGTTTACTCGCTGTTTACCTGTCAAACGGTGCAAACGGTGTCAAATCGGTTCACTTAAAACTACATTGCCAACTTTATGCGCATGGCTTGTAGAAGACGATAGAGATGGCTGTGACCATACCATGGCCCGCTATTATTTCTCGGCTGCTTGCGCTCTTACAGGCCATGCTGCTCGGATTGGCAACGTCATAAATGTCAATGTCGTACCACTAATCCTAATTTCTTGTATGCATGAGATGAGATGAATTCCTGATTATAGCGCCTTAAAATCAAATAATACGCGTACATAACTAAGGGTTGTTTTATTTTAACTATATCACAGTCACGAAAATGGTTAATTAACACTCCTACTGATGTTGTAAGCTCCCAGTCGGCTCGAGGTATCGCACGAATCCATCGCTGACGCAGTGTTCCTCCTTCGGGAATCCAAATCTTTCGAGATCCAAGGTTTCATAAGTAATTTCCAACAATGATCACGTATTTATATGCACTAATTATACAATAGATATTGTATTAAAACACCCAAACAGCAATCAAGAAAATCAAACAGCAACGTTTCTTGACATGACCAAAGAGTATTCCGACTTGCCACATCCAGATAAAAAAATTATCCAAAATGTGCAAAAATAATAGATTTTCTTTTTATTTTGTAACAAGCAAATTTAACCAAGTTGTTAAATAAATGCGTGCAAAATCCGAGAAAGTGTTTTATTTAAATGAACAGTTCGCGCAGAAATCTAAGATGTGAATTGAATTACGGAGAAAGTTATTTTTTTTTTATTATATTATATCAAGTTTAGCCTAGTCAACGAAGAGATGTAGAGGGAAAAAATGTTTGGAACACAATTTTTGACTTTGGAACTTTGTTTGGGCTAAAAGTTTTGTATAATACTGTATATATTTTACCGGCCAAACCCGATTTCAGGACAAACTAGTTTTTCCTAGGCCAAAATAGTTCATCGCATTGACATTTCAGAGAGCGAGTTTGCCTCGGAAGTCCTGTAGAACACGCGATTGGTTAAAATGGTGGTTATTTTTTTCCGAGGCAAAGTCGCTCTCTGAAATGTCAACGCGATGAACTAGTTTGGCCTAGGAAAAACTAGTTTGTCCTAAAATAGGGTTGAAAAAAAAATGAGACCTTCAAACCGCCCCCTCCCCCCCCGGATGAAAGGGCTACGGGCGGGGACTTTTGCTATGTTTACCTCCTTATTAGCCCAAACAAAGTTACAAAGTCAAAAATTGTGTTCCAAGCATTTACCTCTATACTGTTTTTCGAGTGTTCGTTGATTTTTACTTCCACATAATTTGAGAGTTATCGCCTAACCTGGCAACACTACACGATTTTTTATTTATATACCTAGAACAAAGAGTAAAGTGTATAGATCAACAATCTTTTCTGTTCCGGTGACAGCAGCGCTGGTTGGACAGTGCAACTTGACAGTAAAATGACATTATGAACAAAACACGTTAGTTCCAGTTTTGGCCACCGGAACAGAACACGTTGACGTCATCTACTGCAACGTTGCCCATTTTCCAAGGAGCATGGCTTGTTACAAGTGCAACGAGTGAGATAGAAGATGGCTTTGGACCATACCCATTGTTCGAAAAAAAAAATAACGAATTTTTGAATGTCGAACAGCAATAAAGGCCAAGCCACAGACACGCCGGCAAACATAGAGCGTTCCATAGACAACGACGAAAACTAATAACTCTTTTATCGTGCTCGTAAATCAGGGTTCCCTACAAAACCGCGGTGGTACAACCCTTTGTCCATTTAATAGCCATTTTGTCACAAATATGCCGATAAATTAAGTCTAACTGGAAAGGAGACATAAATCTCCAGAAACAAGGTTTCTTTAAACTGTAACTTTTTTTGGTACATAAAAAGAATTAAATCATAGCCGTTGCTATCCTGGAGACAATTCAGCTTGCCTATCTATTGATTGTAAAAAATGGGAATTCTTTTTAACTCTAATTTTACCTCAAGTTTTTGACCAGAGAAGCTCGAATAAAAATTCCATGTAAGTCATTGAGTTATAATGTACATGATGTAAGTATACTTTAAACATGACGTACCTAGCACGTTTATTCAGAAATCTCTCGCACCCTCGCACTCGGGCCCCATCGACAAATGAAAATGAGCCTTTAGACTTAGATACTTTATGTATTCACGTGGACAAATTGGCAGTAGGTCACTACTCTGTTATAAAAATTCAATCGTTCCCGCTCGCATGCAGTCTCACTCACTCAGCTCAGGTTAACAAACAAGACACCATCAGAATAAATGCTATTTCGGCGACCCATTAGCGAGTCACGCACCGCTTGTTGCATAGGTACACTAACCTGTACAGATTTTCAGTTTCTTTTGTTTCGACTATTTTTCGGAATTTAAGTCATCCTTTTTATGGTTTAAAAAAAAGCCTTATCTTTCTAAAACTAGTTTAAATGAGTTGCTAGAGTGAATTCAATCATATCTTTTACTTTCGAATACCTACCTTAAAAGGTTATTGAAGATCAAATATGGTTTTGTCCTGCTCTTAGTCATTTCGGACGAATTTAGAAAAAATCTTTCTTGACCCCAAGGTTATGTAGTCCCTCAGAGCTTCGAATTTCGATGCGGTCAATACTAATTATTCTTCGATCTCTTATAAATGTCGACTTTATTATCTTATAGATTTCATGAAATATAAATGTTTGTTGCAGCCTGATGAGCTGGCCAAGTCGGTGAAACTGACGTCACGCGAGAGGCGGTTCATCAAGTTCGCGAGCGTCGAGTATGGCGGGCAGCTGTACATGACTCCACAGGATTTCCTGGAGTCGGTGGTGGAGCAGGAGCCAAGACGTAAGTTTAAACGTGGCTGGCATAATTCGGAATAAGTCGATGAAGCTGACGTCCTGCGAGAGGCGGTTCATCAAGTTCGCGAGCGTTGAGTATGGCGGGCAGCTGTACATGTCTCCATAGGACTTCCTGGAGTCGGTGGTGGAGCAGGAGCCAAGACGTTAGTTTGAAAGTCGATGAAGCTGACGTTCTGCGAGAGGCGGTTCATCAAGTTCGCGAGCGTCGAGTATGGCGGGCAGCTGTCCATGACCCGCAGGTCTTCTTGGAGTCGGTGGTGGAGTAGTGACAGCCACAAAGTTTGTAAAGTAACTGTGATGGTTTTCGTTTGGTTTAGCGACTGCTGATTTACTGACTGCGATTTTCCTTCCTCGAAAGGAAATTATGAAATCTTATAGAATCGCATCGCAATTAGTTGGCTGTCTTGGACTCTTACCCTCGTATCTATAGTCAAGTAATGTCTTGAGTAAAACTCGTTATTAAGATTTGTCATTTTTATACAATACCTACTTAAACTAAATTTTTTATCTGTCATTATTCGACTTTGATTAAATTTAAAACTCAACATATTATTCAAACCAAACCGCTAAAAGTTTTCATAGCAAAAATAGACTTTGGAAATCAAACATACCTTTGACAAATTTGATTGATGAGATGTTGTCTGTGCAAGCAGTAAATACGCCTACCCCAGATCGTAGTGTAATGAATGGCTACCTATGATTCCAGCCCGGCTAAAGAGGCGCGTGCTGACCACCAAGGAGATAGAATACCTGCGCGACCACACCCCTGCGCTGAAGAAGGGCTCTCCACAGATGTTCCGCAACTTGAGGGATAAAGGTAGGTACCTAAACCTTCAGAAATCAATAAAGGTAAATAATAAATCCTACTTAGTATTATAAATGCGAAAGTTTGTGAGTACTTATCGATGTTTGTTACTCTTTCACGCAAAAACTACTAAACGGATTCGATTAAAACTTGGCACACAGATACTTAGCAGATAGCCCGGATTAAAACATAGAATACTTTTTATCCTGATATTCCCCGGGTTCGGGAACCACGCGGGTGAAGCTGTGGGCGGCCGCTAGTACTAGAATAATTCAGGGCAAAACTGTTTCAGGCATAATATTGTATTGCACGAAAGTATGTGCTGCGTTACTAGAGCTGAAAAAATCTTAAGGTAACCCGAGTGACTTCATTATGGGTTGGAATAGCAACGGACTCCATTATATAAACTATTGTGTTCTACGTGGGAGTTTATCTGAATCGTGAATGAACTTAACTAAGTCTTAAAAATTATGGGCATTTTAGAAGTATTGTTCGAGCTTTATTTGGAGCACAGTGTCTATGACAGTGTTATCGGCTAGCGCGCTAGACTAGATTCTGAAACGCAGCAAACAATATAGAGCCAGCGTTGATTAATTTTCGAATTTATTTTCAGGGATAATATCCTACACGGAGTACCTGTTTTTACTTTCTATATTAACAAGTAAGTTGGTTATCTTTCTCTTACTTTTATTTCTATTGGAATATTATTTGTATCCGATTACCCTAAACAGAATCACTTTAATATGTGTAATAATAAGCAATAATAAATGTTCATCAATTCCGTCTCGTCTAATTATTATTCTGAGGTAAAGTGATTTGTAACTATTGTTGTTTTAAAGCATTTTTTTTCTTGTGTAGTTAAATCAAATGATGATATAAGTACTTAGACCTGAGGGGCTATATAATGGCTAAAAAATATGGATATGGACCTGGGCTTTTTATCCGGTAGCCTCCCTGTATAAAGAGCGCACAACGAATCTGTCTATTTAACGCATATCTATAAAAAAATGGTTTTGCCTTTATATTCAACTTAACCGTTTGCTTATCTTTCATCACTTATGTTTCTAGAAACAATAGATCACTTACATATCTTCTTTAAGTTCGACGGCCGAAATTTCATAACCTTTGATTGATAGACCGCTCAAATTATGTTGTATTCACTTTCAGAACCGGCGTCTGGTTTCCAAATAGCGTTCAACATGTTCGACACCGACGGCAACCGAAGAGTAGATAAGAATGAATTTCTAGTCGTAAGTATTTCACATCTGCCCGTTTGGTACTATGAGCTGACCTATAGGCAGTAACTTAATAAACTTATTTATGGTTAAATCAACGGATAATTTGTGGAATTTAACATGGTGGAGGCTAACATTCGTATTTTAATGGTATTTCTTTACATATCTTAAATATAAATCATTTCTAAGGATGAGTTAAAAAAATTATCGGAGAAAATTTCCTCTTCCAGGCAACTGAAAAAAGGCTGTGTTCCTTGAACTTATTTTATTGACTACATTTTTCATTGAATAAAGTTATTGACTCTCGCTTAAGCGAATTATAAATCCTTATATCAATTTCAACCCTGGAAATCAATAAACATACCTCTTTCCATAACATGGTGACAGTCTATCTATTATAACTTAGCGCCCCACAGATGGATCAGTTCGCCTGTCGGCAACGGCCTGTCAGTACCCCTAATACGAGTTGATTTTAACTGTCAACGTTTACGAAAACTCGGATGAACTGCTCATGTCGGTAAAGCAGTCAGAGGACATGAAAGAGATAGAGCCATGGCTGTTGCCGACAGGCCGACCGACTGATCATCTGTGGGTCCCTTTAGTCTAACTTACAACATCTGATTTTACTGATAAAACACAGAAATTTGGTAGTGGTAACAAAACAGAGAAACACATGCACTGAATAACATTCTGGACTACTTCATGTAACAAGGAGCCAAGATAGTATTATTTTTTATTTATTTTAATTTAATTATGTTTCCTCCTTATTTATTTTTTTCTGAGCATGTTTTCTGCCGTGATAATATAGATACAACGCCTGCTCGGTGGTACTTTCAAGGAACGTAAGGATTTGGACGCGAAAAGTCAAGAAGCAGTGAGTTGACAAGAGTGCTTCTGTGAATGACCTAACTTGACGTCGACTAATAAATCAATTTAAATTTTGCTGATAGTTTTTGTAAAGATTTTATAAACTTAAATAGACCACGTGTTGGCAAGGATATCTGTTCGCCAAGGATTGGCAGCGGTGGTGCGACCGACCGCATAAATGCCGAATCCTAATCTCATTCAAAGGTTTTTGACACGTCAAATTTTTATTCCATTACTTACTTAAAAACAAATTTTGAACAAACTGATGAAAACTTGCCTTAGGTACGGCTTATATTTGGACCGAAAAAACTTTGGATCGTACTCCAAAACGTAAAATCCGAAACTTCGATTTCACCCCTTTCACACGATTCTGTCATTAATGGAGAGTTAAGAGGGACGGGTTTATACCCGATAACAAAGATTCGAATTTTGCATTTCGGTTTCGGAGTAGACTTCTTAACTTGTCAGCGATTTGGGTTTCGCCTTGAAGCTTAGTCTTGTGTTGTGGTTCTATGGTCTGAGATTTCATGAAACGTTATATAAAACGAATCAGCTTTGAATGATTTATATTAATGTTTTAGTGCAATAAAAACTACCAGCAATATTTTAAATTATTTGTGTCGATTTTCATCTAGGGGTTGTGCCGGGCTTGCTGTTTTTATGTATAAGGATGACATTGTATTGTTATTTTGTTTGTTAAAATATGTGTAAGAACTAGCTTATATGTGTCTGCTGCACAGAAAACAAAACAAAATAAAAAACAACATTAATTAACTGTGTACTACATTTGAAATAAACTTGAATGAAAAAAAGAAAAAAATTTGATTACATCCAATTTGAATCTTCTTCGAAAAAAATTTCAATTAAGTATACGCAAGTACGTATCTCTCGATATCGCACTTGGTCCCATCATCATCATCATCATCATTTCAGCCGTACGACGCCCACTGCTGGGCATAGGCCTCCCCCAAGGATCTCCACAACGATCGGTCCTGCGCTTGAAAGTTAATTTGTATTGATGGATACTTTCACCCCCTGAAGTATGTCCCATTTTTAAACAAACACCCTGTATAACTTGCAGTTTTGCAAAACTCTCCGCATTAGTTTAACTAAAAAAGAAAAGAACTTACTAATTTTTAATTAAGTGAGTTCTTACATTTCTTACTTAGAATAGGTGATTTATTGATAATGAACTAAAAAGTCTAGTTCCCTTTTTAGGGTTCCGTACAAAGAGTAAAAACGAGGCCCTATTACTAAGGCTCCACTGTTCGTCTGTCTGTCTGTCTGCCTGTCACCAGGCTGTATCTCATGAACCGTATAGCTAAACAGCTGAAATTTTCACAGATGATGTATTTCTGTTGTACGTAGCTATAAAGCCTCCCATACAACAAACGTGATTTTTTGACGTTTCTTGCTCGATATAACGGCAACATGTAGATGCTTGAAATATTCACAGAATATTTAATTGTATATTGTATATTTAATAAATAATTAAAATAAAATAATTATTTAAGGGGGGCTCCCATACAACAGACGTGATTTTTGGCAGTTTTTTCTCGATCTTAAATATAAGATGGTATAAAACAAACTGCAAATAGAGCAGGAGGTGTTCAGGTCAAGTGAATAGAACATAAAAAAAATAGAAAAAAATATCCCAATTTTTTTTATATTATTTAATTTTACAAAAAATTCTAATATTATTTTATTGACCAAACGTTTTAATAAAATTATTTCATTTTACGATGAAAACAAGTAATTTCAGAGCGCACGCGGGCTGGGCGCCGCGGTCATCAACCCTGGCGGTCCAACAGCTGATCGGCCAGCCGCTATAGCGATACTCCTACCGCGCTATTGTATGCGCCCAATAGCTTCCGGATTATCGTTTACCTGTCTCGTGGTTAAATAAGTAATTTTGTTTTTACGTTTGGTATTATGTGAAATATTGAATTGATATCCATAGATAATATTAGAATATTTGTTAAATTAAATAATAAAAAATATATTTTTGGGTTTTTTTTTATTTTATTTACGTTCTAAACACAACCTGACCACCCCCTGCTCGTTTTGCAGTTTGTTTCAAACCATCTTATATAGTGTCTAATGTTGGTATAGATTAATATTGTACGTTCTATTATAGTGTCTTATGTTGTATAAATAATGGTACGGGCCCCCTTCGTGCGCGAGTCCGACTCGCACTTGGCCGGTTTTTAGGATTCCGTAGTCAACAAGGAACCCTTATAGTTTCGCCATGTCCGTCTGTCTGTCTGTTTGTCCCCAGCCTAACTCATAAGACTCTTAGTACCAGAAAGCTGTAATTTGGCAAGAAGAGGTATTCCAGTTACGGCACCAATTTGAACCGCACCATTTGAACGGCACCAAAAGCATTCCCGTTACGGCACCAATTGGTGCGGTTCGAAAAATGAATTTAAAATATTATTAAAGCATTCCAGTAGGTACTGCGTTGACTTTCAGACTCTAAAGAGTTGTGGTGGTACTATAGAGAACAAAATTTAAACAGTAAATAACATTAAGCGATAATTTTATATCTAACTGACTAATAAAACTTTGATTGTAAATACATAAATTTAAGCAATCGAATATTTTAATTGGCTACTAATTTTCTTACTTATCTTCGGCACAACCACAATTCTTCTGCTTTTAAATTAAAAACGCTTTACGAGTAACTACATGTTATTTCTTAAACAGAATAAGAAAATATTCTTTTATTTACTTTTTACCAATCTTATGTTTATGTATTCTTATCAATTAATTTTATAATTTTTCGTGTGTACAAATGTGCTCACCGCTTGATGTTTTGTAGCTGCTTTCGTTAGTATCTTCAAGCGCTGTGAGGGGCAGAGTTGGCCAAAGAGAATCGATTCTTGAGCGTTCGACTGTAAGTTCAAAATTCACTGCAGCCCGTTTGTCTTTGCAGTTTTTCCTATGTGATTTTCCTTTTCCTATGTGATTGGTGCAAAAGAGATTGTTACGTTGAACGTATGATTTGTGTTGCATTTGAAATGAAAATCACTCATTTTCTGTTTGTTCCGGTTGAATTCATATCACACATCGTTTTTGTTTCCTTTTCATAGGTGTTTACTATTGCTTGCCTATGTTACGTTCATTTTGATGTGTGATTTTATGTTTTTTTTTTTTCATTTAGTTTTTAAGTCTGAAAATTTCCTTTGTTCCCATCCAGTCACACCAAACGAGTAACACTGTGACTGGTTGGGACGAAAAATGAATCCCATCCAGTAACACTGTTACTCGTTAACGAGTAACACTGTGACTGGTTGGGACGAAAAATTAATCCCATCCAGTAACACTGTTACTCGTTGGGACAACATTCAAAGAAAATGATTTCCCAACGTGTGCCAAATGATTACCAGTGTGACTGGATGGAAAAAAAATCTTCCAAACCAGTAACACTATAAATAAAGATATGAATGTATATATTATGTGTCACTAATATTTACATTATAATTTTATTATCACTTATTGCAGAAAAACTTTTGTTTTAGCATTTAGCTTAATCCATAATTACATTGATAACTAAGTATTAGTAGGTAACATTATGGAAAATGTTGACTGACACATCTATAAATATACTTGTCTACACTTTTATGTTAAAAGTGACACACAGTGAGTAACTAACACTCTTGTTGGTTTTATTGATATAACGCCTGCCGACAGCATGAATTGGTAACACACACAACAGTCACTAAACACTTTGTAAATAAACCAACTTATTCAACAGAATAATATCTTACCTCTATGTGTAAAAACTCTAATGTGTTTTTGATGTTACCTACTTTCTTATATTATGCTTAGCCGATACTTTACGTCTAAACACAATTTTTAGCTTCTTGCATAAACACATCCACTAAGCATAATAAAAGGAAAAAAAAAGATTTCGCTCTGCATTTTTATCGAATTATAGTGAAATTTTTCAGATGGAAAAAATCTTTAGTTTCGCTTGGAAGGGCAAGCGGGGCATGAACGATACCAAAGAGGGGGAAGGGGAGGGCAAGCCGCAGGACGCGGAGGGCAAGCCGCAGGACACGTACGTCAACGACGAGCAAGGCTTGCAGCGCAGGCACAACGTCGATACCTTTCTGCAGGTATGATACAGGCATACAGTACAGCCCAACTTCAACTAAGGTGATATTCCACTTATCAAAGATCTTTGTCCAATATGCATTTGATGATCAAAGAATTTATCAATGAAACCATTTATGAATTCATTCTAGTCCAATTTCCTTGATCAAATATTTGAAAAGTGGAATACCACCCTTATGCGAGGCGATGCGCAATATCATAAGCCCCCAGTACACGATGGCCGATCATGGTCGGCGACCATGACCAATACATCTTAGTCATAGTCATAGTCATAAATTTTTTATTCATATAGATTAAATAAAATTAATGCTTATGAATCGTCCAAAATTTTTTTACCTACCACCTGTTATGGACATCTTTTAACTGACAAGAAAAACAGGCGAAAAAAACTCATCAGCTTTAACAGAAGCAACGCATTTACAAAAAAAAATTATGTCGTTGCTGGACAAAATGATACAATAATAAAATTTATACAAAAAGCTAATGCTGAAGGAAAGTATTCTCATACTTATGTATAGGAATATTTTCCTTTTATACATTGTTAGTGTTACTATAATTATGACAACCAAGCGTTGTGATCATTTAAATAATCTTCTACTTTGTAATAGCCTTTGCTTAAGAGCGTCTTTTTAACATGTTTTTTAAATTTATTTAAAGGCAGCTCGATTACTTCTTGTGGAACTTTATTAAAGAATGCTATGCCTTTTCCCAAAAACGAGCCTCTACTTTTTTCAAGTCTAAATCTTGGAACGGCAAGCCTATTTTTATTTCTTGTGTTAAAATTATGAATATCACTATTCTTAGTGAATAGGTCAAGATGTTTCCTAACATATAATATATTCTCATAGATGTATTGCCCTGCTAAGGTTAGTATATTAATTTCTTTAAACAAAACTTTTAATGAATCGCGCCGGCGGAGGCTGTAAAGGGCGCGTACCGCTCTTTTTTGAAGTACAAAAATATTTCCAATATTGGCTGCTGAGCCCCACAACAACACGCCATAGGACATGACACTTTTCTTTCATCGTACATTGACACTTTTGAAAGAACCTTTTTAAACTTGTTCGTTCAAAAGTGTCAATGTACGATGTATTGGTCATGGTCGCCGACCATGGTCGGCCAACCTGTACTGGGGGCTATAAAGCCCCCAGTACAGGATGGCCGATCATGTTGGCCGACCATGATGGGCCATCGTGTACAGGACTGGTTTGCGTGTGATTGCCGTCTGCGAGCAACGCAAACTGGCCCTGTACACGAAGGTCCATCATGGTCGGCCAACATTATTGCGTATGAAGATCGGGAAGGGCAACATAAACAACCGAGTTATATAATTATTAAGTATTTATTGCTAATCAACTTACAATGGCATGGCACAGCGTGAGCGCGTGGGAAAAACAGAACAGCCAGAGAGTAAAAAAGCATAGAGCTCAATACACTGGAGGATCATGACATTGACATGTGTCACAGATTATAAGTATGCGACAAACATGATCGGCCATCCTGTACTGGGGCTTAAGAATAATTACTTATTCTCATGGCAATACACAATATAGAGGCATGCAGGTGGTTAACCGCCTCTGTGGTCTAGTGGTACCTACCTTTGCCTATCTCAATAATTCATTTTTTTTCTACAAGGTGCACTTCTTCGGCAAAAAAGGCAACAACGATCTCAAGTTTGATGGCTTCAAGGAGTTCATGGAGAATTTACAAACCGAAGTGCTGGAACTAGAATTCCAAGAATTTGCTAAAGGTGACAATAATAAACTGCGTGTTTGGTATAGACAAATGGATGCCATGGACCAATAGGGGATCGGATTGTTAGTGATATTAGTAAATATTTAATAGTAACATATAATACATTCATCCCTTGCTAACTATACTTAAGAAGAGATCTCCACCCAGTTGAGTGTCCTTCTATATTATGGGCCTACGACTAACCTTAACAAAATTTGCTTCTACATTTACCAAGTAAATACCTAGATTTTCCGTTACCTCAGGCAGGCGTCTGTCACTCGATGTATGTACTTGCGCGCTACTCTCGCCCACTCCGCCGCCGGGCGGTGCAAATCCATAAGACCGCTGTACACGTTGGCCCAACCATTGGCCAATACATCGTCCATTGACACTTTTGAAAGAACCTTCTTAAACTTGTTCGTTCAAAAGTGTCAATGTACGATGTATTGGCCAATGGTTGGGCCAACGTGTACAGCGGGCTATATAAATTAGATCCGCAAAAGAGCTAGAATATATGCGATAGAAAGAGATGCAACGTGTGGCCGTTCATAATTAGCGCCGTACAAGCTGAATTCCACCTTATTGCGTTGTAATTAGAGTTGCTATTTATTTGAATGGTTTAGCGGAGTGAAGTTTCTGTACCATAATTTATTCTGTGCCTCAGGCCACGAAACCATATCCGAAGTGGACTTCGCGAAGATCCTTCTCCGCTACACTTACTTAGACACTGACGAGTATGATATGTACCTGGACCGGCTGCTGGACCGCGTCAAGGATGAATGCGGGATCACCTTCGACGAGTTCAAGACCTTCTGCCAGTTTCTCAATAACCTGGAAGATTTCACTATCGCTATGAGGATGTATACGCTTGCAGACCACCCTATATCTAAAGGTAACGTGCGATAGTCAATTCAATTATGTAGCTCTCAGTACCGTTACCTCTAGACACTAAATCATAGGGCAGGACAGGAGGCGTCGAGAGGAAAACATTCGTTGTGGATGGTAAGGCTTCTATCAACCAAGGCTGATCACTAGGTGAGGCCAACATTTCAAATCGCCCCTGTTTGCACCAGTGTAAAACCATTTCTCCCCAGTAGTAGTGTAAAAAAGGGCACGAGACTATATCCGAAGTAGACTTCGTGAAGTCCTTTGTCCACTACTCTTACGGCCAGAATTAATAATCTATCCACAGATAGGGAAAGGCATGATCCAGGTTAGTTGCTAGGCAACACCCAGGCAACTGTCGTTAATTCTAGGTTAATATCAAACGTTGCATAGCAACTAATCTGGATCATGCCTATCCCTATCTGTGGATTGATTATTAATTCTGGCCGATAGTCACGGACAAGCACGATATGTACCTGAACCGGCTGTTGGTCCGCGTCAAGGATCAGCGCGGGATTATCTTCGACGAGTTCAAAACATTCTGCCAGTTTCTCTACAAACTGGAGGACTTCATCGCCATGAGGATGTACTCACTGACCATCCGATCTCTAAAGGTTACTCGATGCCTAATTTCGCAGAAACTTTTGCTGTAAAAAGTCAGCGTGACTAAAAAGTTTTAGTTCAGCTCGTTAGCACAGAACTCAAATTAATAACCATATTATCGTAACGTAGGTTTGGCGTGGTTTTTCAACTAATTTCCAGGGTACGGATTATTGTAACATGCCCATGCCCAAAAAAACCGGTACTTTAACAGCAAAATCTACCCCTTCAATATTAATTACTTGACATTTTTGTCACTCTTCTTAAAATTAGTTCTAAATGTTTTAGTCAGAGCTCCGTAAATTGATAAAAGTCTTGCAGCTCCCAGAAATGTTGCACTTATTGCTATGAGCATTAACCCGACGGAATTATATAGGTATCGGGGCGTACTATCATCCAGGGCTCGCAGAGGTGGCACCCCGGAGGTTTTAGTGGATTCAAGCACCATATAACCCCCTCGTCTCCCTGGGCAGAGGGGTATGCGTTCCCCCGGGCAAAAAAGGGTCCCTAGGTATATCTGTAAGTACTGTATTATATAAAACACTGACTGACTGACAGACAACGCACAGCCGAAACTACTGGGCGCAAGAAGCTGAAATTTGGCATGTATGTTCTTTGGGGACTGTAGGGGAGCACTAAGAGGATTTTTGGAAATTCCCTCTAAAGGGGTAAAAAAGGGGTCCACGCAGACGAAGTCGCGAGCGGAGCGCTAGTCAGTAATATTAAGGCAACAAGTAAGGTCGATAAGTTAGACTTTATGCACATATTATGTAAAAACACACTTAGAACAAGTTTGTTACAGACGAGTTCCACCGCGCTGTAAAGATCTGCACGGGCATCAGTCAGTCGGAGCACCTAGTGAGCACCGTGTTCGCAATCTTCGACGCAGACGGCGACGGGCTGCTCAGCTACAAGGAGTTCATCGCTATCATGAAGGACCGCCTGCATCGCGGATTTAAGGTGAGCTAATATTTGTTGAAGGTGATTATCAAAAATTACCATAGTGTGGTTCAATTTAGTAGTTGGTCCGATGGGAAGAAAACCACGTAATGAGTTCCAATCGGAACAACTAGTTGATCCGTTTAGTTGGTCGGATTGGAATAACAGAAAATTTCATAATAAATTATAGGGGTGATCGAAAATTAATACATCCATGCAATACCAGGGGTAAATTGGGCATCGGATTGGTTGGACACGCACACGCATATTACGAGTTATAGACCACCCATAATCATAAATTCCCCATACAAAATTAAACATCTTGCAGCCCATCAAAATGTTTCTTGATATTGATCAAGTTGTAAGCTAATTTCTGTTCTGAGTGACAGAAAATATAAACTAAAATCTTGGAAGTGGCAAGAAGTTAATATGTATATTCATTTTTATTTCAGTCCTATGCGAAAAATGAAGGTTGGGAAGCGTTTAAAAGCTGTGTCAAGCAAGAAATGAAGAGTGCCGTATAAAATTATCAGTGATTTAGTCCGGATATTAGCTTGAAATTATGCCATGTAGTATCATAAAGTTGTTTGAATTATGTCACACAATTGCCATTCGTGATGTTATCACGCTAACGCAAGCAAACGCTAGTATTTGAGTATACTCACAAATCTAAATTATTTTAAGAATTTACTCGATTTCTAATATTATAATGTTTGTTTCGCATTTTAATCCTCGTCCCAGTACAATTTAACTTTGATTAGGTTAGATACACAGGCTGTGTTTGTTATTTCGTTTTTTTAATAACTTTATAATAAGTGCCAATTTATCTTTTTAATATATTTAAAACCAGTATCCCTCATTAACATTAATAAGGTTTTAAAAATAGATTGCAAACACTAAGTCTAATTTTATTAATGGTTCTCGATTTGTTTTCACATCTTTTTATTAAAAAACACTTCAAACCTCTTCCCACTGAAAGGGATTAGTTTCGGGTGCATGTTCAAAATTCTACTTTATGTCTGTTTGACTGTCATCATGATTTTAGTATTATCGTATATATCTATAGATGGAGTTCGAAAGTTAAAATGAAATAGATTTAATAAGTTTATTTTGAGCAATTTGTATTATTTTTAAGTTTGAGTTTGCAGCTGTATGTACCCCAGATTTCAATCAATAGCAAGATTTTGTGATCACGCGTTCTTCCAGAATTGTAATAATTAATTTACAAGTTTTTTTCACAAGTTGTTCACAAAGCAAGATGTGCAACGCGCAAATAATGTTTTATTGTGAATTTTGATAGTACCTAGTACTTGCCTAATACAAGGTGCCCCATGTGAAAGTCTTATGCTTATTAGTCTGCAACATAGATGTGGAAATATTGCCTACATAGTGATAAGCTAAATCCCCAGTAACTGAGGTTGTTTGTTATCAATGAGATTGCTTGTTATTTAATTAATTTAAGTTGTGAAATTCTTGTTACGTTTTTATCTAACTCACGTAAATCTTCCTAGCCATATTATATAACATAATAACGGTTATTCCCAGTTATCTGTCTTTATCTTGTTAAAGATTATTGTATTAATAAACTGGGGGTAAGTGCACATAAATAATAACACAATTGATTTTAAAACTAATATGGTGCTTATGAAAATATATATTATGTAGATATACTTATTTTATGATTTTATAAAACCTTTTGTTATATTTAAATGTATATTTATTCTACCAAAAAATTAATATTATTGCGCTTTGAGATTTTATATTATTTTTATGTATTCACAATGCAATTTTGTAAGTATAGGAAAAATGTGATAGTAAAAAACCACGAGCCCTATAAGTAGCTTTCAGGCGGGATTTGAACCCGCGCCTCCGGGATCACATTTTTCCTATACTTACAAAATTGCATTGTGAATGCATAAAAATAATATAAAATCTCAATATGGCTTCTTAGTCGATTGTTAAACATTTGTAAAAATGTTTCGGATGCGAGGGTTTCCTCACATTGATGAAGCAACGCAGGCCTACAGCGTAACAAGTGATAGCAAAATTCGACGAGTCGTGTAAGCCTTTCGGTAGCTTAGTTGGTCAGAGCATCGGGCCGGATTCCCGGAGGCGCAGGTTCGAATCCCGCCTGAAAGCTACTTATAGGGCTCGTGGTTTTTTACTATCACATTTTTCCTTAATTATTGCGCTTTTGAACGGTTCTATTCCTTCTTTTTATAATAGTCAAAGGTTTGTATTATCTTGTCTAGAGTTAGCTTAATAAAAGTAACCTACTACCTAACACTCTTTAGAATGTTGTCGGCATATAACCCTATAGCATTTAGATATTATCGGGAACTGTATTTCCATGCAAATATAAAACTAGTGAGACCAAAATAACATGCTCATATTATTTTATCTGAATAATATATCCAAGTGAATAAGTTTTAATAACAAAAAAATCGTATGGAAATAAAGTCCTGTCAAAATTTTCGAGTGATACTTAACATTTAACAGTTTGCTAGTCATTTTGATTTAAGTGTACAAACGATCTTAATGTTATTCAAAATATAGTTACCAATTTAATAAGATAACTATTTATTTATCATTGATTCTCTTCTAAAGTATCAATGAATCATGTTTTTTTAATATAAATAAAATGTTTTAAGCAGATGTTCTCTTTATTTTACTAAACCAAACCCTTACATTACAGTGGCGTAATCCTGCACAAGATCAGCAGATTTCCATGTTAGTACCAGCAGTAGATTCTTAGTTCACGCTTCTTATATTTTGTTCTATCGTGATTATCGTGATTATCGTGATTATGTAGCATAATTTTTCGAGTAACAAACTAGAACTTTCTGGAATCTGTTCATGCAATCAATCCAACATTATTTTTTTATGTGATGAGAAGCTTGACCGCGCTATAGTAAGCAAATATAAAATTGACGTCATGGCTTATCACCAGTTTAATGATAGAACCATAAATACCAAACCAATCAAAGGTGATATACAAATTGAAAGAGTAATCATCCTTGAAAATAATTTTTATTAAGTATTTTTGATAATCTCCATATTGATTTTTACATGGACAAAAAGAACCGGTAGGTACTTACGTTGTATAATTATTACAGACTCACATTTATAGCATGTTACAACACAATGTTTTTATATCAAAATTACTATTTTTCATAGATAGAACGGTAAGTATTTTAAATAAAATATTTGAGAATCGTTTAAATACAGTGCAACTAAATAAAGTAAAAAAGGAACATAACTTCAGGGCCTTGATTAGGTCCCTTTTAATCTTATAACGTCAAAAGAGGTGATCACGTGAAGGCGCCATAAGGAATCCAAGTTAAACTTGTCGCACTCATCACTTAAATAATTAATTAAATTCTAAAGACAAAATTTGCCAAGTAGTAAATATTATTCGTTATTTGCAATCAAAACTAAATACTTAAGTAAAAATTTCTAATAACAAGCTTATTAAAAATTACCAACACATCCTAAATCATTTACTTACTTATAATAAATTATTTATCTACAGTGCCACAAAATTATCTGTATCGATCGACACCAATTCGAGCTCTTTAGTGTTACCATTAAATGATTTTAACTAGTCTTAAGAAAAATAATCTCATCAGAATGACCCAGATTAAGCTACCACCATCTTACCTTGTTTGTATGGTTTTAGTCGAATAAACTATATTTCTTTCTTTCTTTCTTCTTTCTTATCTAAGTCTGACGCCATAACAACGATGTTTTCAGCATTGTTATGTTTCGGCAGTTAGAGATAAGATAGCCAGTTCCTGATAGAGGATTCCGAGAGTAGTGCGGTTCCAGCTTTAAGCCTTATCATTATTTAACATCAGCCGGCCTAGCATGAGCGACTTTTATCACGCGATATAATATAGCAGGTCAAGCTGTCTTGCTTACCCCACTAAGGTGTAAGCAAGACAGGATGACGTGCTATATCATATCGCGTGATATAATGATGGTCATGCTAGGCAGGCTGGTGTGATGAAGGCTGAGAGCTACCCCGTCGCGGATAAAAAAAATATGCAAGCCATTACAATAAAGCCGTAATTATTCAAAGTACTTTTTAGACACGAGTCAACATAGCAGAACGCTTCGACTTGTACGTGTACTTGACGGGTGCGTGCACGTCTTTACACATTGTTGTCGCGTCTGTTGGAAGGACCGAAACAGATAAATTGGTAGTACTGTACGCACGTTTAAAATTCAACTTCTCTTATATTTTTTACGATACAAAATGCAATTCTGAAGCAGACTACAAAATCATGTTATTTCACAACATTTTAAAACAACTTACCACAAAAATATATATTCGTTTAGTTTCTAATGTTGACCTTTAAAATTACACTTCAAAAATTAAAACATTTCGGTTAATATTATTAAAAGTATCCCACTGGTTTACATTACACTATTTTTTTTTTATTTGTCACAACTATTGACTAGATGTTACAGTAAAGTTTTAGGATTAGTCTACTACAAACATCAGGAATTAAATTGAAAAAAAATCTAAGTGGTCTTATAAAAAAGTACAGTCTTGAGAATGTAAAGTCCTAGATTAGATTGTTAAATGAGATATGGGTAAAAAGCTAAGTCAACAATCAGATATGGGTAGAAAGTTAAGTCAATATATGTTTTTCGTTAAATTGACATATATTTAGAAAACGTACTTGCTATGAGATTTACTGTTAAAACACTAATTTTCACAATCATTTACGTAACTTTGTAATTAGTTTACAATAATATCAACAACCAAGATTATTACTGTCATAAAAATTTCGTTTTCGGTAATACCAACATAAGGCGGTCAATTCGCAACTTTTTGCTTAAACTTATTTGTATTCAAAGAATTTTTATCATGCGACAACCTCTTAGAACTATTTTGTATAACTACAGAATGTATTAGTAGGAAAAAGAGCGAAGCTGAAAATATTGAAAATGAAGTACTTATTCGAAAAATCGACCCGTCTCACAATAGTCGAAGGTAGTAATATCTTCACACTGATGAAATAAACACTGGCTAACATAAGACGTATTGGATAAATTCGACGCGTCTTCTAATGACCCCGTAGATCAGTGGTCAGAGCATTCGCCCGGACAGTGAAAGGTCGTGGGTCACTAGTTGTGAGATGGGTCGATTTTTTCTAATACCTCATTTTCAATAGTAAAAATTGCATTATGAATGCAAAAAAGTAAAAAAAAGCTTCGAAGTCAATAAAAGTAACTAAGAGTTGAGCCAGTTAGTGTAAACAAAATATTATGACCACCACATTTGACAAAAACAAATATGATTTGGCACTTTTGTTCTAAAAAATAAAAGACATCTTCTACATCTAACAAACTAAAAATGATTTCAGTAAGTTCTAAATGTATTACCTATCTATATAAGTACTGTAATGGCCTCAACTCTCGCTTCTTTTAAAGTAGCAATACTTAATTGTTTGGATCGTTACTAATAATCAAGGAAAATACAATTATTGAACGTAAAAAATACATCAAATAAAATATTTGATGTTATAATGCGAACAGACAAAACTGTATGAACCAATTTCAACTTAGGGTTCATTAATTATTACCTACCTATTGGAAAACATTTATTTACATATAGAAACGACATTTATAAAGACATTGTAATAATAACAGTTTAGAACAAAATGACATCTTATTGTTTTAGATTCGAAAATAGATCTTATTCTAGCAACAAAAGATTGCTTTTGGAATAACAAAGTTGTCATATCACTCTGGCCTCTATTTCTTGAACCATCACCTACTAATGGGCTGCCTTAGTAAATATATATCTTCCCCCTGATTCACAACCGTTTGGAAAGGGAATCGGATTCAAATTATGTGCTTTGTCTTTGTCTATTCTTAAGTGAATGACAGTGACAAAGTGACAATGCCGATAAATTTAACACGCAGGCTATCACGTAATTTCCAAAGCCAAGCAATAGCGAAAATCTCGCAATTATTGCTCTAAAATCGCAAATCGCAGCAAGCAAGCAAGCTTTTGCTGCTCCATAATACGAAATTGCGATTATAGAGCAATAATTGCGAGATTTTAGCTATCGCTTGGTTTTTGCAAGTTACGTGATAAGCACGCCGGTGTTCGTTTATGGAACTAAAAATTTTTACATACTGAAGACCTTTTTCACAGCAAATTTTCTATTCTTCTTTTTATACGGTGGCGGTTCCCATTTGGATTTCGCCAATGTCTAGTTTTTAGCTCAGTTTTTTGTTCCTACAGACCCAGGGAACTACCGTCAAAAAATATGGATATGAGCATGGGCTTCATTTCACATTTGAAGACAATATTATGCCATTATATGGACATATAATATGGACTTGAAATGTCAAATGAAGCCCATGCACAGAATAATATTTGTAGGCCCATGGTCATTGGTCATATCTATATTTTTTTCCCTTGAAGAAGCAGGACGGCTATCCTGCTTTTTCAAGGCGTCTCGTAAGAATACAAAAGTAAATGTGGAAAGTTGGTAAATTTTAGAAATTTGAGGTTGTAGAACTCGCTGTGGGCCTATTAGATAATTTTGTATTGCAAAGGGCTCCATCACGGCTGTCACCGGGTCAGATATTTATGTGGCTAAAACATTCCGCTGTTGCGTCTCCGTCGGTTTGTGAATAAGGGGGGCTTGAATCATTAAAAACTTATAATAACTAATTGGTTTAACAACCGGGAGCCGATACTAAGTTCATGTCCTGACCAGCTTCCGTCGGTACGGTGAGGCGATGTCGAAGCGCAAAAGCGGCTACCACTCGTGCCACCTGCCGAAAATATGCTTTGTTACAATGTTATAGGAATTACTTTTCGTCGTTTCGATAATTGAATGTGACCTTAGCTCTAAACTCGGAAAAATCTAAGAAAATAATTTACCCTCGAAATATAAATCAGCGTTGCCGAACATGCAATAACATTACAGTATAAACCTATCCGGGCCACCGACCACAACCACAAAACGCCGCCACCGACTAATACCGATCCTGTAGTTTTCATACATTTTAACTAATATTAAAGCTTTAAGTAGAGTTCCTAAATAATTGAAAATTGTTCACCGCTATGATCATTAGTTCGCCTATACTTAACTGTATTTATCATAACCCATTGCGCAATTGTGATGGAAACTGACCTTAGTCATACCATGTTAAGGTCATTTTTCAATTTGACGACTCTGTATGAAATAAAACAGGGAGAAAAAAACAACTCTTGTAGTTTCTTGCCGGTTCTTCTCCAAGGCCTCCCGCTGTAGGGTTTGCGAACCGATGGCGTAGCTTCTATGACGTTCACAAGTATTGTAAATAACAATCTAAATTGAATAAACAAATTTGAATCTTGAATCTATGAACTCGATTCTCGAACCGCACACGGTTGCCGCCGCTAATCATCACTTGTTTCTTCTTCTAGCTCAATGGTTCCCAACCAGTGGTCCGTGGACCACCAGTGGTCCGCAGAAGCCAAAATATGGTCCGCGGAGTGAATATAAATTTACCTCTGTCCAATAACACAGTCAAAGCTCGAAGTGAACTTATACCAAATGACTTAAAGGAGCAACTTGTATCAAAAATCAAAAAGTCGCCATTTTTCGCTTTGCAGTAGTGTGACGAATCGACCGACATTTTGAATTGTTGTTAACTACACTTATATTTGTTCACTTTATAAACGACGAATTATTGATTTCTCGGGAACTGGAAACAACATCAAAAGGTATCGACGTCATCCCCTGGTCCCTGCTTACAAGAATGATAAAAAAGTGGTCCCTGACCTAGAAAAGGTTGGGAACCCCTGTTCTAGCTTGAGCCTGTCCAGATGTGGCGTTGATCCTCGTGCGTACCCGAGATACTAGAGCTACATAATATCCTGTCCAGATGCCTACGCGCGTTTCCTCACTCGCGCGTTGATCCTCGTGCGTACCCGAGATACTAGAGCTACATAATATCCTGTCCAGATGCCTACGCGCGTTTCCTCACTCGCGCGTTGATCCTCGTGCGTACCCGAGATACTAGAGCTACATAATATCCTGTCCAGATGCCTACGCGCGTTTCCTCACTCGCGCGTTGATCCTCGTGCGTACCCGAGATACTAGAGCTACATAATATCCTGTCCAGATGCCTACGCGCGTTTCCTCACTCGCGCGTTGATCCTCGTGCGTACCCGAGATACTAGAGCTACATAATATCCTGTCCAGATGCCTACGCGCGTTTCCTCACTCGCGCGTTGATCCTCGTGCGTACCCGAGATACTAGAGCTACATAATATCCTGTCCAGATGCCTACGCGCGTTTCCTCACTCGCGCGTTGATCCTCGTGCGTACCCGAGATACTAGAGCTACATAATATCCTGTCCAGATGCCTACGCGCGTTTCCTCACTCGCGCGTTGATCCTCGTGCGTACCCGAGATACTAGAGCTACATAATATCCTGTCCAGATGCCTACGCGCGTTTCCTCACTCGCGCGTTGATCCTCGTGCGTACCCGAGATACTAGAGCTACATAATATCCTGTCCAGATGCCTACGCGCGTTTCCTCACTCGCGCGTTGATCCTCGTGCGTACCCGAGATACTAGAGCTACATAATATCCTGTCCAGATGCCTACGCGCGTTTCCTCACTCGCGCGTAAAACGCGTGCAATGATGAGCGCGACTCTCGACTCGCCCGTTTTACGCGCGAGAGCCGCAAAATCAGTATTCGGTACCACATAATTTTGACATGGGATTCAAATCTTCTTGAATAATTTCTAGTAATTTATCGAACGATGACATTACTGACAACCGAAAGTAGTTGAAAAACTTTTCACTGTGTTCTCTTGGATATAATGTTATATACTATGCGTCATTCTGTCACGTAGAATTGGGTGCACGTTAAATAGTCGACGTTCTCTGCGTTTACGACGTTTCCATCGACGGTATGCAAGCCACAACACAACCGCTGTTTCCGAGTCCATGTTTTTAACTGGTTGGATTCCTTCCAGCGTAGAAACGCGCGTGAATCTGGCTCATCTTGACAGGCTCTAAAGTGCCCCGGTAACGATCAATCGCAATTGACAATGTTTACGTTATTGAAGGACCAAATGATCGTCTACAGAGGCAATTGAAGCCATTGTCATTCGAAATACATGATTGACGGCGAATGATGGAAAGCCCATTGACAATCGCGAATGACGCTACCAATTGATCGTCTCGTTGTGCGATTGACAGATTTTTCGG